>OY728150.1:1995546388-2000546388 GCA_963277665.1 Viscum album | reverse complement strand
AAATTTTACGGTCCCAAATAACCAATTATTTGCGACGAGTTTTTCTCTCCCGTTGCAAATAGTTTGGCGTAACTTGATCTCCAAACCGCGCAGCTTGCGCGCCAAACCGCGCAGGGGTATTTGAGATGGCATCCCATCGCAAATACCCAGCGGCGGTTAGTTTTTTCGACGGGATGTCGTCCTGTCGCAAAAATACTGTCGGCAGGATCTTTTTGCGACGGGTCCCGTCGCAAATAAAATTTTAACCGCCGACTGTAATTAATGTGGGCGAGGATATTTGCGACGGGACGCATTGCAAATACCACCATTTGCGACGGGAAACCCGTCGCTAATAACCCCGTCGCAATTAATCTAACCTATATATACCCCCTTCCGTTTTCCCCAAATCTTTCAGATCTTGCTCTCTCCCTCTTTTCTTTATTCAGTTTCAAAGAAAAAATTTCTTTTAGTTGAAATTTTTTATACGAGAGCAATCGGAGGGCATCAATATCTTCATAATATCAATGTTTAAGGTATTTATATTTTATATTTTTATATTTATTTTATTTTTTTATGTTAATATTAATTGTTTTTTATTAGTTGTATTTTAATTATATTTCAATTGATTTTTATTCATATTTATTTTTACTAAGAAATTGATATTGTTAGTGATAATTATAAATAATTAGTCATAATTAATATTAATTAGATATAATTAGATATAATTATGAATAAATAGATATAATTTGCAATAAATAGTATAATTAGCACTAAATAGATATAATTAGCAATAAATAGATATAATTAGCAATAAATAGATATAATTAGAAATATATAGATATAATTAGCAATAAACAGATATAATTAGTAATAAATAGATATAATTAGATACAATTAGTAATAAATAGATATAATTAGTAATAAATAAATATAATTAGTAATACTTAGATATAATTAGTAATAGTTAGATATAATTAGTAATAGTTAGATATAATTAGTAATAAATAGATACAATTAGTAATAGTTACTAATAAATAGTAATAAATAGTAATAATAGTAATAAATAGCAATAATTAGCAATACTTAGTAATAATTAGTATTATTAGTAACAATTATTAATAATGAGTAAAAATTAGTAATAATTAGTAATAATTAGTAATAATTAGGAACAATTATGAATAATTAGGAATAATTTGTAATAATTATTAATAATTATTAATAATTTGTAATAATTAGTAATAATTAGCAATAATTAGCAATGATTAGCAATAATTAGCAATAATTAGGAATAATTAGAAATAATTAGGAATAATTAGTAATAATTAGGAGTAATTAGCTATAATTAGTCATAAA
The DNA here is from genome assembly GCA_963277665.1 of Viscum album. Taxonomy (NCBI): domain Eukaryota; kingdom Viridiplantae; phylum Streptophyta; class Magnoliopsida; order Santalales; family Viscaceae; genus Viscum; species Viscum album. Next base: position 2,000,545,056 of record OY728150.1, on the reverse strand, counting down.
TAGGAATAATTAGCTATAATTAGCTATAAATAGAAATAATTAGCTATAATTAGCTATAAATTGGAATAATTAGCTTTAAATAGTAATAATTAGCTATAAATAAGAATAATTAGCTATAAATAGAAATAATTACCTATAATTAGGAATAATTAGCTATAATTAGTAATAATTAGCTATAATTAGTAATAATTAGCTATAATTAGTAATAATTAAGAATAATTAGCTATAATTAGTAAAAATAGGAATAATTAGCTATAATTAGTTATAATTAGTATTAATTTGGAATAATTAGTAATAATTAGTAATAATTAGAAATAATTAGTAATAATTAGTAATAATTAGTAATAATTAGCAATAATTAGTAATAATTAGGAATAATTGGGAATAAATAGATATAATTAGTAATAAATACATATAATTAGTAATAAATAGATATAATTAGCAATAAATAGATATAATTAGTAATAAATAGATATAATTAGCAATAAATAGATATAATTACCAATAATTAGCAACAATTATTAATAATTAGAAATAATTAGCAATAATTAGCAATAATTAGCAATAATTAGCAATAATTAGTAATAATTAGCAATAATTAGCAATAATTAGCAATAATTAGCAATAATTAGCAATAAAAAATTATATTATCAATATTTACAAAAAAAATATTAATATTATTAAAATAATAAATTTTTTATAAAATATTAAAATCATCAATATTCGTAACAGTCTTTGCTCTATTCTTAACATGTTTAAATCTCAAAGGGTCGCCAATTGTGAGGTCATGCGCAGTAAAAAGTTTTTGTCAACCAAGTCCAATGTAAACTCTATAATTGTCCTTGCATGGTTGATCACCTCGCAAGTAGTGTTGCAATATCACAACCCAAGTCATGTCCTTCTTATCTATAAGAATTATCTCACTTGAACCTTTACATAGACCATTCTTGATTGAAAATTTAAGGGAAAGATACTGATATCCCCTCAAATTTTTAAGGAAGAATGATCTATGTAAAGAGTCATGTGAGATGATTCTTAGAGACGAGAACGTCATTACTTTGGTCGTCTTATTGCAACACTACTTGCGAGGTGATAAACCACACAAGTACAATTATAGAGTTTACATTGGACATGACTGACACAAACTTTTTATTGCGCATGACTTGACAATTGACGACCCTTTGTGATTTGAACATGTTAAGAATAGAGCAAAGTTTTTTGCGAATATTTGTAATTTTAATATTTTATAAATTTCTTATTATTTTAATAATATTAATATAGTTTTTTCTTAAATATTGATAATATAATTTTTTATTAGTAATAATTAGTAAACGAAATCTGCTTGGATAGTGAAGGGAAAATTTTTAATCATCTCCAAAATAATGATTACCAAATTTCCTTTTTTATTCAAGTAGTTTTCATTTTGCTAAGTATTGCTAAGTATTTCTAAATTAGTAATAATTAGTAATAATTAGTAATAATTAGTAATAAATTGTAATAATTAGTAATAAATTGTAATAATTAGTAATAATTAGTACTAATTAGTAGCAATTAGTAATAATTTGTAATAATTAGTAATAATTTTTAATAATTAGTAATAATTAGGAATAATTAGAAATAATTAGCAATAATTAGCAATAATAAGTCTGAGAAAGATGCAATTAAATGAGCCGTTAGTCAAAATAGTAGTTGTCAATCCACTAGAAATTGTGTCGCCCTTAATTAATGGTAATTATTAAGTAGTTGTAATTATTTATTTTCTTTTTTCAGATAGTGTTTTTATAATTTCATATTATTCAAAAAAGTGATGATTTTATATTTTTTTAGAAAAATATGGAATAAGGAAGTCGACATCAGTTATTATTAGATGATCGAGCTTGGATAAATCAGAGCAGAAATCCAAATGGTTCTAGTTTAAATCCTGTATATATTGCGGGTGTTGAAGCTTTCTTAGCATTTTCATAATCAAAACTAGAATATGTTTCAGAAGGCACAATTAAGTGTCCTTGTAAAAAAATGTGCTCTGAGAACATTTGACACATTTGACAAGGTTGGGGGACATCTCTTGTTGTTTGGTTTTCAAACAGATTATGTTTTTTGGTATGAAGATGGTGAACATTGTTCCAGAAAATATCCTAATAACTTGATTCCGGATCCATCACGGTCTCAAAATTTAGTGCATGATGTTGCAGGTCCATCTGTGCAATAAACTGAAACTCACAATGATATTGATTTAACTCCTGCATTGGAACCATTTAAATTTTATGAGTTGTTGAGGTCTGCTGAGGATGCATTATATCCGGGTTGTAAGATAAGAAAATTAGAAGTGGTTGAAAAATTAATGGCTATTAAATCAGATAATGAAATGTCAATCAACTATTTTGATCAGATATTTTCTTTGGTTAAAACAATGTTACCTGAAGGAAATGTGTTGCCTGTAAATTACTATGAGTGCAAGAGGCTGATTCGTAATCTGGGTCTTAGTTATCAGAAGATTCATGCATGTCCAAATGATTGCATCTTATATTCTGGAAAAAATGATTCATTGGATAGTTGTCCCACATGTGGACAATCGAGGTATAAAGAAGCTCAACCAGGTAAGTCTAGATCGATTCCAGTAAAACAGTTGAGATATTTCCCCCTTACACCTAGGTTGCAGCAATTATTTATGTCTCAGAACATAGCGTCAATGATGTCATGGCACAAAACCAAGATTTCAACTGATAAAAGCTTGAATCATCCATCTGATGGTGATTCATGGAAACATTTTGACCGTCTGCATCTGTCTTTTTCTATAGAAGCATGAAACGTGTGATTGGGTCTTTCTTCTGACGGTTTCTGTCTGTTTGGTTCTTATGGTGGTCAGTATTCATATTGGCATGTCTTTATAACTCCATACAATTTTTCTCCATGGATGTTGATGAAGGAGCTTTATATCTTTTTGACTCTATTAATCCCAGGACATCCGAAAAATAATATTGATTTTTATTTGAAACCATTGATTGTTGAGTTAAATGCATTATGGAGTGATGATGTTAATACATATGATGTTGCTGTGAAACAAAATATCATATTAAAAGCTGCATTGATGTGGACGATTAGTGACTTTCTCGCATATGGAATGTTATCTGGTTGAAGTACACATGGTCCAAAAGCATGTCCTTACTGTATGAATGAAAATAAATCCTTTATGTTCTTCAATGGAAAAAAACCTTGCTATTTTGATTGTCACCATAGATTTCTTCCCACCGATCAACGTTTTTTGAGGAACAAATCTCATTTCTGAAATGGTACAATTGAAAGGGATAAACCTCCAAATATGATCTCAGGTATAGAGTTAAAATCAGTTTTATTTTCAATACCCCCCATCACATTTGGACCAACAGTCAACCAATAGAAAATTCATGGCTTTGGGAAAAAACATAATTGGATAAAATAGAGCATTTTTTTGGATCTTCTGTATTGGTCTGATTTGTTGGTCTACCACATGTTGGATGTTATGTATATTGAGAAGATCTGTTTTGATAATTTATTTCATATAGTTTTGGATACACCAGGTAAGACCAAAGATACTATAAAGTCACGATTAGATCTTTCCCAAATTTCCAGGTGACCAAAAAATGAACTATTTGAAAATGTCAGGTCATAGAGTTTAATGAATCCAAGATCAGCTTATACACAGTCCAAAGAAATTTGCTTATTATTTTTTTAGTGGATTTCATATTTGAGACTTCCAGATGGCTATGCTTCCAATTTGGGCAGATGTGTTAAGAATTGTTATATTACAGGATTAAAAATTCATGATTGTCATGTTAAAATGGAAATACTTATGCTGATTGGATTCAGAGGTTTATTTAATTCTATGATTTGGGATTTGATAACAGACATATCATATTTTTTTCGAGACATTTGTTCATCGAAAACAGACTACGATGCACTAAGAAAACTAAAAGAAGATATTGCTGTAATTATTTGTAAACTGGAAAAAATATTTCCGCTGGCTTTCGTTGACTCAATGGAACATCTGATATTACATTTTCCACATGAAGCTAAATATGGAGGTCCAGTACACTTTCGATGGATGTACCCATTCGAGATATGCATGTAGAAATTGAAGAAAAAAATATCTAACAAAGCATCAGTTGAAGGCTCAATTGATGAAGCTTATTTCCAAGAGGAAATTTCTTTTTTATGCTCTCATTATTTTGAATCTCAATATCCCTCAAAACAAAATCACATGGGATGAAACAACGGGAATGTTAATGACAAAATGGACAATCAATTAATAGTTTTTAATCATCCAAATCTTGGTTTTGGTGGAGTTCATGAATGATGGCTTTCGGATGATGAACATCATAGAGCTCATACATACGTTCTGCTCAACTGTGAAGAAATGCCATCATTTGTCATGTGAGTGCTTCTATAACTTATTCTATAATTTATGTTACAGAATTTAAAATTATTTTATTTGTAGGTTATATTATATTCATATCAAGAAACAACTTCCACAAATTACAGTAGCTGCTCTCGAAGAACGTAGACAAAAAAATTCTCAATGGTTTCAAAAACTAGTAACATAAATTATTGATGGTTTAATATCAATTCCGTTTATTATTTATTATATTGATAATTGTTTTACAAATTTTTAGGTGTCTCAATATGCTGATAAAATTCATAAGCAACTGTGTATTTTGTGTAACCCACCAGCCAAAATAGTTAAATATTATAATACATATGTGGTGAATGGTTTCTGATTTCATACACATGCATACGGGGAATAAAAAAAATGAATAGTGGAGTTTTCTTGAGAGGATCACATCATAGAGAAACTGAAGTTGACTTTTATGGAATTTTGGATGAAATTATTGAGCTGTGTTATCTAGGACAGAATTACATAACAATGTTTAAATAGCAGTGGTTGGATACTGAGAGAGTCTTGTGTGTTCATCCGACTCATGGAATCGTCGACATTAAATATAAATGTCTTCATGTAGTAAATGAACCATTTTTATTGGCTCAACAAGCACATCAAATTTATTATGAAAAGTATTGTGCTACTTCAAGAAACTTGAGCATTTGGTGGAGAATAATAAAAATGAAATATTAGGAAAATAAGTTTACTCAAAATGAATGTCGTTTCACTAAATTGGATGGAATTGAAATTTTTCAAGAGACTGCTCAAAATCAATCTAATTCACAAAGAGACGTGAATATCGATGATGACACCCCATAATTAAGGATCGATGGTGATGGAGATGTTAATGGTGTTACAAATGAATTTGAACTAGAAAGAGATGATGAAACTAAAACTCATATGGATATTGATGATGCTGAGGAGGAAGATGAAGACATTAACATTGACAGCTATGGAGAAGAGGATGAAGATGAACATTGACACAGTTAAATGCTGATTATAATCATAACTAATATATATCTATAAATAATAGTTATTTTCAAATATCTGCTAACAATAATCATTTTTTGTTTTAGATAGACCCTGAGCTATTTCTCGAGTAACAGTAGGCTGACCTACCGTTGGATGAGAGGGATTTTGGATCATCTGACCCTCAGCCTACTGGAAATTCTGGGGATATGCGGAGGGGGCGTATTCTTGCACGACTGATGATTCCTGACCCTATCCCTGAGCGACATCCACATATTGGTTTTGATCCATGCACAAGGAGGTATGGTAACCTGTATATTTTAGTTAGATTTTATTAATATATTTATATATATACTAATTTTTTGATTATTTATTCATTTTTCATAGTTTTGCAAATGTAGCTATTGGACAGGGGAGTGCTATCTTGCACAATTATTTCTCTCAGCAATGGATTACATGGGAGAAGATTCACGTTGATGGGCGACGTGACATGTTCCATCATTTGCTTGTACGTAAATAAATAATGTTTATTTTGAAATTTATTTTATTAATAACTTGATATTATAAATTATTTATAGGGTTTATGGTATCTTATCGATGATAGCATGAATGATGCTATCCACACGGCATGGAAGATTTATATGCATGAACGTTTCCGTCAGTTTTTTCAAAATTTGAGAAGGAAAACCATTAAGAAAGCAGGGGTGACATAATTTGATGAGTCGTGTAGAGACCACCGACCAGAGTACATTTCATCTCATGTTTGGAATGGATTATGTTTACACTAGTTGGGTGGTGGATTTCAGAGGAGATCTTCAGTGGGACGACAGAACCGGGAGAGACAGGAGGTGACACATCAAGCTAGTAGCCGTACATTCAGTTCTCATAAAGAGAATCTGGTAAGTATATTTTTTAAATATTTCATATAACTTTAAATATAAATAGTTTATTTTATATTTCTATAGGCATTTGAGCATCCCGATATTACGGAGTTCGACATTTATCAGAGGATGTACAGTGATCCAGCCACTGGAGACATTATAAGTGACTGCCAACATCAGATTGTGGTTAGTATTATTTTCTTAGTTTGACAATTAACTGCATATAATATTTTCACAATTTTAATTTTAAATTGGAATTGGAGAAGTCATATGAGGATGCGACCTCTCAGACACAAGCTGAGGGTTAGGACAAGACGACTAAGCAGACCAATGCTCACCATTTTGATGAGGCGACATGTATGCAGGCAACTCAGTTTGGCTTTGATAAGGGAAGAGTAGTTGGTATCAACTCTCATTTGACTCCTGGTACTTATTATGGAACTTCTGTGATGTCGGTGTCCAGCTCTAGTGGAGCTCGTGGAGAGGAATAATCTTCTCGATCACGGTATCAGGAGTAGTTGCGAGCTCAGGCTGAGCTTATAGAGAATTTACAGAAGCAGCTAGAAGAGATGTATCGGTGGCAGCAGTAACATGAGCAGCATTATGAGGAGTAGATGTGTCGATGGCAGCAACCACAGTAGCAGCATGAGGAGGAGACGCTTCGATGGCAGCAGCATCACCACGAGCATATGGAGTACATGTGTCGTCTGACTCGTAGTTTAGGGATGAAGTTTCCTCCACCATCTCCTTCAGCTCCTCCACCTCCTCCAGAAGATGAACACCAATGATTTTTTTATTACAAACATTTGAATTTAACACTGTAATATGAATTATTTACATTTTCTGTCTTTTATATCGGTGCAAATATTATATAATTTAATTTTTAATATATTAATATTATTTGTATTTTTTTGTGAATATTGGGAATTTTATTATTTTTATTTTTTATTGTTTTAATAATAGTAATATTATTTTTTCATTAATTGTAATTTTATAAAATTTTATTTTTTAAAAAATTAATTTATTTTTTGTGATGGGACTATTTGCGATGAGGTCCTGTCTCAAATAGTCCAACTAAATATTATTAAAAACATATTTGTAATGAGACTACTTTCCCGTCTCAAATACATTGTTGTGACGGGCCCGTCGTAGAAAGTTATATATATATATATATTACGATGGGACAAGGGCCCGTCGCAAATTGTTTTTGTTACGGGCCCATCGCAAAAATGTTTATGTATATATAATACATATAATCGGATGATTATTTGTGATGGCGATGTTTCCCATCGCAAATAATATTTTTTGCGATGGGCCCATAACAAATAATTGTATTTTTGACAGTGTTTTCTACAACGGGCTATTTGCGATGGGGCACCATCGCTAAAGCCTATTAGTGACAGGATCCCATCGCAAATAGGCCATCACAATTACCAAGAATTCCAATAGTTTATGTTGTTGGATGGTCTTAACCTTCTCCACCATTTCATCAACCATTTCTGGACCAAGAATTTTTTCTAGCCCAACGTCATACCAACATGTGGGTTTTCATCACCTCTTCCCACATAGGGATTTATAAAAATCCATTTGGATGCTTCAGTGGAAACTATTTTTGTAAGGAAACTCAACTAGTAGTATATGTTGATCCTATCCTCCTTTGAATTCGATTCGGCATGCTCTCAACATGTCCTCAAGTGTTTGGATACTCTGTTCAGATTGTCCATCAGTTGGAGGATGATATGTCGTTCTGCAGTTTAGTTCAGTATCCAGAGCATGTTGAAGACTCTTCCAAAACATATAGGTGAATCTAGGATCTTGATCAGATACAATTGATAGTGGTACTCTATGCAGCCTTATCACATCTATTATATATATTCATGCTAGTTCATCTAGTGATAAATTCTCCCGAATTGAAATGAAGTATGCAGTATTTATAATTCGATCCACAATAACCCAGATAGCATTTTTTTTCCTTTGGATGTCTTTGGAAGTCTGGTGACAAAGTCCATGGTGATTTTCTCCCATTTTCATATTGGTATGGGTAATGAATACATCATCACCTTAGTCTTATTCCTCTCAGAATTCACTTGCAGACATACCAGACACATTGATATATACTCAGTGATCTCCTTATTCATGTTATCCCACCAATAAGGATTCCAGATATCTCAATACGTCTTTATGTTTCCTTTGGGAAAGGAGAAATTCGAACTATTTGCATCATCCAAAAGTTCTTTCTTCAAATCCAGACTTGAAGGAACGCATATTATTTTCAAAAATCTCATAATTCCTTCTTCATTTACAATAAACTTCTAGGATTTCACTTTTTCGATAGTTTCCACCTTTTTCTGAATTCCCATATCATCCTTTTGAGAATCTTTTAACCTTTCCAAAAGAGATGGTTGAGCAATAATTTGTGAAAGGATTGATGATGTTCCCTTATTTTTTATTCCCATATCCATATTCATCAAATCTATGAATATTGTATCCTTTTCAATTCTCATTAATGATAGAATTGATGGGTCATTTCTGCTTAGAGCATCTGCTAACTTGTTCGCTTTCCCATGGTGATAATGGATTGAGTAGTCATAGTCTTTGATCATATTTAAACATATTAATTGGAACATATTCAACTCTCTCTGTGTGAATATATACTTGAGGATTTTTGGGCCTGGATATATTTCACACTTATCCCCAAATAGATAATGCCACCAATTTTTTAAAGCGAATATCTCCACAGCCAACTCTAGATAATGTGTTGGATAGTTCTGCTCAAGAACTGTTAATTTCCTTAAAGCATAGGTAATCACTTTGTCATTTTGCATCAACATAAAACCCAATACCTTCATCGAATCATCACTAAATACCACAAAAGGTTCACCACTTGTGGGTAATCTATGCATGGGCATAGTGATAAGCCTCCATTTCAACTCCTTGAATCTTTCTTCGCATTCATCACTACATTAAAATTTAACTCCCTTCCGAGTGATCTTGGTATGAGGGTTTGAAATAGTGATAACTTTCTCAAAAATAGGTGATAATATCTATATAACCCCAAGAATCTACAGATATTTGTCACTGATATTGGCCTCATCCATCCCTCTATTGCAGCTATCTTTGTGGGATCTATAGATATCCCATTTCTTGTGATGATATAACCCAAGAATGATACCTCCTTCAACCAGAACTCACACTTGCTATACATTGCATAGAGATTCCCCTAATGCATGGTCTCTAGTACAGTGCTTAGATGATTCACATGCTCCTCCTTGGTTATGGAGTATATTATAATATCATCTATAAAAACTACCACAAATGTTTCAAGGTAATCTTTAAAGACTCAATTCATCAAGTCTATGAATATTTTTGGAGCATTAATGAGTCTGAAAGGAATTATTTAAAATTCATAGTGCACATATCTTTTAAAAAAAGTAGTCTTGGGGATATCTTCCTTCTTAACCCTTACTTGGTAATATCCCAACCACAAATCCACCATGGAGAAGTGTTGTTCTCCCCATAGCTGATCAAAAAAGTCATCAATTTGGGGCATAGGATACTTGTTCTTGACCATGAATTTATTTGAGCTCACGATAATCAATGCAAATGCGCATTGACTGATCCTTCTTGATGATGAGGACGGGTGCACGGCATGGTGAATCACTTGGGTGTATAAACCCTTTATCCAGATTCTCCTATAGTAGATTCATCAACTCCTCAAGCTCCACAACAGCCATTCAATATGGAGTCTTGGATATTGGAAAATCCCCAGGTATAAGATCAATTAAGAATTCAACATCTCTTTTATGAAGAAGACCAGACAATTCCTCGGGAATCACATCAGCAAATTCCCTCACAATGGGAATGAATTCAACGTTGGTTGCTTCTATCGGCACAATCATATGAGCAAGATATGCATTATCATAGGGTAGTAATATCCACACTAGAGATGATGGTGATAAAGAAGATTTGTCCTCGTCCTTGCACTTGTACAGAATCAGGGGTTGATTCTCCATATGGAGAGTTATTTCCCTCTCATGGAAATTTATGTTGGATCTATATAAGGAAATCCAATCTAAGACAATAATTGTATCAAATTCCACCAGAGGGAGTATGATGAGGTTCTCTAGAATGTTCAGTCCATAGATTATGATAGGGGAGGAGTTATATTCATGGGATGCAATGATTTCCCCATATTCCATACTCACCAACATCTTTACATTCATGATTTGTAGTGGTGTTGGGTTTGTTCTACTAAACTTTCGGGATATAAAATAATGCATAGAACTAGAATAAAAATGTACATTCACTATTCTTGATGAATAACTAGTATACCTGTCACCACTTCAATGTCAAAGTTCACATCGGTGATAATGATGGAAAAAAGCACACCCTTGCTACCTTGGAGGTTGTTGGTTGCCTCCAAAAACACTTGTCTTGGGGAAATGGTTTGCAAAGTGTCCTAGTTCATTGTAGTTGAAGAAATGAACAATGCATTGAAGGTTAAGAGGAGTTTACCTCTCTTCTGTCATAGTCGAAGATTTTTCTTCCTGACAGTTAATGGCCAGGCTCCCTTCTCTTTCACACCTAAATCATTTCCTCATCCCCTTCAGGCAATTTCTGGGGTGCTTCTTTCCGCACCTTTGGTAAGTGGGGTGCTGGATTTTTTAGCACTATTGGATTAATCCATTGTACTTCCAGAATTGAATTCTACCTTATGGTTCTTATCCCCATGATACCCTTAAGATTTTCTAATCTCCATTTCAACCTTGAGGGAACATCAGACAATTTCACCATAGCTATCGAAGTCATGGATCTCAAGGTCTTTCTGTGGGCTAGGTTTCAGGCTACCAAAGAAGTGGTAAACCTTGCATTCAGGGGTAATGACAAAGCTAGAGGCATATTGTGAAAGCCTTGTGAAGTGTGCCTCGTACGCTCCAATGGATTCTTCATATTTTTTCTTAGGGGAAAGGAAGTCCATTTCCATTTTTAGTCGGAGGGTGTGAGGAAAGTATTTATCAAAAAACATTTTCTGGAAATCCTTACATTCAAAAACCTCGATATCCTCCTCAGGATTCATATTTTTTATCAATGTCTACCATTGATCAGCTTTACCCTCCATACAATAAGTATCAAGAAAAACCATCTCTTGTTTTGAACTATGAAGGATGGAGAAGATATTTTCAATGGGGTTGATCTATTGTTTAGAAATTAAGGGATTGTATGATCCATTAAAAGTAGGACTCCTTTTTCTCATGAATATCTCGATAGTACCTTGTTCTTTCTTTGGGGGGGGGGGGTTAATGTTCCTCTTGAACCATGTTTCTATTCAAATACTGAGTTAACTGAGAGAGTATCATGACAAAGTTCAAGATTCCCACTCCCATTGGATTGGGCATCTCATTAGAACAGTCTTCACATTGATCTTCAAATCGATTTTTTGTTCGAGTCCACCTATTTCTGAACATGTGCTAGAATAAAAGAAAAGTTAAGGGTAACACAAAAAGGGTAATCCAATGAAAAAAATGGATGACTTATGAATTACTTTTATTTCCATAACTTATGAATTTATAATCTTCAATCTATGTTGTCCAGGATCTACTTTCCAACATATATTCTTAGGGGTATTTTTCTATTCCCTTAAAATGATTCATACTAACCATGTGAATTTACCAAAGCATATCCCTCTGAAGTTTCATAACTAAGAGTGTAGCAAGGCCCATTTTCATGTACCAGGATACCCCATGTTAAGCCTGAAACTCCTTGTCGGAGTTTTCACTCCTAGGTACATTTGTGTCTGAGCCACCTCTAGCCAATCGTATCGAGACATGTATTTATATTCTTGATAATCCACTTAATCAATACACACCCAAAATTTATGGATATTTTTATTAAACTTAGTCTTATCCCTAAGGCTTTCACTAGGGTTTTCTAATCGTAATCCCAAAAATAACTAAAACTATCCTATGATACCAACTATAACTACCATACTCTTTATTACATAATTAACCATGATTTATTACATAAAATAATCACTTGATACAACATATAAGATAGAGTGTTATAGTGACATTGGGGATTAGAAACATTATATAATGACTTAAAACATGAAACACAATATCTTAATTGAAAACTTCCTTTACATGACAACTACATTCCCTCGTTCTTAGCAATGCATGGGATAACCTGAGAACATGCATAAGAAAAGGGTGAGATATAAAGCCCAGTAAGGGAGTAAACAATTCATAACATGAATAGTAAATACATGTTAGTAAATAGTAATATCAATGGGGCATAAAAGAAACATGAATATAAAGGCATGATATAGAATGATTATCATAACATAGAAATGTGGCAACAACACTTAACATAGTATTAGCATGAGCCAAGGGTCATTGTACATGGAGCATGAGTAAAACCTCATTGAATATGAATTAGAATGGGTAAAACCTCATTAAAATTGATGTATCATGATACTAATATTTACCCAATGCATTGGAGCGCTATTAGGGTGCACCCTTCTTAAACATTTCATTTCATGCATAAGTGTGCCACATGGATCATATATCATGGATTCATTAAACATCATCATTTATTCCATGATAAAGTAATGTGGAATTAATACATGAAACTATATAATCAATAGTAAAATGTTCATAAAGGTGAATAACCTTGATAGAGAGATGAGAATTGTATTTACTACATAATGAATTTGGCTTAGAGAATCACAGTGCAATTTTAGTAGTATAATGGTGTGACATAAGAATTCCTAAAAATGGTTGATGACAGAGATAGGGGTGTCTCATAATGTGTAAATTAAATGGAAAATGATGGGGTTATATAGAAACTTGTCCGAGTATATTAAATGTAATTTGGATTCACAACACAAAATAATTTCTTACATATAAATGAGGAGAGAGAAATATCTTACGGAATTTCTACATGGTAACAGGTGTACACGGGAGAAATTAATGATAGATAAATGGGTCTATGATCATTAAAAAATAAGTATGATAGTATGGGGGAGGTGAGATATTATACCCCAACACTTTTAAATGAAAATAAAATAGTATTACAACATAATTAAATTTTGACAAAAATGAGAAAAGAGGAAAATACCTTACTTGGAAGTGTGATCCCAAAGGCTTGGGAGAGGCTTGAGATAGGATTATTGGGATCTTGGGGCTCATTAAGAGGATTATACAAAGATGGGGAAAGATTTTGGTAGAGATCCAATCGATTTGAGTGAAGAAGAAGTGGGATCTTGGGTGAGTTTATATAGAAAAAGAGACGGAATTGTTTATTATTTAGGTTTTTGACCCTACACAGTAAACTGACCAAAACCACAAACCATCCAATGGTTATTGCCCCTGTTTTTTTCCAAAGGGGAGTGGAAAAAATATTTTATAAGGAAAAATGCCAAAATTCTTAAAATATTAGGCTTTCTTATGTTGAGGTGACTTACACTCTCAAGGAAATCAATTAAAAAAATAAAATGTTTTATAAGTCTTGGAGGGTCCACTAATGCATTGTAAAATAAATAAAACAAACCTAAAATTACATTATTATAATGGTAAAACATATATTGGAAGAATAAAATGTTTATATAATTTTATTACATCACTATTGGGTCATTATGATGTCATAAAACACATTATATATGTAAACAATATTTAATTTCTACCCAAAAATTTGACTGTCTCAGAAAATTATGAAAAATTCAACTTTGGATAATTTAGAAGTCCTGATTCCAAAAGAAAAATTCATTTTATCTAAACAGTTTTCTAAATATATGAATTTTTACTTTTAAAATAAAATCCAATATTTATCGAAAATTTATGGGTTTTAAAAGAAATAGCTTTCAAACCATAATAAAAATCACAATTGTATTCATAATAATTATATGGTCATTTTTATTAAATAAAAAGTAATTTAGTGATAATATTTTATTAAAATATTATTTAATTCAAAAATTCATCAATTCATCAATGTAGATTTATTAATTAACTAAAAATGATATTTTTTTCATTAAAAACTATTTACAATGTAACAATAATAAAACGAATTTTTATTCTCTATACAAAAAAATAATACAAAAAATAATAGTACTAGGGTATTATTACATAACACCTTATAACACACATATAAGACTGAAGAGTAATGTGTGGCATGATGATAGACTCTTGGGGTAGATCAGATGACATCGCTTGGGTGGTAATCTCTATCAACTTCTACTTCTTTCGTAGGTGGTTTTGTTCGAGCTTAACATGTTGAAGCTCAGCTTGGGGTTGGTCAAGAGAAAAGCCCAATGACGCTACATCCTTTTCGAGAACCAAAAAATGGGCTTCATATGGAGAAATTATACTAGATGAGGCCATCAGTTCCTTTGTCTGAGTAAATTGGATTTGTTAAAGCCCTATATTTATACAAATAATGTGGTCACTGTTTAACAGCTATATTAGCAATGATCACAATTCATAATGGAATTTTGAAATCCAAAAACATAAATGAAAATAATTTTACATAATAATTAATTTAATTTGATCAAGAGTAATTTTCATTGAAAAAAGTTTGGTTTATTATAATTGACACCTAAATAGAAAAAAAAACTCTATTAGCACACTTAATGTTAAAGTGGTGTTTTTGGGTGTTACATGTACTAATGTTAATATCAATATTCAACACACATAGGATTTTTTTTCATAAGTTATATATAAAATTTAGAATCATAAGGTCCAAATTGTCTAATAATTCTCACTATAATTTACTCTTAAAGGATTAATTAATTTGGTTAGAAAACTAGTTAACATAATGAGAAAAACCACAATTGTAAAATTGGGAAACATAGAAATTAAGGAAAAGGTGTTTAAAACATGTTTTCTATTGTTTTGTGGAGGTTTTTTTCATCTATATCATCCTTATAATACATTAATTACCAATATTGGAACCACATTTTGTCATTAACCAACCCAGGTCAACCCTGAAATGGTCACCAAAGCGAGACCATGATAACGCCTGAAAGGCATTCCCGATCCTCTCAGGTTGGTAACTAGTGTCGTGCATCAAAATAAAAAAAATTCAGAATTATTTTGCCCTTAATTTTTTTTCAAATAAATAGATTTAAATTGAAAATTAAAAAATAATGCTATCTTTATAATGAAAATAAAATTTTTCATGCCTCCATGTGACCCTACGTTTCACCATCAGCCACACAATCGACACCACCCCACGGTGAATGAGACTAAGCTGGAAGAACCACCCAAAATAAAAAAAATAAAGCTATAGGAATCAATATTAAAACTGTGTAGGCCTTCCCAAAAAATCTATTCCTATTTTTATTTTCATCAAATAAAAGATACAACAATTTATAATTCGAAATAAGATATATAAACATCAATTTTTCTTATATTTTGTTTTAAAAAATAAATTTTCATTTTCCCTTTCATTTAAAACTGGTTTCTTTACCAATAATGAAGATTTAAAAATTTAGATAAGAATAGGGATAGTGGAAATTATGATATATTATTTTCTTCAAAATGGATAAATAAAAATTAAAACATTTTGAAAACATTTTCTATAAAATTTTTAAAATCAAACATCTTCTTTTAGCAAGAATCTACACCACACAATGAATAGGAAAGAACAATAATACAATAAGGTAATCATAAAATACCACACAAGAGTAACTAACCAAATAAGGCACCTCAATCATCCACAATAGACAACTATGTTCTAAAGTACAAGGTAGAAACTAAGATCTCAATGGATAATCTAGAACATAACAAAACCTGACTCATATCGTAGTCATGTATCACCCTATGACATCAATTTTTACACATGATTGATTTTACCTTACCTGGCCTAACTGAGGGGCAGAATCCTAAACTAGAGAAAAGTTCATACTAAGGGACAATATCCAATTGTAATCTAAACTACTGTAGTAACTATTCCTAAAAAAATTCTAGCTATTAAACATTCCCATGCTATATCTAAAGAGAGGGTGTTGTAGAAAAATCAAACATGCAGCGAACCCTACATAAATGTATCACAAGTACACACACAAGAACCATCCCACGAATCACTATAGAGGAAAATCCCTTATCTTTTAAAAATTAGATCATAATGGAGTCCCATATTAAGGTCCTCCCATACCATTCAACACAACCAATGTAATAGGATCATCCAAGGATGTTTTTCAAAAGGGACCAACATACGAAGGTTCCAAATAGGCATCAAGAAGTCTTGAAGTGGAAAACCATTTCCCAAAAAAATCACACAACCCATATATAAAATCAACTTACTAAAATCACTTTAAGAAATAAAAACCACCATTTTATAATCCAAACAAATTTAAAAGACCAAAACCATTCTTTAGGAATCTAAAATCCCTCATAAAGGCCAATCGAGTAATTTAAAAAATACCTGGTATGCACATTTAATAAAAAAAATTCACAGAATTCAAATATAATGAGTAACCGCTCTATTTCGCATCAAAAAATTATTATAAAAACCATTTATCACTAAAAATATTTAACTAAATCTTTAAAAAGAAAATTAATCAATGTATTATTAAATTTAAAGGCCAAATAAAAAGGGATCCTACCTCAAACAAGCCATTTTTTCCAATGACCACTTGAACCAACCCTTGGGGCATATATAAACATGCATTTATACACATATATATAAATACCCTTATAAAAATTACACATATTCCTCTTTACATGAGTAATATGAAAATATGGAATATATATATATATATATATATATATATATATATATATCTGTGTGTCATACCTGTGCATGAACATGTATGCGCCCTCGACTCTCGCATCTCGAAACCACTTCAACAAGATCCAATAAACTATAGAACAAAATACCGAAAACACAAAAACAAAAAACCCCAAAATTAAAATTGAACCAAATTGAATTAACAAAAAACTCTTACTCTAAATCAAACTTAAACCCTCTTCCTTTGATATTCATCATAATAACCAGACTCAATAGAACCAATGAAACCTAAACATCAAGAAAAAATAAGGGAAAACCCTAAAAAATGGGTTAGGGTTTAACCTAAGTGCACACACCATATAGAAGAGGAGGGAAACCAAAAAAATAGATGGACGATAGGGGAGAAGAGACTCAATTAAGAGGATTCAAAATTGAATCTAGAGGAGAAATGGTCACCAGAGGGAGAGGGGTCATGCATCAGAGGTCTGCTGGCTATGGGCTTCATGGGAGATAGAGAGAGGGAAAGGTGGGGTATGTGTTGCCAAAGGGAAAGAAATACCCCTTAAGGGGTTTATAAAACATATTATTATGATTATTATTATTATTAAAAAAATTCTTTTTTATTTTATTTTTTGATCTCTGGGTAGACCACACGGTTTTGATACACAATCTAACAGATCATGTGTTGACCGTGCGGTTTATTTTTTCATAAGGAAGAGGGACCACACGGTTTACGTGGAGTGGTAACATACCAATGTTCTAGGTCATGAATTTTTTAAAGAGCCACTTTTTATGCTACATGGTTTTCATGAGGCTAGTGCACATTTTCTACTAACTGTGCATCAACCATGCACTTCATGTTCACCAAAAAAATCATAATTGATTCTAAAAAACGCCTATTAAAGATATAAAACAAAATATATAACATAAATAAATAAAATAATAAATAAATATTATGTCTGGGTGTGATAATTCTCCCCACCAAAAAAAATTCTGTCCATATAAATTCATTGACATAAAGAATTACCAAAATTAAAACATGAAATGGAAAGAAACCAAACAAAATCATGGACATTAAACTCTACTTTTAACTCCACCAGTCACAACTGATCTTCTATAAGGAGATCCACAATGAGGATAACCACTAGAAAAAGGAAAGTGAGGATTATCCCCACCACACGAATCCCTCTAAAACCCACCAACACTGAGGCTTGGAACTCCTAACATGAACCAACTCACCCCCCATAAGGGGAACAATGAAGGAAACCCCAAACCAAGAATTGGACCCAACCCCGATTCATCATCTCCGTAATACACAAGAATCTAAAAAATGATCACAACCCAGAACTAAAACCATTCTAAAAAGACACCTCTATTTTATGGTTCAGATCTATATTGTGAAAGAACAACTATAGAGGTTTACAAGGATACAAGGCCACCAAGACTTTCACAAATAAAGGGGGTATTTCAAGAACCAAGAAAACTACAATAAAGGAACCTTTAAAACAAGTAATAATATAAAATGGAAACAAGGACTATACACCTTCTACAATAAAAATATCCTTCAAAATGATGCAATATGCACCGTATATGCTTAAACCGTCCATGTTCCAGTACTAGAGAGAAATGATAGACCAAGTTCCCCCACACTCAGTGCTTCTTAAATCCATGAAAATATTCAGTCTAAAACCTATGACTGAAGCCATGGTGTCTTGAAGAATCTTTTACCATGTAGTTGAAATTTTATGATCTTTTAACTAAAACATACTATTTCAGTAGTGTGGATTATAAAACCTCTTCTAATGACCCAAGTAACCATTCTGAACCAATTTTTTTTAATCCACTAAGAATGTGAAATTATTCTATTTATCAAATAACTAAGGTGGAAAACAAGCCCTGAAGACTCAGGTGTGGTCTAATATCAGCAAAGGATCCATCTATACAACACCATTCATATTCTCAAAAGATTATTCAATGGAAATACTAATCGAAACACTTATTTTTAATTTCCTAAAAAATTATAACCACCTCTGTTTTTACAAGATCTAACCACTAAACAGTGACCAACAAAAATTCCCAGAACTAACCTTCACCTAAACACAGAGGAAGAAATCATGGAGTCTGACCATACACTCCTTACAAATTCTTTATTGAGGAATAATAAAAAATAAGAAACATGATGCTAAATCAGAATTAATCATTAACCAAAATTAAATACTTTAATAACAAACCAAATACCAAAACCAAATCACCATTCCAACCATATTTCTAGTATTTAAAAACCAAGATCCCACAAAAGAGGATTCCAAAAATGAAAATAAAACATAGAACAACTGCTCACTCACTTTTCAAAACATTGAAATCCACCTTCTTGAAAACTATTTTTTAGAAAACAAAACAACATAAATACCCACAATTGGTATTCCATAATTTATCACATATATACATCCTTATGCTAGCTCAACCACCCATCCACACATACCCTAAATTATCCAATTTCCCCATGCATACATATATATGTATGATCATTCATAGAAATATGAAGGTTCAATTAAATACATTTCACATTTCCAAAATACGCCATCAAGATTAAACCCCAAATTCAGAACCAATTTTAAGTCACCTCATATCATTAAAGAAACACATTTACAAATTCTAAAGAATCATTGATTTCACATTCTAAAAAGTTTTTCTAAAAACCCAAAATGATTTCCAAAACACCTTCCATTTTTCCTTGGAAACCTCACATTCCTTTAAAATAAAACCATTTCTAGAAATCATTTTTATTTCAAAAAATAGTTTTCCATTCCAATGACCATTTTCTACTTTGAAACCCCATTTCCTAAAAATGGTTTTTCTTTTCAAAATCCCATCATACCAAACAAATAAATCCAAAATATAACTCACACCACAAATCCAAGAATAATGAACTAGTGGTTATCCCTAACATAGAAACATGTCTTAATAGGCCATGCTTTGAGCGATCCTCACCTAGAGGAAGTATCTTGAACTATGCACTCAGGCTACACATGGGTTACAACACTTTGAAATCTCATCATGTATCACCATCTCACTTCCATTATCTTCCCCTATCCACACAAACCAAATAAATACTCAAATCCCAGATTACCCCTAGAAACTGAAGGCTTAGGACAATAAATGTTTAATGATGTTCTTCCCACACCTACCTTTCAAGTCCTAACAGTACTAATATCCAGGATACCTGACACACCAAATAACAAGGGTCTACTATAAAACCATTTCTTCAAAAACCAACCAAGTTTAACCATGAATCGGTCACCTGAGCCAGGCCATGACAAGGCCCGAGAGGCATTCCGGATCCTCCCCTTCTAGAAACTAGTGTCAGGTATAAAAATGTAACAGTTAGGAATTATTTTTCCCATAAAAAAATGAAAAATAAATAAATTTAAATAGAATAATAAAAATAAACACTATGAGAGGAAAAATATATATAACTGTGCATACCTCCAAGTGACCCAGCAGGTCACCACTGACCAAAAAACTAACATCACCCCAAAGAAACCAAGACTGGGCTAGAAGAAAAACCCAAACAGAAAATAGAAATAAATATAACGGTGTGAGTATTAAATCTCAGTAGGTGTTCCCAAACAATTTATTCCCATTTTCATTTACTTTAGATCAAAGATCCATAAAATTTCAATTTTTAAATATTATTTAAAAACATATTTTTTCTTATATTCATTTTTAAAACAAATAATTCCCCACTTCCCTTTTGATTTAAAATTTATTTCATTCCCAATAAATAAAACATATCATTTTATATAAAAATAGGGATAATGGAAAAGATGATATTTTATTATTCTTAAAAAGTTAAAAGGAAAGTTTAAAACATTTTATAAATAATTTCCATAAAAATTTTAAAATATAATATCAAATTTTAGCAAGAATCTATGCCTCCAAAATGAATTATGAACAATTAACATACAATAAGGGAAACATAAAATGTCACACAAGAGTAACTAACCACACGAGACACCTTAATCATCCACCACAAAAAACTATGTTCTGATGCAAATGGAATAACCAAAGTGATTAGTGGATAATACAGAACTTTCAAAAACCAGACTCTTTTCATAGGCATTCCTCACTCAGTGAAATTAATTCACCCACATTCTCATTCAAACCCTACCAGACCTACCTAAGGGGAACAATCCCAAAGTAGAGAAATTTCCATACTAAGGGACACAAGACAATGCATAATATAAACTAGTGTAGTACCCATTCCTAGAAAATCTGATAGCTATGCTTGGTTCCCATTTCATATCGAATGAGGGGTTATTCCAAACAAAATGAAAAATGAAACCAACTATACAAACATATATCACAAGAACACACACAAGCACAAACCCTTGAATCACTTCATTGAACAATCCTTTTCCTTTAAACCATTATATCACAAGTGAGTCCTATAACAATGAACTCCCATACCATTCAATATAACCAATTCACGAAGATAATCCATGGAGATTTTTCAAAAGGGACCAATTTTTGATGGTGCCAACAGATCCTCCAGATGTTTTTATATAGCAAACCATTTCCTTAAAAATCACACAAACCATTTATAAAATCAAATTTTTGAAATATAATTAAGAAATAAAAAACCACCATTTTATAATTCAAACACATTTAATTGATTAAAACCATTATTTAAAAATAATAAATCACTCATAAAGGATAATAAATAATTTTGAAAAAAACATAGTATGCACTTTTATTAAAAAATCATTCAATTCAAACACAAATAGAAAAACACAATATTTCAAATCAAAAATTTATTCTAAAAATCTTATATCACAAAATATCATTCAATAAAGTTGATAAAGGTAATAAATCAATGTATTATTAAATTTAAAGGCAAAATGAAAAGGGATTCTACCTCAAACATGCCGCTTTTTGGCAAATAAAACTTGAACTGACCCTTTAAGCTTACACACACATGCATTTTTTCATATATATATAAATACCCATATCCAAATTGTACATATTCTCTTATCTATGAGGTAATATATACAAATATGGTATATATATATAATATATATTTCTTACCCCTTAATGGACATGTAAGCGCCCTCGACTGTGACAGATCGGAACCACTCAAAATAGATCAAATGAACTCCAGAAAAAATACCGCGACATCAACAACCAAAATAACCACCACATTAAAATAATAAAAATAAAAAAATAAAAACACTTACTCAAAATTTAATCAAAACATGCTTCTTTTTATGGCTGTGGAAATAACTAGCATTAATTGACCAACATACCCTAAACATCAAGAAATAATAAGGAACAAACCCACAAATAAGTTAGAGTTTGGTATTAGTGAAAAAACCATGGAAGAGGAGTAAAAACAGAAAATATATGGAGGATAAGGGATAACAGAAATATTATAGGGGACCACACACCAATTCTGTTGGAGAAAAGGTCACTGGAGGGAGAGGGGGTCGCGCGTCAGAGCCCTCTCGTCTATGGGTGTCGCGTAAGATAGGGAGAGGGAAAGGGGCTGTATAGAGACAAAATGGAAAGAAGGAGAATTAAGGGGTTTATAAAACCTGAAAATATATATAGTAATAATGAACATAATAATAATAAAAATAATGATATTATTATTTTTATTAAAACTTTTTCTTTTTCTCTTTTTTATTCAACTCTAGGAAGACAACACAGTTTGGAGGCAGATTCTACCAGACTATGCACCAACCATGTTGTTACCTTTATCATAAGAGGGATGGATCACACTTTTTACATTGAGGGTGTTCATTCCCGTATTATAGGCCATTCGGTCTGGACAGAGCCACTATTTAGGCCACACGGTTTGCAATAGGCTGGCACACGGTTCCTCCTAACCATGCGTTGATCGTGTGTCTCGTCCTATTTTCTCAAAAATAAGTATTTCTTATAAAAACACCCCATGAAAATATAAAACAAAATAAAGAACATAAATAGATAAAATATTAATGAAATATAATGTTAGGGAGTGACACATGAGGTAATGAAGGCCTCCCAATAGTGAATACTATTGAGTATTTACAATATTGACACTCCTCCAAAACTATAAAGGGGAACTCACTCTCTCCAATTTTTCCACCTTAAAACCAATTAAGATAGGACAATATATTCCCAAATCACTCCCCAAATTTCACCCCTTTATCTTAGAATCGTTATTTTCAAAAAAAATCCATCCCAGAAATATTTTAATGTAAACCTAAGGAGGATACCCAAAGAAGTGGTAATGATCTTCTAAAATAATTTTAATATTATTTCCTTATCCACATACTTAAATTATTATAATACCATGATTATATAATAATTTCAGTATCTTATATATACTCATATGTTTTTATATTAAGGTTACGATCTACAACTTCACACAATTCAATCAAATGGGTTACGAAAACATCGTTCTTGTGTATGGTGGACTACCGCCTCGTTAAATGATGTTATTATTTTTCCCATTACCAAATTTAAAAGTTGATAATAATGAAAATTTTTTATTTTATATATACTATATATAATATTCATGATGTTGTTATCCTTCTTTAATTTTTATAACACGCATTCCTTCATTATTTCCATTTTGTGGGAATATAATATCGTCGCTCATGTTTACAGAAGACTACCACCTTGTGTAGTGATATGATTTGTTCATGAATAAAATATAATGCATAAATTATAGTATTGTAAAAATATGTGATATATAATACATAAAAATAATTCTATAATGATAATATATATATATAAGTTATTTTACTTGCATTCAATACAATATAAAAATGGAAACAACGTTCATTCGTACGTATGACCTACCATCTCCATGAATGGTTTATTTCATTTACTATCACCAAATAATATAAATTACTCTAACAATATGTATCCATAATATATATATTATTTATACCTTATTTTACATAATTTATATGATTAAATCATGATATACGTAAGAAGAACAAAAAATAACTAGTCAAAACGTACTTGAAAACAACGAATTTATTAAACAAAACAATTAAAATAATGAGATATTATTAATCAATAGGTGATAAGATATTATAAAATAATAATATATGATATTATAAAAATCAATATGGTTCCAGTTTAAGTTAATAGCGTCCTTAAAAACATTATACAGGAGGTTGAAGTGTGTTTAACCTAAAGGAAGTGTAATGTAAAGGATTTCATAACAATTTCATTTACTTGAAGAATTTTGAAGTGTTATACACCTAATTTCTTTTATATGGTGTATATACTGACCATTTGGACAATTGATATCATGAATACTTAATGCATCATGGTATCTTATGTTTCAATTTATTATTATTCTATCTAAGGATATTCTAATTAACAGTTATTAAGTGGTAAAACAATTCATATCTCAATTCCTTTTCATTGAATGGGAGTATATGATTCAATAATTTTTTAGCTTGATGGATTTTGAAATGAAAGTTTCCCATGTGTGGATTTCTCTTCAATCATGATCATTAGATAAATTGGTTCCTTCTGTGGTCAAGAAATTTTTCTGGTGAGCTCCTGCGGTGTTGATCCTTCTCCGGGTACTTCACTGGCTAAATCGTTCAAATATATCCTCACCAATCCCCTAGATACTCTAACCAAATAAGTTTATTCAAAGTATTTTTGATATATATATTTCCCTAGGTGTTTATATTGAGTTTAGGGTTGTCCCACGATGGATATTTCGATGGAGGATCTCTCATAGGCTTCGAATTTTCATGATCTCTCATTGGTTACAAGATTAATCTGGGATAAACCTTATATTTCTTTTTTCAAGGGGTATATGAATTCATGGGGACTTATTCATACTTACATGGTGTCAGTGTTATCTATATATTCCTTCTATATACATATTTTTTAAAAAGAGTATTTTGTGTTGGCCTAGTACCGAGAGGAGCATCAGTGTGGTTCTTGGCATTTCACTCTTTCTCAGTGGTCCTGGGATGGTCATTATAGAAAGGTGTCAAGAAGGGTTGAATTATGGGTTCATCTTCTATTGATCCCTCTCCCGCTCCACAATCCTTCTATTTTTTAATCAATCGACAATGCCCTGGTCAACATCATGTGTCTGTATAAGTACAATCGCTATTTTTAAGCCATGTCGAACCCTCAAATGTGAATAGAGATGGATTTGGGATTGAATCTTCCTTACCTTATTTTCATAAGGGATACTGATGACTTATCATGGTGGAAATGGTTTTTATATCAAACCTTACCTTGATTCTGTGGAATCTTTGATTTTTATGGACATTTGATGGAGTCATGTAGAAGAAGCTGGCATGGATAAAAGGTGACCAATCTGGCTGGTGAACCCTCCTGTTTAGCTTCTTCAAGAGTTTTTATTAGTGATTTAGTCCGAGTTGGTGTTTCGTTGGAGAAAAAGTGGTGAATCTAGTAAGATTTCCCTCCATTCTTGTTCTATCCGGTGGTGACGTGGCTTCTCCCATAGTGGGTTTTTTAAATTTGAAGACGGTGCCTCATGCGCTTGAGAACTAGTCAAATGATTTGGTCACCCCATTGCCTGCATCTCCCATACCCTACTCTACTGATGTCTGGGATTATTATTCTTAGTCTAAGGTCCTAGATCAAGAACTGTTTTCTACCATTATTTTTCATTCTCATATGCAGTTTTCAATTCCTAGTCCTGCTTCATAATCTTCATTGTCTAAGGATCCATCTAGAAAGTCAAAAATCAAACTGATTTCACTAGTGATCCTGGTAATAACATCCTCTTCTATTGTTTTCTTTGACCATGGTCCATTAGAGGAATATTTATTCAAAGTTCCATAGGGTGTTATGGTGGAGATTCATGTGTCTAGATAACCATCAAAGAAGCTACTAATTTTCTCCTAGATCCCTGAAAGTGTGTCACCATTTTCTGAGTCTTTGATAGATTGATCTCACCATAGGTTAATAGTTCTTGGGGAGTTAGTTGAAGAACCAAAGTATCATGCTTCCTCAACTATTAAAATAGGTCCTTAACTTCTATAGATTTATCAATGGTTGATAGAAGTCATGTTACCAAAGTAATGGAGGGGGATGATTCTATTTCAGGGTCAGATTCAAAGTTAGGTATCTCAGATTTCAAGGCCACTACTTCTCTTTTTTTTTGTTTTCAGTTATCATTGCCAATGATAAGGTTCTGGGGTCTCATATAAAGTGAAACATCAACACCTTTGATTATCATCATCTTAATGTGTCTATGGGAGTTCTTCTATAATTAAAAAAGAGGAAGTTCGTATTTCATCCTTTTCCAAAAACTTGGGATTCATCAACTATATGTGCTAAAGTTCATGAAACATGCACATTTGAATATTTTGGAAATAAGTAATCTCAGTGGAACATATAGTGGCCTATTATATATTTATTCCTACCCAAATTATTGAAATAAAAAATGAGTTCCTATTTTCTTTCATCTATTCAAGCTATGATGTTTCAGAAAGAACCAACCTCTCGCACCAACTTCATGCTTTACAGTCTAGTTATCTCCACTAGTTCATTCAAAGAGGATTTAATACTATGATGGAAGCTTCTTGAAAAAGAGAATATGGTTTATCAAATAATTCCATGACTGATTTCCAATATTTCATGGAATATATGGGCCTGCTGTATATGGGGTTTTTAGGGAACGAATTTACTTGGTCATGAAATCATTATGTTGAATGGAGTATTTAGTGTAAATTGACAAATGCCTTTAAAAAATATAAGGAATGGACCCTTTTTCTATGTCTTTGGTCACTCACATGAACAGGTCCTTATCCAACCACTCTCTTATTCTGGTTTCCCTCAAGAATGGAGATTTCATGAGTATGTGATTCTTTTATTCACCCTATTAGAACAAGATGGAAGGATTCATGAAAATAGTTAAAGATTATTGGGAATGTCCATAGAGTGTAATGGTTTGGATAGGTATCACAAGAAAGATCCACCTTTTGAGAAGGGATATTTAGGAGTGGTTAACTATGGTCAACAGTCATGACAATAGCTTGTAGGATCTAAAAAATGATATTGAATGGTTAGAGGAATAACATCTCGATGGATGGGTTGAGTCTATATTTTCTCTATTGGCTGAGAAGAATAACTTACTAGCATATAAAATCTTGTAGGTGGAAAGAATTTTTCAGAAAGAAATCAAGATAAATTTTTATAAAGGAGAGGGACAGAACCACCTCTTATTTTTAGGTATTTTAGAAATAAAAAAAAGTTTAATATCATTATCAACATTAAAATGGAAGATGGGTCTTTCAGCTAATATGTTGAAGTGGTTGGGATATTGGAACTGGGTTTTTATGTGATTTTGGAAAAACCAAATAGATTAAATGAAGATAGAATAAACTGACAAGAGGTGGAGGAGTATTTAATGGATTTCATCCTGACATTAGTTAATGGAAGGTACAATAGTGACTTAGTGGAAATCTCTTCAGAAGAAGAGGTGAATGAAGCAGCGTTCAGTATGAATCAATAGAGTTACACTAGTCATGATGGGTTCTTGGGATCATTATTTTTCATAGCTTGAGACATCATTAAGGATCAACAAAGGGAGGAAGTGTATGATTTTTTCAAAGGTGGTTCACTTAATAGGGTTTTTTGTGCTTCCAAAGTCATTCTAGTTCCTAAAGTCAATCACCCCACTACATTAAATCAATTAAGAATAATTTGTCTATAAAAATTTTCATATAAAATAATTGTTGATATCCTCAATAGGAATCTTTGTAGTATCATACCCAAACATATTTTTGAAGAACGACATGGGTTTGTGCAAGGAAGAAGCATCCAGAGAGTTGTTGGTATCACCAAAGAAATGGTAGATGGTATTAAAAAAGGTAGTTTGTTCCAATATTATGATTATATTTTATATTTAAAAGGCCTCTGAAAAAAATGAAATGATGATTTATTTTAAGGGTTATGAGGTAACACAGATTCTGTGAATGGTTTTGTAACTTATGTTTCATGTGTTATGCCTCTCTTTGGATCACCAAATCTCTAATAGGGATGATGTTTAGATTATTTAAATCAACTTTTGGGGTTAGGAAATGTGATCCTTTTTCACCCACTCTCTTTATCATGGATCGGGAGGAATTTTCTAGAAGAATTCATCAATTCCTTAGGGATGTGATGACTTATCCATATAAAAATATGTTTCGGAAAGTTATTGTGTCTGATTTCATACTTTCTGACAATATGTTGGTTTTTATTAATGGTATACAATAATATATATATGGATTTAATAAAATCATTTCAAATTATTGAAATTTTAGTGGCCAAAGTTTCAATCCAAGAAAGAGAAGTGTGTTCATTTATAATAAATTTTCAAGAATGTGTATTAATGTTATTCAATCCAAGCTTGGTATATAATGGACGTAACACTCGATGGTCTATCTTGGGGCCCATATCTAGTGGTAGAGAGAAAAATGTGCTATTTTAAGATCTCATCAATCATATTATGGGGAGAATTTTTAGCTAGAAGAATAGGTTTCTCTCATTTGGTGGAATAATTACTTTTGTAAACAGTGTTCTTACGTTAATACTGATGAATGTTTTATCAGTCATTAAGACAGCAAAGGGGACCATTAAAAAATTGGAAAATCTTATGTCATCATTTATGTAGGATGATAATCAATCTGGTCAGTTTTGTGGGCTTTATGGAAATGATTAGAAAATCTCGTGGATAAAGTGGTATTGGATTACATCACATGGAAGACACCATGACAGTAATGCAAGATTTGTTAGCCTAGGATACAATAGAGGAAACTCCAAATGGTCTTTATCAGTTCCCCCATATCCAGTGGTAGAGTGAAAAAGGATCTATTTTAATATCACATAAATAAGATTATGGGGAGAATTCGTATCTTAAAGAATAGTTTTCTTTAGTTTGGTGGAATAATTACTTTGGTAAATAGTGTTCTAACTTCAATACTGATGCATGTTTAATCTATCATTAAGCCACCAAAGGGGGCCCTCAGAAAATTGAAAAATTTCATGTAATTATTTATATAGGATGCTAATCAATCTATCCGGTGTCATTGAGATTCATGGAAATGAATGGAAATCCAGTGGATGAAGGTAGTATTGGATTACATCACATGGTAGAAACCATGCACATGATGAAATCTCTATTTTCCTGACATATTTTTGAGGGGAACTTTTTGTGGGATAAGTTCATGATAGAAAGGTATGAAAATGACTAGAGGAACTATTCCATTGAATCCATGAGTTTATCTTGCCTTAGTCTATGCATGAGTTAATGAATAGAGGTGATTTGGGTGATGTTTTATGGATTTTTGGGGTGGGAGACATCAATTTTTGAAGAGAAATTGGATAGGTGAAGTGCTCTTCTTTCTAGGGTGCTCGGCTCCAACCATATTGGGCATGTAAGATTTCATGCATCCAGATCTCTTGAAAGCTTTTATGAACCCTAAATAAATGACAATTTACAATAGCATCAGAAGGGTTAATGAAGTATATAGGTGTACTCTTCCTAGTTCAAGCTATGTGAGGTTATTAGGTTATACTTTCAAGAATCTGTTATATATTCATAGTTATATCGATGCATGGGCTCAACTACTTTGGTGAAATGAATTATTTGGTAAACCTAATTTGTTAGTGTAGTGAATATGAAATCAAATGATCCCTACTGATGAGAATTTTCATAAAAGAGGTGTCTCCCTGGCCTCACAATCCCATTATTGTTCAAGTCTCCAATAAGAGATGACTTGGAATTTATTCTTTTAGGGGGATTGGGAGAAATAGGTTTGGTATTTTATGATTTTGGAAATGAACCTATACATTAATATTGACTCACAATAAGATATTGTTGTGGGAAGGTTTCAAGGTTCTATCCAACAGGGGATCGTAACTAGGGACTGATGGATGGTATTTTCAACGACATTATAGACATTATAGGATTCTAGGAATAAAGAATGGTAAGGTATTATACAATATTCTATCTATTTCTAGGTGAATGTAATATTACTTGTGGTAGAGCTGGGGAATTTGATCAATGGTTCAAGGATTTCTACCTCACTAAGGCTTTTTATACCTAGATCATTCTTGAACTATGATGTTAGTGGTGGTATCCAAGGTAGATGGGTGAGATGGGAAACTCTAATATCTTGTTTTTAGTTTAATTTTGATGGTTTGTGTACTAATGGAAATATGATAGGATATTTCATGGTAATAGAATTGAGGGATTTTGTGATTCAGGGTTTTATATCCTATTTTTTGGTGAAGGTAACTCTATTTGAGAGGAGGCCAAATCTATGTCCATGGGTGTTTCCTTGTGCCATAAATTCAATATCCAAATTGTGGAAGTTAAATCTGATTTTTTGGTGATGGTCAAGTGTCTTAGAGATAAGTTTGATTTAACTTTGTACTTAATTTATACTATCATAAATTGAAGATGCTTCATTAGCTAGAATACTTGTGTCAAGCACACATGGCTCAAATAGAATTAGACATATAATGTTTTATCCAACAAAGGAAGGCCAACAGAGATTTTTATTCTCTATACCCATATGGGGTTCATGAATAATTATTATATGCTTATTTTTGGGAACTATGCTCTTGTTGTACACTATTTTCATCCACCACGAGTGCTTTGTTTTTTATTCTTGCATTCTTGTATTCCTTCCCTGAATAAAAACATAATTTTCAGTAATTTTTTTCATTAGGTTATATGAATTCATAATTATCATTAATATTATAAGATTATGAGTACAATGGATGTTGACTATTCTATGTTTTGTTTATTATTATTTTATGTGGATCTATAGTTGATATGGACAGTCAATTCATTAGTTGATTCTCACTTTAACGTTATGATCTTCATAAGGATTTACATCACAATTACATTTTCTTCAAGGTTTTTTACATTTGAATTTATATTGAAAGAAATTATTTGATCATTGTTTAATAAAATATTTAATTTTTTGCTCGTATGATCATTCATGATCTTTTTCCTGCTCTAGAACCATTTTTTCACTCATTATTACTTATAATTATTGAGAAAAATTTTTAAAAATATTTTATTTAATTTCTCCCTTTGTTCTAAAATCCATTTTATTAAAAAACCATGCATTATAAAAATATTTTGAAAAATGATCTCTTTAACATTTTAATAATGATTTATTAAAAGTCAGGTTTACCCATTTTTTATTTTACAAATGTTTTCAAAGTAATATAATTGCCCCTTTAAAACAAGGAAATTAACCATCCTTTTTATAATGAAAAAGGAATTTTCCTTACAACATGTACATAATTACCCACAAACCTAACCATAATTTCTTTGAAGCCTAATTTTCATGTTTATGCGGATCATTTCGAAGATTTTTTAAAATTTATTTACAATGAAAATGTTTTTTAAAATATTTTTCAAAATGAAAGGGAGATTTTCCTCAAGAATATTTTTAAAGATCTTTTTATGGTATTTATTCTCATAAATGGAAAAAAACATTTTATTATTACTCCAATGGATATATATTGATACCATACTTATTCTTCTGGTATATGGTTTGGGATCATTTTGATTAAGGAAATTATTGAAAATTCACTTCCTTGATTCATTTTGTACTCAATAACTTCCATTGAAATTCTCACTTTAAAATGATTATTAGACATTAAATTTCCCCTAAATATCCATATTATTTATCATGGATATAATTATTTATTAAATTGCATATCATTTATATATACAGTGTCTTACTTTTAATGTTATTTGATTGAATAGAAAAATATTGATAAAATTTTACCCTTTACTCAATATGGATATTTGATGTTATAGAATATTGATTCACGAATTAAATCAATTATTCGATATATGAGGAATGATTTAGACATGAAGTGATGGGTGGGGCTAAAATTATATATCCATTTGATGAGTTAGTAGGTTGCATGAGATAAATTAGTTGAGCTAGCATTAAATGGGTTTTTACCTATAATTTAAATCGTCTTGAGAAATCTCTTGACAGTAGTGGTTCCATGTCCCAGATACATGACATACAATAATTAAGAATTTCCTTAATTCAGTTTTTAGTTATTACTATTCTAGATATTTTCACTAAAACATTATCTTTGGATGCATTTCATTATAAATTACTGATTATATGGAATTTATTTTCAGTTATATACATTTCCATATTGATTATACATTATTTATTCAGACAGTAAAGTTATTTAACTTTATATATTGATTATGATTATTAATTCCTAACTACATCAACTATACTTATCTCTTACTGATCATTTGAGTTTACCCTTATTTTTTTCCTTTCCCTAATATTCCATGAAGTTTACTATGACATATATGTAGGGATACGTTATATGGAATAAAGTTATTCTAGAAAAAAAATATGTTGGGAATTTTTTATTCAAATTTAATATATGTCTCAATCATGTATCTAATTTACAATGACTACTAAACTACTCAGTACTTCAGGGTGTGATTCCTTATATCTTATACCAATGTAAAGGTGGCAGGAACAAGCTCTAGGCTACTGGAGTCGAGGTCACTATAGTTGGTATCAAAGAAAGTTTGGTAGAAACCATGGGAACTAGATTTCAGAAGACCTATATAAGATAACATAACCCTATGATAGATTTTGTGGATAAATATATAAGAACATCCTAATGTTTTGGTAAGGTAGATATTATGTGGTTTTTCTTTGCAATACATCCCTATATATATACTACAAGTGGATGTGGTTTTGGGATAGAGGTACGTAGGGTTAATAACTCTAAAAAATTCAATATGGGATTGACTCAAGCATTACCTGGTACCCAATAATGGGACTTACTATGCACCTAGTTTGACCCTCCTGGGGGATATGCTTAGGATAATTCAAATTTTCTTTATACACCATTTTGAAGGATTTGAATAGATAATGATAATGAAAGACCTATGTTAAACTCTATACCATGGAAGGAATTTTATGTAAATAAAATGGTTGAAGTATTTATACAGATTCCATAATTATATTATATAAGTATTTTATCAATGATATTTTGGTTATAATAATCATGAAACATCTAAGGACATTTTGGATAAATTTATGGGAACTAAATGTTTTAGTGGAAGATTTATTTGAAGAATAACGACTTTACATTTTATAGACACATGTTTAAAGGTATTAATATCCTTTAGTGTTAATATGAACATTAATTAAATTGTAATAATAATCAAGTAATATTCCTATAATTTGTAAAAAAAATTGTTGATAACATTAATAAAAATGTTATTTAATTATTATCATTATTTCAAGGAAGTACATCATTTTTTGGGGAAATTTATAGGAATTATTTTAATATTTGTCTATAAAAAGGAAAATCTGAATACAGTGTGACAACCTGTTGGATCTTGAAAGGCTGTGGAGCTTGAACCCATGACCGAAGGACAATAAGGGTTTCACACCCCCCATCGACCTATGTGATGTCCTGGTTAGTGTGTCATTATTTTTAGCTAAACCATTTGATGATAAATATTAATAAAGAACAAGTGGTGTTACCATTGAGGTTTAGAGATTAATGTCCTATATTGGTTAAATTTTAATAACCATATTAGTTTTGGAAAATAATTAGAGATATATAGAAAGTCTTTTGACTCATTTATGGATCTTAGGATCCGTTAAAAGTGAATTTTAGTGTGTCAATCATAAAAATTACATTTTTTTATATTCATTTATTAGAGTAAAGGGATAATTTAGAAATTTATTGAAGAAAAAAATTTATATTCTTATGAATTATAAACATATCAAGTAAGTATATTTACTTATATTATTTAACAATAATATAATTACACAATTTTAGGAAATAGATCCTGAAGTAAAATGTTATATATTACATTAGCATATGATGAATCAAATGGTCTTCTAAATCATCACATATATGTGGTTTTGAGCCCATTTAAATTCCATTGAACACTCACTTTCTTGAGATCAATGACCTCATTCACAATCAATAAATATTTACACTATTCTTCTATGTCTATATCTTAATTTTCCACTAATGTTATCCTACTTTGAAACCTAGTTATCCATTAGTCCATATGACCTTTTTACTTTCCTATGTATCTTATAAAGAGGATATTTTCTATTCCATTTATGATATGGTTTTTTTAATGATGGTATTTTAAAATATCAATCCCCTTATTTCTGATATCAAGTTTAAATTGTGAGGAAATAATTTATTTATGGTGGGTAGAATGTAGCACCATCAAATTGTAAAAGAATAAAATTTTATTAAATTGAATATGCGACACACAAAATTGAGTTTATCTTGTGTTATATTAAAAACTGATTTAAAATTTATTTACACGCAACAACGAGTTTCTTCAAAATCTTTCATTATATGTAAGACTGAGATTTACCAAACAACAATATAATAATATTATTATTATTTAATATAATATTTATTACCAAGCCATTGGAGTAGATACTATGAATACAATTAACTAAATTATGAAAATATATGGTTTACAAACATTTATTGGTTATAAATAATAATTTTAATAATTTAAAAGAAAAATAAATATTTTCAAACAAACTATATTTTTCTAAACAGAGGATAAATCATGGTACGCAAACAAAATTTAAAATTAATATTTACATATTTTATAAAATTTATCTGAAAAAATAAAATTAATTTTGGAAAGTGTAATAAAAAATTATATTAGGATGAATTTTTGGTATTTTTCAAAGAGGTTTCATGTTTAATGAATAGTGAAAATTACAGGATCTTAGTTGAAAATTGATTTTTCATCTAAATAATTTATAATGATAAATTATATTATTAATTTGTTTTAAAGTAAAAATAGTTTTATACACATATTAATCCAATTTTGGTTTTTGAAATCATTTTCATGTTAAATTTTGATATATATAAACATTCCAAGCTTTTCACTATTTTCACCTTAAAAACCTACGTTCTCATTATGTCTTTCAGATTAATTTTAAATGAAAATTTCCAATTTTATGAATTGAATTTTGGAAAAAATATATTTCATATTATGAATTAGAATGATTTATAATTTCTAATTAGTTCTATATATTTATTTACTAAAATGAATAGTTAAATAGTAAAAACATTAATTACACTGGTTATGGTAAAAAAATTACTATGGTTAAACTAATAATATAAGGGTATAATTGACCGACCCATTTTTCCAACACCGAGTTTCTATCAATATTTAGACCATTAATACATATAGACCTATTTTTATGAGGTTGAGGGACACTATTCTCTCAAAGTGACCTATATAATAAGTTGTGTAAAGAAAAAAATATTAAAGGAACTTTCCATCATTTTAATATTTATAATGCTTTGGGATGGGTAAAAAATCACATTGGTTTGGTTATACATATTATTTTAAAATATTAATTTTTTTTCATCATAAAAACTTATCTTATCTTTTTAGAGATGAAATAATTGTATAAAATGCTTAAGAAATTCTAATACAGTATTTATTTAGTTAATAATTTACTAAAATAAATCATACTAAATAGATTAAAAGTGTGGTAAATTGAATAAATTATTTTATTTAATTGTTTTTTGATGAATATGTAATTTTAAATATTTTTTAACTTAATATATTTAAATTATACCATTTTATTGATATTTTAAATTCAAATTAAATAAAAAATTCCAAGATTGAGATTAATGTTATTTAATAATAAATGATATTTTATTAAATGTTTTAAAATTTATAAAAAACCAATATTCTGCCAATTTATTTATAAATATCATTAAATATCAAATATTTTCCATTAATTCACCATTTTTTAATAATGACCTTATTTAAACCTAAATAGAAAAAAACTCTATTAGCGCAGTTAAGTTTAAAGCGGTATTTTTGGGTGTTACATGAACTTCTGTTAATATTAATATTCAAAGAACATTGGATTTTTATTTTATAAATTATATATAATATTTATAATTTATGGGTCCATGTTTTTTAATAATTATCACTCTAATTTATTATAAAAGTATAAATTACATTAGTTAGAAAATAGGTTAACATAATGAAAAAACCAAAATGAAAAAATAAGGAAACTTAGGGCTTAAGGAACAAAATTTTTAAAACATGAATTATATTATGTGTTGGATGTGTGGATAGACCATAAAATCCTTCTACCCCTTTAACTATCAATATTTGAGACCCATTAGGTAAGGGATACCTCCCAATAGTGAATAATTTTGAGCATATAAAAGAATACCTCTCCTCCTAAACTAGAATTGGGTTCTCAATATCCCCCATTATTCACATGTTCAAACACTTGGGTTCGGACAATA
Organism: Viscum album; assembly: GCA_963277665.1. Lineage (NCBI taxonomy): Eukaryota > Viridiplantae > Streptophyta > Magnoliopsida > Santalales > Viscaceae > Viscum > Viscum album. Next base: position 2,000,508,738 of record OY728150.1, on the reverse strand, counting down.
TATTATCAAATAACTTCCCAAATTACATAAATAATCCTAAAATCATTATTTTGGGCATATTTCCAACCATGAAATATTTTAGTACAAACATAAGGAGGATACCCAAAGAAGATGTAATGTTCTTATAAAAGTGTATTTATTTTATTTCTTTCTTTTCCTACTTCAATTATTATTATACTATGATCTTATAATAACCTAATTATGTTAAATATAGTAATATTTTGTTATTTTATGGTTATAAACTATAGATTATCATACTTCCATCAAATGGGTTATAAAATCATCACTCGTGTGTACGGAAGACTACAGCCTTGCTAACTGATGTTGTTCGTTTTTTCATTACCACCTTTCATGTTTGGTAATAATAATGGATTTATAGTTTATATATAATATGTATTATATTTATTATGTTATTATTCCACTATAATTATTATATCATCAATACCTTTATTCTTTCCATTTGTTGGGAATACGATATCGTTGCTCGTGTGTACGATAGACTACCACCTCAAGAAGCAATGTGATCCCTTCACACTTTACATGAAATGTATTAAAGATGATATAGTAAAAAAAATTGATATGTAAAAAATAAAAATTATACTATATTGATAATATATATATGATTTAATTTTCTTTCTTTCAATATGATAATAAAATGGAAGCAACTTTCATGCGTACGTATGGCCTACCGTCTCTATATATGGTGTATTTTATTTCTTATCACCAAATTTAAGAAATTACTCTAAATACATATATAATTCATATATATGATATTTATATAATGTTTTAAATTATTTTTATGATGAAATCATGATCTAATTAAAAGGAAAAAAAATAACAATTCAAAACTTACTCAAAAAACAAAGCAGATATTATCTGAAATAATGAAAAAATTAGATATTATAATAACATGATTAAAATAATTATACATGAGTTTAAATATAATTCAACTAAATGGAAGAATAAGGTAAATTATTTCATCTAAATTTAATTTCATTGAGTCGTTTTTTAATGTTATTCACCTAATTTATTTTATATTGTGTATATACTACAACTTTTGACATGTAGTAGCACTAATAACTAATTATAAATGGTATTGTAACTTTTAATTTGAATTATTCCATCTACGGTGATTTGAATTAAAATTTAACAAACAGTAAAACATTTCATAACTCAATTCATTTTCATTGTGTTATATTACTTACTCATTGTCCTTAATACTCTAATATTATGAGTATAATGAATTTTGACTATATTATGTGGTATATAAATTTTTTTTTGTGTATCTTCATTTGATGCACATAATCAATTAATTGGTTGATTATCAATTCAACGTTATGATATTTTCAAGGATTTACATCACAATCTCATTTTTATTCAAAATATTTTACACTTGAATTTACATTAATGGAAATTATTTGATAATTGTTTGATAAAACATTTAATTTTCTACTAAAATTGGCATTAATGATCTTTTTCAAGTGAGATTATCACTTTCCCACTCTTTTTTACTTAGAATTATTAAGAAAATGTTTTAATAAAATTTAACTTCATTTCTCTCTTCATTATGAAATCCATTTTCTATCAAAACCATGTTTTCTAAATAAAATTCAAAAAAATTATTAATCATTTAACAATTATTTATTAAAATACATTTTTATGACTTTTTTCTTTTTAAAGTTTTTTTTAAATTAATCTCTTTATAGCTTTTTGAATAAGGCACTTTTCTAACTTTTTACCACAAAAGGGAATGTCCCTTATGACATGTATAGAATTACCCACAGACATGACCATTATTTATTTAATTATTAATTTTTATGTTTATGAGAATATTTTTTAATAATTTTTTAGAGTTATTTTCAAATAAATATATTTTCAAAAGAATCAAAATGTAACTGATATTTTCATCAAGAATATTTCTAAATATATTTTTATGGTATTTCTATTCACCAAAAATAACAACCATTTTATTCTTAATCCAATGGGTATATATTTTTACAATTAATATTATTACTAAATATTGTTTATGGATATTTTGACTAAGGTAATTATTGATAATTAACTTCCTCAATTCATTTTTTAGTCGATAACTTCCCCTAAAATTTTCACATTCCTGTGATCATTAGTCATAAAATTTCCCATCAATATCAAATTATTTATCTTGGATATTCATAGTGCTTAAACCATATCTCATTTATGAATATAATGTTTTACATTGAAATTTATTTTATTGACTAGAGAAATATTGATAAATTTGTATCCTTTACTCAATATGAATATTTAATATTAAGGAATATTGATATATGAATTAGATCGATTGTTCTATTTAAGAGAAAATGCTTTTGACCTGAAGTGATGGGTGGGGTTGACATTATGTTGCCCCTAGATGTATTTGTATGTATCAAGAGAAAAATTAGTTAAGATAACATTAATTAGGTTTTATCTATAGTTTAAACCTTCTTGTTAATGGTCTTGACAGTTTTGGTATCATGTTCCATATACTTGAGGTCCAATAATTATGCATTGCCTTCATTTAGTATTCAATTATTAGTATCAAAGACATTTTAACTGGCATTATCTATAGATGCATTTCATTATAATTTATTGATTAAATGAAAAGTTTTTCCATTATTTACCATTCCATATTAATTATTCCTTATCTATTTATACTGTTAAGTTATTTAAATGGCATGTGTGTTCAATTATTTACCTTTCCATATTGGTTATGCTTATTAATTCATGATTTATTATATTGTACTTAACCCTTACTGATCATTAGATCTCACTATTATATTGTTTCCTTTTCCTAGGATTCCATAAAGTTTATTGTGAAATATATATAGGGATACATTATATGGAATAAAGTAATTATTGGATAAAACCATATTGTATTTTTTGTAATTAAATGTAATGAAATAATCAAGTAGGTATCTTTTTTACCAAGACTAATAAACCATTTGGTCCTTAAGGATGTGATTTCTATTATCTTATTTCAATTTAATGGAATTAAGAACTAGCTCTAGGTTTTTGGGGTCATGATCACTATAGTAATTTTTATTTAATATAAATGAAAATTTTACAAAAAGTATTATTTTTCACTATTCACTTAAAAATATATCATTTCCTAAAAAATCGTTAATTTCCACCCTAATATAATTTTGATATGTTGATTTAAAAACTTATGACATTATTATCCAATATAATTTATAAAACTTCCACAAATTAATAATAATATTCTATCACAAAAAAAATAAAATCCATTTCTAAAGAAAACATATTTTTGAAGCATAAAATAAGTTTACTAAAAAAATTATTTCCTATTTCATAAGTATTAAATAAAAAATTTATTTTGAGTCTGAACTTTATATATATATTATAATTCAATTAATCTTATTCATACCAACAAATTTAACAACTAGGTTATAAAAATAAAATTTAAATATTAATATTCATGTTTCATTTAATCTTGGTGTTTTGTGTTGTATATGCAATTAAACATAGCATTCGTTTAAAAATATCAAGGAGTTATATGGTTATTTTATAAAAGTCTACCCATAGTGTTTTTGGGTGTTTGGATATATTTTTTGTTCTACTTATTATATGATGAGTTATTCCTTAACCTCTATGCCTTTTTTATTTTCATTAAATTTAAAAACTATTTATTTAAAGACATGTGATTCACAAATTACAAAGTGGGATTTCCAGAACTACTGGTATAATTACTATTTTTTTATTTATCAAACAGAATCATTCCCAATAGTGGATACTTTGTTTCCTTAACAGTAATAATTATTTTATGGTGATATGGAATGTTCCTTGGGCCTTGTGATGGGTCATCTTAGGATATGTGGAATTTTAACTAGGGTTAGTTTAAAAAATGATATCATGGGTAGGTTTTATTTTATTTTATTTGGGGATTCAAGGTATATAAGAGATAGTATTATTAGGTTTCTGTAGGTAGGTATAGAGAAGTGTATGGTAAAAAAATTTAGTATAGAACATTGAATTGTGAGGGGATATAAGGGATGTGTAATTTAAATTGTAGGTTTAATTTATCAGTCCTTTTAGGTGAAATTATATATTTTAAGGAAGTTTTATGGCTGATGATAAGTTACAAAAACATTTTTAACATGCTTTAGACCATGAACACAGGTTATACATCTTGGAAAATTTTGTTTATGTTATGTTTTCCACTTTTTATGGTTCTTAATGATTTTTACTGACCTTTAGATTTTCTTATGATTGATATTGATGAAGTCTATATGATTTCAAGTCACTCTTACCCTATATTATTTTAAATTTGAGATGAATTGAGATGATTTACTTGAGGTATTATTTTTATTTTATTATATTAACTTTAATTTATTATATTCTGACCTTTGGTGTTCACTCTTCAAGAGAAATGTTTTTAATCATAATTAGTTTTATAAAACATCCTTAAATTTAGATAAATTTTTGTATTTTTTTTTGAATGACTCATAAATATAATGATATTTTGTCTGAGATGGTAGAATATGTTTTCAAGATATTTTTTACAATATTACATGGTATTTTTATGATTCTATTAGTTTAATTATTTAATGATAAAATAATGAATTCATTATCTAACCACTAAATAATTTTGTTAAGGGGAATTTCATTTCATTATTTGGAATATGGGTTTCTAGTTGGTGGTTTACCTATTTTATAAATAAATAGTAATAAATAAATAATATATTGAAAAAAGGAGTTTTGAAATTTTTAATGCGTAAGGAATTTGACTTTCAATTTTTTAAAATTTTTTTATAATATAGAAAAGGTATTAATAAAGTGCGTTCATGAGAAGATTTAGTTATAAAAAGACTCTGTGTCTGAGTTGGTGTTAACGTATTTTTACAAAATTGTAAGAGTTTAAAAATAATATTGAAAGTTTTTTCTAATTATAAAATCTTTTATATACATTACTGATTATGAAAAATAGAGTTTACATTTAAACATTATTTTTATTGGGGGATTTATTTCTGTGTTTATTTTGTGGATACACAATTTATGATTTTTTATTATGGTAATAAGTTATTTTTATTATAGGTGGGGGTTATAAAATGGATTGAGACTCATTTAAATTTAATCCTTAATAATTAAGTTTCATATCCTGAGGTAAATGATTTATTTTGGGTGAAACCCAGTTTGAAAGGGGTTATTAATTCATTTTATTGATTATTATTCTCTAATCATAAATATATAATGTGTTTGGTTTGTGTATGTTTTTAAATTGTTTGGTTTTATTGTTTTAGTACATGTTGGTTCCCCAAAATAAATGAATGTACATGTGTATTCAATTACTAAATTGATATTTTAAATTCATTTTTTCAAGAGGTCTTGTTTCATTGTTTATTTACTCTTAGTTTAATTTTTTTATGATAAATATGTCTTTAAATATAATTTTTACTAGAATCGTTAAGGATTTTATTTAAATAAATGTTTAGTGTTTTCAAGGATAGATACCAACCATATGATTTTTTCCTTAAAATGGATCAGTATAAGTTTAAATTAATTTAACAAGAGTGTTTCAGATTATACCTTTTATAATAATTTCTTTTCAAAATAAATTTCAACTAGTGTAAACTTATAGAATTCCCAGTTTTATTCAATTTATTGGAGTTACATTGTAATATATTCTATGATCTTTTAAATTTGATTCTTTTTCTTAATAATTTTTATTGTTTTTTTAATAATGTTTTTTATGTTGTTCTCCATATATGAACAATGTTGAAGTTGTTTTTTGGAATATTTATATAATCAAACATGGTTTGGATTGAAAAGTTTTATAAAGGTATATAAAAATGAGTTTATGATTGAATTTCATAGTTTTTTCTTTTTATTTTTAATATTGAATAATATTTATGATTATTTAGTTTCACTAGACATGTCTAATTTTGATCATTATATTGTTTTTAAGGATTTTATTGAAATGTTACCTATTAGAGTTGGGGTTTTGAATAGTATTTTGGAAATAATTCCATGATACCAAAAAATGAAAAATGATGAAAAAATTATTTGTTTTAAAAAGGATTTTTTGTCATGAACCGAATCGGGTCGCTATCAACTCAACGCCCGACCCGGCCCGCGGCATGGCCTGAAGGGCGTTCCCGATCCCCACGGGCTGGCACAAGTGCCCGGGTATCAAAATAAACTTTGGGAACAATTTACCCGAATGAAAAAATATAAAGCAGCCAACCAAAGTAAACCAAACAAAAGTAAAGGTTACAGTCAAACGTGCACGTAACCCAACAGGTTTTTGGTTCACAAGTATTCAAAACCCAAATAACACTAAAACAAGATGACCACAAACCAACCGAAGAACTGTCGCCCAATGTGAGGACACCGCCCCTAATTCACCACCAAAACGCCACGTGAATATGCTTGCTAACAACCTGAACCACTGCTCCCAAAAGCTGGACCCTTACCTGTATCAGAAGTAAACAAATCTACTTACACCCAAGGGTGTAAGTAGGGTGTGAGTAATCGCCCAGCAGGATATCACCAAGAAAAGATTCCACGCACGAATATCAAAAGACAATCCATTTGAAATGCTAAATAAAGAAAGAGGTGCAAAAATAAATGGTTTTCATAAAACGACTTTAAAATAAAGACAGTTCAAGTTAAACACATTAGGGCAATAACTCAGGTGACATATCACGTATCATTGTGCGCACAATGTAACCGGTATCACCAAAGGATGGGAAAGGTCCAAAAGGGTACTGGAGCATGTGGGACCCTAGAACGTCGTGTCTCGGTGAAACGTGGCTTAGATGGACACGAACCTAAGATAACGTGGCTTAGAAGGCCACGACCCTCAGAACACATGGCTTAGAAGGCCACGACCCTCAGATATCATATGTTTAGTTAGTGTTGCAATCGTCAAACCTGCCAGTGAAACCGGGTCGGGTCATCTCCGGAACACTAGCTCACTAGTCCTAGTCTCCCCACCTAATACCCCAGCTTCCCTCCTTGTGCTCACCCAAAGATCAAAGTTCACATAACATGTCACATTAGCACTTAGAGGCAAACGTGTCACCTACACACTGATATCCTCTTTGAAAACCACACACACAGAAAAACTTTTCTTTTTAAAAACATAAACCCCGCTGCTTATGCTTTAAATTAAACTAGATGCATAACTTAACGAAATCAATTTTTTAATTAAGAAAACCACTAAGAAAAATTATTTAACAGTTTTCAAACAAGTCGCAAAAATTTTTAAAGGTTAAAAAGTCATTCAAAACCCCTTTATATAATAAAACGTATTCTGACATGCCAAAACACAAACTGCGTCATCCGCACTTCCTAACTCACACACAGCACAGTTTACAAATAATACTAAACACCCAAAGTAAGTTTTCACAATAAAAATGGACTTTCATCACATAAATATACTACTGGAAAATTAGATGCACATTTAAAAAGTAATCAGAACTAATTTTTCAGCATGGAAACTAATTAAAAGGGTGATGAAAAAAAATTAAACCAACACGCAAAAGATCGCCAGATGATAATTGAGTGTGGAATCACCTACCTCAAACAGGAACGGAAAAAGACACGGCGCAAGACTCCAGTTGCACCGCGGTCGCACCGTTTTGAGCCGTCAAACAGGTCCTAAAAATAGCAGAACGTTCAATAGGTTCAATGGTAATGTTAACATAATAATAATGATAATAATAATAACACTAACATAATAATAATAGTAATAATAATAACATAATATAATAATAATGATAATCGCATATTAATATAATAATAATAATGATAATAATATAATAATAATAATAAAATAATAACATAACCATAATATAATAACCATATTATAATAATAATAATAACATAATAATAATGTAATAATAGTAAAGATAATAATAATATAATATTATTATTATTATTATTATTGACATAATAATAATAATAACATAATAATAATTATAGTAATGATATAATAATTAACATATTAATAATAATAACAAAAGAAAACATTGATATCTTATTAGATAAGTTAAAATAATAAAATAAAATAAAAAAATAAAATAAAATAAAATTAAAAAATTAAAATAAAGAACAAACCGGTAGGGGGTGCGCCGGTTGGGGGCGGAGGAGGAAGGAGAGCGGCAGGGGTAGGCGCTGGCTGGCAACGCGGGTCCGGCGTGGATGCAGCAGGGTGCAGCAGGGGCGGCCCGAGGTGGAACAGTGGAAGCAGGGAGGCGGCGCGACCTGGGGGAGCTGGGCGGAGGAAGGGAAGCGAGCCGCAAGGTGCGGCTAGGCGGTCCGACGCAGGTGCAACAGAGGCGGCTCGGGAGGGCGCCGGTTGCTGTCCGGCGAGTAGAGGGAGGACGCCGGTTGCTATCCGGCGAGTAGAGGGAGGGCTAGAGGCGGAGGGGTGGTCTGGTGCAGGTGAGCAGCAGAGGAGAGGTCCGACGGAGCTGCTTTTTGGAAAGAGGAAGGAGGGGCACCGGCTGGTGCGAAGGAGGCTCGGGCAGCAGGAGGGAGGTGCGATGCTGGGTGTGAGGCAGTCCGGGGCAGAGCCGAGCTGGTCCGGTGGGAGGAGAGTTGCGGCGCGGTGCGGCGTGGCTGGTCCGCTGCGGGTGCAACAGGGGCGCGGCTCTGAAGGGAGGTGAGGGGAGGGGGAAGACCGGCGGTGAGAAGAGAAGAGGAAGGAAAGGAAGAGAAGAAGGAGAAAAGAATGAGAAAGGGGGGAGGAATGGTGCGGTGAGTAGGATAAGAGGAGCGGCCGGAAGAAGAAGAAAAAGAAGAGATGCGTGGGGAGGAAGAAATAAAAAATAAAAATAAAATAAAAAAAGAAAAGGGGGTGGCGGCTAGGGTTTCGGGGGGAGGGAAAAATGTTAAACAAAATAATAATGATTAAAATATAATAGTGATATTATTATCATAAAAATATTAGAAATAAAAACATTAATAGTATTAATAATAATAATAATAATAATAATAACATAACAATAATAAGAAATAATAATAATCGCATAGCATAACAATATTAAAAATATTAAAAATAATAAAAGCATAATAATAATAATAATAATAATAATAGTATCGATAATAATAATAATATACATAATAATAATAAATCTGAAGTTAACATCAGTTATTTGAACCGTCCATGCAACGGGCACCATGCGTTGAAATGGAAAAGCTTCATTGCTTTGCCCATCCCCTGCCCGTGCGTCGAGCGGCGCAAGGCACATGCGCGCACATCGTTACCACAACGGGCAACCCACACCGGGTTCAGCCCATGATACAACCAAATAATTTAAATAAACTGGTAATTAATTTACGAAATAAAAAATTTAAAATTAAACTTGTACCTCAAAAAAAGTCTGGGCATGACAATTCTCCCCACCATGAAAACTTTCCGCCCTCGGAAAGTTAGCTCAAAGCCTGATTAGAGAATAGAGATGGGTACTCCTGCTCAACCAATGACATCCGCTCCCAAGTCTCGTGCTCATCATTCCTGTGCTGCCAAAGAACACGGACCAGAGGAATGGACTTTCCACATAGCACCTTTTTCCCGAGAATCTACTATACGCACTGGTCGCTCAACCACAGACAAGTCAGACTCTAACTCTAGCTCCTCCCAATTCATCACATGCGACGGGTCGGGGTTGTACTTCTATAGTTGGGAGACATGAAATACGTCGTGAATCGACGTCAACTACGAGGGAAAAGCTAACCTGTATGCCACCTTACCAATCCGTTCAAGAATCTCAAAAGGTCCGACATATCTCGGTGTCAGCTTCCCCTGCTTTCCCAAACGACGGTGACCCAAGCGAGGGGCCACTTTCAGGAATACTCTATCTCCCACCGAAAACTCAAGATCCCACCGCCTCTGATCTTCATAATACTGGTGGCGACTCTGAGCTGTCAACAACTGCTGCCTAATCAGCTTGACCCTCTCAGACGTCTCATGAACAAGACTCGGTCCCAAGAGTGAGGCCTCTCCTACCTAATCCCAACACAGAGGGGACCGACAAGGCTGGCCATAGAGCGCCTCAAAGGGTGAAATTCTGATGGAAGACTACTAACTTTTATTATAAGCAAACTCGACCAGTCCCAAATGGCTATCCCATGAGCCTCCAAAATCTAACACACAGGCTCGGAGCATCTCCTCCAGAATCTGATTCGCCCACTCCGTCTGGCCATCGGTCTGAGGATGGTATGTCGTGCTCATCTTAATATACGACCCCAAAGCCTTCTGGAGGCCTCCCCAGAATCGAGATGTAAAGCGGGGGTCCCTGTCAGAAACAACTGCCAATGGCGCACCATGAAGTCTGACCACCTCCTGAACATACAAGCGGCTCAGTTCCTCTACCTTCGTTGTATCTCTGATCGGAATAAAGTGAGAAGACTTGGTCAGGCGGTAAATCACTACCTAGATAGCATTCCTCGCTCGAGGTGTACAAGGAAAGACAATGATGAAGTCCATGGCGACCTCATCCCACTTCCAGGTAAGAATGGGTAATGGCTGGAGTAGGGCAGATGGTCTCTGATGCTCCGCTTTCACTTGCTGGCAAGTGTAACATCTGGATACGAAGTCGGCTATGTCCCGTCTCATACCTGGCCACCAGAACTGATGGCGAACATCGTAATACATCTTGGTGGTACCAGGATAGACGGCCCACTGAGATTGGTGGCTATCGTGCATCACCACCTTCCACAGAGACAATGACACTACAACACGGCCCTTGAAGCATAGGACCCTCTGGGAAGACAAAGACCAATCAGAAGGAGTCTCCCCACCATGAAGAAACTACATAGATCGCTGACACAGCTCATCCCCAGGCTTCTCCTGGTGAATCAACTCCAGAGGAGCAGGAGTCAACTGGATGCTAGCCAAGAAGGTACCTCCACTGTGCTCCCTACTCTACAAATGCATCTGGGCGAAGAGCCCCATCAAATCCCACTCATCTCTGGACGTCCTCAATGCCTGCAATGATACTTTTCTACTCAAAGCATCCGCTACCACATTACCCTTGCCAGGGGTATAGACAATATCAAAATCAAAACCCTGCAGGTACTTGACCCAGTGGCGCTGCCTCAAATTGAGATCCTTCTGAGAGAAAATGTAGGCCAGGATCTTATGGTCAGAGTAGACCACAAAATTATCCCCAAAAAGATAGTGGCACCATGTCTCCAAAGCATGCATCACCGCTGCCAACTCTAATTCGTGAGTCGGATAGTTCTTCTCATGCGGTCGGAGTTGGCGAGAACCATAAGCCAAAACATGGTCATCCTGTATGAGCACATACCCAAGGCCCATACCTAAAGCATCACAGTACACCACTTAGCCCTTTCCTGACTCTGGTAAGGTCAACACAGGTGCGGTGGTCAACCGCCGCTTCAACTCCTCAAAAGATGTCTGGCACTGTGCGCTCCACTCAAACATCACCCCTTTCCGGGTGAGTGCGGTCATGGGGGAGGCAAGCTGCAAGAATTCCCGGACAAAGCGCCTGTAATAACCAGCCAAGCCCAGAAAACTCCTGATCTCAAACACATTCCTCAGCTGCTCCCAAGACATAACTACCCTGATCTTTTCGGGATCCACTGAAACCCCTTGTTCTGAGATGACATGCCTCAGAAACTTCACTTCCCTGATCCAGAAAGTGCACTTAGAGAGTTTGGCATACAGGCGGTGATCCCACAAAGTGCCCAAAACAACACGCAGTTGATTCTCATGCTCCTCCTCAGATCCAGAATAGACCAGGATGTCATCCACGAATACCACAACAAATGAGTCAAGATATTGGTGGAACACCCTATTCATGAGCGCCATGAAAACTGCAGGAGCATTTGTCAATCCGAAAGGCATGACCAAGTACTCGAAGTGACCGTACCTACTTCGAAAAGTCTTCTTCGGAATATCTGCTTCACTCACCCTGAGCTGGTGGTATCCTGAACGCAAATCAATCTTGGAGAACCACATTGCCCCCTTCAGTTGGTCAAACAAATCGTCAATCCGAGGAAAAGAGTATTTATTCTTGATGGTTACATTCTTCAACTTCCGGTAATCAATGCACAACTGAAGGGTTCCATCGCCCTTCTTCGCGAATAAAACCGGTGCGGCCCAAGGAGAGACGCTCGGGCGAATGAATCCTTTGGATTCCAAATCGTCCAGCTGTATCTTTAATTCCCTCAATTCGGTGGGGGCCATGCGATATGAGGGAAGAGATATAGGCTGTGTTCCCGGCGCCAACTCAATCGAGAACTCCACGTCCCGCTCTGGGGGTAAGACAGAAAAATCATCTGGGAAGACCTCTGGGAACTCATCCACTACACGAGGTAACCCTCCTTGTAAAACACCACCATCGTCCTCCAGCACGAGCGACAACAACTGATAAGAAAGATTTCACAGCTCAGGGAGTGTAGGTCCCGCGCGTCCCGACCAAGGATCCCATTCTCCGTGAAATAACTGGGGAGTCCCATTTGGTGCCGTAAAACTAACTCGGCGCCGATAGCAATCAATGTGCGCCTGGAAGCGCACCAGCCAGTCCATACCGAGGATCACATCAAATAGGTCCATGTCAAGGACCAAGAAATCCCATTCCATCTCGACTCCTGACACAGAGAGTGCGCACGATCGGCACTTAAGGCCTTGCTCCCTCTTTTTACCCAACGGTGTTACTAACTCCATAGAAAACGATAACATCTCGGTTGGTAGGTTCAGCAGATTCACAAAACGAGCAGATATGAAAGAAACTAAAGCACCAGTATCAAATAAAACTACAGCTATAGAAGATGCAACCAGAATAGTACCTCGAACCATTGAAGGCCCTGCATCAGACCCCGCTGGTGCCTGATCCACAGCATGCAGTTGCCTGGTCCCTGCCTGAGAATGACTACTCGCCTGCGGCTCTGTCCTGATTTAGCTCTGCCCTGAAGACGATCTGGTCCTACCACCATGGCCACCGAACTGAGATCATGTCATTCTGGTCAGCTCTGACTGAACTGATACCCCTCTGGAAGCCACCGATCCAGCCCCACTCTGGTAAGGGCGTGCAGTTCTACAGAAGCGATGTAGATGTCCCACAACTCCACATCCATGGCATGGTCTGGGAGGGTATGGACAAACAGGTCGGATGTGCCCTGCCCTTCCGCACTTATGGCACACAACGAACCCTACACCAGAAGCCCCATATGAAAATTGTCTAGGGGGATGACCTGATCCGCCATCACTCTTCTTCCATTGCTCATCACGCTTCCTCTTCTTCTCAGATGAACTACCACTGCCAAGCCCTGACACTAATCCATAAAACCCCGACTTTCCCTTCTGGTCAATCTCGTCCATACAAGCACAATTGACCACCTCAGCATAAGTCTTCATCTTGAACAAGAAAACTTGGGAGTGAATTTCTGGTCGAAGGCCCTTCTCAAACTTCCGAGCCTTCAAGAATTCGCTCGAAACTATCTCGGGTGTGTACCGTACTAGTTCAGCAAAGAGATTAGCATACTCCATCACTTTCTGATTACTCTGCAAAAGCTCCATGAACTCTCGAGATCTAGCATAGGCTACGAACTCTGGACAATATTGCTCGTTGAAGATGCCCTTGAAATCTTTCCAGCTCATGTGCTCTTGTTTCCCAGCCTGGACCACTGATTCCCACCATTTGCGACTGGAACCCTCCAGCTGGAACGAGGCACACTTCACCCTGACTTCCTCGGGCGTGTCAAGGAAATCCAACATGCATTCTATCTTTTCAAGCCACTCCTCTTCCTCCTGAGGTTCTGAACCACCTCGGAATGAAGGAGGTTTTCTCCTCAGAAACTCCTGAGCTCTATCCTTCCTAGAGCCAAATTCTTCCCCTATAGCTGGAATAGGGGCGGGGGCAGGATTTTCCCCTTGTCCCAAAGCCTGAACGGCTCAGACCATCGCCTCTACCAATCTCTGATCAAGCGGCGTAGGAGAACTCTCTCCGGCTTCCTCCCGTGGGTGCATGGGAGCTCTCCGGGGAGGCATCTTACTGCAAAAGGGCAGAAATCAAGAAAGAATACCATCAATATCACATATCTAAAAGGAACTTTTTTTTTCAACAAGATAAATAATCATCATCAGTAAACCAAACATGTAAAAATTACTTCATGCAAAAACTCTACTTTCTTGCCTGGTGTCCACGTACAGTCTGCAGCCTGCACGTCCCACCTAGAAAATAAGTGAAAAAGCACCCTGACAACCCATGGTGACTCAGTATCTGTCACGAGGCGTGCTGGCCAGGCACTCTACTCGCAACATGAATTCTGAGTCCCGACAGACCCAACTCCTATATAATCCAACTCATACCAAATAACATAAACCATGAACAAACCCCCTCTGATACCATTTTGTCACGAACCGAATCGGGTCGCCATCAACTCGACGCCCGACCCGACCCGCGGCAAGGCCCGAAGGGCGTTCCCGATCCCCACGGGCTGGCACAAGTGCCCGGGTATCAAAATAATCTTTGGGAACGATTTACCCGAATGAACAAAAATAAACCAGCCAACCAAAGTAAACCAAACAAAGGTAAAGGTTACAGTCAAAAGTGCACATAACCAAACAGGTTTTTGGTTCACAAGTATTCAAACCCCAAATAACACTAAAACAAGATGACCAAAAACCAAATTAAGAACTGTCGCCCGGTGTGAGGACACCGCCCCTAAGTCACCACCAAAACGCTATGTGAATAGGCCTGCTAACAACCTGAACCACTGCTCCCAAAAGCTGGACCCTTACCTGTATCAGAAGTAAACAAATCTACTTACACCCAAGGGTGTAAGTAGGGTGTGAGCAATCTCCCAGCAGGATATCACCAAGAAAAGATTCCACACACGAATATCAAAAGACAATCCATTTGCAATGCTAAATAAAGAAAGAGGTGCAAAAATAAATGGTTTTCATAAAACAACTTTAAAAGAAAGACAGTTCAAGTTAAACACAATAGAGAAATAACTCAGGTGACATATCACTTATCATTGTGCTCGCAAAGTAACCGGTAGCAGCAAAGGATGGGAAAGGCCCAAAAGGGTACTGGAGCATGTGGGGCCCTAGAACGTCGTGTCTCGGTGAAACGTGGCTTAGATGGCCACGAACCTCAGATAACGTGGCATAGAAGGCCACGACCCTCAGAACACGTGGCTTAGAATTCCACGACCCTCAGATATCATATTTTTAGTTAGTGTTTCAATCATCAAACCTACCAGTGAAATCGGGTTGGTTCATCTCCGGAACACTAGCTCACTAGTCCTAGTCTCCCCACCTAATACACCGGCTTCCCTCCTTGTGCTCATCCAAAGATCAAAGTTCACATAACATGTCACATTAGCACTTAGATCCAAACGTTTCACCTGCACACTGATATTCTCTTTGAAAACCACAAACACACCAAAACTTTTTTTTTAAAAAAACTTAAACCACACTGGTTATGCTTTAAATTAAACTAGACGCATAACTTAACGAAATCACTTTGTTAATTAAGAAAACCACTAAGAAAAATTATTGAACAGTTTTCAAACATGTCGCAAAAAAAATTTAAAGGTTAAAAAGTCACTCAAAACCCCTTTATATAATAAAATGTATTCTGACATGACAAAACACAAACTGCATCATCCGCACTTCCTAACCCACACACTGCACAGTTTACAAATAATACTAAACAGCCAAAGTAATTTTTCACAATAAAAATGGACTTGCATCACATAAATATACTACTGGAAAATTAGATGCACATTAAAAAAGTAATCAGAACTAATTTTTCAGCATGGAAACTAATTATCAGGGTGCTGAAAAAAAAATTAAACCAACACGCAAAACATCGCCAGATGATAATTGAGTGTGGAATCACCTACCTTAAACAGGAACGGAAAAAGACACGGCGCAAGACTCCAGTTGCGCCACGGTCGCACCATTTTGAGCCGTCAAACAGGTCCTAAAAACTGCAGATCGTTCAACAGGTTCAATGGTAATGTTAACATAATAAAAATGATAATAATAATAACACTAACATAATAATAATATTAGTAATAATAACATAATATAATAATAATGATAATCGCATATTAATAGAATAATAATAATGATAATAATATAATAATAATAAAAAATAATAACATAACCATAATATAATAACCATATTATAATAATAATAATAACATAATAATAATTTAATAATAGTAAAAATAATAATAATATAATAATAATATTAATAATATTGACATAATAATAATAATAACATAATAATAATTATAGTAATGATATAATAATTAACATATTAATTATAATAACAAAAGAAAACATTGATATCTTATTAGATAAGTTAAAATAATAAAATAAAATAAAAGAACAAACCGGCAGGGGGTGCGCCGGTAGGGGGCGGGGGAGGAAGGAGAGCGGCAGGGGGGAGGTGCTGGCTGGCAACGCGGGTCCGGCGTGGATGCAGTAGGGTGCAGCAGGAGCGGCCCGAGGTGGAACGGCGGAAGCAGGGAGGCGGCGCGACCTGGGGGAGCAGGGCAGAGGAAGGGAAGCGCGCCACAGGGTGCGGCTGGTCGGTCCGACGTGGGTGCAATAGAGGCGGCTCGGGAGGGCAACAGTTGCTGTACGGCGAGTAGAGGGAGGACGTCGGTTGCTGTCCGGTGGGCAGAGGGAGGGCTAGAGGCGGAGGGGTGGTCTGGTGCGGGTGAGCAGCAGAGGAGAGGTCCGGTAGAGCTGCTGTTTGGCAAGAGGAAGGAGGGGCGTCGGCTGGTGCGGAGGAGGCTCGGGTAGCAGGAGGGAGGTGCGGTGCTGGGTGCGAGGCAGTCCGGGGCGGAGCCGAGCTGGTCCGGCGGGAGGAGAGTTGCGGCGCGGTGTGGCGTGGCTGGTCCGCTTCGGGTGCAACAGTGGCGCGGCTCTGAAGGGAGGTGAGGGGAGGGGGAAGACCGGCGGTGAGAAGAGAAGAGGAAGGAAAGGAAGAGAAGAAGGAGAAAAGAATGAGAAAGGGGGAGGAAGGGTGCAGTGAGCAGGAGAAGAGGAGCGGCCGGAAGAAGAAGAAAAAGAAGAGGTGTGTGGGGAGGAAGAAATAAAAGATAAAAATAAAATAAAAAAAGAAAAGGGGGTGGCAACTAGGGTTTCGAGGGCAGGGAAAAAAGTTAAACAAAATAATAATGATTAAAATATAATAGTGATATTATTATCATAATAATATTAGAAAAAAACATTAATAGTAGTAATAATAATAATAATAATAATAACATAACAATAATAAGAAATAATAATAATCGCATGGCATAATAATATTAATAATATTAACAGTAATAAAAGCATAATAATAATAATAATAATAATAATAATGATAGTATCGATAATAATAATAATATACATAATAATAATAAATCTGAAGTTAACATCAGTTATTTGAACCGTCCGCGCAACGGGCACCGTGCGCTGAAATGGCAAAGCTGCATGGCTTTTCCCATCCCCTTCTCGTGCGCCGAGCGGCGCAAGGCCCGCGCACGCACATCGTTACCACAACGGGCTACCCACACCGGGTTCATCTCATGATACAACCAAATAATTTAAATAAACTGGTAATTAATTTATGAAATAAAAATTTTAAAATTAAACTTGTTCCTCAAAAAAAATTAAGGGCGTGACATTTTTGGTTTTTTGAAGAAATTTGTTTCAAATGGAATTTTTTATTTTTTTATTTTGTAATTTTTATATGTGATAAAATGAATTATACTCTTAATTATATGGTATGTATTATAGTTTTTTTGATTATTTTTTTCATATAATTTTGGATTATTTTGTATTTATAAACATGGTCCAGTTATAATTTTATTATTGTTATAATTTTAATTATTTATTCAATTTTTTTATTTGGTTCTCTTAAGTGAGTAAACAACTAAATTCTTGGGAGAAACCGATTTATTTTTAATTTCTTTGTTAGAACCAAGGTGATATGTGCTACATTTTTTATATTTTTTGTGTTAATTTACAATCATTTTTAAATTTGATCATGCATTTTGATGATTAAGGGATATGGATTATAGAAAATATAATCCATATATAGGAATTTAATAATCTTTTTAAATAGAAGTGTTTTCTAGTGTTTGAAAAAAATTTAGTTGTAAAAAATTTAGAGCTAAGGATGATTTTTCACATAGGGAGTGTGAAACCATGTAATGACTATGTATACCATGTAGTTAGTTCCCAATTATTGGAACGTGTATTTTTTTTAAACTGAGTACTGCATATGAAACTCATGTATGGAGTGCACTGATGATATAACATAAAGGATTAGATTTGGAGGAACTTCAATTGATGGACCTTGTTTGAATTTTGTGATGTTTAGGAGTCATTTGTGATAAGGAGGAATTGATTTTAAAAGAACTGTAAAGGATGGTTCTATGTATCATTTATGTGGGGGATGTTTCATGAAGGATTTTCATGGTAGATAGTTTTTGAGTTGCATAATAAAAGGGTTTAATATAATGTCAATTATAGGTGATATTTTTAGAATAAATTTCATATAAATACCCTATAGTTAAATTCATTAAGGTTCAATGAGTGGTTAACAAAGATATAGAAATTAATCAAAAATTAGAAAATACTAGTATCCCAAATATAAATATCATCTCACAAATAGTAACCTTTCATGAGGCAAATGATTCCACAAAGAGTTTTAGTAGGGATAGTAGTAGAGGGAAATTTTTAAGTGTAGGGTCCGCAAAGCAGTTCATAAGGTGGAGTTTTGTGAATAATCATGTGAAATAATGGGTCGTGTATCCTGAGACCCTATGGAAGTAACAATTTATAGAGCATGAAGTATATTATGCAGTGAAAAGTATTATGTGAATCACATATATGCAATGTTGTTTTTTATATGTAATTTTAATGTGGATATTTCTAGTAGTTTTTTTTAAATCTACGGAGTGTGTTATTGAATCATATTTTGGAGATCATGATGAAAATAAAATAATATTTCCTCAACAACATGGATGTTACCTTAAATTCAGTAAACTACTTTATAATTCATCTAGAGTGGTGAGTAAGGAGGAATTGATAAATGTGATCTCAGGGAGGTTGTTTATTGTACCTTAATTCATTTTTAATATAATGCATCTGGAATATAGTAAACATGACCATTATTTTGAAATTCAATAAGATAGTGACTCATAATGGATTCCATCATGATAAACACATCATCGACATATGCCCCTTGGATTTTACTTTAGTGGTGAACCAAGTAGAAATTTTGGTGTCTGGTATTTTAATTTGTTTCATTTGTGATTATTGTGGGTGTATGATTATGCATAAATATTTGACAAGTTCTAACCAATGTGATAATAATATCCTTTATAACATAAGAAAATATAGAAACCCTAATTTACCCCTCCCCTATTTGGGTGTCTTGGGTTGTAATGATATGTATTAAAGAAAGGTTGTAGGTGATGAATATGGCATTTCAATATCACTATAGAAAACATAATAAATGCTAAAGGGCTTCCTCTATTTCATAGAAGTAGTAATAAAGTATATATTAACTTGATTAGATATAACCTATAATGTCTTGTAATATATGTTTTCTCTACTACTATTAATGATATATAGATTAGTGATGTTTTAGAACTATCTATGACTGGACTAGAATTGATGATGATTTATTTCAATTCAAAGGATATGAATATCATGTCTGGAGCTATGTAAAAACAAATCAATATAAAGTTAATAATATTCACTAGTTCTAAGTCTATGTGGGATAAATTGGCCATAATTTATAAATTTGACTTTAGTGTTAAGTAAAAAAAAGTTTCAATTCCTTGATAATATGTCTGAAAATTTAAAAATGATCCCTAATGTGATTGATGACAGATTATTTAAAAAATAATTTAAGTTATGGGGGATATTTAAGGATAAGGTGAAAAAATAAAAAATATTGATATTATAAAGAATTTATTGAATTGGTTTTCAACTTTGTGTAATTTGAAATTATTATCTGTTAAAGAGAAGTATTTGGCCATGTTATCTCTTTATGATCTTCTAAGTAAACTAGAGGCCTATAAAAAGAGAGTTATGCTACAAAGAACTTCTAGAAATTAAAATAAGGAGAATAATTTTAAATATATGGATAAACTTGACATCACTAAAGGTAGTGATATATAAGAGGATTTGGATGATTAATTCTTCAGTTTAGTGGCTAGGATACTCAAGATAAGAGAGGAGAGATTTGAATTCAAGCTTCCTATAGAATTTTTTCAATTCATAAAAGTTAGTCATATTATAGTGAGGTTCTCAATAATATTAGATGATTAAGACAGTGAAGTAGTTATTATACAAAATACATGAAGAAGCTTACCTCCTAGAAGATATTCTACAATTAGAATTTCATCTAGAAAGATGTTTTATATGAATATCTATGTGAATAAGTAAGAAGATGATAATGAATATTATATTGGGGAAGAAGAAACAGAATTTAGTTATGATATATAATATTACATGATAGAAACTATTGAATAGAGAGGCCCTAAAAAGAAATGTCTCAAGCAACTATAATTTATTATTAATATCAAGGTGGAACTTGAGGGGGCTCTATAAGAACTTGATATAAAAACATTGAAATATTGAAATGTTGGGTCTTTTATAAATAAACATATTGAACAATTAACTTGAATATGAGATTTAATATCTAAAATAATATTCCTACAATTATTTTTCAAGTAATGGATGCTTAGAATATTTTTTGGAATAAAAATTACATTTTGAAAAAAAAGAAAAGGTTTATCTATAACATCAATCCTAGCCTAGAGAAGAGAGACAAGTAGGTTTATTCCCTTGAATAAGAGGTTGTTTCATTGAGAAAGAATATTTAATAATAATTTATATCTACTAATTAATATAATAATCTATGATTTATGGGGTTCACACGTTGTGAATTGATAAAAACAGTCAATAGAGGCTCTAGAGATGTTAATGGTTTTCTGATTGAACAAAGACTCTAACTTGTGGGGGGGGTAAAAATTGGATCAATTATGATATAAGGACATAAAATTAGTGATAGTGATATGTTTGAAAAAGGTAAAACATAATTATGTATATTTTATCATCAAACAAATCCAAAAAATACTGATTAATTATCACTCTAAACATAGGAAACTAGATGAAAAAAAATAATCCATAATCATTGAATAAATTTAAATAGCCATGGTGATATACAAAGGTAAGGGAAATGTGGATGAATGATGAGATAGTATTTTCACTTACATAATGTTTCAAAAAGTTGGCTTTAATGACCAAACTATTCCTTACTATGAAGAAACAATGAGTTATTTGAATGTGGAAATGCCCAAAAGCCGACATATAATAATGAGACTGTATCCTTCATCTCGTACAAGAAACTATTTCAATGGATAATTCATTAATCATTTTAATTTTAGACAAAAATCTATTAATTATAGGAAAAGGTTATAAAATTATGGTTAACATCATAGAATTCAAAGGTAATTGAATTATAAACAACATTATAAAATTTATTTGAAAAACAAATACACATCATTATAAGAAGAACAAGAAGAAGAGTATGATTATACCACAATTGAAGAAGAGAAATATTAGAGGAATTCATTTACCTATACTGAACATAAGACCACATAAAAGGAAAAGAATAATGAATATATGAAAAAACTAGAAAAAATTACCCCAAAATAAATAAACAACAATATCACATAGATACAAGATATATGGTACTCATCCCACATGAATGGAAATATGAACATTATAAATAATTTTAAGGGATGAGTTAATAGTGCAGAGATTTTAGACAACGATAGAGCTTTAATGATAAAAAAAGTTGAAATATCTTTCTAATAGGTGATGAGTTAAAGAAGAAATATGTTTTGTATGTATATGGATTGAGACACATGCTATTTATTGTGATTCAAATCTATTTAAATGTTCTATCGGTTAAAATTAATTAGAAGGGTTTTATAATAAATGTAAAGACCAATAACTCTCACATGAAAGGATATATCATAAATAGAAATATATTTTAACTAGATTGTAAATAGTTTACATTTATTTTAATAGTTGAGGAGGATAAAAACTTATAACATTTGAGTCTTGTATAAATTCATTAATATATCATAGAGAACTTATCCAAACTAAAACATGTTGTGAATACTCTTATTCTCAAATGAGATCATGAAAAGGCTTGTGATGCTTGTATGTGGGGAAATATAGTCTTAAATATATACTATAAAAAAAATTAAAGTTCCTCTAATATCATCGACCTAATGTGTACTATTGTATATGGCCCATTGAATATATCAACCTCATATGGGTAATGGTATTTCATTCCATTTATTTATGATTAGAGTATAATGGATTTAGTGATGTCATTCTAGATAGATGGTGGTTTTTTACTATATAAAAAGGTATATAGAAAAGTAGAAAATCAAACCAAATACCCAATAAAGATATCATTCTCCAATAATGAAACAAGATATATTTCCTCTTATTTTTAATACTACTTCAAGAAAAATGGAATTACTTATGAGGTTTCATCAGTATGAAATAAATAATAGAATGAATTTTTCAAATGAAGAAATTGGTAGGTGGATAATATGGCCAAAATGTTTCTCATTGAAAATGGAATCTCCCATCACTATTGGAAAGAAGTATTTCATGTTGTGTTATACATATAAAATTGAGTGATTCATATCCTACAGGATGAAAGGAAACATTATAAAATGTTTAATTAAAGGAATCTTATATTGAAACATTTTTGGATCTTCAGATGAAAATTTTATATTCAAAATAAAAATAAAATTAAGGAAAGTATGTTGATACTGAAGATGAATTATCATTTCTAGGATACTCTTTGGATAAATTCCTAAAAAATATTTAATAATAGGGTGGATTTAATTATAGAGAGTAATGATGTTAATGTCATTGAGGAATAATATGGGAATAATTCATGGAGTTCCACTTTTGAAGACTTTTATGATTAATAATAAAAAATTGACACAAATCCAATCATTGCACAAAGATCCCAAAATAATTAATATTTTGAGGCTAAATAAAAAAAAGATAAATTTTTTGAAGAAATTCAGCATACATATCAGAGGGGGAAGAAGAGAAAAAAAGTTGATATATCCAATATTATTAGAGACAACTCTACTCCTACATAGAAATGAATAATAGAGAATGTAGAGAAGTTTTCTCGATTATCAATGGAATAACCAACATCATTTGAATTATCAGTAAATGATAAATCATGGGTAATAACTATGAACGAATAATTTGATAAAAGTAATCAAAACCAAATTTTTGAACTTGTAATGAAGCCTTAACATCACAGTGTGATCACAAAAAAGTAGATATTCATGAATAAATTCAATGATTGTGGAAATTTAATCTAAAATAAGGCACATCTGGTATTTAAAGGCCTTAAATAGATTAAAGGGTCGATGTTAAATAACAATTTACACCAGTGGTTATACTTGAGTGGATTTAGAACTTTTTGGTGATAGAAAATTAAACAGGTTTCATGACTTATCATATAGATGCTAAAAAAGTGATATTGAATGTTTCTCTATAATAAGAGGTATATATTGAATATCCACTAGGTTTGTTTATTTTTAATGATGAAACCAATATTTGGTTGTAAAAACATTCCTCGTATGGTCCAAATAAGGCACCAAAGACTTGGTATGATTGACACTAGTCATAGATGAAGAATATGGAGTTTAAAAGGGGTGGTGTTGAACACAAACATTGTGTAAAGAATTTACAGGATGAACGATTCATGGTATTGGTCTATGTTGATGAAATCATCTTTGGTGTAAGTAAAATGAAATAAAAGGATGAATTTTCTAGGATGATGAGATCATAGTTGAAAATTTCAATGACAAGTGAACTCACTTATTTTATAGAGATACAAGGGGTTTAGAGAATAAGATATACATTTTTATCTCAGAATATATATATATAAGATATCCACTGAAGAAATTTAATATTCATTATTATAAACCAATTTCATCTCTGATTGTAGTTAGAACTAATCCTGGAATAAGAAATATGGGAAATATCTGGATCTTACCTTATATATGAGGATATTTATAATCATTCAATATTTGTTTGTGATGCTTCTAAATAACATTTTCTTAATAGTTTTAGTAGAAAATTTTCAAATTAATCCAAAGGAAGATATTTCATAATAATTAAATGAATTATGAGGTGTATATTATGTACTGTTTATTATGGCTTTATCTATGATGTAGGAAAGGGTCAAGTGTAATTTTTATTTTATTATACCAACTAGGCTAGTGATGTGGTGAAACAAAATTTCATAAGTGGTGGTTAATTATTCATTAGAAGAAAATGTTTAGAGTGGATGAGTTAGAAGAAATAAAACACTTCACTGAGCATGGTGGAAACAAAGTACACATCTATAACTAGACTTTCACTTAAATTTTATCGATGAATTAATAGTTTTATTAAAATAGTGAAGATTTAAATAATCTTATGGTGATTAACTATGACAAAAAAAGTTTGATTGATCACATAAATAATCAAATTCAACACTCTAATACCAAACATATTGAGATATATATCACATTATGAATGAAAAGGCGGAACAAGGATTAATCAAGATATATTATTTTATAACTAATGAGAAAGTAGAATAAATTATTACTAATTAATTATCTACACAAGTGTTTGAGAAGCATCGGTTAAACCTCAATGTATAGACACCTCATTAATTTGAAGGAGTTTTGTAAGTAACCCTACCCACATGAATTTAATTTTTTTCTAATGTTTGTTAAGTAGTACAAGATTTCAGGGGAGATAAAATCCATGGGGTGTATTATGTTGAAAGATGTTCATCAATTTTTTCCCTCATGGTTTATTATAAAAAGGGCAGAAGGACTAGTGAAATACTGATATTTAATTATGTAAAATGAAATTGGGAGATCTTATTTAAAGTTGGTTCAAGAATTATATTCTCCCAATAAGAGGGATTTTATTGAATGATGGTCAAGGGGAGTTTTGGAAATAGGAATGACCTCAGTCATGGAATTCTATCAAAAACTCATGTATTTTACACACAAAAATACTCATGTAGATTTAAAGTGATTGATGAATATTTCTATTATCTCTTGGAGGATGAAGAGAATGTGTGTGAGATTGAATTTCACTTTGGATTTCCCAAAAATAAAAAGAGGGAGAATGTTGGAAAAAATGTGATCTATGAAAGAGTTTTTTATTATGTTGTGTTTATTGTGAATCATTATTCATGTTGATAAAGAAGTGTTATGACTAAGGAAGAAAGATTAATAAAAATATAAGTATGAAATAAGAATTCAAGATGTTTGTAAAATGGAACTATTCTACAGTGTTTGCTAATTTTTTTGGTGTGAAACAATCAGACTTTAGGGTGGATTTTCTTATAGGACTACACATATCTGTATCGATTACATAGACCATATAGGTAGTTCTTGGTGGTTTTATTGTGTAGGAGTTTTTTGAATGCATATCTCTTGCACAACCCACATAGGGATCACATGGTTTATGTTACATGAAGGTGGATTTGGAGAAGAACATCATTGGATTTCCCATGTAGGACATTCACAAATATTGGGAGTCATTTTTTATGAAGAGGCAGTGATTCTAGTTGGACTATAAAGGATGGTTTCACATAGAATTTACCTAGGGAATGGTTCTCAAAGGAGGTTCATGATAGAATGATTTTAAGGTACAATAGGAAGGGGTTTAATGTAATTTTTGTGATCAATTATATTTTCAAAATACATTACCAATAAATAACTCATCATTAACTTCATTTATAATCAATAAATAAATAAAAATTTATACATATTAATGAAGAAATTTATAATTCCTAATGTCCATATGGAAATATCTCCTTAAGAAACATTCTTTTTTCAAAGTATAGGAGTTCAAAAAGCAGTTCATGATAGTGATTTTTTTAGGGTAGTTTGTGAATAAAGGGTTTTTGAAGAGGTTTACGGGGGGATTCTTTGAATAAGCTCTTGAATCATTATTCTACATATCATGATTTAGTAAAAAATCATATTATATGGATGATAAATCATAGTATGTAGTGAATAGTATTCTACATAGCACTTATGTGAAAAAAAAAATTTCAGCATGAATTTTTTCATTGCTATTTATGGAAGTTTTTCTATAGACCGAGTAGCACATTGGTTCATAATATTTAGTTTTTTATGATAAAAATAAAATACTATTTTCTCAAAAATGTTTAAGAGACATTTAATTCATTAAACTAAGGAATATTTCATCTGAATCGATGATAAAATAAGAGTCAATAGAGGTGAACTAAGGGAGGCAAAGTGTTGTTATTGAATTAATTTTAAATACAGTGCACCTAGAATGATGTGTACATGAACAAAGTTTTATAATCCATAATATTAGGTATTAATAATGGATTTTGGTATAACTAGCACGTCATCAAAATATTCTCCTTGGATTATTCCTTAGTTATGAACCAAGTAAAAATTTTGTGTCAAGTATTTTAATTTTTGCGTATGTAATTATTGTGGGTTCAAGATTAAGAAAACATATATTAAATGTTCCTACCAATGTGGTAACAATATCCATTATAAAATAATAAAAAATGGACACCCTAATTCACCTCTCACCTCTCAAGGTGTCTCAAGTTGAAAAAATTGGAATCAAATCCATGTTACAGGCATTGAACTTTTTAGTTGAAGCTCAGTATGGAGAACACAATGATTGCTAAAGGGGTTTCTATATTTTATAGAAGAATGTATCATTACTATAAAAAAATATGAGATATCACCCATAATATCATAGAATATAACTTTTCACTACCACTATTGATGGGATACAAGTCAGTTATGTTTCAAAACACTCTATGACTAAAGTAAGAAAGATGTTGCTCAGTGCTGATGAAAAGTCTTAGAATACCTTATCTAGAGATTTATAAAACAAAATATATTTGAATGTAATGAGTTAAACCTATTCCAAGGCCATGTGGGATAAATTTTATAACTTTTATCAAGTCAATAATAATATATAAAAATAAAATATTATATTTGTTTTATAAGAAGTTTTATGATTTCCAAATGCACCACGATGAAAATGATGACAATTTCTTAAAAAATCACTAAAGTTGTGAGAGATATTAAAGGACTAGGTGATAAAATAAAAGAAAGTAATATTATAATGAATATATTATGATGAATACCATCCCAATATAAAATGATTGTATGAACTATTAGATAGATGTATTTGGCCAAGTTATCTCTTAATGATCTACTAAACAGTCCGGTGGCCTGTGAAATAATAGTTAAGATAGAATGAATGTCAATTCATAAAAATAAGTATATTTATTTTAAATATATAGAGAAAAATTATATCTCTAAAGGAGGTTATGTAAAAGGTTATTTGGATGTTAAATTCATCACTCAAGTATGGAGGAAGTTCAAGAGATAAAAATGGATATTCCAAGGAATGCTACCTATAACATGTTTTTTATGTGGAAAATTTTAGTACATTGTAGTGAGAGGCCCAACAATATTAAATGATGAATATAGTGAAGTAGATTTTATAATAAATAATGAAGAAAATTCCCTCCTATAATTGACTATATCATTTTGAGTTCACATCTAATGAAGTTCTATAGTAAGAGCAATGTGGGAAATTAATAAGATGATAATAATTATTTTATGGGGGAAGAATAAATAAAATTAATGTTTAATATAGAATATTATAGGATAGAAAATTTTGAATAGGGGGTTTTAAAAATAAATATGAAAAGGAACTAGAATGTGTTCTTGATATCAAGGTGGAACTTTGGGAGGATCTTGAAGAAATTTATATACTAAAAAATAAAAAGAAAAATATCATAGCATTTTTAATATAATCTACTAGATATGTTCATAAAATTGAAGTTGATATTTATTATCTACAAGAAGAGTTGTACATTCATTATTACAATTTTTAATGCTTAGAATAAACTGTTTAATAAAAATAAAACACTTAATAATATAGAAATGATATTGCTGATCTAAATGTTATCTTGGATGATAGATATAATAAGTTCGATTAACTTGAATAAGAAGTTGTTTCATTGAGGAAGAAACTTGAATAAGTGGTGAGATAAATAGATTATCATAAGAATCTATAATTAGGGGGGTCCAAAAATGGATAATTGATAAAAAGGGTAAACCAAGGATTTAAAGGTGTTAATAACATTCTTAATGAACATATAATATAAATTATGGGTAATATTGTGATCAATTATGATGTTAAGAAATAAAAATAAGTATCAGTGATGTAAACAACAGAATATAGATGGTTGGTGATTCATTTATAAAACATAACTCACCATAAGTATAAAAATGATCTCTCTATTCAACTAAAATAATATGGATGAAAAAATCCACAATCCTTGAAGAAATTTCAATAACAAAGGTGATATACTGATTTTTCAGACATATTAATGAATAAAGGTTATAATATTTTTCCTTTTATGAAGTTTTAATTTACTAGGTTTCATGGAAACAACATGTCCTACTATGAAGAATCAGAGAGCTATTTGAATGGATAAATGCTTACATATTTTTAGAGAATAATGATACATACACTTCATCTCATATAAAAACTTATTTTTGTGTATATTTCATTCATTTTTCTAATTTTAGACATAAACTTGTTGATTTCCTGAAAATGAGAATAAATAATTGTCACCGTGTTTGAAGTTAGAGTAAACTGAAGTCTCAACAACATGATAATATTTATTTGAAAAACATACACATACTATTGAAAAAATAAGAATAGTATGACTATAATATTAGTATATATGGGAAGGAGGAGTTGGGGAAAAATCTACCAGGTAATGTTTTTGTGTTTTTGGGTTGACTGTGCTTTTTGATAGCGATAGTTGAAAAATATTACAGGGTATGATTTTTTAATATTTCATAATTTCCCAATAATTTCAAAATTTATGTCTATGATTTTTTATTTCAATCTAAGTTTTGTGTTTGTGCTAAAAATGGAAAATGAAATTTTATACACAGTAACATGGGGGACCATGTGGTAGGTGTATGGTTCAATGCAACAGGTGGGAGGAAAATAGTGATGCCTATTGGATGGTTTGATGTTATTGATATATTGTGGGTTTAGGGTTAATTACCTGGGATGTTTATGGTATCTTGTAAGAAGCACATGGTGTCAAGGAGGAAGAAGTTAGCAGACAACAAAGGAAGGAGTGTGAACAAGGTGTGAATATTAATTTATTGATTAGTGGGGTTTTGGGGTTTCTTTTTCTCTGTAAGGACCCCATAATAACCTCATTTAAAATAGTGAAAATTATCTTATAGGTTACTCATTAGAGATTTCACTATAGTTGGAAGAATATTTTAATGGGATGTAAGAAGTAAAGGGATTCTACAAGGGAGGTGTGTTGAGGAAGATGTATATGCAGTAAATTCCTAAAAGAGTTAGAACAATTGAGTTACGGAAAGTTTCCATGTAATAAATGTGTAGAGGATAATATTGTGTATAATATTATTCATAGATTGTGCATAGTGGAAGGTGTTTTGACTGGTCAGTTAGAAGTGTCCACATAGTTAGTGCATGAAGGAGAAGTTCTCAATGAATAACTTCATGATGGATTTTAAATGAAAAAATGGTACACTATAAATTTTAATTGATATCCTAGTTGAAAAAAGAGCTTAATAACACACAAACATAGTCATGAACCAATTTTTACCTAATAAAGATCATCTAAATAACCATTTGGAGGAAAAAATAAATTCACATCAGCAGAGTGAGTACTGTGCTTATAATGTGTGATATGATTTAAACTAGGGGACAGTAAGTACACTTTGAACCTTGTAAAAATTGTGTGATATAGTGGATTATGGTACACCATAACATTTAATTTTTATACTCCTTGGACTTTCCCAAAAACGATATACCATGTAAAATTATTGTGTCATGTGTATGGGTTTTTTGATATATTGTTTTGGGAATGAGAGAGAAGAGTGTTTTACCTAACGATAAAACAATATTCAAATGGGGAATTTATTATATCTTACAAACCCAAATTCACCCAATCCACCCTTAGGATACTTAATAGAGTAGGTCTTATAGGATGAGAGGCCATTATCTTCCACAACTCAACCTGTCTCTCATATAAGGAAATGAAAATAAGGGAGAAAGCCAATCAGTCAAAAATTAACCATGAAGAAATAAATAACAACAACATATGGATACTTGATAGTGGGTTATTATCTCACATGACTGAATAAATAAACCTTTTAAATAATTTGAATTGATTATTTGGTGGGATTGAGTTTTTGTTAATGAGGTTCATGGTAGATAGTTCATGGGTCACAATATAAAGGGGTTTAATTTAGTTTTTGTGACTAGTGATATTTTTAGAATACTTTGCCTATAAATATCCAATTGTTACCTTACCTTTATTAAGTATTTATGAGAATGAATAAAAGATCTATATATTAATAAAAAATGAAATAACTACATAATTTTTTGTACATAGATTGTCTCATAAACCATATCAATTCATGAAGCAAAGATGTTTACAAATCAGTTCATGTGGGAGAGTTGTGAAGGAAAGTTTTTGAGGTTGGGGTCCATGAAGTAGTTCATGAGGTGGATTTACATGGAGAAAATCATTAATAATTATGTCATGTAGCATGAGTTCATACCTGAATAATAATTCATAGAGTTTGAGTCATAGTATGAAATGAAGAATATTTTGTATAGCACGTACATTCTGGGTAGTTTTTTAGCATACAATTTTAAATTGATATTTCTGGTAGTTTCTATAGATTTTGAGAAGTGAATTGGTGCATCATATTCAGGTTCTCATGATGAAAAAAAATATTTTTTGGATAATTTGGAAATGAGCATCAAGTCATTGAACTGAGGAAGACTCCATCTGGAGTAGTGATCATAGAGTAGTTGACAGATGTGATTTGAATGAGGTCGTTTGTTTTACTTGAATTCATTACAAATACAATGTTCTTGTAATAGATTGATTATTACCAATCTTCTGTAATCCACCAAACTAGTGAAGCATAGTGGATTCTGGTATGACTGATACATCATTGGTCAATGCATATTCAATTATTCATTAGTATTGAACCATGTAAAAAATATTGTGCCCAGTGTTTTAATTTTTGTATCTATGATTATTGTTGGTCCTTGATTTAGCATACATATTTTATAATTTCCTAATAAATTTTGAAAATAATCCTCTATAATGTAATAAAAAATTCAACACCCATATTTACCCCTCCCATATTAGGGTGATTTAGATCGAAAGAGTTTTGATAAATGGTTTTTCTATGTCATGTTTAATGTTTTTGAGTATAAAAAATTATCATTAAATGTATAAGTTCTTTCATCTAGGGAATTTCTGCAAGGCTTTATGGGAGATTTTTTATGGGTGGGAAGATTTTCACACCTAAAGTTTAATTTTATGGAATTTATTTTGATAATTTTTTGTCTTGGATTTTAATTTGAGTTGGTTTTGAAATATAAAATTTTTGGATTGTTTTCTCAAGGAGGTGGTATATTGCATGGTCAACATGAAAAATCTCCCTTCCCAAGTAACTTACACATGAAAGAACCTCTTTTAAAAAATTGAGAATCTAAAGTGGTTGATTCATAATAAAGGTATTGATTTCTCTTACACACACCTAGGGATCACCTCCCAACCCACCCTATTATCAACCTTTCCTATAACTCACCTCCCTCTTCAATTTATCTCTCAAATAAACTTCAAGGTGGAATTAAACTCCATGTAAATGACTCATATCCAAATATCCTTCCATATTCTTCCCTATTCTATTCCCTTTCTCTCACCCAATAGTATTGGAAGATGGTGGTTTTTATTTTCAGGGATTTTAATAGGGGATTATCATTATTTGTGATTAAAACTTTTATTTAAGTATCTCCTCACATTTTGTTTAGTGGATAAACAAATTAATAGGTGGATTCAATTATTCTTTGGTAAGGGGATCCATGATTTTTTCCTTTATTGAATAAACCTTGTGTGATTGATGTTTTAGTATTGGATTTTATTTTTAGATAAATGTTAGAATATTTATCGTTTATAAATATATTGATTTCACATGGTTACTATAAATATTTTTTGGATTCAAAGTTTATTTCTAATTTTTAAATTCCAAAAACTTATTCCCATGTAAATAATTCCCATAGTGTGTTTGGTAAAATACGAACTATGGGTTTTCTTGAATAATTTGCAAATAAGTTTTTGAAATGGTTTCTTATGAATTATAATGAATTTTCATAATGTTTTTATCAATGTTTTCAAAGAATAAGTCCACATTTTGTTAAGTTTAAACTTATTTTTATGTTAATAATGAGTTTTGAACTTTTATTTCTTTTTTTGATACACATTTTTTTGGGTGAGTTTTCAAGATGTAAATCGATATCCTTCCTCAATTATTAAAGCTTTTATAACCTATTAGGTATATTTTGGTGAATTTTCTAATATCTTTCATCCTTTATCCATTAAATATAGTCCCCTTGAATTTTCTATCATTCTAATGTTAGTTTCAAATGATATGAATGGTTATTCTTGGATTATGGGTAATAATTTGATATTGATATGTTTATGAAAGTGTATATTCTTTGAGGGGACTTTATAGGTGATGATTAATTTATGTTTGATAAATTATTTTGTTAAATAATTTTATTTTATAGAGTTGTAAAATTATGTATTATCAACCCCTATTTGTATATTATAGAAAACCTTGGGTAGTTAGGTGGGAGATCTAGTATTGTGTAAGAGGTCAAGAATTGGAAGTGATTTTATGATAAGAAGGGTTTCCTTCTCAAACTCTTATAATAACTATAGTGGATATTATTACCTCGTAGTATGTCAACACATCATCAATTTATGCTCTTAGGGCGTCCCTTTGTGGTGAACCAAGTAAAACATTGTATCCCCTCATTTATTTTCCTACATAAGAATTTTTTGTGAATTTTTTATAACTAAAGAATTTAGATTTTTCTTACTATAATGAGTAAAATATTCTATAATGAAAAAGAAAACATGAACACCCTAAATTTCCCTCCTCGTCTTAGGGTGTATTAAGCTTCTTGTTGCAATAAGGATACTTAGTATTAAGAAGGTGCGGAATTAACCACATCTTAAGAATAAATGAGTTCAATATTAATGTTAAGGGGTTAATCTTTTATAGGATATAGAATCTATTTTTCAAGGGGATATACGATTGTTTCATCCTTTTATAGACTTTGAATAACTCTCACAAAAATAAGCCTAGGTATGCATATACATGAGTTTTTAGAGGCCTGGTAATAGAGGTACATGATTTATGGAGTTGTAAATCACCTTAGGTTTAATTGAGAGTCATTTTTTTCTTATACACTTTTAGTAGGGTACATGATTGTGGATGTTACCACTATTGGTCACATGGTTTTGGGTGAGCCCACTATTAGTTATACAGGTGCATGAGACTTCAATAACCAAGGGCCACCTCAAGAAAATACTACATTATCCCTCATTAGAGGGTCACACGGTGGCTATACCAAATGGGTTGATCTTGAAATTAGAGGTATTAAATAGCCTCATGATAAAGGGAGACTCTGGAGTTTAGGGATCACTAATTTCAATTCTATAGGGGGTCACATAAATAATATACATAGACCCTTTCCTTCATGTAACATGGATTTACTTGTTGAAGATCAGTAAAGAGAATAAGTAAATATAAAAATCTTGTAAGTGGTGTTTAATTTAAATTTCATTCCAATTTTTTTTCTTGAAATAGAGGATGGATTTAGGTATTTATAGAAAAATAATTAGCTATAAATATCAAATAAGGAAGCTACATGTTCTTATATGTTGTTAAATTGGGAACCGTATTCATTTTAACCTATTAGGGGGGGGGATAAAACTATATATACTAAACTCTTACAAATATTACTTCATCAATCATAAAGACTCAAAACATATACTTGATGTTCCTGAAAATGGATAAACCACTTTTTTGGTGTTTAAAAAGACTGTTTTAATACTGAGGGTAAATTTTTCTCATTGTATGTATTTACACCTCAGCATTGGGTGGTATCCTATAACATATAGGGAGGTGTGTCTATGGTGATGTGGTAACTCAGCTTAGTTACTATTTACGATATCTTAGTAATAAATGTTACAAAAAAAATTAGAGCCCCTTATTTCTCATGTTTTACGATTTTATGGAATCGTAAATTGTTTTAGGACTTGTTGGAACATTGGATAGTTATTTAACTTGTGCATAATGAATACTCGTATCATGAATGTATATGTTATTTGGGCTGTGGTAAACAAATTATTCAATGTTTTCTTAAATAACTTATCTGGGTCATGTTATTTAAGTTTACCCTATGGATGTATTTTCAAAATGTTATTTCCTAAAGATAATGGTGTGTATGTGCCTATGATGTCATGGAAACCCTTAAATGGGTCTAAAAGGAATTTTATTCCTTGGGCATGGTTCAATAGATGCATGGAATGTCTTAGTTTTTTATTATCATAGGTATTTCATAATTAAAGTGTTTTTTATTGAGGTAATTATAAGATCAATCATGAGTTGATATGATTATGGGATTCCTTGATGGTTTAAAAATCCTAAAGTGGGTTGAGTAAGGTATATTTAATGCCTTGGATAAGTTTTATAACAACAGCATAATTAGTACTTCAATGGATATATATGTGGTATTAGATAAGAAAGATAAGTTGGATATTAACTTGGTTGATTAGGCAGGTGATCCTAGGGTTGGTGTGTTGTGACTCAGGTTAACAGGATCTAGGTATGATAGTAGGGATGTATAGAATCATGTAATCCATCATGCGTGATATAAAAACTTTTAGTTTAAATTTGTCTTATAGTTTTAAATTTTAACTAATTTTTTATATATTTATTAATTGGGTCATAATTACATATGTTTTGAGTGATGGAATGGAGGTGAGAGAGAAAACAAAGGTTTTCCTTACTGGAATATAGTAGAAAGTACCATCAGGTATGTGTTGGTGGTGTGATGCATACCCATTAGAAGAGGAAATTGTCTTAGAAACTCAAATTTAAACCACCATGTGGTCATTAGGATTATACTAGGTGGTCAATAGTTAAAAATTGTTATGAGGTTTGTTGTTCACTATGTATTGTGATTCATAGACCAACCACTATGTTATCTGAGTGGCTTAGTGATTCCTGAATCCTTACTTTATGAAATGCTTTTTGGGACCTCCTTTGTGAGATGAAAATGTTATACTGTTTATCCTTGCTATGAGGTATCCCTTTCTCTATAGACCTCATTTCCATGTGAAACACTCATTCTATGCGGTCGACCTGAATTATCCTTTTTTTCCAAAAAAACACCAGATATTCTTAAACTTCCCTTCTTCACTTTTTTATAGCATTAGTAGGGTATTAATACGTGAAATTCATGCATGCATCTTAGTATTTTTAATATGTTTATTTCTACAATTAATTGATATTATTTCCCATTTTTGGTCTTTTTAATTTGTTTTTTCATAATTGGAAGTATACAACCAATATTTAGAAAAGGAACAAAATGGAAGAATTTGAGGAGAAAAATACACTTCACACCACACGGCTTCAGAACATGGCACAACATTGGTAAAATAAAGATGAAATGGAGGTAAAAATAGTTGATCAATCTAAAAACCTAATTTTCTCAATGTAGAAGGAGGAATACCACAATAGAGGATGGTAACGCAATGCTTCTGGAACTCAAAAGTGACGAACCAAGGCGAAATGAGGCTTATGATGTTGGAAAATAGAAATTCACATTGTGAATCAATTAAATGAAGTTAAAAATTACATTTCATGAAAGACAATGAAGGACATTAATAAAATTGGAGGATGTACTGATACTTTCATGTCATGAACCTTCAATATCGTGAAATTGTATGGACAAACCCAGTTCGGGACTTTTAATATGATTTTTAATGGGAAATTCAAATATTTATTCCCTAGGATATCCTTTTAATGTGGAGGTAGACCCAACAATCAAAACCAAACATAATAAATAGTGAATTAAATGAAACCCTATCCCCCTAATCCCTATACATATGAATTAATGGTTCCACTTCAAATAATTCATTTAGGATCCACTATTTTTGGGATTAAGGAAAGTCATCGTCATGATGATTAGAATATGATCTTCTTTTTCCTACCCCTTGTGGAAATCTTGAGGGTGTGGACCCTATGAAAAGAAACTATAATGAAGGGGGTTTAAGTTATTATATATTTTAATGTAATTAATTTTTGGTATTTTTTCACCATCATAAAATTTATTAATTCTTTTATTTTTCATTTTCATACATGATCATTTTATTGTTAGTGAGAGAGTGATACAATTTAAAGCATGGAATAGTTAAATATCTTCACCAAGACCATTTTATAGACATTATGATATGCTTAAATATGGTTTTGATTAACCAAACCATAAAACTCTGAAAGTAACATGACCATCATGAAAAATTAAAATCAGTAATTTTGGGGTTTTTTAATAATCATTTGATTTTCACTAATTCAGTTCTTACTTCACATGTTTATTGATTCATAATTTTATATCCTTATAATCATGAACCTAGATTTAAAATTTCCAAACACATTTTCTATTTTTCATAAACATCAAATATTCACCATTCTCTATATTCAATCAAATTAGTCTATATTTCATCTATTAAATATTTTATTCTTTAATATTAAATTATTATTTTATCTAAACCTATATCTATAGGTTTTAACATAAAATTTAATATCCTATTAAACCCTATAGTTTAGTGGTTTTTTTGTTTCATGTCATAAATTGCAGAATTTATCAACCTTGATGGAATTGATGATGCAACATTGGCTATTTGGTATTTATAGGAAAAAATATCCACAAAACTCACTGATTAATAAAATTACACTTAATCCCATTCATAAATTGGAGTAAATTATACATGAACTGTCCTATGAAGATCCTAAAAACACCACATACCAACCGAAAATAACAACAATAAAATATGGGAATTTTGAATTTGTGGACCACTTAAAAACATTACTTCTCCAACACAACCATCTCCCTAGGAAACTTTTGTGAACTACCTCCTTCATTACATGGTCTTCAAAAAATTCATATGTGGTGACATAATTACATTATGAACTATCTTCACTGTGAAATAATTTATACACTATGAATGAATCCTTTCTTTTCTTCAAATGATTCAATAAAATTCACTAAAAAATATCTGATTTTTCGGAACCAAAAAATTTTCAAACCTAAGAAAATGTCACCATTTAAAAAAATTAGGATTTTATTTTCTTATAAAAAAGATCCATTGGATTTAAAACTCTTTTATCAACCTATAAAAAATTGAAATGAAAATAAAAATACACCATTATTATCTACCACGTATCACTTTGGTTCTTATATTATCCTCCTTCTGGTTTTTTGGAAATACAATGTTAAATTCATATTTTCACACATTATCCAAATCTATAATTATTTACAAATTATCCAAATCTTTCAAATAGTCATAGAAAAAGTCACCCATCACTCTAAATATATGTGACAAATATAAGGTTTGGAGTCCTGAGAACCAACTGCTTTGTACTTTAATTACATGAATATAATCTCATTATATATTGTTCATTTTTCTGCATGACTGTAATATAATAATGTCCTAGAATATTTGTTGCATTAACAAGGTCATGGAAGATCCCCTCTATGATGAGAACCATGAAATTCTATAACAATATTCTTAAATAAAGTTCTACGGTTGGATGACATACTATGATAGGACACATAGTATACAGACCATCATGTGTGAGTACTTGTAAGAAGAAGAGACTCTCTCTCATGGAGTTCACACTTGGTAATTACCAAGATGGGAGATTAAGAGAATAGACCCACCAGTTGCAATTCCACTTGTCTTGGTGTCATCGTACATTTCTATCTACGAGTGTGTGTAATGGTTCTTAGACTGGAAGATTATCATTAGCTCATGTCATGACTCACACACTTATATTTGCTAACGAAAACCATCACGAAGAGAGTTGACGGGAAGTAGGGTACGTTGGGTGCGTCATGAATGACATGTTGTTAATGGATAATTTGAGGAAGGATTTGTCCCTCCCATATTTATGGTAGTAGATATCTCAGGCCCTTTGATTGAAATAGAACTGTCGAACAAATTCCATAGCCATGGTGACACGACGAGTTTATTTCTGGAAGTCAAATAATGAAAGATCAACCATATAGGTTTATGACACTGCCATGAAACCTGCATGGTGAGATATTGAGAAAAAGGGATTAAAATAAATAGTAAGAATTTGTATGCGGTGACACGTCAATTCGGCGTCAACTTCTTTCTCTTGGGTGCCTTGACCCGTTGCTAGACAGTAATCTTGGACATTAGGCAAGCCTACCTAATGCCAAGGAGAAAGAGGCCTAGAGGGTCACACACTAAGTGTATCCAAGGATCTCAAGTAGAATAAAGATTATTCCTGTAAGTGGTTTAATAATTATTCAAGGAATATTAAATTGTTTTAATGACAGAGGAAGAAGGAAATGAAAAACAAGATATACACACCGTGTAGTTTTTCATGGAAAATAAGTACACGTCATGTATTAATGAATACATGCCATGTAGTTTTTATTTTGGAAAGGAAATGAAAAACAAATACATGTTGTGTATTAATGATTACACGCCATGTAGTTTTATGGAAAATGAGTACACGTTGTGAATTAATGATTACACGCAGTGTAGTTTTCCAGTCGGGATTTTGAGGATATAATATTGTTTTGTTAAATGATATTTATTATAATCAGCGTGGAAGCATATCAAGGAATTAATTATTCAACATGGGGGTTTTCAATAAGATTCAATGAAATAAATAAAACATGTAACGTGTTTATTTATTTTCATAACTCTACAACCTTAAACCTGATTATAAATATCCTCACAACCCCAACTCTTTTCCAACACACAAGATAATTGTTGTGCACAATAATTATGGAGAATTATTTCAATGTTGAAAGAACCTATTCTTCCAAGAATGCTCTCATGACCGAGAGAGATCCTCTTCCATCGTATCAAGATGATCTAAGGCGGACAATGCAAGAAAAAGTTTCTCCATGCTTTCACCTGAAGACTCCTTTGGCGATGTCCAGAGATACGAGGTGCACATGTGGATCACTGCTTGAGGAATTCTAACCTTGGATTCTGCGATGCAACGACGCATCACATCGGAATGTGATCAGAAATATCAACAAAGAAAGAACGCCAAAAAGGTACTTCTTTTAAATTGATTAAATTAATTATAATCAAACTATAATGATCCTACTTTGTGGTTCCAGTACTTTCTATTTCTTTGTCTATTTCTATGATTCAATCTATGGAGACTAACGTTTATCATCGTATTGATCCCGGATTGATCATTGTTAATGAAAAAAAGCCAAGTGGGCACATCCACCCATGTGCTTCTATTGCGCCCAAAACCTTCAAATGGTATCAGAGGTAGGTTACAATGTTGATTATAGTTATTTAATTTTCATTGATAATTTACGCATTTATATTTGATTCAATTTGAAATAAATTGTTCTATAAATCTTAATAAAAGAGTTCTGTTCTTCCTCCTTCATTCCATGATTCACATAACAGAAACGACCTTTTAATTTTAATTTGGATTAAAATATAAATGAGGAACTCATCTGGAGGAGCCGCTCTTTTTGTCTGTACAACACAGGAATACACGACGTGTAATAAAAAACTACACGCTATGTACATAAGTTCAATTAACCAGTACTGGTCCGCCAAACCATGCCATGTGAATTGAGTATGCCTAAGTATTTATTACCCCGTGTTGACCAGAAATTAACGGCGCCTGGAATTATAATACACGGTGTGTATGTTGAATCAATACGCTGTGTATTTCAATCTAGGCCATGTGAAACCGTGTACAGGGAGAAGACGTGTTCCACGTACACGGGATTTTCAGGCCAGTAACTACGTAACAAGGACTTACATGCCATGTTAGATTAATCTACACGCCATGTACTCCAAAAATTCCAAAGTAGAGAAAGCACGCCAAATCCCCCCAGCGTGTACATTGGATAAACAGTGAAAAGAAATACACGCTGTGTAAATATAAACTACACGTCGTGTACTTTCCAGAAATGGAATTTCACCAGGTTTCCTCCAAAAGTACAAAGACCTGTACAAGGAATATAGATGTGAAGAATCTCAATGAAATTTAGAAAGGAATTTAAGATAAATAATTGATAAATTATAATATCATAATTAATTGAATTCAAGCATGACTTATCTTAAATAATAGAATAATTAAAAGAATTTGAATTCTAACTATGCGTAATGTCGTTTCATGCTATGGATGATCATGAGCTAGATTAAGACCCTTTGTATGTGTGTATGGTTTCATTTAAATTTGTTTAATTTAAATTTGTTGGCCTTCGATCCTTATTCTAATAAAATGTAGGGCCTACGTGCCCATGGTTTCTTTAATTAAAACCCAAGTAATGGAGGATCTCCCAAGCCAGAGGAGACGGTTCAAAACCCGAAGCTGAGGCAAAACCAACCCAAGAAGATACAAAGGTGGATAGGTGGGAGCTGCAAAACATGAACCATCAATTCAAGGTGTTTTTCCTAGTTTAGGGTTATCTTATCAAACCGCTAGATAAGATAACCAATATAACCTCATGATTATTCCATCTTATTTTATTTCTATTTGATTTCATGGTTTATTTATTATGTATGTGTTGTCGTGATCACATAATTAATGAAATAAACAGGCATGAAAAGATGGAATAAAATAAAACCAGAATATGCGTAAACATTATCAGAACATGGTTAATCACTTAATAAATCATCACTTAATATTAAAAAGCATGTGATAATGTGGAACTATGTATAAAGGATTAAAATCCCTCAAATACCATATTAATTCAGTCCAAGCCTTCTGTTACTTGATTAAGGGAAAAACTCAATAAAACTATGTGTTTGAACAACCATTGTTGGGAGACTTACTTTTATAAAGGAAGCCCTTATGAAAGGTTTTGGGTCGACTTAACCATATTACATAAAGAAGAGTAACCCTTTCTAGACTTGGTGTAATATTGGGGGCAAGAGTTGGGGAAATCCATGTTAGGATTTTAGGATTGGGGAGTCCACTCAATAGATCAAGGAACTGTAAGCTCACAGTTGGCAAATACATGCCTACCTAAATACCTTCAAATAGTTTAACCAACCCTTTTTGGGGTTATGCAAAGGGGAATATGGATCCTTGTCACTAAAATGTCAAAGCAACTGGGAATTCCTAGTTCAATGTTGAGGACCATTAGGACTTGATAAAATAGTGGGAGACTTAATAAAATTTATAATTTCTCATAAAATGTAATCAAGAAAGTACTGATAAATGTTCTCTTTTAATTTGTAGAATCAAAATGAAAAACTCATCTACCACATTTTCTCTGCGATCAATTCTAGATAAATACAATATCCTCACCGACAGTAACTTTCAAGAATGTTTTAGGCACCTTCAAGTTATCCTATGCCATGAATGAATGTTTTATGTGCTGGAGTCCTCACTTCCTGATTCTCTCGCCCATGGGGCAAGTGATGAATATTTCTTAGTCTATGATCAACATTTGAATGATGCACTCAATGTTCAATGTTTGATACTATCATCAATGTCTAGTGAGCTCATGAATTATCATGAAGACATGGATTTCTATAGCATACTCGAGCACCTCCGTGTTCTATACTAGGAGAGAGCAAGACAGGAATGGTTTGAGATCTCCAAAGCTCTATTCCAGAGCAATCGTGGAGAGTGTGCCCCATCTGGGCCTCATATAGTCAAGCTCATTGGATACATTGAGAGCTTGGAGGTTCTATGGTTTAAACTCCCCGAATAACTGGGCACCTATCTCATTATTTCATCACTCCCCTAGAGCTTCTCTAACATTGTTGTGAACTTCCACATGAACAACATTGAGAAGTCTCTGTCTGATCTTTTTATCCTCATTCACTAAGTGGACAATGACATGAAGCGTGAAAATCATTCTGTCCTCATGGTGAATAAAATTAAAGTGAAGGAAAAGAGATTTAAGCCCAAATATTCTTCAAGGCCTTCTAAGAAAAGGAAGATCAAAGGGGAGGCAAGAGAACAGGAGGTTGTTTGTTTCGCATGTAGCAAGAAGGGTCACTAGAAGAAATACTGCACCCATCCAAGGAAGCAATGGGAAGCATCAGGTTCGTTTGTTATCAAATGAAATCTATCTATTTCTACCAATTGGGTATTAGATACTTCTTGTGGTGATCACATCTGTATCCAAATATAGGAACCAATTATATTTAGAAAGATTGATCGAGGTGAGGTAGATCTACGAGTAGCAAACGGAGCTAGACTCGATTTTGTAGCTATCGGACACTACCACCTCACATTTCCTACTGGGATGGTCTTGGTTTTGAAAGGATGTTATTATGTACCCTCTGTAACCGAAAAAATTATTTCATTATCCAGATTATATACTGATGGATTCATCTTCTTGTTTGAAATTGGATGTTGCTAATTTTATAATGATATCATTTGTTTTGGTAGGGCAGATTTATATAATGGCCTTTATGTGTTAGACTACACAAACCATGTAATGGAAACTGATGAAAAGGTTAATTCACATGACTCATACCACACCCAAATTTGGCATCGCCGTCTAGGTCATGTCAATGAGAAATGTTTGAAAAAATTACATCAAGATGGTTATTTAGATTCTTCTGAAATAAAACCACTTGGTGTTTGTCATGCGTGTCTACAAGGAAAAATGACCAAAGACCCATTTAGTGGGAAAGGTGAGAGGGAAAAAGAGATTCTATAATTAGTTAACACAGATGTATGTGAACCATTTCCATTTAAATCAAGGGGTGGGTTCTCATACTTCTTAACTTTTACTGATGATTTTAGTAGATATGGATATATTTACTTAAT
Organism: Viscum album; assembly: GCA_963277665.1. Taxonomy (NCBI): domain Eukaryota; kingdom Viridiplantae; phylum Streptophyta; class Magnoliopsida; order Santalales; family Viscaceae; genus Viscum; species Viscum album. The sequence goes on along the minus strand of OY728150.1, from coordinate 2,000,465,670 downwards.
GAGGTATAAGTTAGATTCTTTTGATTGGTTCAAAGAATATAAGAATGAAGTTGAGAACCATCTTGGTAAAAAGATTAAGAAACTTTTCTCAGACAGAGGAGGAGAATATCTTAATCGGGACTTTATTCATTTCTTATGGGAGTTTGGGATTTTATCTCAACTCACTCCTCCTTACACACCTCTGTGGAATTGTGTAAGTGAAAGGAAGAACCACACCATGTTGGACATGGTGAGATCAATGATGAGTCATGCGAGTCTTCCATTATCCTTTTGGGGATATACATTAAAAACAGAATCATACAAACTAAACCAAGTACCAACTAAATCGATAAATGGTATTCCATATGAGTTATGGAGTGGACGCAAAGCCATGTTATCAAATTTACATGTGTGGGGTAGCGAAACATTTGTTAAGGCCTCTTCAGGTAACAAACTTTCACCCTGAGGCACAAAGTGTATCTTTATAGGATATCCTAAAGAAACAAGGGGATATTACCTATACAACCCCTTAGACAAAATGGTTTTAGTGTCAAGACATGCCATATTTCGTGAGAGGGAGCACATCTACGAAAGGGATAGTGGGAGCGAGATAAACTTCGATGATGTCGAGGCTCAAGATACACAGGATTTGGTACAGGAGCAGATTCCACAAAGCCCCATGGAAGAACAATCTATTACAGAGACACAAGAACTGCGTAGGGGAAAGAGAGAGGTGAGAGAACCAGAACAATATGGTTTTCTTGTCATTAAGGATGGTTATTCATTATTGCTTGAAAATGATGATCCTCTTTCCTACAAGAAATCAGTTGAAGGCACAGACACTGCCAAGTGGTAAGAAGCGATGAATTCTGAAATGGATTCCATGTACCAAAACCAAGTCTAGATTTTGGTAGATCTTCCAGTTGATGTAAATCCTATTGGTAATAAATGGGTATTCAAGAAGAAACTGGATATGGAGGCGCAATTCAGTACCTATAAGGCACGACTGGTTGCCAAAGGTTTTAAACAGCATCAAGGAATTGACTTTGATGAATCCTTTTCACCGGTTCTGATGCTGAAATCCAGCAGAATCCTATTGGCCATTGCTGCTTACCATGACTTTGAAATTTGGAAAATGGATGTCAGAACAACATTCCTTAACAGGAACCTCTAGGAAGATGTCTACATGACATAACATGAAGGGTTTGTGACTCCAAAGGATTCCAATAAGGTATGCAAGTTACAGAAATCCATTTATGGATAAAAGCAAACATCAAGGTCATGGAACATTTATTTTGATGAATCCGTAATGGAATTTGTCTTTGTTAAGAATGAATGTGATCCTTGTGTCTACAAAAGGTTTAGTGGAAGTTCAGTTGATTTCCTAATAGTATATGTTGAGGACATATTAATAATTGGAAACAAAGTACCTGTCTTACAGTTAGTTAAGGAATGGTTAGATAAATGGTTCTCCAAGAAAGACTTGGGCAAGGCAGCATATATTCTTGGGATCCAGATCCATTGTGATAGATCCAAGAGAATTCTGGGACTGAGTCAAAGTATATACATTGACAAGATACTGAAGAGATTCGGTATGGAACAATCCAAGAGGGGATTGTTGCCAGTGTCACATGGCATTCATCTTTCCAAGAAAATATGTCCTCAGACACATGAGAAAAGAAAGAAAATTGCAAGGGTCCCTTACGCATCCGCGATTGGGTTAGTCATGTATGATATTCTATGTAAAAGGATAGATGTTTCTAAAGCATTAAGTGTGGTAGGTAGATATCAAGCTGATCCAGGAGACCGCCATTGGATGGCAGTCAAGACTATCATTAAGTATCTGAGGCGTACTAAGGATATGTTCTGGGTTTATCGAGGATATGAGGAACTAATCATTAGAGGAAATGTATATGCTAGTTTCCAGAATGATCAAGATGAAATGAAGTCACAGACTTGATACATCTTTAGTTTGAATGGAGGTGTAGTGAGCTGGAAGAGCTCAAAGAAAAGTGTGGTGGCAGATTCTATAGCGGACTCCGAGTATATCGCAGCTTCTCAGGCAGCTAAATAAGCAGTATGGATGTGAAGCTTCATCCAAGAGATGGATGTAGTACCTAGCAGTAAATATCCTATCACACTCTATTGTGATAATACTAAAACGGTGGCATTTTCAAAAGACTCAAGGTCACATCAGCAGACAAAGCACATACTTCGGAAGTATCATCTCTTGAGGGATTTTTGTCAGAGAGGTGAAGTTGTCGTGAGTAGTATTTCCACGGAAGACAATGTGGTGGACCCCTTGACTAAAGCCTTGACTCAGCAAAACCATGATCATCATCTGAGGTCTAGCAGACTACAAGTAGTAGGCTGTGAGCTCTAGTCCAAGTGGGAGTTTGTAAGGGTTGGTGTCCTGAGAACCAACTGTTTTGTACTTTGATTACATAAATTTACTCTTATTATATATTTTTCATTTTTCTACTTGAGTATAATATAATAATGTCCTAGAATATTTTTTGCATTAATAAGGTCATGGAAGATCCCCGCTATGACGAGAACCTTGAAATGCAATAACAATATTCTTAAATAAATTTCTACGGTTAGATGACAACCTATGATAGGACACATAGTATACAGACCGTCATTTGCAAGTACTCATAAGAAGATGAGACTCTCTCTCATGGAGTTTGCACTTAGTAATCTCCAAGATGGGAGATTATGAGAACAGACATGCCAATAGCAATTCTGCATGTCTTGGTTTCATCATACATTGCTATCTATGAGTGTATGTAATGGTCCATAGACTGGTATATTATCATTAACTCATGTCATTACTCGCGCACTTAGATTTGCTGATGAAAACTGTCACGAAGAGAGTTGCTGGGAAGTAGGGTACGTTGGGTGCATCATGAATGGAATGTTGTTAATGGATAAGTCAAGGAATTATTTGTCCCTTCCATATTTATGGAAGTAGATATCTCGGGCCCTTTGATTGAAATAGAACTGTCGAACAAATTCCACAGCCATGGTGAAATGATGACTTTATTTCTGGAAGTAAAAGAATGACAGATCAAGTATATAGGTTTATAACATTGCCATGAAACCTGATTTATGAGAGATTGACACAAAGGGATTAAATTACACAATAAGCATTCCTATGAGGTGACACATCAATTCGGTGTCAACTTCTTTCTCTTGGGTGCCTTGAACCATTGCTGGATAGTAATCTTGGTCTTTAGGCAAGCCTGCCTAATGCCAACGAGAAAGAGGCCTAGAGGGTCACACACTATGTGTATCCAAGTATCTCAATTAGAATAAATATTATTCTCATACGTGGTTTAATAATTATTCAAGGAATCCTAAATCGTTTTAGTGATGGAGGAATAAGGAAATGAAAAACGAAATATACACGCCATGTAGTCTTTCATGGAAAACAAGTACACACCGTGTATTAATGATTACATGCTGTGTAGTTTTTATTTTGGAAAGGAAATGAAAAACAAGTACATGCTGTGTATTAATGTTTACACACTATGTAGTTTTATGGAAAATAATTACTCGTTGTGTATTAATAATTACACTCCATGTAGTTTTCCAGTCAGGATTTTGAGGATATAATATTGTTTTTTTAAATGATATTTATTATAATCAGTGTGGGTGCATGTAAAGGAATTAATTATTAGACATGGGGGTTTTCAATAAGAGTTAATGAAATAAATAAAACTCATAACACATTTATTTATTTTCATAACTCTACAACCTCAAACCTGATTATAAATATCCTCAAAACCCCAACTCTTTTCTGACACAAAAGAGAATTGTTGTGCACAATAATTCTGGGGAATTCTTTCAAGATCAAAAGAACCTATTCCTACAAGAATGCTCTCAAGACCGAGAGAGATCCTCCTCCATCAGATTAAGACGATCTAATGCAGACAATGCAAGAAAAGGTTTCTCTGTGCTATCACCCAGAGACTCCTTTGGTGACGTCCAGAGATACAAGCTACACGTGTGGATCACCACTAAAGGAAGTCTACCCTTGGCTTCTGCGACGCGACGACGCATCACATCAAAACATGATTAGAAATATAAACAAAGAAAGAATTCCAAAAAGGTAATTCTTTTCAATTGATTAAATTAATTTTGATCAACCTATAACTATCTTACTTTGTGGTTCTGGGACTTTCCTTTTCGTTGTCTATTTCTAGGATTCAATCCGTGGAGACTGGGTTTTATCATCGTATTGATCCCAGATTGATCATTGTTAATGAAAAAATACAAGTGGGCACATCCACCCATGTGCTTCCGCTACACCCGGAACCTTCAAAAAAATTTCTATTTAGAAAACAATATATTAGGAAATAATTCCACATCTCATCACATTCCATATGCCAAAACTCCCCAATATTCATACTAGATCAACTTCCATTCCTCACACAAACTTTTACTCCCCATGGATCACATCACCCCCTAACTTCACAACATAAAAATTCCCCTAAATTTTACCCAATTTTATTCCCCCATTTGAAAATTATCCCAAAGTGATAGAGAACCTCAAAATCACAAACAAGTAACTAAATCAATAAAAAAATTGGAGATGGGTGAGGATTGTGGACCTACTCAAGATATGGGATGTGGTTAATCATTATAGTTAAACCATTTATAAAATGTTAATTTTTCCAATGGCTTAGTCTTAATTTTTTTCCACTTGGTCATTAGTGACAACATGATCCATTTTTATCAGTCCTTTTCCCACTTTTCCTTTAATTAGATTATATATTATCTAGATATGTTTGGTATGAGGGTTGAACCAGATTTCTTATGACCTCTATCTCACTCATGTATTTATAGAATATTACCTCTGATTGTCTCACCTTATCACCAATATCAACCTCTTATTTCATCATTCATATAATATGAGTGTAATAATCATTTACTTAGACAAACTCCACTTTATAAATAATAGGAGAAATGTTTTCCTTTTTATTACTCAACCATATCACACATTTATTACCAATAAATAGAGCTTTACCACAATGATATTCTCAATCAACTACATCACCTACCGAGTAAGAATCAAAGAATGTTGATAATTCATTATCCTTTTTTTGTTTCAAAGAGCATATCAAAATTGAGAGTACCTTGGATGTACCTTGTGATTAATTTAGCTATGTAAATATTAATTTCATTTAGGTTAATATGGAAATAAGATGCTAAAAATATTGAAAATATATATATATAACCATGTTGCTGTTAAGTATAGGAAGCTTCAAATTATCCTTCAATATAATGTGAGATCCACTAATTTCCCATCCTCATGCTTCCCAAAATTTATTCCAACCACAATCGATGTTGACATTGGTTTCGAATAATTCATGTTAAACATCTTCATAAACTATCATAAATAATTGTTATTAGAGATGAAAGGTTATTACTTCCTTTAAATCACTTTAATTCCTAAAAATTATGTGAGTTTACCAGTTAGGAATATTTCAAATCCAGATTTCATGTGATCAGAAAATTCCTCCATTGATTTTTTCTTGCTTCCACTAAAGATGATATCATCCACATACATAATAACCATAAATTGGTCTTCCATGGATTTTTTTCACCTATATATTATGGTTAGAACAACCCGTTTTTAATTTAAGACTCTTCCAATATGAATCCATTTGATTATCCCGTGATTGTGGTGCTAGCTTTACGATCTTTTGGGACTTCATCAACTAACAAACCATTGATTCATTATTTCCAATCACAAATACCATTATCTATTAAATGTAAACTTATTCTTCAATGGACACATTTGATAATTCCTTTTTTACATCCATCTGTTAAAATGTATACCCTCTTTGAATTTTCATAATAAAAAAGAGCTTGCTTGACTATAATTGGGCTACTTGAGAATGTTTTTCTTTGATATAAATGCCTTAAATGTATTCATAGACTTTAAAAACCAAAAATTCTTTGTTTCTAATGAAATTTACATTCTCATTGAATTTATTATTAATGATCAAATTTTCTCTAATCGTATTGTGATTTTCTATCCATTTGACTAGATCCCATGTCCAATTTTATCAATTTCATATTATTTTTTTATTCATAGATTTAACCCATGATTCATCCTTTACTACTTATTTAAGTTATGTTGGTTATACTATTGATATAATAGTAACATGATACTCAGTTATCATTCTCCTTACCGATATATATTTTGACCTATCTCCAATAATATTGGATGGATTAGCTTCTGCTCGATAGTTTATTCTATGAGGTTCTAATTGAGTTTATTTAATAATGGTTTCTTCCTGCATTTCCACATATGAATCATCATAATTTAGAGAACCTTTAATTTTATTTGAAACAAACATAACTTCTATGTTTAAATTAATTTCATTTTCACCTTCTTGTTCATTATCAAACACATAATCATTTAACATCTAATGGTTTATTATAGTTTTATCCTTAATAATCTTGACATCATTTCTCACCATAATTTTCATAATCCTATTCTTATATAATTTATGGTATTTACTCTTAATTGAGTATCCAGTGAATACACCTTCATCTACAACATATCTATACTTTTTTTATTACATTCCTTATTCCAGATATATGATTTACTTCCAAAGAATCAAAAATACTTTAATTAATAATTCATTCAATTCAACATTTCAGAGGATTTCTTTTATTTACCTGATAATAGTCATGTTTGAATTTGAGTATACATAATAACATGAATATCCTTTTCCAGTAGTGATAATAAACACAACTCTAAATCAGTATAGTTATTCCATAATGTTCACCTATAAATTTATTCATTCAATATCCCTATTTTTTGAGTTTTTATCACTGATGACACAATATGATTGATCCCAAATTTTTTTGGGAAAATTATCAAATTAAATGGATGTTTATTACATTCCATTTTAAGACCATAAAATTTTTATTTTATTATTGGTTTCATTATCAAGTCTTTAGAGTAATCTATTCTTGCAATCAATCACTTCTCATTAATTTTACATGAACATCACACATTAATTTATTATTTAATCATTAATAAAAATAATTAATTAACTTTATCCATGTGTTCCATATTTATTCATTATACCACACACATCATGGTTGACAAATCAAGTAGTTTTAATAACATATTTTCCCTTATAAGATAAGTATTTTATCCATTTTTCCTCTCATGATAGAATCACAAGTCTTTTATCAATCACACTTAAAACTAGGAATATCCTTAATAGCCTTTATATGGGATAGGTTTTTCATGATTTTTTTATTATTATGACCTAACAACCAGTACAATAAGTTCTTTTATTACTATATTATAATGAGATATGATTTATCATTATTGTCGAGCTGGTAAATATTACCATTATTCCTCATTCTGCACATAATATATTCCCAAATTTTCCTTTGATTAGATGCCACTTCTAGTAAAATGTAACTTCATGAACAGAGTCATAAAGTTGGATCACACTTAGGATGTTCTTTCATAAACCATCCATAAGAGAAAATTCATCCTCTTTTATTCCATCATCTACCAAATGGGTATTTTTACTCCTATTTATTTTCAAAGAACAATCATTACCAAGTGAAAAAATTACACCCACTCTTCCTTTCAAATTTTTCAAAATATTTAAATTTCTAATGATATTAAATGGATACCCATTATCAAGAATCTATGTGTTTATATTTTAAATTACTTTGATATAAATTTATACAAGATTATCCTTCTTAATTTTCATCTTTAAATTCCATGATATAACTATTTGGTAAGATTCAAATAATGGCCTCTATAATTTATCCTCAGTTAGTATAGTGAAATTATAATCTTATTATTATTCAAATGGAGAGTAATAATTTTTTGGAGATATATTTCTTGGTTGACCTGTACACATTTTTTCCCTTTTCCTATTATAAAATTATTTATTCCAAATTTTAGAAAAAAAATCAGTTGAAGTTATTTATTCTATAATATTAAGGATATCAAATCAATATCTTCTATTGATTTAAAGGTTCTTCCCCATTCAGATAGCTCTTTGTATCTCCACAATAGGACATGGTATGGATAAAAACCCCAAAATTAAATTTTCATAAGTGGAAATAACTTTTATATATTATTCTTCCTCATTTCCCCAACGTCCATAAATCTTTGTGACTATTATTTATTAAACCATTAGTATGGATGATTACTTTCTCCAACTAATTTCATTTTATATGAGCTATCTTTTTCAGAATATTTGGTGTTTGAGATTGTACACAAATACTTCCATCCTTATACTTACCATTGTTATGATCTATTTTTTATTTTGATGTTTTGAAATCACATGGGATTCCCCAATTATATATAAATCTTGGAGTTTGTTTATGAAATAATTTATTGAAACTTTTATGCTACACTCAACCCTTTATATCGTTGGATCACTTGATTTCATTTAGGTTTACAATTTTTTCTCAGAGTAAAAAAATCTTCTTCTAATTATTAAAACTTAATAATTTACACTTTTATACAATAATAAAGGTCATCCATCATCTTATTTTTTCCTTCAATATTCATCTTTAAATTCATAACATATTCTAAATTTACTTGAATAAATAGTTGATTTTCAGACTCTTCATGTATCTAATCAATATCTTCTTTGAGTTGATCTATATATTTAGAAAATTATTTCAATAGTCCATTATCCTTATAATTTTTATTTCTTTAGAGAATAAGTTATTTGATATCTCCCTCAAGTTCCAACATGAGAATAAATACACCTATTAGATGATTATCTTCTTCATTTTTAGGTTCATTATTTTCAATATTTGTCATTATGGAATCATTAATGATATACTAAAACACTATTTCCACATCCTCTAGATAGTATCCATCAGCACCTTCCTATTTACAAATTAAGATATTACAATAGAATTTAATTCTTAATTTTATGTATCCTTTTTTGAGAACCCCCTTTAAGTCATATTCATGATTTATTGATTGCTTTATTCATCATCAAACTTTCTTAAACACCTTTAAGAAATGTTCCCAATTTTACTACATCAAAATAAAGAAAAGGGTATCCCACCCTTGAATATCTCTTTTCCTCTCTTGAAATTTTTATCCACAAGATAAATAAATTAATCATCTATATATTCTTCATCACCAACAACTTTGTAAATATAATTATTATCCATAGATTTAATGGTTATCTCTTTACTTTAATGAATTGTTTTCTCTTCTAGTTTACCTCACATTGTATTGGCTTCCAATCAGTTTAAAACATAATCAAGATAAATCTTTTATTGAAATATTTTCTCAAGACATAGAACTTTAAAACTGTACCAGGGTGGAAACCTTCTCAATATATTATTTATAATTTAAATATATTTAATTTATTCACAAATACCATGAATAGATCCAAAAAACAATCAATAATCTGGTTAATGAAAATATAAAAAAATTTATTAGGATTCATTTTTAGATCATCAAACCCATTATAAAAAAATTGGAGATTTTCCTCCTTCGCATTGTTTTCAATCTCAAATATATTTTATTTTTTTATGACATGGACTTATCTGTGTTTCAACCCACCACCTATGAATAGATTTTATTTGATAGAGATCCAGTGAGTTTATTATAATCTTTGGAATCTAAATCTTTGATTTAACTATTATATTCATTCATAATCATCCATGTCTCATCACTGGACAAAATTGATTGAATTATGGTGAAAAGAACTTTTACCCTAAGAGAACATATAAAATATATCATCATGTTATTTTAAATATGGTAGTTTCTTATATAAAATAGAGGGTCTCCCATATCATTTTATTAATTCTCCGTATAATGTAATTCCTAATAATAGATTTATTACCTACAACTTGAACACTCTGACATCACTTATGGGAACCTGGAACTCCTTGAGAGGGGAGGGTGAATCAAGGTGTAAACTTTTTCTTCTGGTTTAAAAGGATATTATCCCCACATTATTTATAACTGTAATGACCCAAAAATTCATTAATGGAAATTCCTCTTGATCTATTTAAATGTTTTATTATGGTCATATAAAATGTGAACTTCATTGGTTTTATGTTTCTAGATTTTGAAATACCATTATCAATTGTGAGCATTGATAATATAGTCATTGAATAGTGATCACATGATTAGTATAAATATATGGCTTTAACAAATCCAATGTACTCAGATAAAGAAAGTGATGGCCTCATCTAGTAGACCTGCCCTACATGAAGCCAATTTTTCGGAGCTCATAAAGGAGGTGGCATCATTGGGCTTCGCTCCTGACCAAGCCAAATCTGAGTTTCAACATGTTAAGCTTGAGTGGAACTGACTACAGGAGAAGTGGAAGTTAATAGAGATTACCACCTGAGCGATGTTATCTTAGTCACTTCAACAGTCTTTCACCATCACACACCTTACCCTTCGGTCTTATAAGGGTGTTATAAGGGGTTGCGTAACAAGATCGTAGCACTATGACTATGTACATTATTTTTGTATATATAATGTGAATTCATTTTTTTATTGTCACTTTGTAAATAGTTTTTAAAGCACAAATAGTATTTTTAGTTAATATTAAACTATGAAATCAATTTTGATGAATTAATGGATTTTTGAATTAAATATTATTTTAATAAAATATTATTATAATTAAATTAATTTTTAATAAATATAAATTATCATATAATTTTATGAATGCAATTGTAATTTTTATTAAGGTTTGAAAACTGTTTTCGTTAGAACCCATGCATTTTCAGTAAATATTGGTTTTTATTTTAAAAGTAAAACATCACATATTTGTAAAATTATTTAGATACAATGAATATTATTTTAGGAATTAGGATATCGAAATTATCCAATGGTGAATTTTAAATAATTTTTTGAGACAGTTGAATTTTTGGGTAGAAATTAAATACTGTTTAAATATATAATGTGTTTTATGACATAATAATGAACAATGGAGATGTAATAAAATACTATAACCATTATGTTCATCCAATATATGTTTTATAATTAAAATAATGTGATTTCAGATTTTTTTGATTTATTTTACAAAGCTTTTGTGGACCCTCCAAGACTTATAAATCTTTTTGTCTTTTTAAATTGTTTTCTTAGAGAGTGTGACTCACCTCTACATAAGCAACCCTATTATATTAAGAAGTTTAGATATTGGCCTTATAAATTTTTTTTCCAATCCCCTGTGGAAAAAACCATGGGCTTGTTTTTGGTATTGATTAGATTAATGTGAGGTGTCCCAAACATAAATAATAAAGAATTCCTTCTTCTTTCTTATATAAACCCACCCAAGCTCCCACTTCCTCTTCACTCAAAGCCTTTGGAGTTTGACCAACCCCTTCTCTAATATCTCTAGAATCCTTCCCAAGGTTCCCCAATCTCCCAATAATCCTCTATCAAGCGTCTCTCAAGCATTTGGGATCACACTTCCAAGTACGGGATTTCTTCCTTTCCCATTTTGTCCAATTTTCATTAAGTTATTATTCCCTTTTGTTTTCAATTAAAAATGTTGTGGTATGATTTCACACCTTCCCCATACTTCCCTATTTATGTTTGGATAATGGGAGACCCCTTTCTCTCTTATTAATTCCTCCCATGTACACCTGTTACCATGTTGAAATTCCATGAGGGATTTCTCTCTCATCTTTTACATCCTAGTAATTATTTTGTATTATGCATCTAAATTCCATTATGTTTGTTGGGACATATATATATATATATATGTGAACCCATTACTTTCCATTTCATGTACATATTTTGAGACACCCTTTTCTCTCACATCAACTATTTTCATGAATCCTTATGTCACGTCATTATGCTGCAGAATTTGCACTGCTTTTTTCCAGGCCAAGATCATTGTGTAGCGAATATCAAACCCATGTCTCTATCAAGGGAATTCACCTTTATGCACATATAAATATTGAATGTTACATTAATTTATTTATTAAACATTACTTAATCGTGGAATAACTTATTATATTGATTGATTCTATGTTATATGATCCATGTGGCACACTTATGCATGAAATGAAATGTTTAAGAAGGGTGTGCCCTGATAGCACTCCAATGCATTGTTTAAAGTATAGTATCATGATACATCATGTTCAATGGGTGTTGACTCATGATAATTCAAGTGCAACAAGGTTTTACTTGTGCTTCATGTGGAATGAGGGTTCATTCATGCTCTATGTGCAATGAGCCTTGGCTCATGCTAATCCACATTTCCATGTTATGATTATCATGCTTTATCAATCCTTTATGTTCATATTTATATTGTTCTCTATTGATATGCCTATTTTCTAACATGTATTGTATTCCTCAGGTTATTCCATGTTTATTACCTTACAGGGCATTATAGCTCACCCTTTTCTTATGCATGTCCTCAGGTTATCCCATGCAATGCTAAGTACGAGGGAATATAGCGGTCATGTAAAGGATGCTTTTAATAAAGATGTTGTGTTTCATGTTTTATATTGTTATGTAATGATCCTAATCCCAATAGAAAATAGACCTCTCGATCTTCCATGTCATATCAAGTGAATATTTTATGTAATAAATCAGGTTTAAGTGTGTAATAAAGAGCAGGGTTGTCATAGTTGGTATCAGAGGATAGGTTTAGTTACTTTTTGGGATTATGATTATAAAACCCTAGTGAAGACTTAAAGACAAGAATAAGTATAATAAAAACTTCCCTAAGTATTGGTGAGTATATATTAAGTTTCTTATCAAGAAAATACATCTCTATCTAGATACGATCAGGTTGAGGTGGCTCTGGCACAGATGTATCCTAGGGGTAAAACCTGAAAACACCTCTTTGAGCTAGACTCGAATGGGAAATGGTGCACGACAACGGGCCTTGCTGCACTCTTGGTTACGACACTCTAGAGGGATATGATTTGGTAAATTCACAAGCTTAGTATGAAACCTTATTATGGGAAATAAAAAAAATTCCCCTAAGAATATATGTTAGAAAGTAGATCATGTATATCATAGATTTAATCCTATGGATTCATATGTTAAGGAAATAAAAGTTATTTATAAGTAATCAGTTTTTTCCTTGGATTACCCTTTATCTGTTACCCCTAAATTTCCTTTTATTCCATCCAATGGTCGGTAATAGGAGGACTTAGGCTAACAAGTGATGTGAAGATCAATGTGATGATTGTGCTAATGAGATTCCCAATTCGATGGGAGTGGGAATCGCGAACTTTTTCATGCTTCTCTCTCAGTTAACTCAAGATTTGAAAAGAAACATGGGTCAAGAGGAACGTTCAACCCCCATAAGAATGAACAAGCCACTACCGAGAGCTTCAAGAGACAAAGGCCTTCTACTTTCAATGGACCATCTCTTCCCTCAATCGATGAAAAATGGATCAACTCCATTGAAAAGGTCTTCTCCATCCTTCAATGTTCTGAAAAAGAGAAGGTTCTCCTAGTTGCTTATTATATGGAGGGTGAAGCTGATCAATGATGGACGTTGATAAAAAATATGAATCCTGAGGAGGATATCAAGGCGTTGGAATGGAATGATTTCCAGAAGATGTTTATTGATAAATATTTTCCACGCACCCTCCGACTTAAGATGTAAAGGGAATTCCTTGCCCTCAACCAAAAAGTTGAAGAATCTGTTAGAGCGTATGAGTCAAACTTTACAAGTCTTGCACGATATTTCTTCGGCTTTGTTGTTACCCCCGAATGCAAGATTGACCACTTAATTGGTGGGCTGAAACCTAGCCTACAGAAAGCACTGGTGATCTGTGACTTTGACAGCTATGACAAAATTGTCTTATGTGCTCTCAAGGTCGAAATGGAGATCAGAGAATCTTAGGGGTAACATGGGGATAAGAATCATAAGTTGGACATTAATTTTAGTGGTCTAATGGATAAATATAATGGTTCTAAAAAGATCCATCACCCCACTTGACAAAGGTGCGGAAATAAGCACCCTGGAAATTGCCTAATGGGGGTGAGAAAATGCTTTAGGTGTGGAAGAAAAGACACCTAGCTGTTAACTACCGATAAGAAAAACCCACGACTGCAAAAGAGGATAGGAACTCTCTGTTTGAGCCTCAATGCGTTATTCATTACTAAAACTGAAAAGAAACAGGGCATCTTAGAATCAGTTCCCTAAGCCAAGGGTTTTCAGAGGTATCCATTAACCTCCACGGTAGAAAGGGAGATCTTTTTTCATCACTACTACAGAAGTGAACCCCAAAAACGAAGTGGTGATATGTAATCTAGTTATTCATTCAAGAATAGCGAACATACTTTTTGATTCAAGTTCTACACATTTTTTTATATCCCAAAAGTTTATTAGATCAATCCTAGCACCACCACAAATCATAAAAGTAAGGATGTCGGTGAGTACGGAAAATGGAGCAATCATTTCATCCCATGAATAAACTCCTCCCCTGTCATAATCTGTGGATTGAATTTCTCATTGAACCTCATCATACTCCCTCTGGTGTAATTTTATGCAATTTGTGGCATGGAATGGCTTTCCATATATAGAGCCAACATAAATTGTCGTGGGAGGGAAATCACTCTCCAGGTGGAGAATCAACCCCCAATTCTATAAAAGTACAAGGAGGAAGATGAATCTTATTTAGCTCCATCATCTCAATTGTGGATATTACTACCCTATGAGCATGCGTATCTGTATTAGATGATTGAGTCTAAGGGGGTAACCATCCTTGAATAGAAGCCTATTGTGAGGGAATTCACTGAAATATTTCCCGAGGAATTGTTTGGTCTTCCTCCTAGAATAGATGTTGAATTCTCAATTGATCTTATACTTGAGTAATTGTCAATATCCAAGACTCCATATAGAATGGATATTGTGGAGCTCGAGGAGATGAAGAAACAACTACAGGAGAATCTAGATAAATGGTTTATATGACCAAGTGCTTCACCATGGGGTGCATCAGTCCTCTTCGTCATAAAGAAGGATGGGTCAATGTGTTATTGCATCAATTATTGTGAGCTTAACAAAATCATGATAAGAATAAGTATAATCTCCCACAAATTGAAGACTTGTTTGATCAGTTTCATGAAGCACAATACCTTTCCAAGGTGGATTTGTGTTCGTATTATTATCAAGTAAGGGTGAAGAAGGAATATATCCCTAAGACTGATTTTTGTACAAGATACGGGAACTATGAATTCATATTAATGCCTTTAGAACTCAATAATTATCCATTAATATTCATGGACTTGATGAATATATTCTCTAGGTATTACCTCGACAAATTTTTGGTAGTCTTTATAGATGATATTCTGATATACTCCAAAACCAAGGAGGATCATGAGGAGCATCTAAGAACTGTACTAGAGACCTTGTGGAAGGAGAATCTCTATGAAAAGTACAGCAAGTGTGAGTTCTTGTTTAAGGAGGACTCATTCATGGTCCATATCATCACAAGTAATGGGATATCTATAGATCCCTCCAAAAGAGATGCAATTGAGGGATGGATGAGGCCAACATCAGTAATAGATATCCGTAGCTTCTTGGGGTTAGCTAGAGATTATCGATGATTTGTGAGAACTTTTTCACGATTTTCCAACCCTCTTACCAAGATAAATAGAAAGGGAGTAAAGTTTTCTTAGAGTGATGAATTTGAAGAAAGATTCAAGCAGTTAAAAAGGAGGCTTATCACTGTGCTCGTGCTCACTTTACCCCCAAGTGGAGATCTTTTGTGGTATTTAGTGATGATTAGAAGAAGGTCCTAGGTTTTTTGTTGATGTAAAATGAAAAATTAATTACCTACGATTCAAGGCAATTAAATTTTCATCAGAAAAAGTATCCAAAACATGATTTGGAGTTGGTTGCAGTGATCTTTACTTTACAAATTTTGCGGCATTATCTCTTTGTGGAGAAGTGTAAAATATATACAAACCACAAAATCCTAAAGTATATATTCACATAGAAAGAGTTGAACATACACCAATGAAGATGGTTAGAGCTGATCAAAGACTATGACTGCTAAATCCATTACCACCCTGGGAAAGTGAACAAGGTGGAAGATTCTCTAAGTAGAAAGGACCCTGTGATTCTATCATTGATGATAATGGAAAAGGATCCAATATTCTTGGATTTGATGAATATGGACATGGGAATCATAAAGAAAGGAACATCATCAATCCTTCCACAAATGATTGCTCAACCGTCTCTTTTGGAAAAGCTAAAGGATGATCAAAAGGAAGATATGGGAATTTAGAAGAAAGTGGCAGCTATCAGAAGAGGGAAATCCTCAGAGATCAGTGTTAATGAAGAAGGAATTGTGATATTTGGGAAAAGACTATGTCTTCTATTAAGTTTAGAGATGAAGAAAGATGTTTTGGATGATGCACATAGTTCAAATTTCTTTATTCACCCAGGAAACAGATAGATGTATTGAGATCTCTGAGAGAATTATTGGTAGGATAATTTATAGAAGGAGATCACTAAATTTACATCAATGTGCTTGGTGTGTTAGCAAGTCTAAGGGGATGATGAAACCATTTCCCATACCATCATGGAAATAGGATAACATCACCATGGACTTTGTCACCGGACGTCTGAAGACATCCAAAAGAAAAAATGCAATCTAGGATGTTGTGGATCATCTTACAATGTCTGCACACTTCATTGAATTTTGAGAGGATTTATCATTGGATCAACTGGCAAGGATATACATTATTAAAGTAGTAATGCTACATGGAGTACCACTATCTATTTTATCTGATCGAGATCCAAGATTCACCTCTATGTTTTGGAAGAGTCTTCAATATGATATGGATACTGAACTGAACTTCAGTATGACCTATCATCCTCAAACTGATGGCCAATCTGAGTGAACTATTCAGAAACTAGAGGATATGTTAAGATCATATTTTATGGACTTCAAAGGAAGTTGGGACCATCATCTTCCACTTGTTGAATTCTCCTACAATAATAGTTACCACTCAAGAATCTGAATGGTACCGTATGAAGCCCTGTATAGGAAGACGTGTAGAACACCGGCATGTCGGGATGAAGTCGGTGAATGTAAGCTGCTAGGACCAGAAATGGTCCAATAAATGGTGGAGAATTTGAAAAGCATTCAGCATCATATCAAGGCAGCCCAAAGTCGACAAAAGAGTTATATAGATAACCATCGACAAGACCTTGAGTTTAAAGTTATATACATGGTATTTCTATGCATATCTCCATGGAATAAGGTAATGAGATTTGGAAAGAAAGGGAAGTTAATTCCTAGGTACATCGGCCCCTTTGAGATTCTTGATCGTGTTGGGGTTGTGGCCTATCAACTAGCACTTCTACCTACCATGGAAAAAGTAAATGATGTATTTCATGTATCCCTCTTAAATAAGTACATACCAGACCCTTCACATGTACTCTCTTCAGAGGTAGTATAGTTAGAGTATGATCTTTCTTATGGGGAGAAACCAGTGAATATCATAGACCATAGAGAAAAATTTCTATGAAATAAGACAATGACCCTCATCAAGGTTTTGTGGAGAAACTACATGTTTGAGGAAGTGACATGGGAATCAGAGAAAGTGATGAAGTAGAGTTACCCGCATCTTTTTTCATGTGGGAAAACGGAATTTCGAGGGTGAAATTTTTTAAGGGGGAATATTGTAACGACCCGACTTTCATTAATGGAAATTCCTCTTGATCTAATTAAATGTCTTATTATGGTTATATAAATTGTGAGCATCATTGGTTTTATGTTTTTGGATTTTAAAATACTGTTATGAATTTTGACCATTACTAATATAGCTGTCGAACAGTGATTACATGATTAGTATAAATATAGGGCTTTAACAAATCCAATTTACTCAGAAAAAGGAAGTGAGGGTCTCATCCAGGGGAATTTCCCCGTACGAAGCCCATTTGTTGGATCTTATAAAGGAGGTGGCATCATTGGGATTCACTCTTAACCAAGTCCAATATTATATTGAACCCATTAAGCTTGAGTGGAATCGACTATGGGAGAAGTTGAAGTTAACAGTGATTACCACCTGAGTGATGTTATCCGAGCCACCCCAAGAGTCTGTCACCATCGCACACCATAACCTTCGGTCTTATGCAGGTGTTATAAGGGGTTATGTAACAATATTCTAGCACTATGACTGTGTACATTATTTTTTTATAAATAATGTGCATTCATTTTATTATTGTTACTTTGTAAATATTTTTGAAATCACAAATAGTAATTTTAATTAATATTCAACTAAGAAATCTATTTTGATAAATTAATGAATTTTTGTATTAAATAATATTTTAATAAAATATTATTATAATTAAATTAAATTTTATTAAATAGAAATTTTCATATAATTTTATGAATGCAATTGTAATTTTTTTTTAAGTTTTGAAAACTATTTTTGTCAGAACCCATGAATTTTCGGTAAATGTCGGTTTTTATTTTAAAAGGAAAAATCACATATTTATAAAATTATTTATAAAAAATGAATATTATTTTGTGAATTAGGATTTCGAAATTATCTAATGGTGAATTTTTCATAATTTTCTGAGACAGTCGAATTTTTGGGTAAAAATTAAATACTGTTTAAATATATAATGTGTTTTATAACATCCTAATGACCCAATGGTGATGTAATAAAATACTATAAACATTATTTTCGGACAATATATGTTTTATAATGAAAATAATTTTATTTTATATTTTTTTGATTTATTTTACAATGTTTGTTTGAACCCTCCAAAACATATAAAACATTTTGTCTTTTTAAATTGTTTTCCTTGAGAGTGTGACTCACCTCCACATAAGCAACCCTATTATTTTATGAAGTTCGGCTATTGGCCTTATAAAATATTTTTTTATAATCCTAATTGTAAAAAATCATGGGAAAAAACCATGGGCTGGTTTTTGGTATTGATTAGTTTAATGTGAGGTGTCGCAAACCTAAATAATAAAGAATTCCATCTCCTTTCCTATATAAACCCACCCTAGATCCCACTTCCTCTTCACTAAAAGACATTGGAGTTCGTCCAACCCCTGCCCTCATCTCTCTAAAATCCTCCCAAGGTTCTCCAATCTCCCAAGAAGCCTCTTTCAATCCTCTTCCATGCCTTTGGGATCACACTTCCATGTAAGGGATTTCTTCCTTTCTCATTTTGTCCATTTTTCTTTAAGTTTTTATACCCTTTTGTTTTCAATTAAAAATGTTGGGGTATAACTTCTCACCTTCCCCATACTGCACTATTTATATTTGGATAATTTGGGACCCATTTATCTCTCATTTATCCCTCCCGTGTACACTTGTTACCATGCTGAAATTCTGTGAGGGATTTCTCTCTCCTCTTTTACATCCAAGAAATTCTTTTGTATTATGCATCTAAATTCCATTACGTTTGTTGGTACATGTATCTATATGACCCCCATACTTTCCATTTCATGTACATATTGTGAGACACCCTTTTCACTCCCATCATCCATTTTCATGAATCCTTATGTCACGTCGTTATGCTACCGAAATTGCATCGGGTTTTTTCAAGCCAAGGTCATTGTGTAGTGAATATCATACCCATGTCTCTATCAAGGGTATTCACCTTTATTCACATATAAATATTGATTGGTACTTTCATGTATTTATTACACATTAATTAATCATGGAATAAAGTATGATTTTGATTGATTCCATGTTATATGATCCATGTGGCACACTTATGCATGAAATGAAATGTTTAAGAGGGGTGCACCCTGATAGCACTCCAATGCATTGGGTAACGTATAGTATCATGATACATCATGTTCAATGGGTGTTCACTCATTCTAATTCAATTGAAATGAGGATTTACTAATTCTTCATGTGCAATGAGGGTTTACTCATGCTCAAGGTGCAATGAGCCTTGGCTCATGCTAATTCCATGTTAAGTGTTGTTGTCACATTTCCATGTTATGATTATCATGATTTATCATTAATTTAAGTTCATATTTCTTTTGTGCTCCATTGATATGCCTATTGTATAACATGTATTTTATTCCTCATGTTATTCCATGTTTATTCCCTTACTAGGTTTTATAGATCACTGTTTTCTTATTCATATCCTTAGGTTATCCCATGCAATGCTAAGTATGAGGGAATGTAGTGGTAATGTAAAGAAAGCTTTCAATAAAGATGTTGTATTTCATGATTTATGTTATTATGTAATGATCCTAATCCCCAAAGACACTAGATCTCTCGATCTTCCATGTTGTTTCTAGTGAACAGATTATGTAATAAATCAGGTTTAAGTGTGTAATAAAGAGCAGTGTTGTCATAGGAACACATTAAAAATGTTTGATTTTACTTATCATTTGTCAAACATAGAAATTCCCAAATAAAACAGATTATAGTAATTTATACATTATTCACCACTAAGGGATAGTCTAAGGAGCATACATTGACTATGTGTTGATCATACCAGAATACACTAATCATCACTAGTTTTTCAGGTCTTATAAAATTATCTTTTAATAATAATACAACAAAATGTAAATTTATGAATCTATTTTATGAAGTTAAAGTTTATTTTAAATCATTGTGTTAATTATAAAATTGTAAATAAAATTTTATGTGTCGCAAAAATACCAATGCTTAATTTACCATTTTTGAAACATTTATTTACTTATTCCATGATATAAATATATCATATTTTCAATTATAAGATAAATAAATTTTATTTATACTTTCATAGGTGAGGATATTGTTATATTTTTATAGATTTATTAATTTTTATAAATACCTCTTATTTTATTTTACATTTATAATGAATTTAACTTTTTAATTCCTGAATGAAAAGAAATTATTTTATAAGTACCTAGGTTGTTAAAATATCATATCATTAAATAATGATAATTATTTGATGAAAAATATTTATTTATATATACATTTAATTTATAATTATAACCATTATTGAGAGGTAGTAATGGGAAACGAATCACATCGGTTCACATTGTGGTAGTCCTCCTTACACATGAACAATGGTTTCATTTCTCATTTGTTGAAAGAATATTAGGATATATAATTTTACATTAATATAGCAGCGTGTTAGTATATAGAAGATACTATTGTTATTATTTCATCATCTTTAAAGAATAATTTAATGTTTTATAAGATGAAATAAAACTAAAATATTAAATTAAATGTTATACCTCTTATTTAGGAAACCACCTTTACTTTGTACCTTAATCCCTCTAAGGTTATTATTCTATCTAAGATAATACCTATAAAATGTGGGGAGGTATTTTTGGAATGAATTTTGGTAGGAATTTCTTGTTCCAAATGACTTTTTGATGTGTGTAGAGTATATGAGGTGGGGTTACCTTTTATAAGTGAGGGGCGGGACACTCTTGTAATTACAAAAAATATTACATTGATATGAATTAATTTTCACTAAAACATAGTCCCAAATTGATATAATTAATATATATGATTATTATGTAGAAAAATACTATTAAATAGTAGAATTCATACAATTTATGTGATTTTATTACTCATATATCTTTGTTTTAACCTCTTGTTAACCCTTTTGACAATTACTATTATATCAATGTTTTTTAAACAAAAGGAGATGATAAAGTTTCTGTAAAATGAAAAGTGGCCCATAAATGGAACATGAATGATATTTAAAACCATATTAAATTAAATTTTATGAAGATAATATTTTTTATATTTTTAAATATTTTAATAATATATTGTTTGTTATAATATATCATTAATGTTGATTTTTAGAAATACATAAAATATTATAATATAATATGTGTCTAACTCATATAAAATTGTTCCAAAATGAAATGGATTAAAATATAAGGATAATTTGGTCTTAATAAAATTATCCAATAAAATTTGACATGTTTTTATACCATTTTAAACCTTATATTTTGAACTAACCCCTTGGTTAACTAATTTTAACCTTAACTGTGGTAATAATGTAGTAAATATTAAATGGTTAAAATTTTACTTTTAAGGTTCTTAATAGATCATATATTGATAATTTATAAAATTTAGACAATTTATCATCCTAATTGTCCTCTTTAAATATTTTTATGATTTTTAAATAATTTAATAATTCATATGTAACATAAAATACTATTAATTTCATTTGAAGAGCTATTCATAAAATATGACTTTGAAAACGTCTTGACATCAAGGTAATTTGACTCGTAAAATTTCACACATCCATAATATTTTATACTTATCTATGAAAATTATTGGATAATATAAATCACCAAAATAAATTTCTTTTAGTTTTTTTAAATCATTTTCTTTATTTATCAACTACTTGCACATGCATTATGTCAGCATTTCATAAGAATTTAGGGAAATGTTTTCATTTAAAAATAATAAAAATAAATTTAAATAATAAAAATAAAATAATTAAGGTAATTATAAACTTTTATATTCATTAAATATATATATTTACTCATATCTATGTCATAAAAACTTATTTAATATGTTATTTTGACTTTTCTGGACTTTTGAAAGCATTACGCAAGAATTTGGATAAGATTCTTGTTATATAACACAAAAATTAAAAAATATCACTCAAAATAATCATTTATACATATTATTTAATAAATAATTCATGAAAAATATTTTTTCGTTCTCCATTTTTATCATTAGTACACCCAATTTTACTTTTCTAGTGTTATACAAGTATTGTATCTCCACTAAACAAAATTTTCATATTTGTCATAAAATGAATTATAATTTATTTTTATTGAATTATTTTAATATTATATTTCTATGATATTATAATAAATTATTGATTAAATAATTTTAATATATTTTTATATCATATTTATTATTTTATGAAATCAAAAAATATATCGTATTTCAAAAGCATTATTTTTTACTATTCACCAAAAACTTAACGTCTTCCATAAAATATCAAAAATTCGTACTAGAAAAAATTTAACATTATAAATCAAGAAATTAATACCATTTAACCAATTTATATTCCTATAATTGGAAGAAATTACTTTCAATGTAAATTCATAAAATACAATGAAAATAGTTTTTAGAAAATTGTGTTTTTAAAGCCCAAAAATGATCTTATAAAAAATCAATTATAAATCTAAGTCCATTTTAATTAATTATATTATTTCTTAATATATTTTTATTATGTTGATTTATTTTAAAATTTAAATAATAATTATAATTTTTAATGAAAATAAATGAAAATTTTACACAAAATGATATTTTTTACCATTCACTACAAAATCAATCGTTTCAAAAAATCCCAAAATTTCAGCATAAGATAATTATGATAGTATTATTAATTAAAAATTATATCCTTATTATAAAATAAAATTTACAAATTTTTATAAAAAATTAATTATAATATTCTCTCATAAAATATATAAAAATCATTTTTAGGAAAAAATATATTTGAAACATAAAATGGATTTTCTGAAAAATTAAATGATTATTTCATATGAATTTAATCAATAAATTTTTATTGATTAGGACCATTATGTATATTTAAAATTTTTGTTACTTCTATTCATACTTTCCAATTTAACCGCTAGGTTATAGCTATAACATTTGAATGTTATTATTTTATGGTTCGGTTAAGTTTAGTGTTGCATGTTGTATAGACTATCGAACATAGTGTTTTGTTAATAATATATGGGTGTTAAATTATCCCCCATTTAATAATTTTTTTCATCATAATTTTAAATTGGGCTCGATAATCAACGCTTTTACATTTGAAAATTACATTTTTGAAATCCCACGTCGTAAAAAGGTTTAATAAAACATTATTTTTCAAAAGAGGGAAACAGAAATACGAAGTTCATCTTGAATAACACATACTAGGTTTCCAAATAGGTGAACATTTGAGGGAAGTGAAAATATGGGCATGTAGGAAAAAATAATATAAAAATAATGATGGAAATTGAAATAGAACATTTATCACAAGAAAGTCAATGATAAAGTTAATGTTAAGGACTAAAAACCCACAAATCAATGAGGTTTGAAAAAAACATTGGTTAATTAGAAATGAAGGTGATAGGATAAAAGTTTTCAAGATACTTTTCCAAAAAAAATTAATTATGTTACTATCTAGACTAATCACTTTAGTAAATATACTTACTTAACAATTATAATTTCTTACTTTAATAAATTTCCACCATCTTCTCAGATTTCTTTTCCAAATATTGAGTTTTTAAAAATAATTTTCGTGAATGAAGAACTAAAATCAATATATTATTTAACAAAAGGTTTATAAAAGGAAAATAATATATTATTATTCTCTTTAGAAATTAACCAAAAAAATTATTATCACTAGGTTTTATATTACCTAAAATTAATAATCCTCTATACAATACAATAAAAAATTTATCTATAAAATTAAACAGTAATACCCAAAGTTCATACTAAATCATTCCACAAATAACCATTATAAAAATTATTTAAAATATTCCTAATTAATATTGAAACTCAGTTATTATAATAATTTTATCACATATTCTTCAATGATAAATGTATCATTTATATTTATTGGTAAAAAATTCCTCAAAGTAACATTGTAGTACTTTTGGGTTAAATAGGTTTTTTGACAAAGAAGGTTTTCATGGTAATTTGTGGAGTTCAAGAGATATTGTTGACAAGTTATGTTGAGAAATATCCTTGATAAAAGAATGGATTCCATGGAGGTGATATAAAAAATGTTATATACAAAGTGGTTCCATTTTCCAATTTTTTCCAGATTTTTGGGGTCCAAAATTTAGAGGATGGCTCAATCATCTTAAAATTTTGATTTCCATGAATACCTCATAAAATTATGTTCAATCCACGAGTTCTGAGGAGATGAGAGTTTCACAAAGTTATTGATCATTAAGAAGTAATTTAGTGTCATGGAGTCTGAGTTTTGTGAAGGTGTGGAGCATCGCGAATGCGTGAAGGGTTGATGGTTATCTCCACAACTACAAGAATTGGAGCATCCTGAATGCGTGATGGATTTATGGAAATATCTATGACTATGAGAATATTTAAAAATGGTAAATTTACCTAGTTTTTTTTAATACATAAAGCTTTAGAAATTATATTTTTTAGCTTCATAAAAAGGTTATGACATGGATGGAAGCCTATATAATTAGATGAAACACCTATAAATAGGAGTCTACCCCCCCCCCCAAAATTAGAGAATGACTTAAAAAATATTCTAAAGATATTAATTCATAGAGGTGATTCGAGAAGGTTGTTTTTTGAAAACTATTATGATGAAAGGTAGTCTCTGAAGGATATAAAAATATCATTTAACATTTTATTCTTCATTAATTATTGATAATCAGGAATTTTATAAAAATATGAACCAAATTTGTGAGCTTCAGGAAGGATAAGTGAGATTTGAAAATGTGTTTTATCTTCATAGAAGAAGGTTTCTTCACAAAGGATGGTTGATCATTAGGAAAGAGGTGATCTTTGAAAAAAGTTTGGGGTGAAAGAAGTTTGTATATTATTGTAAATAATTTGGTAGTTTCATAAAGGTTGTGAGATTTGTGAAGGTAGTGAGCATCGTAAAAGTATTCAGAAGGGATTTCCCAATAAATACACGGTAAAGTGATATTTATCAATAGGATAAAATCGTGACTTCAAAAAAGCATCTACCTATAATTTATTACAGATTCATTATTGTTAATGAAGGTACCTATATGACCATAAACAGTTTGTGAATCCCTTCTAAAGAAGTAAGGAAAGTAAGAGGGAAAATGTGATCCTTTCCCCTGGTAGTGATCCATTAAAATAGAGTTAAGGAGTGGCCCTTAATAAAATTTTATCTAAATGTAAACATTTTAAAGGTTGTGATCCTGGGAATATAAGTGATCTAGCCTGAACCTTGGATTGGTAGTGAGTCATATTAAATTTTTTATATTGGTGCATTGTCATTGTATCCTCCTTGGATGTAGCCCAATGAAGATAAACCAAGTAAAATAATATATGTGTATGTGATTTCTTTCCAACTAAACTTTCTATTCATCAAAATTAGATAATGTTTGAAAGGAAAAAATAAATATAAACACTAAATTAAAAAAAATGACCATTAAAAAAATTAGGTCAAGATACAGTGGGGCAAGAAGAATTTCGGAAATAATATCCAAACCCTGATTTACCCCCCCCCCCCCCTCAAGGTATATAAGCCCCTTTTAGACCTATAAATCTATAATTAAAATCAATCACTCTTAATGTATAATATAAAATTTTATATATCATTATCATATATTCTCTAAAATATACTACCCATTTTACAAAATAATGTCATAATAAAATCATTTTTAATTCAAAAAGATATATAAATAGTTGTTCTTGAAATAAATACATATCTTACCCAAAATTATTTATATTTACCTTAATTATATAATCTCACACAATAGTGAACTTCTTAAAAAATAACATTATTCGCATAGTCACATAATCAATTTTCAATATTTTGGTTATCTATATGATAAATTATAAGTTCCCAAACTGTAATAACCCCTAATTACCCCGATATAAAGTTTATGATAAACACTAATTATTCCAATACCTTTAAACTTATGTCCAAAAAATGTAACTTCGTTCTTCCTTAAATAATTTTTTCACTAAAACACATAAAAAACATAAGGGTTATAGTAACATAAATGTCACCAAATATAATTTTAGTCATCTTAAACTTTCATCACTTAAAACCTAAAAATGGCATGTTTGAGCCTTTAACCGATGATAAACCTTTTTATTATAAACCAATTATGATCTCCAATACTCTTAAGTTAACCTCTCATGAAAAAAGTATAACCTCTAAAATTATCTAACTGCTTCTTTGATACCAACCATAATAGCCTCAAATCCACATTTATAAAACTTTATCTCATAACATAATATTTAAAAAAGGTATTTAATACATATAAATGTTACCCAATTTAAAATAACAAAAACTCACAACCTCACAATGTAATATTAGATCACTTACATACCCATGTACCTTTTAGGCTTATAGTTTTATAGAATTATAACAAACTCTTATATAAAAATACCCATTTCATTAAGTGATCATTATTCCCCATATATCCATATTTTCATTTCCAATATTAAGACTTAATAATTGTTCCTAAATACCCTTAAACCCTATAAAAGCATTTAAAATTACAGGATCAGAAGAAAAAATCATAGTAATGGACATAAAAATAAGAAAGAAACCTACTAGTTAATTTTAAAACCATGAGATCATAAAAAGGGAATTTAGCTTTAATATAATAAACATTGAACTCAAATAATCATTCACTTACACATTAAATCATATTTAATATGAAATTTATTTCATTAAATAATTTTTAATAAAATAAAAATGAAAAATATTAATCCTGATGGTTTCATAGGAAATATTATAACCCAAACCATTTTCTTAAACAAGCATAAATTTTTACCCTAAAAGTGCATAATAATTACTTTAAGGAAAAATATGATTAGTTTCACTTTTGAAATCAAATGATTTCTATGAAATTAATTATAAATCATAGAAAATTCATGTATGGTGACTTGGTAAATCATCTGAATAGAACCCTTATAATTGGAATAACCACTACGGTTGATCCCATATAAAAAACACTTCCAGATATTAAAATTCCCTTTTCTTTTAAATACTCATTTTTGAAAAAAATACCCAAAACTGAGAAAATAAGGTTTTTATTTGAAGAGAACGAAGAATGTTATAAAGTATTACAAATCTGAAATAATTATTATGGTAGTGGAAAAAAAATTATGTTGAATACGTTAAAATAGAATATTCTTTTTTCTATTTGTAAATAAAGTCAAAATGTTCCATAATAATATATGTAACAATATTCTATTTGAAAACATTTAAAATAAATCCAATATTATTATAAAATTTCCTTTATAATTCACTTATGTTCATAAAAATACTTTTATAAAACAAATTTATGAATAGAGTCGTAGAATAAAAAAATTGAAAAATATATCCTTAAAAACATTTAAAATAGGTTTTTAAGAAAAAGATCCCCTTATCTTGAGTTTAACCCATCACATAAATTCTTCATATTTATGAATAATAAATTTACATTATTTATTTATATTATAAAAAATCATCTTTATTATTCATTTTATTTTATAATTTCATATTAGATGTTTTGATAATATTTGGATCATAGTTCTAAAATAACTTCAGTAGGTTGACAATGAAAAAATAGTTCATTATTCAATAATCTACATCATACTAGTCATGAAATAATTATAATTTTTATATATCAATTATAATTTAAAAAAAAACCCTAAATTATGCTCATGAAAAATAAACAATGTTATAATCATTTAGATGATAGTTCAAACATACACATGAGTAACATTTCTAATTTTCAATGAAAATGATGGAAATGAGGTAAGTACTATTTTGACATTATATAATTTTTATTATATCATAAATATCATATGATTTATTTAAAAATTCATATATATAGTATCAATTTTATGTGTTTATGAAAAATGAATCACATCGCTTTGTGGAGGAGGTAATCCACATATACGCACGAACAACATTGTGTTTTTTCAATGGATGGAATGGAATTAAAATAGATGATATCATATATATAAATAATGATAATTATGTCATGAATATAATATATATTTAGACACACATTAAATCTATCATTATAAAAAATCATGAGAGGAAGTGATGGAAAATTAATTGCATCAGTTCACGAGGCGGTAGTCTGTCGTACACATGAACAATGGTTTTGTATACCATTTGACGGAAGAGGATATGGATATAGTTTATTCCATTAACAAAATAAAATTTCATTATATACGAGATACAAGTTTTTTCATAATTGTTTAAGAATATTTGAAGGATTTGTACGAATAAATAAAACAAAATCATTGATTTAAAAGTTATAACTCTTCTTCGAACAACCTCCTTTTCTTTACAACTTATTCCATATAATGTTGGTATTATTCCAAAAATAATACCTCTATAATGTGTGGAGGAATGTTTTAAATGTATTTGGTTAGGGATTGGATAAACCATATGGATCATTAAGTGTATGGAGGATAGGAGAGGAGGTTCTCATTTCTATATAAGGGGATGGGAACTCTTGGAATTACTTAAAATATTTTTTTAATATAAATAAATATTATGGTAAAATTTATAAAAATTGATATAATTAGAATATTGGATGATGACATTTCTAAATTATCTCATCTAATAATTTTTTTCCAATTTTAGGTTATTTTCTATCCTTATCAATTTTTTTTAACCTCTCATTAACCATTTTAATAAATACTACAATATCAAAGTTTTTTAAAATAAATGAGATAAGAAATTTGTTGTAAAAGTGACCCATAAATGGACCCTAGATGATATTTTCAATCATATCCCATTAACATATCTGAAGATAATATTTTTATGAATTTTAAATCATTTAATAATTTTTTTATAATATTATATCATTAGTGTCATTTTTCGAAATACATGACATATTGTCATATAATATATGTGTAACTCATTTAAAACTATTCAAATATTACATGTATTATAAGATAAGGATTATTTGGTCTTAATATAATCATATAATAAAATTTGGATAGGTTTTGATAGAATTTTAAACCATATCTTTTGTATTAACCCCTTGGTTGACCTATTTTAACAATAATAGTGGAAATGAATAATTGAATATTAAAGGGTTGAAATTACTATAAGGTGAAATTGGATCATAAATGGACAGGGGATAAAATTATAGACTATTTAACATCCTAATTTCCCTCTTTCAATGTAACACACTAAGATTTTAATAGAGGAACATCATGTTCGATAACATATATGGAATGTGAAACAAAACACATAATAGAATGTAACACTCCAATACATTATGATATTTTTCATTTTAAATAAATTTAATCTCTTCGATAACTTTTTAAACATGAAATTTCGAATCTAAATAAACTATAATATAATATATTTTTATAACCTAGTCATTAATTTGTAGGGTACGAATAAGAGTAACTAAATTATAAAAATTATATGGTCTACACATTTATATAATAAATTCAATGGTTATATATTAATTATAAATAAAATAATGACCATTTTAAAGAACAAGAAATGTATTTTAAAAAACTATATTGTTTTTAAAAGGTTGTTAAGTCGTGCATTAGAAACATAATTTAAAATTAATTTTTATAAATTTTAGAAATTTTAATTCATAAAATTAACATCATTTATAAAATTAGTTATTTATATTAACATAGGGTGAAATAATAATTTTTTTCAAGATATAATTATTTTTTAATGAATACTAAATAATACCAATTTTTATAAAATTGAAATATTTTTTAATAAATTAAGTCCCATTATTATTTTAATTTAATTTTAAAATAATATAGTTATTTTTTATTATATTAAATACAATTAATTAAATTTAAATCATCTTTATACTATATTTTAGTATAAGTTTATTTTTTAGGCTTTAAAACACCTTTTTTCTTAAAACTATTTTTAAGTGTATAATGTTTATCCATTTTAATTAATTAAAATAACACCTAATTAGGAATTATTTAAATAAAATTTATATTATATATATAAATATATATTAATTTAAATTAAAATAATTATTAATATTTTTCATATATTTAATATGAGATCATATTTTCCTTAAAAATGTATTTCTTAAAATTACATTTTTTCGACATGCCAGCGGGTTTAATTTCAAATTAAATTCTTCCACTTATATGATTTAAATTTGGAAAAATGGATTATATATTTTGAATAAGAATAATTTATATTGTCTAATAATATCAATTTAATTTTTTACAATAATTATTATTCAAACAGTATAAATAATTTACCGCGGTTAAGATAAAAACTGGTTTAACAAGGGTTAAACTAAAAAGATATGGGTTAAAAATGGCCCAGAACATATTTCATTCTAATTTCAAAATAAAAATCAGGACTGATATCTTTTTATATTCATAAATGGTCCATTTTGTATCCTTTTTTAATGAGATAAACTTGTGTGAAATTCTTTCTATTCGAAAATTACATATATGCTGACTCCCCCACTTATAAAAGGGAACCCCATATCATATCCTTTAAAAACATAAAACCCCAATTTTTTCATCCAATATCTACCCAAATGAATTACTTAATCCCATAACATCATCCAATAATCCTTTTTTTGGTCATAAATCCAACCTATAAATAATCTTGGTGTAAATCAATATAATTTGTCTGAAGAAGAGGTAAGTTCATTAACTGGTGATTTTATTTTATTTTTATTCCACCTTATTAAAATATTATTAAACTATTATGATATTATAACCTCAATAAATTAAATATACTAATATTTTTTATGTTATTTTCATGACCTAAAGCCATCTCCTCCTCCCTCAAATGTGAAAATAAATTGTTCATCTTGTGTATGGCGAACTACTATCTCACAAAATGGCGTAATTCGTTTTCCATCATCGCTTCTCACGGATTGAGATAATGATGAATATAATGTTTAAATAATATATTTATGATATAATTATACTTATTGAATTATAATATAATATATTACTTCTTAATTCTCATTCCGTATATAATGTGTTAATGTCATTCCTGTGTACGGTGCACTACCGACTCGCAAAGTGATGTGATCCATTTTTCACTTATGATTTAAATGAGAGGTAATAAGGATTTATTTCATTTTAAAATATGAAATTAATTAAATATTAATAATTATGTAAAATAAATATATCATATAATTTCTTACAGTATCATCCGTTGAATAAATGAAAACATTGTTCGTGTGTACAATGGACCACCAGCTCACGAAGCGATGTGATTCATTTTTCACGAAAACATTCCATTGAATGTAAAAAAATTATAAATTTAATGATTATATGATAGATATTAAATGATATTTATTATGTAAAATTAATATATAATCCAATTCCTCACCCTTTCACCCATTATGGAAATGATAATGTTTCTTGTGTGTACATCTTGTCTCCATAAAGCGATGTGATTCATTCTCCATGTTCAAAATTAAATAATGATTAAAAAGATATATAGAATGAAAAAATGATATTTATAAAATTAATATCATTATTTATATTATGGAACTATAAACTATTTTTATGATCTATAACTTTTATGAAAAAATGTTTCGGAGAAAACAAGATAAGTAACTCCCAAAACAATAGTGATAATAAAAGATTATTAATAAGTAGATAATAATATGTTATAAAATGATCATATCTCATATCATAAATAATAATATGATTCTTTTATAATTTCATAACTTGTTTAAAACCAATATAAAAGAGGTTAAATATATCTCAACTCAAGGGAAGAATGAGGTAAGGGGTTTCTTAACTCAATTTTCATTTATTTGGTTATACGTCTACTTCATTGATTATATAATGTCAAAATTATGTGTAAAATGAATTTTGATTTATTTATATTGTAATTAAACTTTTATTTTTTTGGATATAAATTTTTTACACATAATCACACCGTTTATGAACTCTTACTTCCAAGATAACTTTGTAAGGGCTTTATCTCAAACATCCTTATTTGAGAGACAAGTTATTTTATAAACCTAATTTATTTTAAATAGTGATTATACTACTCTTTACATACTTTATCATGAATCGTTCATACTTCATGACATTTTAAATTATAATTAATCTACTTCATTCATCATATGTTATGATTTAAAATTTAATATTCTGGTAAGGTTTTCTGTTTCAATCTCATTTTAATCGGGATTTCTTATTCATGAATCTCCATTAAACTAAATTAAATTATCATTTTCTAACAAACCCATTTAATTTTATTCTGCTCTAGTTATTGAAGAAGTTTTTAAGTAATAGTACCATTTTCCTCTCTTTGTTACTTAATAATATTATGAAATTTTATTGAAGAAAATATGACTTTATTTCTTTCTTCAGTCAATAACCCTTTTCTTTCATCAAAACACATTTTTTCTAAAAAATGTTTTCAAAATATTTTACAATGATGTTTTAAATTCATTTTTTACTCTTAATTTTATTTTTACAAAAAAAATCCTTTCATCATTTTCTGAACAAGTATATTTTTTAATTTTCATACAATAATGTGAAAGGATCTTTTTTAATATATTTTAAATTAATGGAACTCTTCCTATTTCATGACCACTCAATGTTTTAAAGAATTCGTTTTGTGTTTCAAATCTAATTAAAAAACAAATTGAGAGTGTTTTATATTTTAATTACGTTTTTTCAAAATAGAAAGGATATTTTCCTCAAGAAATGTTCCAAGTGATCTTTCAAAATCATCTTCCATGTATGATGACTTCCTTTGATGTTATTCAAAGTGAAAAGTTTTTTTTAAAAAAATAATGTTTTTAATCATTTTAAAAATTATTTTCATAAATTATATTAACCTTTGGTGTTATGGATTGTATGTAAATTATTCATATATATCTCTCACATATATACCTAGTTTATTATCTTTTACTTTGATAGGGTAATACATGCCTTATGATAATTTATCAAATACATTCATTATGAAATTTCCTTTATACATGATATGAAGAATTATTATATAACCTATTTTCATTCCACGATTAATTGTTATGTTCATGCCTTATGATTGGTATCCTTATGTGGCACACATATGCATGTAGATAAAATTAATGTGATGGGTGGGACTAGAATTATGTATCCCTCAAATGAATTAGGTAAGGTTTTATCCTCATGAGATTTCATGTCTGGGATTAGGGAGTGAACCTAATTCATTATGGAACTATTTCCACCATTTTATATTAGCTTGGTAGTTATCTTTGAATTATTTTAATGTCATGTTTTATATTTCTTCCACATTTACTATGACATTATGATCTTATGATACTATGTTTTTTATGTTATTCTTCCTTGTGGTCACTCATGTTCCTTATGTTTTTGGATATATTTTTATACATTTAACTAAAAGGTTATATATTTAACACCCCAATATTTTTATGAGATAGATTTTTTTTAATTTCTTTGATGTCTTTTGTTGTATGCTACACCTATATATGCTAGTTCAATATGTAACAACATCTTAGCTTGCAGTATACGCAACACTATTATTAGATTGTGTTATACCCAATTTCATGTTCTTTTGATAAAATAAATTTCATACAGTACCGATTATAAGTTAACAAATAATTATTATTATGTTACCTTATAACCAATTTATTATAATCGAGGGTATGAACACTATTAACTTTCTTCTGGAAAACTATTTAAATGAAAATAAGTGAGTTAATAAAATAATAAAATCACTCTTGATAGATTTTATTAATGAAATTTATGTTTAATATATTCAATATAATGTTTATATTTAATCATATATGTTTTCTAGACATGATAAAAGAAAAAATTCAATTTTTCAGATAAAAAATGTAATTCTCAAAAAAATAGTTTTGTCTCCATTTGATGGTGAACACATTTTAAATATACCTTTTTAAATTTTTATTCATTTTATTTTAACCACATAAATATTTCATTTTTAATACGGATATAAAAATTTACTTTGGATGAATTTTTGATATTTTTTAATAACTATCAAGCTTTTATGAATAGTAAAAATACACTAAATTTTAATTAAAAACAACTTTTTTCGTCGAAATAATTTATATGGTTAAATAATATTATTTAATGGTTTTAAAGTATAAATAGAATATATTTTTATTATTAAATATAATTTATGTCATTGGTATTAATTTTATATTGAATTTTGATGAAAAAACATTTCAATCTGTTGCAATGTTTTAACTTTTAAAGCCCATTTTTTATTTTGACAACTGTATTAATTTTAAATTAATTAATAAAACTTATTTTTTTGAATTTTTAAAAATGGATTACAAATTTTAAATCAATAGGTCCAAATTATGTAAATATAATTCTTTTATTTTTAGGCATTATGTTTAGTAACTTCCGTAATTTTTATTAATATTGTAAAAATGTAAATCATGTAATTAAGGGTAAATATAATGTTATAAAATTAACTTAACCCTTTTCCTAAACTTATTGGATGAGTTTTTTTCATCCTAAAAAATCCTTGGGTCTAAATGATACCCTTTGGAAGCCACTTGGATGAGATTAGGGCATTTAATATATTTTATTTATAGAAAAGTAAAATATGTATTACTCAAATTTTAATAACTAAATCAATTTTTAATATAAGGTTATAGAGAAGATAAATTCGATTATAAATAATCATTTGAAATATAAATTTTTGTACAATTGTAATTTATTTTTAATTTTTAGGAAATTTTATAATAACTTTAATGTTTTATGTATTGATGATGAAGAAATTATTTAATTGATGAAAAATAAATAAACTAATTTTTATTAAAATGATAATAACCATTAAATGATAAAAATAATTTACCAAATATTATTGGTCAATTACATCACAACCATAATAATACACATTTGGATTTATTAACTATTTGGTGCCTTATATAAGAGATTATGACACTTATATTATTTTATTTAAATTGATGTTAAACTTGTCACATTCATGTTTTAATAAGTATAAAATTTTTTACGATAGATTTTATAGAATATATATTTGACTATAAATATTATTCATAAACATAGTAGATTTATTTTTATCATAGTTATATATTTTACATTTTTATTTAAAAAATACATGTATTAAATAAATAGACAAAACTGATGTTGAAATTATTTTATTAAAGGAAATATCAAAATAATGCTATTAAAAAATATAAAATTAATATAATTTGGGATAATTAATATATCAAAATTAATTTTATAGATTACCTATCCCCCATATATATATTAAAAAATATTTAGTTCGAGGATAACATCTTATCTTGATATTTTAAAAAAACCATGAATTGAATATTGTCAAAATTGATACTATTGTTTTTTTGTCAAAACAACTTTTTATGGCATTATTTTAAATTAATAAAACAATTTTAAAAATATATAATAAATATTATATTTTCATACATAGTATAAATTATTTATTTATTATTTAATTGCCATAAAATAAGTACATATTCCCCCTTTTAATATTAAAATATTTGTTACCCTAGTTAAAATGAAACAGAATAAGTAATATATTAATTTGATAAGGTTTAAATGGATGGAAAATTTGTCTAAAATTTTTTGGTTGATGAAATTACAACATTATATAATCTCATATTCTAAATTAAGTCATTTTTGGAGGTTTTAGTATGTGGTTTTATTTTATTATAAATTAATACTTTGGAGATTCCAAAAGTTACTCTCACCTAAATTATAAATTAATACGGTCTTTGGATGTCTATTTGTGTCATGTGTAAAGTATTTCACAAAATAAATGTAATTTTTCTTGTATGCGAAGATAAGGGTCTTTAAAATATTTTCTTATCATTTTTAGTCCCTTACTGGTATTTTTAGCTCACCCCTTTCTTTATGAATTCCCCAGGTCATTCTATGCATATTTAGGAGCTCAAAAAATTTTAGGAGTTCTCTATGGAAAAAATAAGGATTCCATTTTTTATGTATTGAGAATAAATTATTCCAAAAACACTTGGACTTTATGATAATTTTTTGTAATTATTCGATATTTATTTTTAAGAATCATATAATAATATGTGTAAAATGAATGGGTCAACAAAGTTGGTATTAGAGGAAAGGTTTATCTATCCTTTGGAAACCAGGATGGGAAAAATTTAGTGAAACCATAGGGTTATGTACAAAGATAAGTTTAATTATAATCCTAAGTTTATGATAATATCATGGAATATTGGTGATGTATTGAGTGAGTGTTTTTAAAGAAATTACATCATTGTATGAATACTAAAAGTGGATGCGGTTCTGGAACATATGTTCTTAGGGGTGATAACTCCAATGAATCCATGTTCGGAATAACTAGAGTGTTACCCAGTAAATGAAAATAGGAATTACTATGCACCTAGTTTTACACTCCTAGGGGATATTCTTTAGAAAATTAAAAACTCATTACGAACCATTATAAAGGACTTGAATGAATTATTAGGTTAAAAAACCGAATTTGAATCATTACCATGGATAACGTAGATTGAAACCTAGTGACCAATAAGTAATAACATACTTATCATTTATAAGTTATTCCTGCTTTTTTATAAGTTATTCCTCATATTTTTATAATTTTCTCTTTGTTATGTTAATGCATTCTCATCTTATTTATTTTAATATTTTCTTTAATGTTGTAAAATAGGAGAGAAAATGTTTATAGCCAATGTGATAGGACATGTAATGATTTGTTGTATTTTGTTCTTAACTTAATATGAATATAAGTTAGACATATTTTGATCTTGAAAAATGATATATCATTAATTATGGTCAACAACTACAACATAGTTTAATTTTAAAAGTCATCAATGAATATAAGGATGATGTCTCATGTAAGTTTAAGCACTATAGATGAAAAATAAAAAAAAAGATTAAATTTTCTATATACCAAAAATGTGGGAAGAAGAACCATGGAAAATACCTTAAATAAACTAAATGATTTATTAGGTATGGAAAATTATGGCACAAATCAGAAAATTGGTGAATAAAAATGAATATTCTAGTTAACAAGATACAGGGAAATAAAGTTCAACTATAGGGACCACTAATAGTTCAATATCATAAATGCAGTGAGGTTGGAAATTATCTAAGTTGATGCTCTACATAGAGGATTAATTCCTAAGGGAATAAGTTATGAAAATCATTTAAGTGGAGTAATGTAAGTGTTTAGGTGTTTATTTTCAAGAAAAATTTTGTTGAAGTATTTTTATCAATAGTATTTTGGTAATAAGAACCATGAAACTTCTAAGTATTGTTTTATAGTAGTTTTCCTTTAAGTATATGAAAGAATATGTTGAGTTTTACTAATGAATTATAAAGGTAATTTAATGTTAATATGATACTCTATTTAAAAAAAATTTAAGAAATTATAATCATAGATATGTTATTGATGTTGAGGTAATTATAGTCAATTAAATTTAGTTAATTTTATGGAAAATAACGTTTTGGGTAGAAAACATTCATGGTTAAAAAAAAGTTATTTGACTTCTAATTTATATATTTTTTATGATTATCTTCATATTCTTGATAATTTTATAGGATCATATAAAATTATTAATAAGATCAAAGCATAAGTTTCTATATAGTTATAGTAAAATGACAGCTTGCAGGTTGTGTGACAACCCATTGCATCTATCAATGGTGCGGGGAATAAACCCACAGTAGAAGGGCAATAAAGGTGTTGTGCCTGCCACTTGCCTACTTGATGTTATTTGAAGTATGAATTTTTTTTACATAAATTAATTGATAAATAAATATTAATATAATCAAGTCTCGTGAGACGATTTATTATGTAGAAGTATATATAAACTTGATGGTTAATGTAAAGGATTATTTGGGATGAATAATATTATTTTTTTGAAGATATAATTTTAAGGGTTTTATGATATATGCTTATATAATGGATTATGTTTAAATTTTGGGAGTTACTATTTAGGTATTAGAGATTAATATATGGGAAAACTCATAATCACTAATTTGTTTTTATTAGATATTAGAGGAATATATTGGTTTTACTTTTTTAGAAAATAAGATCTATTAGAATATTATTTTAGTACTTCGAGAATAAAAAAATCTTCTTGAATACTCATAATTTGGATAAAAAGAATATATTGTGGTTGAAATTGGTTAAAGTAAGAAATTATACTTATAAAGTACATTTCATTTGTCATTGGTCTAGATGGTAAAATAATCCATCAACTTGGGGAAAAATATTTTGAAACAAAAATGTTATCCTATTACTTTCAGGTATGTTAAATCAATGGTCTTTTATATCATCACAAATTTATGTTTTTTGGGTTCTTAACTTTTCCATGATCATTATATTTCTTGTGATTAATGATCTCTACCACTATCCATAATTATATATGTTTTTATTCAATATTCATTTGTTCACTCACACTAATGTTCTCTTATGTGTAAACCTAGTTATGTGATGAATTTCAAATTTCCCTTTCCCTATTATTAAGACAAAGTTTGTGTTAACCCTTTTTATTATGTGGGATTTTCTAAAAAGAAAATTTCAATTATCAAACCCTTGATTTCTTTGATCAAGATTAAATTGTGAGAATAAAATTTATTTAACTAGGTAGAATGTAACACCATAATATTTTAAAATATGAACATCATGTTCATATAGTATATGAAATGAAACACCAATATTATTAGAGAATGTAACACCATGAGACTTTATGATATATTAATTTTTAATTTAATTACATACCTTTGATAGATTTTGGAACATGTAACCTTCAATATAAATGAACTGTATTATAATATGCCATTATAACATAGTCATTAATTTGGTAGGTACGAATAGAAATAAATATATTAAAAAAATTATATGCTTTATATTTTCATAAAATAAATTCAGTGGTTATATATTTATTATAAATAAAATAAAGATTATTTTATATAAAATTAAATGCTTTCAGAAAAAATATATTTTTTTTCTAAAAGGTGGTTTAGTTGCGTTTTGTGCAAAAAAATAAAAAATTATTTTTTTAACCAATTTTAGAATTTTTATTTTCTAAAATTAATATAATTGTTTAAAATTATATATATATATATATATATATATATTAACATAGGGATAATTTTTTTCTATTTCTTGAAATATATTTATTTTTCAGTAAATTGTTAAATATACTATTTTTTATAAAATTGTCATTTAGTTTTAACAAATTTACTCCTGGTATTATTTTAATTTTATTTAAAATAAAAATAAGTTTTATTTAGTTATATTAAATTTAATTAATTACGTTTAAATCATTTTTATACTATATTTTAGCATAAGTTTATTTTTAGGCTTCGAAAGACCTTTTTTTCTAAAAAAATGTTTTAATATCCGTAATGTTTATCATTTTTAAATAATTAAAATAACCAATTAATGAAAAATGATTTCAAAAAAAAATATTGATTATATTTTTGAAAATATTAATTTAAATTCATATAATTATTATTATTAGTCATATAGTTCATTTGTTGTCATCTTTTTCTTAAAAAACAACATTTCTTGAAAACATATTTTTTTGACACATATATGGGATTAATTTAAAATTAAATTCTATAAATTATTTTAGTTTAATTTGAAAAAATGGATTCCATATTTGGAATAATAAAAAAATTTATTATCTAAAAATTTTATTTTAATTTTTTACCATAATTATTACTAAAAATAGAAAAAATTATTTATCCCAATTAAGGTAAAAACAATTTTACCAGAGGTTAAATTAAAATGATAAGTGTTAAAATTACCAAAAAGTAGTATAATTCCTATTATATGGTTATAATTTGAACTTATATATTATATGGTTCTGAAATAGTTCATTTTCGATAATTGTTTCATTAGAAAAAGTTTTTTTTTGGAATTTTTTCTTTTCAAAAATACCGAGTGTGTCCTCTCCCCCTCTTATAAAAGGTCACCGACTCCCCTCTACTTTACACACTTACAAAACTAGTTGTTTAAGCCAACACCTAAAAAAATAAAATACATAATTCACTCTACTCAATATAGAAACCATTTTTTGGTCAAAAATTCAACCTAGGAATGATTTTGGTACATACCTAAAGAAGTTGTTTAAAGAACAGGTAATGTCCTTAACCGAGAATTTAATATTATTTTTTATTCCACCACCTTAAAATATAATCATAAATAGATGATATAGTATCATCATTATATTTTATATACTTTTATTTTTTATGATAATGTCACTACTTATGACCATCACCTCCTCCCTCAAGTAGGAAATAAAATTGTTGGTTGTGTGTACAGCTTATTAACGCATCATGAACCGACATAATTGTTTTTCCATTACTGCTTCTCATAGATATATATAATGATTTATATATTGGTCACATATTATATTTATGATTTAATTATAATTATATAATTATAATATCATTTACAAATTCTTACATTCAATTTTGTATATAATGTGATAATGTCGTTCATGTATAACTACCATCTCAAAAAGTTATGTGGTTCATTTTTCACATATGATTTATATGAAATTTAATAAGGATTAATTTTATTTTAATATAAAATATTAATTAATTATTAATAATTATGTAAAAAATAAATATACCATATAATTTCTTACCTTAACATCCATTGAATAAATGATAACCTCATTCATGTGTACGGTGGACTACCTCCTCGCGAAGCGATGTTATTCATTTTCACTAACGCTTTATATGGAAGGTTACAAAGAATAAATTTAATGAATATATAATATATATGAAATAATACTTATTCTATAAAATTAATATAGAATATACTTCATTTCTCTTTCACCCATTAAGGAAATGATAACGTCGTTTTTGCGTACGTATAGCCTACCCTCTCCATGAGGTGATGTGATTCATTCTTCGTGTTAAAAATTAAATAATAATTATTAATATGAATCTAATGGGAAAAAAATTATATTTATATCATTAAATTAATACTTTATATGATGTAACTATAACCTATGTTCAATATCCATAACTTTTGTGATGAAATATACTGGAGAAAACAAGGAAATTAACACCATAAACAATAATGATAATGAAATATTATTAATGAACTAGTAATAAAAATTCATAAAAGGATTATATATTATATTATAAGTAATAATATTATTCTTTTATAAGTTAATATTTTTTTTAAAACCACTCTACATGATTTTAAAGAGTGCTCCACTAAATTAAAGCATGAGGTAAGGGGTTCTTTAACTCAGTTTTCATTTATTGGGTTGTATGTCTACCTTATTTATTATATTATTCCATGATTATGTGGGAAAATAATTTTGTTTTCATTAAGTTTTATTTACATTTTTATTTTTTTATATAAATTTGTTAGAGATAATCACCCAATTTATTAACTCTCACCTAAATAATAACTTTTTAAGCGTTTCATCTCAAACTTCCTTTTTTGAGACACCTGTTCTTTTATGCACATAATTTCTATTAAATGGTGTATATACTAACCCTTTATATACTAAATCATAAATCATGCCTTATTCATGAGAATTTGAGTTACAATTCATCTAATTCATTCATTGGATGTTATGATTCAAAATTTAAAAAAGTGCTAAGGGTTTATGTTTCAATCTATTTTTAATAGGGATTGCTTATACCTAAATTTCCATTGAATGAAATTATTTGATCATTATCCAAAAATCCATATTAATTTTAATATAAATTTGTTATTCATGAATTTTTCAAGTAATAGTACCATTTTCATATGTTTGATACTTAAAATGATTATGAAATTTTTTTAACAAAACATAACTTCATTTGTATATTTAGTCATAACTTCTATTATTTCTTCCATATCCATGTTTTCTAAAAAAATGTTTTACTATGATTTTTTTAATTCATTTTTACCCTTAATTATATTTAAAAAATTAATATGAATATTCCCATTATTTTCTGAACAAAGTAATTTTTCACTTTTCTTCTAAAAATGTGAATGTAACCTTTTTAAATGTATTCGACATGAACAGAACACTTATGTCATCATGATCAATCATTATTTCAATGATTCATTTTTAAGTATCAATGGTTATTTAAAAAAATTGTTTTATTTAATTTTTCAGATAGTTTTAGATTAAAAATAAGTTTTTTCAAAATGTAAACTATATTTTCCTCAATAAATTTTCAAATTGATCATTCCAAATAATTTTCCATATAAGATGATATCCTTTTATATTACATGAAGTGTAAAAGTTATTTTCCTCATGAATTTATTTAATATTTTTAAAAATTATTTTCATCAAAGAAAAAGACCTTTTATGGTATGTATTTCATATAAACTATTTATATATTTCTCTTACATATATACCTAGTTTATTCACCCTTCATTTTATGGGGTAATCCATGAATTATGATCATTTCTTAAATTCTAGAATTATAAAAAAAATTAAACATGATATGAAGCAAGATTATGAAAACCATTTTCTTTCCTTGGTTAATTATTATATTCATTCCTTATGATTGATATCCTTACGTGTCATACATATTCATGTATATGAAATGAAATTGATAGGTGGGTACAGAATTATATAGCCTCTAATGCATTTAGTAATGTTTTAGAATTATGAGACATTATGTATGGGATTGTGGAGTAAACCTAACCCATTATGGGACTCTGTAAACCATGTGATGTTGCATTGGTTTTTATACTTGACTTATTTTAATGTCATGTTTTATATTGCTGCCACATTTTCATGGATTTAATAATCTTATCATACCATGTTATTTATGTTACACATTCATGTCATTATTCATGTACTTATCTTTCATTATATCATGTTATACCTTTGACTCACATTTTATTTTTCTTTATTATAGAGATCCTACTTTTCTTAGATGATTATTACATCATTTTAACAATATAAAAGCATTATACATACAGGATCCAAATGTTTCATGTCCTTGGAAAATTATGACCATACATAACTTGTACAAAATAAAACATAAATATTAATCTAATTCCTTATTATCTAGATTCTTAGTGGACCTCCTATTCTCTTTGGTATAAGTAATCACCTGAGGAGATACATTGAAGAAAAGGGTGCGATAAAAG
Source organism: Viscum album (assembly GCA_963277665.1). NCBI lineage: Eukaryota > Viridiplantae > Streptophyta > Magnoliopsida > Santalales > Viscaceae > Viscum > Viscum album. The sequence goes on along the minus strand of OY728150.1, from coordinate 2,000,422,030 downwards.
CCTAGTAAGATGATAGAAAAGAACATGAATCAATATAACATGGGGTGATCATAATCATCACTATAATAACATAATTTTGTGATCATAATCCTGATATAAATAATTATATAAATCCATAGAATGTGACAATGTATAAAAATGAAACATCATGCCTTAGTGTTCAACTACCACATAGTGTTTTGAACAAACCTAGTATCATGTTCACACATATTTCACTTTATCTCATGGGATATATCATATTACCCAATTAATTGGAGGGTTATATAATTACATACACACCCATCATATCATAACATTTATATGCACTATATAATTCTGGGCACATCCATCACATCATAACATTTACATAGTCATGCATGTCAGATAGAATTTATATCAATCTTAGACATAAAATAACTAATGGAAAGGAATGGGTTTTATTTAATAAACCATAAATTAACTAATAAACTTTGAGGTTACCAAAATAAATATTCAATAAAATACTTGGTATAATAATCATCAATCTTGGGTGAGTAAGAAATAATCACATAAGACGTAAAAGATGTGTTTTTATAAAGAAGAGGTATTTTAGAAAATTCTTTTCATTTGTCATAAAATAAGTTTAGAAACATGTATATCCAAAAAATAAAAATTAATGATAAAAAATTATATTTTAGTAATATTAATGGAATATTACTACTGAAAATTGAGTGAAAGAGGGAAAACCCAATGGAAGGGAGTTGGGTTCAAGAATCCCCTTATATTATGTGTGAATGGTTTATTCACTTTAATATCATGTATAATGACATTATATTAATTAATTAATATATTGAAAACCTATTATACATGTATTTTATTTTTTATAACTTTATTTAGTTTATTTATATCCTTTTATATGAGTTATAGAGTACAATTCTATCATTTAGGAGGGTTCGTTTTCTTAGTTTTCATGATCTGTTCACTTGAATATGAGTATGGAAGTTCACGTAAAATGTGAATAATTATCTAGAATTAAGATTATTTGTTATTAATGAAATTAAATATTGTTAAATGATCTTCTATTTCATTTCTTTATATGTTATGAGGATAAATCATTAGATAAATTGTTAATGATAATCGATTGAATTATTTTGGAGATTTTTGATAATCACAAACTAGTTTTGTTTCATTATTTATTATTATGTATATAATTTAGTTACATAACATAAAAAGGGTTATTAAATAATATTTAGAATATATTTCAACATTTAAATTGTTTTATGACTAGACTTTATGGTTTTAAATTAAAATTAAAATGCATCATCAATGATATCGGTAAATTGACACATCACAGGCGATGATTTCATTTTTAAAATAAAAGAGAGAGTGGGAGGAGTTTGATTTTGGATATTAAATTAACATGATATCATTATATTATATCAAACATAATGGAATTTTCATGCCACATTTATAATATAAGTTTAGGAGAAAAAAATAAAATAAATGAAGCTGAAAAGAAATTAAAAGAAAACGAAAAAGGATTTTATCTCTTGAATTATCCTCTTTGTGAACCACATTAAGGCACCTAGGGTTGGTATTTTGTTGATACCAGAACCACCTGGGTGTGGGTAAGATTATAGGGATGATTTTTTAGTAGAATTTGGGAAATACTCAATGATTTTGAGGTGTGAGGAGAATAGGGGTGAGGGTGGTATTTATAGTGGAGGAGATGGGTGTTTTCTCATTATTTAATTCATTAGATAATTATTTTTGCTCAAGACTGTGAATATTTTTAGGAATATAACTAAATATATTAAAATAATTATGTTTGTTTTCATATTTTGTACTTACATCATCTATGACTCAGTAGTTCATGTATTTAGCTTTTATCTTAAATTATCATATTTTACTATTCACCAAAAATTCAAGTATTTTAGAAAAATCGAAAAAATTCACCCTAACCATTTTTCAACATATAGAATTCAAAAATGAACTCCATTTTTTTAAAATGATTTTATAAATATGAGAAATTTAATTTTTATATAAAATCATCATTTATTTGAAAAATACCAATTTTAAAATTATAAGTGATTTTATGACACATTGAAAAATTAATTAAGGTATCATAAATATATCTTATAATAATAAGACAAAAAATTGTGAATTTATGAATTTATTTTATGAAATTTAATTTTATTTTAAATAATTATATTGATTATAAAATTTTAAATAAACATTTATGTTTTATAAATATACCTATAGTTAATTAATAAATTTTTAAAATATTTATTTACTTATACTAAGATATAATTATATCATATGATCATTTATAGGATTCCTCTATTTTATTTACACATTCATAGGTGAGTTTAATATTCCATTAGATGAATTACTATTCTTAGTGGTCTTGTTGTTATTCCAAAGGGAATGTTAAGATTTCATCGATATAGGTTCCATAATTTCTTCAAATATCACTTATTTCATTGTTCATTTTTGAGGATGATGTTATAATTGATATTAATTTTCTATTTAATTGTTTTATACCATATAACATAATTACTATAAGGGAAAAATTCTACTGATAAAATTTTGGGTCATTACATTCTTCCCCCAGTTTGAAATTTTTCCCTCAAAATTTTGTTTTAAAAAAATAGATAATGGTACTTCTCCTTTATTTCCTCCTTTGGTTCCAAAGTTTATTCTCCATACTTGTGGTTTGTCCATGATACATTGACAAGGTGGGTTGTCTTTTTGTGTAGAACCTTATCTCTCTAGTCCAGAATCTTCAATGGTTTCTCCTCATAAGAGATATCATCTTCCAACTGTGCCACCTTTGAGTTTACTACATGTGAAGGATTTTCTATGTACTTATATAAGGTAGATGCATGGAACATGTCGTGAATTTGAGCCATACTTGGTAAAAAGTGAAAGATAACATGCCATTACTCCTATGCGATCATGGATCTCAAAGGGGCAAATGTACCTTAGGCTAAGCATCGATTTCTTTCCAAACCCCATGACTCTTTTTCATAGTGATATTTGTAGGAAGACTTTATCTCCACAAACTAACTCCAAGTAATTTTTATGGTTTTTTAGTATAACACTTTTTATGAATCTAATAATATTCAATGTTCTATTAGATGGTTTGAACATCTTCTGTCATCTATTGCACAATATCACGTCTGAGTATCTTTTGTTTTCCAACTTCATCCCAACAGATTGCAATTCTAATTAGATTTCTATACAAAGCTTTATATGGATCCATATGAATACTCGAGTGGAAGGTACTGTTGTATGATAACTAAACTAATCAGAGGAATTTATCCCATACACCATTTAATTCCATTGAGTAGGCACTTAGTATGTCTTCGAGTGTCTAAATAGTACTTTTTGATTGGCTATCTGTTTTGGGGTGATAGGCCATGCTGAAATTCAATTCAGTTATCAAATCATGCTAAATAATTCTCCATAATTTAGATTTTAACCTTAGATCATGATAATACATGATCTATTGTGGTACCCCATACAGCCTTACCACTTCCTTCACATATATCTTGGAAAGTTATCCAAGAGATAAATCTTCCAGAATAGCGTTTATGTGGGATGTCTTTGTGAGTGGATCCACCACAACCCATATCACATTTTTTATTTCGAATGTCTTTGGGAGACTAGTGACGAATTCCATTGTGCCATTCTCCAATTTCCACAATGGTATAGGCAATGGTTTTATCATACCCTTGGAATTATATCACTCTACTTTAACTTTTTGACATATCAAGCACATGGATATATACTCTAAAATATCCTTCTTCATGTTGTCCCACCAGAAGTGTTCTTGGAGATCATGGAACATCTTGGTACTTCTATGATGGATGGAGAAAGTTGAGATATGGGAACTATACAATATATCCTTCTTTATCTCAGGTGATGAAGGTACCCAAATCCTTATTCCAAACTGAATCACACCATCATCATTGATATGAAACTCATGCATATTCCCTTCCTTAACTGTATTCAACTTTTTTTGAAACTCTGAATCATCCCTTTGTACCTCCATAATGTTATTTTTGAAAAATGGTTTGGAAATATTTTGGGAAAGTCCAGATGTATTCTCTTCTATTATGATTCCCAAATAAATCCTTTTCATATACATGAATATATGGTCTTTCTCAATTCACATCACAGATAGAGTATTACATTATTTTCTTTTAAGAGAATTTCCTACCTTGTTTGCCTTCCTAGGATGATAGTGAAATGAGAAGTCATAGTACTTGATTAGATATAACCATATCCTTTGATACATGTTGAGACACTTTTGATTGAATATATAATTTAGGCTCTTCTGATCAGTATATATTTCACACTTATCACTATAAAGGTAGTTCCGCCATATTTTCAAGGAAAAAATCATAGCTACTAGCTCTATATCGTGCGCCAGGTAGTTTTGCACATAATTCTTCAACTATTGTGAGATTTAGGCTATCATTTTATCAATTTTTATGAGTATACAAACCAAGACATTCTTTAAAGCATAAATTTATGTAACAAATTTTTCTCCACTTTTAGGCAATGTGAGTACAAGTGCAGTGATCAGCCTCCTATTTATATCCCTAATGTTTTCCTTACATTCTTCTCTCTATAAATACTTTAACTGTTTCCTTATTAACTTATTTATATTTCTATAAAATCAAGATAAATTTCTCACAAAACATTGGTAATACCCTCCTAATCTAAGAAAACTACATATTACTATGACACTATTGGGTTTGGGCCATTCCTTAATTGTGTTTTTCCAAGGTTCCAGGGAAATTATTTCACTTTTGATAACATGTCCCAATAATTTGACTTGTTACATCTAGAAATAAAACTTTCTAAACTTGGAATACAATTTCTCCCTCATTAATATTTCCAGTACAATCCTTATATATTCTTTAGGCTCCTCCTTGTTCTTGTAGTAGATGATAATATCATCAATAAAAATTCCACAAATTTTTAATGGTAATGTATAAAGACTCTATTCATAAAATTCATGAAGATTGTAGGGGAATTCATATCTCTGAATGGAATTACTAGAAACTCATAGAGCCCATACCTTGTATGAAAGGAAGTATTCTAAATATCATCCTTATTCACCTTTAGCTGATGATATACATAATGAAGATCAATCTTTGAGAAGTAATGAGATTTTCATCGTTGATCAAACAAGTCAATAATCCTTGTAAGATGATACATGTTCTTTATGATGATCTTGTTAAGTTCTTAATAATTGATACATGGCCTTATTGATCCATCCATTTTCTTTACAAAGAGCCCCATCTCCCCCAAGTTGATGCATTGGGGAATATGAACACTTTTTCCAAATTCTATTTCTTCTACTTCTTTAACTCTTCTAGTTCAATTAGGAACATCCTTTTGGGAAATTTTGATATAGGAGTGACTCTTGGTATTAGTTCTATTCCAAACTGTACCTCATGATCTAGGGGAATTCCGAATAACTCTTTGGGAAATACATCAATGTATTCCCTCAAAATGGTCATTTCCCCTAAGTTGATTACTTCTTTTAACTCAACTATTTGAGCGATGTATGCTTCTTTATAGGGTATCAATGCCCAAACCATTGATAGATCATCAAAAATTGAATCATGGTATTATATTAATTTGTAAAGGACCATGGGATGGTTTGGAATATTTAAAGATATTTCCTTTTCCTTGATAGTTGATGTGTGTTCTAAATAATGGGACTCAATCCATCCCCAGTATAGCATTGAATTCCTCTAAGGAAAGAATCAAAAGAGTAGTAGGAAGATTCATCCCACATATTCCAATAGTAGAAGATTACAACACTTGGGTTTCAATGATTTCACCACAAGCTATTTTTATGGATATCTATACTTCAAAGTTTCAGGTAATCGAATCAATAGTTCTAGAAAACATGCAAGATATAAAAACAATTCATAGAACCATAATCAAATAATGCACTTTTCATTCTTGATTGAATAATAATTATACCTTTATGACTTCATTTTATTTCTCCAATTTAGAAGTAGTGATGGTAGAATCCTTCCCTTTCTCATTTGGGTTTGGAACCTATTAACGCTAATAACACTTGAGTCTTTCTCCCTACAGTTATAACATTGAACCTTAGGTGGTTCACTCCTTTCCTCCATCATATTGGTTGGTTTCATTATGTCTCTATGAAATTGATGAGCTTGGTGGCCTTTTATTCTACACTTAAAGAATTTTATCCATCCCTTTGATGAGGTTACCAAGATTCTTTTTCCCACATTTTTTAAATGTTAGTGGCTGATATATCTTCACACCTATTTCATTATATCCCCCAGCTGAAAAATCCATCATTCATTTCTTGTCACCATATAATTGGGAACATTCTCCAAACTATGTCTCCACATTGAGAGCACATCAAATAACCTCTTTATAACTCCCAAACTTTTTAATTTCTAGAGCCTTTCAAATGTGTAGTTTTAAACCACTAAAGAATCAATCAATTTTCTATCACCGTTGATAACAAACCCCAAAGTGTACCCTGAAATCCGTGTGAAAATTTCTTCATAGGCCATAAAAAATTGAGCATCCTTTTTCTTCACCTTTATGAATTATTTATCCATATATTTATGAGAATTTTATGGAAAATACATGTTAATAAACATTATCTTAAAGTCGTCCCACTCCATATCTTCAATTTCATCCATCTTCCTAGTGTTCTTAATCCTAACCCTCCATTGATTGGCCTCTATATCAAAATAGTAAATGGCCAGAGTCACCTTCTCCATCATAGAATAGTGAAGTGAATAAAATATCCTCTCTATTGAGTTGAACCATTGTTCTGTTAATAGTGGATCAGAAGATCTTCTAAACATCATTGGTTATTACTGCATAAAATGATTGATAGCTAATTTCTCCCTCTTAGGTTAAGGGGGCATTCCACATTTCTTAGGTTATTGTTCATTTCTTGAGAGATATGGGTAACAATTTCCATGAAATTTTGAACTCCACCTTCCAAGGAATTGGGGATGTCATTCGGTAAATCGCTACATATTCCCTCATGTGAGTTATTGTCCTGGTTTCTCTAGGATTCAACAATTTTCAAAAATAGAAAATGTCAGAACAACATATAATTCATCATTTTATAAATAAATAATTTATTCCTTCATGAAATTAACTCTAAAGGCATATCTTGTGGGATCCCTATGTTTATAATTTTTTAAAATAAATATTCTTGGGTGTTTACTTATACTTAGTCTCATACTAAGGGTTTTCTATAGGGTTATCTAATCCTAATTCCCAAATTAACTAAATCGTAACATGATATGAACTATAGAAACCCGAATTTTATTACACGATTATTAAATCATTTTAACAAAAAAATAATTACACAACTTGAATCCAATGGTATAGTGTCTTGGTAAAATTAGAACCATACATAACTTTTACATAATAAAACATAAACATTAATTCAATTCATTCTTCTTTGGCTTATTAGTGGCCCTCATATTCTACATGGTACAAGTAATCACCTGAGGATATACATCGAAGAAAGGGATGTGAAAAAATACCGGTGAAAGCATAGATAATAACATTAATCAATATAACATGGTTGATAATAATAATCATCATTATAACATAATAATAGGATCATAATCATGGGATAAAGCATTAGATAAATTCATGGAATGTGGCAATGCATAAAAATGAAATAGCATATCTTAGTGGTCAAATACCACACATATATATGAACAGAACTAGAATCAGATTCATGCATATTTAACTTTACCTCATGATATATATCACATTACCCAATGCATTGGGGTGCTATATAATTCCAGTTGCACCCATCACATCATAATATTTATATATTGTATATAATTCTGTGTGTACCCATCACATCAAAACATTTACATAATCATGAATTCCACATAGAACGTATATACCTGAATAGCCCTAAGGAACTCTTTTTTTATTGATTTTTTGATAACCCCCCTTTCATGGGATGAGGGGGAACCCTTACAAGGCCCGTAGGGTTAAAGATTAAATGACCCGTAGGCCTTAGGAAATTATACAGACTATACTTGGAACTCCTCCTCCCAACTTCTTCATCATGATATCTGCTCTCCAACTTCGCATGTTTGTTCGTCTAGGCTTCCCACAAAGTACAAGATGGTCGAGATGGAAATGCCATACCCTATCTTTCTGAAAAATCCTCTTAGTTTCTGCTCTGGTGAATGCACCTGCTCTAATCCTCATTTGGAGTATGCTCCTTGTAGAGTCTATCTGATCATTAAGCATAATTTCAGGTGGCATGAAGGCCTTGAGGTGGCTGAAAGGCCTGGAGGTGGACCGAAGGCCTTGAGGTGGCCCGAAACCCTTACTCGCTCGAAGGCCTTGGGTGGCCCGAAGGTCTTAAAGGACCCGACGCCCAAACATATGAATAAAGCGATGATTTTATTTTTATAATAAAAGAGAGAGTGGGAGGAGTTTGAGGATGGATCTTCCAATAACATGATATCATTATAGTGTGTCAAACACACTGGAGTTTTCATTACACTGTGATAAGAGAATGTAACGAGAAGAGAATAAAATAAATGAAGTTGAAAAGAAATTAAAAGAAAAAAGAAAGATGGTTCTACATCTTGAATTCTCTTCTTTGAGAACCTCTTTAAGGCACCTAGGATTAGTCTTTTTTTACACCAGAACCTCCTGAATGTGGGAGAGATTCTCAGGAAGGGTATTGGATAGAATTTGAGAATGATTCAAGTATTTTGAGGTGTGAGGAGAAGAGTAGTGAGGGGTGGTATTTATAGGGGAGGAGAGGGGTTTTACTTATTATTCAATTCATTGGATTATTATTTTGGATCAACACTCTAAACAGTTTGGGCCTTATCACTAAATATATTTAAATAGTGAAGGAGAGTTAAATATTTTGGGCTTACATCAGAATTACATAATCTAGGACTCAATAATTCATGTATTTATCTTTTGTCGTAAATTATCGTATTTTACTATTCACTGAAAATTCATGTATTTTAGAAAAATACCAAAAATTCACCCTAACAATTTTTTCGACGTGTAGAAATAAAAAACGAACTCCATTTTTTGAAAATAGTTCTCTAAAAATGAGAAATTTAATTTTTAAATAAAGTCATCATTTATTTGAAAAATACCGATTTTAAAATTATAACTGATTTTATGACACATTGAAAAATTAATTAAGGTCTCATAAAATTATCTTATAATCATAATACAACAAAATGTTAATTTATTAATCTATTTTATGAAAAAATAATTAAATAAATAAATATATTAATTATAAAATTATAAATAAACATTTTTATTTTATAAAAATACCAACATTTAATTAATAATTTTTTAAAATAATTATTTACTTATATTGTGATATAATTATATCATATGATCATTTACAAGAAGCCTAAATTTTATTTCTACTTTCATAGGTGATGTTACTTTTCTATTGGTCAGATTTCTATTACTAATGGTCATGTTACCAATTCAAAGGGAAAGTTATTATTCCTTCGGTATAGGTTCCTTAATCTCTTAGAATATCACTAATTTCATCCTTCATTTATGAGGATGATGATTTTATTGACCTTCCTTTGTTATCTAAGTCTTTTAAACCATATAACATAATTATAGGAAGGGAAAAATTCTATTGATAAAATTTTTGGTCCTTAGACTTATCATTTTTAATTCCTTATTAGGCTTTGTATCTCACCCCTTTCTTTATGTATCCCCTAGTTTAACCCATGCAGATTTAGGAGCACGAATATATTTTTGGAGTTCACTATGGAATATAAAATAAGGATTCCTTGTTTTATATTTTAAGAACCTAGTCTTTCAAAGATACTAATCCTTTATAATCCTTGTGTGGTAGTAGTTGGATATTTATATTTTAGAGTCATGTAATAATATGTTTAAAAGAATGGGTTATCATATTAATGATTTATTAGATTAAAAAATAATTTAATATAAATTACTATTAATGTCATTTTAATAACTATTCACATTATTTGGATTTAAAAATAACATGATAGTAATGTAATTCAAATATTATCCATCAAAAAATTACTAATATATTATATTTGTCTAAATAAATTTGGTTCACTATAAATCACCCAAAAAAATTACTTTTAGAGTTTTTTAATAAATTACATTATTTTTCTACTACTTGCACAAGTACTGTGTCGGGGTTGCATATCCATTTAACATAGTTATTTCATTTCAAAAAATTAAACATAAATTAACAACATAAATATAAGTTAATTGAGATCAAGGTAACACTTTATATTCTGTCAATATGTACATTCATTACGGGAAGAAAGACTTATTGCAGTGGTTTATTTGCGATGCGGTAGCCACTCATGGTTTTTGGGACGAGAATCATATTTCTTCAAAAAAAGAGTCAATTATAAATGGTTTTTGAGATGGGAATATTTTCTCGTTGCAAAACACATTGGCACGTACTATGCGCCAAATAGCAGGAAGACAATTTTTGATGGGAATATACCCCCTTTTCAAATAGTATCTCATCATTTTTGTTATTTGTGATAAGTGATTACTCATGTCGTAAATGCTATATTGGAAGGAAATTATTTGTGATATGACCCATCACAAAAACATTTCTTCATTTTATGTTCATTATGACAAGATCATGTCTCATTGTACATACTGTGTCAGCAACGAAGTATCTGCGAAGAGACCCATCGCAAATACATTCTGTCATTTTATGATATTTTTTTCGGGGTCATGTCCCGTCGCAAATAAAATTTCAGAAGAGGGCATTTGCGGTGAGACTCATGACAAATATTTTTTTTAACTGTCACTATAATTAATATTGGTGTCACTATTTGTGATGGGTCCCGTGGAAAATACTATTATTTGTGGCGGGATCCATTAGAAAATAATCTAACCTATATAACCCCCCTCCCGAATGTTTTTCATTCCAAACTTCTATAAACTCTCCTCTCCTTCTCTGCTCTCATTTTCTTCAACTTAAATTTTTCAAAAGTTTTTAGGTTTACAGGGGAGAAACCTTGAAGATTTGCATAAGTTGAAAGATTCATTTTGAAGGTATTTATTTAATGTATTTATTTTTTATTATATTATTTTATTTTATACTAGTAATAATTTTTATTATTTATTTGTTATTATATTTATTTAGAACTAGTTAGTTTTATTTTGCATTAATTTTTTTAAGAAATATTTAATTTTAATTTGTAGGCATGTTTTATATTAAAATTAAATAATTTTTATTGGCAATTAATTGTTTAAATTATCAGTAATTTGTAATAATTAGCTATAATTATTGATAATTATGTGTAATTTGTAATAATTAGTGTTAATTAGTAATAATTAGCTGTAATTAACAATAATTAGAAGTAATTTGTAATAATTAGTTGTATTTAGTAATAATTAGAAAACTTTATTAAAAAATAGTAATTATTAGTAATAATTAATATGAAATTTTTATAATTACTGGTAATTATAAATAATAATTGGTAAATAGTAAAAAATAGTAATAATTTATTATAAACTAATAAATTTTTTTAATAATTGGTGGTAAATAGTAATAATTAGTGGTAATTAGTATTAATTAGAAATTAATTGTAAAAATAGTAATAAATTGTTATAACTAGTAAAAATTAGTTAAAATTACTATTAATTAGTAAAAATTAGTAATAATTTGTAATAATTTGCCCTAATTAGTAAAAAATTACTAATAATTAGTAAAAATTAGAAATAATTCATAAAAATTAGTAACAAATTGTTATAATTAGTGGTAATTAGTAATAATTAGTTGTAATTAGTAATAATTTACTGTGATTTCTAATAATTAATAATATTAAGAAATAAATTATTGTAAAAAAATTAAAATGAATAATAATTAGTAATAATTAGTTAAAAATAGTGATAATTTATAATAATTATTTGTAATTAGTAATAATTATTGATAATTAGTAATAATTAGTAAAACATAGTGGTAATTAGTAATAATTGGGGGTAATTAGTAATAATTAGTGTTAATTAGTAATAATTGGGGGTAATTTGTAATAATTATGGGTAAATTGTAATAATATGTAATAATCTGTGGTAATTAGTAATAATTAGTGGTATTTAGTTGTGATTATTGCTAATTACAAATAATTAGAAATAATTAGTAATAATTAGTTGTAATTGGTAATAATTAGGTGAAATTAGTAATAATTAGTGGTAATAAGTAATAATTAGATGTAATTATTAATAATTAGCTATAATTTTTTATAACTAGATTTAATTAGTAATAATTAGATGTAATTAGTAAGAATTAGCTGCAATTAGTTATAATTAGTTTTATTTATAAATAAGTTATTATAAAAAATTATAAAAAATATTAATGATTAGAAATAATTAGTAAATATTAGTAATTATTAGTAATAATTAATAATAATTAGTAATAATTACTAATAATTTGTGGTAATTAGTTATAATTTGTGGAAATTAGTAATAATTAGTAAAAATTAGTGGTGATCAGAAAAAAAAATATTGATAATTAGTAATAATTAGTAGTAATTAGTAATAATTAGGTGTAATTAGTAATAATTAAGGATAATAGCTAGTAATTAATATTAATTAGTGGTAATTAGTTATAATTAGTGGTAATTTGTAATTATTAGGTGTAATTTGTAATAATTAGAAATAATTTGTATCAATTAGTTATAATTAGTAATTATTAGTAATAGTTATTTATAATTAGTAATAATTTGTAATAATTAGTAATAATTAGCTTTAATTACAATTAATTAGTTATAATTAGTAATAATTAGTAATAATTAGTAATAATTAGTTGTAATTAGTAATAATTAGTTGTAATTACTAAATTTTTTTAATATTTAATAATAGATTGTCATAAAAAATTAGTAAAAATTTTCCATGCGAAATGGAAAATTAATTCCTATAAAACATTTAAAGTATTTTCACCTTTATCAACTAGGGAAGTCTATATTGATTCCTGTAAAACATTTGAAGTATTTTCTGTTTACACCTAGATTGTAACATTTATTTATGTCCCAAAACACATTGTCATTAATTTCATGGAACAAAAAAAATATTTCAATCGGTAAAATCTCAAATCATCCCACTGATGGTGATTCATTGAAATACTTTGGCCATATACATCTATATTTTCCTTCAGATTCTCAAAATGTTCCACTGGGTCTTTATACTAATGGTTTTTATCTATTTAATTCTTTCAATTTATTTCTATTTTGTTTTTACAGTAGTTAATATTATTGTTGGCCTATTTTACATAGGATCATATCTTCATTGATTTTCGTCACCGCATGTTCGGTCATTGGATTATACGTAAATAAATAACTGTTAATTTGAAATTTAATTAATTAGTAACTTGATATTATTAATTATTTTTAGGGTTTATTATATCCCATCAATGATAGAACATAGGAATCTATCTGAGAGGCATAAGAGGTCTATATTCATAAGAATTTATTTTAGTTTTTTCACAATCTAATGAGGACAAGAGTATGTAAAGTGAGAGTTATAGATTTTGATCAGTATTCTTGTGACCACCGACCATACTACTTATCATCTCAGGTTTGGGATGGATTATATTCATATTTTATGAGAGATATTTTCATATTAGTGCATCATTAGGTCGATAGAATTAGGGGAGGTAGGAAGGGATGTATCAAGCTGGTATTCATATATTTAGTGTGCATCAACGACATATGGTAGGTACTTTTTTAATAATTTATATAAAATTAAATGTGGGGTGTTTATTTTAAACTCATATAGGTATTAGAACAACCTGATATTACAGAGATAGATATTTATAAAAGGATGTATAATGATCATTTCACTGAAGAGATTAGAGGTGATCACCAGCATCATATTGCGGTGAGTATAATTTCCTTTTGAGTTTTAAAAGTAACATAATAAATATTGTTGAACCCTCTGTGAGATGTTTATTTTAATAATCATAAATCTTTTCTAAATGTGTTTATATATGTTTAATCATGTCTACATATGTTTATCTATGATTATTTATGGTTTTCTATTGACCTGGAAGTGTTCTGGTTTGAACAGACACTTGGTGCGTATTCCATGTTTTTGACTCACCATTAGTTATTTTCTTGAGTCATCGTTAGTTAAAATCGATGAAGAACGGTCGCACCAATGAAGAACGGTCGCACTGATGAAGAATGGTCGCACCGATGAATAACGGTCGCACCGATGAAGAACGGTCGCACCGATGAAGAACGCTCGCACCGATAATGACCTACCAAAACCGATGTTGATCAAATGACCTACCGAAACTGATGCTGATCAAATGACCTACCGAAACCGATGCTGATAAAATGACCTACCGAAACCGATGCTGATCAAATGACCTACCGAAACTGATGCTGATCAAATGACCTACCGAAACTGATGCTGATCAAATGACCTACTGAAACCGATGCTGATCAAATGACCTACCGAAACCGATGCTGATAAAATGACCTACTGAAACCGATGCTGATCAAATGACCTACTGAAACTGATGCTGATCAAATGACCTACCAATACCGATGAAAATTCAAAATGACTTACCAATCTCATGACTCACTAATAGTCATGAAAACTGTTTGAACATTCTACTAACCCTTTTTAATTACAACGGTCATATTTTCTTAGTTAAATGCACCTGTTATTAATTAATGTTGGTTGTTGGATGTTAGGAAACTGTACCTCATACCTGTAATAAGGTAATCATTCTTTTTTCCATATCTCAGGGAATAAAAAAGAAGATATGTAGTAAAAAGGTATAGCTGAACAAAAAGAGAAAAACACATGAAAGAAGGTCCACGTATATGAATTCCCACAGAACACTAGGAGAACTCGAAGGACTCCTGTAAAAACCAGAGAGTTTGAAGCAGATCTTTCACCTGAAACAAATAAAAGACGAGTAGATGTGACTTACTGAAAATCATATTCACAAGTCTAAATATCTGTAGATGAGAAGAACAACGATACTCTGTTTTGAGTTATCCTCGCCAGAAAGGACTTGACTTCCATCTACAACATCAGAACAAGTCCAGAGCATATCTGCAATTACACAGATCTTTCTAAACTCTATTATTTCCTCTACTATATCCATTTTCTGAACATTCTGAGTAATGTGTATATATCTATCTACTCTAGATACACATTGTCTCCTAAGATGAACTAGAGGATATTAAATCCTCACACCAAACTTTCTACACCCTCTTGTATCCCACTGTGAGTTGTGGAAGAGGTCAAGTGTGCCCTGGACAGCCTGAGAGCTGTTGCTATTGTTTTTCCCACAAATAATTGTGGAAGAGGTCTTAGGACCTGAACTGTCTTTGTACTATTTTTTTCCCCGATCCAGGGTGTGGATCAAATTTATATAAATTGTTAGATAGGACTAAGTCTCAGATTGAGACTGAACCTCTTGGTTATATCTGTTTTGCATCTTGGATTAAGTTTAAAGTATATTATTTATTCTCTATTCTGTTGCTATTTATTTTGAAATAAAAATCTATTTTAAAGTTACTCTGATAGTTAAATTAGAAAGTGTTTGTAACCTTTGTAAATCAGTAGATTAGTTTCAAAATCTGATTTAATCCTATGATTAAATTAACTGAGACCTAATAAATCTTTTGAGAATCTAATTGAACCTTTACATTTTTACAAATTCACTACAGTTTAACTTGTTTTTAAATAGGGGGATTTTAATAGAAATATTTTAACAAAAATTTTAAATGGAACTCAATTCACCCCCTCTTGATAATCCACTCTGACCAACATTTGGTATCAGAGGCAAAGGAAGAAAAGGTTATTTATAAAGGATTTTTGAATACACTATTTTTCAACTGTGATTTTAGTTGTACCTCAAAGATCTTAAATTTCTATTAGTTCAAAATTTTATCTCTTTAAATATATTTTCTAAAATCTTGTTATGGATAATAGACTAGAAGGTGCTACTACCAACATTCCACCTTTCTTCAATGGTACAAATTATGCCCAGTGGAAACTTAAAATGAAAATTCACTTAGAGAGTACGGGATTCGACATCTGGACTACTATAGAAACTGAATATAATATTCCAGACAATGAGAGAACTACTTGGGATGAACCTACTAAAACTGATTATAATAATAACTGTAAAGCTATGAGTGCCATGTACTATGCTTTGGGCGATGAAGAATTTAATCGCATATCTGCTTATAAAACTGCCTATGAAATTTGGGATACCTTGGGTGATTCTTCTGAAGGAACAACCAATTTTAAAGAAATGAGATTAAACACTTACACTATTAAATATGATAATTTTAAAATGAAGTCTGATGAACCTATTTCTGATATGTATCTCATGTTCAATGAGATTGTCAACACAATGTGCTCACTTGGAAAGGTTGTTCCAGCAAAGGAACAAATCATGAGGATATTAATATTTTTTCCAGAAAAATGGAGAGGCACATCAGTTTAAATTAGAGAATCATGTGATATTGGTGCTTTACATGTTAAGTAATTAATTGGTAATCTTATAATGTATGAAGAAGAACTTAAAGTAAATAAGGAAGAAGATGATGAACCAAGTAAGAATTCAGTAGCCTTCAAGACATCTGCTTCAAATAGAAAAGATAAGGAGATTGTTCAAATACATACTGAAAGCTCAACAAGTGAAATTTAAGATTCCAACAGTGATGCAGAGATGGTTTAGATAGCCAGGAGATTCAAGAAGTTCTACAGGAAGAAGAAATTCTTCAAAAACCAAATTATAAAGGTAAATATGACAACAAATGTCACTGGAGGAAATATTGGAAGAGGTCTGATAAGGGTGATGAGATTTTCTGTTATGAGTGAAAAATGAAAGGACACATTAAGGCTGACTGTCCAAAGTTAATGTTCGAAAAGAAATATGACTACAAGGACAATAAGTACAAAAAATAAATGAAAGAAACGTGAAGTGATTCATAAGAAACTTCAAGTGATTCTGATTCTACTAAATATGAAGACTCTCACAAGGCTAACTTGTGTTTTATGACAAACACATCTGAGGTAACACTGGATACTCATGCTTTGAATTCATATTATTCTGGAGTTGATTCTGATTCTGAATCTGAAAACTGGTCTAGTGAGGAACTAATTGAATATTGTAATATGCTAGAAGAAACCTATAATGAGCTTAAGGACAATTATAAAACCTTAAAGAAATAGCATGCTTTAAATAGCTCTCTTAAATCTTCCCTTGACATAGATAAAGAAAAGAATGATCAATTACTTAAGGAAAATACTGAACTGAAAATGTCTAATGAGCTACTAAGGAAGGATGTAGAAAAGTTCACTAATGGAAAAGACACACTTACACAAATTTTAGGTAAACAAGTGGCACCAAAATATACCACTGGAATAGGCTATCATCCTAGATAGAGACAAATTACTAAAATAGATTTATTCCTAAATCTAGACAGAATGCTCCTAGTTCTAGTTCTAGAAATACATATACTTCAACTCATTATTCACATTTCTATATATCAAATAAAGTTTATCTTTCAAAATATATTTATTATTTAGATTATATGAGACCCATGAGAAAAATCTGGGTACCTAAGGCTTTGCTTGCTAACCTATCTGGACCCAACAAAATCCGAGTACCAAAATCATTTTCTACCTAAACCTGTTTTTTAGGAAACATGCTTGAAAAGTTCTCATAACAAGGTATGGTACTTAAATAGTGGATGTTCAAGACACATGACAGGAGACTACTCATGCTTTAAAAACTTAATCAAGGATGATGGAGGTCATGTCACATTTGGCGATAATTCAAAAGGAAAGATCATCAGCCTAGGACAAATTGGTAACACTGATTCAGTTTTAATTTCTAAAGTATTATTTGTTGATGGACTTAAATACAACTTGTTAATTATTTATCAGTTATGTGATGATGGTTTCAATGTTAAATTTTAAAATATTCCTTTTAATGTTTTTAATTCTAAAAACATTTTAGTATTTTATACTTTGAGAAATGAAAATGCGTATGCTGTTGATTTGAATTCTTTAGCTAAACGAAACATTACTTGCTTAAATGATTTTCATAAAGAATATTGGATATGGAATAGAAGATTAGGACATTGAAACATTCATTTACTTAGAAAATTGACGAGGAAGAACTTAGTTAGAGACCTAACCAAACTTTAATTCCCAACTGACAAAGTTTGTAATCCCTGTCAAAAGGGAAAGAAACATAAAGTTTCATTCAAATCAAAGAAAGAAGCATCAACTTCTAAACCTCTCGAGTTGGTTCAGATGGATTTTTTTGGACCTTCTAGAGTCTCTAGTTTAAATAGGAAGCATTATGTCTATGTCTTAGTAAATGACTTTTCAAGATATTCTTGGGTATACTTTTTAGCTCACAAAAGTGAATCTTGTTCTTACTTTATTAAATACTCCAAGTTTGTAGAAAACCTTAGTGGAATTAATATTAGGACCTTGAGAAGTGATCATGGTCGTGAGTTTGAAAATCATGAGTTTGAATCTTGCTGCACACACAATGGCTATAATCACAACTTTTTCCCCTAGGACACCTCAGCAGAATGGTGTAGTAGAATGAAGAAATAGAACCCTTCAGGAAATTGCAAGAACTATGCTAAATGAATATGACCTACCTATTTATTTTTGTGCTGAAGCTGTAAATACAACTTTCTATATTATCAATAGAGTCTTGATTAAACCTGGTCTTAAGAAGACCCCTTATGAACTATGGAATAATAGGAAACCTAAAGATAGTTACTTCAGAGTCTTTGGTTGCAAAGTCCTTGTTCTCAATACTAAGGATAAACTAGACAAATTTTAATCCAAGAGTGATGAAGTAATATTTTTAGGATATTCAATTACTAGAAAATCCTATAGAGTATTTAATAAGAGAACCAAGTGTGTGGAAGAATCTTTTCACATCAAATTTGATGAAACTGATTCACATGAACCTAAAGCATATTTTGAAAATCTTAAAGAAGATTTTTCTGTTCTGAACCTTAATGACAAAGATAGTGACCCTGTTGTTAAGTCAACCAGGTCTAGAAATGTTCCAGAACCTGCCTCTGATGAATCCAAACCTAGAGAAGAACCTAAAATTTCTAGTCATACCTTCACTAGATCAACTAGGATTCTAAAGAATCATCCTTTATATGTTGTTGTTGGTAATCTTGATAGAGGGACAAAGACTAGAGCTTCTATAAGAAATCAGGTTAAAGATCAAGTCTTTCTTTCATAGTTAGAACCTAAAAATATCAATGATGCAATCAATGATGAATTTTGGGTAATGGCTATGCAAGAACTGTTAAATCAATTTAAAAGAAACAAAGTATGTGAATTAATAGAAAGACCTAAGTACACCGTGAACATAGGCACTAAATGAGTTTATAGAAATAAAGTTTATGAGTCTGGAAACATAGTTAGAAACAAAGAAAGGCTAGTTGCACAAGGGTATAATAAAGAGGAAGGAATAGACGATGAAGAAACCTTTGCACTTATATCTAGATTATAAGCTATTAGGATTCTACATTCCTATACTACTCATCTAAATTTCAAGTTATATCATATGGATGTTAAAAGTGCTTTTCTAAATGGTTTTATAATTGAAGATGTTTTTGTTGAACAACCACCTAGATTTACAAACCCCCATTTTCAAAATCATGTTTTTAAGATTTATAAAGCTATATATGGTTTAAAGTAGGCTTCAAGAGATTGGTATGATAGAGTTACAAATTTTCTTATCTCAAAAGGTTTTGCTAAAGGAATTGCAGATCCCACACTTTTTATTAAAATAATTTCTAAAGATATTTTGATTATACAAATCTATATTTATGATATTATCTTTGGATCTTCTAAAAATTCTTTATGTACTGATTTTTCAAAGATTATGAAAAATGAATTTGAAATGAGTTTAATGGGAGAACTAAAGCATTTTCTTATATTTCAATATTTTCAAAAGAAAGATGGTATTATTTTAAATCAAAGTAAATATACAAAGTATCTTTTAAAAAGTTTTGGTTTGGATAGTAATAAGGAAAGTGACACACCTATGATTACCACCTGTAAGTTGGATGATGATGAAACTAGGAAACTAGTTGATCAAACCAATTATAGAGGTATGATTGGAAGTTTACTTTATCTTATTACCAGTCGACCAAATATCATGTTTAGTGTATGCATGTGTGCAAGATTTCAAGCTAATCATAAAGAATCTCATTTACTTTCTGTTAAAAGGATTTTCAAATATCTTAAACATACTACCAATTTATGTTTGTTTTATCCAAATGGAAAATCCTTTGACTTAATGAGTTATTCATATGCTGACTTTGCCGGTTGCAAGTTAGATAGGAAGAGCACATCTGGAACATGTCATATTTTGGAAAAGTCCCTAGTATCTTGGTGTAGTAAGAAACAGAACTTTTTTGCATTATCTACTACTGAAGCAGAATACATTGTTGCTGGTAGTTATTGTGCACAGATTCTGTGGATGAAACACACCCTGTTGGACTATGGATATCAATTTAGACACGTTTCTATAAATTTTGATAACACTAGTGCAATTAGCATCTCTAAGAATCATGTGTCTGACTCTAGGACTAAGAAAATTGATGTCTGACATCACTTTTTGAGAGATCATTATCAAAAGGGTTGTATTTCTCTAGAATTTATTGACTCTGAACAACAATTAGATGATATATTCACCAAACCCTTGAGATCTGAAAGATCAGACTTTATTAAATAAGAGTTAGGTATTATATATCAGTGAAACCGATCTCTTTCTACCGTTTGTGTTTTACAGTATTTAACACTTTTAGTGTTTATCAAAACGATGTTGTTTTACTTAATTGATATTATATTTAATATTGTAACCCTAAATGATAAACTTAATGACCCACGACTATTTCTTTTCCCAAGAACTCTGAATTTCCATCTCTCGCCGAACCTTAATTTTTCTGAAAAATGAACCTCTTGAACCTCTCGAACCTTTTTTTAATCCATCAAACCATTAAAACCTCTCAAACCACCAAATGGAAAAGAAAAAGTGACAAAGAAAGGAATCTAAAGGTTCCTCTCCTATGAAACGCGCTCGAGGAGAATCGAGCAGCACATCTCAAAGGTCAGTAAACCCGGAGTTGGAAACTCGTGTGGTTACAGCTAAAAAGGAAGTAAGTTCTGAATGGGTGTTATCTAGTAATTTTGATCTTTTCAAATTTTTAGAAATACAAGGATGGAAAAACAGGTTCTGTGATAATAACCGATTCTACTACTGAAAGATTTTGCAAGAGTTTTATTTGAATTTAACTATTGTATTGGATGGAGCAGAAGCTGCAAGACTATCTTATGTAGTTAAAGGGAAAAAGATTTCTTTTTCTTCAAAGTGGTGGACTGAGTGTTTGGGAGTACCTCATAAAGGTAGATATGAAGACTATTCCGGTAATATTCCTCCTACCACTGAATATTTTTCGTATGATCTTGCTCTGGTGATGTTGACTGGAAATTCTGAGTCCATAAAAATAACATTTGTTGAGTTAGATTGTGAAATTAGGATTTTGTTTAAGTTTATTAAGCACTAAATCTATCCCAAAAAGGGTGAGTTTGCTGCTGTAAAGTATCAAGATGTTTTCTTGTTATTTTTATTGCCAAATGATGAGAAGATAAACTTATGTAGATATATTACTTTCCATATTGCTGAAATGGGGAAGCCTTCCAAGAAAGCTACAACCTTGTTCTACTCTAAGAAAATCTCTGCTATGTTAAAATTTTTGGGTTGTGTTGAAGTTGGAGATGACTGTATCTCATCCAGTAGTAGTTTTTGTATTAACAAGGATATCTGCAAAAGAATGAGAATTAACTGGAATCCATGGAAGAAGGCATGGGTTGTTGATGAAGATAAGTTGTATGACTCCTTTAATCCTTCTGATTATCCTAAAAGACCAAAGGGGATGAGAGATCCTGGTTTAAAACCTGATGAAGAAGTTGTTTATTCAGATGAGGAAGAGAAGACATAAGTTCCTAAAGAAACTGGAGAGTCATGTAAGAAAGGAACAAGGGATGATGAGGCTGATGATGATGTGAATACTAAAAAAGATCATGAGTCACCTCCTGATGACAGAAGTGATCCTGATACAGTAAGTCCAAAGAAAAGAAGAATGGAATTTGGACTAGCTATTCCACCTCTCAAGTTACCATAGTCAGAACCTCTTCTAGGTGATGAAGAAGAAGCTGAATCTAAAGAATCAAATTCTGAGGAGTATTAATCTACTAGGAAAGATAGTATCGATGAAACTTTAGTAAATATTAATGGACATGAAAATGGTGATGATGATGATGGAAACAATGATGATGATGGAAATAATGATGATGATGGAAATAATGATGGTGGTGATGATGATGATGATGCTACTCAACCAAAAGATTGTCAAAATGTGATCCAAGATGATTCACAACCACAACAAGATGAAGAAGAAACTGTTCCTGACGCTGAAAGAACAATGTAGATAGAGATTGATATAGGTGAAGAAATATCACTTGAAAATTCTGGAAAAGATGATTTTGTAAATCCCTAGTATACCTCTTGTAAAGCTGCATGGGAGGAACACCTAGGTTTTGCGGTTCTTGGGTTGGATTATTCAGAGAAGGAAAAAGAAGGGGTGCACAAAGCAAGGGCAAGCCTCTCAGTTAAGGCTAGACTAGTTTCTGAGAATGTGCAAGTGAGAGCAGAAAGACCTGGTCCTTCAGTTTCTCGATTTGATTTGGATAGATTTAAAGATGAGTTACTTCACACAGTTAGAGAGAAAATGAAAGAGGAATTGTTTCATGTTCCTTCTCCTACTCCTGTGAATTTATCTAAGGCTGCTATGGATTCTATAACTCAAAGATTAATATGTATTATCAAGGTAGACCTGTGCAATACTAGTGAATTAATTATTAGGAACATTACCTCATTAAATCAAGCACTCAAGGATTTAGGAAATGACTTAGTTTCTATGTCAGGAGAATTTAGATCAACCATCACTGGTATGATGGAAGTTCTGATGAATTTGATAGAACATTTGAAGAATTCAGATTTGAGAAATTTAAAGGATGAGATAACTCAGGTTGTTGCTCAAACTAGCTCCTCCAAAGTGACCAAGATTACTGGTCATGAGATCAATGCTTTAAAGGATGTTATGAAAGAAGAGTTAGCTACACTTGGACAGATTTTGGATTTGGACTCATTGAAAAATATGAAAGAAAACAGTGATCATATTCACAAGATGGTGAAGCTTTATTCAGTTGATTTTACTCAGGATTAGAAAGAGATCAAAGAAAAGGTATATCACTATTTATCTAAAATATATACCAAGCATGAGTTGAACCATCAGTTTAATGTCTTGGCTGACAATTTGAGGCTTCCTCTAGTCACTCAAGCCTTTAAGGCTCAGGTACAACAGTTGAAATATTATACTCCTACTCTAGAAAGTTTTATGCAGAACAAAGATGATTTTGAGAAGGCCATGAAATATGGTGGTGAAGTCATTCAAGAATATATCAATCTCCTCAAACTGTATATTCATGTGCAATCTAAGGCAATTGTTTTTTCTACTGTTGAGCCTCTTAGTCCATCTGGTGATGCTCCTGGTCAATTATCAGTTTCTCAAGCTCTCTCTAATATCAGGCCGGTCATTCAGCAGTCTCCTTCAGGAAGATCTTCTACTCAACCTCAAGTGACCATAGCTCTCACTCTGCTTCCATCCCGAGTTGTGCTACCTCCTCTCTCCATCCGTTCAGATCAACCTTCCACCAAGCCACCCTCTGGCCCTTCCATTACTCCATCTACTAAAGGAAAATATCCTCTACATCCCAAGAAGTAGTCATGCCTGTCATTTTTGATAGGGTGTCTTTTATGTGTTTATTTTTCTTGTATCTTTTTCCGGGGTTATTTTAGTGGGCCTTTCTTCTTTTTGCTAATCCCAAAGGGGGAGAAATCCTGACTGCTTAAATGATGACTACTTTTCTACATGAATACATAGATAAAGTGGAGAAACGAATATATATATATAAAGGGGGAGAAATGACTACTTATATAAATGAATACATAGATCAAATACCTTATATATATAGAGGATATCTCTCTGTAATCTGATGCTATGTTGATATACTCTCACTCTGTTCAGGATCTGGTGCATTCTCTGATGATCATCTTATCTTTGGTTATATATTTTGTTGACATAGGGGGATCATACTAAATGTTATATCCTCTCCTCTCTCTTCATTTATGCCACAGATTTGTGATTATCGAAAAGGGGGAGATTGTTGAACCCTCTATGAGATGGTTATCTTAATAATCATAAATCTTGTCTAAATGCGTTTATATATGTTTAATAATGTCAACATATGTTTATCTATGATTATTTATGGTTTTCTATTGACCTGGAAGTGTTCTGGTTTGAACAGACACTTGGTGAGTATTCCATGTTTTTGACTAACTGTTAGTTATTTTCTTGAGTCACTGTTAGTTAAAACCGATGAAGAAAGGTCGCACTGATGAAGAATGGTCATACTTATGAAGAACGGTCGCACCGATGAAGAACGGTCACACCGATGAAGAATGGTCACATTGATGAAGAACGGTCGCACCGATAAAGAACGGTCGCACCGATGAAGAATGGTCACACCGATGAAGAACGGACGCACTGATGAAGAACGGTCGCACCGATGAAGAAAGTATGCACGGATAATGACCTACTGAAACCGATGCTGATCAAATGACCTACCGAAACTGATTCTAATCAAATGACCAACCGAAACCGATTCAGATCAAATGACCTATCGAAAACGATGCTGATCAAATGAGCTAGTGAAACTGATGCTGATCAAATGACCTACCAAAACTGATGCTGATCAAATGACCTACCAAAATTGATACTGATCAAATGACCTACTGAAACTGATGCTAATCAAATGACCTACCTATACTGATGAAAATTCAAAATGACTTACAGATCTCATGACTAACCTATAGTCATGAAAAATGTTTGAACTTTATACTAACCCTTTTTAATTCCAACGGTCATATTTTCTTAGTTAAATGCACCTGCTTTTAATTAATGTTGGTTGTTGGATGTCAGGAAACCATACCTCATACCTGTAAAAAGGTAATCATTCTTTTTTCCATATCTCAAGGAATAAAAAGGAAGATCTGCAGTAAAAAGGTAGAGCTGAACAAAAAGATAAAAACACACGAAAGAAGGTCCACATGTATGAAGTCCCACGGAACATAAGGACAACTCGAAGGACTCCTGTAAAAACCAGAGAGTTTGAAGCAGACATTTCACCTGAAACAAACAAAAGATGAGTAGTTGTGCCTTACTGAAAATCATATGCATAAGTCTAAATAGTTGTAGCTGAGAAGAACAATAATACTCTGTTTTGAGTTATCCTCACCAGAAAGGACTTGACTTCCATTTGCAACATCAAAATAAGTACAGAGAATATATTCAATTACACAGAGCTTTCTAAACTCTATTATTTCCTATGTTGTATCCCTTTGCTTAACATTCTGACTAGTGTGTCTACATTTGTCTACTCTAGATACACATTGTATCATGAGCTGAACTCGAGGATATTAAATCCTCACACCAAACTTTCTACACCATCTTGTATCCTACTGTGAGTTTTGGAAGAGGTAAAGTGTGACCTGGATACCCCGAGAGCTGTTGCTATTGTTTTTTCCATGAAGAACTGTCGTAGAGGTCTTAGGACCTGAACAGTCTCTGTACTATTGTTTTCCTCGATCCAGGGTCTGGATCAAATTTATATAAATTGTTTGAGAGGAATAAGTCTCGGCTTGAGACTGAACCTCTTGGTTATATCTGTTGTGCATCTTGGATTAAGTTTAAAGTATATTATATATTCTATATCCCACTACTATTTACAATGAAATACAAATCTATTTTAAAGTAACTCTGATAGTTAAATTAGAAAGTTTTTGTAACATTTGTCAATCAGTAGATTAGTTTCAAAAGCTGATTTAATCATCTGATTAAATTAACTGAGACCAAATCAATCTTTTGAGAATATAATTGAACCTTTAGAGTTTTACAAATTCACTACAGTTTAACTTGTTTTTAAATTGGGGGATTTTAATAGAAATATTTTAACTGAAATTTTAATTGGAACTCAATTCACCCCCCTCTTGAGTATCTACTCCGACCAACAAATATTTTAACTATTCAAATTTTAAATTTCAATTGAAGGATTCATATGAAGCCATGACCTCTCAGAGGCAGGATAAGAGTCAGGCCAAGACCAAATATCAAACCTCCAATGCAGCATAATATGATGATGCAACATGGAAATAGGCAAAATAGTATTCCTTCAAGAAGGTCGGGTTGTTGGTATTGGCTCCTGATTGATGTCTGAGAGTTATTATGGTACTATTTTGATGTCGTTGTGAAGCTCAAGAGGATCTTGTGGAGAGTCATCATCAACTACTGTATAGTATAAGGGACATTGGCAAACTCAAGATGAGCTTATAGAGGCCATGTGTAGTGATTAGGAAGATCTCTTTCGACATCAGCAGCAATAGTATGAGGATATGTGTTGATGGAAAGAGCAGCAACACGATTAGACGATTGAGTATATACGACGTCGGAATCATCGTTTTGGAATTGAGTTCTCTATACAACCTCATCCAGATTCCCCCTAAGTGATTTATGTACATTTTCTGATAAACATTTGAATGTAAAAAAATTTTCTATCAATTTTATTGAACAATATATTTACATTTTTATATAGTGTGTTTTTTATATTTTTTGAATGTGATATTTTTTATTACTTTATTATTATTATTTTTATATTATTGTGAATATTTGTTTTAATTTTTTAATTTTTTATTTATTTTTTTCTTTATTTTTTTAGATTTACTAGATTTTTATTTTTTATTATTTTATTATTTTCTTTATTTTTTATGTTTTTTAGGTGGATCAACCCGTCAAAAATACTTATTTATGATGGGTATATCAAACCATCACACAAGGGTTTTTTTAATCAGAATAAACTATTTACGATGGTATGCCACCAAAAAACTATTTTTGATGTGATTTTCTACAATAGGACATTTGCACAAATGAAATTTTGCAACGGTATCCTGTCATAAATACTGGAATCTATAGTTGTGATCTAATCACATCTATGTCATGAAAACTTATTCAATATGTTATTTTTACTTTTCTAAAAATTTGCAATCATTATACAAGCATTTTGATAAGATTCATGTTATATATCTAAACAATTCAAAACTATCAATCCAAATCATCATTTATGAAAAATATATACTAAAAAATTCGTGAAAATTCTTTTTACTACTCCAATATTATCACTATGACACCAAATTTCAGTTTTCTATTTTTGTGAAAGCACTACATCATCACTAAAAATGATTTTAATATTTTTCATGAAATAAATATTAATTTATATGTATTAAATTATTTTAATATCATATTTGCTTTATATTATCATAAATTATCCCTTAAATAATTTATATAAAATATTATGTCATATTTATGTCATATTGATATCATAAAAGATAAAGTATTTCATAAAAACTACATTTTTACTATTCACCAAAAATTTAACTTCTTCAAAAAAATAAAAAAAATTCATACAATTTTTTTTAATTATTGAAACAAAAAAAATAAATTCCAGTTAATCACTTTCAATTCCTTCAAGTGGAATAAAGTAGTTTTAATAAAAATTCCTAAAATGTGATGAAAATACTTTTTAGAAAAATATGTTTTTAAACCCAAAAATGAATTTATACAAAAATCAATTATAAATTTGATTTCTATGTAAATAATTATATTATTTATTCCTACTGGAACATTATATAAATTAAAGATGAAATTGAATGCCGAATTATAATTATAACACCCCAAAATTCTAAAAAACATTTTATTTAATAGCATATGCAACATGCAACATTGAGTTTGTCTTGTATTAAACACAACTCTAGGTTTATCTTGTATTAAATGAAACAACTATTTTCTTCGAAATTTTGAGTTATATGAAAGACTCACTTTTACTGAAAAACAATATATTACTAATATTATTATTTATTATAATATTTATTACCTATCCCTTGGAATTGTGACTATGAAAACTATTAACAAACTTATCAAAATATATAGTTTATAAAAAATTATTAGCTATCTATTTATTATAAATAATAATATGAATCATTTAAAACAAAAAAATTTTGAGAATTTTTATTTAAAAAAATGGATTATTCGCGATTGACGTACATAATTTAAAATTAATTTTTACCACATTAATAGAATTTATATTAAACAATAAACTTTATTTATTAAATAGTAATTTAAAAAATTATCTTAGGATGATTTTTTGATATTTTTTTGAGAAGTTTCATTTTTTGATAAATAGTGAAAAATACTTGATTTTAATAGAAAATTGTTTTTTCAAAAAAATAAAATATATTTTTAAACTATATTGAATTGGTTTTAAAGTAAAAATAGTTCAATATTACATCATTTAATCTTATATGAATCATCGGAATCATTTTCATATTGAATTTTGATATTAAAACATTCCAAAATTTTGAACATTTTCAAAACCCACTATCTTTCCATATTTATACTCTTAGAAAATTTGGATCGATTTTCAAGAGTTTTAGGGACACAGGTCTATGAAATTGACCTATATAATAATTTAAGTAAAGAAAAAGGAAAAAAAAGAACCTTCCTTACTTCTAATATTTATAAAGCATTGGGATAGAAGAAAACCCCATGTTAGTTCTATTATACATATAATTTTGAAATATAAATTAGTTTTTTTCATCATAATAACTCATTTTTAATTTTTATAGATGAATTAGTAACTTAAAACCCTTAAGAAACACCAACAAAATAACTATTTAGTTAATAATTAACTAAAATAAATGATGTTAAAATTTTTAAAAGTGAGGTAAATTGAATTAATTATTTTCTTCCATTAGATTTTAATATGAATATATCATGTTAAAAATGTTTGAACTTAATATATTCAAATTCCATCTTTTTCTTGATATTTTAAATTCAAGTTGAATAAATAATTCTAAAATTCACAATAATGTTATTTTATAATAAATTATATTTTATTAAATAATTTAAAAGTACTAAAAATCGTATATTCTTCCAAGTGATTTATAAATATTATTAAAATTAAAATATTTTTCAGTAATGGACCAATTTCCCAATTATAATGACAATATAACCCCTAAATATAAAAAACTCTATTATCACACTTAAGGTTAAAGCGTTGTTTTTTGGTGTTACATGTGCTTATGTTAATATTAATATTCATCACACATAGGATTTTTAATTTATAAATTATATATATAATTTATAATTATAAGGTCCCACTTTTCTAATAATTCTCACTCTAATTTCCTCATAATGGATAAATTATGTTGGCTATAAAACTAGTTAACATAATGCAAAAAACCCCCAAATGGTAATACAGGGAAACTTAAGAATTAAAGAAAAAATGTTTTGAACATGTTTTTTATTGTGTGGTGGAGGTGTGAATCGACCATATCATCCTTCCAACCCATTAATTACCAATATTGGAGCCACATAATATCATTAACCAAGCCATTTCAACCCCAAAATAGTCACCTAAGCTGGACCATGATAAGGCCTGAGAGGTATTCCCGACCCTCTCAGGTTGGTAACTAGTGTCGGTCATCAAAATGAAAAAAAATCAGAATTATTTGGAACTTAATCAAATTTTAAATAAATTAATTTATATGAATTCTAGACACAAAATGAAAATAAAATTATGCATATCTCTATGTGACCCTATCGGTCACCACCGACTATAAAACTGACATCACCCCATAGAGACCGAGACTGAGCTGGAAGCACCACCCAAACAAAATAAATAAATAAATCTATAGGCAAGAGTATTAAAATTATTTAGGCATTCCCAAACAATCTATTCCCATTTTAATTTTCTTTAAATCAAGGATACATTAATTTCGTGTTTGAAATACAATATATAAACATCTGTTTTTTCTTACATTTTGTTTAAAAAAAATCCATTTCCATTTCCCTTTTCATTTAAAATTGGTTTCTTTCCCAAGAAGTAAGACTTAGAATTTTAGAGAAGAAGAGGGAGAGTGGAAATGATGATATATTATTTTATTAAAAATGGATAAAGAAATAGTAAAACATTTTCAAAACATTTGCCATAAACATTTTAAAATAAAACAACCACTTTTAGCAAGAAGCTACACCACACAAAGAAGAGGGAACAGTAAACATACAATAAAAGAAACATAAAATGTAACACCCCCGAATGATAAAGGGTTAAATGAAAAAATTACATGACTCATGTCAAAAAGGTGCACCTTCCTTTTCGGAAGCCTACCTAATTTGAACTCCACAGTTAAGCGTGTTTGGCCCGGAGTAGTGATAAGTATGGGTGACCTTTTGGGATGTTTCATATGGTGTGTGAAAGTGAGGATAAAGCACACTTGAAAGGACATGTGTTGGCCTGTGGGGACTATCATTAGTTAGATGACCCATTTGGGAACGTGGGTGAGCCCTCGGATGGGCCCCACGTGTCTGCGTGGAAACTGGTGGTACCTAGTGGGTCGGGACCTGACGGCCATGTTAAGGCGGGGTGTCTATGCTGTTAGTGGTGCCCAATTGTAACAATTGGTATTAGAGGTGTTACCCAGCCTTAAGTGTGGTGCACTACTTGGGCAGAGATGTAGGGCCCACAGCGAGGATGTTGTGATCTAAAGGGGGTGATTGTAACACCCAGGAATGATAAAGGGTTAAATGACTAAATGATATGACTTATGCCAACAAAGTGCACCTTCCTTTTTAGGATCCTGCCTGATTATAACTCCATAGTTAAGCGTTCTTGGATTGGAGTAGTGATCAGGATGGGTGACCTTCTGGGAAGTTTCTCGGGGTGTGTGTGAGTGAGGAAAAAGCACAATGGAAAGGACATGTGTTGGCCTGTGGGGAGAGTCATTAGTTAGATGACCCGTTCGAGCATGTGGGTGGGACCTAGGGTGGGGACCACGTGTCTGCGTGGAAACTAGTGGTACCTGGCGGGTCAGGACCCAACAACCATGTTAAAGCGGGGTGTTTGTGCTATCACCGGGACCCGTTTGTAACATTTGGTATCAGAGAAGGAACTAAGCCTTGAGTGTGGTACACTACCTGGGTTGAGATGTAGGTCCCACAACGAGGACATTGTGCTCTAAAGGGGGGGTGATTGTAACATCCCCGAATGATAAAGGGTTAAATGACAAAATGATATGACACGTGTCAAAAAAGTGAAACTTTTTTATGGGAGCCTACCTGATTAGAACTCTACAGTTAAGCGTTTTTGTCCTGGAGTAGTGATCATGATGGGTGACGTTCTGTGTTGTTTCCCATGGTGTGTGCAAATGACGATAAGGCACAC
The DNA here is from genome assembly GCA_963277665.1 of Viscum album. Taxonomy (NCBI): domain Eukaryota; kingdom Viridiplantae; phylum Streptophyta; class Magnoliopsida; order Santalales; family Viscaceae; genus Viscum; species Viscum album. The sequence continues at coordinate 2,000,390,542 of OY728150.1, read as the reverse complement.
TGGATAGGACATATGTTTACCTATGGGGACTTTAATTAGTTAGATGACCCGGTCGGGCACATGGGCAAGACCTGGGGTGGGACCCATGTGTCTATGGGGAAACTGGTGGTACCTGGATGGTCGGAACCCAATGGCCATGTTAAGGCGCGGTGTCTGTGCTATCAATGATGCCCAGTTATCACAATTTTTATAAGAGGTGGTACCCAGCCCTAAGTGTGGTGCACTATCTGGGTTAAGAGGTAGGGCCCACAATGAGTATGTTGTGTTCAAAGGGGGTGTGATTTTAACACCCCAGAATGATAAATTGTTAAATGACTAAATGATATGACTCATGTCTAAAATGTGTTGGATGGCCGGAACTCGACGGCCATCTTAAGTCGGGGTGTCTGTGCTGTCAGCAGTGCCCAGTTGTCACAATTGGTATCAGAGGTGGTACCCAGCCTTATATGGGTTGCACTGCTTGGGTTAAGATATAGGGTCTGGTGTAGTGATCAGGATGGGTGGCGTTCTGGGAAGTTTCCCATGGTGCGTGCAAATGAGGATAAAGCACACTGGAAATGACATGTGTTGGCTTGTGGGGACTGTCATTAGTTAGATGACTCGTTCAGGCACATGGGTGTGCCCTAGGGTGGTCCCCACGTATCTATGGGGTAACTGGTGGTACCTGGCTGGTCAGGACCCGATGACCATGTTAAGGTGGGGTGTCTATACTGTCAGCAGTGCCAAGTTGTCACAATTGGTATCAGATGTGGTACCCAGCCTTAGGTGTGGTGCACTATCAGGGTTAAGATGTAGAGGCCACAACGAGGAAGTTGTGTTATGAGGGGGGGGGGGGTTGATTGTAACACCCCATAATGATAAAGGGTTAAATGATTAAATGATATGACTCGTGTCAACAAGGTGTGGGCTGTCCGGGACCCGAAAACCATGTTAAGGCGCGGTGTCTGTGCTGTCAGCGGTGCCCAGTTGTCACAATTGGTATCAGAGGTGGTACCTAGCCTTAAGTGTTGTACACTGCCTGGGTTAAGATGTAGGGCCCACAATGATGACATTGTGTTCTAAGGGGGGGGGGTGATTGTAACACCCTAGAATGATAAAGGGTTAAATGACTAAATGATATGACTCGTGTAAACAAGGTTCACCTTCCTTTTCGGGAGCCTGCCTAATTAGAATTCTATAGTTAAGCGTGTTTGGCTTGGAGCAGTGATTAGGATGGGTGACCTTCTGGGAAGTTTCTTAGGGTGTGCGTGTGTAAGGAAAAAGCACACTGGAAAGGACATGTGTTATCATGTGGGGATAGTCATTAGTTAGATGACCCATTCGGGGGGTAATTGTAATACCCCAGAATGATAAAGGGTTAAATGACTAAATGATATGACTCATGTTAACAAGGTGTTGGATGGCTAGGACCCGACGACCATGTTGAGGCAGGGTGTCTATGCTGTTAGTAGAGCCCAATTGTCACAATTGGTATCAGAGGTGGTACCCAACCTTATGTGTGGTGCACTGCCTGGGTTAAGATGTAGGTTCTGGTGTAGTGATCAGGATGGGTGACGTTCTGGAAATATTCACATTGTGTGTGAAAATGAGGATAAAGCCCACTAGAAAGGACTAGTGTTTGCCTATGGGGACTTTCGTTAGTCAGATGACACGTTCAGGCACATGGGTGAGCCCTGAGGTGGGGCCCACGTGTCTACGGGGAAACTGGTGGTACCTAGCTAGCCGGGACCTGACAACCATGATAAGGTGGAGTGTATGTGTTGTCACCAGTTTCCAGTTGTCACAATTGGTATCAGAGGTGGTACCCAGCCTTAGGTGTGGTCCACTTCCTGGGTTAAGATATAGGTCCCACAATGAGGACGTTGTGTTCTAAGGTGGGGAGATGGGGGTTGATTGTAACACCCCAGAATTATAAAGGGATAAATGACTAAATGATATGAGACATGTCAACAAGGTGATGGCTGGCTGGGACCCGATGACCATGTTATGGCATGGTGTCTGTGCTGCCAGCAGTGCCCAGTTGTCCCAATTAGTATCAGAGGTGGTACCCACTATTAAGTGCGGTTCACTTCTTGGGTTAAGATGTAGGGCCTACAACAAGGATGTTGTGTTCTAAATTGTGGGTTGATTTTAACACCCAAGAATGATACAGGGTTAAATAACTAAATGATATGACTCATGTCAACAAGGTGAACCTTTCTTTTTGGGATCCTGCATAATTAGAATTTCATAGTTATGTGTGTTTGGCTTGGAGTAGTGATCGTGATGGGTGACCTTCTAGAAATTTTTTCAGGGTGTGTGTGAGTGAGGAAAAGGCACACTTGAAAGGAAATGTGTTGGAATTTGGGGATAATCATTAGTTAGATGACCCGTTTGGGCACATGGGGTGGACCCCAGGGTGGAGACCATGTGTCTACGGGGAAATTGGTGGTACATGGCAGGCTAGGACCCGAAGGCCATGTTAAGGTGGGGTATCTATCCTGTCACTAGGACCTAGTTATCACATAAAATACCACAAAAGAGTAAGTAACCAAAAAAGGAACCTCAATCATCCATAACAAACAACTAAGTTCTAAAGTACAAGGGAGAACCTGAGAGCTCATTGGATAATCTAGAATATTCTAAAACTTGAATCATCTCATAGGCATGAATCACCCTATGAAATTAATTTTTCTACATGCTTGATTTTACCTTACCTAGCCTAACTGAGGGGCATAATCCTAAACTAGAGAAATATCCATACAAAGGGCCACTATCCAGTGCGTAATCTAATGTAGTGTAGAAAGTGTTCCTGAAAATATGCTTGTTATTTCAGATTCCCATGTCATATCTAAAGAGGAGGTGTTCTAAATAAATCAAACATGTAACCAACCCTACACACATATATCACAAGCACAAACAGAAGAAAACCCCCCAAATCACTCCATAGAACAATCCCTTATTTAAAAACATTATATAACACAATTAAGTCTTATACCATGGACCTCCTATACTATTCTAAAAAACCAAGGCAAGTGTATCATCTAATGAGAGTTTTCAAAAGGGACCAATTTATAAAGGTTCCAAACAGGCATCCAGAAGTCTTTAAGTGGTAAACCATTTCCCAAAAAAATCACACACACAATTTAGAAACTCAACTTATTGAAATCCATTTATGAAATCCAAACCACCATTTTATAATCAAAACACATTTACAAGTCCAAATACATTTTTTATGGAATAAAAAACCCCTCATAAAGTACATTCAGGTATTTTAACAAACACATGGTATGCACATTTAATAAAATAATTTCACAAAATTCATATACAAATATTAAACCACTCTATTTCACAGCAAAAATTTATAATAAAAACCATATATCACTAAATAGATATAAATAAATGTTCAAAAGGAAATAAAACAATGTATTATTAAATTTAAAGGGCAAATAAAAAGGGATACTACCTCAAACATGAAACTTTTTTCCAATGACCACTCGAACAGACCCTTGATGCTTATACGCACATGCATTTATACGTATATATATAAATACCCCTATATGCATTGCACATATTCCCATCTCCATGAGGTAATATATACAAAGAGGGAATATATATATATATATATATATCATACCCGTTCATGAACATGTCAGTGCCCTCAACTCTCGTGGCTCGAAACCACTTCAATGAGATCCAATGCACTCTAGAAAAAATATCAAGAATTAAAAAACAAAAAACCCCAAATTAAAATTGAACCAAATTAAAGGAACTAAAAACACTTACTCAAACTAAAAGTAAAACCTTCTTCCTTCAAAATTCTTCACAATAATTGGCCTCAATATGATCAAAAAACCTTAAACATCAAGAAATAATAAGGAAAAAACCCCAAAAATGGATTAGGGTTCGACTTAGGTGCATGCACCGCATAGAATAAGAGGGAAACCAAAAAATATATGGAATATAAGGGAGAAGAGACATAATGGAGAGGATAGAAAATTGAATCTGGAGGAGAAATGGTCACTGAAGGGAGAGGGGGTTGTGCACCGGAGGGCTCACGGTCATAGGTATCATGCGAGATAGGGAGAGGGAAAGGTGGGTTGTATGTGGACAAAGGGGAAGAAAGACCACTTAAGGGGTTTATAAAAGATAAATATTATTATTATTATTATTATTATTATTATTCATAATAATAATATTATAATTATTATAAATAAAACATTTTCTTTTTATTTTCTTTTTTGAACTTTGGGTAGAGCACACGGTTTGGTCTCACGGTTTGACAAACCGTATTCTAACCGTGTAGTTGCCTCTATACTAAGGGGGAGGTACCACATGGTTTACCTATACGGAGAACATGCCCAAGAACTAGATCATGCAGTCTTTAGAGAGCCAATTTCTAGGCCGCATGTTTTTCACTAGGCTAAAGCATGATTTTTCATAACTGTACATCAACCATGCACCTCTTATTTAGCCAAAAACAATATTTTTTTCTAAAAAACCCAAGATAAATTTATAAAAAAAAAAAAGAATATAAATAAATATAATAATAAATAAATATTAGGTTGTGGTGTGATAATTCTCCCCACCATAAAAATATCTTCCCCCAAAAAGTCATCGAGGTAAAAAATAACAAAAATTCTAACATGAAATGGAAAGAAGACAAACAAAATCATGGTCATTGGACTCAACTTTTAACTCCACTAGTAACACCTGGGATTCTCTAAGGAATCCACAATGAGGAGAACCACTAGAAAAAGGAAATGGAGGTTTCTACCCACCACATGAATCCCACTAGAATCCACTAACATTGGGTCTGGGAACTCCCAACACGAACCAACCCGCACCCACAATGGGGAAAATCAAGGAAACCCCAAATCGAGTATCAAACCCAACCATGATTCATCATATACACAATACACAAGTATCTCCAAAATGATCATAACCCATAACTAAAACCAATCTAAAAAGACACCACCATTTTATGGATCACATCCATAATGTGCAATCACAACTATAGAGGTTTACAAGGATACAAGGCCACCAAGGATTTTACAACCAAAGGGGAAAGTTCAAGAACCAAGAAAAATACAGGAAAGGAACCTTCAAAACAAATAAGAATACAACAATTAAACATTCTGTCTACACCTTCTATAATAAAAGGAACCGTCAAAACGAAAAAAGCTGCAACATATATGCTTAAACCATCCCCATTCTAGCACTGGAGACAAAAGCTAGAATAAGGTCCCCCACACTCAATGATTCTTAACTACATGAAAATATTCACTTTGAGACCTAACGATGGAGCCCTGATGTCTTGAAGAATATTTTACCCTGTATTCGGGAGCTGATGATCTTCAACTAAAACATCTTCTTTCAATAGTGCAGCCTATAAATCCCCTTCAAATGACCCAAGTAACCATGCTGAACTAGATATAGTTTTTTAATACACTATGAATGATAAATTATTCTATTTATCAGATAATAAAGGTTTCAAAAAAACCAGAAAGACTTGGGTGTGGTCTAATGTCATGAAAGGATCCAGATCAACCACTAAATTCAGATTTTGGGTAGAGTCATCAATGGAAACACTCAGTGAAACACTTATTTGGAATTTCCTCAAAAACTCTAACTACCTCTGTTTTAACAAGTTCAAAACACTAAATAATAACAAACACCAATTCCAAAAACTGACCTTCATGTAAACATAGAAGAGTAAATCTTAGATTCCGACCATCAACTCCTATCCAAGACTTCTCTGGGGCATACTCAAAAATAAGAAGCATGAGTCTGAATCAAAATGCATCATAAACCAAAATTACATACTACAATGACAACCCAAAACCCAAAACCAAATAATCATTCAAACCACATTCCCAATATTTAAAAACCATGATCCCACAAAAGAGGATTCCAAAAATTAAAATAAAAAAACAAACAACTACTCACGCACTTTTCAAAACATTGAAATACCCCTTTTTGGAAACTATTTTTTAGCAAAAAAAACAACATGAATACCCACAATTGGTATTCCATAATGCATCACATATATACATTCTTATTCTAGCTCAAATAATCATCCCCAAAAACCACCAATTATCCACTTTCCCCAAGAATACATATATCTATGTGATCATTAATAGTAATACCAAGGGTCAATTCAATACATTTCACATTTCTAAAATAGACCATCCAACCTAAACCCCAAATTCAAAACCAATTTTATATTACCCTATATCATTAAAGAAACAAATTTCCAAATTCCAAAGAATATTTCATTTCACATTCCAAAAATTGGTTCCAAAATCTCAAAATGATTTCCAAAACACATTCCATTTTTTCCTTTGAAACCACACATTCCTTTAAAATAAAACCATTTTAATTAAAAAAAATTCCATTATAAATACCATTTTCCATTTTGAAACTTCATTTCATAAAAATGATTTTCATTTTTTTAATCCACTCATGTGAACGAAAACAAATCCAAAACATAAATCACGCAAAAAAATAAAAGAATAAAGATCTAGTGACTATGCCTAACCTAGAAACATGGCTTATAAGACCATTCTTCAAGCGAGAATCAACTAGAGGAAGTATCTTGAACTATATACTCTGGCTACACATGGTACAATACACTATGAAAGCTTGTCACGTAGCACCATATCACTTCCATAATATTCACCTATCCACACAAACCAAAAAAATACTCAAATCCTAGACTACCAATAGAAACTCAAGGTTCAAGAAATGTAATGGTTCATGATGTCCTTCCCACACCTACCTCTCAAGTCCCAAAAATACAAATCTCCAAGTTACCTGACACGACCATATAACAAGGCCCTACTCTAATACCATTTTTCACAAACCAACCTAGGTAAACCTTAAACCGGTCACCTGAGTTGGCCCATGAAAAGTCCCTATAGGCGTTCTCAATCCTCATAGTCTGGAAACTAGTTTTGATCATAAAAATGAAACAATTGGGAATTATTTGTCCCATAAACAAATAAAAATTAAATAAATTTAAACTGAAAAATAAAAAATAATACTAGTAGAGGAAAAAAATTGTACATACCTTCATGTGACCATCAAGGTCACCACTGACCACAAAAATGAATTCTCCCCATGAAAACTGAGACTGGTCTGGAAGAAGCACCCAAACTAGAAATATAAATAAATCTATATGTGTGAGTATTAAAACTCAGTAGGTGTTCTGAAACAATATATTCCCATATTCATTTCCTTTAAATCAAATATCTATAAATTTAATGTTTGAAATACTATATATAAGTATATTTTTTCCATATATTTCTATTTAAAACAAATAATGTCCCATTTCCCTTTTCATTTAAAATTTGTTTATTTCCCAATAATGAAGCCTTAGAATTTTAGATAAGAAGAGGGAGAGTGAAAAATGGTATTTTATTTTCTTAAAAAGTGAAAAGGAAAGTTTAAAACATTTTCTAAACAATTTCCATAAACATTTAAAAATAAAAAATTAACTTTTATAAAGAATTTATTCCCCACAAGAAATGATGAAAAATAAACATATAGTAAGGGAATCATAAAATATCACACAAGAGTAACTAAGAAAACAAGGCACCTCAATCATCCACCATAGACAACTAAGTTTTGAAGAAAATAAGAGAACCTAGGATATCATTGGATAATCTTGAACATACAAAAAATAGACTCATCTTGTAGGCATTCCTTACCCAATGAAATCAATTCAGCCACATGCTCGGTCTTACCCTACCTGGCCTACCTAAGGGGAACAATCCCAAAGTAGATAAAGGTCCATACTAAGGTCCACAAGCTAGTGAATAATATAAACTAGTGTGGTAACCATTCCTAGAAAATATAATAGCTATTCCAGGTTCCCATGCCATATCTAATGTGGGGTTGTTCCAAACAAAATGAAACATGCAACCAACTATACACACATATATCACACGAACATACACAAGAACAAACCCCAGAATCACTCTATAGGACAATCATTTGCCTTAAAACCATTAGATCATAAGGTATTCTCATACCAAGGACCTCCCATAATATTTAATACAACCAATCCATGAGGTTAACCCATGGGTAGTTTTCAAAAGGGGCCAATTTGTTATGGTGCCAAAGGGGCCTCAAAAAGCCTTTAAGTGACAACCCATTTCCCACAAAAATCACTCACACCTTTTATAAAGATAAATTCTAAAAAAACATTTGAGAAATAAAAACCACCATTTTATAATTCAAACACATTTAAAAGAAAAAAAACTATTATTTATGAATCATAAATCACTCATAACTGCAAATAAGGAATTTTGAAAACACCTGGTTTGCACATTTAATAAAAAAAATTATTCAATTCAAACACAAATATAAGAACACTCTATTTCACATAAAAAATTTATTCTAATAAACATATATCACTAAAAATCTTAAATAGAGGTGTTAAAGGTAATAGATCAATGTATTATTAAACTTAAAGGCAAAATTCAATGGGATCCTACCTTAACCATGCTGCTTTTTGTCGAATAAAGCATGAACCAACCCTTTAAGATTATACACACATAATTTTTTTCAAAAAATATATATATATACATCTAGATTCATTGAACATATTACACTATCCAAGAGGTAATATGTACAAAGAGGTAATATATATATATATATATATATTCCTTACCCATGAATGCACACATAAGCACCCCTGACTATCGCAGCTCGAAAAAACTCCAATGAGATCAAACGAACTTTAGAAAAAATACCGAGAACTCAAAAACCAAAAAACCCCAAAATTAAAATATATCAAAAGAAATGAAACTTAAAACCCTTTCCTGAAATTTATGAAAACCTTCTCTGCATTTGAAGACTATTGAAATAAATGTCCTCAACAGTACCACTGAACCCTAAACATCAAGAAGCCACAAGGAAAAAACACAAAAATAGGTTAGTGTTTGGCCTAAGTGCACATAACACATAGAATAGGAAGAAAAATAGAAAATATAGGAAGTATAAGGGAGAATGGACATACAATAGAAGACCACACACAGAATTAGTAGGTGAAAAGGTTACTGGAAGGAGAGGGGGTTGTGTGTTAGAGCCCTCTGTCTGTGGGTGTCGTGCGAGACAAGGAGAAGGAAAGGGGGTGCATATAGAAAAATTGTAAGGATGAACCCTTTAGGGATTTAGAAAATCTGAAAATATTATTATTATTATTATTAAAATAGTTTCATTTTGTTTTTGAAAACTGGGAAAATCACACGGTTTGGAGGCATAGTCTAACACATTATGCACCAATCATGTTTTTCCTCTATAATAAGAGGGAGGGATCACAAAGTTTATATTGAGGGGGTTCATTCTCATGTCCTAGGTCATTAATTATAGATAAATCCATTGTTTATCCCACATGGTTTGCACTACCCTGGCGCACGGTTTCTACTAACCATGCATCGACCGTGCGCCTCCTCCTATTTTCTCCGAAACTGGAAATTTTTCTAACAAAAACCCTAGAAAGATATAAAACAAAATAATGGCCATAAATATATAAAATAAAAAAAATATCTGGTTAGGGAGTGACACATGAGCGAAGGGAGGCATCCAAATAGTGAATAATTTTTAGTATTTACAATAATGACACTCCTCCAAAACAATAAAAGGTATCTCACTCTCCCCAATTCTTCAAACCTTAAAACCAATTGGGATAGTACAATATCTTCCAAAATAACTCCCCAAATTCCATCCCCTCATTCTATAATCCTTATTTTGGACAAAAATCCCACAAAATAATATTTTAATGCAAACATATGGAGGATACCCAAAGAATAGGTAATGTTCTTCTAAAAAAATATATTATTTCCTTCTTAACCTACTTAAATTTTTATAATACCATACTTATATAATAACTATAGTAACATATATATACTGATATGTTTTTATATTAATTTAATGATATAAAACTTCACACACATCAATAAAATGTATTAGGAAATCATCATTTAGGTGTACGATGGACTATCGCCTCGTGAAACGATGTCGTTATTTTTTCCATTACCACATTTCAAGGTTGATAATAATGAAGAAGTTTTAGTTACATATAAGATATAATATTTATGATGTTATTATGCTTCTTTAATTAGTATATCACATACGCATTTACTATTTCCATTTTGTTGGAATATGGTATCGTCGCTCATGTGTATAGAATACTACCACCTTGTGAAGTGATATGATTTTTCCATGCATTACACGGAATGTATTATTGATGGTATAATAAAAACATGTAATATATACTACCTAAAAATAATACTATATTGATAATATATATATATATACATAATTTACTTTATTTTATTTCAATATGAAATGAAAATGGAAACAATATTCATTCATACGTACGACCTACCATCTCCACGAATGGTGTATTCAATTTCCTATCACAAAATAATAGGAATTAGTATAACTAAATGTATACTGTATATATATAATATTTATTTCTTATATTAAATTATGTATATAATTAAATCATGATCAAAGTAAGAGGATCAAAAAAAAAAAGTGAAAACATGTTGAAATCAAATCATTTATTACCCAAAAAAATTAAAATAATGATAAATTATTAATGAACGGGTGATAAGATATTTTAAAATAATAATATATGATATTATAAATATTAATATGGTTTTGTTTTAAGTTAATAGAAGGCTTAAAACCATTATACAGGAGGATGAATAGAGTTCAACCAAAAAAAAGTGTAAGGTAAGGGATTTCATCTCAATTTAATTTACTTGAGGAATTTCATAATGTTATACACCTAATTTATGTTATATGGGGTATCTACTAACACTTTATAAAAGTAATAGCATGAATAATTAATTCTTTATGGTATTTTAAGATTCAATTTTGTATTATTCTATCTAAGGGGATTCCAATTAAAAGATACCAAGCGGTATAAAATTTCATAAATCAATTATTTTTTATAGAATGGGAGTATAAGAATAAATAATTTTTAAGATAAATGGATTTTGAAAAGAACATGTCCCATGTGAGGACTTATCCTTAATCATGATCATTAGATTTCTTAGTTCCTTCTATAGTGGAGAAATTTTTTCGTGAGCTCCTGCAGTGTTAATCCTTCTCTGGGTACTTCACTAGCTAAATCATTCAAATATATCCTCACTAAGCCCATGGATCCTCCCCCAAATCAGTTTCTTCTAATTATTTTTAATATCTCACTTTACCTAGGTTTTTATATCTAGTTTAGGGTTTTCCCATGATGTATATTTCGAAAGTAGATCTCTCATAGGATTTAGTTTTTTACAATCTTTCATTTGTTTCTAGATTTAGTCGGGATAAATATTATCTTTCATTTTTTAAGGGTATGTGAATTCATGGGGTGTTAGTCTTCCTGTAGTGGTATCAGTGCTATCTATATATTCCTTCTGTATCCATATTTTTAATATAGATGATTTTGTGTTGGCCTGGTCCCAAGAGGATCGTAAGTGTGGTTCTTAGCATTTCACCCTATCTCGATGGTCTTGGGCTTATCAATATGTAAAGGAGTGAAGAAGGGTTACAGTATGGGTTCATCTTTAGGGGATACATCTCTCTATCTCTACATTCCTTATATTTTGGAATTGTTTTATGATTCCATGGGTAGCTTCATGTGCCTGTATAAGGAAACTCACTATTTGGAAGTCACGTCGAACCTTAAAATGTGAATCGAGATGGATTTGGAATAGAATATTCCTTAACATATTTTGATAAGGGATGATGATATATTATCTTTGAGAAATTGTTATTCTATCAAGCCTTACCTTGGTTATATATGATCTGTGGTTTTCAAGGACATTCGATAGAGTTATATAGAAGAAGTTGGCTTGGATTCAAGGTGACCAACCTGGATGGTGACCTCTCTTGTTTGGATTCTTCGTGAGTTTTTATGGGCAATATAGTCTTATCTGATGTTTTTATTGAGAAAAAAGTGGTGAATCTCATGCAAGTACCCTTTATTTTTGTTCCATCTAGTGGTGACATGGTTTCTCCCATGGAGGGTTTTTAAAATTTGAAGATGGTGCCTCATGCACTTGACAACTGGTTAGATGATTTGGATACACTTTTGTATACATCTCGTATCATTTCCTCTACTGGTGTCGAGGATGCTCATTTGTATTCTAAATTCCTGGATCAAGAACTATTTTCTTCTATTCTTTCAGATTCTCATATGCAGTTTTTAATTCCTAGACCTGATTCAGCATCTTCGTTGTCTAAGGATCCCTCCATCTGGTTGGAAATAAAATAGATATCACTGGCTATCCTAACAATAAAATCCTATTCTATAGTTTTTTATTACCATGGTTCACCAGAGTACTCTTTATTCAAAGTTCCATAGGGTGTAATGGTAGAGATTCATGTGTCCAGATCATCATCAAAGTAGCTACTGATTTTCCCCTTGATCCCTAAAAGTGTGTCACTATTTATTAGTCTTTAATGGATAGTTCTCACATTTGGTTCACATTGCTTGGGGAGGTTGTTGAGGAACCAAAGGATCAAGCTTCCTCAGCCATTAAAATGGTTCATTATATTCTATAGGTTTATCAGTGGTCGATAGTGGTCATGTTACCAGAGCAATAGAGATAGAATATTCTACATCAAGGTCATCTTTGAAGTTATGTATCTCATGATGCAAGGACACTTCTTCTATTTTTATTTTGTTTTAGGTTATCATTTGTAATTCTTAGGTTCTAGGGGATTTCATAAAGTGAACCTTCACCACCTAGTATTATTATCATATTAATGGGTATATGGAAGTTGTTCTAGAACCAAAAAAGATGAAGGTCATATTTCATCCTTCTCCAAAAACTTGGTCTTCATTAACTACATGAATGAATGTTCATGAAATATGCACATTTGGATCTTTTGAAAATAATGAATCTCAGTGGAACATAGAGGCATCCTCTCAATTTATTATTACCCAGATTATTGAAGGAGGAAATGGGTTCCTCTTTTCTTTCATCTATTTAAGCTAGGATGTTTCAGAAAGAACCAATCTCTAGAACAAGATTCAAGCTTTCAATTCTAGTTATCTCAAATGTTTCATTCAAAGGGGAATTAATAATATGATGAAAGATTCTGAAAAAAAAGGAGGAGCTATTTTATCAAATAATTCCATGACCGATTTCTAAGATTTTTTGGAATCTATGGGCCTACAGGGTATGACGTTCTCTGGGAACCAATTTACTTGGTCAAGAAAACGTCAAGTTGTAAGGAGGATTAGGTTCAGATTGACTGATGTATATCCAACCTTCAAGCCATGGACACATTTCCATGGCTTTGGTCACTCACTTGAATGGGTCTGTATCTGAACACTCTCTTATTCTGGGGTCCCTCAAGAAGGTAGACTTCAGGAGTATGTCATTCTTTTATTCACCCAGTTGGAACAACATGGAAGGATTCCCAAAAATAGTTAAATATTATTAAGAATGGTTAGATATGGGCATGGTTTGGATATGTATCACAAGGAGGATCCATCATTTGAGAAGGGATATTATGGAGTGGTTACCTATGGTCAATAGTCATGATAACAGCTTATAGCATCTGAAAAATAATATTTACAGGTTAGAGGAATGAATTCTCAATTTATGGGATGAATATAGATTTTCCCTACTAGTTTAGAAGAAGAACTTACTAGAAGAGAAACTCTTGGAAATGGAAAGAATTTTTTTGAAAAAATCAAGATAAATTTTTCTAAAGGAGGGGGACTAAAACACCTGTTATTTTTATGAATTCTTGAAATAAAAAGGGTGAATAGTATGATCAGCCTTAAAATAAAATATGGGTCTTTCATCTCATATGTGGAAGTGATTGGGACGTTGGAACTAGATGTTTTTTATAGAATTTTGTAAAAATAATTTAGTTTTAATAAAGTTAGAAAAAATAGACAAGTGATGAAGGGGTCTTTAATGGATTTCCTCCTATGATTAGTGAATTTATCTGAAAATACTGACTTGGGGGAAATCCATATGGAAGAATAGGTGAAGGAATCCATGTTTAGTATGAATCAGAGAGTTCCCCTAGTCCTGATAGCTTCCTGGGAGTATTATTTTTCGTGTCTTTGGACATCATTAAGACTTAAGTGGGGGAGGCGGTGCATGATTTTTTCAAAGGTGGTTCACATAATAGGGTTGTTAATGCTTCCAAAGTCTTGCTCATTCCTAAAGTCAAAGACCAACTACTTTAAATCAATTCAGACTAATTTTTCTTGGAAAATTTTCAGATAAAATCCATGTTGTTATCCTCAATAGGCATATTTTTAGTGTCATTACAAAACTTATTTTCGAAGAACGGTATGGATTTGTGCAATAAAGAAGAATCCAAGTAGTTGTTGGTATCAACATTGAAATAGTCGATGATCATAAAAAAAGGTAGTTGGATCCAGTATTTTGATTAAGGTTGATATGTAAAAGGCCGGTGATAAAATGGAATGGAGATTTATTTTAAGTGTTATGAAGTAATTCAAATTCTAGGAATTGTTTTGTGACTTGTGTTTCAGGTTTTATTACTCTCTAGGGATCACTATATATCAAATACGGATGAAATTAATATTATTTAAAGAAACCTATGGGGTTAATAAATGTGATCCTTTATCACCCACTCTCTTTATCATAGCTTGGGAGGCATTGTTTATAAGCATTAGTCAAGTCCTTATGGATGGGATGATTTGGCCATACAAAATAGATTTGGAGATGTTATTGTGCATCATCTCATGATTGATAATGACATATTGGTTTTAATTAATGGTAGAAGATGATCTATCTATGAGTTTAAAAAAATCATTTCAACTTATTGAAATTTGAGTGGCCAAAGTGTGAATCCGAGAAAAAGAAGTGTGTTCATTTATCATAAATTCTTATGAAAGCGTATCAATGTTATTCAATCCAATATAGGTATATAATAAAGGAAACTCCCAATGGTTTATCTTGAGGCCCCATATCCTATGGTAGAGAGAAAAATGTGCACTTTGAAGATCTCATCAATTGGATTATGGGGAGAATTAATAGTTAGAAGAATATGTTTCTCTCATTTGGTGAATGAATTACTTTGGTAAACAGTGTTCTTACATCCATACTAATGCATGTTTTTCAATCATTAAGCCACCTAAGGGGACCATCAAAAAATTGTAAAATTTTATGTCATCATTCATATAGTATTTTAATCAATCTATTTAGTGTCTTTAGGATTCATGGAAATGAATAAAAAATCCAGTGGATGAAAGTGGTATTAGATTACATCACATTGATGAAACCATGAAAGAAATGCAAGATCGGTTATCCTGGGATACAATGGAGCCAACTCCTGATGGTCTATCTTAGTGCCCACATATCTAGTGGTATATTGAAAAAGGTTCTATTTGAAGATCACATCAATAATATTATGGGGAGAATTATTAACTTTAATAATAGGTTTCTCTCATTTGGTGGAAGAATTACTTTGGTAAACAGTGTTCTTACTTTAATACTGATGCATGTTTAATCTGTCATTAAGCCACCAAATGGGACCATCAGAAAATTGAAAATGGCATGTAAGTATTTATATAGGATGATAATCTATCTAGCCAGTGTCTTTGAGATTCATGAAAATTAATGGAAAAGCCAGTGGATGAAGGTGGTATTGGATTACATCACATGGAAGAAACCATGCATGTGTTGAAATCTCGGTTTACCTAGAATCTTTTGGAGGGGAAATATTTATGGGCTAAGTTCATGATTAAAATGAATGAGGATGAGTGTAGTAACTGCTCCACTTAATCTAGGATATTATCTTGTCTTACTTGATGTATGATTTAATGAATGGAGGTGATGTAGGAGATGTTTGGTGGATTTTTGGGTGGGGAGAAATAAATTTTTGGAAGAAAAATTGGATAAGTGAAACAATCTTCTTTCTAGGTTACTCATCTCCAACTAAATTGGGCAAGTAAGATTGCATACATCCAAATCTACTGAAATCTATTCTAAACCATGAAAATATGACTATTTATGATACAATCAGAGGGGTTGATGAAGAAGATAGATGTACTCCTACTAGTTCTAGCTATATAAGGTTCATAGGTCATGATTTTGAGAATATAAAACGAAATTTTAGTGGTATCGATGCATGGGATTCACCACATTGGTGTAATAAAATTCCTAGTAAACTCAATTTTTTTGTGTGGTGAATATGAAATCAAGAGATCCCCACTTATGAGAATGATCAGAAAATAGGTGTTTCACTGGCCTCAAGATGCTATTGTTGTTCAAGGTTATAAACAGAGATGACCTAGAATGTCTTCTTCTAGGGGGATTTGTAGAAACTGGTTTGGTATTTTCTGATTCAGGCAATAAACTTTTACATTAATATTGTCTCCTTGCAAGATATTCATGAGGCATGGTTTTAGGGTTCTTGTCAACTGGGGCTTGAAACTAGGGTCCGATAGATGGTATTTGCTGCAACATTCTAGAAATTTTAGGATTCTAGGAATAAATAATAGAAAGGTATTGTACACTCTGCTATCTACTTCCAGGTGCAGGTAATGTTACTTTTGGAAGAGCTGGGGAATTTGATCAAAGGTGCAAAGATTCTTAACTCGCTAAGGTTTTTTATACCTAGATAATGCTTGAACTATGAAGTCAGTAGTGGTATCCAAGGATGATGGGTGAGATGGGATACTCCCATATCTAGTTTGTAGTTGATTTTTCATGGTTCACGTACTGATGGAAATATAATAGGATGTGTCCTGGTAAGAGATTATAGGGGTTTAATGATTTTGGGTTTTAGATCCTTTTTTAGTGAAGGTAACTCTATTAGAGTTGAGGCCAAAGCCATAGCGAGGGGGTATTTCCTTATTCTGTCATTTCAATATCCAAATTGTGGAAGTTAGATATGATTTTTTTGGTAATGGTCAAGTGTCTTCAAGTGAAGGTTCATTTAACTTGGGACTTAATTTATACTATTGGAAATTGAAGATGCTTCATAAACCAGAATACTTACTTCAAGAACACATGGCACAAAGGGAATTACACAGATAATGTGTTTGCCAAAAAAGGAAGGCCTAGAGAGATATTGACACTTTATACCAGTATGGGTCCTTACCTAATTATTACAAGCTTTTGGGGGGGAACTATTCTTTTGGTCTACACTATTTTCAGCAACCATGAGTTATTTTTTGGTATGATTGCAAGCTTGCTTTCCTTCCCCAAATAAAAATCAATTTTCAGTAAAATTCTTTTTCAGTGGCTTATATTACTTCATCGTTATCATTAATACTATAATATTATGTTTATAATGAATTTTTACTATCCTATGTTGTATTTAAAGTTATTTTATGTGGATTTATAGTTGATACACAAAGTTAATTCATTGGTTGATTCTCACTTCATCGTTATGTTATTCAAAGGGGATTACTTCACAATTTCATTTTATTTGCGGTTGTTTACATTTTAATTTACATTAAAGGAAATAATTTGAACATTGTTTAATAAAATATTTAATTTTCTTCTCATATGGTCATTTATGATCATTTAAAGTTCTACTTCCATTTTCCACTCATTGGTATATATAATTATTAAGAAAATGTTTTAACAAAAATACGACTTCATTTATCCCTTTGGTGGGAAATATATTTTATTAAAAAACCTTGTTTTCTACAAAAAATTGCAAAAATGATATCTTTAACCTTTTAAAAATGATTTATTAAAATCAACTTTTACCCATTTTGTCTTTTATAAATGTTTTCAATGGAATATTCTTACCACTTTCCAAAGAAGGAAATTTTCTATCCTTTTTATCATGAAAAATGAATGTTCCTTACAACATGTACAGAATTACCCACTATCATGACCACCATTTCTTTGAAGATTACTTTTCATGTTTATGTGGATATTTTTAAATATTTTTTTTAAAATTGATTTACAATGAAAATTATTTTCAAAATTATTTTCAGAATTAAAAGGATATATTCCTCAATAATTTTTTTTAAGATATTTTTATGGTGTTTATACTCATAAATGACAAAAAAAAACATTTTATTATTAGTCCAATGGATATATATTAATACAATACTTATTCTTCCTATAGATGGTTTGGGTTCATTTTGACTAAGGAAAGTGTTGGCAATTCACTTCCTTGATTCATTTTGTACTCAATAACTACCCTTAAATGTTTACTTGAAAATAATAATTCGACATTAAATTTCCCTTAAATATACATATTATTTATCATGGATATACTTATTTCTTAAACCCTATATCATTTATATATACGGTGTTTTGATTTTAAATTTCTTTGATTGATTGGGAAAATATTGAAAATTTGTATCCTTTAGTCAATATCGATATTTAGTGTTAAGGAATATTGATTCATGAATTAAATCTATTATTCCATATATGAGGAATGATTTTGATATGAAGTGATGGGTGGGGCCCAAAATTATATATCCCCTTGATTCATTGGTAGGTCTCATGAGAATAATTAGTTGAGCTAGAATTAAATGTGTCTTTACATATAATTTAAATCATCTTGTAAAAGGTCTTGATAGTAGTGGTGTCATGTGACCGATACAAGACGTGAAATAATTAAGCATTTCCTTTATTCAGAATTTAGTTATTACTTTTAATGATATTTTCACTATAAAATTATATTTGTATTTATTTCATTGAAAATTATTGATTATATGATATTTATTTTCAATTATATATCTTTCCATAATGATTATACATTATCTATTTATGCAGTAAAGTTATTTAACTTTCCGTATTGATTACTCTTATTGATTCATGATTACTTTCACTATAATTATCTCTTACAGATAATTTGATCTTACCCTTATTTTTTTCCTTCCCCTAAGAGTCCATAAAGTTTATTATGGTAGATATGCAGGGATACATTAGATGGAATAAAGTTATTCTCAAAAAAAATGTTCCAATTCGTATATTCAAATTTAATTTAAGACTCAAGTATGTATATTGTTAACCAATAATACTAAACTAATAAGTCCTTCAGGATGTAATTCCTTATATATTATACTAATTTAAAGGTATAAGGCATCAGATCTAAGCTACTAGAGTCGGGGTCACCATAGTTAGTATCTGGGAGATTTTGGTAGAAACCATGGGAAATTGATTTCAGAAGACCTGTATTAGAGAACATAACCCTATGAAAGACTTTTAGGATAAATATATAAGAACATATGAATGATTTGTTAAGGTATAGATTATATGTTTTTTCCTTGAAATACAACCCTATTTGGATACTACAAGTAGATTTGGTTATGGAACAGAGGTACGTATGGGTAATAACTCTGAAAAGGACAAGTTGGGATTGACTCAAGCATTAACTAGTACCCAACAATGGGACTTACTATGCACTTGGTTTGACACTCTCGGGAAATATGCTTAGGATAATTCACATTTTATTTACACACCGTTATGAAGGATTTTAATAGATAATGACAACGAATAACCAAGGTTAAACCCTAGACCATGGAAGTAATTTTATTTATATAAAATGGTTGAATTATTTATTAGAATTCCATAATTATATTATTGAAGTATTTTACCAATGCAATTTTGGTTATAATAATCATGAAACTTCTAAGGAAATTTTGGATAAATTTATGGGAACTACAAGTTTTAATGGATGAGTTATTTGAGGAATAATGACTATAAAATTTATATATATAAGTTAAAAGGTATTTATATCCTTTAGGGTTAATATTATCATTAATGACATTGTAATAACAGTTAACTAATATTATTAGACTTTGTAAAAAACATTGTGTTAAAAACATTAATAAAAAGGTTATTTAATGATTAACATTATTTCAAGGATGTCCATCATTTTTTTGGAAAATTTATAGGAATTATATTAATAAAGTTTATAAAAAGAATAATATGCATACAAAGTGACAACTCATCAGATTTTGAAAGGCCACTGAGCTTGAACCCATGACCAAAGGATGATAAGGGTTTTGAAACTGCCACCAGCCTATGTGATATCCTGGTTAGTGTGTCATTGTTTTAGAAAAACAATTTGACGATAAAAATTAATGATGAACCAATGGTGTTACTATTAAGGTTTATAGAATAATGTACTATATTGGGTAACTTGTGATAACCATTTTTTATTTGAAAAATAATTAGAGACATACAGAAAGTCTTTTCACTCATTTATGGATCTTATGATCTGTTAAAAGTGAATTTTAGTGCTTCAAAAATAAAAATTCAATTTTATTATATTCATTTATTTGAGTAAAGGGATAATTTGAAAATTTATTAAAGAGAAAAACAATGAAATTGTTATTATGAAATATAAACATATCAAGTAAGAATATTTCCTTATATTATTTGATAATAAAATAATTCCTCAATTTTATAAAAAGGATCCAGAAGTAAAATGTTATATATTACCTTAATATATGATGAATCATATGGTTTTATAAATCATCAAAGATTTATGGTTTTGAGAACCTTTACATTCCATTTATAAATCACTTTATTTTGATCAATTACCTCAATCATGATCCATAAATATTTACACTTTTCTTATTTTTCTATATTTTCACTTTCCGCCAATGTTAAACTAATTTGAAACCTAGTTATCTATTAGTCCATATGAAATTTTTTAATTACCAATATATCCTATAAAGAGGATATTTTGTATCCCTTTTATGATGTGGTGTTTTCAATAATGGTATTTTAAAATATCAATCTCTTTATTTCCTATATAAAGTTTAAATTGCAAGGTCACAATTTATTTAAGGTGGGTAGAATGTAACACCCCAAAATAATAAAAGAATAAAATTTTATTCATTAAAATATGTGACACACAAAATTGGGTTTATCTTGTGTTATATGATACACAAATTTTAGATTTCTTTACATTTAACATTTATTTTCTTCAAAATCTTGCATTATACCTAAGAATGAGTTTTACCAAATAACAATATACTATTAATATTATTATTAAATATAGTAGTTATTACGTATGTGTTGGAGTGGAGGGTAATAATATGATTAACTAAATTATGAAAATATATATTTAAAACACATTTATTGGTTATAAATAATAATTATAATCATTTAAAAGAAAATAAATATTTTTGGAAAAACTATTTTTTCTAAAAAAGGATTAATCACTATTGGCCCGCATAATTTAAAATTAATTTTTAAATATTTTATAAAATTTTTCTGAAAAAATAATATTAATTTTTGAAATATTAATAAAAAAATTATCTTAGGATGAATTTTTGGTATTTTTCAAAGAATTTTCATTTTTTAATGAATAGTGAAAATTACTAGAACTTAATTGAAGATTGATTTTTCATCTAAATAATTTATAATGATAAATTATATTATTAATTGGTTTTAAATTAAAAATTATTAAATTATACACATATTAATCCAGTTTAGTTTTTTGAAATCATTTTCATGTTAAATTTGGATATATAAACATTCCTAACTTTTGACTATTTTCATATTAAAAACCCACTTTCTCATTATGTCTCTCAGATTAATCTTAAATCAAAATTTTCTATTTATATGAATTTCATTTTGGAAAAATGGATTTAATATTTTGAATCATAATGATTTATAATTTCTAATAAGTTCTACTTATTTCTATAATGAAATGAATAGTGAAATAGTAAAAATAATTAATTACACCGGTTAGGGTAAAAATTTAATTGGGGTTAAACTAATAATATTGGGGTTAAAATGACCAACCAATTTTCCAACACCTAGTTTCTATTAATATTTATACCCTTAATATATATGGATCTATTTTAATGATTTTCAGGGACACTAGTCCCTGAAAGTGACCAATATAATAAGTTAAGTAAAGAAAAATATATTAAAAGAACCTTACTTACTTTTAATATTTATAATGCTCTAGGAATGGTAAAAACCCACATTGTTTTCGGTATACATATTATTTTGAAACATAAATGTGTTTTTTATCATAATAACTTATCTAAAATTTTAAGAGAATAATTAATTACTAAAAATTATTAATAAACACCAACATTGTAATTATTTATTTAATAACTAACTAAAATAAATCATACGAAATATATTAAATGTGAGGTAAATTGAATGAATTATTTTATTTCATTATTTTTTTATGAATATATAATTTTACATATTTTTTATCTTAATATATTCAAATTTCATCATTTTCTTGATATTTTAAATTCAAATAAAATAAATAATTTCAAGATTTTACATTAATATTATTTTATAACAAAGGATATTTTATTAAATAATTTACAATTAATAAAAAACCTATCTTCTACTAATTTATTTATAAATATCATTAAATATCAAATATTTTCCATTAATGTACCATTTTTTATTTTATAATGACGTTATTTTCCCCTAAATAGTAAATAACTCTATTAGTGTAGTTAATGTTAAAGCGGTGTTTTTGCATGTTACATGAACTTATGTTAATATTAAAATTCAAAGCACATATGATTTTTATTTTATAAATTATATATATTATTTATAATAACTGGGTCTGAATTTTGTAATAATTATCACTCTAATTTAGTCTAAATGGATAAATTACTTTCATTAAAAAACATGTTTACATAATGAAAAAAACAAAATGGAAAAATAAGAAAACTTAGTAGTTAAGGATCAAAATGTTTAAAACATGAATTATATTTTGTTTTGTAGGTTTGTATAGGCCATATAATCCTTTCACCCCATTAAATAACAATTTTTGAGACACATTAGGTAAGGGATATCTTTTAATAGTGAATAATATTTAGTATTTAAAAGAATACCTCGTGTCCTCAGCTATAAAAGGGTACTCACTCTCCCCCATTATTCAAACATTAAAACACGTGGGTTTAGAAAATAGATTCTAAAATAACTCCCAAATTACATTCCCTAATCCCTAAATCCTTATTTTGGGCATAAAACCAATCAAGATATATTTATGTGAAAATCAAAGAAGGATACCCAAAGAATATGTAACGTTATTATAAAAGTTTTTTAATTTTATTTCCTACTCTGCATCATTTAATTCTTATTATAACATGATTATATAATAACCTACGTATTTTCAATATAAGTAGTTTTTTTATTTTAAGTTTATGTTCTATATATTCACATACTTCCATTAAATGGGTTATTAAATCATCGTTCGTGTGTACGGCAGACTACCACCTTGTGAACCGATGTCATTAGTTTTTCCATTACCACCTTTAATTATTAGTATTAATAATGGATTTATAGTTTTATATATAATATATATGTTATTTATGATGTTATTATGCCTATATAATTATTATATAATGCATACCATCATGTTTTTCATTTGTTGGGAATACAATATCATCGCTCGTGTGTACGATGAACTACACCTCACGAAGCGATGTGATTCCTTCACACATTACATGGAATTTATTAAGGATGGTATAGTCAAAATATTTGATATATATAAAATAAATATGATACTATAATTATAACATATTTAAAATTTACTTTTCTTTTTTTCAATATAATAAGAAAATGGAAACAACTTTCATGCGTACGTATGGACTACCATATCCATGTATGGTGTATTTCATTCCCTATCACAAAATTTTAGGAATTACTATAAATACATATATAATGAATATATATTATATTTATATCATATTTTAAATTATTTTTATTATTAAATAAAGATCTAAGTAAAAGGAACAAAAAATAACAAGTCAAAACTTACTCGAAAAACACAGAAGTTATTACATGAAATAATGAAAATAATGATATATTATTAATTAATGGGTGAAAAGATGTTATAAAATAATAATATATGATATTGTAAAATTAATATGGTTCTGTTTTAAGTAAATAACAGTCTTAAAATAATTATACAATAGTTTAAATAGAATTCAACTAAAATAAAGCATAAGGTAGTGGATTTCATCTCAATTTCATTTCATTATAGAATTTGTTCGTGTGATGCACCTAATTTATTTTATATGATGTATATACAAAACATTTTTAAATGTAATATCATTAATAATTAATTATTCATGATATTTTAACTTTCAATTTGAATGATTTCATCTACGGTGATTTGAATTAATAGTTACCAAACGGTAAATAAATTCATAACTCAATTATTTTTCATTGGGTTATATTACTTTTTCATTGTCATTAATACTCTAATATTATTTGTATAATGAATTTGGAATATATTATTTTGTTTTTAAATTTGTTTTATGTGGATTTTTAGTTGATACACATAGTCGATTAATTGGGTGATTCTCACTTAAACTTTATGATCTTTTCAAGGGTTTACTTCCCAATATCAGTCTTATTCGGGATTTTTTACACATGAATTTCCATTAAAGGAAATTATTTGAAAAATGTTTAATAAAACCTTTAATTTTATAATCATATGGCCACTAATGACCTTTTTTAAGTGATGTTGTCATTTTCCCACTCTTTGGTACTTTTATTGAGAAAATGTTTTAATAAAATCTTGACTTCATTTCTCTCTTCATTCAGAAATCAATTTTCTAAAAAAATCATGTTTTCTAAAAAAACTCAAATTTTTTTCTTATCCTTTTAAAAATGATTTATTATAATATTTTTTACCCATTTTCCCCATTTAAAAATGTTTTTAAATTAATCTTCTTACAGCTATCTGAATAAGGCACTTTTCTAACTTTTTATCATGCAAAAGGAATGTTCCTTACAACATGTATAGAATTACCCACCGACATGACCATAATTTATTCAATTCTCCCTTTTCAAGTTTATGAGGATCTTTTTGAATAATTTTTTCATGTTTTTTTTAAATAATGGTATTTTCAACATGTTTTTAAAAATGAAACTAATATTTTCTTCAAGATTATTTGTAAATATATTTTTATTGTATTTTTATTCATAAAAAATAACAACCATTTTATTAATACTCCAATGGGTATATATTTATACCATTCATATTATTACTAAATATGGTTTATGGTCATTTTGACTAAGGTAAGTATTGAAAATTTACTTCCTTGATTCATTTTATAGTCAATAACTTCCCCTAAAATATTCACTTTCCTAGGATCATTAGACATTAAATTTCCCATAAATATCCATATTATTTACCATGGATATGATTATTACTTAAACCATATCTCATTTATATATACAATGTTTTAATTTGAATATTATTTGATTGAATAAAGAAATATTGATAAATTTGTATCCTTTACTCAATATGGATATTTAATATTAAATAATATTGATTCAAAAATTAAATCGATTATTCTGTATAAGAGGAATGATTTGAACTTGATGTTATGGGTGTGGATTTACATTATGTAGCCCCAAGATGGATCGGTAGGTCTCATGAGACAAATTAGTTAAGCTATAATTAAATGGTTTTTTACCTATAGTTTAAACCGTCTGGTGAAAGGGATTAACGGTAGTGGTATCATGTGTTATATACTTGATGTCCAATAATTATCTATTTCCTTTATTAAGTATTCAGTTATTAGTATGAAGGATATTTTCATTTATATTTTTTATAGATGCATATCATTATCATTTATTGATTAAATGTCTTGTGTTCTTAGTTATTTACCATGCCATATTGATTATTCCTTATCTATTCATACAGTCATGTAATTTAAATGTCATGTGTGTTCAGTTATTTACCTTTCCATACTGGTTATGCTTATTGATTCATGATTTATTCTATTGTACTAAACCATTACGGAACATTTAATCTCACTATTATGTTGTTTCCTTTTCTTAGGATTCCATGAAGTTTACTGTGATAGATTTTAGGGATATGTTAGATAGAATAATTTTATTCTTGGAAAATAAATATGTTTTAATTTTGGTATTCAAATGTAATGAAATATTTTAATATGTATCTAGTTTACCAAGACTACAAAACTATTAGGTCCTTTAGGATGTCATTACTTATATATTATGTTAATGTAATGGTAGAAAGAACTGGATATAGGATATTTGGGTCTATATCACTATAGTAATTTTTAATTAATATAAATGAAAATTTTAAAAAAAGTATTATTTTTTTCTCTTCACTTAAAAATCAATGTTTTCATAAAAAATCACAAAATTTCCGCATACTATAATTTTGATATGCTGATTTCAAAAATTATGAAATACTAATCAAATATAATTTATAAAATTTTAAAAAATTATTTATAATATTCTCTCACAAAAATAAATAAAACTCATTTCTCAAGAAAACATACTTTTGAAGAATAAAATGAATTTACTAAAAAAATTAATACAGATTTCATAATAATTAAATCAAAAAAAAATTTGAGTATGACCATTATATATATTTCATAATTCAATGAATCTTATTCATACCTACCAATTTAATAGATAGGTTATAAAAATAAAATTTAAATATTAATATTTCATGGTTCTTTTAATCTCAGTGTTGTTTGTTGTACATGCTATCAAACATAGAATTCATTTAAAAATATCAAAGAGTTACATTATTATTTTATAAAAGTTTATCCATAGTTTTTTGGGGTGTTTGGATATATTTTTTTTCTAGTTATTATATGATGAGTTATTCCTTGACCCTTATTATTTTTTTGTTTTAGTTATATTTCAAAACTATTTATTTCCATACAAGTGATTCCTGAATTACAAAGTGGGATTTCAATAATTCCTAGTCTAAATCTATTTTTTAAATTATTTATCATAAAAAATCATTCCTAGTAGTGTATACTTTGTTTCCCTGACACTAGTAGTTATCTTATGGTGATCCGGAATGTTCCTTAGTCCTTGTGATGGGTCATATTTGGAGATGTGGAAGGTTAACCAGGATTAGTTCAAAAAAATGGTATTAGGGTTAGGTTTTATTTTATTTTATTTGGGGATTCAGGGTATATAGGAGATTGTATTATCGTGTTTCTATAAGTATATATAGAGAAGTGTATGGAAAACAATTTTAGTATGGAACCTGGAATTGTGAGGGGATATAAAGAATGTTTAATTTAAATTTTTGGTTTAATTTATCCTTCCTTTTAGGAAAAATTATATCTTTTAAAAATGTTATAAGGGTGATGTTATGTTATACAGGCATTTTTCACATTCTTTAGACCATGCACATAGGTCATGCATCTTAGAAAGGTGTGGTTATGTAATGTTTTCAACTTTTGATGGTTCTTAATGATTCCTATTGACATTGAGAGTTTCATATGGTTGATATTTATAATGTCTATATTGATATAATGTCTCTCTTACCCTGTATTATTTTAAATTTGAGATGAATTGAGAAGATTTACTAGAAGAACTATTGTTATTTTGTTATATTGGTTTAATTTATTATGTTCTGACCTTTTTTGTTCACTTTAAAAAAGATAATTTTTTTAATCATAATTAGTTTTATAAAATATCCTTAAATTTATATAAAAAGTTTTGTTTTTTTGAGAATGACTCATAAATATAATGTCAATTGGTATGAGATAATAGAACATATTTTCAAGATATTTTTTATAATATTATAATGGAGTTTTATAATTTTAATAGTTTAATTATTTAATCATAAAATAAAGAATTCATTATTTTCCCATTAAAAATTTTTATAAGGGAAATTTCATTCCTTTATATAATATATGGATTTTTAGTTGGTGGTTTACCTATTTTATAAATAAATAGTAATAAGAAAAAAATAGATTTAAAAAAAAAGTTGTTTTAAAAAATTTACAGCGTAAGGAATTTGACTTTCATTTTTTAAAAAATATTTTATTATATAGAAATTGTTTTAATAATGGGATTTCATGAGAAGATTTAGTTATAATAAAACATTGGGTTTGAATTTTTGTGATGGTATTTTTTTCAAAATTTTAAGAGTTTCAAAATAATATAATTTTTTTTCTAATATTAAATTCCTTTATGTATATGTACGTATTTCATTAAATGGTGTCTACTTGTAAACATTATTATTAAAGGGGAATTTATTTATGTGTTTAGTTTCTGGATACATAATTTATGATTTTTTTTATTTTTGTAATAAGTAATTTTTCTTAAAGTAGGGGGTGTAAAATAGTGTGTGACTCATTTAAATTTAATTCTTACTAAATAAGTTTTATATCTCGATCTCAATGATTTATTTCAAGTAAAAACTAATTTGAAAGGGGTTAATAATTAATTTTATTAATTATTATTCCTTTATCATAAATATATAGTGTGTTTAGTTTGTATGTGTTTTTAAGTTGATTGGTTTTATTGTTTTGGTACTTTATTGTTCCCTGAAATAAATGAAAGTACATGTGTATTCAATTAATAATGTGATATTTTAAAATAATGTTTTCAAGAGGTTTTGTTCATTTTTTATTTACTATTAGTTTAATTTTTTATCAAAAATATTCCTTTTAATATCATTTTGACTAGAATCGTTAAGGATTTTATTTCAAAAAAAAAGTATTTTCATGGATAGATACCAACCATATGATTTTGTTATAAAAATTGGGTGGTCTAAGTTTAAATTAATTTAACTTGAATGTTTTATATTATACCTATTATAAGAATTTATTTTGTAAATCAGTTTCCAGCAATGTAAACATATCTATTTTCTAGTTTTATTTAATTTATTGGAGTTACTTTATAACATATTCTTA
The DNA here is from genome assembly GCA_963277665.1 of Viscum album. NCBI lineage: Eukaryota > Viridiplantae > Streptophyta > Magnoliopsida > Santalales > Viscaceae > Viscum > Viscum album. The sequence goes on along the minus strand of OY728150.1, from coordinate 2,000,361,933 downwards.
GATCTTTGCGATTTGATTCATTTAGTTTATGATTTTTAGGTAGTTTTTAATAATGATTTTTATGTTGATCCCTATCTGTGGATAATTTTGAAGTTATTTACCTAGAATATTTATATATTCAAACATGGTTTGGTTTAATAAAATTTATAAAGGTATTTTAAAATGAGTTTATGTTGTAATTTTCTAGTTTTTTTCTTTTTATTTTTAATATAAAATAATATTTAATATTTTTTAGTTTCATTAATTTAGTTTCACTAAAGATGTTTAATTTTGATCATGATATTATTATTAATGATTGTATTGAAATATTCCTGGTTAGAGTTGAAGTTCAGAATTGTATTTTGGAAATAAATCCATGATAATAAAAAATGAAAATTGATGAATATATTATTTGTTTTAAAAAGGATTTTTGTTTTTTTGAAGGAATTTTTTTCAAATCACATTGTGGCTAATTATTTTTAAAGTTTTATATGCGATAAAATTACTTATACACTTAATTATATGGTATATATTATATTTTTTTTTTGATTTTGTGGTTCATATAATATTAAATTATTATATATTTACAAACTTGGTTCAGTTATAATTTAACTATGATATTAATTTTATTTATTTATTCAGTTTTGTATGATATTTAGTTCTCCTAAGTTAAGAAAAAACTAAATTCTCAGGAGAAACCCATTTGTGTTTAAGGTTTTCATTGGAACCAAGGTGATATGTACTAGATTTTGATATTTTTTTGTGTTGATTTTCAATCATTTTCCAAGTTTACCATGGATTTTGATGACTAAGGGATATAGATTATAGAAAATAGAATCCATATATAGTAATTTATTAAGTTTTTCAAATCGAAATTTCTTCCAGTGTTTGATAAATTTTTAGTTTTAAAAAAAAATTATAGTTAAGGATGTTATTTTACATAGGGAGTGTGAAACCATGTAATGAGTTTGTAGACCATGTAGTTAGTTCCCACTTTTTTTCCCTTGTATGAGTCTTTCGATTGAGTAGTGCATATGAAACTCATGTAGGGAGTGCATGTGTAATAGTACAAAAATGAATATTTGTGGAGGAACTTCAATGGATGTACCATGTATGAATTTTGTGAAGTTTGGGAGTCATTTGTGATAACGAGGTAGTGACTCTAAGTGAACTATAAAGGATGGTTCTACGTATCATTTTTTCTGGGGCTGGTTCATGTGGGAGGTTTATGTTAGATAATTTTTGTGGTGCATAATAAAAGGGTATAAAGTAATTTTATTGATCAGTGATATTTTAAGATTAATTTTCATATAAATACCCCATTTAAATTCATTAAGGATCTATGATAGGTTAAAAAATATATAGAAATTAATCAAAAATCAGAGAATAATAGAATCCCAAATAAAAATATCATCTCACAAACAAGAACATTTTTTAATGAAAATTATTCCACAAAGCTTTTCAAGATGGAGAGTTTCAGAGGGAAATTTGTAAGAGTAGGGTCTAAAAAGTAGTTCATGAGTTTTTTTTTGTGAATAATCTTGTGAAATAATGGGTCGTTTATCATGTGACCCTATGAAAATAATAATTCATTTATCATTAAGAAAATTATTCAATGAATAGTATTATGTGTAGCACTTATATGCAAGGTGGTTTTTATTTAATGTGGATAATTCTAGTAGTTTTTCTAAAATATAAGGAGTGTGTTTGTGAATAATGTTTTGGTGATCATGATTAAAATAAAATAATATGTTCTTGACAATGTGGAAGTGACCTTCATGTCAATAAACTAATTAATAATTCATTTGAAGTATTGAGTATGGAGGAATTGATGGAGGTGATCTGGGAGAGGTAGTGTATTATAGCTTAATTCATTGTGAATACAATGCATCAGGAATAGACTAAACATGACCAGTCTTTTTTAATTCACTAAGATAGTGAATCATAGTGGATTCTGGCATGATCGACAAATCATCAACATATGCTCCTTCGATTTTACTTTAGTGGGGAACCAAGTAGATATTTTTTTGTCTTGTATTTTAATTTTTTTCATCTTTGATTATTGTGGGTGTATGATTAAGAATAAATATTTTACAAGGTCCTACCAATGTGGGAATAATATCCTTTATACATAATAAAAATTGAAAACCATAATTCACCCCATCCCTCTCAGGGTGTCTTGGGTTGTAATAAGTGTTGTTAAAGAAAGACTGTAGGTGTTGAATCTGACATTTTAATATCACTATATAGAACATAATTAATGATAAATGGGTTATTAAATTTAATAGAATTAGTAAAAAAGTATATAATAACATGATGATATATCACCTATAATGTCTTGTAATATTAGTTTTATCTACCACTATTAATGGTATATAGTTTAGTTATTTTTTAGAACTATCCATGACTGAAGTAGAATTAATGATACTTGATTTTGATTAAAAGTCTATGAATACCATATCTGGATCTATGTAAAACCGAATCTATATAAAGGTAAGGATATTTACTAGTTCCAAGTACATGTGGGATAAATTGGCCAACATTTCTGAATGTGACTTTAGTGTAAAGTAAACAAAGATTCAATTACTTGATAATAAGTTTGAAATTTTGAAAATGAACCCTAATGAAAATAATGATAGAATCTTCAAACAAATAATTTAAGTTGTGGGGATTTTTAAGGATAGGGTTGATAAATAAAATATATTGATATTGTATAGAATTTTTTCTTCGTTTTCAGCTTTGTGAAATATTAAATTATTATCTCTTAAAGAGATGGATTTGTTCATGTTATCTCTTGATGATCTTATAAGTAAACTAAAGGCCTATAAAATGAGAGTTAATATTGAAATAACTTCAAGTCATTCAAATAAGGATATTAATTTTAAATATATGGATAAACTTTAAATTTCTAAAGGTAGCATTGAAGAAGAGGACGTGAATGATTAATTCATCTATTTAGTGGCTAGGATACTCAAGATAGGAAAAAATATATTCAAATTCAAGCTTCCTCTGGCATGTTTTCAATGCATAAAAGTAAGTCACATTGTATATAGGTTCCAATGAATATTAAATTATGAATATAGTGAAGTATTTATTATACAAAATACTTGAAGAAGCTTAGCTCCAGAGAAGATATTCAACAATTAGAAGCTCATTTAGAAAGACTTTTTAGAGGAAGAGCTATTTGAATAAGAAAGAAGATGATAGTGAATATTATATTGGGTAAGAAGAAATAGAATTTAGGTTTGATAAAGAATATTACATTATGGAAACTATTTAATAGATAGTCCATAAAAATGAAGGTTTTAAGGAACTAGAATTTAATATTAATCTCAAGGTGGAACTTGAGGGGGATCTAGAAGAACATTATATAAAAACATTGAAATATTGAAAGGATGGAGCTTTGTTAAAAATTAAATTTTAAAAAACAAGAAATGGGTTATCGATGAAATCAATGCTATCATAGTGGAGAGAGAGAAATTGGTTGATTCACTTGAATAATAGGTTGTTTCACTAAGAAAGAAACTTGAATAAGAAGTGAAATCCAGTGATTCATATTATAAACTATGATTTAGAAGGTTGACACATGTAGAATTGATAAAAACATTCAAGAGAGGATCTAAAGGGGTTAATAATTTTTTAAATGAACAAAGACTCTGACTTGTGGGTAAAAATTAGATCGATTGTGATATTGGTACATCAAAAGTAGTAATAGTTTTAGATTTGAAAAAGGTAAAACAAAAGTATGTCTATTTTATCATCAAAATAATCCAAAAAAATGTTTGATTATGGGTCACTCTAAACATAGGAAACTATAAGACAATAAGAAATCCATAATCTTTGAAGAAATTTAAATAACCAAGGTAATATACGAAGGCTAAGGAAACGTGGAGGAATGAAGGAGATATAATTTTTTCTTGCATAAAGTGTAAACTATGTGGATTTCAAGACCACATCCTTTCTTACTATGAAGAAGCAATGAATTATTTAAATATGGAAATTCCCAAAAGTTGATAGAGAAGAATGTGTCCATATCATTCATCTCATAAAAGAAAATATTTCAATGGGTATTTCTTTTATTATTTTAATTCTATACGTAAATCTATTAATTATATGAAAAGGATAAGAAATTACAGTTACCATCACGAAATTCAAAGGTAATTGAAATATAAACAATATGATAATATTGATTTGAAAAATATACTCACTATTCAATGAATAATAATAGTATAATTAGACCACTATTGAAGAAGAGAAAGAGGGTAGTAATTCATCACCCTCAACTCAACATAGACCCACATGGAAGTAAAATAATAATGGAGATATGAAAAAACTAAAACATATTACCCTAAAATAAATAAAAAACAGTATTACATAGATATAATATAGTGGGTACTCATCCCACATGAATGAAAATATGAACTTTTTAAATAATTTTAAGGGAAGAGTTAATGGTATAGATATTTTAGACAATTAAAGAGATTTAATGATAAAAAAAGTAGAAATACCTATCTAACAGGTGATGAGTTAATAAAGAAAAAAAATTTTTATGTAGATGGATTTATACACAACCTATTTATTATGATTCAACTCTATGAAAATGCTCTGTAGGATACAATTAATTAAAAGGGTTTTATTATCAAAGCAAAGACCGACAACTCTCTCATGAAATGATATATATAATAAAAGGAAATATTTTTCAATTAGATAGTAAAGAAGATTCATTTATTCTAAAATATGATGAGGAGAACAACATAAAACATTGGAGGCTTGGCCATAACAATTAACAGATAATAGAGAACTTATCCAAACTAAAATATGTAGTGAATACTCTTATTTTGAAATGAGCTCATGTAATGACTTGTGATTCTTATATGTGGGGAAATATGGTCTGAAATATATATCGTAAAAAGAATTAAAGTTCCTCTAATATGATCGACCTAGTGTGACTATTGTATTTGGCCAAATGAATATATCAACCACATATAGGGAATGGTATTTCATTCATTTTATTGATTATTAAAGTATAATGGCTTGAGTGATTTCAATATAGAGAATGATGGAGGTGTTTTACTATATAAAGAGGTAGAGGAACAGAGTATGAAATGTAACCAAATACCTAATAAATATATCATGCTCCAATAATGGAACCTGATATATTTCTTCTGAATTTAAATACTACTTCAAGAAACATAGAATTAAGTATAAGGTATCATCATTAAAAACTACATAATAGAATAGATTTTTTGAATAAATAAATTGGTAGGTGAATAATATTTCCAAAACTTACCTCATTTAAAATTGCATCTCACATCACTATTGGAAAGAAGTATTGTAATTTGTGTCGTACATATAAAACTCGGTGATTCTCATCCCAATGTAATAAAGGAAACTATATAAAATGTTGAATTTAATGAATCTTATATTGAAAAATTTTTGGGTCTTTAGATGAAAACATTATATACAAGATAACGAATTAAATTAGGGAAATTTTGTTGATGTATAAGATGAATAAACATTTCTAGGCTACTCTTTGGATAAATTCCTAAAAATCCTTCAATAATAGGGTGGATTTAATTGTGGAGAGTAATGATGTCAAATTCATTGAGGAATATGATTGGAATAATTCAATGAGTTCCACTTTTAAAGACATTTATGATAAATAATAAGAAATTGACACAAATCCTATCATTTCACAAATATCCCAAAATAATGAAGATTCTATGGATAAATCAGAAAAAGATATATTTTCTGAAGAAATTCAGCATACATCTCAGAGGGGGATAAGAGAACAAAAGTTGATATATCCAATATTATTAGAGACAATCCCACTCCTACATATACATGAATAATAGAGAATGTTGAGAATGTTTCTCTATTATCAATGGAAAAAACAACATCATTTTAAGAATAAGTAAAGGTAAAATCATGGGTTAGAGCTATGAATTAATAATTGGATAAAATTGATAAAAATAAAATTTTCAAACTGGTAAAGAATCCTTAACATCACAATGTGATCACAACAAAGTGGATCTTCATGAATAAATTCCACAATCATGTAAATGTGATCTAAAATAAGGCACATCTAGTTTTTAAAGTCCCTGTATAGATTAAAGGGTTGATTTTAAATAAAAAATTTCACTAGTGGATAGTCTTGAGTCAATTTATAACATTTGGTGATAGAAAATTGAGCAGGTTTCAAGACTTATTAGATGGATGCTAAAACATGCTATTGAATGTTTCTCTATAATAAGAGGTATATATTGAATATCTACTAGGTTTTTTGATTTTTAATGATGAAACCAATGTGTGGAGGTTAATTAAGGCCTTTAATAGTTTCAAAAAGGCACTAAGGACATGGTATGTTTGAAACTAGTTATAGATAAAGAATATGGAGTTTAAAAGGGGTGGTGTTGATCAAAAAAATTGTGTAAAAAATCAAGGATGAACCATTTGTGGTATTAGTCTATGTGGAAAACATTATCTTTGGTGGAAGTAGGATGAAATCAATGGAGGACTTTTTTAGGATGATGAGATCATAATTCAAAATATCAATGATAGGTGAACTCACTTATTTTATAGGAATACAAGTGGTTTAGAGAATAGGATTTACATTTTTCTCTTAGACTATATATAAAAAAGAGCCACTGGAGAAATTTAATGTTCATGATTATAGACCAATGTCAACTCTGATTGTAGTTAGAAAAAATGTTGGAATAATAAATATGGAAAATATCTATATCCTAGCTTATATATGAGTATAATTAAAATCTTTCAATATTTGTTTGTGATACTTCTAAATAACATTTTCTCAATATTTTTAGTAGACTATTTTCAAAATAATCCAATGGAAGATATATCATAACAATTAAATGAATTATGATGTATATAAAAGGTACTCTTAATTTTGGCTTTCTCTATGATGTAGGAAAGGATCATGAGTACATTGTATTTTATGATACTAATTAGGCTAGTGATGTGATGGACCAAAAGTTCACTAGTGGTGGTGAATTATTTATTGGAAGAAAATGTTTAGGGTGGATGAGTTAGAAGAAAGAAAACACTTCCTTGGGAATGGTAGAAGTATAGTATACATCTATAACCAAGACTTTCACTTAACTTTTAATGATTAATTAATAGTTTGATGAAATTAGTGATGATTTGAATCATCCTATGCTAATCAACTATGACAGAAAGAGTTTGATTGGTCTAATGAAGAATCACATTCAACACTCTTATACTAACCATATTGTTATATAGTATCACATTATTAATGAAAATATGGAACAACTATTGTTCAAGATATATTATTTTGGAAATAATGAAGAAGAGGACGAAATTATTACTAAGTCATTAGCTACATAAATTTTTGAGAAGCATCGGTAAAACCTAGCTGTATAGCCACCTCATTAATCTTAAAGAGTTTTGTAAGTAACCATATCCACATGAATTTAATTATTTCTAAATGTTTATTAAGTAGTAGAATATTAATGGGGAGATAAAATCCATGAGGTGTATTATGTTGAAATATATTCAACTATTTTTTCCTCATATTTTATTGTGAGAAGGGGATATTGACTAGTGAAATAGTAAAATTTAACTATGTACAATAAAAGGGGGATATATTATTTCAAGTGGTTTTATGAATGATATTCTCCCACAAAGGGAAATTTTAATGAATGATGGTTAAGGGGAGTTTTGGAAAAAGGAATGACATGAGTCGTGGAATTATATCAAAAAAATCATGAATTCTATACAAAAAAAATACTCATGTATATGTAGAGTGATAGATATATTTTTCTATCATCTTCTGGAGGATGAATAGAATGTGTGCGAGATTGAATTTCACATTGGATTTATAACAAACCCAAAGAGGGATAATTTTAAAAAAAAGGTGAACCATGAAAGAGTTTTTTTTATGTTGTGGTTATTATTAATAATTTTTTATGTTGATCAAGTAGTTCAATTACTAAGGGAGAAATATTACAAAAAATAGAAACAAGAAATGAGAATTCACAATGTTTATAAAATGGAACTATTATCCATTGTTTGATAATTTTTTTGGTGGGAAAAAATTATACTTAAGGGTGGCTTTTCATATAGGGACTATATATCTATGTATCAACTATATAGACAATGTAGGTAGTTCAGGGTGGTTGTCTTTTATAGGAGTTTTTTGACTACATATCTATTGCACAACTCACACAGGGATTACAAGATTTATAGTACCTAAAAAATGATTTGTAGAGGAACATCAGGGAATTTCCCATGTAGGACATTCAAAAAGGCTGGGAGTCATTTCTGATGAAGAGGTAGTGATACTGGGTGGAATATAAAGGACGGTTTCACATAGAATTTAACTAGGTAACAGTTACCAAAAAAGGATTATGATAGAATGTTTTTAAGGTGCAATAAATAGATTAATGTAATTTTTGTGATCAATGATATTTTTAAAATACATTCACAATAAATACCTCATCATTCACATCATTAATGATCAATGAAAATAAAACAATGTTCTAGAGATTAATGACGAAATTTTTAATTCTAAAATAACATATAGAATCATCATCTCAAGAAGTATTTTGTATGAAAATCAAAGGAGTTTGCAAAACAGTTCATAAGGATGAGTTTTATGGGGTAGTTTGTGAAGACAGGGTCTATGAAGAAGTTCATGGGGGGAATTTTATGAATAATCTACTGAATCATCATTATACATAGCATGATGTAGTAAAAAATTATACTAAATGGATGATAAATCATAGTATGTGGTGAATAGTATTCAATATAGCACTTATGTCCAATGATGTTTTTAGCATGAATTTTTTTCATGGCTATTAATAGTAGTTTTTCTAGAGACCGAGTTGCACATTGGTTTATAATATTATATTTTTCATGATAAAAATAAAATAATATTTTCTCAACAATGTTGAAGCGACCTTTAATTCATTAAACTAAGTAATATTTATTTTGAATGGTGATCAAAGATGAGTCAACAAAGGTGATCTGAAGGAGGCAATGCGTTATCATTGGATTCATTGTAAATGCAGTGCACCTATCATGAAGTAACCATGAACAAAGTTTTATAATACGATACATTAGGTAATAATAGTGGATTATGGTATAACTAAAACATCATCAAAATATTCTCCTTAGATTATCCCTTAGTGGTGAACCAATTAAAAATTTATGTGTCCAGTATTTTCATTTTTTTTCATATGTGATTGTTGTGGGTTCATGATTAAGAATATATATATGAAGTGTTTCTCCCAATGTGGGAATAATATACATTATAAAATAATAAAAATTGGACACCCCGATTCACCTCCCACCTCTAAGGGTGTCTCATGTTACAAAAATTGGAATCAAATCCATGTTATAGGCATTGAAATTTTCATTTGAATCTCATTATCAAGAGAATAATGAATGCTAAAGCAGTTTCTATATATGATATAAGAATATATCATGCCTATAATAAAAATATTTTATATCACCCATGATCTCATATCATATAAGTTTTCACTTCCACTATTCATGGGATAAAAGTTTGTGATGTTAACTCTCCATGACTAAAGCACAAAATATGTTGCTCAGTTCTGATGAAAAGTCTTATAATACCTTATCAATAGATTTATAAAATAAAATATATTTTAATTTAATTAGTTGAACCAATTCCAAGGCCATATGGGATAAATTTTATAACATTTATTAATTTAATAGTAATAAGAAGGAATTAAATCTTTTAAATGTTTTATAATAAGTTTGATGATTTCAAAATGAACCATGATGAAAATTATGACAATTTATAGAACCAAATCACTAAATTTGTGAGATATATTAAAGGAATAGGTGATTAAATAAAAGGAATTTATATTATAAATAATTTATTATGATGAATACCACCCCTATATAATCTGAAAGTATCAAATCTTAGAGAGAGGTATTTTGACAAGTGATCTCTTAATGATATACAAAATTGTCTGGTGGATTATGAAATAATTGTTATGACTGAAGGAATGTAAATTCATAAAACTAAGAAGACTATGTTTAAATATATGGAGAAACATTACATCTCCAAATGAGGTGATGGAAAAGTATATTTGGATGATAAATTTATCACTCTAGCAGGGAGGATGTTCAAAAGATGAAAAGGGATATTCAAATGAATGTTGCCTCCAACATGTTTTTTATATGGAAATGTTGGGAACTTTACAGTGAGAGGACCAAGAAGATTAAATGATAAAGATAGTGAATTATATGTTATAAGAAATAATTAAGAAACATCCCTCCTATAATTGACTCTATCATTTTGAGTTCATCTCTATTTAAGTTCTAGAGTAAGAGATACGTGAGTAAGGAATAAGATAATAATAAATATTTTACGGGGGAAGAAGAAATATAATTTTTAAGTCTAATATAGAATATGCTATGATGTAAAACATTGAATAGGGGGTTGTAAAAATAAATATGAAAACGAACTAGGTTTTCTTGTTGATCTCATAGTGGAACTTGTGGAGGATCTTGAAGAAAATGATATACTAAAAAATGAACAATATTATAATTTTTTTAAATTTATCTACTAAATATATTCATCAAATTGAATTTGATATTTAATGGGTACAAGAAAATGCATAAAATCATTTTTAATGCTTTGAATAAGTTCTTTAATACAAATTAAATATTTAAGAATATGAAAATTTTATCGATGATCTTAATTTTCTCCTAGAGGATAGATATAGTAAGGTCGATTCCATTAAATTAGAGGTTGTTTCATTGAGAAACAAAACTGAATAATAAGTAAGATAAATTGATTATCATAATAATATACAATTAGGGAGGTTCAAAAATTGATAATTGATATAAAGGGTCATGTGAGGCTTGGCGGTGTTAATAACATCCCGAATGAACAAATAATATGAATTGTGGGTAAAATTTTGATCAGTTATGATGTTGAGAAATCAAAATAAGCAGTAGTAATATAAACAAATCAATGTAGAAGGTTGGTTATACATTTATAAAACACAAGTCACCATAAGTATGGAAATGATCTCTACAGACAAATAAAATCATAGGGATGAAAACAATCCATAATACTGGAAGAATTTTAAATAACCAAGATGATATACTAATATTTGGGACATGTTGGTGAATTAAGGATATAATATTTTTCATCTTATAAAGTGTAAATTTAGAGGGTTTCTTAGCCACAACATGTCCTACCATAATGAATAAAATAGCTATTTTAATGGGTAAATGCTTAAATGTTTTTAGAGAATAATGATCCATATAATTAATCTCATAGAAGAACATATTTTTGTGCCTATTTCATTCATTTTTCTAATTTTAGAAATAAATCTATTGATTGCATGAAAAAGAGAAGAAATCATTGTTACTTTCTGGGAAGTCAGAGTAAAGTGAAGTCTTAAAAACATGATAATATTTATTTGAAAAAAAATACACATGTTATTGAAAAAATAAGAATGGTATGATTATAATATCAGTTTAGAAGGGAAAGCGGTGTTGGGGAAAAATCCACAAGGTGATATTTTTTTGTTTTTAGGATGAATGTTTTTTTTAATTTTGACAGTTGAAAAATATTAAAAAGTATTATTTTTTATGGTGTCAAAATTTCCCAATTCTCTCCAAATTTATGTGTATGATTTTTTATTGCAATATAAGATTGGTGTTCATGCTCAAAATAGAAAAGGAATTTTTAATCATAGTAACAATGTGGACCATGTGGTAGGTGTATGGATCTGTAAAAGAGGTGGGAGGAAAATAATGAGACCTATTAGAGGGTTTTTTTGCATGGAATTATTTTTGTTCAAGGGTTCATCACTTGGGATGATTGTGGTACCATGTAGGAATCACATAGTGATATGGGGGAAGGAGTTGACATAGGTTAAAGGAAGGAGTGTGAACAAGTTGTGAACATTAATTTCATGATTATTTGTGGTTTTGGGATTTCTATTAAATTATAAGAAACCCATAATAACATAATTTAAAAGAGTTAAAATTATCTTAGTGGTTCATAATTGGTGATTTCCCTATAGTTGGAAGGCTATTTTCATAGAAAATTAGTAGTAAAGGGATTCAGCAAGGGAAGTGTGTAGAGGAAGAATTCTACACAGTAAATGCCTGAAAGAGGTAAACCACTTGGGATATGGTAAGATTCCATATAATAATTGTGTATAAAATAATCTTGTGTTTAATGTTATTCATAGCTTGTGCATAGTTGAAGGTGTGTCGATTGGTCAATGATTAGTGTCCACATGGTCAGTACGTGAAGGAGGAGTTATCATAGAATAAATTCATGAAGGATTTTACATGAAAAATAAAGTTACAATATAAATTACAATTCATGTACTAAATGAAAATTGAGCTTAATAACACAATCACATAGGCATGAACCAATTCAGAGCTAATACATATAATCTAAAGAACCTTTTGAAGGAGAAACGAATTCACTTCCGCAGAGAGAGTAGTGTCCTTAAAAAGGGTGATAGGATTTAAACCCAAGGAAATAAATACCACACCAACCCTTATGAAAACAATGTGTTGTAGTGGATTCTGGTACACTAGCACGTTTCCTTTGTATATTCCTTGGACTTCCCAAATAATGATAAACTAAGTAAAATTATTGTATCTTGTGTATGTTTTATTTTTTTTTCTATATTATTATGCGAATGAGAGAGAAGAGTGTTTGTTCTAACAATGAAACAAAATCCAAATGGGGAATTTATTTTATCTTACATACCCTAATTCACCCAATACCTACTCAATATACTTAACTAAATAGGTCTAATAGGAGGAGAGGACATTATCTTCCACAACTGATCATGGCCCTCATATAAGGAAAAGTAAATAAGCAGTAAAGATAATCAGTCATAAATTGACCTCAAATAGATAAATAACAACAACATATGGATACTAGATAGTGGGTTATTATCCCCCATGATTAAATAAATAATCCTTTTAAATAACCTTAATTGATTAGTTGATGGGAAAGATCATTTTGGTAATGAGGTTTATGGTAGATAGTTCATGGAGCATAATGTGAAGGGGTTTAATTTAATTTTGGTAACTAATAATATTTTTAGAATTCTTTGCCTATAAATATCCCAATATTCACTTCATTAAGTACTTATGAGATGTTAAAAAAGATCTATATATTAATCCAAAATTAAATAACTCCAGAATTTTTTATAGATAGATTATCTCATAGACTAGATCAATTCATGAAGCAAAGGTGTTTGAAAATCTATTCATGTGGGAGAGTTGTGCAGTAAAGTTTTTGAGGTCAGGTTTCATGAAGTATTTAATGAGGTGGATTTACATGAATAAAATAATTAATAATAATTTCATGTAGAATGAGTTCATAAATGAATAATAATTCATATAGTTTTAATCATACTGTGCAATGAAGAATATTTTGTGTAGAACCAACATGCTAGGTAGATTTCTAGCATAAATTTTTACATGGATATTTCTGGTAGTTTTTTAAGAGTATGAGGAGTGAATTGGTGCATTATATTTAGGTTATCATGATGAAAATAAAAAATATTTTTTTTAATAATGTAAAAATGACCATCAAGTAATTGAACTGAGGAAGAATCGATTTGGAGCAGTGATCAAGGAGGAGTTGACAAGGGTGATTTGAAGGAGGTGGTGTATTTTCCCTAAATTCATTATCAATATAATGTTCTTTTAATATATTTATTATGAATAAACTCTTATAATACACCAAAATAGGGAAGAATTTTGGACTCTGGTATGACTCATACATCACTGGTCTTTGTATATTCAGTAATCCATTAGTAGTGAACAAACAAAAAATCATTGTGCCAAGTGTTTTAATTTTTTTATTTATGATTATTGTTGTTATCTGATTAAGTATACATATTTGACAATTTCCTACTAAATTTTGAACAAAATACTCTATAATGTAATAAAAAATTCAACACTCTTATTTACCCTTCCCCTATTAGGGTGCCTAAAGTTGAAACAGTTTTGATAAATGGTTGTCTATATTCTATGTAATGTTTTTGAGTATATAATATTATTATTAAATGAAAAAGTTATTTCTTCCATGGAATTTATGCAGGGATTTCTGGGGGTATTTTTTATGGATGGGATAATTTTCTCACCCAAAGTTTAATTTTGAAGAATTTATTTTGATATTTGTTAGTCTTGGATTTTAGTTGGATTTGGTTTTGAAATATAAAATATTTGGGTGGTTTTCTAAAGGAGGTGGTAAATTTCATGGTCATCATGCACAAGATCCCTTCCCATGTAACTTACACACGAAAAAAATATTTTTTTAAATGAGAATCTAAAGTGGTGGATTCCTAAGGAATTCATTAATTTCTCTTACACTCACCTAGGGCTCACCTCCTAACCCACCCTCACATCAAACTTCCCTATAACTCACCCACCTATTCAATTTATCTCTAAAATCAACGTTAAGGTGGAACTAAACTCCAAGTAAGTGACTCATATCATCTTATTGTTCCTTATTCTTCACACTTATATTCAATTTCTCTCTCCTAATAGTATTAAAAGTTGATTGTTTTGATTTTTTTGGATTTTGATAGGTGATTATCATAATTTGGTATTACAAATTTGATTTAAGGATTCATTTTCTTTTTATTTAGTGGATAAACAACTTAACAGTTTTATTCTATTATTTTTTGGTAAGTGGCTCCATTATTTATCCTTTCTTGATTAAACCTTGGATGATTTATTTTTTAGTATTGGATTTTATTTAATATAAATGTTATAATATTTATATTTGATGAATATATTGATTTCACATGGTTTCTCTTATGATTTTTTTTGTTTTAAAGTTAATTTCTAATTTTTTTAAATTCTAAAAAAATATTCCCATGGAAATAATTCCCATTGTATGTTTGGTAAAATAAAAACTATGGTTTTTCTTGAATAAATAGGAAATAATTTTTGAAATGGTTCTTTATAAATTATAATGAATTTCTATAATGCTCTTATCAATGTTTTCAACAAATAATTAATTTTTTTGTTATATTTAAAGGTATTTTTTAATAATGAATTTTGAACTTGTGTTTTCTTTATAAATAAAAATTCTTTTTAATTGGTTTTAAAGATGTAAATCAATATCCTTCCAAAAAAATTCAATCATGTATAACCTATTAGGTATATTTTGGTGAATTTTTTGATATATTTCATCCTTTGTACCTTAAATATTATCCCCTTGAATTTTATATCATTCCACTATTAGTGTCAAATTATGTGAATAGATATTCTTGGATTATGAGTAATAATTTGATATTTACATGTTTATGGAATGGTATATTCATTAATGGGACATCAGAGGTGATAATTAATTTATTTTTGATAAATTATTTTTTAAACTAATTTTATTTTATTGTGTTGTGACATAATGTATTATTAACCTCCATTTTTATATTATGGGAATCCTTGGGTAGTTAGGTGGGAGATCAATTGAAGTATAAGAGGTAAATAAGTGTAATTACTCTAATTATAGGCTATTTTTCCTCCACAAACTCTTGTAACACCTATAATGGATATTATTACCTCTTAGTATGTCAACACATCATTGATTTATGCTATCAAGACTACCCTTAATGGTGAACCAAGTAAAACATTTTGTCCCCTAATTTATTTTCCTACATTCGAATATTTTGTGAATTTTTTATAACTAAAAGATTTTTTTTCTTAATATAGTGAGTAAAATATACTATAATGAAAAAAAGAAAACATGAAAACCCTAATTTGGCCTCCCCCTCTAAGGGTGTATTATTATTCTTGTTGTAATAAAGATACTTAGTATCAAGGAGGTACGTAATTAACCACATTTTAAAAATACATGCGTTCAATATTAATTTCATGGGGTTGATCTTTTATAGGGTGTAGAATATATTTTTCAGGGGGATATATGATCGTTTCATCCTTTTATAGACTTTGAATAACACTCAAAAAAATAAGCCTAGGTATGCATATACATGAGTTTTTTTAGGGATGATAATAGAGGTCGGTGATTTATTGATGTGTACATCACCTTAGGTTCAATTTATAGTCATTTTGTTTCATATTCACTTTTTGTAGGGTACATGATTGTGGATGTTCCCAATACTGGTTACATGTTCATGGGTGAGCCCACTATTGGTTTCACAGTCGCATGATCCTTTAACAAGTGAGGATCACCTCAGGAAAATATTACATTATCCCTCATTAGAGGGTTACATGGTGGCTATACCACATGGGTTGATCTTCAATTTAGTGGTATCAAGTAGCCTAATTATAAAGGGAGACTTTGGGTTTCATGGATCACCAATGTCAATTCTGGAGGGGTCACATAAATAATATACATGGACCCTTTCCTTCTTATCACATGGATTTACTTTTTGATATTGGTAAAAAGAATATGTAAATACAAAAATAATGTAATTATTGTTTCATTTCAAATTTCTTTCAAAAATTTTTTTCTTGAAATATTGGATGGATTTAGGTATTTATAGAAAAAATTAGCTATAAATATCTAATAAGGAAGCTATATGTTTATATAATTTGTTAAATGGTGAACCATGGTCATGTAAACCTATGAAGTTGGTTTACAGCTATGTATACAAGACTCTTCCAAATTTTGATTTATCTATCAGAAAGTATTCAAACTTACACTATTGGAAAAATGACGTATACCCATGGTTCAAAATTATGGATATATCCCCCAAAACTGTGGTAAAGGTTATACCCATGGTTTTGGGAACCATGGGAAACTGAGGCATTGTCATCGCTCTACAGATTATACCCACGGTTTTGTATAACCTTGGGTATAGCTTTTCTCCACTATGTCACATCCTTACACCCACTTTCCACCATGTCACAGCCCTATACCCACGGTTTTTAAACCATGGGTATAAATATTACAAAAATAAAGAAAATTAGTTTCAAACTAGCACTTTGCTCTAAAATCACCGGACCAATCGACCTACATATTTTATGTTATTATAATTCTACATTTTCCTAAATATATTAATATAAATCATCGGTATTAGAAAAAATATTTCTGCCAGTTTCGAATGCCCACCTCTTCTATGCCATTTAACTTCACCTACCACTAGACCAGTTAAACATAAATTTACATATGTATATATATTATCCAATATATATTTATAAAACATGGGTATAAAAAATAAAATGTTATGCATTAGTTTATAACCCACACCGCTGCTCTTCCATTAAAGTCAATTACCACTACAAAAATTATAGTTCTATTTATATATATACATATTATATATATATATATATAACCTGATATAAAATAAAAAGTCTTGCATGGGTTTCAAACCCACGTATGTGATCCACCACTGAACCACTTTACCATTAAACCATTTTCAATTATGATTATATGTACATATATTATCTTATATATATTTTTTGCACTCAAAACTAAGGGGCCATATACCCACAGTTCAGTACAACCTTGGGTATAGGTGGAATCTATAACCACAGTTTTTATAAACATTTGGTATAGGGTTAAATAGAAAATTCTATACCCACATTTTTTATGAAACGTGGGTATAGATTCCACCTATACCCACAGTTCAAAGTAGATCGTCGGTATAGGTTTTCCCACGACATTCCCGTAATTTTTTTTGGCTTCTCCTGCTTATTTAGGTATCCTATACCCATGGTTTGGCAAGAACTAATGGTATATGTGAGTCTATACCCACGGATTTTAAGAAAACTATGGGTATAGAAACATTTTCCATTAGTGTTATAATTGATGTTCTTAATGATGGATAAACCAATTTTTTGGGTGTCTACAAAGATAGTTGTGATACTGCGGGTAAATTATTCTCATTGTATGTATATGACCCTAACCATTGGGTGGTATCCTATAAAATATGGGGAGGTTTGTTTAATGTAATGTAGTGACTCAGCACAGTTACTATTTAGGATAGCTTAGCCATGAATGTTTCAAAAAAAATTAGAGTCCGTTATTTCTCATGTTTTATGATTTTATGGAATGGTAAATAGTTTTAGGACTAGTTGGAACTTGGGATAGATATCAAAATTGTAACACCCCGGGTAAATAAAGAATATGAAATTTTCACATTTATCCATATTTATGAATAAAATATTAATATTACTTTAAAGGGGACGCTATGATCGATGGCATACCCAATACGCAACAACGAGTTTCTTGGGAATCTTACGTTGCACACTAATAATAAAATAATATTATTTTAAATAGTAGTTAACGCCTAACCGTTGTAATGGCAGGAATGAACAAAACTAACTAAAAAATGATTATATATGTTTGTCAAATATTTTTACTTTTTACAATAAATGTTAGAGGATTAAAAATGCGAATGAATCCAATTTTAAGCGTAAACATTCTAATATTTTTTAAAAGGTCGATTAACTGCATTTGGATGGCGAGCCTCTTTTAAATCCACTTTTTCACAATTTTATGTGTTATATTTGACTAAATAAAATTATTCTTTAGAATCGGGACATCAAAATTTACCTTGTGTAAACTTTTGGTATTTTTTCGAAAAATTACAATTTTTAATGAATAATGAAAATGTTGTATTTTAATTCAAAACCTATTTTTAATCTAATTTATTTATATTATTAGATTATCTTTTAAATTGGTTTTAAAGTGAAATTAGAATATATTTTTACCATTTAATCCAATAGTGGTCGTTCGAATTAATTTCACTCTGAAATCGGACTTAAAC
Organism: Viscum album; assembly: GCA_963277665.1. NCBI lineage: Eukaryota > Viridiplantae > Streptophyta > Magnoliopsida > Santalales > Viscaceae > Viscum > Viscum album. The sequence goes on along the minus strand of OY728150.1, from coordinate 2,000,343,208 downwards.
TAGTGTCAATCTTTTGATACATTTTGTTTCATAAAAACACGCTATTTGTTTTGACAGCAGGAATTAATTATAAAATTAATTAATTAAACTTATATGTTTTTAATTTTTTAAAATATACATCATTTTTTAATTCCTAATATCAAATATATCTTAGGTTTAATTTTTGGTAATTTTCTAAAAAACTTCAATTTTTGATGAATAGTGAAACCACTAAATGGTACTTATAAAAACTAATTTCCCGTTTAAATGAAAATTTTCCATCTTTGTGTTTCGAATTTCAAAAATCCAAAATACATGGTTGTCATCAAGAAGTAAAATTTGGTTCAATGGGATTAAAATAATTTTTTGATGAATATTAACTTATTAAGTTTTTAATCGCGATTAGAGGTAATTAGTGTAGTTTAAGGTAAGAATAATGTTTTATTAAAATGAAATGACCTAGACACATGTCTTACCCTCATTGTATGAGTCATGGCCGACCAAGAAAATCCATGGGTCAACTTGGGGACCCCATGGAGCCACTTTGTTTGGGAAATGACATAAATAACTTTTTATTTAATGTTAAAGTAAAAATGACATAAACATGAGATGTTTTACTAAAAAAATTGTTACATGGGGTTATAAAATTCATATTTTTAACTATAAATATTAATTAGAAAGCTAAAAATATTTCCTACATCATGATATTTTTTTATAATTTTTAGGCATTAAATATATTAAATTATTTATGACATCATGATGATGCAGTGATTACCTCATTAATAAAGGATTTAAATAAAATGGAAAGATAATGTAAAATATAAGACCCAAACATGTAAAAAACCTATTGGATGGGTGGATTTCGAACCCTTATCACCTTATCCTCGAAAAAAATCAATGTGGGACCATTAAAATCCGAAACTCATTCTAAAATAAATTAACATTTCTTTACTTTCCAAGAGTGCCCCTCCTCTCCTCTTATAAAAGGCCCCCACCTCTACCTCTTTACCCACACTTCCAAAGCCTTTGGATCGGCCAACCCCTGCCCATTTTGTATCTCCACATCCCTCTATAACTCCTTGAAGCCTCAATTTGGTCATAAGTCTTCCCAAGGAAGCCTTTGAGCTCAAACCAAAGGGAGTTACCTGATTTTAAGGTAATGTCTTCACTTGAGTCCTTTTGTTTTATTTTGCTTCTCCAACCCCATAAACTCTTTTTATTTATTTCTTTTGTAACAACTCCAGTATCTTAAATATACTAGGATGTTGTTATAAGAAGTATTCGAGATAAAATTACACACACCTACATCAAATGGTTAAAGAACATACTGTTTCCGTGGATGGCGAATTTCTGCCTCACGAAATGATGATTGTTCAACACTCATATATCACCTTAAAAGGTGGCCATTAAGATGTCACTATATTTATATATTATATATAATATGTTTATTTTTTACTTAAGCTTATTTATTTTTCATTTATGGCATATCTTTATGGTTTCCATTATGGGTAAACGCGATATCATCATTTAAGGAAGTGCGGACTACCGCCCCCTCAAAGCGATTTGATTAGTTAATACCATATGTGGGACGTATAAAGGATGGAGTTATGATACTATATATGATATTATACTGGAATTATAATATACTTTTATATCATTATTATTCCATTCCATAAAATATGAAATAGAAATGAAAGTAGCGTTCATGCGTATGTACGGCCTACCGTCTCCATGAACGGTGCTTTTCGTTTTTTATCTCCAAATGATATGGAATAGTATAAATGAATATGTACTGGATATATATGATATTTTAATCATTAATACTATTCTGAAATTATTTACTTATAACTACATGGGCAATCATTTTTCAAACAAGTTCATTTTTGACTCATGTACCAAACATCGGCAAAAACGTCTGATATGAACTAACTTTATTAAACAATTATTATAACATTATAATATGTGATATGAACTGAATAATAATCTTTAAAAAAGGTCCTTAGGAAATTATAAATTGACCAAGGTTTATTATTCATGAATATAAAGAAATGAACAAGACAAGTTGGACTTGAGGTAAGGGATCCTACTCCTCTCGTTCTTTTTAAGTACACTCTTTTATGTCATTCCTTTTAAAGCTCATATTTCATGTTATTGGGATGTTATTTTATATTACTCTTATTGTAATTTTTATGTTAATATGATGAGAGACCCTATTATCTCTCATCAATCCATTTTGGAAGTTTTGAGTGGCGCCGTTAGGCTGCCAAATTTTCGTAAGAGATCTAACCTCTCTCTTTCTTTTTAAGTACTCTCCTTTATGTCACTTCTTTTAAGCTCCTCTTTGTTATGTTGGGGGATGTTCTTTTATATTCATCTTTATGTAAACTTTGTGTTAATATGATGAGAGACCCTATTTTCTCTCATCAATCCATTTTGGATGTTTTAAGTGGCGCTGTTAGGCTGCCGAGTTTTCGTAAGGGATTTTTCATCTCACTTTTATTCCCATTGGATTTATGCTACATTTGACACAATTTCCTTTGATTGGTTTATTTAATTCCCATTATTTTACTCATTGTGTAATATACTTTCATTTATCAGTATTTACATCAATGTTGTATTGTCTTTCTTTCAAGGGGTGTATGTTTCAAAAGTTACCCAAGTCGGTAAGGGAACCTTTCACCCTCCTCTTTTTAAAAGACTTCTTTTGTTATGTCTTTTAATTCACATACTATTATGTTGGGATATGTTCTTCTATATCCTTATTGATGTAAATTTTTTGTCCAAGTGATGAGATACCCTTTTTATCTCTCATCAACTCTTTTTCTGAATTTTGAAGTGACGCTGTTAGGCTGTCGAAATTTTGCAAGGGAACTTCTTAACCCAATTTTGATTCTTTGGGATAAACTTGTACTCCTTGAATATGTCATTCTATGAATATGTGTGAATGTCCTATTATTGTTTTACACTTAATATCCACTTATATTCGGTGTATTCGTTTGTCACACATAATTATGTAATTGATTTATCCTTAATCCAAGGATACCGTCTTTGTATGGGACTTCGTCTCAATCTCCATTCATTGAGGCATATTTTTGTTTTATACACAACCTTGTTTTATACGGTGTATAAACCCCTTTGACTTTTATGTTTATCTAAAAGGAATCTTCTTTATAAGAAGCGTTTTACTAAACGACAAAAGGGAATGTTTTTGCCGTACGTATGCGGAGAAAATGACTTCTCCTCCGTCATGACCATTATTTGAGTTTCGACTTCCTCTACAAGCCATACCTTTTTTTAAAGAAAAATAAATACCATGTTGTTCTTTTCTTTTATTTTGGTATTGAAAATGGTTTTCGTAATGTTTTTATATCAATGTGTTGTATTGATATCTTGTGATTGAAAAGTGGAAATGTTATGTTTCCTTTATGAATGTTATATGTGATACGATTATGTTATGGTTCTTGGGCATTATTATGAAGATGGGTGGTTCCGTGAAAAAATAAGGGCGGGTGAGCCCGATATAGCTCTCCAATGCATTGGGTAACTCGAAGGAGTGAAACATTATGGTTTCTCCGAAGAGATTTAGGGAATATAATGTGGTGGGTATTCCAAACGTAACCAAGAGGGTTACTCACTACGTAAGAATGTTATGAATGCCTCAAGTTACCTTTATGTCTTATGATTTCTATGATTTATTCATGATTTTATGAGGTATGTTAAAATGCTTATGTTTTATGGGTAAAGTATGATTTCATTCATATGTATACATGTACTCATTTTCCTTTCCATATTTTTATATCCCTCACTGAGCTTTTTATGCTAATCCCAAGTTTTTGAAATGTTTTTCACAGGTCAATGGAAGGGTACATGATATGATGATAGTGTCAAGTAAGTGTCAAGAAATAATCCATGTTTTATTTTAAATATGTTTCTGTTGATTGGAAAAATGAATAATATCTTTTATGTAACCACTTTGTTTAAATGTGGAATATAATGAAGTTTTATGATCTAATTCTCTAAAACTCTAAACCTGAAAAGATCCTCAATGTAAAATCTTGTAATAACTCAAGATTAAGTAAGGTTTAAGGCTGGGTCCTTATAGTTGGTATTAAAGGGAGGTTTAGATCACTTTAGAGGTTAGGGTATTCTTTAAGCATAAGTGACATTACCAAAATGGTTAGGATTTTAGAAAGAGTCATAGTTTTTAGATAAAGTGAATGAGTAAGTATATCTTCCTCATTAGTACATGATGGTTTTGTTGATATAATCACACTGAACTTTTTGGTTTTAGTAAATGGCTGGATCTAGTAGGCACCAAAGTGACAATAGGTTTGAAGGAAACTATGGTGGTTCTCTGATTAAGAGACTGGATGAAATGGGGGATTCAATGAGGAAACTCATGGTTGTTCTAAACCAACTATCCAGGAGTCATGATCAACCACTTGTACCTTGGTATGTTCTGTAATGCATCATGTACGAGATGACCAATCGATGTGGAAGTTCAGGTAATAATTATAAAGGTAACCATTAGGGTTTATATGATCCTTACTTTTGAGGTAATTATGGGTTATTATATGTTATGATGGAAAATGAAAGGCATGAGATAAACTTGAGATTAAAATATTTTATGATTATTTTCGAAGATTTTATCTCATTTTGGGGAATGTTTTAAGAATTATATAGTTTGGAAAAAAGGACAACACGCAGACTGTGTGACAACCCGTCACGTCAGACAAAGCCGTGGGAATCGAACCCACAACCAAAGTGCACCTGGTATTTATCGCCTACCACTGGACTACGTGAAGTCCCTGGTTAGTTTGATTGATTATTTTTAGTTAGATGATTTTATGAATTAATATTAAGTTGATTTTGGTTTATCTATGCAAATTTATTAACCTATCATGGATGATAAGTGATTAGGTTAATTACTTTTCAATACAAGACATTAAGAGTAACTGATGTTGTTTGGAGATAAATGTTATGATTTAACTTGGAAGACTATGTGGCTAAATCCTTCAAATATTTGGGTTTCAATATTAGTTTGGTTTACTTTGAATAATTTTATGGAAAAATTGTTTATTGAATGGTCCTCGTTGAACTTTGGGTTTTGTTGGACAAATTTTGGAGATTAAGAATAGATTTTATTTTTATAAAGGGTTATCCTTTTCTGGATTATCTGATCTTGTACTAACCTTTTTGGTTTTGGTTTTGGTTAGAGTCTAAGGACATGGGAAGTATATAGTTCTCTTTTCTGGATTAGGTGATTCTCTATAAATTGATTATAGTACTCTTAATGCGAACAAGTCTTCCTAAATACTCATCATTTAGAGAAAATAGGAGTTTGATTAAGGAATCTAGTAAAAGTTGAAAGTCTACATGACAAGTAAGTATGTTTCATTATGATTTAGTTAAACTCAAAAATAAATTCCTCAATAAAAAGTAACTTAAAACAAAAATGTTGTCTGTTAACTTTTCCTACTGGGGAATCTAATACCGTTTAACCCATCACAAGTTTGTGATTTTCTTATGGTTAACTTTCTCCTAGACATGTTTACTATCACTCTCCATCATAACATGACCCTTTGTTTTTTTCCTCCATGTCCATATTTTCAAACTTGGAATCCTAGTATGGGTTAACTCGGGTGACCTGTGTACTTATCTTCCTTTATTTTAAAGTGATTGTTTTTCCGACTCTTGTTCCGATGTGGGACTTTCAAGGATGTTTCCAAGCTCAATTTTAAAATTGCGAGGACACAATTCCCAAAAGGGGGGAAGGATGTAACACCCCAGGTAAATAAAGAATATGAAATTTTCACATTTATCCATATTTGTGAATAAAATATTAATATTACTTTAAAGGGGACGCTTTTCTCGATGGCGTACCCAATACGCAACAACGAGTTTCTTGGTAATCTTACATTGCACTCTAATAATAAAATAATATTATTTTAAATAGTAGTTAACGCCAAGCCGTTGTAATGGTGGGAATTAACAGAACTAACTAAAAAATTATTATATATGTTTGTCAAATATTTTTACTTTTTACAATAAATGTTAGAGGATTAAAAATGCGAATGAATCCAATTTTAAGCATAAACATTCTAATATTCTTTAAATGGTCGATTAACCGCATTTTGATGGCGAACATCTTTTAAATCCACTTTTTGACAACTTTATGTGTTATATTTGACTAAATAAAATTCTTCTTTAGAATCGGGACATCAAAATTTACTTTGTGTAAACTTTTGGTATTTTTCCGAAAAAGTTCAATTTTTAATGAATAGTGAAAAATGTTGTATTTTAATTCAAAACTTCTTTTTAACCTAATTTATTTATATGATTAGATTATCTTTTGAAATGGTTTTAAAGTGAAATTAGAATATATTTTTACCATTTAATCTAATAGTGGTCGTTGGAATTAATTTCACTTTGAAATCGGACTTAAACTAGTGTCAATCTTTTGATACATTTTGTTTCATAAAAACACGCTATTTATTTTGACAGCAGGAATTAATTATTAAATTAATTAATGCAACTTATATGCTTTGAATTTTTTAAAATAGAAATCATTTTTGAATATGGAATATCAAATATATCTTAGGGTGAGTTTTTTGTAATTTTCTGAAAAAACTTCAATTTTTGATGAGTAGTGAACCCACTAAGTGGTACTTATAAAAACTGATTTTCCGTTTAAATGAAATTTTTCCATCTTTGTGTTTTGAATTTAAAAAATCCGACATACATGGTTGTCATTAAGATTTAAAATTTGGTTCAATGGGATTAAAATAATTTTTTTGTGAATAGTAACTTATTAAGTTTTTAATCGCGATTAGAGGTAATTAGTGTAGTTTAAGGTAAGAATAATGTTTTAATAAAATGAAATGACCTAGACACATGTCCTACCCTCATTGGATGAGTCATGGCCGACCGAGACAATCCATGGGTCAACTTGGGGACCCCATGGAGCCACTTTGGTTGGGAAATGACATAAATAACTTTTTATTTAATGTTAAAGTAAAAATGACACAAACATGAGATGTTTTACTAAAACAATTGTTACATGGGGTTATACAATTCAGATTTTTGACTATAAACATTCATTAGCAATCTAAAAATATTTCCTACGTCATGATAGTTTTTTTATAATTTTTAGACATTAAATATATTAAATTATTTATGACATCATGATGATGCAGCGATTACCTCATTAATAAAAGATTTAAATAAAATGGAATGATAATGTAAAATCTAAGACCTACACATGTCCAAAACCTATTGGATGGGTATATTTAGAACCCCTATCACCTTATCCTCGAAACACATCAATGTGGGACCATTAAAATCCGAAACTCATTCAAAAATAAAGTAACATTTCTTTACTTTCCAAGAGTGCCCCTCCTCTCCTCTTATAAAAGGCACCCACCTCTACCTCTTTACCCACACTTCCAAAGCCTTTGGCTTGGACAAACCCTGCCCATTTTGTATCTCCACATCCCAATATAACTTCTTTAAGCCTCACTTTGGGCAGAAGTCTTCCCAAGGAAGCCTTTGATCTCAAACCAAAGGGAGTTACCTAATTTTAAGGTAATGTCTTCACTTGAGTCCTTTTGTTTTAATTTGCGTCTCCAACCCCATAAACTCTTTTTATTTATTTCTTTTGTAACAACTCCAGTATCTTAAATATACTAGGATGTTGTTATAATAAGGATTCGAGCTACACTTACACACACCTACATCTAATGGTTAAAGAACATACTGTTTCCGTGGATGGCGAATTTTTGTCTCACGAAACGATGATTGTTCAACACTCATATATCACCTTAAAAGGTGGCCATTAAGATGTCACTATATTTATATATTATATATAATATGTTTATTTTTTACTTAAGCTCATGTATTTTTCATTTATGTCATATACTTATGGTTTCCATTATGGGTAAATGCGATATCTTCATTTAAGGAAGTACGGACTATCGCCCCCTCAAAGTGATTTGATTTGTTAATACCATATGTGGGACGTATAAAGGATGGAGTTATGATACTATATATGATATTATACTGGAATTATAATATACCTTTATATCATTACTATTCCATTCCATAAAATACGAAATATAAATGAAAGTAGCGTTCATGCGTACGTACGGCCTACCGTCTCCATGAACAGTGCTTTTCGTTTTTTATCTCCAAATGATATGGAATAGTATAAAATGAATATGTACTGGATATATAATATTTTAATCATTAATACTATTCTGGAAATTATTTACTTATAACTACATGGGAAATCTTTTTTCAAACAAGTTCATTTTTGACTCATTTACCAAACATCGGCAAAAACGTCTGATATGAACTAACATTATTAAACAATTATTATAACATTATAATATGTTATATGAACTGAATAATAATCTTTAAAGAAGGTCCTTAGGCAATTATAAATTGGCCAAAGTTTATTATTCAGGAATATAAATAAATGAATAAGACAAGTCGGACTTGAGGTAAGGGATCCTACTCCTCTCGTTCTTTTTAAGTACACTCTTTTATGTCATTCCTTTTAAGGCTCATATTTCTTGTTATTGGGATGTTATTTTATATTAATATTACTGTAATTTTTATGTTAATATGATGAGAGACCCTATTATCTCTCATCAATCCATTTTGGAAGTTTTGAGTAGCGCCGTTAGGCTGCCGAATTTTCGTAAGAGATCTAACCTCTCTCTTTCTTCTTAAGTACTCTCCTTTATGTCACTTATTTTAAGATCCTATTTGTTATGTTGGGGGATGTTCTTTTATATTACTCTTTTTGTAAAATTTGTGTTAATATGATTAGAGACCCTATTTTCTCTCATCAATCCATTTTGGAAGTTTTAAGTGGCGTCGTTAGGCTGCCGAGTTTTCGTAAGGGATTTTTCATCTCACTTTTATTCTCGTTGGATTTATGCTACATTTGACACAATTTCCTTTGAGTGGTTTATGTACTGCCCATTATTTTACTCATTGTGTAATATACTTTCATTTATGAGTATTTACATCAATGTTGTATTGTCTTTCTTTCACGGGGTGTATGTTTCGAAAGTTACCCAAGTCGGTAAGGGAACCTTTCACCCTCCTCTTTTTAAAAGACTACTTTTGTTATGTCTTTTAATTCACATACTATTATGTTGGGATATGTACTTCTCTATCCTTATTGATGTAAATTTTATGTCCAAGTGATGAGATACCCTTTTTATCTCTCATCAACTCTTTTTATGAATTTTGAAGTGACGTCGTTAGGCTGTCGAATTTTTGCAAGGGAACTTCTTAACCCAATTTTGATTCTTTGGGATAAACTAGTACTCCTTGAATATGTCATTCTATTAATATGTGTGAATGTCCTCTGATTGTTTTACACTTAATATCAACTTATATTCGGTGTATTCGTTTGTCACACATAATTATGTAATTGATTTATCCTTAATCCAAGGATACCGTCTTTGTATGGGACTTCGTCTCAATCTCCATTCATTGAGGCATATTTTTGTTTTATACACAACCTTATTTTATACAGTGTATAAACCCCTTTGACTTTTACGTTTATCCAAAAGGAATCTTCTTTATACGAAGTGTTTTACTAAACGAAAAAAGGGAATGTTTTTGTCATACATATGCGGCGACAATGACTTCTCCACCGCCGTGACCATTATTTGAGTTTCGGCTTCCTCTACAAGCCATACCTTTTTTTTAAGAAAAATAAATACCATGTTTTACTTTTCTTTTATTTTGGTATTGAAAATGGTTTTCATAATGTTTTTATATCAATGTGTTGTATTGATATCTTGTGATTGAAAGGTGGAAATGTTATGTTTCCTTTATGCAGGTTATATGTGATACGATTATGTTATGGTTCTTGGGCATTAGTATGAAGACGGGTGGTTCCGTGAAAAACTAAGGGCGGGTGATCCCGATATAGCTCTCCAATGCATTGGGTAACGCGAAGGAGTGAAACGTTAAGGTTTCTCTGAAGAGATTTAGGGAATATACTGTGGTGGGTATTCCAAATGTAACCAAGAGGGTTACTCCCTACATAAGAATGTTATGAATGCCTCAAGTTACCTTTATGTCTTATGATTTCTATGATTTATTCACGATTTTATGAGGTATGTTAAAATGCTTATGTTTTATGGGTAAAGTATGATTTCATTCATATGTATACATGTACTCATTTTCCTTTCCATATTTTTATATCCCTTACTGAGATTTTTATGCTCATCCCAAGTTTTTGAAATGTTTTTCATAGGTCAAGGGAAGGGTACATGATATGATGATAGTGTCAAGGAAGTGTCAAGAAAGAATCCATGTTTTATTTTAAATATGTTTCTGTTGATGGGAAAAATGAATACTATCTTTTATGTAACCACTTGGTTTAAATGTGGAATGTAATGAATGTTTTATGATCTAATTCTCTAAAACTCTAAACCTGAAAAGATCATCAATGTGTAATCATGTAATAACTCAAGATTAAGTAAGGTTTAAGGCTGAGGCCTTATAAAAATTGTGTATAATGAACACTTGTATGGTAAAAGTATAAGTTATCAGGGTTATGGTAAATAAATTATTCAATGTTTTCTTGAAAATCTTATTCGGGGAATGTAAATTAATGTAACCCTATGGGTGTATTTTCAAAATGTTATTTCTTAAATATAATGGAGTGTGTGTGTATTTAATGGCATTGAAACCCTTAAATATGTCTAAAAGGTATTGAGTTCATTGGGTATGGTTCAATAGAGGCATATGATGTCTCAATTTTGTATTATCATAGGTAGTGTAGGATTCATGTATTTTTCATTGAGATAATTCTAGGATCAAGAATGAGTTGATATGATCATGGGATTCCTAGATGGTTTACAAATCCTAAAGTGGGTTGAGTAAGGTATATTTTATTCCTAGGATAAGTTTTAGAACAATAGAATAATTAGTACTTCATTTGATATATATGAGGTATGTGAAAGGAAAGATAATTTGGATCCTGACATGGTTGATTAGGTAGGTGAGCCTAGGGTTGGTGTGATGGACTCATGGTAACATGATCTAGGTGTGATGGTCGGGTTTTGCAGAATCATGTAATCCATCATGTGTGATGTAACAACTTCGAGTTTTCACATGTCTTATAGTTTTAAATTTTCACTAAATTTTTATTTATATTGATTAATTGGGTCATAATTATATATTTTTTGAGAAAAGGAATGTAGGTGAGGGAGAAAAGAAATGTTTTCTTTACTGGAATATAGTAGAAAGTATAATGAGGTACATTATTGTGGTGTTCCACATACCCATTAGAAGAGAAAATTGCCTAGACACTCAAATTAAAACCACCATGTGGTTATTAGGATTACAAAAGTTGTTTAATGGTTAAGAAGTGTTATAAGGTTTGTTTTTCACCATTTATTGTGTTTCATAGACCAGCCACTATATTATGAGAGTGTATTAGTGCATCATGAATCTTTGCTTCATGAAATGATTCATGGGACCTCCTTTGTGAGATGAACTTATTATAATGTTAATCCTTGCTATGAGGTATCCCTTTCTGTATAGACCTCATTTCCCTATGAAATAATCATTCGATGTGATCGACCTGAGTTATCCTTTCTTCCAAAAAAACTCCAGATATTCTTAAACATCCCCTCTTCAATTTTTCTGAGAGGATTAGCAGGCTATTGATACATGTATTTCATTTATGAATTTTAGGGTTTTTAATACATTGATTTCTACAATTAATTTATATTATTTCCCATTTTTGGACTATTAAATTTGTTATTTCATAATTGGAAGGATACAACCAATATTTGGAAAAAGAACAAAAATGGATGAATTTGAGGAGAGAAAAACACTTTACGCCATGTTGCTTCATGACACGACATGAAAATGGGAAACTAAAGCTGTAATGGAGCTAAAAATAGTTGATTAATCTAAGAAACATAGTTTTAACAATGTAAAAGGAGGAATACCATGATAAATGATGCTAATGGAATTCTTCTGGAACGCAAAATTGAAGAACCAAGGTGAAACGAAGATTATGTTTTTGGAAAATAGAAATTCACATCATGAATCAATTAAAAGAAGTGAAAAATTATAATTCATGAAAGACAATATAGGACATGAATAAAATTGGAGGATGAAATTATGCTTTTAGGGCATGAACCTTCCATATCATGAAATTGTATGGAAAACCCCAGATTAGAACGTTTAATCAGATTTTGTATAGGAAAGTAAAATATTTATTCCCTGAGATAACCATTTAAGGGGGAGGTGGACCCAACACTCATAATTGAACATAATAAATAATTAATTAAATGAAACTTGATCCCTCTAATCCTTATAATTAAGAATACATGGTTTCACTCCAAATCATTCATTTTGGATTCACTGCTGTTTGGATTGAGGCTAGTCACTAACGTGCTGAGTATAATATGATCTTCATTTTATTTCCACCTTGTGGATAGTATGAAGGTGTAGACCTTGTGGAAATAAATTGAAATTAAGGAGGGGGTTTAAGTTATTATATTTTTTAATGAAATTATTTTTGGTTAATTTTTCGTAAGCCAAAAATTCATTAATTCTTTTCTTTTCCTTTTTCACACATGATCATTACATGATCAGTGAGGAAGTGATACAATTTAAAGCATGGAGTGGTGAAAGATCCTCCCTAAGACCATTGTATGGACTTTCTGATATGTTTGAATATGGTTGTAATTAAGAAACCCACCAAACACCTGAAGTAACATGACTGTCATGAAAATGTAAAATCAATGATTTGGGGGTTTTCCCCATGATCATTGGATTTGTACTTAGACAATTATTACATCACATGTTTATTGATTCATAATTATATACCCAAATTAATCAAGAAAAAAGATTTTCAATTTACAAACACATTTTTTTTATTTTTCTTGAACCTCAAATATTAACCATTCCTTATATTCAACTGAATTTTTCTATATTTCACCTGTAAAATAGTTGATTCTTTGTTATTAAATTAGTATTTTATCTAACCCTATCTCTGTAGGTTTCAACTCAGAATTTCATATCTTATTTTACCCTATAGTTTAGTGATTTTTTTGTTTCATGTTATAAATTTCTAGATTTTTCAAACTTATTGGAATTGACGATATAATGTAGGATATTAGGTATTTATAGTAAAAAATATCCAAAACAACTCACAGGTTAATAAAATTATACTTAATCCCTTTCATACAATGGTGTAAATTCTACATGAATGGTCCTATGTGGAACCTAAAAACACCACATACCGACCGAAATTGACACCAATACTATATGAAATTTTTGAATTTGTGGACCACTTAAAAACATTACTTCTCCATAACAACCATATCCCCTATGAAACATTCATGAACTACCTTCTACACTATGTGGTATTTACAAAATTCATATGTGGTGACACACTTACATTATAAATTATCTTCAATGTGAACTAATTTATACTCTATTAATGAATCCATTCTTTTCCTCAAATACTTCACTGAAATTCACTAAAAATTCATTGATCTTTCCCACACAAAAACTTTTCAAATAGTGGGAAATGTCACCATTTACAAAAACATTTTAGGTTTTTATTTTCTTTTAACAAATATCCATTTGATTTCAAACTCTTTGATAACCCTTTAATTGATTGAAAAAAATACACCATCAATCTCTGGCACGTATCACCTTGGTTCTAACATTATCCTCCTTTAGTTTTTTTTTTGGAAATACAATGTGAAATTCATATTCTCACACATTATTCAAATGTTTAATTATTTAAAAATTATCAAAATCTTTCAAATATCCATATAACAACTCATCCATCACTCTAACTCTATGTAACCAATTCTCAGTTTAGAAAAAAATAGATAAAGAAATAATTCCATATATCATCACATTTCATATTCAATAAAAACATTGGGGATAGGAGGAAAAGTTGAACCAACTCAAGATAAGCGATTTGGATAAACATCATGGTTCAACCATTTCTCAAATGTTGATTTTTTGAATGTATTAGTCTTGATTTTTTCTACTTGGTCATTAATTTCAACATGATCCATTTTTAGTAATCATTTTTTTCACTTTTCCTTTAATGAGATTATATATTATATTGATATGTTTGGTTTGAGTGTTGAGCTAGATTTTTTATGATCTATATCTCAATAATGTATTCATATAATATTACCACTAATTGTCTCTCCTCATCAATAATATATATCTATTATTTCTTCATTCATAGAAGTTGAGTGTAATCCTCTTTTACTTAGTCGTACTCCACTTCATTCATAATAAGAGAATTGTTTTACTTATTATTACTCAAACATATCACACATTTATTACCAATAAATATATCTTCACTACTATGATATTTTCAATGAAATAAATAACCTTGTGAGTAGGAATCAAAGAATATTGATAATTCATTATCCTTTTTTGTTATAAAGAGCATAACAAAATTGAGAGTACCTTAGATGTACCTCTTTATTAATTTAGATATTCAAATATTCCCTTACTTTATGATACTTTGGACACAAGATGCAAAAAATATTGAAAAGACATCATATAACCATGTTGCAGTCAAGTATAGGAAGCTTCAAATTATCCTTCAATATAAGGTGATATCCACTAATTTCCCATCCTTGTGCTTCTAAAAATTTATTTCAAAAACAATTGAAGTTGACATTGGTTTGTAATATTTCGTGTTAAACTTATTCTAAATACATGTTACATTATTTTTCTAAGATATGAAAGGTTATTCCTTCTTTTAAATGACTCGAATCCCTAAAAGTATGTGAGTTTAATAGTTAGGAATATTTCAAATTCTGATTTCATGTGATCCTAAAATTCCTCCATTTATGTTTTCTTATTTCCAAAAAAGATGATATCATCCACATACATAATAACCATAAATTGGTCTTCCATGATTTTTTTTCACATACAGATTATGGTTAAAACCACCCATTTTTAATTATAGGCTCTTTAAATATGAATCCATTCGATTATACCATGATTGCGGTGCTATCTTCAGGATATTTAGGGCCATATTCAACTAAAAAAATTTGATTCAACATTTTTAATAATAAATAAAATTATATATTAAATGTAAACTTATTCTTCTTGGTATCCATTTATGAATTCCTTTTTTACATCCATATGATAAATTTTATACCCTCTTTAAATTTTCATAACCAAAAAGAGCCTAATTGACTATAGTGAGAATACTCGAGCATGTTTTTCTTCGATATAAATGTATTAAATATATTCATAGACTTTAAGAACCTAAACTTCTTGGTTTCTAATCACATTTACATGATCATTTAATTTATTATTAGTGATCTAATTTTCTTCAATCACATTGTTATTTTCTATCCATTTAACAATATCCCAAGTACAATTTTTATCCATTTCATCTATTTTTTTTATTCGTAGCTTTAACCCATTACTAATCCTTTACTGATTCTTAAAATTATGTTGGTTATACTTTTGATATTAGAATATCATGATCCTCGTTTATCATTCTCCTTACCTATATAGGTGTTGACCTATCTCTAATAAATTGTATGGATTAGCTTCTGCTCGACTGTTTCTCCTATGAGGTTCCAGTTGAGTTTCTTTAACAATGGTTTCCTCCCTTGATTACACCTCTGAATCATCATCATTTGTAGAAAATTTAATTTCAATAGAAATAAACATAACTTCTATATTTAAAATAGTTTCATTTTCACCATCTTCTTCATTATCATACACATCATCATTTAAGCTCAAATGATTTATCATATTTTTATTCTCAATAATCTTGACATCATTTCTCTACATAATTTTCATAATATTATTATTATTTAATTTATAGTATTTAATCTTAATTAAGTATCTAATGAATACTCATTCATCTATATCATCTCCATACGTTCTTTTATTACATTCCTTATTCCAGATATAACATTTACTTCAAAAGATTCAAAAATACTTTAGTTAAGACATCCTTCCATTCCACATTTCATAGGATTTACTTTATTCACCTAAAAATATCCATGTTTGGTTTTGAGTATACCTAATAACAGGAATATCCTTTTTCCAATAGTGATGATAAACACTACTCTCAATTAGATGAGTTTTTTTCTATATTGTTCACCTATCAATTTATTTATTCAATAATCCCAGTTTTTTGAGTTGTTATCACTGATGGCACAATAGGATTGATCCCATGTTTTTTTAGAAAAGTTTCAAATTCAATGGATGTTTATTCCATTCCATTATTAGAACATAAATTTTTTATTTTATTACTAGTTTCATTCTAAACTCTTTAGTGTAATATCTTTATGCAATCAATCACTTATCATTTATTCTACATAAAAATCACACATTACATTATTCTTTAATCACTAATAAAAATAATGAATTACCTCTAGCCATGTGTGTTATATATATTAATCAAACCACACACATCATGGTTGACCAAATCAGGAATATTCAATACTATATTTTTTCTTTATAAGATAAGGATTCTATCCATTTTTCATTTCATGAAAGAATCACAAGTATTTTATCAACCACGCTCCAAATTGAGAATATCATTAATAGCCTTTAGCTAGGATAAATTTTTCATGGTTTGTTGATTAGTGTGACCTAACCACCAGTACAATAAGTTGTTTTATTCATCTATTGTAATGATACATGAACTCGCATGATTATCTAGTTGGTAAATATTACCAATAGTCATTCTTCCACTCATAATAGAGTTTCTTATTTTTCCTTTGATTTGACACTAGTTCTGGTTAAATGTAACTTCAAGACAAGAGTGACAAAGTTGGCTCACACTTAGAATGTTATTTCATAAACCTTATATAAGAAAAAATTTGGCCTTATTTATTCCATAATCTACAAATTTGGTATCTCTACTCCCATTTATTTTTAAAGGTCGATAATTAATAAGAAAAACAATTCCATCACTCTACCTTTCACATTTTTCAAAATATATACATTTCTTATCAAATGAAATGGACACCCATTATCGATAATCTATGTGATACTACTCTTAATTGCATTAAGATAAATTTCTACAAGATTATCCTTCTCAATTAACTTCTTTTAATTCCATGATATAACTATTTGGAAAGATTCAAATGATTTCCTCTCAAATTTATCCTTAGTAAATAGGGTGAAATCAAACTCTTATTATTATTCCAATAGAGAGTAATAAATTTTTAGAGATATATTTCTTAGTTGACCTATACCCATTTTCCCATTTTCCTACTATAAAATTATTTATACCCAATGTTAGAAAATTAAAAAAATCATTAGAAATTATTTATTCTATAATATTAAGGATATCACATCAATCTGTTTTACTAATTTACATGTTCTTCCCCATTCAAATGGATCCTTGTATATTCACAGTAGGACACGGTATGTCTAATAAAACCACAAAATTAAATTTTCATAAGTTGAAATAACATTTCTCTATTATTCCTCCACATATACCCAACCTTCATAATGATTTGTGACTACAATTTATTAACCCTTTAGGACTGATGATTATTTTCTTCCCACTAATCTCATTTGATATGAGCTATATTTTTCAAAATAGTTGGCCTCTCAGATTAATCCCTACTAGTTCCAAGCTTCTACATACTATTTTTATGATCTATTTTTTATTTCGATGTTTTTACATCATATAGTATTCCCTAGTTACATATAAATCTTAGACTTTATTTTTCCAAAATGTTATTCAACCTTTTAAGACATACTTGGCCCGCTATATCAGTGGATCACTTGATTTCATTTTTGTTTCCAATTTTATTCCTATAGTAACAATATCTTATTCTAATGATTCGACCTTCTTAGTTTACACTTTTATAGAATCATTAATTTCATCCATCACCTTATTTTGTTCTTCAATATTCATCTTGAAATTAATAACTTATTTTAAATTTACTTGATTATATAGTTGATTGTCTATATATTTATGTATCTAATCAATATCTTCTTTGTGTTGATCTATATATTTAGAAGATTATTCCAATAATCCATTATCCTTATAATTTTTCTTTCTTTGGAGAATATTTTCTTTGAGATATATATTATGTTTCATCTTGAGAATAAATACACTTATTAGATGATTTTCTTCCTCATTTTTAGTATCATTATTTTCAACAGCAGTCATCATGGAATATTCAATGTTAGGATTAAACTATATTTCCACTCCATCTTTAAATTCTCCGTCAACACCTTCCTATTTACTAATTAAGATCTCCCCCTAAAATTTAATTACTTATTTTAAGTATCTTTTCTTTAGAACCCCCTTTGAGGAATCTTCATGATTTATTGTTTTCTTTATTCATCATAAATCTTTCTTAAATACCTTATAAAATTGTTCCCAACATCACTACTTCAAAATTAAGAAAAGGGTATCCCATCCTCAAATCTCTCTTTTTATCGCTTGAATTTTTTGTACACAAGAGAAATAAATTAATCATCCACACCTTCTTTATCACCACCACATTTTTAAATGTAAATATTTTCTATGGATTTGATGGCTATCTTCTTACTTTAATTAATTGGTGTGTCTTCTAGTTTAAATTGCATTTTACAGGCCTCCAATTAGTTTATAAGACCATAAATATATATCTTGGATAGATATATTTCCTCAAGAGATAGAAGTATAAAATTGTATCGGGGTGGAGACCTTCTCATTATCTAATTTACAATGTCAATATCTTTAATTTATTCACCAATACCTCAAATATATCCAACCAATTCAAAAAATTTGTTAATGAAACTATCTAAATTTTTATTAGGATTCATTTTCATATCATCAAACCCATTGTGAAAAATTTTGAGATTTTACTCCTTCACATTGTTTCCACCCTTGAATATATTTTCATTTTTTATGACATGGAATTATTTGTGTTCCATATCATCACCTTCAAATAGATTTTATTTTATAGAGATCTTGGGAGTTTATTCTAATCTCTGGCATCTGCACCTATGATTTACCTATTAAATTCATTCATAATCATCCATGTCGCATCACTTTCCTAAATTTATTGAATTATGGTGAAGTTAACTTTTATCCAAAAAGACCATATAAAATATATCATCGAGTTATTTTAAATATGGTAGTTTCATATATAAAATTGATGGTCTCCCATATAATTTTCTGAATTCTCAATATCATGTAATTCCTAATGAAAAATTTATTACCTACAACTTCAACACTATGACATAACTTATTAGACCTTATGACTCCCTCAGATGAGAGGGGTGAATCAAGGTGTTAACTTTTTCTTCTGGTTTAAAAGGATATTGTCCCCATATTGGTAGGAACACATTAAACATGTTTGATTTTACTTCTCATTTACGAAACATATAAATTCAAAAATAAAACAGAGCATATTAATTTATACTTTGTTCACCATTAAGGGATATTCTAAGAAGAATACACTGACTATGTGTCGATCATACCAGAATAAACTAATATATCACTCGTTATTGTGGATTATAATTTTTTGGACACTATCGCATTGATTCGGGAACATTTTCTTTAGAATGAATTCATAGATAGTGCACTACCACTCTCAGGTCACTTTCATTTGCTCTTCCTTGTTCAATAAATTGGATAAATTGTTCCTTAGTTTAATGAATTTAAGGTCACACCCTCATCATTAGATATTTTATGAATATGATGCTTTAAGAATACCATAATATGATTCTCCAATGTTCTCCTAAATATTCAGAAAAATCACCATATATAACTCTATAAAATTCAAGATCTTTAAAGTTTCATGAAAGATGCGCGACATGGTTTACAATTAAATATGTACTATGATTTACAAACCAACCACTATCATATTCGAGTGACTTGGTGGTTCATCGAAACCTACGTCAAAAACTAATTCATTGTAGCTCCTTTATGAGATGCAATCACCATTAATTCAATCCATTCTACATGGTATCCCTTACTATGTGGACATTCATGTTATGTGAAACACCTATGTCATGCAGCCAACCTAAATTATCTATTTTCCAATGAAAATTTAGATCTTATTAAACATATATTATTCTATTTTAATAATGGGATTAGTGAGGTATTTATAGAAAAACATATCCAAAAAAATCACTAATCACTTAAATTAAACATAATACACTTTAAGTAAATGTTTTATGAATGGGCCTACATGGATCACCTAAAAACACCACCTCTATATCCTAATGACACCATTTCTAAATGTGATTTTTGAATTTGAATACAACTTAAAACACCACTTCTCCATCATAATTTACTCCCTCATGTAGTCATTACTAACTTACTTATGTTCTATGTGATCTTTATAAACTCCTTTTGTGGTGACATGCTTCTACCGTGAACTATATTCAAGGAGAACTGATATATACACTATAAAAATAATTCCATTTTCACAAATACATTTCAAAATTACACCGAAAAAATTATAGATTTTCCCCCAAACATTTAGCAAACACTAGGAAACATAACATTATACCAACATCTTCAAATATTCAATTTTACTATAAAAAATTCCCCTGGATTCCAAACTAATTAATCAGACTATAAAGAAATTAAAAAAACGCAACATTCCATCAATCTTCAGTACAGATCACCTTTGTTCTAATAGGTATGATTTCATTTACATATACCATGGCTAGTGTATAGTTTCATATCAGTGTTCCTCGTTTAATTATTTTTACTTGTTTGAAATTTGATTTGGGTTTTCATAATGAGTTTTATCTATAGTATTGATTATAAATAACCCACTGAGAATACGATAGGATCCTATTAAATGATACTTATCTTGTGTGATATATATAAATAGGTTTAAACATATTTGGGACTTTATTTTTTAGATAAAGAGTTTTGATGTGATTATTGGGATCGATTGCTTAACATATTTATGTTATTACAACGAGTTTTACCTGTGATAATGAATTAATTTACACCTTATGATTAATCTTATATTTTTTAGGAGAGTATTATTATCATGTTAACAGGACCAAATTTGATTTGGGCTGGCTAAGAATGATCACATATCTGATAACAACAGTGGTTCTTGGATCAAATTAGGATACTAATAGTGTGTTTTTTCTTTTATGGTTGGTAGATATCTACTTGAGTGAGAGATATAAACAAATATCCTCATTATGAGTTAATATTTTTAAAATTTTAAGAAATTAGCATAATGGCTTACCTCAGTTTATTTTTCCATGAAATACAAAATCACATAGCCATTATCACTTTCACTTTATTATGTTTTGTTTTTTTTATGATGGAAGTAATAAAATAGGGGGTTTGGGTTATGATAACAAAAAAAAAGAAAACAAAAAACATATATATAGAGATGAAAATATATTTAGTGGACATATATGTTTTAATATTTTGAAGTTCACTAGTTTATTCTATCATACTTATTAATTATTTTTCCTAAATATATTTCCCCTTAAATGAATCCCTATTATCAAGTCCGTATTTACTATTCTATTTTGAAGATCAATGAATTGATTCTTTCACCAAAATGATCTCATCTTACTATGTGGGATGTTTTAGACACTCAAAGAGTTTACAGTGGTACCTTAGTTTTAATCACTCAATGTATCCAATGATATGTTATGTGTACATCAATAAATTAATTCTAGGTAGCACACCCTTTCTCACATACACAATGTCAAGGACTACCCCCTAAATAACCACCCAATTTCATAATCACATATTGTATATATAAGAAACGGTAATCCCAAATGAACTAATATTATAGAGAATAAATCTTAATGAAATGCGATAATAGTTAACTATCACGGACTTCCATCATACAGCACATTGAATCCTCAAAGTAAGAAAATAAATAAAAAATGATTTAATATAGATAATAAAAATAAAAATAATAAATTATTTTTATACCTTAAACTATCCAAAAATGGTTACCCGTAATAGAAATATAATTAAAAATAAAGTGATAAGAACACAAGTAATTTTATAACGAAATAAAAGTGTTGAAATAATGGGAGCATAAATATATGTTATCTCGATATGATCCAAAAACTAATTTCATAAGGGATATTATTCATTTTAAATCACCACTTTGGTTTCAGTAACTATAATATTCTTATTCCTTCCTCTATAATGAATAACTATCCATGTTGACATTTTACTTTCCCCTTTTTCTAATTTTGTTAGTCAATAATTATGGTGAAATATTCTTATACCCTTGGGAAATGCATCTTCTCTACATGGAATTTCCCTTTAATCCAAGTTCATAACTTCTTCCTTCATTATTAGATTAGCCATCAAAATAATTCATACTATGATATGTACTAAACATTTTCTTCATTTATGTTTCATTCATAAAATTGGTTTTCAAAAATAGAGCTAAAAACATAATTCATCATTATAAAAATAGGGTCTTACAACACCACAACTATTATTCTTTTAGGTTATGTTGGGATTTATCACATATTTAATTATGATATTTGGTAATATGTAATATGGATTAATTTTAAGTTATATAACCATTAATGGTTGTGTTGGGATATTATATAGTATTTCCAATTTTCTATACTCCTAGGGTGTTACAAAACTATTGATGTTTAGATAATTCCTTCCTTAGTTGTGTCATGGGTAGTGATCCAGTGCTATTGTTATCTATGTCATTAACAATTTCTACAAATCCCCTATATTATCAATAAATAAAGGAATCATCTAGGATTATTTACCTATTTTTATCATCAAAACATCTATTAAAAGTTTATAAATATTAATTGAAAAACCTAAAAATGATTAAATAAATAAAAAACATCAAATTAAGAAAATTTTAAGATTTAGTTTCAAAATTTTCAAATATGTGGAAAATATGTTTTTACCCTAAAGTTATGAGAGTTAATGGGATATTAACATTTAATTTCATCATTATAAATTATTATATTTTTTCATAAATTGATTCCATCACACATAACTATTACAATCCTAGGAAATAATTTAAAATAAATAAAATGAAAATGATATTACTAAGTTAAATTCAATTTCACCAATAACTATTAAAAATAATTTTCAACTATAATAATCCTTACTCTTATTATACTTATTTTATGGTCAAAATTCCCTAATTATAATTCTTTCTCATTAATATTCCTTCAATGTTTCTATTTACTCTATGTACATGCACATGTAACTTCCTGGAAATGTTTCCCTTTACTCTCATAATATAATTTATCAAATTTATCCAAATTCTAAAAATAATTCATAAATAACCATATGATTTTTATCCTCCATTATTCTTTACTATTTAATGAAGAATATGCTTGAATAATATGGAATTTTCAAGGTTGTATTGTGGGTACAGGTTTGTGGACCAGATGTAAAAAAAGTTTGAATGAGGCATATGGATATTTAAAGAATACTAAATTAGTTATAAGTGTGTCACATATTATTACTTACTCACATATTCCACTAAAATATAATTCCCCCATATCAAAAAATACCCTTTTTCATAGAGGCAGAAAAAATAATGATAATAGTAAATGATATATCCTTCCTTCTCTATATTTTTTATATGGATGTTTTTATCTTATTTTTTATTGAAAATATAAGAGTTAAATGGATTATAATAAAATATATAAACCCTTATTACAAAAATATAATTGATTACCATCACATAATTGTAATAAATAAATTATTTTCCCTTGAATCCTAAAAAATAGCACCCCATACACACACACACACACACAATTATTTTCAATCCTAATATTCCCAATTTCTAAATAATAATATAGGTGAGTATATATGACTTCAAATTTATCAATATATCAAGTTTTATATGGTTTATAAGGGACTAAAAATAAATTTCATATATAAAGGTTAATTTTCAAAGAGTTAAAATAGAGGACTTTCAAAAGTGTAGCCTTATTAATTTTGACACATAATATATAAATGAAATAGAAAAATAAAAACATTATAGTTAGCATGGAATATACCAATTTATATCTATAAATATAGAAATGTAAGAATATTTAATAATGTTTATAAACCTATCAGGACTAAAAAATTTAACATTGATAGATTTTATGGAATGGATTTCCATATTTATTATAATTCATATTTTGGTCAAAAATCTAAATAAAATAATTATAATCATGTCAACATTAATTTAATCCTTTAATTTTTAAATCAATTTATTCCATCATAATTCACTAATTGAGTCAAATATACTCTTTAATTCCACTAAAATTAAAATATTTTTATCTTATGAAATTTTTCTAAATACTCAAAAAAATAAAAATAGAAATAGAAAACAAAATTACTATAATAAGTTGATACCTCCCTCACCATTTATGATGCTACTTTATTTTTATAGCTCAAATAATATAAATTCATAATGCACAAAATATTAAGTTTGTAATCAAAAAAAATATAAAGGATAAATAAAACTTGAGCATTCTCTAATGGGTGTATGAGTTATGATCCTATCCATTAGTTTTTCTATAAAAATAAAAAAAATAGAAAAATATGAGTAATTTTTTTAAAATTAACTAAAGGAAATAAAAAAATAAAGAGAAATAAGACTTGGGTTAATACTTTAAGAGGTTATGTATTTTGTTAATGTTTATGGATATGAAGTATTAGTTTTCATCCCTATTCTAAAAGAGGATTATGTTATCTTGATAAGAACCACTATTTTATAATAGCTCTATATATATTCCATAAAATATTATTATCAAAGTTATTATGTGTATTATAATGTGATTCTACCCCTATACAATGAGAAATAAAATTCTTGTTGGGTGAGTAAGAACTTAAGGGACCTCATCTTAACAACTTGAGGTGCAATAGTGTCCTTTAATAGACACTTGTTGTTTTTTAGGGATTGGTTCACCATTATTGTATTGAGAAGTAAATTATACATAGTATTTAATCTTTTCACTATATCCCTCTTAATTTTAAATGGGTGAAAAAAATTTCTCCTCTATACTCTCATAAAAACAATCCTCTTTTTTCTTGGCCTTTTCCTCAACATCATCCAAGATAAGAATCCAAGGTGTTGAATTTGTAAAATTTAACCAAGGGAGATCAGTTTTCAATTGGTTTTCGATCAAATAAAAATAAAATAAGTTGAAAATAGAAATATATCTTATAATGTGTTTAGTTATTATCAATATCTCTGTATAATTAGTGACTATGTGAAATATATTTTGTGATAATTAGTAATGGTAAGTCTTCTTCTATCTCTCTCCTGGTCCTCTTAGCTTCATCTTCAAAACATTTATGGATAAATTCAAACAACATATTGTTGTATATATTGGGTTCATTTGGTTTACATTTTGTATAATCTTATATTCCTTCACTGATTCTATCTTGGTTGTATTCTATCTTTTTCTACTTCTTTATGATAAAATCATCTTTATTATTAAACCATGAATACTCTTTCATTTTATTTTAGTATTATTGGTTCATTTTCTCTTGATTGACATAATCCCATGAGTGTTTCCATATATTTTTATAGTGAATAAAAAATATTTTAAAAATATTCCCCCATGTTATTTTCCATTTGTGATGGTGGGATTGAGTTGAATAAATAAAATATAAACGTAAAAAAAGGAAAGTAAAAAAAATAAATGAGAGAACCACTATATGAGTTTCTTTAGATTCTCTAATAATGTGACCAAAAGTTCTTGATTAAGGGACATTATTAAAGTATTATCACTATCACTTAATATTTATAAAATATAAATAAATTAGTATAGTATCTAGACTTAGGGTAATCTCTAATGGAGTATACTGTCATACAGTCATTATCATTGTAATTTTATTATATTTTTATATTTTTTCTTATGATGAAAGAATAGGTAAAGGGGGGATTGGTTGTGATGACAAAATAAAAACAACAATTTGTGCATATATAAATAAAAATGATGTTAGAAATAATTAATGGTTTTGTATTTTGATATAACCAATTAAGTCTATTATAATTCTTAATTACTTGTCCTAAATCTATTTCTCCTCAATGTAATCTTCATTACAGTTTCCATAAACACCATTCTTTTATAAATATTAATTCACTTATTTAACTAATACATTAATACCAAATTCTTACATAGGCTATTTACATAGTCAAAGGGTGTATGTACCTAGGTCTTAATCACTCAAAACATGCATTCTTCTGATATGTATCAATCAAGAAACAAATTCTAGGAAATACACACCAAATCACATATCCACTAGAATTGACTACTCCCTTACTAAACTCTTAGTTCTAAAATTATATACTATATATCTAAGAAAGTGGAATATTTAATAATCAAAAAATATTGAGAATAAATCTTTATGTGGTGAAATTGTAGAAAATTATCACTAACTTCATTACAAAACACATTGAATCCTTAATATAAGAAAATAGATGAGAAAAATGAAATATAGATAAAAAATCATTAAATACATCAATTATGATCATTAGACTAACTATATTTGGTTAGTACCCCATACAAATGGAGTCCAAAATAGAGAAATAAAAATACAAAGAATTAAAAAATGAAATAAAAAATGAAAAAAGTAAGGAATCTATGCTATAACCTTTTTAGTCATGATATAAAATATTATTCACCAAGGGGAATATCTTTGTTCTTTAAGAATTTTCATATTATCTAAGTTGAATTACTATTATACCAATGGACATGGATTATTACTCCCTTATTAGCCTAGACATGTAAGTAATGTATACTATGACATGTGTTTATCACTATCTTCATTGGTGTTATATGATCTGAATTAGTTTTCACAAATATCATTTGCATGACTATTAATCATCCCATAAAATTGAATCATAATATCATTCGCATTCTAATTCCATGATTTTGTGGGAATCAATGCATATAGCATTATGGGGTATTTATGTTTGCAATAAGGAATTATAATTAATGTTCTAGACATTTTTCCAAAATTGGTGTCATGGGAAGCATTTCCATGTTTTCACAAACTTGGGGTGCGTAAACCACCTTACCTTATTATGGTACAAACCTATTAAAAAAATTAAACCTCCCATATTTTCATCATTTATAAGTGTATTAGGTATTGTATGTGGACTTGGGAGTTGTTTCTAAGAGTAATCCCAAAATTGGGGATGAAAATCTGCTAGTCGTGGATAGAAACTACTATAGAGGGACCATCATATCATTATAAATAGAGGTTAGACTATAATAGGTGCCTATGTGATTTGTTTAATTTTAATAAGTTATGAGAATTTAAATTGTGGATAAGGGTGTCACATCATGACAATAATCTATACATATTATCTTATAAAACCTTTAATATTGAACCCCTATGTTCCCTTTATAAAATTCTATTTAGGGAATTCTAGTCATTCTATGATGGAGGGGGTCCCATCATATTGGTTACACACACATATAATTCATAAATTTTTAATATATTTCTTTTTCAAATTTTATGAGGGATTAAGGGTTTATGAAATGGAAAATGGAATCACATCATGATTATAATTCTTTTGTTAAAAACCTTAAATTTCATTTGAAAATTATTTCATATCATTTTAAAAATCATATGTATGCCATGAAAGTATTTATCAAGGGAGGAAAGGTCATTTTTTTCCCATGAGGAACACCATGGATATTGGTGATGGTGTAGTAAATAATGGTATGTCATGTTGTAGAGTCAATCCAATGAAGAAATTAATATCATGAAGAAGTAGGAAAATGTTATGATGGATAAGATCATAATTTTTTTAGTTTTTTCTTGGAGAGGTGCACCATGTTGTGGCCAAGGGAGGACACACTATAAAGAGAACCCATAAGGTTCATCATAACATGCATAGTGTAGTAAATCTATGATGCATGACAAGAATAATTTTTAAAAAAATAAATAAATTTAAAATATGAATTTAATATTAAAATATATTATTGAGGGCTTCCATTTTACTCTATTAGCATACATCTTTCCTCCGAACTCCCTAAAACGTTCATATTCTTAGGTGATTTCCAATTTTTTATTCACCATAAAAAATATTTAATTTAATTGATAATATATATAAGTATTTTATCACACTTATATGATTATTTCTCAGATTCTCCCTCTATTATATAGTCTTATTCTATTTATGGCTATGTATTCCTATTTTGGGGGGTTTTTTTAAATTCTTTAATTGCTTTAATTTGATCTCCTATCAGCTAATTATATTAAATTGTAAACCTTATATAAGTGCAATGTTTGCGGTATTTAAGTAATACTTATGTCTAATATAATTTTCCATGTGTTCATGATATTTGTCTCATCGGCCTAATGTACACTTTACCTAAAACTTAATAAAATGGTTTGTGTTTTGTTCTTTTTTGGAAACCCAATTTTTCAGTCCATGATGGGTCTATTTATAAATTTCAATAATGAATATTTTTCTTCCATGTGATTCATTCCGTGAATTAATTAAATGGAAAAAATAATAGGAAACATGAGGTGTGACTTAGAAATATTAATTTAGATGCCCTAGGATGATCCCTATGATGAATTTATGTGATTAGGGTGGGATGGTATTGTTATAGAATAGATGAATATGGGTTGAGACCTAGTATGGGTGAGTGGACCTATTAAAAAATTATGTTAGAGTGTTAAACCTGGAAATTTATAAGACATTTATTATAAATAATATATGAAAAGTATATAACTAGTAATTTCATACTCTATGCTGATATTGATGAGATAGTTTGGGGTGTGGATTTATTCCCAATAAGGTGTTGATCCTAATAATATGTTTTTTGTGTAGGATGTCATTACCCTTATATTTTGATATTGATGAGATTTTTTTATGCTGGTGAATCATTACCTCCTAGTTTTTTTATGTTGATGAGACAGTTTTGGGGGGTGTCGCTCCCCCCAAGGTGATGATGATGAGGTGGTTAAAGTTAGAGGAACCATTCCCATTTATGTGGGTACTAATAAATAGTTATAGGTAATGGATTTATCAACTTGGTTTGGATTTTTATCGGATGGTTATATGGATGGGCTACATTCCCACCTAACAATGATGTATCATGTTTGGATACATTTAGCATTGGCTGAATGAGATATGGTTGATCCCAAGTGTCACCATAGAACCCAAGAGTAAAAGATGATTATTTATTCCTTAATTTATTCATTATGAAATATCAATATTCACTTTTTTTGAATGCATACATAACGCATTGATATTTTATGATATATTTCTTTTTAAAAAAATATTTATTTGATAGCTTTCTTTATAGACAACACCAAGTTTAAATGAATCACGGTATAAATATTATTATTTAAACATGACCATTTTAACTTAGCCCTTATAATTAGTGGTATTAATATGAATATCCATATTATAAAAAATCTGTATCAATTATTTTTCTAATGTAAATTCATTGATAAAAACGTATTCAATTTTTAGTGAAATAATTTTATGCTTCAAAAAAACATTTTCTTCAAAAATTATTGTTATTACTTTTTCTAAGAAAAATATTACTATTAATTTAATAAAATTTTAGAAATATTATTTTATAAAAATTATATTATTTTTGAAATCATCATATCAATATTATATTAGGTTGAAATATTGGTATTTTTTTTAAATAATAATTTTACAATGAATACTGAAAATTTAAGTTTTTTATTGAAAACTGTTTTTTCATTTCAAGAATTTAAAATTTTACATTTTTAAAAAAAAAATTCAAAGTAAAATTAGTTAATTTATATTATTAATATTAAAATTAAGATCATTAAGATCAATTTTATTCCTGATTTTGATATAAAAACTTTTTATACTTAAAAATGTATTTTTTTTTGTGGAAAACCACTTTTCATCTTGTTTTTCTATATTAATTTTAAATTAAATTCTACCACTATTGTGAATATAATTTGAAAAAATGAATGTAATATTTTAATTTGAATAACAAATATAATTTAATATGTTTAACTTAATTTTTGGTTATTATGAATAGTAATCATATAAATATTTTTCACCTTGGTAAAAGAGGTAAAATTGAGTTAAAAACATGGAGTAAAGTTTTAAAATCACACTTACACTAAAAAGTTTCATAATATTTAGGTTTTTTCAACTAATTGTATTTTTAAAGAGTTAAATAATTTATTTAAAAACTTTATTTTTAATTTTGGAACACTATATTTACTTTTTTGAAGAAAAGTTATGTTTCATTCAAATAAAAAAAATATTTTTGGGTCATTACATTTAATGGAATGGTTCAAAGATTCCATTCATTTTTTTCATAATAAAAAAGTCAAAATACATTTCTTTATTTACTATTTAACTAAAAAAATTCATATAAACCAATTTATTACTTTATTTAAATGTGAAATTTTTTTACTCTTGAAATCAGGTATTTTCCGAAATATTATTTTTCAAGTATTTTGTGTTATTATATTTAAGTTAATTTTTAAATCCTATAAAAATTGAAATTATTAAAAAGGATTAAAATTATGAATTATAATTTCAAAAAATATTTAGAATAACCCATTTAGTTTTGGTCATATAATTGTGTTATCATTGTAAGAACTTGAGTTATCAAGTTTAAAGTTAAGATGAGTTTAAAGTTGTGTAACTAAAATATAAGGATTAAAACGTATCAAAACCTTTGAAAAATGTGATTGGTTGAGTTCATTTAAACCTTAAAACATATTATCATTAAATTTTGGTTTTATTGGTTTTACATTATATGATTATGATATTTTTTTAATCTTGTATGTGATTCCAAGGGTGTCCTTATCCTCCCATATAAAATGATATCACATATCCTATATTATCCACACTTCATGGGCCTTATATATCATCCAATACCTATCATAATAGCTTTCTATATTCTTTAACCATTCCCTGGATATTTTTTATATGCTAAAGGTGTAAAATAAAAGAGGTTTCTCATCAAATAGGTACAACTCTTAACCATGTACTTTTAATTTTATTTATTCTTCTACATCTTCCATATCTATGGTATTAATAATAAAATAATAAAATAAATATACGAAAATACTAAAATGTTATTATTATTATGTAACTACCATTATCCACCCTATTTTCCATCAAAATTAAAATGAAAGTATACCTTTTTCATATGTGTGGACTTCGGCCTCCACATAGTAATATAATTCATTTTCCATGACCATAATTTGTTGTTGATTATTATGATGTATTTAATGATTATATCTAATATTTATGATAATATTATGGTCATAAAATAAAAAATATTATTTATCATTCTTTAATTCTTTTTGTTAGAAAAATAAAACAGCGTTAATTCATACATATGACCTATCGTCTCCATAAATAATGTCAATCATTTTTCTATCTATAAATTTTATGGATGATTATAAATATCTATATAATTAATATATATTATATTTGTATCATGGTTAAAAAAATTAAATGATGGAACCTATTAGGTCTACAAGGCTGAATACCTTGAGAGGGGGGTGAATCAGTGTATGACTAATTTAAAATTAACACCATTCTGATCTTGTTTCACTGTTAAGAAAAACACTCTTCTCTCTCTTTCTTATTGAATAATATAAACAAAAAGTAAAGAAATCATAGGACACATAAAGTTTTACTTGGTTCACTGCTAAGGGCTACGTCCAAGGAGCATACGCCGATAGGTTGTCGGTCATACCAAATTCCACTAAACTTCACTAGTTGTGGATTACAAGGTTCGGGCACAGTCACTCTGTCCCAGGCTCACTGCCTTTACAAGGTTTAGGGTCAGGTCACTGCCTTCCCAAGGGTCACTCCCTATTTCTCTCTCTCTGGCTCACCGTCGGTGGAGAGGATCACCTTCTTCTTCTTTCTTTGCTCACTGCTCTGGAAAGGATCCACTCACAATTTATAGACATGTAGGTCTCTTCATTTTCATGAAATAATGCATCTTATTTTGTATTTAGATGCTCTGTTGAAGTCCAACTTTCACCCTTATATTAATCTCTCTTTTAACTGAAGGTATCGGGCAAACTTCCAGCTTCCACGCAGCCCGAAAACACTATTGGAAAAAACAACCTTACTTGGTGTGCAAATCTAATACGGTGTGCAAGTATCGGCACGCAAGTCACAACTGGTGCGCAAGTCTACCTTAGACACTTGTGCAACACAAGATTATGCAACTCCAAACCTGTACAACTCACTTCCCTTTACTCCCAAACCAATATTGGCGTGAAACTAACAACAACCGCCCTTCTTCAAATCTGGCGTGCAAGTCCCACTTGCGCGACACACCACCACTTGCACGACTTCCACACCTGTGCTGCGAGAGATCTAATTTCTCAAATTTTTCAACTCTGTTTTGAAAATGAGGATGGGTGGTTCAGTATTTATAGGCATTTGTTCAACCTGTGTGGCGGCGTGCAAGTCAACCCTCCGCATGCAAGTCTCGGCACGCAGGTCTCTTCCCCTACAAGTCACTTGTGCGACCAAACCAAATACTTGCGTGACCCTCTTTCCTTTGTCATTTTTTGATCTTTTGATCTTGAAAAATAATAGGTGCACAAGTTTCCAATCCTCCTAGGCATCGGCACGCGAGTCTCGTCACAGCGTGCAAGTCACCTGCGCGACCACACCAATACTTGTGCGACCCTTATCTCTTTGCCATATTTCGATGATATGATCTTCAAAAACATATGGCTCTCTAGTTTTCTATCCTCTAAGACCTTGGTGTGCAAGTCCCTTTTGCAAAAACACTTTTCTCCATTTTTCGATTTTCAGGCCCAAAAATTTGACAAACACTGGAAAATGGCACCAACTTGTATCTGTTGTTTTTGTACCACCTCCAGATCATCCATTACTTTCTCAAAGTTCTTGAATCAAACATTGATCATTAACCACGGCTCTTGAACTTGACGTGCCACCATGAAATACCCTTTGTCAACAAATTTGTATATTATGGTTTGCTTTGTCAATAACCTTAACACAGATGTCCACTTTGTCAACAATCACAATCACCTCAAAAATACTTCAATGATACCTTGAGAGATTTTTTCCCAACAATCTACCCCTTTGGGTTTGTTGAAAACTCTTCCATAAAAAGATACATCATTAATTCTTCAGCTACCATTCACCTTTTCCAATTCTGATAGTGATCAAGGATTCACTCAACACATACTCTAAGCCAACATGAGAAATGATCGGCGTGAGAAAAAAGTGTAAATGAAAAGTTCATCAATGAATCACTTCATCTCTTACACACATTTTTGACACAAAACTGATACCAATTGTCACCAAACTGATACCAATTTTTGGAAATATTCTTACAACACCACTCATCTTCTTTTATCATGATCCTCAGCTGTCCTGATATCTATTCTTTGATCGATCACTTCTAGCATCGTCAGATTTAATACTCTCCCCCTTTCTTCTCACAGATTCAACTCTTATCAGCTACAAAACCTCTTTATCCCTATTTCGTGTGTTGTCCAAGCTAAGCTCTGGCTAAGCACATTCAACTCCCCTTATCTGCCTACTCCACCTGTCAGCTTCTCCCCATATCATTCATGATTTATTGAATAGCCACACTATCTCCCCCTTGAACAATCACTATTTTCTCCCCCTTTGTCAAGAAACCGAAAGGACACTCCTTTGTAGTATGTAGAAGAGTATATAACACATATCAGTACATTAGGGAAAACACACAACATACCTCAGGGTGAGGGGGTGGGGGGTCCAACAGCCACACTCTTTTAAGTGCAGGGAGTCGACTGAACACCCAGAGCCAGTGGATGCCTCTCAAAAGCGTCCTTGGGTAATGCCTTTGTCAGAATTTTTGCAACCTGTATCTCTGTAGGCACATACTCCAACTTCACAATTCCCTTCTCAACCTTCTCCTTGATAAAATGATACTTTATCTCAATGTTCTTTTTCCTTGAGTGATGGATGGGATTTTTGATGAGATTTATAGCACTTGAGTTATCACACTGTATTCCGATCAGAGACTTCACTTCAACTCCCATATCTTCAAGATCCTGCTTCATCCATAATAAATGTGTGCATGCTTGAGTGGCTGCAATATACTCAGCTTCCGCGGTGCTCAATGAAATGAAATCTTTCTTCTTACTTAGCCAAGAAATACACAATCCACCAAGATAGAATGCACCTCCTGACGTTGATTTTCTATCATCTGCTAGTCTGGCCCAATATGAATCTGTGTAACCCAATAACACTTATTGAGATCTATCATTATACATCAAACTGAAATCCATAGTGCCTTTCATATACTGAAGAATTCTTTTCACTACAAGCATGTGGCTTTCCTTGGGATTACTCTGATATCTTACTACTTGGCATGTGGCGAAAACAATATTAGGCATTGTTGCAGTCAAGTACAACAAACTTCCAATGATTTTCCTGTATTCTGTGATATTAACTGCCTTTACATCCTCATCTTTTGATAATTTTATCCGGGTAGCAACCGGAGTCTTCATCTCCTTGGAATTCACCATGCCAATCCTTCTTAAAACCACCTTGGAATATTTGTATTGAGAAATGAATGTTCCATTCCTTCTTTGTGTCACCTGTAGACCAAGGAAAAATGTTAGCTCACCAATCATTGACATCTCAAACTCATTTTTCATGAATTCAGAAAAATGTCTGCACTGAGCTTCATCTGAACCGCCAAAAATTATGTCATCGACATACACCAACAACATCATCCTTTGATTACTATCATTGTTGAAATAGAGATTGTAATCAACTCCTCCATTCTGGAAACCAAGCTTCTTCAAGTACTGATCAAGCCTTGAGTACCATGCCCTTGGTGCTTGTTTCAGCCCATACAACACCTTCTTCAGCCTGCAAACTTTGTTCTCATCCTCATGAATGAGAAAACCATCTGGCTACTCAATATACACCTCTTCTTCCAGAACACCATTCAAGAAAGTGGATTCGACATCCATCTGGAACACTTTGAACTTTCTTTTCACTTCTATGGCCAAAAATAATCTGATTGTCTCCAGCCTTGCAACTAGTGAAAATATCTCATCAACATCTATTCCCTCTATTTGGGAGTATCCCTTGCACACTAGTCATCATTGGTTCCAAATCATTGTGCTATATTCATTCGTATTGTTGTGATAGACCCATTTAGTCCTGATGAAATTCTTATCTGCTTGCCTCAAAACAATCTCTCATGTCTGGTTCTTCTCAATCTGATCAAGATCTTCATTCATAGCCTGAACCAACTTTTCATCTTTAGCTACATCAGAAAAACATTTCGTATCCACCTGAGATAAAAATGATTTTTGATGTAATGATTTTATTATTTGAGTTTAAACTGGAGTTGTCTGATCACCAATGATATTCTGCCTATCAATTTTAGCTCGACTCTTTGGCTTCCTTGCAGACATAGACTTGACACTTTCTTGTTCATCATCAGTATATTCTTCTAAGTCATCCTCTGCCACTTCTACTCCCCCTGTGTTGCTTACCCCATCATCACTTTCATCCAGAAACTATTCACTTGGTCATTGAGTATTCTGTTCATTTTCAACTATAGTGACATCATTGCTCTCAAAAATATTTCTCAGCCTTTTGTTGAAACATTTATATGCTTTGATTTTCCCTGAGTAGCCGAGGAATATCCCCTCATCTCCTCGTGACTCAAACTTCTTGTGATTTTCTTTGTTGAGAATGAAGCACTTACTCCCAATGATTCGAAAGTAATTCAGCATTGGATTATTTCCATAACACATTTCATACAGAGTATTCTCTTCCTTCGGACACAATAGATACCTGTTCAAAATATAGACCGATGTCAAAACTGCTTCCTTCCAAAATTTCTCTTGTAGGTCCTTTTCAATAAGAATCATTCTGGCCATGTTGTTGATGATCCGATTTCTCCTCTCAACCACTCCATTCTGTTGGGGAGTTCTCACTGATGAAACTCGATGCCTTATCCCGTGTTTCTCGAGATAGTTTTTGACTTGACTGTTTGTGAATTCCGTACCGTTATCAGTATGAAACTTTTGAATTTTCTTCCCAAGAATCTTTTCTGATTCCCTCCTATAATGATTTATGCAACTGAACACCTCTGTCTTATGGGTAATGAAAAATACCCAGGCCATTCTGCTATAATAATCAATGAAAAGAACATAATACCTTTTCCCATTTATAGCTCATTGTGAGATAGGTCCACATACATCAACATGCACCAATTAGAGTACTCTAGTTGATTTCTATTCCTTTTGCATGTATACCTTTCTGATGATCTTCCCTTGTTGGCAAGAATCACACATATGAGTGCGATCATGTGATAGATTGGGAAGGTCTCTAGCAGCATCCTACTTTACCAGATCTTCCATAGATGGTTGGAATAGATGACCAAGTCGCTTATGACACAGCTGGTTTTCTTCCTCTCTGGATAAAAGGCACGTATCTTCTTCCCCACCTACAAGGTAAAGATTTCCCTTTGTCCTTTTCCCTATAGAAAAATTGCTCCATCTTTTCCTTTCACAACACACATCTTCTTGGTAAATTGGATAGAATTCCCAGAGTCACATAGTTGACTGACACTGAGAAAGTTATGACTAAGACCCTCTACAACTAAGACATCAGTGTGTCTCATTTCTTTTCCCCCAAAATTGGCTTTTCCTGGGCCAACAATCTTCAGGCCTTCATCATTTCCAAATTTGAAAACTCATTCTTTGTCATATTTTATGCCTGTAAAAAGATCGTTAGTACCTGTCATGTGAGAAGTGCAGCCACTATCAAGGATCCATACACCAGAGCTATCTGATGCCTTAATGGAAATTTCTTCCACCACAACCTTATCATTTTTCTTCTTCTTGGTCCATACTTTTTCCTTTACACTCAGCATGGATTGAGACTTCTTTTCCTTCTCAGAGCATGATGGACCATCTTTATCTTGCAAAGCCGCAAATCTGTTCTGCATTTTTAACTCACATGTTGTTTTATTGATCTGGTATTTGTGAACGTTTTGATTCTGCTTTGGAAAATTTATTTGTATGGTCAAAGTGCAGTACCTAGCCATGTTCCAAAATCCACCGCACCAAAAACAGTGTCCTTCAAAATAGGTTCTGGAAAACTGTTCTCTGTTCGGTTGCCACCTCTGTTCTTGTTCCCGTCGATATCTCGTGGCTATGGAACACACATACTGTGAGTGTCCCATCTTCCCACAACAATAACACCTGATATAAGGTGAATTCCTTAGTGTTACTTCAGCACTATGAGTCTCCCCTTAGGATCTCTGAATATTCTGATTCTTCTTTGTTCCAAAATCAACATTCAATTTCAGGACGGGTGCTTGCGGTCTGACTTCAATTTCCACAGATTTGTGCTTCTTATCAGGCCCTGAATCAGCCTTAACGGCTGAGCTCAATTGCTGCTTCTTTCCTGCTGAACAACTGGGCTCCTCTTTCACCTTTTTAGTATTTGGAATGACCTACTTTCCTGGCATCACATTGGTGGTTAGGATTTTTTCTTGATCCTTAATTTTTCGTCACAGACTAACCACTTCTTTTTCAAGCTCTTTGATATGTCTGACCTACTCCTTTCATGTGTTAGTAAAACAATCAATTTCCTTATTTTGTTCCTCAATTTTAAGTTTATGCTCAACAATATTTTCTGAGCTATCTGGTGTTGAGGATTTTAGTCCTTCAATTTCTTCTAACAGCTTATTATTTTATTCATACGGTTGTTGCATAAAGAGTTTGGCATCACGAACCACTTTATTGGTTTTCTTCGTTTTGGATCTCCAAATGTCTATCTCCCCAAGAGCTGCTTCCAGTCGGCTTCCATATCAACTCTTCCTTAAACTTCTTCTTCTTCTTCCATAGCGTCAGTTTCTTCCTTTTCATGAGAACTACCAATGACCGCCACCATAGCATTTTCTCCATGATATTTATAGTTTTCAATCTCCTCAACCTCTTCAACCTCAAACTCATCTGAACTATTTTTTCTTGTGAAAGAAGATTCTTTTTCTTGAAGAAATTTCTCTTGAACTACTTCTTCTCTTTCACGTAGGCTGAATATTTCTTCTTGGGAATTTCAACATCATATTCATCATTCTCTTCTTGAAACTTTTTGGGATATCTTGCTATGAGATGTCCAACCTTTCCACATCTAAAGAATGCAAGAGGAAGTTTCCCTTCGAACATTCCTTTTCCTCTTTGAAGGTTTGAGGAGAGGAATGACATTACCTCATCTGTCTCTTCTTCCTCCCGAGAATCATTAATGGTGAGCTTCTTCATGGCCTTAAATTCCACCTCTTTGGATTTCCCATTTTCCATAGCATCGTTATCATCATTTCTCATTTCATATGCAATAAGGGTGCTGTGTAGGTTATCCAGTGTCAATTATTTTGGGTCTTTATCTTCCAAAAAAGAGACTTTCAGATTGAACTAAGGTGGAAGTTTTCTCAAGATGAGCTTCACAATCTTTATGTCTTCGATAATTTCACCAAGACCTCGCATTTCTTCTACCATAGCATTCACCCTGTCAAAGAATGTATCAACAGACTCATTCGGGTTCATTATAATATCTTTATACTTGTTCCACAATACCTGCATCTTTGCCTCTCTGACCTTTGTATCCCCTTTATATATATTCCAAAGCATTTCCCACATAGCATGTGATGTTTTGCATGACATCACCTTTGTATAGATGGGATTGGAAAGGGATCCCTCTAAGGTATTAATTGCTTTGGAATCAGAATCCAACACTCTATGCTCAGCTTCTGATAATACACCACTATTAATATCAGTTGTGATACCATGCATAGCTACTGAAAACACATCCATTCCCAAGGATCGGAAGTAGTGTTGCATTCGATTCTTCTATATCTGAAAATTACATCCGTCTAAGATCAGAATCCCTTTATGATTAGTGTCCTCCATTGAGAGAAGAACTGATATCAACCTTTTCCCTCTGATACCAATTATTAGGTCCACAAGTCTGAATACCCTGAGAGGGGGGGTGAATCAGGGTATGACTAATTTAAAATTAATGCCCGTTCTGATCTTGTTTCACAGTTAAGAAAAACACTTTTCTCTCTCTTTCCTATTGCACAATATAAATAGAAAGTGAAGCAAGCACATGACACAGTAACTTTTACTTGGTTCACCGCTAAGGGC
Source organism: Viscum album (assembly GCA_963277665.1). NCBI lineage: Eukaryota > Viridiplantae > Streptophyta > Magnoliopsida > Santalales > Viscaceae > Viscum > Viscum album. The sequence continues at coordinate 2,000,304,099 of OY728150.1, read as the reverse complement.
TACGTATAAGGAGCATACGCCGACAGGTTTTCGGTCGTACCAAATTCTACTAACCTTCACTAGCTATCGATTACAAGGTTCGGGCATAGTCACTCTGTCCCAGGCTCACTGCCTTTACAAGGTTAAGGGTCATCTCACTGCTTTCCCAAGGGTCACTCCCTATTTCTCTCTCTCTCTCTCTCTCTGTCTCACTGCCAGTGGAGAGGATCACCTTCTTCCACTTCCTTTGCTCACTACTCTGGAAAGGATCCACTCACAGTTTATAGACCTGTAGGTCTCTTCATTTGCATGAAAGAATGCATCTTCTTTTGTATGTAGATGCTCTGTTGAAGTCCAACTTTCACCCGTAAATGAATCTATTTTCACCGAAGGTATTGGGAAAACTTCCATCTTCCACGCAGTCAGAAAACACTGCTAGAAAAACAACCTTACTTGGCACACAAATCTAATCTGGCACGCAAGTGTCGGCGCACAAGTCACAATTGGCGCGCAAGTCTACTTAGACACTTGCGTGACACAAGCTTCTGCAACTCCAAACCTGCACGACTCACTTCCCTTTATTCCCAAACCAATATTTTCACGAAACTAACAACAACCACCCTTCTTCAAATCTGGCATGCAAGTCCCACTTGCGCGGCACACCACCACTTGCACGACTTCCACACCTGCGCGGTGAGAGCTCTGATTTCTTAAAGTTTTAAAGTCTGTTTTGAAAATGAGGAGGGGTGGTCTAGTATTTATTGGCATTTGTGTGAATAGAATAACACAAAAAATATAATAAGGTAATAAATGAATATGGTAGGTTGGTATTGGAATGTGAATAAAAGAATAAGGTTGTTAAATAAATACTCCCAAAATGTTTGTTAATGATGATATGAAGAGTGTCAAACCAAAGAAAAGATGATTTTATTATTATAGGAATGGTCACATTAGGGACTATTGTGAATTGGACATGAACATTCATACTCATGGAAGTAATCTAGAATCGAAGAAAGAATCAATCCAAAATAGAATCATCAAGATTGATTTGCAGAAGGAAATATATAATGAATAATTTTAAAAGTTTTCTAAAAAGGAAAACATAATGAATGATAAATGTTTCTATGAAAGGTGTAATATGTATGGTAATTCAGGAGAAAAATGTTTGAAATGGTTACCTAGACAAGAATAATTATTGTAGAAGAAATAAAAAGAATTTGTGACTTCTAGTGTTCGGAAAAAGGAGTCTACACACAAAGTGAAGACTGATCATGTTCTTAAAACATACATGACCATATGGCTAGGATAGTTATAATAAGAAAGAAATATGGAGAAATCACATAAATTTGAAATTGATTTTTCATAAAATTTGAAAATTTATTTTTAATCTAAGAAGATAACTAGGTTAAGAAGCATCTCTCAACCTTGTTTCTCTAAATGATAAGAATTGAAGAACCACATTATTCCCATATACACATTATTTTTGTTTTTTTGTAGGGAATTGAAGTAGAAGAATGAATTCAGGGGATACTTGAATTTAATAAAAGTTATGGATATATTTCAGCTAGAAATTTGTTCATCATAGAAGGCTATTGACATCATGTTGTATTTTTACAACATTTCAAATAATCCCAAAATATTCTTGGAGTTTATTCTTGAATAAATACAATCATAATGAAGAATTATTGAGTACATATCTTGAGGGAGAGCATAGAATAACAACCACTATATATCTTTATCTCAGTTTATATCTTACGAATATCATATGTTCTTGTGAGGTATCCATCTGATAATTCTTAATGAAAAAATTTGGGTAATTAAAGCTTTTAATCATTGAGGTGTGTTGATTAAACTCTTATTTTATTGATGAAATATCAATTATAGAAGGGATAATTTTATTACATGATGAAATGGGGAAAGGTAATTTGAAAGAGGAAATATATACATTCACTTGAATATTTCTAATCTGTTTTATAGGATGTATGTAGGAGATTAGTTGAAAATAATTAAAATAATCCCTGGTAAATGGTTTCAATTCTGGTATCGCATTCTGGAGAAACATGGATAACATTGATGTAAAATTTCATCACTCTAGTTTTATAAATAGATCATTTCTCATGTACACTTATATATTACTAATTTTATCTCTTTTCTAAGTTAGTGGTGATTCCATCATTCTCTAGAGTGAATCGGTTTGTTAGTATGAGAAGAGAAGCAAATGTTTTTAAGAGTGAATTTTGGAAACGAGGAATCCTTCTCATACCTATATCTTTAGTATTATTACCAATAAGGTGGAGAGTCTATAATTTATTTTTAAATGAATTTTTTATTAACAAAAAGAATACAAAGGGGGATATTGAATATGTTAAGTGGTTTTTTAAAGTTTAAATTGTTGTTAATGAATTGAGAAGATGAAAAGTCAATGAGTTCTAATTGTAATGATTATAAAACTGGTCAATAGTTTATAAAACATGTTTATTTAGTTATTTTAAGTGAAAAAATGTTATCAATAGTGAAAAAAAAAGATTCCAGGAAAAATTGTTTTTATTTTTCATGCAGATTTTAGAATGTTGGAATTCGATTATTTGTGTATCACTACTAAGGTGGGCACTAGGATCACTCAAGGAATATCCAGCCAACATAGCATCAAAGGAATATATAGAACACCCATAGAGAGGTGTAAGGGAGTATGTGATCTACCATGTGGGGAGGCACAATATCAGAGCAGTATGTCGACATGGGGTGGTGCTAGGGGAGAAAGGAGTGTAGACATGTGATAGATTTTGGATGTTAGTGGGAGAGTGTTGTTATAAAATAAATATAGAAATATAATAGAAAACTGAAGTGTGAATAACTTCACTAGTCACTTTTAATCCATTTTGAAAATATAGATAGATCAAATATCATTCTATTGGAATGATATGAGTTTTTCGGTCAACACTAGTATCATATTCTTCATTCGTTGAAAGGCTCATGAATGCATCAGGAATTGTTTTGTAGATCACATCTTTAGTTGATCGATCTAATAATTCAAGGACCATTTCATCATTCTGATGATTCTAAAATTATTAAATCATCATTAATTGTTGTTTTTTGTTTAAAATAATATCAAATTGAATGAAAACGGAAGAGGAGCTAATTTTTTTATAGTAATGGTGATTACCATCATCACATAAAGACATTGATTAAAGGAATTAGTGGTTGTATGTGATTATTGGATAATTGAGTTAGTGGTGATTTATCATCAAATACCTCATGAATATTTAATTTGAAGGTAAGAGTTTATTCCACATCTGAGAGTAATTCTTGAGAGTGAAAGACCAAAACAGAGGCTTCGGGTTATCAATGTTCATGGGGAGTTTCCATGTGTTTGTGCTATGTTTTTCAAATCCTTTAATTCCACATAATGTGTTTTTGATTATGTTAATCAATGTTGATATCCACACTTTTTTTTAGAGAGATAGAAGAACCCATGTAAATAGTTACATGAAGAATAATGGATCCTTCATATTCTATTACACGATAGAGAATGAAAACTATGCAAGAAATGATATTCATTAATTAATTATTTTTTCATGAATGACTTGAGTTTAAGAGAATCTATATTTGAGTTCATTAAAAATAGGTGTTAACTGAAAAACAATGGTGTCACATGATATATTTTTTCAATGATATTAAATTTCATTTGCACATAAGAATTTCATAGTGAGGTTTCATATTTTTTTCATGAAGATAGGTTGAAAGGGTGACATAATTAAGTGAATGAAGTTGTGTTATAAGTTATTATGCAACAAATATGGGAGTAATAAGAAAGTGTAGTAGTGTAAAGTTATTAAAATATTCAACACATGCATGAACATGAAATTATGCATGCATGACATTGTGAATCATATGAATGTGTGTTATTTCATAAAGTAATATGTTCATGAATTGTTTACACATGCATGGATAATGATAAATACCTGAATTTGTGTTCATACATAAAGGTTTCATAGATTTACATTCAATATAAATTTCATAATTAGTGTGTGTTTTTTTTTATACTAAATTCAGAGCATTATTTTGTAATAATTTTGTATCTAATTTACTTAGTATTTAGTGATGTTATGTCTTCATTATAAGAAAGACTATTTCCCAATCATTGTTGTATTATGGAAGCTGATAATCTATAGGTGATCAAATTTTTTTGAGAAAGACTACCATATATGCAAAGGTTATTGATGTTTTATATGATCCAGTGTGATCCAGCAAGCTTGTGGAGGAAGATCAAGTGATCATCTTATCATTGGATCAGATATTCTAAAGTAGAAGAAGCCGCTTATGATTGGGGGTATGACTACTTGCTGAAGAGGCTCGAGAGATAGGGTGTCTAACCAATTAGATGGTTTGGGTGTCTAACCAACCAAATAAGATGAGTTGGATAACTATGGGTATAACCAGGATCAACATAAGGACCAATTACTGGGGTTTATAACCAATTTCTACCTCAACCATTATAATTTATAAAAATATTATAGTGTAGAATACATATTGGGGGGGTATAAACTACATGGAAATGGTTATGACTTAGTATTAAACCATTTAAAAATATTGTGTGTTGTGTCTCATTTACTTTCTGCATTTCATATAGGATCCACTCATCTTAACAGGTTATAGAGGTTTAAATTAAAATGTCGGAAAGAATTTAGTAAAATAGGTCACTCCTGATTCACCCCCCACACCCTTAGTGTGACTTGATGATCCATTGGACATGTAAATAGTATCAATACAACATAACCCTTGTGGATCATAATTATAATTAAAGTTTTATGTTGTTGTTGAATAGAAATACTATAAAAATTTTATTCAAAATATTCTAGAGGAAAGTAACTTGTTTACTTTAAAAAAAATTGAAAACTAAAAGTTCAAAAATTATTTCTAAAATAATTTTATTTGAAAATAAAATTTTAAAATTATAAACTAATCTTTAAAACATTGAGTTTTCCTGAATGTGGAAATTTTTTACATTCCCTACACATTAAAACAAATATTACTTTTACATTATTGATAAAAGAGAATGGGCCTTGTTGGGAAAACAAACATAACGATTACTTTTATGAAATTTTTTTAAAAATTAAAACATGGGTAAAATTTTATTTAATAAATAATTTTGATAATATTAAAAAAATTAAAAACATTTTTAAAAAACCTGGTTTTATAAGAAAAAATATTTTCTGACTGGAGAGAGAAATTAAGTCAGCTTTTATTAAAAACATTTTCTCAATAATTTTAAGTGCCAATGAGAGTAGTGTGGTTATATTACTTGAAAAATTAATCAATAACCAAATTATAATAAAATTAAATGGGTTTATCCTACAATTATAAAATAGTTTCCTTTAATTGAAATTTAAGTGTAAATAATCCCGATTAAAATGAGATTGAAACATAAATTTCATAAAAAGATCATAACATTGAAGTGGGAATTAATAAATGAATCAATTTTGTGTATAAAATGTAAATCCACATAAAATAAGTGGAAATAAAACACAATAGATTCAAAATAATTTATATACATAATATTATAATGTCAGAGACAATGAATAAGTAATATAACCCAATGAAAAGAAATTGAGTGATGAAATTATTTACCACTAAGTAATTTTTTAGTGAGATCCCATTAGATGAAATAATTAAAATTTAAACTTAAAATAAAATGAATTACTCATTATTCATTAAATTACATGATAAGGTGTAAATTTATAAACCATGTAAAATAAATTAGTTTCATAACATTACAATATGCCTCAATAAAGGGAAATTGATACAAAGTCGATTACCTAACAATTACTTTTTGGTTGAATGTGCCTTAAACTCTTGTATAATAGTTTTAATAATATTAATAATTTATTCTAGAACCATACTAATATTTATAATATCATATATCATCTTATTATAACATTTTACCACCTATTTGTTAATAATTGTTCATTGTTTTTTTGTTTTGGGTGTAAATTGTCTTGTTTTCTCATATGTGTTTTGTCATGAAAGTCCAGGTTCATGTACATAGGATATAAATAAATCATATCAGGAATGATAATAATGTTAAAAATATCATATTTAATCTTTATATACATTATTAGAACCATTTTTGAATGTTGGGATGAAAAATGAGTCATATTGCTTCATGTAGACGGTAGGTCGTACGTATGCACGAGCGACAATATCATCCCATTAATGAGTGAAAGGGTTGAGAAGTGAGTGATAAATTAATTTTCATGAATTTATATCATGACATATATATCACATATATTCATTAAAGTTATCTTTATTACATTCCTTGTAAATCATAAATAAAAAACAAACCTCGTCGCTTTGTGATGCTGTAGTCCGCCGTACACATGATCATCGATTTTGTTTCCCCATTAATGGAAGAGGAATTTTATATAGGATATAAAATTACCATAAAAATATAATTATATGGAATATACTGGTGATAATATACTTTCATGATAAAATAATATTTTAAGGAGGTGGAAGAATAAATAAAATAAAAACTGATCATCTAAGAATGTTACCTCTTCTATGGACAACCTCTATAGGTTTTCCCCAAAAGACTTCATAGGATGGATTCATGATAAAAAAAATGTAAATATAATATTTATATCGGAGTAAGGAATTTATTTATTTAGGTATTGGATGAACAAAATTTCTTTGGAAGTGTGAAGATGGGAGGATATGGGATTGGATTTTATAAGTAGGGGAAAGAGAACACATGGAATTTTTGGCATGATTAAATAGAAGGATGTTTTTATCATGTCATAAGCATCAAGAATGAGTCATTGTCAACACTTATAATCTATAAGGTCTAAATATTTCCATATAATGGGTTTTGGACAAGTTTAAGTCATTTTTAACCCTTATTTTCTTAGTTTAAGCCCTAGAAAGCATGTTTTTAACTTAACCATAGTGATTAATTTTTACTATTAATAATTTTAAAAACATTAGTTGAAATTGTTACATAAAATAAATTATTAATATACCTAATATGGAATCAATTTTTCCAAATTCAATTCACAAAAGTCGAAGAATTCAATTTAATATTAAAATTGTAGATGTGTTGAAAAACGGTTTTTCCAAAGAAAACATTCAAAAGATTAAAAAAATTATATCATAATTCAATATTAAATTGATTAAAATGGCCTAAATTAGTTATATTGTAATATAATTGAACTAATTATACTTTAAAATCATTTTAACAAATAATTTAACCTTGTAAATTATTTAAATGGAAAGACATTTTAAAAAAATCGGTATTTTTCAATATTCATCGAAAAATGAAACATTTTAAAAAAGTCCAAAAAAATCAACATAATATAATTCTTATATAATTATTTCAAAAATTAAGTTCATTTTATAAAATAAATTTTCTAAAATTTGAAATAATTAATTTTAAAAAAATTCAACGTTCGACTAAACAATATTTTGGACAGATATAGTTTTTCAAAAAACATTTTGTTTTCTTTTAAATGATTCTTATTTTATTTCCAAAAAATATATAACCATAATTTTTATAATTTACTAAATATTATACTTTCCAACCAATTAAACAGCTATGTTATAATGGTATACTATATTATGGTTCATTTAGACTCAAAGTTGTTTATTCTGTAAGCTATTAAAGATATATAATTTCTTTAAAATAAATGTCATAATGTCTCAAGGTGTTACATTTTCATATAAACATGGTTTTTCATTCCATATATGATATCAAACCCAAAATTTTCCTCTTAAAATACTGGGTTGTCACGTTCTCCTCACATTTAATAAATTTTATCCTCAAAATATAAAATTGATCTTAGTAATGAAAGGTTTGACATTTCCAAATACCATTATTGAAAAGATAAACATTGTAAAATAGTTAATAAATCTTACTCTCGATAGTATATATAGGTAAATATGAAGTTCATGTGGAATAACATATAACTATGTTTTCAAATAGGATAACTTAGGTAGGAGGTGAATATATGGACATGGAAGAAATGCATAAATAATTGTAAAGAGTGATAAAGATCATTGATCACAATAAAGTTAATGATCAATGGAAAGTTAATGATAGAAAATCCATAAATTTGAGAAGATTTAAAAGACCATTTTATTAATTAGATATGAATTTAATATGATAACATCATTATTTCAAGATCATTTTTCCTAAATTTGACTAATTATTTTATTGTCTAATAATATAAAGAAATATAATTACATTATATATTTCTATTTCATAAGTATAATTTCATCCTTTAGTTGTGATTAAATCAATTTCTACTTCATCATTTACTTCAATAAATGAATATAAAAAATGAATTTATAAGCCTAAAGTAATAAAATTAAAATTTAACTGATTATAAAATCCATAAAACAGTGAAATTTCATTCCACGTATTTATAAATATTTTCCAAAAAAAATATGTTTTGAACAAGTTATTAATAAAATATAATATTTTCATAAGTATTTACACAAATAATCTTAGAATGTCAAATACAATGAATAGGTAATATAACCCAATGAAAAGAAATTGAGTAATGAAATTATTTACAACTTGATAATTTTTAATTCAAATACAATTATATAAAATAATTAAAATTAAAAAATAAAATTACATGAAATATGAAGTATTCATGATATTATAATAAAATGTAAAATATATACAACATATAAAATAAATTAGTTGCATAAAATTAAAATATGCCTTGATTAATTGAAATTGAGATGAAGTCTCTTACCTCACTTACTTTTGGTTTAAATTTTTTTAAAATAATGTATAATGGTATTAATAATTTTATTAATTTAAAATAAAAATATAATCATATTTATAATATCATATATGATATTTTTATAACATTTTACAAACTATTTTTTAATAATATTTCATTATTTTCATTGTTTTGGGTGTTAATTGTCTTGTTTTCCCATGGGTGTTTTTTCATGAAAGTTACATTCTTTTATATAGGATATAAATACATCATATTAAGAATTATAATAATATTAAAATATGATATTTAATTAATAAATACATTATTATAACCATTATTGAATGTTGTCTATGGAAAATGAGTCACGTCACTTCGTGGATATGATAGGTCATACGTACGCATGAGCGATGATATCATTCCATTGATGAGTGAAAGTGCAGGAAATTTTATGATATATTATTTTTACATAATTTATATCATGTCATATATATCACATATTTTTATTAAATTTAACCTTATTACCTCCCATATAAATCATAAGTTAAAAACGAATCACAATGCTTCGTGAGGCGGTAGTCTATTGTACACATGAGAAACATTATCTTGTTTTAAAAGGGATAGAAAGTAAGAAGGTATATAAGATATTATAATTCAATAATTATAATAATATAATTAATATTATACATATATATACATTAAATCCATCATTATATACAATCATGAAATGTTTTGTGGGAAAACCAGTTACATCAGTTCATGGGGTGGTAGTCTACTGTACACATGATCAACAGTTTTGTTTACCATTTGATGGAATAAGAGATGGATATAGGTTATTACATTAACATTATGAGAATATAAAAATATTTTATTTACTATTGTTATTATACTTTCATGATTTGAATAATATTTTATGGATCTGGAGGAAGAAATAATATAAAAATGATCATTTAAGAACGTTACCACTTCTTTGAAAGACCTCTTTAGAATTGCACCAAAAGACTTAATAGGATGGATTTATTATCAAAAAAGGAAACTAACATATTTTAAGGGGATTGATGAAGTGATTTTGTTAGTTATTGGATTAATCTAATTCTTTTGTAAGTGAAAAGAGGGAATGGGAGGGGGTGTCCTTTTTTTAGTGGAGGAGAGGACACACATGGAATTTTTTATAATAATTAATTAAAATCAAATTTTTTTCATGAAAAAAGCCTAAAAAAGTTCATTATATAACATTAGATGTTATTTAGTGTAAATATAAACATAAATGGGTTTTATACATGTTTTAGATCATTTTCATCTCTTATCTTCTTAGATTAACCCCTGATAAACTCAGCTTTACCTTTACTGTAACAATTAATTTGTATTTATTTTACTATTAATAATGGTCATAGATTAATTAAAATTTATTAGACAATATAAATTATTATGATTCAAAATATTTAATCCATTTTTTCAAATTCAATTCAAATAATTTTCAGAATTCAATTTAAAATTAAACTCATAGACATGTTGAAAAAACGGTTTTTGCAAAGAAAATTTTCATAAAATTTTAGATGTTTTTAAATTATAGTTCAATAGGAAAATTATTCCAAGAACCTGAATTAGTTATATAGTAATATATTTGAACTTATTTTACATTAAAACTAATTTAATGTAAAATTTAACCTTGTAAAATAATTCAAATGAAAAGGCAGTTTCCCAAAAAATCATTATTTTTCACTATTCATCGAAAAATGAAACATTTAATAGAAATCAAAAAAAATTAAACCTAATATAATTTTGATATTTTGATTTAAAAATGAAATAATTTTATCAAGTAAATTTTCTAAATTTGGTAAAAATTAATTTTAATTTTTTTGTGCAAAGCGCGACTACACCCTTCTTTTAAAAAAATATATTTTTTCATAAAACATTTTTGATATTAAATTATTAATATTTTATTTATAATAAATATATATACATAATTTTCATAATTTATTTATTATTATTCATAACTTTCTATTTAATGGTTATGTTATTATGGTATACTATATTATTGCACATGTGGACTTAGGGGTGTGTGTTTCACAAGCTATCGAATAGATTGAATTTATTTAAAAAGAAATATATCATAATGTATTGAGGTGTTACATTATATTAAAATATTGGTGTTTCATGTCATATAAACTTTATAAACCAACTATATTCTTTTAAAATCTTTGTTAGTCACATAAGGGCAGCTCAAAGTCGACAAAAAAGTTATGATGACAATCATCAAAGAGATCTAGAGTATGAAGTTGGTGACATGGTATTACTATGAATATCTCCTTAGAAGAAGATTGTGAGATTTGAAAATAAGGGAAATTTGATCTTAGATATATCTATCCCTTTAAATTTAGTGATCATATCAGGATGTTAACTTATCATTTGGATCATCTATTGAATCTCTCTCAAGTTCATGATGTGTTCTATATATACCTCTTGAGGAAGTACATACTTGATCCTTCATATGTACTGAACTTATAGGTTGTATCATTTGAAAAATATCTCATTTATAAGGAATAAATGGTGAATATTTTGGATCATAGAGATAAAGTTATATGAAACAAGATAGCTCAGTTGGTCATAGTTTCATGGTGAAACCATGAATTAGAGGAAGCTACGTGGGAACCTGAGGATGTGATGAGGTTGAAGTATCCTTAGTTGTTTGTATCATAGTGAAAAAATTTCAAGGGTAAAATTTTTATAAGGTGGTAATAATGTAAAACCCCCAAATTTTATGATATATTTATCTTTAAATAAATTTTATTTCTTTAACATATTTCCTTACAGACAACACTGATATTAAGTGCATAATGATATAAATATTGTTATTTAAACATTACAATTATAACATATCCATTAAAATTTGAGGAATTAATATAAATAAATATATTATAAAAAATATAAAAAAAGGTATTATATAATGTAAATTAATTTATAAATTAGTACTTAATTTCTAGTAAAATAATTTTATGCTTCAAAAATACATTTTCTTCAAAAATGGGTTTCATTAATTTTGGTGAAAAAATATTATAATTAATTTCTTAAACATTTTGAATTTTTATTTGATATAAATTATATAATTTCTTAAATAAACATATCAAAATTATATTAGAGTGAAATTTTGGAATTTTTCTGAATAGATTGCTTTTAAAGTGAATAGTGAAAAATATTGTTTTTTATTGAAAAAAGTTTTTTTTTTAAGAATTTACAATGTTAGATTTGTTTTTAAAATGGTTTCAATGTATATTTAGTACATTTATATTATTAATAATCCAATTAATTTCATTTTAATCAAATTTTTTCTTAATTGATGTGTAAAAACCTTTTATACTTAAGAAGGCATTTTTTCTGGAAAACCACTTTTCGTAACGTTTTGCTGGTTTAATTTTAAATTAAATTATACCACTTAAGAGAATTTAGTTTGATAAAATTTATTACATATTTGGAATAATTATAATTAATATAAATTAATATCTTCATCTTAATTTTTTCATTATGAATTCTAATCATAGTAAATATTTTTCACCCGAGTAAAAGAGTTAAAATTAGGTTAAAACCACGGGGTAAAGACTAAAAATATCTATAACACTTGCCTTTATAATATTTTATGGGTTGTTTTAAACTAAATAAATCTTTATGAGGTTAAATAATTAATTCGAAAACATTAATTCTAATTTTAAAACACTGTATTCAATTTTTTGAAGATAAGTTATATTTTATTCAAATTATAACCTATTTTTTGTCTTTACATTTAATGTAATGGTAGGAATATTAAGTTAATTTTTTTTAATAAAAATGAACAAAAACAATAATATTTTTTATCTAACCAAATAAATTCATGTAAACCAATTTATTACTTTATTTCAAGTTGAAATTATTTTTACTCATCAGAATTGGTACTTTCTTAAAAACAATTTTTCATGTGTTTTGTGTTATTATATTAAAATTTATTTCTTACACCTATTTAAATTGAAATTTGTAAAATATATTCCGAAATTTGAATCATAATTTTTATAAAAATTAATCTATCATTTTATTTTGTATCATATAATTATAATATTTTAGTAAAAAGTTGAGTTGTCACTGTTAAGGATAAAATGAGTTTTAATTGGTTTAATTGGGATATAAGGATTAAATTATATCCAAAACATATCCAAATATTATTTTTTGAGTTTATTTCAACCTTATCACATATTATATTCTAATTTTGGGTTCCTTGGTTCCACTTGATGTGATTATGATATAAATACTAATCAATCCTTTATGTAATTACAAGTGTCTCATTTCCATCCCTTATAAAAGAATAACTCCTCTCCTCTATTATCCACAATTCATGAGCCTTATATCTCATCCAATCCCTACCATAATAGCTTTATATATTCATTATCAATTTCATAGATCTTATTTTCTTTCTAAAATACCATCCTTTCACGGATTAAGGTGTAACACCCCATTACCTTCCTTTAGGTATTCTTTGACTTGTTTGGGTTTCCCTTTTGTTTGGGTGCATTATAGGATTCTTGAGAATGGAGAGAATTTTCTAGGGAAAATGACCTAAAGTATAATTATGTTTTTTGGATTAATTGAGTCTGGGTATAAATGTATAGATTGATCAACAAGGTTCTCCTTGGGTCCAGAGAGCCTTAAGTTTTAGTTTAGAGAATTCTGCAAAATGTGGGGCTGATCACTTCCTACTAGACACATTTATGTCATGAATGGGTCAAACAACATGAATCTATTGTATGAAAGATTATGTGAGTCTTTTGCATGGAATAAAAATTTTAAAATCTTTGAAACTATTACATAATTTTAAAACATTGATTGGGATTTAATTTAACCCAAGGAAATTCCTTTTTAAGTTTATTTTTAATTCATTGAATTTCACGTCAAGAAAGGCATTCAAAATGTGAATTCCTCAGGTCCTGTGATTTTAAATACACTGCATTCCTGAAAAAAAAATCATTTTGTGTGTAGTATATAATATCAAACCGTAGAGTGATTTTGGTTTGTCTGCCTCATTTGGAATCACTTCATTTAGTGTTTGACTCCTGTGGTGGTTGTGTCACATATCCCAAGTAAGCGGTCATTTTACTTCTTCATTACCTTTTCTTATGGTGGTAGAATTTTATACATTTATAATTAATATTTATGGTCAATCAGTGTTTTCTACTAATCCTTTATAGTTTATTATCATTATTTTTCTTTCAAATAACAATCTATAGTTTTTATATATATTATCCAAGAAATATGGGTTTCCATTGTTCTTGAGGTAGGTGTATCTATGTAAGTGTTTCTAATTATTGAATTGTTATATGTTCTTATTTACCCATTTGGGTTGTTTATTTTTATGGATTTTATTTGATGTAAAAAATGGGGTTTTATAATATTTGATAATGGATTTTGGAAATATATTTGGAAAAACATAGCACATTGGGAACCTTGGGTGCATTGAGAATTGGACATAGGTAACCCTAGTGTATGTGACGCCATTAGGGGTTACTTTTTTGATATCAAATGACTTTGTCAAGACTCGATATCAATTGAATCCAAAATATTTCTACTTTATTTTTTTTATGTCTTTTACATATTCCAATAGGCTTAATCCTTAATGGTTTTATTTATCATTTATACCTGGTTTATCTCATGATGGTTTATTTCATGGATATTTTCTCATATGTTTGGTTTACCAATTTTTATTTTATACCTGATATATTCCTAGATTTTTTTTAATATGGTATGAATTTATAGAAAACAAAGGAGTGTTTAAAAATGGTTTTATTTATGGAAATTATTTATTCATTGGATTTTATATTAAATCTAAAACTTGTGCATTATTGATATTAAAACTTGTATATATTCTTTAGGGATATCCTACTCATCCCTATTCTCACACCCTAATTTTTCTTTTGGGTAGTTGTAAACTCTAATTTTTAGGACTCGGGGAAAGGGAAGGGAATCGTGTATCATGTTAGGTTCTCTTACCACTAGTCACCTTTTTAATATGATGGATTGGTGGTGAGGGTGATCACATTGATACTTGTTTAGTTTGGATTTATTTATCATTCTGGTTTGGTTAGTGTGGATTTACTTTATATGTATCATGGACATGTATTTATTTATTCTACATTGTACATTGATTTTTCTTTGATTTTACTTGTGTCTTTTGGTTCTTTTTTGTACCTCACCATGTGGTGGACCATCTTGGGTTACATGTCTAGTTGACCTAGTCTGGTTCATTACAAATTGGAATAAGAGGTAATACCCATCCTGAAGTTTTTTTGACAATACCTGGGTGTGGTTTGGTGTCTTGGTAGATAATAGTTAGGACCGTCGGAATTTAGATATTAAGTGTAGAAAATGGGTCTAGCCAACTCACTTTTGTGACTGTATCTGAGTTATCATGGGTGGTAAGATATTTCTTCCATGCTTGAGACTTTTTGGATGAGTTTATTTGAATAAATTAGATATGGGGTTTATTTTAATGGACATTTTCTTTTATTAAGGTGCCTCCCTTGTTGAAATAATTGATAAATTATTTAAATTATTATTGCCTTATATAAATGATATTGATACTTGAAGTTTGTCCTATGATTTAAGAGTCTACTCATGAATGATTGTTTTTTTTCTTGGGACTATTAGAGAATTCCTCCTAGAAGTTCTTTTTCAAATTTGAGTGATGAATCAATGAGATAGGTTCTATATAAAAATCTTATGGTGGAACCTTATTTAGTAGAAGCTATAATCTAAACTATTTAGACTCTGGGACAAGTAGGTATTAGGAACCCGGGATAAGAAGTGGATCATAGGTAATAATTTAAAAAGTATCATCCACCTATCTTATGTAGTGAAAAAGGACGGTAAGAATATAAATAATTGATTGAGAGGATTGAGATTATATTCAACTTTTTGAAAACTCATATGGATTATAAGCTGGGGTTTTTTATTTATATTCTTGAAGGACCAGTATGGAGATGGTTGGACTCTATTGTGCAAGCAAAGGTATATGAGGATATCACCATGGTATCTCTTAAGAAAATCTTTAAGTAACAGTTTTATTCAAAGGTATTATGTGTAGAAAATACATAAGATATTTTGACATTAGAGTAGGGAGACCATACCATTCTAGAGTATTCCACCCATTTGGCTGAGTTGGTGCACTTATCACCAGATCTAATCACCAACGATTTCCTAAAGGCTCATATGTTTGAGTTGGGGTTAAGGGATTATATTCAATCAATGTTGATTCTCATGTACCTTATTACCTTTAAAAAGTTAGTCGATAGTGTATCTTTGGAATATGCTTAAATAGGAAAAAATAGGTTTGGGAGGAGCTTCATTTCATACTTTTTTTAGTCGGGGTGTATCTTATTGCTATAAAAGGAAGTGAAAAGGTATCTTGTTTTCTTTAGGACCAGTTTTGAAGGATTGTTTTGGTTAACAACACATTGTTTGCTATCATTATGGGTTTCTCGGTCATACCAAGCCTAATTTTATGGATTCTAACAAGACTTTTCATCATTGTGGACAATCTATCCATTTGAAATGTTTCTATGACAGGATTTCCCAAGGCAGTAAGGCTGGATCCACATTCACCAAGGGATCATAGGTTGGAATAGATTCCTCCAAGGGTGGTAGGTCTCATACTCAGGCTAAGGGGGATGTTCATGTGGCTAAGAAATATCAATTAGGAGTTAATAATGGATGCATTTATGAGATTAATTATGAACTAGAGGAATCCAAAGTAGTTCAATCCATAGTTAGAGGTATAGTTCTTATTAAATATTATATAGTGCTAGATTTTTTTGATATAGGTGCTACTCATTCATTTATATTTTCCAATATAGTTGATGTATTGGGATTGAATTCCGAACTTATGTTATTCTTTTTGGATTTTTCCATGCCTTTGGGAAAGAGTTTAAAATAAGGTTTCAAGTGCATAGTGTATCGAGTGATCATAGCAGACCATGAGGTGGAGTGGGACTTATTAGTACTTGATCTTAACATAGTCAAATTGATTATCAACATGGATTGGATGATTAGTGTTAAGGCTCAGATAAACTTTTATCACCATTAGGTTTAGATATTATCTACCAATGGGATCACTCATGTTTTTTTTTGGTGATTATGACTCTAGATCAGGATGGGTATGGCCTGTTTTTTCTTTATTATAGGGTAATATCATTCCAATTATCAAAGATGTTTCTTGATTATATTGACCCATGTTTTGGTAGTCAGCTACCTTTGGTGTTGTGTGCATTCCCTGAGGTATTTTTGGATGATTTTTTGGGTTTACTACTCCAGAGATAGGTTGAGTTTACCATAGTTCTACTACCTGGTATGATGTCTATTTTTATTACATATTACTATATGGAACTTACTGATTTGGTAAAACTTAAGTTCCATCTTTTGGATCTTGATTCTAAGGGATTTATTCATTTTAACATGTCATTATCGGGTTCTCATGTCCTCTTTGATAAAAAGGTGGATGGGAGCCTCAAAGTTTATCTAAACTTTTGGAATTTGAATTAGGTGACCATCAAGAAAAAATATCGCTTTCCTGGGATTGATGATCTCTTTGATCATATTAGATGGGATCATTAGTTTTCAAATATTTACCTATGTTTATGGTGCCACCATTTGTGATTCTAAAAATAGGATATTCATCAAATATAATTTAGAAGATTGTATGGGAATTTATAGTTTCTAGTTATACTATTTGGAATAATTAACACTCCTATGATGTTTATGGAATTTATGAAATGGATCTTTCATCAGATCATCAAATATTTTTTTGGTGTTCATGGATGATATTTTGGTTTACTCCAAGTCAAATAAGGATCATATTAACCATTTAGATATCATTATTAGATGTTTTAGGGAACATAATATATATGGTAAGCATTCTAAATGAGAGTTTTGGATTCAATAAGTAAATTTCCTCAGAAATTTTATAATTGAGAGGGGTGTCTTAGTGGATATTTAAAAGGTATATTTAGTTATTCCCTAGGAGTGACTAAGAATTTTTTTGATATCATATGATTCTTGGGGTTAACTGGTTATTATAGGCAGTTTGTTTGAGAATTCTCCAAGATTTCATCTCTGATGACAACTTTAACCCTTAAGGGTGTCATGTTTTAGTAAAATTACAAGTGTCAGAGATATTTTGAGGAAATTAAGGTGATATTGAATTTAAATATTGTTTTGGTTCTTCCAGAACTAGGATTTAGTTGTTATGTTTTCTGTGATATTCTGGACATGGGTTTTGGGTGTGTCTTGATTCAAGGGAGATAGGTGGTAGCCTATGGATCTTTCTAGTTATTCCGTCATGAGAATAACTACCCTACCCAAAATCTTGAGTTTTCAAGGATTATATATGCACTCAAAACATGATGTCACTATTTATTTGGGGAACAGTTATTTTATATTCTTATCCTAAGAGACTTAGGTATATTTTCACTCATATGGATATGAACTTGCAGTAGTGACGCTAAGTGGTGTATCTCCAGACATTTGATTTCCATATTACTTATACTATTTGGAAAGGAAGTGTGGTCATTGATGCACAAAGTAGGAAATTACCAACACAATCTATGAAAGAATTAGTGGAAGAGTGGTATTTGATAATTTTTTTTGATGAGATGATCTTGTGAATAGAAGAAGTTGGTAGGCATGTATGTCTTTATTTGATGAAGGATGACTCATAATTTGATGGGTGGGTTCATCTCTAGAAAATTTCTGACCCTGAGTTCTAATGATTTAATAAAATCATTTATGGTGGGGAGACCTTGGGTGAGTGTTTTCGGTATCCCAGTGGCACTTTATGTTTTTGAAGCAGGTTGGTTATTCCTTTTTCCCTGAGGTAGGAGTTAATGGACAGCGAATAATATTCTTGTCAGTCTACACATCCTGGTACTTCCAAGATCTATCATGATTTGAGATGTCAATATTGGTGGTTGTAGATTCGATGGTTGATTATAGATTTTTTATTGTTGTATCTTACTTGTCATATAATTAAGGAGGAACAACAAATACTGATTGGTTTTTCATACCTTACCCTTTCTGGTATAGAAATGGGATGATATTTCCCTGACTTTTGTCATTATTTTACCATGTTATCCTAGTGGGAAGGGTGTGATTTGGGTGATAATTGATAAAATCATAAAATTAGTGGATTTACTCTCTATCAAGGAGATAATGAAGGTGGAATATCTTTTTGGACTTTTATGTTTGAGAGATTGTGAGACTTCATGAGGTTCTTTATGTGGTTGTTTTTTTAGGGACCTAAGTTTCACATCCATGTTTTGGAAATTTTTGTAAGAGGTGATGGGTTCCCGGTTGAAATTGATCACAACATATCATAGATAGATGGAAGGATGCATAGATTTATCTATCGTGGTTCTTAGGGATATGTTTCAGAATTGTGTGCTTGATTTCAGTGGTTCATAGGAAAATAATTTATATTTAGAATATTTTTCATATAAAATAGTTACTATCCATCGATAAAAATGGATCCATTCAAGGATTTTTATGGGAGATCGTGTAGATATCCATTGTGTTGGGATGAGTTGGAAGAATGGTACTTGGTTGGGCTGAGTCTTGTTCAGGAGATGACATAGAGGGTGCAATGGATCCAGAATAGATTGATCATAGTACAGAATGATCACAAATATTATACAGACCATCATCATTAGCTGATAGAGTATGAGGTTGGTGATCAAGGATTTTTAGTTTCTCACCTCTCTTGGGAAATCATTAGTTAGGTAATCAAGGTAAGTTGACGTTGAGTTTTTGTGGGGGGGGGCTTTTATATCATTGAATTAATTGGAAAGGTGGCATGTTGGTCAGACTTATCATATTGTTTAAAATCCACCCATTATGTGTTTCATGTTTTCTAGCTAAGGATGTATCAATTGGATCATTCCCATGTTGTTGAATGGAAGTATGTCGATTTTGATATTGACATCATTGTGGTTAAGAAACCAATTTATATTATGGATCACTAAGAGAAGGTGTTTCATGGTAAAATGATTCCTTTGGATTGTGTACTATGGATGTGATGATGCGATGACCATGAGATGTGGGAGAAAGAATAGTTGATGAAGGAGAAGTCGCTTCACTTTTTTTGATTCTAGGATCTTGATGAATTTTTAGGGATAAAAATTGTTTATGGTGGGGAGATTTTAACACCCTGTTAACTTTATTTTGGTATAATTTGACTTTTATTTTGGTTTCCTTTTTTTGTGTGTATTGTGGGATTCTCAGGAATAGAGATCTTTTTCTAAGGAAAATGGCATCAATTTTAGGGATATATGTTTTTTTTATTAATAAAGTCTGGGTATAAATGTGTAAATAGATTTATAAGTTTCTCTTTGGGTCTAGAGAACCTTAAGTTTTTTATTGGAGGGTTTCTATAAAAAAATGAACTGTTTATTGCTTTCTAGACACATTCATGATGTGAATGGGTTAAACGATGCGAATCAATTGTAGGGAAGATTACATGAGTCATGAGCAGGGAGTGAAAATTTTTCAGGACACAAAACCATTACACAACATGAAAATGCCAAATGATATTTAATTTAATCTAAGAAGATTCATTTTCTATTATATTTTAAATTTTTTTGATTTTATACCATGAAAGGGATTCATGACATGAATTTCTCAAGTCCATCGGTTTTAAAAAATCTTCACGCTTGAATCTTTTTTCATTAAATGCATTGTATTTTCTCTCAAACCCTAAAACAATTTTAGGTGATTTTTGGTTACATCTATCTTTCTGAATCTCTTCATTAGATTTTTTACTCATGTGTTATTTGTTTCACATATCCCTGGTAAGCATTCTTTATACTTATTTGTTTCCTCTAGTCATAGCAGGGGAATTAGCTACATTTTTTATTCAGATTCATGATTGATTTGTGTTTTCTATCAACCCTTTATAGTTTCTTGTCATTCCTTTACTTTCAAATGTCGATATGTGGTTTTTTCAATCTCTATTATTGAGGGTGGATAGGGTTCTATAATTATTGAGGTTGGTGTATCTATGCAAGTGTTTCTCATTATTGAATTTATATATGTTCTTATTTAACCCTTTGGTGTGTTCCTTGAAATTGATTTGATTTGATGTAAATAGAGGGTTTTATTAACTGTGATAATGGATTTTAGAAATGGTTTTGGACAAACATAGAACATTGGGATCCTTTGGTGGGTTAGGAAATGGACATAGATAACCCTAGTGTGTGTGACTCCATTAGGGGTTACTTTTTTTATATAAATGGACTGTGGTAGGACAAGAAATCTATTGAAATTAGAATATACATGTTTTAGGGTTCTTTTATGTATAGTTCATATTCCCATATGCTATATCCCAAATGGTGTGGTTTTTCATTTATACCTAGTTTATTTCATGATGGTTTATTTCATGGATATTTTATCACATGTTTATTTTACTTGTTTTCCTTTTATACTAAATATATTACTAGATTTGGTGAATATGGTATGAATTTTTAAAAAGAAAATTAATGTTAAAAAATGGTTGTATTTATGAAGATTATTTTTAAACTAATTTTTTTTAAAATCTAGATCTTTTTTATTCTTAATATTAGAACTTGTATATATTCTTTGGTGATATCCTACTCGGGCTCGTGGTCACACCCTAATTTTTTATTTTGGAAGTTATAGACCTTTTTTGTAGGACTAGAGGAAAGGGAAGGGAATCATGTAGCATGTTAGGTTCTCTTCTTGACTTTCACCTTCATAGTGATATGAATTTGTGGTGATGGATGGTCACATAGAGACTTTTTTAGTTTCTTCTTCTTTATCTTTCTGGTTTGGTCAGTGTGGCATGACATTGTATGTCTCATGGATATGTATTACTAACTTACATATTATACTTTGATATTTCTTCAGTTTTACATGATACTTGTGGTTATTTTCTTTATTTCACCATGTGTTTTACCATCTTGGGTGACTTTTCTAGTTGTCCTGGGATGGGTTATTACATAAGGTGTAATAAAAAAGAAGTCTATCAACAAGATGTATAACTCTTAACTAAGTACTTTCAATTTTATTTAATCTTATACATCCTCCAAATATTTATTATTTATCTAAAAATAATAATATAATAATATTTAATATATTAAAATGTTATTTTTATTATAGAACCACCATAATCCATCCACTTTTTGTGCGTACATGTGGACTACCACCTCCACATAGTGATATAATTCATTTTTCATTACCATCATTCATGCTTAATTATTATTATAGATTTAATATTTATATTTTATGTTTATGATATTATTATTTTTCTACAATGATAAAATATTATTTATCTTTCTTTCCTTCTTTTCGTTAAAAAATGAAAACAGCATTCTTGCGTACATATGACCTATTGTCTCCACATACAGTGTAAAGAATTTTTCTATATATAAACTTTATGGATGATTATAAATCTGTATATAATGAATATATATTATATTTATATCATGATTAAAATATTTATATGGTGGAACCCTGATCAAAGTATAAGGACTGGGACAGCTAAACAGAAACATGAATGAAAAATGAAGTTATTATCACCCGAAACAGTGATTTTAATAAAGAATTATTTAAAAAATATGTGATAAGATGTTATAAAAAGTTATAAATGGTATTATTTATATGATTATTATTTTTTAATATATTTATAAAAAATCTATATTTATTATACTATAGGTTCGAACGCATTTGAAGCAAGATGATACTTGAGGTAAGGTATTTATGTTTCAATCCCATTTTAATTGGGATTGTTTATGAATAAAGTCATATTGAAGAAATTATATGATACTTATCTAATAAACCCCTTTAATTTTTCTTCTCCTATGTTTATTTTTGTATCTTTGAAGTTTTAGGACCATTTTTTTCTATAAAGTATTCTAAATGGTTTATAAATATTTTTTAAGAAAAGATAATCTTATTTCTCCTCTTTCGGAAGGAAAACATTTTTCTTCTATATCTATATTTTATAAAATGTATTCAAGAAATTTTTTTATACTATTCATTTATTTTTTAAAGTATATTTCACCCATTTTTTACTTTTCTTAAAAAAATTAAAAATAATTTTCTTGTATTTTTTTTATATAAACTTTTTAATGAAGGTGTGAACAAAATATATTTTACGATTATAGTATGAATGGTATTTAGTGATGTAATGGCCAATCAATGATTTAAGTCTTCCTTTAAAATTTTATATATTTATTTTATAATAAAATTATTTCTGTGATATTTTGTAAATTTTTTTATTTTAAAGAAGTGATTTCAAAATGAAAAAATTATTTTCTTCAAGAAATATTCCAATGATCATTTAAATAAATTTTTCATCGATAATAAAATCTTTTGATGTTAATTATTAATTATTGGGAATGTTATCTGATGATACCACCCTTATTATTTATCCTAATAGTTTATGACTATGATGATGTGATTTTTATGAAACCTATTTCCTTTCCATGGGTTATGATTTGATGATATGATGAATCAGCCCATGGGGTGTTAGTCGATTGGTACCCATTGGTTTTACCCCTCGCTCTCTATGGGAATTGGCCCTGGCTCAAGTCCCACCAAACTCGGACACTATGTATATTATGAACAGGGTGATTCAAATCCATCTTCCTAGCTAGGGAACATGCGGTGTGATCTGGGTCCTGGCAGGGCCCCCTCAGTGAGAGTCGAGCATTAACCTTACACACGTTTTTCCATTGGGGTGTTATCCGAGTGGTACCCGCTGGTTGTACCCCTCACTCTCCTTGGAATGGGCCCAGGCTCGAGTCCCACTAAACTTAGAAACTATGCGTATTATTCATAGGTTGATTCGAGCCATCTTCCTAGCTAGGGAAAGTACAGTGCGCTCTGGGGCCTGGCAGGGGCCCCTCAGTGAGGGTCGAGCGTTAAACTTATACAAGTTTTTTCACATAAACCTTGGCCAAGTTGGTGAGGACTCGAAAAGTGAATTCAAGATACCCAAGATCAAATATGGGTGGAGAAATATTTCCAGGTACAATAGAAGTACTATAGCAGTACTGTATCGATCACTGTAGAATTCACTGTAGTGGTAGTGTAGTAGGTATTGTTTGGTACTGTAGCTGCCAGAACAATTCATTCATCTGGGCCTTTAGGCCACTGGTTTCGTCCTCAGGTATTGCAATGATTTCAGAACACCTAATGCCTTTGGTCTAGTTTTTTCTTAAGGCCTTAGGGACACCTTAAGGCCTTAAGGCCACCCGAAGGCCTTTGGGCCACATGATGCAGATATACCAGTCAGACTACAAGGGGAAAGTCTTCAGATGAGGTTCAGGGCAGGTGCATTCACTAGAGTAGAGCTAACCGGAATTTATAGAATGAGTGGATATGGCATTGCCATCAGTACTGGGCATATGTAGATTTGTATAGGACAACTATATGATCAGACATGAAAAGTTGGAGTGTTGATATCATGACATATACTTTGGAGGAGTAGTTCCAAGTTGTCTTATCTGGGTGATTCCCTCTAATACCTACGATTCATGTAATTGTCTCTAAGACTTCGGTCTATGTAAGGGTTCCACATCACCCCATGAAAGGTGGATTATCAAAATAATAATAATAAAATGAAGGCCTTTGGGCCATTCAGATGATATGATGAATGATTTATGATCTTGTGTCACACATATAAATGGATAATGATAATGTAATGGGTGACCCCGGAATCATATATCCCTCTAATGCATTGGGTAATTATGGATATATCATGATATAATTAGTAAGGTAATCCATCCATCGTGATATTATTAAGAGTGAACCATGACTAATGATATGATGTAATAGAGGGTGAACTCAATCCACTATGATAGTCTTGGAAATTATTCTTGACTAAGGAAATGATTTTCTATACTTATGTTTATTCTATAAATTGTGTCTTATTCTTATGATGTGTTCTCATGGCTTAGGATTGATAATTGATGATTCCACACACTTATGACTTTTGTCTTTTTTTATGACATAGTCTTATGACATGATTTATAATTAATGATCTTTTAATGACTGGTTATGACTATTGTAAGTTATTATCATGTTCTCATGCCCTTATTATTATCTTATTCTCACTTATGATCATTGTTTGATATCTCTTATGTTTACCCTTACTGAGAATTTGATCTCGTTCTTTCTTGTGTTTCCTTTTCCCAGGTTATGAAGAAATGTTTTAAGTATGTTATGTCTAAGAATAGTACTATATGAGAAGACCATTGTGGGATATGTTGAATATCATTCATGAAATAAGAAAATTGTGTATCTAGTCTCACAAACCACTAAACCTTATTTGTTATTGCATGGATCATAATGTTTTGTTTTGAATATTCATCTAACAATATTTAATATCTATGTAAGAGAAGTATGGGTCTCTATAGGATATATTTAGGGACACCATTAGTGGTGGACTACTTTGTTTTACTCACACTATTCTCAGGCCACCATGGGTACCCGAGAAAACTTCAGGGTTTCAGGTGAGGATAAGGGAAAGGTCCTTAGGGTTGATGGTTGATCATGCCGGCTAAGAGGGAGTATGAGATATGGGATCGAGTTAGGACATGGTTCTAGCTTTGTGGTCTTTATTAGTTTTTATTACTTTTATTATTTTAGATACCTGATATATATGATACACACACAGGGGATCGTGTTTATATCTATGCGAAATATATGACATTTATAACATTCATTTCAATATAGCATGGATTTTAGATTTTTTTGGTGTTAAGTTGTGATGTCAACTTGTGGTAGATCATCTAGATGAATATTTTTTAATTACATCCACTATTATTTAATGTTATCCAGTATAGGGTGTATGTTCTTACCACCTTATTATGAGATCCCTGCTGCTAGTAGAAAGCCTATAGAATATGAGGAGTCATTCATATGATCATTTATTTCTCTGATATGAGTATTGTAGACTAATTACGAATATGATTTTACAAAGTGGTATCAGATATTTGTTTCATTTTATTTTTCTTACTATTTTATGTAATGTAGATAGGAGACAGGATATAGTTTGAGCTTGGTATATTTAATGTTTGAGTGAAGCTAACTCATGTAAGAGGGGTTTCAAAGTAACCTAGTATAGGGTTTTTGTTCTTGGATTTTTATTTTATGATTGGGTTACATCCCTAAATTTGATTCATCTTGATGTGATTTATGATTTAGGGGATTATTAATCTTCAACCTAGATGGAAAGAGGTCATTTTTTCATGAATCATGTTAAGAACATTGGATCCACATTTCATTCTTGTATATTCATGTTATTGGTTACACTAGTTATAATATATGGGTCAGTTATTTATGGTGTCATTAGAAATGTATATAGTGTTTTCCTATATTACTTGTTGGAGGTATCCTATCTAACTAATTATATAGAAGGTTTTATAAGTGTTATCACAATTAATTATTATTTTTATGAATGGTATTAGTTAAATGGAATATTAATAGGGACTTATAAAGTGTTTTACTATATAAATTTTTATTGGAATTTCATTTAAATGATATAAAGTTGTGATAGTATATTAAAAATAAAACATAAATAAAATATTTTGGATCCTATGTATACATGATAATGAACCTGAAAAAATGGTGGACAAATCTAGAGGGATTATATAAATTGTGAGACATTTATGATGTGGAGAATTTATGTAGAGTATTGGGATGATATGTCTGTTATTGCTTTATCTAAGCTATACTATTGATAAAAATTAGAGAATGTCTTCTGAGGAATATTTTTTGAATTTTAGATACATGATACTATGAAAACATCTAATGGAGTTCCAGAAAGGAGGGGAAGAGAATGTCCCACCAGCAGTAGGGTCGGAGGCCCCTATAGCACCAATACCAATGATGGATGACCAGATTCCTAATATATTTCTATGGTTTATGCAATTTATAGAGGGAGAGATGGACACTATGAGTCTTATAATATGTGTTCTATATTACATAAGAGTTATAGATATAGAACTAATACTTTTTCACGTGTGGGGGTGTCCCCCAGGCTATGGATTACTGGGTAGAGACAATTTAGGATACATTTTACCAACTTGAAACCACCCATAGAGGAGGTTGAAGTTGGATTTTTATATTTTTATAGCACCATCTATGTGATAGAGGGATATTTTGGTTGTATATATTCCCTATGTTTTTTTCATATCTCTAAGTGTAATTTCTATTGGATTAAAACCCATGGCTTCTTACTCCCATCATACCTCAGAATTCAAAATAATGTATATTTTCATATGTATTGAACACTATATTAATTATCATCACATTCACTAAATTAGTTATCATAAAAATCATTAGCATAACTATTAATCATCCCACAAAATAAGTCCATGCAATGTTGTTTCAATTCTTCTTCTATTCTATGTTTGGAGCCAACCATTTCTACCTACATTGGGATACCAGGAAACCTTTACATGTTTTCACAGTTTTGGGGTGTGTGAATCTTTAGACCTTATTAAGGTAATAACCTCTTTAAATTTTTTCCCAACCTCATTTATTTTAATTTTTATGAATATTTTAGGTGTTAGAGGTGAAACTAGGATTTTTTTTGATATTTGGCCCAGAATTGGGGTAAGAATCTATTGGTGGTGGATAGAAACTACTGTACATGTACCATAAAATAATGATCGGTAGACTTCACATTGTGAATAATTTTATTTTCTTAAGACATGAAAATTCACATCATGATATGGGGTGTCATGATGTGACAATAATGCTTATGTGTTGTTTTTTCAATCCTTACATATTGAACCCATGTGTTTCATTTATAAAATTCTACATGGGGAAGTATGGTTATGTAGTGACGAATAGATTCACATGGTGGTGGTTGCCCTTATATATCCTTCATAAATTTATTATGTATTTAGTTTTCACATTTTTTATCTTTTTAGGGTCATAACATGGTAGATGGAATCATAATAATATGATAATTCTTATGTTAAAATCTTACATTTCATTTGAAAATCCATAAGTATTATTTTAAAAACATTTGTATTTCCTTTTAAAAATATCTCAAAGGATGTATAGTTACATCATGATCGATGGGGAATATTGTAGAGGCTCGAAATAGTATAGGTCATGAAGGGAGGTCACACCAAGGATCCAGTCTAGGAAGGTGCTTCTTGCCTTGAAAAAGTAGGTCCTCATCGTGATATCCTAGATCACTAGTTTTTATAGTTCTGTCATAGAGAGATTTGTCACTCTATGGCTAGTGGAAGTAGAAGGAAAACCCTGAAGAGTCATCACACCATGTATAGTGTATTCATGTTATGATTACTGACCTAGATAATTTAATTAAAAAATAAATTAATTTACTAAATCAATTAAATATTAAAAGATATTACTGACGGTTTCCCCTTTATTGTAGTAGTGTGTGTCTTTCACCCACCCTCTATCAACCCTTCCACTTCCAAGGTGATTTCATCTTTTCTATTCAACCAAATCAAGTTTCATACATGTTGGATGATATCTATATGTAAATATACCAATATTATTTGATTATTTCTTATATTATTTCATAGTTTAGTGGTCTTTTTCTAGTTATGGTTATTTAGTCCTTATTTTATCATTTTTGTCGCATTATTTGATTTATTTCATTAAATCCTATATAATCTGAAGATATTCAATGAGTAACCTCCTACGAATATAATTTTTGTGTTCTTTAAGTCTAATCTATTTTTTTACACATGTTTTGAATCCATTAACCTAATGTGTGCCTGACCTAAAATATCAAAAATGGTTTATGTTTTTTTATTTTATGGAAATCCTATTTTTCAGGATGTGAGAAGTATTTTGATAATTTTAAAAACCAGATCTTTGTTTTTTAGATGAGGTGATCCCTGAATTAATGAAATGGAAAATATAGGAGGCAACCTGAGGAGTTCCTTAAATGGAATTGTGACATTAAAAACTAAACTTAGATGTCTTTGGATGATCAATATATTAAATTTATCTAATTAAGTTGGGATGAAATGGTAGAATCCTAGATTAATATCAGTTGAAATCTAAGATGGGTGAGTGACCCTCTTGAAAAGGGATTTTAAAGTTTTAAACCTAGAAAATGATATGAAATGGATTGTAAATAGAATATGAAAAGTATATGATTGGTAAATTTATATACTGTGATCATATTAGTGGGATGGTTTTGGGGTGGGGAATAATTCTACCTTGGGTGATGATATTAATGATATTTTTTTGAGATGAGGTTTCATTCCTCCATAGGTGTTGATATTAATGAGATGGTTCTAGGGTGGGGAATTATTCCTATATGGGTGTTGATATTGATGAGATAGTTTTGAGGGATCCATTCCCTCCAAAGTGATGATAATGAGGTGGTTGTAAGGAGGGTCATTATTACCCTGATTTGGATACTGGTGATATGGTTGTAGGGAGGGGAAGCATTCCCACCAAGTGTAGATATTGATGGAGTGGTTTTTGGGAGGGGCGACATTCCCCCTAATGGTGATGTATCATGTTTGAAGACATGTGGAATTAGACGAAGTAGGTATATTCAATCCTAGGTGTCACCATAAAAACCAATAGGTTAAATGGGTGATTTATTCTTTCTATTACTCATTATGGAACCTCAGTATGCACTTTGATAGGATATATTTACAGACACCATTGGTAGTGACCTACTAAGTTATAGTCACACCATACTAGAGCCATAATGGGTACCCAATAAAACTTCATGGTTTTAGGTTATGATAGGGGAAATGGAATAATGAATGGTAGTTGATCTATATAGCTATGATGGGGTGTGGGAGACAGGACTAAGTTATAACTCAAGACCATCTTTCCTGTCTTTCCCAATTTTTATTCTTTTGTGTATTTTTGGTCCTTGAAGTATACGATCTACCCACAATGGATCATGTTTATGTATGTGTGACTTTTATGTCATTTACATCATTCGTTATCAAATATCATGGTTTTTATATTTGTTTATTGGTGTTTGATCATGATGTTGACTTGTGCTAGTTTATCTAGATGACTATTATTATTGTTACATTCAATATTATTTACAGTTATCTAATTTAATGGGTATAGTCTCACCACTTTCTTATAAGAATCCCACTGCTAGTCAGCTACCTCTAGAATATAATGATGTGTTTCTTCTATCTATTTACCAAAGACAGAGTCAGGATAAAATGTTACAAAGTGGTATCATAGGGTTTTTTTTTTCTTTTCTTTGTCTCACTATTTGAGGTAATGTATGTAGAATATATGATTTTTTCTAATCTTGGTATAAATCTTGTTCTTGGATGTAGTTAACCCATCAATGAGGGAAGTCTTAGTTACTTGGTTTGGGACTATTATTCTTCGTTTTCACTTTTATGGTTGGGTTACTTCACTAAATGTTATGCATCTTGGTGTGATTTATGATTTATTGGATTTTTACTCTAGGCATGGTTTGGAAAGAGGTATTTTTTTCTTGTATCATTTTAGGAACATTGGATTCATTTTTCCTTAAAGTTCTTTCTAGTCATTGGTTACACCAATTACAATATATGGATATATTATTTAGGTATCAGCTACAACTTATATAGCATTTTCCTATATAACTTTTTGGTGGAATCCTATCTAACAGAGACCTTAAATAGTTTTTTAAGTGTTAGAATGATTAATTTTTTAATTTATTAATGGTATTGGCTAAGTAAAATTTTAATATCTACTTCTAATTTGTTTTCCTCTATAATGTTTTATTTTAATTTCATTTAACTAATCAATAGTTGTAATAATTTGTTAAAAAATGGAAATGAATTAATTTGGAACCTATGTGTATATGATAATGACCATGAGAAATGGTAGATGAGCCTAGAGAGAGTTTAGATATTATGAGACATTTAAAATATGGAGAATTCTTATAAAGAATGATGACACTATTCATGTTACCGTTTTCTAAAAAATGATTTTTATAAATGTTATAGAATGAATTTAAATGAATATGTTTGGAATTATATAGAAATGATACCGTCAAAACCTCCAGTGGAGCACTAGGATAGTGGTGATGCCCCATCTATAGTTAGGTTTCATCCCCATGTAGCACCAATATTGATGATGGATGATCCAATTCTTGAGGGATTTATATAGGTTATATAGTTAATAGAGAGAGAATCTTTGATTTTATGGTTTATGTATGATCTTACATGTGAGTTACAGATACATTACCTATTGTTTTTCATGTGTGTGGGAATCCCCCAGGATATAGAGCAACTTGTAGAGATGATTCAAACTATATTTGGCCAACTTGGGACACCCCTAGAGAGTAAGGTGAATTTATTGGCTTATATATTATGAGGTCCATCTAGCTATTTGTGGGATATCTTTGTCCCCATGGGAAGTGTATATTCTCCAATTTTTATTTCTCTAACACCATCAACCATGGATTTTTACTCTCTTATTATCACATCCTTATAAATAATGTATACTATGATATGTTTTGAACTCTCTCTTTGTTGGTGTCATGTTCTTTGACCTAGATATCAAAAATACCATTGACATGTCTATTAATCATCCCAAAAAATGGGTCTCATTGTGTCATTTTTATTATTATTCTATACTATATTGGATATTAAACGTACATAGTATTATAGGGGCTACTTATATATAATAGGGAATCACACTCCAATATCTATCCAATTCTACCTATATTAGGATTTTGGGTAGAGTTTATAAGTTTTTACACTCTAGGGGTGTGTAAACCTTTATAACTTATTAAAGTATGAACCTATTTAATTTTGTTTCCAATCCTCATATATTTTTATCATATATAAATGTTTGACGTGTCATTGGGGATCCTAGGAGTCATTTTTGGGAGTTGGTCTAGGATTTGGGCTTATAATCTACTACATCTCGCTAGAAACTTCCACAGAGGGATAATCACATCATAATAGGTGGAGGTTATACTATGATGGGTTCTTATTTGAATCATTTTATTTTCCTATGTTATGAGAATTCCTGTCCAGGTTGGGGTTGTCACATCGAGACGACATTCTTTATGTATTATTTTAGAAATCCTTAGGTATTAAACCCATATGTTTCATTTACAAAATTACATAGGGAGAAGTCTTCTAGTATTTTGATGGAGGGTGTCACACTATGGTAGTTACCCTTATATATCATTCAAAATTTTCTTACATATCCCTACTACACTATATTTGAGGGGTGTGGGGATTTTTCTTTGGAAGATGGAATCAAAATTTGACAATAATTCTTGTGTTAAAAACATAAAATTTCATTTGTAAATACTTACTTATAATTTTAATAATATTAGGTATTTAATTATAGAAAGTTTTTATATGAAGTATATTCATTTCTTGACCCTTGGGGAATGACTTTGAGGCTAGATAGGGTGTGTTCTACATGGGTGGGTTAATACATGGAGCTCGGATAGGAAGTCTCTTTTCACAATGAAGGATGAGGGACATTCTATGATATCCTATAACACTAAGATTTTTCGTCCTTCCTTATAAAGGTGTCACATTCAATAGATAAGAGAGGTCACACTATTTTGAGGACCCTTAAGGTTCATCATGCAATTAATAGTGTGTTCACACCATGATTAATGACTTGGATAATTTTTTAAAAAAATTAATTAATTTATTAAATGGATTTAATATTAAAATATATTAGTGAGGTTTTCCCCATTACTCAAGTAACATGCGTATTTTCTCCACTATATATCAACCCTTCCTTTTCCAAGGTTATTAATTATTTTTTATTCAACCTAATCAAGTACCATCTATTTTTAGTGATAGATAGATGTATATATATAACTCTTATTTTATTATTTCTTATATTCATTCTTTGTTTAGTGGACTTACACTTGTTAAGGCTATTTATATCGTATTTTAGGGTTTCTTGAAATTCCTTGATTCTTTCCATTTCATACCAGATCAACTGCAAATATTAAATGAGGAACCTTATAAGAGTATGATGTAGGTGGTCTCTAATTTATCCTTGAGTCTAATATCATTTTTCATGGGTGCATGATGTGTACTATGCTAACTTAATGTGCACACAAAATAAAACATAATAAAATGGTTTATGTATTATTATTTTATTGAAATGAAATTTTTTTAGGCCATGAGTGGTCAATTAATAAATATAAATATTTAATCTTTGATAATCAGGTGATGCAATACCAAAATTAATGAAATTAAAAATATGGGAGGTAGCCCTAGTGGTTCCCTAGATGGAATTTAGATTGGGAAATCTGAATGTGGATTCCCTTCGATGATCCATGTGATAGATTTATTTGATTAATGTGGGATGTCATGGCTATAACCCACATGAATATGGGTTTATATCTAAGATGGGTGAGTGGACCTCTTGAAAAACTAAGTTAAAGTGTTTAACCTAGAGATAAATTTTACATGGATTATAAATAAAATTTGAAAATTATAAGACTACTAAATTCATAAATTTTTTTGATATTAATGAGATAGTTTTTTGGTAGGGCTTAATTAACCCTAGGTTTTTATATTAATTATATGGTTATAGGGAGGGGTTTCATTCCTTCAAGGGTGTTAACATTAAGGAGATAATTCTAGGGTAAGGCATCATCCCCCCCAGGGTTTTAATATTGATTTGATAAATCTGAGGGGGAGCCACTCCCTCTTGGGTAATGATGATGAGGTGGTTGTAGGTAGGGTAACTATTCCCACCATAATGTGCATATTTATGAGATGGATATAGGTATGGGTTTCATTACCACTAGTATGGATGTTGATAGGGTAATTATAGGGAGGGGTAACATTCCCCCTTAATAGTGATATATCATATTTGGAGACATCTTGCACTAAAAAAAGTAGGTATGGTTGATCTCTGATGTCACCATAGAAACCAAGGGTTGAATAGGGTTATTTATGGTTTCACTTACAAATCATGGAACATAAAAATAAAATTTTATTTTATGGATATATTTAGATACATAATTAATGGTGGCCTACTAAGTTGTACTCACACTGTGCTTGTCCTTCCACGAGAACATTATAAAAACTCATGGTTATAGGCCAGGATAGGGGAAAGGGACATATGATTCATTTTTTATTTTTTTATCTAATATAGAGTATGGGAGGTTTATGGAGTCCAGACATTGGACTATTTTTCAATATTTCCCAATTTTTATTCATTTGATTATTTTGGGGCCTTGATTTATATAATCTACCCATGGGGGTTCACACCATGAGGAGGAAATTGATGAGGCCACACCATGAGGAGGTCCCTAATGAGGCATCACATCATGAATATTATATTCTTTCCATGAATTATATGTAGATAATTCATTGAAAAATAAATTAATTTACTAAATAGATTTAATATTAAAAGATATTAGTGAGGGGTTCCCTTATTTTCCCGTAGGGAATGTCTTTACTCTCTATTCAATCAACCCTTCCCCTTATTAGGTGGTTTATTCTTTCTTATTTAACTTAATAAAGTGGCATATGTTCTACGTGAAATCTATTGGAAATTCCACCACTCTTTATTGATTCATTCCTATATTATGTCACAGTTTAGTTGTATTGCAGTAGTTATACCCATTAAATAAATGTTCTTGTGGTTTTTTTCAAATTAGTTGATTCTATTTTTTATTTCTAATTATCTAATGATATTTAATAAGGAACATTATATGAATATAATTTATCTTCTCCCTCACTCATCCCCAAGTCTAATATTTCCTTTTATGTGTACATGATTCTCATCATGTTGACCTAATGTATACTTGACTAAAAACATAATTAAATGGTTTATTATTTATTCTATTATAGAAAACACATTTTTTGGGCCATTAATAATCCATTTATAAATGTAAATCCTGAATCTTTGGATCCCATGTGATTTGGTCCCTGAATTAATAAAATGGAAAATATATGAGGCAATCTAAGGGGTTCCCTAGATGTAATTGTGACATAGATAGCTGAATAAAGATTCCCTAGGATAATCCCTATGATGAATTTATGTGATTAATTTGTAATGTCATGGTTTTATCTTGGATTAATATGGATTAATACCTGGGATGGGTAAGTGACCCTATTGAAAAATAAATTTAGGTTGTTAAACCTGAAAAATTTATATTTCTTGTATTGTAAATAAAATGTGAAAAATATATGAATGGATAATGTATAAACTATGTTGATATTAATGATATGGTTTGAGGGTAGTGCTCCATTCCCACTAGGTGTTCATATTAATGATACGGTTCTAAGGTTGAGTTCTATTCCCCCTGGGTGAAGATATTGATGAGATGGTTATAAGGTTGGGAACCATCCCCCCCCCCCCCCCGATGTTGATATTGATGAGAAAGTTCCAAGGGGACCTATTCCCCCTGGGTGATGATGGTGAGGTGGTTGTAGATAAGGGAACTATCCCCCCCCCAATAATGATATTTATGAGATTACTATAGGGAGTGGTACCATTCTACCTGGTGTGGATGTTGATGGGTGGTTATAGGGAGAGGTTGCACTCCCATATAGTAGTGATGTATCATATTTAGGGACATACAACACTATCCAAATGAGGTATGGTTGATTATAGGCTTCACCATATAATCCAATGGTTTAATAGGGTTATTTATACTTTTAGTTATTCATTATGAAACATCATCATGCACTTTGATTGATTAGATATATTTAGGGACACTATTGGCGGTGGCCTACTAAGCTGTAATCACACCCAAATTGAGCCACCATGGGTAACTAAGAAAACTTCATAGTTGTAGGTTATGATAGGGAAAGGGACCCATTATTTATGGTCGATATATATAGATTATATGGATTATTAGATATGGGACTGATCTAGAAATCTGGATTAGTTTTACAATCATTAACAATTTTTTTCCTTTTGAATATTTTGGGGCCTTCATGCATATGATCCCTCCATGTGGGATCATATTTATGTATATGTGACTTCTTTTTCATGTATATCATTCATTTTTATATTGCATCAATTTTATATTTTGATATTCGTGTTCAATTATGATTGAGACTAATGATAGTTTATCCAACTGAGTATTATAATTTTTACTTCCACTATTATTTATAATTATCTGATCTAGGGGTATAGTCTCGTCACTTAATTATGAAACCCTTGATACTTGTTGGAAGCCTCTGGAATCGGAGGATGCATGCCTAATTTCATGTGGCACTTCAATATAGTTATTGTAGAGTGAGTTGGGTTGGGATATTACAAAGTGGTATCAAATCTTTGTTTCCTTTTCTTTATCAAACTATTTTTGGTAAGGTAGATAGAAGATAAGATGTTGTCAGAGCATAGTATCTATATTCTACCTTATAATAACTAACCCACATATGAGGGAAGTCCATGTTAACAGAGATGGGACTATTGTTATTGGTTTCTTTTTATGGTTGGATTAATTCACTAAATTTGATGTATCTTGAAGTGATTTATAATTTTTGGGATTTTTAAAATTAGAATAGGGTGGGAAAAGGGAATGTGTTCATGCATCATGTGAGGCATGTTGGATTAATATATCATTTGTATGCTTTACAATTATTTTTTTACACCTATTACGATATGGGGGTTGGTCATTTAAGGTTCTAGTAACAACTTATATAGTGGTTTCCTATATAATTTGATGGTGTAATCTTATATAACTAAGTCCTTAAATGATTTTATAATTGTTACCATGATTAATTATCCTTTTTATGAATGTTATTGGTTAAATAAAATCTTAATAAAAACTTATAAATATTTTCTTTCTATAAATTTTGATTGTAATTTAACTTAATTGAACCATATTTTTTATACCCTATTAAAAAAATGGAAATGAAATGATGTGGATCCAATGTGTACATGGTAATTATGTTGATAAAGAGTAGACATGTCTATAGAGAGTGTCTGAGTTGTGAGTAATTTACAATGTGGTAATGTATATAGAGTAGTAATAAACTATTCTTGTTACTTCTTTCCCTAAACTATGATATCGAGAACTATCATAGAATGTGTTCTAGCACATATGTTTTGAATTATAGAGACATGATTTTTGATTCCAAAAAACACTCATTGTGGGAGATTTGGAGGAATGAATTGACGTTTCAAGATGAGTCAAATCCGAAACATGCTCAAAACACACCAAAGGAATGGGATTCATGAAGGTCTAAAATTTCATGAAAAATAGGTGCTTCGTGAAGTTTTCTAGGAATTGTGAAAGAACTCACATGAATGGAGATAACCTTCACGCAACATATGTCTATCCACTGAGGTCATTATATTTCATGAAAAGTACCTCCCATGAGGTAAATTTCATGCAATGGACCTTCCTAACACTATAATTCTTATAAATACATCTCTCCACCCCACACTTACGGAAGATAAGAACTTTGGACTTACACCAGAAGCATTGAATTATCAAAATTAAAACCTTTACAATAAAAAGAATAAATGGATTCCTAAAGGTACCCATCCTTTTCAAATGGACACCCATGAGTACATTAGGGTACAAAATCCAAATGAATAAGGGTTTCATGAAATACTAAATACTTCATGATAGAAGAAAAACCTTCGCATTTTTTGGGGCTTCATGAAATATTGATCCTTCATGAAACCCTCCAAAAGGAAACTAAAACTCTACCACGAGGTAGGGCCATCCTTTTCATAAATCCCTCACATTCATGAACCCCTCATCCTTCATGAAACATAAAACCTTCACAAAACCCACATTTTTGGATCCTCTATGATTCTTCCTTTCCTTAAACACAGTTTTATCCCAAACCCAATTTATATGTTCCACAATCTTCTACACGACTAGTATCATCAGCTATCATGTTTGAACTCTTCGTTTTAAGCATAGACTGGATAGTTTTATTACTTA
Source organism: Viscum album (assembly GCA_963277665.1). Taxonomy (NCBI): domain Eukaryota; kingdom Viridiplantae; phylum Streptophyta; class Magnoliopsida; order Santalales; family Viscaceae; genus Viscum; species Viscum album. The sequence continues at coordinate 2,000,266,485 of OY728150.1, read as the reverse complement.
TTTCTCTTAATCATAGGCATCAAAATGTCAGGATCCCCATTTTACACTTCACTATGGTAGTGTTTATACCATGTGCCACCCAAAGTCATCTGTGTAGTAGAAACATAAGCCTCGAAGGTGGAATCATCAAGGGAAACTTTCCACCTTTCCTAGTATGGAGACCTAGTGCTGGTTCCTTCTCTCATACCTTGAAATGGTAACCCTAGGTGTAGGTTAATCCCACATTTTATCTATAAGATGTTAAACTGTCTAGCCCCAAATCCTAGTCGTATGATGTTAAATTGCAAGACAATGTCCTCAACACATGAATTTCAATTGTAGCCCTACCCTGTGTGATGAAAACAGGATTTCCCATGTATGATTGAAATGGAATGAAACCCCCACCTACACTAAGGATGAAATCACAACACCAAGGATTAACCCCAACACCAAGGTAGTCCATATGCATAAGCCCCACACCACCAAGGATGAAACCCCAACACAAGGATAGCCCATATTCATAAGCCCCACACCACCATGGGATAAACCCACAAACACTAGGGAATTCCTACATGTAACCCCCACAACACCTTTTATTATCACACATTTCTTGATAGGATCATCCTTAGCGAATGACATTAAACTGCATAGAGAAGTCCTACCACATGACCTCAAATTGTGCACTACAACTATGTGGGTATATATCCTAACAAGGTATGTAAGATTCCTCCCTAAGCTTTAATATTGACATACCTAGGATACCTCCTTGAGTATAAATTTTTATTCCCCAATACTGTCAAGTCTACATTTCTTCCCCTCATAAGGCCAAAACCCCAATGTTGGATCATTTCCCTCTAGGAAAAACTCAACACCACCTACCTAACCTAACAATATGTTAAACTTATGACCTACCCATCCCCATAAGATGTTAAACTTGTGACATATCTATCCTAAAAAGATTTTAAATCTTGACCTACCTATCCACAAAAGATGTTAAAACAAGGACCTATATTTACCTACAATATGTTAAACATGTGACCTACTTGTCCCCACAAGATATTAAACCTGTGACCTCCCTATACCAACAAGATATTAAACCTATGACCTACTATTCCCCTAAATATGTTAAACAAGTGACCTACCTATCCCCATAAGATGTTAAACCTTTGACCCACCTCTCTCTACAAGATGTTAAACCTATGACTTATATATCCCTATAAGTTGTTAAAATTGTGACCTACCTATCCCCATAAGATGTTAAACCTTTGACCTAACGATACCCATGTGATATTAAACTAGTAACCTATCTATCCCCCCAAGACATTAATGTTATGACCTACCTATCCCCAGAAGATGTTAAAACTATGATCAATGCTACAAAATATATAAGAACCCCTACCCCACATAGTGTACATGGGATTCCTGAGGCATTGAACCTTGGATTCAATATGTTCATGACATAAGTTTCACTATAATATATATAAGATTCCTTGAGATCTCTACCCAAGATTCCTCATATATGAGATTCCATAAACTTTGAATGAGGAAGACTTTTATAGATATATAATATGCCCAAGATTCCTAAGAATCCTTAGCTTCAAACCAAAGGTATCTTCCATATTACAATAGAAAGTAGCATAATTAACTGGAATCCACCTCAATATGGTGTTGGGAATGAGATTCATGAACATATATTAGATTTTTTATGGAGAATTGGACTATGTCAAGAACTCAAAGGAGGAGTCTATGGATGGAAGAGCAGAAATCATATCATCCTATTATGATCAAGGAACTGACATCATGAACCATAGTGATGAATTTCACCCACCTTTGGAAAGTGGGAATCTGGGGAAGCACACCTTGAGGGAGACACAACCTATATTAGGACATGGATCACTCCGATGGGTATCAAAATCCACCAGATGACCTTCTGGAGAGTTTCGTAACACACCAGATGAGATATACATTGGGCCTTAGAAGTCCCTCAGAGGATCGATTTCTACCAACTCATTGAGATATTTAAAAGGGGGAGTAGATTTCTGACCCCCATCATCTCATCCAATATTGTTCTAGAAATAAATGCAGATACTAGGATTGCAAATTTTATCTTCAATCTTGAAGGATACAAGAGGCTTACCACCAAATTCATCATTGAGAAAAAACCAGAACAAGGTGATACCCAAGGGGAACCCATCCCCCCACTGACCGAGTATTTTATTCTCCTCATATAGGCACCTAGATTCAAGTCAAGAATCTATATGCATCTAATAAAGGTAGAAGAAAGTGAACACGGTAAAATACCAAGGTATGATTCACCTATCCCACCTAAGTTGCATGATTTTCAGCCTCCTGACAATGATAACTTTTCCATGTGAGCAAGTAATCTCTTCAATTAATTGATGACTACCAATCCTCACCAGGATAACGTAATAGTTTCTCTCACCACCCATATTGAAGCTTTAGAGATGAAAAAATCTATAATCTTACCAAAAGGGAAGTTGTAACTTGAACATGTTGACAAGATGAGCCTACCTCCATAATTTGGAAATCCTAACTTCATAAATTTTAATGGGACAAGAGATTCATTACAACATCTATATCACTTTTCCTCACAGTGTAGTCTAGTGTTGGTAACACTCAAGCAATAGTAATCATTCAAGATTCATTTCTTTATAAAATAATTTGCAGGACCCACTTTATCCATGTATAGTTAGCTTCCCACATGCTTAATAGCTAGGTGGGAAGATCTCCATAGACAATTTCATACCATTTTAGCTCCACCATGCTTCAAACTAGTATTGTTTTTCCATTCAAATGCAAGAAAAGGCCTAATGAGAAAGTTGCTAACTTCATTTCCTGATGGAAAGAGCTCATGTACTCCCTTGATGTGAAACTTTCCAAGAATCATCTATTAATGATGTGTGTGGAGAATGTATATGATGATCTGGTTCCCACTCTCATCTCCTTAAGGTATATAGGTGGATTTTAGGAATTCACTAAAAGGGATAAGTGTCTATAAGAAGCCTTGTGGAGTACCAAATAAAATTCATGCTTATTATCTATTCTATTCCTAGTCTAGAACCATGTTATAGTAGAGATAGCTTCTGTTGTACAGACTCAATCCTCAAATCCAGTCCAACATTAAGAACCTCCACTAGAGAGGCCTTAACAAGTGTAGCCTTACCATGAGAATTCTACTTAGGCCCCCCATTAGAGCTATTCCCATATGGTTCCATTTATTTAGTAGAAGAATAAGGTATACTCATTTAAGAATGATCAAGTTCGGTTGTACTTCATTTATACCATGGAGAAAAACATAATGAAGTTTTTTGAATGCTGTAGTCCTTATGAGGTCAACCTAACTAATCACGCCAACTTCTAGCCATACCAAAAGGTCCTCAAAAACACCATCAAAAAGTGTTTCATCTAAAAATAATGGCTTTAAAACTAGGTCGATCATTTACTAGTTGAGGTAGGAAAATCCCTAAAACTGGCAGTACATGTCTCTATTGATCCTGACAGTTATGAGGAGGGCACTAGTGATTGTATGCAGGTGTCTGGGTGAAGTACACAGAAGTATAGTGACTGGATGGCCTGTAATATGGTCACTCAATCCCATGGTGTTATCCATTCCCACTCAAGAAATTCATCACCTCCTATTATTTCCACACCCACTCTTTCCACCTCATTAATAGAACAACCTATCATGTCTCTAAGGAATAGGCATTGGTAACACCAAGATATCCAGATCCCCCCACTAGCACCAAGGTTAGTTTTTACACTTAGTGAATTCATGCCCCCCAAATCAGTAGAAGATTCAAGAATTCATCCAGTCCTGGAATATTACACTAATGATGAACATGGATATGCCTTGGTTAATATAGTATAACTATTAGATAATTTCATGGTATCCATTGATGAAGAGAACCTCACAACACCTTTAGGCACATCTGGACTCTAGCATTAACAGATGGATAGGCATCATGATATCAAATAGAGTTCCCATGTTGATTCCCCAGGACGTAAAATTCATGCCACTAAGATAATAAAATGGGTCTTACATAGAGTATAGCAGACACAACCCTCACTAGTTGTATCATCGGGAACACCCCCACAACTGACTTTATTTTTTGATCATATAGCTCAAATTCAGTAGCCTATAGCTCAGTTTCATCCAACCAAGGTTCCACCACATCTGTAAAGTGTGCAACCAAATCCATTTGACCAAAAAAGGGACATAAAGAGCACCAGATGAGCTTCACTATCTCATACAACTACTTTGTTAGTGATTCGAGACAAAGAGAGGGTTCCAACAAGCATAAATATGCACCTCTCCTGAAAATATTATTTTTTTAAAGAAAATCACTAATATACTAGAGCGACTCTCAAATATCAATGCACTCCACCTATCAAATGAGTAGCATGAGTCTCTCATTAATGCCCTAAAAATCCATCCCTAGTTTGAGAATGGGGTAGAAACACCTGATTCCTACTGCATAGATGAGTCCAAATGGGGGGATTTCCAAGATATCATCTCCTTTTATGAGGAGTAAAAGTCTGTCGTTATCTAGGGGAACATATGCCTACTATAAATCATAATTAATTTTAATGGAATTGAACTTTTTCATGGCCTAGTAGACAAAAGTTTTTAGATCAACCTCATACTAACCTGCAAACTCCATAAACTAGGGCTCACGAAAGTGGATTTTATCCACTCCAACTTGAAAATTCAGATGTATGACAAGATATAGTAGAATCCATGAGGCAAGATTTTGATAGAAACCATGTTCGGTGACTTGGTGGAAAGAACCAAGTTCATGGTTGTTTCAAAGGAAATGGCCTAAAATTCCCTACTAGAAAGGTAATGATTCATTTATATGTAGTGGCTTCATCATCATATCATCAGTTTCATAAGTACTCTCTCAATGGTTGAGTAGGGGTACTCACTGGAGACACCTATTTGTTAAACTCTTATGAATCCTGCGACCTATACATATTCTTTTACAAGCGATAGGTAGAGCAACATCAAATTGACGAGGTCAAATGCATCAATGCCTCTAATGATATAACAACCACTTCAGTAGATCCTTTGGTGGATTTGGAAGATAGTTTCATCCTTTCAATCCATATGTTGTAGCTAATGATCCTATACATTGGGAATGATTTCATAATCCCTATAAAAAAATAATTCTTGTAGATCACCTTGTATTCCTACATCATACATGCACAATTTAGGCCATAAAATCGTACTCCTATCACATATTGGGATTAAATAACCTTTGATACTGACCCAAAACAGCATCGTATATTCTATAAGTCAAGGGTTATTCTATGGAAATCCAATAATTATATTTTTTTGACATTAGAGATGGACCCACCATTATAAACCGAATGGAATTGGTTCATCAGCTTTCATTTCCATGGTCTCAACATAGTAGAAATCCATCACAAAGTATCTTATCCCTTCTAGGGTAGAAAACTTTATCACTCCACAGTTCTTATTTTTAGAGGGTATGCCTCTTTCCACTAAATCCCCAGCTTCAGATGATGAATAGGGCCTAGAATACACCCATCACACTTTTGATAAAGGCCTATCCACCATCATTGTGGACTTAACTCAGGTTAATCTCAAAACAGAGGAATACCTGAGGCTAATGCTAATTATAACACTCATGACCCTAGAAGAACATTAACAATATATGGATTTCTTGAAGATTAACCCCAATGTATTATCTTAGAGATACATTTAAATGTTGGTCCTTGATCCCAAGGTGTATGTTCATCACCTTGGACTCTCAGTGGGTCATTGTGGATTCAAACAGCCTCCAAAAAGATACACCCTTCCCATGGTTCGATGGTCAAGGTAGAAGTTGACAAGATAATAAAATCTAGATTCATTAGGTACTTCCAATACCCAAAATTCTTGGCCATCATTATCCCATTCATGAAGAAGAATGGGAAGATCAGATTCCATATCGACTTTTGAGATCATAGCTACCACTGTTTGAAGAATGATTCCCCCTCTCCATGATAGAACTCCTAATTGATGAGACTTACAACTTCCAAGACTTCTCCTTAAAGTATGGGTACATCGGGTACAATAAGATATAGATGGCCCCCAATGATGATTAATCCACTACCTTCTGGGTACCACAGGTTACCTTTTGATGTCGAGTGATTCAATTTGGTTTGAAGAACCTTAGGCATAACTACCAATGCACCATGCACCATATCTTCAAGTCACTTCTTAGGACACTGGTGAAGTGTTATGTAGATGATTTTTTCACTACTGAAAATTTCACCTATCCCAATGGTTTGAGGAACTGTTTGTGTGTTGGGTGTCTCAATAGACCTATACCAACAGTTTAAATATAACTGTTGGTATAGGTTGTCTCAAGTTAATCTATCCAAATGGTTTCAATGAAAATGTTAGGATATATTTATAATAATGATTCACGAACCATTCATATATGTAATTTATAGTATATAATATATTCTGAGGGTTTCACTGAAACTACTGTATACCAATGGTTCTGTAAACTATTGGTATGTCCTATTCGCCCCGCAACATGCACCTCTTCCAAACTTCCAGAACATATAAACATGAAAACTTCTCTTCTAGTCTTCCAAAACTAGTAAACTTGAATGCACATGTAAACATGGCATCGTTGTATCCAAGTGCATATCAGAATTGGATTTAGTTAGTTTCAAACCACATATATCATGACATTTAAGGGATAAAATATGTGTTTTGTGAATAGAACGAACCATTTAAAGGAAAATCCTATACATTACAGGGATGTTCATGAAATATGGTTATTTTTTCATCCCTGTATGGAATTCAGTAATGAGGATGGGTTCTTGAATTTTTAATTACTGGAGGGGTCGGTTTTCCAATAGTTGTTTAAGTTTATTTATGAGGGTTGGAACCAATTGAAAAGTAATTTTAGACAATTTAATGGGTCTCAATATGTTTCTCAAGATCTTGTGGAAGCACCAATGAGGGGTGGAGGTCGCTGCTAAAAAACTACAACAGAACACTAGATGACTGGTGGTCTTTTTGAGGGGAAAAGTTACAACATTTCCCCTCAGTTTTTTGTAGTGGGAGGTCCCCTTTTCTCGGTCCATTTGTGAAAACCATGGGAATCCATCCCTCCCTCCTTCCCCTTTAGGAATCCTTGATCTAGGGGTGTTTTTGTGACTTTTATTTAGAAATTAGAGGTTAGTTCATCCCTCTGATATCTTTTTTCAATATAATGACCACACTTGTTTCATTAGTATTCTCTCTTATATGTAATTTGGACATGATCTTTATATCTGGTAATTGAGTTTTTATTATATTATAATATGGAACTATTGTAATAACCATACCCACTGGAACATAGTAATAAGACCTACCACTCTTGCACTCTCTAGGTCTCGGATTTGACCACGGGTTCAAAACAATAAGATGAATCGAGATAGATGTCATGTCTAGTTTTTGAGGAAGTTTTTTCAGATAATCATCAGCCATATGAAAATAAACGATAGTCATGAAGAGTGTAGCAGACCATGTAGAAATAGAATGAGGTAGCATGAGTTGATAATGGAGGTTGTCTCTCCAATTTTTTAGTCTCAAGGGTGAGAATATGATTATAATTAAGAGGTGAATATAACATCATATCAGCGAATCGGCTAGTAAAATGGGAGTGTAAGGTGCGTGAGTCACCACCTGTGTTGTAGAAGCAGTCGAAGCCTATACAAGAAAAAATGTTTGCATTGATTGAATTTCTAGATCATAAAATCATGGTGATTTTAAGTCCTAAATCAAGAATAGATAGGCATAATAGCACATAAAAATATTCTATACAGAATACTTCTTTGTGAGGGGTTGATTCTTTGAAATTTCTACCTTTGGGGGTAATGAGTTCAAATCAAGAAAACCAAATAAAGGAGAAAGAAGGGAGTGTTTCTTGCAGTGGTAGTAGAAGATGTATAGTAGAACAGTCATGTAGTGTTGTTATACACACAATGGAACTCGATAAGGAGTCAGTGCTACCAATTCCTGCTTGAACATCACCACTGGTTGATGCAACGATGGACAAGGGAAACAATTGAGGCATAAATATAGTGAGTTTACAAATTTTATATGGCTTACTAGTGAGATTGTTGTATAAAACAGGTAAATTGAAATGTTTCTTTGAAAAAGGAAATGTTTCCACATAGTTCTGGCTTGAAGTTGAGGAAATCGTCATTATTCATAGAAAATTCTTTCCAGATACATCATGTCAATTATGATGTTGGTCATGTGATGTTGTCTCAACATATATTGTTATGAAATTATGAAGATGAGTTAGAATTGGAATTAGTAACAAGTATCTGGAAAACTCAAGATTCTTGGTTAGTGGGGAAGTAAAAATAGTAGGTTCATGGAAGAGGTCGAAAACTTACAATTTTACCCTAGTGAATTGTTTAGTATGATGGAAAAAGAAACTAATTATGAGTTTTGGAGTTTGATGTGAGTTATAATTATGAAATTTCATTATGCAGCATCTCCTTCCTATCCACCACTTTGGATTTTACTTAGTCAAAATATGGATCTTGATTCATTAGTTGGAAGTCATAGTGGTACAAAAATTCATGCTAAACATGATTCATTTAGTTGTGTAGATGGTAACATGCGATTGAGTTATGGTAAAGATGATGAACATAAGGTTATCAACTCTGAGGGAGGTTTCTATATACATATACAGTTGTATGATTGTACAGTAAGGAAGCATCTATGGTTCAAAAGTAAGATTTTTGTTTCTGAGTTCTTAAGTATTCTTTTTACAACTATTGGAAAGTTCCTTGCTCATTTTTCCTCCATTTTATCAAGGAAGCAACAAGCTTTTGGAAAGGGCCTAGGAAATTGTAAAATCTTCTGAAATCAAGAACATATATCACAAGAAAAATAGATTAGTTCCATACAGCTTGAAAACACATTTTCCATTAGTGTGATACTTATTACTTATTTTGAGGGAAAACTTGATATGATAGTGAAACTTGAACTTCCAGGAAATTTTTTATTGGAGCGATATCTAGCTCACTCAATTTTTTTAGTTCAGTCAACCTTGAATCACTTTCCTGGTACAGTTATTTTAGAGGTTGATGGGCAGATCAGTTTCAAGAAATTCCCTGATGGAATAATAAGTGAATACCAAGTTCCAATTGAAGACCTTTATTTTCCATCATTTATTCTCTTATTTCTCTTTGGATAGGTTATTTTTACATCTTAAGAAATTATTTTTCCTCTGTAATGAATAGAATTATCAAGTTTATAACTATCAAAAGTTAGTTTTATGATATGGTCTTTTGATGGATTTCTTTTTATCATTGAAGCTGGCCTATTGGTCCTATCTCATGTTCAGGATACACTTTGTATCGCTATGGATAATATTTTTCTTGAAGAAGCTGGAAAACATATAATTATACCAAGAGAATCTAAGGAAATAGGATTTTACATAATGTATCCTAGAGCTTGGCCCCACCTTAAGAACAAGGTGGGCTTTCAAGTGGGTAGAAAATGATAGAAAGGGGATATATAAGAGAATGCATAATTGGGGTATTGTATAGGGTGTTGTGAGCAGCTAGTGGTGTGGTGGGAGATATTAAATAAGGGAAGTATTGTCTTTTGTACTTTAGTTCTACGTTTTAAGGGTAGCTGATAGGTAATAAATGTGGGTTGGGGCAGTTGGTTAAGGGATATCTTGAAATATTCTTTTGTTTGGATATCCTGCACAGTATGATTATGGAGGCACCCCTCAACCTTGGATTTGTGAGACTTATCGGAGAGTTCTTGTACCTTTATTCATCCTTCTTCATTATTTCTCTTTATTACCTAGGTTTTATGCTCTAAGTTATTTGCTGATTATAGAAAACTATGTATTTATCTTTGTTTTCACCTATGATCCTTTAAGGAAGTATTATAGTGAATAAAACATATTTATTACCTTTATAGTATAATTACTAGGATTGGTAAATTATGATGAATATAGAGGGTGGAATGTGTAACAAGCTCAAGTAGTTGGTTAATGTGGTGTTTCTTTCAATATAAAAATAGATGAAAGTGAGTTATATATTGTTCCTAATTATAAATTAGATTTTCATGTTTTTTAATGGACTTATGACAAATTCATTTCCAAGGGTGATTGATGAAAGGTAGTTTTATTGAACAATCCATATACACCCCAAAATTTAAAGAATGTTAAATGTTGTGAATGAAGTGAGATAGCCTTTGTACTGAATGATATTTTCTACACTGGATAGGGTTGTGCTCAAGGGACTATGGATAATTTTTAGATAATCAAGAGATTATTTGGTTTAGTTTTGAGTTGATGGATGATTTTTAGAGTCCATTAATGTCATCTATTAAATATTGATGTCATAGATCAGTTACTTCTATTGATGTCACCTCATTTAACACATCATGTCTTGAGGGGAAAAAAGTATAATTCTATTGTCTATTGGACTAACAAGGTTTCATGGGAAGAGGGTATAGTGGTGTGTTTACAGTTTATTTTAAATTATAATTGATTGTGTCGAGGTATATATATAGTCGAATGAAATATTTGGGAAGTTATTGGTGTATATTTTAAATTAGTGATATATATATTTAAAATAAAATATAGTATATCTAGATCAAGCAAAATTGTTGCATGGTTCTATCTAGTATAGTGCTAATAAAAAATAACAGCATCAAATCCCATTAGATAATTGGGTCACTAGAGATGTGAAATAGTGTTTCTTGAGAATGGGAATTCATATATTTGTTAGTATGTAATTCCTTGTGTTGAATAATATTAGTGTAATATGAAAAAATAATGGAACTCAATGAAATGGGATATGACTGAATTTGAACGATTGTAATTTAGAACATGGTAAGAAATATTTTTTAATTCATAGGATGTTTAAATAGAGATTTTGGAGGTAGAAATATGGGTATAAAATACCCAGATTGATATTTTCGGTATTATGGAGTTAAAATCCATTATGTGAGTTAAATAATAAACTGGAAGCACAATAGGAAACTATTGGGAGTCTGGTAGGTTTGTAGTAGAATTATACCACTACTCTTTCTAGTATGAGATTGAAGATAGATAATTAGGATCTTTCCAAGGGAATACTGGGAATATAGTTTAGACTCTCAACCCCTGATTTATTTGGGGGTATTTTTGTCATTTTTGGATAAATTTTTAGAATTATTTGGGTCCTTTTTTCTTTCCCTATATTTCCACATGCAGTGGCTACTCACCCTCTATTTTCCCTCTTCCCTCTTTATCATGGACTCCCTCTACACTTCACTTTCATCATCCAATTCATGAAATTTTTATAGTTATAAGATCTATGACCCAAGTCTATGATAAGACCTAATATATTTAATTATTTTAATTATCTAGAATGTGTTCTACATAAATTTTCTATTTTGGAATTATTGAAAGATTGATTGACAACTCCTAAATGAGGATAAAATGGTTAATGAAAATGGATGAGTTAAGTCATAATGTTATATAAAAATCTATATTGATAAACATGCATCATTTTTTAAATAAATATATCAAAAAACATGTATTTAGTCATAAAAATTTGATATTGAGAATAAGGGCATAAGAAAACCTACCACAAATCAATGAAACTTGATCCCGAATGCATTTTCTCTAATGGTGGATGTCCAAACAACCAATAAGAAACTACCATGAACCCTAAAAGGAAAAGAAACCACAAAAATCGGGTCAGTCCCTTGAACTTGGGTTCAACCAAACCAAACATTACAACAGGGAATGAGAAACCTATAATGAAACTGGGAAAAATAATTGGAGACCAATGATATTACTAGAAAAATAGTTGAGGAGTTTTAGAATACCACAAATCGGAGAGTGCATCATTATTATAAGAATGGACATGGTGATACTATAGGATGAAATGGTGGGGTTTGTATAACCTTCATCAATATTTTCACATGATGATACATTTAGCCTAATAACTTTTCATTACTTATATGAAATATTTTGTTTTCAGATGCATTCCCATCTCCATAATTATCAAAAATTAAAAACTAAAAACCTATCCATCTTCCTTTTCTCCCATTAAAAACTAAATATTACATTGGTTAGAGGTAAAGTAAGAGAAAATCGGCATTTCCTACAAGATGCCACCACCGATAGAAATTTATCCACTCACACAAATATACATAATGCAACATAATTTATAAAATACATGCAGGCATTAACCAACACACTAAAAGTGTGGCATAACAATTATCCCATATCTTCCCCACCCTAAATAATGCCACACGTTGGTCTAATTTTTCAAGATAAATCAATCAACCTGTCCTAACTGGCACTAATTATATATATAAGATAAAGAACAATATAATGTAGTAATCAATTTTAGATGAAAAGGAAAGATCAAATGGTGATCAGTGATTTGATGGAAGGCCTGCAAGAGAAACACCATTGGGGAAGGTATTCGATGGAGGGGTAGGGATTTGAAAGACATAACTTTTTCCATGTGAATAAAGAAATTATAAAATAGGAACACAAAAATAGACATATGAATTCACCAAATGCATTGATTTTCTATATTACCAGAAGGAAAATCAAATGATAGACTAAATGAGTGATGCATTGAATGAAATCAGTATATACATACTTTTGATGTTGGTCATGGCACATGTTGAATGAATGATATAGAGATGCAAAGGATTTTAACATCAATGTGCCTTTTATAGAGCTCATATGGGATATAAAAGAGGGAAACACTACTAGAGAGAAAAGATGTGGGAGTAGAGGGAAAAAAATGTAACCCTAGTGATGTGAGGTGTGTCAGGTTGAAGTTTATTAAAAACCTTCAAATTTGGAATTAAAAAATATGATATCATCTAATGGAAGTGGTGATTCTACCTGGGTGAGCAATTTCACTCCGAGTCCATGAATTCAAAGCTGTAGAAAATCGATTATTCAGTCATAAAAGGGGATAAGTCGATCTTCAAACTTGTATGATTGTACGAGTTGCCTCACAAGTTCAACTACCTTGGAGGAGATGGTTCATGATGGGATGAGTGTGATGGACAATCATAGGAGAAGAGGGTTTTGGGGGTAAGGAGAGTTTGCAGCAGAGAGGCACTTAAGGATGAGCCTGATGGGATTGAAATATGAGGGATGGTATACCTATGGTTTCTTTAAAACTGTAGGGATATCTATTCTTACCACATCTATCCCAACTATTTTCTTAAACCATTGGTATAGGTGAGTTGGTATAGACCTATTTTTTAGTAGTGTTTTATCAAATCCCACCAATGTCGAGACCATCTTAGAGATCTTGAGAAAGTTTTTGACTTCATCCACTACCATCACCTAAAAATGAACCCCTTGAAGTGTGTATTTAGGAAAACCACTATAAATTTTCCTTGGTTTATTTTTAAATATAGAGGCATCAGGATTGACCTAGAGAAGATCAAAATCAGTTTTTAAATGCTTCATCCTCAAAAACTCCATGAATTAAGGGGTCCCTAGGGTCACTTAGTCTATATTAATAAATTCATCACTATCCAAGCAAGTAAAAGAAAATACTTATTGGGGATCATGAATAAAGGAACCATAAACCACTAGAAATAAGAGTTCCAAACCATGTTTGAGGGAATCAAGCAATACCTGCTACATCCTTCGAACATGATGCAACCCATCCCTAAGAAGCCTCTAGTTCTTTATATGACCACCCTGAAGTGCTATCTCAGTGATATATAGGATCATAAGAATAATGTGGGTGGGGAAAACATACTATTTTATCTCATCGAAATGTTTCTCAACATTAAGACCAAGTATTCTCCCTTTGAAAAGATATTCTTATCTCTGGTCTTTGTGGTTCAGAAATTGTGATATTTCCTGTGGAGCCACAAAATATAGTTGTTCTCCCATGTCAATCTGTTGAAATACATCCTCAATAACCCTATGTTGATAGGGTTACTAGAATGATGGTTGGTAATTGTGCAGTATTTTGATATTATATTTGTTCCCCATAAGGCTTTTAAAGTTCAAGAATTAGAGTATTTCCTAGCATCCCACTCAACTCCTAAGGAATCACCCCTGGATTCCAACACATAGACAAGTCCATCATCTTCATCGATTAGACTACGCGATGTTAGTAGATTCATTTTGATGGTGCTTCACATCCCAAACTCAATTGGGTGGGCCTGGGGATTGTCCTTATCCCTCCCACATAGTCCATTTTTTAATCTCATTCCTATTGTAAGAAAGTTGTACCAACAACCTGTTTGAGTATCAAGATCTTATCACTAGCCTTGAGTTAGCCCTTGAGATTGAAGTCCCTGACATTATATAAAGGAATAATCAAAACTAGTCACAAAAATATCAATGGTGACAAATTAATTAGAAACAAAAACTCATCCTCCTACTCAAGTGGTCCCATGAGATGATGGCTCAATCCCCATCCCATACAAAGGTGACTCACATCCCCTAGTCTCAGAACACCAAGATAATTCCCTAGCAAGTTTCTCTACATCCCTCAAAGAACCTAACCAAGAAGATTTGGTCATTCATGTGGCCCACCATAGAGTCATTTCCCTTAACAAACCTAATGAATAAGATCGATACGTGAACCAACTATCCACTAGAACTTCTATACTAGATCCCTCAAATTCCCTAGTGCATGAATAATTACTCAATTAGATGGATCTCTATTTTAAGTATCTTCGTTATGGGACCCTCACTCCAAACTGAGCTGAGTTAGAATGAATCTATTTATGTGTAATAAAATATACCCTCAAGGATGTACCCAACCTTTGGTGGACCCTATACGTGAGTGGTTTTCAGGGAATTATTCTTTATTTCATCTCAGGGAATGTGATTCTTTAGGTCCATCAAGAAATCCATGTTGGGTTGTGTAGGGCCCATCAAGTAGGATTGTATCTCTTCCACAATATATAAAGTCTAGGGTATATCTGTCCATCCATGGTCCATAAATACATCAAGTTCACCAAAAAGTTTCATGTATTCCAAATTCATTCCAACTTCATACATCATCCGCCAGAACTTCTACATACCTCCAAGTATTTCTGGACCTTCATATTATGTGGACTTGATATTGCAGGGACCTACCTGCCGAAGAGCGCTTGATAGTACAAGTTCATTCTAAATACCACCAACTTCTTATAAACTTTGTAGGAATAAATCCTTTTTAGATAGGTCAAGAACAAGTTCATGATCAAATTCATGAATTCCCACATCATCTATCGATTTGGGGTCCCTTGAACTATTCTCATAGAAAATGACATAAACGTCTAAGATGTTGAGATGAAAACATTGAATGCTATGTAAAACATCAAGTATAACCACAATACCCTCTATCATGTTTAGTTTACTAGAAATATTGAGGAATTCAACAAAACCCTCTATAATATTCTGCATAATATGGAAGGTCAGAATAAAAAGAGCTTTCCTGATAATCTCTCTGATTCCATCTAGGTTTACTGGATGGCAACCCGAAATTCCACTAAAGTGACCACATACTACATGTTTTATGGAAAGAAGATAGTTTTAACAATATATTTTAACCTACCATAACTATAGATGACTATTTATGATCAAAAGAAGATGTAAAATAGTGATGAGGTCCATTTGGTTGAGTTATAATCCCTTGAATAAAGTATCCTTCAATCATTTCTTAACCTGTAAAGGAGCCAAAACTGGGTGGCGTAGTCCTTCAAGAATAATTTTCACCTTCATTGCTTCCTTTAGGGTGACATGTTGTTGGATCTCTGGATTCCCATGATACCTAGGAAGAATCTACTAAAATTGTAACCCAAATGGGAAGGACCTTAGGTTATTCTTAAGGCCTACCCTAATTGTTCATACTCATTGATCCCCATGGATGGGGAGTTTATCACACCTCCCACCAATTCCATGTTCCTCAAGTGATGCTTTTCATGAACCCCTTGGTCCCATCTATATGGATTTAAACTATAAATCCTAGAATTCTAGTCGCATGATGTGAAACTCCTTGATGTTTTGGTCAAAGCTATATGACCTTCAACAACCTTTTCCTAAAGATAATAAATTAAATAGTGTGTCCATCATCCTCACCACATGATGTTAAACATACTGTTTTGTATCCCAATTTAATGAAATAAAACTATGTAATACCCTTATCTCCCACCAAATAGGGCCCTCCACTCCTCGATGTTAGTATTCTATAGTGTCTTCTTTGAGAACTACATGTGTTTTGATTCCCATACTCATTGGATACGTTGGTATAGTAATATATAATGTCCTAATCCCATATTTTCCATTCATCTATTTTAGGTATATTCTCCCTTGGTATCATGTCCAATACCCCTTAATTGGCATGCCTATCTAGTGAATTCAAACACATGGAAACATAGTTTCAGGAGTGTTTAACTCTCCCCTGAACAACTCCTCATCACCACATTAAAACTTTGATTATTCCTTACCTAGATCCCCACCATAATTGTAATATATATGGTCCCCCTAATGATAATGTTTCATGTAAAAAATAAACTCACATATCACCTAAGTAAACACATATAATAACCCCTTGTAACAAATGGTGGTTCTCATGTTCTGAACATAGTCAATGGTTGATCATGTATTTTTCCCCATCCTTGATTGATGTGGTTGTGGTACCTATGTTTCATACATGGTCAGAATTCATTTCATGCTTTTTGGTCAACCTCCCCCCCTTTTGAAGTCCAAATTTATTAATTATTAATTTACCTCATTTCCACCTTCCTTCATTTTGGTGAAGTTTTGATTATCCTAGTGTTATACCTCTATGAGCCTAAGCACATCAATCATGTATGTTGGAATCATTGATTACATCTTGAGTTGGATTCTATCACCCTTATTATGTACTCCCATTATATGAGGGATATTTCTTATCATTACTTATTCTCCATTCCAAGCATAACTCACGTATACTTAAGAATTATAGCAGGTTCTCCACTACCATGGTTGAGGAACCCAAACATCCCTAAGAAATATGTTTTCCCTATTTGGTCAAAGAACAGTTACTTTAAACTATATAAAACTTTTACTATATGTTTCACCTAGTTTTGGTCCTCCATAAACCCCTTTCCACATCAGTTCACTGCTCTTTCATGCCATGCCAACAATTCAGGGATTTTCCCCCCTTTGGTCCAAGCATCATGGAAGACAATCTCATTTCATGCATTCTTTTAGTATTGAAGTGCATCACTTTTGATTTATAAATTATTAATTATTGTCTTTTTATTTAATGAAATTGTTCATATTTGGAATGATGCAATGTTTTGTGTGAAATGGGAAAAGGAATAGAAATAAAGCAAGATATCCACTAAATCATGGCTTCCCATGACATTAGAAATATATGGAATAATTGTAGGGGTAAAAATTGAAGAATTGAGGAAAAAAAGAGGTTCAAATGTTTGAATTACAAAATTCATGATGTGAATCAAGTTCAGGATGTGAAAGAATTACCAGTTGTGCATTTATTTTAGAGAATAAAGTGAATAAAATAAAAATAAGTGGGGTTTGGAACTTTCATGGTGTGATACCCACTTTCAAATTGTTAAGGTGTCTAGGTGGACCTATAATGATCATTTTTCAACATATCTTTCCATGGAGACACCTTTTGATGACCCGAGACCACCATTTAATACTGGAAACAACCCAAGCCTCCATTATGGGCCATATTAATGGTTAATTAAATGGAAACTAAGCCCCCTGGAGTTCTTTAAATAGAATATTTTTGTTCTAGTGTAAATGATGGATCTAGAGAATAATGTTTTGGGTGATAAGTTATACTCTGCCGGGTCATCACCATTATTCTTCTCTAATTTTTTGTTCATGATTTCTTTTTATTTATTCCTTCCTCCTTACTCTATCATCACTAGGATGAGGGGGTAATTACATACTTGTTATAGGGAAAAGTATCAAAATGGGGAAGGTCTTTTTGGATTATATTTTCTTTATGTTCATGTATTAGGGTTTCTGTAATTTTGGATAAAACTTTCAATATCTTCCTTTTTGTATAATCATGATCATTTATTGATAAACTTGATTGAACCTTTTAATTTCACAATTTTTTACCTAATTCAAACATAACTATTATTTTATTTAGGGTAATTAGGTTTAAATATAGTATTGATACAAACAATATTCAGTAATTCCTTAATGTACATGACCATGAGAAAAGGAGGATCACCTCATCAAGGCGGGGATTTCATGACCATTGAATCTACCTTATCTCAACTTCAACACCAATACCGAACAATCAAATTATTTTCTAAATCCAACTTCATATGAACCATAAATCTAAAAAAACATCAATACACTTTCAAAAACTGATTTCCAAACAATTAGTCATCCTTCCTTATTTATTTTCTCAAACTACTTATAAACCTAAATTTGAACCATTCTCCTTTGTTTAATTTAATAAAATCATTTTCTTTTAAAAACTAAACAATATAACTGAAATGTATCTATGGGTTTGACACTCTGACTTTCCATCATATTTATTTTAATGAATTAGTTACATATTTCTAAGTTTAATAAATAATTTTTGTTTATCCCAATAGGGAATTAATCATGCCTCGTGAGCTATCAAAACTGGCACCATTATTGCTGATGATTTAAAATTAGTTTTTAGTTTTTTTAATTTTAATTTTAATTTAGTTGTTTTTTTATTTCTCTATTTACACTAGTTATTTGGTGATAAATTTTTTATAATTTTAATTTTTAATGCCTAATCACAACACACGTGCCAAAGGAAAATACATATTTGTGTTCAATCCCAAACTTGGGAAAGGTTTATGGAAGAACAACGAAGTTGTGACCATGGATGATGCAGAAAACCATCAAATTATTTGTGTACTAATAAGAGGTATAATATACATATGATTTCATATTAGGGATGGTTTTCAAACAAATTATTACAACTAATCATCCTAGTTCCTCCCATTGTAACAAAACTATTCAAAATTAAACTGGTGATCATTCATAAGATTTCAAACACGTTGCATTTTTATTGACTACATGACAAAGACCCAAACACGCATTTGGGGAATTTCCTCAAGATCTGTGACACATCTTAGTTACAAAATGTATAAAGTGATGTGGCTAGGCTTCATCTATTCTTATTTTCATTATGAGAATGATCTTTGGAGTGGATTCAATGTTTTACCACTCATTTCACCATTACATGATATGAGCTAGAAATACATTTTCTCACCCACTTCTTTCCTCCATATAAATAAATGGATATTTTGGTAAATAATATAGACTTCAATCAATTTGAGGATGAATCATTTTATCATGCATGAGATCATTTTAAGGATTTTATAAGTAAATTCCCACATCATGTCATAGAAACCTAGCTACTAATAAACAACTTTTATGAAGTTCTTACATAAGGAAATAAGTAGATTTTAGATGTTTCAACTAGAGGATCATTAATGAAGAAATCACCAAAGGATATCTATAGTCTACTGGATGATGTAAAAAGCTACAAATTCTAGTGGAATACTGATGGAACATAAAAAAGTGGCATATACATAGTCGAAAATAATATCTAGATGGTTGCATAAATGGAATCACGGATAAATAAAATGGACACGATGATGGTCCAGTAGCAACAAACCCAAGGTACGTATCTAGAAGAAGAAAATTATGTTGAATATAATTTTGAAAATAATTTTTAGGGTTGGCAGCCACAACAATAAGTTAAGGGTTACCAGCAAATAACATCGGGCTTTCTAACATAGAAAGGATCGTCGTAGAAGAGCTAATTCCACACACTATAGAAGACTTTGGTTACTTTCATGACTTTCAAAATAGGTGACATTGTAGAATTAACTATATATTCAAAAGATCGAAGTGGATCAATAAAAGAGACATTGTATGAATCAAGGTATCAGCGTGAATCACTTCAGAAACTTGAATTCCAAGTAAGAAAAATCACTAAGCAACTCAAAGAGAGACCTAGAGGAGTTCTATAAGGATTCCTTGATGTATATCTATGGGCTGAGTTGAAATTAATTTCCCTATGATGTAGAAAATTCATTGAGGACCCTACTTAATCATAAAAGAGAACAAAAATTTGAAAAGGAATACAAAGATCTATAAAATAGGGGGGAATATGAAGCTGAAGAGAAAGATGGAAAAAAACCACCATAGTGCCAGCCAAGACTACCTTTTCTGGAGAGACTAGTGAAAGTGGATATTAACAGGAAAAAGGTAACTAAACACTTTAAAAATTACATATTAATATACCTTTTTCAAAATATCTCCCAAAAATACCAAACTATGAAAAATTAATAAAATATCTGGTGAACAATAAGAAGAATCATGGGTAAATTTAAACTATTACACTCATAAGGGATTGTTCATCAGTGATTTCAATTATCTTACTAAAAAATAAATAGGACCTAGGTAGGTTTTCAATTCTAATTCATATTAGTTCTAAAAAATTTTGGAAATTATTTTTTTATTTAGGTTATAAGGTAAATATAATTTCATACAACACATTCAAGATCTTGGGTTTGGAATAGATAGAAAAAACCAAAGTTTCACTCCATCTTGCAGATTCAATAGTGAAATAACCCCAATGAGTAATTAAATAGATCGTAGTAAAATTTTATAAATTATACTTCCTAGTGGATTTATTAGTGAAGGAAATGGATGATGAGTGAACACCTCTCAGTTTTGGAAGTCCATTTTTATCCACCAAGAATGCACTAATGGAAGTACAAAGAACCAAACTATATATGAGAGTTGTAGGTGAGAAAATAAGTTTCAATATCCAATGGGAAGTGAAGAAATATGATGTGAGAGGAGAAGTGGAGCTATAATAATAAACAATAACTGAAGTTGAAGAATTACTGAAGTTGAATAAGTGAATGAGGTAAATGTTGTTATGTTAAATGATACTCAAAGTAAAATTATTGAAATTAAAAAAGATAAGATGAGGACCAATACCAAAGACACTAAAAGAGATACCAACATCACTAAGATTGAAAAAGTCTTATAGGCATAGATGGTACATGATCTTCCAATTAGTATTCCATGTTTAAGGAATAAATGGTGGATCATCCGGATGGATATTTAGTGTGTTTTGCTAGTGGGAAGAGTTATGTTGTTTAGAGAAAAAGGAAAAGGACTAACCTATATAGATAGATAACATCTAAGGTAATTTTTAGAACCTAACTGGGTAAAATATTTCCAATCATCCTTTACATAATCTAAAGCTCAAAGAGGTAAGTTTGAGACAATGATTCTAGAAAAAAGTTATTCTAAGAGGAAACATGAGTTTTTAGGATTTTTATTTTTCTATTTTTAGGTTAATTCCCAAACCCAAAATCATTTAAATTTCATTGATAATGGCTGATAATTTCAATTCTGTGTTTTTTTAAGTAACATCACGAAACATTAAAGTAGTATGAAAAGAAGTTGCAATAACAACTCATGTTATGAAACCTATTCATGTGATGAATCTGGTGTAGAAATAACCAATTAATATAAACATAAAGAATCACTCAAATGGGAGTAAGTGTTTCAATTCTGATTTTTTTCTACTCTATTACCCACATTTAATTGTTTTGCAAATTTAAACTTCCAATTTCATCCCCTACATTTAATTATTACTTTAATCAACTGAACTAGGAGACATAAACTAGTTAGTATAATTTTGATGACATGAATTTAAATTTATTTTTAAATTAATTTGAATGAGAAAACTGTGTATTGGAATTTATAGAGATAATCATGTAGTTTTTGATTTGGAAGATAATGATTTAAGGAGCATATTAATTTTTGTAAATAGAATTTTTTTAAGATTTTCCTTCCTTGAATTTCTGATAGATTCATTGATTTATTTAATTATTTGAATGCTTTTTCATGAGTAGTTATCCCAATCCTTCTTCTCATTCCCAAGAAAACCTATGATCTCAATATTTCCCATTATTTCTATTGTATATTTATTGAGAGACTCGGGAATATTCTCTTCTAGAACTATCTTAGCATATTATCAATGTTATGATTGCAAATAATCACTTTTAATATGATTGAGGAATTTTTTAACCCTTTATATATGTGAACCAGATTAAATTAATCATTTATAATCCCATATAATCCATAAACATACTTGTTAGGAAGTGAGATAAGTTATGAGCCTATTTTATCCATTCAGAACTTCCTCTATGTATATTACATGGTATCATAAAGAATAAGTGTAGGGGGGATATCAATGGTGGATGGGAATATACTATATTGAGAATGTTTTGGTGGGGGTGAGTCATGTGATTTTGGGAGAGTCTATAATATCATTCGTTGTACTGTATCATTTTTCACCTCTCTTTTTAAAAAGATAAAAAAAATGTGTTGTGTTTTTGTAGGATAAAAAATCACCATTACTAGACCAATGATATTTTCATAATATGTGGTTAGGTTATGGATGTGATATTTTTCATAATCATAGATTTAGAAATCAAGAGTAATATAGAGTGATTCATTCATTATTAGTACTCATATCATGATCTCTCTTTAATATTTTTAGGGGGCAGAGAGATATGACAATTGTAAAGTGAAATTTTCATTGATATTATCTTTTGAAATTATACAAAGTACTTTAGATTCAAACCTTATTTATGAGATTTATTTTTTTTCACACTATTACCCACCTACCTTGAAGCCTCAGAGTTATTTTATTATTAAAGGTGAAGCCCTTATGATTAACTATGATTTTTTTCTATACATGGTAGAGGTTCAAGATTATTTTCCAATATATTGTAATTGGAATGTTCTTGAGGTATGTGTTAAACTCTATTCATGATTGTACCTTTATGATGAGATAAAAAATTCAAGTGAGGTAAAATAATAATAAAATTCATGTTAGTAATGAATTTAAAAATAGAAATGGATGAATGAAAATGATTGGATGTTTCAAAATAATAAAATTATAATAATTTGTTGATTTTTTTTCTTTGAAAAGTGAGACATTAATGAATTTTTCTATGTAATGATTGAATATTTAATTTCTCATTTTATCAATTTATTTTTTTGACATTATATTTAAATAATGGTAATGTGAGTGTTCTTTGTAGTGCGTTGATATTTCATCCTTGAGGAAAAGTATGAATTCAAGTGTGGGGGATTTGATAAGCCCATTTCATACATGATTTATAGTATTGAAATACATCACTTCTGATTTATAAATGATTAATCATTTCCTATTTATTTTATTGAATTGTTTATATTTTGAAGGATGAAATATTTTTTTTTAAATAAGAAAAATAAGTCATAAGTGACAAAGATATCCACTAAATGATGTATTCTCATGATATTGAATAAATATGGAATAATTTACAGGGTCTAAATTTAAGAATCAAGGAGAAACATAGGTTCCAATACTGAAATTACTTAATTAATGATTTGAATCAAGTTTATGATATGAAATAATTACAATGAATGATTTTATTTTATAGAGTGAAGTGAATAAAATCCCAAAAAGGTGGGGGAAACACTTTCACAATGTGACACCCACTTTCACACCCTGAAAGTGGCTAGGTAGACCCATAATAAGTAGTTTTCAATATATATTTCCATGGAGAAACATTTTGATAACCCGAGACCTCAATTTAATATTTGGAATAATAAAATCCTCTAGTATGGGTCATATTAGTAGTTAATTAAATAAAATAACATCCCCTTAGAGTTATATGAATATAGGATTGTTTCAATATTATAAATAATGGATCTAGTGACAAAATCTTGGGTGAGAATTTGTGTCGTGTAGGGCCCTCTCTATTCATCTTCTCTGTTTTCTCATTCATGTTTTATTTTTTTATATTATATCATCCTTACTCTCTTATAATTGGGATGAGGGGGTAATTCATACCTTATGATAGGGTAATGTATCCAAAGTGGGAATGTGCTTTTGGATTTTATTTTATTTACATACATGTATTAGGGTTGTTGAAATTTTGAATAAAACTTCCAATCTATTTCTTCAATCATGATCATTTATTGATGAACCTAAAAGGGATTTTTAATTTCCCAATTGGTTAGAATAATTTCTAAATGACCATTGTCATATTTATATTAATTACTTTTAAATATAGTATTGATACAAACTTGATTCAGTAATTCCCTAAAGTTCTTGAACATGAGAAAAGGGGGATCATTGTATCAAGGAGGGGATTTCATGACCATTAAATCTACCTCATCTCGACTATGACACCAAGACAGAATAATTAAATTATATTATAAATCCAAATGCATCTGAACCCTAAATTTGAAAAACCCCAAAATTCTTTCAAAAACTAATTTCCAAACAATCAATCTTCCTTTTCTCTTTCATTCTTGAAACTACTTTCAAACCCAAATCTAATTTTCCCCTTTCTTCAATTTAATAAAATCATTTTCTTTTAAAAATCTAAAAATATAATCTCAATGTATCTATTGGTTCTACACTCTTCTATGCCTATTTTAAATAATTATCTCCATCTTTATGAGTTTAATAAATAATTTTTAGTTATCCCTGTAGGGAATTAATAAATCCCCCTGGGATTTCAATGACCTTTAAATATGTACATACTTAACCCATATTTAACATGGTGTAGGGTCTCCATGGCTAGAAAAGTAACATAAACCTCACCATGGGTCCTATTTACATGACCTTAAAAGTTATTCTCCATGTACAAGTCACATGAATTTAAACTATACTAGTCCATGGTCAAAGCTACAATATTTAAACTATAGACACCTCATCCTAACTGTAAGATGTTAAACTTCAGGTCCAATATCCCCACCACATCACGAGAAACTATATGATTCACATCCCCATTACATAATGTGAAATTGTGTAATATGTCTATCCATTACCCAATAAGGTTCTCTCCTCCTATTTTTGGTCACCTATTACACCATGTTAAAGAACTATGTAAGGATTAATTACAATTTCAATTCATGGGATACATAGAGATGACCATATCCTACATCCTGGACCCATATTAGTTTCTAACTTACCTTAGAACCTCTATCCTTGAGATCTGGTTTGACACTCACTCACCGATGATCCCCCCTCAGTGTGCTCAAATTAATGTTTGGTGGCATTAAACTAAGGGTCTTAAACTTCTACTCAAATATTTCACCAACTCAATGTCATACATTGAGCATAGTCTAATATGGATCCTTATTATCCTCAAAATATAGATTTCCCCTCCCCTAAAAATAGTGGTTCTTGTTCAATATGAATTATCTATCATCTAGGGGTCTACTCCCTGAAGTATTCCTCGCAACAAAAAACAACTCTCTTATTTAGAACATGGTCAATAGTCGATGGTGTATTATCTGTTCCCCAATCATGACCAGTGTGGTGGTGATACCCGTGTTTCAAACATGGTCAACAATATTCCTCACCCATTGGTCACCCCCTCTCATGATTCAAATATTGGTAGGTCCTGAATTACCTCATTTCCACTATCCTTTATTTTAGTGGAATTTTAACACCCCTATTGTTACCCCTCGTGTGTTCATGCATATTGATTAAGCAAGTCATCATTGAAGTTACTCTCCCAATTTCCCCTATCTACCCATGTGGTTCACTCCCATATCACTAGAAAGGCTCCTCAATACTCCTTATTTCCCACACTGAGCATGGATCACATGGGCATAGGAACCTTAGTAGTAACTACCTCACATATTCAAGATACAACCATCTTGGTCCAATGTCAATAACCTTAAACAAGAAGCCTTGGTCTAAGTTGTGTGACCTTAAACATCATAACACTATGTTCCGAGCCCTATGACATGAACTGGGGATCTTAGCCCTAGATGTACGACCTTAAATGGAACACTCCTTAGTCAAATCTATTATACATTAAGCTAAGAAACCTAAGAAACCATTGGTCTCATTTCTAGGACCTGATTGAGGCCTATTCTCTCACTCTCCACCAAGATAATGTTTACATTTTCCCCTCTGACTTGCATGATTTCTTGAAATTTGACACGTTCCCGACTATATGCTTAATGCATGGTAGTGTAGCTTCAGGAATGTTCAAGCTCTTCCTAATCACCCTACACTCCTTTCATCACACTTTGTGACCTCTTAATCTAGATCAATATCCATTTCATGTGTCCAGAATCCCCCCTGTAGTGATGGTGCGTGACCAAAATAGGATTGTCTCGCACTTGGGAACATGTAATAGAAGGGAAACCATTAGTGTAATGATTATGGAACTTATTTTATGAACATAGTCAATGGGTATCATCAACTCACCTACCTCTATTCTTATTTCCAAACTATTGAGGGTGTGATTTTTAACTCTCTATTTTTCATCAATTAAGTGGGACTCTAACACCCTTGGTGTTACACTCTCAGAAACTCTATACACTAATGAGTCATGTCAAATCACCATGTCTTCACTACCTCAGTTTCTAGAACCAAGGATCTCAAGGGTTACTGGTGCAATATTCCAACACTTACCCTTTGTTCCTCGGCTGGCACTCTCATATAATTGATCATTAATCTATTTTCCTCTTTTTTCATGAATTGAGTATGAATCATGTGGACTTAGATATTTATAGAAAATTAGATTTTTAATATGATTGATATGCATAATGAAAGAAGTAGGAGATAGGGTGAAAATGAGGAGGGTCATACATAGACTATAGCCTTCCCTTTATTGCAATTCAATAAGAGGGAAAACCCCATAAGGATCAGCCTCATCGATCATGTACTCTATCTCAGCTAGCCCCTGAAAAGAAGCCTATAGGGCCTACTAACACATTGCTAGATCCACTGCCTCCTCCTTAGCCACAGGGAAAAAATCATCAGCTAAAATATACACCTGACCTTGATCAATGATACACTCTTCTACTTGGTATTTCACCTCCTCTACTTTAACCATATCCACAATCAGCTACACTCTCAGAAGGTTGATCATTTCTACCTTGGTAGTAATGATATCCTTGTACTACTAAGCCTCCCCTTGCATCCAAGAAAAATCTTGTTTGAACACCTAGAGAACCTTGGTACCTTCAGATTTCTTCTTGTTCAGGCTTGAACTCTTGCCACTCTACATGAGCTCACTTGGTGAGGAATTCTCGAGCCAAAGCATGGAGACCATGGGAGTTCACTCCATTGGTCCCCAGATTTACCATCTAGTGGTGAAGATCCCCAATCATCATGGAATATCATCTAATGGGGTGTGGGTAATGAATCCCTAGATTCATCTCGATTCCTTACACTAAAAACCATGGTTCTCCTCAGCCATGTTGGACTTGGATTCATCAAAGTCTTCATGGAGTGTAGGATCATACTCATAGAATATGGAGAGCACTTCCATAGTGGGGACTACATTGATAATCCTTTTAGATGGATTAAGCTCCACATCCAGAGGGAGATTAGCCTCATCCACTACATCCTCCACCTGATGTGCTGAAGAAATGATTTCCTCATCCATCATATCCATCTTGACACCCTCCTCTTGATGCATCAAGTTAGTGACAATCTCATCCAGGGAAGTCATCCCAGAATTAGCCTCTTCCTCTGAATATGTCATAATAAATTAATGCTCATCCATGAAATCCTCCTTAACCATACCTATAGGGACGACATCTTTAGTTATCACTACCTTGACTATTGGATCTGTTGGTTCAAACATTGGCATCGGTGGCTAAGCACCCAACATGGTGTGTACTTCCATTAAGACACAAGGTTAGTGGGACTCAACTTTTAGAAGGTATAAAAAAGAAAAAAAGTACATGAGGAAAGGGATAAAAATTACAAGAGTTATAAAGATCATCTAGTGGGTCAGCGATTTTTAATAAAATCCCTTCCATCCATGGAATTTCCATTGGGAATGATGCCTCGGCTATTAGGGGATTCTACTTAACCAAACTTGTTAAATCTATACAAAAGAAATAAAAAAGTTAGTAAAATATTTAAAATCAAAGTACTCAAACTAAATAGAGAGAGGATTATAGAGTATCTGGTGATTATTGGTGCAGTTTATTCGATGATCTGGCCATAGGTAGAGACTCGGTGACAAATAATTGGCTTCCTATTACTGAGATGTCATGGGTAGATGTCACCCCTACCCCTTTGAGGTTTGGTTACTTATTATTCTCCACTAAAGATTAATTATGAATCTCCCCCTCATCCGTTCTTTTTTAACCCAGCACAAGTTAAAATGTGGATGAGATAATAACACCAAATAGATTATCAGCTAACCTTAATTCATAAAGCCTGGTAATTTACCTCATTGGTAGTAGAGTCACTTCTCCCACGGGATCCCTAAAAGGAATCACTTCCCTAGGATTACTCCTTGGATAACCCCTATTTTTCATCCATACCTACTGTCACTTGACCCCATGTGAGATATTGGGGGGATATGTCTAATAATATCCTCACTCGATCCACCAAAGGATGTTCCATTACATTGGAGTGGACCACATCTTCTAACTTTTGAAGGTATTTTACTAATTTGACTTGGGGATCAAAGAAGAATGACTTGGAATGACCCAGCCTGGGGAGGTGAATCTATTTTTCCTGGAGGTGGATCTATATTACATGGAGGGATTTGAGCAACCAAAACATCTCCCAACTCCTCAAAGTGTCAGGGAATATGAAATCTTATGGAATATATGTGTTGGGAATTTGCTTCCCTGGAGCCATGAAATGCACCCTATGAACTCCCCTATAGGGTTCACCTTCCTCCCAAGGTCGCTTCTATTGGATACTCAGGTCATACACTACACTCCCCTCTGATGTTGTATCCTCTTCCTCATTTATTGGGTTGGTCCTTCCACCTCAGTGTATACCTATAGTCATACATGCCCTCGACCCTGTGACTATGGGACCCCTTCTATGGGGTCCACTTGGGTGGCTTGTTTCCTCAAGAAATTCTTAGGGCATTCACTTTCCTAACTTAGTGTGTACTCATGGAAGATCTCATATGGAGAATCAGCTGGTGGTAAATCATTCCTTCCCATTACATATTCACATGAAAACATGTGCCATATTTTTCGAATAACCAAAGGGTGGCACTCCTATCACACCCCAATGTTGACCTATGGGGTCAACCTATGGGTATATAGAAACACAACTAGAAAAAATAATTATTTCAATGGTTCAAAACCGTGGAAATATGCCCCAAAACCATGGCCATAGGCTACAGCCATAGTTTTGGACAACCGTGGACGCTATCTCCATGGTAGTAGGTC
Organism: Viscum album; assembly: GCA_963277665.1. NCBI lineage: Eukaryota > Viridiplantae > Streptophyta > Magnoliopsida > Santalales > Viscaceae > Viscum > Viscum album. The sequence goes on along the minus strand of OY728150.1, from coordinate 2,000,237,251 downwards.
ACATCCTATTGCCACGGTTTTAACCATGGAAATAGATGCCTATATCCACTGTTTTGAAAACTGTGGAAATAGGTCTTAAAAACTTCCACCGTGGAAGTTGACGTCCACGGTTTAAACCATGGCTATAGGAAGCCATTTCCATGGTTTTAACCGTGGCTATAGCCTTGGTAAACCATGGCAGTAGCCTAAATACAAAATGTCACCAGCATGTTTCGATCCCTACACCTTTTCTCTACGAACCAGAGTACTTACCACTACACCAAGCAATATTATGGGTATATATATATTATTATTATGATATATATATTAATATAAACTGTGGTAATATCCTCAAAACAGTGGTGGTAGGTCTTCCCGCCAATTTTTTGGCAGGAAATTTTTTTCCCGCCAAAGCACAAGAACCCTATTGCCATGGTTTTGAAAAACCATGGCAATAGGCCATTGAATAAAGTGGCCTATAGACATGGTTCTAAAACCATGGCTATATGCCATAGAACCGTGGCTATAGCCACTGCCTATTTCCATGGTTCTAAAAACTGTGGCCATATGCCATGATAACTAGCCTATTGCCACAGTTTTAAAACCGTGGCTATAGGTCCGTGGCGGTAGCCTCATTTTCTAGTTGTGAAATTCCATCACAAAAAAGGTATAGGGAGTATAGTTTATAGAATAACTTGTAGTCTACCCTCACCACCAGTACCCCACCTCATAAGGCCATGATGTATGGTCGTTGCTCCTCCCTCCCCACACTGTCATCTATTACTGTCTTCATTGGGATAGGGAATGGGTGGAACATGAAATGGTCTAACAATATAATCCTCAAAAGAACCCCAATTAGATCCAACAAAAAATGATTACTCCCTTCAATGGTCATCATTGACAGCCAAAAGCTAGTGCTAGGAGACCAGATGGGGTTTGAGTACTTATACCACCCCATGAGTGTGATGACCCTACCTAACAGAAAGTGAAAGGTTCCATAAACACTAAGAGGGTTCTCCTCTATCTAATGTTCCATAAAAACTTATATAGATTCCCCAATATTGGTATATATAAGTATATGTGTATCCCCATAACCATTATTTCCTTTATATTTATCTTTCTTGATCATACCCTCATGTACACATCACGGACCAGGAGCATCCATCTACAAATGAGTTCCACAATGAACCCCACCAATCTGACCATGGGAGTTATAAGATTCATGCTACACCCCAACATGCACCACTGGATCATCTCAAGAATCCTCAAGTATGAGTTCTCATTCCCTTAATATGATTTTTTTGGGTAATAGTGATGTCTCTCTATTATATTTACCATAGGCTCATTAAAAAATAAGATAAACCACTTCTTGAAATGTAAATCCTTCATCCTTAGCTTGTTCTCATTAACCCCTACCCCGGATTTAGTAAATCCCTTGTTATCAATATAATATTCTACTGGTTCTCCCAAACATTCTTAGTAGGGAAAAAAATCTTCATTAATATAACCCTAAATAAGGATATATATGATCTTGTGGATATCCCACAGTCTGATGTCAACCTCTCCATGATTCAAATGGAAGGTTTTGGTCCTGGAGACCACCTTATCAGTAGCTCTATCATGCTATTTGGGTGGTGGTAGATGTAGAACTATGAAGTTCAGACTGCTTCACATAGCCCCGCCATCTTCAACTCCTCTTTACATTCATCATAGGACTGGCATAACCAATATTACCATGTCCAATAATCCATGAAATTTATTCCCTAGTGTAAATATAACTCCTCTTTCTAGCCTTGGAGACTGACTACCAAGCCTACCTTGAATATGATTTTATTTTGAAGAGGGGAGGTCTCTACAAAAATCACTCCCCCATTGATGTCTTTCATATGGTTCAACAATGAATGAAGGATGATTGATGCATGGCCCTTCATGTATTGACCCATAGAAACTGTGTGACACTATTATATCCTAATAGAGAATATAAACTAATAATATGGGGTGTCTTTGTCAGCACTGGGGATAAAGACAACATCCCTAAGTCCAACACCATACTACAAAAGCCTTTGGAAGAGACTATATTCCAATTTTTATTCCTTCTTAAATTTATTAAGCATGTCATAATCTCACACACTCTGAAATATCTTCAAGAAAGTTCATTATCTAATGAAAGGTCACTCATTGAATAAATATCCATGGAATTTTCAATGTTTCATGAGAAGTAAGGATTGAAATTATAAAAATCTCATAAAGGTCCAAAGTTTCATGGAAAGAGAGAAAGTTATTATCTTCCATGAAAATCTTGTGGTCCCACCTGGGCCCCCTCCCCTATATATAGGCCAAGGGGTTGGGCTTTGTTTTGTGAATCAGGTGACCAAATCACTAGTTCTCAGAGATTTCACCCTAAAATCTGACCCTTCTCTTTTTCATTGGATCCCATTATAAAGTGGTATTTTTTTATGCCAAAAAACTCAATTCATGACATGTGGAGGAATTAAAGGTCATGAATAGGTGGATCCAAGATAAAGTGAGATCAAAACCCACCAAGCGATGGGATTCATGAAGGTATAAATTTTCATGAAAAATAAGATATTTGTAAATATTTTCTATTCATCGTGAAATAACTCACGTGAGTGATGGTAACCTTCGTGTAATGTATTCATGTTTGAAGAGGTAATAATATTATATGAAAATTACCTCCAAAGTGGTAAATTTTGTGAAAATGGCCTTCCCAATGACACAATTTCTATAAATACCTCCCTCCACCCATCACTTAAGGAATAGGAGACCTTTGGACCTCCACTAGAATCTATAAATTCATGTAACCTTGACCTTCATGAGAAAAATAAGAAATGGATTCCTATAGGTACCCATCCTTCATAAACAGTCCTCTATGAGTGACATATGTTAAAAAATACAAATGTAGGGGGTTTCTTGAAATAATAAACACCTCAAAATAGAATAAAGCTGTTAAATATTTTGGGGGTTTTCAGAGATATTGATCCTTCATGAAACCCTCTTCAAGAGAACTGAGACTTTACTGAGAGGCGGGTCCACCCTATTTCCTTAATTAATTTCCTTCATGAACACCTCACCCTTCATGAAACCCTAGACCTTTCAAAACCCATCCTACATGGATTCTATATGGTTTATCCTTTCATTATACCTAGTTTCATGGATGTTGAGTGCATATGGTTCATATTCCTCCCCAAACCTGGTTCATTTGTGCCCCAATATTCTGCACGACTGGTATCATCAACCCTAATGTCTAGAATATATGATTCAATCATGTACTGGATAGTTTTATCCCCTATTTATCTTAATAATAGGAACCCAAATGTTAGGATCCCTGTTTACCACTTCACCATGGTAGTGTTTATTCCATGTGTTACCCAATGGTGTTTGTGCAGTAGACACGCATGACCTATAGGTGGAATTATCAAGGGAGACTGTCTGCCTTTACATTTATAGAGTATTAGTGTTGGATACTTATCTCATACCTATAAATGTTCTCCCCAGGTGTAGTCTTATCCCATATATGATTTGAAATACATTAAATTGCATAGCCTAATGTCCTGGTTTTACGATGTTAAACTGTATGACAAGATCCTCAACACATGATGTTAAACTGTAGCCTACCCTATGTGGTGAACATTGTATTCCAGGTGTATTAATTTCATGGGATAACACCACCACTTACATAAAGGATGAAACTCCAACACTAAGGATGAAACCCCAACACCTGGGTATCCCATATGCATAATCCCCACACTACAAGAGGTAAAACCCCAACACTTGGGAAGACCATATGAATAATCCCCATACCTCCATGGGATGAAACCTCTATACATTAAGAAAGTACTACATGTAATCCCCATAACATCCCTTGTTGTCACACCTTTCGTGACATGAGAATCCTTAGTACATGACATTAAATTGCCTAGACTGGTCCTGCTACACAACCTTAAACTATGCAGTAGAACTAAATGGGTTTTCATCCCTTTATCCCAATAGTTTATATATGATGCATCACTATGTTTAAAAACTTACATACCTTGTAATGACCTGAAATTTTATAAATTAAGTTCCCTTTTTGAATGAATAAATGCTCTATTATGTAATATGGTCATGGAAAATACATGCACTTATTTGGTTATATCCTGTAAGATTTAAAAATACCATTAAGAATCATAAAAATTGATAATATTTTATTTAAACGGTGATATTATTATTAGTATTTATTAATGGTTGTGATTATTTCCCTTGATATAAATGAAAGAAGAGATAACCCTAACCAGTAGGATCATACCCTATTAATACCATTTATTAGAGCTTCTAAGGAAGATAACATCTATGGAATCTTCCATTAACCTATCCCAATCCAATATTCAATAACTAAATCATGAGTGAAACTATTTATGGGAGAAGTTTAAGAACATTTTGATCATGTCCCAAACCATGTTCACTGAACCACCCCAAGAAAATATAATTGTTGCACACCTTACCCTTAGAGAGTTCACTAGTATAATAAAGGTCTATATATAATGACTCTAATAGTATGAATTTTTATATATTATTTTTAATAAAATAATTATTATAACAATTTCTTATTGTTTTTTACTTTATAAATAATTAAGAAATGGTTTTGATAAAAATTAGATTTTGATACAATAAAACAAAAATTGTATTTTCGGGTAATAGGAAATTTCCATTAATACATTAATTTTGATGAATTATTTTTAAAAAATAAATATTTTTATTTAATCATCCTGATGAAATTTTCTAATGGTTAATTTTTCATAATTTTATAAGGCATTCAAATTTTCGGGTAAAAATTAAATACGATATAAATATATGATGTGTATTATAACAACATAATAATCCAAAAGGGATTTAATATGTGCCATAAACAAGATTCACAACCAAATATATTTTTTCCCATTGAAATAATGTTTAATTTGGTTTATTTTATTAATTTTATAAACCCTTTAGGAATCCTTTAAATCCTATTTTATATTTTAAGGTTTTAAAATCAATTATTTGTAAACATGACTCACTTCCACATCACCAAGGGTATTATTTTAATTTGATTTCTTCATGGACTTATAAAGTAATGAAAAAAATTCTTATTTTTCATAAATTATTGGAAAAAAATAAGGGTAAGGTTTGTGTTTTTGTTACATTATTGTATAGATTCCAGAACCAATGTTTGGGAAATAATAAATAAATATTCTCTCTTTTCCTATATAAACCCACCCAATCTTCAATTTCTCTTAAAAAACCTTGGAGCACATCCTTAATATAAAATCCCCTCTATATATTCCTCAAAAGGTTCCCTCAAGCTCTCAATAATCCCACCCCACTCTTTTGGATACACTCTCTTAAGGTAAGGGATCCTCTATTTCTCATATTTATTCACGCACCTCCTTTGTGTTATGCCTTTTGTTTTCCATTTGTTAATATTGAGGTATATTCTCACTCATCCCACTTACTACCATAATTATATAAAAGTGATTATATACCCCTTTCACTATTATTAACCCCTAACATGATTTATTATGTACCCTAGTTATGTTTTCGAAATTATCCTAGGATTTTTCCATGTTAGACTTGTATTCAAGAACCCTTTTGTATGATTCCTATTTAATTCAAAAAAATTAATGTTGTATTAAGTTCTTACATATAACTATTACTTCCATTAGGATTTACTAGTGATGATATACCCTTTTCACTCTCATTAATCCCTCCAATTAACCTTTTTTTGTCTGCATTTTGCTATCGAAATTGTCATACAAATTTCCATGCCAAAATTTTCTAAAGTGTATACCCCAACCCATTTCCAATCAAGGGTTTTCAATAGTTGTACCTATACATAATTGATTAAGGAATTAAATATATGTAACCCACACTCCTTAATTAGGTTATTAAATGAGATGAAATATGTTCTTATTTTATATGATATATGTGGCACACTTATGCATAAACATGATATGATTGTGATGGGTGTGCTCAGATAGCACTCCAATACCATGGGTAATGTTTTAGTCACATGGGATACCATGTACGTTGCATGGGTAGTTATCCTAAGCACATTATGCTGTGATTTATATATTTTAAACCTTGACTTATACTTATGATTTCATTTTTAATGTTTTTCCCACATTCCCATATTTCTTTTATGCTACCATGTTGTATCATGCCTCATTGTACAAGATTATGATTCTCATCCCTTTTATGTCCCATTGAAATTCCTATTGATTAATATGTAATAATTTCATTATTTTTTTATTTTTTTATTCCATTACTATACTTTATATCTCACCCCATTCTTATGTTTATCCTCATGTTATCTCATACAGTTTTATAACAGTGGTGAAAATTTAAGATCATGTTAAGGAAGTTTTTAATAATGTTGTTATATCCCAATTTTATGATGTTATATTATGATCCTAATCTCTAAAAGTTACTAGTAATATCAATATTCTAGGTTGTATTAAGTGAAACATTATGTAACAAATTGTGAATTAATGTTTAATAAAAATATGGGTTTTCATAGTAGATATCAAAGGAATGTTTATTTATTTTTAGGATTAAGATTTGAAAACTCTAGAGAAAGAGTTAGGGATAGTACTAAACATAGAAAAACATCCATAAGTTTTGTTAAATTATATATTAAGTGGTTTCTAAAAAAAATATCGATGTCTAGATACTATAAGTGTATGTGGATCTATCACAGATGTTCCTAGGGGGAAAACCACCAAAAACACCATATTGGGCTGGAATTGATTGGGAACTATTATATGAAAACATTCTTTGTTGAACCATAGTTTGAAACTCTTGGGGATATTATTTGGTAAATTCAAAACCTCATTACGAACCATTATTTAGGGAACAATAAATTCCCATATGAGTATATGTTGAGAAATTAATAATGGATAAATTAAATTGAAGCCTATAAATTCATAATTTAAAGAATATATGTCATTTATGAGTTATTAAGTTAATTTTAATGGTTTCCCTATTATTTTTTCAATAGTTTAAAAGTAGTTATCCTTAATTTCCCCTTTATTTTTTTCAATGGATGAAAATAAGAGATATCGAATAAAGAAAAAATGTGAGGAGAAATGTGATAACTATCCAAATGATATTCCCAACCTAATAGGAGCACGAATCGAAAACATCATGAAGATATTTTTTGAATTGAATATATTTCTAAATGGAAACCTTAATTAGGGGGAACACCCAAATATCCCTAATAAAGGAAAACTATAATTGAGACCTTTATATAACAAATGACTCTAACTTTTAGTGGATCATGTGATCCCTTAATCATGTAAAAAAGAATCAACTGTATTGATATGATCTTTTTCATCCTTCAATGATCTAATAAAGAGAATGGTGTACTATATTTTTATCATATAGAAGGATAATTTGATTAATGGTAGACATTGATCAAGAATATAAATCCTAAGAAATATATCGAAGAGATGTGATGGATCATGTTACTTTTCTATGGAATGTCATTACCAGAAAAGAGATATATTTGGATCCTTTAAAAATAATGAGAATTGAAGGGTGGTCAATACCAACCTATGTGATGGAAATATATAGTTTCCTTGGATTAACTTGGTGTTATCATTGATTTTTGAGAAACATCTCATGATTTTAAATCCTTTTAAGAAAGAGAACATGGAAAAAAGTTTATATGGAATAATGAATGTGAGGAATGTTTTAAAAGGTTGAACAAGAAGATAGTCACTGTATGTAATGTATCGGATATTACATGTATTATTATTAAATATTATATGGAGTTATTACAAGACCAGGATTTGTGACGGCGTATGATTCCAAGGCCTAGAGTGCCCAGAATAATTGTTTGAAAAAAATTAAACTTTTAAATATCATTCGAGTGGTTTTTCTAAAAAAAATTAATAACTTTTAAATGAGTTCATGGATCAAAAATATGAGGGCATTATTGCATTCAGAGCAATGACATTACCTTAGGCAAGATCTAACATTGACCGACATGGGTCAGCCGTAGAAGTTGGTTTTTGGACGTTTTAAAGGAAATAAAATAAATTAATAATTTATTTTATTTTAAATGTTTCCATAACACATCGATGTTTTAATTGGTTTTAAAAGAACACAATCCCATAGTTAGGCTCATAACCCAGGAAACTTTCCTTATAATCTTCTAGAACTTTTCAGAGGATCCACCCTAGAGAATTCTCAATGAACAACCAAGAACGATGACACATGGATCATTGCGCAGCAAGATCGGATCTCGAATGAAGACCACTCTCCCTTTTCATCATTGATCGAGGTAGTGATTATTATTTCAATTCATCTTTCCTTGTTCTTGGATATAAATGAAGAATGTGGATCAACCCATGAACATGTTGACCCGCGAATTGTTCGTTCTTACAGGAGGGTATTTTATCGAGTTTATTTTGGGGAATTAATCTGTGATTGGTTTTATTTATATTTTGTTTTCTCCATTTTATCCTTATAATGGGAGAATATCAATACTATGATGAATAATGGTGGGTGTTCATTCCTCAATTCGTTATTTATATTTCTTCTCCCCTTTCTGACCTCGTGTTCTTCATGTTCTTCACAGGGTTATGAACAAAAGATCATTCCACATCCATTTCACAACGCAATAATCCCAAATTAGAGATTTGACATCATGATGAATCAGTGGAGGTGTAAAGATTATGGTGGTGGATGAATCAACATAGTTTGGGAGAAATATTCCTTCAATTGTTATTCATGCAGATAATATAAATAGATTTTCTATGCCGATCAAACACCTAAAACCTAAAGATTTAGTGTTACCATGGAGGGGAGACTCTAGATCTTCAATTTCAAGGTGATTGGATATCTAGATCAAAGATTGGAGAGTCAACTAAGGCACATCATCAATGAACTGAGTTTCTAGAAAATCAAGATGAACACGTCGTGTAGTTTGGACTACACGGTGTGTGGGCCCCGTTGAGTGGAGGCTAGGGTTTTGGGTTACCGAAAGCAATGACACGACATGTGACAGATGTCACATGGATTTTGGGTCCTAATATGGGACTCGTTGTGTATCCCAGACGATATGATGACATGGGGTGTAGTACACGACATGTACTCCACCACATAGCCAGACCAGACTGTTACATGGGTTACCCTACGTACTGGTACATGGGCTGGCAGACACGGGTTGAAACTGTGTATGGGAACCGAGCCAATGTACATGGAGAAACCCCTGGATGGTAGGAAATAGTGTGTTACCCTTCTACACAACATTTATAACTTTTCTACATGACATGTTCATCGAACTTAGGTCGTTGCACACATGAATTACCTGGAGTCAAGAGACACAGTGTGTGACTCTTCTACACGTTGTGTACTTTCTTATACAAGGCTTGATCTCCTTGTACACTATTCCATGGACAAGTTTAATTTAGGTTAGTGCCCCTTTTCCTTTCCCCTGAATTTCAAGTATTGTTTCCATCCATGGGATTATGATCCCTTTAGTCAGACTTTCTAGATAGAGTCAGAATCCCTCTAAGAGGCTCGAAGTGAGATCTTCTACCCATTCTTGGCCCTACGTAGAGTCAGGTATCGACGTGATAAATCCTATAGAACATTGATCCTCTTCTTAGCAGTTGAATCCATATGAGTTGTGGTATATCCCAAGGCCCTAGTAGTGATCCTCATCTATGTATCATGATCTTTCCCCACTCAGGAGTGAGTTCTCCCAAAATGAGTGCATTTGTTCTCTCTTCAAATCTATTAGTGCATTTATCTCTCTTGTGACACTTCCCAACAAACTTAATTCTCTGACAGACATCATCAGAGATACCAGACTTGTGGAGTGAGTTCTCCCCGATGAGTACATAGAGGAATCTTCAAACTGAATCCCTAGTGTGGGTATGCGGTTGTTGTGACTTACCTCTAAACTATGGGTTAGGGTTTTGAGTATATCTGAATATGTTTCTATTGATATATTTATATAGACATATACTTTGTAGAGATAATTGTACCTTTACTTTTTGTAATGTTTCTTGGTTTTCAGGGTCCTCTACTAAGTATTGCTATACTCACCCCTACACAATCATTTCTCACACATGTCATGTCTTGTGCAGACAAGCGGCCTTTTGACGGAGTCCAGGGTGGTCTAGGACCGGATTGAGCTTTGTGAGAATCCTTATAGTCTAGGTGTTCCTATGGATATGAGCAGTAGTCCTAGTACCTATTTCTTTCTTACAAGTTCTAATTTTTAGTTTTCATACTCTTTCTTTTGGTGGGCTTATATTCTAACCCGATTTACTTTCTACACTTTACTTTCCATTGTACTTTTTGGTTGGATTTAGTTGTATGCATGCATTTTTTTTCTTATTAGTGTTTAATTTTGAGCATCTCCCATGTTAGTGATATGCCTACTCAGTGCTGGTCAGTAGCCCTTGGCCTACTAGAGGCGGGCTTGGGGAGTCATGGCACGGACCCCACTGGGATGGGTCGTGACATAGTGGTATCAAAGGTGGTCAGTTCTACCTTAGGACTGAGAGTTTGTGATATTAGTTTGGGGAAACATTTTTAAGTTTTTTTATATTTTTTTAAGATAGGGACTCCAGTGTTGGTGTTGCGGTCGACATATCCATACACCAGGACTCTGATAATATTCTTTTTGACTCTGTTCATGGGAACACTAGTTGTAGGGAAACAAAATAATGGTACATGCATCATATAAGAATGGGTTGTTCTTTCTATTTCCTTTTGTGTCAGCTATCTAGATATACTCTTTGACCATGGTACATCTTGTTTTCTTATAGGATTCCTCTAAAACACATACCTTTTAGGATTCAGAAACTCAATCACAAGGACGACCCCCTCAGTGATGAGGCATCGATTCAGGGACCCGTTCCCCAGGCATTACCTCTAGGTGGTGCACATGTGATACCGCCACCAGTGGATCACCACGTGGTACCTGCAATACTGATAGACAAAGAGTGTAGGATAAGCACGCTCTATGAGTTTCAGATACAGAGACACCTTAGGTTTTGAGGCAATCCTGACCCTCATGTGGTTGAGGACTGGCTTGAGGTGGTGACTAGAGTTTTTCACCTAATGAGGACACTAGTGGAAGAGATGGTGATCCTAGGAGAGATCTTTCTTTAGGGTTCAGGGGACAATGGTGAAGCTTGACCATGCAGACTCATGACGAGGAGAAAATTTTGTGGATGGAGTTCGAGTGACTCTTTAGGGAAAATTTCTCTCTAGTTAAATTGAGATAAGTGAATATCCAGGAGCTTCTTCGGCTCCACCAAGGCAGTTTAATGGTGGCTGACAATTCATTGAGGTTCACCAACCTTTCCAGGTACTCAATGGATATGGTCAGGGATCATAACTTCAGAGCTCTGACCTTCAAGTGAGTTCTGTGATGGGACATCCGAGCTAGTGGTGTGCCTCTATACATTTTAACTTATACAAGGGTGATTGAGTGATATTTGGTGGTCGAGATATTCTTGGCTACGAAAAGATAGTGATTGGCGGTTTGGAGTAGTCAGACTGGTGTAGAGACCTCAGTAGTTGGGAACCAACGTCAAGCATAGGGATTGGGATGTGGGAGACATCACAAGAGGACCCAAGATAAGGGATTTGTGGTCTAGGAATCTCAGGCTGGATCCAGTTCGCCTAGGGAGAGGCAATGCTACTTGTATGATGGCAGGGGACATCTCGCTAGAGATTTCCCAACCCATCGAACTAATGACAGGGAGGTGATGGATGGACCACTGAGGAAGAGGCATAGAGTGGAGCAGGAAGACTTTCCAGGAGGCGGACGTGGTAGGGGATTAGGGATAGATGTATAAGGTGGAATATTCTTTGACCTACTTCCACCACCACCCCCAGGAGGTCCGCTCCAGGCTCAGGGAGCTGGGGGATAGTGGCGGGGGCATCTACATGCCGTTGAGGCGTATGACCCAGGGACTCCATTGATGATCCAAGGTACAATATGTGTCTTTTATACCTTATCTTTCATACTTATAGACATAATTTCTAGTCATTCTTTCCTCACCACATTTCTAGTGTGAAACCTTGAGATTCTAGTGGAGCTGTTGAATCAACCCTTATTCTTGGAGACACCTGCGGAAGGAGACTTGGTGATCATGCATCTTTACTGATAGTGTGGTCTTTCCCTTGGAGGTGATATTTTCATTTTGAATCTCTTGCTGGAAACATTGAGGCCTTACAAAGTAATTATCAGTATGGATTAGTTTTCTTTAGTCCATGCACAGAATAACTACTTTAGGTGGAGAGTGTGGTGTGTCTGCAGAGATGGAACAAGGTTTCCCTTTGTTGGTGAAAAGGAAACCCAGGCAGCACAAAATGGGCTCATGCCTAGGAGGGTTCAGCCGATCACTCTTGAGTTGGCTAGCATTACCCTCAGAGCAGTAGATGTTGTGAGATTTCAGTTCCCACTAGTAGTGGTAGAGTACAAGGATAAATTTCCAGAAGATGTTCTAGGATTACCTCCCCATAGAAAGATCGACTTCTTCATTTACTTATACCCTGAGAAGGCACCAATATCCTCACCGGTACATTATATGGATCCCATATATCTTCATGAGCTGAGGGTGTAGTTAGAGGATTTGTAGAGGAAGTGATTCATAAGACCCATTATTTCACCCTTGGCAGCACCAGTTTTGTTTGCCAAGAAGGTATATAGAAGTTTGAGATTGTGCATGGATTACCAGTGCCTAAACCAGGTAATGGTGAAGAACAAGTATCCACTACCAAGGATCAATGACTTCTATGATCATCTAAGAGGGACATGGTGGTTCTCAAAGTTTAACCTTTGATCACGTTACCACCAGTTACGAGTACGAGATGAGGATATGTCAAATACGGATTTAAGATGCCACTATGATCACTACAAGTAATTGGTGATTCCTTTCAGCATGATGAATTACCTTACGGTGTTCTTGGGACATATGAACTAGATCTTCCAGCTGTACTTAGACCAGTTCATAGTGGTCTTCATCGATGACATCCTTGTGTACTCAGCGTCATAGGAGGAGCATGCAAGACACCTTTGGATAGTTCTAGATGTATTACGAGAGAACCATAATTATTGGAATATCTATAAGTGATAGTTCTAGATATAGAAGGTCCACTTCCAAGGACATGTTATCTCAACAGATGGAGTAGTGGTGGACCCAGCCATGGTCGTGGTGATGTTAGCATGGGAGCCACCCCAGAGTGTGATAGTGGTACAAAACTTCCTTTGATTGGCAGGATACTACAGGATATTTATCCCGAATTTCTTCTGGATATCAGCACTGATGACAACGTTGACCTAGAAGGGGCAACCTTTCATATGGATATAGAAATTACATCATGATTTCTAGCAATTGAGGCAAAGTTTGATGAGCGCATCGATCTTGATATTTCCAGATGAGGGTGTCAAGTACGTAGTTTTTTTAGATGCATCGGGGACCAAGCTTGGATATCTCCTAATTCAGCTATGGGTGGTTATTTCTTATGGTTCACGCCATCTAAGGTCACATGAGCAGAACAACACAACCCATGATCTTGATTTAGCAGCGGTAGTCTTAACATTGAAGATGTAATGACACTACCTGATGGTTAAATGGTTTGTCTTATACTCTGACCAAAATATCCTCAAGTACATCTTCTCACAAAAGGATATAAATTTGAGGCAGAGGTGATGGATGTATTTCCTCTAGGATTATGACTTTTAGATCATATATACTCCCAGTAAGGGGAATATTGTAGTTGATGCTCTCAGTTGAAGACCGATTTCATAGATTCTGAGCGAGGAGTCAGAATATTTGGGCTCACTGTAGTTATTGTTCGTGATTGGAGATGATTCATCTTATCTCCAGTCGATGGTTGTCACCCAAACACTCTTATGGAGAGTTAGGGAGGTACTACTGGGGGATATTGACTACGAGACTTTACGTGATCAATTATCCACAAAATAAGCTCCTGATGGATTTTCTCAAGGTGGGGAGCACTTCTTCCTTTTCATAGGATGCATAGTTTCTCCAGTGGAATTGTGGGAGGAGGTTATAATGGAGTTTAATACATCAACCTTTTTGGTATATCCTAGCGTGGGAAAAATGTACCAGGATCTCTGACATCAGTTCTTGTGGAAAAGTATGAATAAGGCATTAACATAGTTTTTTTCTCAATGTCTTATGTGCCAGTAGGTGAGGCTGAACACCATGTGCTAGTGGGGTTTTCTCACCCCTGGAAGTGCCAGAGTGGAAGTGGGATTGAATATCAATGGACTTCGTGATGGTCTTACCATGAATGTCCCATGGACACGATTCTGTTTGGGTGATCGCTGACCAACTCACCAAGTTTTCTCACTTCCTAGAAATCAGGGAGTAGAGTTTTGTAGAGAGCTTAGGATTCCTCTATGTGTAGGAGATAGTTCGGATTCATGGAGTCCCTTAGATGATAGTATTGGAATGTGATGTTTATTTCAAATCCTGATTTTGGAAGGGATTGCAAGAGGCATTTGGTATCCAACTACACTTGAGCACAACATTCCATTCCAAGATAGATTGTTAGATTGAGAGAACCATTCAAGTTGTGGAGGATATGTTGTGGGAATGTATCTTGTATTTTGGTCATTGTTGGGAGGACCACCTACCACTAGTGGAGTCTGTATGAAATAATATCTACCACTCCACCATCAGTATGGAACCATTTGAAGATTTGTATGGGTGACCCTGTTGGTTACCACTTTTTTAGACCGACCCCGGAGAGTCAGTACTCATTGGTCCAGAGTTTGTACAAGCTACCACCAAGAAATTACAGATCATATAGGAGTGGATTAATACTGCATAGAGCCAGCAAAATTCTTATACTGAAAAATGAAGGAGACCCTTGGAGTTTGAGGAGGTAGACCATGTCTTCCTTCAGATCTCACCTCATCAAGGGTTGAAAAAATTTGGACAGGGTAACAAGTTGTCTCTGAGGTTCATCAGCACTTTTCAAATATTGTGTCGTGTTCGTGAGGTGGCATACTACCTAGATATACCACCACAGTTGCACTAGTTACATGATGTCTTCAACGTCTCACAGCTGAGGAGGTACGTGCATGACCCATCGCATGTCATTGACTAGGGTGATCTAGACATCGAGGACGGAGCGACCTTTATAGAGTACCCAGTGGAGATCAAGGATCAATGGGAGAGGATTCTTTGTGGGTGATCGATTTTTTTGGTGTGTGTCTGGTAGCAGCACGGGAACCTTCGGGAGAACATGTGGGAGTGAGAGGATCAGATTCGTGCGCAATACCCACATTTATTTGAGTATCCTTTTGTTTTGACATTTCAGGGATGTAAATCCCTAAGGTGGGGAGAATGTAATGTCTTTGATTTTATGTGTATTATTTTAAAATATTATATGGAATTATTATGAGACCGGGCTTTGTAATGGTGTGCGATTTGGAGGCCTGAAGGGCCCAGAATAAATGTTTGAAATAAAGTAAACTTTTAAATAGTATACATGAGAAATTTTCTTGAAAAATGGGAATAACTTTTAAATGAGTGCCCAGATCAAAAATCGGAGGGCCCTGTTGCATTTAGAGTAGCTACATTACCTTAGGAGGGACCTAACATCAACCGGCGTGGGTCAGTAAGAGAATTTATTTTTTTGATATTTCAAAGGAAATAATATAAATTATTATTTAATTGTATTTTAAACATTTCCATAATTTATTGAAGTGTTAATTGGTTTTAAAAGACCAATATCCCCGGGTTAGGCTCATGACCCTAGAAACTTTTCCTGGAATCCAATGGAACTTTATAGAGGAGCCACCCTAGAGAATTCTTGATGAACAACCATAAATGACAATGCATGGATCGTTGCACAGTGAGATCAGATCCTGACTGACAAACGCTCTCCCTCTTCATCAAAAATCAAGATAGGAGTTTTCATTTCAATTCTTCTTTCCATATTCTTATATTCAAATTAACAATGTGGATCAACCCACAAACAGATTGACCCGCAAATCATTCGTTCTTGTAGGGGGTCTTTTATCGGGTTTATTTTTAGGAATTAATCCATGTTTGGTTTGATTTATATTTTATTTTCTTTATTTGATACTTCTAACGGGATCAGATCAGCACCATGATGAACAACGGTGGAGGTTCATTCCTCTATTCATTATTTGGATTCCTTCTCACATTTTTGACTTCGTGTTCTTCGTGGGGTTATGAACAACGGATCATTGCTTGTCCGTTTCATAACACAATGATCCCAAATTAGATATCAAACATTATGATTTCCCAGTGGAGGCTAAACGATGATGGAGATAGATGAATCAATGTGGTTCGGGATAAATATTCCTTCGAGTGTTCTTCATGCGGATAATCGAAATAGGTTTTTGGGGCCGATTGAACACCTGAAACCTACCGATTTAGTGTTACCATGGCGGGGTGACTCTAGATCTTCAATTTCAAGTTGATTAGTCAACCAGATCAGATATTGGAGAATCACCCAAAGATCGCTGGCAAATAACTATGTTTATGGAAAATTGTGACAAACATGGCATGTAGTTCGGACTGTACAGCATGTGGGCCCTGTTGAGCAGTAGCTAGGGTTTCAGCCGACAAAAATTGATGACACGGTGTGTGAAAGATGTCGCATATTATTTGGGTCCTTATGTAGGACTTGCAGTATATCTTGGAAGAAACATGGATACAGGGTGGAGTACACAGTATGTACTCCACAACATGACCAGACCAGGCCGTTACATGGGTTACCCTGTGTACTGGTACACGGGTTGGCACACACATGTTGAAGCCATGTATAGGCACCTGACCAACATACACGGAGTAAACCCTGGATGGTAAGACACAGCACGTTACTCTTCTACACATCATGTTTACATTTTCTACACAATATGTTCTTTTGACTCAGGCCATTGCACACGGGCAGTACCCAGAGTCAAGAGACACGGTGTGTGACTCTTATCCACGTCGTGTACCTTCTTATACATGGATTGATCTCCTTGTCCACCATTACTTGGACACGTTTTTTTTGGTTTAGTTCCACTTTGACATTCCCCTAAAGTTCAGGTATTCTTTCCATCTGCGGGAATATGATCCCTTCAGCAATACTTTCTATATAGAGTTATAATCCCTTTGAGAGGCCTAGAGAGAGATCCTATACCCATTCTTATCCCTATGTAGAGTTAGGTATCAACATGAACATCCCTATAGGACGTTGATCTTCTACTTAGCAGGTGAATCTGGATGATTCATTGTATACTCCAAGGCCCTGGTAGTGATCCTCGTCTATGTATTGTCATCTTTCCCCACTCAGTAGTGATCTCTCCCAAAATGAGTGCAAATATTCTCTATTCAGATCTATTAGTGCATATATCTCTCTCGTGACACTTAGTGATGAAGGTAATTCTCAGACAGACATCATCATATCTACCAAAACCATGGATTGAGTTCTCCTGAATGATTGTTTCATGGAATATTCAAACTAAATCCCTACTGTGGGTATGTAGTCGTTGTGACTTACCTCTAGACTATGGGTTTGGGTTTCGAGTATATCTAGATATGTTTCTCTTGAAATATTTTCAATAGACATATACTATGTAGAGATCACTATACCTTTACTTAGTGTATTTCATTGTGGTTTTAAAATTCATATACTGAGTATTTTTATGCTCACCCATACACGGGCTTTGCCCACACATATCTTCTTTTGTGTAGATGAGCATCCTTTTTACGGAGTCTAGAGAGGAACAATACCGGACCAAGATTTGTGAGATTCCTTATATGTCGAGGTGTTCTTTTGGCTATGAGAAGAAGTCCTAGTTCCTATTTATTGCTTATAGGTTGGACTTTGTAGTTTAAAAACTCTTTCTTTTGGTGGGATTGTATTCTGGACCAGTTTACTTTCTGCACTTTAATTTTCATTATACTGTATTAGTTGGGTTTAGTTGTATGCATGCATTATGTTACTTATTAGTTTTTACTTTTGATCATTTGTGGGATTCCACGTGTGTGTGTTTTTGTAGGTACTTAGGCAATGCCTCCAATGTTAGTGATATGTCTACTTTGTGCTACTCACTACCCCCAGACCTATTAGAGGCAGGCTTGGGGAGTCACGGTATGGGCCACACTAGGACGAGTCATGACACTACACCTGTTCTCAGATTTACCACTAGTGGGTAAGAATTTTTAATCTATAGTGATGCATATAAAAATGGTTTGGGATGTGTACTGATGAAAAATAAAAAAGTGATAGCCTATGACTAAAGGCGATAGAAAGTTCTTGGTAGAACTATCCAATTCATGATCTGGAGTTAGATGTAGTGATCTTTATGCTAAAAATATGGAAGAATTGTCTCTATGGGGAGAAGAGTGATTTATATATGGATCATAAGAACCTAAATTATATATTCACATATAAAGAGTTTAATTGATCTAGTGAAGATGGTTAGAGCTAATTAAGGACTACAACTTCTCAATATACTACCATCTTGGAAAAGAAAATAAACTGGAAGATGATCAAAGTAGAAAGGATCCTAAAACCTCATCAATAGTGATAATTGAGAATGATATGATCTTCTTATACTTTAAGAGGATAGACATTGGAATCATAAAAGAAGTAACATCATCAATACTTTCACAAATTATTTCTCTATTATCCCTTTTGGAGAAGATAAAGGATGCTAAAAGATATGATGTGGAAATTTAAAATAAGGTGGAAGCTATAAGAAAAGGGAAATCCTCAAAGTTCAAGATTAATAAAGGAGTTTTAAGATTTGCTTCATGACTATATGTACAAGTAAATATTCAGTTAATGAATGATATATTTGATTATGAACATAGTTCATCTGTCTCCATCCTTATAGGCAGCATGAAGATGTGTCGAGATCTCTAAGAGAACTTTTGGTGGGACAATATGAAGAAGGAAATCACGAAATATACATCAAGTTTTCTTATATATCATCAAGTTGTGGCACAAAGAAAAATTACAATGGGATGATTCAAGCATTAACCATACCTATATAGAAATGGGAAAACATAACCATGGAATGTTTTGCTGGTATTTCAAAGACATGAAGATGAAATAATGCTAAATGGGTTGTGGTAGACTATATTACAAATACGTATCACTTCATTTCAATTTTATAGGACTTATCACTTGATAAATGTTCATATATATACATTAGAGAAGTGGTTAGGAAACATGGAACACCATTATTAACTATATCTCATCAAGATCCAATATTTACCTCTAAGTTCTGTAAGATTATCCAATGTGCTATAAATATTGAGTTGAATTCAGTACGGATTATCAAATCCAAACTTATAGAAAATATGAGTGGACTATTCATACATTGGACAACATATTGAGAGAATGATCGATGGACTTCAAAGGGGGATGGGATAAATATCATCCTCTAGTCAAGTTCTCATACAATAATAGCTTTTACTCTAGCATCCAAATGGCTCCCTATAAAGTAATGTATGGGAAGAGATACAGAACAACTACATTTTGGGATGAAGTTGGTGAACATGAACTACTGGGTCCTCAAATGGTTGAGGAAATAGTGGAAAATTTCAAGACCATTTATCAGCACATCAAGTCTGCTTAGGGTCGATAAAAGAGTTATTGTGAAAATCATCAATGAGACCTAGAGTTTGAGATTATAAATAAGGTATTCCTCTTAATATCAACATGGAAGAAAGGCATGAGATTTCAAAAGAAGGGTAGCTAATTCCTAGGTACATTATCCCCTTTAAGGATCACAACTGCATCCAAGATGTTTCTTATCAACTAGCACTCCTACTAACCTTATCTCAAGTACATGATGTATTCTTATTATTCCTCCTAGGGAATTACATACCAAATCCCTCGCATGTATTGAATTTATAGGTGGTACCATTATAAAATTATCATTCATATGAGGAGAATCTGGTGATTCTCTTGGAGTATAGAGACAAAATTCTATGAAATAAGATAATGCACCTGGTCAAAGTGTTGGGCAGGAACCACAATTTTGAGGAAGCAATGTGAGAAGCAGAGAATGTGATTAAACAAAAATTCCCTCATCTATTTTAGTATATGAAATGAATATTTTGAGGGTGAAATTTCTGAAGGGGTAATATTGTAATGTCTTGAAATTTTATAAATGAAATTCCCTTTTATAATGAATAAATACCCTATTATGAAATATAGTTATAGAAAACACATGTACTTATTTGGTTATATCCTGTCAGATTTTAAATGGTCATTAATCATCATAACCATTGATAATATAAAAGTTTAATAGTTATCTTATTATTAGTATATATTAATTTTAATGATAAATTACATTGATATAGATAAAATAAGTGATGGCCTCGACTAGTAGGATTGTACCCTATGAAGCCCGTTTATCAAAGATTCCAAGGGAGATATAATCTTTGGGATTTTCCCTTGCTCAATACTAATATAAAACAACTAAATCATGAGAAAAATAATTTATGGGAGAATTTTAATCTCATCAAGATCAAGACCTAGACCATGTTCAACAGACCACCCAAAGAGAATCTCATTGCTGCACACCTTACCCTTAGGGAATTTGCTGGTGTAATAAAGGTTTATGTATCTTAACCCTAAAAATATAAAATTTTATATTTTATTTTCAATAAAATAATAATTATATTCATTCCCTATTTTTTTAATTCATAAATAATTAAGAAATTATTTTGATATAAATTAGATTTTGATATGATAAAACATAAAATGTATTTTTGGGTAACATGAAATTTTAATTAAGGCATTCCTTCTGAATAATTCATGATTTTTGTAAATTAATTAAATTTTAATAAAATATTATTATTAAATATTATATATTAAATATAAATTATAATATAATTTCATGAAGTGAAAATTTAATTTTTATAAGGGTTAGAAAACTTTTATTATCAAAAAAACTTGTATTTATCAATAAAATGGATTTTAATTTAAAAGAGTAATTAATTATATTTATATAATTATTTTGATAAAATAAATAGTATTTTTTTAATTAATGAATCAAAATTATTCAATAGTTAAATTTTCATAATTTTCTGAGACAGATAAATTTTTGGGTAAAAATTAAATACGATATAAATATATGTTGTGTATTATGGCATCATAATAACCCAAAAGTGATGTAATATGTTCAATAAAAGGGATCCAAGACCAAATATATATTTAAAATTTAAAATGATTTTTCTTTTAGGTTATTTATTTAATTTTACAAACCCATTATGAATCCTTTAAAAACTATATTATATTTTAAGGTTTTAAAATCAATTCTATGTAAACATGGCTCACTTCCACATCAACAAAGGTATTATTTTAATGTAATAAGTTCATTGAATTATAAATTAATTAAATGAACTTATATTTGAATGAAACAATGGGATGAATCCATTAGAGGGTTTTTTTTATTACATTATTGTATAGAGTCCAAAACCAAAGTTTTGGAAATAATAAAGAACCCCCTATATTTTCTTATATAAACCCACCCAAGATCCCATTTATCATCACTCAAAAAACATTGAGCCCATCCGAACTATTACATTACCTCTCAATATTTGTACCAATGTTCCCCAAAGATCTCATGATGCCCCTCCTAGACTTTTTCACACAGTCTCAAAAGGTAAGGGATCCTCTCTTTCTACTCTTTATTCAAGAACCTCTTTTGTGTTATACATTTTTTTCCATTTATTTATGTTGGGATATGAAAATACATGTCTTTATTACACAATAATTCATGATTTATTACATAATAATAAACTTAATAAAACCTGGAATATCGATAAGTCTAGTGTCTTTGGGAAATTAGATACATTACATAAGAACTTAAAACAAGGGCTATATCAACATTATTGAAAACTTCCTTAACATGCTCATAATATTTCATCGTTCTTAAAATTTCATGGGATAACATAGGGACATAAATAATAAATGGGAGAGATATAAATCCCAATAAGGTAATAAAGAAACTATAACATGAAGAAAGTATTACATGTTAGAAAATAGTCATTTCAATGGGACATAAAAGTTGTGAGAATCGTAAACATGAACAATAATGCATGATATAACATGATAATATAATGGAAACATGGAAAATTGGAAACAACCTTAAACATGACTTCATAAGAATATTTAAAGGTTAACCTCCAAGACAACATAACATAATGTGCTTAGTATAACCTCTCGTATACTATAAACTGAATCTCATGAGACTAAAAATTTACCCAATGCATTATAAAACTATCTGGGAACACCCATCATAATCAAATCATATAGATGCATAACTGTGCAACATTGATCATATAATATAAGAACATATTTTATCACATTTAATTTTATGATGAAGGAGTGTGGAATAAATACATGTAATCCCCCAATAAAAAATTAATCTGTATCTATAGGTGAATATCCTTGAGTGGAAATAGCAATGGTATTCATAACATAAATGTTTGGCATGGAAAAAGCATAGTGAAATTTTAACAGCATAACAGAAGTGCATGAAGGTTCATAAAATGGTATAATGAGAGTGAAATAGGTATCCCATAATTTTGAAATAAAATGGACTATAATAGGGATGTGTAAAAACATATCCTAATATTAGGAATTGAAAATAAAAGGCATTACGAAAATAAGTTTCTTGAATAAAGAGGAGAAATAGAGGATCCCTTAATAATTTTTAGCATAGCAATGGCTTAGCTGAATGCCATAATGATAGGGGATAACTAACATAACATTTTTAGGACATAAATTGGACAATATAGTTATATTTATAAATTCAGGACAAAATAACAAATTGATATTCAAAATGATAATTAAAAAGAAGGTGATTGAATGGAAAAGAGTTGAGAGAGGTGTATTACTAAATTTCATCATAGTAACAGCTTAGGAAAAGGTTAAAAAGAGAGGGAATAAATAGTTTATCATTATAATAAAATAAATTGGATAATAAATGGAAATTTATAAATTCATGAAAACATAAATAATCGGGATTCAAAATACTAAATACAAAGAATGTGTTTGAATAGAAAAGAAGAGAGAGGGATCTCTGACTAAATTTTATCATAGCATCGACTTATAGAAATGTTATAATGAGAGGGGATAAATTATATCTCATTATTAAGAAATAAATTGGATGGTAAAGGTAAATTTATAAAGGCATTAAATATAACCAATTGTGATTTAAAAATTTAAATACAAATAAGGTTCTTCAATTGAAAAGAGGATAGATAAATCTATTACTAAATTTCAACATAATAGTGGGTTAGGTGAAATATATAATGAGAAGGGATAATTGATCTCTCATTATTAGTACATCAATTGGAATGTATAAGGATCTTTATAGATCCATTAAAACATAACCAATTGAAATTAAAAGGGTTAAACACAAATAAGGTTCTTGAATTGAAAATAAGAGATAGTAGTCCCTTACTTTTTGTATGAAAAAATAGCCAAACAATTTTGGCAACATAACAGGTGTACATAAAGGTTCATGGGATGTATTAATGAGAGTTAAAGGGGTACATCATAACATTTAAATCAGAATATAAGTAATATAGATGTATAAAAACATACAAAAAAATAAAAAAATGGAAATTAAAAGGCATAACATAAAATAGGTGCTTGAATAAAAAGAATAGAGGGAGATCCCTTACTAAATTATGTCATAGTAATAGGTTAGGTGAAGGTTAAAAAGAGAGGGAATAAATAATATCTGATTATAATAATATCAATTGGACAGTAAAATTACATTTATAAACTTATGTAAACATAAACAATTTATATTCAAAATACTAAATACAAAGAAGGTGCTTGAATGGAAAAGAATAGAGATAGATCCCTTACTAAATTTTGGCATACAAACGGCTTAGGTAAATGCTATAATGAGAGGGAATAAATGATATATCATTATTAAGATATAAATTTGATAGAAAATTAAAATTTTAAAAGGAATTAAAATATAACCAATTTATATTTGGAAGGTTAAATAAAAAATTGTGCATGAATTAAAAATAAGAGAGACAAATCTCTTACTAAATTTCAGCATTGTAACAGCTTAGGTAAAATCTATAATAACAGAGGATAAAGTATATATAATTATTAGGACATAAACTGGAAATTATAGTGATCCTTATAAATTCATGAAACCATAACCAATTGAAATTTTTAAACATACATACATAAATGGTCCTTTAATTAAAAAGAAGAGAGAGAGGTCCCTTACTTTTGGTATTAAGAATCGACGAACAATTTCAGTAGGATAATGGGTGTACATAAAGGTTTATGGGAGGTTGTAATGAGAGTGAAAGTATTATATCATAAATTTAAATCTAAATTAATGTAATTCAGATATATAAAAACATACCCAAACATGAACAAATGGAAATTAAGAGGTATAACATAAAATAGGTGCTTTAATAAAAAGAATAGAGTGAGATCCCTTACCTATAGAGGGTGATTCCAAAATCTTAGGAGTTGATTCTTGAGAGATTAGGGAAACCTTGGTATGAATATAGATATAGTATGTTATATTAAGGATGTGCTTAAATTTTTCTTAATGAATATTAATGGGAGATTGGATGGGTTTATATATGAAAATAGATAGGAGTTCTTTATTATTTCCCAAACCTAGGTTTTGGACTCTATATAATGAACTAAAAAACAAAAAACCTTCTCATGGTATTTTCACATGGTATCTACCAAATATTATTTTTTTCATTATTTTATAATCCTTATGTCCTAAATAATTAAAATATTACCCTTGGTGATGTGGAAGTGATCCATGTTCATAAATAAATTATTTTAAAACATTAAAATATACTATTGGTCTTGGAGGATTCATAAAGGCTTTATAAAATTAAACAAATATCCTAAAACTCAAATAATTTTAAAGGGTAAACATGTATTTGGTCATGGATACCATTTATATAATTTATTACATCACTTTTGGGTCATTATGATGTCACAATACACACTATATGTATATACCAGATTTAATTTTTAAAAGAAAATCTGACTGTCTCAGATAGTTACAAGAAATTAACCATTGGATTATTTAGAAATAATGATTCCAAATATAATATTTATTTTATAAAAATAATTCTCCGAATATATAAATTTTCAATTTGAAAACAAAAAACTACATTTGTTGATAAATCCTAGTTTTTTTACAATAACAGTTTTAAAACCACTACAACAATTACATTTCACTTTATAAAAATATTAAATTATAATTTATAATTAATAAAAACTACATAATAATATTATTTTATTATAATATCATTTATTTTGAAAATTTATGAATTCATCAAAAAGTAATATCTAAATTTAAATTTATTATTACAGAAAAATACAATTTTTGTTTCATCGTAATAATATCTAATTTCTGTCAAAATAATTTCTTAATTATTTATAAAGAAACAAAAAATATATTATAATTATTATATTTAAATTTAAATATAAATATTTATACTATTATGTTTATTTTTTTCTAGCCCAAAATATATTATTTTAACCTTTAATTAACTTATTTTCTATTTTTTGTAATAAATTTTACTATGGTTACTATTCATATTGTACAAAAATTACGCTAAATTTATTGCATAATATTAATTATAAGGATTTAAAATATGGAATCCATTTTATCAAAATAAATTCACATAGTAGGATAAATTTAATAATATAAAACTCAAAAGTATAATAGAAAACAGTTTTCTGAAGAAATTTTTTTTAAGGAAAGATGATTTTACATTAACTATATAACTGGTAATATTCATTATATGAATTTAAATTAATTATGATAGATATATAATCTAAAATAATTTAATTTAAAAAATTAATAATTATGGGTTATTTTAATTAATTATAATATACAATCATTATGCATTTTAAAAATGGTTTTCATAAAAATGCATTTTTAAGCAAACAAATTAACTTATAATAACATCCAGTATTGAGATGATTTAAATGAAATTAATTAAATTAAATATAACTAAATAAATTTTAATTATTCTTTAAATAAAAATTAAAATACTAATTTTAATTTTTAATTACATAATTTTTCAAATGAAATGATAATTTTACATTAAAATTGTATTTTACACTATTTACTGAAAAAACTATATTTTCTAAAAAATCACAAAAATTTAACCCTAAGTTAATTTTGATGTGATTATTTCAAAAATAGATTTAATTTTATCAAATAAATTTTATTATTTTTCAAGAAATTAAATATAATATTTTCTCATAAAATCTATAAAAATCATTTTTGAAAAAAACACATTTTTTAAGAATAAAATGACATTACTTGAAATTGAGTGACTATATGGTAAGATATTATCAACACAATTAATATTCCTAAAATCTTTAAAAATATTTCATAAATTATTTAATCCTATTCATTATTTCTAATTTAATAGCTATGTTATAAGTGTAATATTTAAATAATCATGGTTTCTTTGGGTTCGGCGTTGTGTGTCACATATATTGTCAAACAAGGTTTTTTTCTTTTAAAAACTCAGGGTTTTACATTATTTACATCTTTAATAAATTTTATCCTCACAATTCAAACATGATCTCAGTAATTGATTTTTTGACACTTGAAAATATATTTATTGAAAACCTACATTGTGAAAAGGGTTGATAAAACATCCACTTGCAAAGAGGGAAAGGGAAGTATGAAGGTTATCACATAATTAGGTTTCCAAGTAGGATAAAATTAGTGATAAATAAAAATATAGACATGGAAGAAGAAAAACTAACACCCAAAACTATTATTGTGTGATGGAGAACATGGTCAAGAAAAATTCAATGACTAAAAACCCATAAATCTATGATGGGTGAAAACACCATTAGTTCATCAAAAATGATCATAATACGTCAACATTTTTACTTCAAGATTATTTTCCTAGAGTTAAGTAATTTATTTACCATCTAGACTAGGAACATATGGAAATATACTTTTTTTAAAAGTATAATTTTATACTTTAGTCAATTTCTTACTAAAATCTCATATTTTCTCCCAATAATAAATACTCAAGATGAATATTTTTATTTCTAAAACACTAAGAAAAGCTTATAATGTGAAACAAAATCCACCAAATAATAACAAACTATTCCTCCTATATTTAATAAGTATAAAATAGATAGCATAAATAAATAATACAATATTGAAAATGAATAAAACTTTATACATTAATCTCTAAAATTCAAAAAAAAACCTAAGGTTTAAAAAATAGCATTCCTTAGATAAATACTGATATATCTCAAATAACACAAATAACCTCAACATTAATGAATGTTTTAACCTCAAATTTGTTTCTCATACCCTTAAACTTACACCACAAAAAACATAATATAATTTATCTCAAATAATAATTTCTATTATAAATAATGGGTCTGTATACAAGAAACCAAAAAAACATCTCCCAAAATATAATTAATCAACTCAAAATAAAAAAAGGATTTGATCCAATAATATGTTTTCCCGAAATATCATTAATCATGGTAAACTTCCATCACATAAATGTTTAAAAGTGGTATCAATGATTTTAAACATAATATTAGACTTAGTTATATCATCCCAAGACTCCTTAGGTTTATCCCAGAATCAAACGCATATTAAGGTTTATCAATCCCTAAATCACGTGTTTTCTAAAATATCACCTCATCACTAAATAACTTTTATAGGTTATCGGTACTACTCAACATATGATTCAAATACTTAATGAAAAAATATTGTGGATCAATCCTTAGATGTTTCACTATTCATATATCCATAATTTCATTGATATACTACTACTTAAAAATAACTCTCAAATACTAAGAAATAAACACTTTAATCCTTACACTTTAATGATTTCTATAGCATGGGTCCTTAGTATAGGATTTAATGCTTGTATTTGGGCATTGAATCAGATAATGACTATATTCTCAACACATAATACATTTAATAAAAAAGGGTATTATTGGATTTAATTTATTCCCTTCCATAACACTCTTTATTTATTTTATGGAAACTAGTTACTTCATTCCCTCCTTTTTCACACTTAATACACCACCATGTTCCTTTTGTAGCATTTCTCTTAGTTCCGCTTTCCACATTTTTGACATGTAGTAAATTAAATATTCTTTTATTTATATCCTTTATCATATGAACTACCTCAAGATGTTATCCTCATATTCTTTTATGTATCCATAAATTCAGCTATATGCCAGTTTTTAATTGTGATTTTTGATATCCAATTTGGTACAATCAATGTCACGACCCGTCCTCGGGGCCCGTGCCGTGACTACCCCAAGCCCGCCTTCCATAGGCTAGGGGTTGGCGACTAGCACCAAGGCGTAAATCCCAACAAAAAGGGAAGGCATTGCCTTTGAAAAGTAAACAAGCACCACAGAGTAAGCAAGCCGAAAAGTAAACACTAAGTAAAAACTGTACAAGCTGTGCTGAAAGTAAAAGGGGCCAGAAATACAAGACCAACTGTAAAGTACAACTGAAAGGAAAAACAACAACTGAAAGGAAAAGCCGCAGCGTCGAGCCGTCCTCTGGAAGTCCCACCTGAAGGGTGGGTACAGATATCCTCCACTGCTCCTCGGGTCCACCTGACCGCTCCGAGTACGTCCTGCCCAGTGGTCCACTTCCAGGTTTCGTCCTGCTCCGCAAGCCTCCACCGCGATCAGCGTTGTCCGTCGTCTGCAACCAACACAACGTAGTGCAGACATAGCCCGTGCAGGGGTGAGTATAAGCTACTCAGTAGGGATCCCGAGACCCCCGAAGGTCTCCCGAAATCCACAAAGGATAATCCACAAAGGAAAGATACAATCACGAAGTAACATATGACACGGCTTAGGTATATGCCCATACATATACCTAAGTCATCAATTCTCGTTCAGCTCCAACGTCCGAGCCCAAGCACAACCCAGTCCACACAGGAAAGCAAAACGTAAACCCACACAGGATAGCTCAACACAATCCACAAAGGAGAGTAAACAGTAAATCCACACAGGATAGCTCAACACAATCCACAAAGGAGAGTAAACAGTAAATCCACACAGGATAGCTCAACACAATCCACAAAGGAGAGTAAACAGTAAATCCAAACAGGATAGCTCAACACAATCCACAAAGGAGAGTAAACAGTAAATCCACACAGGATAGCTCAACACAATCCACAAAGGAGAGTAAACAGTAAATCCACACAGGATAGCTCAACACAATCCACAAAGGAGAGTAACACAAGATTCAGCTCACGCAGGTATACTTCTTCGAATGACGATAAAGATGATCAGATATAGATACTGAATCATCTAAGCTGGGACCCACATAGGATACAAGACCAGTTGTCTTCATTGTTTCATCTATACTGGGACCCACATAGGATACAAGACCAGTATTGAATCATCTAAGCTGGGACCCACATAGGATACAAGACCAGCACAGCTAGGACCCACATTGGATACAAGACCAGCTGTCTTCATTGATTCATCTATACTGGGACCCACATAGGATACGAGACCAGTATTGAATCATCTAAGCTGGGAACCACATAGGATACAAGACCAGCACAGCTAGGACCCACATAGGATACAAGACCAACTGTCTTCATTGATTCATCTATACTGGGACCCACATAGGATACAAGACCAGTATTGAATCATCTAAGCTGGGACCCACATAGGATACAAGACCAACACAGCTAGGACCCACATAGGATACAAGACCAGCTGTCCTCATTGATTCATCTATACTGGGACCCACATAGGATACAAGACCAGTATTGAATCATCTAAGCTGTGACCCACATAGGATACAAGACCAGCACAGCTAGGACCCACATAGGATACAAGACCAGCTGTCTTCATCGTCGCAATCCACTGAGGATTTCTGCACAGTCGTCGCTGCAGTCCACTGAGGATCTCTGCAAAGTCGTCGCTGTCGAAGTAGCAGTCGCAGCCAGCTCTAGGGTTCCCGCACACAGCAAGCTCGTTCGGGAGGGTCCGCTCCATGAGCTGAGAGGCCGATACATCAACTGTCACAAAGTCCGAATTTGATGTATCTGAAAGTTCCGTATCGTCAACAGGAACTCAACGTCGCAGACGGCGCGTCAATCGGACGCCCGGTCTGAGAGTTATTGGCTTTTTCGTCCCAGGGGCTCGGTTGGTTTTTAAGGCAAAACCAACCCGACTGTACTCCACCTGCGTCCAAACCTCGGGCGGAGTATGCCAAAAGATCCGTCTCACTTAAAGGAATTCAATGAAACAGACGGTGCGTCAATCGGACGCCCGGTCTGTTAGTTATTGGCCTTTCCGTCTCACACCCACCATGGGAAACTTCCCAGGAGGTCACTCATCCTGACCACTACTCTAGGCTAAGCACGCTTAACTACGGAGTTTTAACTACGTAGGCTCCCGAAAAGGGAGATGCACCTTGAGTATAGTATACCAAAACGACCGTCTCGATCCAAGGATCGCGTTGCCGCTGACGGCGCGTCGTTCGGAGGCCCGAAGCTCAAGTTATGAGCATTTGAACGAAAACCGCCCGACGACGGGGGGTCCGGGCCCGGGCCGACCCGGCCCGACCCCCCCCCCCCCCCTCGGGGTCCGCCGAACCGGGTCGACCTGAAGACGGGGCGCGGCCCGGCCGGTCGGACCAGCCTGGCTGGGTTCGGCCGAGCGGCCGAACGGCCGGGGCGCCGCGGGGCGCTGCCCCCCCCCCCCCCCCCCGCGGCCTGGTGGTGCGGCGGCCCCCCGCGTGGGGCCGCGCTGAGTCAAGGACGCGGCTTTTCCGCGTCCGTGTGCACCGGACCCGCGAGGCCGCGGGTCCGCGGGTGCCGCCGCCGCGGCTTCAGCCGCGGCGGCCTGTCCGGCAGCGCGCCGGGTCGCCGCCGCTCCCGGCTGCCGGTGCCCCGCACCGCCGGCTGGTTCCGCGGGACACCGGGATCGCTCCGGTGGTCCGATTTTGTTCCCGTCTGCGCCGCTGCTCCTCCCGGGACTCGTTCTTCACTACCGGATCATCAAACTTCCGTTGCGGCACGTTCCGTCATCGCCCGTCAAATCCGCACAAAACGAAGAATGGTGGAGGGTCGTCGGGCCGTGTTCGTTTGGCCCGCACCCTCCACGTTAGAGATAATCAACGGGAGAAAATAAAATTTTCAACACATGAACCAACAATTTTAATAAATTAAAATTGTTTCTTTGATTACGGTTCTTTAATTTTTAAAGAATGTTCACGGGAATATAAGGAGGGATATTTCCAAAATATAAAATCCCTACCTCGTTGGACGTCGCGCGTGAGCGTTCTTCGTGGAATTCGCTCGTCGCGAAAGGTGGAGATCGTCGCGTCGTCGCGGAAGGGCGTCGCGTCGTCGCGGAACACGGCGTTGAGTCGGCGAACTCAACGCACCATGAAACAGCAGATTTAATTTAATTAATTAAATCCTTGTTTTGGTTAAGAACCACGAAGGAGATAAAAAGGAAGATCCGAGACTCTAACCTCAAGCAGCCGATCGAAGATCCGTCGCGGAGGAAGAGACGTCGCAGAAGAACGTTGTCGGGGTCGCGGATCACGGCGTCGCGTCGTCGATTTCCGGGTTCGGCGTTCTTCGCGTTCTTCGCTTTCTTCGCTTTCTTCGCGAAGGATGCTGAAGGTTCAAGGATCCTCTCTCAACGAGTAAACTTTCAAAAGACTGGTTGGTCTTATTTTATTATTATGCCAACACACGAAAAAGGGTAAGTAACGACCCATCAATTCGTTGAATTAATTCAACGAATTAAACAGCTCATTTAATTTACGAAATAAACCGCCCAATTAAATGGTCTGTTAAGAAATTAAGAAAACGCGTCAGTTGACTTTCATAACGACGGGTTTTCACCGGTGCGTTACTTAGCGGAAAGAAACGGCGGGGCTCGTGCGGGCCCCACCTCACAAATATCCTACCGAGGGGGTAGGATATTTTCTGGATAGCATCCTATCCGGATCAACGCAGTTTAAGCCGTCTTTAAGTGGCTTCAAGTGGCTTCCAAGTGGCTTAAGTGAAATAAAATAAAGTTGTCGCAAAATTATTTTATTTCTTAACATTAAGCCCGAAAATTAAAAACCACACTCGAGCAAACGCAACTCCGGAAGAGGCGTTTCTAAGCGAATACCGGCGCTGCGATTTCATCGGTGTCCTCAGAATTCGATTCCGGGCACCGGTTCAAAAGTTAGAAAAACCCGCTCGTCCGTTCACTGAACGTACCTAAGCCAAACTTCGGAAAATGATTCCGGGCACACCGGGCCTCGGAATCAGGTGCCGTCAGAAACTGCGTTCTTGTAAAATTCCAAGGAAAATTAAGAAAAAAATTTCCTTGAAATTTACGGGTCTTTACAATCAAGATATTTCTTACTTAACTTCCCATCATGTTAGGCATCTCATTTGGTTAGGAATCACATATCCCATCATATTGGTTATTGACTTAGTTCCTTCTATTTCAATCCATTGACTAGAATAAAGGTAAAATTAAGTATGATTACTTTTAAACTATTAAACATGAAAACGAGAAGCCAATAACAATACATAGGTAACTTATAAATGAAATGTATTTACTCAACTTATGAATTTCTAGGCTTCAATATAATATACCCATGGTTTATCTCTTAACATAGACTCTTATGGGAATTTATTATTCCCTTAATAATGGTTCATAATGAGCTTGTGAATTTACCAAGGAATATCCCCTGAGAG
This sequence comes from Viscum album, assembly GCA_963277665.1. NCBI lineage: Eukaryota > Viridiplantae > Streptophyta > Magnoliopsida > Santalales > Viscaceae > Viscum > Viscum album. Next base: position 2,000,204,489 of record OY728150.1, on the reverse strand, counting down.
TATCAAACCAGGTGTGCCACAAGGCCCATTTTCATGAACTAGTTCCTGATCGAGTCTAACTCAATACAGTGTTTTTAGGGTTGTTACTGCTAGGTACATCTGTACTAGAGCCACATCAACTAGTAGTATTGAGACATGGATGTATTTTCTTAGAAACCACTTACTCTATACATTTATAGGATTTAGGGATTTTTTCTTATGTGAAGTCTTATCCCCAGGGACTTCTTTGGAGTTTCTTAATCCCAATCCCAAAAATAACTAGACTTTCATTTGATACCAATTATGGAAACTCGTGTCTTTATTATATACTAATTCATGAATTAAGACATAATAAAACACATAGTACAACCCCGAAGATTGATAAGCCTAATGTATTTGGGAAATTAGGTACATTTTATAACTACATAAAATAAGGGTTACATCGACATTATTCAAAAACTTCCATAACATTATCCTAATCTTCCATCGTTCTTCAAACTGCATGGGATAACCTAGGTACATGCATAAGAAATGGGTGATATATAAAACCCAATGAGGTAATAAAAAAAGAATAACATGAAAAAATTATTAAATGATAGACAATAGTAATTCCAATGTGACATAAAATGGGTTAGAATCATAAACATTAACAATGATGCATGATATAGCATGACAACATAAAGGTAACATGGAAAAGTGAAAACAAATTTAAACATGAAATCATAAGAATAAGTCAAGGTTAAACACCAAGACAACATAACATAATTTTCTTATGATAACCTCCCATACACTATACATGGAAATCCATTCAACTAAAACATTACTTAATGCATTGGAGTGCTATCTGTTCATACACATTATAATAAAATCATGTACACAGATAAGTGTGCCACATATATCATATAATATAAGAACATATTTCATCACATTTAATTCCAAAATCAAGTAATGTGGAATAAATTCATATAATTCACCAATAAAATAAGTATACATATATATATATATAAATGTGAATAACCTTGAGTGGAAATAGCGATGGTATTCATAATATAATGGTTTGGTATGGAAAAATCACAGTGAAATTTCAGCAGCATAACGACAGTGCATAAATGTTTATAAAATGGTTTAATAAGAGTGAAAGAGGTCTATAATCATCTGGAAATAAAATTTCCAATTATAGGGATGAGTAAAGACATATCCTAACACTTGGAATTGGAAATAAAAGGCATTACATAAATAATCTGCTTGAATAAATAGGGTAAGTAGAGGATCCCTTACTAAATTTTGGTATAGTAACGGCTTAGGTGAATGACATAATGAGAGAGGATAAATGATATCTAATTATTAGGAAATAAATTGGATAGTATATGTATATTTATAAATTCATGAAAATATGACTAATTGATATTCGAAAGGCTAATTATAAAGAAGCTTCTTGAATGGAAAAGAAGTGAGAGTGGTCCCTTACTAAGTTTTTTCATAGTAACGGCTTAGGTAAAGGTTAAAAAGAGAGTGAATAAATGATATATCATTATAAGAACATAAATTAGATATTAAAGGTACAATTATAAAGGCACTAAAACATAACCAATTGAAATTAAAAAGGAAAACTACAAAGAAGGTTCTTGAATGGAAAATAAGAGAGAGTGACCCCTTACTAAATTTTTGGCATAGTAATGGATTAGGTAAATGTTATAATGAGAGGGGATAAACGATCTCTCATTATTAGGAAATAAATTCGAAAGTAAAGTTACATTTATAAAGGAATGAAAATATAACCAATTTATATTAAAAAATTTAAATACAAATAATGTGCTTGAATTGAAAATAAGAGAGATAAATCCCTTGCTAAATTTCAACATAATAATAGATTAGGTAAAAGATACAATGAGAGGGGATAATTGATCTATCATTATTAAGAAATAAATTGGACAGTATAGGGGTATTTATAAATTAATTAAAACATAAACAATTTAAATTAAAAATGTGAAATAAAAATAGGTTTCTTAAATTTAAAACAAGAGAGAGAGGTCCCTTCCTTTTGGTATGAAAAATTGCCACACAATTTTTACCACATAATGGGTGTACTTAAAGGTTCATGGGATGGATTAATGAGATTTAAATGGTTCTATAATCACATGTAAATAAAAATATAATTAATATGGATGTAAAAAAACCCAAACATTAAAAAATATAATTTAAGAGTCATAACATAAAAGTGGTGCATGAATAAAAAGAATAGAGAGTTATCCCTTACTAAATTCTTCCATAGTAACAACTTAGGTAAAGGTTAAAAAGATAGGGAATAAATGATCTATAATTATAAGAAAATAAATTTTAAATTAAATTTACATTTATAAATTCATGACAACATAAAAAATTGAGATTCAAAAGGATAAATACTATTAATTTTTTTGAATGTAAATGAAGATAGAGAGATCTCTTACTAAATTTTGGCATAGTAATGGCTTAGGTAAATGTTATAATGATAGATGATAAATGATATATAATTATTAAGACATAAATTTTATAGTAAAGGGACATTTATACAGTAATTAAAATATAATCAATTAATATTTAAATTTCTGAATACAAATAAGGTTCTTGTATTTAAAATAAGATAGGGAAATCCCTTATTAAATTTTAGAATAGTAACGTCTTAGGTAAAAACTATAATGAGAGGGGATAAATGATCGGTTGTTATTATAAATAAATTAGATAGTGTAGGGACCTTTATAAATTCATGAAAATATAACCAATTTAAAATAAAAAGTTTAAATACAAATAGGGAGCTTGAATTGAAATAAAGAGAGAAAGGTCCCTTACTTTTGGTATGAAAAATTGTCGGACAATTTCAGCAGTATAACGGGTGTATATAAAGGTTCATGGAGGGTTAATGAGAGTTAAAGGGGTATCTAACAACATGTAAATAATAATTTTAGTAAGGGTTTGTATAAAAACATAACCAAACATGAAAAAATTGAAAATAAGAGGCATAATATAAAAGAGGTGCTTGAATAAAAAAAGAGAGGGAGATCCCTTACCATGACAGAGTGATTCGAAAATCTTGAGAGGTGATTCTTGAGATATTGGGGTAAAATTGGTAGGATTATATAGAGATTAGTTCATATTAAAGATTTGATCTAAGGTTTTTGAGTAAAGAGGAAAGAGAGAATGGGTGGCTTTATACAGGAAAATAGAGGGGAGTTCTTTATTATTTTCCAATCATAGGTTTTGTACTATATATAATAAAGTAAAAATAACCAAAAACATTACCATGGGTATTCCTATTGTTTCTTCCAAAGAGTATTTTTTTCATTATTTTATAATTACAAGGACTAAAATCATTCAATTATTACCATTGGTGTTGTGGAAGTGAGTCATGTTCATAAAGAAATGATTTTAAAACCTTAAAATATAATATAGGTTTTAGAGGATTCAAAAATGCTTTATAAAATTAACAAAATCAACTCAAAATAAAATTATTTTAAAATGGTAAACATATATTTAGTTTTTTATACCATTTATATAATTTATTACATCACTTTCTGGTCATTATGATCTCATAATACACACAATATATTTATACCATATTTAATTTTTATCTAAAAACTCGACTATCTTATAAAATTATGAAAGATCTACCATTGGATAATTTTGGTGTTCTTATTCTGAAAATAAAATTTATTCAATAAAAATAATTCTCTAAATGTAAGAATATTTACTTTAAAAAACAAAATTTATTGAGAAATATATGGTTTTTTACAATAACAGTTTTTAAACCCTTAAAACAATTACATTTGAGTTCATAAGAATATTATATTAGTATTTATAATTAATAAAAATTACTTAATAATATTATTTTACATAAATATTATTTATTTTTTACAATTTATGAATTCATCAAAAAATAATATCTTAATTGAAATTGATTATTACAAAAAAAAATACAATATGTGGTTTATCATAATAAAATCTAATTTTTATCAAAATAATTTATTAATAATTTATAAAGAAAAAAAATATGTAAAAATTATTATATTTAAATTAAAATATAAATATTCATACTATTAGGTTTAATTTATTTATATCCCTTTTTAAATTATTTTTACTCTTAGTTAACCTATTTTTTCTTTTTATGTGGTGATAAATTTTTACTATATTTACTATTCATATTGTCTAAAAATCATGTTGACCTTATTACCTAATATTAATTATAATGATTAAAAATATGTAATATATATTATAAAATTAAATTCATAGTGGTGGATGAATTTAATTTAATATAAAGCCCATAATTACGAAGAAAAGTGAATTTTTGAAAAGGAAATTTTTCAAAAATATGATTTTACTTTAACTCTATAACTAGTAATATATATTATATGAATTTAAATTCATAATTATATATATAATATAAAAAAATAATATAAATAATTCCTTATTAGAAGTTATTTTAATTAATTATAATAAGAGAATCATTATGAATTTTAAAAATATTTTTCAGAAAAAATCATTTTTAAGCCTTCAAATAACCTTATACTAACATCCAATATAAAGATAATTTGAATCTAATTAATTGAATTATATATAAATAAATAATTTTTATGAGACCTTGAAGTAAAATTATAATAATAATTGGACTTATAAATTACTTAATTTATCAAAATAAATTATATTTTTACATAAAAATGGTATTTTTCACTATTCACTGAAAATCCATATTTTTCAAAAAATACAAAAATTTCACCCTAAGTTAATTTTGATATTATTATTTCAAAAATGGATATAATTTTATGAATTTTATAGAAATAAATTATAATATTTTCTCACAAGAACCAATAAAATTCATTTATGAAGAAGATGCGTTTTTTGAAGAATAAGATGTCATTACTAAAAATTTAGTGATTATTTGGTAAGATTTTATCAAAAAAAATTAAGTTGTGAATGAAATTTATGCATATTAATAAATATATGATCCTATTCATTCCATCCAATTTAAATTCTATTTTATAACAGTCATATTTAAATAATCATGGTTTGTTTGGGTTCGGTGTTGCATGTCCTATACACTATCAAACAATGTTTATTTACTTTTAAAGACATGGGGTGTTACATGGGTTATTTTATCACAAAAACCTATTAATTTATTTATTATTTAAAATTTATTATATACCCAGTTCACTCTCATTAATCCAACCCATGATTCATTATGTACCATTATTATGCTGCTGAAACTATCCTGCAATTTTTCAATGCCAAACTTTTGTTCAAGAACCCTTTTTGTCATTTTCCTTTTTTATTCCCAATTTTTCATGTTGGATTAGGTTCTTAAATATCCATATTATTTCCAAGTGATTATATACCCCTTTCACTCTTTTTAATCCCTACAATGAACCATTATGTTCCCTTGTTATGATTTATAAATTGTTCTATGGTTTTCTATGCTAAGCATTTGTGAAGTATATACTTGTAACCATTTCCACTCAATGGTATTCACCTAGTTGTACCTATTATTCATTTATTAGGGAAACTCATGTATGTAAACCACATTCATTAATCATGGGATTAAATGTGATGAAATTTTTTATTATTTTATATGATCTATGTCGTACACTTATGCATGTACATGATATTATTATGTCGGGTGTGACCAGAAAACACTCCAATGAATTGGGTAATTTTTTAGTCTCATAAGATGACATGTGTGGTGCAAGAGAGTTTATCCTAAGAGAATTATTTTATTATTTATTAGTGGTTAACTTTTAATTATACTTATGATTTCATGTTTAATGTTGTTGTTATATTCCCATGTTGCCTTTATGTTATCAAGTTGTGTAATGACCCAAACTTTTATTAATGAAAATTCCTCTTGATCCAATTAAATGTCTTACTATGTAAAATGGAAACTTAAAACATATGAACTTCCATGGTTTTATGTTTTTTGATTTCAAAATACCATTAGTAAGTTTATTGTTGCTAATATAGTCATTAAACAGTGATCACATGATTAGTATATATATAAGGCTTTAACAAATCTAATTTACTCAAACAAAGGAAGTGATATCCTCATCTAGTAGAATTTCTCCATACGAAGCCCATTTTTTAGAATGTGAAAAGGAGGCTGCATCATTGGGATTCTCTCTTGATCAAGTCTAAGCTGGGTTTGAACATGTTAAGCTTGGGCGGAACCGCCTTTGGGATAAGTGGAAGTTAATAGAGATTACCACATGTGCAATGTTATCTGAGACACCCCAAGAGTCTGTCACCATCACTCACCTTACCCAAAGGTCTTATGTGGGTGTTTTAAGGGGTTATGTAACAATACCATAACACTGTGATAATGTTCATTATTTTTTTGTATAAAATAAATAATATGCATTCATTTTTATTATTGTTACTCTGTAAGTGGTTTTTAAAGAACAAATAGTATTTTTAGTTAATATTCAATTAAGAAATCTATTTTGATGAATTAATGGATTTTTTAATTAAATAATATTTTAATAAAATATTATTTCGAAATTTCTTTTTATTAAATATAAATAATCGTATAATTTTTATAATACACTTGAAAATTTTATTAAGGCTTGAAAGCTGTTTTTTGTCAAAACCCATGAATTTTAGATAAATGTTGGTTTTTATTTTAAAAGTAAATATTTTATTATTTAAAAAATTATTTTGATAAAATTAATATTATTTTTGGTATCAGGACGTCGAAATTATACAATAGTGAGTTTTTCATAATTTTCTGAGATAGTCAAATTTTTGGGTAAAAAATAAATTCTGTTTAAATATATAATGTGTTTTATGACATCATAATAACCCAATAGTGATGTAATAAAATAATATAAATGTTATGTTCTTCCAATATATGTTTTACAATTAAAATAATTTAATTTTCTGTTTGTTTTATTTATTTTACAAAGCTTTAGTGGACCCTCCAAGACTTATAAAACATTTTAACATTTTAAAATGATTTTCTTGAGAGTGTGACTCACCTCCACATAAGAAAGCCTAATATTTTAATATTTTCAGACATTGTAATTATAAAATATTATTTTTCACAACCCTTTGGAAAAAAACATGGGAAAAACCATGGGATGGTCTATGGTTTTGATTAGTTTAATTTGTAGGGTCCAAACCATAAATAATAAATAATTCCCTCTTTTTAATTATATAAATCCACCCAAGATCCCACTTCCTCTTCCCTCAAAGCCTTTGGAGTTCGTCCAACCTCTTCCCTAAACTCTCTATAATCCTCCCAAGGTTCCCCAAGCTTTCAAGAATCCTCTCTTAAGCCTCTCCCAAGCCTTTGGGATCACACTTCCATGTAAGGGATTCCTTTCATTCTCATTTTATCCAAGTTTGTTAATATTGTTATGCCATTTTATTTTCAATTATAAATGTTGTTTTATGATTTGGAACCTCCCCTATACTTTCCTCTTTAAGTTTGAATGATGAGAGACCTATTTCTCTCTCGTCGATGTCTTCCATGTATACCTGTTACCATGATGAAATCCTGTAAGGGATTCTCTCTCCTCATTTACATTCAAGTAATTATTTTGTTTTATGAATATAAATTCCATTAAATAGGTTGAGACATTTATCTATATTACCCCCTTATTTTCCATTTCATATATATATGATGAGATACCCCTTTCTCTCTCATCAACCATTTTTATGAATTCTTATGTCACGTTGTTCTGCTGTCGAAATTGCACTGTGATTTTCAAAGTCAAAGTCATTGTGTAGTGAATACCATGCCCATTTCTCCATCAAGGGTATTCACCTTTATGCATATTCAATTATTGAGTATAGAGTTTCATGTATTGATTCCACATTCCTTTATCAAGGTATAAATGATGATTTTTAATGAATCCATGTTATATGATCCATGTCGCACACTTATGCATGAAAGAAAATGATTAAGAATGGTGCTCCCTGATAGCGCTCCAATGCATTGGGTAAAGATTAGTATCATGATACATCAAGTGAAATGAGGGTTTAATCATGCTAATTCAAGTGCAATAAGGTTTTAATCATACCCCATGTGTAATTATCCTTGACTCATGATAATATCATGTTAAAGGTTGATGCCACATTTCCATGTTATGATAATCATGCTATATCATGACTTTATGTTAATGTTTATCTTATGATCCATTGATATGCCTATTGCATAACATGTATTGTATTATTCATTTTATGCCTTTATTACTCCCTTACATGTCTTTATATCTCACCCATTTATTGTTCATTTCCTCAGGTTATCCCATGCAATGATAAGTATGAGGGAATGTTATAGTCATGTAAAGGAAGTTTTCAATAAATATGTTGTGTTTTATGTTCTAAGGTGTTATTTAATGTTCCTAATTTCACAAGACACCAGACCTCTCGATCCTCAAAGTTTTCTTAATTGAAATTTTATGTAATAAATCATGTTTAAGTGTGTAATAAAGAGCAGGGTTCTTATAGTTGGTATCAGAGGATAGGTTTAGTTATTTTTTGGATTATGATTACAAAAACCCTAGAAAAAGCCTTAAGGATAAGACAAAGTATAATAAAAACATCCCTAAATTTTGGTACGTATTGAGTTAGTGGTTTATCAAAAAAAATACATCCCTTTCTAAATACAAGAAGGTCGTGGTGTCTCTAGAACAGATGTATCTAGGGGTAAAACCCAAAAACACTGCTTTGAGCTAGACTCGAACGGGAACTGGTGAATGACAATAGGTCTTGTTGCACTCTTGGTTACTAAACTCCCGATGGATATGCTTCGGTAAATTCATAAGCTTATTATAAACCATTATTAATGGAATAAAAAAATCTCCTAATAATATATGTTGGTAAGTAGATCATGGATAACATATATCAAAGCTTATAAATTCAAAGTTAAGGAAATAAAAGTAATTTATAAGTAATCAATTTTTGTATTTGGATTACCCTTTGTGTGTTACCCCTAACTTCCCTTTTATTCCAGCTAATGGCTGGTAATAGGAGGACTCGGGCTAACAACTGATGTGAAGATCAATGTGATGATTGTTCAAATGAGATGTCCAATCAGATAGGAGTAGGAATCATGAACTTTTTCATGATACTCTCTCAGTTAACTGAAGTTTTGAATAGAATCATGGGTCAAGAGGAATGTTCAACCCCCCCCCCCCAAGAAAGAATAAGTCGTAATAAATTGCTTCATGAGACAAATTACTCCAACTTTTAATGGGTTATCTGATCCCTAAATCATCAAACAATGGATCAAATCCCTTGAAAAGATCTTCTCCATCCTTCAATGTTCTGAACAAGAGAAAGTTCTTGTAGATGCTTATCATATGGAGGGTGAAGCTGATCAATGGTGGACATTGATCAAAAATACAAATCCTGTGGTGGAGATAGAGGCATTGGAATGGATGGATTTCTATAAGATGTTTTTTGATAAATATTTTCTATGCACCCTCTTACATAAAATAGAAAGGGACTTATTTTACCTCAATAAAAAATACAACGAATCTATCAGATCGTGTGAGGAAAACGTCACAAGTCTTCCACGATATGCCTTTAGATTTGTTATTACCCCCAAATTCAAGGTTGACCACTTCTTTGGTGGGCTAAAACCTATTCTATAGAAATCCCTAGCGATCTGTGACTTTGAGAGCTATGAGAAAATTGTCTGATGTGCCCTCAAAGTAGAAATGGAGATCGGTGAATCTCAAGGGTATCATGGGGATAAGAAGTGTAAGGTATAATTTAATTCTGGTGGAATTATGGATAAATCCAACGGTTCTAAGAAAATCCAACACCCCACTTGCCAATGGTGTGGAAAGAAGCAACCCAGAAATTTCTTGAAGGGGACGAGGAAATGCTTTATGTGTACAAGAGAAGGGAACCTAGCTATTAACTGTAGACAATAAAAACATGTGGCTGAAATAGAGGAGATGAACACTCCATTCGACCCTCAATGCATTGTTCATTGCTTCAACTACAAAGAACTAGGGAACTTTTCAAACCAGTTCCCTAAGACAAGGGTTTTTGGAGGCAACCAATAACCTCCAAGGAAGCAAGGGTGAGATTTTTCCGTCACTGTAACCGAAGTGAACCCCGAAAATGAAGTGGTTATAGTTACGCCAGTTATTCATTCAATAATAGAGAATGTACTTTTTGATTTTGTTTCTACGTGTTCATTTATATCCTAAAAGTTTAGTATAACAATCCCAACACCACCACAAATCATGGAAGTAAAGATGTCTGTGAGTATTGAAAATGGGGAAATCATTGCATCCCATGAATATAACTCCTCCCTTGACATAATTTTTGGATTGAACTTATTGGAGAACCTCATAATACTCCCTACAGTGGTATTTGATGTAATTATTGGCATGGATTGGCTTTCCTTATATAGAGCTAACATAAATTTCCATGAGAGGGAAATCACTCTCCATATGGGGAAATGACCCCTGATTTTGTACAAGTGCAAGGAGGAGGATGAATCTTCTTTAGCACCATTATCTTAAATGTGGATATTACTTCCCTATGAGCACACATATATGGCTCAGATTATTGAGTCTAAGGAAGAAATCATCCTTGACTGCATGTCTATTGTGAGGGAATTCACTGATGTGTTTCCTGAGGAAAATCCTAGTCTTCCTCCTAAAAGAGATGTGGAATTATAAATTGATCTTATACCTAGGGTGTTTCCAATATCCAAGACTCCATATATAATTGTTTTTGTGGAGCTTGAGGAGCTAAAAAACAACTACAAGAGAATCTAGATAAAGGGTTTATATTCCCAAGTGCTTCACCATGGGATGCACCAGTCCTCTTCATCAAGAAGAAGGATGGGTCAATACGCCTTTACATTGATTATCGTGAGCTCAACAAAATCATGATAAAGAAAACGTATCCTCTACCATGAATTGATGAGATTTTTGATCAGATACGTGAAGCACAATACTTCTCCAAAGTGGATTTTCAGTTGGAATATTATCATGTAAGGGTGAAGAAAGAGGATATCCCCAAGACTGAATTCATTGTAATGCATTTCAAACTCACTAATGCTCTAGAAATATTCATGGACTTGATGAATAGAGTCTTTAGATATTACCTTGAAAAATTTTTGGTAGTATTTATAGAAGATATTCTAATATACTCTAAAACCAAGGAGGAACATGAGGAGTATATAAGAACTATATGGGAGACCTTGCAAAAGTAGAAGCTCTATGAAAAGTAAAGAAAGTGTGAGTTCTGGTTGAAGGAGGTATCATTCTTGGTTTATATCATCACAATAAATGGGATATATGTGGATCTCTCTAAGATAGTTGAAATAGAGGGATAGCCGAGGCCAACATCATTAATGGATATCCATAGCTTTCTGGGGTTAGATGGATATTAGCGTCGATTTGAGAGAAATTTCTCACAATTGTCCAACCCTCTTACCAAGCTAACTTAGAAGGGATTAAAGTTTTCTTGGAATGATGAATGTGAAGATACCTTCAAGGAGTTGAAAAAGAGGCTTATCACTATGCCCGTGATCACATTACCCACAAGTGGAGAACTTTTTTTGGTATTTAGTTATGCTTCGAAGAAGGTATTATGTTGTGTGTTGATGAAAAATAAAAAAGTTAGTGCCTATACTTCAAGGCAATTGAAAGTTCATGAGAAAAACTATCCAACACATCATCTCAAGTAGGTTTTAGTAATATTCTCTTCAAAATTTTCTTGACATTACCGCTTTGAGGAGAAGTGTGAAATATGCATGAATCAAAAAATCCTCAAGTATATATTCACACAGAAATAGTTGAATATGAACCAAAAAAGATGGTTAGAGCTGATCAAAGACTATTACTACTCAATTCATTACCACCCTAGGAAAGTGAACAAGGTGGTAGATGATCTATGTAGAAAGGACCCAGTAATTATATTATTGATGAGAATTGAAAAGCATCTAATCTTATTAGATTTGATGAATATAGACATGAGAATCATAAATAAGGGAACATCATAAATCCTTTCACAAATTATTGCTCAACCATCTCTTTTGGAAAGGTTAAACGATTCTCAAAAGGATGATATGAGAATTCAAAAGAAACTTGAAACTATCAGAAAAGGGAAATCATAAGAGTTTAATGTTAATGGAGATGAAATTGTGAGATTTGGGAAAATATTATGTGTTACATAAAGTCTGTAGCTAAAGGAATAACTTTTGGATGATGCACAGAGATCAAATTTCTCTATCCAGCTAGGAAACACAAAGATGTATCGAGATATCCGAGAGCATTATTGGTGGGATAACATGAAGAAGGAGATTGCTGAATATACATAAAAGTGCCTGGTATGTGAGCAAGTGAAGGCTGAGAGGCAGAAGTCTAAGGGCATGATGAAACCATTACCCATACCAGTATGGAAATGGGAGAGCATCAGCATGGAATTTTTCACCAGACTTCTGAAGACATCCAAAGGAAACAATGTTATATGGGTTTTTGTGGATCGTCTTACAAATACTACACTCTTCATGTGATTCGAGAGGATTTCTCATTACATCAACTGGCATGGATATACATAAGTATGTAGTAAGGTAACATGGAGTACCACTATTGATTGTATCTGATCGAGATCCAAGATTCACCTACAATTTCTAGAATATTCTTCAACATGCTATGAATACTGAGCTAAACTTTAGTACAACTTATCATCCTCAAACTGATGGCCAGTCTAATCGAACAATCCAAACACTAGAGGACATGTTGAGAGAATTCTCAATGGACTTCAAAGAAGGATGGGATCAACATCTTCCTCTAGTTGAGTTCTCTTATAACAACAGTTTCCACTCAAGAATCCAAATGGATTCTTATGAATCCCTTTATCGGAAGAGGTTTAGAACACCGGCATGTTGGGATGAATTTGGGGAGAGAAAACTCCTAGGTTCATAAATGGTTGATGAAATGGCGGATAATGTTAAGACCATCCAGTAACACATTAATGCTGCTTCGAGTCAACAAAAGATCTATGTAGATAATCATCGACAAGGCCTAGAGTTTGATGTTGGAGACACAGTATTCCTCCGCATATCACCATGGAAGAGAGTTATGAGATTTTGGAAGAAGGTAAAGCTTAGTCCAAGGAACATTGGCCCTTTTGAGATCTTTGATCACATTAGGGAAGTGTCATATCAACTAGAACACCCACCGAACCTATCTCAAGTACATGATGTATTCCCTATATCACTCTTCAGAAAGTACATACCCAACCCATTTCATTTACTCAATCCAAAGATGGTACCATTGGAGAATGACCTCTCTTATGAAGAGAATCTGGTGAAGATCTTAGATCGTAAGGAGAAATTTCCACAAAATAAGACAATTCCCCTCGTCAAGGTGTTGTGGTGAAACCAAAAGTTTGAAGAAGCAACGTGGGAATAGGAGGAAGTGATGAGGTAGAGTTACCCACATCTGTTTTAGTGAGGGAAAAGTAAATTTCAAGGGTGAAATTTATTAAGGGGTGATGATTGTAACGACGCAAAATTTTATTAACAAAAATTTCTCCTGGTCGAGTTTAATGTATTACTATGTAAAATTGTCATTTAAAACATATTTACTTCCATGTTTTTATGTTTTTAGATTTCAAAATACTATTAATAATTATTTTTATTGCTAATATAGTCGTTGAACAATGATCACATGATTAGTATAAATATAGGGCTTTAACAAATATAATTTACTAAGAAAAATGAAGTGATGGCCTCATCCAATAGAATTCCTCTATAAAAGCCCATTTATCAGAGCTCGGAAAGGAGGTGGCATCATTGGGATTTGATCTTAACCATCCCCAAGCTTAGCTTCACTATGTTAAGCTTGAGTGGAACTGCCTACGGAAGAAGAGGAAGTTAAAAGAGATTATGACCCGTGCAATGTTATCTAAGCCACCCCAAGAGTCCATCACCATCGTGCACCTTACCCTAAGGCCTTATGCAGGTCTTTAATGGGGTTACATAATAATACCCTAGAACTATGATTATGTGAATTATTTTTTTTATAAAATAAATAATATATATTCATTTTTATTATTGTTACTTTGTAAATGGTTTTTAAAGCCCAAATAGTATTTTTAGTTAATATTCAATTAAGAAATTTATTTTGACGAATTAATGGATTTTTGAATTAAATATTATTTTAATAAAATATTATTATAAAATTTCTTTTCATTAAATATAAATGATCATGTACTTTTTATAATAAAATTTCAATTTTTAATAAGGATTGAAATTTGTTTTTGTCAAAACCCATGAATTTCTGATAAATTTTGGTTTTTTAAGGAAATATTTTCATATTTAGAAAATTATTTAGATAAAATGAATATTATTTTTGGAATCAGGATATCAAAATTATCCAACAGTGAATTTTTTCATAATTTTCTGAGACAGTTGAATTTGTGGGTAAAAATTAAATTCCGTTTAAATATATAATATGTTTTATGACATCATAATGACCCAATAAGGATGTAATAAAATACTATAAATGGTATTTTATGCCAATATATGTTTTACCATTAAAATAATATTATATTATGTTAGTTTGATTTATTTTAAAAATCTTTAGTGGACCCTCCAAGACTTATAAAACATTTTCACATTTTAAAATAATTTCCTTGAGAGTGTGACTCACCTTCACATATGCAATCCTAATATTTTAAGAAGTTAAGACATTGGACTTATAAAATATTTTTTTCACTCCACTTTTCCACAAACCAGGGTATGGTTTGTGGTTGTGATTAGTTTAATGTGTAGGGTCCAAAACCTAAATAATAATGAATTCCCTCCCTTTTCCTATATAAACCCATCCAGGATCCCACTTAATCTTCACTCAAAGACTTTGGAGTTCGTCCAAACTCTGCAATCCTCTCACTATAATCATCCCAAGGTGTCCCAACCTCCCAAGAATCCTCTCTCAAGCCTCCCCCAAGCCTTTGGGATCACAATTCCAAGTAACGGATTCCTTCCATTCTCATTTTATCTAAGTTTCTTAAAATTTTTATGCCCTTTTATTTTAAATTATAAATGTTGGGGTATGATTTATCACCTCACCTATACTTTAATATTTATGTTTGAATGATTATATACCCATTTTTCTCCAATCAATGCTTTCCATGTATACGTGTTACCATACCGAAATTCTATAATGGATTTCTCTCTCCTCATTTACATTCAAGCAATTCTTTTGTTTTATGAATCTAAATTTCATTAAATATTTTGGTAAGTGTATATATATGACCCCATTACTTTCCATTTCATGTAAATATGATGATATACCCCTTTATATCTCATCAACCATTTTATGAATTCTTATGTCACGCCATTATGCTGCCGAAATTGCATCGTGATTTTCCAAGCCAATGTCATTGTGTAGGGAATACCATTCCCATTTCTCCGTCAAGGGTATTCACCTTTATGAACATTTACATATTTAGTATAGAGATTCATGTATGAATTCCACATTCCATTATTGTGTAATAAATGATGATGTTTAATGAATCCATGTTAAATGATCCATGTGGCACACTTATGCATGAAATGAAATGATTAAGAAGGGTGTGCCCTGTTAGCGCTCCAATGCATTGGGTAAAGATTAGTATCATGAAATTTAAAGTGTAATGAGGATTTACTCATGATAATTCAAGTGCAATTAGGGTTTAATCATGCTCCATGTGCAGTGATCCTTGACTCAATCTAATATCTTGTTAAATGTTGATGCCACATTTCCATGTTATGATAATCATGTTATATCATGCCTTTATGTTCATGTTTATCTTATTCTCTTTAGATATTTCTATTTCCTAACATGTATTTTATTCTTTATTTTATTCCTTAATTACTCCCTTACTGTTATTTATAGCTCACCCTTTTATTATTCATGTCCTCAAGTTATCCCATGCAATGCTAAGTACGAGGGAATGTTGTGGTCATGTAAAGGATGGTTTCAATAAAGATGTTGTGTTTAATGTTATAAGCTGTTATGTAATGTTTCTTATTTCCCAAGAAACTATACCTCTTGATACTAATAGTTTTCTTAAGTGCAATTTTATGTAATAAATCATGTTCAAGTGTTAAATAAAGATCAGGGTTTTGATATGTTGTATCATGCCTCATTTTTTAAGATTACGACTCTCAACCATTTTATATCCCGCTAAAATTACTTTTGAATAATATTTAATACTTTCATCATGTTATTATTTTTTTATTACTATAATGTACTTTATATCTCACCTCCTTCTTATTTATGTCCCCGGGTTATCTCATGTATTTTTAGAAGGGTGGTGAAAATTTAAGAGCATGTTACGGAAGTTTTCAATATGTTGTTGTATCTCAGTTTTATGATGTTATGTTCTATACTTAATCTCTAAAAAAATTATTCATCTTGATATTTTGAGTTGTATTAATTAAAATTTATATAATATATCATGAATAATGTGTAGTGAATATATGGGTTGTCATATACCTGGGATACCTCTCAAAGGTTCAATCCTAATTGCCCAACACCATAAAATATACATGTATTCCCCTATAAAGGTGAAAACACCAAAGTGTGATCATCACCCTCTGGAAAAAAATATAAACCACCTACCTATCCCCACAATATGTTACACATATGCCCTAACTTTCCCAAAAATATGTTAAATTTTTGACCTACATGTCCCCACAAAACATTAAACGCGTGACCCTCTTATCCCCACAAGATGTTAAACCTATGACCTACATATACCCACAGGATGTAAAACCTATTACCTTTTTATCCCCACAAAATTTTAAACCTATGACCTACCTATCCCCACAAGACATTAAACTTGAGACCAACCTATCCCCATAAGACATTAAACTTATGACCTACCTGTCCCTACAAGATGTTAAACATTTGACCAACCTATCCCCATAAGATGTTAAATATATGACCTACATGTCCCCATAATACATTAAACATATGACCTACCTATCCTCGCAGGATGTCAATCATGTGACCTACCCATACCCATAATACATTAAACTTGTGACCTACCTATCCCCACAAGATGTTACACATATGATCAACCCTACCAAATACATAAGAATCTCTACACTATACACTATATATGGGATGCATGAGGCATCAAGCATTGGATTCCATGTGTTCGTGACATAAGATTACATATAGTGGATATGGTATACCTTGGTTTATCCACCCAATATTCATCATATATGAGATTCCCTAAACTTTGAACATGGAATGGTTTTATAGATGTACAACATACCCAAGATTACCAACCATTATCAGCTCAAAACTAAAGGTAGCTACCTTGTTGCGATAGAAAAAAGTGCAATTAATCGGTATCCACCTTGAAATATAAATAGAAAAATATTAATGAACATATATTAGATATTTAAGGGAGACCCATAATAGGAGAAAAATATAGGGAGGAATCCATATAAGGAAGAGTCGACATACCATCATCCCATTCTGATAATGGAGATGGCATCATCAGCCTTGGTGTTGGAGGACACCCACCTTTGGAAAGTGGGAATGTGAGGAAGCATGGATCAGAGGGATCTATAACCATTTCAAGGATGTGTATCACTCTGGGATAGGTAAATAAAGTTCATCATTACCCTGATGTGTGGACTTGATGGGAAGCGTCGGAAAACAATGCTGTTATGATAACTTCTATTAGAGTTCTAGGATGGTGAGGAGGAGTATTTGTCACATAGATTGGTTGAAGAACCTTGTAGTTATAGTACCAATGATGGATGATCACATTTTTTGAGATATTTATATGGTTTTAATAGTTTATAGAGATTTAAACACCATGAGTTCTATTGTCTATGTTTTATCTTAAACAAGATTTCTAGATGTAGTACCTATCTTATTTCATTGGTGAGAACATAACCCAAGATTTAGAGTACTAGGTAGAGACAATTAAATATATATTAGACCAACTTGAGACACCCCTAGAGATAATGGTGATGTTGGAAATTTATATGTTTTGATGGATGACTAGGTGTTTGTGGGATATTATGGTATCGGAATACTAGTATATTAGGTTGTCCTATGGGAATTTTTAGACTCGATTTTATGATATTTTTCCCTAGAGACTCTAAGTTTGGATAGGGATTAAGAGTTCATGCATCTCACATATAGTAATATGATAGTCATTTAATATATTATTCACTTAACTAAGTTGTAGAAAATTTCACCGATAATGATGGGGATGAGGCAGAAAGAGAAGGATGCATTGAGTATGGACTTTTATATGCAATTCAGGTGTAGGTAAACATATTTTAACTGTTATTCTCACTAGTAGAAAACAGATTTTAACAACCATCAAAATTTTTCACTAAAGGAATATAAAAACCGCTAAGTATCTTCTAAATAGTAGATGCTTTAGGCATGTCGATGTTGTCTATAGTATCTTCTATTTGGAAGATGCTATAATTAAGATAGGGATTACCTATAGTGACCACCATTTGGTGGTCACTATAGTCTATACTGAGTTTGTCTATATAAACTTCCATTTGGTAGTCGTTATAGCCAACTTCGGGATTTTCTATAGTGACCGCCATATGGGGGTCTCTATAGACCATCCAGGCAAGACCTATAGTGACCGCCATATGACAATAACTATAGGTAATTTTATTTTATTTTAATAATTCACAACAACATTAAAAACAACTATTTTTAAAAATACAAAAAAAAATCCAAAATACTTAAAACAACAAGCACATAAATCTATTTGCCTCATCATCTTCTAAAATCTACACTCATCATTGAATAAAACTACATGACCAAATTTTCTAAAATAATTATTGTCGAAAAAATGTCTCAACTAATAATTGAAATGAATTAAAATATTTTAAAGTAAATGGAATCTCCGCTTGACATTACGTATTCTTGTCCATTTCAAAATTCACTCTACAGTTGTTTCTGTCTGATTTCACTACATTCGGAGGTCGTTTGGTTGGTTTTGACCCCCAAACGCACCTTTTTAAAGGGCGTCAAACCTTTAAAAACTATATATTCAGTAGTTATAGTCATGTCACATGTCCAATTGATGTATTTTCTACTCTTACATGTCAATAATAATAATAAGATGGTTTTCCTATGATTTAAAGTCATTTCGAGGTCGTTTTCTATATATTTGACTCTTAAACACATGTTTTGGTGTTTTATGACACTAAAAGCGCATTTTTCATCATCCCAGACAAAAAAAATCTATGTTAGAAATGTTTTTTACTAAACCATTTTAAAATTAACTCTAAGGTTGTTTTCAACTAATTTCACAACATTTAGTGGTCGTTCGGTTGGTTTTGACCCCTCGCGTGCTTTTAAAGGGCCTCAAACCTTTAAAATCCACATATTCGGTCGTTATGGGAATACCACATGTCCAATTCACATTCCATATACTTGTAAAAAATATGAATAATAATAAAATGGTCTTTCTATTTTTTCAGGTCATTCTTAGGTCGTTTGATATTGAATTGACTGTTAAACGCACGTTTTGGTGTTTTGTTATACTAAAAGTGTGTTTTAGCTATTCCAGGGAAAACTGAATCTTTTATTGATGTTCCTTCTAATAGACCATTTCAAAATTCACTTTATGGTTGTTTTAGTCTCATTTCACCACATTCAGAGGTCATTTGGTTGGTTTTAACCCCAGAATGCACCTTTTTAAAATGCGTTAAACCTTTAAACACTGCATATTCGGTAGTTCCTGGAAGACCGCACATTCGATTGATATGTCGTCCGCTCGTACAAATCGCGAATAATAATAATATATTATTAGTATGATTTTAGGTAATTATAAGGTCGTTTGATATTGAATTGACTATTAAACGCACATTTTGGTATTTTATGACACTAAAAGTGCATTTTTTGTCATCCCAGGAAAACAACATCTCTTATTCACATTTTTTCTACTTGACTATTTTAAAATTCAATTTATGGTTATTATTCCCTCATTTCACCAAATTCAGAGGTTTTTTGGCTGGTTTTGACCCCTGGATTCACCTTTTTAAAGGGTGTTAAACCTTTAAAAACCGTATATTTTTTTCTTCCGGGAAGACCACACATCCTATTGATATTTTATCTACTCATACACAACATTAACAATAATATGATGATATTTATATTTTTCATGTCATTATGAGGTTGTTTAAAATTTAATTGACTATTAAATGCACGTTTTGGTGTTTTGTAACCCTAAAAGTGTGTTTTCTATCATCTCAGGAAAATAGAATATCCAATTGACATTCCCTCTACTAGGCCATTTCAAAATTAATTCTAAGGTGGTTTTTGTATGATTTCAATGCATTTAGAGGTCATTTGGTTGGTTTTGATCCATAGACAAACCTTTTTAAAGGGTGTTAAACTTTTAAAAATCGCATATTCAGTAGTTTTGGGCATACCGCACATTTGATTGATGTTTCTTCTTATTGTACACATTAATAATAATAATAATAATATAGTTTTCCTATGATTTCAAGTCATTCTGAGGTCATTTGATATATATCTGACCATTAAAAACATGTTTCGGTGTTTTATGACTCTAAAAGAGCGTTTTTCGTCATCCTAGAAAAACAAAATCTCTGATTGATATATCGTCTACTCAACTATTTCACAATTAACTCTATATTTATTGTGGTCTGATTTCATTAAATTTGGTGGACATTAAGTAGGTTTTGACCCCCCACGTTCAATTAAAGGGCGTCAAACATTTTAAACCTGCATATTCAGTTATTCCGGGCAGACCACACATCTGATTAACATTCCTTCTACTCATACACAAAATGAATAGTAATAAAACAGTCTTCTTATTTTTTTTAGGAAATTTTGAGTTCATTAGATATTGAATTGATCGTTAAATGCTTGTTTTGATGTTTTGTGACACTAAATTGTGTTTCTAGTCATCCCAAGAAAATGCCATCTTCGATTGAAATTCCTTCTACTTAACCATTTCAAAATTCACATTATAGTTGATAAAGTATTATTTCACCACATTCGAAGGTTATTTAGTTATTTTTGACCCCTAGATGCACCTTTTTAAAAGTAATCAAACCATTAACAAATTCATATTTGGTAGTTCCTGACAGAATGCATGTCTGATTGACATGTCATCTAGTCATACAGATCATGAATAATAATAAGATAGTCTTCCTATGATTTCAGGTCATTCTGATGTTTTTTGATATTTAATTGACTGTTAAATGTATGTTTTGGTGTTTTATGACACTAAAAATGTGTTTTTAGTCATCTCGGGCAAACGGTATCTTTGATTGACATTCTATCTACTCAAACATTTCAAAATTCATTTAGTGGTTTTTTTAGTCTCATTTCACCACATTCAGAGGTTATTTGGTTGTTTTTGACCCCTGGATACACCTTTTTAAAGGGTGTCAAACCTTTAAAAACCACATATCTGTTCATTCTAGGTAGACTGCACGTTTGATTCATATTCATCTTCTCATACAGAACATGAATAATAATAAGATGTTCTTACTATTTTTTAGGTCATTCTGAGGTTTTTTAATATTGAATTGACCATTAAACGCATGTTTTGGTGTTTTAAGACACTAAAAGTGTGTTTTCTGTCATCCTAGGAAAACGACATATCCGATTTATGTTATGACTGCTCGGCTATTTCAAAATTCACTTTATGGTTGTTTTTGTTTGATTTCAATGCTTTAAAATTTAATTTGGTTGGTTTTTCCCCTGGATGCACCTTTTTAAAGGGCATCAAACCTTTAAAAACCACATATTCAGTAGTTTTGGGTAAACCGGATGTCCAATTGGTGTCTTATATACTTTTACAAATCAAGAACAATAATAATATGTTTTCCTATGAATTTAATTCATTTTGAATTTATTTGCTATATATCTTACCGTTAAATGCATGTTTTGGTGTTTTATGACACTAAAAGTGAATTTTTTTGTCATACTAGGAAAATGGAATCCCCAATTGACATATTTTCTACTTTACCATTTCAAAATTCACTCTATAGTGTTGTCGTCTGATTTCACCACATTCAGTGGTCGTTCGGTTGGTCCCCACTGCATGCTTTTAAAGGGCGTCAAACCATTAAAAACCACATATTAGGTCCTTACCGACAAACCGAACATCCAATTGATGTTACATATACTCATAAACAACATTAATAATGATAAGATAGTCTCACTATTTTTTCAGGCCATTCCAAAGTTGTTTTATATTGAATTGACCGTTAAATGCGTGTTTTGGTGTTTTATGACACTAAAAGTGCATTTTATGTCAACTTGGGAAAATGGAATATCCGATTGACATTACATCTTCTTTTACATTTTAAAATTAACTTTATGTTTTTTTTATTCTCATTTCACTACATTCAGAGGTCATTTGGTTAGTTTTGACCCCCGGACGCACCTTTTTAAAAGGCATCAAACCTTTAAAAACTGTGTATTCGATTGTTCCTAGTATATTTCACATTAGATTGAGGTTTCTCATTCTCATACACATCATGAATAATAATAATATGGTATTCTTATTATTTCAGATCATTCCAAGGTCATTTAATATTGAATTGACAATTAAACACACGTTTTGGTGTTTTATGACACTAAAAGTGCATTTTTCAGCCATCCCGGGAAAATGGCATCTCTAATTGATTTTTTGTCTGCTCAACCATTTAAAAATTAACTTTATGGTTTTTATAGTCTCATTTTACCGCATTCAGAAGTTTTTTGTTGGTTTTGACCACCGGACGCACCTTTTTAATGGGCGTTAACCTTTAAAAATCGCATATTCGGTCCTTCTGGACAAACTGCATGTCTAATTAACATTCTATCTTCTCATGAACAACATTAATGATAATAATATATTCTTCCTATTTTTTCAGGTCCTTTCAATGTCCTTTGATATTAAATTTACTATTAAATGCACGTTTTGGTGTTTTATGACACTAAAAATGTGTTTTATGTCATCCTTGGAAAATGGAATCTCTGATTGACGTTTTGTCTTCTAAACCATTTTACAATTCAATCTATGGTAGTTTCAGTCTCATTTAACCACATTCATATATTGTTTGGATGGTTTTGAACCCCAGACGCACCTTTTTAAAGGGCATCAAACATTTAAAAACAGCATATTCAGTAGTTCCTAGAAGACCTCACATTCGATTGTTGTGTTGTCTACTCGTACACATCATGAATAATAATAAGATAGTTTTCTTATGATTTCAGGTCATTCTGAAGTTTTTTGATATTGAATTGACTATTAAATGCACGTTTTGGTGTTTTATGACACTAAAAGTGCCTTTTCGGTCATCCCGAGAAAATGACATCTTTGATTGACATTATTTCTGCTTGACCATTTCACAATTTACTTTATGGTTATTGTAATCTCATTTAACTACATTTGGAGGTTGTTTGCTTGGTTTTGGCCCCCAGATGCACCTTTTTAAAGGGTGTCAAACCTTTAAAAAGCACATATTCAGTCCTTCCAGGAAGACTTCATATCTGATTGATGTTCCATATAGTTGTACACAACATGAATAATAATAATATAGTCTTCAATTTTTTTGGGTCATTCCGAGGATGTTTGATATTGAATGGACCATAAAACACACGTTTTGGTATTTTGTAACATTAAAAGTGTGTTTTCTATCATCCTGAGAAAACGACATCTCCGATTGAAGTTCCATATACTCATCCATTTAAAAATTCACTCTATGGTTGTTGATGTTTGATTTTACTGCATCTAGAGGCTGTTTGGTTGGTTTTGACCACTGGATGCACCTTTTTAAAGGGCGGAAAACCTTTAAAAACTGCATATTTAGTATTTCTGGGAAGACTGCACATCCTATTAATATCTTGGTTTTTCATAAACTTCAATAATAATAATAATAAGATGGATTTTTTATAATTTCAAGTCATTCTGAGGTTGTTTTCTATATATCTGACCATTAAATGCTTGTTTTGGTGTTTTGGGACACTAAAAGTGTGTTTTTCATCATCCCAGACAAACATAATATTCGATTTAAATATTGTCTACTCAATCATTTCAAAATTAAATATATGGTTGTTGTCTTCTGATTTCTCTACATTCGATGTTCGTTCGATTGGTCCCCCCCCCCCCCCCCTCGCGTGATTTTAAAGGGCGTTAAACCTTTAAAAACTACATATTCGGTCCATTTGGGAATACCAAACATCTGATTGATCTTTCATATGATCATACACAACATGAATAATAATAAGATGTTATTACTATTTTTTTAGGTCATTATAAGGTCGTTTGATATTGAATTGACCGTTAAACGCGTATTTTGGTGTTTTATGACACTAAAAGTGCATTTTATGTCATCTTGGGATAACAAAATCTCCAATTAATGTTTCATATGCTTGGTCATTTCAAAATTCACTCTACGATTTTTTTCGTCTAATTTCACTGCATTTATAGGTTTTTTGCTTGGTTTTAACCCCCATAGATACCTTTTTAAAGGGTATTAAACCTTTAAAAACTGCATATTTGGTAGTTCTCAACAGAATACATGTCAGATTGATGTTATGTCTACTCATACATGAAATAAATAATAATAATATGGTATTTTGATGATTTCCATTCATTTAATATTGAATTTATTGTTAAACACACATTTTGGTGTTTTATGACACTAAAAGTGCATTTTCTGTCATCCTGGGAAAACAGCATCTCTGATTGACATTATATCTGCTCAACCATTTCAAAATTCAATTTATGATTATTTTATTCTCATTTCACCGCATTTAAATGTTTTTTGGTTGGTTTTTACCCCTATATGCACCTTTTCAAAGGGTGTTAAACCTTTGAAAATTGCATATTCAGTTCTTTCGGGCAAACCACAAGTCTGATTAACATCCCAACATGCATTCCTACCCAGTCTCTCATGCCCCATATCTAAAGGTATGATACTTAAATTTCATTAGTTTTTTATATTAAATCATTAGTTTCACTTAATTTTACCATTAATTTTGGCTATCGGTATTAGATGACTAGGTGCGCTTATCAGCTTTCAGCTTGCGCCAGATCCTAAACAGTTTCGCTTTCAACATCGTCATCATTCATCAATAAACAATATTCGATCTAGCTTATCTATCACCTATCCATTATCCTCTTGATTATCATATTCCATGTAAAATTCTAAATTAAATATGACTATTTCATGAGGTTGTAATGTGGTAAGATGTTAAACTATTTAACCTGTATTTTATTATAAATATGTATCCTTTGATCATGACCCCCACCGATTTAGAATTCCTTTTGTTTGATTTTTCATGAATTTTTCCAACCCTTAACTTATATCTTTGGGATAATGACAATAGGGGACAAAAAATGGAACTTAATTCCAAATTTTTACTGTTTATAAAACTATGGGGGTCCTTAACTGAAATAAAGTTCCAGTTTTGGTCCCTTTTGTCATTCTCACTATTTCATTAGCTGTTTTGTGATTTTAATTTTCATACAATGATCAACCCTGACGTTATTTTAATATTACTCTACATATTCTATTTTACTTCTTCCATTCTTGTATTTTTTTAATCTTCAATTTATTATTTTACTTTAATTTCTAGCTGAAATATTTATTTGTATATTTTTTTTAAAAAACTCATGTATTGCATTTTGTTTTCATAGGGGTTAGAAAAAATTTCATGTTGTAATTTTATTCCTGTGTTGGAAATATATCATCATTGTCAATTCTTTGAAATTTTTTATTACTTTTTTTATTATCATTTTCAATTCTTTTAATTATTTTATTCATTATGTCTATTATATTTTTTTTATCTTGTCACTCTATCCATAAAATAAAACCATTTTTCTAGAAAACCTCCGGATTTTAAACTATATTGTAAGATTAAAAGTTGAATTGTTCATCTGATCTTCTTTATGAATTTGATTTCTATATACATATAAAATTGTTCTATGATTTTCATATTTTGTGCAATTCAATTTTCATCATACTATATCATCTTCACATCATCCATTTTTTCCAAAAATTAAAAATAATTTTGAGTGAAATTTTTTATGTGTATTAAACATTTTTGAGTGTGATGCTTGTGTGTGTGCATTTTTAGCTGCTAAATTCAAGAGAAAGTGTGTAGTATTCTATGTGTATGGGTAACCTCTCATGTGTGTTTCCATTATAATGGATAGAGAGAATTTTTATCATTATATGTGTGAAGTAACTTCATGTGTGAAAGTGTATTTGTATGTTTTCTCTTTGTGATAGGAAGAGGAATTTATTTTTAAAGAAAAATTTAATCTATTCCATTAGAGGCTCCAAAGGTAAGATTTAATGAGCCTTACTCCGAAACTCTACAAGCAGATCAATCACATAGGGGGTCAATCCAATATAATCTTGACACTCCCATATCATAAAGGGGATTGATGACATGCTTCAATACCTTGTCACTTGATGATGGATACACATGGAGGACATGTATAACTAGTGGGGACCAAGGGAATCCCTATAAAAATCTATTTAACTTAATTGATAAATACAATTCCATGTGGTACAAATGATATCTGATCTGAGAGAGAGAGAGAGAGAGAGACCATTTGGCTAAGAGTTTATGGAAGTTATTTGAATAAAAAAATTCTAGACTAATACTAGCTTATTCCACAACATAAGGTGCATAAAATAAATGAGCATTAGGATAATAGGTATAGAAATTTTCAGGTTGGATCAGTATGGGTAGAGGGTTCTTAGACTCCCACATGTGGGGTGGTATATATAGGAAGATATAGGAAAGAACCAACATCCAAAATACTTGACTGGATAGTTTATTGTGTGTCTTGGTATATCAATGATCTAGAGTTAAATATGAGTTTTGATGTGTGATGGATTCATTTAGCTAAGATGAATACTATAATTAGTTATGAATCTTTGTATCAAATAATCAATAAAAATAGTGATGAAAAAAATGATATTATCACACCATGAAATTTTTGGTTTAAAATTTGAAAAACCCATGTCTAATAATATCACTTCTTCAATCATATACAGAATCTACAACCTTTGAAAAAAACCCTATCAAATATGAAATTAAACACATACTTGAATTAAATAGAAGTAAAATATAGTAACTACAAATTATATCGAGTCAATTTTCAAAAAGTGAAGAACCTTATCCATATCATGATCATCGATTGTTCTTCTAATCAGGGCATGTCGATTCCTCTGGATGAGGAATATAGCCACCTAATTATAAGATTAAAAAAATACTTCAAGATTCATGTTTAAAAAATTTCTTGAAAAGGGTCTGAATTCTTTCAAAGAAATCAACCATGTATGAAACAATACTATAGATTTAGGATAGAATATAATTGGGACAAGAATGGAACATGTCACTCAAATATATCATGGTAACTATAATAAATTAAATCCAAAACATTTTAAGTTGGAATATATAATATATGGAAACTAATTATGAAAATTACATAACATGTCAATTAAGTTACCAAACAAAATTGTGCCAATGGGTTCATAAATTTCATTTCCAGTGGAATTGACAGTAACCAATGTCATGGAGGAAATGAAAAGTCTAGTAACTACAACCTCATCCTACATAAGTGAGACCAATGGCACAACAAAAAATGAAAAAATAAACATTGCGAGATATACTAAAAAAATTATATTTATTGAATGGTTACAAATATGATCCTAAAAATGAAAATCTAATATACAATATGCCTACCATAAATACTTAATCAATCAATACCTATATTATAATTATAAGAAATAAATAACAACATGTATGTATTTTAGTAAATGAACCAAAGTATAGGGGGAATATAGGAAGAAGGAAATGAGAGAAGACACTCGAGAGGCACTGTTTCCATCACCAAAGATGCAGCATAATTTCAAGCCAAAGGAATATAATGGATGGTTCTACCCTTATGAATGCCTAAAATTATTCTAAATTAGGAGATGAAAACAAATAGGATACTTCAATAAAAATAGTTTAAGAGAAACAACATTATTCATTTCTTCCTCATTAGACATTTTTACCAAGCTAAACCATTGTGATATGTTTGTTTCTCATACATAAATAATCAAATACTTAAAATAAATACCAAAAATGAAAAAGGAAATCGACCTATAATCAACCAATTCCATCAGAAACTAGAGATCCAATGTTTGATATTCAAACAGAAAATAGGTAGAACCGAAAAGAATCGAAGAATTTAGAAGGAAATAGAAATAATAAAATCAAAATGATGAAAAAATAAATAAATTAACAAAGGCATCATAGTAGCATTAATTTGTGGCTTCCCAATTTCAACGATGTTCGAAGATGAAATACCATCAGCTAAACTATAAGTTCATCCCTACAGGATAAAAAATTTAACAACAAAGCTTAAATAAAATTATATTCCGGAAATACAAGAATGAGCAATTTTAGTTAATTCTAAATAAATATCAATTAAAATTGAAATGAAAAATGTAAAGAGTTATTTTAAAATGTAAAATATCACTGAAAATAGGGGTTTTATAATTTTCTAACCTCAATCACATTCAAATCAAAGTCACAGATGAAATAAAAGATGAACAACATGATCATAGGTAACTCAATATGACTTGAAATATAAATATAGATACAAAAAAACACCACAAACCACAACCAAACCACACCAACTTTAGAAAAATATAACAAAAGAAACCAATTGTGTAGTAAAATCTTTAATTTAAACTACAATGGTATCACAATTTTTGTAAATCGAATAAGATTACTTGTAAACAATGATGAAGGATAACCCATTGAATATATATTTCTTTAATTGATGATGATTTCAGATAATTATAGAATAATAGGATCATAATGTAATTACTATATCCGGATAACAACATATTTATCAGATTTAAGGAAATTGGAGATCAAAATTGGGAGAGTGGTTTTCAGTAGTCAGTTAAATTAGAGACATAATAGTGGTAGTAGATACTAGAGGTTTAAACATGATGGAGGGTGTCTTTTATGGGGATCTATAGTGAGGGAGGTGGGATGGGGGATCGACACCGATGAGATAAGGGGTCGAGTAGGGGGATCAACTTCAGGGGGCTCGATGGTGCGTAAAGGATGGAATCCAGATAGGGGATGGATGGTCGGGAGAGGATGGGTATAGGATGGGGTCTTGTAGGATGGTGGAGGCTACATGGAATATTGAGGAGGTGGGGGGGTTTATGGTGAGGAGGGGAGGGGAGAAAGATGGGGGCTCCGCGGTTGGGGGAGGCGGTGCGACACGAATAAGGGGTTCAATGACGGATGTCAGCAACAGGCAATAGTAGCAGATAGTGGGGGTAGTTTGGTGCAACGAAAGGCCTTTGACAGAGGACGATTCAATGATAAGGCTCAATAGAGGATGGGAGCGAGGAGGTGGGGGAGGGGAGAGGTCTTAGTGATTGGATGGTTGGAAGCACCGCATCTGGACAGATGGACAGCAGACAACATGGTGGTATAATGGCAGGCGATGTGGCAGTTGGATGGTGATCGACGAAGTGGGGGATCTATGAGAGATTGGTGGGGCTGGGGTTGCTCAGTGAGGAAAATTGGAGAAACGGGGAAGGTAATGGGGGAAATTGGGGGTGGGGTGTGGAAAATCTCAGTGACCGCCAAATAGAGGTCGCCTGAATCAAGCCTCCTCCAAAGCTCATTTTTCTAGTAGTGTATTCTCAGTGTTAGTGAATTAGTCCCTTGTCATAGAGGGGAACCTAAATATGGGAATATGTTCTAGTTAGTTATCTCCAAATTATGGGACATGTAGCGGCTCATTGGGGGTGTAGGAAGCATCGGTTTGATGGTTTATGCTAGGGTTTTGGTGGAAATAGAAGACAAGTTGGCGGTATATATATTTCTCCTTGGGAAAATAGTTCAATGGAGTGTTAACAGTGTGGAATATCTCATCAGATAAGTACTTAGTGTGACCAGTGACCAGTTGAGTGTGTATTGTGTGAGAGGATGGGGAACCTATATTAATATTGCAAGAGAGCTCAGTAGTCAGCTGATGGTAGGAGGATTGGGTAGACACAGGGTTTAAGGGTTGGATCAGGTATGTCATAGAAGATTGGTGGAAACAATTCAATCATACATTTAGGAAAATTTAGAGGACATGGTTCCTAGGTATAGGGGTAGAAGTGATAATAGTGGAGTAAATTATAGGGTTGTTAAGTAGGGAATTCAGGTTGAGGTTATATCTAGTTGCATATCATTGATACTACTATTAATGATCGTGATTCTGGGTCATCCACTATTCATGTTAGGATGTTAGTAGTCTATACATTATCATATTCTTATTTGATACAATCATATAACATTATTCTATATTTACTTAGTTTATTGATAGACTTGGGTTTTCTATAGATCATCTTTGTGGAGTGATATTGATCAATATGCCTTTAGAGACATGATCTGAGGGTATTCAGAGATATCAAGGGTGTGTTATAATGGTTAGAAGTTATATATTCCTTTAGTACTTATTTACATTATAGATGACTAGTTTTTATGTGATATTTAAAATATATTGGGTTGTGTGATATTGGTCACATATCGACTCTTATCGTCGATGAGTATCATTTACATCAGTTGAGGAAGATAATTATGTTTATTTTAGTGATGAGGATATATAGGCATGTCATGTAGGATCTAACCATCATTGGTTAGTTGGTATCATATCCCAGGTTCCTAATATCATTTTTGATGATGAGGAGGTGTATTAGGCATCCTTTCCTTCTATGGTTGGTCAGTTTCAAGATGTCCTTCCTAAGGATTTATTGGTTTTCACACCCAAACATGATATTGAGTTTTCCCTTTATCTTTTTCAAAATATGGATCCCATATCTATTATACCTATAGAATTAATCTTGTGTATCTTCAATAGATGAAGGATCATATGGGGAAAATGGGTTTATATGACTGATTACATTACCTTGGGGTTCCCTAATTTCGTTCAACAAGGTGGATGGTTTCTTGATGTTTTTTGTAGAATATTAAAGGTTGAATTTGGTGATGCTCAACAACTAGTATCCACTCCATGTATTGATGATATATTTGATCAGTTTAGATGGGATATAGTGTTCATTAAGATTGAAGTAAGGTCAATATATCATCTTTTGAGGGTGAGGCCATATGATATACCTTATACTTTATTCAAGATCAGTTATGGTCTACATGAGTATAATGTTATTTTTTTTAGTTTGAATAATGTTTTAGTAGTGTTTATGGCCCCCATGATTCAAGTCTTCCATCCTTACAAGGACTATTTTTTGGTTGTGTTTATCGATTATATTCTTAATTACTCTATGATGGGGGAGGATCATTCTTTACACTTGAAATTATTTTGAGTACACTTTGATAGAATTAGATGTATACCAAGCTCTCAAAGTGTCACTTTTATATCAAGAAGGTTTACCAATTAGGGTATGTGATATTATAGGTCGGTGTATCAGTAGACTCTAAGATGTTTGAGGTATTGGTTTCTTAGTAGTGACCTAAGAATGATTTTAATATCCATAGTTTCTTAGGATTATCTAGTTATAATTGTAGGTTTATACATAACTTTTACCATTGGGAAATACTGATGAAGGACCTTATCAAGAAGGGGGTAAATTTACTCTGGTAAGATTCTAATGAGAGGTAATTTTAGTAGTTGAAAGGGAGGTTGATAGTATAACTGATCTTGAACTTACCTAAGATAGGTAAGTAGTATACTATATATTATGATTCATCAAGAGTAAACCTTGGAATAAATATGATTCATGAGGTTTATGTAGTCACTTTTGGCCCCTAAAATTTGTGGATACATGAGAAGCACAACATGAAACATGGTCTAGAATTGTCAGTGGTGGGGTGTTCCTTGAGGTGTTGGAAGTACTATCTTTTGGATGATAATTTCATAGTATAAACTAACCAAATGAGTTTGAAATATATTATATCACAACATGACTTGAACCTTCGACGATGAAGGTGGGTTGAGTACCAATAGTTATTCAATTTTGAGTTTGAATATACCCTTGGAATGAGAAATTTAATTATATATGTTCCAAGTAGGAATATTCATGTAAAGGTGGTGTTGGAATCAGGCATTGAGTATAGAATGATGGAACATTTTTATAAGTTTCATTTGGATGTTCAGAAGTACTAGGGCCAAGAAACCCTTATGTCCATGATTATCACCTCCTCACTCCTCAAGAGTGTGATAGAGAGTCAACTATCATATTCATATTATTTGGTGATGAGATAAAAATATGTGGTAGGGATCCACCACCTAACTGATCACTTGATGTATATGAGATCCATTATGTTTGAGTTCATATTGTAGTCCCTATAAGAATTCATGAAGAGATAATAAGGTACTCATATATCTAGATATAGGTTGTTCAGTTTATAGTTACCAAGATTTTACATAATATACATAGACAATATTTGTTGCCTAGGATTAAGAGAGATGTTATGGGTTTCGTTACACGATGCTCATCCTATCAACAAGTTAAGGTCATGAACCATCATTCCACTAGTCTTCATCAGTCATTACTCATTCTTGATTGGAAGTGGGATGATTCTACTATGGATTTTGTGATGGGGTTATTGAGGATTCCTTGAGATAGTGATATATTATAGGTTATTGTAGATCAGTTGACTAAAGAGTATCATTTCCTACTGATCCGAGAGTAATTATTTTCTAATGTGCTAGGTAAGATCTATGTGTGGGAGATAACATGCCTATATGGGATGCCTCTAAGTATTATCTTAATTAGGGATACCCACATTAAATTATGCTTCTACATAAGGTTACAGATGACACTTGATATCTAGGTTCATCTAATCATTTCTTATTAACCTTATATAGGTGGGCAGTCTAAGTGTACCATTTAGGTATTAAAGGATATATGGTGGGATTGTTTATTGGCCTTCAAGGGTTCTTGGGAGAACCATTTAGAACTTGAGTTTTATTACAATAGTTATCATGTATCAATTAAGATGAATCTTTTTGCGACTTTATATAGTATGAAATGTTTATCAACATTATATGGGTTGGAGGTCGGAAAGTTAGTGATTATTAGACTGAGTCTCATGAAGGAGACCACAGATAATAATCAGTTGATCAAGAAGTTGTTAAATACTTCTTAGAGAATGAAAAGGTATTATATCAGTCGATGAAATATTCCTATTTATTTTGATATTGTAAATCGAGTCTTATTGCAAGTGTCTCCTAGATTGGGACATTATTATATTCATATATAGTTAAAACCAACACTCAAGTTCATGGGGTTTTTCATAATTGTGGAGATAATAGGTATAGAATATAATTTGGATCTTCCTAAATTTTTTTGTGCCATACATAACGTTTTTCATGTATTAAATCTTCAATTATATCATCATGATCCTTCCCATGTGATCAGTATTGACAACATCGAGCTTGAGTCTAACATGTTGTTTGATGAGCAAACATTTCATATCATAGATCAGAGAAAAAAGATTATGTATAGGTAGAAGATCCCTATGGTACATGAGTAATGGAATCATGGTCATGTCAAGGAGGATATGTGTGAGTGTAGGTATAACATGTAAGCATGGTGGTAGGATTTATTATTCAATGAGTCTTGGTGATGCTCAAAAACACAACCCAAGGATGAGTAGCTATATAGTGGGGAGGTTGTAACTCATCAAACCATGTTAAGGAATGGACCTATTTAGATTATTTAAAAACCTCATATATTTTAATCATTAATGAATGGTTGAGGTGTTGGAAGGGAACCTAAGAGTTATTTTTTTAGTTTTCCTAAGATTGGGGCTGAGAATCTGTTATAGATGATAGGAAACTACTATAGAGGGATCATCACTCCATGAAAGATACAGGTCACATAGTGATGGGTGGTAGTGTGAATCATTTTATTTTCATAAGTTAATTAAATAAATTACTTAGTTTGGGGCTTCATTTCAGGATGATAATCCTTATGTATTATTTTGGAAATCCTTACATATTGAACCCTTGTGTTTCCTTTGTGAATTCTATGTGGGGAAGGTCAATCACACCATGACGGTGGGCTATGAGGGTCACATTATGGTGGAGGTAATCGCATAATGAAAATACTTCTAGTGTTAAAAACCATAAATTTTATTTCTAAATCCTTAATTATCCTTTTATTAATGTTTTGTATTTCCTTTTAAGAAAAATCTTAGTGTAGTGATAGTCATTCCATGTACCATGGGGCACATCATGAAAGTTGATGTGGGTGTTTCTACGATGGGAGTTCACACCATAGATCCAAGAAATAAATTTTCTTCACACCATGAAGTAGGAGTTACACATTTTGATGTCTGAGAGTGATACCTTTTATGGTTCTTCTATGGATAGGTGTGCCACGCCATGTTTAGAGGAGGCCACATCATGAGGAGGACCCTGAAGGTTCATTATTCCATGACTAATGTATTCACTCCATGATTCATGAACTAAATAGTTTTAAAAAAAATTAATAAATGGACTTAATATTAAAAGATATTGGTGGGGGTTTCCATTTTACTCTATTATTACACACCTTTCCTCTGATCCCTCTTGAAAATTCCTCTTCCAAGGTGATTTCTTCTTCATTATTCAAGATAATCATGTGTCTCATATTCTTAGTGATAAATAGAGGTAATTTTGTTACCTTAATTTATTATTTCTTATATGCTCTCATAATTAGAGATCTTACACCAATTATATCCATTTATGCCCTATTTTGGCAGTTTTTAGATTCCTTGATTCCTTTCATCTGAGCTTGGATTAGCTAATTATATTCAACGAGAAACCTTATATGATCATATGGTAGGTGTCCCCTAAATTATACCTAAGTATAATCTCATTTTCTATATGTGTGAGATGTGTGCCTTACCGAGATAATATACACTAGACTTAAAACAAAATAAAATAGTTTATGTTTTGTTATATTATTGAAAACCCATTGTTCAGGTTGTGAGAAGTAAATTGATAAATTTAGAGAATGAATATTTTTCCTCTAAACAAGGAAATGCCTAAATTAATGAAATGGGGGATATTGAAGGCAACTCGAGGGGTTCCCTAGAAGGAATTGTGACCTAGAAAACTAAACATGGATGACCTTAGATGATCCCTATGATGAATTTATGTGATTAAAGTGGTAAGTCATGTCTATAAACTAGATGAATATGGGTTGAGACCTAGGATGGGTGAGTGAACCATGTGAAAAGGGAAGTTATAATTTTAATCCTGAAAATCAGTATGATGTGTCTTGTAAATAAAATGTGAAAAGTATATGATGGGTAAATGAATAAATAGTGATGGTATGGATGAGATGGTTTTGGGGAAAGATTTAATTCCCCTATGGGTGTTGATATTTATGAGATGTGTTTAGGGTAGGGTGTCATTCCGCCCAAGGTATTGATATTGATGAGATGGTTCATGGGAAGGGATTTATTCCCCCTGGGTGATGATATTAATGAGATGGTTCTAAGGTAGGGCATCATTTCCCCTTGGGTGATGATTATGGGGTGGTTATAGACATCGTCACCTTTCTCCATGATGTAGATACTAATGAGAAGGTTATAGGGAGGAACACCATTCCTCTCTAGTGTGTATGTTGATGGGGTGGTTACCCAGAGGGGTGAAATTCCCCCTGATGGTGATGTATCATGTTTGGAGACATCCATAAATTTCTAAAGTAGGTATTGTAAATCCTAGGTGTCACTATAGAACCTAAGTGTTGAGAGTGGTTTATTTATTAATTATTTTAATTACTCATTACTATATATTTTCCCTCACGTTGATTGAATATATATATTTGGAGACATTTTTTATAGTGGTCTACTAAGTTTTAATCATGCCTTTCTTAGTCCATCATGGGTACCTAATTAGGCTTCATGGTTATAGGTTAGGTTGAGGGAAAGGGACCTATGATTTCTGGTTGATCTAGCTAGCTAGTATGGAGTATGGGATATGGGATCAGTTTAAGAATTTAGACTAGTTTGGTGGTCCTTCTCATTTTTATTATTTTGATTATTTTGGGGCCTTGATTTATATGATACACTCACTATAAATCCTTTTTATGTATATATGACTTATATTTCATGTGCATTATTCCATTGGATATAGCATAAGTTTAATTTTTTATTAGATTTAGTTATGATGTTTACTTATGATAGTTTATTTAGATCACTATTATTTTCATTAGTTATTTTGTTATTTATATTTATCTAATCTAGGGGTATAGCCTCCATAATTTTTTATGAGAACCTCATTTATATTTGGTAGCCTTTAGCCTATGGGTAGGTTCACCTAAGGTCATGTAATTCTCTAATATGATTACTATTTAGTGAGTTGGGTTGGGACATTATAGGGTGATATGAAGCTATAAATAGTCATATGACACCTTTCTTAGTAGTGAAATAAATAATGGTTTGGTGTTATTGTTGCCTATGTCATTACTCATTTATTCATAGCACCTTGATTCATTAAAAAATTCATGGATTAACTTGGATTATTCACATTTTTTCGTTATAAAAAACATCCAATAAAAGCTTTTCTATTGAAATTAAATCACATAATAATGAATTAATAGATAAAACCCATTAAATTATACTAATTTTATAATTTAGTTTTAAAAACTAAGAATATGATAAAATAAAGTACTTATTCTAAAATTATAAGTATCATGAAGACATTAATATTGAATTTTAGCATGCAAATTTAGTTTATTTTTTCATTAATCAATATCAAGATGTGTTTCTTAATGAATTTGTAGAGTTTCCACTAAAAAGGGAAGTGGATTTTATAAATTATTGTGTACCAGGTTACCACATTGTTATAGATAAGATCAAGTAATTGAAAAATAAATTGGAAGATCTTAAATATAATAGATTCATTAGACAATGTGTGTCACCTTGGGGTGCTTTAGTGAATTTTTATAAGAATTTGTATATGAATTTTTACATGTATATTGACTATTACTGGTTGAACCAAATTAAAATCAAGGGATCTAGGTTATTTTTATTATTGATATTTGGTTAGGTTATCATCTTATTAAATTTCATGCCAAATATGATTCAATGATAGATTTTGAACCTAATATATCCATCTTGAGTTTTTAGTAATGTTTTTTGGGAAGAAAAATTCACAAGTTATTTTAAAAAATTGATGGACCAAGTTTTTCATCCTTATATTGATTCATTTATGATCATATTTATATATAATGTATTAATATATTTGAAATATTATGAGTAAAAAATTTTATATTTATCTATTTCATTGAAAATATTAAGAGAAAACAGATTATATGCTAAGATGTAAAAATTACATTTTTATATTTAAGATTTGAAATTCTTTGGACATGTTTTTTATAAATCAATAATATCAATGGAACTTGAAAATGTGGTAGTTGTAACACTCAGGTGTTTTTTATGAAATATTTACATTAAATAATTTTTATTTTTCAGTATCTTTCTTTCCACGCAATCGTGAGTTTAAATGAACCATCAAATGCCCTTATTATAAAATCATCATTATAGCCTAGCTATTAGGTTTTTAGGAATAATTATAACTAACCTATGAAAATGCATCGTGAATTCATTGGCTATCAATTATTTGTGAAAAATATAAATCAATTTGATATTTTTATTATTGAGTGAATTACCTTTTTTTAATGAAATAATTGAGATATATATGGGTTATATACTTGTTAAAAAAATTTAAATTTATAAAATGTATATTTTAGTCATAGGGTATGAATAAAACCCTATTTGATGTATACAAACCTATTTTTTAAAGGTTAATTTTACACCTTCGAATAGAGAACCCCTTTTAAATTAAGATTTTTAGACATTAATAATTTTTATATGACAACATAAAAATATTATTTTGAATCAGGATATAAGAATTTAATTTTGATTAATTTCTGATATTTTTCTAATAACTTTCATGTTTTGATTAATAGTAAAAATACACTAAATTATAATTGAAAATAAATTTTTTCATTGAAATAATTTATAAAGTTAAATTATATTATTAAATGGTTTCAAAGTATAAATATAATAAATTTTTACCATTTAATATAATATAGTTCATTGGAATTAATTTTACATTAAATTCAGATGTAAAAACATTTCAATCTTTTGCAATATTTTAACTTTTAAAACTCATTTTCTCATTTCAACCATGGGATTAATTTAAAATTAATTATTTCAACTTCTATGTTTTGAATTTTTAAAAATGGATTCCATATTTTGAATTAATTGGTCCAAATTATGTAAATAGATTTATTTTATTTTTAGGAAAAATGAATAATAACTTTGGTAAATTTTATTAACACTGTAAAAGGGTAAATCAGGTAATTAAGGGTAAAAATAATATTATAAAATTTCCCTAAAACTTGTATTAATATAATTGGATCAATATAATTTTCCCTAAAACAGACATGGGTCTAAATGGTATCCATTGGAACCCACTTGGATGATATTATCACATTTAATTTATTTTATTTATATAAAAATGAAATATGTCTCACTCAAACTTTAATAATTAGATTATTTTTAATATAAGGTAATACATAAGATAAATTCAATTATAAATACTCATTTTAAAGATAAATTTTTTTTATCATTATAATTTATTTGTAATTTTTAGGAAATAAATAATTACATTAAATACCTATATTTGGATGATGAAAAAATTAATTAATTGATGAGAAATCAATAAAATGATTTTTATTAAAATATTAATAACCATAAAAGGCCCAAAAACTTGACCAAAAATTATTTTTCAAGTAAATATAGACCATAAGAATCCAATAGTTGACTTATTAACCATTTGGAGGCTTATATAATAGATTATGACTCTTATATTATTTTATTTAAAGTGATGATAAATTTGTCACATTCATGTTTTAAAAGAGTATAACATTTTTAATGTTGGGTTTTTTAGAATAAAAATTCGACTAAAAGTATTATTATGAAATATAATGGATTTATCTTCATCGTATTATTTTATTTTGAATTTTTTTTCAAAAAATAAGTATATTAAATAATTACACAAAATTGAGGTAGTAATTATTTTATTAATGAAGAGATCAAATAATGTTATTAAAAATATTTTAATAAATATAATGTGGGATAATTATTATGTAAAATGATTTTTATATATTAACTTTACCCCTTATTGATATAAGAAAATATTTTTATATAGGTTTAATTCTTATTTTTATGTTTTTAAATATCCATGAAATAAATTGTGTCAAAATTGACACTATTGATATTTTGTCAAAATAAGGTTTTGTTAAATTATTTAAAAATCATAACACATTTTTAAAAATATATAATTATTATTATATTTATAAAATTCTCTAAATTATTAATTTATGGTCTAATTGGATTCAAATAAGTAAATATTTCACCCTTTTAATATTGAAATATTTGTTACCCAAGTCAAAAATTAAATAGAATAACTAAGTGCTAATTAAAATGATAATGCTTAAATTTACATAAAAACTTGTCTAAAATTTATTGGTTGATAATATTACAACCCTATATCATCTAATATTCTAAATTGTGAAATTTTGGAGGTTTTTATCTGGGTTTTGGTTTTATTATAAATTAATATTTTTTGAGGTTTCTAAAAGTGCCTCTCACCTCAATTATAAAAGGGTACTTCCTCCTTCAACTCTTCACTTCATTTTGAGCCTTAAATATTTACCATCCCCTATAAATTTCCATTATAAACTTTCTTAGAGACATTCTAGAGTTCCTTTTCTTCTTCAAAGACTAACTCTAGTGCTCTAAGAGGAGATTTAGAGGAGGCACATCGAAGAAGAGGTAATATCATTTACCGATTCTTTCAAAATTACTTCTTCTTCTACTTCCACCTCATGAGTTGTTTCATTATAAAGTAATAAATCTAGTAGTAATTATATACATAGAGGTTATTATGATTATTTAATAAATATTTTCCACCTTCTACCCATCCTATGAAAAATAAAATCACCACGCATGCGTACGTATGGCTTACTATCTCCATGTCGTTGTGTAATCCATTTTTCACCACCACCTTACATGGATGGGTATAATGATGGAATTAATAAATATATATATATGATTAATATAAAATGATATTTATTCTTAGATAATATACACCATCAACTTCATTTCTATTCAAAATTTATGGGAACGATATTGTTGCTCGTGCGTACATACGGTTTATCGTCTCTAGGGTGTGATGTGATTCATTATACATAATATTCATTAAAGTGTGATTATATAAATGAATTTATTAAATATATATTAAATATATTATACGAATACCATTCTAAAAATTATATAACTATAACCTAAAAATAGTAATGATAACTTATCTGAAAAAGCATGTATAAGAACATAAAGCAGTCAATACCTGAATAACAAGTAACAATGAAATGTTACAAACAAATAGATAAAAATATGATCATAAATGTTATCATAAAAATTATTATGATTATGGAATAAATTAGTAACATTATTTAAATCATTATATAGGGGTTTTAGTTACATATGAATCATATCTGACCTATGGTAAGGGATAACTTTGCAAATCTTGTTTTTATCCAATATTGATTATTTGTAAATATTTACTAGGGTATATTTATCATCCACGTCCATGTTTCCAAAATATGTATTTAAAAATATTATTTATATAATTATATAATTTTTTAAAGTCAATTTCACCCATTTTTGAATTTTTACTAAATTGTATGAATGGAATCTTTTGTTGGTTTCAGTATGAGGTACTTTTTGACTTTTCTAGTAAAAGTAAGAGAAGAATATTTTTTAACTTGTATAGAATGAATGGATTTTTAAGATTTTATAATTATTTATTTACTTAAAGCTTACCCAAAAATATTACAAGGTTATTTTTATATAAAATTATTTCTTCTAAAATTGTGGGGCATTTTGATGAAGGAAAACATTTTTTAAGAAGAAAGGATATTTTCCTCAGAAATTAATTTCAAGTGTTTACTAAAAATTATTTTCCATATAAGATGACACTCATTAAATAGAGTTATATTTTTATACCTATTATTATGATTATTTTATTGTGTTTATTATGGAATTTTATTTAGGAAATCCATTTGTTTAATATCAATTATGATGGAATGATGATTAAGAAACCCATTTTATTTCATGGGTTATGATATGGTGAATGTTTTTATGTTTTTGTGGAACACTTAAGAATAGTTTTATTATGAGATGGGTGGCACCTATATCTCCCTCTAATACATTGGGTAAAGATTTATATCTCATGATATAGACATGACTAGAATGGAAATTAAATCTGGTTCAGTAATACAAGGCTGGGACAAAGAGTGAACTCAGTTCAGTAATGGACCTTGTTTGCTATGATGGTATCAAGAATGAGAATTGACTAATATTAAATGATTTTCTATGCTTATGTGTGTATGCCAAAAAATTTCATGTCTTATTTTATTACTATTGGGATTACATTTCACTTTTATTATTTATCCCATGACATGATATTATGATATTTTATATGCAAGATAATATTTTCAAATGTTATGTTCTTATGATTATGATATGATTGATATTTCCCTTATTTACCCTTACTGATCATTTGATCTCACCCTTTCATATGTTAATTTTCCCCAGGCCATGAACAAGGGTATTAAATAAGATATTTTAAAAAAGGAGTCTAGTTATGAAGAAATAAGTGGGAGACAATGTTGATGTTTTATGAACCAATTTATTTTTTCCAGTTTCTAAAGACACTAAACCTATACAGTCCTGGTGTTGTTTTTGTTATGTTATTTAATAAATATTCTTCAATGTTGAATTAATATCTATATGTAAATTATGGGACATTATAGTTAGTATCAGAGCAAAGTTATAGTTAACCTTTGGAAACTTTGATGAGAGACCTTAGTAATAACCCTTAGGATATGTATAAGTATAGGTTACAATAATATCCTAGTATTTTAGAGATGTTCATGAATAACCTAGTATAAAACCTAAAGTTTCATAAATTGAAATTTTATTGTGTGGTTTTCACATTATGATTAGTGTTTCTCACACTATGATTCTTGATATTAGTTAATGGATGGAACATGAAGGAACTATGTTAATGCCAAATGTGATGGTCAATTAAATGATTGTCCCACTAAGAAACCAAATTTTATGGGATCTAGAATGAAAAATCTTGTAACCATGCTAACACAACTTTATCAAGCTTTGAATCCCGTCGGACTTCCAAACGATCAAAGTAGGGAGCAACATTCTATTGAATCCTTCATAAGGTAGCGCCCACCTTCATTCAGCAGGTCTTCTAATCCATTAGTGGCTGAAAAATGGATCAGTACCAATGAAAATATATTTTTAGTTCTACAATGTTCTGAACATGATAATGTCATCTTAGTAGTATATCATTTGGAAGGTGAAGCTGGTCAATGGTGGAATCTTATCAAGAATACGAGGAAAAGATATGAAATTGAGTCCATGAAATGATACAAGTTCACGAACTTATTTTTCAATAAGTACTTTCCTAATATTCTTTGAACAAATAGAGATAAGGGGTTCCTTGAACTTTAGAAAAAGGATGATGAATCTTTCGGTACCTACGAAGAAAATTTTACAAGACTTTCAAGGTATGATTTTGGAATTATTATCTAACCTGAGAGTAAAATTCATTGATTCTTTAGTTTCTTAAAACCAAGTATCTGAAGG
Organism: Viscum album; assembly: GCA_963277665.1. Classification (NCBI taxonomy): domain Eukaryota; kingdom Viridiplantae; phylum Streptophyta; class Magnoliopsida; order Santalales; family Viscaceae; genus Viscum; species Viscum album. Next base: position 2,000,161,785 of record OY728150.1, on the reverse strand, counting down.
GAGTTAGTCATAAGGGACTTCAATAACTACAAGGAAATTGTTTTATGATCTCTCAAGGTTGAGATAGAGATTGGAGTAACCAATCAGTCATATGGGTTTGATAAGAAGAGAAAAGTAAAATTTAAAGGAGAATATAAAGACCACACTGAAAAGAAGATGAGTTATACCTTATGCTAAAAGTGTGGAAAGAAACATGTAAGGGATTGACTTAAATGGCCTAGTAAATTTTTTAAGTATAAAAAAGAATTTCATCAGGCAGTTGAATGCCAAAGTGATGATAAAAATATGTCTAATGATGAGAACAAAGAAAAGGCTACACAGAATGCACCTTCTACACTTCAATGCTACAAGTGAAAGGAAATGTTTCATTATGAGAATAAATGCCCTAATCCAAGGGTTATTGATGATGATCAATGTTAATAAACTCTTAAGGCTAAAGAAAAAGGAAAGTCACATGAAATCACTATCAGTGACATGGAGTATGATAATGAAGTAGTGAAAGGTACACTTACCTTTCACTCTAAAGTAGAAAATGTTTTATTTGACTCTAGATCCACCCACTCTTTTATTTTTGAAGAATTTTATAAGAGTATCGCCGTATTACCTCAACAATTAGATTTTGAGTTATCTATGAAAACTCCTAATGGAACAACAGTCACAGAAAAATTTTATAATTCTTCTCTAATTGATTTTTTTGTGAAAGTGCTTCCTACAAATCATGTGATCCTTCCTATAATGAAATTTGATGTGATTTTTGGCATGGATTGACTTTCTCTATATGGATATCATATCAATTTCCAAGGAAGGGAAGTCACATTTCATATTCCAGATCAATATATGGTCATATATTGATGCAAGTATGAATATAAACTTATAGTATAAATTTCTTCCATCTTATGGGTCATGATTCCTATAAATAAAGATTATTGTTTCTGACGCTTTTGTCGGGGTGCGTGCATCTGTCAGTGGGGATGCGCAGCTGTTTCCGCACATTCCTACTTTCCAAAGGCGGGCAGCATTCGTTCCTTATTCAGGGATGTCTGATCCTTGATCTAAACGGGATGATGGGATGTCGGTTCTTTATTATGTGGATTCCTCCTCAGAACTTGTCACCTAGTCCGGGTCTCCCTCATAGATTAAGTCATGGTTCATGAATCTCGTTCTCGGTTCCATATCTTTATGGATTCCAGTTAATTACACTACTTTCGTTAGGACATTCCAGGGGGTCTTGACTTGGTAGCAACCTTCGGTCGGAGTAGACGGAAACATCAGGCATGTCGGGGCATCTCTGGAAGCATGGACATTGGGTAACCTATATTCTTCCTCATAAGAGGGAATCTCAAGGGTGCCAAACTCGAGGCATCCCACTTTGAATTTGGGGAATCATATGTCATAGGCATGCATATGAGGTTTTCCTCATCTTCCCATGTTTATCATAGGGTATGCCACAAGTTTAACGTCTAGCAAAGATGGTTATGCCCAAGGTGTGTCTTCTGAGGTTTTCCTCAGGAATCTCGTGTTTAACATGAGGTAGGCCACGGGTTTAACGTCTTTCGGGGACGGTTATGCCATAGGCATGTCTTTCGAGGTTTTCCTCAGGCATCTCATGTTTAACATGAGGTAGGCCGCGAGTTTAACATATTGCTGAGAAAGAATGAGGGTGGTCAAGAAGTCCCATAGAGACGGATCAGAGGTGGTGTGTCCCATAGAGGGGAGATGTCACACTATGAAAGATGATCTGGACACCGCTGAGGGTGCGGGGAGAGTGCACCCCAGAATGGGGGACACCAAGGTTTACTGTTGGCTGGGATTGAACCACATAGAGGTTTCCTATGTACCATGTGCAGACAACAGGGATCAAAACCCACGTAGTTCGAAGGGGTATTGAATCAGGGTGTACATAGAGGAAAACAACCTGAATACATGATGGGGCTTACATGTGGATAGCGGCCCAGGTACTGCTAGGAGTAGTGAAGAAATGGATGTCATGATCCCACCGGGATGTGTCGGCCCGGGTAAGAATCAGGATGGATGATGGAGAGTTTAATGAAGTGGAGGGGAAATGAGATGGAACTGACGTGAGGATGACAGTGATGTTGGGCTTGAGTCTTGAAGAGACTTCCTAAGTATCCTATTGGTAGGGAATCAAAGTCTGCGTAGTTTAGTTGGAATGATGGGACTCCTGAGGAGGTGGCTCATGGGAATGGACGCATGGATCGGGCCTAGAGGAAGTGGAACCTCTTGGACAGGGCATGACCTTCCCGAGACACATAGGCTCGAGGGAGAGATCAGGATGAGATATGAGTGATGGGTTTGAGCCTCAGGGATGCTTCCTACATATCCTCATGGTAGGGAATCAAAGACCACGTAGTTCAGATGGAGATTACAGTTTAACGTCATGTGGGATGGGGGTGAACCGACGTGAAGGGGGTCGGAATGACCGGGTGGTGGGCTTTAACCTCGTGGAGGCTTCCTACGTACCATGCCTTGACATGGATCAAATTCCTCGTAGTTCAAGAAGGTGTGTCAGAGAACCAACGTGAATAAGGACCTTAGCTCAGGTGGATGGCAGGCTTGAACCTCAGGGAGGCTTCCTACATACCATGACTTGACATGGATCAAAGACCACGTAGTTCAGGATGGTGGCATTGGAGAACCGACGTGAAGGAGGTCAGAACGACCGGGGTTGTGGGATTGAACCTTGGGGAGGCTTCCTGCGTACCATGCCTTGACATGGATTAAAGTCCTTGTAGTTTAGGAGGTGGAAGTGTCGGAGGACCGACAAGAATAAGGAACTTAGTCCAGATGGGTGGTGGGCTTGAACCTCAGGGAGGCTTCCTACATACCTTTCCTTAGTAAGGATCAAAGTCCCCGTAGTTCGGGTGGGAAGGTACAGTTTAACGTCATGCGGGATGAGGGTGAACCGATGTGGAGGACGTTGGAACAACCGAATGGTGGGCTTGAACCTTGTGGAGGATTCCTACATACCATGCCTTGACATGGATCAAAGTCCCCGTAGTTCGGGTGGGGTGTGTCGGCGAACCGACGTGAATTAGGACATTTGTCTGATGGGTGATGGGCTTGAACCTCGTGAGGTTTCCTACGTACCATGCCTTGACATGGATCAAAGGCCACGTAGTTCCGGATGGGGTGCATTAGTGAACCGATGTGAATAAGGATTGGGGGTTTGATGGGTGATGGGATTGAACCTCATGAGGCTTCCTACGTAACTTGCCTTAATAAGAATCAAAGTCCCCATAGTTTGGGTGGTGATTCATCAGCGAACTGACATGAATGCGGACCCGGGGATCCACTGGTGGTGGGCTTGAACCTCAGGGTGGCTTCCTATGTACCATGCCTTGACATGGATCAAATACCATATAGTTTAGTGTAAGGTCCCAACTCCAGAAACCCAAGATTCGGTGCCTTCTGAACATGATGTGTGTCTTGAAATAAAAACATGAATTGAAATAACACACTTCATGCCCCATACAGAGGAACGAGTGCGGCTCGGGCTCTGGGAAACCGGAAACTTCTGAAAGGATTCATCTTTTAAAAGCTATTACCTAAAAAATTTAAATCAAAATGTAGGGTGAGCATTGAAATACTCAGTAAGGGGTTTTAAAAATAAAAATAGTGTGACTTTTGAAAACATTCATTTAAAAAAATTACCCATGGAACATTCTCTTAAGGAGAATTGTAACACATAACATCAAAGTGCTCAATCAAGATTTTCAAGGAACATATGAAAAAATTATGAAATTTCTCAAAGTAGTAATAATGGCCTTCATAAACAAGTACGACATGTGATACTTAGTATAAAATTAAACAGTTAAGAGTAATTCATAATCAAAGTTGCGTATAAATTAAACAACTTAAATTTCATTTGCTGGTTACTATCTTACTAAGTGATAAACACAAAACATGATTCAAACTTATACTAGTGAAATAAGAACTTTATAAAGGCAATGGTCATGAAAGAATAGGAATTTTATCTTGAAAAGAACTTGTAACATAACTTGAATTATGTGGAATCAACATTTAACTTAGACAATTATTTCCATATCACCAAGGTCCATCCCCAAGGTGTCATTAAAAATTACCAAGGTCCATCCCCAAGGTATCATTAAACTGGTCATCTCTAGATATTAAGTCTTTACCCAATACATTGGAGTGCTATCAGGGCGCACCCTTAATTTGTCTTTATTATAATGTGATCCACATCGTTTATACTTAAACGGTTGGTATATTAAAGATATCCCATACTACCTTGAATAACTAATTCATTTCAATATTACCCAAGGTGTCCCATACCACTTTGGGTAATCTAATTTCTTAGTTCATTATCGTGACATGTCAAAGGCCTGCATTATGTACAATAATAACTAAAATGAATAATGAACCATTAAACATTTCTCTAGTATATGATACGACAATTAACATTGCAAAATATGTCAATAACTAATCAAAGTCATACATATTTTAGTAAACATTCTTTGCACACAATCTAATTACCAAATCATATAAAAGGATGATATAATAAATGATGAATCTTTAAAATTATTATTTCATGGAAATGAAATGCTTAAAGAAAACACTTGTCATTAGTATGGTGATAAACAAGTCATTAAACCGTAGCTTGATTAACTAATAACATTCACCAAAGTAGGTTCATTGCATAATAAGATAATAAATGGACACAACATGATAACATGGTCCCATAATTCCTAAATCCTCTATCATATTTTAATCAAGCCAAAATACACACTTTATCGTAAAACACATCATGGGTAATGTCAAATAAACTTCTTTAATAAAACATGATTATCATAAAATAAGAATTTACTTAAAGATTGATATTCATCCTTTAAAAATCATAAATTTGATTTGTATTGGACTACATGTATATGAGTACATAGATATATATATATACAAACTTTACAAAAAGGGGGTTTTCATGAAAAAAATAGTTTCAAACAACCCTCATAAATATATAATACCTAGTATAACATAATGGATAATATTGGAAATCCGAAAATAGCTTGGGTTTGGGTTATAAATATATTTATATACATATAAAAAACTGTATATTTCGAATATTTATATATGTATAGTTTTTGTGAAATAAAACTGAATGAAAAAAATCAAAACTTAACACCCAAACGTCATGTCCTACATAGGTCTATCCAACTAAAAAAAACATAACCTATATTCATATAAAATATATATATATATAACCCGTATACATGAACTATATTTTAAAGGGTTGCTTTTTAAAACAAAGCAAGATAATCCCTTGCACTTGTAATTGTAGTAAATTTTAGGGAAAACACCCCTAAAAACGTATTAAAACTAGATGGTTTTCATTATACATATTTATATATATATATATATAAACCTTATATACCAAAATATAGAAGAGTAGTATTTCTTAACGAAAGAAAAACATAAAACATCCTTACTTTTAACCTACTGAAAACATGATGGCAAACCATTTTGAAAACAATACAAACCTAGGGGTTTGTATTAGGTATATATACATATATAAATTGTATATATCGGGTGTATAAAGTGTATATTTCTCCAAAAATGAAAACAAAGTATGCAAGAACCCTTACAGTGATTAAGGAGGATGCTCGGAACAAAAGGGAGCTCGTTGGTTTTGCTGGAGAGTTCGGAAGGAGTTCTGGAGGAGAAGAAGTCGTCAGGGTTTCATAAGGCAAGAGTGGGGTTTAAGTAGAGGCTCCGGTGCAACAAGTGACTCGACCCCAAGGGTAGGATGGTGTAGAGAAGACAGGATAACAGTGCCCTAGGAGGGGGGGTGCGGGGGTCAAGAGGAGTAGTGAAAAAGTAGGAGGTCGAGGCATCCTCGGGTGTGCAGGCCTACTGGTGCAGGACCCCGACGCGAGGAAGAAGAGGCTATAGGGGTGCAGCATAGAGATGCAACGAATGGCCCGGATCAGAACAGGCGAGATCGGATGGTTGGAGGAAGAGCGGGAGATGGGTTGAGCGATTTCAAAGATCCAACGGTCGGGATTAGATCTCACGAGAGATCAAACGGTCATGGAAATAAGCAGGGGCAATCGCATGGTTAATGAAATTGGACGGATGATTGAAGCAGAAATCAATCGAATGGTTCAGAACGCACAGAATGCATTCCACATTGAAACGAACCGAAGAAGAGGAATGGTTTATATCTCAGAACGCGCTGCCTTTGTAGAAATAACACAAACACACACACGAGGGCCTTATACACGGGCCCCATGTGGGCCTTGGGACAACCCTACGCAATGCACGCCGCATTCCTTATACACGGGCCCGCGTGCGACTGGACGAAGATATTCTCACCTCAGACCTAGTTGACACCTCTACACCGATCGAGATCCTGATGGTTGGTACCTCGGGTCCCTAAGGGCTCGGTCTCGGCCTTGAGGACTTGTCCCCAAGGGATGCCCTCGGCTTGGCCAGGTCCCAACCTAAATTTTTATTAAAAAAATATTTAGATATACAAAATACATAGTACAAGTATACTTAGTTTCAAAATAGTGTGAAATATGAATATTGGTAAAAATTGAATTTGTATACAATGAAATAAATAGTTTTAACTTAAAATTTTCAAATCTAAAATCCAATTTATAATATAATCTACTATTTGATTCACAAAATTCTTTTTAAAAGACCAATAGTTTTCCCCAATTCAAAATACATAGTTTTAGAGATCCAATAAGATATATTTGTAGGATTGGTATAGAGTATGAGGTTTCTAACCCCTGATACCAATTGTAGGATTGGTATAATGATGTATATGCTCAATATGTAAGAGGGGGGGGGTGAATTGTATACTTTAAAAATTCCTTTGGAACCTTTAAAGTTAGTTATGATTAACTGTGTTTTCTTTAAGAAAAGGAAAGAGATAAGTTTAACAAAGTTAAACTTAAGAAAATTCACAACACCTCTAACACCAAATGAAAAACTCGGAATAAGGAATGAAGTTATAAACATCAAGTCCTATTTACTTTCTTAAAACTGGAAAGAGATTCCGAAAGTAGGTTCCGGAAATATGGTTCCGGAAATTGAAACTTAACAAAAGATTACAATATGAGATTCTACCTTAAAGCGTATAGAATCTAAATGAAACAGATTACAAGTAAGGAAGTATAAGAAAGTTATAATTTCCTTATAATACAAAATGCAGTGGAAACAAACAAGTAGTAAAACTACAAGTAACAAGATATAAGTCTTTTAACCCAAAGAGAAGGGTATCCAACAACCTTGGATAAAGGTCCCTTGATTTATACTTTCAATCAAGTCTATCTTACCCACACGAAGGTAAGACCTCGATACGAAGATCAGAGTCTCTGTCTTGCTATCCCCGCAAGCCCTCAATTTCAAGGTAGTTGGCAACCTCTGTCTTCCTCAGCAAGGAAGCCCTCGAACTTCAAGGTAGTCGGCACCTCTGTCTTCCTATCCTCGGAAGTCCTCGAATGTAATCACCAACATTAAGAGATGCACGAAGCTTTGAGAGTTAATAATAGCCTCTCTCTCTAGAAATCTCTTCAAGCATGTAATCACATGAGTCGAAGATCAGTCATCATTGAGCTCTTTCAAATGAGCTCCTATTTATAGGCAAGGTCGGCCTTCTTTCCAACGGTCATATTTTCCTTAAAAATCGGAGGGACCTGTACACGTGTAACTTAACAAACGGTTAGTTTATAACAGAATAGATGACATCGTTTTATAACAAAACAAGTGTAACAGAATGTATGACATCATTTAAAGTCTAACTCAAAAGTTCGGAGTGTAAACAAAAATATTTTTTCGGAGTCTAAATAATTTCGGAGTGTATAAAACAAATATGATCAGATTCTGTTTAATAGGTGAATTTGGAGTGAGAATTCGTAATGAGAATTCATCAACAGAATTCGTAATGAGAATTCATCAACAGAATTCATAATGAGAATTCGTCATCAGAATTCGTAATGAAAATTCATCATCAGAATTCGTAATGAGAATTCATCATCAGAATTCGTAATGAGAATTCATCATCAGAATTCGTAATGAGAATTCGTCATCAGAATTCTTAATGATAATTCTTCATCAGAATTCGTTATGAAAATTTTTCATCAGAATTCGTAATGAGAATTCGTATCCAGAATTTGGAGTAGAACTTTATCAGAGTTTGTATCCGGAATTCGGAATGATACTTCATTATAGTTCTCATCTGGAATTAGGTATTAAAAACATAATGTTTCCTATCAAAGTTTCAAATGATTCCGAGAATATAGAAATGAATCCGAAACATATACTTAAGAAATATATGAATGAAAATATGATAAGGAAAATTTTTCTTACAAAAGCGATCTTCCTTATAAAAGCGATTTTCCTTATAAAAGTGATTTTCCTTATAAAAGTGATTTTCCTTATAAAAGAAATTTTCCTTATAAAAGAGATTTTCCTTATAAAAGAAATTTTCTTTATAAAAGCGATTTTCCTTATAAAAGCGATTTTCCTTATAAAAGAGATTTTCCTTAAAGAAAGGTATTTGTGATTTTCAAAACAAGAAGGAATGGAAAAGTCATAAGGAAAACCTTATTGACTCAACAATATTTTTCAATTATTACAGATACCCTTTAAACATAACCTTCATAACATTTTAAAATACTAAGTTTTCAACCATATAGGTATCCATCGAGATTTTGTAAAAACAAATAGATTTATTTTCAAAAATATTCTTTTTATTTTAAAACTATGATTTTTTTTAAAAACATCTAGACATATTAAAATATTTGAAATATCATAAGATTATAAGAGCATTACAAAAACCAAGATTTTATATAAAGATAAACTTTATCAATGGAAACCCAAAGGTTATTTTGAAAACCCCAGCAGTTAAATATATAACGGTCATAATTTCGTAAAGGACCATTATAAAAATAGGGGGTAGGGTGTTTCACATTTTCAAAACACTTTACCTTAAGTGGATGGATCTCCTCATTCCACTGGTGCTGGGTATGTGTGTTGTGGTTCTGGCTATTATGTTTTTCACACTGACAGACCCATAAGATGAATACTATCTGATTACTCGAGTTGTGATTCTTAGTAGTCTTGTTGTGGCCATTTTAAGTCTTGCACATGGTGTTCTTGGTTGGTTTGGGTCTTTGTAGTAATGTAACATTTTGATGTATACCAGTTTTCTTTATTCCCCTTTTTTCATCTATTTAGTTTCAATCCCTTTATTGGTACCAAAAACAAACCATGTAAAAAAAGAACATCATTATAAAACATAACATTGTTCACTTAGTCAAGTTTGAAAATCCTGGGGCGTCACATTATCCCCCCTTAAAAGAATTGCATCCTCGTAATTCCTTTCATACAAACTAACTAAGAGGAAGCTCTCAGTTGTTTCTACTATATTCCCCATTGTGGGAAATCATCAGGTGTGCTCAGTGGAAGGCCCATATTGACACTCAGCTCATCAAGTTCTCTGATCCAAATACACTTGGGGCAGAAGGGGTTGAACTCATGTGTGGAACACTTGGGATTCCAGAGGGAGGTTCGAACAGTACAGAGTTTGGAAATGTCCATATGTACAAACATACGGAGAACTCTCCGAATTATGTCCCATTCGAGAATATCTAAATCATAGACATTTTCATACAGGTTAACGCTGAGGAGTTGGTACATATAGGTCGCACAAACATTTCCCTCTAAGGCACCCTATTGAAATTTTACTCTGGACGGGTAGTTCCGGCATAGGGTGAAACACAGGAAGAGCCCTTCATGGTACTTCCCCCTCTGCTCATGATCGGACAATTGTGATGAGCCTATGTGGTAGAATATGGAAGAGTTTCCTTGACAGGTGTGGAGAATCTCCAGACCATTTGTCACCTCAAACAACTGTTTGCATGTTTCTCAAAGGTTTGCGAAGGGATGATACTCATCTTCACATGTTTTGATCACAATGATATCCTATATCTCGGTAGGAAGAGATAGCATGTGAGTTCATCCTTCCATCTGAAAGTTCAAGAGGAGAGTTCACTTACTTAAAAACCATTCAAAGGTATAGGCAAAGCTAAGAAAGGAAAGGGAAAGGAAACATTTCAATAAACATAAGTTTATTATTAAACATCAGTACTTGAGTTTTTCCCTAATGGTTTACTGCACGAACTCCACACAAAGAGGCAAAACTCCCTATCTCCTCAAACCAAACACAGGTTGAGCATTCAGGGTTAAAATCATGGGGGCACTTGTGACATATCCTGAGTTTAGCATGAGGGGTATGAAGTTGGGAGATGTCAGAATACACTTGTTGTCTACAAGACAGTCGGGTGGACTCATCTTCTAACATTTTGAAGTTCAAAAACTCACCCCAGAAGCCATAGTTCAAGATTTGACAAGGGTAGGCCGCTCGGAGTTCACCAGCAGCAGCAGCCTCTTGAAAAGTGTCGAGGGTCATAAAGCCAAAGTTCTCACATGCCATCAACATCAGGAAAAGTCCCTCATGGTACCTTCCCCAATGTACATAGGAGGTAAACAGGGTAATCATCATAAAGAGGTAATCCATTCCTAACCCCTGGTGTAGCTGGAGCACCCGAGGTGAGTTGGACACGTCGTAAAGGTGTTTGCATGTCATGTGGATATGGGAAAAGTTTATAAAATTATCCCAGCTAGCTAAAGAAACAATGGTCTCTAGGGACTCAGTGGGGAGAGACAAAAGATTAATACCTTCATTTTCCATCTGAAAATTAAGAAAACTCATTTTTTAGTAATACTGAAGTATATTTTTCCTTGTTTCAGTTCTGGTTTTCCAAAGTTGTCCAAACCGAACCCTCTAATACTAACTGTAAGGTCCCGACTCCAGAAACCCAGAATTCAGTGCATTCTGAACATGATGTGTGTCTTGAAATAAAAACATGCATTGAAAAAACACACATCATGCCCTATACAGAGAAAAGAGTGCGGATCGGGCTCTGGGAAACCGGAAACTTCTGAAACGATTCATCTTTTAAAATATGTTACCTGAAAATTTTAAATCAAAACATAGGGTTAGCATTGAAATACTCAGTAAGGGGTTTTAAAAATAAAGACAGTGTGACTTTTTAAAACACTCGTTTAAAAAAATTACCTGTGGAACATTCACTTAAGGAGAACTGTAACACATAACATCCAAGTGCTCAATCTAGATTTTCAAGGAACATATGAAACAATTATGACATTTCTCAAAGGAGTAATAATGTTCTTCATAAACAAGTACGACATGTGATACTTAAGTATAAAATTAAACATTTAAGAGTAATGCATAATCAGAGATGCGCATAAGGGAAACAACTTCAATTTCATTTGTTGTTTACTATCTTACTAAGTGATAAACACAAAACATGCTCAAAACTTATACTAGTGAAATAAGAACTTTATAAAGGCAATGTTTGTGAAAGAATAGGCATTTTATCTTGAAAATAACTTGTAACATAACTTGAATTATGTGGCATCAACATTTAACTTAGACAATCATTTCTGTATCACCAATTTCCATCCCCAAGGTGTCATTAAAAATTACCAAGGTCCATACCCAAGGTATCGTTAAACTGGTCATCTCTAGAGATTAAGTCTTTACCCAATGCATTGGAGCGCTATCAGGGTGCACCCTTAATTTGTCTTTATTATCATGTGAGCCACATCGTTCATACTTAAACAGTTTTTATATTCAATATGTCCCATACCACCTTGAATAAATCATTCATTTTCATATTACCCAAGGTGTCCCATAACACTTTGGGTAATTTAATTTCTTAGTTCATTATCGTGACATCTCAAAGGCCTGAATTATGTACAATAATAACTAAAATAAATAATAAACCATTACACATTTTTCTAGTACATGATACAACAGTTAACATTGCAAAATATGTCAATAACTAATCAAAGGCATGCATAGATTAGTAAACATTCTTTGCACACAAGATAATTACCAAAGCATATAAAAGGATGATATAATAAATGATGAATCTTTAAAATTATTATGTCATGGAAATGAAATTCATAAAGAAAACACTTTCCATTAGGATGGTGCTAAACATGTCATTAAAACATAACTTTATTAACTAATAACATTCATCAAAGCAGGTTCATTGCATAATAAGATAATAAATGGACACAACATGATAACACGGTCCCATAATTCCTAAATCCTCTAACATATTTTAATCAATCCAAAATACACACTTTATCGTAAAACACATCATGGGTAATGTCAAATAAACTTCTTTAATAAAACATGATTTGCATAAAATAAGAATTTACTTAAAGATTGAAATCCATCCTTTAAAAATCATAAATTTGATTTGTATTGGACTACAACTACATGAGTATATATATATATACAAAGTTTACAAAAAATGGGGTTTTATGAAAAAAATAGTTTCAAACAACCCTCATAAATATATAATACCTAGTATAATATACTGGATCATATTGGAAATCTGAAAATAGCTTAGGTTTGGGTTATAAATATATTTATATACATATACAAAACTGTATATTTTGAATATTTATATATGTATAGGTTTTGTGAAATTAAACTGAATGAAAACAATCAAAACTTAACACCCAAACGTCCTGTCCTACATAGGTCGATCCAACTAAGAAGAAAAGATAACATATATACATATAAAAAATATATATAGATAACCCGTATACATGAACTATATTTTAATGGGTTTCTTTTTAAAACAAAGCTAGATAATACCTTGCACTTGTAATTGTAGTAAATTTTAGGGAAAACACCCCTAAAAACATTTTAAAACTGGATGGTTTGCATTATACGTATATATATATATATATATATATATATATATATAAACTGTATATACCAAAACATAGAAGAGTAGTATTTCTTAACGAAAGAAAAACATAAAACATCCTTAATTGTACCCTACTGAAAACATGATGGAAACCCCTTTTGAAAACAATAAAAACTGAGGGGTTTGTATTAGGTATATATACATATATAAACTGTATATACCGAGTGTATAAAGTGTAGATTTCTCATAAAATGAAAACAAAGTATGCAAGAACCCTTATAGTGATTAAAGAGGATACTCGGATCAAAAGGGAGCTCGTTGGTTTTGCTGGAGAGTTCAGAAGGAGTTTTGTAGGAGAAGAATCTGTCGGGGTTTCATGAGGCAAGAGGGGGGTTTAAGTAGAGGCTCTGGTGCAATAGGTGACTCGACCCCAAGGGTAGGTCGACTTAGAGAAGAAAGGATAACAGTTCCCTAGGAGGGGGGTGTGTGGGGGTCAAGAGGAGCAGTGCAAAAGGAGTAGGTCGAGGCATCCTTGGGTGTCCAAGCCTACTGGTGCGGGACCCCGACGTGAGGAAGAAGATGCTAGAGGGGTACGATGTGGAGATGCAAAGAATGGCCCAGATCGGAACAGGCGAGATCGGATGGTTGGAGGAAGAGCTGGAGATGGGTTGAGCAATTTTAAAGAACCAATGGCCGGGATTAGATCTCGCGAGATATCGGAAGATCATGGAAATAAGCGGGGGCGATCGCGGGGTTAAGGAAATCGGACGGATGATTGAAGAAGAAATCGATCGAATGGTTCAGAATGTGTGGAATGCATCCCACATCGAAACGAACCGAAGAGGAGGCGTGGTTTATAACTCAGAACGCGCTGCCTTAGGAGCAATAACACAAACACACACACCAGGGCCTTATACATGGGCCCCATGTGGGCCTTGGCCCAACCCTACGCAACGCGCGGTGTGGGCCTTATACGTGGGCCCATGTGCGACTGGACGAATCTATTCTCAGCTCGGACCTAGTTGACACCTCTACACCGCTCGGTATCCCGATGGTCGGTACCTCGGGTCCCTAGGGGCTCGGTTTCAGCCTTGAGGGCTTGTCCCCAAGGGATTCCCTCGGCTTGGCTGGGTTCCAACCTATATTTTTATTAAAAAATTATTTAGATATACAAAATAAATAGTACAAGTATACTTAGTTTCAAAATAGTGTGAAATATGAATATTGGTAAAATTTGAATTTTTATACAATGAAATAAATAGTTTTAACTTAAAATTTTCAAATATAAAATCTGATTTATAATATACTCTACTATTTGATTCACAAAATTCTTTTTAAATGACCAATAGTTTTTCCCAATTCAAAATACATAGTTTTAGAGATCTAATAAGATATATTTTTCAATTATTACGGATACCCTTTAAACATAACCTTCATAGCATTTTAAAATACTATGTTCTCAACCATATAGGTATCCATCAAGATTTTGTAAAAACAAATAGATTTATTTTCAAGAATATTCTCTTTATTTTAAAACTATGATTTTTTTAAAAACATCTAGACATATTAAAATATTTTAAATATCATAAGATTATAAGAGCATTACAAAAACCAATATTTTATATAAAGATAAACTTTATCAAGGGAAACCCAAAGGTTATTTTGAAAACCCTAACGGTTAAATATATAATGGTCATAATTTCTTAAAGGACCATTATAAAAACAGGGGGTAGGGTGTTTCACATTTTCAAAACACTTGACCTTAGGTGGATCGCTCTCCTTATTCCACTGGTGCTGAGTACGTGTGTTGTGGTTCTGGCTAATATGTTTTTTCACACTAACGGACCTAGAAGATGAATACTATCTGATTACATGAGTTGTGATTCTTAGCAGTATTGTTGTGGCCATGTTAAGTCTTTAACATGGTGTTCTTGGTTAGTTTGGGTATTTGTAGTAATGTAACATTTTGATGTATACTAGTTCTCTTTATTCCCCTTGTTTTTCATCTATTTAGTTTCAATCCCTTTATTGTTACCAAAAAAACCATGTAAAACAAGAAAATCATTATAAAACATAACATTGTTCACTTAGTCATGTTCGAAAATCATGGGGTGTCAGATTCAGTATGGTGTGGAATACAGTTTAACATCATTCGGGACAGGGGTGAACCGACATGAAGGAGGTCGGAATGACTGAGTGGTGGGCTTGAACCTCATGGAGGCTTCCTACGTACCATGCCTTGACATGGATCAAAGTCCACGTAGTTTTGGTGTATAGTTTAATGTCATGCGGGACGGGGTGATCAGGGATTACACTCTGAGGTAGCTCAAAGTGTTTCATGGTCGGTGATCACTCTATGCTCACGGGAGTCATGCTCAGTGTTAGAAACAAGAGGTTGTAGGGACCTGACGATCATGTCGCGAAAGGTGCGTATGTGGGAAGTGAAGAGGGGATTACACGTTGCGCAGCCCAAGGTGCTAGGACTTGCTCTAGGATGAAGGCTCGGGTGCCGCAATGGAGTAGCAATAGTGAATGGGGCTTACGCTAGGAAGCTGCCTGGGTGCCACTATGGAGCAGCAATCGTAGATGGGGCTTATGCAAGGATGATGCCTGGGTGCCTCTATGGAGCGTCAATAGTGGATGGGTCTTACACAAGGATGCTTCCCATAATTTCTTCCTCATGTCTGGCCATGAGGGCATCCCAACTCGCTGGTGGGTTGAGGAATTTACCTATGCACTAGTGAAAAAGTGGGATAATGCCAAGGGGCGTTGGAATCTGTCCAAACAAAGGGAGATGAAAAGTGTGAATCACATGCCCGACATTCGAAACGCAGTGAGGGTGGCATGAAGATGGAGGATAATTGTTGACCATGTTTGAAACAGAGCATCCATATCACGTTATCCTGAAATGGAGAAAAACAAATGAGGGTCTACTGTTGACCGTGTTCGAAACACAGGACCTGACTCGAAGTGTTGTCCAAAGTCTTTCGGGGCGTTGGCCCAGGACGGTAGGTGAACTGATGTGGCATGGGACCAGGCCGTTAGGGGGTCCCTCCAGACATGGAAGTGGATGAGGATCCGAATGAAGGACACGCAAAGCGTGAGGTGGAGTGATGGAATGTTTGAACGGATTCCAACACTCTTGAAATTATTCCACTATGATCATGGAATTAGGCATCCTATGCTTGGTGCACAAGGCATTTATTGTCTGGATCAAGAGGCATTCTATATTTGGAACATAAGGAATACTACAGTTTATAGGCATGTAGAGAGGACTGTTGTCATCTTATGCTAGGCACACAAGGCATCTCTCGTATAGGGAAAGAGGCATACTATGTTTGGAACATAGTGTGAACTACTGTTTATAGTCATGTAGATAGAACTATTAGGCATCTTACGCTTGGAGCATAAGGCATCTCTCGGATAGGGCAATAGGCATCCTATGTTTGGAAAATAGGGTGAACTATAGTTTAAAGTCATATTGAGAGGACTATTAGGCATCTTACACTTGGAGCATAAGGCATCTCTTATATTGAGTAAGAGGCATCCTATGTTTGGAACATAGGTAGCACTACAGTTTATAGTCATGTAGATAGGATTGTTAGGCATAAGGCGCCTAGAAATGGATGATGTTGGGACTTACGCAAGGGTATCCCTTTCTAGTTCAACTTGGAATAGGATCCAAGTGATGGGGTTTGGATGAGTTACTTGAGGAATGGTTCGACTCAAGGTACTCAGGGAATTGATGATGAGAATCTCAACTCACGACATGTGAAAGGGACCAAGAGGAATATGTCGACTCAAGGTGTTTCATGGTGTGTGGAGGAGTCTCTAAAATCATGTTATTCCATAGGTGGAAGGAGGTTGCACATAAGGGCGTAATGAAAAATCCCGATGTCTCACCCCAAAATGTTCGTGGTGTGACTCTCCATTTTTCATGGGGGTTTTTTATGGTAGCGAAGGGACTAGCTCGGAGGGTCGGGACCGCAGCCCGGTACTTACCCCGAGAAGGGGTGCGGGGGCATAGACCCCTTGGTATAGACCGGTGGGTGCAAAGGTAGCAGCATCACAAAGGATATGTATTTGTGAAGTAGCTTCACGGAGCATGGCCTCATGAAGCAAAGGTCTCTCGCTGAGCAAAGGGCTCTCACAGAGCAAAGGTGGCTCGTGGAGCAAAGGTCTCTCGTGGAGCAGCATCTTAGAGCAGCATTGCAGAGCATGGACTCACAGAGCATGGTCTCACGAATCATTGACTCGTGGAGCATCGGCTTGCGGAGCAGCAACACGAAGGAAGTTGCTCATGGAGCATCGGCTTGCGGAGCAGCAACGCGAAGGAAGCTGCTCGCGGAGCATGGCCTCGCGGAGCCACAAAGCGGAGCTCCACGAATCGGGATATCGGCCACCCAAGGGGCGAAGTGTCCGTGCAGAGAAGGGGGGTGAGCTGGGTATTTATAGGCAAGGGGCGCCGTGAAGTAGAGCTCGCTCAGCGTGAAAACGGAGCTTGCTCCACGGCGGGCTCATGAACGTCAAAGGCGTTCACGGAGCATTCTGCCTCCTTGCTTCGTGGAGGGTCTTCACAGTGCATCGCGAACGTCAAATGGGTTCACGGAGCATCCCGCATCCTTGCTTCACGGCGGGTATTCGCGGCGTGTCGCAAACATCAAACGGGTTCGCCGAGCATCCCGCCTCCTTGCTTTGCGGCGGCGCTCCGCGATCGTAGAGGGGGCTTCGCGAACGGGCTTTGTGAACCAGTTTTCCATCCCAACTTTGAATGTCCATAACTCCAAATCCGTAACTCTATTCGGGCCCTGTGACCTACCAAATCAAAGCTTGTGAAAAGGACTACGATCTTGGATCTTGTATGGAAGCATCTGGAAAATTTTGGAGATGAATTTTTCAGGATCTACAATTATTTATATCAAATTTTTGGGGAGAAACTCATGATTAAGAATACACCAATTTTATAGAAGTTTGATGATGTCTTTCCAAAATAATTTCTTGGTCTTCCACCAAATCGTGAAGTTGTGTTTTTAATAGAACTCATTCCGGGTGCTATGCCTATTTCAATAACACCTTATAAATTGGCCCCAATTGAGTTGCAGGAATTGAAGAAGAAACTCCAAGATAATATTGATAAAGGATTCATACACCCTAGTGTGTCACCTTGGGGATCACCTATTCTATTTGTTAAGAAGAAATATGGATCAATGAGACTCTGCATTTATTATTGAGAAATTAACAAGATCACTATCAAGAACAAATATCCTCTTCCCCGCATTGATATCTTATTTGACCAACTATGCAGAGCACAATACTTTACCAAGATTGATCTTTATTCAGGATGTCATCAATTAAGGGTCAAAAAGGAGGATATACCAAAGACTTCATTCCGTACAAGGTATGGACACTATGAATTTATAGTGATGCCTTTTGGTATTACTAATGCCCCCATTATATTTATGGATCTAATTAATAGAGCCTTTAGAGAGTATCTTGATCAATTTATGGTATTCTTTATTGATGATATTATTGCCTATTCGAAGAGTAAGGAAGAAAATGAAGACCACTTGAGAATTGTACTAAATACCCTAATAAAGAAAAATCATTATGTGAAATTTACCAAGTGTGAATTTTGGCTTCAAAAATTTTCATTTTTTGGTCACATAATCTCAAGAGAATGGATATCTGTGGATCTATCCAAAACAGAAGTTTTTGAAAGTTGGATGAGACCAAAAATGGTAACTGAGATCTAAAGATTTCTTGGTTTGGATAGATATTATTGAAGTTTTGTAAAATATTTTTCAAGATTATGTAATCCAATCACCAAGTTGAATTAGAAAGGAGTTAAGTTCATTTGGATGGAGGAATGTGAATAGAATTTCAAAGAGCTAAAAAGAAGGTTAGCTAGTGCACCTGTGCTCACACTGCCTTGTAGTGGAGAAAGGTTTGTGGTCTATAGTGATGCATCTAAGAAGGGTATGATATGTGTTCACATGAAAAATGATGTGGTGATGGATTATGTCTCATGATAGTTGAAAATCCATAAGCAAAATTACCCAACTCATGATTTGGAGTTAGTTGTGGTAATCTTTGCATTAAATATATGGAGGTATTATCTATATGGTGAAAGGTGTGATATTTATACTAATAATAAAATATTAAAGTATATTTCCACAAAAAATGAGGTGAATATGTGCCAAAGAAGATGGTTGTAGTTGATTAATGATCACGACTGCTCAATACATTACCACCCTGGGAAAGTGAACAAGGTGAAAAATGCTTTGAGTTGACAAGACCATGCTAGACTATCCATGCTAAAGATCCCAAAAGATCTAATATTTATGGATTTGCAAAGGATGGATCTTGAAATTTTAATGGAAGGGGAGAAATCTTATCTTTCTCAAATAAATGCTCAACCATCTATGAAAGTAAAGATTAAGGTGGCACAGAAGAAAGATGTAGAGATACAAAAGAATATGAGAAATGTTCCTGAATTCAACCTTGATTGTGATGAAATTATAAGGTTCATGAACATGGTTTGTATTCCTCCCATACTATAATTAAAGAAGGATCTATTGGATTGTAACATCCCGGTCTGGCTCACCTCTAAGATGGTGGCCGGACTTGTGGGTTATATGACCTCAAGTGCATCTCCCCAAACACCAGAGGCTACCAACTAATAGTGAGGGCATTTTTGTGTCTGGGGGGGAGACTATTCCCTTATAGGTAATAGGTATTATCACAACGGTAGTAAACAACAATTAATAATAAATAGTAGAAGCATATAAATGAATAAACTATAGCAGAAGCAATATAAATAATCTAACTGAATAATACTCAAGTGTGGAATCTCACAAAACAATGTCATGCCATGATGTATGTCTAAACTGAAAGTACAAAAAACAGAACCCAAGTATACTATCAACTAAAAAGAGAAGAAACAAAGTGTGACAACTGCATCATGAGCAAGGCTCGGTCCTCTGCCTCAGTCTCCATCCTATGAAGCAATAATCAATCAAGAATCGAAAGAAGCACACTTCCCTTTGTCAATACCTGCAATCATATAATCTACTCGGGTGTTAACAACGCCTGAGCAGGGTGTGAGATAAAATCCCAGTAGGCCGGCACCGAAGGTGTCTAAACCTTTCCATTTTGTGCAATGATAAAATGCAGTGTGCCATTATATAATAATTTCAGATAATTAATTAAGTGAAATAGAATAAATAAGTTGGCATTGGTTCTGAACGGAACACGTGCCTAATCTTCTACTTTAGCCTAAGCTGGTAGTCTAAAAGGGTACCTGTCATTATAATGCACGTACACGTATATATATAAAACCTAGAATGAAACAAGGTAAACAAGAAGGAGGTATACCCCAAGATTGAGCTTTAACTTGGGGTCTAATTCAAGTGTAAACCAGGTACACTTCCACATATCAGAAGAATATCTCATTTCCCAAGTGACTCAAATATCAATAATATAAACCGTAAGTGCATAATTATTAAGGTTAAAGTTGACAGTTGGAGTTCGAGTCTGTCCCAAAGGTATTGCTACAGAACGTCCGTAAATTTATCCAATATCACTGAGCCCATCCAAAGCAATCTTTTGAAAGACCAAGTATTTCCTGAGGCATGGCTTTACCAAGTATTGCCTGAGGCATGGCTTTACCATTGGAGAGAAATTAAAAATAATTAAAATGAGGCAAAACCATTTTATCTACTTTATTTTTAATTTCTCTCCAACTGTATCTACTTTATTATTTATTTTTATCCCACTTTAAATTCCATTAATTTTCTTTAATCCTTTTTAATTATTTTTAACTCAAACTCTATTCTATGGAATGACGTAATATTTTATATAAAGCCTGAAATTTTATTTAATTAATTTTAATATTTGTCCGGGACCCACAACAAGGTGCGCATGCTCGCACCCTAGGTTGCTTTAAAGATTGGGATTAAAAACTTAAAAGCCCACAACTTGATTTAAGTCAACATGTTAAATGCATTTATGTAGGTAATTAATAATATTTTATATAACCTAACAATAAATATCCACCCATGTATATACGTGTTATATATATATACACATCTGCATATTCATATATATACACCCACACATTTGTATATAACTATATATATATATATATATTTATTCCCTTATATATAGATATACCTCATATATATATACATAAATGTTTTTGTCCCAATATAATAATAATAATGATAATTAAAATAATTATTATTATTTAATTCAACTCATCAATGACACATTAATATTTTAATGACAACAACCATTAATAAAAAGGATAGCGGTTATTAAATAAATATTGATTGCTCATTTTTATTTAATTTGAACAATTAATAATATCACATTTATTACATTACCCAGTTATTATTTACACCGTCAAATTTTTATTAATTATGGAAGTGTATTTTCATTTGTTTCCTTCAATGCAAATAATAATATTAATAATAAAATTATTATTATTATTTCTAAAATCCAGAAATAATATTTATAACCCAAATAAATTATCTTCGGGTGTGATATGATCAAACGTCTGACGCTTGAAAAGGTTATACCCTACCTAGGATAAACCCCTTGTCCCGGAACTATTGGTGGACTTAGATTTCTCATTCGACACACCTTTTGTGAGAAAATAATTATTTATTATATAAAAAACAGAATAATTAATTAATTAAAAATAAATATGGAATTATCATGTGTGAGAGTTTCAAACACCAGATGTGAATGAAGGTTATACCCTACCTAGAGTAAACCCGAAGTTTCAGACCTAACAGTGGTCTCATATTTCTCATACGATGCACCATTTGAGAGTTATTTCAATTTTTTTGAAAAGAAACAAACACACATATGAATAAAATAAATTTAATATTTTTATTCAATCAACATCGAGAGTCTATGGGTCTCGTAACCCCGCGCTGACTCATTGTTTGAATATGAAAATATTTCATAGAATATTTCAAGGTTAAAAAAATTTTACCCTTCATTTAATTTATTTCTATTTTAATTTTAATCTAATTAATTTAATAAAATTTATTTAAAAGACACATTACAGTGTCAACTATCAGAAATAAAAAGTTCTGATGCTCGATTTTAAAACCATCTTGCCCAGTTAATGGAAAAAATTAATTTCCTTCATTTATTCATTCGTTTCAAAACACGTAACGTTACAACCTTCCAACCTTAAAACTTCTCATCCTCGAGAAGACTTCGGGAACAACGTAACCTTCACCCGATCTACAGGGTCATGCAGTCTCATACAAAAGGCCGCGTTGCACCTCCAAACTCTCAACACATGTTCAAAAATTCGTTAGGAAAGTGGTACATAATCCATTAAGATATGATCCAAAACTTATTTTTCAACTGAAACACTGATACAGTACCTATCCAAACACGTTTAGCTCGAGACATGACCATGTCATCATCTCATTAACTTTTGGTCAAAGTTACTTCCCAGCTTAGGTTTTAAAGTTAGAAAAAAGCAACTTTTGAGTCACGACACCTTCCAATATCCAAATTTCCTATGAGACACACCGTTAAGAGTTCTAGCGATTCTTCTCCCATGATTTCTAAAACGGATAAAACGGTCGATTCTCCATTGCCCATAAAACCCAAGTTGAGCCATATTTTTATGAAATGCCCTAGTCAACACAAATCACACTCGTCTCACCTGGAGACATGATAGAAAAAGGTCCTTCACTGACCGCTTATTGAAAAAGATAAAGAACTATTCAATCCACTTCATACAACAATTTAAGATGATGTTCGGCTTATATGTAGGTGTTTTATAGACTAAATTGTGATGTCTTCTTCAAAGGTAACTCACATTTACCGCGAACACGTCCATCGAAGTTCATACCTGACCTCTAGTGATGTTCCTTGATTTAGGCATCACCGAGTCTAACAACGAGTTCGGGTAACCTCGGATTGGCACAATAAGAGTGAAATGAACTAACCCAAGATAGTCCATACTCCATGTTAATGAGTGAGACGTTCGTACAAGGGAAATATTCCATATATCAAAACATTGACAGAGCCCAGAGCGGCATCGACCTGGCGGACATGTTAGATGAAACAGATGGTGTACAAGATTTCATTAGGAATTTCTATACAGAAACCCAAGGGTCACTAAAGACTAAAAAAGCCTCAATAAAAATGATGCATCAGTGTGTAACATTGAGAAAAACACCCTAAACAAGCCCAACAACTTTTAAAGATTTAGCATGGCATAATCCTGATTCTATCTTAGTGAATCAAGGATAAAGGCAATATATGGTACATGCTCGTCACTTAAGTAAGAGTACACTAAGATGATTTGGAGATTACTAGAAGGAAAGCATTTACTTAATTGGCATAAGCTCCCAACTAAACTGGATAGTGTGTAAAAACACCTGAGTCTCTAAAATTCATCCCGAGCATTGGGAAGAACTTGATTCCTTTGACACAGAAGTTATTATACTACAGAGATGACCTGAAATGTATTTAACAGTGCAAGACTTTATGATTAGACTGAACTCAATTGGTTCATCACATCATTAATAACTCAACGGCATCACTGTTTCTTCTAGAATTGGGGATGATCTCATTGATTTAAGATTCAAACATTCCAAGCGGTTTCTAACAGGTTTGTTCGTAGAACCAGAAACATCCAATGATTCCATATCTATTTGGACCTACTTTCCAAAGGTAGGTGCTCATTAGTTGTGGACCGATGAGGCTTAGGAATTCGGATTGGTCGAGAGGATGGGAGGTCGGACTCATCACACCTTTTTGAGGGGAATTATTGTCTACTCAGGGACTCTCTTTATAGATTTAAGTTATATTCATGAAACCTTATTACATTACCAAGTATAAAATGAGTTTTTCTTTAGATATGACAATCAATGATTAAATATGTAGAAAATTTAGAGAATCTCTTATATGTATTCGATATTCTTCATCGATAGAGAATCATCTGTATTTGTTAGATATTCTTAGTCAATGGTATACTTAAATAAATAAAAGTCTCTTGGTCATTATGATGACCATACGGGTTTTAAAGCCACTCAGTGGGGCACTTGAAGTTTATTTTCATTCAGAAGGGCATGGATTATTTCAGAGTTGGGATCGTACCCGTAGAGGGGCTACCTACGTATACTTTATTTAGAAAAGGAAACAGAACCCACATAGTTATAGTAAGGAAATATGATGTTTATGTATGATTGATGACTCAAAGAAAGATGTCATAATTACTTTTACACTCTAAGCTCACGTGAGTCATGCTCGGTGTGAGAAACAAGTGGTATCGGTAAAACCAAACAATTGTACCATGATAGATACAATCATAATAAATAATGTGGGGATTATGTATGACTTCCTAGATAGATGAAGATTAGGATTTAATTTAGGGAAGAAACCCAGAAACAAGGTCCATAAAGGTATATGTACTTTATGGAGATTTGAGTACTCTAACTTGGGGCTTACTCTGGAGGAAGATGCCAAAATTAGGAGGGGACTTATGATTGGATTTTACTCTTAAGAAGGAAGCCCATATCAAAAAGTATATTAAGACTGGTTAAGAGAAATTTAAGACTGGGTCTTACTCCTAAGGAGGAGGCCCAGGTTAAAGGTATTTGAAAACTGGGGCTTACTCCTGAAGAAGAGGCCCGGGTTAAGAGAAGGATTTGGGGATTACTCCTAACAAGGATTCCCATATTTATAGATTTGAAACTGGGGTTTATTCCTGAAAAGGAATCCTAGGTTAAATGAATTATGGTTGGGGCTTACTCCTGAGGAGGATGCCCAAATTAGGGGACTTGGGGCTTACTCATAAAGAGGATGCCCAATTAAGAGAACTTGGACTGGGGCTTACTCCTGAAAAGGAGGCCCAGGTTAAGGGAAATTATTACTGGGGCTTACTCCTGAAAAGGAGGCCCATGAATAGGGTTCTCTCATCTTAAAGGATGAGGTTGAATGAATGAGATCTCTAATTTTATTGACATAAATATGTGTAAATCACTAGGTTTTGAGAGATGTTCCACGGAATTCCTTCTAGATAAGGAAGTCAATCAAGAAAACATGACATAAATGTCTTTGAAGAGTGTCTTGAATACTGAATCTTGAATAGGAAAGGTGGAATGGCATAAGAGAGGTGAAATGGGCAGGAAGGGCACCCAAAAATAGAAGGGCACGCAAGTCCTGGGGGGTCGCGCAAGTATTGCATGGGCGTGCAAGTCTTGGTCGCGCAAGTATACTTTCACGACACATATATACTTGGGAGATCCTTGACCAGTAGAGTAATACATGGGCGATCCTTGACCAAAGCCTTTATAATTATCCCGAGGTACTTCCAGAAGAGTGGCGCACAAGTTTCAATGAGTAGGTAAGGAGGCGCGCAAGTGTGTCCATTTCCCTTAAGGGTAAAACACTTAGGCATGCAGGTGTTAGTGAATTCTAACACTTAGACCTTATTCCTCTTGTTTAGACCTTCCATTCTAGGTAAATAATTTCCTTAGAAGTGTTCGGAAGACTTGAAGAAGATACTTGGGCATTCAAAGCTCTATATCTAAATTCTGAAAAAAATACTCTTCAAATGGGGGGCCCACTGGGGGTATTTATAGGCTGGAGAAGACCCTGGGCGATTTTCAAAGAGGGTGTGCAAGTCACCTGTGTGACCATTTGGGCGGCACTCAATTATACTTGCGTGACGATGCAAGAACTTGCACGACCTATGGGTAACGTTCTCCTTGTTCTTCCCTTTCTCTTTTTTTGATGTTTATTCAAAGGATTAATCTTCTTTGTTTGAGTTATTTCCCTTTTCATTTCGTTTAGACTCTATGACAAAAAAAATGGGTGTCAACAAAATTCCCCCCTCAGAGTTGGATCCAAAAAGGAATGAGGATTTGACTCTGAGGAAAACGAGAAAGAAAAGGAAATTAGGGCGCGTAGGATATGGCACGAAAATGGGCTTTGGGCGCGCAGGGTCCGGCGCATAGGGGTACAGTCTTGTCTATAAATAGATGGTCTCACTTTGTGCAAAGCACCCTACTCTCGCTTGTTTTTTTTTTGCTCTCAGCACACTGGTGGACTCCCGGCTTTCGCTCGTCCACTCTTCTTGTTTCTTGTGTCGTGCTTCTGTTAAGGAATTTGGACTTGCGCGGTGATACATGCGCATCCAATACTTGTGCGACCGAAGGAGACTTGCGCGCCAACTATGGGACTTGCGCGCCTAAATACCTTATCCAATTTTTCAAATTCCTTTACAAATTTTATGAAAATTAACTTACTTTAAGAGTTAATTATTCAACTTTTGTGAAGATCCAATGGTTCCCAAGAGAATCAGAACGGCTGATAAACTAGAAAGAAAAATAATTGATGATATGATGGACATAGTTGGCCATGATTACTATTCCACCTATGAAAGTACTCTCCCAGAATTAGCCAAGTACTTGAAGAAGCATCATATTAATTTCCCACACAGCATCTATCTACCTCTGTATGGCCATGGTCATCTGCAAGATGTCAATATTCCAGAGGCAAAGAACTATCTCCCGCATTCCTGGTTTCAGTCATATACCAACTTTTCTTCAGAAAATGTCTCAATCGCAGGAAAATTTTCTAATGATGGAACAGTAAAGAAAGCCTATATAATGCATCATAGCTCATGTGCACCAGATCTAAAACCTCACAAACCTGAGCTGTAACCACATTGTTATCCCTCAATCTTTCAAAATTCTCAGATGGATCAATCCAAAGGCTGGAAGGAGAAATGGGAATTCCGTTCTGGAGGAGGGGTGAAGCCAACTTGGATGTGGGATTATTTGGTGCGACAAACTTGTGAAGAGTTTGTCGAGGATATGAAGGGAGCTGAAATTTATGAAGCCGTCTGGGCTGGGCAGACGTATGTTTATAGGAATGATAATTTTGCACCGAAGTTTCGTAGCTGCTGGAGCCCAGAAACTAATTCTTTCCATCTGACCCATGGAGAAGTAGGAATTATTTTGTGGGATGTCCACAAGATCTCAGGGGTTCCAATTTTGGGTGATATGTATGACGAATTCATCCCTCCAAAGGCGACCTTGAATGATCCGAAGAAGACACCGGATTTGGTTCGATAGTTATTGAATATTTATCATAAGCTCAAAATCTCAAAGACTTCAAAGACTCATTCTAGAAGGGATATTAATCAAGAGGAATGGATGGATGTGTTTCTCAAGAAGAAGAGGGAAAAGGGGCCCACCTATACTTGTCCTACTAGCTGCCCTAGAGTGGATAAGAGAGGTGCTCCTGGCACATTTTGTCGGACTCTGGAAGTAGGAGAGTTTGAGAAATGGGGGTATGAAGTGAATCATAAAATCCTGGAGAAGACCCATCTGGAAGGATTTTTAGCCTTATGGCTCAGTGTCTATCTTTTTCTAGTCAGAGATTCGAAGGGAGGCGTCAGGCCAGGGACCTTCGTTATTGCAGCCAAGTTGGCTGACAGGAAGATGGTGGGGTTGACTACCCCAGTTTTGGCAAAGATTCATAGGAGCTTACTCCATGTCTATATGGGTAAGTCTCCTTTGAGATTAGTGGGACCATTCCAAGTTTTATGAGGATGGATCGCCACTCACTTCCAGACATATGATGTTCAGAATGGAATACAGATTCCTGGAAGTTCTTTCAGGTCGTCTGTTCAGGCCTTCTCTGGAGTTTGTCCTTTTTCCCTCAATGCCTATGATATTAGGCCAAGGCTGGGTATGCATAAGGAATTCCACTTCTTTCCCTATGGAAATCCGCTGACAGGGCAATTTGTTGACGATGGATCATCCAGCTTGGAATAGAGGTCTTACATGCTGGCCTGCAGAGATGGTGTACTGGCCACCAGAATTGATGGGGAAATTATATGTGAGGCCTATGCTCCATATCGATTTTCACACCAATTCAAGTGTCTACAGACAATTGTTGTATCTCCTACAGTGCACGTCAGGTCAGAGAAGCATCCAATGGTTTCCCGACAACTATGGTTGCTAATGGATATGGAAAGGACTGGGGCAGTTTTTGACTTACCAGATGTTGAAGTGATAAGAAATTTGGCCATATGGTATGCTGAAAACTAGGTAGCGTCATATCCTGAGGCAATATTGAATAAACCTGTTTATTGGGTGGGGAAGAAGAAGAGAATCATTAAGAAAGAAACAATTCTGGTGGCAGGTGATTCTTCCACTCTGGAAGCTGGTTCACTAAGTTCTTCAATCGAGGTTGATTCATCAGATTCTCAGGAGATACAACATGTGTCAAAGTGGCCATGTGCCGTATATAATACTCTCGTCAGAATCAAGAGAGTCACTCCATCAACTCCTGGTGAGTTACATTATTGAGGCAATTTAATTGCTAGTCACTTTATAGAGTAACAAGTTTTCATTCTCTTTTTATAGTTGCAGGAGATAGAAAGAAATTAAAATACAAGGTTGTAGGACCCTCTTCACAGCCTTCTAGTACACCTTCATATCTACGACCAGAGGCCATCCATACATGGCGGGATGTATACTGAGATACTGAAACTATCTGTCTGGAGCTATGTGAAGGGATATATCTTCCTGGAATAGGAACTCTTCAGGCTCCTTCAAATATTCATTTCAAGGATAAACCTGATGAAGTAAGAGACTATGTCAAAGAGTTGAGGACCTATATACATGCCACTGATGATTCTGTCCCTATCACAAAGCAGGTGAAGGAAATGATGGATCATGGCGCCACTGATGAGGAGTGGCATGAGTACGTGGCTCCTAAAGATGTAAGTTTTCTTTCCTTATTTAATTTGCAACTTGATTTCAGTCAAAGCTTTGTTACTCAAGGAAATTACATTCTTTATCCTACAGCTTGCAAGGAAAGGAACTACTGAAGTTCCTTCACCACAGTATAGCCCTGGTGGTACTGCAATCGGGGCTGCTGCTGAATCTCCTCATGAGTCGGGTGAGATATCTCCAGGCCAATAGGCCATGGATAAGGAGTTGGATGTGGATTTCCATTCTACGGTTCAGGTACCTATAAGGGAGACTGCTGACACTCCCAAAAAGCCAAAGGGACAAAGGCGTCAGAGGAAGAAGTACACAACTAAATGCTTCATCAGTAGTGGTAAGTCCTTCAAATAATCATGAGTCTTAAACCATGAAAATATTGCTCATTTTCCTTGGGATTTCAGGGGCTTATTCAATTTACCCTCTGAGGGAGAGGATTGATCCTCCTTTGAGGACCACGAAGGGTGCTATGGAACAAATGAAAATTCAGGCTGACTTGGATGCTTCTAAACAAGAGCCAAAATATATTCCCAGTACTGCTTCTAATGTTGCAACAAGTAGAGAAGAACTTGCTTCTGGTAATTTAACAGTGATTCATACAATGCTTCATTAAATGTTGAATGAAACATCAACTAACTTTTGTTCTGTGATATTTTAGGTATAACACCTGCACCAGAATCATTGGCGGTTGTGGAAACTGAATCTTCCATCCTTCCTGAAGAAGCTGTCCAGGGTTAGGGGCCGCAGAATGAGGGTCGTCAAGAAGACACATCAAATGCTCCCACTGGTGAGACTAACCAGGATTCTGAAATATCATTGGATGAAATGATGAATCTTGGCACGTCTTTCGAAGAATTTTTTGATCATTCTAGGTTATCATGTGATTTAGAAGATCTTGGGCGTGAGTGTTATCCTTTTTCCGGTAAATTTTCTTATAATTTACACTTCTAATCATGACTAAAAATAATATGCAGTTCCATCCAAAGAAGCTACTGAACTGCCAATGCCTGAAGAGGGTTTGGACATTGATTTCAACCCTTCCATTGCAGAAACATTATCTCAAGTGGAGATAAACCCAGTAAACCCTCCTGAGACCCATCTTGAAGATCCTGTTGAAACTGGGAAAGATGGGGAGGATTCTTCTCAAGCTGTTGATCTACTGTTAGGTAATGATTTTACTAAGTTTTAAAGATAGACAACCAACTTTCATTGTTCTATGAAACTAACCATACTTTTAATTGATCAAACAGGGCCATCAACTTCAATGGCTAGATCTGGAGGTGAAGTCTCAACTTCTGCCCAAACAGTAGTAGAAGGCGAAGCAACCAGGGTCAGGGGGGAAGGAGAAGAACATGGAACTTCCTTAAGTGCATTAATCCCAGATTACATGCCCCCCTATGATGATGATGTCAAATCAGAATCGGAGGTGCTTAAGGCGCTTAGCTTTTCACGATGCAAGGCATGGAACAACATATGAAAAATCATATCTGAAGTTCCTCTTGAAGAGTTGTCATCAAAGATTTCTTGATTGTCTTCCCTGTTCGTCATGCTAGGACTTGGCGGTTTTGGATATCAAGATATCCATACTGTGGTGAAACAGGTCATCTTAAGAAGGGAGCAGGAGAAAAAGTGTCGTGAAGATCTAACAAGGGTGAAGTTTTCAGTCAATATCAGTGAATTTAAGGCTGTGGTATCCCAAGCTGAGGCTGATTACGCTGCCAAGATGAAGGAGCTGAAGCATAAGATCAAATATAAAGTCGTCCAGCAGATGCACCTTCAGCAACAGTTAAATGTTGTTACTGGGGAACTTGACCAACTCAATAATTCACTGGAGGGAGCTCAAACAAATGGTATGAAAGCCATTGTGGATGCCAAGAAAGCTCTCCATCATGCTAAAAAGAGTGAAGTTGGTAGTGTGTATGAGCTTCAAGTGACTGATGATGAAGCTCAGGATGTTGTAGATCAAATGAAGACTTATGTTGACAGCCTCTTGTAATTTCTTATAAAAGAGAAGAGACTCCAGTATGTGGATGTCCTTCTAACTCTTGTACATCAAATGAAATGAACGCTTTTATCTTCAATAATTTCTGCACGTATTTTCCTGCTACCTACTTTGAATTTTACCTAATCCAATGGTCCTAGTAAGCATAGTTTGATTTTTTTCTAGGATTATATAAAAATTACCCTACAAACTTTGAATCTTTTGATTTCTCAATATTACCTAAAATCACACAAAATGTATGTTTAGTGAGCTGGAACTTGACTTTTATTCAGAGTTCCCTTGTCTTTTGTGGTTAGTTTAAAGTCATACACATCAGACATAAAAAGGCTAACGTTTAAGGTTGAAATAGCTTTGACCAAATGGATTAAAAATTGACTCAATTCCTTGATAATTTGTTTGAAAACATATTACCATATTCAAGTATGGAAGGGAAAAAATGTAAACTATGACTTAAGAAATCTTGAATCTGGGTAATGATATGAAAAAGGACTAAGAGGCATTAAAATAATTATTTTCCAAGAATGAAGTTACCATTATTTAACAAACCCGTTAGGGGGTTGAATTATATAGGGCCACCTAAGGGCATTGGTTGCATAGTCAAATAATAGCATCTTTTGGCTGACAGGTCTGTTATGTAGACTTGTTTATGCAAGGCTGCCTAAGGGAATGTGCTGCATAGTTAGGAAAAAGAACTCTCAAAAAGTTACTTTTCTACTTCTAAAAAGCCAGTGGAAGTTTATGGAGATTCAAATTTTCCAAAGCATAGAGTTTGCTGTATGAAGAGAGGTACTTGAATATGGAGAAGATATTTCCAAACAAGATTGTTTAAGAATTGGATGAATGTCACTCCTACGAAGGTCTGGCCCAAATGTAGGGAAGGGAAAATATAAACAATAGACTTGAATATTTTCATATCATGAAAAGGAGTATGAGACAAATATGTAAAGAATGGCTATTTTTGCGGATCCCTACATATCGTCGTTAAGAAAAATAAGGACAAAAAGAGGTTTTCGTCCTAAGAATGAAGTTACCATTATTTAACAAACCCGTTAGGGGGATGAATTATGCAGGGCCACCTAAGGGAATTGGATGCATATTCTAATAACAGCATCTTTTGGCTGACAGGTTTGTTATGTAGACTTTTTATGCAAGGCCTCCTAAGGGCACGTGCTGCATGGTCAGGCAAAATAATTCTCAGAATGTAGAAATTTTGTGATTAGAAGTCAGGAAAAAGGGTTATGAAGATCTGAAAATATTTAAGGTTAGGATTATGACACATAAAAATGGGTATTTTTCAATGTATGTAAAGATACATAGATCAATGCTAACCATAATCACGTTGTGGCTGGGTCTTGAATTGAAATATTAGACTTCACTATGTATCCCATAAGGATGGGAATCAAGACATACATAGTTCTTGAAATACAGTTTAATGTCATGTGGGACTAGAGTATGGGAGATTTTAGTTTAGGTTCATAGAGCTTGGACCATTATAAGAAATACACAGTGGGTGTTTTCATGGGGACTTTTTAGCCAAGGGACTGAAAGTGGAATTTGGGGTTAGGCCCAAAGACTTGGGGATGGATTTTAGGGACACTCGAACGTTCCTACGTATCCCATAAGGATGGGAATCAAGCCCACATAGTTCTAGAAATACCCTTTTTACAGATTTGGTTCTTACAAGTGAAGGGTGAAAGGGGACTTTAGTGCAATGATGGTTTGACCCAAAATAAAAGGTTCAGGAATTGCCATGTATGCATGTAGTATTTGGAATAAAACATGATTGGAGATCAATGTAAATAATGATTTCCTCTTAAGTGAGGGTATCAAAGAATGTTGTAGTTTATTGTCATACCGGACAAAAAAAATGTTGTACAGTTTAACATCATATAGTAAGGATGAAGTTGAACCAATGTAAAGATATTGATTCTGGGGGCTATTTCACAAATCAACATCGTACGAGATGGATGTGAACAGATGTGAAGATATTGGTTTTGTGCTTGAATCTCGGGAGGTTGCCTACGTACCCAGCCTAGAAGGAAAGGATCAAAGTCCATGTAGTTCAATTAAAGAATGAATTAGTGATCAAGTTGTTCTTGGGGACAATGACCTAAAAATGGTGTTGGGACTTACGCATGGTTAGAGGCCCAGAGAGGGTGTTATGGTTGAAGTTTGCTCTAAGCTCACGCGAGTCATACTAGGTGTGAGAAACAAGAGGTAGCAATAACCTTAACGATGCACAGTTTAATGTCATGTAGGACATATGAATGGACTATGCAGTTTAAAGTATTGTAGTTAGGACTATTGGTGATGCATAGTTTAGTGTCATGTAGCAGGGAAAAAATATAGTTTAATGTCATGTAGGATGTATTAAGGGATTTCTTTAGAGTTTAGCGTCATGTATTTAGGACTATGGGGACAATACAGTTTAATTTAATGTTTGGAAAAAAGGGGGACTGTGTAGTTTAATGTCATGCAGTAAGGACAAAAGAGGACACAGTTTAACGTCATGTTGGACGTATTAGCGACTTTTTCATAGTTTAGCATCATGTTGTACGAAAGTAATACAAATAGTTTAAGGTCATATGTATGGACCGTAGATGGTGCAGTTTAACATCTTGCTGGACATAAGATATTTCTGTACAGTTTAGCATCATGTAGTTAGGACGTCACATTTTATCGTCGTGTAGGAAGAAATTAATACAAATAGTTTAAGGTCATATGTATGTACCGTAACAATATATTTTGTGTTTATACAAAATAATTCTTCATAAATCTGGCATTGGTTGGAGTAGTGATGAGTTCTCCATCCATTGAGATTAAAGAATAAGATCCATTGGAATAGACCTTATGTATTGAATAATGTCCTTCCCACTTTGGTTCAAGATTGGGATGTTTCTTTCCTGGTATCATTGGAGTTCTGAGAACTAATACCAACTCTCCCTGAACGAATGAACGAAGACAAAAAAAATTTGTTGAAATCTCGTGCAATTCGATTCTGATAGACTTCCAAGTGGTGCAGGGTGCACAATCTTTTCTCATCTAATCGTTCCAATTCATCCAATCCCTTTTAAGATTGTTCATCTATAGATGACTGGTCACAAATGGATACTCTAAGAAAAGGTAATTAAACCTCAATTTGAAAGACTACTTCCGTTCCATATACCAATGAATATGAAGTTGACCGCGTTGCAGTGCGGGTGGTAGTTCGATAATCCCATAAAGCATGAAAGAGTTTATCAGGCCATGACTTCTTATATTTATCCACCATCGTTTGTAGTATGTTTGAAAGAGTCTTGTTGAAGGATTCTATCTGGCCACTGGCCACTGCATGATACCGAGACGAATGATTGGATTTGATGTTGTATTCTTGATACAACTTCTTCACCTCGGATGAACAGAAGTTGGTGCCATTGTCCGTCAATATGGTATGAGGGACACCAAATCTGGTAATGATGTTAGACTTGATGAAGCTAACAATGCTTTTAGAACTAACTTCTTTGAGAGGTATTTCCTCTTCCCATTTGGAAAAGAAGTCAGTAGCAGTAATAATATACTTAGACTGCTTGGTCGTAGCTGAAGGGTAAGGTCCCACCACATCCATTCCCCATGTGGAAAATGGCCATGTGTATTTAGCTGTATGAAGCAACTCTAGAGGTTGATGAATGAAGTTGGCATGTACATGGCATGGATGACACTTCTTTGTGAAATCAACACAATCTTGTTTCATTGAAGGCCAAAAGTATCCAAACCTTTGAATCTGATCAGACGTTCTATGTCCAGACTGGTGGGCACCATAGACTCCTGGATTCACTTCTTTCATGTCATCCATTGTCTCTTCACCATCAATGCATCTGAAGAGAACTCCATCAAAACCACTCTTGTAGAGAATTTTCTCAAGGTGATCTGGGCTATCATAAAGAGTAAAATTGATCACACATCACCAGATTTGTTCTTTCCCAGCTCTATTAGGTGGAAGTGTTCGATTTTGAAGGTATTCCCTGATAAGTGTCATCCATCCCGTAGTGTGACCATATGGTTCAGAAATGGGACTAATTTCATTGATTTACTCTATTCTGATTTGTACATAAGGTGAAATTGTACGACGGTGGGCAATAATGATTCTTGTCTCATCCCGATTTGGATCTGCCAGAGCTGTGGCTATATTAGCCAGTGCATCAGCTTGGGCATTTTGTGATCTTGGGACATAAGAAAATGTTGGTTCTGAAGGTAATTCCGCCATTAACTCTCTGACATAATCATACAAAGGGATTA
This sequence comes from Viscum album, assembly GCA_963277665.1. Classification (NCBI taxonomy): domain Eukaryota; kingdom Viridiplantae; phylum Streptophyta; class Magnoliopsida; order Santalales; family Viscaceae; genus Viscum; species Viscum album. The sequence goes on along the minus strand of OY728150.1, from coordinate 2,000,126,929 downwards.
TTTCTTCTTTTCTGATTGCATAATCCCCATTTACTTGTTTGATTACTAGGTCTGAATCACCTTTCACCTTTAAGTGATTCACTTGTGCTTGAAGTGCCAACTCTAAGCCTGCGATGAGAGCTTGGTATTCTGCTTCATTATTTTTGCCACCTCCCAATAATGAGAAGGAATAAGGTAGCAATTCCTTTTCCGGAAATATGAGTACAACTCCTAACACAACTTTGTTGAACTTAGGATCTTCCATTTTACTCCCTGTTAGACTTCTGCAAGCACCATCAAAACACATTTCCCATGTTTGAAGACTTTCTTGAATAGAGAAGACTTCCTCATTAGGGAGTTAAATATCTGACAATGTGTCTTCCACTGAAGGATGTTCATCCAGTAAATCATCCATATCTTGGAATTTTATTTCCTTTTGTGACACATATTCAATATCAAATTGCTGCAAAATAACTGCCCACCTTTCCAGACGTCCTGTAAGCATTGGACGACTAAGGATGAATTTGAGTGGGTTATTGTGAGATACCAATTGGACCTCGTGATGTTGCAGGTAGTGTCTCAACTTCTGAACTGCAAAGATTAATGCTAGGCAGCACTTCTCAAAACTTGAATATTGGGTTTCTGGTTCAAACATAGTCTGACTGAGATAGTAAAGGTTGTTTTCATTCCCAGCATCATTCTTCTGAGCAAGAAAGGCACCCAATGATCACTCTAAAGCTATCACAAATAGGATAAGTGGTCTTCCTTCAACAGGTGGCATTAACACTGGTGTACTCAAGAGATACTTCTTGAGAATGTCTAATGCTTCTTGACATTCTTTAGTCCACTGGTAAGTGACTCCCTTTTTCATCAATTTGGTGAAGGGTAAACTTTTGCCTACCAAATTGGCGATGAAACGCAGAATATAGGCTAAGTGTCCTTGAATTATTCAATTATTTCAGATTTTGAATAGGTGACATACCAAGGATTGACTTTGTCTTCTCAGGATCGACTTCGATGCCACGATGGCGTACAACAAATCTGGGAAATTTTCCTGAGGTTACCCCAAAAGCACATTTTAAGGGGTTCATCTTCAAATTATGTTGCTGAAGTTTGTGGAATATGACTTCCAAATCAGCCAAGTGATTAGAACATTTCCTGGATTTGACTACCAAATCTTCCACGTAACATTCAATGAACTTCCCTAAAAAAATTTGAAGATACGATGCATGGTACGCTGATATGTTGCGCCTGCATTCTTTAGGTCGAAGGGCATTACCCGATAGCAAAACAAACCCTGAGGGGCTCTGAAAGCTATATATTCCTCATCTTTTGGAGACATTCGGATTTGATTATACCCGGATTATTCATCCATGAAGTAGAGTTCTTTATAGCCAGTTGTTGCATCAATTAATAGTTCTGTAATCGGAACTGGAAAATCATCCTTAGGATAATTCCGATTAAGATCTCTGAAATCAATGCAAACTATTATTTTCCCATTCTTCTTTTTCACTGGGACAATATTAGCCAACCACATGGGATATTGAACTTCTCTGACAAAGTTATCTTTGATAATATTATCTACTTTAGCCTCAATTTTGGAAGCATAGGTTGGGTGTGTTCTTCTAGCAGCTTGTTTGAATCCTCGATGTTCTTCTGGAAAACCCAAATGATGAGTGGCAACATCAGGAACAATCCCTGGAATCTCTGTATAGTTCCAAGAAAATATATCTCGATTTTTCTTTAGAAAGAAAATATACATCTCTTTCTCTTCAAGAGTCATAGCCGCACTAATTAAAGTGGGCGTGGATCTTATTTTGTACCCAGATTTATTTATTTGAGTTCATCCACGGTGGTAGAGATACCCTCTTCAAATGCCAGAGGATCATCCCTGAGATCTTCCTCTTCTTCTTCAACATGTTTTATTTCTTCTGTTTCTACTTGCAAAGTAGATGATGAAGCAAAATTTCCATGATCAGAAGAGACATTAAAATTTTCACATCTTGAAGAAGAAGCTTCCATTTCTGACCTGATTGATGATGAAGGGTCTTCTTTGGGTAATACAGAGGATATGATAGATTGAGAATCGACATCATCGTTAACCTCTAACATTGTTATAACTTCTTCTGGCCTGGTTGGCGAAGTATAGACTTGCTGGATTTCAGCAGATGAAATGAAGACATCTCCATTTGAGCTTTCATCATTTCTTGGTGGATCACCACTTTCTTCCATGATTTCTGGCTTGATTGTCGTGATTGACATTATGGAGGTTTCCATAAGAGTATTTTGATTTGGGTCTATCCTGTCAATTTGAATGATAGACAACACATAATCTGTACTCACATGTGCTAATGGGTTGACTGGAATCTTTTCCAAACTATATAGAGAATTAACTTTGGTAATCTCCCTTATTGTGGATTTCTCATTTCCCTTCATGTGGTAGAATTCTGCCTCAATGTATTGAGATTCACATGTCTTGAACAGGGCCTTATCACCACACAATGTCCCAACTTGACCATCGAAACAATATTTGAGACATTGATGGTATGATGAAGGGATAACCGCATGTTGATGTAGCCAGGGTCTTCCAAGAAAGATGTTGAAGGCTGAGTCTTGATCGACAACCATGAAATATGAATTGGATACAAGATATCCAAACTAAGTTCTGAGTGTAATCTCGCCCAGTGGTTCTTGTTCATTTTTATCATATCCTTGTAACATCATAGTTGAAGGAGATAAATCAGATTCTGTGAGGCCCAATCGAAGAAGTGTATGAATGGGCATGAGGTTGACTCTTGAACCATTATCAATGAAAGCTCTTCAGATGTCTACTCCATTGACCTTGCCAAATAAGTAAAAAGTTCTAATATGTCCATGCATGACATCATCTTCATCTTCATCAGTAAAAGATATTACTGCATGGAATTCTGCAGGATTATTCTCTACATGGTAGACTTCAGCTGCAGCAATTTTAGTTTCAAACTCCTGAGGACTTGACAAAGCCTCGATGATTGCCTTCCAAAGATCCTTTGACAGATTCAAAGCATCCAGAATTGATAACTTGGTCGGTACTTGGGCCAGGTGTTTCAATACATCATACTTTTGATCCAAAGGTCTACGTTTTCTAACAGGAACATGTGGTTTAGCAGGTACCTTGGAAGTTAATGCTTTGGAATTTGATGCATCTTGTACCAGGATAGGAGTTGGTAATACTCCTGGCTTTGGAACATTAGACCAATTAGGTCTATTTACTTGCTAAGAGGAAGAATATAGAACCTTCAACCGATCTTCCAGAATAATTGTGCCAGGACTGAGTCTACCATGTGTGGAAGAACTTTCTTGTTCTTATTGAGCTCGTTGAAGGGCTCTACCACGAGTTTCTTCCACATACACAGTTCTAGAAGGTGTAGAATTGGAATAGTGGCCTTTGAAAGATCCACGTCTTCCCCTGTATCCTGAGCCTATGGAACTTCCTCTGATTCCTCTATTTGATACAGGGAATTTGGGCTCATCAAAATCGAAACTACGACTGACATATGGATCTATTAATTGAATCATATTAACAAAACCGAAAATCAACTCTTCATTCGATGAAGACTCTGCCTGATTAGCCTGTTTAGGTTGTGCCGTTTGGTGGGGCGGTGCCCGTTGCATTGAAGTAGATGACATAAAATATGCCAAAGTCAAAGACAACATAGGCTTTGAAACATACTCATATTCTTTTGATTGTTCCTATTTCATGGAATTATGTCGCTTCTTTGAGTATTTTCCCTCTAATGAAGAGAGTTTTACTGCGGCATTCATGGCATAAGGCACAATTGGTTTCTTCAATTGTGTTCGAAAAATATCATGAGTTTGGTTGATCGTCTTTATGTCCATCTAATCATCATATTTTTGTGCATTTTTGTTCTTAACTTCTTGCCACTCACCTTCCTCCTCTGGAACTGTAGCAGTAACACATTCTACCTGAGCTGAAGAACCTTTCATTTTGACTTGTCCCAAATCGATCATTTTTTGAAAGAGGTCCTTGAAAACAAAACAATATTTAATGGGATTCCCCCAACATTTTATTAAACAAGAAAAAGTTGTGATGTTCTTCATCCCCTTCCTTGTTTGGCCTCTTGGGCCATGGAAATTGAACCAAATTATTTTCTAGAGTTGAAATGAAATAACCAGAAACTTGTTCATTTCAGAAAGAATAAACTTTTCTTTTCAAATCCTCAAATTGTTTTCATCTTTGATCTCTTTGATCATCTTGACGAAATGTCCTCTGTTGTTGGTGCTCAGGAGGTGGAGCCCTTCGAGAAGATGAAGGTTTTTAAGTAGAAGTAGGTATAGGTGCTTGTTTAATCATAACTGTAGTAGTCACTGCTTTACCCATTCCCCTTCCTGGAGCTGATGGAATTACACGAGATTTATCCTTAGTCTTTATAAGAGAATATTCAATCTTTTGAGGGATTGAAGTAAGATCTCGAACCCCTCCTATGTATTTCATAGGGATCAGCGGTGTGCGCAACTCATCATGTAAATTCGCCACACAGATTGGCAACAATTCCTCTTGAGGGAGTGCTAAGCTTTGGGAATATGTTAATCCCTTCCAGCGAGTAATGAAATCTGAGACCCTTTCATTCTCCCTTTTCTTATAGTTTGTAAGATCAAAAATTGTTGTCTTTGGAAACGTTGAGCTGAATTGAAGAAGAAATTGTTGACGAAGATCCTCCCACTTGGTAATTGACCGAGATTGCAAGCTTGTGTACCGGACAAAAGCAGGTCCTTGTAATGACTGTACAAACACCTAATCTTAACTGCTTCTTGTTGCTGAAGGGTTCCCATAATAGGATCACAACAAGAAAAAAATTGTGTTAAGTGTTGCTCTAGGTCTCTCGAACCATTAAATAATGGGAATGTGGTACTTGCGAAATTTGATGGGGGAGGAATTGCATCAACCCATTCAGGGTAGGCTCTCTTCTCTGGTTGAACTGGAGCATGATTTCCCTCCATAGCTTCCAACCGAGCTATTAATGACTCAATAGTAGTTATTAACTTTTGAGAAACATCTGGTTGAGCTTGGACCTGAACAGGTGCAATGACTGGAGCTGGTAAAGATGTGGTAGCTGGTACTGCAACCAATGGCAGCACTGTCGATTGTTGTTGGACATGACCCGTAGGATTAGACCTATAAGGGTGTACTGATAAAGGAGGATATTCTTCATCCATATTAGTAGTTTTAAAAAATTCTCTTGGCTGACTAACTCCAGCATGCTTAGGAGGAAGACTACCTTGAAGTAGTTCTGCGTTCAACCTCCTCAATTCCTCCATTTATTTCTCTTTTTGTGCAAATATTTTCTCTAGTGAGAGCGATTGGACTTCTCCAGAGGAAGGGTATGTAACCTGGTTCTTTCCTTTCCCCTTATTGGACACCTTTCGAAGAGGGGGAAGTGGGTTACTTAAGATATTACTTAGGTTCTGAGTAATCCTTTGATTTTGTGTACACACACCTTCTTCATTTGTGTCTATACATGCAACTTCTTGAGAAGGAACCTCTTCATCTGAGTCCCCTGAGTGAGCCTCATGTTCTGGAGGATCAGGAAAAATGGAATTAATGACATTAATTGATGCATAACGCATCGTATCCCTTCTATAAGAATTTCTATGATATTGTCTTCTGCCATACCCCTGATGAGACATTGCCTTTTGTTGATTTGATCCCTCAGTACCTTCTTGGAGAATCGTAATTTGGAGAGAATCTCATGGTAATTTGGCTCTTCGTTCCTCTTGTGGCTTCTTCCCCAATCGAGAGAAGACCGAATTTCTCTGAGGGAGGGATTGAGGATTTGAAAAAGTCCCCAGTCCGGTGGACTGGGGCTGTTCCTGTTGTCTTTTCTCAACTCTTCGAATCCTATTTGTTGATTCTGAGGGTTGGGTTAAAAGAGTCCCCATTCTGGAAAGCTGGGGTGGATCTTGACATTCTATATCTGAGACTTTCTTTAAAGCTCTCCTGATCTTGCGGACCTTAGTCCAGAAATTAGCTGGATGCATCAACCTGCATCCACTTTTATCACCCGGCTCAAAAGACCGTTGGATGATTTCTGACACTTCTGTCACTTGGTGATGTGCTTGCTCCAAATGAGAGGCATATTCAATATTCTCGTTTGCTTGATTCATGAGTAATTCAACAACTTTTTCTCTGTATTCTTGATTTTGAGAAGAACTAGTTGAGGCCTGTTCTTGGGAAAACTTTTTATTACAAACAAAACCCATTGACTGTGGTCAGCCACAGGTAATAACATTGCATGAGAACATTTTCGGCGGGCTTTGCTGACTGGAGAGTACAGTGAAATGTAGCGCTCCATGAACACCTCATCCTCTGATATGAATACCAGATGGGGAATTGTAAATTAACTGGCGAAATCTTCTTAGTGCGCCAAGGCATGAACATTGAAGGGCTCTCTGCTGTTTTTTAGCCTTCAGATATCGAGAAACAGAGAGAGATGCCAAGTCAATTTGGCATTGTAACCCTTCTATTATCTTGATATGATTTTTATATTCATCATAAGATAATATTTTCTTTTTCAAGTGACAAATAGTTTTCCATATGTTGAGACGAATATCATGAATTCCATCTTCTGTCAACATCTCTGAATTTTCATACTGAGAATCATCCAAAGGCCAAAACATAACTGGCACTTCACCTTTTGCCAGTTGTTTTCTCATATTCAATACTTCCTCTTTATCATTTAATGAATATTCTTCTACCTGATTAGACCAGAGCTGGTGCTTCCTTGTTGCTTCATCGGATTCAACAAGATTGGTAGAGAAATCACTTATTAAACTAGAAGATGGATGACTTAGGGGTGGTTCGGAGAATGACCTACACCCTAGGCTATCTTCTGATTGAGAAATTATTTCACCTGCTAATGGTAAATCATCAGACATGACTGGCTTCACATTTTCAAGTGCCTCAAGATAAGAGGGATTTATCGTCACTACATTGTCTGTTGGATAATTTTCTGAGAAATGTGAATCACTACTACGGAGAGGACTTTCGCAGCGAAATTCATCAGCATGGGGAGGACCACCATGGTGGGTTACAGTAAAAGATGAAACATTTTCCCCTTGATCTTCTGGGCACACAGAGGGTTATTGTGGCTCTCATCTGAAGATGAAACTTCAAGATCGATCAAACTGTCATGAAGCAAGCCTTCATAAGGAAGTGTCTGATGCAGACCTTCGGAATTAATGTTCCCACTATTGGGAACTGATAGAGGAGAATATTGAGTTGTAACAGATAGTTGTCTGAGTTCATCAAGAACTCCAGCATCGAGCAAGGCCTTGTTAAAGATTGGCTCTTGATTTCTTGACTGTGTTGGGTGGGTCTTCTTCTTAGACGCATTCTTACTCACCTTGGAAACCACTTATTGACAAAAGTGGCTACCCTGAGCAGGTGTATGTGCCTGATCAGGAGATATGGCCATGTTAGGCTGACGATCTTCACTCAAATCAGGTGTATGTGCCTAACTTGGTTGTCCGTATGATATGGGGGAGTACTCCCCACAACCCTACTGGACTGGAACAGAGGTGTGTATCTGTTATGGAGTAATTTGTTGATGAGTCACTCCACTGGTAGGGATAGATTTTCATTTCTTTCCCTATGATGCTGCTGAAGCTATTATAATATCCTTGCAGGCATCCAGAATATGAGCAGGGATTTGCTTCTTCTCTTTCACCATTGACAAAATGTGCTTGGTGACTTCAGCAGCCGGAACGAGGATATACGTCCATTTCGTGCTTGGATTAGGTGTGTGTTCCTACTCCAGTCCTCCTTTTCCTGCCAGTGAATCCTGATAGTACTCAAGTGTGGGGGCAGAGAGTTCAGTCGGCCTCCTGTTTGTTGTCGGAGCTTTCCGACTGACTTCTCCGAATGCTACCAAATGAGACTATTGGTAGGCATGATCAATACTAGAAAATGTATGTGCCTTCTGATTGCACTCCGCCGAACATGGTTGACAAGCCTCTTTCAACACTGACAGACGAGGCTGCTGGCAGGATTGATGAGTGTAAGCAGGTGTATGTGCCTATTTATCAGTTGTCAACACATTGGGTTGGCGGGATTTATCAGATGTATTCAGGAGAGCCTGCTAACTATCTGATGATTTATAAATAGGTGTATGTTCCTATCTATAGTACTCCGCCAAAATTTCTTGGCGGGATTGGTGTACCGCTGCCAGACGAGTCTACTGGACAGCAGGATTAAAACGGACGGGTGTGTGTGTCCATTCGTTTCTTGCCACCAAGTTAGGTTGCTGGACTTCTCCGGAAACGGGAGATATAATAACCTGCTCACTATTAACCGGTTGTCACCTCTGGTGTTTTGTCTTGCCTGCTCGGGTTCGAGGAACCTGAGCCAAACACCTGGAGACGACACCCTCACCATGTTAAGGGTGCACTGTCGCACGAGTCTGGCGGCGATTGTTGATGGGAGACCTCGGGAAGGACTCCTGTCTCCTTCAATTAAGGCCCTGAGGGACCTGCTCATTCACATCCTCAGAATATGGGAGTGAATGGTGATTAAATTCTGGGGATAATGAACCAAAACAGTTGGAGACGGTGGTTAGCACTGCCTGCTTCTTGATCACTGGTCGTCGCTGTCCAGATGACCAGGGTGAGTTGTTCACTTGGAGGGATTGTCAAGCATCCTCCAAAGTTGTAATGATACCATGTTGACAGTACTTCGTAACTAGTGAAATCGATACCCAGCGTTGAAGATGCTGAGTATGTGATGTCATCCTCAGAGCGTACGATGATCCAGCAAGAGCAGCAGCAGATGAATTTACAGCAGAGGTTTTTATAGTAGAGGTTTTCACAAACGTGAACTTAAGATAAGCCATTTTTTTAATGCAGAAGATCTTGGAAAAGAGTGCATGTTTGATATAACAAAAATAATCAAGATAAGTTCGGCTGCTACTTCTTTTGGATGAGAACATATGTTATTGATCGTATTGTTGGCCCTCTCAATGAGTTTAAATAAGGGCCTAACAAATAGGTAAAACATCACTTTAACTTGGTTAAGGATTCACATTGGGTTCACCATTTTTTATTTCTTCTGAAACTGGGGATGATCTCATTGATTTAATATTCAAACATTCCAAGCAGTTTCTAACGGGTTTGTTCGTAGAACCGGAAACATCCAATGATTACATATCCATTTGGACCTACATTCCAAAGGTAGGTGCTCATTAGTTGTGGACCGATGAGGCTTAGGAATTCACATTGGTCGAGAGGATGGGAGGTCGGACTCATCACACCTTTTTGAGGGGAATTATTGTCTACTCAGGGACTCTCTTTATAGATTTAAGTTATGTTCGTGAATCCTTATTACATTACCATCTATAAAATGAGTATTTCTTTAGATCTGACAATCAATGATTAAATTTGTAGGAAATTTAGAGAATCTCTTATATGTATTTGAGGTTATTCATCGATAGAGAATCATTTTTATTTGTTATAGATTATTAGTCAATGGTATCCTTAAATACATAAAAGTCTCTTGGTCATTATGATGACCATACTGGTTTTAAATCCACTCAGTGGGGCACTTGATGTTTATTTTCATTCAGAAGGACATGGATTATTGTAGAGTTGGGATCGTACCCGCATAGGGGTTACCTATGTATCCTTTAATTAGAAAAGTAATCCAAACCCACGTAGTTCGAGTAAGGGAATATGATGTTTATGTATGATTTATGGCTCAAAGAAAGATGTCATAATTACTTTTACACTCTAAGCTCACGTGACTCATGCTCGGTGTGAGAAACAAGAGGTATCGGTAAAACTAGACAATTGTTCCATGACAGATAAAATCATAAGAAATAATGTGGGGTTTATGTATGTATGACTGCCCAGATAGATGAAGAGTAGTATTTACTTTAGGGAAGAAACCTAGGAACAAGGTCCATAAATGTATATGTACTTTATGAAGATTTGAGTACTCTAACTTGGGGCTTACTCCTGAGGAAGATGCCCAAATTAGGAGGGGACTTATGATTGGGTTTTACTCTTGAGAAGGAATCCCAAATCAAAAAGTAGATTAAGACTGGTTAAGAGAAATTTAAGACTGGGGCTTACTCCTAAGGAGGAGGCCCAGGTTAAATGGATTTGAAAATTGGGGCTTACTCCTGAAGAGGAGGCACAGGTTAAGAGAATTTTAAATTTAAGGGATTTGGGGATTACTCCTAACGAGGATGCCCACATTTGTAGATTTTAAACTTGGGTTTATTCCTGAAAAGGAAGTCCAGGTTAAAGGAATTATGGTTGGGGCTTACTCCTGAGGGGGATGCCCAAATTAGGGGACTTGGGGCTTACTCTTGAAGAGGATGCCCAATTAAGAGAACTTGGACTGGGGCTTACTCTTGAAAAGGAGGCCCAGGTTAAGGGAAATTATGATTGGGGCTTACTCCTGAAAAGGACTCCTATGAATAGGGTTCTCTCATCTTAAAGGATGAGGTTGAATGAATGAAATCTCTAATTTTAGTGACATAAAGATGTGTAAATCACTAGGTTTTGAGATATGTTCCACGGAATTCCCTTCAGATAAGGAATTCAATCAAGAAAACATGCTATAAATGGATTTGAAGAGTGTCTTGAAGAATGAATCTTGAATAGGAAAGGTGGAATGGCATAAGAGAGGTGAAATGGACAGGAAGGTCACCCAAAAATAGAAGGGTGCGCAAGTCCTGGGGGGTTGCGCAAGTACTGCATGGGCGCGCAAGTCTTGGTCACACAATTATACTTGCATGACACATATATACTTGGGCGATCCTTGACCAATAGAGTAATACTTGGGCGATCCTTGACCAAAGCCTTTAGAATTATCCCAAGGTACTTCCAGAAGAGTGGCGCGCAAGTTTCAATGAGTAGGTAAGGAGGCGCGCAAGTGTGTCCATTTCCCTTAAGGGTAAAACACTTAGGCGCGCAATTGTTAGTGAATTCTAACACTTACAACTTATTCCTCTTGTTTAGACATTCCATTCTAGGTAAATACTTACCTTATAAGTGTTCGGAAGACTTAAAGAAGAGACTTGGGAATTCAGAGCTCTGTATATGAATTCTAGAAAAAAATCCTCTTCAAATGGGGGGTCCACCGGGGGTATTTATAGGCTGGAGAAGACCCTGGGAGATTTTCAAAGAGGGTGCGCAAGTCACCTACGTGACCATTTGGGTGGCACGCAAGTGTACTTGCACGACCATGCTGGAACTTGCGTGACCTATGGGCAATGTTATCCTTGTTCATCCCTTTCTCTTTTTTGATGTTTATTCAAAGGATGAATATTATTTGTTTGAGGTATTTCCCTTTTCATTTCGTTTAGACTCTGTGATGAAAAAGGAGTGTCAACAATCACGTACGTGAATGCATACTACACCAAGGTGATACAGAAGCAAGATGGCTTTTAACTTTGATGAAAATGTACTAAGTCATCCATCGCTGTGGAGAAGAGAGGGTCGAATGACCTATGAAGCAACTGACCATTATTAAGTCATTCCTAACCTGATGGAAATGAGCATTATCAATTCTCAAGCCCGAAACAAAAGTTAAAGAAAACATGACCACCCGTCCAAACAAGGATGTCATTTTAAACAAGGGGCTCCAACTTGGGACAATGACATGTGAAATGTTATATTCCAAAGCAACTCAAGGAGAAACACAAACTACTCTTATACCAGGGTCTTAAACATAGGAAATTTCTACAGGTTCCATATCCAAGACCTTTATATTTAACCACATTTAATCTTAAATCATCAAAATATTTAATCAAAACATCAAGTACCATTTTTTTCAAAACAAAACACAAGGTACATGATCTTAAACAACGTCTCAAAGGAAAATATGCAAGTTTTATAAAACTCCATTTTAAAACATTTTACATTAATTGACATCCTTTCCTTAATTAGGAAATCTATCACATAAAATATTTTAAAGAAGATAAGGAAACCTATAATGTTCCCACTAAGCTAACCTGTGTTCATTAAAATGCAACCCCAAAAACGGTTGTTTAATTATTAAGAGTCACAACACCCCTACCAAGTTATCTCATAAAGAACATGAATCAACTAGCCTATTTGGTCCTAGTTGTGCCTTTAGGTAGTTAACCAATTCATTTGAAATTATAACATATTCAAACACATATCAGCCTAGATATATGGGTGGCTATCAACCTATAAAGATACAATACACTTTATAGTTTTTGGGATTTTGGATCCCATTAAAAGTCAACCAATAAATTTTAGTAAAGAAACCAATTAAATAAAAAACAAGCTATCAAGTCACTAAAAGAAGCTAACAGAGAGATACATGTTGTAATAAGCATAACATTTTAATCACAAAGACATGTTAATAGGAACAGAATCGTGATACAAGGAAAACATGGTATTAAACAGGAAGTATGGAAATAGGCTAGCATGCTAAATATATCACCGAAACATGGTATCCAAAAGGCATGCTAAATAATTACAAGACATGGAATATATTCAAGTAAATCAATTTAAATTAACAGGAAGCCTAAAATGCAACTACATGGCATGGCACTATGCATGGAATGTGAATCCCTATGTGCCTATTATGATGCATGAAATGCTTCATCCTTACCTAAATAAGAAAAGGGTAAAATATGATAAATTCCATAAATTCATAAGCAGCATAAATTACACCAATCACTCGAGGTGAAATCATATTAATTGTAACAACAAAAAGCATGAGCAGTAATCCCGACCCTAGCCACTTGGTCATTTCCCATACACAGGGTGATCAATCCCAAGCACGACTATTAAAAAAGTGCCTACGCATTCCTAGTCTCTTGTCTATCAACCCAAAACAACAAGACAAAGGAAAAAAATACCATATCTGATACCACTTTGTAACATCCTGACTCGACTCACCTCTAAGACGGTGGTCAGACCGGTGGGTTACTTGACCTTAAGCACATATACCCGAATGCCAGAGGCTACCGACTAGTAGTGAGGGCCTTCTTGTGTCTGAGGGGGAGACTATACCCTCATGGGTAATATGAATTATAATAGCGGAAGTAAACAAAAATTAATAATAAATAACGAAAGAATATAAATGAATAAACTACAACTGAATACTCAAGTGTGGAAGCTCACAAAATGATGTCATGCCATGATGTATGTCTAAACTAAAAGTATAGAAAACAGAACCCAAGCATTCTATCGACTAAAAAGGAAAGAAAAAAAGTGTGACAACTGTATCACAAGCAAGGCTCGGTCCTCTGCCCCAGTCTCCATCCTAAGCTGCAACAATCAATTAAGAATCGGAAGCAGCACGCTTCCCTTTGTCAATACCTGCAATCATATAATCTACTCGGGTGTCAATGATGCTAGAGTAGGGTGTGAGATAAAATCTCAGTAGTCCGGAACCCAAGGTATCTAAACCTTTCCATTTTATGCAATGATAAAATACATTGTGACATTATATAATAATTTCAGATAATTAATTAAGTGCAATGGAATAAATAAGATGGCCTGGGTTCCAAACAGCACCCTTGCCTAATCACCTGCTTCAGCCTAAGCTAGTAGTCTTAAAGGGTACTTGTCAGCAGAATGCATGTACATGAATATATATAAAACTCAGAAAGAAACAAGGTAAACAAGAAGGAGGTATACCCCAAGCTTATACTTTAACTTGGGGTCTAAGTCAAGTGTCAACCATGTGCACTTCCACATATCAGAAGAATATCTCAATTCTCAAGTGACTTAAATGGAAATAATATAAACCTTAAATGCATCATTATTAAGGTTCAAGTTGAGAGTTGGAGTCCGAGCTCATCCCGAAGGTATCGCTACAGAACATCCGTCAATTTATCCAATACCACTGATCCCATCCAAGGAAATATTTCAAAAGACCAAGTATCGCTCGAGGCATGGATTTACCCTGAGTCCATCCTGATCTTGAAAAAAGGGCTAGAGTGTCATCTGAGGCTAGCTTAGCCACATTTCCAATAGATCCTTCCCAATGGGCCCTTTTGGAACCAGTATCACTCATGAGTATTAGAAATCCTAGGGAAGTCTCGGTCTGAAAAATCCAATGAAACTGCCCCCCGGCACATAGAGGTAACCAGTAAAGAATGGAGGGTCTAAGTGTGGCCCTTAATATGGGACCCACCTCATTTTCCCAACCTAAATTTAATTAAATTTTTCACAACAATAGATATGACATAATCAACATATAAACTCACAGCTTCAAAACTAACTAGATACACCCATGCATCACAAGGTACAAATTAAATATTGCAGTATAAAAATATTAACAAGGAAAGATACCACATCAATATAAATAGATAAATGAACTTTTAAATAAATAAATAATTCATCACAACCAACTACCAAGAATCCAACAATTCCTGGTTCATAATTAGTCTAAATTATTTATTTAAATTAAACACAACAAAAATAGGTTGGGAAACAGATGCAGTTAATTAAATTAAATGACTAGACATGCACATTTAAATAAATAATTCAGAAAAAAAAACTATCAAAGATCCAACAATTAAAGGTTCACAGTTATTCTAAAATAATTATTTAAATTAAACACACACAAAATAGGATGTGCAATACATGCAATTAAATGAATTAAATACCCGGTCTAATGAAATTTATATCGACCACTTCGGAACACTCAAAGGGGTGTCTGTCCACATTGCAACAAATTAAAAAAATTAATTCATGATTAAAAGGGCTGCAACAACTAGACAAAACAAATAAACTAAAGAGTTTGGGTGAATTTTCACAAATCCAGTAGGCACTGACTAACGACACAATGGTGCATTTTTATAAATCACAAAGAAACAGAGGGAAAGAGATTAGACGCCCTACCTTATGGTTATATATGATCATCTGATCCATGGTAGGCTTTGATTTGACCTAAAACGGAAGAAAACATAAGATTTTAGAAAAACCCTAAAATAGGGTAAAATCCTTCCATGACGAACTACACAAAGGATTCGGAATGAGAACGCACGGTTCATGGTGCGTAGGATACTCCTTATCGAGAGGTTCATAGCGCACCTAACAGCAAAGAAAACAGATGAAAATGGAGGCGTGACGATCTTCCAAAGGGAGGATATGGTGGTACGCACCACATAGGGAGAGGGGGTGCACCACGCACATGAGATGGAGGAGAGGAAGAGAGGAGAAAATAAATAAAAAGGAAAGGAAAGAAAAGAAAAAGCAAAAATAAAAAGGAGATAAATAAATAAAATGGTGGAAGAAATGAAATAAATAATTAAAATGGGTTTACCTCATTTTAATTATTTTTAATTTCTCTCCAAAAATATCTATTTTATTATTTATTTTTATCCCTCTTTAGTTTCCATTAATTTCCTTTAATCCTTTTTAATTATTTTTAACCTGAATTCTACACTATGGCATGATGTAATATTTTACATAAATATTGAACAATCATTTAATTAATTTTAATAGCTGTCTGGGACCTGCAACAAGGTGCGCAGGCACGCGCCTTAGGTCACTATAAAGATTTGGATTAAAAACATAAAATTCCACAACTTGATTTTAGTTGACATGTTAAATGCATTTATGTAGGTAATTGATAATATTTTATCTGACCTAATAATAAATATCCACCCATGTATATACATGTTATATATATATACACATCTGTATATTCATATATATACACCCACATATGTATATATAACTATATATATATATATATATATATATATATATATTTAATCCCTTATATATAGATATACCGCATATATATATACATCAATGTTTTTGTCCCAATATAATAATAATACCGATAATTAAAATAATTATTATTATTTAATTCAACCCATCAATGACACCATTAATATTTTAATGACAAAAACCATTAATAAAAAGGATAACGGTTATTAAATAAATATTGATTATGCATTTGTATTTAATTGTAACAATTAATAATATCATATTTATTACATTACCCGGTTATTATTTACACCGCGACAATTTTATTAATTATGGAAGTGTATTTTCGTTTGTTGTCTTCAACACAAATAATAATATTAATAATAAAATTATTATTATTATTTCTAAAGTCCAACAAAAATATTTATAACCCAAATAAATTATCTTCCGGTGCGATAAGACCAAACTTCTGATGCTCGCAAAGGTTATACCCTGCCTAGGGTAAACCCCATGTCCCAGAACTATTGGTGGTCTCAGATTTCTCATTTGACACACCGTTTGTGAGAAAATAATTATTTATTATATAAAAAATGGAATAATTAATTTATTAAAAATAAATATATAATTATCATGTGTGAGGGTGTCAAACACCTGATGTGAATCAAGGTTATACACTAACTAGGGTAAACACGGTGTTTCGGACCTAACGGTGATCTTATATTTCTCGTATGACACACTTCTTGAGAGTTATTTTTTTTTTGAAAGAAACAAACACGTGTATGAATAAAATAAATTTAATATTTTTATTCAATCAACGTCGAGAGTCTACGAGTCTCGTAACCACACGTTGACTCATTGTTTGACTCTGAGAATATTTCATAGAATATTTCAATGTTATAAGACTTTTACCCTTTATTTAATTTATTTCCATTTTAATTTTAATCTAATTAATTTAATAAAATTTATTTAAAAGACACATCATAGTGTCAACTATTAGAAATAAAAAGTTCTGACGCTCGGTTTTAAAATCGGTCTACCCAGCTAATGAAAAAAATTAATTTCCTTTGCTTTTTTATTCAGTTCATAATATGAAACATTACATGGATGAGGATCATAGTTCTTCATTCTCTATTCACCCTAGAATTAAAAATATATACAGGGACCTGAAATAGTATTTCGAGTGGGATGGAATGAAAATAGATGTCACCCAATATGTCTCTTGATACTTGATTTGTCAGCAAGATAAGGTTGAGATACAAAATTCTAAGGGGAATTTATAACCATTGCCCATACCATAATGGAAATGGGATAACATAACTATGGAATATATTTTCGGACTTCCCAAAACATCTAAAGGCCATAATTCTCTATGGGTTATAGTTGATCACCTTATGAAGTCGGAACACTTCATTGCTATTAGATAGAATTTCTCTCTTGATCAGTTTGCCAATATATATGTAACAGAAGTGGTAAGATTGCATGGAGTACCACTTTCCATTATATATTATCGAAGTCAGAGGTTTACCTCGATGTTTTGGAGAGTCTTTAACATGATTTGGATACATAGTTAAGTTTCAGCACTTCTTATCATCCTCAGACAGATGGTCAGTCTGAGAGGGAAATTCAAACTATGGAAGAAATTTTGAGAGCTTGCTCTTTGGATTTCAAAGGTGATTGGGATCAACCCCTACCTTTGGCAGAATTTTCTTTCAACAATAGATTTCACTCTAGTATTTATATGGCTCCTTAAGAATCCCTATATGGAAAGAAGTTCAGAACTATAACTTTTTGGGATGAAGTTGGGGAAAGAAAGCTATTAGGACCTGATCTTGTGGATGAAATGGTAGAATAGGTCAGATTTATTCAACAACACATAAGATCAGCTCAGAGTCAACAAAGAAGTTATGCTGAAAACTGAAGAAAAGACCTAGAGTTTGAATAGGGTGATATGGTGTTTCTAATAATATCTCCTAGGAAGGGAGTAATGAGATTTAGAAATAAGGGCAACTTAAGCCCTAGGAATATCAGTCCTTTTGAAATTTTGGATCATGTTGGGAAGGTAGCTTAGCAATTGGCACTTCCATCTAATCTCTCTCAAGTTCATGATGTGTTTTATGTATCTCTCCTGAGAAAGTACATACCCGATCCTTCACATGTACTAATCTCAGAAGTCGTACCACTAGAGAAAGATCATTCTTTTGAAGATCAACCGATAGAGATTATGGATCGTAGTGAAAATGTTCTACAAAACAAGACCACTTGCTTGGTTAATGTTTTATGGGGGATCCACCAATTTGAAGAATCTACATAATAACATGAGGATATTATGAGGGAGAGGTATCCTCATCTATTTTTTTCCAAGTGATGAATTCTAAGGGTGAAATTAAGTTTAAGGGGGTAGCATGTAACACCCGGAAGTTTCATATGAAATATTTTATTTAAATAATTTTTATTCTTCAATAGCTTTCATGGCACATAATCATGAGTTTAAATGAACAATGATACAATCTTATTATAAAATTACCATTATAGCATAGTCATTAGGTTATCTATAATAATTATAACTAACTTATGAAAATGCATTGTGAATTCATTGGCTATAAATTATTTATGAAAAATATATATCATTTCGATATTTGTACTTTTGAGTTAATTACTTTTGGTAATGAAATTAATTAGATATATATGTGTTATATACTTAATAAAATATATTTTATATTCATCCAATGGATATTTTAGTCATAGGGTATGAATAAAACCCTATTTGATGTATAAAAACCTATTTTTTTTAAAGGTTAATTTTACACCTTTGAATGGAGAACCCATTTTAAATTAAGATTTTAACACTTTAATAATTCTCATATGATCACATAAACATGTTATTTTGATGTGAGATATAAAAATTTACCTTTTATGAATTTCTTATATTTTTATGATGACTTTCACGTTTTGATGAATAATAAAAATTCGCTAAATTTTAATTGAAAATAACTCTTTTTCATTGAAATAATTTATATGATTAAATTATATTATTGAATGGTTTAAAATTATAAATAGAATTTATTTTTACCATTTAATATAATTTATTTCATTGTAATTAATTTTACATTAAATTCGAATGTAAAAACATTTCAATGATTTGCAATATTTTAACTTTTAAAACTCTTTTTCTCATTTCAACAATGGGATTAATTTTAAATTAATTACTTCAAATTATATGTTTCTAATTTTTAAAAATATATTCTATATTTTGAATAATGATTTCAAAATTAAGTAAATTGATTTATTTTATTTTGGGGTAATAAGAATAGTAACTTTGGTAAATTTTATTAACACGGTAAAATGGTAAATCTGATAATTAAGGGTAAAAATAATATTATAAAATTACTCTAACACTTATCTTAATATAAATAGATTATTATTATTTTCTCTAAAAAAATACTTTGGTAGAAATTGTATCCATTAAAATCCACTTGGATGAGATTAAGACATTTAATTTAATTTATTTAAAGAAAAGTGAAATATGTCTCACTCAAAATTTAATAATTAAATTATTTTTAATATAAGGTTATATAGAAGATAAATTTGATTATAAAAAATAATTTTAAATCTAGTTTTTTTTATTTTTCATGAAAATTTATTTGTAATTTTTAGGAAATAAATAATTTCTTTAAAGACTTATACTTGGATGATGAAAAAATTAATTAATTTTTGAGAAATCAATAAAAAAATTATTAAAATACTAAAAACCATCAAAAGGCCAAAACACTTGACCAACCCTTATTTTTTGAGTATATATATTCCACAATCATCCAAGGGTCTAATTATTGACCATTTTTAGGCTTACATAAGAGATTATGACACTTATATTATTTGATTTAAAGTGAATATAAATTTGTCACATTCATGTTTTAAAAGAGTATAGCATTTTTAATATTGGGTTTTTCAGAAGATAAATTCTACTAAAAGTATTATTATAAAATATAATGGATTTATTTTCATCATATTATTTTAATTTGAATTTTTATTCAACAAATAAGTATATTAAATAATTACACAATATTGAGGTAGTAATTATTTTTTTAATGAAGAGATCGAATAAATGTTATTAATATATTTTAATAAATATAATTTGGGATAATTATTATGTAAAAGGAATTTTATATATTAAATTTACTCCATAGGGATATAATAAAATATTTTTATTGAGTTTCACTTCTTATTTTTATGTTTTAAAAAATCTATGAAATAAATAGTATCAAAATTGACACTATTGATATTTTATCAAAATAAGGTTTTTTTAATTTATTTAAAAAACATAATACATCTTAAAAAATATATAATAATTATTATATTGTATAAAATGATATATATTATTCATTTATGGTATTATTTAATTCAAATAAGTAAATATTTTACCCTTTTAATATTGAAATATTTGTTACCCTAGTTAAAAATTAAATAGAATAACTAAGTGTTAATTAAAATGATAATGCTTAAATTGACATAAAAACTTATCTAAAATTTATTGGTTGATGATACTACAACACTATATCATATAATATTCTAAATAGGAACATTTTTTAGGTTTTTATGTGGGTTTTAGTTTTATTATAAATTAATATTGTTTGAGGTTTCCAAAAGTGTCCTTCACCTCAATTATAAAAGGGAACTTACTCTCTCAACTATTCACTTAATTTTGAGCCTTCAAGATCGACCATATACTAAATATTTCCCTTATAAAATTCCCTAGAAACATTATAGAGGTCCTGGTACTCTTGAAAGACCAACTCTAGTGCTCTAATAGAAGATTTAGAGGAGGCACGTCGAAGAATAGGTAATATCATTTACCTATTCCTTCAAACGTATTTATTCTTCTACTTTAACCACATGAGTTGTTTAGTTATAAATTAATAAATCCAGTATTAATTAAATACTAATAGGTTATTATGATTATGAAATAATCATATTCCATCTTCTACCCATCCTATGAAAAATAAAATCACTACGCGTGCGTACATATGGCTTCTCGTCTCAACGTTGTGGTGTAATCCATTTTTCACCACCACCTTACATGGATGGGTATAATGATAGAATTAATAAATATATATATGATTAATATAAAATTATATTGATTCTGAGATACTATACATCATCCACTTCAATTCCATTTAACAATTATGGGAACGATATTGTTGCTTGTGCGTACGTACGACATACGGTCTCTACGATGCGATGGAATTTGTTCTACATAATATTCATTAAAGGATGATTATATAAATGAATTGAATGAATAAATATGATATATATTATTCTAATACCATTATTTAAATGATATAAATATAAACTAAAATAGGAATAAAAACTTATCCGAAAAAACATGTATAATAACAAAAAGCATTTAATACCCGAATAACCAGTAACAATGAAATGTTACTAACAAACAGATGAAAATACGATCATAAATGTTATCATAAAAAAGATTATGATTATTGAATAAATCATTAGAATTATTTAAATCATTATACAGTAGGTTTATATACATATTAATCATATATTATCTAAGGTAATGGATAAGTTTCTTAATCTCATTTTTATCCGAGATTGTTTATTCCTAAGTATTTACTAGGGTATATTTATCATCCACGTCCATGTTTCCTAAATATGTATTTCAAAATATTATTTATATACTTATGTAGTTTTTTAATTTCAATTTTATCCATTTTTTAATTTTTACTAAATGGTATGAATGGAACCTTTTATTGATTTCGGTATGAGGTACTTTTTGAATTTTCTGGTAAAAGTATGAGAAGAATGTTTTTTTAACCTGTACGACATGAATGAATTTTTATGATTTCATAATTCCTTATTTACTTGAATCTTCCCCTAAAACATTATAAAGTTATTTTCACATAAAATTATTTCTTCTAAAATTGTGTTTCATTTTGAGGAAGGAAAGTGTTTTTGAAGAAGAAAGGATATTTTCCTAAGGAATTAATTTCATGTGTTTTCTCAAAATTATTTTCCATATAAGATGACACTATTTAAATAGGGTTATATTTTAATCCCTATTATTTCTATGATTTTATTGTGTTTATTATGTAAATTTATATATTAAATCCATTTGTTTTATATTAATTATTCTGGAATGATGATTAAGAAACCCATTTTATTTCATGGGTTATGCTACAGTAAATGTTTTTATGTTTTTGTGGTACTCATAAGAATGGTTTCATTATGAGATGGGTGGGACCTATATCTCCCTCTAATTTATTAGCTAAATATTTATATCTCATGATATAAACATTACTGAAACAACAAGTAAATATGGTTAAGTAATACAGGGATGGAACGAGGAGTGAACTCGGTTTAGTAATGGACTTTGACCATTATGATGGTCTCGGTAATGAGCCTTGAATAATATGAAATGATTTTATATGATTATGTGTATATGCCACGAAATTTTCAGGTCTTATGTTATGACTATTGGGATTATATTTCACTTTAATGATTTATCCCATGACATGACATTATGATCTTTTATGTATAGGATAGGATTTAAAATGTTTTGTTCTTATGATTATGATATGATTTATATTTCCATTATTTACCCTTACTGGGCATTTGATCCCACCCTTTCATATGTTTATTTTCCCCTATTCATGAATAAGGGTATTAAGTAAGATATGTCAAAAAGGATTCTAGTTATTAAGAAATAAGCGGGAGACAATGTGGATGTTTTAAGAACCAATTGTTTATGTTTCCCATTTTCTAAAGACACTAAACCTATATGGTCCTGGCATGGTTTTTGTTGTGTTATGTAATAAATATTATTCAATGTTGAATTAATATCTATATGTAAATTATGAACCGTTATAGGAGCTATGATGTCATGTTAATTACTTAATAATGGTTTCAAAATTTGAAATTTCTTAGGGATTTCCTATATTTACTATTAGTTCATCTAGGACTTCCCATGTCTAGTTACATCAATAATAAAATTGACTAAGAAGGGGGTGTAGTTATATTGTTATGATATATGTAAGGTTGTACAAAATACATGGTAGTTATTATAAAAATCTTTGGTACTCAAGTGAATTTGAGAACAAATTATTATCAATAAATCATAAAACAATATGAGTGCACTATATAAATTATTAAGGATATTATTTGTGCATGTATCCTTGATTTTGGTGGTCTGTGGGAATACCATATAACTTTGATAGAGTTTTATTATGATAATTTCTACCAGGTATATATTCATATGAATATATTGGGATAATTATATGGAATTTCATTCTAATCACCTTTATATTAGGTAAAAATCTGTGACACACCTTTCTTTAAGCCAAAGATAGTACAAGAAACATTTTATCATTTTTAGAAAATCGAGAGGATATTAGTTATGATTCAGAGTAGGTAGACTTTATATTTTGGTCCAATATATATACTTATCAGGATTTTTGTTGGAGATCATGTATTTCTTTATATCTCACCTCAATAGGGGCATAAACATTTTTCAAAGAAAGAAAAATTAGCTCTGTGGTTTTTTGGTCTATTTGAGATCTTGGAAAGGATTTCATAGGTTTATTATATGTTGGTGTGACATATAAAATATATTGGGATACATGATGTATTTGATGTATCAAAATTTAGGAAATACAAACCAATTCTATCTCATGTGCTTCTTTATGATGATTTATAATTGGATTCAGATGCATCTTTCATTGAGAAAATGGTATGTATTGCAGGACATTGTGAGAAAATCTTGCAAGGTAATTCAACCCTCATGTATGTGTGTTATGGAATAATGGGAAATAAAATAATATATATGTGAATTAGAAGAATAGATGAGGTCTCAATGACCAAAGTTTTTCATTGGATATGCCCATTGATTATTTACAAAGATAAGAATCATTGTGGTGCGGATTTTATAAAATCTTTGAATTTTAATGGAAATTATAGTTTTTAATTTTAATCTAATTTATATTTATATTTATTAATTAGGATTTAATTTAGAAATTTTAGAGTGAAGGAAATTAGGGTAGAGGGAAATAAAGGTGGTCTTTTTTGGAATATAGTATAATGTACCATCAGGTACCCGATGGTGGGGTACTGAGTACCCATTAAAAGAGGAATTGGTTCTAAAAACTTATGGACTAGACATTGGGTGGTTTTTAAGCTTACACTAGGTTCATGTTACCCACCAGGTGGCCAATGGTTATGAACTGAGTACCCAATGAATTCTTAAGGTTTTTTTAAATAGAGTCATTTTTTTATTTTTTTTGTCATGGGATTTGGTGATTTGAGTGTACTTTCTCATCCTTAAATCCATTATTATGATATTTATTCCCTCTAAAATCTCTCATTATCTCGAGATTCCATAGGTTATTTATCTTTTGGTTCTTGGTGAAATTTTTATTTATTGATGGCATTGGATTTTCAATGGTAATAACTTCAATTGGCCTATCATTTTATTATAAGTCATCAAGATTTGAACACGTCAACCTTATAATTTGGTTATTATTTTCTAGTTTTAATGATTTGTAAATTTGTAGTTATTGAGGATGAATTGGTCATTATTACTTGGAATAATATATTTACTAAAGTAGAAGCAGATTTAGTCTCTCATTTATTGAAATTTAATTATGTGTTTATATATGATTTGTGAACTTCTTTGTGGTTTAATGATGTCTTTGAGTTTAATATGATGAGAATTAAGTTAAAACTAAAAATAATTTTTTTATAAATTATTATGTGTTAAGTATATATTTTTCTTATGATTCATGGTTGAAATTGTCAATTAAAATTGGAAAAATTTTAAATAACTAGGATATTTAGTTAACATAAATATAGTTTTAATATTATCATTATTAAATTAATTAATAATGATTTTTTATCTAAAAAATAATGTTTTTATGTTATATATTAGTGTGAATATTTTTTATTTTATGATTTTTCATAATTATTTCATGAACTTGGGTAAATTATAGAGAATAAAATGGGTGGAAATTGAAATTATTTTTGAAAATAAGTTATATAAAGTTTGTTTTCCTACAAGAAAATATATGTAACTTTATAAAAAAACACATAGAAATTTTTTAGAATAATTATAGATGAGTTATGGTGATTTTATAATGAATTTTATATGATGTGGGGTGATATATATTTTCTATAAATTATATTTTAATTAAATATAAATAGTTAATATAAATTTTGGGATATAAGGTTATTCTTAATTAAAACTAAAAAATGTGGAATTAAGTGTTTTAAGTAGGAGTTGTAAGATGATTTTTCTTGATATAATTTTTTAATTATAGTATAAGAAGATTTTATAGGATTTTATTGATTTTATAAATGTTTACAAAATAAATACACCTTTTTTTGTTGGATAAAAATGGATAAATAAGAACTTGATGTGATGAATTTAAAATGTATCTTTTTGATATTATGACACAACTATTTTTATTATGTCAATTTCATGAGTTTATATAACTTTCAAGGATGCTTAGGTTATAATATGACATGATAAGACAAATATGAGATCCATGGTCTTTTCTAGTAATTGTATTAGACTCTGGATTATTCTATATGTCATGTGTTTGGAAGGGATATACTTTATTCAATTTGTTTAGATACTATACTTATTGGTTTGTGTTCATATCTTCTCTTGGAATTTTCTAAAGTAGGTATATAAGTTTCTTGGGTCACTTGGTTACCCCATAAATATTTAAAATTCATATTGTGTATTATTTGTTTAAATCACTTAATATATTTGAACTATTTATATGTGAACACATTAAATTCTTGGTGAAATAATGGGGTTGTTGTGGTTTCTATTGAGATTATTTCTCACACCCGGTATATACATGTCTCATGTGCATGCATATTACTTGTATGGTGATGAAATTAAAGGAAATGGTTCTTAGTATATGATAATTGATGTCAGTTGATATCATGGAGATGGTTTCTCATGTTTTTGGATACATGTGAAGGGGTTTTCTATATTTCATTTTCTTAGTTTTGTTAATTGTATTGCTTGTGACATTATTACTTGGGTTATATCTTATACCATTTTTAGATGTATGATTCATTTGGGTATTTATGGGATTTTGTTTAGATTTTATTATTGATGTTATATTTTATTTCCAATGCATATTTTTATTGAGTTGTTTATTTTCATATGTTATCATGATAAACCAGTGGCTAGTGAAAATGTTTCATTGTGGAACAACACACTCCCTAATTCTATGTAGCACAATACTAGTAAGTAATATGTCATCTCCACAGGGGAATGTGTGACCACAAGTACAATTGGTTGTGACATGACTCAGCCCAATGATGCCCAACCTGCAGTGGTGGTAAGCCAATAATGCCACCCCAATCATACCTCTAATAGTCCAGGGACTAGTGGCTTTCAATGAGTACGCATATCACACAGTATAAGATGCCTTAGCCTATATCAACCATCAATATACAGATCTCTATGATGCATAAAATAACTATCAACACCAGAAGTGAATATTTATAACCAATTGGACATTATAGAATACATGAATGAGTCATAAAATATAATCAAAACTCCATATAAGAAAATACTAATGGAACAATAAATTTGAAAATCCACCAAATCTAACAGACATAAGACACCAGATAACTCCTCCTCACTACATGAACTCCTAGATTGATCTCTATCCATAGCGATTGTCACCACCATTATAAACCACCAATGTCTATAATACATCACCAAGCATTACCAGATGTCAACTTAGAACAAGCCACACCAGCTTCACGTCCACCAAGATCATCTCTAAACTACGCATCGCCTACATAGACACAACAGTTGTGGGCATAAATTTCATAAAGGTGAGAGGATAAACATGATTAGTGGGATTCCTTAAACCCGTGAATAAAAGTTAAGAAATTATTCATCTTGAACTCTGAGATAAAAAGTTTACTCTAAATATGATATGGAATGATCCAGATACACTTAACCACTAGAAGTCACAATGATGCAAATATTTACAAGTTATCTCATCTCCAATCCTCAAAGGCCATACGTCACAAGAAACTAGGGATTATTGCGGTTCTAAAAATCCTATAAATTCTAAATTCAAGACCCTAGTTTTATGTCACTTCTCGACAGAAACCCAGGGGTGCCTAAGAAGTTACAAGCCTCAAAGTATCTGATCTTCTTGTTCTTTCTTCCAAACTATTACTAGAATCCATAAGTGGAACCCACTCCTAACTGAGGTATGTGAATTAGTCAAGGGAGTACCATAGTTTACTATCCATTAGTGTCATTACATCATTCTAAGAACCCATGGGGGGTTTTTACCTTAATCAGGGATAGATTTCATCCAAGTGAATACTAACCCCTGCCATTATAACCACTCAACAATGAGAAAACTGATATCACCTCTCAAGAACTGTAATGGACAACCTATTCCTCGTCGGTTGGTACAAAAAATATATGGGAGGACCTAAATCCATAGATAGAGAACCTTCACCCCGATTATCACATAATAGATAGGGGTAACATACATTATTAGTTATGTGGGGGGAACACCTCATTAGTGCCGAGGGAGTACTGAACTTATGTCGATCTGAAGGACTCTCACCCCAATTATGTGGGGGAGTACCAAACTAAAAAATGAATATGGTGGACCCACACCCTATCAATCACAAGCTACCAAGGTGTTCCTACCCTATAAATTCTTTTATCATCTCATTATATCCCATTAGGAGGTGGATAAAATGCTCTTATCACCTTGGATCACACCTATGATGCCAAAGAGAAGTAAGCCATCATGTTTTAGGTAGAAATTCACCCAGGATAGATAACTAGTGAATCCAAATATGAGTCCTAAATAAGGAGATGAAAAATTCACTAAATTTTTAATAGTACACAATATGTATTACTAGGATACATAGTGTGTAGTCCCTAAATAGTGTATTACTAGACACTAAATTCATCAGGTATGAATCATTACATAGTGGGTGAATTCAACCTACATAGTGTGTACTATGATGTATTTGGCATGTGGGGCCAGTAGGGAACTCAACATGAATCCATAATACATAGTTCCTAGTCATCTTGGGGTACACAATGTGTCCAAGGTGGTACACAGTGTGTGATGTTCATGTGAGTACTTAGTGTGTACTTCTAGCCAACCAGGTTATGTAGTCCCTAAATGCATGATTCATCGTCATAGGCACATATCATGTAGTCCATGATAGAAAATTGTTCGTGTGTTTTTTCTTGAGTCATGTCATATGGGCTATATATGGAATGTACTCAAAATACACTCCATGTGTTCGATCAGGTACTCTACCACCAAACATAGACAACATGATGTTTGATTCCAAACCACATGTTTTGTGATATTTATAATCTTTTGTAACTCTAGATCCATATATAGGGAGGTACATGGTGTGTGTTATTATAAACTACATGTAGTGTAGTCATGTTATTCAACTATAATTGTAGAATCATCTAGTTTCCATGCCTCCAACACCAAATTTCATCTCCAATCACACCATCACACCACCCATAACCATCCAGGACCACTGAGGGTCCCTCTTGGAACTTGATCTATCACCATATTTATTCCCCAAGTAAATTGGAAAAAAATTATGCCTGAATACCTATCATGATGCCTATTCCATGCCCATAACATTTCCACCCACATTGTACATTGCTCTTGACAATCTAATTGCCCCAAGGTTGAACCACCATCCCAAAAAAAAGGCTAATGAAAATAATTATTCACATGAAGAAGTGAAATAAAATATTGGTGATTGGTGGGAATACTCAAATGGAAAATGAAATAATAATTGAGGATATATGATACATAGAATCATTGTATAAAGAAATTAAAATATTTAAGGAACCAAATTCTTGAAGAACAATCACAACAATATTGATTTTGAAAATTCATAATGATTAAAACAACATTCAAAATCTATAATTAGGAGAATTTGATAAATAATTTATTACATAGAATGAGTTATGAATTTAAGAAAGAAACACATCCTCATAGGACAATGTCCATTTCTTTAATCGATCACTGTAACCACACAATTTGTTCATAGATGTCGTCTTAGATATGGTATGTGTCCTCTCAATCTACCATTAATTCTACTAAGATCTATTCCCTTTCACTCTTTATAAATCTAGAGTTTAAGCAAAAAATAATAATTAATTAGTTATTAATTAATTTTATTAATTAATGCACCCATGATTGCCCATCTTGAGGTCTTGAGATATGAACATATGTCATATCACCCCTAGGGTAAACCCTATAGTCCAAACACTACCATGATGTCAAAATTTAAATTGAATCTATATTTCAGAATATATCATTATCTATTCTAATGTTATAAATAAATATTTAGATAATAAACATTAAAAATTACTTAAAATTAACCATCCTTAAAAAATCACCAAAACTTAGTCTAGGGGTAAAAAATTCTCCCTGAGATCAATGGAATGATTAAAAAATTGATGATTTCTTTTGGGGAAAATTTAAGTGTTTTACCACTAGAGAATTATTAGGATTTTGAAACCTTCAATAAAGTTAAGTCTTGACCAAGAAAAATATCGGTTGCTACATCCTTCCCACATTTAAACTTTTTTATCCTCAAAAATGAAACATGTGAGGATCCTCAATAAAGAAGCTACAAAAAAATCCTCATGTGGAAAAAACACTTTTCATGAACTTACTTATTCTTTGGAGGTTCAAGATCTAAATTAACTTACTACATAACCACCTATTAAGGTAACATTATCGTTAATCACCAAACATATCAACTTTATATCATATTGAATAAATACCTTAATGAAAACATGTGATTGATCAATGAGAGTCTTGTTAAGACATTGCACCAAAAACCTTTTCTAATATGAAGGTTTTATAACCACATGGAACAAATTAAATCCAAAAATCACTAACATCCATCCCAAAATAGTTTTTTATTAAGGTAATATTTGGTGTAAGAACATATATCCCCACCTTTAAAGAGAGTTATATATGGTTTTTTATAAGAACAATTTATTCATGTCACACTCTAACATTGGGAACTTTACCATATTTCTCACTGGCACTAGAAGAGTTCTCAAGCCACATGATCTTTAGGATCTATGTCAGCTTATCTACCATTTTCTTCCTATAAGGAACTAAATGAAATGTTTTTATCTAATTTAATAATTGAAGCATGAGGCCTATTTCCTAACCTCTTTATACCATTCATGAGAATTTTTATCATTTTATTGATCTCCAATAGCTTCTCACTCATTGTTTAAGATAGAATGGTTATGTTTTCATCTATATTTAATGAAATCTACTAATGATCACATCATAAAACAACTCCAACATCCTTAAACTACTCACCATCACACTACTACCCATTAGGTTGCCCAATATACCACAATCTGAAGCCTAAATTCTTGTTCATTCTTATGACCCCACTCTGTTAGCTCCAAACACTAGGATAACACCTCCCAAAAAAGTGAAATTGAAAACCACAACCTCCCAAGGAAACATCATCCCCCACTATGTAGAAATATTTTCTATGTGATGGGAACACCCATAAGTATTTTTTGGACATAGAATAATGATGGTATCACTCTACTAAGGTGTTCCCCACTCATAATTTCTATCATGATTTTAAAAAAACACCAATATAAAACCACTATCATCCTAGGAAATTGGATGATGTTCTCTCTTACTTTTAAATAATTTCACTAGGTCAATTTTCTGAGAACATTAAGTCACCTGTGATCACCTAATCGACATCACCACCATGGGCCTATATCATAAAAGGTAAGGGTGTAGGACCACCACCATAGATCAAAGGTGATAAATATATACCTCTCTATATAAGAATAAACTACTCCTCAACTAGACGCTCATGTATCTCCTCCATCATCTGGACATAGAGTCTTGTTCCAAGGGTATCAACCTCATATCATTGATTCCCCACTCTGATCTCATCAACCACCTTGGTTTTAACTTCTCAAATACCAATGATACTTCATGAAACTATATCTTACACAATGATAGTTTTCTACATAGTTGGTACTCTTATGGTAATACTAGTGAAATTAATTAAATGCTTAATATGATTCTATACAAACTGATATAAGGAATATTTTCTCTATTATTTCACTTAAAAACACTAGAATGTTATCTCTAGAATATAATTCAATGTATATCGCAATATCCTATTGAGATAAAACCATGGGTCGCCCTTTAGAATAATTTATACAATACTCCATAGTCATAGGAAGTGAATTATCATCCATGAAAATAATTCCCAAATTCATTATTACTTTATGATGGGTATTCAAATATAACTTCATGAGGGTGTCCTCTGATCATCACACACAAGGATTCCCCACTCACTGTTGGAGTTGGGTCTTTCTATATTTAGTTTATTATGCATCATCATGTGAACTAGTACTGGTACCAAATCCATTTTTAAGGTATTCACCAATGGATATCATCTCTACTATGAAGGAATACCTTGAAAGGCTTATTTCTATACTAAGTATCAACAATATTAACCAAAGTGGGTGAGTGAAAGATAGTTTCCATCAATAGAAACTATTTAGATGAAAAGGGTCATGCTTGGGGTTCCACTAGAATATCTAACTCCAAAATGTATGGTGTATAAATAATAAATCATGACTTCACCATCCATTATAAGGGTTGAAGGATGATTTTTTTAAATATTTATCAATAAATTCTTATTTACCTAAGTAAGAAATATTGTCCACAACTTTGGTTGATCTATCAAGGAGGCCACTAACAAAAACTATTCTTATATTATCATTAATTATATTTAACTAAATATAATAAGTAATGAAAACCTAGACCTGAAAATTGGGGGTTTTATAAAATTTATATGTTATATATTTATATATATGAATGAATAAAAAATAAGAAAAACACAATGAAAAATAAAATAAATTTGGTGAGAAAATAATTTTTTCCCTTAAGAATTCATAATGATGGAAATCATTATCTTTAAAATGAATTTATTTTCATTATACAATTCAGTGTAGAGATCAAGACTTGTTACTATAAAACCTCCAATTTTAATTTTTATTATCCTACATAATGACCTCTATATATAGAATAATTCTCTTTTTGAATTCATCTTGGAAACCTCCTCATTAAACATCAATACTTAATACAAACTCCACTATATATTTGAATTACATATTTAAGGGAAATAAAATATATGAAAAAAGAAGAATAAAATGAATAATAAGGAAAATGGAGTAACCACATACCCTAATCGATTTAACAATTACTAAATTCTTAGAATAAAATAATGGGAAAATGTTAAAGCACAAATAAAACTTAAAGAAACACTACTAACTCCCTTGAACAATAGTGAATATTAATTATCCATAAACATAGAGATTATAATGTTACATATGAGAACATGAAGTAAAAATGATCATAGATAGAAATAAAAAATATATTATATATTTAAAGATTTATGAATGATTACAAAAATAAAACATAAACAACTGTTGGATAAAAAACACCTATTACATTCGAAGAAAAATAGTTTAAATAGTCATAGGCTCTATAAAGTTTCATTGGAAAGCTTCTTTGCATGAAATTTTCTATTTTAGAGAAACTATAAGTGCAATAGAAGTGGTGTATTTCTCGTATGCATGGGATGGACAACCGTAGTTTCCATATAGATTATCCAGTTTATGGATAGATTTTTATTCTCTTTAAACCCCATCCATGAAATTTTACTCTTTATCCCCACTTTAAATGAGTTCATGTGATATACCAAAGATATATAAATAACATAATAGTGAAGACCTTGTGATTTTTTCAATTTCGTAGCATAATTCATCATGTTATATCAGTTAACTCTATAACATGGAAACTAACTCCATGATGAGGTTCTAAAAAATCTCATCTTTATCCCCACAAATTGAGCACATACAAGGTTGTAGTAGTACTAAAACTCACCTAAGAACCTCAATTCATGACCTAAATTATAATTTCAAGGTTTTATATTTCTTTAAATTTCATAAAGTATGAGACCTTTATATGGGATATTCTCTAAAAAATGACATTTATGTATTCAGGGACTTCGCCAAAATCCTCGAAGGGAAAAAGGATCTTACTTTCACATGTTAGTGTTAGATGATGGTTAATTTTATGTACTCACTGAAGTTACTTTTATGCATGGACATATTTTTTAAATTTTTATTCTACCACTATAAAATGTCTTTTTTGTATGTTCATTGATGACTTTTAAACATTCTATGGGATAATTAAAACTTTTCTTAATTAATGATGGGTAGTTCTTTTATATATCTCTAGGATAAAATGGGATTACTTTTATTTATTAATCAATTAATTTTACATATTCTTCTGTTTAATTTTATACATCCACAAACTTAACCAAATTTCCTTCTTTTCTAATATAGCTGACTTTTATGCATGGGAAGATTTAATTTTATGTATCATAGAACTTTTTCAATATTTCTTAGTAAATTAAAAGTGACTATTACATATTCTTATAATATAAAATACATAATATTAGATTCCTTTACCTGAAAAAATAATAAAAATATGGATTAATATATAGATTTTCCAAATAATTCCAGTAATAAATAAAAACATGTAAAAATCGAGAATTAATCTATTTCCA
Organism: Viscum album; assembly: GCA_963277665.1. Classification (NCBI taxonomy): domain Eukaryota; kingdom Viridiplantae; phylum Streptophyta; class Magnoliopsida; order Santalales; family Viscaceae; genus Viscum; species Viscum album. The sequence goes on along the minus strand of OY728150.1, from coordinate 2,000,093,557 downwards.
CATGAAAGAAAAATTTATTCCTAAAAACTAAATATATGATAATTACATGAGATTAATGAAATATTGGGGATTAAATCATTGAATTAAAATATATTGGTATATAAAATATGTTCATCATTAATCCCCCTCACTTAATCATTTCACTCCTAAATAATCATCTAATATTATGGTCAATTTAGATTTCTCCTGATATTAATATAAACACTATTCAATTCTCATTCCCAAAGAATTTTCATGCTTACTACATAAATTTAAATTCCCTAAATAAAAAACAGATCAAAAAATTTAATTCAATATAACACCCTGATTTTTTAAAATAATGTTATCTTTCAGAACGTATACAACATGAAACACTAAGTTTAAAAAACTATGATATACTATTAAAATATTATTACCTAAAAATGAATAATATAAACTATATGTGGAATTAGAAGGTATGAATCAGATTAATATATTTATTAAATTTATATAAATTTCTAATTCAATATAAATTTATTGATAAATTATTAATAAATAATCACTCAAGTTGTAAGAAAGATATTTTATTCTTCAAAAAATACATTTCCTACCAAAATGGTTTTATTTATTTTTATAAAAAAATATTATAATTTATTTATAGAACTTATAGAAATGTTATTTTATAAAATTAAAATATTTTTTGAAATCATCATATCAATGTTAACTTAGGGTTAATTTTTTTGATTTTTATGAAAAGATTTTTTTTCAACAAATAGGGATAATTACCAATTTTTCAAATATTGTCATTTCCTTTCATTAAATAAAGTAATTTAAAATTACCATTATATTTTGGTTTTTTTATTAAAGTAACATATGAAACACTTTATTTATAATAATCTAATTACTTTATTTTTAATCATCAATTTTCATTATTTTGGTACGAATTAATTTTTTTGCTTAAAAACATAGTTTTTTGCAAACTATTTTTAAGTGCATAAAGTTTATCAAATTTAATTACTTAAAATTATCCCTTGTAAGAAAATATTTAAATTAAATAAATATATTATAAATATATTTTTATTAATTTAAATTCATATAATGATTATTTCTAGTCATAGAGTTAATATAAGATCATCTATTGCTGGATAAATGAATTTCTTAAAAACCCATTTTTCAAAAAACAATTATATGTTTAATTTCAAATTTAATTATTCCAATTATATAATATGAATATGATAAAATTAATTCCATATTTTAAATCATCATAATTAAATAAAATTAATAAGTTAACCTAAAATTTTTGTTATAATGAATAGTAAAACAGTAAAAAACTAGCTATTGTGGTGAAAAACTAATATGGTAAAAGTGAGTAACCATAGAGGTAAATGGAATAACTAGTTTAAAAGATGAATATTTATTAATTTTAGAGGTTTTAATATACCATATCAACCATATACTCCATTATTTATTAATTTTAGATCCACTTATTTTGAGAGTGTATAATGACCTAAGCTTTTCATATATAGATAATATATCTTTTTAGATGAATTTTCATTTCTTTATACAAATACACACCTAAGGATCATAAAGTTATAGTGACTTTGTAAACTTGAAAACATAAATAACTGGTTCATAAAATATCTACATTTTATCCCATTTATTTCTTCATAAGTATATCCCTTTTAGCATATCACACTTAACACCTTTCTTCATATCCTATAGAAAGGAAACATAAGAAAAGGGTGAGCTCAGATGCTCAGTAAGGGTAAACATGGAAGATATAAATTAATTATCTTATGGAAGAATAATATATGAAATATGGGTATTTTATCATGGGTATAATATAAAAAGATCATACCCAACTTGTCATGTATCATAAACATGATTCATAGCAAAAACATTAACATGAATCATAAGAATCAAACTTCATCATAAATAATTCTTAAATCATATATTCAAGTAATAAATTTGTGTGTAATAACCATAAGTATAGAAAAAAATTAATATTTCAGGTTTAACTACCAAGAATCTCGTATCAGGACTTATCACCTATTTCCCATAACGGATCAAGCACATCAACTTGTTTCTTGTCATAGATCAAGCACATTGACTTGTTTCCCCTCACTATCTCATGAGATATAATTCACTACCCAATTCATTGGAGGTAGATATAGTTACCACCCATAACATAATTAAAACCATATATATGTGTTCCATAATAACATAAATCATTCATTAAAATAGAACCCATGAAAATAAATGGGTTTCATAAACATTTCATCATTTCATATCCCATAGAGATTTAATGGGATTCATAAAAGTCATGTCATCATAAACATAAATCATAATATTGGTATCCTTGGATAATATCCCTAAAAAACATAAGTAATCATAAAATAATGTTTTCTTATAATTAAAATGGTTTTTACATATTACTTGAAATAACTCTTGAAGAAAATATCCTTTCCTTAGTGAAATCATTTTTTTAAAGAGATGCGCAATTATAAGGGAAAACATTTACTAAGAAAATAAACTTATAAGATTATAAATGAAGATTAAAGTAATTTATTAATTATTATGGTGAAAAAATACACTCATTCCATACAATTTAAAAGAAAAATCCTTCTGTATTTTTGTCGGAAAAGTCATAAAGAGCCTTGTTTAGAAAACAAAAAATATATTATTTTCAAAATGTTTTGTAAAACAAATGGGTAAAAATGACTTTTAACATCCATAGGATAATAGTAAAAACCTTTTTGAAATTTTTTTAAAAAAATTTATATGGAATAGAAGTATTCCCCAAGGTATACTTAAAACAAAACAATCCCAAATATTAATGAGATTATGAAATAAATCCTTACCACTTTGTAATCAATCAAATTGTATAACTCATAAAAGAAATAAAATTACATGGATATTTAAATACCATTATTTTCTGGATAATACTTATAAAATACATTCATGGTATGTATATATACCACACATAAGAAACAAGTAGTGTATAAGGCATGTATCCCACAGAAATAAAAGTGAGACAACAATCCCTTACCTCAAGTATTGTCTTTCCTTGTTCACGTTCAAACATAATTTATAATAAATATAGAATTTTTATAAATATATTACATAAAAATATTTAAATCATACTATTTATTATTTTTTTGTAACATCTTATCACCCATTTATTAATCATTAAAATCACTGTTCTAGGTGATATCTCTTTCATTTTCCAAGCATGTTTCGGTCTGGTAGTCCCAGTCCTTATACTTTGATCATGGTACCATAATTTATAGAATAATTATTATGTTATATATATCATATATATTAATAAAATTTCATCCTTATTACCACTAATTTGAATATAGATGAAAAATGAAACACATCGTATCTTGAAGATGGTAGGACATATGTACGCATTGGCGACATTATCATTTCCCAATATACTGGGTGGTAAAAATGTAGATATGATATTATCATTAAAAAATTATAATTATTTCATAAATATAATATATAAACATTAAACCTGTCATAATTTCCACTCATATAATATGGTGATAGAAAATGAATTGTATCGCTACGTGGAGATGTTAAGTCGTACGTAAGAACGAGTGATACTTTTACTTCTTGTTCGAGGGGAAAGGGCTTATATAATGGTGTGTTCATAATCATATTAAATTCATAATATTTATTATTCTGAAGTTATTATTTTTTTATATATATCATTAATTTATAGGTTGTATAAAAGAGTATAAAAGAGAGTGATTAGTTAGAGAGATTACCTCTTCTTTGAAACATCTCCTTTAGATCCCCTAAAAATGACACTATAGTTGGTATTTTGGGAATAACATCACCTATATAATGTGTCTAGGATATTTTAGAATATAATTTTTAAGATTATGGTCTATATATAAGACTCAAAGTTTTTAAATGAGATGATGGAGGAGGTTTCCTTCTATAATGATGGTGAGGGGAAATTTTAGAATTTATCAAAAGATTAATTTATGATAAATTAAATATCAATCCAAATACATAAAAATGTAAATTTATTCAAAAATAATATGTTATATGGTGGTAATAAAATTAACCAATATATTTTAGACATGTTTTGGTGTAATTTTAAACCTTATCATTTTGATTAACTCTTAGTTAACCTATTTTAATTTTAAATATAGTAACAACATTTTAAATATTAAAAGTTGTATATTTTAACATATAAGGTTTAGATTAAACCATAATGGTAAATTTATGCTATTTTAGTCCATAATTTATCCAAATTTTCCTTATTTAGTATTTTTATTATTTTTAACTAATTTAATAATATATCATTTTCATAAAATATCATTAGTGTCAATGTTGACACTATTCATTACATTGAATTTTAGAAAGTCAATATGTAAATATAACTTCAAACCAATTCATTTAATACAACCTTTATATGTCATAATCACCGATAAAATTATTATAGTATATTAAGTAGTTCCAATTATATTTCTTTCAATATTTTTAATATCACTTAATTGATTTTTTTTATTTGAATAATTACATCATCATCATTGTCTAATTATTTATGATATTTATTTATTACTCATAAAATAAAAATAAAATACCATGATGTATATAAACATTTTATATTTCATAATAATATTTATATTCAATTATATATACTATTTAAACCCATATTAATAATATTATACTTATTAAATCCAAGAGTGTGACATTTTATCACTCCCTTTGATTTAAATAATATATAAGTCTTTTTCATTGAAAAGTATCCATTAAATAATTAAATTTTGAACCATTGGTGTTAATTATCTAATTAAATTCATCCAATAAAATTTTTTAAGGTGTTAGGGTCATTTTATAGTCCTTGTCACTTTATTTTTAACCTAATTTACCCAATTTACCCTTTACTGCGGTAACAAAAATTATCAATGTTACTATTCATATTTTCCAAAAAAAAGTAAGATATTTAATAAATCATTACCTTATGATTAAAAATATTTAATCTATTTTTAAAAATTTAAAATATAAAATTTGATAAAATTAATTTAAAATTAATCTAGTATACGGGGTAAGAAAAAGAGTTTTTAAAGTGAAAACATGCAAAAGTTTGAAGTGTTTTTATATCCAAATTCATTGTAAAAAATTTTATAATAACCTTAATTTTATTATTTATCTAATATTAAACTAAAAACAACTTAAAATATAATTTAACATTATAAATTATTTATAGAAAAAGTCAGTTTTCAATTAAAGTGCAGTATTTTTCACTATTTATCAAAAAATGAAACATATCAAAAAAATACCAAAAATTAAACCAAAGTAAATTTTTATATTCAAATTTTAAAAATGAAGTTTATTTTATAAAATATAATTTATAAAAGTGTAAAAATTAAGTTTTAAAATAATTTCACTATTAATAGATGACAAAACTACCTTTAGAAAAATAAAACGTTTGATGCGAAAAAATGGATTTATTCTTGAAAACATTTGATTGAATATATGATATATAAATTTTATAAAGTGTTGAATACTATTAATTACCACTAATTTAATTTCTATTTAATAATGATCACATAATAATATTTCATTGTTTTTTTTACACTATTTGTTGTGTGCAACATAATTATCAAAAATATTTAAATATGAAAAGGGATATATCGTAAAATATTGGGGTGTTACATTATAACCACTTTAAAATGAATTTCACCATATAAATTAATTACTTGGATACAAACATATGAGGATACCTCTACCTTATCACATCCTCAATTTCCCATATAGATTTATCAAATTTGTGGTTTCACTATAAAACTTTAACCAGATGAGTGGTCATGTTTCATAAAATTTATCTATACGATAAAAAATATCTTATGGTTGTTCCAAATAAGAAAGATATTGTTCCAGTGGTACTACGTATGAATTTAGTAGTTGTGAAAGATTAGGTATTTACTTCATCATGATAGATACATGGAACATATCGTGAACTTGATAATGATTCAATAGAACATCCAATCGATAAGATATCATCCTAATATGGTTAATAATTTCAAATGGACTAGTATACCTAGGGAATATATTAACCTTATTTCCAAATCCCATTACTCTCTTCCAAGGATAAATTCATAGAAAAACCTTATCACCCACTTCAAACTCTGGATCTTTTTGATGATTTTCATCATAACCTTTTTATCTACTCTGAGCTGATTTTATGTATTATTGAATGGATCAAACCTTTTATTCCATTTCATTATCTAGATCATGTCCCAATAGATTTCTTCCCCAAGTCGTTCTTTCACATTAGAGTTCTTCAATTATTACCATAGATGTCTTCATAAGGATCCATTTGAATGCTATAGTGAAAATTATTGTTATAGGAAAATTCTACGAAAGGAATGTGTTGATCACAAACACATTTGAAATCTATAGAGAGAGATCTCGACATGTATTCTAGAGTTTGAATTTTTCTATTAGGATGAACATCTGTCTAAGGATAATAAATAGTGCTAAAACATAACTCTATATCCATAGCATGTTAAAGACTTTTCCAAAACATTGAAGTAAACCAAAAATCCTGATTAGATACAATGGAGAGTGGTACTCCATGCAATATTACCACTTATTTAATATATATTATAGAATGCTGATCAATAGACAAATCTTCTCTAATAAAAATGAAGTGTGTAGACTTTGTAAGGTGATAGACTATAACCAATATATCATTATGGCCTTTAGATGTTTTGAAAAGTACAATGATGAAATAGATGGTGAAGTTTTCCGATTTCCATTCAGTTATGGTTAATGGTTGTAAAATTCCCTTACATTTCTATCTCTAAAACTTAAATTTATAACAAACCAAGCCTCAAGAAACATACTCTACAATATCTCTCTTCATGTCATCCCAATAGAAATATTCTTTCAGGTATCTATACATATTTTTACATCTGGGATGAATATAAAATGATGAACTATGAGCCTCATCGAATATTTCTTTCTTTAAAACTAGTATAATAATAATACATACACAGTTCCTAAACCTTATTATTCCATCACAATCAGGTTTGAACTCTGAAATATTTTCCAACTTCTTTTTAAGATCCACATCTTCCTTATGTCCCTCTTTAATATTCACTTGGATATATAGTTGAACATTCATTGGGGATAGATAATATGTATCCCATTACTTTATGATTTCTATATCTATCATTTTAAAATCTAGAAATATTGAGTCTTTTGTGATCCTCATCATAGATAACCTAGCATGATCCTTTTGACTCAAATCATCTTCCACCTTGTTCACTTTCCCATGGCGGTAATGTACTGATCAATCATAATCTTTAATTAGTTCCAACCATCTTATCTGGATCATATTTCAACTCCTTCTGTGAGAATATATAATTTAATCTTCTTTTATCAATATATATACCACACTTTTCTATTTAAAGATAATTCCTCTATATATTTAATGAAAATATTGTCACAGTTAACTCCAAATCATGATATGGGTAATTCTTCTCATAAACCTTTAGTTTTCATGTGGCATAAGCTAAAACCATGTCATTTTTCATAATAATGAATCTCAATCCCTTCTTGGATTTATCACTATAAATTAAATACCCTTATCCATTATAGGGTAATGTAAGAATAGGGGTACTGACTAATCTTCTCTTTATTACCTTAAAATTTTTTTCACATTCATTCATCTAGAGGAACCTGGATCCCTTTCGAGTTAACTTTGTGAGTGTATTGGATAGTCGGGATAAATTCTCTACAAAGCACTGATAATATCCAGACAAGACAAGAAAAATATATATTTTAGTTACCATGGTTAGTCTAGGACATTTCTTAATAACCTATGTCTCTGAAGGATATACTAATATACCCTCACTTGAGATTATATGTCCTAAAAATGAAACTTTCTAAAGAAAAAATTCACACTTGATTAATTTTACATAAATCTTATCCTTTCTTAGGGTCTTCATAACAATACTTAAGTGATTTTCAAGTTCTTCCTTCATCTTTGAATATATAATAATATCATCTATAAAGACTAAAAAATAATAATCAATATAGTCTCTAAAGATATTATTCATCAAGTCCATGAAGAGAGTGGGGGAAATATCAATACCAAAAGGAATCACTATAAATTTATAGTGTTCACACCTTATTTAGAATGTTATCTTGGGAATATCCTCATTCTTGACCCTCAATTGAAAATATCCAAAATGAAGTTCAATTTTAGAAAATTATTAAGACCCATGTAGTTGACAAAATAAATCATTGATATGGGTAAGATGATACTTTTTATTGATTTTGACTTTTTTAATCTCTCGATAATCAATGAAAAGATGAATTGAATCATATTTATTCATAAAAAATATAATGGGTTCACCCTAAGGTGATTCACTAAGGAATATGAATACCTTATCGAGATTCTCCCAGATTTTCTTCTTTAATTCATGCAAGTCAATTTGGTTCATTATATAAGGAGTCTTTGAAATAGATATAGCACTAGGTATGAGTTATATTGAAAACACAACTTTAAAATTTAGTGGAAGACCTTGAAACTCTTCCAAAAAAACATCAAAAACTCCCAAACAATAGGTTTATTCTTAATTTTTAGTTTATCCCAAACTAGCTAAGATAGATAACCTTCATGTATATGAATTATGACCCACAATATGGAATTAATTTTTATTGTAAGTCCATATTCATCATTTAATCAATAAATGATTATAGGTTCATTCAGAATATGTAATGTCACTTACCATCCTCAGCAATTAATATGAGCTCCATATAGAGAAGTCCAATCCATGCTAAGAATCGCATCAAATTCAACAATAGGGAGAATCATAATATTTAAAAGAATTAATTTCCCACAAACTTCAATCATATAAGAACTATAAACATGATATGTGACCATTTCCCCATTAGGAGTCTTCACAACTAACTTAAAATATAATTATTGAGGTGATACTATGATACCCTTATAAAATTATTTATAAATAAAAGATTGGGAGGATACAAAATCAAATAAGACATTAGATATTTTAAAGTGGATGCTAAGTGTAATTTTACCACATCATTCTTATAACCCACTTTGGAAGTTGTGATCGTAATAGATCTCCCTTCTTATTTGGTATTTAGAGGTTGTTGCATTGATCAGAAAAAACCTTCAAATTCATGAATGGATTGGCAAAATGTCCATACTCCTTGCATTTATAGAATTAGATCTTGGGTGGTACATCAGTTGGAATATTCTTTTCCACTATTGTATTAACCATACTGTTCATTTCTTTTTGATATTCATGGGATTTATAACATACCTTTCCCCTTTTAAAGCACCTCCTAGTTCCATTTAAACACTTAATTTGATGTTTTTTTCCTACATTTCTAGAATGTAGATGGATGGAATTTATTTCCACCATGTGATTTATTTGAGTGTTAATAAGACTTGATCTTTATTTTCTTATAAAACCATGGGAATGTTGGGTATCTTAGATTTTCATTTCCACCTTAAGAGAAAATCATAAAATTTATTCATATCTATTTAAGTATCTTATGGATAATTCCCTTTGGATAATTTTTTTTAATCCGCTAAATAATTATCCAACCATACTTTTAGGTTGGATAATAATACCAGAAGTGTACCTCATGAGTCTTATAAAATTTTCTTTATAGGTACCAATGGATTTATAATCCTTTTACTTTATCTTAAGGAAATCATTATCCATATTCATATGAAAAATACAAGGAAAGTAATTATTAAAAAATAAGTTCTTGAACTCATCCCATTCCATGTATTCAATTTCTCCCTCTAGTCTCTAATTCTTTCCAAGATTCCACCATTGGTCTAATTTGCCTTTTATATGATAAAAATCTAGGAAAAATTTCTCATGTCCCAATAAATGAATAATAAAAAATGTTTTCTCAATGACGTTGATCCATATCTCAGAAAATAGTGGGTAAAAGATCCATAAAAAGGTAGATGTTTCCTCAAGAAAGATTCAACAATATGTTGTTCCCTTCCTTGATCATTTGGAAAATCAGTATGATTCATAGCCTAAGAAAGTTGTGTCAGTATATCAGAAAGGTTTTTCATTAAATATCCCATGCTCAAGTGGAAAATCATTGAATTTTCTATCACATTTATCATTAACATGATTCTTTTTGGCTTCACCCATTAACTAAAACCAAAAAACATATTGTGAGAAATAACAACCATAAGGATGAATTATGAATAATCATTTATAAAATTTATTAAATCATGACACCATATATAGAACCTTAGATTTAACCTAGTACATTCCTAATAATTAACAAAACTATATAATTTTATCCTATACATAGCCTTATCCTAAGAGTTCTTATTATGGTTTTCTAATTCTATTTTCCAAATGTTAACTAAAACCATTCTCTAATACCAACTATAATGGCCAAATATTTTCATAAATAGATAATACATATTTTTAGATGAATATTCATTTCATTATAAAAATACATAACTGTGTATCGTAAAGGTATAGTGCCTTTGTAAACTTGGAAACACAAAAAACTGGTTTATAAAATATTTACATCATCTCCCATTTATTTCTTCATAATTATAACTCATTTAGTATATCAAACTTAACAGATTTTTTCATATCTTGTGGAAAGGAAACATAAGAAAAGGGTGATATCAAATGATCAGTAAGGGTAAAAATGAAATATATCAATTTATTATCTTATTAAATCCTAATATAAGAAATATGGGTATGTGATCATGAGCATAAAATATAAATTTAATACCCAATCTATCATGGATCATAAACATGAGTCATGGAATAAAAAAATACTATATATCATAATAATTAAACATCATCATAACTCATTTTTTGAATCATATTTTCATGTAATAAATGTGTGTGGAATCTTCATAAGCATTGAAAAATAATAATATTTCAAGGTTAACTACCAAGACTCTTGGATTAGGCCTTATCACCTGTTTCCCTTAACATATCAAGCACATCGACTTGTTTCCCATTATAAATCAAGAATTTTGACTTGTTTACCCTAAATATCCCATGGTATATAATTAATTAACCAATAAATTAGAGGGATATATAGTTCCCACTCATCATATAATAAAAAATATATATATATGTGTTCCATAAGAACATAAATCATTCATCATAACAGAACTCATGAAAATAAATGGGTTTCATAAACATTTCATTATTTTATAACCCATTTAAAAGTAATGGGATTCATAAAAATCATCCCATCATAAATATATACCATTAGAATGGTATCCTTGGTCATAACCCCAACAAAAAATAAGTAATAATAAAATAATTTTGTCTTATAAGAAAATGTTTTTGACATATTAGATGAAATAATTATTGAGGAAAATATATTTTCCTTTATGAAATCATATTTTCTAAATAGATACACAATTAAAATGGAAAAAATTTATTTGAAAATAACCTTGTAATATTTTAAAGGAATATTAAAGGAGTTAAGGTGTTATGATAGCATAAAAATCCTCTCATGTCTTATAAGTTAAAAAACATTCCTTCCTTATTTTTGTCAAAAAAGTCACAAAGATCCTTGTTTAGAAAATGACATAAATATTTTTTTCAAAATGCTTTATAAAAATTAAAAAAAATGAGTAAAAATGACATTAAAAATACATATAAGAATAGTAAAAACATTTTTGAAAACATTTTTAGAAAATATTGACATGGAATATAAATATTTTCCAATGGAAACTTAAAATGAAACAATCCTAAATATTGATGAGATTGTGAAATATACCATTACCACTTGATAATCAGTCAAATCGTATGCCACATTAAAGAAATAAAATTATATTTATATGAAAATACTATAATTTTAAAGATAATACTCATAAAATACATTAATGGAAAGTATATACACCACACAGAAGAAACAAGTAGTGTATAAGTGATGTGTCCCGTAGAAATAAAAGTAAGACAAAAATCCCTTACCTAAAGTCTCAACTTTCCTTGTTCGAGTTCAAAAATCCTGTATAATAATTATGGATTTATTATAAATGTATTAAATAACCATATATCAATCATACCATTTATGACTTTTTTATAACATCTTATCACCTATTTATTAATAATTAAAATCCCTATTCTAGGTGACATTTTCTTTGTTTTCCAAGCATGTTTCGGTTTGGCAGTCCCAGTACTTATAATTTGATCATGGTTATGTCATTTAAAAAATAATTATTATGTTATATATATTATATATATACATAAAATTTCATCCTTATTACCACCCATGTGAAATATATATGATAAACGAATCACATCACATCTTGGAGATAGTAAGACGTATGTACGTACAAGCCATGTTATCATTTCCCAAAAGATCAGGTGGTAAAAATGTATATATGTTATTATAATTAAAAAAGTATAATTATTTCATAAATATAATATATTAATATTAAACTTATCAAAATTACCACTCATAAAATATGGTTATGGAAAATGAATTGTATCGTTATGTGGAGACGGTAAGTCGTACGTACGCACACGCGATGCTTTCACTTCTTGTTTAATTAGAAAAGGGTTGTATAATGGTGTGTTCATAATCAAAATAAAATTTCAACATATTTATGATTATGAAGTTTTTATTTTATGATATATCTCATAGATTTATAATAGGTATAAAAGAGTAAAAAAAAGAGTGATCTGTTAGAGCGATTACCTCTTCTTGGAAATGTATCCTTTAGATCTCCTCTAAAAGACTCTATAGTTGGTCTTTAGGGAAGAAAAGAACCTCTAGAATGTGTTTATAGAAATGTATAAGATAATTTAGTAGAGTTTGGTCAAGATATAAGACTCAATGTGTTGAAATGAGATGAGGTATTAGGTGTCCTTTTATAATAAAGGTGAGAGGTACTTTTGGAATTTCTCAAAAGATTAATTTATAATAAATTAAGTCTCAATATAAATACCCATAAATGGAAATTTATTCAAAGATAATATGGTATAGAGTGGTAATATCATAAACCAATATATTTTATATATGTTTTGGTGTAATTTTAACCTTATCATTTTGATTAACCGTTAGTTAACCTTATCATTTTCATGGAAAAGTGACCAATAAAATAATTCAATTTAAAAACATAGGTGTTAATGGTATAATTAACTTCATAAAAAAATTGGTAAGTGTTAGTGTAATTTTATAGTTCTTATCATTTTTTAACCTAAATTACTCAATTTACCATTTACCGTGGTAACAAAAATTACCAATGTTACTATTCATATTAGCTAAAAATAAAAGACGCATATTTTCTTAATTTGGAACTTTTGATTAAAAATATGGAATCAATTTTTTAAAATTAAAAACAATAAATTGGATAAAATTAATTTAAAATTAATCCCGTAGATGGGGTGAGAAAATGGGTTTTTAAAGTTAAAACGTGTAAAAGTTTGAAATGTTTTTATATTCAAATTAAATATTAAAAATATTAAAATAAACTTAATTTTATTATTTATATAATTTCACATTAAAATAAATTAAAATATAATTTAACATTATAAATTTTTTAGATGAAAATTCAATTTTCAATTAAAATACAATATCTTTCACTATTCATCAAAAAATAAACATATCAGAAAAAAAACCAAAAATCCAACCAAAGTAAATTTTTATATTCTGATTTTAAAAATGAAGTTTATGTTGTAAAATAGAATTTATAAAAGTGTTAAAATTCAGTTTTAAAATAATTATTCCATTAAAAGGTTTAAAAACTACCATTAGAAAAATATAAATTTCTATGTCAAACAAATAGATTTATTCTTGAAAACATTTTATTGAATATATAATATATAAATTCTATAATGTTGTTAGTACTATTCATTAAATCCAATTTAATGGCTCGTTTATAATCATCACATAATAATATTTCAGTTTTTGTTTATGTTGGGTGTTGTGTGCAACATAACTATCAAAAAGATTTAAATATAGAATGGGAACTATTGTAAAATCTTGGGGTGTTATAGAGTGAATTCCCATTATTTAATAGTTTTGGAAATTTAAAAAAATGTCACTCCCCCACATTAATAAAATAAAACCTCACCTACTCTCCTTTCCATAATTAAAAACCTATTTGGTTCATCCAATACCAACCCAAATTTCTTCCTTACTTCCCTGCCCAAATCCCAGATTCCTTGTTTTAATAAAAAATCCAATCTCGTAAATCTTTAGGTATAATCCTAAAGAGGTGGTCTGAAGAATATGTATCATTCTTAACTGAGTGTTTTTTTATTCTTCTGTATCCTTAAAATATTATTAAAACATGATAATATAATAACATAAATATATAAAATATACTTAGATGTTGTTACTTTAATTTCATAACCCACATCTATATACTCTTCAATAAAATGGGAAACAAAACCATCGTTCATGAGTACAGAGAACTACTACCTCACAAACAAATGTAGTTTGTTTTCCATAATTTCCTATCATGGATATTAATGATTATGGATTTAATTTTTATATCTTATATCCATGAAATATTAATAATTTTTTAAAATTGATATATCATATTCTTTCTTACCTTACCATCCAGTGAAAAATGATTACGTTGTTCGTTTGTACGGCAGACTACCACCTCATGAAGCGATGTGATTCATTTTTTTATTACTTCATCACATGGATGGTATATATAAGTGTATTTGAATAAATAATATGATATTTATGATATAATTATAATTATATACAGATAACATAACACCTACCATCTTTCCATCATGATCGTTGAAAAATGGAAATGTTACACATGTGTACGTATGACCTACCATCTATATGGTTGTAACCTAGTTCATTTTTCATAACCACAATTCATGGTTATTTTTAAAATTATAATTTATATATAAAAATAATTATCATTTCATTATTATTATTTGGGATATGATGTAATAATTACCCATTTGGTAATGGTCTTTACACCGATGTCATTTTGAATTTATAAACTAAACATCCTCAAAACACGTGATGTTGTTATAAGTTATTAAGAAATTAATTATTTCATTAAAATAAATTAATTAAATGGTTTATGTATAATTTATTAAACATACAAAATTTTCTTAAGAAAAAAATAATTGTTTTAACTTTAATATATAAAATATAAAGTATATACACAACAATTCTGGACTTGTGGTAAGATATTTCTAGTCTCTTTTTTATTTCTAGGAGACTTATACCATATTCATCACTTGTTCTTTTATGACGTGAATATATTTCCAAATTGAAATGTTATATCATAAATCTTATTATTTTCATGATATTTATAGTTTCATTTGATTTAACTCTTTCTTGGGGTTTATTATTCAAAAGTTACTAAAGTTGTAACGGACTTTCTTTTAAAAAATCTACTTTTAAATTTTTCTTTAAAACTCTTTTCTCCATATCCACGTTCTTCTATATATTTCATGAAAAAAATTATTTATGCCTAAATAGTTGAAAAAGTTCTTTTTTACTATATTTTTCTTTATTTATAATTTTTTTAAAAGGAATATTTTTATGGTTTTACATAAGGGACACTTTATATTAAAAACCTCATTTAAAATATTTTAATGATTAATTTATAAATATTTTTCTTCCATTCCCATATTTTTAAAATTATTTTATGGATGTATTTATATGGACATAAATGAATTATATAATAAATTTTATGCCAATTTTTTCTTTTTTTAAGGTTTTAGAATAGTATATTTTTACATATTTTATGTAGAACATTTTGACTTTATTTACAAAAGATAAAAAGAATGTTCTATTTTAATGTATAAAAAATGATTAGTTTTCTAACCACCATAACCATTATTGGATATTTGAATTTCATTATAAGATTCCATGTTTTCTTAAAATAAAAACCCTCTTTATATTTGTTCTATGTATTTTTAAAAAGGGTTTTAAATGGGATGGATATTATGATATCTTGAAAAAAAATTTTATGGGTGTAAGGGATCTCTCTAAACCACCCATTTCTTTAAGTTATGACCATTAATTTTATATCTCACTTTTTATATCTATTTAATGTTATGTAATGATTATATATTATTTATATATATCTCTCACATATATACACAACTTTTTCTACCTTCCTTTATGGGGTAATAAATGCCTTATGTTCATTTCACAAATGCCTTCATTATAAAATTTCCCTTGATTATGAAATGATGCAAAATTATGAAACCCATTTTATTTCCATAGGTAATTCTTATTTTATGCATTATGATTGATTTCCTTTTTAGGGCACACATAAATCATGAATATGTTATGATGGGTTCATCCAGATACTGCTCCAATGAATTGGGTAAAGCTTTAGTCTCATGAGATGTCATGTATGGTAGTAATGAGTAAACCTAATCCATTATGGGAATTTATCTACCATGTGATATTTTCTAGGAATTTATCCATGACACATTTTTATTTCTTGTTATATATTTCTACCACATTTTATATGATTCCATGATCTTATGTTATTATGTTTTTTTATGTTATGGTTCCATGTGATTACTTATGTGCCTTATATTTTATGATATCATGTTATACCTTTGACTCACATGTTTTATTTCCTTATAATGTTTATTCCATAATTCATATTTTTAGATCACCTGTTTATTTTATGTATTCCATAGGTTATCCTATATAGTTTTAGTATCACAAAGATATTTAGGATATCACTAATAAGAATAAGAAAATATGTTATGTTTTAGTTTTTTTATATACCTATTCTTCTAAAGACACATGGCCTCATGATCTTTGGGTTTTTATTAATGGATTTTATGTTAAAAATCATGTAATAATATGTGTAAAATTATTGGGTCTCTATAGTTGGTATTAGATCAAGGTATAGTTATTTTTGGGGGTTATGATTAGAAAAATCTAGTGAAAACCTTAAGGATAATACTAAACATAATAAAACATCCCAAAAAATTTCTAAAGTATAGAGTAAGTGGTTTCTAAGAAAATACATCTTTTTTAGATGTTACAAGTGGATGTGGCGTTGGAATATTTATACCAAGGGGTAACAAAGTTGGAAAGGGTGCATTGAGATGGACTCAATCATCACCTTGTGCATGAAAATGGGCCTTGTTGTACACCTAGTTTGACACTCCTAGTGGATATTTTTTTTAGATTCACAAACTCTTTATGAACCATTATAAAGGAACTGAAAAAATTGTTTTCTTAGAAAACCTAATAATAAATGTTACCATGTATAACAAAGATTGAAACCTATAGACTCATAATTAAAAATATAATTATAATTTATAAGTTATTCCTTATAGTTTTATAAGTTTCCCTTTTTATATGTCAATTCATTCTCAAGTTTTTTCATTTAGTCATTTTAGTTAATTTTGGGAAATGGGAGAAAGCATTCCACTGAACAATATGATAGGCAATGTAATTATTTCCCTAATAATATGCCTAACCTAATAGGAATGGAAGTTATACATCTTATGATCATGAAAAATGATCTCTCAAATAAGGTAAGGATGGTGTGTCATGGAATTTAAAGTGTTAAATATAGTAAAGAAAATAAGATTTGATTTCCTACATGTCAAAAATGTGGGAAGAGGCACCTTGGAAAATGTATTATAGGAATTGGAATATGCTTTATGTTTGAAAACAGTGGGTATAAAGAAGCTAATTGATGAAAAAAATGAATAATCTAGAAAATTATATGTCTTAATCCCAACACTAATGTGTCTCACATGTGGTGGGAGGGGAACAAAGTGGTATATCACCTGACCCCCCTAGACTTCATTGGGTTTGAGGATGTTTTCATTCATAACATGGTCATCTAGAAGGCTGAGGGGCTTGAATTTTATTAGATGGAATGCCCTTGATTTTCATTACTTTATACCACCACCACCTTAAGGGAAGAGCGGGTTCTAGGCTTGTCTTTCTTGTCCCAATATTTTTTCAATAAAAATATAACTGATGATGATGGTGGTAAACAAGATATGTGGAAATAAAGTTCAACCTAAGGCACCACTAACAGTTCAATTTCAAAGATATGTGGAACTTGGCCATTATCTGAGTCAATTCCCAAATCCGAGGATTATTTCATAAGGTATTGTGTTATTAAAATCATTGAAATTTATTGATTAAAGTGATTATGTGTTGGAACTCAAGAATATTTTTTTTGAGGTATTTTCATAAATGGTATACTAGTTATAAGAATTACGATACCTATAGGGATTATTCTATAGAAGTTTTTATTTAAGTATTTTCAAGAATTTGTTAAATGGTACTAATTTCCAAGAAAGGATATTTAATGTAAAGGTGATATTTTAAAGAAAAATACATTATTGAGGAAAATATATTATTTAATATGTGATCAATGTTGAGGTAATTATAGTCAATTAAAATTATTTTTTATGGAAAAGAATGACTTGGATAGAAAAACTAGAGGTAAAAAAGGGTTATTTGATAAATAATGTTATTTTTTATTATTTTTTATCATATTTTTGAGAAATTTATTAGATCAAGGTGAGTTATGAATGTGATTATCACTTTTTTCTAGTCTTAGAAAAAGTACAACCCACAAGTAGGGTGACAACACGTCGCATCTAGTAAGGTTGTAGGACTTTAACCCATAACCAAAGGGTGAAAAGTTTACAATTCCTACCACTGGAATAAATTATGTACTGGTTAGTATGGAATTTCTCTTACTTGAGTGATTTTATGGATAAATATAAATTTGATTTTGAGAAGCATATTTTAAGATCAAATCTTTTTGAATTTTTAGGATTTTGAGGTGATTAATGGTATTTTGAGAAATGTTTCATTATTTTGAGTTATATGTAACAATGAGGTATAACATATGATTTAATATAAAATATTATTTGGAAATAACATAATTAAATCATTGAATATTGAGGTTATTTTGTATGTAGGGTTATTTAGTTATGGAATTATTTAAGTTAAACTTTGAATTTTTAGATTAATATAAAGGTTTATTCATTTTAGTAATTATCTTACCTTATTCTAACCATTTATAGTCTTGGTTAATTTCTAAATATAATATTATTATCTCAATATCATTTTATGGAATCATGTGACCCATTAAAAGTCAATTTTAGCGCTTTAGGCATAAAAAAATCACCTTTAATACTCATAGTTTGGAGAAAAAGATGAGATTATGGTGAAAATGATTAAAGGATGAAATTATAATTTTAAAGTAAGTATATTTCCTTATTTTATTAATCTAGGTGGTAAATTTATCCCTTGAATTTAGTAAAATGATCTTGAAATAAAATGTTGTTCATTTTCTATAAATCAATGGTCTCTTCTTTCTTAAAAATGGGTATAAAGTTATTTACTAAATGTAGCTTCTTTCCAAATACAGGTTTTCACTTATCTCTAATATTCTAATATTATGGAAACCTATTTTTTTAATTTTATATGACCTTTGTATTTCTCTTTCCCCCTTTTTCAGTGTAATTTTTATTAACCCTTATTACGATGGGGCTATCCACAAAGGAATTTTTGAATTTCAAACACTTGATTATTGAGAACAGGTTAATATTGTGGGGAAAAAAATTATTTAAGGGTCTAGAATGTAACACCCCATGATTTTAAAATGACACTATGTTTTATATCATATACAACATGTGGTACTGAGTTTAAACGAACCATGATATACTAGTAAAATATTATTATTTAATCATGACTGATATAACCTAACCATTAAATTTGATAGCATGAAAAGGATTAAAATATTTATAAAATTTATATAAAGTTCTTAATAAATATAAAGTTATTGACAAATACTTAATAAATAATCAATCAATTTTAAAAAAAAATACATTTTATTGTACAAAAAATATGTCCTCTTCAAAAAATATTATTATTACTTTTTGTGATAAAATATTATAATTGAATTATAGAAAATTTAGAAAATTTTATTTTATAAAAAAAATTAAAATCATCATAGAAAAATTAACTAAGGGTGAAATTTTGGGGTTTTTCTGAAATGATTGAATTTTTAGTGAATAGTAAAAATTACTAATTTTTCAAATACAACCATTTTTTCATTAAATAAAGTAATTTAAAAGTCACATTGTATTTTTTATTTGTTCTTAAAGTAAAATATGAACCATTTAATTTATAAAAATATAATTAATTTCTTTTTAATCACCAATTTTCCTGATTTTGGTATGAGTTTATTTTTATGCTTAAAAATAGGGTTTTTTACAAACTATTTTTAAGTTCATAAAGTTTATCCATTTTAATAAATTTAAATAACCCATATTAAAGAAAATTTTAAATTAAATTCATATATTATACATATATTTATATTAATTTTAATTCATATAATGATTATTTCTAGTCGTATAGTTAATATAAGATCAGTTATTTCTTGAAACTTACATTTCTTGAAAACCCATTTTTTCACCACGTTTTATAGGTTTTATTTTCAATTAAATTATATAACCTTTTTAGTTGAATCTGATAAAATGGATTCCATATTTTTAATTAGTATAATTAGTACTATTTATTAATGTTAACTTAAATTTTTCATAATGAATAATAAAAATTGTAAAAAAAAGTCGCTACTGTGGTGAAAAACTAATATGGTAAAAGTGAGTAACCTTAGAGGTAAATGGAATAAATTTTTTAAAAAATATTTATTTTTAAATTTTTATGGTTTTTATATACCACATTACCCCTAAAATCCATTATTTATCAATTTTGTAGGCACTTGTATTGAGAGTGACTTCTCATTATTGAATAATTTTTTGTATTTATAAAAATGTCACTCCCTCTCACTTATAAAAGGGAAACTCTTCTCCTCTCCTTTACACAATTAAAATGCCTTTCGGTTCATAAAATTCCTAATAAAATCCCTTACTTAATTCCATACCCAAATCCTATATTCCTTTTTTTATCATAAATCTATTCTAGGAAGGATTTATGTATAATCCTAAAGATGTTGTTAGAAGAAAAGGTATTGTTCTTAATCGAGTGTTTTTGTTTTGTTTCTTATTCAACATCCATAAAATATTATTAAAACATGATAATATAATAAAATAATTATATCCCATATAATTATATGTTATTATGTTAATTTCATAACCTACATCTATCTCTCATTCCATCATATGGGAAACGAAACCATTATTCATGTGTACGATGGAGTACCACCCCACGAACTGATGTAATTTGGTTTCCATAATCACCTCTCATGGATGTTAATTATAATGGAATTAATTTTTATATATGATATCCATGAAATATTAATAATTATAGAAAATTAATATATCATATACCTTCTTATATTACCATCCATTGAAAAATGATAACATTTTCGGAGTGTACGGTGGACTACTGCCTCGTGAAGAGATGTGATTCATTTTTTTATTACTGCATCACATGGATGTTATAGGTAAGTGTATTTTAAAAAATAATATCATATTTATGATATATTTTTAATTATATAAAGGTAAAATAACACTTACCTTATTTCCATCATGATCATTGAAAAATGAAAATATTACACATGTGTACGTACGGCCTACAATCTCCATGATTATAATGTAGTTCATTTTTCTAAACCATAATTCATGGTTATTTTTAAAATTATAACTTATGTATAAAAATTATAATTATGTTTTGATTATTATTTATTATATGATGGAATAATTTCCCCTTTAAACATGGTTGGCACACTGATTTCATTTTGAATTTATATATAAATTGAATGTCTTTAAAACACCTGTTGTGGACATAACTGATTTAGTAAAAAAATATATTATTAGTAAAAATGAAGTAAATTGTTTAATTATATAGTATTTAAACTATAGAATTTTCTAAATAAAACACATAATTGATAAAATTTAGTTATATAGGAGATAAAGGACATACACGACAATTCTAGACTCGAGGTAATAGATTTCTAGTCTCACTTTTTTTTCTACGAAACATATACCATATTCACCACTTGTTATTTTTTATAGTGAATATACTTCCCATTTGACATGTTATATCATGAAACTCTTTATTTTCATCACATTTAAAGTTTGATTTAATGTAACTCTTTCATGGGGATTATGATTCAAGAGTTACCATTGTTGTATGGGACTTTCTTTTAAAAGACTCTTAAAGTTTCCCTTAAAACTATTTCTTTCCATTTCCATGATCTTCTAAATATTTCAAGAAAATTATTATATGACTAAATGGTTTCCAAAATTCATTTTTTGACCATATTTTACTTTCTTTAAAAAAAATCAAAAAAAATTGTAATGTTTTACATAATGGACGATTTACTTTAAAAACCACATTTAAAATATTTAAAATATTTATTTTCTAAATAATTTTCTTCCATGCCCATATTTTTAAGATTATTTTATAAATTTATTTATATGAACATAAATGAATTTTAAATGATATTGTATGTAACTTATTACTTTATTTCAATGGTTTTCAAAATTAATATTTTCACATATTTCATATGGAATGTTTTGAATTTCTTTACAAAAGAAAAAAAGGAATTTTCTATTTTAATGTATACTATAACAAAAACTTTTCCCACTACTATTATCATTATTGGATATTTAAATTTATTTATAATCTTTAATGTTTTATTAAAAAAATCATATTTATCTTTATTCTAATTATTTTGAAAAAGGGTTTTAAATGGGATGGATATTATGATATCTGGAAATATTTTTATTATGGGTGTAAGGGATCTCTCTAAACCAACATTTTCTTAGGGTTATGCCCATACTCTCCCTAACTCACTTTATATCTCTATTTAATATTATAAAATTATTCTATATTCTTTATATTTGTATCTCACATGTATACCCAACTTATTCTCCCTTCCTTTGACGGGGTAATACATACCTTATGTTCATTTCTCAAATTCCTTCATTATGAAATTTCCTTTGATTATGATTTGAAGCAAGATTATACAACCAATTTTCATTCCATGGGTAATTATTATGTTATAAATTATTATTGATTTCCTTTTTTTGGAACACATAAATCATGATCGTGTTATGATGGATGCACCTAGATCATTCTCAAATGAATTGTGTAAATATTTAGTCTCATGAGATGTCATGTATGGGATTAGAGAGTAAACCAAATCTATTATGGGAATTTGTCCACCATGTGATATTGTTTAGGTATTTATCTTTGACTCATGTTTATGTCATGTAATATATTTATACCAAATTTTCTATGATGTTTTGATCTTATGATACAATCACTACTGGAAAAATACCTTATACCAACGGTTTGGAACCGTTGGTATAGGCCCCAAAACCGTTGGTATAGGCTATACCAACGGTTTGGAGGACTGTTTCCAAGTAATCCATGACAATAGGTCTATACCAACGGTTTTTAAAACCGTTGGAATAAGTAATATGAAAATCTATACCAACGGTTCTCAAAACCATTGGTATATGTATTTCAAAAAAACATTCGGTGGGATTTGAACCCAGAACCTCTAGTTTATAATTGAATGACTTAACCACTAACCTAACATGGATTTTGTGAATATAATTTCATAAATATATATATGTATTGTTAAAATTATTTTAAATTTTGATTTATATAATGTTCTCGGTAAGAAGATTCGTTAAAAAATCGAAGGTCCTATACCAACGGTTCTCAAAACCGTTGGTATAGGTCCTTGTATTTTGGGACCTATACCAATGTTTTTGGCCAAACCGTTGGTATAGGGGGGACCTATACCAACAGTTTGGCCAAACCATTGGTATAGGGTGTCTATAAGGGACCTATACCAATGGTTTTGGCCAAACCGTTTGTATAGATCCAAATTAATGAACTATACCAATGGTTTGGCCAAAACCATTGGTAAAAGTCATATTTCCAGTAGTGAATGTTATTTATTTTATTATTCTATGTGATTACTCATGTGCCTTCTCTTTTATGATATCATGTTATAAAATTGATTCACACTTTATGTTTCCTTATCATGTTTATTCTCTTACAAGGATTTTTAGATCGCACCTTTCTTTTATATATTTCCTAGGTTATCTGATGATATTTTAGGAGCTCAAATAGATTTAGGATATCACTAATAAGAAGAATAAAATATTATTATTTAGTTACTTTTGATGTTTTATATACCCAGTCTTCCAAAGAAACTTGAACACATGATCATTATGTTGTAATTAATGGATTTTTATGTTAAAAATCATGTAATAATATGTGTAAAATTCTTGGGTTTATTTATTCAATGTCTTAATAATTATCATGTTCATGTTTTATTTACCTCCTTGAAAATATATCTCTCTTCATTTAAGGTATTTTAAATAGATTTTTTATTATTCTAAAGATCATGCATGATTTTCATAGGCCTGATGCCTTCCTAGTATCTTCACATCATAAATTCTTGAAGGTATTTAAATCATGAATGATTTTACATGGTATTTTCTATGGGTTAGGGTTATTAAGTTTTAAATGTTAAAAACAAAGAGGTGGAATGATAAGGTTTGGATTAGATATGAAATAAAATGAATGATAATAGTTTTCTTCAATAATGTTTCCCTTGTTCACTTATATCTTTATAGTGGTTGGCCACTGACTACAAAAAACAAGGTGATTATAAGGGGTTGTTTTTTCATGTATAAGGGGTTATAAACCCCTCTAAAAACTTTTCCAATAGTTATATGAAACAGATTTAAAGTGGCCACCTACTCTGATTTGGGGAGGTTGTGGGTAAACACTGGTATAGTAGGCATGTGTTTAGTAGTGGTTAAATTAGAGGGGGGTTTAACCCACTCTAATTTTTTCATAAATTCACCATATACAGATAGATTAGGGGCAGTTTTAACTACCACTAATTGACTTCTATGGGTTCAACTTTGGGGAGGTTGAAGTTTAACCGCACCTAAACTGTCCTTTTTTTATTTTATGCCACCACCCCCTAGGACCCGGATATCCCCCTAATGGCCCAGGACAACCCCTATAAGACACCCCATCGAGACACCTAGACACACCAACTAGGACCCATCTAGACACCCAGATAACCCCCATAAGACACCCTATACATCTCGTCCAGACACCTAGACACACAACCCCTAGGGCCCAGACAACCACCCTAATTCCCCAAACAACACCCTAAGACACCACAGACACTAGTTTCACCAGGACAACCCCACCCCAAACACCCCCATCTACACACCCTATGGACGAAGTCCATACCCTCTAGTGGGCCCAAACTCTATGGGCCTTGCATGCACGCATCGTCTACCACCCCTACCTCAACACCTAGGCGGTAAAAATTTCTCACACTGGGAATCAAACCTAGGTTCCCAGAGAAGCCTTCCCATGCTTTCTCCACTATATCGAATCGTGTTTAAGGTATTATATACAATGTTTTATATTTATTTAGATACATAATTATTAGATATTATATGTGTGTGTGTGTGTGTGTATAATATATATATATTTGAGTATAAAATATACATATAATATATATCCAATATATTAGATACATAAATATTTGATAATATATAATATATTTGTTTATAATATAAATATATATGTATTTATAATATATACAAATAATTATATTTACATACAAACATATATTTTTATACATATATTTATAAATACATTTATATTTGTGTGTGTGCGACAATAGCATTATTAATTATTATTATTATTACAGTTATTTTTTAAACTATAAAAATTATATGTTGGTTTTATAAATACAGTAAATTTATATATTTTATGATTTATATTATGCATATATTATATTAAATACATTTATATTTGTGTGCGTGTGTATTTATGTATTTCTGCTATATTTATAGATATAATACAATTATAATATATATATATATAATTATTTTTATATATTTGTATGTATGTACATGTGTGTGTGTAACAATAACATAATTAATTTTTATTATTATTACAACTATTTTTGAAGTATAAAAATTGTATGTTGGTTTTATAAATACTATACATTTATATATTTTATGATTTATATCATACATATGTTATATTAAATACATTTATATTATTTATTTATGTATGTAATTATATACATTTATATTATACCATGTATACACACACATATGTACTTATATAAACAAAACTAAATACATTCATATAATTAGAAATATATAATATAATTAAATTATATATATATATACTAAATAAATTTATAATTAATTTGGTATACTACAATATAAATAAAATAATTGTATAATATATTTAAATTCTTATATAATAAAATATTAATAATACAATATATATAATATAATTATATAATATATATGTATATTTATATTTATATTTAATTTTGTCGCTATTATATATATTAATTTTTATGCGTAATATAATATAAATGTATTTATACAAAAATATACAATAAAATGCATTTAATATAATATATGTATAATATAAATCATAATATAAATGTTTAGTATTTATAAAACCACATCTAAATTTTATATATTTGAATAAATATATTTATAATTATATTTATATTATATATACCAATATTTATATATGTATACATTTTTATTTATATGTATAGGTATTTATTTAAAGTATTTATATAATGCTGTTATATATATTTATAATGTATTTAAATACATTTATATAGTATGTTTATGTAATATATATATATATACACACACATGCGCGCACACACATATATATTATAAAATTTGAATTTATGTGAGATTTATTTTATAAAATAAAAAAAATGGATGGGTTTTAAAACAACCTCTAATAAAAGGGATTAACGGTGGCTCATGAACCCCATTTAGTATATTGAATTAGAGGGGTTTAACAACCCCCTCTAATCTAATGGATTAGTGACGATTCATGAACCACCAATAATTTATTAAATTAGACGGGGTTCAAAACCCCCTCTAATATCATGAATTAGAGGAGTTTTGAACCCCCACTAATTTCTTAAAGTAAAAGGTGTTGAAAACCCCTTATAATCTAAGGGATTAGTGGCAGTTCAAAAACCTCATATGATTTCTTAAATTATATGGAGCTTAAAACCCCCATTGATATCTTAAATTAGAGGGGGTTCAAAACCCCCTATAATTTAAGAGATGAGAGGGGGTTGTGATCCCCACTATCTCTTTTTAAAAAAACATATTCAATTATGTTTATATAGCCTATAATATCTCAATGAATATTATATATATATTGCCTCTAAAATCCAACCAAATATTAATAAAAAAATATAAATAAAATAGGTGGGTTGTGAACCCCCTCTAAATTCTATGATTAGTGGGGGTTGTGCATAACACCCTCTAAAATGACTTTAGAGGAGGTTTTATATAACCCCTTATAAAAAACTGCCACTAATATGCTATTTTTTTATAGTGACTAATAAACTTTTGAGACTCTTGGTCAATCAGTACTTTTAGAATTTTGTGGTATAAATTTTCTCATTTTTTCTCTTTGAGTAGTAGAATTTTTTGTTATTTTTTAGATCTATTATTTTTGTGAAAATTTTATTTTAGGTAATATAAGAATATTTGATCTTTAAAATATTGTGTAAAATCCCTTACCCCTTAATTTTAAAGATATTTTCCATCCATTTCCAACCTTGATGAATTTTATAACATTACACCCAATAGATTTAGGTGATAAATAATAATACCCAAAAGAACCTAATGATGCAATGTACAAACAACTTCATCCTTACCTTACACTTGAGATTAACCATAATCATGAATTTTATTGAAAATAATAGGTTTTTTGTTAGATTTATTAAAAATATTTTTTATTTGTTATGTTGAAAGTGAGTTAAAGATGATATTATAATACATGGTGATAGAGATATAAGATGATAGTATAATTCATGGGACTAGAGTTTATAGATAGTTGTAGAAGTTCTGGATAATTGGTTAACATGGAATCACATGTAGAGAGATGTAAAGAGACACTTTGATATTTATATATATAAAATACATGGAATTTGAATCATTTGAGAAGAGATTATATTTTTAAGTGTGAAGGTAAATTTAGTTTTAAGATATAATTAAAGTTATTATTTAGGAATATCTATATAAGATGAATTTATTTTTTTTTAAATCCATAAGTAATCTTGAAATAGGATCTAAAGTTGTTCAAGAAGTAAATTATATGTTTGGAAGTTATACAGGAATTAGAACTAAAAGAGTCTAAGTTATGAAGTTGTTTCTTCAAATAAGATAACTTTAAGCTATTATGAAAGTAAAATAGATGTGGAAACAGAATGAAAGGAAGTCTTAAAGTTGTTATATAAAAGTTGAGTTATTTTTGAAATTATTCTAGAATAATTCTATAAAATCCTGGGTTTAGAATTTTTTGTATTTTTGGATAAGTCCATGTGTACATGAGGTTTTTTCTATATGTAAGGAATTTATACCCTACTTAAGTGTGATAAAATTTTGAAAATTCCATGAATATATAATATACCTAAAGGGAAGCCAATTTAGAAAAGGCATGAAGTTATCAGCGATGCATAAGATTTTTTCCTTGTAGTTCCCAAAAAAATTTAAAAAGGAATGTAATGCATGTGATTTTTTTCATACATAAATAATTTTTTGAAGAGCACACTGAATAATAAAAAAGGAATATATCATACATAATTTTTAATATATTATTTAGAGTTTAAATAATATATTCTAAGTTTTTATAATTCCTTATATATTTAAGGAATTTTATTTGATATCTAATATTTTTGTGCAACATGCATAAGATATTTAGAATACATAGAATTAGAAAAGTATTGAAGGTTTTTATATCTACATGGTATTCTTGGATGATGTGAAACATTTTCCAGGGAGTCAAAATTTGGAAAGGTTTAGACACTATTAAGATATTTAAGATCCTTCAGAGTGGTCAAATGTGGAAAAGGAAATATACACTCTCTATATACATAATATATTTTTCCCTGGGGTTCTTAATAAAATGTAAAAGTCATTATTTATATAAGATTCTTCTCTACATATGTAATATATATGAATTAATGTATAATTTTTTTTAAATATGTGTAAGGAATTATTAGAAGAGGTATAAGTTAGTGAGTAGATCAACCTTATGCATCACATAAGGTTTTTTAGGAGTGTGAATAAATTTTTCTATAGAATAAAAGATTTTGTACTAAGATAATTTCGATAAAACACAGAGTCACCTCCTTGATTCATAGTGGATTATGACATGCTTAATAATTCCCACTCTATGAGATTAATTACTTTATTATGATTAAAGGACATTCGATCCATGGTATTCCAATGATTTGAATTCAATATTTGTGTGGATTTTTTGGATCTGATATCTGACCAAGTTTTATGCAGAAGTGGAGGGTTTCATGCTGTGAAGAACACAGCAGGTCTCAGTTAAATTAAAAATTTAGTATTTGGATGAATAATGAGGAAATAATTAATTACAAAATATTTTACAACTTATATTTTAGGAAATAAGCCTTTTATTTTCATGGAGTTTCCATATATAAATATAGAAAATATCTCATGTCATTATTCTATGGAAATAATATATTTCCATATCCTTATGTATTTTAATTAAAAACTCAATAAGAAATAGAGAGAGAATTACAGATATATTTATCTCTATAAATATTTGATTCTAGTATTATGTAGAAGATAGATACATTGAAATATTTTGTACACAATAAAAAGAAAGAAGTGTCATCAAAATATCTATTATGGAAATAATTTAGAGGTTGATACTATATAGAAAATTGAAAACATAAGGAGTATCCCTATTATTCCTAGTTATTAAATAATGATAGTGTAAAAAGATCATTCAATTTTTGGAGTTATCTAAATTTGGTATAATTTATTGTTTTGTGATTTATGTAAAACAAAGGCTCAACCCTCAAATCGAGGATTTGATCTCATTAGAATATGGATAAAAAGAGTTAAATGTGTGTGGAATCCAATGGATCATCTATCCAGACATGATGATGCACAAACTTTTTCTTACTACACTGATCATGGAGATACCATCATGTCTATAAACTAATCAAACCTTCATTGAAGATGTGCATAAATGGAAGAAAAGGGGTGATACTAATATTGATAGTGCATATTTCCTAAATATTTTTAATAAATGTAGAGAGTAGTATCACCACCTGGTACATCCACACATTTTCAATATATGACCCTTGGTTTAGAAATTTTTGGAAAACCAATTAAAATATATATTTCATGTGACTTATTTATATTTCTTCATTTATACTTGATATTCATTATGTTTTTAGGAGAAATAAATTAATTGATAGGTTGAACACTATTCCGAATAACATAAAAACATTATCCAAAAGAGGATATTATGTAAAATAAAAACTTGAACTAGGATACACCCTAATTCACCCCCCCCCCCTCAGGGTGTCTCTAGTTTTAACAAGTGGTATCATAATAAAAAGGTTCTGGATTAAAGTTCAACTTATAAATATATTTTGGATTTTTTAACACATATATTCAATGTAAGGCCTAAATTATTTAATGAAACTAATTTTATTGTTGTAAATAAGAAATTCATGTGCTTATTTTGTCTTTTGGTAAGGATATCATAGAGTTAAACCTTTGAGATATTAATTTAACCAAGAACAATGTAAGAATTTTTTATGAAAGGATAGAGAAGATCTTTACCAAATCCTTTTCCAATGAAGTACTCAAGATAACTTCTCATTATGCCACTACTTTTGAGATGTGTAATACTATTGAATTTATTTATGGGAAAATATAAAATTGAATGATATGGTGATACCATCTTAAAACCATGATGACAACTTCCTTATGTTGAAAGTAAATAAGAGGAGAAATAAGAAGAATTATCACATGAAAAAGATATCCCCAATGGAGGTGAACAATTTTTATTATTTTATTAAATTTAAATATAATAATGTTTTTTAATATGCATGAAAATTTTAAAATTTAGAATTATCCTTAGATATTGATAAAAGTTTGGATTCCAATAATGACATAGAAATGAAATCTAGTCATCAGTCTAAAGACTGTTCATACAGTGATCAAGACAAGATCCAATCCCTATATGAGAAAGCGTATTAATAATAAATCACTCATTAATTATACTATGAATTTATTTAATATTTTTCTATAGAGAATAAAATATTTAAGAGAATATATGTGTCCTTGAATGTAGACATAATAAATATGGGTGCAAAGATGAAGTTTTAAAGTGGCTTACTTAAAGAATTTACATAATAAGTGAAAAGATAAATGGCCATAAATAAGGATTCAAGTGTGAGAATTATCCCTGTCAAGAAAAAACTTGAAGATAGGATAAAATATATAATTTAATTATACTCAATTATGAAAAAATATCTTCCTAGTTTAACGATAAATATATGATGATCAAGGATCTTCAGTTTAAGATAAATTCCTTAAAGGTAAATGAGATGGTAAGAATTCCTCCAATTTAAACCTCAATAAGTGTAGTATGAAAGGTTCTAAATCTAGAATAATTGAATAAAATAAATTTATTTTCTAAACAATAAAGATAATTCTCTCAAAGTAAGTTGTTTATGACATGATACTTTTATAGAAGATTGGGACTCACTGTGAGTGCGAGTTTACAATCCCAAGGGATCAAGGATGGATTAAAAATCATTGAATCAAAATCTCAACCAATGCATGAGTATACAAGGAATGATTTTATTAGTATATGATTTAATCATGATAATTTTGGTTATATAGTAAGGTAATTCAGTAATAAAGGAGAAAAAACAAATCATAATGAAATCCTTCATTCCTATAACATATGGTAAGAGAATGTGAATTGAAAAAATAATCTATTAAACTGAATAAAAAATATTATTTTAGTTTAAAGTAATGGATATCGATAAAAGTTTCATCATGAACCAATGATGGTATACTCATGGTAGGTACAATGAAGATAAACGGGGAGATTTAGGAGAAAATAAGGAATTTACTCCAGTTTTGAGAAATGTGGATGAACATGTTAAGAAATATTCACCAAGTAAAATTAAATATTAATTTATTACAATGGACATTTATGATGAGAAACATGAATAATGACTTAGTGATTTCATAAATTATACCATTAGGAAATAATTTAAGACTAATTAAAGATCCCTCCAATGAAAGAGTAAACATATTGAAGGATAAAATCAAAATGTATCAATGGAGGAAACATACACAATTTGGATTAGTCTCACAATGGAAATAGATCCCAAGTCAAGGAAAATGAAGAAACCCAAGGAGTGCATCAAAGATAAAAAATTTTATAATTGGTATTATAATAATAACCACTAGAAACTCTTAGAAGAAATTTCAGAGAAAAGTGTTGGTTTTCCAAGAAAAAAGCATTTCTTAGCTTGAGTAGGTTCAAGATATACCCCTATCTTAATGTGTTTTAATGATTTTAACTATTAGTTGAAGATAAAAAAAATTAACATGGAGATACGATCCATGGGGTGTGTGTGAGATAAAAATAGATAAATGTAATAATTGGAATTATAATTATTGAAGTGTCTAATTGGTATCTATTCAGAACAAAATGATTAAATGGTTTTAAGGATCTTATCTGACTCAATAAGTTTTTTCAAGAAACCATTTTGAATTTAAAATATAAATCTATAAGTTTCATGTTGTGATATAGAAGTATGAATAGTTAAGAACCTAATCTGGGATTAAAGTTTTGTTAATTCAATATTTAAAATATCCAATGGAATTAATCCATCTATGGTGATATATTTTTAATTGGTAGGGGTAAATGAACCCTTTTATTAAGGAAAAAAATCCCTCTATTTAGTAGGTCTTAGAGGCAACCCTTATATGATCCGTAGGATCAGTGGCTTGAATTCCCATTAAAATTTTATGTCCCGAAGGCCCTATGGATTGAAATAAATAGGAGTTGACCCTAAGGACCAAGGAAATTAGCCAAAACTGACATCATTATCCCAGTATTCTCACTATGATTCCCCCTATCATTAGTTTTTTCATTGTGCTACCCAACCATGAAGTCATGGAAGATCACCCCTCTTTAACTTAGGTCTAGTTAGAGGGACAGATGATATGTGCAATTCACCCATCTCTCTTTTAATATTCCCACACAAAAACACATGTATGTCTCTATGACACACTGATTTCCAAGATTCATCACTTCACATGTCTGGTCATCACCATTCACGTGATATTTTTTCCTTTATTCCATGAACCATCGTGTTGTTATTCCCTTTGTAATGCTATGGAAGATCACCCATTTTTTCCAAGCTGTTAGAGTTCCATTTGATATCTTCCAACACACCTATCACTCTTTTGATCTAACCACCCAGAAATGATACCTAAATCTAGGATACAATACCTACTTGATGCAATAAAACAATCGACCAGTCACTCTATATCATCTACTTCTCTATGGTGGATCAGAGGCCATGTGGCCTGAAGGCCTATGGTGGCCCGAAGGCCCTATGGACCATAGGTCTAAACCAGTGGCCTGAATTCCCAAATCAGATGAATAAATCCACCGATATAGTACCACTATAGTATTGTTACTTTAATATGATAGCAAATTAGAAATACTCCACCATTATTTCATCCTAAGTATCATACATGTTTATGGGGTCTATTAACCACTCACCAACCACCCTAACTTCCAATATATGGAAATAAAAAAGTGAAACCAGGAAATATCTCAATTGGTAACATAAAACCAATAAGGATAAGGTAAATTAAAACATTAAGCAATAATGATCATGGATTTTATGTTTATTTTTTTATAAACTGACATTTTTTGTATCATATGATTTTTTTCAGAATATAAAAAATTGATTGAGAAGGGAGTTTCATAATGAACAAGTAGTTACTCATGCTGAAAATTACCTCATAATTGGAGAAAATAATGGAGGACATTCATGGGGATTTTTTTATGGACACTTAAAAGGTTATTTAGCCTCATTTTAAAAAGGAAAATCCCTATGAAGAAAAAAATGTTATTGGATTTCAAGTGGTATCAGTCAGTTCAACATATGGTATGTCTCACACACATGGAACATTATTGTTTATTTTTTGATGGTTTAGTGTGAGTTAAATGGATATTTCATTAATACATGTTGAAGAAAGAAAAAAATGCTCAAGTTTCATGTGTTTATGTAATTTAGTGAGTGACATGGACAGCTTCAAATTTGTTTACCTAAACCCTTATTTTCTACACTGATTTCAAAATCATTAGACTTAGAGTATTTTTTTTAATGACTTAATTACAAGTAGTTGATTAACCTATTGAAAATATTTGAGTAAAATATTTTTGGAAATAGGAAATGGTTTATATCTTGAAAAATGAAAATTTAGAATTATTTTATCCAATCAGTGGATTCAAGACTGAAGAAAAAATATGGAGTATCAATAGTGTTAAAAAAGTCAAAGGTTCCATCAACAATAGTTTCAGGAAGATTCTAAAGGTTTTAAGGCCATAAATGGTTCCAATGGTTTAAGAGTTAAGGATAATATGAAGCAATTAAAATATTATAGTGTTTTAATGGTAAAATGTTAATCGTTAATAAATACAATTGGTTTTTAATTTCAACTAGTGGTTTCAAGTAGGATATAAATAGAGAGAATTTTTTTTGAAGTGATTGGAATATACCAATTCTAAATTGGTTGTGAAATAATTTCATGAAAAAATGTGATAAAAATCCCTCAAAAAATGGTTTCTTAGAAAGTGAGGATAATTTTATTTCCATAACAATACCTTCCTGAATATCATTGAAAATATGGATTAATTCTTGTATGGATAATAAGTAAAGAGGAGAAGATATCCCCTATGGGATTTTATGTTAAAGATAGAGTTCGTGAGAAAAATTGGATAAGAATACCATCTTCATTTTATTGAAAAATGGGGAGAATATGAGCAGGGTAATAATGAGCTAAATACACTATTAATATGGTAGTATTGTCAAAAAAATCCAAAGGGGTATAATATTATAACCAAACTTTTTTTTTTGATTTATTAACAATGGTTTTTGGATATGTTGAAATTGAGTTAAGAATGATATTATAAGACATGGTCATAGAGATATAATAATGCTTTATATTGGAATACATGGGACTGAGGTCTCTGGATCGTCATGGAATATTTTAATAAGTGGTTCATATGGAAGAACTTATAGAGAGATGAAAACAAACACATTGATATTTCTATATATCATGGACATGGCATGTAAACCATTTAAGAATAGATTATATTTTAGAGTATGAAGGTACATATTTTATTAATATATAATCCTTGAATTTATTCAAGAATATTTATGGTTCATAGTTTGATTTTTCTATTGAAAATCCAAGGTTATCTTAAAATAAGAGCTAAAGTTTGTCTAGAAGTAAATTATTATACTATAAGTAATGTGAGAAGAGGAACCTAAAGAGGATATGTTCTGAATATGTTTCATTAAATAAGAGGATCTTAAGTTATTCTGAAAGTAAACTAGAATTGGAATTTTTATTATAGGTATTCTGAAAGTAGTTTTGTAGAAGTGGGGTTATTTTGGTATTATTCTAGAAGAATTCTAGAGAATACTAAGTTGAGGAGGTGTTTGTTTTTTTAGATAAGTTCATGTATGTATAAGGTTTTTTTTCTTTATTTAATGAACTTATTCCTTATTAAAGTTTGATGGGGTTTTAAAAATTCCTTAAATATTTAATATACTCAGGGAGGAAGCAAATTTAGTAAAGGCATGAATCTATTAGTGATATGTAAGATATTTTCCCTGGAGTTCACTATAAATATTATAAAGGAATGTAATCCATATAGTATTTTTCATATGTTGAAATTTTTTAAATATAACATTGAATATTTATAAAGAATTATATATTATATAATATATAATATATTCTTTAGAGTTCATAGAATATCAGCTAAATTTTGAGCATTTCTTGTATATCTAGGGAATTTGATCTAGTACATAATATCTTTTTGATGCATGCATAATATATTTGGAAGATAAATAATTAGAAAATTTTTGGAGGTTTCCCTATGTAAGTAGTATTCTTAGATGATATGTAATGTTTTCCAAGGATTTAAATTGTAGAAAAAAAAAGTACATTCTTAGGATATGTAATATCCTTCAGAGTGGTGGAATGTGGAAAATCAAAGATACCCTCTTTGAATGTGTAATATATTTTTCCATGACATTCCTAGTAAAATGGATAAGGTATAATTTGTATAAGATTTTTATCTCCATACATAATATATTTGATATCATGTAAATTTTTTCTATGGGAATGTGTGAGAAATTAATAGAAGAGGTGGAAGGTGGTAAAGGGATAAAACTTAAACATCTCATAAGGTTTTATAAAATTATATATAAATATTTTTTATGTAATGTATGGTTTTATACTTGGATAATTTTAGAAAAACACATAATCGCCTCCTTGGTTAGCAGTGGATTAGGACATACTTAATAATTCTCATTTTTTAGATTAATGAACACATAATGATTAAAGGG
Source organism: Viscum album (assembly GCA_963277665.1). Lineage (NCBI taxonomy): Eukaryota > Viridiplantae > Streptophyta > Magnoliopsida > Santalales > Viscaceae > Viscum > Viscum album. The sequence continues at coordinate 2,000,057,121 of OY728150.1, read as the reverse complement.
GAGTCAAGTCATGTAATTCTAGTGATTAAAATTCTAGATTTATATGGATTTGGTGGATATAATATTTAACCAAGTGTCATGTCACAGTGAAGGGTTTAAATCCTTGAAGAACATTTCATTTCTTGATTAAATTCAAAATATAGGGCTTTCCTAAATAATGAGGATGTTATTAATTAAAAAATATTTGGAAATTCATATTGGAGAATATCATGATTTTATTTTCATGGAGTTTTCAGATATAAATGTGTAAAATATATCATGTGATTATTGTGTATAGGGAAATCAATCATATTATGGAAATGATATATTTTCATATCCTTGTTTCTTTTAATAAACAACTCAATAATAAAGAGATAGGTAATTATAGAGACATATAACTCCATAAGTATTATAGTTTTTTATGATACTGAAGAGAGATACATTGATATATTCTATACATAGGAAAAAGAAAGGAGTTCCATCTACATATCTATTTGGGAAAAAAAGAAGGTAGATGTTTTTGTTTCATATTAAAGTGACTAGTGAAGAAGAATAAGTATCACTAATATACTTGGCTATTAAATAAAGAGATTAAAAAAAGATAATTCTAGTTTTTGAATTTTTTTCATCTGGTGGAAGTTGTTGGTGTTGTGATTTATAGAAGACTAAGTCTCAACCCTCATAATGAGGAGTTTATCTCATCCATATTTAGATATGAATAGTGAAGCAAGTGTATAATTCAATATATGATCTATCTATACTTGAAGATGCACATAATCATGCTTAATACATTCATAACAGAGAGACCCTCACATCTATAAACTAATTAGGTCTTCACTGAAGTAGTGTTTGGATGGAAGAATAGAAGTGACCATAAGATTGACATTGTGTCTTTACTAAATCATTATAATAATAATAGTAATTAGTACTACCTCCTAGTACATTGAAACACTATTAGTGTTCATTGTTTTGATTATCCCTTTATAGTGAACCAAGAAAAATATTTGTGTTCCATGCATGCTTTATATTTATAAATTCATACTTGAGATTTGGTGTGATTATGTGAGAAAGAAATTAATCAACTGGTTTAATATTATTCCTACTAACATGGAAACAATATTAATAATCAAGACTATTAAATGAAATAAAAAATTAAATTGGGCTACACCTTGATCCCCCATGCTCAGGGTGCCTCGGGTTCCAATAATTTTCTTCTAAATCAAGTTGTAAATGGATTAATGGATTGTAGTTTGGGTTCTAAACAAGGTTGACCAGGTATAATAGGGGCTAACTAGGTTCAGGTATGAAGGTAATGCTTATATAATAAGATTAATATAAAAAGGTGTTTTTAAAACAAAAATTTTGTCTCAATCATTTTTAACACAATTCATGGAATATAACAAATTTGAAAAAATAAAAAATAGAAATTTTTATATCTCATAACATGCCTCAAGAATCTCAAGAAAATTATAAATGTATAGATGATGTAAAAAAGTTGTTTGTAAACCTCTCAGTTCATGTAAAATATTCATTCATACAATAATAGTGCACATGGGTTTCACATTTGATCAAACTTCCTTAAATAATTTGATTTTAAATTTAGGGAAAAAATCCATTCTAAAATCATTGAAATCCTTAAATATTCAAATCAAGTAGTTTAAAAAAATAAAAATATGGTATGAATTTCACAAAACATTCTATTAAGCTCAAGAGATTCTAAAAACATAAAAAAATGAAAACACAAAAAAATATTAAAATATGATGGCACCCCCACTCCACACAAAAATCACACTTATGTTTAACTACCCTTCATTTAGATCAATAGAATTATAAAATAATTAGTTAGAAAAACAAAAATAAGGAAAGATATAACATGAGTTATAATGAAGTGGAATCCTTGAGTTAATATCCTATTTGCTACCAATTTCTACAGACCTATAAGAAAAAAATATATAAATGAAAAATTTATTGGTAAAAAATATAAAAAGTAAAAATGATAATAAAAGTGAAGGAAAAGGTGGATATATTTTGGATAAAACCCCACAAATTGGTGTTAGGTTTTTACATACCCTAGTTCAGAATTTGTATCAATTTATCCCCAATCTGATGAAGGATGTGGTTTCTTGCTAAATAATTACTAGAAATAAGTTTTCTTATTGAATATTAGTTTACACTACTTATGTAAGACCCTTTAGATTGATTTATTAATATTTATCCCTTTATAAACTAAGTACATATTTCATAGTAGGGGTAAGAGTGGGTATGGGTCCTCTACTATTTTGGACACACCTTGTGTTTCTTCCTATTCAAATTTAATGGATTTCTCACTTTTCACTTAATTCAATGGATTCATCTAGGGGTAGTTAGTGAAACTTTCAAGTAGAGAAAAATTAAAATTATATGAATCAAAATTAAAATATCCCCCTTCAAAGTGGAAAAATTGAGACTTTTTTCTTCATGAAAACCCACTACGAACTCTTAATTTACTCCTTCTATTAAATATTCAATGGGTTCAAGGATCTTAATGTGTACCTCAATAGGTATAATTCTTTCTTTTTCATCACCCTCTAAGGAAATTAATTTTTTTTATGAATATAAAAATTTAAATAAATGGGAGGTAATGATCAATTCATTTCCAAGAAAAATATATTGAAATTAATTCAAGAAAATATTATCTCTCTATACTGGTCCAGCTTCAATTTCTTATTTTCTTAATGCCTCTTGGAAGTGTGTTGAGATGGATAGAGGTAGAGAGTAAATCTATTATATATCTTATTAATATTTAACCACCTCATTTTTTGTCTTATTCTAGGTATAAAGAGAGGTATTATGATTCTATATTTTCATTTTTGGGGATGAGAATCACTTGGAATTGTAGTTTCCATAAATTTTGATGAATAATTATCCAAATATTTTTTATATCCAACATGTGTATCAGCTGGTGTGTACTCTTTAGGAATCTCCTCTAGTGATGGATGAGTATGGTTAGGTAGTAGATCTTTAAATTTTTTCCTCTCAACCTCCATCTGTTCTTAAACTTGAAAAGTGGGTGGAACAAGATTTACTTATTTTTTAACTTGTTTTTCTTTTTGTTCCAATCACAATGATTTCATTTCCTTTAGGGAAGTTCCAAGAGTCATCATTTTCTGGCTCAAATTTTCAATCAATTTAAAAAATAGTTATTTCTTCAAAGTAACTTCCCTAAAAAAATTCATTTAATGGTTTGTTTAAAGATAAATAATAAGAATAATCATTATGAAAATCCATAGTTGACCTTTTTTTTGAATTTTTTTAATATTTTTATGAAAAACAGTGTGTGCTGGTTATTTGACTCCCATAAATGGTTCAAAATTAAAGGATTATTTTTTATGAATCCCTATAAATAAATTCTCATTTACATAATCATTCAATATAGTGAAAAACCTAGTTCTTATCTCTTGAGTTGGCCACTCACACAAACTATTCTCCTATTATCACTATTTATCTTTAACTAAAATATACTATGAAATTAAATCCTAAGACTAAATAGTTGGGGTTTTATAAAAATTTTATGATATAAATATATATGTAAATGAAAAATAAGAAAAAAATAAATATAAAAAGTATAATGAATTTGGTAATAAAAGAAGTTATTTCCTTAGGAGTTCAAAATGATGTAAATCAATTTCTTTAAAATAAATTTTTTCTCATTATTTTATTCAATGTAGAGATTCAAAATTTTCGCTCTATACCCTCATATTAAAATAGTGATTATCCAATACAGATACTTCTACATGATGGATTATTATCTTACTAAATTAATTTATGAAACCTCTTCATTGAATACAAATAATTTTACCAAAATGCACTATATGAATTACATACATATTGAAGGGAATGAAAATAGATGAAAATTAAATAATAAAATGGATAATAAGGGAAAATGGATCAACCGCATACCCAAATTAGTTTAACCATTACATAATTCTTAGAATTAAATAATGAAAAAATGTTAAAGTTTAAATAAAAATCAAATAAAAATTGTTACTTCCTATGAATATAAATGGGGGTTAGTTCTCTAAAACCATGGATATTATAAGATTATAGAGGAGAACACAGAGAAAAAAATATATGAGAGATATAGAAAGATAAATATATTATATATTTAAAAATTAAAAAAATGATTATAAAAACAAAACCTAAACTATCATTGTCCATAAACCCTCATTTTATAATGGAAGAAAAATAGATTAAATAATTTTAGGATCGATTGAGTTTCATGGGGAAATTTCTCTATGTATAGTGTTTAATTTTATGTGAACTCCAGGTTCTAATAGTGGTGGTATATTTATTACATGCAAGGGGTGGACAATAGTAGTTTCCACATGTATTCTCTAGTTATAATCTTTTAACCCCCCCCCCCCATGATCTTAGACTCTTTATCTCTTCTTTCAATGAGTTTACCTAATCTATAAAAGATATAGAAATATATTAATACTAAAGACCATGGGATGTTTTCCACATTGTAGCATAAATTCTCATTCTATATTATATGACTCCATGGTGTGATATGTAACTCCATTGTGAGGTTATTAATATTTTTTTCTTCATCCCCCACAATGTGAGAACCTTCAAGGTGGAAGTAGCACTGAAACTTTCCTAAAACCCTCCTTTTATAATGTAAGAAAAAATAGTTTAAATAACCATAGGATCTATCAGGTTACATAGGGAATTTTCTCTCCATGTAGAATTCTATTTCAGATAAATTATAGATGCTAATAGTGGTGGTGTCTTTCTCACATACATGGGATAAAAAATAGTAGTTTCCATAGTGATTCACTAGTTGTGATATTCAACCCCCCCCCCCATTATCCTCAACTCTTCATAATATTTTTAAATTATTCCATGTTATTCATCGAATATGTATAAATATAATAATAGTGAAGACCAAGGGATAGTTTCTACACCATATCATAAATCCTCATGTTATATCATCCAACTCCACGGCGTGATAGCTAACTCCATGGCATGATTATTAATAATTTGTTTGTCTTCATCCCCCATATCATGAGCACCTCCAAAATGGAAGTAGCACTAAAAATTTCCTAATAACCTCATGGAGTGGCCTAAATTCAATGTCTTGGTCTACTATTTCTTCAAATTTCACAAATTATGAGACCTTTACATATGCTATTTTGTATCAAAATTATTTCTACATATTCAAGGGCTTGGCCAAAATCTTCCCATGAAGATTGATTTGACTTTCATGTATCAGGATGTTCTTCTAGTTATCTTTATGTACTGGATAAAGTTACTTTTATACATGGACATACTTTTCTAAATCTTCTTCTCATACTGTAAAATTTATTTTACAAATGTTCCATGGTGATTATTTAATATTACTGGGGAGACTTAGAACTTTTCTTCAAAGAACCTTATCCAAGACCAAACCCATCCAAAGTGATTTGTATGGTGGGTTCTCACTTAACCAAAAAGTGTTTCAAAAATTAAAAAAAAATGAATTTTTAGTAATAAAAAAAACCCCCATTTGTTTCTCACTTTTTCTTAAAACTGTTTCTATAATAAAAAAGATAGTTTTCAGTTGAAGGGAAGTACTTTTGTGTATCATAAGGATGCCAAGGGTTTACTTTTGTGTGTAAATCAATGAATTTTATATATTATTCTATTTACTTTGATGCATCCCAATACTTAACCAAATTTCCTTCTTTATTATTTCAGATGACTTTTACACATAAGAATAATTACTTTAACATATCTCAACACTTCCCTGATATTTATTGGATACTTTAAAGTAATTATTACATATGTCTCTACTATCTCATATGTGAGAGTGGTTCCTTTTACCTGAAAAACATGAAAAATACAAGTTTTTATTTTCCAAATAATTACATAAATGAATAAAAACACTTAAAAATCATGAATTAATCCCTTTTCACAAGAAATTAAAAATTATTACTAGAAACTAAATATGTGATGATTACCCAAAATTAATGAAATAGTGGAGATTAAATCATTAAATTAAAATATATAAGTATAGAAAATATGATTTTTATTAAGGTTTTATATAGTAAGGACACATATCATACTCTAAATTGAATCTGTTAATACTTAACTATAGTCATCCCTTATAATTTTCATCCCATTAACTATGACTTTTATGACCCCATGTATGATAATAACTAATTAAAAGTGGTGATCATTGGAGTGGATTTATGTGCCGTCCATCTCTAATTTCTCTCACACAATTAACCCTTCCACCAAATAGTTTACATTTAGGTAACTAGGTATACAATGAGGAGGTCTATAATATCAATATTATTTACCACATATAAGTATGTCTATGAAACCACTCTAGTTTTCTTCAAGAGAAATTATATAATGCTCAAAAATCCAGGGTGTATCCATGCCAAGAATCCTAAAAAATAAAAGGTTTCTTGGGGGTCTCCGACGTAGGTGGTGTTTTATGATAACACAACCATAGATTGATAAATCTTTCTCCAGAGACTCTTAAAAACCACTAATCATGAATAATTCCACCAAAAAACATGGCTAGGTAACACCTTTAAAGTACTATGGGCTTTGATGCATACTTAGACATGGTTTTGATTCTCTACAAAGGGCCCAAAATTAGATAAAAATCCATCCTGGACAAGGGGTGAAATGATAACCATGGTAGAGTAGTCTATTCATGAGTTTATAGGAAACATCATCTACTAAAGAATGATTTTATCATTTAGGGATCTCAATTCAATAATCTTAATCTAGTTAGTGAGATTCTGAACCAAACAAAAACATGAGTTATGGACTCTAGACAAAACCCTATTACCTAAGGTCTAATCTCTCAAAATAAAATCATGGGGCCTTTATTATTGGAACACACACAACATATGGTAGTCTCATTCAATTCAGTGTGAAATATTATCAACTCTGTGATAATATTTTCATTAAGCACAAAGGGAAGATAAAACACCTCAAAACACAGGTCAAGTATATCTCTCAACTGAGTCTCGATAAACAAAGCATCATCTCTCACTAATTAGTGACGAGAGTCCCAACTAAAAACATAGGATCCTCATGATCCTACCTCTACACACAAGCAGTCTATAAGTAGGTATCACCCTTTATTTGATAGTATGAACCCATAAGTATTAAATCATATTTATATGAGATGAAATAGGAAGGACGTGATAGATTATAACATACTATTATATGATTTATTTACCAACCTCCTTTTACCCTACAATTATGTCTTGGATATTTGGGTCAACTAACAGGTTATCAAAGTTCTTTTGAAAGGATATGTCATCCTTTATACCTATGTTATTATTCCTAGTTTGATAACCATACTCAAAAATACCTTAACACCATCAACCTAAATTCCCAAACCTATCCTCACATAAATACTAACCCCAAACACTAAACCTATGAATTGACCACTTTGATACCACTCTACCATTTTTTGACCCACTAGGGCCCCACCTGGGGTGACATTAAGCCAAGTTCCCCCCCAATCCCGCCTTCAATAGGCTAAGGGTCGGTGACAAGCACTAAGTATATATATAACAAAATATGGGAGGCCTTATCCTATATCAACCAGAAGAAAACATATATATCCAATGCATAAAATAACCAAAAACACTAATAGTATATATATATATATATAACTAGATTGTATACAATACATGTATGATACATCAAAAATATGAACAATGCCATATAGAAAAGTAACAATGGAAAAATAAATATAACATACCTCTGAATTTGATAGATATATTATAACACCCCAAGCTTCCATAGTACTTTTCCCTTTGAATAATGCAGTAGCTTGTGTTGTACGCAACTTGGAGTTTTAACACACCACAACCAATCAAACTAGCCATTATAAATAGTAATAACCACTTTTTGAAATTTTATAAATTTTATTTTTCAAAATGGACTTTATTTTTTAATTTGGAATATCCAAATTATCTTAGGGTGAATTTTTGGTACTTTTCTGAAAACTTTCAATTTTTGATGAATAGTGAAAAATACTAAATTTTAATTAAAAACAACTTTTTTAATAAAAATTATTTATAGAGTTAAATTATAAATTTGAGTGGTTTTGAAGTATAATTAGATTATATTTTTATCATTTAATATAATTTAGGTCATTGTATGTAATTTCACATTTAAACTAGATATATGGAATGTTAGAGTTGATTCAATGTATTTGTTTCGAAGTAATCAAGTTGTGATGACTTTCACAAAAACCAAATACTAAATAGTGTCAAAATTGACATAAATGAGTTTTTAAAATAAATATTATATTATTAAATTATATAATAGTCCTAAAAATATAAGGTTCTGCCAAAGAACTTATATAATTATAGTTATATCACTAATGAACCACTTGAGTTTCTCTTTGCATTTTATAGTAAGTTTATTAACCAATTATTATAATAATACAAGAATACATGGTAAAAGTTAAACTATTTAACTAAGAGTTAAATCTAAAAGATATGGTTAATATGGTGAACCAAACCTATCTAAAACCTATTGGTTGAGATTTTTTTGACCCATACCTACCTTATCCTCTAAATAAATTATTTTGGAGCCATTATAAACCAAAATTATTTTATTATAAAATAATATTTCAATCTTTTCCTAAGGTGCCCCTCACCTCTCTTATAAAAGGGCACTTCCTCTTCTCTCAAAATTATACCTCCAAATCCATTTGGCTTGGCCAAACCCGGCCCAAATATCCTCCCAATTTCCCTCACTTCAACCCAGAGGCCTTAATTTGATCATAAATCCAACTTAAGGATTCCTTTTGATCAACTCGAAAGGAAACACCCGAAGAAGAGGTAATAATTTCACCACCTTCTTTCAAGTTATTTTCTTCTTCCACTTAATATTTCTTTTTTTTTCATTCTAAAATAATAAATCCAGTATCTTATATATACTGTGATGTTATTATAAAAATGTTACAACCATATTCATTATTCTATCTGTTATATGAATGAAAATGTCACCATATGTGCGTACGTACGGCTTACCGTCTCCACGTCGTGGTGTAGTTTGTTATTCAAACACTTCATTATTTGGATGGGTATGAAAATGAGTATAAATGATATAAATAATTAATATAAAATGTTAATGATTCTGTAAATATTATATACCTTCCAATTACATATGATTTCACCATCAATGTAATGATATTGTTGCTCGTGCAGATGTACGGATTACCGTCTCCACGAACGTGATGAGATTCATTCCCCATTGTAATCATTCAAGAATAATATTCATTTTATAATTAAAAATAATGTTTAAGAACTTAATATCATTCTAGATATGAATAAAATACATCCTATCTATAACAAACACGTCTTACATGACCGATCATATAAAGGAAAACTGATCAGCTAACAACTGAAACGATGATTAAGGTAAGAATGTCTTTATATAACTTATACGATGGATGTGGCTATTTCCTGTCGTTATATCATTGTCAAAGCTTCCCAAACAATCTTATAAGAAAATTTTCAAAATAAATGTTTTCTTTTATAATTATATGACTTTTAAATTATTTCAAAATAAAAAGAAATATTTCTCTAAAAAGTTTTGATTTCATCTATGTCAACATCCTTTGATGGATTTTAAGCTTGTTTGAAGTTGATTTATGATGATAAAAAACTTCCATATTGTATTGAAGGTTTTAGATTTTGTTTGACTATGGATGTGTTATTTTTACACCATTCATGGTTTATGGATAAAGTATTGACATTTCGTATTATAGTTTTAATACGAATATTTATGTTATGTTTGAACCTTTTAATATGAGGAATGCATTGGACTTAGTAAGTGAAGGGTGGATCCCACTATAGCTCCTAGATGCATCGGTAGTTCTCATGAGACAAACTAGTGTCTTGGAAAAAGGCCTTGACAAAATCTTATTTGTAGTCTTGGCACAAGGGATTTACTATGTGGTTATAAAGTCTGGCATTATGCATTATATCATTATGAAAGTGGTTGTTGATATTTCATGTGATTATTAGAATAGTATAATATCCATGTGATTAAGTAAATGGAATTATTTGATTTTATCTTTTCTATATTATGCTGAAGTCTAAGTTTAAAAGGCTTTTGTTTTAGTCTTATACATTACCTTAAATTTTTATTCTTATTTATAAAAGTTTCTGCTGTATTGTTATCCTTATTGATCATCTGATCTCACCACTTTTTATGTTTTATTTTTTCTAAGATGTGAAGAAGTATTTTATGGTTTACTTACAAGGATAGGATAAGGATATAAGTGTGTTCAAAAGGGGACAAAATTTTTTTGATGTTTTTATTTCCTGATGTAATATAAAACTTATGAATGTATCTAGTAATTCCAAGGATACTAAATTGATCAGTCTTTCAGGACATGATTCCTTGTATCATGCCAATGTTATGTAATAATGCACCGACTCTGTGTAACTGAGGTTGGGGTGTTACAGTTGGTATCAGGGGAAGTTTTGTACAAACCTTAGAAGCTAGATTTAGAAAAAACTATTATTATAGAACATTACCCTAAGATATACTTTGAGGATTAGTATAGAAGAACTTCTTAGAATTTTGGTAATGCAGATATTTTGTGAGTTTTCCCAGCAATACAACCCTGTCTGGATACGAGAAGGTAGAGGCAGCTCTGTCACATATGTAACTAGGGTTAAAACTTGAAAAAACTGCTTTGAGCTAGACTCAAACGGGAACTGGTGCAGGATAGTAGCCCTTGCTACACTCTTGGTTACGACACTCCCGAGGGATATGCTTAGGATAATTCTCATTTTATTTACAAACAATTATGAAGGGTTTATGAGTATATATTTATTCAAAGAAAACATTTTTATGATTATAGATTATATCCATAAACTGTTCAATTTATGTTAACTGTTTTACAAGTTTGGAATTATGTATTGTAATTCATAAACTAATCTAGTGTATGTCATTGTTTAGAAATGGCACCTAGTGGAAGGAATGGAAACTGTATCAACCCACATAATCCATGTAGGGATTTCCCTCCTACTCTAGATAATAATAGTGGATCTACTGATGCAACTGGTTCTGATCAGCTTATCACTATACTGGGACAACTCACTTAGGTTATGAATAATAAACTTACCCATATGGAGCACCCGAATCCACAACGCAGAGGATCAATGTTAGGCCGCTTCATGAGATAACAACCACTAACATTAATGGGAGTAAAAATCCATTAGTAGTTGAGCAATGGATAAGTTCCTTAGAGAAAATATTTTATGCTTTGGGGAGTAGCGAAAGGGAAAAAGTTATCATGGTAGTTTATCACCTCACAAGAGATGTAGATCAATGGTGGTCATTAATCTAAAACAAAAAGGAAGATGAAGAAGTATTAAACATAGAATGGAGGGAGTTTAAAAAGATTTCATAGAAAAATACTTTCCTCATGACCATCGATCGGATATGGAAAGACAGTTTCTGAGTCTGAGGAAAAAGGAGGATGAGAATGTCGCAAAGTTTGAGGCTAACTTTAAAAGGTTAGAAAGGCATGTAATAGATTATATACGTAACCCAAGGAGTAAGATTGATCAACTCTTTGATGGGTTAAAGACATTTATCCATCAAGCATTAGTCTCACAATCCTTCTCATCATATGAATATATTGTCTCATGTGCTATCAAGACAAAAAAGGAATTCTCTAAGTCTTACGACTTCAAAGAAAGGAAAGAGAAGAAGAGATCTGCTGAACACTTTGGAAATGGAAATAAGGGGAAGAAGGGAAAAGTGGAATATCCATCCTATAGTAAATTTGGTAATAAACACCCATGTAATTACCTGAAGGTAATGGGAGTCTATTACAAGTGTGGTGAAAAAGGCCACCAAGCTCGTGATTGCAAGGGGAAGAAAGAGGTTCTCAATGTTGAATGTCATAATTTTAGAGAAAAGGGGAATTATGCAATTAATATCCTAAGCGCCAAGAGAACTTACCTCATAAAAGTATAATGGAGAAAGGCCAAGCTTATACGATCACTAATGCTGAGGTTGAAGCTTTGAAAGACATGGTGGCAGGTAATTTAATAGTTTCCTCAAGTTTAGACAATGCTTTATTTGATTCTGGATCATCGCATTGTTTCATATCTTTCTAGTTTGCTAAGAAAATTAGATATTTTTAATTTGACTTAACATGGGGGTTGTTAGACAAAATACCTAAGGGAAGTATCATCGCAACAATGTTTTGTGAATCAGTTCCCATTAGGGTATATAAATGTTCTTTATCTACTAATATCATCATCATACCCATGATTTAATTTGATATAATCCTTGGTATGGATTGGTTTTCAGACCATGATGCGAAAATTTATTATAAGAAGAATGAGGTTACCATTTTCAATGATAGTAAGAAGTACCTTGTCTTTAGAGCAGAAACGTAACCACCTGATTCTTATCTAGATCCACCCCCAGTACCTCTACTAAATTCAATTATTGGGGAGGAATAGAATGAAATTACTATGGGAGAGGAAAAGAATGTTCAAATAGAGGACGTACCAATTGTTCAAGAATATGTTGATGTGTTTCCAGAGGATTTACCTGGACATCCTCCAGAGCGAGAAATTGAGTTTTCCATTGATTTAATTCCTGATTCAAGGCCCATATAGAAGACCCCTTATAGAATGGCCACTGTGGAATTAGTGGAACTAAAGAAACAATTAGAGGAGTTGAGTAATAAGGGATTTATTCTCCCTAGTTTTTCTCCATGGTGATCCCATGTTCTTTTTGTTAAGAATAAAGATAGATCTATGAGGCTATGCATTGAATACAAGAAGATCAATGTTATAACAATAAAGAACAAGTATCCCCTACCTCGCATTGATGATTTATTTGACCAACTTCATGGAGCTCAATATTTTTCAAAGATTTACCTTCGATCTAGAAATCATCAGTTGTGTGTGAATAAGGAAGACATTCTTAAAATATCATTTCAAACCAGGTATGGGCATTACGAGTTTACAGTAATGCCATTTGGATTGACTAATTCACCCTCTGTCTTCATGAATCTAATGAATAGAGTTTTCAAGGTATATCTTGATGAATTTTTAGTGGTATTTATTGATAATATTTTGGTATAATCAAAAATCTACGAAGATCATGAAAATCACTTGCAAATTATCCTAAGGACTCTTATAAGTAATGAATTATATGGGAAATTTATCAAGTGTGAATTATGGCTTCAGGAGATTTCTTTTCTTATCCATATTGTCTCTAAGGATGGAATCTCTATTGATCCTTTAAAGACCAAGGCAATCCAAGAATGGCTAGCACCAACGAGTATAACTGAGGTACGCAGTTTTATTGGTTTACCAGGTTATTATTAGCATTTTGTCCGGAATTTTACTTGATTGGCTAACACATTAACTAAGATCACTTGTAAAGGGGTTAAATTTGTTTGGGAAAAATAGTGTGAAGAATGTTTTAAAGAACTATAGAGAAGATTAGTTAATGCTCATATCTTGACTCTACAATTAGGGAATGATGGTTTTGTTATTTATAGTGATGCTTCAAAGAAAGAACTCGGTTGTGTCCTTATACAGAATGATAGAGTTATTTTCTATGCATCACGGTAGCTAAACATTCATGAGAAAAACTATCCTACTCATTATCTTGAGTTAGTAGCTGTAATCTCTGCTCGGAAGATATGGATACACTATCTCTATTGTGAAAAATGTGAGATTTATACTGATCACAAGAGTTTGAAGTATATTTTCTCACATAAATAACTCAACATGAGGAAAAGATGATGGCTTGAACTACTCAAGGATTATGATTTCACTATACACTATCACCCGAAGAAGGAAAATAAGGTGGGAGATGCTTTGAGTAGAAAGAATCATGGAGTTTTGAACCAGATGAGAGTTGAAAGGGATCCTATTTTCATGGATCTAGTAAAGATGGATATGGGAATAACTATGTAAGGTGAAACATAAATACTTTTTCAAATGGTTTCCAAACCATCTTTACTAGAAATGATAAAGAGTTCTATGATTTATGATGAGGATTTTCAAAAGAATATTAAAGCTGTGAATGATGGGAGATTGAGTGACTTCATATATGAAGATGAAATTTTGAAATTTGGGAAGAGACTTTGTGTTCCTAACATACCAGATCTAAAAAGTGAATTATTGGATGATGCTCATATCTCCAATTTCTATATACACCCTGGGAGCACCAAGATGTATAGAGATTTGAAAGAACATTTTTGGTGGGACAACATGAAGAGGGATATTTCTAATTTTGTGTCAAGATGTATGGTTTGTCAACAAGTAAAAGCTATAAAGAAACATCCTAGATGAGTCATGCAACCTCTTCCCATACCTGAGTGGAAATGGGATAATATTACAATGGACTTTTTCATGGGGCTACCAAGGACTCGTAGAAGGAATGATGCAATATGGGTCATTATTGATCGTCTTATCAAGTCAGCACATTTTCTTGTTATATGAGAAGATTTACCACTTGAATGTAAGGAAAGAATATATATTAATGAAGTTGTAAGACTCCATGGAGTACCCCTATCTATTGTTTCTGATCGTGATCCCCATTTTTCATCAAGATTCTGGAAAAGTATTCATAAATCATTGTATACAAAACTTCGTTTGAGCACTCCCTACCACCCTCAAACCGATGGACAATCATAACGGGCTATTCAAACCTTATAAGACAAGTTGAGATCTTGATCAATTGACTTTTAAGGTATGTGGGATCAATATTTACCTTTGGTAGAATTTTTCTATAACAATAGCTTTCATTCAAGTATTCATATGGCGCCATATTAAGCATTATATGAAAAGAGATTTCGCACACCAACTTGATGGGATGATGTTGGTGAAAGAAAACTCGTAGGCCCAGAACATGTTAAGGAAACAACAAAAAAAATAAAGATTATCCAAAACCTCCCCAAAGAAGCTCAAAGTAGGAAAAAGATATATGCCGATAACAAAAGGAAGGATTTGGAATTTCAAGTAAGAGATCATGTTTTCATGAAGGTATCTCCATGGAAGGGTGTTATAAATTTTTGTATGAAGGGTAAATTGAGTCCCAAGTACATCGGACCTTTCCAAATTTTAGAACAAATTAGAGTTTTAGCTTATCATATGGCAATGCCTCCAAGTCTCTCCAAAGTTCATGATGTGTTCCACATATCACTGTAGAGAAAATACATGCTTGACCCAACGCATGTACTCACCTATGAGGAAATTGAACTGGAACCTGATCTATCTTATTGTGAAGAGCCTATCAAAATTCTTGATACCAGAGAACAAAATCTAAGAAACCATAAGATGGAAGAGTCAACGTGGGAACCCAAGGAACTTATGATGAAGAAAAAACTGAATCCTATTATGCAGTAATTTTCTTGAAATTTCAAGGACAAAATTATTTTAAGTAGGGGAGAATGTAACACCCCAAGCTTCCACGGTATGTTTCCCTTTGAATAATGCAGTAGCTTGCGTTGTATGCAACTTGGAGTTTTAGCACACCACGACTAATCAAACTAGCCATTATAAATAGTAATAACCACTTTTTGAAATTTTATAAATTTTATTTTTCAAAATGGACTTCATTTTTGAATTCTGAATATCGAAATTATCTTAGGGTAAATTTTTGGTACTTTTCTCAAAAACTTTCAATTTTTGATGAATAGTGAAAATACAAAATTTTAATTGAAAAAACTTTTTAAATAAAAATAATTTATAGTGTTAAATTACACATTTGAGTGATTTTAAAGAATCATTAGATTATATTTTTTTTCATTTAATATAATTTAGGTCATTGTATATAATTTCACATTTAAACTAGACATAAACAAGTGTCAATCTTTTGATAGTTATTATTTCTTAAAAAAACGCTTTTTGTTTTGACAACGGGAATTAATTTTTAATTAATTTCTGCCACTTTTGTGTTTTGAATTTGGAAAAATGGATTCCATGTCTGGAATTAGGATTTCCAAATTTTTTAAATAGGTAACTTTTACTTTTAGACATTCTGAATAGTTACTTCGGTAAATATTTTATTTACCATGGTTAAAGGGTAAATCCGGTAAATAAGGGTAAAAATAATATTATAATAATATTAAATTACCCTAACATGTGTCATATTCCTATTGGTTGATACATGTATGACCATGGGCATCCTTGGTCCGATTTGGGGACCCCATGGAGCCACTTGAGATTGATAATGACACTTTATATTAATTAATTTAAAGTAAAGACAAAAATAACATAAACATATATCTTTTAGTAAAACAATTTTTAAATGGGGTTATATAAGTTATATATTTGACTATAAATACTAATTGGAAAGATAAAAATATTTCCTACATTATTTTATTTTATTTATAATTTTTAGACATTAAATAATTAAATATATTTATGACACAATGGTGATGCACTATTTACCTTATTAATAAAAGAATCAAATAAATGGTATTATAAATATTAAAATAAATATAATTTCAAAGCTTTTATGACATCCACGATTTTTCTATGTGTATATCTCATTTTAGGGTTGATTAAATGTATTTTATTTTAAGTAACCATGTTTTGATGACTTTCACAAAAACTAAATACTAAAGTGTCAAAATTGATATAAATGAGTTTTTAAAACAAATAATATATTATTAAATTATATAATAGTCCTAAAAATCTAAGGTTCTACCAAATAACTTATATAATTATAGGTATATCATTAATGAACCACTTGAGGTTATCTTTTCATTTTATAGTAAGTTTATTAACCAAGTATTATAATAATACAAGAATACATGGTAAAAGTTAAACTATTTAACTAAGAGTTAAATCTAAAATATAAGGTTAATATGGTGACACAAACCTGTATAAAACCTATTGGTTGAGAGTTTTTAGACCCATACCCACCTTATCCTCTAAATAAATCATTTTTAATCCATTTTAAACCGAAAATTATTTTATTATAAAATAATATTTCAATCTTTTCCTAAGGTGCCCATCACCTCTCTTATAAAAGGGCACTTCCCCTTCTCTCAAAATCACACCTCCAAAGCCATTTGGATCAGCCAAACCCGGCCCAAATATCCTCCCAATTTCCCTTAATTCAACCTAAAGGCCTTAATTTGATCATAAATCCAACCTAAGGATCCCTTTTGATCAACTCAAAAGGAAACACCCGAAGAAGAGGTAATAATTTCACCACCCTCTTTCAAGTTCTTTTCTTCTTCCACTTAATATTTCTTTGTTTTTTCCATTCTAAAATAATAACTCTAGTATCTAATATATAATTTTATTTTATTATAAAAATGGTACAACCATATTCATTATTCTATACATCATATGAATGACAAACCCACCATACGTGGTTACGTACGGCTTACCGTCTCCACGTCAGGGTGTAGTTTGTTATTCAAACACTTCATTATTTTGATGGGTATAAAAATGAGTAAAAATGATATAAATAATAAATATAACATATTAATGATTCTATAAATATGATATACCATCAAATTACATACGATTTCATCATCAGTATAATGATATTTTTTCTTGTGCGTACGTACGGATTACTGTCTCCACGAACGCGACGAGATTTATTCCCCCATTGAAATAATTCAATAATAATATTCATTTTATAATTAAAAATAATGTATAAGAACTTAATATCATTTTGTATATGAATAAAATACATCCTATCCATAACAAACACGGCCTACGTAATTGATCATATAGAGGAAAACGGATCAGTTAACAACTGAAATGATGATACTACTGAAATATTATTAACAAAACAATATTATAGGATCATATATGATATCATATTTATGTATATAATTATTGAATAAATTAATAACAATGTTTTAAATATTATACAAGAGGTTAAAATACCATCGACTAAGGAAATTTATAAGGTAAGGGTGAATTTCACAATCTCTTTATTTTTTGAGTTTGTTTTTACGTAAGTATCTACTGGGACCTCTTTATCATTCACATCCATGTTTTCTTAAAAATTTAATTCAAATAATTTTTACTATTTACTATACTATGGGTTAAATTCATTTAGACCCTTATTTAACCATATATGTTTTGAAAGGAATCTTTTCGTCGTTTTCCAAACAAGGTACTTTATGACCTTTTCGACAAAATTAAGGTAAGAATGTCTTTTTTTAACTTATACGGTGGGTGTGGCTATTTTCTGCCATTATATCATTGTTGAAGCTTCCCATACAATCTTATAATAATATTTTCAATATAAATGTTATCTTTTATAATTATATGACTATTAAATTATTTCAAAATAGAAATAAATATTTCTTTAAAAAAGTTTTGATTTCATCTATATCAACATCCTTTGATGGATTTTAAGTTTGTTTGAAGTTGATTTATTATGATAAAAAACTTCCATATTTCATTTAAGGTTTTGGATTATGTTTTATTGTGGATGTGTTATTTTTACACCATTCATGATTTATGGATAATGTATTGACATTTTGTATGCTAGTTTTAATATAAATGTTTATGTTATGTCTAAACCTTTTCATATGAGGAATGCATTGGACTTAGTAAGTGATAGGTGGATCCCACTATAGCTCCTCAATGCATCGGTAGGTCTCATCAGACAAACTAGTGTCTTGGAACAAGGCCTTGACAAAATCTTATTTGTATTCTTGGCACAAGAGCTTCACTTTGTGGTTATGAAGTCTGGAATTATGCATTATATCATTATGAAAGTGGTTATTGATATTGCATGTGATTATTCTACTAGTATAATATCTATGTGATAAAGTAAATGGCATTATTTGAATTTATCTTTGTCATATTATGCTGATGTTTAAGTTTAAAAGGCTTTTGTTTTAGTCTTATACATTACCATAAATGTTTATGCTTATTTATGAAATTTTCCGCTATATTGTTATACTTACTGATCATCTAAGCTCACCCCTTTCTATGTTTTATTTTTCCAAGATGTGAAGAAGTATTTTATGGTTTACCTACAAGGATAGGATAAGGATATAAGTGTGTTCAAAAGGGGACAAAATTTTTTTGATGTTTTTATTTCATGATGTAATGTAAAACTTATGAATGTGTATAGTACTTCCAAGGCTACTAAACTGATCGGTATTTCAGGACATGATTCCTTGTATCATGCCAATGTTATGTAATAATGCACCGTCTCTCGATAACTAGGGTCGGGGCATTACAGTTGGTATCATAGGAAGTTTAGTACAAACCATGGAATCTTGATTTAGAAAAACTATGATTAGAGAACATTTCCCTAAGATAGACTTCGAGGATTAGTATAGAAAAACTTCCTAGAATTTTGGTAATGTAGAGATTTTGTGAGTTTTACAAGAAATACATCCTTGTCTGGATATGATCAAGTATAGGTATCTCTAGCACAGATGTAACTAGGGGTAAAACATGAAAACACCACTTTGAGCTAGAATCGAATGGGAACTGGTGCATGACAACGGCCCTTGCTGTACTCTTGGTTACAACACTCCTGAGGGATATGCTTAGGATAATTCTCATTTTCTTTACAAACCATTATGAAGGGTTTATGAGTATATATTTCCTTAAAGAAAACATTTTTATGATTATGGATTATATCCATAAACTGTTCAATTTATTTTAACAGTTATAAAAGTTTGGAATTGTGTATTGTGATTCATAAACTAATATAGTGTATGCCATTGTTTAGAAATGGAACCTAGTAGAAGGAATGGAAACTATATGAACCCACATAATTCATGTAGGGATTTCCCTCCTACTCTAGATAATTATAGTAGAACTGATGATACAACTGGTGCTAATTATCTTATCACCATACTGGGACAACTCACTCAGGTTATGAATAATAATGTTACCCATATAGAGAACCCTAATCCACAACGTAGAGGATCAATGTTAGGCCGCGTCATGAGTTAACAACCATCAATATTAAATGGGAGTACAGATCCATTAGTATCTGAGCAATGGATAAGTTCTTTAGAGAAAGTATTTCACGCTTTGGGAGTAGCAAAATGGAAAAAGATTTCATGGAAGTTTATCGCCTCACGGGAGATGCAGATCAATGGTGGTCATTAATCTAAAACAAAAAGGAAGATAAAGAATTATCAAACATGAAATGGAGGTATTTTAAAGAGATTTTATTAGAAAAATACTTTCCTCATGACCATCGAGCGGATATGGAAAGACAATTTCTGAGTCTGAGGAAAAAAGAGGATGAGAATATCACAAAGTATGAGGCCAACTTTACAAGGTTAGAAAGGCATGAAGTAGATTATATACATAACCCAAGGAGTAATATTGATCAATTATTTGATGGGTTAAATCCATTTCTCCATTGAGATTTAGTCTCACAATCCTTCTCATCGTATGAAGATATTGTCGCATGTGCTATCAAGATAGAAAAGGAATTCTCTAAGTCTTATGACTTCAAAAAAATCAAGAGAAGAAGAGATTTGTTGAACACTTTGGAAATGGAAATAAGGGGAAGAAGGGAAAATTAGAATATCCATCCTGTAGTAAATGTTGGAAGAAACACCCCGGTACTTTACTGAAGAGAATGGGAGTCTGTTACAAGTGTGGTGAAAAGGCCACCAAGATCCTGATTGCAAGGGGAAGACAGAGGATCTCAATGTTTAATGCTATAATTGTAGAGAAAAGGGGAATTATACAAATTAATTTCCTAAGTGCCAAGATAACTTACCTCAGAAAAGACCAAGGGAGAAAGGCCAAGCTTATGTGATCACTAATGCTGAGGTTGAATCTTTGAAAGACGTGGTGGAAGGTAATTTAATGGTTTCCTCAAGTTTATACAATACTTTATTTGATTCTAGATCATCGCATTGTTTCATATATTTCTATTTTTCTAAGAAAATTTGATATTTTCAATTTGACTTAACAAGGGAGTTGTCAGTAGAAAAACCTAAGGGAAGTATCATCCAACAAAGTTTTGTGAATTGATTCCCATTAGGGCATATAAATGTTCTTTATATATTGATCTCATTGTCATACCCTTGATTGAATTTGATATAATCCTCGGTATGGATTGGTTTTCAGACCATGATGCGAAAATTTATTTTAATAAGAAAGAGGTTACAATTTTCAATGATGGTAAGGAGTACCTTATCTTTAGAGCAGAAATGTCACCACCTAATTCTTATCTAGATCCACCCTTAGTATCTCTAAAAAATTCAATTATTTGGGATGAATAGAATGAAATAACTATGGGTGAGGAAAATAATGTTCAAATAGAGGATGTACCTATTGTGCATGAATATGTTGATGTGTTTCCAGAGGATTTACCTGGACATCCTCCAGATCAAGAAATTGAGTTTTCTGTTGATTTAATTCCTGATTCAAGGCCCATATAGAAGACCCCTTATAGAATGGCCACTGCGGAATTAGTGGAACTAAATAAACAATTAGATTAATTGAGTAATAATGGATTTATTCTCCCTAGTGCTTCTCTATGGGGAGCCCCTGTTTTTTTGTTAAGAAAAAAGATGGATCTGTGATGTTGTGTATTGACTACAGGGAGATCAATGCTATAACAATAAAGAACAAGTATCCCCTACCTCGCATTGATGATTTATTCGACTAACTTCATGGAGCTCAATATTTTTCAAAGATCGACCTTCGATCTGGATATCATCAGTTGTGTGTGAAGAAGGAAGACATTCTGAAAATAGCATTTCGAACCAGGTACGGGCATTACAAGTTTAGAGTAATGCCTTTTGGATTGACTAATGCACCCTCTATCTTCATGGATCTAAGGAATAGAGTTTTCAAGGAATGTATTGATGACTTTGTAGGGGTATTTATTGATTATATTTTTGTATACTCAAAAATCTATAAAGATCATAAAAATCATTTGTGCATTATCCTAAGGACTCTTAGAAGAAATAAATTATATGGGAAATTTAGTAAGTGTGAATTATGGATTTAGGAGTTTAATTTTCTTAGACATATTGTCTCTAAGGATGGAATCTCTATTGATCCTTTAAAGACCAAGCCAATCCAATAATGGCTATCACCAACCAGTATAACTGAGGTATGCAGTTTTATTGGTTTAGTAGGTTATTATCGGCGTTTTGTGCAGAATTTTGCCCGATTGGCTAACCCATTAACCGAGATCACTCGTATAGGGGTTAAATTTGTTTGGAAAAAAGAGTGTGAAGAATGTTTTGAATAACTTAATAGAATATTAGTTAATGCTCCTATCTTGACTCTACTATTGGGGAATGATGGGTTTTTTATTTATTGTGATGCTTCAAAGAAAGGTCTTGGTTGTGTCATTATACAGAATGATAGAGTTATTTCCTATGCATAACGGTAGCTAAAACATTATGAGAAAAACTATCTTACTCATGATCTTTAGTTAGCAGTTGTAATCTCGCCTCTAGAGATATGTAGACACTATCTCTATAGTGAAAAATGTGAGATTTATACTGATCACAAGAGTTTGAAGTATATTTTCTCACATAAAGAACTCAACATGAGTAAAAGAGGATGGCTTGGACTACACGGGGATTATGACTGAACTATACACTACCACCTGGAGAATGAAAATAAGGTGGAAGATGCTTTGAGTAGAAAGGATCATGGATTTTTGAACAATATGAGAGTTGAAAGGGATCCTATTTTCATGGATCTAGTAAAGAAGGATATGGGAATAACTATGGAAGGTGAAACATCAATACTTTTTGTAACATCCCAAGTAAGTAAAAAATTATGGATTTGTATATCTATGTCTATTTATGAATTATATAGTGTTTTAAAGGCTTAAAATGAGAATAAATCCAATCTTAAGCATAGAATTCTCTAATATTTTAAAAAGATCGTTTTACCTCCTTTTGATGGAAAACCATTTTTAAATAAAACTTTTTACAATTTTATAAACTATATTTTTCATAATAAAATTATTCATTAGAATTGGGACATTTAAATTTACTTTGGATAATTTTTTGGTATTTTTCTGACAATGTTCATTTTTTAATGAATAGTGAAAAATACTGCATTTTACTTCAAAACTGCTTTTTCATCTAATTTAATTATATAGTTATATTATCTTTATAATTGGTTTTAAAGTTTAATTAGAATATATTTTTACCATTTTATCCAATGTTGGTCATTATAATTAGTTTCACTTTGGAATTGGGCATAAACAAGTGCCAAACTATTCATAGATATTGTTTCAAAAAAAACCCGCTATTTGTTTTGACAACGGGAATTATTTTTAAATTAATTATTGAAATTTATATGTTTAGAATTTGTTAAAATGGATTCCATATTTTGAATCAGAACGTCCAAATTATTTAATTAAGACTCTTTTGTTTTTGGACATTATGAATAGTAACGACGATAATTATCTTTAATTATCGTGATTAATTAGTAATCGGGTAGTTAAGGATAATAAAATAATATCATAATAATAAAAAATGACCACAACATGTGTCATAATGCTACTGGTTGTGTCATGTCTAACCATGTTATGCCTTGTGCCAAACTTAGGGACCCCATGGAATCACTTTTGGGTGATAGTGACACTTTATCATTTTATTTTTAAAGAAAGGAGAATATCACAAAAGTATGTATCACCCAAGTAAAAAAAAATTAATTTTGTCTACATAAATGATATCTTGTACTATAAATAGTAATTGGAAATCTAAAAAGATTTCCTACATCATATTATTTTTTTTATAATTTTTAGACATTAAATAAATTAATTTATTTATGACACCATGATGATGGAGCAATTATCTCATTAATGAATGATTTAAATAAAATGAAAATATAATGTAAAATATAAGACTTACACTTGTAAAAAACATATTGGATGAGTATATTTAGAACCCTTATCACCTTATCCTAGAAATATATCAATGTGGGACCTTTAAAATCTGAAAATAATTTTAATATAAAGTAACATTTCTTGACTTTCCAAGAGTGCCCATCCTCCCTCTTATAAAAGGCCCCCACCTCTACCTCCTTACCCACACCTCTAAAGCCATTGGATTAGACAAGATATGCTCTTTTTATCTCTCCACATCCCTCTATTTATCATATAAGCCTTACCTTAGGCATAAAGATCTTCAAGAAACCCTTTTGGTTCAAACCAAGAGGAGTTACCCGATTTAAAGGTAATGTCTTCACTTGTGTTGTTTTGTTTTATTTTGCTTCTACAACCCCCTAAACTCTTTTTATTACTTTATTTTGTAACAACACCAGTATCTTAAATATAATAGGATGTTTTTATGAGAAGTATTAGAGCTACATTTACACACACCTCCGTCTAATGGTTAAAGAACATAATGTTTTTGTGGATGACGAATTTCTGCCTCACAAAACGATGATTGTTCAATATTCTTTTAACACCTTTCATGGTGGCCATTAAGATGTCACTATATTTATATATGATATATATTATGTTTATGTTTTCCTTATGCTTCTGTATTTTTCATTTATGGAATACCTTTATGGTTTCCATTATGGGTAAACGTGATATCTTCATTTTAGGAAGTGCGGACTACCGCCCCCTCAAAGTTATTTGATTCGATAATTCCATATGTGGGATGTATAAAGGATGGGTTAATGATATTATATATGATATTATACTGGAATTATAATATACCTTTATATAATTATTAATTCATTTCATTAAATATGAAATAGAAATGAAAGTAGCGTTCATGTGTACGTATGGCTTACCATCTCCATGAACGGTGCATTTTATTTCTTACCTCTAAATGTTATGTAATATTATAAATAAATGTATATACTGGATATTTATGATATATAGGATATCTACATCATGAATATAATTCTGGATATAATGGATATTTTACCACATGAACAACTTGTAATTATAAGAAGTTTATTTTTGACTCAAGTACCAAAGATCGACAAAATGGCCGTTATTACCTTAAATAATTACATAGTGTTCATAACATGGTAATAAATGATATAAAAGGGATAATGAAATTGAAAAAGGTTATTAAGAAAGTAGAAATTAACTCAAGTTTATTATTCTGGAGATTAAAGAACGATCGAGTCAAGTCAGATACGAGGTAAGGGACTTCATCTCAATATCCTTTCATTGAGGCATATTTTGTTTTATACACAAATTTCTTTTATACGGCGTATAAACCCCTTTGACTTTTACTTTTATTCAAAAGTAATCTTTTTATACGAAGCGTTTTACTGAAAGAAAAATGGAAATGTTTTTGTCTTACGTATGCGGCGACAACGACTTCTCCACCGTCATGACCATTATTTGGGTTTCGGCTTCCTCTACAAGACATAACTTTTTTAAATGAAAAATAAATACCATGTTTTACTTTTCTTTTATTTTGGTATTGAGAATGGTTTTCATAATGTTTTTATCAATTTTTTATTGACATCTTGTGATTGAAATGTGGAAATTTTATGTTTCCTTTATGAATGTTTTATGTGATACGATTATGTAATGGTTCTTGGGACTTGTTTATGAAGACGGGTGGTTCTATGATAAACTAAGGGCGGGTGAGCCCGATATAGCTCTCCAATGCATTGGGTAATGCGAAGGGGTTAAACGCTAAGGTTTCTCCAAAGAGATTTAGGAAATATACTATGATGGGTATTCCAAACGTAACCATGAGGGTTACTCACTACGTAATAATGTTATGAATGCCTCAAGTTACCTTTATATCTTATGATTTCTATGAGTTATTCATGATTTGATGAGGTATGTTAAAGTTCTTATGTTTTATGAGTAAAGTATGATTTCATTGATTCTTATGTATACATGGACTAATGTTTTCATTCCGTATTTTTATATACCTTACTGATCTTTTTATGCTCATCCCAAGTTTTTGAAATGTTTTTCACAGGTTAGGAGAAAGGTACATGATGTGATGATAGTGTCAAGGAAGTTTCATGAATGAATCCATGTTTTATTTTAAATATGTTGCCTTTGATGGGAAAAAAGAATATCGTCTTTTATGTAACCGCCTTGTTTAAATGTGGAATTTAATGCATGATTTATGATCAATTCTCTAAAACTCTAAACTTGAAAAGATCCTCAATGTGTAATATTGTAATAACTCAAGATTAAGTAATGTTTAAGGTCGAGGCCTTATAGTTGGTATCATAGGTCGGCTTAGATAACTTTAGGAGTTAGAATTCTATTAAATGATTATCCAAAAATATTTTTTTTATGGTCAAATTGAAATGATATAGAATTTTAAGACTACCATGTTGCTTCATCTAAGACATGTTTGTTCAGAATGGTTTTCCATAGAGGAAACAGGGAAGCAGTGCTAGGAAGGCATACAGAAAGAAATGACCTTCCAAATCAACATCCTGAGATAGTCGGAATTGGAACTGAACAGTTTTTTGCAGTAATAGCATAGTTGACTCAAGCGATAAATGGTGGTGGTATCCATGCATGAGATCAGCTAGATCAATAGCAGAGGAACATGTCAGTGGTGGAACATTTCATGAGGCAACATCCCCTATCATTCAGAGGATCATCTGACCATGTGCTAGCTGAAGGGTGGATTAAAGAACTGGAGAATATTTTCAATGTCATGGGGTGTTCAGACAATCAAAAGGTTAGTCTTGCAATTTACCGTTTGGAGGGTGAAGCAGATCAATGGTGGTCGATGGTTAAAAATATCAGGGACGCTGATGAGATTGATGCTCTTGACTAGGATGAATTCAAAGGTATGTTTCTTAAGAAGTATTTTCCTATGGTTTTTCGACTTAGTATGGAAAAAAAATTCTTGGAATTGAGGCAAGAGGACAACTCAGTGGCTTCTTATGAAGAGAGGTTCACTCGATTGGCAAGGTATTCTCGAAATTTTATCCGAGACCATGATAGTAAAATCAATCATTTTTACTGAGGATTAAAGCCAAAATATCGAAGTGATTTAGCTTCTCATGAGTTCAAGAGTTATGAAAAGATTGTTCAATGTGCTGAGAAGGTGGAAATGGATTTTTCCGATGATCAAGTGTTCTATAAGAACCAACAGAAGAAGAGACCTAGGTGGTAGGAGAAAGGGAAGAATTCTTCAAAAAGATCTGATGGTAAGAAAACTAAGTTTCCAGTTTGTGATAAATGTGGTAAAAGGCATGCTGGGGAATGTCTTCTGAATTCTGGAAAGTGCTACCGATGTGGTAAGATGGGATATAAGGCTCGTGATTGCACTGAAAAAGATCAGGGTGATGGTAAGACCAAATTTGATTTACAGTTAGTGAAATGTTTCAAGTGCAATGAGATGGGTCATTATACAAACGAGTGTTCGAAAAAGAGCTCAAATGATGGGAAGCAGTCAGAATACAAGAAGAAAGGTGTGGTGAAGTCCTTTGCAACTACTTTAGTAGATGTTGGTCCATCAAATGAAGTGGTATTAGGTACTTTGTTTATTTTTTCAGATTATTCCAATGTGTTGTTTGATTCGGGGTCTACACATTCTTTCATCTCTGAAAACTTTTCTAGTAAATTGGGAATTCCATCTCAAGAAATGACTCCTAAACTTGTGGTAAAAACACCGGGGGAAATGTTAAGGAAAAAAGAATTTATAAGAGTCTTCTTATCCTTATCCGTGGAAAGAACCTACTTGCAAACCTTATTGTTTTACCTCTATTAGAGTTTGATGTTATCCTTGGTATGGATTGGCTCTCTATTTACCATGCTAAGATTGATTGTAGATCTAAAGAAGTTTATTTTAAGAAATACTTTTAGTTTGTGTACAAGAATGAACCCTTACTGTTGATAACATATCAAGAGGCTGAGAAACTTGTAAAAGATGGAAATGAATGTTACCTTGCACATATTGTTGAAAACAAAGGAACCGTTCAGATTAATGATTTTCCAGTGGTAAGTGAGTATCCTGATGTTTTTCCTGATGAGTTGCCTAGAATAATACCAAATTGGGAAGTTGAATTTACTGTTGACTTAGTTTATGATGCAAAGCTAATTTCAAAACCCCCTTATCGAATGGCTCAAATTGAACTTTTAGAGTTAAAGGATCAATTGAAAGATTTATTAGAGAAATGTTTCATTCGACCTAGTACATCACCATGGGGTGCTCCTGTCTTATTTGTTAAAAATAAAGATGGTTCTATGATAATTTTCATTGATTATAGATCCTTGAATAACATCACTATTAAGAACAAATATCCTTTTCCTCGTATCGATGATTTGTTTGATCAGCTCCAGGGAGCTCAGTATTTTTCAAAGATTGACCTGAGATCGGGGTACCATCAGTTGAAGGTAAAGGAAGTAGATATTTTGAAGACTGTGTTTCGTACAAGATATGGTCATTATGAATTTGTAGTAATTCCTTTTGGGCTAACCAATGCACCTGCTGTATTCATGGACCTTATGAATAGAATTTTCCATGAGTTCTTGGATAAGTTTGTGGTTGTTTTCATTGATGATATTTTGGTGTTTTCTAAAAGTAAAGAGGAGTATGAAAGTCATTTAAGGGTTATTTTTCAAACCTTAAAAGAAAAGAAATTGTATGGGAAATTCAGCAAGTGTGAGTTTTGGTTGCAACAAATTTCTTTCCTTGGTCACATTGTTTCTAAAGATGGAATAACTGTTGATCCTGCAAAAACAAAGGTTGTTGAAGAATGGCCAAGACCCACAAATGTAACTGAGATTCGTAGTTTTCTTGGTTTGGTAGGCTATTACCGAAGGTTTGTTAGAAATTTTTCCCGGTTATCTAGTCCAATGACTAAGCTAACTCGGAAGGGTGTTAAGTTTATCTGGACAAAGGAATATGATGATTGTTTTCAGGAATTGAAAATAAAATTGGTGAATGCTCTAGTTTTGGAACTACCTTCCAGGAATAGTGAGATTGTTATCTATAGTGATGCTTCATTGAAAGGACTTGGTTGCATCCTAATGCAGAATAATCAGGTAATTGCTTATGCTTCATGACAATTGAAAACTCATGAGGTAAATTACCCTACACATGATTTGGAATTAGTTGCTGTTGTTTTCACTTTAAAAATTTGGAGGCATCATTTTTATGGTGTAAAGTGTGAAATATATACTGATCACAAAAGTTTAAAGTATATATTCACTCAGAAATAATTGAACATGAGACAGAAAAGATGGCTAGAATTAATCAAGGATTTTGATTGTACAATTCATTACCATCCGGGAAAATCAAATAAAGTGGTTGATTCTTTAAGTGGAAAAAGTAATGATTTATTAAACATGTTAAGTTTGGAACGTGATCCTTTGGTTAAGTATTTGATGAACTTTGTCATAGAAGTTGTTGGTGCAGGATGTTCTTCTGTTTTGTTTCTGGTATTAGTGAAATCTTCTCTATCAGACAGAATTAAGCAAGCACAGAAGCAAGACAGTGAGTTGCAGAAAAAGGTAGAGCTAGTTCAGAAGTGTAATTTGCCTGAATTCAACATTGATAATGATTATGTTTTGAGATTTGGGAAGAGATTGTGTGTGTCGTGTGATTCACAGTTGAAGAGAGAGTTGTTATGTGAAGCTCATAGTTCTTCGTTTTCAGTTCATCCTGGCAGTACTAAGAAGTATAGAGATCTTCGGGAGTATTACTGGTGGGATGGAATGAAAAGAGATATTGTTGATTTTACTGTTAAGTGTTTGACTTGTCAAAAGGTTAAAGCAGAGCGGAAGTTACCGAAATGGATGATTCAAACTTTACCAGTACCAGACTGGAAATGGGAGAATATATCCATGGACTTCGTTGTTGGATTTTCGAAGACACCTTGAGGTAATAATACAATCTATTTCATTGTTGATCGCTTGACTAAATCTGCTCATTTCCTTTCTATACGAGATACTTTTTCTCTAGATCAACTTTCTAGTTTGTATCTTAAAGAGATAGTCAGGTTACATGGAGTTCCCCTCTCCATTTTATCTGATCGTGATCCCAGGTTTACATCTAACTTTTGGAAAGGCCTTCATAAGTCATTAGGTATTGAATTAAATTTTAGTACAGCTTTTCATCCTCAATCAGATGGGCAGTCAGAACGAACAATTCAGAATTTGGAGGATATTCTACGTTCTTGTTCGATGGATTATCAGGGAAGTTGGGACCAACATCTTTCTTTGGTTGAGTTTTCTTATAATAACAGTTTTCATTCCAGTATACAGATGGCACCATTTGAGGCATTATATGGGAAGTGGTGTCGAACTCCAGCTTTTTGGGATGAAGTGGGTGAAAGAAATTTAATGGGACCGGAATTGGTAGAAGAGTTGTTAGAAAAAGTTCAGCTAATACAGAGACACATGAGAACATCTCAGAGTAGGCGGAAAAGTTATGCGGATAACAGGAGGAAGGATCTCTCTTTTGAGGTAGGTGATCATGTTTTTCTTAAGGTATCTCCATGGAAAAGTGTGATGAGATTTGGTAAGAAAGGAAAGCTGAGTCCAAGGTTCATTGGACCATATGAAATTCTAGAGAGAGTTGGATCAGTTCCATACCGAGTGGCTTTACCTCAAAGTTTATCTCAGGTACACAATGTTTTTCATGTTTCAATGTTAAGGAAGTACATGCCAGATCCATCTCATGTTTTGAGTCCAGAGGTAGTTCAGCTGGAAGAGAATCTATCTTATGAAGAACAACCAGTCTAGATTCTTGACCATAGGGAGAAATTGTTATGGAATAAGGTGATTTATCAAGTAAAGGTTTTGTGGAAAAACCACATGATTGAAGAGGCAACATGGGAATCTGAAAATGCAATGAGGGATAAATACCCCCACTTATTCGATAAGTAAATAAATTGCGGGGACACAATTTTCAAAAGGGGGGAAGGATGTAACATCCCAAGTAAGTAAAGAATTATTTATTTTCATATCCTTGTCTATTTATGAATTATATAGTGTTTTAAAGGCTTAAAATGAGAATAAATCCAATCTTAAGCATAGAATTCTCTAATATTTTAAAAAGATTGTTTTACCGCCTTTTGATGGAAAACCATTTTTAAATCAAAATTTTGACAATTTTATAAGATATTTTTGTCAAAATAAACTTATTCATTAGAATTGGTACATTTAAATTTACTTTGGATAAATTTTTGGTATTTTTCTGACAATGTTCATTTTTTAATGAATAGTGAAAAATACTGCATTTTACTTCAAAACTGATTTTTCATATAATTTAATTATATGGTTAGATTATATTTTTAATTAGTTTTAAAGTTTAATTATAATATATTTTAACCATTTAATCCAATGGTGGTAATTATAATTAGTTTCACTTTGGAATTGGGCATAAACAAGTGCCAAAATTTTCATAGATATTGTTTAAAAAAACCCGCTATTTGTTTTGACAACGAGAATTATTTTTAAATTAATTATTGCAATTTATGTGTTTGTAATTTGGTAAAATGGATTCCATATTTGGAATCATAAGGTCCAAATTATGTAATTAATACTCTTTTTTTTTACATTATGAATAGTAACGACGGTAATTATCTTTAATTATCTTGATTAATTAGTAATCAGGTAGTTAAGGATAATAAAATAATATCATAATAATAACAAATGACCCCAACATGTGTCCTAATTCTACTTGTTGTGTCATGGCCGACCATGGGATTCCTTGTTCCAAACTTAGGGACCCCATGAAATCACTTTTGGGTGATAGTGACACTTTATCATTTTATTTTTAAAGAAATGAGAATATCACAAAAGTATGTATCACCCAAGTAAAACAATTTTAATTTTGTCTACATAAATTATCTCTTAGACTAAAAATATTAATTGGAAATTTAAAAATATTTCCTACATCATAGTATTTTTTTTATAATTTTTATACTTTAAATAAATTAATTTATTTATGACACCATGATGATGCAGCGATTACCTCATTAATGAACGATTTAAATAAAATGAAAATATAATGTAAAATATAAGACTTAAACTTGTCAAAAACCTATTTGATTAGTATATTTCGAACCATTATCACCTTATCCTCTAAATATATCAATGTGGGACCTTTAAAATCCCAAAATCATTTTAATATATAAAGTAACATTTCTTGACTTTCCAAGAGTGCCCCTCCTCCCTCTTATAAAAGGCCCACACCTCTACCTCTTTACCCGCACCTCTCAAGCCATTGGATCGGACAAGATCTTCTAATTTTATCTCTCCAAATCCCTATCTTTATCATAGAAGCCTTACCTTAGGCATAAAGCTCTTCAAGAAACCCTTTTGGTTCAAACCAAGAAGAGTTACCCGATTTAAATGTAATGTCTTCACTTGTGTTCTTTTGTTTTATTTTGCTTCTCCAACCCCCTAAACTATTTTTATTCCTTTATTTTGTAACAACACCAGTATATTCAATATAAAAGGATGTTTTTATGAGAATTATTCGAGCTGCAATTACACACACCTTCGTCTAATGGTTAAAGAACATATTGTTTCTTTGGATGGTGAATTTCTGCCTCACGAAACGATGATTGTTCAATTTTATTTTAAAACATTTCATGGTGGCCATTAAGATGTTACTCTATTTATATATGATATATATTATTTTTATGTTTTCCTTATGCTACTGTATTTTTCATTTATGTCATACCTTTATGGTTTCCATTATGGTTAAACGCGATATCTTCATTTTAGGAAGTACGGACTACCGCCCCCTAAAAGTGATTTGATTCGTTAATGACATATGTGGGACGTATAAAGGATGGGTTAATGATATTATATATGATATTATACTAGAATTATAATATACCTTTATATCATTATGAATTCATTCCATTAAATACGAAATAGAAATAAAAGTAGCGTTCATGCGTATGTGCGGCTTACCGTCTCCATGAACGGTGCATTTTGTTTCTTACCTCTAAATGTTATGTAATATTATAAATGCATGTATATACTGGATATATATATGATATATATGATATCTACATCATGAATATAATTCTGGATATAATGGATATTTTACCACATGAACAACTTGTAATTAAAAAGAGTTTATTTTTGACTCAAGTACCAAAGATCGACAAAACGACCGTTATTAACTTAAATAATCACATAGTATTCATAACATGGTAATAAGTGATATAAAAGGAATAATTAACTTGAAAAAGGTTCTTAAGCAAGTAGAAATTAACTCAAGTTTATTATTCAGGAGATTAAAGAATGATCGAGTCAAGTCGGATATGAGGTAAGGGACTTCGTCTCAATCTCCTTTCATTGAGGCATATTTTGTTTTATACACAAATTTATTTTATACGGTGTATAAACCCCTTTGACTTTTATTTTTATTCAAAAGGAATCTTTTTATATGAAGCGTTTTACAAAACAACAAAAGGAAATGTTTTTGTCTTACGTATGCGGAGACAACGACTTCTCCACCGCCGTGACCATTATTTGTGTTTCAGCTTCCTCTACAAGCCATAACTTTTTTAAATGAAAAATAAATACCATATTTTACTGTTCTTTTATTTTGGTATTGAGAATGGTTTTGATAATGTTTTTATCAATGTGCTATTGATATCTTGTGATTGAAATGTGGAAATGTTATGTTTCCTTTATGCATGTTTTATGTGATACGATTATGTTATGGTTCTTGGGCATTGTTTATGAAGACGGGTGGTTCCGTGATAAACTAAGGGCGGGTGAGCTCAATATAGATCTCCAATTCATTGGGTAACATGAAGGGGTCAAACACTAAGGTTTCTCCTAAGAGATTTAGGGAATATACTGTGATGGGTATTCCAAACGTAACCATGAGGGTTACTCCCTA
Organism: Viscum album; assembly: GCA_963277665.1. NCBI lineage: Eukaryota > Viridiplantae > Streptophyta > Magnoliopsida > Santalales > Viscaceae > Viscum > Viscum album. Next base: position 2,000,023,379 of record OY728150.1, on the reverse strand, counting down.
CGTAAGAATGTTATGAATGCCTCAAGTTACCTTTATGTCTTATGATTTCTATGAGTTATTCATGATTTGATGAGATATGTTAAAGTGCTTATGTTTTATGAGTAAAGTATGATTTCATTGATTCATATGTATACATGGACTAATGTATTCATTCCGTATTTTTATATACCTTACTGAGCTTTTTATGCTCATCCCAAGTTTTTGAAATGTTTTTCATAGGTCAAGGTAAAGGTACATGATGTGATGATAGTGTCAAAGAAGTGTCATGAAATAATCCATGTTTTGTTTTAAATATGTTTCCTTTGATGGGAAAAAAGAATATTGTCTTGTATGTAACCGCCTTGTTTAAATGTGGAATGTAATGCATGATTTATGATCTAATTCTCTAAAACTCTAAACCTGAAATGATCCTCAATGTGTAATCTTGTAATAAATCAAGATTAAGTAATGTTTAAGGTCGGGGCCTTATAATTTTTCAAATGGTTTCAAAACCATCTTTACTAGAAAAGATAAATAGTTATCAGACTAATGATGAGGAGTTTCAAAAGAAGATTAAAGCCGTTAATGATGGGAGATTGAGTGACTTCTTATATGAAGATGTAATTTTGAAATTTGGGAAGAGAAATTGTGTTCCTAACATACCTGATCTAAAAAGGGAATTGTTGGATGATGCTGATATCTCCAATTTATCTATACACTCTGGGAGCACCAAGATGTATAGATATTTGAAAGAACATTTTTGGTGGAACAAAATGAAGAGGGAGATTGCTGATTTTGTGTCAAGATGTATGGTTTGTCAACAAGTGAAAGCTAGAAGGAAACATCCTGGAGGAATCATGCAGCCTCTTTCCATACTTGAGTGGAAATGGGATAATATTATGATGGACTTTTTCATGGGACAACCAAAGAATCCTAGAAGGAATGATGCAATATGGGTCATTATTGATCATCTCATCAAGTCAGCACATTTTTTTGTTATAAGAGAATATTTACCACTTGAACGTAGGGTAAGACTATATATTAATAAAGTTGTAAGACTTAATAGAGTACCCCTATCGATTGTTTCTGGTTTTGATCCCCATTTTACATCATGATTCTGGAAAAGTCTTCAGAAATCCCTAGATACTGAACTTCGTTTAAGCACTCCCTACCTCTCTCAAACCGATGTACAATCAGAACGGACTACTCAAACCTTAGAAGACATGTTGAGATCTTTCTCACTTGACTTTCAAGGTATGTGGGATCAATATTTACCTCTGGTATAATTTTCCTATAATAATAGCTTCCATTCAAGTATTCAGATGGCGCCATATGAAGCATTATATAGAAAGAGATGTCGCACACCAACTTGTTGGGATGATGTTGGTGAAAGAAAACTTGTAGACCCAGAACTTGTTGAGGAAAAAATGGAAAAATTGAATATTATCCAAAACCTCCCCAAAGCAGCTTAAAGTAGGAAAAAGAGCTATGCCGATAACCGAAAGAAGGATTTGGAATTTCAAGTAGGAGATCTTGTTTTCTTGAAGTTATCTACATGGAAGGGTGTTATACATTTCAGTAAAAAGGGTAAATTGAGTACCAAGTACATCAGACCTTTCAAAATTTTAGAACAAATTGGAGTTGTAGCTTATCATTTGGTAATGCCTCTAAGTCTCTCCAAAGTTCATGATGTCTTCCACATATCACTATTGAGAAAATACATGCCTGACCCAATGCATGTACTCACCTATAAGGAAATTAAACTGGAACCTGATCTATCTTATTGTGAAGAGCCTGTCAAAATTCTTTATACCAGAGAACAAGTACTGAGAAACCCAACGACTCGTCTGGTAAAAGTTCTATGGAGAAACCATAAGATGGAAAAGGTAACGTGGGAACCTGAGGAACTTATGATGAAGAACCACCCGAATCTTTTTATGCAGTAATTTTCTAGAAATTTCAAGGAAAAAATTATTTTAAAGAGGGAAGAATGTAACTCCCCAAGCTTCCACGGTATGTTTCCCTTCCAATAATGCAGTATCTTGTGTCGTACGCAAATTGGAGTTTTAACACACCATGACCAATCAAACTAGCCGTTATAAATAGTAATAACCACTTTTTGAAATTTTATAAATTTTTATATTTCAAAATGGACTTAATTTTTGAATTTGGAATATCAAAATTAGCTTCGGTTGAATTTTTTGTACTTTTCTGAAAACTTTCAATTTTTGATGAATAGTGAAAAATACTAAATTTTAATTAAAAACAACTTTTTTAATCAAAATAATTTATAGTGTTAAATTATACATTTGAGTGGTTTTAAAGTATAATTAGATTATATTTTTATCATTTAATATAATTCATGTCATTGTATGCAATTTCACATTTAAACTGAACATAAACAAGTGTCAATCTTTTGATTGTTATTTTTCTTAAAAACACACTTTGTTTTGACAATGGGAATTAATTTTAAAATAATTTTTACCACTTCTATGTTTTGAATTTGAAAAAATGGATTCTATATTTGGAATTATGTGGTCCAAATTGAGTAAATAGATAATTTTTATTTTTATACATTATGAATAATTACTTTGGTAAATATTTTATTTATCATGGTTAAATGGTAAATCCAGTAAATAAGGATAAAAAATAATATTATAATAATATTAAATTACCCTAACATGTGTCCTATTACTATTTGTTGATACATTTCCGACCAAGGGCATTCTTGGGTCAATTTTGGGACCCCATGGAGCCACTTGAGAGTGATAATGACACTTTATTTTAAATAATTTAAAGTAAAGACAAAAATGACATAAACATATATCTTTTAGTAAAACAATTTTTAAATGGGGTTATATAAGTTATATATTTGACTATAAATAATCATTAGAAATATAAAAATATTTAATACATAATTTTATTTTATTTAAAAAAATTAGACATTAAATAATTAAATTTATTTATGACACAATGGTGACGTTGTAATTACCTTATTAATGAAAGAATCAAATAAATGTTATTATAAATATTAAAATAAATATAATTTCATAGTTTTTATGAAATCCAAGATTTTTCTAAGTTAATATGACATTTTCTGGTTTATTCAATGTATTTTTTTTGAAGTAATCAAGTTGTGATGACTTTCACAAAAACCAAATACTAAATAGTGTCAAAATTGACATAAATAAGTTTTTAAAAAACATATTATATTATTAAATTATATAATAGTCCTAAAAAATCTAAGGTTATGAAAAAGAACTTATATAATGATATGTATATCATTAATTAACCACTCTAGATTCTATTGGCATTTTATAGTAAGTTTATTAACCAATTATTATACTAATACATGAATACATGGTAAAAGTTAAACTATTTAACTAAGAGTTAACTCTAAAAGATAAGGTTAATATGGTGACCCAAACATGTCTAAAACATATTGATTGAGAGTTTTTAGACTCATAACCAACTTATCCTTGAAATAAATTATTTTGGAGCCATTTTAAACCGAATATTTTTTTATTATAAAATAATATTTCAATCTTTTCCTAAGGTGCCCCTCACCTCTCTTATAAAAGGGCACTTCCACTTGTCTCAAAATCACACCTCCAAAGCCATTTGGCTCAACAAATCACAGCCCAAATATCCTCCCAATTTCCATCACTTTAACCTATATTCCTTAGTTTGATCATAAAGACAACTTAAGGATCCCTTTTGATCAACTCAAAAGGAAACACTCGAAGAAGAGGTAATAATTTCACCACCCTCTTTCAAGTTCTTTTCTTCTTCCACTTCCTCTTTCTTTATTGTTTCCATTCTAAAATAATAAATCCAGTATCTTCTATATACTGTGATTTTATTATAAAAATGGTACAACCATATTCATTATTATATCCATCATATGAATGACAAAGTCACCATACGTGCATGCGTACGACTTATCGTCTACACGTCATGGTGTAGTTTTTTTTCAAATACTTCATTATTTGGATGGGTATAATAATGAGTATAACTGATGTAAATAATAAATATAACATGTTAATGATTCTTTATATATGATATCCCATCCAATTACATATGATTTCATCATCAATATAATGATATTGTCACTCATGCGTACGTACGAATTGTTGTCTCCATGAACGCAATGAGATTCATTAGCCATCGTAATAATTCAAGAATAATTTTCATTTTATGATTAAAAATAATGTTTAAGAACTTAATATAATTATGAATATTAATAAAATAAATCCTCTTCATAACAAACATGGCTTACGTAACCAAGCATATAAAGGAAAATGGATCGGTTAACACCCAAAACGATGATACTACTGAAATATTATTAACAAAGTAATATTAGAGGATTATATATGATATCATATTTATGTATATAGTTATTTTATAATTTAATAACAATTTTTTAACAATTATACAGGAGGTTAATATACCATCGACTAAGGAAAATTAAAAGTTAAGGGTTAATTTCACAATCTCTTTATTATCCGAGGTTGTTTTTACGTAAGTATCTACTGGGAACTCTTTATCATCCACATCCTTGTTTTCTTAAAAATATAGTTCAAAACATTTTTAATATTTACTATAATATGGTTTAAATTCATTTATACCCTTATTTTACCATATATGTTTTGAAAGGAATCTTTCTTTCATTTTCCAAACAAGGTACTTTATGACCTTCTCGACAAAAGTAAGGTAAGAATGTCTTTTTTTAACTAATACGGCGAGTGTGGATATTTTCCGATGTTATATCATCATCAAAGCTTCCCATAAAATATTATAATAATATTTTAAAAATAAATTTTTTATTTTATAATTATATGACTTTTAATTGATTTCAAAATAGAAATAGATATTTCTCTAAAAAGTTTTGATTCCATCTATGTCAACACCCTTTGATGGATTTTAAGTTTGTTAAAAGTTGATTTATTATGATACAAAACTTCCATATTATATTGAAGGGTTTGTGATATGTTTTATTGTGGATGTATTATTTTTACACCATTCATGGTTTATGTATAAAGTATTGATATTTTATATGCTAGTTTTAATATGAATGTTTATATTATATTTAAACCTTTTCATATGAGGAATGCATTGGACTTAGTAAGTGACGGGTGGATCCTGATATAGTTCCTCGATGTATAGGTAGGTCTCATGAGACAAAATAGTATCTTGTAACAAGGCCTTGAAGAAATATTATTTCTATTCTTGGCACAAGGCCTTGACTATGTGGTTATGAAGTCTGGCATTATGCATTCCATAATTATGAAAGTGGCTATTGATATTGCATGTGATTATTCGATTAGTAGAATATCCATGTGATAAAGTAAATGCCATTATTTTATTTTATCTTTTCCATATTATGTTGAATTTTAAGTTTAAATGTCTTTTGTTTTAGTCTTATACATTACCTTAAATTTTTATGTTTATTTATGAAAGTTTCTGCTATATTTTTATCCTTATTGAGCATCTGATCTCACCCCTTTCTATGTTTTATTTTTTCCAAGTTGTGAAGAAGTATTTTATAGTCGACCTGAAAGGATAGGATAAAAATATAAGTGTGTTCAAAAGGGTACAAAATTTTGTTGATGTTTTTATTTCCTGGTGTAATGTAAAACTTATGAATGTATCTAGTACTTCCAAGGCTACTAAACTGATCGGTCTTTCGGGACATGATTCCTTGTATCATGCCAATGTTATGTAATAATGCACCTACTATGGGTAACTAGGGTTAGTGCATTACATAAATGACACTAGATATGTCCCCATCACTTCATGAACTCCTAGATTGATCTCTAGTTTCAATGGTCATCATCACCATCACAAATAACCATGCTTCAATAAGCATCACCAATCATTAAATCTAAACAAGCCACACCATCTCCATATCCACCAAAACCATCTTTGAATAGTTCATTTTCTACAAAAACATAGCACATATGGATGAAAATACCATGAAATAGTGTTTATAAACACACTCAGTAGGATTCCCCATAACCACAAAGGAAAGGTAAGAAAATAGTTAACTCAAACTATAGGAAAAGAAGGTATATGGGAGTAAAAAAAGGAAAGATCCAAATATACTCTAGCACTAGAACTCACAAGGTTAAAAATAAGTCCATTTAGTCTTATCTTTAATCCTCATAGGTTATTCCTCATGATAAACTATATATGTTTAGGGTATTAAAAATCCCACAAAGTTTGAGGTTTATAGACCAATTGTATGTCGCATCCTGAAGGAAACCTAGGGGTGCCTAAGGAGTCACAAGTCTTAAAGGATCTGATCTTATCGGTCTTTCTTCCACACCAAAACTATAATCAATGCAGGTAACATGATCCTTACTAAGGTACATTAATATATCTAGAGAGTACTATAGTTCACTATCCACCATTACCATGTCACCATTCCAAGAACCTATAGGGGTCCCACATCTTGACTAAGGATAGATTTCATCCAAGGGAGTATTGACCCCTACAATCATAGCCACTTATAAATGATAAAACATTCATCAACTATTAAGAACTATAATGGAGGACTACCAATTGATTAATTAGAACACAGTAGATGAGGGAGGACCTGACATCATAGATATATGACTTACACCTCGAGTATCTCATAGCAACCACACAGTAAATAGGGAGGTTCCAAACTCTATCAGTTTTGTGTGGGAGACCTACACCTCTTTGGCGCTGAGGGAGTCCCAACCCCATGATGATCTGAATGACATTCATCCCATGAATTTTAGGGAGTACCAAACATAATGATGAATTCAAGGGACCCACACCCTATCACTCACATGTTTTTAGGTGGTTCCTACCCTATGAACACTCTGATTGTCTCACTTGAGCCCATTCAATGGCCCTATAGAGCTAAGAAGGCTAAATTTTCTACATCACCTTGTGTCACACCTATGATACTGAATTGAAGTGTACCATCTCATTCTACATAGAAAAATACACAGGTTGAACTACTCATGCATCCAAATTCAAGTCTTGATCAAGGATATAAGAAAAGAAACGAAGGATGGAACAATACACAACATGTAATATCAGGACACATAGTGTGTAACCCCTCTAATTAAGCATCTTCATGTAATACTCTTTACATGGTATAGTGTGTAATATAATGTATATTGAGTATTGGACTAGTGGGGCACTCGATGTGTATCCCTAATACATGATTCCATACTGTCTTAGGGTAAACTGCATGTTTAAGGTGGTACATCGCATATGATGCCTATGTGGGTACTTGGTGTGTACTACCAACTAGTTTAGTTATGTAGTTCCATATTACACAACATTTCACTATAGACATAGGATGTGTGGTCCATAACGGTAACTTGGGCATGTGTTTTTTCCAATATTGTATCTTGTGGGTGTTACATGGCTTGTACTAAAACTACATTCCATGTGACTAGGAAAGTACTCAGTCACCCAACTTAGACTATTCAGTGTGTGAGTCCATACTACACACCCTATGATATTTATAATCTTCTAGAACCCTATTTCCACAACCATGGTGTGTGTTCTTCAAAACTACATGTCATGTAGTTGTAGTATTGACCCAAAATTACAGAGTATTCTAATTTTTACATCATTGCCACCCAATTTTACCTCTATTTTTATCATCATTACAACCATTATCATATAGGTCCACTAGTCCCCCTTCTTATCACTTGATCTATCATATCCTTCCATCCCCATGGAATTAGTTCATTCTGTTAGTCCTGAATCCCCATCATGTGGTTCAAAATTTCTCCTGTAACTATTTTCATGCCCAAAACATTATCACCACTTTCATACATAAATAATTTCCATTATAATATCCCTATGGTTGAACCATCATCCCAATAAAAGACTAGTGGTGATCATTTTTCACATGAAGGAAGAATAGAAATCAAAAATTGGTGGCCGATGAGAATACTGACCACTCAAAGGTAAAACTAATACAAAGAACACTACAAATTTCATATGATATGAGGGTATCCTCAAAGGTAAAACCAAAACAATAATTTAGGAGAAACACTATAGAGAATCATTGTGTGAATAAATTCTAATATTTATGGAATTTAATTCCTAAAGAACAATCATAGAAATAAAGAGTTTGAAAATACATAATGATTAAAATAATGATAAAAAACTATAATAGGGGGAATTCCATAATAATTTATCACAAATAATGAGTCATGAATTCAATAAAGAATCATTAACTCATAGAATAATGGTCATCACTTTAATTTTTCATCACAACCATGAAATCTATTCATCAATTTCATCACAGATCTTATCTCACTCCTTTGATCCATCATCGATTCCACCAAGATCTAGTCCCTCTCACTCTTTATCAATCTAGGGTTTCTCTATAAATGAAATAATTAATTATTTTTTTGAGAAAACCTGTGTCCATATGGGTGTTTCAAATTCAGTGGGACTTTGAATTTTAAAATTAGTGTATGGTCTGGATTTTGAACCAGGGTTCAGAATAGATTTTTGAGAGTTTTAACACCTCAAATGGGCGTTTTTGGATATGTAATAGAGGTTAAATGAAGGATGATAATAGTGATTGATCATCATAGGAAGGTTTAGGTGGTTGGGTTTTTTGTTTACAATAGCCTATAGCCACTAGCTAACTGGTGTCCTAGATAATAGCCTTGTGACACTACAAGTCTCACTAGTTAGCTTGTGTCCTAGTACTATTCGATCAATGGTTTATTTTTAAAGGGTAAATTTATTAATTTCCCCCCTTAGGATTTTAATATGGGAATCCCTTCTTCCTTCCTATTTTATTTCATGTGACCAACCCCCTTTTCTCCCTTCTCCACTTTCAAACCACCCTTAATTTTGTGGGATTTTGTGGTAATTTTTAATAATTAAAGGTATGTATTATCTTTTATTGTCCTCCTTTGATATTCTACTTTATTTTCTAATTTTGTATTTATCTTGGTTAGAGTACTCTGAATATTCCACCATTTCATGGTGGGATCATCCTAATTTTATGGGGCTTCTGCTCAACCCTCATAGAGGACATCCCAAGACAACATTTGCATGTCTCCGAACATTATTTTGATGGGTCATGTTACCATAGTGATATTTCCAACATTTTGGATCAAATTAAATTAATTTGGAAATAAAATTATTCCATTATGTTAGGGATTTTTCATGAAATTAGGTCAATAGTGTGGTAAAAACCCCTATGGGTGGTTGTTAGTGGTTTCAGTGAATATAAGTAGTCAGGTGAGAATTTAGGCATTATGCTTATTTTGAAAAAATTGTTTAAAGTAATTATATTTTTTATAATAAATTTATTTCTGATGCTTGGAATGGTTTATAGACTTAGGTGGATGGCGGTGGATAGTTAATTTGAGAAGAGGCATGGACAGCCTTAGATAGAAGATGTTAGGTACCAAGTTAAATGGTAATTCTTTGATATTACTTAGGCTAAAACACCCCAATATTTTTATGTGATAGATTTGTTTTAATTTCTTTGATATCTTGTGTTGTATGTTGCACCAAGATAAGATTGCGCAATACGCAACACCAACTTAGCTTGAAGTATACGCAACACTGTTCTTTTCTTGTGTTACACATAATTTTATTTTATTTTTATAGAATTAATTTCACATAATACCTAGTATAAGTGAACAATTAATATTATAACAATGGTAGGTATGAATAGTATTAACCTTCTTCTAAAAAACTATTTAAATTAAAACAAGTGAGTCTATAAAATAATAACATCACTCTTGATGGATTTTATTAATGAAAAATATATGTAATATATTCAATATAATGTTTATAATTCATCTTATATGTTTTTTATACATAATATAAGAACAAATTCTATTTTTTGAATAAAAGAAGTATTTTTCAAAAAAATGCAATTTTTCTGCATTTTGATGGTGCACCTATTTTAAATATAGATTTTGATGCTTTTTTATATTAAATTTTACAAAATAAACTTATTCTTTTAATTATGAATATAAAAAATTACTTTGGTTTAATTTTTGGTATTTTTTGATATGTTTCATTTTTAATGAATAGTGAAAATACTGATTTTTATTGAAAACATTATTTTCTTTTAAAGTCATTGAATAATTATGTTTTGGATTATTTTTAAATTTTAATTAGTTAATTTTTATCCAATTAATGTTTTTTAAAATTATATTATACATGAATTTATTATAAAAACATTTTCCATTTAAAAAGGTGAATTTTTTCAAAAAAAACTATTTTTCCTGACATTTTACCAGTTTTATTTTAAATTTAATTTTGAAACTTCTGTGTTTTGAATTTTGAAAAACTAGATGTAAAATCTGGATTTAGGAGTTCCAAATTTGGTAAGTATTTCCCTTTTATTTTCGACAAATACGAATAGTAACCATGTTAAATTTTGTTACCAGAGAAAAGGGTAAATTAGGTAATTTAGGTTAAAAATAAAATTATAATGACTATAAAATGACCCAAAACAGAAAAAAATTTATTTAATGAATGTAATTACACCATTAACACTTAATTATCGAAATTATGTCATTTAATATACATTTTTCAATGAAAATGACTTAAATAATATTTAAATCAAAGAAAGACACAAAGTGTTATTTTCTTTGTCTTTAATATCTATTATGTGTCCACATATGGAAAAATGGGTGGTATAAACGAATATAAATGTTACTTTTTAACTTAATAAACATATTTCCATAATATAAAAAAATTACATTTCGGGGCCATTTGGAAGATATTATGGTATTTATAATATTTTATTTAATGAAAATTTAAATATGTCACATTCATGTTTTAAATAATATATCATTTTTAAAATAAGGATATAAAAAATATAAATTTAATTATAAATACTAATTTTAAATGTTAAAATATTTTTATTTATCATGGTAATTTATTTTTAATTTTTAGGAAAGAAATAATTACCTTAAAGGTTTATATATTGTTGATTTAGAAATTATTTAATTGATGACAAATCAATAAACTATTTTTTATTAAAATGATAATAATTATTAAAAGACACAAAAACTTGAAAAAATATTATTTTTAGAGTATATATCAACCATAATCATCAAAGGGTCTATTTATGGGTCATTTTTATCCTTATACAAGAGATTATGACACTTATATTATTTTATTTAAAGTGATATTAAACTTGTCACATTCATATTTTAATAAGTATAAAATTTTTAATAATTCATTTTCTAGAATATATATTCTACTAAAATAATTATACTAAAATATAGTATATTTATATTCATCATAGTATTTTATTTTTAATTTCTACCCAAAAAATAAGTATATTAAATAATTACACAATATTGAGGTAGTAATTATTTTATCAATGTAAATATCAAATTAATATTATTAAAAATATAAAAATAAATATAATTTTAGCTAATTAATATTTATAATGAATCTTATAGATGACTTATACCCCTTAAAGATATAATAAATAATTTTTTTGAGGATAACTTCTTAAATTGATATTTTTAAAAATCCAAGAATTGAATAGTTTCAAAATTGACACTATTATTGTTTTGTCAAAACAATGTTCTATTAAATTATTTAAAAATAATAAAACAATTATTTAAAAATATATAATAATTATTATGTGGTCTAAAATGATATAAATTATTTATTTATTATTTAATTTAAATTAAATAAGTAAATATTTCACCCTTTTAATATAGAAATAATTTTTACCCATGTTAAAATGAAATAGAATGACTAAGTGTTAAATTAAAATGATAAGGTTTAAATTGAACAAAAAACTTATCCAAAATTTATTGGTTGGTGATATTACAACCTTATATCATATAATATTTGAAAATATTATGTTTTTTATGCTTTTGTTTATGGTTTTATTTTGTTATAAATTAATATTTTTAGAGATTCCAAATGTTCCCATCACCTCAATTATAAAAGGGCACATCCTCCCTCAAAATTTCAATTTACTTTGAGCCTTAAATATCATCCATACCCTACCAATTTCTCTTATAAACTTCCTTAGTCACATTTTAGAGGTGTTTTTCTTCTCAAAAGACCAACTCTAGTGCCTTTAAGAGGAGAACTAGAGGGAGCTCATCGAAGAAGATGTGATATCCTCTACTGATTCTTTCAAATTATTTCTTATTATACTTCTTATTAATGAGTTTTCACCATTATAAATTAATTAATCCAGTGTCATTTTTATACTTAAATGTTATTAAGATTATGTAACAACCATATTCCACCTTCTATCTATCCTATGAAAAATGAAATCACTATGCGTGCATACGTACAGCTTACTGTCTCCACGCCATGGTGTAATCTGTTTTTCACCACCACTTGACTTGTATGGGTATAATGATGGAAATAATAATTATATATGATTATTATAAAAAGTTATTTATTCCAAAACAATATATATACCATCCACTTTGATGTCATTTCATTATTAAAGGAATGATATCATCACTCGTGTGTACGTACGACCTACCGTCTCCATGATGCGATGTGATTCATTATATATGATATCCATTAAAGAATTATTATATAAATGTAAAAAATAAATAAATTTTATATCTATTATGTTAATATCATTTTTTAATGATATAAATTTAACCTAATAAGGATAACAGAAACTTATTTGGCAAAACATGCATAAGAAAATGAAGCAGTTTATACCTGAATAACAAGTAGTAATGAAATATTATTATCAAATGAATGATAATATGATCATATATGATATCATAAAAATTAATATGACTCTATAATAATTCAATAACATCATTTAAATTATTATACAAGATATTCAGATACATATAAAGGATATCGGACCTAAGTTAAGAGATAATTTTTCAATCTTATTTTTATTTGAGATTGTTTATTCAAAAGTATTTGTTGAGGTATATTTATTATCCCATCCATGTTTCCTAAATAAGTATTCCAAAATATTATTTATATACTTATAAAATTTTTTAAATCTAATTTTACCCATTGGTGAATTTTTATTAAATGGTATGAAAGGAATCTTTTTCCATTTTCGATACAATGTACTTTTTGACTTTTCTGAAAAAAGTGCGAGAAGAATGTTTTTTTAACTTATACCAATGCCTTATTTAGATGAAAATTAATTTAAAATATTTCAATTTTATTTTTTATAAAATTATTTTCTTTTAAAATTGAGCAAATTTTTTGGAAAATAAAATGTTTTTGAATAAGAAATGATATTTTCCTCAAAAATTATTTTCCATCTAAGATGGAATTCCCTAAATGGGTTATGTTTTTATCCCCAATATTACTATGATTTTATTTTTCTTATAATGTAATGTTATTTATAAAATACATTTTTTTTATATATATTGTGATGGAATGATGTTTAAGAAACCCATTTTATTCCTTGGGTTATGCTATGATGAATGGTTTATGTTTTGTGGCACACATATGTATGGTTTTAATTATGGTATAGTTGAGACCTATATATCCCTCCAATTCATTGGGTAAAGATATATATCTCATGATATATACATAAATAGAATAGAAAGTAAATTTGGTTTACTAATACAGTGCTGAAACAGCAAGTAAATCTAGTTCAGTAATACAGGGTTGGAACAAGGAGTGAACTTGGTTCAGTAATAGACTTTGTCTGCTATAATGGTCTTAGAAATGAGCTTTGGATAATATAGAAATGATTTTATATTCTTATGTGTTTTCCAAAATTCCACATTTTCTGCAAATTCTATTTTATCATGATTCATGTTCCTTTATGATTTATGTCTTACAAACTGCCAAGATTTATTTCATGGATGAAGATTTAGATATTTAGAATTTACATTCATGTTTTTACATTATTATGTTTATGTTTTATTTGATTTTATCCATGTTTACCCTTACAGAGCATTTGAAATCACCTTTTTTATGTTTTCTTTTCCCCAGGATATAAAGAAAGTTTTTAGGTAGGAAAACCAAAGGGGAAGATCTTTATGGGAGATGTTGTAGATCTTTCACTAAGTTAGAAGAATGTGTTTCAAGTTTCAAAAGACACTAAACTAATATAGTATTTGGGTGTCTATTTTATTAATGTATTAAGTTTTATGAAAAATTGTTGTAATGTTCATGTACATCATGCTTGGGTCGTTAGAGTTGGTATCAGAGAGAAGGTTTAGTTAACCTTTGGAAACCATGATGCAAACACTTTAGTGAGATCCCTATAGATATTTATAAGGATATGTCTAGGGATGTCCCTAAGGGTAAATATAACTATATGTTATAGTCTTATAATTATAGTAAATATCATGAATAGCCTAGGATTAAATCTAAGATGTTAAGGATTGAATTTACTTCCTATTGATTATATTTTTTTCCTAGTATGATTTTTATCTCTCACACTTTTCTTTTTGGATTTTAAACAATGGATGGAACCTGAAGGAACCATGTTAAGAATAGATGCAATGGGAAATGAAATGATTATCCTCCTGAACAACCAAATTTTATTTGAGCTGGAATGAAAATTCTTATCGCTATACTTACACAAGCTATGAATCATTCGGGACTTCCAAATGAGCAGAGAAGGGAACAATATTCTGTTCAGTCCTTCATGAGGCAATATCCACATTCTTTTAGTGGATCTTCTAATACACTTTTTACTGAGTAATGGATTAGTACCATTGAAAGGATATTTTCCATTCTTCACTATTCAGAACATGAAAAAGTCATTTTGGATGTTTATCATTTAGAAGTCGAAGTGCAGTAGTGGTGGACTCTAATCAAGAATACAAGGCAAAAATATGAAATTGAATCCATGGAATGGGATAAGTTCAAGAACTTATTTTTCAATAAGTACTTTCCTCATATTATTCAAACGAAGATGGAAAAGGAGTTCCTTGAGCTTAAGAAAAATGATAATGAATTCGTTGGTACATACGAGGCAAATTTTACAAGATATGCAAGGTATGATTTTGGATTTATCATCCAACCTGAAAGTAAATTTTATTGATTCTTTAGTGGCTTAAAACCTGGTCTTCTAAGGGAATTATATATAAGAGACTTTAGTAGCTATGAAGAGATTGTGCATTGTACAATCAAGGTATAAATAAATATTGGTGTTATATATCAATTTAATGGTTTTGACAAGAAATAAAAGATGGATTTCAAGGGAATATCTCAAAACAATAGTGAAAAGAAGATGAGTGTTTCCTTATACTCAAAGTGTGGAAATAAGCATGGTGGATATTGTCTTAATGAGACTAGAAAATGTTTTAAGTGTAGAAAATAAGGTCATCAGGTAGTTGAGTGTTGAAGTAATGAGAAAAAGGTATCTAATGATGTGAATAGAGAAAAAGATACAGAGAATACACCACCCACACTTCAATGCTTCAAGTACAAGGAAATGAGACATTATTCTAAACAATTCACTAATCCAAAGGTTATCAATGATGATAAACATCAACAACCTCTTAAGGCCAAAGAAAAAGTAAAATCACATGCGATCACTATTGGAGATGTTGAGTATGAAAATGAAGTGGTGGAATGATTGAGTGTTTATGTAAGGGGATTCCATAATAATGTTGTATAATATCTTTAATAGAATTATGGAATATTAAAATATATATGTATTGGTCCATTGTGATTTTCCATAAGTATATGGTACCGTTAACTATGAAAAGTGATTGAAATATTTTTGGAAAACATGTGATATGTATATAATGATGGGATAAGGAGATAATGAGATGTTTGATAGTATTAGTGACCTCATGACTGATATAAGGACAAAGTAATATCATGGTTTAAGTATATATAATTTTTGGTTTTTTGGTATATTGAAAGAGTTAATTTTTGACAGCATTCATATTATCACTAAGGTTCTATTGTAATTCAAGTAATTAACACCTTTTAATAGAATACAATATTAAGGTATTCACATGTTTGGAATGTGACAACCAAGAACTCTCTTATGAGATATGGGAGATAAAAATTAAGATGATTTATTTTACCTCTATCTAAAGTTTTTGATTTTCGGATTTTAGAAGGATTATAAGATTATAAATTTATAGAAAGTTTAGGTTAATCTTTCGATGATGTTTTTTTAGAATGAAGTATTATCTCACCATATATGGACTTATGAATATTTGATAACTTGTGCTCAAGAAAAATGGAATGACCTGTCATTATATTTATGAACCACATGATCTGATAATGCTTTAGGAATGATAACTTCAACTTCATTTCTTTGAATAAGATATAAAGTAGAAATTGTTTAAGGCATGACCAATAGTGATATTGTATTGAAATCAAGTAATAATTTCTTCTCAGGTTATTTAACTTTAGGAAAAGTATCTTGAAAACCAAAAACTTTATCCTAGTACCTTCTTATCTGATGAATTAAATAGCCCCTTAAATCATCATAGATTTTAGCTTTCTGACTGTTAATGTTATCTTAACCTTATTCTCCATCAGTCTCCATCAGAATTTTTGGGTTATATTTTTCTTCCATATTCATATTTTCGATTCCCACCTATGTTCTTGTATGTGGAAACCCATCGAGGAGTTACTTTGTTCAACCATTAGGTTTATAACTTTTTTATTTTTTAAAAAGAAATTTTAGTATTCTTTTTAATGATGTGGGTTTCTATGAAAGAAACTTTCAAATAGTAAACCTTTTATAACCCTGAGAAATTTTGAGGGAGAAATTCATTTTAATGGGGATAGAATGTGACACTCCAATATTTTTATAAGATAGATTTATTTTTTAATTTCTTTGATGTCTTATATAGTATGCTACACCAAGATAAGCTTGCGCAATACGCAACACCAACTTAGATTACAGTATACACAATGCTATGCTTGGATTGTGCTACACATAATTTCAAGTTATTTTGATAGAATTAATTTCACGTAAGACCGAGTATAAGTGAACAACTAAATATTATAAAAATGGTGGGTATGAATAGTATTAACTTTCTTATGAAAAACTATTTAAATGAAAATAAGTGAGTCAATAAAATAATAAAATCACTATTGATGGATTTTATTAATGAAAAATATATGTATTATATTCAATATAATGTTTAAAATTCATCTTATATTTTTTTCTAGACATTATAGAGGAACAAATTAAATTTTTTGGATAAAAGAAGTATTTTTCAAAAAAAATGTGGTTTTATGACCTTTTGATGCACACCCATTTTAAATCTAGTCTTGACACTTTTTTATATTCAATTTGACAAAATAAACATCTAATTTTAATTCATAATATAAAAAATTACTTTGGATTAATTTTTTGTATTTTTATGATAAGTTTCATTTTTTGATGAATAGTAAAAATACTAATTTTTATTGAAAATATTATTTTATTTTAAAGTTATTAAATAATTATGTTTTGGATTGGTTTTAAATTTTAATTAGTTAATTTTTATCCAATTATTGTTTTTTAAAATGATTTTGTACATGAATTTATTAAAAAACATTTTCCATTTAAAAAGGTGCATTTTTTCAGAAAAAATGTTTTTCGTGACATTCTATCAGTTTTATTTTAAATTTAATTTTGAAACTTTTATGTTTTGAATTTTGAAAAACTGGATGTCAAATATGGTTTTAGGAGGTCCAAATTTGGTAAGTATTTCCCTTTTATTTTTTACCAATATGAATAGTAATTTTGCTAAATCTTGTTACCACGGTAAAGGGTAAATTATGTAATTTAGGTTAAAAATAAAATTATAATGACTATAAAACGACCAAAAAAATGGAAAAAAATATTTTATAAATATAATTCGACCCTTAAAACTTAAAGATCTTAATTATTTCATTTAATGGACACTTTTCCAAGAGAATGACATAAATTATATTTAAATCAAAGAAAGATACAAAGTGTCATTTTCTTTGTCTTTAATATCTATTATGTGTCCACATATGAAAAAATGGGTGCTATCAGTGAATATAAATATTATTTTTTAACTTAATAAACATATTTTCCTAATATAATTTTATTTTTGATGTTTTGGGGCCATTTAGGATATATTATGGTCTGTATAATATTTTTTTAATGAAATTTTAATGATGTCACAATCTTGTTTTAAATAATATATCATTTTTAAAATAAGGTTATATATGATATAAATTCAAATAAAAATACTCATTTAAAAGATAAAATATTTTTATTTATCATGGTAATTTATTTTTAATTTTCAGTAAATAAATAATTACCTTAAAGGTTTATATATTGTTGATACAGAAATTATTTAATTGATTAAAATTCAATAAACTAATTTCTATTAAAATTATAATAATCATTAAAATACATAAAAACTTGAAAAACAATTATTGGTCAAGTATATGTCGTCCATAATCATCCAAGGGTATATTTATGGACCTTTTGGTACCTTATATAATAGATTATAACACTTATATTTTTTTATTTAAAGTGATGTTAAACTTGTCACGTTCATATTTTAATAAGTATAACATTTTTAATGAATTAATTTATAAAAGATATATTATACTAAATTAATTATACTGAAATCTAGTATATTTATTTTCATCATAGTATTTTATTTTTAATTTTTACCCAACAAATCAATATATTAAATAATTACATAATACTGTTGTAGTAATTATTTTATTAATGAAAATATCGAATTAATATTATTAAAAATATTAAAATAAATATAATTTGAGATAATTAATATGTAAAATGAATTTTATAGATGACCTAGACCCCTTAATGATATAATAAATTTTTTTAGGATAACATCTTATATTGATATTTTTAAAAATCCAAGAATTTAATAGTGTCAAAATTGACAGTACTTTTATTTTTTCAAAACAATGTTTTATTAAATTATTGAAAAATAATAAAACATTTTAAAAATATATATAATAATTATTATATGGTATAAAATTATATAAATTATTTATTTATTATTTATTTTAAATTAAATAAGTAAATATTTTACCCTTTTAATATTAAAATAATTGTTACCCTTGTTAAAATGAAATAGAATAACTAAGTGTTAAATTAATATGATAAGGTTTAAATTCAAATAAAAACTTGTCTACAATTTATTTTGTGATGATATTACAACATTATCTCATAAAATCTTAGAAACTATAACATTTTTGAGGTTTTTGGATGTGGTTTTATTTTATTATAAATTAATATTTTTGGAGATTCCAAATGTGCCCCTCACCTCATTTATAAAAAGGCACATCCTCCCTCACAATTTCAATTAACATTGAGCCTTAAATATCAGTCATATCATTCCCATTTCCCTTATAAAATTCTTTATCCACATTCTATAGGTTCTTGTCTTCTCAAAAGACCAACTCTAGTGCCTTTAAGAGGAGAACTAGAGGGATCTTGTCGAAGAAGAGGTAATCTCCTCTACTGATTCTTTCAAATTATTTCTTCTTCTACTTCATCTTCATGAGTTGTTTCCATTTTAAATTAATTAATATAGTAGAAATTTTATACTGATATTTTTTTAAGATTATAGAACAACCATATTCCACCTTCTATCCATCCTACGAAAAACGAAATCAACATGCATGCATATGTACGGCTTACCGTCTTCACATCGTGGTGTAATCTTTTTTTCACCACAACTTGACTTGGATGGGTAGAATGATATAATTAATAACTATATGTGATTATTATGACAATTTATTTATTCTGTAACAATATATATATCATCCACTTTGATACCATTTCATTATTAAAGGAATGATATCATCCCTCGTGTGTACATACGGCCTTCCGTCTCCACGATGTGATGTGATTATTTCTATATTATATCCATTAAATAA
Source organism: Viscum album (assembly GCA_963277665.1). NCBI lineage: Eukaryota > Viridiplantae > Streptophyta > Magnoliopsida > Santalales > Viscaceae > Viscum > Viscum album. Next base: position 2,000,003,594 of record OY728150.1, on the reverse strand, counting down.
TTATTATATAAATGTAAAGAATAAATAATATGATATTTATTATATTAATATCATTTTTTAATTATATAAATATGACATAATAAGTATAACTGGGACTTATTCTGCAAAATATGTAGAAGAAAATGAATCTATTTATACTCGAATAATGAGTAATAATGAAATATTGTTATCAAACAGAAGATAATATGATCAAATGTGATATCCTAAAAATTAATATGATTTTTTAATAAGTAAATTACATCATTTAAATCATTATACAGGAGTTTTAGATACATATAAAGGATATCAGACCTAATGTAAGAGATAATTTTTCAATCTCATTATTATCTGAGATTGTTTATTCGTAAGTATTTACTGGGGTATATTTATTATCCACATCCATGTTTCCTAAATAAGTATTCCAAAATATTCTTTATATCATTTTAAAATTGTTTAAATTCAATTTTAACCATTTTATAATTTTTATTACATGTATTGAAAGGAATCTTTTGACATATTTGGTATGAGGTACTTTTTGACTTTTTGATAGAAGTACATGAAGAATGTTTTTTTAACGTATACAGAATGAATGGATTTTTTCGCTTTCATAACCCCTTATTTCCATTATTATTCCTTTTAATATTTCAATTTTATTTTCTATTAAATTATTTTCTTTTAAAAATATTTGGCATTTTTAGAGAAGAATGTTTTTTTAAGAAGAAAGGACATTTTCCTCAAGAATTAATTTCAAGTGTTTTATAAAAATTATTATCCATCTAAGATGACATTCCCTAAATGGGGTTATGTTTATATCCCCATTATTACTATGATTTTATTAGTATTATGATGAAATTATATTTCTGAAATCCATTTTTTTATATGGATTAAGATAGAATGATGTTTAAGAAACCCATTTTATTCCTTATGTTATGGTATGATGAATGATTTGTGTTTTATGGCACACATATGTATGGTTTTTATTATGTGATGGGTGGGATATATATCTCCCTCTAATGAATTGTGTAAACATTTATATCTCATGAGATATACATGACTGGAATAGTAATTAAATATAGTTCATTAATACATGGCTAAAATGACAAGTAAATCTGGTTCAGTAATACAGGGTTGGAATGAGAAGTGAACTCAGTTCAGTACTGGACTTTGTCCACTATGATGGTCTTGGTAATGAGCCTTGGATAATATGGAAATTATTTTATATACATATTTTTTTCACAATTCCATGTTTTATGCCAATGCTATTTTATCATGAATCGTGTTCCTTTATGATTTATGTCTTACAAACTGCCAAGATTTATTTCATGGATAAATATTTTGATATTCAGAATTTATGTTCATGTTTTTACATTATTATGTTTATGTTTTGTTTTATGTTCCACATGTTTAACCTTAATGATCATTTAAGATCACCCTTTTATGTTTTTGTTTCCCTAGGATATAAAGAAAGGTTTTAGGTAGGAAAACTAAAGAGGAAGATCTTTATGGGAGATGTTGAAGATCTTTCACCAAGTTAGAAGAATGTGTTCCAAGTTTCTAAATACACTAAACTAATACAATATTTGGGAGTATATTTGTGTAATGTATTATTTTTTATGTAAAAGTGACGTAATTTCCATGTACATCATGCTTGGGTTGTAAGATAGGTGGTCTTAGTAACTGTCCTATAGATTTATGCTTCTTTTATGGTGAATGTGGATGTTTGATCACACCACTAAGGGTGATTAGACCCTATTTAATAATTGAATGGCTCAAATTAAACTAAATTGTTTAATTTTTATGTAAATTGTTAAAAACTTATTCTATAGACTAAGAAAAGTGCCAAGGACCATATCAGACCCTTAATAAATAGCTTACTTACCTCGGCCACCAATGCCCAAGGTTGTGGCTACTATTGTGATGCCCAGTATAATGACCCATAATTTTAATATATAAATACTAAATCTTATTATAGGAATATTATTTACATATATTTATGATCCATTCTCGAACCCTAAAGTTTTAGTATCTTTGAAAACTTAGATATATAAACTATTAGTTTGTAAAATATCTACATCATCTCTCTCTAAGTTCTTCACAACTATCTCCCTTCTTAGATATATCATACTTAAAACCTTTCTTCATATCCTTGGGAATATAAAACATAAGAAAGTGTGATCTCATATTATTAGTAAGGTTAAAAATGGGAGATATCAATCAGTGGTCATTTTTAAGAATAACATGAGAATAAGGGTATAAGAACAAGAGAATAATAATAGAAAATCATACCCAACAATTCATAGATCATAATCATGGTTTTTGGAGTAAATGTTGGTGGTTCATAAGATATGAATCATAAATAAATCAAAGAACATGATCCATGAGAGTATAACATTGGCATAAGATCATATAAAAAAGAGTGTCATAAAGTATGGAAAAATAATAATCACAGATATCATATGTCAAGGCCACACATCAATACATTCATCACATATTAGTCTTAGTCAAACCACCCATGTATCTGCATCAATCTTGGGATAGCATCCCATGTACCCTCTTTCAATATTGGGATAGCCACATGTGTACCCTCTTTCATACTTGGGATTACCTCATGTATACACTTTAAGCTCATAAAACATTCATCTTTACCCAATTCATTGGAGGTATATATAATTTTGGTCCCACATATTACATAATCATAATAAATTCATATGTATGTAATAAGATAATAAAACATTCATTATAGATTCATATAAAAACCCATTGGAAATAAAATATTTTCATAAACATCACATCAACATAATAAACCATCTAGAGAAATAATAAGGATGGTATCATTGGATCATATCTCTAATAAATCATAAGTAGCATTGAATAATGTTATTATAGATGAAAACTATGTTTAAAATACCACTGGGATATTTATTGAAGAAAATACACTTTTCATTTTAAATCATTTATTTAAAATCTAAAATTTTCTAAAATTTTAAGTAAACAATTTTCTTTCAAAATAACTATAAAACTTATAAATAAATCTTTAAATCATTTAGTGGTCAGGAAAGTAGGAAATTCATTTCATGTCATGTATTCCAAAACAAATATTCCTTCCACATTTTCAGTAAAAATTTAAAAGCTACTCATTTGGAAAATTTAAAGAATAATCCTTTTAAAAAATTATAGAAATTCAAACATGGGTAAAAATGAATTTAAAAAATCATAGGAGAGAAGTAAATAAATTGAAAACATTTTAAAGAAAATATGAACATGAGAGAAAACTATTCCTAACCAAATATTAAAACAAAGTCTATTTTTCTTAAAATGATTATTTAGATTCTCTTTGAGTGCAAAAGAGTGGAAAATGAGAATAAAACATTAAAAATTCATAATTAACCAGAGGAGAAGAAAATACATGGTGATTTAGAAGAGTGAAATCATAAAATTACCTTAAAAGAAATTTAAACATAAAAAATCCAAGATACAAGTTAATATATTTGATTAAAATGTAATTAATCATGAATATTAGTGATTAAATATATAAAACACAATGAAAAACAATTTTTAGAAAAATGTGATTTTAAGCCTAAAAATTATCTTATATCAAAATTATGAATATTTATAATTAAAATGGAATTAATTAGATTATTATAAATAAATTAGATTATATATAACATTAAGATCAAATGAAAAATATAATTCTACTTTTAAATTTCTTGATTTAATGAAAAGAAAATTTAATAAAACGAAATTTTTCACTATTCGTTAAAATATCAATCATTTCAGAAAAATCCAAATATTTTGACCTAATATAATTTTCATATGATGATTTTAAAAATGAGATATTTTTATACAATAAATTAATATAAAAATTTTATAAATTAATTATAATATTCTCTCACAAAAAACAATAAAACCCATTTTTTAAGAAAACATATTTTTGAAGCATAAAATGGCTTTAATAAAAATTGGGTGTTTTTTTCCTAATAATTAATCAATAAATTTTCACTGAGTGGGATCATTATATATAAATATATATAATTTGATTAATCATATTAATACCCATTAATTCATTGGGTAGTTTAAAATTATCACATTTAAATAATAATATTTTATAGTATTTCACAATTCTCTTAAAACTCAGTGTTTCATGTCAAGAAAGATATTGAGATTATTATTATTTTAAACTAGTTTTTCTTAGTGTTACACCTAGGGTGTGACCAAATTGAGTGTGATTTTAAGGCCCTTATAGGAATACCCTTGATACCTCTTGGTATATGTACAATGACTTAGAGATAGTTTGGCCAAATGGTTTGTACATGACCCTAATGATAACTTAGAGCCCTTGGGCATGTTAAATTATACCTGGAGAAAGTGACCCTCCCCCTTGGTATGTAGCTACCTATGTGGGTGTACCTTGGGTGGTTTATTGACAGGTTGGGTATGTAGATTGACCTAGAATAACCCTATACATTGGTGGTCCATGATCCATTTATCTATATCATTATTAATGTGGTGTATTCCATGTTCCCTTTGAGACCACATTCTATTTATGATTCTTATAAGGAATGTGACATCCCCCATGAGATGTGTTATGCCTGAGTGTCTTGCTTGAGACTGAGGACCCCCATTAGGGTTCCTCATCCTATGTACTAATTTAGGGAACCCCATTAGGTACCCTTAATTTTATTGACCCTAAGTGGGTGTGTATAGGAAAGGTTAGTGAATCTTATAGGTGTCACCTTAGAACCCATACCTTGTACATGAGCTGATGGGTTGTGGATTGTGATAATGGGTTTAGGGATTATTAAAACTCTTATTTCCTTTTTATTTTTATAAGTTACATATAAAACACCCTTGGGGTAGTGTTTATATTATTTTATATGCAAAACACCTTGGGGAGGTGATTATTTTTAATTGAAAAGGAAACTCTCCTAGTATAGAGATTTTTGATACTAAAGAAAACTCCCCTAGTAAGGATGTATATGATACTAAATATGACTCTCCTAGTAAGAATTTATATGATACTAAATAAAAATACCTTTTTAGGGAGGTTTTTGATACTACTGGTGGGGATACAATGGATTTGGTTCCATAAACCTTGTAAACTAGGATAGAGAATTCCATGGGTTGTTATTCTAAGATAGAGCATTACTCGGGACATTATACTTTATACCTAGGTGATTTTATCACTTATGTATTTATAACTATATATTGGGGTGAAATACCCCTAGGTCATTATTATTTTTGGAATGGTAATCATGACTTTCTATGAGACACACTTGAACTGGATGAAGATAGTATAGTCAATCGGGGTCACAAACCTAGGAATTGATAGTGTTTTATCTATTTTATTTCCAGTGGCTTATCAATTTTTTCAGGGTAGATCATGTGAATATATCACTACATTGTTGGTATTTATGGAATGTAATTGGTGGTTCCCTATAAAGTTATGTACTCACACCCTAATCAGGACACTATTTCACTTAGGTACCCGAGAATACTCTCACTTGGTTATAGGTATAGGTTGGGCCAAGGCCCAGGATCTGATGATCGGTTTAGATTATCTTAGATGGGATTTAAATATCAGGATGAGGTGAGGATTTGGGATTATAGTATATCCTCGTATATTTTTACTTAAATCCTAATTTATTCCTTTATTTTTATATAAATATGTTATTGGACTAATGGGTGATCTTTCTTGTATATTAGTATGACCGTTTGATGTTTATTTATATCATTTCATTTATTATTGAAAATTTGTATCCATTGCTTCCATGTACTCTGATGGATGTTTTTGGATGATATTTGGTTATTTTTTATGTTCTTATATACTCTAATATAGGGAGTACAGTCTCATCACAGTACCACCCTAGAACCCCACTGTTGGTTAGGAACCTCTTGTGTATGAGGAGGCATGATAGAGGTCACGCAGCACCACCAGTCTAGTTACTATTCATAGTAGGTCCGATTGGGATGTTACAAAGTGGTAGTAGAGGTTTTATTTTTCTTTCTATTACTATTTGTGATACAGTAGATAGATGACGTTGGATTGTTTCAAGGATTGTGATTTACCTCGGTCTAGTGTGTTATGAACACCATCTATGGTGGAAAATTTTGGTTATCAGGGATAAGATTAATGTTCTTATTGTATGATGTTATAGTTATATGATTTTCACTTTGTGTGATTAACATGATGTGATATATATTATTTAATTGAGATTTTGAATCTTGGCCTATAGATGAAATAGTCTTCTCATGCATCATGATCATGCACATAGGGATCGGCATGACATGTAAGCCTGTATGTGTGATTTTTATCACTAACAATAGATGTTAAGATATTTAATGTATCAAAAATAAATCATATGGTGTTTTACCATATAAGATATTAGTGTAATTATAATCAACTAGGATGACATGTATATATATATATGTCAAGTCTTGTGGATATATAGTGAGATACTTGATGATAAGGAAAATGATGTAGTTTCATGTGCACGGGAGGTTTGGTGACCCTAATAGGTTAATGTGAGCATTGGATTCCCTTATGATAAACCCCTTATGGGACATTATTATTCAGGTTCGGTTACTTAATGTGTGAGTAACAACCTATATAGTATTTTCCCATATATCATGGAACAACATTCTACATAACTGACCTTGTGTCTGTGATTCATGGGATACGAATCATGGTAATATGATCCCATTATGTCTATATATATGAACATGAATGATATTTTTGGATTCTTGAGGGGTAGTCCCATATGTGGATACCTAGAAAGAATCAGTTCCCTAATAGGATGAGTTTAAATTCCCTTGTATGTGGATGGTTTTGACATGTGATTCTGGTAATATGTGTATGGTATAGGCATGGTAGTTCCTAAGAAGGTTTATGATGATGAGCAACTAGAGTTGTGGTGGTTTTGGATATCAAAGTGTGATTTTGAGAAAAATAATGATCAAGTGCCTAACCCTATTTATTTAGAATACTCCTATGATCATGGTACAAGTGTGGGTAGATGTTTTTGGTTTTAGTATAGTGTTGCATGATAGCTAAGTGGGTGGTTAAGCTTAGAATAGAAGCTAAGCCTGGTTTTAAAATAGGGTTCCAAGGGAACTCTGGTTAAATGAGACTGACATGCACTATAAGATGGTCATCATTTTAGAAATTTGATCCTTGATTTGATGATGTGAGACTCATAGTGTCATAAGTCGTGCTTTATGATCAGGTGATATGGGAGCATATTCATGTGGTTCTTAAATGAGTTTAATGAGCGTCCATGTGCAAGCTAAGAACTGATGCCTTCGATGGAATTTTTATGGGCTTAGTTTCTTGAGGGTTTAGATGAAATTAAAAATTCCCTATAGTGAGGGATGTTTTGGATATATATTGGGAGTGGTGACATGATCTATCTAGGATTTGGTTAAAGTTAAGTGTTGTATGAGATTCATTTATTGTCTCTTGGTATAATCGACACATGTTTTATTATCATTAAACCTGATTAATTTGAGCCATAGATTTTTTTGAGGGTGTGGCACTCATTGTTGATAGGTTTTTGATGGATACTGATGATGATATTCCCATGATCTAGGAAGATGTATTAAATTGAAGTTCCGTATTAGATCTCTATTATGAGTTAGCTTTTCCAGGTTGATCATTATATTTTATGGTGGACAGGGCATGGGCCATGATGATTATAATTTTGAACTAGTGATGAAATGAAAATGACACTCCTATGGTGGGGATCATCCTATCGGTATTACGTGATATTACCTCATGTGGATAGGGTCATGGTTTCATTAGACCGATCAGTATATGGAATTAACGGAAATTATATTCCAAAGAGTAGTAAAATTACTAATGTAAATTTAGTTTTTATAATGAATTGAGCTCAATTATTAGCCTCGAACTTTGTGTGAAATGAAGATGATTTGAGCATTGATTAGGTAGGAAATGAATTGGTTCTCATGTTAGATCATCATGATAGTTTTTTTGAATGATTAATAAATAATGTAATCACACTAAAGGTCAAATTGAAACTTTGGTAGATGTATCGACACAATCTTAGGTTTCCTTTGAGAGTAAATGTGTCGTAATTTCATGCTTCAGGTGATGCGTCGGTGGCTAAAGTTGATAGTTTTCAATATAGGTTGTCCAGGAGAGGTTCTAATTATTTTATCACATTTAATTGTATGTGGTGATATCTTAACCCCTTATAATACATTATTTTAGACATGATGTGTATTTTTTGGGTGTTATCCAAGGCTTTTTAAGGAAAAGTCAATGTATCTATGTGTGTTTTGTGGATAGAAGGTACATGTCCATTTTGAATTGGATTTGTGAAACAAAACCAAGTATTGAAGTTTAACCAATGTTATCATGTGTGTTGAGGTGTGGTATTTTGGGAATCATGACAATCATATAATTGGAGTGTTAAGGATGTGTTTTGATATGAAAATCTAATGGTAAGAGGAAATGTAGTTTTGAATTGTCCTTGTAGGATTGGTCATATGGTATGAAGTACCATGGGATGGATTATCAATTAGATGGATACACCTTAAGTATCACAAGATATATGAGTGTAGTGAAGCACTGTATAAATGTTCAATGATGAAATCTAAGTGATGGATCATGTTTCTTCCGTTTGAGTGCCTTATGTTTAAATTTGTGTTGTGAGAGCATATTTGACATTTGGAGATAAAATGTAGTCGTTTGAGTGGGAACTGATGACCAGGGTATGTTGTGATATAAAATTGGATAACCATTGATGATTATCTAGGATGATACAGGTGTTTTAAATTATGATAATTTTTGAATTTTTTGAATTTTTTGAATTAATGGATGGGATGGATTTTGAACTAGGGTTTAGAATAAAATTAAGAGAGTTTAACCACCTAAAATAAGTGTTTTTGGATCTATAATATATGATATATTGTGGCTAGGAGTAGTAGTTGAGCATAAAAGGAATGTTTGGGTGGCTATGCTACAATTTTGTAGTAGTCTATAGCCATTAGCTAGCAACTGATTAGCCGATGGACCAGGCAGTGGCCTTAATCCACTATTGGAATCATCATCTAGTTGGTGGGGTATTTTTAAGGGGAGAATTACTAATTTATCCCCTTTATATTTTAATAAGGATATCTCATATTACTCCTTATTCTATTGTGAACATACATCCCTCTTTCCTCCATTCTCCACTTTTAAATCCTCTTTATTTTGGGGTGTTTTTTTGGAGAAACCTGATGATTAAAGGTGTGTTTTAGCCTCTGTTTTTCTCCTTTGATCTCCTCTTTATTTATTTTCTAATTTTATATTTATATGGGTTAGGGTTCTTGGATGATTCCATTGAATCATGGTGGAATAATCCTGATTTTGTGAAGCTTCCACTCAACCCTTGTAGAGGACGTCTCGAGACAATGTTAGCACACCATCACACATTGTTTTGATTAGATACGTCACCATAGTGATTTTTTCAAATATTTTTGGATTAAAATAAATTATTTCATGATGGAATTGTTGTTTCACATTATGTACTTTTTCACGGAATATGTTTAGGAGTGTACTGTGGACCCACCATGGGTGGTTTGTTATAGTTCCAGTGAACATCCATCGCCTAGTTAGAATTTAGCCATTATGCATATTTTAAATAAATTGTTTAAATTACTTATAATTTTTATAATTAATTTATTGGTGAAGCTTGGAATGTTTTAGAGCCTCAGTTTTATTGAAACATCTAATTTACCCAATACAAGGCTTGGATGGGATTAGGTAGGATATGTCAAGCGTCTAGTTAAATGGGAAATATTAAATATGTAGTAGTTAGTCATAATATTTCCCAAATGACATTATGTTTCTATTATAGTGCATGTGGATGTTTGGCCATAGAACTAAGATATATCAACCCCTATTTAATAATTTAATGGTTTAAATTAAACTAAATGGTTTAATTTATATATATATATATCATTAAAACGTATGAATTTCCCAGACTGGGAAAAGTTCCAAGGGCCACGATGGACCCTTTTAAACTTGCTTACTTGCCTCGGCCACTGATGACCAAGGAAATGAATATGATTATGATGAACTATGATATCTGAACCCCTTGAAGGATGTGATCAGATTGAGTGTGACTTATTGGACCTAATTAGAGAGAGACCCATGAAACCTCTTGGTAGAGGTGTAGCAACTTGGAGAGAGTTTCACCCGGCATGTCATACATGACCCTAGAGATACCTTAGAGCCCTTGGGTTCATTAATTTGTCCCTAGAGAAAGTTAACATCCACATTGGGAAGTGACTACCTATGTGGGTGGACCTTGGGTAGCTTATTGATAGTTTGGGTGTATGTAATGACCAATAATGACCATGGAAATTGAGGTTTACCATGAACTATCTCTTCATATTATTTCTAATGCGATGTATTCTATGTGGATTGTGAGGCCATGTTATGCTTATGATGTTGTCGAGGAGTGTTTCATCCCCCATGATATGGGTTATACTTGAGTTTCTAGCTTGATAATGAGAACCCCTAGTATTGTTCCTTCACCTATTTACTAAATCAGGGAACCTGAGTAGGTACCCCTTCTTTTATTGACCCTAAGAAGGTGTATATTGGAAAGGTTTGTGAAGGTTACGGGTGTCACCATAGAACCCATACCTATCACATGATTTGATGTTCTATGGATAGTTATGATGGGTTTAGAAATTATTCTAATCCTTGTTTCATTTTTATTTTTGTAAGTGGCATAGAAAATACTCTTGGGGAGTGTTTATATTATTTGAGATGGAAAATACCTTGGGTAGGTGTTTATTTTTAATTGAAAGGAAAACTCCTAAAGTAGGGATGTCTATGATACTAAATAAAACTCCTCTAATGGAGAGGTCTGTGAAACTAAAGAAAACTATCTTGGTAGGGAGGTATATGATAATAAATAAAACTCCTCTTGTAGAGAGGTATCTGATACTACTGGTGGGATACCAATGATTTAGAGTTGGGAATGTTGTATACTAGGATGGAGCATTACCTGGGTTGTTATTCTGAGATGGATAATTCCCTAAGATGTTATACTATATACCTTGGTGAGTTTAACCCCTGGGTCATTATCACTGTATACTATGTAGAAATACCTTCGAGTCATTATTATGGTTGGAATGGTATTAGTGGCCCACTTAAAGAGACTTCATCACTATCCAAAGCAGGTATAGTTGATCAAGGTTGTAGATCTGAGTATTTATGGTGGTTTATCTCTTTTATTTATTCTAGTTTTTCTATAATTTTATATCATTACACATGCACATATCACTACATTTTTGGTATGTATAGTATTCTATTGGTAGTTCCCTACTGATTTTTGTACTCACACACTACTTAGGCCTCTATTTCACTTGGGTGCCCAAGCATACTCTCACTTAGTTATAGGTATAGGATGGTCTGAGTCCTGGGATATGATGATCAAGTTGGAGGAGATCATATGGGATTTGACGATATAGATGAGGTGAGGCTTGAGAGTTTTATTATAACCTCTTTTATTTTTTCTTTTCTCTTTATTTATTCCTTTATTTTTATTCATATATGTGATTATCCCTATGGGGATATATATTTTATATCGATATGACTGTTCGATGTCTATTTATAGTATTTAATTTATTATTGATGACTATTGTTCATTAATTCCTTGTACTCTAATAGATGTGTATGGATAATGTTTGGTTATTCTATATATTGTTACATAATCTGATATAAGGGGTATAGTCTCCTCATGGCACCACCCAAGACCCTCACTGTTAATCAGTAGACTCTGGCGTACGATGTGGTATGAACGAGGTAACACAATTCCTCTTTCTTGGTTATTTTTCATAGTAGGTTGGGGCAAGACATTATAATCATTAATTGATTTCATTAATTGATGCACCCATGATGGGTCCATCCTGAGGACCCTAGATGTGAATGGAGGTTACATCACCCCTAGGGAAAACCCCCTAGCCTTGAAACTACCATGGTGCCATAATTTCTATTTGATCTATTCGTTAGAAGATATTTCCATATTTTATTATAGGATAAATAAATATTTAATTAATAAATATTAAAAATAACTTAAAATTCATCATCCTTATAAATTCACCAAAAACTAAACCCAAGGGTAAACATCACACTCAAGGATCAACGAAACTATAAAAAATTATAGGGGTTTCTTCTAGGTTAAATTTATATTTTTCCCTTAGAGTGGCCCCAAGATTCTAAAACTCTATATTGAGTAAAGTTATGACCAAAAAAATCTAGGGCTCTACTAGTTAGTTTTTATAATAAAAATAGTGAGTATATGGTGTGAGGTTGTGTGAATGAGATAGATGAGATCATAGTGGGGCTCCACCTAGCCTTGGATTCAACAACCTAAGTCCTTTCTTCACTAGGAGGTGTTACATGTAAGGGAATATTAATCCAAAAAACTCACTAAATTATATATACTAGTTATGCAAATGATTTTACAAACCACAACTATTTCCCTCTATAATTCCCTTCCAAGATATCTTAGGGGACCCTTAATAGAGCCTAATGTCCATTAAATTTTACTTAGTAAACTCCATTGAGAGAATAATGTGTAGTGTCTCAGTGGTGTTGGAATGGTACCACTATCTCAAGGGATAAGTCTTGTTGTGATAGGTTGTCAAGGTTGCATAGGGATATTTTTTCATGTTACCCTACCTTCACCCAAGTGATAATTCCCTAAAATCTGGTGAACAAACCCTAATACACATTTTTTACACAAGGATACTATTATCATATAACCATTAATAGGATGGGGTAATAATTAGATAAAAGAGAATGAATCAATATTCATAAGCACTCTAGGGAGAACATAATAGAGAATACAAATCAAAAACATAACCCAACATTTTAATTAAAAATTGGCTTGAGCTAAACCATAATTATAGCAGATTGGACCTAATCATATTCTAATTACATTCTCTAATATAATTATTCCATTATAATGAATTCCAAATACCTTTTAGGTTTATAGTTTTTGAGAATTAGTATAGAACATTAACTACCTGAACTCATGTCTTTTTCAACTGATGGATATTTTTCACACTATATAATAAAGTTATTAATACATAACAAGTATTCAACATATCCCACTAATTTTTCGCATAATATATTCTTTTATAAATTTCATAAATTTATTATCTTCATAACCTGGGTAAATGGAAACATAAGAATGGGTGAGTTTATATGCCCGGTAATGGTAAACATAAGCAATAAAAAGTGAAGATCATAAGTGATCATAAGATGAACTTATGGTTATAATCATGATACATAAGTAAATAATACTCAAAATATCTTAGTCCATAATCATGAAATAAATCTTGATGTAAAATAATACATGAATCGAAAGAGTGATTCGATAAACATGATCCACAAGAGTATAAAAAAGTCATAAAACTGTGAAAATATGTCAAATTTAGCACAAACATTAGTATAGGTAAAATTACTTTCATGAGCCTCACCATCATTTCCCACACATAAGAGGAACAAAAAAATAATCATGAATACATTATCTCATAATATATAGTCTTTTAACCAATTAATTTGAGGTAAATATAATACCTTACCCATCATCATCCATACTTATAAATTCCACTTGAAAATCATTCACTTATTACATCATAAAGAACCCATGGAAATAAAATGTGTTTCATAAGAATTTAAAAATAACAATATTTCAATTTTATATCATAAAGAACCCATGTAAAGAAAAAAAATTCATTCAACACATCTTAAATAACCTATGAAAAGAAAATGGGTTTCATTCGACAAATCATAAAGAACTCATGGAAAGAAAATGGGTTTCAATTACATCGAGTAACTTTCTAGGTAAATACCATTAAATCAAGATAATAAATAATATGGTATAGATAAAGGATATATGGTTAATTTAATAATTATCTCCAATAAATTGATGTATGGAATCTAGGTGAACACCCTTCAATCAAAGGAACCCAAAATAATCTATTCACACAAGAAAGGAATTGGAAGAAAGACTATGATTATACATCGAAAACAATTAGGAAAGACAAAGGTATTGATGAATAATTTCTCCAAAAGAGAAGTAAATTACATAATCCATATAGAAAAATAATGTGGATGATTTTAAAAGAACATATCCCTAGTGTAATAAAGGAAACATGGAAGTAAGTTTACATATATGAAAAAATATCCTTGCAAAAGAATGTTTTGAAAAATATCACCCAAGAAGGGATCAAGAATAAAATTGATTGATATCATGATTCCAATCCCCCAAATTATATATATTATTGAATAAATCATGTAACATAAATCCCATATGTTTAAATCCTATGGAATATGAAAATGAAAATGTAGGTGAAAACTTAAAAGAGATTTTATAAAACATTTCTAACATTGATGTAAAATACAAACTTACATTTCACTTTCAAAAGGAACATTTGAAAAGGTAAAGTTAAATATTTTTAAAACTATTAATTTAAAAAAAATAATGGATTATTGATAATAACATAAAGTTTTATATAGGAAATATAGATCCAAAGATAAAACATTTGATAATGAAAGGAAATCAACCTTTTCAATACTTTGAAAATACTTTATTGAAAATATAAATTGAAAAAATAATAATAAAACAATATTTGTATCAAAACTTATTTTTACTAAATAGGATTATAAAATAGCATAAAATTTAATATTAGGGTTTTATGACCCAATAATTTAAGAATAAAGTTCAAGATAAAACTTTATAACTCAAAGAAAAGTGATTTGAGTTATCAATATCCCTTATGGGAAATAAACTCCATAAAGCATGAAATATTTGAAAAGGGGTTTATTTGGAAAAAATATAAAAAATGATAGAAATAATCATAATAAAATTAAGTGGTAGAATGTTCCCAAATTATATAAAATAATTTTAAGAGAACGATCATAACTCAATGAACAAAAATTGAGTTTCCAAAAACTCTTAAAACTGGTGTAACACTTGAGTCAAAATATTCTTGAAGAAAAAGATCTTGATTTGTCTTGGTATATTCCAATAATTATAAGGAAATAACTTATATAACATTCATGAGATAGTAAATTAATAAAACACCATACAAAGGAAACATGGTGCATAAAATGTAACTTGTCTCAAAGAATCAGAATTAAGACCAAGAAAACCCTTACGGATTGAGTAACACTTTAATAGAAACCCTGTGAAAGAGTGGGATTATAATTGAACATAAAATACAATTATTAAAAGACAATTTATGAAATTATATCTAAAATAGGTAGTATATGCACTAAATAAATGAAATTAGGTGCATATACCAAGCATGTTGTTGGAGTAAGTTCCCTAAAACCAACTTATAAATACTTGATTACATGTATTCATTGTCTTGAATATTAATGAAGTTTCTTGACACATAATGATTTTTCCTATAAATAACATAGTATGTGATAATTTCTTAAGGATACATGTCATGTTTAATGTAAATAGCAGTTCCTCGCTATGATGAGATACTTTAGATACTATGAAAGTATTCCTTAAACCCAAATTCTATGGTCAGATGATATTATTTGATAAGAAATAGATGATACAGGTTGATAGGAGTAGTATAATCATAATACATTGATACATTTTTCATTGATTTCACCCTTGGTAATATTTAATAAAGGAGGTTATGATAACATACCCACCCGTAGGAAATCTAAATTGTATGTGTCATTGGATATTCTTATCTATGGGTGTGTGTATTGATCTGTATACTTTAAGATTATCACTAATGAATATCATAGGTCGTGTAGTTGGAAGTATAGATAAAAACTGTGATAACATATTCTCTTGATGAGTTAGGATACATTGGTTGCGCTATAAGTGATATTTCATTAATTTATAATGTAGGAAAGGATTTATCCATTATATTTATTAATGGAATTTGATATCTCATTCCCTTTAATGGAAATACAAATACCTTGATAAATAAATTTCCATGATATTTAGGGGAAATGTTTATTTCAAGAAAGTAGAAGAAATAGACATCAAGCACATAGATTGATGAAACTAGTTTGAAACATACTTGATTAGAGATATTGGTAAAAATGGATTATATTACAAATTAAGTATTCATAGGAGGTCATATGTCATTGTGACAATATCTTATTTCTTTATGGGTGTCTTGGAATGTTGTTAAACACTAACCTTGGATTTTAGTTGGTTCTGTATAATTCCATTGAGAAAGTGGGCTAGAGAGTCACACACAAAGTGTATCTACAATCTCAGTTAAATTCGATTTTGAATTTAACAAGTTAGAATAAATATTATTCATGACTTTTGTTTTAATAATTATTTAGGTTTTTTTATCAAAAAATATTAATCACAAGTTATTAAAAATAATAAGTGAGTTAATTAATATTAATAAATATTTATTTTAAAGTTTTTTTGAATATAATATTTATTATATTTATCAATGAATAATGTAGTGATATTTTTTTTAAATAAATACTCTTTATTCAAGGTTTGGTAAATGTTGAGAATAATAAGAAGACTAAGTTTAATGGTCTGATTGGGAATGATTAAATGATATTTATTTATTCTTATGTGATGCACATATCAAGTGAATAAAAATTATATTATTATTAAGACATGGGGTCAAGTAAGAATTAAGGAATTGGAAAGAGGATTGTGTTCATGTTGCAAACCCTAGACTTTCCTTTATAAATATCTAATTATTTTACTTTCCATATAAACACTTATTTTTTACAAAAAAAAATAGAGAGAATATATCTCAAGCCCTAGAGAGAATTATATATATATAAATTGTGATCTATCCTCCTCCTATATCAAGCCATTTAGAGAACACCAAGAGTTATTCATCCTCATAGAATAATTCTTCTATGATCAAACACAAATGATTAAAGTGATTGGGATCGGTGATACTAACACCCAGTGATTCTACGATGAAGTTCATAGATTACGGTGAATGTTTAGATCGCCGCTAGAGGGATTTTTTACTTGAATCATACAGAAAAATGATGGTATGATGAAATCAACTCAATCGGATCATCAATGAAGAAGAAATTATGATTTCATTCCATTCTAGATCTACTTATAAATCAATTATAAATTACATGTGAAGATCATTATCATCTAGTTCTGACCTTTAATCTAGTGGAGTAATCTATGAATTATATTGGTCATGACATCATTATTCATTTATATAAATGATTATTCATAAGTGATTTTATTGTGCCAAGAACGTTCAAGTAGTATCAAAGTGATCACATGGTAAATTTATAATTATTTTTTAATTATTGATTGAATCACATAATTTTGAAACTTATATTACTTTAGATCTGTTCAATATTAAAATCTGAACATATTTTTCTCTGCCCTTTCCTTGTACTTTCTCACATAACTGATAAATGGTTTAATATAAAATAAAGATACATATGAAAAAACCATCTAGATATGAAAATCATTCTGGATAGATGGCATAAAATTTCACACCATGTTAACCCAATTACACACTGTGTAACCATGTATATGACATATACCTTGTTAAGTTATTGAATCAACCTGAATATATCAAATAATATTTGATAAAAAATGGATCTACATAGATTTAGACCAACTAGAATATAGTTTTGAAGAACCACACATTGTGTAACATTTGTACATGGTGTGTAGTATGCATGTCTTTGTAGGGGAGAACATGGGGTCCAAGAATGTCATGTATCTACTACATAACATGAGGAATGAAAAATTGTGAAACTAAGATCCCACATATCAAGTGGGATGATTACAAACCATGTAACTCATATATGTATATAGCAAGATACATGCCTAGCCACTAGGCATGTGGTTTGGACATAGGTAGAAGATAGTATATGTTGTGTAACCAAGAACATGTTGTGCAGTCCACTACAAATATTGTGATCAATTTATCATGGAGAGAAGAATTAATTATATGATTATACCTATTTACATGTGTTTTTTGTGTCATTTGTTTAATAGTATATTCCATGTCATGGGATTTTTAATTATATACTAAATTAATTTTCACATTAAATTCAAAAACTACAAGTTGTTTATAGACTTTTATTATAGTGTATTTTTCATGCATCAAGAGCATCACATGTAGTTCAATTCACATGTGTTCCATGTTTCATTTTTTTACAGTACATTCCATGTAATTACTGATCATTCAATGTGTATTGGATTCCAAGGGAATGCATAAATAGAAGGATTATTCCAAGTAATTTGGACTAGTATGTGTCATACCCTCCAAGTAAACTTCTCTACTCTATTAATTTTAATTAAAATTAATTTGATTAATTTGATTAAAATTATGAATGATGGAATATTAAGGATTCTAAAATGGTATTAAGATAAATTGGATAAATTGGATTAATTCCTAGTGCTTTATCTTAATTAAAGAATAAACTGAATAAATTAATGGATTAATTGAAAATGTATGTTTATTGCATGTTGTGTGGATGATCATGAGATTAGACCAGACTAATGTATGTGATAGGTTTCCTTTTAATTTATTTTTGACTTTAAATTAAAATGATGGTCTGAGTGTCATCCCCTCCTCACTATTATGTAAGGTCTTTCATACCTATGATTTCTTTTATATAAATCCCATTTATCCAAACCATTGGATCCCTTTGCATACGTGTGAGTAAAAGATTATATAAAGATAGAGATACCAGGTGAGAGGTGGTGGTCCGAGTCTCAAATTTGAGGTGAAACCAATCAAGTTGATACATAGGAGCTTAGGTGGAATGCTATATCATGAACCAAGATACAATTCAAGGTTTTTTACCCTAGGTTTTAGGGTTAATTTATTATCCACTAGTTAAATTGATCATTAGAAAATCTCATGATCATACCACTTATTTTTTATTTATATCAGTTTCATGGTTGATTATTTATGTTTTTGGATGTTATACAATCACTTGATAAATGAATTAACAAGAATTAAATATGGAATAAAATAGAACTAGATTATGTATAAATTTTATCATACATAGTTAATCATTTAATTATGATCCACTTAATATTAATAATTTATGTTATTAGATAAAACTAAGCTTTAAACATAAGGATAAAAATTCCTCAACAAAAATATTAATTCAGTATAGCCTTCCATTACATAAGTTAGAAGTAAAACTCATAGTTAAAAGTTCTTGACTAGTCCAATTTAGGGTGATTTCAATTATTAGGTAAATTTTATCTTGAGGTTTTGGGTTTAATTAACTTAGTTTACATCAAGGGTTGACTTCCCAAGAAGGAATTGGTGTAACTAAGAGAAAAGGGTTGAGGAAATATGTATCCTATGTTTCAAGAATTGGGAGTCTTCTTGATAGATCAAGGAACTATGATTTAATATAGTTAGTGAGTTATACCTACCTAAAACCATTTAATTAACTTATCAGGCCCAACTTGGGTTATGAGATGGCGAAAATGGGTTCATTCTACTAGAATATCAATACAATAGTATATTCTAAAACTTATAGTGAGGGATATTATATTTTTAAAAAAAATAGTGGGAGATTAATGAAATTTAAATTTATTAATCAATTTTGTAATCAAGGAAGAACTAATAATCTACTCTTAATTTTTATATAAATAGAAAACCACGTGACTTCGACAATTTACTATGATTCATACTAGAGATAGAAAACCTTCTCACCATAGTGGATTTCTAGGAATGGTATAGGTTCTTATGTGTTATAATATGCCATGAATAGAAATTATACATGCTGGAAACCATGCTTTTTGAGTTACTTGTGAAAGAAGCTAGTATGGAATAAGTACCACTATACCTAAAACATGGGGATGACATAATGTATTTATAATGTTTCATGATATCCCTCGTGTATAGTGATCTTCTAAAGAAATATGAGGTTGTGGATGCATATAGAATCATTTCACCTTCATGATCTCTATCGGGACAAGGAAAGATAAGAGAGGTATGATATCTCCAATTCATTCTTCAAGTTCATTCTTGGAGATTAGATGCCATCTAGGCCTTGTGTATTCATGATAATTAGTTATATATAATCCTTATACATTTTGGGGTTTATGATCCTTGATGAGTTTTGTAAAGATCTCATTTTTGTCCTCACTACTTAAAACCTTCTCTAGTTTTATTGTAATTTGTAATGTGGGAAATAGTGAGAAGAATATTTTAGGACTTTTTACCCTTATTAACCAAGTTGATAAAGACATGAGGTGTGAAAACCCTAGAGTCCTTATGGTGAATAAGAAAAGGAAGAACAAGGTAAAGGGTATGAAGACTTATTCCATGTCTAAGACTCTAGAGCATCAGCCTTCTAAGAATAAGAAGATATAGATGTAATAAAATGAAAAAAAATGTGGTATTTATTTTATGGGGCAATAAATGAAATTGGAAGATGAAATTAACCCAAACAAATAAGAAAGGGTAAGCTTTATCTACATTAATTATTGAGTGTAGTATTTCTATATCTAAAATTTGGGTATTAGATACAATGTGTGGTTATCAAATTTATATCCAAATATTAGAACCAATTAGATTTTAGAAGGTTACCAAAGGTGAGGTGGATATAGAGGCTACCAATAGGGTGAGTTTGGTTGCTCTATCCATTGGATACTACTTCCTCACGTTGCCAATGGGATTGATTTTGGTTTTGAAGAATTCTTATTATCTTCATATTTTTACCAAGTATATCATTTATGTTTATTTTTTAGATATTAATGGATTTATTTTCAATTTTGGAAGTAATATATAATACTTTTATAAAAAAACATATGTTATGGTATGGCATATTTGAAATATTGGGAAAAAATCCCTCAAGTTAATATTGCAGCATTTTTGGGTTAATTTTGTTTGTTGACAAAGAAGGTTTCCATGGTCAGTTGTGGAGATCTAGAGATATTTTTGAAAAACTATGTTGAAAAGGATCTACGAAAAAGTAATGGATGGTCCGGAGGTAGTATAAAAGGATCATATACAAGGTGGTAGTGTTTTCTAGTGCTTTCTAAATTATTGGGTCCCAAAATTAAATAATGGAGAAAAGTGTTTTGGAAAATGGAGTTTCATTCCAATGTTTAGAAAGGTTGAAAAGTTTCACACCATGAATTTTTCAAGATCAGTTCATCAAAATTTGAAAAATTAAGGGCATGAAAGTTATGGTTTGGCGCACAAGGTGAGTTGGGAGACAGGGGATAGGGCGGTCAAGGCTTGCACATTCAGGGGAAAGTTGCATGTCTCACATGTAGGGTCACCAAAATTCCTATAAATAGGTGGATAACTATCTCATTTAGAACAACCACAACACTTAGATAAAATTGGAGATCTGGTCGCGCAAGTAGAGAGGGTCCCGCAAGTAAAGAGTGAAGAAGGGAGTTGTGCAATAAGAAGAGAGTTGCGTGAATGATGTGTGGTAGAAGGGAGTGGCACAGATATAAGGGATTAGCATGTAAGTATTGAGTTTCACAAGTTGATTTTTCTATGACAAAGGAGACACTCTCATGCTATGTTTAAAGTAGCATGCAATTCACCCTGAGGTTGCGTGAAGGTTGGAAGTTTCATGGTATATCTGTGGTGAAGTGATATTCATCACTATATGAAAGTGGAACTTCAACAGAGCATCTATCTACAGTTGGGGATGTAGAATTAATTCAAATGAAGGTAACTACAAGTCCATAAACTATGTGTGGATGTCCTCCAAGAGTAGTGAGCGAAGGAAGAGGAAGATAGTGATCCTTTCCACTAGCAGTGAGCTGGAGAAAGATATATAGGGAGTGAACCTTACCAATTCAATGAGAAAACCCTAAATCTTGTAAAGGAAGTGAGCCTAGGCATAGAAGTGATCTAGCTAGAACATTGTAATTTGGAATTAAGCCTTAGTAGATTTGGTACATTAGCACATCATCATTGTATGCTCCTTGGATATATCCCAGTGAGGGTGAACCAAGTAAAATTTTTGTCTCGTGCATGATTTAATTTCTATTCATATATTTATATGAGAGAAAGAGAAAAGTGTGTTTTGTTTAATGAAAAAACAATATCAAAATGGGAATTAGTTTTAATCTATCATACCCTGAGTCACCCCCCCCCCCTTAGGGTATTTAACCTAGTAGAATTAACAATTGGTATCATAGGGAAAGTTTAAAAGTTAGTAGTTCTCTCTTAGTAGAATAAATGGAGTTTGTCAATCAAAAATGAATTCTGATCTTTGATAGAAAAAATTTTAAATTATAGAAGAATTGGATGAAGCACTACTTCTGATCTTTAGGAAAGGATATATTTACAACAGTGATGCATGGTATTTTAGCTAGTATTGATAGTGGGGATTTATCAGAAGCTGAAAGAAAGGAATTGGATGCTGACACCAAAGAGATCAATGCTTTAGGGGAATCCATATCCAATGAAATTTATAGAAAGGTGATTTCATGTAAAACATCACATGCTATGTGGGAAATTTTGATGAATATTTATGAGGGAGACTCAAAATTCAGAGAAGCCAAGTTGCTGGTTTTGTGGAATAAATATGAGGATCACAAATGCACCCTAATGAGTTTTTTGATACATTATTTCATAGGGTAAATGTCATTGTGGAATACAAGAATGGTCTTAGAGAAATTAATGAATATATAACAATTATGAAGCATATCATGAGAAAACTTCTACTTTGGTTCAATGTGAAAGTTTTAGTGTTAGAATATAAAGATCTGAAAGAGCTGACATTGGATAAATTGCACAGTACCCTTGTCAAGTATGAAATGAGAAATGATTATAACGATGTTGTGGAGAAGGGGAAAACAAAATAGGTGTCATTCAAGTCTATAAATAATCTCACCATTGAAGATGGTCAAGAAGATGAAAATGTAGATGCGGTAATGTCATTCCTTACCTCAAATATTCAGAGAGGAAAAGAAAAGTTCATAAGGAAACTCTCACATGCATGATTTTGATGTGGAAAGGTTCTACATATTGCAGTGAGGTTCCCTAAAAAGTTTCAAGAAGATGAAGATGATGAATTTTACATTCCCACAAATAATTATTCAGCCTATGTGAAAGGGAAGAGTAATTTTAAGAGATATTTATTCAAAAAGAAGAATCTGCTTTCAAAAGAATATGATAGTTCAGAAGAATATGAGGGAGAAAATTTTGAGGACTATAAGGATCATGAAGTCAATGCTATGGTGGTAGTTTTTGATAAATCTGTAATAAAATAAGAAATTTAAAATTAAAAAATTTAAGTTTAAGGAAGAGTTGACCTTCAGGTCGAACTTGAAGCTTATCTTGAGTAAATAGATGTTTGGAGAGCCAAAACTAAGAAACACAACAAAGGGGTTCATGATTAGAAATTTTATATATAGCAGCAGGAAGAAGATAAGTCTTATCTGAATGAAGAAATTGAAAAACTAAAGTTTTCAATTCTAGAAATTTCTAATAAGGTTGTTGAGTACAAGCTCAAAATTTAAGAACAAAAAATAGAAATCAATATTTTGACTGAAATTAAAAATATCAAATCAAATGTATAAAATAACTTGAAGAGGAAGTTGTTAGCCTGAGACAAAGAGTTAAGGATTGAGAAAAATTATTGACTCCCGGTATGACATCATGAAATAATATCATACAGGAAATAGGAAAGAAGAAAGTATATCATAGTGGTTCTATAGAATAGAATAAATAGTCAAATTCAAATTATAAGGTTGGTATGGAGCTTGATCAAAAACATAAAGCAGTAATGGATGATGTTAGACAATAATAACCCACTCTGAGACTAAAGATTGATCTAGGTATGAAGCAGAATCAGAAGATTCAAAGAACTCAAGGGATAACCAGTGGTGCAGTATTACCACACCGGAATATACCCTGTATGAGATGTTATTATTGTGGTAATATATGACACTCACAAAATGTTTGTTCCATAGAAAATAGGTATATAAGGATGCAAGACCAATAGAGGTAGTCATAGAGAGCTCAATTTTCCAGGTCATCATTTGATGGTCACTATTTTATGTGTGGAGGATTCTGACACATGGAAAGATATTGCTCATCATCTGTATAGAGGAATGTGTCGAATCAAACTAAATGTGGTCATAATTAGTAGCCAAATGTATCATAAAATGACCTAAAAATTAAAATTTGATTTTTATCTCTATGGGATGAGTCTGTTCTATTGTATATCGAGGAAGATAAATATTATCATTCCATTTTGGGTATGAATTCAAATACATGGGTCAAAACGAAAAGGGATTAGTAGGAAATTTTTGTAGAAATTGAATTCAAAGCATTAGATCACACTAGGATATGGATCATTGATAGTGGATTCACTCCCCATATGATAGGAAATAAGGATCTAGTGAGAGGAATCAGATATGATAAAGAAGGTATTTTAAGATTTGGTAATAATGAGGGCCTGAAAATTATTAGTCCAGGAAAAGACAATTTTGGAGGAAAATACATGATATGAGTAGATGTCTTGGTTGTTTAAGGTCTTGGTCACAACTTATTTAGTTTATGTAAACTTTGTGACTCATGAAATGCTATAATATTTTCAAAAAAATTATGTGTCATCAAGGCAAAAGGTGGTGTTTTTTTATTACAATGAAAGCATACAAAAGGGAATCTCTACCCATGAATGGAGAAGAAGATATTAATTTATTTTCAAGGAATAAGAAAATAAGTTGTGGCATAAATTTCTTGGACACTTGATCCAAAAAACCTTGGAATATATTTTAAAATATGATGTTGCTTGAGACCTCCATAGATTATCATGTGATCGTACTCATATGTGTGATGCTTGTAAACAGGGGAAGATCATTCTAAATACATATAATGAAAAATATAAAAGGTCAACAAAATTTCTTGAGTTGGTGCATATTTATGGGTGAAGATCAATTTTACCAAGAGATATTGATGGGAGTAGATATTATATTCTCTCCATTGATGATTTTAGCATAATGGCATGGGTGTCAACCATCACCCACAAATTTGAGGTGTTTAGTTTCATAAATAATTATCGAAGGGAAGTTGAGAAGATGATGGGTCGAACAATCATGAAAATAAAAAAAGATAATGTAATAGAGTTCAAAAATATCCAAGTGGAGGATTATCTTGAGAAACATGGGATTAGACATCAAGTTTCATCGGTAAGAACTCCACAGCAAAATGGAGTAGTTGAGAGAAGAAATTGAATAATCAACAACATGGATAGAAAATTTCTCATTGAGAAATAACTTCAAGATAATTTTTGGAAATAATTAGTGATGAAATCAATATATATATAAAATAAAGTGTTATTATGTCCAAAATAAGAGAAAAATCTATATAAGCTATGGTGTGGAAGGAAGTCAACATTGAAGTACTTTCGAGTCTTCAGAAGTAAGTGTTTCATCCTCAATAAGGAGAAACACAGGAAGTTTGAATCCCATGGAGATGAAGGGATATTTATTGTCTACTAAAAAAAATAAAATCATATAAATTTTTCAATAAGTTTCTTGGAAAGTTTATTGAAATCCATGATGTAACCATAATAGAGAATGAGAAGAATCTTCAGCAAATACATGATCAGAATCATGAAGATAGTGATAAAGATATAAGCAGATCAGGGGATATTCTAGTTCCATAGAATGATTCAGAAGAAGAATCATATAATGATAAGGATGAGGATAAATAATTATCTACACATATACTAGCAAGAAGAGATGAAATTTATAGACAAAGCATAATTGGTGATCATACAACACTAGTATGGATAAGGAGGAAAAAGACTCTACAACACACATCATACTTATCATAGGTAGAGCTTAAATTTTTTAGTGAAGTGGATGGAGATGAGAATTGGGTTCAAGTGATGAATAGAGATATTGACCAAATTGAGAAGAATTATACATAGTAGATTGTTTTGAGGCCAATAGATAAGAATTTCATCAGGAAAAAATGGGTCTTTTTCAACTAAATGAATGAATATGTTGTTTTGATTTGAAACAAAGCACGAATAGTGTGCAAAGGGTACTCTCTGATAGAGAGTATCAATTTTGATGAAACATTTTTACCTTTTGTAATCCTAGATACAATTCTATTATTCTTGGACATAGTAGTGAAAAGAGAGTCCAAGTTTTTCTAGATGGATGTCAAGTCAGCATTTCTTAATGGGGTTCTGGAAGAAGAAGTTTATATTGAGCAGCCTGATTGTTTTCTCATTCATTAATATGGTAACATATTTTTTCATCTAATAAAGGATTTATTTGGTTTGAAGTAAGCACCAAGATCATGGTATTCAATACTATATCAATTTCTAAAAAATCTTGGTTTTAAGTGTAGTGGGGTTGATTATAATATATATGTCAACCATCAGAGTAATCAAAGGATGATGGTTTTGGTATACATCGATGACATAATATTCGGAGGATAAAATGAATCATAGTGCAAAACATTTTCCAAATTCATGAAAAGTGAGTTCTAAATGTCAATGATTGGTGAACTAACATTTTCCCTTGGTCTACAAGTCATGAAAGAAAATAATGGAATATTAATTTCTCAATCTAAATATGCCAAGGAGGTTTTCAGAAGATTTGTAATGGAAATTTTCAAGGACGTGATGACTCCAGTGGATGAATGGATGAAATTGTCATGAGATAATTAAGACAAAGAGGTTAATATCACAGAATATAATCATATCATTAAAATTCAGTTGTACTTAACAACTACATGACCATATATTTTTTTCCACATGTCAAGTAGCAAGATATCAAAGAAATCCCAAAGAAAGCCACATGATTGTAGTGAAAATATTAGTTCATTATATCAAGGGAATAGTAAACTTTGGTTTGGTGTATAATGATAAATCTCATCAAGAGTTATTGGGATATATAGGTGCAAATTGGGTCGGATTATCAGATGATATGAAATCAATGACAGGAGGTGCTTTCTATCTTAGTGGGTTGTGTATTTCTTGGTTGAGAAAGAAACAAGATTTCATTTCATTGAGCACCGCATAAACTGATTATATTGAGGATACTCAAGCATTAATATAGTTATTATGGATGAATAAGTAACTTGATGGTATGGTAATTGAAGTTAAGTCTCTGATTGGAATCAATTGTGATAATTCCAGTGTTATAAATCTTAGAAAAAATTCAGTCCATCACTCAAGAACAAAGAACATTGAAATTAAATATCATTTTATCAAGGAGAAGGTAGATAAAGGTCTTGTGAAGTTGGAGTATGTTCCCATAGGACTACATGTTGGAGGAATTTTAACACAATACCTCACCCAAAGAAGTATTTGAGATGCATCGACCAGCTCTGGGAGTTCAGTTGACTCCCTTCACTTGAAAAGGTGTGGATGTGAACCCCCTCTCCCTGAGGTATGGTGTGTTTTTTCCTAATGTTATAATATGTTTTCTTTACCCTATTTCATACCTAAAGTTAATGGACTTCAGATTTATTGAAAAAGGGGGATAAATTGTTCTATTAAATGATAGAAAATTTCTTAGTCAGGACACATAGAGAAGTTGACAGATGGAGCAGCGAGATAGGGGGAGCAGCGAGATAGGGGGAGTACTAAATCTGATGATGATATATGTGATCGATTAAAGTATATATATCATGATAGTAAGTTTTGTGATGAAACTAGTTGAATGGTTACATGAATTAAGTGATTCATTGATTAAATTTTCATTATACTCTTATTTCTCATGTCGAGCATTGCTCATGTGGTCTTAGAGTATGTGTTGAGTAAATCTTTGATCTCTATCTAAATCGCAATAAGTGAATGGTTATATAATATGTAAGAAGATTTCACGAGTTATCAAATGGTTAATAGTGGTCAAAAAAACCCCAAAGAGGGAGATTTGGGGGGGGGATCCTCAAGTTAACATTATAGAATTTTTGGGTTAATTGTGATTGTTGAAAAGGTAGATTTCCATGTTCATTTGTGGAGATCCGGAGATATTTTTGACAAACTATATTGACAAGGATCCATGAAAAATGAATGGATGATCTAGAGGTGGTAAAAAAAGATTGTATATAAGGTAGTGTAATTTTCCAGTGTTTTCCAAATTTTTGGGTCCCCAAATTGGAGAATGGAGAAAAGTTTTTTGGAAAATGGAGTGTGCGCCAGTGTTAAGGTGGTTTGAAAATTTGTGCACCATGAATTTTTCAAGATAAGTTCATCAAAATATGGAAAATTAAGTAAGGTAACACAAGTTATTTTTTGGCACACAGGGTCAGTTATGCGACAAAGGCTAGGGTGGTCAAGGCTTGCACGTTTGAGTGAAATTTGTGTGCCTCATGCAAAGGGTCACCAAAATTCCTATAAATAGGTGGCTACCCCTCTCATTTAGAACAAGCTCAACACTTATAGAAAATCAGATCTCTAGTCGTGCAAGTAGAGAGGGTCATGCAAGTAGGGAGTAAAGAAGGTATTTACATTAAAAGAAGAGAGTTGCGTGAAAGTTTCATGGTAAAAGGGAGTTGTGTGGTCATAAAGGATTAGTGCTTAATTATTGAGTTGAGTGCAAGTATTGATTAGTGAGAAAGTTGGGTTTTTTGTGACAAATGATACACTTGTGATCCATGCTTAAATTAGTGCTCAGGTCACCCTAGGGTTGTGCGAAGGTTGGAAGTTTCATAGTATATCTATAGTAAAGCAGTATTCATCAGTGGATGAATGTGGAACTTCAACAGATCATCTATCTATAGTTGAGGATATGGTATTCATGAAAATGAAGGGACCTACAATTCCATAAAATTTGGGTGGATCCCTACCAATAGTAGTTAGTGAAGGAAGAGGAATATAGTGATCCTTTCCATCGGTAGTGAGCTAGAGGAAGAGATACAGGGAGTGACCACTGGGAATGCATTGAGTAAACCCTAAATCTTGTAGAGGTAGTGATCTTAGGAATATAAGTGATTTATCATGAAAATTGTAATTTAGTATTGAGCCTTAGTGGATTTGGTACATTGTCACATAGTTGTTGTATGCTCCTTGTGCATATCCCAGTGAGGGTAAACCAAGTAAAATTATTGTGTCTTGTGCATGATTTAATTTTTGTTCATATATTTCTATAGGAGAAATAGAGAAGTGTGTTTTGTTTAACAATGAAACAAGATCAAAAGGGGCAGTAGTTTTAATCTGTCATACCCTGATTCACCCCCCCCCCCTCTTAGGGTATTTAAAATAGTGTACCTAACATTAATAATAATCTTTAGGTATTAAATTATGAAAACTAAATTTTGGAAATTGATAATGAATCAAAATTACATGACTTATTTAACACCTTGTGGAATCAATGCCTTGGTAACATAAATGAGAAACGTTTAATGAAGCTATATCAAGATGGTTACTTAGACTCTTTTGAGATTAACCCACTTTAAAGATGTCCTCCTTGGTTACAAGGAAATATGAACAACCCATCATTTGGTGTTTGATGTGAAAGGGCCACAAAGATTATATAATTGGTACACACTAATATATGTGGACCTTTTTAAGTAGAATATAGAGGTTGATTCTCATAATTTATCACTTTTATTGATGACTTGAGTAGGTATGGTTACATTTACTTGATGAGGAATAAGTTCGAATCATTTAATAAGTTCATGTATTTTAATAATGAAGTTCATATTTAGCTTGGTAAGAATATAAATAAACTTCAATTGGATCGAGGTGGTGAATATCATAGCCAATAGTTTATCTACTTTCTATGGGAGTATGATATTTAATCTCAATCCACTTTTTCATATACACCATAGTGTAATGGCATTAGAAAAATGAGGAATATTAATTTATTGGACATGTTATGGTCAATAATGAGTCACACAATCCTTCCATTATCCTTTTGAGGATATGCATTACAAGCGGAAGTATACATACAAACCGAGTACCAACTAAAGTAGTAAATGGTATTACATTTCAGTTATAGAGTACGAAAACCCCATTATGGTCACATACTCATGCATGGGGATGGGAGGTGTTTGATAAAGTGAGATCAAGAAACAAATTGTCACCTTGATCCATGTAGTATATATTTATATGTTATACCAAGGAAAAGAGGGGATGATACTTATATGATCCATCATATAAAAAGTTCATTGTATCTAGAAAAGTTGCATTCCTTGAGAGGGAATACATACTCAAGTAGGATAGTGTGATAAATCTTGAATTTGATGAATTTGATGCTCAAGATACACAAGAGTAAGTATATGAACAAATTCCACAAGTACCCATGGAATAAGTTATTCTTGAAACACAAGTACTATGTAGGAGCACCAGAGAGGTTAGAGAACTAGAAATATATGGTTTTCTAGTCACAGAAGATGGTGACTCATTATTGGTTGACAATAATGACCCTTTATCCAACAAGGAGGTAGTATAGAAATTTTAAGCTTCAAGATGGAAAGAATTTATGAATTATGAGAAAGATTCCATGTATCGAAACTAAGTTTGGGTTCTGATTGATCTTTCAGTACATTTAAATCCCATTAGTTACAAATGGGTATTTAAGAGAAATTTGAATATGGATGGTCTGGTTAGTACCTATAAAACATGGATAGTTCCTAAAGGGTTTATACAACATCAAGACATAGACTATGTTGAAAACTTATCTATAGTTTCCATGCTTATATCCATCAAAATTATGTTTTACATAGAAACTTATTGTAGTTATGATATTTGGTATATCGATATCAAAAGTTCTTTTCATAATGGGAACCTTTAGGAAGATGTGTATATTATATATATTTAAGGGTTTGTAACTCTATGAAATGATATAAAGGTATGAAAGTTTTCAAGATCCATTAATGGAATAAAAAATAATCTAGGTTATGGAATATTTGGTTCGATGAAGCTATAAAATAATTTGGTTTCAATAAGAAAGAATGTAATCCTTGTGTTTACAAGAGGTTTATTTGGATAATAGTTGTTTTTATGGTAGTATATGTTGATGACATATTACTAATTGTAAATAAGATATAATACTTATAAGATTTTAATTCATGGTTGAGAAAATGATTCTCTGTGAAGGAATTAAATAAATAAGTCTACATCTTAGCTATCAAGATCATGCGTGATATATCAAAGTGGCTTATTGGACTAAGTCAAAGTGTATATATTTAAAATATACTAAAGAGGTTCAGTATGGAACAATATAATAAGGGATTGGTTCTAGTGTCACATGGTATACATCATTCCAAGAAGATGTATCCTCAAACAAAATAGGAAAGAGATAGAATTAGTAAGATCTCATATGCTTTTGTGATGGGGTCTATCGTGTATTTCATCTTATGTATGAGCATTGATTTCACTTATGCTTTGAGTTTGATTGTAATATATCAAGTTAATCAAGGTTAACAACATTGGACTACTGTTAAGGATATCCTTAAGTATCTAAGGTGAACTAAGGATATATTCCTAGTGTGTGGAGGAGATATAGAGCTAGTCATCAAGGGATATATAAATTACATCTTTCAGACAAATCAAAATGATCTAAAGTCATAGTCAAGATATGTATTTTGTCATAATTAAGGAGAAGATCCTATTTTTATTAATTCAATAGTAGAATATAAGTATATTAATACTTATAATATAGAGAAGGAAGTATTTTGATTTCAAAATTTTGTCCAAGAGCTTAATGTAGTTCTTATCAGTCAATACCCTATCACAGTTTACTCTGATAACACTACAATAGTGGCTCTCTTCAAATATCCAAGTTCATATCAAAGGATAAATCATATACTTCATAAGTTATATCTCTTAAGGTATTCTTCTTAATGAGTTGAAGTTATAGTAAGTAGGGTATATATAGAAAAAAATGTACTAGACCCCTTTAAAAATGATATATTTATACAGAGGTGTGAGTATCATGTGAGAGCTAGTGGAATTAATGTTTTTAATAGTTGTATCTAGTAAAAGTGCGAGACTATTTCATTTTGTTCCCTATATCCAACTACTAAGTACTTGATTACATGTATTAATTTTATTGAATATTAATTAATTTTTTTATCACGTTATGATTTTTCCTCTACATAAAATAGCATGTTATAATGTCTTAAGGATACATGTCATGACTAAAGTACATATAAGTTCGTCATTATGATCGGATACTCTAGATTCTATGATAGTATTCCTTAAACCCATGTTTTATGGTCAAATAATAATTTTTTTATTGGAAACAAATTATACATATTATTAGGGTTAACAGGATCATAATACATTGAGACACATTCTTATAGTGTTAGGTCTTGGTAATATCTAAGAAATGAGGGTATGAGAATGGACCTGCCAGTAGGAAATCCACATTTTATATATCATTGGATGTTATTATTATCATATCTGTGTATTTATCCTTAGTATTTAACATTATAATTAATGGATATCATAATTTTCTTACTTGGATGTATCGATGAAAACTATGATGATATATACTCATGGTGAGTTAGGATATGTTGGGTATGTCATGAGTGATATTGTGTTAATGGATAACATGAGATTGTATTTATCCCTTTTTTTATTAATAGTTGTTGATATCTCAAGCCCTTTTATGGAAATAGAACTACCTAGACAAATCCATGGCCATGGTGTTTAGTGGGAAAGTTCATTTCTAAAAAGTTAAAGAAATATAAATCAAGCACATAGGTTGATGACATCGGTATGAAACCTAATTAATTATAGTTATCAGGATAAATAGATTATATTATATAGTAAGTATTCGTAATATGTTGTATGTCATTGTGACATTAACTTTTTTCTCTATGGGTGACTTCGCAGGTTGTTAAATTCTAACCTTGGACTTTAAGCGATTCTTCCTAATGTCACTGATAAAGAGTCCTAGAGGGTCACACACAAATTGTATCTATAATCTCAAACAAATTCAATAATGAATTTAACATGTTATAATAAATATAATTCCCACTTTTTTGTTTAATAATTATTTGAGTTTGGTTGATCGCCGAGATTTAATCATAAGTTATTAAAAAGAATAAGTGATTTAAATATTAACAAAAAATATTTATTTAAAAGGTTTTGTGAATATAATATTTATTATATTTGTCAATGAATAATTCAGTGATATTTATTTGTTAAATAAATAGTCATTATTCAAGGTTTAGTAAATGTTGAGGATAAGCAGACCAAGTTTAATAGTCTGATTGGGAATGATATAAATGATATTTATTTATTCTTAAGTGATGAACATGTCAAGTGAATAATGATTATATTATTATTATAAAATTAAATAAATTAAGAATTAAAGAATTATAAAGGATCTTGTGTGATAGTTTCTAAACCTAAACCTGCCTTTATAAATATTTAATTATATCACTTTCTATATACACACTTTTTTGTGCATAAAAAATAGAGAGAAGCTCTCTAAGTACTTAAAGGGAGTTATAGATATTAAAAGTGTTCTCTATCCTCTTCTTCTCTCAATACATTGATAGAACACCAATAGTTATGTATCCTCATAGAATAATTCTATTGCGATCAATCACAAATGACGTAAGTGGTCGGTATCAGCCATGCTAGCACCCAGTGATTCTACAGTGACGTTCAGAGATTATAGTTCATGTAAAGATCATATCTAGAGGTATTATATACTTATATCCTATATAAAAATTATGGTATGAAGATATTAAGTCAATTTTATTATCAATGAATAATTAATTAAAAGTTTAGGTAATTATAAATCTTCACATAAATTAATTATGAATTACATGTGAAGATACTTCTCTTCTAGTTATGGTCATTAATCTAGCCAAGTAATATATTAATTTTATTGGTCATGAATTCATTCTTAATGTACAGTAAATATTATTCATAAATTAAGATAAAAAATATTATATTCATATTCCATACAAGTTCTTCTTTTGCTCCTAAAACCTTCACATGTCTTAAAGAGATGTATTTGACATGAAAACCCATACCCTATTTCCCTGCTTAGTCAAATTCACTCTAATATCTTCTATAAAAAACATAAATATCTTAATAACAAGTTTTAGAAAAAAATTCATATATATAACCTTTCATAAACTTTATTTATAATTATTCTCTACATTTATATTAGTCAGTTATTACCTATTTTTGATGTCGGGTGTGGGTAATATTGATCATTTTGAACTAGTTTCATAAGTGTGGTGTTAGTATTCATCTTCTTCCAAATTTAATCATTACCAAAACATAATTTTACTATAAGGTATGATTTATAATGATTTATTAATATTAAATTTTCTTTTACATGTACTTTATTCTTTAACCTAGAAGATGAAATTGGCAATGAGCATTTTTCGGTGATTTTTAACCTATGAAGGGTGTTAACTTAATTAATGAGTTAAATATTGAGGTATAATTTAAAAAAACATAATAATTATTTAAATATTTTTATCATATTATACTATTAATTAATTTTTCATAATTATCCATTATAAAATTTCATATTATGTTTAAGTATGTGGTCAAATTGACTCAAACATGAACATACCATGATTAGTGGATGTTTATAAGGTGATTAAGTTACAATATCATTATAATAGTATCATAATGATATAATGTAGTGTTTATTAGTGTTATCTATCAAAATTATAAATAATTATAAGAATAATTGATGGATACAAAACAATTTCATATTATGAATAAATTGTTTTTCTCTTAGTTCTCTTATTTAAGACAGTTAATTTTATAATGATTATTTAGCATTAATATTATTAAGAGGATATTAAATTTTTATTAAAATAAAATTATTAGTATCATAAAAATCATATGTTTCTACTAAAATCATTTTCATGACCATCCTTATAAGTATGATGAAATGAAATACAGAAATAGATCATTCTACGGAGGTGGTAGTCCACACATACGCATGGATGATAATTTCATTTTCCATAGAATTGAGAAAATAAGTAATATTATTTATTATTTGAGAATCCAAAATATTTCAAAAATATAATAATTATATATTCAATTCTCTATTGGTATCATCCTTTTAAGGTGGTGAGGGAAAACAAAGCATGTTGCGTCATGGAGGCGGTAGTTCGCACAACATAGGATTCACATTTTTTTTCTAAATGAAAATAGAAAGGGTGGTTAATAATTCTAACATAATATTAATAACACACCATTATAATAATTATAATTATTTTATAATTATTATATGGAAAAAATAAATTTAGATAATAGTAAAATCACATAAATAAATATAAAAAAAAGAGAGGTTAAGAACTTATACCTCACTTCTTATATTATCTTCTTTGCGAAGGGGATTAAACCATTAAGGGAAGGTATTTCAAGAAGAAAATAACCTCATTAATATGTATAAGAGTTTTTAGGAGAGTTTTGGGTTGATTTTTTCTTAACTTCATGGGTTTTAGTTTGAGGTTAAGTGAGGGAAAGAGTGCCCCTTTCATAAGTGAAAAGGAGTGGTATTTTTGTAAATATCCAAACCTTTTCAATAATGGGAATTCACTCTCAAGGAAAGTGGCACAAAAATTGAGAAATAATCTATTATATAATATACAAGGTTGATTCAAATTTTAAAGACTCAATTATTAACATATTGTAAACATGTTAGGCTATTTGACTCTAAGGTTACTCATTTTTACCATTTTAGTTTTCACCATGGTAACTAGTTTCTACCTGGATAGTTTATACCTAGGTAGTAATTATAATATGATTTATACAAAATTATCCCAAATTTTAAATACATTTTTTATTCAGCTTTTAAAAATTATAAAAAAAATAAAATACTAAATTTATAATGTGTTAATTTTTTTTTTGAAAAATATAACTTAAATTATAAAATGTAAAATATTGGTTTATAAATTAAAAAATATATTTTCAAAATGATATATTAAATTATAAAAAAACATATTTTTTATTATAAAAAGGTTTCTTAAATTTCCAATTCATACTTATATACTAATAATGTCAAAAAATTCATGTGATTTTCAAAAACGGTATTTTACACTATTCACTTAAAAATTAATATTTTATAAAAATCCAAAAAAAATCATATTAATATGATAATGAAATTTTAAAAAAAATGAATTTATTTTTAAAAAAATAATATTTATAAATTTATAAATTTATAAATTATCTTTTAAATAAAAATATAATATATTAAAAGAAAACTTCTTTTATTAAAAAATTGGCATTTTTAAACTTCAAGTGTTTTTAATTTTATTTCATATATATTTATAAATAATTAAATATTAATATATTAGTTTATAAATCTAAATATTACCTATTATTATAAACTTTTAACTATGATCAATTTAATTTATTAAGGTAAAATAATATACCCCTTTTAAAATGGTTCCTCGAAAGGAATCCTTTCTTTTAAAATATTAATTAAAGAAAAATAATAATATGTAATTATTTTAATTAATTATTATTATTTATTTACTAATGATTATATTCTTAATTGAATTTTATTATGTATCAGTTATTTTTAGTAGTGTATTGCATTAGTTTGGTGTTGCGCGTGATAGAAGCTATCGAAGATAGTATAAATTTAAAGGATCCAAAATCTTGATTCATTACATTCTACCACCCATAAATAAATGTTACCCTCATAATTTTAATTATTAATCATTGATAAAATTAGATGAGGTTAATCTTAACATATACATCATTCGGGATATAACTTATAATATTACATCTACCTTACTCTTTTAGACTATACTAACTTACTTATCTCTCTTCAAACAACATTTTCCATTCATACAATAATATACCCAAGTATGTATATAACCTAATTGTATATTCTCCATAACATACTTTTCACAAAAACTATTTGAATCTCTAAGACATTAAACCATAGGAATATCATATAAGCCTCCAAAAAGTTACTCTATATTTAACCCAAAAATATATAAAAAACTATTTCATAAAGTCACAAACTAGTAAATATATATCATAGTCCAAAAATTTAGATAAAAAACACCAAAAAATGTAGCATCCCCAACCCGATTAGCCACTCAAACAATTATAGTGGGCTGGGTGACACTGGACATAGGCGCACCTCTCTGAACTCTAAAGGTTAGTGACTAGTAGTGAGTGTGTAGAGAGGTATAGTAGGAAGGATATACCCTATGTGAATGATATAATACTAGATCAAGTAATAATATATAACATGTAGTGGAAAAGTAAGACTCAGCAGACTCAAACCAAACTCGCCAAAGGAGGAAGCATGGTCAGTATACAATAGCGGAATAAAAATAAACAAAAGCAGCGAAAAACTAAAAAGATCAACATGCTAGCATACCACTTGTAGTACAACTAAAATAGTAGAGCATGCATATATGTTAGGTCATAAAATTCAATATAAAAAAATGCTCACCCATGGTCGACCACTGTAGTTATATACATATGAAAGTAGCATGATGAAACTGAATAGAAGATAAAAAGAAAAACTCAAAAGTAACTCCTACAAGGGAAAGGACCTCAAGGTCCCTTGACAGCATCCCATGCAAAGTATCACTATGATACATCTCCTAATATTGGTCCTTTACCTGAACGCAAAACCATAAAGTCTACATGTGTCCTGAAGGGCCCATGTAGGATGTGAGAATGAGTCTCAATTGGGTACCACCCAAGTGTGCATACCCAACATAAGTGTTTAAGTAGGCATGTAATACAGAAAAATAAACAAGCAGTATAATGAAATATTTAAACAAGGCTTCCATGGTGCTCAACAACCACCAGGAAACCATCACCTGCCTCAACCAACACCGGAATATTTGAATATGAGAAGGTACTTGGCCCATGGCCCAAGGTACCTCTGATGTCATGCATCCCAGGTGAGCCCTAAGGTTCCACCTCAAAATAAGTAACCCAACACCACGTGCCTCCTAACACCTTTTGTTTCAACTAAGTACCTATATCCTGAAGGCACTCCCCAACAGTAGTAATCGATCCCTCAGACCCCTGCTCAAAAGAATTCATCAGCTCAAATCCCAACATCCGGAGGCACAACAATATTTGTACTCAAATAATAACCACTATTGGATCACAACACGACGTCCTGAGAAACATTGATATCTATTCTACAAAATAAATCTAGGACCATGGCCTCAATATGGTGAGCCCTAGCCTCCAAATGATAGAATCATTGCTATCAAATAAAGGCCCCTCACCTTCCATGTGGATTTCTATAGTAATCACCCCCAAACACATTTCTGAATCCACACTACCGGGGGCCTCTACCCGCATGATTGGTCAAAACCACGTCATCGCAAAGTCAACTTGTGTGTACATGACTCAATTTGGAACTTTGGACATCATAGGTGAGTGAAAATCACATAATAAATACCAAATATATATCAACATTGGAACCTCGTGCACCTACAACTATGTCACTCAAGTATGATGGCCATGTCATCCAATATCATGTGTTATGCCCTACCTGACGGCCTCACCACCTAAATCGACATCTGGGACACCCAATCCTGTGATCAAAATCACTCAATTAATTTAGTCAAACCCCAACTAGATGATCAATATCACCTCAATCCTAATGTCCTAGCCACCTCAATCTCAGGCCAAGCCCAAACATACGATCAGCATTGCCTCAATCCTGATAGCCTAGCCACCTCAATCTCAGGCCAAGCCTGTTATGACCCCATGGATCTCATCACATGTAAGTTATCATAATCAAGCACATATATATACAAATAAACTAACTTCAAACATGAAATTCAATTTAAAAATATTGAATTGCATAACTAAACAAAAAAACAATTTAATATAGAGGTCTTGAATTCCTCCTAATTGAATAACCAGACTAATTCAGTTTAAACAATTCAATTTAAAAGAATTTATCACCCCCAGCCAAACCGCCCAAGGAGTGATGACCTTTAACCCATCCTTACTCAAGTGAAAATAGTAAGGTCATGCCTAGAGGCATCCCATGTAGTCATACGTTCAATTTTATATCAAGAAATGGGGTTTTGTCTCAATTACCCAAAGGCACACTAAAGGCCAAACCACCCAAATGTATGCAAAAAAACAAAAATTAATCTATGAACCACCAACCTTGGACTCATATACATAGTCTCATCCAATATCGATATCTAACACTAAGAATATTGGAGATGATCTGAGTTTTCATCGAGCACCATAAAAATAGGGTAAATCGACTCAAACATATTTAGTGCTCTTTGAAGCAAAAGAGAAATAAATAAGAGGCTAGGGTGAGGTTAGCCTTATCGATGCGGTTTTATAGCCTCTGATGGATCAAAGAACAGATCAAAGATTATGAGATGGGAGTAAATATGGTGGAAGGGGGGTCTTTATCAGTGATGATAAATATACCCTTTATCAGCGCTAAAGAATGAGCTGATAAAGGGGTACCCTTTATCAGTGCTAAATTTAGCACTGATAAAAGTTTTTAATAAAATATATTATTAATTTATATAAAATTATTATATTTATATTCAAAAATAATGTTTATTTGTATACATTAAATAAAAACGCTTGTTTATAATTAATATTTTTTTTTAATAATTCAAATTTATATATAATGTTTTAAAAAAAGTGTTTCTAAGATTATAATTTAATATTTATATATATATAATTATATGATTATAATAAATTTCATTAAATAATGAATATATTTATTATATTTATTAGATTGATTGTATTCATTATATTCATTATATTTGTTATATTTATTATATATTTATTATATTTATTATATTTATTATATTTATAATTAATATATTAATTAGATTTATTATATTTATTATATTTATTAGATTCATTAGATTTAAGAGATTTATTAGATTAATTATATTTATTTATTTTATTTTATTTATTTTATTTTATTTATTTATAATCAATATATATATATTATAATTATTAAATATATATGTGTTTACAATGAATTTGGTCAATAAATATATTGATCAATCATGCATGCAAATATGTTATGTATCATCATGAATGTTCATTTATACATTAAACCCTTCTTATTATTCATGATGTCCATTGATGTCTTGCTTTTTTATTATGTATATTTTATTCTTAGGTGTATATGATTAATACATGTTACCCATATATATTATTATGTTCTAAAAAATAATTATAAAATTACATTAAATATATTTAAATAATAAATATATTTATTGTATTTATAATTATTAAACTTTTAATATATATAAATACTTTTTAGATATATTTATTTTTAATTATAATTATAACTATATATATTTAAATAATTATAAAATTACAATAAATACATATATTATAATTTTATAAATATATATATACATATATATTTATAATTTTATAAATATATATTTATATATATACAAATATTTATAAATATATTTATTTATAGTTATAATTATAATTACAAATAAATATATATATTTAAATAATTATAAAATTATAATAAATATTTTTATTATACTACTTATAAAGTTGTAAATATATAATTAGATAAATATATTTATAAATAAATACAAATATTTATAAATATAATTCTATAAAAATGTAGATATATTTAAATAATTAAAAAATTATAATAAATATATTTATTATATATATTTATAAAATTTTAAATATATTTGTTATAATTTTATAATTATTTATATATATATATATACTTGCAACTATAAATAAATATTTATTTATTATAATTTAAAATTATAAATAAATATTTATTTATTTAGTAGTTATAATTATAAATAAATATATATTTATTTAAATAATTATAAAATTATAATAAATATATTAATAAAAATATAAATATTATAAATATAAATTGTTTATAATTTTATAATTATTTAAATAAATAAATACATATTCATTTATAATTATAATTATATATATATATATTCATACAAAAAATTATAAAATTAGAAGAAATATAGTTATATATATCTATAATCTTGTAAATATATATATAATTAATATATTTATTATATATATTTATAAGATTATAAATATAATAAGTATATTTCTTATAAATTTATAATTATTTAAATAAAAATTTTATAAATATATATATATAGTTACAGTTATAAATAAATATATATATATATATATATATTTATCATATATATAATATTATAAATATATATAATAAAAAAATAGTAATATTGTATCTTTATGAGTGTTTTTTTAGCGCTTATAAAGGCCTATTTTTATCAGCACTAAAAAAGCACTTATAAAAGGAGTCTTTGCCAGCACTATATTTTTAGCACTGATAAAGACATTTTTTATCAGTGTTTTTTTAACACTGATAAAGATAGTCCTTTATCAGTGCTTTTAGCTAGCGTTGATAAAAGTTTCACCAGTGTAGTACCCCCGGTTTCTGGTATGTAACCCTTTCTTGATGTTTTTCATGGTTTTAAAGTCAAGGGTATTAAATGAGAGAGTCGGGAGAACTTGGAATGGTGTTTGGAGGCAAAGGGGAAGTCGCACGGTCGGCACACGGTTTGTCTAACCGTGCGGCCAAACCGTGCGCAGTGGGCCTTGGAGGCAGTGGCTTCTGCACGTTTGGTGCACGGTTTGTCTAACCGTGCGGCCAAACTGTGTGAGAAGGGTGGTCGAGGCAGTAGCCAACGCACGATTAGCGCACGGTTTGTCAAACCGTGCGGACTAACCGTGTGGTCACTTAAAGTTAGATCCTAAAATTGTGGATCTAACTCTTTTTGCCTTTAATTGCCTTGTTTAAACCTCCTAAGAGACCCCAACTCAGGATTACTCTCCCTTGAAGGTTGGAAGACTTCTCCCAAGCGTTCTGGAGGCGATTCGAAGGTTTCTCTTGGCGAATCAAAGCCGGATTCTTAAGGTAGGTTATCGTTCTTGATCGGTTTCTTAGATCTACTTAGATATACTTCTCCTCTTCTCTTGTTTTCTTATATCTATGCCCATTATGGGAAGATCTAAGGGTGTGGATGCCAAATATGACAAGATTTGGTCTTGGTTGTGTTAGGAGAAGAGATCTAAGGAGGGTTTTTGGAGTTTTTACCCAGTGTTCTTGGCATTCTTTGTCCGTCGGTTGGTTTCGCCCAAGTTGTTGAAGAAGGTGGCTTCACTCTCGATTCCTCTTTCTTAGAACTTGAAGTCTTAGTTCAAATTGATTTATTTTCTTGGTTTTGATTGTGAAATTGTGGTTCAAGACATGTTATAAATCTTCTTTAGTGATGATTTATGGGTTTTGATGAAACTGTGGAAATTGAAAGAATGGTTGTGCAGAGTGTTTTGGTTTATTGATTTTAAAATAGTAATTTTAAAATATGGTTTTGTTGTATTTGGAAGATGGTTAACGGGAAAAAGGGTTTTCAATAAAAGGGTGATGCTTTATTGAATGGTTTTGAACACACTTGGTTCTGGGCATGGATTGCATGGGTTGTGGTGTGTGTTCATATGCATTGGGATGGATAAGGGTGAGAAGTCCCCCCATAAATAGGTTGGGACGGATAATGTCATGAAGTACCCCCATCAAGGTAGTCCACTAAGTGACGGCTTAGTGGAAGGATAACTCACCACTCACGAGTATAGGGAGGTCTAGGTTGCATGCATGGTTGGTTGTGTGGATTTGTGGAATAGAATGAATGTGCCAGAATGGAAATGTGAATTTGATTGGAAACTTTGCTTGGTTACTTTGTTGAAAAATGGTTTTGTTGGAAAAATGGATTTGACATGGAATTTTCTATATTGTGAACTGTTTTGGAATTGTTTCATATAAATTGTTTTATATAAATGTGCTAACATGTTTTATCCTAGAGGCATGGGTTGGGAAGTCGTCGGGGAAAACCTAATGAGTTTCATTACTCACCCCCTGCTTTGGCACATTGGTGCTTTTGCAGATGTCATATACTGGGACGTTGTC
This sequence comes from Viscum album, assembly GCA_963277665.1. Lineage (NCBI taxonomy): Eukaryota > Viridiplantae > Streptophyta > Magnoliopsida > Santalales > Viscaceae > Viscum > Viscum album. The sequence continues at coordinate 1,999,960,776 of OY728150.1, read as the reverse complement.
AAAGGTAAAGTGTCACATGTTTAGAGCACTGCTTCGTGATACTTGGGCTGGTTTGTGATGTTGGAGCTTGGAGCTTGTGGAGCATGGAGTTGTGTTGTTGTCTTGTAGTATTTGATTTGTCTTTACGCTGTTTACTCTGATTTTTTAGTGTTGGTTCCCATTGTGGTACTCTTGGTTGAATTTTTTGATAAATAAATGGTTGAGTTTTTTGAGTTTTATCATGCATCATTAGTATATTTTTTGGTTATGGTTGTTGGCTCTGTGGTATGTTTTTAAAGGGTAAATCGTCCCCCACTTGTTTTGAAACCCTTCGTCATTTATTTCCAGTCTTTGGCGCCTTGGGGATGTCGCTTAAGGCCTGGTAATGACTTGTTGAGCTCTCAATCCAATGAGAATTGGTGGGTCATTACAAATGGTATCAGCTTGTTCGGTCCTTGCCTAACAAGTGGTCATCGATGTTCTTGTCCTGGAGTTGAAATTCCTTCTTGTCTATTCCTTGGGTGATCATCTTAGATAGGAGTAGGATTGTCGGAACATGAAATGTATAGCATAAAAGGACGTAGCTAACCCGTTTATGCTGAACTTCAAGTTACCAGGGTGTTGGTTACATAAGTGTTTGGGATACACTTCTAGAATGTTGCAAACCTCATTGTCATGGGTTTAGCCAATGAGATGAGCATGACATGCATTAGAGGAATGACTTCCCACTAGGATGGAATATCTCATTGTGAAGAATGATTTATGATTTTGGGCAAGGTGAAAATTTTTGAAAAATGCAGAAATTGATTTTCAAATGGATGATTTTGAAAAGTGGATATTTGGTATATTTTGAAAACGGGTGGATTTTCAAAAAGTATGTGGGATGTTTTCAAAAATGGATGAATATGTGGAAAAACTTGATGAATAGAAACCAATTATGTGATAATTGATGTGATAGAAATTGAAATGTTAAGCCTTCAGTTGCTAGGAAGTGAGACTAATGGTGTGCGTTGTTTGTATAGAAAATGGCACCTGTTAGGCGTCATAGAAACCAACCCAAAAAAGCTGTGGAGAATGTGGTTGCACATAAACCACGTGTGAACCAAGATCTGGTTCAGAGTATCGTTCAAGCATTCCAGGTTGTGGACACAGGGAATTGGAGGGATGATTCAAGGCATGTAGACCATTCCGTCCAGTTCCAAAAGTAGAATCCACCCATCTTTTGGGGTGATTCTGAGCCAGAAAGGGTGAAGGTGTGGCTGAGTAGGATGAATCGTATCTTCAATTTCATCAACACGCCAGTAGAACTGAAAGTAAAGTTGGCGACATATATGCTCGAGGATCTTGCACTTCAGTGGTGGGATTTAGCGGTACAGGCTAAATTGGATGAAGGCCTTACATGGGAGGATTTTGAAGAATTTTTTAACAAACAATTCTATCCTCACACGTTCAAGATCCAGAAAACGATGGACTTCTTCAACTTGAAACAAGAGAGACTCTCTGTTACAGAGTATGCAGCCAAGCTCATGAATTTAGTCTATTTTGCACCAGAGGTTGCGGCAAGTGCTTCTTTAAAGGCACGCATCTTCGAATCGGGGCTAAGGTAGGAGATTCGATCGAAGATTGTGGTGATTTGTATTACGGATTATACAGAGATGGTGAACAGAGCAACGGTTGCTGAACGTGATATCTCGGGATCGATAGGAGGAAGCATGATGATACCCACGGGAACGGGTGGGAACTTTAATGCTGGGAACAAGCGGAAGAGGGACACCTACTTCCAAGGTGGGAGTGCGAATCAGAATCAGATGGCTAGATCGGTGAATATTCCTCCATGAACCATGATGAAAGCTAGGTGTTTTCAATGTGGATCTAATGATCACATAAAGTGAGAGTGTACGGCACAACCTAGACGATGTCACAATTGCAAGAAGATGGGGCATCTATAGCGCTATTATAAAAATACTCTGAGGTCGGGTGCACGTAACACTTCCCAGGCGTCGTAAGCATCGTATGCTTCGATAGGAAGAGGATAGCAGAGTCAGTCTCGTCAGCATAATAGAGCTAGCCATGGTGATTCTCAAAATACCATGACTCCTCAACCAGGGCAATCTCAGCAAGGCAATAAGGAGAACAGTGCAGCGACGAAGCAATTGTATAGAGCTGAGTAGATGATTGTTGATGATCAGGTTGGACCATCAACAGTAAGAGTTATGATTCTTTTGAATTATACCTTTTTTCAAGTGTTTTTTGATACTGGTGCATCACACTCCTTCATTGATTCTCGTGTTGTTGACTTTATATGTTTAAAACTGGAAATGATGCCTTCTGTCTTGAAACTGCAAACTCCTCTTGGTGAAAGAGAATGTTAAGCCTTCATGTGTAGAGCATGTGCTATAACTATTGATGGAGATGCGATGAAATGTGATTTCTCTATGCTGGAGATGGATTTCTATGATATAATCCTGGGTATGGATTGGTTGACAAGGTTTAAGACCCACATCGACTGTTATAGGAGAATGGTTAGTTTCACGACGGAGGACGTAATCGACCATATCTTCAGAGGAGAGAGGATGGTGAAGAAAGGTGTGAAGAGCTTTTTGGCACCAATGGTGGGAACGATCTCTTACCAATTGGTAGTTTTGACTTTGGCATCATTGGAAGAGATCGCGGAAAATAGTTTTCCAGCTGTGGTGGATCAATTTCCTGATGTTTTTCAAGAAAAATTCTCAGGATTACCACCTGTAAGAGAAGTGGATTTTACGATTGATCTCCTTCTGGGGACCAAGTCCTATCTCACTTCCATCTTATAGGATGGAACCAAAAGAGTTACAGGAATTTAAAGTGCAGTTGGAAGAACTGGAAATCAAAGGTTTTATTCATCCAAGCGTGTCTCTATGGGCAGCGCCAGTTTTGTTTGTAAAGAAAGTAGATGGAACTTTGAGGCTATGTATGGATTATCGTAAACTTAACCAAGTTACGATAAAGAATAGATATCCACTTCCATGCATTGATGACCTGTTTGATCAATTGAGGGGAGCTCAATGGTTCTCCAAAATTGACTTACGGTCAGAATATCACCAGTTGCAATTTCAAAAGGAGGATATTCTGAAGACAGCCTTTAGAAGTAGATATGGCCACTACGAATACGTAGTCATGCCTTTTGGTTATACGAATGCACCAGCGGTCTTCATGGCTTTGATAAATCGGATATTTAATCCATATCTGGATTCTTTTATCATGGTGTTTATGGATGACATATTGGTGTATTCAAGAACAAGGGCTGAACATGAGCAACACTTGGCGATAGTGTTGGAAATCTTGAGGGACCATCAGTTGTATGCCAAACTGTCAAAGTGTGATTTCTAGATACAAAAAGTACGTTTTCTGGGCCATTTCATTTCTGAGAAAGGTGTTTTAGTGGATCCAGAAAAGATAGAGGTTGTTCTTTCTTGGCAACCGCTGAAGAACGTCTTTGAAATATGAAGTTTTCTTAGTCTAGCTGGTTATTACCGACGCTTTGTGCGTGACTTTTCACGACTAGCTTCACCCATGATAGCTTTGACAAAGAAAAACAGTGCATTTCAATGGAGTGAGGAATGTCAGAAATCTTTTCAAGAGTTGAAAGTTCACCTTACATCAGCACCCATCTTGATTTTTCCAGAATCAGGACAGGGGTATGTGGTGTATTGTGATGCTTCGGGAACAGGTTTGGGTTGTGTTCTCATGAAAGGAGACCATTTTATTGCTTATGGCTCAAGGAAATTGAGAGTGCATAAGAAAAATTACTCAACACATGATTTGGAGTTAGCTTCAGTTGTCCATGCCTTGAAGACATGGCATCATTATCTCTTTGGTGAGAAGTTCACTGTGTTTACAGATCACAAAATCCTGAAACACATTTTCTCACAATGATATTTGAATCTGAGGCAGAGGAAATGGATGGATTACCTTCAAATGTTCGACTTTGACTTGATGTATACACCAGGTAAGGGCAATTCGGTGGCCGATGCATTAAGCAGGAATTGGTATGCTCAGTTGGAAAAGGAAGCTTCAGATGAATGGCAGTTGATGTCGATCTTAGCTGATATGCATGTAGAATGTGAAAACCAAGGTGATGTTATAGTTTTATTTTCATCTACGCTTGTTCCTGAACTGGTAAAAGTGGTCAAAGAGGCACAAACATCTAATGCGGAATGTTTGATAATGAGTTCAAAACTCAATGGTGGGGAGACCAATGATGGCTGGAAACTGGAAGCGGGTTCAGTTTTGTGTTTCAGAGATTGTATGGTTGTACCTATAGTTTGTCAGGAAAAACTCCTTAATGCTTACCACCATTCAAGATGGGTTGTATATCTGGGTACACAGAAGATGTATAAGGAACTAAAGGTGCAGTTTTGGTGGAGCGGCATGAAAAGAAAGGTGGCCGAATTTGTCTCGTGATGCTTAACTTGTCAGCAGGTTAAAGAAGAGAATCAGAGACCACTGGTATGTTACAGTCTTTACCAATCCCAGTATGGAAATGGGAGCAGATAGCAATAGATTTTGTTACAGGTCTTCCGATAACGGTCCGGAAACACGATGACATTTGGGTGATAGTGGATCATCTAACCAAGTCGGGCCATTTCATCCCAATTCATGAAACCCATACGGTGGAAGATCTTTCAAAATCTATATCCAGGAAGTGGAAAAAAGACATGGTGTACCAGTTTCTATTGTCTTAGATAGAGATCTGAGGTTCACATCTCGTTTCTGGAAATCCTTACAACAAGCCCTTGGGACTCAGTTGACTATGAGCACGGCGTATTATCCTCAGACGGATGGGAAATCTGAGAGGATGATACAGACATTGGAATACATGTTTCAGGCTTGTGTAATGGATTTTGGTGGCTCATGGGAGAATCATATACCCTTAGTGTAGTTCTCATACAATAACAGCTATCAAGCCTCAATACGCATGGCTCTGTTTGAAGCATTGTATGGACGTCCTTGTCGTTCTCCACTTTGTTGGGTGGAAACAGGTGAGACTTCACTAATTGGGCCGAGCCTTGTCCAAGAAACAATGGATAAGATCTAGTTGATTAGAAAGAGGATGGAGACGGCCCAGAGTTATCATAAATCTTATGCGGATCATCACCAAAGACCGTTGTTGTTTGCAGTGAGTGATCATGTCTTCTTGAGGATCTCTCCAAGACTTGGACAACGTCGTTTTGGGAAGCAGTGAAAGTTATCTCCTCAATATATAGGCCCTTTTGAGATACTGGAATGGGTTGGCAAGGTGGCGTATCGGTTGGCGTTACCACCATGGTTCAGTTCGGTGCATAATGTGTTCCATGTATCTCAATTGAAGAAGTATCAGTCTGATCCTGACCATGTGATCAGATGGTATAATTTTGACCTAGAGCTGGATGCTTCGTTGGTACATATCCCGGTGCATATTGTGGACAGGCAGGATAAAGTCTTGCGTGGAAAAAGCATCATCCTAGTGTGTGTTTTGTGGCAACATGGTCAGATTCAGGAAGAGACTTGGGAACGTGAGAAAGAAGTGAAAGAACAGTAGACAGAACTCTTTCAATCAAGCGATGGTTTTCTACTTTTTGAGGACGGAAAGGCCAATGGTGGAGAGAATGCAGTACCCCCAGTTTCTGGTATGTAACCCTTTATTGATTCTTTTCATGGTTTTAAAGTCAAGGGTGTTAAATGGGAGATTCGGGAGAACATGGAATGATGTTTGGAGGCAAAGGGGAAGCCGCACGGTCGGTGCATGGTTTGTCTAACCGTGTGGCCAAACCGTGCACAGTGGGCCTTGGAGTCAGTGGCTTCCACATGGTCATCACACGATTTGTCTAACCATGCGGCCAAACTGTGCGAGAAGGGTGTCTGAGGTAGTATCCAACGCACGGTTAGCACACGGTTTGTCAAACCGTGCGGACTAACCGTGCGGTCACTTAAAGTTAGATCCTAAAATTGTGGATCTAACTCATTTTTCCTTTAATTGCCTTGTTTAAACCTCCTAAGTGGACCTAACTCGGGATTACTCTCCCTTAATGGTTGGAAGACTTCTCCCAAGCATTCCGGAGGCGATTCGAAGGTTTCTTTTGGCGAATCGAAGCCGGATTCTTAAGGTAGGTTATCGTTCTTGATCGGTTTCTTAGATCTACTTAGATCTACTTCTCCTCTTCTCTTTTTTTCTTAGATCTATGCCCGTTATGGGTATATCTAATGGTGTGGATGCCAAATATGACAAGATTTGGTCTTGGTTGTTTTAGGAGAAGAGATCTAAGGAGGGTTTTTGGAGTTTTTACCCGGTGTTCTTGGCGTTCTTCATCCGTCGGTTGGTTTCACCCAAGTTGTTGAGGTAGGTGGCTTCACTCTCAATTCCTCTTTATTAGAACTTGAATTCTTAGTTCAAATTGATTTATTTTCTTGGTTTTGATTGTGAAATTGTGGTGCAAGACATGTTATAAATCTTCTTTAGTGATGATTTATGGGTTTTGATGAAATTGTGGAAATTGAAAGAATGGTTGTGCAAAGTGTTTTAGTTTCTTGATTTTAAAATAGTAATTTTAAAATATGGTTTTTCTGGATTTGGAAAATGGTTTATGGGAAAAAAAGGTTTTCAATAAAAGGGCGATGCTTTATTGAAAGGTTTTGAACACACTTGGTTTTGGTCATGGATTTAATGGGTTGTGGTGTGTGTTCATATGCATTGGGATGGATAAGGGTGAGAATTCCCCCCATCAATAGGTTGGGAAGGCTAAGGTCGTGAAGTACCCCCATCAAGGTAGTCCACTAAGTGACGGCTTAGTGGAAGGATAACTCACCAATCGTGAGTATAGGGAGGTCCAGGTTGTATGCATGGTTGGTTGTGTGGATTTGTGGAATGGAATGAATGTGACAGAATGGAAATGTGAATTTTATTGGAAACTTTGCTTGGTTGCTTTGTTGGAAAATGGTTTTGTTGTAAAAATGGCTTTGACATGGAATTTGCTATATTGTGAACTATTTTGGAATTGTTTCATAAAAATTATTTTATATAAATGTGCTAGCATGTTTTATCCTAGAGGCATGGGTTGGGAAGTCATTGGGGAAAACCTACTGAGTTTCATTACTCACCCCCTTGCTTTGGAACGTTGGTGCTTTTGCAGATTTCATATACCGGGACGTTGGCAAAGGTAAAGTGTCACGTGTTTAGAGCACTGATTCATGATACTTTGGTTGGTTCGTGATGTTGGAGCTTGGAGCTTGTGGAGCATGGAGTTGTGTTGTTGTCTTGTAGTCTTTGATTTGTCTTTCTGCTGTTTACTCTGATGTTTTAGTGTTGGTTCCAACTGTGGTACTCTTGGTTTAATTTTTTGATAAATAAATGGTTGAGTTTTCTGAGTTTTATCATGCATCATTAGTAGATTTGTTTTTTATGGTTATTGGCTCTGTGGTATGTTCTTAAAGGGTAAATCATCCCTGACTTGTTTTGAAACCCTTCGGCATTTATTGCCAGCCTTTGGTGCCTTGGGGATGTCGCTTAAAGTCTAGTATTGACTCATTGAGTTCTCAAGACAATTAGAATTGGTGGTTCATTACAACCAGGTTTTATAAAAAAAACCCTAACTTTCTCCTTCCTCACACCCCTCAAGCTCTCGCGGAAGCTGATCATTGCCGGCGTGCCTCCTCCTCCTCCTCCTCCACCTCCTCCACTCCTACTTCCTCTCTATTGTGAACCACACCTCCATGGTGTGCCTCTCCTTCTCCGTGAACCAGACCATCGTGCGCCTCTCCTCCACTGCGCACCACACCTCCGTCTTGTGTCACACATCCATCGTGCGCCTCTCCTCTACTGTGTGCCTCTCCTCTGTCGGCGTCTCTCCTCCATTGCGCAACTCTCCTCCACCTTGAACGCACCTCCGCCGCATGTTAATCCACACCTTCGTGGTGAGTTTTCCCCTCTTAGTCATCTTTTTTGTCTTGTTTGCATGTAATTATAGTTTGACATTAATGGTGTGTTTTGAATTGTATGGGCTAAACGCCACACTGAAACTCATGATCGTTGGTGGTCCTTGTTTGTGCACTAAATGAATTGCATGTTGGTTGGTGTTCCTCTTCATATTTTTTCCTTTGATTTTGTGTGACTCAGTTATGGATTTCAAGTGTGATTCTACTAGATCATAGTGTAATTTCTTTTTAATGATGAGGATTTTTGTCATTGATTGGGGATTTGAAATTATTATTGGATTAAGGTGTTTCATTGTATGATGCTTATAGAAATGAAGATTTCACATTGATAGCCATGTTGTATGGGATGATAAATGAATTTCCTACTTATGGGAATTTTTCAGGATATATCATTAAAGGAAGTCATGGGTGTCCCATCTTTGAATAATGTAATGCCCCGACCCCAGTTACCCAGAGTCGGTGCATTATTATGTAACACTGGCATGATCACAAAAGATCAAGTCTCGAAAGACTGATTAGTTTAGTAGCATTTGAAACACTAGATATATTCATAAATGTTACATTACATCATAAAGTGAAAAATCACAATAACATAGTCTCCATAGTCCACACTCATATCTCCTTCAGACTATCCTTGCAGGTCAGTCATAAAATATTTCTTCACATCCTGGGAAAATAAAACATAGAAAGGGGTGAGCTCAGATGCTCAGTAAGGAAAACAATATAGCGGAAACTTTCATAAATAAACATAAACATTTAAGGTGATGTATAACTAAAACAACAGCCTTTTAAACTTGAACTTCAGTATAATATAGAAAAAATAAAATGAAGTAATGTCATTTACTTATTCACATGGATATTCTACTAGTCGAATAATCACATGCAATATCAATAACCACTTTCATAATTATGGAATGCATAAGGACATACTATCATAACCACGTAACCAAGGCCTCGTGCTAAGACTACAAATAAGATTTTGTCAAGGCCTCGTTCCAAGACACTAGTTTGTCTCATGAGACCTACTGATGCATCAAGGAGCTATAGCAGGCTCCACCCATCACTTATTAAGTCCAATGAATTCCTCATATGAACAGTTTTAAACATGTCATAAACCATAACATAATCATATCACATAAAACATGCATAAAGGAAACATAACATTTCCACATTTCAATCACAAGATATCAATAAAAAACATTGATATAATAAAAACATTATCAAAACCATTTTAAATACCAAAATAAAAGAAAATTAAAACATGGTATTTATTTTTCATTTTAAAAAAAGTTATGGCTTGTAGAGGAAGTCAAAACTCAAATAATAGTCACGGCGGCGGAGAAGTCGTTGTCGCCGCATACGTATGACAAAAAAACATTCCCTTTTGTCGTTTAGTAAAACGCTTCGTATAAAAAAAATTCCTTTTGAATAAATGTAAAATTCAAGGGGGTTTATACACTGTATAAAAGAAAGTTGTGTATAAAACAAAATATGCCTCAATGAAAGGAGATTGAGACGAAGTCCCTTACCTCGTGTCTGACTTGACTCGATCATTCTTTAACCTCCTGAATAATAAACTAGAGTTAATTTCTACTTGCTTAATAACCATTTTCAAGTTCATTATTCCTTTTATATCACTTATTACCATGTTATGAACATTATGTAATTATTTAAGTTAATAACGGTCGTTTTGTCAATCTTTGGTACTTGAGTCAAAAATAAACTTCTTATAATTACAAGTTTTTCATGTGGTAAAATATCCATTATATCCAGAATTATATTCATGATGTAGATATCATATATATAATATATATCCAGTATATATATTCATTTATAATATTACATAACATTTAGAGGTAAGAAATGAAATGCATCGTTCATAGAGACGGTAAGCCGTACGTACGCATGAACGCTACTTTCATTTATATTTCGTATTTAATGGAATGAAATAATAATTATATAAAGGTATATTATAATTCCAGTATAATATCATATATAATATCATTTACTCCATCCTTTATACATCCCACATATGGCATTAACGATTCAAACCACTTTGAGGGAGCGGTAGTCCGCACTTCCTAAAATGAAATTATCGCATTTACCCATAATGGAAATCATAAAGGTATGCCATAAATGAAAAATAAAGAAGCATAAGGAAAATATAAACATAATATATATAATATATAAATATAGTGACATCTTAATGGCCACCATGAGAGGTGTTAAAAGAATATTGAACAATCATCATTTCGTGAGGCAGTAATTCACCACCCACAGAAACAGTATGTTCTTTAACCATTAGATGAAGGTGTGTGTAAGTTTAAATCAAATACTTCTCATAACAACATCCTAGTATATTTAAGATACTGGTTTTTTTACAAAATAAAGGAATAAAAAGAGTTTAAGGGGTTGGAGAAGTAAAATAAAACAAAAGAACATAAGAGAAGACATTACCTTAAAATCGGGTAACTCTTTTTGATTTGAGCCAAAGGTTTCCTTGGGAATACTTCGGCCCAAAGTGAATCTTATAGGAGTAATAGAGGGAAGTTTAGAGAGTATTTGGGCAGAGGTTGGCCGAGCCAAATGGCTTTGATGGTGTGAATAAGGTGGTAGAGGTTGGGGCCTTTTATAAGAGGAGAGGAGGGGCACTCTTGGAAAGTCATGAAATGTTACATTATTATGAAGTGCTTTTCAGATTTCAAAGGTCCAAAAATTATATATTTCAAGGATAAGGTGATAAGGGTTATAAATATACTCATACAATAGGTTTTTCACAAGTGTAAGTCTTAAATTTTACATTATCTTTTCATTTTATTTAAATCGTTAATTAATGAGGTAATCGTTGCATCATTATGGTGTTATAACAAATTTAATTTATTTAAGGTCTAAAAATTATAAAAAAATTACCATGATGTACGAAATATTTTTATCTTTCCATTGAATATTTATAGTCGAAAATTTAACTTATATAACCCCATGTAATAATTGTTTTAGTAAAACAACACATGTTTCTGACAATTTTATTTTATTTTTAATAAAAAGTTATTAATGTCATTTTCATACCCAAGTGGCTCCATGGGGTCCCCAAGTTTACCCATGGATTGTATTGGTCATCCATAATTCATCCAATAATAGTAGGACATGTGTCAAGGTAATTTCATATTACTATAACATTATTTTTACCTTAAATTACTCTAATTACCTCTAATCACGGTTAATAAAACTCAAATGTTACTATTCACCAAAAATTATTTTCATCCCATTGAACCACATTATACTTCCTAATAATAACCATGTATGTAGGATTTTTGAAATTCAATTCATAGAAGTGGTAAAGTTTCATTTAAACGAAAAATTAGTTTTTTAACTACCACTTAGTGGTTTCACTATTCATCAAAAATTGATGTTTTTCAGAAAAATATCAAAACTTAACCCTAAGATATATTTGATATTCCTAATTAAAAAATTATGTCTATTTTACAAAATTCAAAACATATAAGTTGAATTAATTAATTTAATAATTAATTCTCGTTGTCACAACAAATAGCGTGTTTTTAAGAAATAATATATATCAAAAGATTGACAATTGTTTATGTCCAATTTCAAAGTGAAATTAATTCTAATGACCACCATTGGATAAAATGGTTAAAATATATTCTAATTATAATTTAAAACCACTCAATCGTATAATTTATCACTATAAATTATTTTGATTAAAAAAGTTTTTTTTAAGTATTTTTCACTATTCATCGAAAATTGGAAGTTCTCAGAAAAATACCAAAAATTCAACATAGGATAATTTAGATATTCTGAATCCAAAAATGAAGTCCATTTTGAAATATAAATTTATATAATTTAAAAAAGTGGGTATTACTATTCATAATGGCTATTTTGATTGGTCGCGGTGTGTTAGAATCTCAAACTTGCGTACAATGCAAGCTATTGCATTATTAAAAGAGAAGCGTATCGTGGAAGCTTGGGGTGTTACATTCTACCCTCCTTCAATAAATTGAGTCCTCAAAATTTGAAATTGTTCTTTGAAAATAAAAGGTTGAAAGTAGAAAATACCTTTGTGGAAAACCCATATCGGAAATAGGGTTAATAAAATTTATCCTTAATAAGAGGGAAAGGGAAATGAAAAAGTCACCACCAAATTATAATCTCAATTAGGAGAACATTTGTGGAAATTAGAGACACATAATTGGAGGAAAACTTAAATATTTATAGGGAGTGATTGAGGTCATCAATCACAAATAAGTGTAAAATTGAGGGCCTCAAAGCCTTCAATCTATGGTGATTTAAAATATCATCAGTTCAACAAAACTTAAGGTATTAGGATAACACATTTTTTTGTTTTAATATCCATTTCCTAAAGTTTAAGAATTAATTTATTCATAGAATAAGAGAGGGGTATATATATATACTTGACAATTAGAGTTTCAACCTTCATCTAATTCCTACCACAAACTCATTTTTCACTCCAAAAGGTAATAGAATTCAAAAATATTATATTTATCCTACTCGTACAAGGTTCCAAATATTAACACATACCATTTAGATTAGGAAAACTATTTTTTAATAAACAGGGAATTCCTGTAGGCTAGTGGTAGGTAATAAAGGCCTGTCGCACTATGGTTGTGGGTTCTATTCCTGCAGCTTTGTCCGACGCGACGGGTTATCCCCCGACCTGCAGGTTGTCCTTTTCCTAAAACTATAGTATTATAATATTCCAAAAATAATCTTCAGAAATGTTTTAACCTTAAACAATACTATCCAAAGTCAAACATAATCCATTCCAACCTTTATAGTTATCCAAAATACCTCTATCCAAACTTTCTCTAAAAGTTCTCTAAATTCCAAAATCAATTGTAACATCAGATTCCCCAAACAAAGTAAAGTTTCTCTTATTGTCACATACTAAAAATATGATTAACTTCATCATATTAAAACCTTAACGAAAACAACAAGTATTTCAGTACAATCCTTATATATATAATATTATTCTTATAACCATAATATAGTTCTTGAGTCCAAAAACACAAATACAATAATTATTCAACTTCATCTGTAGTAATAGCATAAGCTTGGCCTTTCTCCCTTGGCCTTTTCTAAGGTAAGTTTCCTTGGAGATTAGGGAATTCATTTTCATAATGCCCCATTTCTCTACAATTGTAGCATTTAAAATTGATAGCCTCTTTCTTTCCCTTACAATCATGAGCCTGGTGACCTTTTTCTCCACATTTGTAACAAACTCTCATTCCCTTTAGGCAAGTACCGGGGTGATTCTTCCCACAATTATCACATAATGGAAAATCCTACTTTCCCTTTTTCCCTTTATCTGTCTCTTGTTCCACCATTCTCTTCTTCTCTTGCTTTACTTTGTTGTCATAAGACTTAGAGAATTCCTTTTCTGTCTTGATAGCACACAAGACAATATCTTCGTATGATGAGAAGGATTGTGATACTAAAGATCGATGGAGAAATGGTTTTAACCCATCAAATAAATGATCAATCTTACTTCTTGGGTTACATATATAATCTGTAGCATGCCTCGCTAACCTTGTAAAGTTAGACTCATACTTTGCAACATTCTCATCCTCATTTTGCCTCAGACTCAAAAATTGTCTTTCCATATCTTCTTGATGGTCACGAGGAAAGAATTTTTCTAAGAAAAGCTCTTTGAACTCCCTCCATTCCATATTTGATACTTCATCATCTTCCTTTGTGTTTTGAATCAATGACCACCATTGATCAGCATCTCTAGTGAGGTGGTAAACTGCCATGATAACTTTTTCCCTTTCACTACTCCCCAAGGCATGGAATATTTTCTCTAAGGAATTTATCCATTACTTAGCTACTAAGGGATTTTTAATCCCATTTAATGTTGGTGGTTGCTTCCTCATGAAGTGATCTAACATTGATCCTCCAGGCTGTGGATCAGGGTGCTCTATATGAGTAAGGTTATTAATCATAACCTGAGTGAGTTGTCCCAGTATGGTGATAAGATGATCAGCACCAGTTGTATCACCAACTCCATTATAATTATCATGAGCAGGAGGTCAATCCCTACATGGAGTGCATTCATTGATACAGTTTCCATTCCTTCCACTAGGCACCATTTCTAAACAATGTCATAAACTAGATTAGTTTATGAATCGAAATACATAATTCCATACTTGTAAAATACTTAATATAAATTGAACTATTTATGGATATAATCCATAAAAAATGTTTTCTTTGAGGAAGCATATACTCATAAACCCTTCATAATGGTTTGTAAAGAAAATGGGAATTATCCAAAGCATATCCCCCAGGAGTGTCGTAACCAAGAGTGCAGCAAGGCCCGTTTTCGTGCACCAGTTCCCATTCGAGTCTAGCTCAAAGTGATGTTTTCGGGTTTTACCCCTAGGTACATCTATGCCAGAGCCACCTCTACCTACTCGTATTCAGACAGGGATGTATTGCTCAGAAAACTCACAAAATCTCTATAATACCAAAATTCTAGGAAGTTCTTCTATACTAATCCTCAAAGTCTGTCTTAGGGCTATGTGCTCTAATCAGAGTTTATCTAAATCTAGCTTCGAAGGTTAGTACTAAACTGCCTCCGATACCAACTGTAACGCCCCAACCCTAGTTACCCAGAGTCGGTGCATTATTACATAACATTGGCATGATCACAAAAGATCAAGCCTCGAAAGACCGATTAGTTTAGTAGCCTTGGAAACACTAGATACATTCATAAATGTTACATTACATCATAAAGTGAAAAATCACAATAACATAGTCTCCATATTCCACACTCATATACCCTTCAGACTATCCCTGTAGGTCAGTCATAAAATATTTCTTCACATACTAGGAAAATAAAACATAGAAATGGGTGAGCTCAGATGCTCAGTAAGGATAACAATATAGCATAAACTTTCATAAATAAACATAAACATTTAAGGCAATGTATAACTAAAACAAAAGCCTTTTAAACTTGAACTTCAGCATAATATGGAAAAAATAAAATGAAGTAATGCCATTTACTTATTCACATGGATATTCTACTAGTCAAATAATCACATGGAATATCAATAACCACTTTCATAATGATGGAATGCATAATTCCAGACTTTCATAACCATGTAGCCAAGGCCTCGTGCCAAGACTACAAATAAGATTTTGTCAAGGCCTTGTGCCAAGACACTAGTTTGTCTCATGAGACCTACCGATGCATCGAGGAGCTATAGCAGGCTCCACCCATCACTTATTAAGTCCAATGCATTCCTCATATGAATAGGTTTAAACATATCATAAACCATAACATAATCGTATCACATAAAACATGCATAAAGGAAACATAACATTTCCACATTTCAATCACAAGATATCAATACAACACATTGATATAATAAAAACATTATCAAAACCTTTTTCAATACCAAAATAAAAGAAAATTAAAACTTGGTATTTATTTTTCATTTTAAAAAAAGTTATAGCTTGTAGAGGAAGCCGAAACTCAAATAATGGTCACAGCGGCGGAGAAGTCATTGTCGCCGCATACGTACGACAAAAAAAACATTCCCTTTTGTCATTTATTAAAAGACTCATATAAAAAAATTCATTTTGAATAAACGTAAAAGTAAAAGGGGTTTATACACCGTATAAAAGAAAGTTGTATATAAAATAAAATATGACTCAATGAAAGGAGATTGAGACGAAGTCCCTTACCTCGTATCCGACTTGACTCGATCATTCTTTAACCTCCTAAATAATAAAGTAGAGTTGATTTATACTTTCTTAAGAACATTTTTTAAGTTAATTATTCCTTTTATATCACATATTACCATGTTATAAGCATTATGTAATTATTTAAGTTAATAACGGTCGTTTTGTCGATCTTTGGTACTTGAGTCAAAAATAAACTTCTTATAATTAAAAGTTGTTCATGTGGTAAAATATCTATTATATACAGAATTATATTCATGATGTATATATCATATATATCCAGTATATACATTCATTTATAATATTACATAACATTTAGAGGTAATAAATGAAATGCATCGTTCATGGAGACGGTAAGTTGTACGTACGCATGAACGCTACTTTCATTTCTATTTCGTATTTAATGGAATGAAATCATAATTATATAAAGGTATATTATAATTCCAGTATAATATCATATATAATATCATTTACTCCATCATTTATACGTCCCACATATGGCATTAACGATTCAAATCACTTTGAGGGGGCGGTAGTCCGCACTTCCTAAAAAGAAATTATCGCGTTTACCCATAATGGAAATCATAAAGGTATGCCATGAATGAAAAATACAGAAGCATAAGGAAAACATAAACATAATATATATCATATATAAATATAGTGACATCTTAATGGCCACCATGAGAGGTTTTAAAAGAAGATTGAACAATCATCGTTTTGTGAGGCAATAATTTTCCACCCACATAAACAGTATGTTCTTTAACCATTAGACGAAGTTATGTGTAACTATAAATCAAATAATTCTCATAACAACATCCTAGTATATTGAAGATACTTTTTTTGTTACAAAATAAAGTAATAAAAAGAGTTTAAGGGGTTGGATAAGCAAAATAAAACAAAAGAACATAAGGGAAGACATTACCTTAAAATCGGGTAACTCTTTTTGATTTGAGCCAAAGGTTTCCTTGGGAAGACATCTGCCCAAAGTGAGGCTTCTAGGAGTAAGAGAGGTAATTTGAGAGATAATTTTGGCAGATTTTGGCCGATCCAAATGGCTTTGAAGGTGTGAATAAGGTGGTATAGGTGGGGGCCTTTTATAAGAGGAGAGGAGGGGCACTCTTGGAAAGTCCTGAAATGTTACATTATTATGAAGTGCTTTTCGGATTTCAAAGGTCCCAAAATTATATATTTAGAGGATAAGGTTATAGGGGTTCGAAATATACTCATCCAATAAGTTTTTGACAAGTTTAAGTCTTAGATTTTACATTATCTTTTCATTTTATTTAAATCGTTAATTAATGAGGTAATCATTGCATCATCATGGTGTTATAACAAATTTAATTTATTTAATGTCTAAAAATTATAAAAAAAATTACCATGATGTAGGAAATATTTTTATCTTTCCAATGAATATTTATAGTCGAAAAGTTAACTTATATAACCCCATGTAATAATTATTTTAGTAAAACAACACATGTTTGTGACAATTTTATTTTTACTTTAAATAAAATGTTATTAATGTCATTTTCATACCCAAGTGGCTCCATGGGGTCCCCAAGTTGACCCATGGATTTTATTGGTTGTCCATGAGTCATCCAATAATATTAGGACATGTGTCAAGGTAATTTCATTTTACTATAACATTATTTTTACCTTAAATTACTCTAATTACCTCTAATCGCGGTTAATAAAACTCAAAAGTTACTATTCACCAACAATTATTTTCATCCCATTGAACCACATTTTACTTCCTAATTATAACCATGTATGTCGGATTTTTTAAATTCAATTCATAGAAGTGGTAAATTTTCATTTAAACGAAAAATTAGTTTTTTAACTACCACTTAGTGGTTTCACTATTCATCAAAAATTGAAGTTTTTTAGAAAAATACCAAAAATTAACCCTAAGATATATTTGATATTCATAATTCAAAAATTATGTCTATTTTACAAAATTCAAAACATATAAGTTGAATTAATTAATTCAATAATTAATTCCCGCTGTCACAACAAATAGCGTGTTTTTAAGAAACAATATATATCAAAAGATTGACAATTGTTTATGTCTAGTTTCAAATTGAAATTAATTATAATGGCCACCATTGGATAAAAAGGTTAAAATATATTCTAATTATACTTTAAAACCACTCAATTTTATAATTTATCACTATAAATTATTTTGATTAAAAAAGATGTTTTTAAGTATTTTTCACTATTCATCAAAAATTGGAAGTTCTCAGAAAAATACCAAAAATTCAACATAGGATAATTTAGATATTCCAAATCCAAAAATGAAGTCCATTTTGAAATATAAAGTTTATATAATTTTAAAAAGTGGGTATTACTATTCATAACGGCTATTTTGATTGGTCGCGGTGTGTTAGAATCTCGAACTTGCGTACAATACAAGCTATTGCATTATTGAAAGAGAAGTGTATTGTAGAAGCTTGGGGTGTTACAAATAAGGTACACATTCAATTAGGTTGAAACATTCGTCGAAAACCATGTTTTTAGGACATCGCAGATTTCTACCCCAATGACATAAGTACGGATCTTAGACGACATCATTCGTTGGAAGTTTAGAAAAATGTACAACACCATCTCTACTAACTGGTGATCAACTATTTGAGAAATTAAAAGATATAGGAACTGATTTTGGTAAACCATTTTCGAAAAACCTTACGAAATCTAGTTGGAAGAAGAGATCAGTTTTTTTTTTGAATTACCATACTAGAATTGTCTATACGTCATACACTTTCTTGATGTTATGCATGTTGAAAAAAATGTATGTGACACTGTCATTGGAATATTGCTAAATGCACTCGGAAAAATAAAGTATGGAATTAAGGCTATTATGGACATGGTTGACATGGGAATATAAGAAGAGTTGGCACCAATAAAGAGAGAAAAATGAACGTTTCTTCCTCCAAGTGCTTACACTCTTTCTAGGTAGGAGAGATATCAGTTTTTGCAACTTCTTGAATGATGTAAAGGTTCTAGAGGGGTATTCATCGAATATCAATAATATCGTGTTAATGACTGATTTAAAGTTGAAGTTTCTAAAATCACATGACTGTCACATTTTGATGCAAGATCTAATTCTTATAGCTTTACATTTCATTTTTTCCAAGAATGTCTGTTATACGTTGACGAAGCTCTATTTCTTCTTCAAAGATATATTCCGCAAAGTTATAGACCCGAAGAAATTTCTGAGTATGGAAAGAGAAATTTCCATCATATTATATGAATTGGAAATGTTCTTCCCACAAAAATTCTTTGATATGATGGTTTATTTGATGGTTCACTTGGTGAGAGAGATTCGACTATGTGGTCTTATACACTACAGATAGATGTACCCCCATTGAATGGTATATGAATATTTTAAAAGGGTATGTCAAAAATAAAATTTGGAAAAAGGGTTGTATTGTGGAGCGATATATTGTTGAGGAAGTTGTTGAATTTTTTACCAAATACCTATCTGGTATGAAAATAATTGCTCTACCAAAATCTCATCACACTAGGCAGTTTGCGGGGGAAGGAATTTTTGGAATAGAGGTTGTCACAATCAATATTACATATTGGGAGTAGGCCCACCTTTATGTTTTTCATAACATTTTGGAGGTTGACCCATATGTTGAAACCCACAAAGAAATTCTTAGGCATTTGAATCCATTAAGGGATGAAAAATGGATATCAAAGACACATAATTGATAGATTATAGGATGGTTTCAGGACTATATATTTAAGAAGTCAGATGAAAATCTAGACTCCATTTCAGAACGACTTTAATGGCTAGTCGGAGGACCAAGTGTGTATGTATTATCTTATAATAATTATGTAATTAATGGTTATAAATTCTATACTAATGAACATGATGAAGATAGTACCATGCATAATAGTAGAGATACACTTATGGCTAAAGCGATGCATGATTCTGGTGCTAAGGACATAAATCCAATTTATACAAATATTTCATACTTTGGCATCATCAAACAAATATGGGAGTTGGATTATACAAACTTACAAGTGCCGATTTTTCAATGCAAGTGGGTTGATAATAGGAGTGATGTTAAATTAGATGAGTTGGTATTTGTGAAAGTTGATTTCAGTAAGGAAGGGTACAAATAAGAACCATTTATAATGGAATCTTAGGCAGTACAAGTATTTTATGTTCTAGATCCTGCAACCCGAAACTGGTCAATTGTTCTGTTATCCACCAAAACCACTGAAGGGTCAGATGAAAATTAAATAGAGGATAACCCTTTCATTGGGATGTCGCAATCATTTTTTCGCAGTCCCAATGTATTTAATGTTTTGTATGTCATAATAGACCATAATAAATGGATTTAGATAATCAATAGAGGAGTAAAATCCATTTATCCTTTAAAAAAATTAAATTTCAATAATCAGGTTGATTTTTTTGTAATATGCATCATGTTACCTTATGTTATTATCTATTATTTAATGCTTTTATGTAATATAAATTAAATATTGAACCACTTCTGTAGATAATGACTTCCGCACGTGATGATGCTCTCAATCCTAAGGCTCAATAGGTCTATCAACCTGATGTTACTCGCAGTGTAGAGGACCAATAGGTTTCTCAACCTGTTCTTGCTACTTCTCCCAGTGCAGAGGTACAACCACCATCTACACATGTTGATGATAGCTCTCTGAAGGAACATATTGATGGTGTTCAAACTGAGGAAATGGTTGGCATTGAAACATTAGCGGTGCAGAAAAATAGGAGCATCGTAGTTTGATGGTGTTATCAAAAATCCTTAAGGTAAAAGATAAAGGCATCAAATACGAGGTCGGATAGAATAATCAGGGCCAATATGTTAACCCCAATAAGTCCATGTTTAGTATTTACATTGGAATCCTCACTCAGAAATGCGTGTCGATTGATGTACAGTGATGGCACCATGTTTTCACCAGGCTTAAGACACTGATGTGGTGATATATTACGATAACATTATGATATCATTTCTTTAATTTACTAAAAAATAAAATAATGAAACATTTAATTACTCTTTATCATCCCTTTTAGAGTGAATTTATAGTGGATGACTCATACAAGGACTATGTATTAAGGGTTGCTGGAAGGATATAGAGAGGCTTTCACACAATTTTAATGAAATTTTATCTTATTTATGCTGAAGGGAAAATAAACCCACACCCACCTCCTATTTACGCACACCTGATAACTCAAGGAGCATGGGATGAATTTACTAGCCTTCATGAGG
The DNA here is from genome assembly GCA_963277665.1 of Viscum album. NCBI lineage: Eukaryota > Viridiplantae > Streptophyta > Magnoliopsida > Santalales > Viscaceae > Viscum > Viscum album. The sequence goes on along the minus strand of OY728150.1, from coordinate 1,999,939,885 downwards.
AGAAATATTTTCAGGTACATTTTGTTTGGTAATACGTTGTTTGATGATACATGTATTCATCACTTTGATTGACAGTTTTCTTTATGAAATAGAAACTGAGTGTTGAAAATAAAGAACGAGCAAAAAAACCAGTGTACCCCTATCATAAAAAAATAATGGGGTATGCTTCACTTGAAAAAAAATGGTACATATTTTAAATCTACAGTAATACTTTTATGTGACATAAAACAACACCATAACTACATTCCTCTATTTATATAAATATTGATGAATCCAAATCCAATGTCACTTCCATCCCATGCTATGTGCTATGGAAGGAGGTGCATGTAAATAAATATGGGATAATAATAGATGAAAACACACAAAAAAGTGTGGGAAACATGTGTAATTATAACATAATAAATACCTGTTTTTCTTTAAATTGATATTACACAACAATGATTACTTATTTTCCAATATTTTCTATCTAACATAGTCACAGAAATTAAAATCACCAAAACTGGATGCGGACATACATTCGGTGGCCTTGAAGTAGCCAGAAAAGTATGGTCACGTTAGAAGTGTGGGTTTTAGGGTGATGCCCTGAACATTTTTTGAGAAAAAAAAACAAGAGGGGATCAAAGTGTAGAAATAAAAATGATGAGAGAAATAATTTTTATCATTGAAGAACATATGAAATTGCAGAGAGAGTTAATAGAAAATATGATGGTGGGGGGAAAGAGAAGAAACAACTCAAGAACAACCAGCACGTGAAGATCCTGCCCCACCACCACAAGCTTTGAGGCGAGTCATTCCGCTCAAAAATATGTCTTAACTAAGGTAATCAATGTTTTAATAATTGTTTCTGTGAATTGTAAATTATATATACACTAATACATTTTCTGTACTGATATTGTACAGGGTAAAAATGACTATGATTTATATCTATCAACACCCACCCATCACCTTGTAGCAAGGGCTATAGTGTTCAATATCCATAATTCATGCTACACAACAGACCACTTCCAACAGTTCATGTCAATGTGTTGATTAACATAGACCATGATCTGAGCACCGAGCTACCTATTCCAATTGATGATGAAGATATTTATAGGGTCGAACAAGCTCTTGTGACATTCATTGCATGGTCGTCACATCTTGTAAAAAACATGACGACAAGGAGGTGTTCATTTAAATTTTTTTCCAATATAAACCTTTAACATTTAATGAAAAAGGTATGAACTGATGAATGTTATTATAGACAAACACAGGGAAGGGGTGAAAAGAAAGAACATATCAAAACCATCTCAAGTGTCAACTAACCAATCAAACGATCTACCGAAATCACCTTAAACCCACCCATTCTATATCTGCAATTATTATCATTACAAGCTCATGTGAATACAAATTGAAAGATGGTGGGGTTCACACAATTATTTTTTATGGAAATATGTATAGTGGGGAAGATCCAGATTTCATTATTGTTGACAATGTAAGTGAAATCCTATAGTATGATTGCTTAGAAACCTCAATTGTAAATTCATAAATGAGGTATGTTTTCATGATTTTGATTTTCCAAAAGCTGATATACTATGATAATTATGAATAAATAGATTTTATATTTTTCTCAGACATATATATGAAAAAAAATTGAATGGATTTCCTTGTGAAAAAATATTTGGACTCGTTAGTCCTCACATAACCTCTACAGAACAAACAGATATAAAATCTAAGAAAGAGGGTGAAATAGTGTTAGGATTTCTCAAATTGTTTAATAGAAAAAATATGGATGAAGAACTCTTCTTAATACCAACGATGTAAGGGTAAAACTAAAAAAAATTAATTATATCAAATATATTTTAATTTCTTTCATTGATTATTCCTTTTTTTGTTTATAGGTAGTATTGGATGCTCATTGTGGTCAATTTGGATACTCCAAATATTTATTTCTTGGATTAAATGCATAGATATCTAACAAACCAACCAAAAATGAAGGCATTTGTCAATTTTTAATGCACTACATCCAACATTTTAGAACTAAACATCTAGTTATATAATTTATATTATCTTTTAATGGGGATTATGTTATGATAGGGCAGTGCATTAATATCATCTACATCATGGAATGACACTAGGGGAAAAGGAAAAGAAACATCACAAGTACTATGACTGGATACAAATTAGGATATATATAATAAGATTTCTCTATCCAAACACATATAAAAAAATTACTTATTTTTTTCAATGTTTCTGCAGTATCCAAAACAAACAAATGATAAATACTATCATTATTATGTTTGTAAATTTATGAAATAGATCATATTCCATGAAAAAACTAGCATCCCTAAAGAGGTATTTTCAAAGATAATTACTATTTAATTTAAAATATTTTTTAATCCTTTGTGTATTTATATTTTTTTATGTACTACCATGATTGTCGAAAATAATCTTATTCACAAGATAAGATATATTTGTTTATAAATTAATGGGGAGAATACCTGATGGAAGAATGTACAAAAATAGTATGAATATGTTACTGGTATGACTCGAAGTGTCTATTTTTATTTAAAATTGTCAGTATTTTTAGTAAAAAGAACAAGTGTCATACTAAAAACTAATCAAACGCACTAGGATTGTTTTGATACTTTATAACAAAAATACATAAGTCATTATTGATGTGTAGGAATCAACCACACCTAAATATGACACATGGTGTTACCGTTATGACTTTAAGTGTGTATTTTTACAATAAATTAACAATAAATTTATCAAAAAGAACAATTGACATACTAAAAACTAAGAAAATGCATTCGAATTGTTTTGATACTTTAGGAAAATGATCCATCAGTCATTTGAAATGTGTAGGAATCAACCAAACATAAATATTATGAATAGTGTGACTAATATGACTAAAAGTGTCTGTTATCAATTTAAAATTGATATTTTAGCTCAAAACACATCACTCACTAAAAACCAAGAAAAATATCTTTGATTGTATTCATAATTTACTAAAATTATTCATAAGTTCTTTGTGACATGTATGAAGTAGTGTTGTGTCAAACCAACACATGATGTGATCGGTATGACTCAAAATGCATGTTTCCAATTTGAAATGATATTTTAGTAAAAAAAACTTGCATACTACAAGTTGATCAATGACCGTGTTGTCGTGACACGTCAAATTGATTATGTTTTTAAGGTTGATTTATAGTCTAGGTTAGACCCTAGGTTGTCTCTCAAGGAGCGTTAGTAGGTTTAGAGTGTGTATTTTTAATAAAAATGACTAAGAGAGTGGGTGGTTTTGAAAAGAGTCTAAAACAATGAATTAGTTGAAATAGATTAAAAGGTGAGTGACCTTGTGGATTTTGAAAAATATGAGATAAAAGGGTCTATGTGATTTCACTACACACATATCAAGTTCATTGTTCATATAGATTCATCTTAGGTTTAGAGTAATTCTTTGGTTGGAGTTAATTGGAATCCCGATTAATTCCTAAGCTTTTATTTCAATGCTTTAAGAACCAAACCTTGATGTAACAATCGTATTGTCAAGGTCCAGTACTTATTCATGGAATAAGAGCTTCCAAATAATATTGAGATCTCAATAAGGTGGGTATTAAAAGGATTCTTGTGATGTCCAATCGGAACAACACAAGTCACGCACTCAAAACCTCACACCGATCGGTTAGAAATTAAGAGCATAACACTCACATGCATCAAATAAAGAATTAAAACCTGAAATAAAATAATATACATGGAATTAAATGTTTAAACACCCAAATTACTCCAAACCAGTAGCTATTTTAGGCATTGGAACTCCCTTGACATGTGTGTAGCTCCCTCACAACGAACACCCAACTTTTAGCTCGACATCGGGAGGAGGAGGCAGCTCGGGTGGAACTCCTTCTTCATCCTTGATTCCCCTATGAGGATAGGGGCCTCCAGAACCTACAAGGTGATTAGGAGACTCCTCTAGGACTCCAAATTGGCAGCACTTCACTCCTTGGCCGAACTTCCAAATGAGGTTCCCTTTGTGCCCTTTTATAGAAAAATTGGAAGGTGGTTTTAGGCACACAGATTTCATCAATCCACTTTTGCCATGCGTTTCAGACTTCATACAGTCTTATCTCGCTTTCGAGAAAATAGAAAAGTTGTATCCCTATCTCTTTACTATCTCCACAGAAAGTTTTCCACCGTTTGGACAACTATATATCAAGATATTGATAAAATACAGAACACCGCATTTGACTTGGTCCAAATTCGGTGGCTTGGATAGATCAGTTCAAATGGGCCCCATAGAAGCCGAATCAGGATTGGGTTACTTAATATGAAATATATCCTATTAATGTTTGGACAGGTCCACAAAATTTAATCCCATTTGGATGCACGGATTTTGTGTACTATGCAAAACAGTGGACAGATGTCCATGGATCCATGCAATTTTGGCCTATTTTTCTTCCACTTCATCAAGGGCCCTCCAAATCACCTCCACCTACATTGAAACAATAAAAACAAGTAACATTGCCCATTATAATATTTATTAACATTAATTTATTGATTCAAACATAAAGTGAAATTTATTATTATATTTGTAATATTCATTACAAAACTAGTTTAAAACTGCGGTGTAAGGGTGGAATAAAACAGTGAATTGTGGTACGATCACACCCCCACACCTAAACATTTGCACTCCTGGGAAAATTCACATATCCAAATACAATGATGCATATATATATATATATATATTTCCAACATCCTGAAGATTAATCATTTGAGGAAATTTTATTTAAAATAAAGTGATCAATGCACGAACCACACCAAGGAGTTCTTCCTAGTGAAAATAGAAAAAGATGTCTCATAAATCATATCATAGAGAAATTAAAAAAGATTCATGATACCCAATTGAGAAAGTAATTCAAAAGTAAACCATGACACTAACTCTCCATGTGTGTGTGTGAAAACCATTCCATGCTATTCTTTCCACTTTCTATCCAATAAATATATGTTATTTTAACATTTTTCAGCTTAAATGATTTTGTCACCGAACCTGTCCTACATCCTTTGCAATCATATTTCAAGACTCACTCATTTAAGCATTCCTAGAAGTCAAACCATAAGCTCCCGACCTAGATATCCCCATATGTTGCACATTTCATCACTCCCCTCATTTATTATATTTTTTTTTTGAAGTTGCAATTGGAAAAAATCTCACACTCATCTCTCAACCCTTGTTTGATCTCCTCACGACACTAATTGAAATAGTTATAACAAGATCAAAGTTTGAGGAGGAGTGGTTTTTGACCTACCCAAGACACAACAATTTTTTTTTTGAGGGCGTACAACAGTCGGACATTAGGTACACACGCATAGGTCATTCTGGTACAGTAATGAAACAGATCGGATAAGGAAAAAATGTATGGAAATATCATTTAAAGCTGAAAAATATTAACCCAACATATATTTACCTTATATTAAGTAATAAATAATCACACTTTGTGGTTTGGTGCAAAAATTTGTGGAGATATTAGTGACACATTTTTTCAAAAAACTACTCACACAAAGGGCATAAATCATCTCAAAGGTTTCACATAGATACGACCATTTATATCATTGACATAAAACCAATTCACTAAAAATAACTCCTTGATGGTAAACTGATACACAAATTCTTTTTAGCCTTCGTTATGGTATTTTTACTTTCCCCACTTTATGGTCACCACATCATGGAATTTCGAAATTGTTGATGGGGAAAAATGAAAATACCATAAAGAAGGCCAAAAAGATAAAACAAAAGGATAAAACGATGAAAATTCCTAACTAACCCAGGAATGTATCCACCCCCCCACACCTAGAGTATGCAGTGTCCTCACTGTAGTAAAAGAGAATGTGGGAAGGAAGGATAAAACCTGGTTGATGTCATTCATAGTTTGCTTCTTGAACTTGGAGTTCCTCCATCAGGGACTCCAGAACGGGTTCATGAAAGTGCTTCAGCCGTTGCCCATTGATAATGAAGTTTTGCTTGGTTTCTTCATTTTGAACCTGGACAACACCAAATGGAGAGACGTTAGTAACAGTGTATGGTCCAAACCAGTGGGAACAAAGATTACCTGGATGCAACTTCATCCATTCATTATAAAGGAGGTCCTTCTGCCCAATATGGAACTGACGATGAAGGATAATACGGTCATGGGCAACCTTGCTTCTCTCCTTATAAATCCTGGAGTTTTCATATGCATCTCTTCTCATTTACTCTAGCTCCTGAATCTGCAACTTCCTTTGAGCACCTGCACCAGAATGATTAGAATTTCATTGTTTGATGGCCCAGTAGGACTGGTGCTCAATCTCAACAGGGAGGTGACAACTCTTTCCAAACACAAGAAGATAGGGTGACATTCCAATGGGAGTTTTTAAAGCAGTACGGTAGGCCCATAATGAATCATCAAGTCAAAGACTCCAATCTTTCCTGTTGGGTTGGACCATTTTTTCAAGAATTTGTTTTACCACTCTACTTGACACCTCAGCTTGACCATTAGTTTATGGGTGATACGTAGTAGATACTCGATGACCAACCCCATACCGACGTAAAAGTGATTGCATTGTTAGTTTGCAGAAATGAGAACCCTGGTCACTGATGATGAACCTAGGTAATCCAAACCTACAAAAGATCTGAGTTCTCAAAAATTCTACAACTGTTTTGGAATCATCTGTCCTTGTGGACCGTGCCTCTACCCATTTTGATACATAATCAATGGCCAAAAGAATGTACAAGTTTCCAAAAGAATTGGGAAATGGCCCCATAAAGTCAATGCCCCAAACATCAAAAATTTCATGAAAGAGCAAGGGTTTTTGTGGCATTTCATTCCTTTTAGAGACATTCCCCATTCTTTGACAACGAGGACAAGATTTAAAAAATTCATGGGCATCCCAAAAAAGTGTTGGCCAAAAGAGACCAGAATCAAGAACTTTGCGAGCAGTCCATTGGGGACCACAGTGGCCCCCACAAGCAAGAGTGTGGCAGAATCTAAGGACAGACTGAAACTCACTATCAGGGACACAGCGCCTAAGGACCTGATCTCTACATGTGCGCCAAAGGTAGGGGTCATCCCAAATGTACCAACGAGACTCATGTTTTAGATGACTAACTTGGTTCTTGTTGAAATTAGTAGTAATACAAGATGCTACCAGATAATTTACAATTTCAGCATACCAGGGAATAACATCTTGCGCTTTTCATAATTGCTCATCAGGAAACAAGTCATTAATGGGAATACAGGGGGATGAGACAATGTCCGAGGATGGGGGGATCCTACTGATATGGTCTGCCACCACATTCTCTGCTCCTTTTTTATCTCTAATTTCTAGATTGAATTCTTGAAGGAGGATAATCCAACAAATGAGACGTGGTTTGGCTTCCGGTTTCTTTAGGAGATACCAGAGGGCTGCATGGTCTGAGAACACAATGATTTTGGACCCTAAAAGGTATGACCTGAATTTATCCAAGGAAAACACAATGGAAAGAAATTCTTTTTCAGTGGTGGTGTAGTTTTATTGGGCAGGGTCCAAATTATGTGAGGCATAGGCAATGACATGTGGAGCTCGATCGACCCTTTGTGATAAGACTTCCCCAACTTCATAGTTAGAGGCGTCACACATGAGCTCAAATGGTAAATCCCACCGAGGTGGTTGGATTATCGGGGGTGATGTGAGACTCCATTTTAATTTATTAAAAGATTCTTCACATTCTTTATCAAAAACAAAATCTTTTTCTTTTTGGGGTAAGTGGGAGAGGGGAAGTTCAATCTCACTAAAATCACGAATGAAACAATGGTAAAATCCAGCATGAACTAGGAAATACCGCACATCACGTACATTTTTAGGGAATGGTAGGGAAGAAATGACATCCACTTTTGATTTATCTACTTGGATACCATCCTCAGAAATGACATGCCCCAAAACTATACCTTGTCGCACCATGAAATGGAATTTCTCATAATTTAATACAAGATTCTTTTCAATACAGCGACGTAGGACGGAACCAAGAATAATTAAACATTCATCAAAATAGGATCCATAAACAGTAAAATCATCCATGAAAACTTCCATGAAATCCTCTAAGTAATCCAAAAAAATACTAACCATACATCGCTGGAAAGTACTTGGAGCATTTCACAGGCCAAATGGAATCCTTTTATAATCAAATGTGCCAAAGGGGCAAGTGAAGGTTGTCTTTTCCTGATCCTCGGGGGAAATATAGATCTGAAAGTATCCAGAATACCCATCAAGAAAACAGTAATGGGACTTCCCCGCTAGCCTCTCTAGCATTTGGTCAATGAATGGAAATGAGAAATGGTCATTCCTAGTGTGTTGGTTTTGTCGGTGGTAATCTATACAGACATGCCAACTATTCTGCACACGAGTTGGAACCAATTCATTATTTTGATTTTTAATTACCGTTAGGCCAGTTTTTTTAGGAACTACTTGAACGGGACTGACCCATTGGTTGTCAGATATGGGGTAAATGATTCCAGTAGCCAATAACTTTGTTACTTCCTTTTTAACTACTTCTAAGAGGTTTGGGTTCAGTCGACGTTGTGCCTGCCTCACTGGTTTAGCCTCATCAGTTAATAAAATATGATGTGTACAAATTGAAGGGATAATACCAGGAATGTCTGCAAGTGTCCATTCCAATACTTGTTTATGCTCCCTCAAAAGTTCAAGCAGTCTCAATTCATGATCAGGAGGGAGTGAACTAGCAATGATGATGGGAAACTTGTTTCCATTCTCAAGATATGAATATTTTAAATCTTGAGGCAGTTGATTTAGTTCCAATTTAGGTGGATTTTTGGATTTATGGGAGTGTGTATGAAAGTGAGAGGTCACTAATCTCATCTAACTACTCAATGGTATCATCCTCAGATGAGTAATTAGCTTTTACAAGCGTAGTAGTATCATCGATGGTCATGTGATCCTCCGTGCTCAAGAAATTATCAATTAATAAACATGCATGACACTTTTCTAGACCACTAAAACAATCAACACATGATTCATTACCAAGAATTTCAATCAAAGATGAAAATTCAGAAAGGGGATCAGGGGAAACAAATGAAGTGATTTTAGGGGAAGGGAGTACATCAATTGAACTTACTGAGAGAGAGGAATGTTCTTCTGAGGGGTGCTTCATGGAATCAAGGATGTTGAAATGGACTATGTCACCACCAAATTCCATAGATAATGTACCATTATGGACATTAATTATGGATTTGTAAGTTTTCAAGAAAGTTCCCCCCAATATAATTGGGGCGTGTCCATTCATCCTATCATCTTCCATTTTTAGCACATAAAAATCAGCAAGAAATATTAAATTTTGAACCCTCACAAGAACATCCTCTAACACACCAGAAGGGTGTGTCATACTCCGATTTTCTAGCTGAACAACTATTCCTGTGGGATTTAGTTCACCAACCTCCAAAGAAGAGTATATGGAGTGAGGAATCACATTAATAGAGGCACACAAATCAAGCATAACATTGGAGAAAGAATACTCCCCTATGGTGCACGGAATCGATAATGTTCCAGGATCATTGCACTTGGTGGGAAGTGATGGTTGTATCAATGATAAGACGTTCCTCCCCAGGCTCACCTTCTCATCACCTCTAAGTCGCCTTCGGTGGGTACACATCTCCTTTAGAAACTTGGCATATCTCGGAATTTGCTTGATGGCATCAATCAATGGAATGTTAACCTGCACTTTTTTGAAAGTATCCAAGATTTCTTTATCAAGTTTAGTTTCCTTTTTTTCCTTGGTTGGGTGGCTCTTTGGGGAAATTGAAGAGGAATGCTTGGTCTTGGTAACTCATCAATAGACACACTCTTTCCTTTGGTAGGACTTCTCTCAAGACAAGGTTCCATCTCATTTGAACCTTTTTCAGTGGTTGGGATGGTGCTTCCCTTAGGAGACAATGACTATAATGGAGGGTTCATTTGTCTTTTAAGTTGAGTTCCACTCCTAAGGGTGATGGAACTAACATTTCCCTTATCCCTAGGGTTGAAAAGTGGTTGAGAGGGTAGTTTACTAGACCCATGGCTTTGGATTTCACCCACCGAGTTAGCTAGTTGGCCAAATTAGGTTTTGAGATCTTGTATGGTTTCCTGGGTGGTTTGTTGGAATTGGATATTATTGGAAGCCATTTGTTTCATCATATCTTCTAGGCTAGGTCCAGTTTTTGGAGGGGGTTGTTGGAAAAGCCTTTGGGGTGGTTGAAAATTTTTGGATGGTGGTGGTTGATGACTACTTTGCCCTGGTTGGTTCCATGGTTGATGAGGCTGGTATGAATACCCCCCTTGCCTATAGGCTTGGTTGTCTTTCCACCTAGGGTTGGATGGATAGTAAGGATCTTGCCTAATGGGTTGGTTATAGGGGCGTCCTGGGAATATTGCCTCACAAATCTCAGAAGTTTCTCTCAATTGGGGGCATTGGTCAGAATAGTGGGTATCAGAAGAGCATATAGCACAATGTATGGGAGGAGGAGATTAGAATTTCCCTTGGGAAAGAGAAAGTTTTCGTAGAAGGGTACTCACCTCTTCAAACTGTGTGTCCACCTTCTTCTCGAATTCAGTACTTTTCACCTCATGGACACCTCGAATGGATACAATGGACCTTGAACTAAATTGTTGAGTGTTATGTTCCATGGTCTCAATTAGGGTCCTTGCAGAAATTGGGGTTTTATCCACTAGTGCACCACCTACAGCAGCATCAATCATGTTATGATCTATTGGAATTAAACCTTCATAAAAATACTGAATTAAAGTTGATCACTTATTTGGTGATGTGGACAACTTGAACACAATATTTTAAATAGTTCCCAATATTCATGAAGTTTTTCTCCTTGAGATTGTCTTATCCCACATATTTCTTTCCTTATTGTTTCAGTTCAAGAGGCTGGGAAGTATTTTTCAAGAAAAAGTCGTTTCATGTATGCCCAACCTCTAATAGGTGAATTAACATAATACAACCAATCTTTAGCTGTGTCTTCTAATGAAAATGGAAATGACCTAAGTTTTACTTTTTCTTCATCCAAATTAGAAGGTTTTAATGTTGAACACATAGTATGAAATTCTTTTAAATGCTTATGTGGATCTTCTCCAGGCAGTCCATGAAATCTTGGTAATAAATGAATTAAACCAGATTTTAGTTCAAAATTGGGTGCCTCGCCTTGTAATTGAATGTAAGTGGGTCGGATATCAACATCAGGAGAATTTAGTTCTTTTAGTGTTATATTATTTTCATCCATGTTATACAAGTTATGTTTAGTTTTAACTTTGGTTTCAGAAGAAGAAGAAGAAGGATCAAGAAGAATTTTAAGATGTGATGTCTCCTCCTTCAAAGTGTTGTCTTGTGTGTCTCAGTTTCGTTGATGTAGGATCCTCTCCGGTTCGGGTTTGAAAGTTTGTAGGTCTCCCAAATTAGAATGTGTCATACATAGAACCTACAAAATAAATAAATTAGAACACAAAAATAAATTCAAAGGTAGAAGATAAAACAAACAAATATTCACAAAAATTACAAAAAATTTATCAAAAACACGCACAAAAAACCAATGCGCTCCCCGGCAACGGCGCCAAAATTTGACTGCGTTGTCATGACACATCAAATTGATTATGTTTTTTAGGTTTATTTATAGTCTAGGGTAGACCCTAGTTCGTCTCTCAAGGAGCGTTGGTAGGTTTAGAGTGTGTATTTTTAATAAAAATGACTAAGAGAGGGGGTAGTTTTGAAAAGAGTTTAAAACAATGAATTAGTTGAAATAGCTTAAAAGGTGAGTGACCTAGTGGATTTTGAAAAATATGAGATAAAAGGGTATATGTGATTTCACTACACACATATCAAGTTCATTGTTCATATAGATTCATCTTAGGTTTAGAGTAATTCTTTGGTTGGAGTTAATTGGAATCCCGATTAATTCCTAAGCTTTTATTTCAATGCTTTAAGGACAAAACCTTGATGTAACAATCGTATTGTCAAGGTCCAGTACTTATGCATAGAATAATATCTTCCAAATCATATTGAAATATCAATAAGGTGGGTATGAAAAGGATTCTTGTGATGTCCAATCGGAACAACACAAGTCACGCACTCAAAACCTCACACCGATCGGTTAGAAATTAAGAGCATAACACTCACATGCATCAAATAAAGCATTCAAACCTGAAATAAAATAAGATACGTGGAATGAAATGTTTAAAAACCCAAATTAATCCAAACCAGTAGCTAGTTTAGGCATCAGAACTCCCTTGACATGTGTGTAACTCCCTCACAACGAACACCCAACTTTTAGCTCGACATCGGGAGGAGGAGGAAGCTCGGGTGGAACTCCTTCTTCATCCTTGATTCCCCTATGAGGATAGGGGCCTCCAGAACCTCCAAGGTGATTAGGAGACTCCTCTAGGACTCCAAATTGGTATCACTTCACTCCTTGTCCGAACTTCCAAATGAGGTTCCCTTTGTGCCCTTTTATAGGAATATTGGAAGGTGGTTTTAGGCACACAGATTTCATCAATCCATTTGCACCATGCGTTTCGGACTTCAGACAGTCTTATCTCGCTTTGGAGAAAATAGAAAAGTTGTATCCCTACCTCTTTACTGTCTCCAACGAAATTTTTGCACCATTTGGACAACTATAGCTCAATATATTGATAAAATACAGAACACCACATTTGACTTGGTCCAAATTCGGTGGCTTGGACATATCAGTACGAATGGGCCCTATAGAAGCCGAATCAGGATTGGGTTCCTTAATATGAAATGTATAATATTAATATTTTGACATGTCCACAAAATTTAATTCCATTTGGATGCATGTATTTCGTGTACTATGCAAAACAGTGGAAAGATGTCCATGGATCCATGCAATTTTGGCCCATTTTTCTTCCACTTCATCAAGGGCCCTCCAAATCACCTCCACCTACATTGAAACAATAAAAACAAGTAACATTGACCATTATAATATTTATTAACATTAATTTATTAATTCAAAAATAAAGTGAAATTTATTATTATATTTGGAATATTCATTACAAAACTAGTTTAAAACTGCGGTGTAAGGGTGGAATAAAACAGTGAATCGTGGTACGATCAATCAAACACATTTGGATTGTTTTGATAATTTAGTAAAATGATCTATAAGTCATTTGTGACATTTTGGAATCAACCGAACCTCAATTAGACACACAGTTTGACCAATATGACTTAAAGTGCCTCTTTTCATTTAAAGTTGATATTAATTTTAGTAAAAAACACCACTGGCATACTAAAAACCAAGTAAACACATTCGGATAATTTTCATAATTTAAAAAAATTATTCATGAGTAATTTTTAATATTTTGGAATCAACCCCACCTCAATAAAATGCACGATGTGACTGGTATAAATCCAAATGTGTCTTTTTATTTAAAATTGACATTAATTTAAGTAAAAACGAACAACTCACATACTGAAAACTAAGAAAACACATTCGGATTGTTTTGATACTTTAGGAAAATGTTAAGTGAGCAATTTTTGACATGTAGAAATCAACCACACCTCAATTTGATTCATGGTGTGACCAGTATGACTAAAAATTTCTGTTATCAATTTAAAATTTACATTTTAGCACAAAATGTTTCACTCACTAAAAACCAAGAAAACACTTTCTGATTATCTTCATAATTTATGACATGATTATTAAGTCCTTTCTGACATGTATTAAGTACTCTCACAGAAAATCGATTCATGATGTGATTGGTATGACTCAAAAAGCGTGTTTTTGGTTTGAAATGATATTTTAGTAAAAAAACACAACTAACATATTGAAAAATGAGAAAATGCATTTGGATTGTTTTGATACCTTAGAACAATGATCCATGATTTATTTGTGACATGTAGGAATAAACCACACCTCAATCTGATGAATGATGTGATTGGTATAAATCCAAATGTGTTTTTATTTAAAATTGACATTAATTTAAGTAAAAAAGAACAAGTGATATACTAAAAACCAAAAAATGCATTCGGTTTATTTTGATACTTTAAGACAATTATACATGAGTCATTTGTGATGTTTAAGAATTAACCACACCTCAATCTGACGCAAAGTGTGACTAGTATGATTAAAAGTGTCTATTATCAGTTTAAAATTGACATTTTAATTCAAAATGTTTCACTCAATGAAAACCAAGAAAATTCCCTCTGATTTTCTTCATAATTTAGGAGAGATATTTGTAGGTCCTTTGTGACATGTATGAAGTAGTATCACCTCAAATCAATGCACGATGCAACCGATATGACTCAAAATGGGTGTTTCTGGTTTAAAATGATATTTTAGTAAAAAAACACAACTGTCGTACTGAAAATAAAGAAAACTCATTTGGATTATTCTGATACTTTATAACAACAATACATGAGTCATTTGTGACATGTAATAATTAACCACATCTCAATATGATGAATTATGTGACTGGTATGACTCAAAAATCATGTTTCTGGTTTGAAATGATATTTTAGTAAAAAAACACAACTGACATACTGAAAACCAAGAAAACAAATTTGGATTGTTTTGATACCTTAGAACAATGATCCATGAGTAATTTTTGATGTGTAGGAATCAACCATGCCTCAATATGATGAACTATGTGGCCGGTATAAATCCAATTGTGTTTTTATTTAAAATTGACATTAATTTAAGTAAAAAAGAACAAGTGACATAATGAAAACCTATAAAATGCATTCGGATTGTTTTGATACTTTAATACAATGATCCATGAGTCATTTTTGATATGTAGGAATCAATTGCACCTCAATATAATGCATGGTGTGACCAATATAACTAAAAGTGTCCATTATCAGTTTAAAATTGACATTTTAGTTCAAAACATTTCACTCACTAAAAACCAAGAAAATTCCCTCTGATTTTATTCATAATTTATGATAGAAATTCATAATCCCTTTGTGACATGTATGAAGTAGTCTCACCTTAAACCGATGCACGATGCGACCGATATGACTCAAAATGGGTTTTTTCGGTTTGAAATGATATTTTAGTAAAAAACACAATTTTCATACTGAAAACCAAGAAAACCCATTCATATTGTTCTGATACTTTAGAACAACGATCCATGAGTCATTTTTGACTTGTAGAAATCAACCACATCTCAATACGAAGAATGAAGTGACCAGTATAAATCCAAATATGTCATTTAAATTTGATATTAATTTTAGTAAAAAAACAAGGAACATACTCAAAACCAAGAAAACCCATTCATATTGTTTTGATATTTTAGGACAACGATCCATAACTCATTTTTGATGTGTAGGAATCAACCCCACCTCAATAAGACATACAGTGTGAACTGTATAACTCCAAATGTGTCTTTTTTATTAAAAATTGACATTTTATTAATGTATTATTTCATATTAATGTTTTATTTATTTATTTATAGTATTACTAACATAATATTTGTTTTCGTATATAAGAGGAACCTTTTTCTTGTGTTGGGATGATTTTTTCGGCAACTAATACCATCGGCGGACATTTTTGAGAGGGGATCACAGATGTCAAAGGATGAAACATTAATTTTTTAACTATTTTTTGGATAATTGTAAATTTTATTATATAAAACATTGTTTGAAATGTATATAGAATTTTTTTCCAAACCCTTGTGTGCACAGCTTTATTCTTGTGTGCAATGATTTGTTCTTGTGTGCGTTGTGCAAGTGTTGTTTTGTGTAGGTGGTGTGTGTGTGTTGTGCAGGTGAAGGTGCTGCTGGTGGGTGTGCTGTTATAAAAATTTCACATCACAGGCAGCTAGGCCTTTATCAGCACTATTTTGAGTGCTAATAAAGTTACCATTTATCAGTGATAATTAAAACACGGATAAAGTTGACTTTTATCAGTGCTCTAAATAACGCTAATAAAGGGTGCTTTTATCAGAGCTAAAATAGCGTGGATAAAGGGGGCTTTATTAGTGATTTTTTATCATGGATAAATGACATCCTTTATCGGTGCTTTTTTAGTGTTGTTAAAGGGACCCCCCCCCCCTCCCCGTATCTTCATTGAGATTAAAAGCGCTGTTAAAAAGCATTTTCTAGCACTGATAAAAGCACTATCTGTAGTAGTGGAGGAGGAGGGTTTCTCTTATGCAGCACACAACCAAGGGAGAATAAATTGGTGGGAGAAGAAGAAAATAATTAAGGTAAAAATCATAAATTACTACCCTTACTAGGCCACATGGTTTACCCATATGGTTTTGTAAACCATGCGGCAATCATGTGAGCTATAATGCGAGGGTAATGCCTAAGAGGTAGTACTTGTGCGGCATACCACAAAGTTGGTATTCTTGTGCACAGACCATAAGGTATCCCTCTAAAACATATTTGGACAAGGCTTCAAGTCTATGCACTACCACTCATATAGTTTCCCCAAATTCTGCTCAGTTCAAAAAGGGGTTTCACGGTTTCCTGGAAGGGGCCTCATAGTTTACCCTAAATCGTGCGCCCTAACCTACAATTCCAAAACTTGAGATTTGGGAATCTGATGCTCTCAAAAACCATATGAACACCTAAGACACTATCCAAGCCTCTAAACTTATCCAAAAACATCATATAAAGATTAAATAACTCTCATAATTGATTTCTAGGAAATGAAAAAGAAAATGGCACCCCCATTAATTGAAAAAATCAAAAAGGAAGTGATTTTAAACCCATTATAAAAACCCATGATGTTATAATCTCCCTACTTTAACATAACTCATCCCTGAGCTATCAAAAAAACCCATAGATTGTACTGAATGTACCCATTATGATATAAACAACTCGGACTACCTGATTCCTAAGTGTATAGTCCAACCACCTCAAGGGGGATCCCCACCTTAGGTGTGACCTACCCCAATCCATCCAGACCAAAAAATAGAGCAAAAAATGGTCCCATGACCATAACCCAGATTAAAAAGTCCTCTCATGATGCATTGTCACTCTTACACCTTATCAGGTGCTCATGTGACATACCAAACACCCATTTATATCTTACACTACACTGATTCACACCTAGAACCCATGTCACATATGGAACTAGGAGGTCCCACATCACCTTAGATGCTCAAATCAGTCCTAGTGCCTCACACATAAATCAGTCTCACATCCCATGATGCCTAGATGACTATGAACCTTAATTAATCTTGCATATCCTTAATTCTTATGATTCCATTGAATCTCAATAAATCATTCATCAAAAAAATGCTCAATACAAAACCTGGTGCCTCACACCTCATATATATATAACGCATATGATACGTTGCAAACCTATTTACTAGCATATGATCAATCTATTTAAATATCCCATGAAGATCATATACCAAAATAGACTTTCCTCAATAGGACATTCCAAAATAGATATGCCTCAAAATTCCATGCCAAAAGAAAGAAAAATAAATCATGAAAACACCCATGATGTACCTATATCCATCGTTTTCTCACCAGCCTACTCATCCCCTGGTAGCTCTACGGTGTGCACCTAGACTAAAACACGACCGCCTGAAGCCTGGACTCCCTACAATGCTACACCAGCCACTAGTCACTAACCCCACCACTGGGTCCTAATATCTCTACCATGACCTCTGCATGTAGATGAAGTTCAAATACCCTCACCTAGTATCGATCCTAAACTATTCTTAGACACCTGAGTCTACCCCTAAACCTAACGGTTGGCTGAACGATAGGGACTCCTGCAGAACCTCTTGAGATGTCTGACCTGTCCACATTCTTAGTACTCCTTTGTAGGCCACTCACATTGAATCCTTACATGTCATGGCTACCCACACTAGAATAAAATCATAGAGGATCCACTTAGAGGTATTCTAGATGATTCATTGGCCTAAACATCAATGCTCGAACTCATCACAGACTCAATTCTTACCATCTAAAGCGACACCATTTAAGTCACCTGAAACCACTACTTGGCTCGAACTAGACCTTTCCATCAGGGTTACCTCACCAATGAGCACCTAGTTCACCACCTCATAGAATGAGTCCAATATAAATATGTTTACCTACACCCAAATGGAATGTCATAAACCATCCTCGAAGCATCTCACTCTAAAGTTGTAATCACTATCCATGTTGGGTGAAAAATGAGAAAACTCAGTGAACATCACTACATAGACCATGAAAGACATGTAAACCTGTTGAAGGCTCAATAAATCTCGATCCCTTTCCTCCCTCAATGCCTCTAGAAATAAATTATCAAAGAACCTAACCTCAAAGTCCTTCTAGGATAGTCCATCATGTCTGCCAGCTTAAACCCACACATCCCACCAAAGCTTTTTCAGTCCTCTAAGAATGCATGCTTCCAATTTGAACCTCCTACCTAAAGGCATCTCGAGATTCTAAAATATTATTTGCATGCTCTCAATCCAATTATCAGTCACCTTAGAACCACCCTCACCCAGAAATAGTGGTGGGTGCTTCGACTGAAACTCCTAAGTAATATAGGTCATAGATGGCTCTACTCCCTAAGAACCCCAGTTGATGCCTTATAGAGCCCACACTTGGCTCACTCAGAGCTTCTCATTAATCCACGACCCAAAAATTGTAATATTTTGTGGTTGCCTGCACTGGAACCTATAATTGATCCTATTCCTATACCCACTCTGCCTCACCCTCAGGGGTATGAATCTACTCGTGCTCTTGCGAAATTGTATCATCACCCGCCTGATGCTCCATCTGAGCCATCTAGGAGGAACCTTCTAAATACCATACATGGTTATATATCTCATATATATATATATATATATATATATTTGTAGATAGAGAAAGTATTAAAGAGTCAGCGTCAACTCAATACCCTTAATCTCCCCTACCACAACCATGCCACATGGAATCCCGGCCTCATGGCCTCTTTACCTACCCTCAACATAGCCAAGTATCAATAGTACCATGAGAGACGCCCATCCTGACAACCATAATTTCCTCAAATTGATGATTTATTCACTCAAACCGGTGATAAATATTACCCCATTCCATGTCATAATCAATTTTATGCAATTTATATATATAACAGGGAATATCATAGAAGCATTTCAAACTAAATTGCAAAAGCAATTTCATGCCATGGAATTCCATATATCAAAAGCATTTATATCATGTAACACATGCATATTTAAAACAAAAACACCCTATATGTGTCTAACAAAGCATAAACAAGCATACACCCCTTTCCATACTAGGTTAAGGGTCCAAGATATCATCCCTTTCCATACTAGGCCAAGGTCACATATCATAACAATAACCATCACATTACCAATTTAAGCCACCTGAGAAAAAAATCATAGTAATTGTAAAATGAGAAAAAAAAATGCAATTCCCATCCAAGGTAACTTGATCTGTCCCTCATATAGGGGGTTGCAGGAACCCAAGCATGAATTCAAAACCCAGTTCCAACACAACCTAATCTATGGTCTACCATAACCCAAATAGTAAGACTAGAAAAAAAAGGTAGTCTCGATATAATTAGTATCCATCCAAAAATTCCTACTAAATCCCAGATAAGAACTGTTCTGATTCCAATTATATCATCCCCAACTAGATTAACCACCCAAACAGTGCTAACAAGATGGGTGTCATTGGCCTTAAGCATGCCTCCTTAAATAAAAAATATGCCGACTAGTATTGAGGGTGTAAAGAGGTATAAATGGGGAGGATATACCCTCTAGGAATGATATAATATCGGTCCGAGTAATAATATGTAACATGAAGTGGAAAAGTAAAACTCAGCAGACTTAAACCTAAACCACCAAAGGCAGAAGCACAGTTAGTATAGAATAGTGGAATAAAAATAAAAATAAATAGTGGAAAACTAAAAAGATCAGCATGACAGCATACCACTTGTAGAAAAACTAAAACAAAAGATCATGCATACATGTCAGGTCATACAGTCAATATATAAAAAGTGTCACTCATGGCTAACCAGTATAGATATATACATATGAAAGTATTATGATGAAACTTAAAGGAAGCTAAAAAGAAAAACTCAAAATTAACTCCTATAGAGGAAAAGACCTCAAGGTCCTTTTCTAACATCCCGTGCAAAGCAGAACTATGATCCAGCTCCTGAGATTGATCCTTTACTTGAACATAAAACCATAAAATCTACACACATCCTGAAGGGCCCGCGTAGGGTGTGAGAACAAGTCTCTGTAGGGTACCACCCAATTATGTATACCCAAAATAAGTGTTTAAAAATTAGTGTAATATAGAAAAATAAACAAGTAGTACAATGCAATATTTAAACAAGGCTTCCCTAGTGCTCAACATCTATTAGGAAACCATAACATGCCTCGACCAATGCCGGAATATCTAAAGAGAAGAAGGTCCTTGGCACATGGCCCAAGGTACCTCTAATGCCATACAGCCCAGGTGAACCCTCAGGTTCCACCTCAAAATAAGTAACCTGACACCACATGCCTCATAACACCTCATGTCTCAACCAAGTACTGACGTCCTGAAGGTATGTCCCAATAGTAGTAAATGGTCCCTCAGATCCTTGCTCAAAAGCATCTATTGGCTTGAATCCTGACATCCAAAGGCATAGTGATATCTATCCTCAAATAATAATTATATTTGGATCACAGCACAACATCCCAATAAATGACGATATCTAT
The DNA here is from genome assembly GCA_963277665.1 of Viscum album. NCBI lineage: Eukaryota > Viridiplantae > Streptophyta > Magnoliopsida > Santalales > Viscaceae > Viscum > Viscum album. The sequence continues at coordinate 1,999,919,218 of OY728150.1, read as the reverse complement.
TATCCCAAATCAATCCAGGCCTATATTCTAAATATGATGAGCCTCAGTCCAAAACTGATAGCCTCATCGCTATCAACCAAAAGCTCCTCACCTTCTATGTGGATTTCTATGGCAAGAACCCCCAAACACATTTTCTAAGTCTCTCTATAGGGGACCTCTACCCACACGATTGGTCAATACCACCTCATCACGAAGTCAAATTGTATTTACATGACTCAATTTGATGCTTTGGCCATCACAGATGAGAGGTAATCACCAAATAAATACCTAAGACACATCAACGTTGGCACCCCATTCCCCTGCAACCATGTCGCTCAAGTCTGATTGTCATGACATCTAGTATCACAGGCCATTCCCAACCTGACGACCTCACCGTCTCAACCGACATCTACGATGCCCAATCCTGTTATCAAAATCACTCAAGCAATCTGATCCAAGAACAACCAAATGATTAACATAACCTCAATCCTAATGGCTTAGCCACCTCAATCTCAGTCCAAGCCTGTCATAGCCCTATGGGTCTCAACATAGGCAATTTATCATAATCAAGCACATATATATACAAAAAAACTCACTTTAAACAAGAAATTAAATTTAACGGTATTGAATTGTGTAACTAATAACAAAAAAAATTAATATAGAGGTCTTAAATGCCTTGAAATCAAATAACTATACCAATTTGGTTTAAACAATTAAATTTAAAATAATTTAAATCTCTTGTCCAAACCACCCAAGGAGCGACGACCTCTAACCTATCCTATATTGAGTGAAAATGGTAAGGGAATTCCTAAAGGCATCCCATGTAGTCATATGGTCAATTTAATATCAAGCAACAAGGGGTCTCTCTCAATTACCCAAAGGCACGCCAAAATCTACACCACCCAAACATCCATAAAAAACATAAAGTAAGTTATGTACCACTCACCTTGGAATCCATGATGTAGGCTCATCCAATATTGATCTATAACTCCAAACGGTTTGGAGTAGATCTGGGTTTCCATTGAGCACCCTAAAAATATGGTAAATTAGTTCAAATGGATTTAGTTCTCTATAAGGTGAAATAGAAACGAAGAAGGGGCTAGGGTGAGGTTAGCCTTACCAATGTGGTTACATAGAATTTTGAGGATAAAATATGAGGAGAGGGGAGAAAATACGGTGGAAGTAAGGAGGAGGAGGTTTCCTTCTGTGTAGTGTGCGGCCAAGGGAGAAGGAAAAAATAAGAAAAAAATAAGTAAGGAAAAATCATAAATTCCTACCCTTATTGGGTTTCATGGTTTACACACACAGTTTTCCAAACCATGTGGCAACTGTGAGAGCTACAGTGTGAGGGTACTGCCTAAGTGGCAGTACTCGTGCGGCCTACCGCATAGTTTTCTCTACCCGTGCGAAAACTACATGGTATCCATCCATAACATCTATAGAAAAGTCCACATGTCATTCTCCGCCCCTCACACGATTTCACCAAACTATGCTCAGCTCAAAAAGGGGCCACACGGTTTCCTGTAAGGGGCCACACAGTTTACCCTAAACCGTGTACCCTGACCTGCAATTCCAAAACTTGAGTTTCGGGCCTCCGACTCTCCCAAAACCCATCTGAACACCTGAGGAACTCTACAAGACTATAAACTTATCTAAAAAATCATATAAATCTAACTATATTATCATAATTGAGATCCTATCAATTAAAAAGAAAAGGGCACCCCTGATAATTGAAAAACTCAAAAAGGGAGTGATTTTCAACCCATTCCAAAAACCTAAGACATTATAAAAAATATCATGGATTAATTTTTAATTAAATAAATAATAAATTACAATACCATCTAACTCTATTTTATCTAAACCAATAAACCCTTTATTACATCAACATCAAACTTATATTAATCCTAATAGTTATCTATACCTAAATCATGTTTTCTTCAATAGTTATCCCCAAAAATATAACTATGTCATCAAATAACTTGTTAAGTTTATTGATACCAATTAATATATGTTTCTAAACTTTTAAATAAAAACTACTTAATAAAAATACTTAGATATTTAACATAATCCTCATGGATTTTAGAATATACCATAATATCATAGATAAATATAAATATTTAATGAAAATAGCTAATTATATTTTAATTTATATAAATATATCATCCTCGCAACCTTAATCAAGACTGGGAAACTCAACTTTTCTATCATAATAGGCATATACCAATATTCTCATCCATTTAAGTATTATTCCTTATTCTATTATAAGACATGGTGGTTTCTAGATACGTACCTTTTTTTAGCTTCACTTTCATGATTCTATTTTAACCAAATAATAAAACCAAAATAGTTATGATAATATCTAAAAGAATTAGAGTGTATGAATATGAAATATCAACATTAAGATATCTTCTCCAATGAATCCATCATTTTAGCCTATGATACTTTCATTTTAACTATGTCATTCTTGGTTAATCCCATAACTATCTTGGTTCTGCCGTGGTTACTTTAAGTTGTGTTCACTCAGGAGTGTCAAACTAGGTGTGTAATTTGGCCTCTTTTTTATGCACCAAGTGACAATTGAGTTAATACCCAATATTCCATTTTTAGGTTTATTACCCCTAGGTACATTTGTGTAAAATCCTATATCCACTTATAGTATCTTGAAAGAGATGTTATTTCAAGTAAAAAACACAATATTTACATTTCCTAATTTTTTTAGATATTACCATATACATAAACTTATTCCCAGGATTTATCCCTATGATTTTCACTAAAGTTCTATTATCTTAATCCCTCTAAAATTACCTCAAATAAACTGAAGGGTTATCTATACCTTTTCAATTATAATCAACCTTATCTTATCAAATGTCTATGACTTATCCTCAACCGTTATCATCCTAATATCTAAAGTTATCTAAACCCTACTCTGATACCAATTATAGTATACTAGACTAAATTATCTAGAAATTAAATGTATTAATGAAATTATTACATTAAAATACATTCCCATTACCTTTTAGGTTTATATTTTTAGATAATTAACAAAAAACTTTAACTAATAAAACTCATGCCTTTTTTAACTAATGGACATTTTTTAAACTATAAAGGAAACTTCTTAATCCATAAAAATAATTCAACATCTCTCACTAATTATTCACATAATATATTCTTATAGACATTTCCTAATTTTCTTATTTTCATAACCTTGAGAAATAGAAACAAAAGAAGGGGTGAAATCAGAAGCTCTTTAAGGGTAAATATAAGAAATAAAAATTAAATTCATAAGTGATCTTAAGATGAACATATGGGTATGATCAAGATATGTATAAAATCATACCCAATAAAGCTTAGGTTATAATAATGGAATAATTATGCATAAAATAATACATGAATCAAAATAGTGAGTCAATAACCATGATTTATGAGAGTATAAAATAGTAATGAGAATAAGAATAAAATCATAAAACATCTTTTAACTTTGTCATAAATATTAGTATAGGGAAAATTACATTAATGAGCCACACCATCAGTTCCCACACTTATGAGTAACAAAAAATTACTCATAAATACATTATATTATGATATATAGACTTTTAACCAATTCATTGAAGGGAAATATAGGACCCACCTATCATCATCTATACTTATTAGTGCCACTTGAAAATATTTAACTTATCACATCATAAAGAACCCATGGAAAGAAAATGGGTTTTATAAAAATTTCCAAATTAAAATATTTCAATTTTATAGAATAAATAACCCATGGAAAGAAAATGTGTTTCATTCAAAACATCTTAAATAAACCATGGAAATAAAATGGTTTTTATTCAATAAATCATAAATAACTCATAGAAATAAAATGTATTTCAATGACATCGAGTAACTTTCTAGGTAAATACCATTCAATAATGAAAATAAAACATATGGTATAGATATAGGATATATGGTTAAGACAATAATTATCCCCAATAAATCAATTTATGTAATCTAAGTAAACACCCTTCAATCAAAGGAATCAATAATAAGGTATTTATATAGGAAATAAATTGGGATAAAAATTACAGTTTTACACTAAAATGATTAGGAAAGACAAAGTCAATGATGGATCATCTATGAAAAATATATATACATTACATAATCCATCCAAAGAAATAATTTGGATGGTTTTAAAATAATGTATTCCCACTATAACAAAGGAAACTCATAATTATGTTAACATAGATGAAAAAAATCTTTTTAAAAGAATGTTTTGAATAGTATCACCCAAGAAGGGATTAATAATCAAATTGTTTGATATCATGAGTTCAATCCCACAAATTATTAATATATATATATATATATATTAATTAGAGAATAATTAATGTAACATAAATCCCATGAGTGTAAATTATTTTGAATATGAAAGTGAAAATGGAGGTAAAATCTTAAAATATATTTTAGAAAACATTTTTAACATTGACATAAAATACAAACATACTTGTCACTTTCAAAAGTAAAATTTGAAAAGGTGAAGTAAAATATTTTAAAAACGATTAATTTAATAAAATTAATTTCCAATAATGGAGCCTTGAAAATAAAATAAATTTTTCTATAGGAAATGTGTAGATAAAGATGAAACATTTTATAATGAAAGGAAAGGAACATTTTTAATACTTTGAAAATACCTTTATTGAAAACCCACATTGTAAAATTAGTAATAAAATGTTCTTTTTAAAAAAATTAATTTTAATAAATAGGATTATAAAATATAATATAATATAATATTAGGGGGGAACCCAATAACTGAATAATAAATTTCAAGATAAAACTTTATAACTCAAAGAAAGGATATTTGAGTTATCAATATCCCTTAGAGAAACATACTCTATGAAGCATAAAATATTTGAAATTGGGTTTATTTAGTAAAAATGTAAAAAATGATAGAATAATACATAATAAAATAAAATTGTGGAATGTTCCCAACTTATATTAAATAATTTCAATAGAATTATCATAACTCATTTAATAAAAATTGAGTTACTAAAAACTCTTATGACTAGGGTAACACTTGAGTCAAAATATGTTTAAAGAAAAATAACATGATTTAGATTAGTATATTAAAAAATTACAAGGAAATAATGTATATAAAATTCAGAGGATGATAAATCAATAGAATAATATACAAAGAAAACATGGTGTATAACATGTAACATGTCTGAAAGAATCATAATTGAGATTGAGAAAACCCTTATAGCTTGAGTAAAACTTCAATCAAAACCAATTGAAAGATTCGGAATGTAATTAAACTTAAAATAAAATTATTAAAAGATAATTAATGATATGATATCTCAAATAGGTATTTATATACCACATAAATGAAATTAGGTTCATAATACCAAGCATGTCTAAAAAATGAATTTGAGATGAAAGACCTTACCTTGTTTACTCGCTTGGTCGAATGTATTCTAAGATACTTTATGAAAAACATAAATATATTAATCACTTATTTCATAAAATTTTAATATATATACATTTTTATAAACTTAATTTATAATTATTCTCTATATTTATATTAGTTAGTTATTAGCTATTTTTGATGTCGAGTGTAGGTAATATTGATCATTTTAAACTAATTTTATAAGAGGAGTGTTGGTATTAATTCTTCTTCCAAAGTGAATATTTCAAAAATAATAAATTCTAATATAAGGGATTATTTATAGTGATTTTTTAATTATAAATTTCCTTTCATGTGTAGTTTATTCTTTATCCTAGAAGATGAATTTGACAATGAACATTTTTCGATGATTTTTAGCCTACGAAGTGTGTTTTCTTAATTAATGAGTTATATATTAATGTATCATTTTTAGATCCAAAAAAATCATCATTTAAATATGTATATCATATTATAATAATAATTAAGTTTTTATAATCATCCATGATATAATTTTATAGTATCGTTCAAGTGGGTGGTTAAACCGACCCAAATTGGAATATACAATAATTAATGGATGATTATGAGGTGATTAAGTTACAATATCATTATACCAGTAGAATAATGATATAATTTAGTTTATATTAGTGTTATATATTAGAATTAAAAATAATTTGATGAATAATTGATGGATACAAATCAATTTAATATTATGAATAAATTGTTTTCCTCCTAGTACGCTTATTTAAGAAGGTTAATTTTATACTGATTGTTTATCATTCAAATCATTAAGAAGATATTAAATTTATATTAAAATAACATTATTAATATTATAAAAATCATATTTATCCTTTATAAAAATAATACTTATCCTTTAAAAAAATCTCATAACTATCCTTGTAAGGTAGTGATGAAATGAAAAATGGAAATCGATCATTCTATGGAGGCAATAGTCTACACATATACATGGATGATGATTTCATTTTCCATAGAAAGGGGAAAAGGATAAGTATGGTTTATCTTTTAAGAATATAAAATATTTCATAAATATCATAATTATATATTAAATTCCCTATCATTATTAACTTTTTAAGGTGGTTAAGGAAAATGAAACACATGTTGTGGAGGCAGTATTCCGTACAACACACAATTCACATTTTTTTCTTAATAGAAAAGAAAAGGTGATCAGTACTTATAAAATCAACATAATAACATAATAGTGTGATAATAATATGGATTTTATCATTATTATATGGTAAAAATAGATTTATAGATGAATAAAATTGCATAGATAAATAGAAAAGAATAAAGAGTGGTTAAGAACTTATACCTCACTTCTTGGATTATCTCCTTTTCGAAGGGGGTTTAACCATTTAGGGATGGTATTTTGAGGATAAGAAAACCTCTCTAAGTTGTATAAGATTATATAGGATATGGTTGAATATATTTTATTCTGAACTTAATGGGTTTTGTTCTAAGGGTAATTAAGGAGAGGGGTGCCCCTTTTATAGATAAAAAGGAGTATAATTTTTGTAAATATCTAAAACTTTCCAATAATGGGAAGTAATTGTGGCTCTAAAATTGAGAAATAATAGATTGAAAAAAGATAAAAGGTTAATAAAAAACTCAACCACTCAATTATAAACATCTTTTAAAAAAATTTGTCCCTTTACCTCTAAGGTTACTCATTTTTACTTTTTTAGTTTTCAACATGGTAATTAGTTTCAACCTAGGTAGTTTATCTTTTAAGACAAAAAATAAAATGGTATTTATCATATAATTTGGAACTAATGATTCAAAATTTGGAATAAATTTTTTTATTCAATTTTTAAAATTGATAAATATTACTTTTAAACCACTAAATATATAATGTATTAAACAAATTTAAAAAATGTAACCTAAATTCTAAAATTTTAAATATGGGTTTATAAATTAAAAAATATATTTTTAAAATTATAAATACACTTATAAAATATATATTTAGTCTTAAAAATAGTTTTCATAAATTTATAATTCATACTTATTTACTAATAATGTCATAAAATTCATGTTATTTCTAAAAATGCAATTTTTCACTATTCACCTAATAATAGATATTTTTAGAAAAATCCAAAAAATAAATATTAAGATAATATTGAAAATGTTAAACCAATAATGAATTAATTTTTTTCAAATTAAAATTTATAAATTGTTATGAAACATTAAATATGAATGTCATAATTATGTTAACTCCCATTCCCAATGAGCCCCTTCATGTGCCCAACCTTTCATATGCCAACTTTGGTATACTTTGTACACTATAAATACATGGATATGATTAATGAAAGGATGATGGATTGTTGGCTCTACATTTGTGTTCTCTACTTCTTGTATTTATCTTGTATTTGTATTTCCATTTGTCATCGTCATCGTCATACGCAAATACGACATCCACTTTCTCAACGATTGCGCTTCGCCTACGATCGATCTTACATTTCCGGTTTTGAAATGCTTCACGGTTTCAATCGGCGTTCAATAAATTTCATAACACGTTATCAGCACGATCGTCTTCTTCGCATTGCACATCGTGACGTCGCTTCCTTCATCCCCATCATCGGCATAAGAAAAAATTTGTGGGAAAAAGGTATGTCACATGTTTTTATAAACATTATTCTTTTGACATACTCTTTCGCATGCGCATCGGCTCCACTCATTCGAAGTGATACATCAAAAGGGTAAGTCTTATTTTATATTTAATATATTGTTACATTTATTTTTCCCCTCTTGATAAATCTGAAAATAATATATGATTTCCTTAATCTTTTGTTGCGGGAAAAATAATGAGCTCCTAAAGAGCTGTAATGACTCACGGTTGAAAAATTTCAATTCATTCCCTGGAGAGAATGTATTTGATTAATAACCGATGTGGTCGATGTCTAGACAAACATCATTCATCAAATGAATAAAAAACTACACCACTAGAAGTGGTTGAATGATGAACATCGCGTACCCGTCATACGTCGAGTCGTTGAAGGATGAACATCACGTACTCGTTGTATGTCGAGGCGTTGAATGAGGAACATCACGTACCCATCGTACGTTGAGGCTTTGAAAAATGGACATCGCATACCCATTGTACGTCAAGACGAAGTTCAATGAACAACACGTACTCGTCGTACGTCGAGATGAAGTTTGATGAACATCACGTACCCGTCGTACGTTGAGTCAAAGTTTGATGATCATCGGGTACCTGTCGTATGTCGATCCGAAATTCACTAATCATTCCATAAACCATGAAATTTCATATCTCTTATTTCTTGTTCACCCTGAAAGTTTCAAGTTTGATTATGCTATATAAAGGTTCGTGATGGAGATGATATTTACTTTGAATATTTGTAAATATTTGTTTTATTTCTTTTCTCTTTCTTTTATTTCTTATAAAATGTTATAGATAAATTAAATATTCTTGATAAACAAGCATAAATATATTTTATATATATTAATCCCCTGAAGTGGATGAAATTAATGAAATTACTGAATTGAATATTCATGCGATTGTCTTGAAGACACTATAAAACTCGAACAAATAATTTTATTCTATTCCCTAGAGTGGATGAGAATATTTTTTGAAAATGATTTATTTCATTCCCCGAAGTGAATCAAAATATACCTGGTTTTATTATAAATCAAGCTCGAGGTTAATATGATGTTTTGCGAATTATCATTGTGTTGTATTTTTTTATAACAAATAATAAAAATATAACCACCAGAAGTGGTTTGATGATAGTAAATATTTACAGAGCACAATGAATTTTATTGATATTTATAAAATATTGCATCCCTAAAGGATGATATGAAAATAATGTCCTTTGACATTATATTGAAGAATATATTCATTTATCATTTATTGTTCCCGCAGCAACAATATCAAGAGAAACATTATTATTTATCATAATATTATGGTTTATCAATATCATCTAATGTAATTCATCTATCCCTTGAAGTGGATGTTCTTGTTCATATAATTCATAAATGAAATGACTGAATTACATAGTTTTGATAATCCAATATATATTATGAAAATGATTTTACCACCTGAAGTGGTTAAAAAAATGATCATCATAATCAATAAAATTTATATTTTATGCAAGATGATCATTATTGATAAATAATAAATTATCATTCATGGATCATGAAATCCGATGAATGAATTCATTCCCCGATGTGAATGTAATATTAATTACTATATCTCATTCCTTGAAGCGAATGAAATTATTCATGATTTTTTTTATGATTATGATATCATGAATATTTGAGAGTTGATGAGGTTTGATCAAATGATTTATCTTTCATTTGATAAAGTGAATTTTGTTTATGAATTATAATTTTGGATGGTGATAAAGTGTGTCGTGAATCCAGAATATTCTTCCACATTGGTTCTCGCTACCACATTCAGTAGCTTTAAAAGACGTGGGGGCTCCTATCCCAGGTAGATGTATTGTAAAATAATATTTGGACCTGAAGTTCCAAAATATTTTGGACAGAAGTTCTAAATTATGCAATAATCCTCTTAGTGATGGGCCTGACCCGTTATGATTATATTATGAATTCATCAACCACCATAAGTGGAAATTATAACGACAAATATGAGTTTTCACAATGAAAGATCCTGAAGATCTTATATGTGTCGATCTTGAAGCAAAATATTATTTTGATTAAATGTTTCAAAAGAACTCATATATGCGTTAGTATATGCTCATATAAGTACATTTGCTGGTAGTGAAAATTAATAAACGACTCCATAAGAGAGAATATATTTCTACTTGGTAGTACAAATTCTTAATGATTTTTTAAGTATCAATGAGATATATGAATGGTATTCTTGAAAATGAATATCATGTGGAGACAAAAGAGGTACCTCGATATGTAACAAGCATTCATAAAAGTGATTATAAAGAATTTGTTATGTACAATCGAATCAATAATGGTAAACCAGAAGTTTACTGATCCTGGCACTTCAAATATATGACATGATGATTTAGGCCATCTGGGATTAATTATAATGAAAGATATTGATTCAAGTATACACGAGCATCAATTTATTGATAACATAGTAGACATCCATCAGGGGGAGAATGATGAATTTATTTAATGGATGCATGTCTACAAAATCATCAATGAATTTATTATCATTAAGTCATTATGAATTCCCCCTGTATAATAATTTACCATGAGGTGCCCATTTTTGAGGTAAATTATTTATATCATTAGCAGCTATTATGGAATTAAATTTCCCATATACTTATGAAGAAGTATATATGGGCGCACCCACCTACCATGTGATCCATCTATATGAAAGATGCATCCACTAAGTGATCACATGTGTTATTTGCCGCTGGTGAGTATACATTGCATGATATGCATGTTGATTAAATGAAATATTGAGTATTATATATTATATGGTCCTATAGAACCATGGACAAGATGCTCACAACACTTACATGAATGTAAAGTGTTGAAAATCAATAGTCTGATTATACACACCTGAAGTGTGGTTGAACTGATTATATAAAATCATTGGTCATCATGAGTAGAAAGCAATAAATATATTTTCCCTTGAAGAGGAAAATGATATATCGACAACATTATATCTTTTTATATATTGTCCCTGAAGTGACACTGGTACCAGAAAAATTATGAGATCTCAATCAAATGTTGTTGATGATATATTTTCTATGAATGCTTTTAAAACTCATTGATGACTATGGATTTTTATAGATGTTGACATTATAATAATTGGCCAAAATTATTAAATGAACTTATGAAATGTTCAACATATAAAGTTCTGGATTGATTATCCAAACTATAAAGACTATTTAATATCAATGATCTTATATTCTTCCTTATTTGGATATTTATATGAATCCCAGAAGGATTTGAAATGCCTGAAGCATATTCAAAATTATGGAAGTTTCACCCAATTTGATAAATTATGCGGTGAATTGAATAAGATTTATCCATATTAAGTTAAGGAAGAATATGAGTTGAATTTATCATCCCATGGTTTGTATGAATCATTTTATTATTAAGGTGTTTTGAAAAACATCTACACTCTTGAAGAGTTTTCTGAAATCAATGAATTATTTGATCATGAAATTACATGGAATGTCCTAGTATCTTGAATTAATCATCCTAAAGATTAAATATTAAATTTTTGGAATGGTTTTACCCTTAATGAATAATTAAAGTGATAGATTTTATACATAAGGGGTTGATAAAGAATATAATTATCCCAGAAGGATTAAATATAAATGCACATTTTATTAATCCGTGAAGGATATACATGTACATGTGCGTATGTACCTTGAAAATGGCAATGAATCATATTATAATTCAAGGTAATGTTCTTCCCTATTCATTGGAATCAAAAGGGTATAGATTATTATTATTCCAAAATTAAAAACTGAATGTTTTAGTTCTGAATTGATCATGGACATTCTATGAGTGAAATTATGATCATTATGAGTGGGAGATGTAACTATTGTACTCTTTTTCCCTTAGTCAAGTTTTTTCCACTGGGGTTTCTTGATAAGGTTTTTAATGAGGCAACACTCAGGGGACTTGATGTTATTGTACTCTTTTTCCTAATCAAGTGTTTTCCCCTGAAGGGTTTTTCCTTGATGAGGTTTTTAATGAGGCAATCATACATCATAAAAGATATCCAAAGGAATGTTATAAATTATTATGGACATCTATTATTAATGACAATTGTTGTCCTTCCCCAAGAGTTATAATCTTCAATGAGACCATTCATTATTTTTGGTCTTCCTCCCATGTCCTGAAGACGTAATTTAATAATAATATTAGTTGATGTCCTGAAGACATAATTAAATGATATAGTCAGGGGGGGTTGGGATTGTTGCACTCTTTTTCCCTTCATCGGGTTTTCCCACTGGGTTTTCCTGGTAAGGTTTTTAATGAGGCGGCATGACATGGAAATCAATTACTTTGGCTTCACTTATTTTTCCCACAGGGTTTTTTTTAAGTGAATATTATATAAGATTCCATGAAATTATGACATTCAAGGGGGAGTGTTATGAAACATTAAATATAAATTTCATAATTATGTTAACTCCCATTCCCAATGAGCCCCTTCATGTGCCCAACCTTTCATATGCCAACTTTGGTATACTTTGTACACTATAAATACATGGATATTATTAATGAAAGGGTGATGGATTGTTGGCTCTACATTTTTGTTCTCTACTTCTTGTATTTTTCTTGTATTTGTATTTCCATTTTTCGTCGTCATCGTCATACGCAAATACGACATCTGCTTTCTCAATGATGCGCTTCACCTACGAGAGATCTTACATTTCCGGTTTCGAAATGCTTCGCGGTTTCAATTGGCATTCGATCAATTTCATAACATAAATTTATAAATTAGTTTTTAAGTTAAAATAAAATATATTATGAAAAAATTCTTTTATTAAAAAAATAACCTTTTAAAATTTCAAGTGTTTTTAATCTTATTTAATATATATTTCTAAATAATTTAACATTGATATATTAGTTTATAAATATAAATATTACCTATTATTATAAACTTTTAAATATGATCAATTTAATTTATTAAGGTAAAATACAATACCCATTTTTTAAATGGTTCCTTGAAAGGAATTCTTTCTTTTAAAATATTAATCAAATCAAAATAATAATATGTAATTATTTTATATGATTATTATCTTTTTATTTATTAATGATTACATTCTTCATATAATTTTAATATGTAGTAGTTATTTTTAGTTGTGTGTTGTGTTTGTTTGGTGTTGTGTGTGACAGATGTTTTCAAAGATAATATTGATTTAAAGGATCCAAAATATCGGGCCATTACATTCTATCCCACTTAAATAAATTGCATCATATAAATTTTAATTATTACTCACTAATGAAAGTATGTGAGGGTAATCTTAACATATCCACCATTTAGGATATAACTACTAATATGACATATACCTTACTCTCTTAGGCTATACCAAGTTACTTATATTTCTTCAAAAAATATTATCCATTTATACAATCATATACCCAATTACGTATACCCCCTAATAATATATTCTCCATAACATAATTTTCTCAAAACCATTTGAATCTCTAAGATATTAAACCATAGAAAAATTATATATCCCTCCAAAAATTAACTCTATATTTAACCGTAAGATGTATTAACCACTAGTTCATAAAGTCAAAAAATAGTAAATATACATAATAATCCAAAAAATTAGATAAAATTCGTTAAAAAATATCATGTATTTCTTTTTAATTAAATAAATAATCAATTAAAATATTATCTAACTAACTTATCTCAAAATCATCCACCCCTTTATTGCCTCAAAAATAAAGATAATATTAATCCTAAGAGTTATCCATACCTCAATCATATGTTCTTAAATAGTTATATCCAAAAATATAACTTTATCATTAAATCACTTTTTAAGGTTATTGATACCAATTAATATATTTTTACAAAACTTTAAATAAAAAATACTGAAGAAAAAATTTATATGTTTCATATAATCCTCATTAATTTTAAAATATACTAGAATATCATTAATAAATATCACTCATTATTAAAAATATCTAAGATAATTTTAATTTCTATTAATATATAATCCTCATTACCTTAATCATGACTAGGAAACTCAACCTTTTCATCATAATAGGCATATACAAATATTCTCATCCATTTAAGTCTGCTTCCTTATTCTGTTATAAGACATAGTGTTTTCTAGATACAAACTTATTTAACCAAATAATAAAAGAAAAATGGTTATGATAATATCTAAAAGAATTATATTATATGAATATAAATTCTCAATCTTAATATTACCTCTCCAATGACGTTCTTATTTCAACCTATGATACTTTTGTTTTAACTATACCATGATTGGTTAATCCTATAACTCTCTTATTTATACCTTGGTTACTTTAAGTTTTTATTTATCATGCTTCTTAACATAACCCCTTAAATTAATTAGGAAACAAATCATTTATTGTGGTTTGTAAAGATAATGTGATTGACCAAAACATATCCCTTGGTAGTATCAAACCAAGTGTGTAGTTAAGACTCTTTTTCATGCACTAGGTGACGATTGAGTTAATACCCAATACACCCTTTTTATGGTTGTTAACCCTAGGTACATTTTTTTAGATCCTACCTCTACTTGTAGTATCCATACAAGGATTTTATTTCTAGGAAAAACACACAATATATGATTTTCTAAAATTTCAGGATGTTATCCTATTCATAAACTTATCCCCTAGACTTATCCTAGAGTTTTCACTAAGTTTATTTTATCCCAATCATTATAATATTAAATAAAATAAACTAAAGGGTTATTTATAACTTTTTAATTATAATCAATAATAACTTATCAAATTTTAATGAAATTTCAAATTCCTAATTTATCCTCAACTGATATCAACTCAATAAAAAAAAATTTCTAAACCCTGATCTAATACCAAATATAGTATACCAAACCTAATCATTTAGTAATTACATGTCTCAATGTAATTATTTCATTAAAATATATTCCCAATACCTTTTAGGTTTGTATTTTTAGATAATTAGTACAAAACGTTGACTAAAAAAACTTATGAATTTTTCAACTAAAGGAAAATTTTCACACTATATAAGCAATTTCTTAATCCATAAAAAAACTTCAATATCTCTAACTAATTATTCCCATAAGATATTCATTAATAAATTTTATACTTTTCTTATCTTCATAACCTGGGTAAATGGAAACATAATAAGGTGTGAGATAAGATGCTCAGTAGGGGTAAACATAAGCAATAACAATTCAAGGTTATAAGTGAGAATAAGATGAGCATGTAAGTATAATCAAAATACATAAAAAATAATACCTAATAAATATTAGTTCATAATCATGGAATAAATATTGACATAAATTAATTCATGAATCAAAAGAGTAATTCTATAAACATGATCCATGATAAAATAACATAGGTATGCGAATAATCATAAAAATATGAAACATATTTTAGATTTGGCCCAAACATTAGTTTTGGGAACATTATTTTCATGATCCACACTATCAGTTCCCATACTTGAGAGAGAAAAAAAGTAATTTTGAATCCATTATCTCTTGAGATATAGACTTTTAACCATTGCATTTGAGGAAAATATAGGACCCCACACATAATTATATATACTTATGATTTCTACTTGATAATTATTCACTTATCGCATCATAAATAAAATATATAAATAAAATGGGTTTCATTCAATGCATCTTAAATAATTCATGCAAAGAAAATGGGTTTTGATGACATCGAGTAAATTTCTCGGTAAATATCAATCAATAAAGATGATAAATTATATGGTATAGATAAAGGATATATGGTTAAGGTGATAATTCTCCCCAATAAATTTATGTATGTAATTTATGTTAACAACCTTCAATCAAAGGAATCAAGAATAAGGTATTTATATAGAAAATTCATTAGATGAAAAATTGTGGTTATACACCATAAAAAATTAGGCAAGAAAAAGGTAGTGATAGATAATTTCTCAAAAAGAGAAGTACGTTACATAATCCATCCAAATAAAGATGGTGGATGGTTAAAAAATAATATATCCCCATTGTAACAAAGGAAACTTATAAGGATATTTCAATAGATTAAAAACATCCTTGCAAAATAATGTTTCAAATAATATCACTCAAGAATGGATTAAGAATATAATAGTTTGATACCATGAGTTAAATCCCCATAATTATAAATATATATATATATATATATATATATATTATATAATAAATCATGTAACATAAATCCCATTAGTGTAAATATTTTTTAATATGAAAACCAAAAGGGAGGTGAAATATTAAATGATCTTTTAGAAAACATTTTTAAAATTGATGTAAAATAAAAACTTACATTTCACTTTCAAAGGTAACATTTTAAAAAGTGAATTGAATGATTTTAAAAATTTTAATTTAAAAAAAATAATCTCAAATAATGGATACTTGAAAATAAAATAAAGTTTTCTATAGGAAATGTGGGGTCAAAGATGAAAATTTTGATAATTAAAGGAAAGGAACCTTTTTAATACTTTGAAAATTCATTTGTTGAAAACCTGCATTATGAAAAGAGTAATAAAACATTATTTGTATCAAAACATAATTTTACTAAATATAATTATAAAATTAAATATAATATAATATTTGGGTGGGATATCCCAAGCACAGAATAATAAAGTTCAAGATAAAACTTTATAACTCAAAGAAATGAGATTTGAGTTTTCAATAACCCTTATGGGCAACATACTCAATAAAGAAAGAAATATTTGAAAATGGGATTATGTGGTAAAAATATAAAAAATTAGATAATACCTCATTATAAATTCAATGTGAAAAATTTTCCCAACTTATATGGAATAAGTTCAAGAGAATTATCATAACTCAATAAATTAAAATTGAGTTACCAAAAACTCTTACGAATAGGGTAGCACGTGCATCAAAAGACGTTTAAAGAAAATGAAATTGATTTGGATTAGTATATCCCAAGAATTAAAAGGAAATAATATATATATAAATCATAGGATATTAAAATAATAGATCATCATACAAAGTAAAACTAGTGCATAACATGTAACTTGTATCAAAGAATCAGAATTGAGACCAACAAAATCCTTACAGCTTGAGTAACACATTAATCAAAACCCCTTGAAGGAGTGGTATTATAATTGAACATTAAATACCATTATTAAAATATTATTAATTATATTATAACTCAAATATGTAGTATATACATCACAAAAAAGAAATTATGTTCATAATACCAAACATATCTCAAAGAGAGGAATTTGAGACAAAAACCCTTACCTTATTTCTCCACTTAGTAGAATGCGCTCTATGATTCTTTATAACAAATATAAATATCTTAATAAAATATTTTGTAACATTTTTCATATGCATAAACTTTTATAAACTTCATTTATAATTATTCTCTTCATTTATATTAGTTAGTTATTACATTTTTTTGTTAGTGTGGGTAATGTTGATCGTTTTAAACTAGTTTCATAAGAGCAGTGTCGTATTCATTTTTATTCCAAATTTTATACTTCCCAAATAATTAATTTTAATTTAAGGTATAATTTATAATTATTTATTAATTTTATATTTCCTTTCGTGATTAATTTAGTCTTTATCCTAGAAGTTGGAATCGAAAATGATCATTTTTCGGTGATTTTTAACCTACAAATGGTGTTTTCTTAATTAATGAGTTAAATATTGATGTATCCTTTAGAGAAACAAAAAATAATAATTATATAAATATTTATATAATATTATAATTTTAATTAATTTTTCATAATCATCCATGATATAATTTCATATCATTGTTCGAGTAGGTGGTCAAACAGACCCAAAATGAGCATACCATGATTAATGGATGATTATGAGATGATTGGGTTACAATATCATTATAATATCAGAATAATGATATAATTTATTGTTTATTAATGTGATATATCATAATTATAAATAATTATAATAATAAGTTATTGATATCAAAAAATTTCATAATATGAACAAATTGTTTTCCCTCTTAGTTCGTTTGTTAAAGACGGTTAATTTTATAACGATTATTTATCATTCATATCCTTAAGAGTATATTAAATTTGTATTAATAAAATATTATTCATAGAATAAAAATTATATTTATCCTTTAAAACCATTCTCATAACCATCCATGTGAGGCAGCAATGAAATGAAAAATAGAAATCAATCATTCCATGGAGGCAGTAGTCTACACGTACACATGGATGATGATTTCATTTTATATAGAATGGTGAATATGATTAATATGGTTTATCATTTAAGAATATAAAATATTTAATAAATATTATAATTATATATTAAATTAATTATTATTTTCATCATTTTAAGGTGGTGAAGGAAAATGAAACATGATGTGTTATAGATGCGGTAGTCTACACAACACATGATTCATGCTTTCATTTTTCATAATGGGGGAAGGGAGGGTGGTTAATGATTGTACCATAATTATAATAACATTATAGTATAATAATAATACTGATGTTATCATTATTATATGTTAAAAAATTAGAGATGAATAAAAGCGCATAAATAAATAGAAAAAAATAGAGTTTAGGAACTTATACCTCACTTCTTTGATTATCTCTTTTGTGAAGGGGATTAAACATTTTAGGGGTGGTATTTTGAGAAGAAAATAACCTCCTTAAGGTGTATAGGAGTGTTTAGGATAATTTTGAGTAGATTTTGGGCCAAATTTAATGGTTTTAGTGTGAGCATAATTGAGGATAAGAGTGCCCCTTTTATAAGTGAAAAGAAGTGGGATTTTTATAAATACACAAAAAATTTCAATAATGGGAAGTCATTATCGAGTCAAGTGACTAAAAAATTGATAAATAATGGAGTGGATAAGAGAAAGGGTCAATCAAAACCTCCACCATGTTAGGCCTTTTACCTCTAAGGTTACTCATTTTTTCCATTTTAGTTTTCATCTCCAAAACTAGTTTCTACCTAGGTAGTTTATCATTTATGCCAAAAAATGAAATGGTTGTTATTATATAATTTGCACTTAACTATTCAAAATTTTAAATCCATTTGATTCAATTCAATTTTTAAAAGTTATTGAGATTAATTTTAAAATACTAAATATAAAATTTATTAAAAATAATTATTTTTGAAAAATATAACTTAAATTCTAAAATACCGAATATGGGTTTATAAATTAGAAAATAAATTTTTAAAATTATAAATTCACTTATAAAATAAATATTTGGTCTTATAAAAGGTTTTATAAATTTACAATCCATACTTATATAATAATAAGTTCATAAAATTCATGTTATTTGTAAAAACTCTATTTTCCACTCTTCACCTAAAAATCATTTTTTAGAAAAATCCCAGAAATCTATATTAATCTAATATTTACATGTTTAAACTAATAATGATGTTATTTTTTAAAATTAAAATTTTAAAAAATAATTATATTTTAAATTAAAATAAAATATATTAAAAAAAGGAGGCTAATTCATGCAAATTTGGGATGGGAATCAAGCTCGAAGAAGAAGACACATCAAGTTCAAATAAAGAAAGTATAATATGTTAAAACTATTTATTAGAGCTAATATAGTAAAACTTGAAGTGGTTGGAGACATTTTTATTCACTGTTTTTTTTTTCTAGTGTATAAGATGGTGGGGCCTTGAATCTTCCAAGTGTTATGGTTGTGAGTTCATAAAGGGACGCATGCAAGTTGGTCGATCAAATAATCAAACCTACTCACCAATTAAACCATGTTTACACTCTAGTATCCTAGCTACCTTATATCATAGTTGCTAAGACCAGCACCCACATACATTAATTTTAATATGTACACAAGTTGAGGTATCGAGCTCTATTTCCAATCCAAGTACACTGCACAAACCTATCCTGCCAAATCGTGGATCCAATATTAGCATTGCCTCCTTTCAAGTCCTAAAAATGCCTATGACCATGCCTAATGTTTTTTAGGTCTATCAACTCCAGTCCAAAATAGGTAGCACATGAATCACTTCTCTCTAATTCCTCATGCAAGAATATTGAGCAGTATTCTTCTTCCACTATAGTTGTAAAATAGAAAATCACTTCATCCTCTGGTTCTTCTTATATGAGTATAGAGCTCAATCATGGGATGAGTCTCTTGACTAAGTATGATTATTTTCATTATATTATTTAAGTAATGAATAGACCATATATATAAAGGGTATAAGGGTATTCATGGATCCTTAATTCCCCTCCATGGGATGTGCTTGACTCTACATTTATCTTCTTTTTCCTTTATAATTATTCACTATATTAATATTTTTTGAATTGAAATTCTTCCTCTTTATTATTCATGTGTTATTTTATTCCACACTACTATACTTTTTTTTGTGTCTTCATCACTGTGATGTTCTTGTGATCTCATACTTCAATATGGTGAAGTAATAACCCATTATTAGTGGTGTAATGGGGATTCGTGGTGGAATTCTTGAATTTATTTATTTTATTTCATTTTTTTCTTGATTCTAGTGAGGTGGTGATGGAAGAGAGTAGGGGTAGTGACTCTACTTTTCTATTTAAATTACTTCCCTATTTTACTATTTTGAAATTCAATACTCTTCCACTATTGATTAACTCACCATACTAGTGAAGTTGAGTGAATTTAAAGGTTTAATGGTTTTTGATCGCTTCCAGGGGTTAAGTAGGTTCACTCTCTTCATTAAGGATTGTTCTTACCCACTTTCCAAGGAGGATAAGTGAGTTACTTGTGTGCTTAAGGATCCTTGAGTACACTTTTATTCTCATACATTAGAAATAGTGAGTGGTAAGTAGATTAATAATATTGATTTTTATTATGGAGTTAGTTAATTAATAATAGTATAGAATAATGATGAACTGCATTTCAATTCACCAAAGGACCATTCACACTACTTATTAATCCAATGTGTGTGTTTTTTTATTTAGTTTTAATTTTCTAAATATGAAAAAACCAAACAAAACCCATTATTTTTTCATACTTCTAGTTTAAATATTAAAAACTCTAAAAATTATTAATAACCAGTTGAGAATAGTGAATAGCCACCACACACTCCTAGGGAAATAACCTCGGTCATCCATTGTGCTATAGTAAGGAGTTTTAAGAAAATGACCATAGACCACAACAGTCTCATGATCAACTTGGAGTAATTTACAAGGAGTTAGGTTTTCAATTCATTTTTTCCTTCATTTTGTAAATACTTTACTACTTTTAAATTAAAATTTAAAATATCAAAACATGGAATATAATTTTGACACACCCCCACTAAATTATAATGTTGTAGCTACAATTTCTAGATAGGTGTGGAGAGTCATAAATGAAACAATATAGAGATATTTATGGATATCTTTGATGAACTTAGGACATAAATGTTAGAATCTTTATAAAAATATCTTACCAAGATTCTAGAGTACTTCCCAGGGTTCTACAAACATTCATCCAATGCACACAATGAGCATGTCCCACTAACATTTGAGTAACATGTTTGAGTGGTTGAAAGGAAACTTAAGGACCATTTGTGATCACCCTCACACATTAAAAGAGACTTTAAAGATGATTTATACTCATAAAATTAATTATAGACTAACATCAAATAGAGATATAAACTCAATATCGATGTATTTTATTCTTATTTAGTTAAAATTGAAATGAAATTAAATTGACCATATTATTTTACTGATGATTCGGCCCCTATATTTCAGTATTTGGAGAATTTTTATGAGTATAACATAGAATTAAAGGTCTCTAAATTCAAGGAAAATACGGTTTTGGAAGTTTAGGAGGAATAAATTCAAACTTTGGAACTAGATTTAGGTGGTCGGTTTGAATGGGAGCTGATTGAAGACTACGTTAATAATTTGAACGAATTTATTACTAATTATTATAATATAGACATGGAGGTTTCAAATGTTAGTGACACTAAGTTGAAACCATCACTGAAAGAGACACCATATCTAGAGATGATTTTACCACTAATCAAGGTAGAAAATGAAGAAGTGCACAACATCACCCACCCAGGTGGAAGAGTAAAGGAAGAGGGCCAAGAATACCTTTACATTTTTTTCCAAAAACCACACACCCTTATCATCATTGTGTGTTTGAAAAATATTATGTGTCACAAAACTATACTAAAAATTAAAACTTCCAAAATAATAAGGATATTGATAAGAGTCATGGGAAGAGAAAAGTGTGGTGGTTAAAATCAAAGAAGCTACATCCACCATGTGGATTGTGGGTAATTCAAGTGTTGTCTAGCTGAGTATAAAATAAAATTCAGTACCTCTTGGAGGTTTTACCCAATATTTATCTTCCATTCTTCTCATTTTTATTTTATTTTCAGTTTATGTGCTTTAATTTTTAATAATAGCCTAATTTATTCTTATTTTTCTTGCATGATATAATTTAGGCAGTGGCTTCAACACCTCTTTGAAGATCACTTAAAGTCAATGAATTTAGAATCACTCCTTACAAAGCCTATACAAAGTTAGGTAATAACTATATCTAGGTAAACTCATTCTATTTTACTATATGTTTTCCTATTTTTAAATATATCTGAAATATACAAGATAAATACAGGGTTTCTTTAAGGATTAAGCTAAAACTAAGTGTGGGGGAGGGGGAATTTTTTTGATATTGTGTTTTCTTTCTTTACCTTTATTTTATTTTGTGTGTTTTAAATATTTTTTAGTTTCAAAGGTTCAAAAATAAAAATAAAATCTCTATTTTGAAATAATGTACAAATCTATTTTTTGGTGTTTTTTAGTGTGTTTCAAACTTTCATGAGTTAATTTGAAAAGTACAGGAATTTTTGAACTTTAATTAGATTATAAAAAACCTGATCTTATTATTAAACTTATAAAACTTTTATGATTATTGATTTGTGTTTTTTTTTGGGATAATATTTCAATATTTTTATGGATTTTAACTAGAAATTGATATTCAAATCCAATAGGAACTACCCATAATTTAAATTCCTTACCCAATAGATATTCTAAGGTCTTTATTGTATATTATTCCTTATAACTACTTTCTTAAGAGTCTCAAGTCATATATAGAAACTATAACATTCCTTGATTCTACTTGAAACCATAATATTCAAGTGTGTTATATTTATGATAGAGTGCGTCATTCAATTAAAAAATCCTTCGTACAAGTATCCTAAATTTTAGGTCACCTTGACATTTGATCTTTTATAATCTTTAAAAACCATGAAATATTTATTAGTCAATCTGTATTACAAGATAATTATCTCTTCCTACCCATATCATGTGTTCATTCATGTTTTATTTTTATCAAATGTGGTAGAGGGGGTGTTTTCATGGTATTTTTAGGTAAAATTCATTATTATGGGTTGAGTGAGAAGGTGCCTCCACCTAAAATTGGTAGTGGGGTTCACAAGCCAAAATTTATTATTTTTTACACATGTAATACTCAATATATCTAGGAAATAATGTATAAAAAAGAAAAAAATAGTAACGATAATTCTTTACATTTGAGAAAAAATAAACAAAATAAGAGAAAATTCTTATATTAAAAAGAAGATAGGGAAAAGAGGAAGTATATCATTATTTCTAATAATTGGTTGTGACCTACATAAAAGGAAAAAAGGGGAAACTAAATTGTTGCTGATAAACTTATGAAGTTTTGATTAGGTATATTCATTGTTTACACTTACTGAATTTTAACATTATTTATACTTAGGAGACTAAAAACCTCTATTCTACCTCAATTTTTTAAACATCAAATACTAACAACCCATGAACCTCATAATAACCAATAGAAAATCCTCTTGATTAGCACACTAGTTTCTATTGGTAGATAATTAAAGCCTTCATAGGCATATGGTAAGAACACATGAACTTTAGGAATGAGAAAAACTCTATTTTCATATGTTCCTAGAGTAAAAATGGAAAATTCATATGTGTGGTAGGTTATGAAATAGTTTTTAATGGATATTGAAGGTTTAATTTTATGTGGATAGGAGAATTTCATTCTTTTAAAATTAAATAAATTCATGAAGCATGATGTAATTTTTAGTGGAAAGAACAAAAAAGGATCACCTACTATTTCCTAATTAGTTATAATTTTATATGAGTATTTCTTATTCATTAATTTAATTTCGTAATAAATTTTTTTGAGTTGAGTTTGTTTTAATTTTATTCTCACTAAAAACTATTTTGAACAGTATGATGGTCTGAGGGATGACTGGACTAGAATAAATGAAATGATTAATTATGATAGATTTTTAATGACCATTTATAGTGATTTTTGAATTTAAAATATGGGTTTTATTGGTTGATTGTTCTTGGGTATATAATCTATGAAAAATTGAATGAGGACTTCTTATGTTTGGAATATTCTAGATCTGAAAATTTCTTTTGGGATATGCATTTTATAACTGGAAAAAAATATAATTTACTCTAGAAGTGGATAATATATAAATCTATTTTTAGTGAATTGTTGATCATGTTTTTCAAAGTTTATTGTTAATAATTTATTATTAGTACAATATTATAAGTGTGGGAGAGTGATGGAAGGTGATATTTAATAATTTTTATGAATTTATCTATTGAATATATTCCCTAAAATTCCAATAAAATCTCAGTTAATACTACATTTTCACATTTAGTAATATTTCCTGTTAATAGAATAAATTTGGTTTAATTTTTTTTATATTTTTTATAAAAATGTAATTAGAATTTAATCTATAATTTAACATGTTTTATTTTGAATAGTTTTATTTAAATTTAATACATGTTTTAATTTTCAACCTACATTAATTGTGTTTTCATTTGATGTATAGTTGGATGCTAAAATTTGGTAAAGGGATCCTTGCATAGGTGTGATTTTTATGCCTCTATAGGTGTTATCCAAAGACGTTTCATAACTATCACCATCTTTCGGCTGAGATTAAAGAAATAAAAAAAAAGAAAAAAAGAAAAAAGAAAATATGTTTCATAAGGGTGAATGAATTTTTAGGAACCAATAAAGTTTCATAAAGGTATGCGAAGATGATGTATAAAAGTAAAACCCTAGACACTGAATATGTGTGAAGGTAAAGTGTTTTTATGTAAAGGTCATCAACCACCTATATAAAATGATTCCACTATAATTGAGCTATATAAAGGTCATATCCACATATCGAAACCCATGTAAGGATTCATCGTGACATTGGGCATCTCTACATACCATTTGGATTCTTCAAAGGACTTTATTCTGCCATATCAATGTAGATATTTGAAGAAGACCCAGTCAAATCCATGTAAATAAATTCGTTGATCTTGACTAATCCATGTTGAAAAAAAGGAGGTTGAGATGCTCAAATTTTATATGGATATTGAGATTGAATAATAATACAAATTGAGTTCAAACTAAGTGATTCTAAGATGTTAAAGCTATTTATTAGATCTAGTTCAATAAAACTTGAATTAGTTGAAGAAATTTTCATTATTGGTTTTTTGTTTGAAGGTGTTTGAGATATTGGGTAAAAAATCTTCCAAGTTCTATTGATATGAGTCTGTATAAGGATTTATAAAATGTGATCAATCAAATACCCAAACCTAATTTCAAATTAACCCTTTTTCTCACTCGATTAGCCAACCTATTATGCCTCGTAATAGCTTAGACTAGAACCCACATACATCAATATTCATTTTTGTACTTGGTGAGGTACTGAACTCCCTTTCCAATCCAAGAATGTTTCATGAACCTATCTAACAAAATAATATATTCAATCTCAAAATTACATCCCTTCAAGTCCTTATAGTCCCTAGACTAATTTTTAGGCTCATCAAATCAAGTAAAAACTTGACATCATGTGCATCACTTTTCTTAAATTCCTTATGTGAGTATGTTAAGTGGCATTTTTCTTCCACTAAAATCATGAAAAAAAAACCACTTCATCCTATGATTCTTCTCAAATGAGTATGTAGCTTGATTGTAGTGTGAGTCTCTTGATTAGTTATGATTTTTTTATTATTTTATGTGATGAGGGGATGTTCCACTATATATAAAGGGGGTGGGGGTGTGTGGGGATCATTAATTCCCCTCCATGGGATGTTCTTGACTCTTGAAATGTTCCTTATTCTAATTTTTTAATTATTCACTCTTTTAGTGTTTTTTGAAGTGAAATTATGCTTATTCACTATTATCTTTTCCTCTTCTCTACTGACTTTGTGTTTCTTCATCACTGTGATGTGCTCATGATCTCATACTTCGTAATGGTGAATTGATAACCCATTTTGCGTGGTATAAAGGGTATTCATTGTTATATTCTTAAATTTATGTATTTTATTTCAATTATTTTTTTGTTATTATAGTTAGGTAGTGAGAGTAGAGAGTGGGGGTGGAGACTCAATTTTTCTATCTAAATTTCTTCACTACTTCACTATTTTTAACATCAATTCTTATCAACTAATGATTCACTCACCATTCCAGTGGAGTCAAGTGAATTGAGAGGTTGAATAGTGTATATTCAATACAAGGTGGGTTAAGTAGGTTTGGTATCGTGGTTGATGAGTGTTATTTCCTACTCACTAATGAGGATAAGTGAGTTACTTATATGCTTGAGGATCCTTAAGTATACTTGTTTTCTTATATTTTAGAAACAATGAGGGGTAAGTAAACAACTGATATTGATTCTGATTATTGAGTTAGGTAATTAATAACAATAGTGAATAAAAAAGTAATAAATTAAAATTTACTTAAGTACTATTCACACTTCTTACTAATTCATTATGGGCATTATTTTCTTTTTTTATTTTCTAAATATGAAAAAAACAAACAACTCCCATTACTTTTTCATCATTTTAGTTTAAATATTAAAAACTATAAAAAATATTAATAACTAATTTATAATAGTGAATAATCACCACACACTCTTTGGAAATAAACCCTAATCAACCACTATGATGAATTCATAAGTTTTAAAATTCTTTTTGAAAAAATCCTACAATATCCACATGATTAGAGATGATCCTCATTATTCATGTAATTAAGGTTGCCATGATATTATCTCAATGGTCATAAATAAGTTTTCTTAAATCTTCCTGGAATTCCCATATGAATAATAATGTATTCGAATAATGTTCATGGGTTCCCAAAAAAGATGATTCAGGAATCAGATCAAGGAATAATGTATTAATAGGCTGGGATATTGTTGGGTCTGGTTATGAGTTAGTGTTGGGAAGTAGATGTAATATTTAGGAATTTAATGTGACAACATTAGGTAGTAAATGGATATTATGTTAAGACTTGGGGTAATTTTGGTACTAACGTGTTATAATGAGTTGATGCAGGAATACATTGGGTACTCCTTTGAATATGTCACTGAATCATTCCGTGTTACCAAAAATAGAGCATCAAAATGCTAGGTACAATTGAGAGGAATTTTATCCCTCATTGGGGTGCCACATTACATTGTTTGCACAATTTATTCTTAGGATTCTCTGTGATTTTACATTATTGTAGTGTTGTATTCTCAGGTTATTCTACCAGGCTACGTTGGGGAATAACACATGCTTGGGGGTTAATGTTGTTTTTTTGTGGTTCAATGCCTTATCGAGTCTCTTCCCAAGGCTATGTTAGGGAGATAGCATAGTCTCAGCCTACAAACTTAGATTAAATTGTCCCCCAAATGTAATATCAAGTCTTCCTGTGTGAAATTTCACCATCCTTCAATTTCTATAATTTCTCTCTTCCACCACATCTCCCTTGAATTATTTAATACAAAAGAAAAAGGTAAAAATAATGGTCATTATAATGAAATCAAATAATGTCATGAATTCAATAAAATTTATCATTTTCACATAAATAGAATATTAAACTCAAAATTCCATAAAAATTATAAAACTATACCCAAAAAAATATCATAAAATCAAAAAAAATACTAAAAAACTAATGAAAAAAATGAAAAAAATATTTTAATCAACCATTATAGGTTAAATCTCTCTCCACGTGATACTTATAGACCCTTGGTTTTAGTCACTAGCCTCTATTGATTTGGAAGTGAACTTAAGGCCATGTATCATTTCACCTTAGTGACATGGTCATGTCAAGGTAGGATGTTTCATGTGGACACATGGTATTGGAGTTGTTATAGTCTAATTGGATCTCACTTTCCATGAATAAAATTGAGAGTGGATTCGTGTGACCTATAAGAATCTGATAATGTTTATAGTTTGTATAAGGCTTTGAATTTATGGGTTATCTATTTCTATATAAGTAAGTGGGTGGATGTATCTATATCATATGAGGTATAAGGATGAGGTATAACTTAGTGGTGAGAATGGGTAGTGTATATTCTTCCTTACCAAGAAGGTAAGGAAGTGCATGTGGTTGTACAATTATAGGGTATGTGGGATAATACATAGTGAGTTAGACTATATAATGGTATGCTCAGTGATTATCACAGGATATGACTGGTTTAGAATGTCACAAATTAGTCTAGGGCCATCTCATATTGTTTCATGAAAAGTCCTATGGGGAACTCCTAATCCCCATGGGCTAGGGACAAGTTTCAAGGAATAAGATTATACTAGTGGGAATGACTTCACATGAATAAATAATATTAAGGTAGTGGTAAAATTTTACTATAATTATGGAATGAATTTTCCATACAATGGACTCCGATGAAAAATCATATAAATAACAATTTAAAATGAAATGTAAACAAAAGAGATGTATCAAATAGATATAAAACAATATTAAAATAAAATTTTAGAAAAGTAGACATACCTTAGCAAGAGTCTCATGTGAACTAAGTTTACATGACATCCACTAACTAAAACCACTCTAAGAGTGCTCTAGAATAAGGGTTCCTAGAAGAGGCACTCCTTTTAATCTAACTCTGAACCTGTAAGAGACACTTAGTCTACAGACATAAATTGGTATAAGTAGGGTGTAAGATAAAATCACAATAGTTTTTCACCAATGATTTCATGATTTCTCTTTTAAAAAACACTTTAAAAATAATATTCTAAAATACATTATTTAAAAATAAGTTTTTCTTACACTTTGAAAGCTAAATCAACATACTTTATCTTTAAAACTCATTTTAAACCAAATAGTTTGAACACATGTTTTCAAAAACCCATTTTTAAATAATTGTTTGATTTATTCTTAAAAAAATATAAAGGAAACCCAACACACTCAAATAAGAAATCAATCTTATAAATTTCATGAGGTAGCAGAAGAAGTAAATGGAATCTAATGAAACAAGGCCTAGGGAGTAATAAGAAAAATCAAGTATCGATGAATAATTACTAAAATGAATACTGCATTTAATAAACTATTGAAAATAAAGATAAAGGGATAAAATGTATTCTATATCAATGGTAAAAGAATAAAGTGGAACTAAAACATATAAGTACAAAATAATTCGAGGTAAAAATTCTATAAAATCATGATAAGTATAAATTAAATCAATTTTTGGGGGGGAACCACACACTCAATAATTTAAAATATTCCTCATGGGAGAAACATCCTAAGGTCACCAAGGATAAGGGAACCTAGTATTACAATGTCACTAACTAGAATCATTACCTAAATTAGTGTAATGGTTCTAGAACTACATCACTGGTTAGTGGTAGTGACACATCTAATTCACTGGAACTATTATTGGTGGGGAAACCTTATCCCATCTAGGTTATCTAACCCAAGTACCTGATTTTTACCATGAGGTTTGACTCATAAAAATTATTGTTATCAGGAGGTATTTAATTAAGAAATAGATGAACAATTACTTTTATAAAACATACTTTAATCCATTTTTAAAACCCATATATAAATTATTCCATATTAAACACTATTTTTTTAGTCAATCCATGACTAGTATAATAAATTTTACTCCAAAACTCCATTTGAAAAATTTAAAATATTGTCTAAAATAACAATAATAATAATAATATCATTCACATATCTCTTTAAAAAATACCAAAAGAGCCTTTAATTTATACTTTAGAAATAAATTATAAAATTACCCTTTGAAAACTTATTTGAAAACCAAATTCAAACATCAAATTTAAATTTCAAAACTTCCCTTTATTACTATACGCATAAACATTTATATATATATACCTCTCAATACACATATTCACATATTTTCATGTGAATATGTACATATGTATAGATATATATACACCCATACATATTTTTATAAGCACCAAACAAAGCATAATATATACATACATCAAAAATAAGTGAATATCATAAGAACAAAACAAGTAAACTTAATAAAATTTCTCATACAAAGAAATAACAACCAATTTAACCTCTTAAACTCATATTTTAACACATAAAACTATATAAAAAATCCAAAACAATATTAAAACACTTGAATTTCATATAAAAATAGCCATAAATATTTTATAGGTCAAAAAAATAACTATTCTTTAGGTGTATATGTATAATAGAATAAAATCTATAAGAATCCATTTATAAATCAACCGCAATATCTTAAAAACCTTTATCACTATATATATATAAATCTGTTTGAACTCAAATAGCATTCCAAATTTTGAATAAGAACTAATTAAAAATAGAAAAATATGTATGGTATGTCAAGTAAAAGAAAATTCGTGGAAGAACATATCTAGGCCAATCACAAACAATGAAAAACCATTAAGAACGAAGAAAGGAAGGTCTAAAATTAACTTAGCACACCCTATAAATGAAAACCACATGAAATCAAGACCAAAACCCACATAGGGTTATTCCTACAGTGAGTTGTGGTGATAGGGATAAGAAAAATAAGAAATAAGGTGAGTGAAAAGAATAAGGGGATAGAAAACCCTAACCAGAAAAAACCTCACTTGAAATCAAAAGAGGAAGGGCCAAAAAATTCAAGAAGAGGTGAGGGGGGTCTTGGATGGGGGTCTTCCCTATGCTTCATTGTGAAAGTGAGGGAGTGGGGAGAGGAGACCCATGTGAGGGTTTAATTTAGGGGAGGGGAAAAATATAAATTTTAAGTTTTAATTCATTGGGTATACCACATGATTTGTTCACACCGTTTACCAAACTGTATGCCAACTATGCACCCCTTATAAGAAGCACATGGGAACTTTCACATTTTGGCTACATGATTGGAAAAACTATGATCCAAACATGAAAAATAGATCTACTAAGCTGCATACCCCTACTACGCAGTTGTCCCATGGTTAGCACTAACTGTTCTTTATCCGTGCAACTTGTATAAATTCTCAAATTTTCAAAAAAATATAGAATAAGAAGACTCAAACCAAAAAACAAGAAACAAAGTAAATAAATAAATAAAATAATCAAGAAAATAGGGATCAGGGTGTGATAATTATCCCCACCATGTCCCTTTATACCCTTAGAAATTTACTAAATTCAAGGAATAAAACACAAGAGGTCTTATCTAGAAAGAATAAACCAGTAATGTAAAGATATAAAAACCACATCCAAAATAAAATTCATACCAATATACACCAATATATTTCTAAATCACACTCACACCTAAAAACTTTAGTTAAAAGGTCAAGTGATGGAGACCCACTATAGGTCTTTGTACAATTTAAGGGTTCCACTAGCATGGTGTATAAATAATGAATGGCACCCTAAATAATAACCAAAAGTTATAACCTAGATTTCCAACCAAAAATATTAAATTAGAATAATTCAATCAAAGGCACATCCAAAATATCACAAGATTAAATTGGGAATTCCCAAGATATGATACCATAAACAAATCTAAACATCAAATAGATATTAAAGGAGAGAAAAGATAATAAGAGAGGGACAAATTAATATTTCATAGAACCACTATCAAGGCCTAAGAATCTACTCATAAAACTCTTAATGATTTCCCAAAAAACCACAATCAGGATTTAGACTCTGGAGTTAAAGGGATTAGGTTATCTGAACTGATCACATTGGAAGTAGATAATGGATTTCATCATGCTCATAGGAACATCAATAAATTGAGGTTTCTTTTTTAAAACAAGTACATCAGTCCAAGTGCTCTCCCATTAATGATAACCTTCACTGTCATTGAAGAATATCAACTCCATTATCATAGCTTCAATGACCAAGACATTAAATAAAGATATTCAATAAGAACACTCCCCAACTTCTAGAAACTTCTGAATTACCCTATATGGTAGGATGAAAGGGATATAAATCTACCACCCCATATAGATTCTAAGTAGATATAGAAAATAGAAGATCCACCCTCAAATTCCTAGTAACACTCATCAAAGTTAGACTTCACAATATGGATTTACCATAATTCTTTAGGAATTTTATAGGGCATGGTCCAAATAAACAAATATAACACAAAAATAAATTAATAATAACCCAAAACACAAATCACATCTACCCCAATTTAATCCACACCCAAAAAATAACTTAAGGTAAAAAATAAAATCACAATTTGAGATAATAAAAACCCAAAAAGATTATAGAACCTTTCTTCCAAACCATCTTAAATTTAACTTTTAAATTATAAAATATATAAAATCTTTATTGGAAAAACATTTTAAACTCTACACTTAAATTTTAAAACTTTAAATATTAATTTTAAATCATTTTGAAACATTACATGTTCCTTATTGAAACCCATTTTATAAATTTCTAATATTTAACTTCACCATTTAAAACCATGATACCTTCTAAAATATCATTGAAATAAAACCAAATCATATCAACATGCTACTAAAAACAATTCTAAATTCAAAATAATCCAAGAATAAAAATTATAAAGGGTTTAGTGGTAATTCATGGGTTGTCCATGCGGTTTGACAGTTCGTGGTTCAATCATGTATCCACAAATGAGAGTTTATTAGAACCATGTGTGTGGGTCCCGCACTATTTTCAAGTCGAGTGATCTCACCATGCACCTTCATTTCCACTCCCATCTTCACCTTAAACACATTAAACCTCAAAAAAACTCACAAAATATTGAAAATGGTAAAAATAACATCAATTTAAATTGAAATCAATCAAAAGAATCAATGATAAAGCTCATAATCAAGGATTAAATCCAAAAATACCATAGTAATTTTGGTTTCATCATGAGTGGTGGTGATCAGGTAGCCATGCATGAACTACATCATGAGTCTTTATAATTTTATCTCCCATCTATTGAACATCCCAAATAATAAGGTCACTTCAAGAATCTAGGCCCTCTTTAGAACTTAGTCTCTAATACCATTTTATCACAAACTAAATTGGGGCCATCCTGTATAAAGGATCAAGGGGTGTACTTGATCCCCATGGGATGGTGACAAGTTTCAGGGCATTAGATTATACTCAGTGAGAAAATTTTCATCCAAATAAATAATATTAATATAGTAGTAAAATTTTATCAAAATTTCAGCATGATGCATCCATACATTGGACACCCATAAAAAATCGTATAAAAAGTAGTTTAAAATGAAATATAAATAAAAATGATAGATAAAATAAATATCAAATAATATTAAAACTTAAATTTTAGAAAATATGAATGGCTAAAACTTATAAGGCATAAAATAAAACTAACATACATGTCCAAGAGCCTCGCATGGCCTGAGGTCACACACTATCCACTAACATGGCCCAATCTAAGAGGGGTTTGGAAGAAGGAATCCCAAAAAGTGGAACTTCTCTAAATCAGATTATAAACCTACAAGAATAACTTGGTTTAAAAACACCAAGTAGTGTAAGTATGGTTTGAGTTAAAATCCTAGTAGTGTTTCACTAATTATTCCATGCTTTTTCTTTTACAAAACACTACAAAAATATGGGTTTGAAATACATTATTTAAAAATAGCATTTCTTATAATTTAAAATATGAATCTATTGGATTTATTTTTATTAATACTTATTTTAAATTGAAAATTTTAAACACATGTTTTTATAAATCCATTTCTAAATAATTTTTTGATTTATTCATGAAAAGGGTATAAAATAAACCCAACATACTCAAATAAGTCATTAATCATATAAATATCACTAGGCAGCTGAATAAGTAAAAATATATAATGAAATAAGTCCCAAGGAGGCATAATAAAAATCAAGTATTGATGAATAATTACTAAAATAAAGAATTCATTTAATAAACTAAAAAGATAAAGATAAAGGGGTGTAATTCTTGCTAGATCAATAGTAAAAGAATAAATTGGAACCAAAAAATTTAAAAACTAAATAAGTTAAGCTAAAATTATATATTATCATGGGTATTATAAAGAGAATAAATTTCTTGGTAAAATCATACACTCGATAATTTAAAATAAGTACCATGGGAGAAACACCCTAAGGTAACCAAATCTAGGGGAAACTAGTATTATTACATCACTAAATAGGGTTTTTCCTTTAATTAGTGGAATGGATCTAGAACTATATCATTGTCCATTGGGGACACCACATATACTTCAATGATATTTTTGGTGGTGGGGGAACCTCATCCCATCTAATTAAGCCTATACAAGTACTTGATGTTTCCTATGAGTTTTAATGCATAAAAATGACCATTAATGGAAGGTGTTTTATTGATAAATGGATGAAAAAGTCCTTTTGTAAAACACACTTTAATCCATTTCCAACACCCATATATAAAGTGTTCCATGTGAAACAATTTATTTTTTTAGTCAACTTATTTTTTATGCTTTTGTTGGGGTATGGATCAGGGTGATGATGAATTTTCCTTCCCTCTCCAAGAGTGTTATATATACTTAGACTAGCCACAACACCTCTA
The DNA here is from genome assembly GCA_963277665.1 of Viscum album. NCBI lineage: Eukaryota > Viridiplantae > Streptophyta > Magnoliopsida > Santalales > Viscaceae > Viscum > Viscum album. The sequence goes on along the minus strand of OY728150.1, from coordinate 1,999,884,523 downwards.
GTGTATTTTCCCTACATTATCTCTTTCCAAAGTAGAGGAACCTCTAGCACCAAGATTGATGGTATTAGATCCTTGATCGAAATAGGGTGATGAGATATCAGTTCCTCCTTCCATGGATTCCTCCTTGGATTTCATCACCTAGTCTGGTTCTCCCTAATAGATTTGAGATGTGTTTATGAATCTTATTCCTGATTCCATCTAGAGATGTAAATCACTAATTAAACTGCTTGTTTTTAGATAAGAAATATACATATGATTGGAACTTATGGTAATGTTAAACATGTCTAGAAATATATTAATATTAGGTGTGTTGGGAATCTATAAAAGTATTCATCTTTAGAAGTTGAGGGAATATCATTTATAAGGAATATTAGGTTTAGGACCCAAGGTATCTCGTGTATATTACATGGAAACTTGCACCAGGGGTGTAATGCATCCAAGTCTCATTACCTTGGGCATCCTATGCATTTCAAATAAAGAAGTAGGATCATCATACTTAGTGTCATAGTGGGTGGGGTGTTTCCTAGTGGGGTGTTTCATGGTGACCCTAGTGTCTGGGGTGTCTTAAGGGGTCTTCAAGGTCCTATGGGATATGTCTGGGAGGTGTAAAATAAAAAAAGGATAGTTTAGGGGCGTTTACACTATAACCATCCCTAAAATTGGACCCATAAAAGTCAATTAGGGGTAGTTAAAACCACCCCTAATCTATCTGTATATGGTGAATTTATGGAGAAATTATAGTGGTTTAAACCCCCTCTAATTTAACCAATACTAAATACATGCCTATTATACCAACGCTTACCCACAATGACCCCTAATCAGAGTAGGCATCCACTTTTGCGTAGGTTTCATATAACCACAATTAAAGTGTTTAAAAGGGGTTATAACCCCTTCTAAATGAAAAAAAACTTCTAATATCCCTATTTTTTATAGTGGGAGACTCGCTTTTATTATGTTTTATGTGAGGCATCTTACTCTTTTCATGATTGGAAAATCATGCTATTAAAATAAGTCTTCCTATGGTGGGTTTGTCCAAGTGGGGTGTGTCCTAGTGAAACTAGTGTTTGGGGTGTATTAGGAGGTTTTATGGGGTGTTAGGGTGGTTTTTCGGGTCTTAAGGGTTGTGTGTCTGGGTGTATGGATGGGGTGTATGGGGTGTCTTAAGGGGGTTGTCCGGGTGTCTGGACGGGTCCTAGGGGGTGTCCAGGTGTCTCGATGGGGTGTTTGGGGTGTCTTATAGGGGTTATCCTGGGGCATCATGGGGGTTGTTCAGGTCCTAGGGGGGTCTGTTTGGGTGCTGTAAAATTAAAAAAAAAAGATAGTTTAAGGGCGTTTACACTAGAAATTATCATAAATTAGACCCATAGAAGTCAATTAGGGGTGGTTAAAACCACCCCTAATTTGGTGTTTGAATTAGGGGTGGTTTTAACTGCCCTTAATCTATTTGTATATGGAAAATTTATAGTGAAATTATAGGGGTTAAAACCTCCTCTAATTTAATCACCGCTAAATACATGCCTAATATACCATTGCTTACCCACAATCACCCCTAATTAGAGTAGGCAGCCAATTTAGTGACGGTTTCATATAACTGCTGATAAAGTGTTTAGAGGGGGTTATAACCCCTTCTAAATGAAAAAACAACCTCTTCTAATCTCCCTATTTTTTTGTAGTGGGACACCCGCATTTATTATGTGTTATGTGAGGAATATGACTCTTTTCATGATTGGAAACACATACTCTTAAAATAAGGCTTCCTAGGATTATAAACTATATAATATCATATTTTTTACATGAGGTATAGATTTTGGTGCATAAGGAGTCATAGTTTTAAGGTCTTTTGGGGACACAATCATAGGTTTAAAGTCTTGTGGGGATGTGGCCATAGGTTTAAATTATTTTGGGGACATGGTTAAAGGTTTAAATTCTTATGGGGATATGGTTATAGGTTTAAAGTCTTGTGGGGATGTTTCCTATGTACACTTGATGAGCACAAGTCTAAATATGTATTAGCATTTTATGGTGACATTGATGACAAGTGGGGACCTTAAGTTTGGATACTGAGAGGTTAATTGTGAAGGACCCCGGGACACCCTGAGAGGGGAGGGGTGAATCAGGGTGACAACTTTTTCTTTTAATGTGATGGATCTTGTTCCCATGTTGGTAGGAACTTGTTGAACCTGTATGATGAAAATGATCAGAAAGCAAACATGCACATGCACAGAGAAGACATATCCCTTTTTACTTGGTTCACCACTATGGGCTACGTCCAAGGAGCATACGCCGACAAGTTGTCGGTCGTACCAAAATCCACTATGCTTCACTAGATGGAGATTACAATTGTTCGGGCATAGTCACTCTGTCCCAGGCTCACTGTCTTTACAAAGGTTCAGGGATAGTTCACTGCTTCCCTCAGGTCACTCCCGTTGACTCCCCCTAGCTCACTACCGTTGGTGAAGTCACACTCAATTTATAGACATGAAGGTATCTTCAATTGATAGACATGAAGTTCATTGTCTCCTGTTCAGCATGAGACTTTGCTTGCATCAGAGTCCTGAGTTAATGCTCTGTTAAAGTCCAAATTCCAACGACTGATGAATACCCCCTTTTCCCTTGTCCACTAGGTAAATAACCTTTAAAAAAGGCCTTCACAAAGTACCCTACTTCTCAAGGTTCCCAATTTTTCAAAGCTCAAACAAGCCTTCGCGGAGCCCCTGCCTTTTCGCGAAGCTCAATCATGAAGCACTCTCGCGATGCTCTAGCCTTCACAATGCTTGGCTATCACAGAGCTCCTGCCTCTTCACAAAGATCACTGAGCCAACGCAGGGCACATGACTTTCGCGGAGCTAGAATAGCCGCTGTGAAGCTCTTCTTTCATGAAGCACACTGCCTTTGCGAGAGACCTTTGCGAACCGAGAGCAAAGGATTTTCTCTGAAATTCTCTCTACTTCTCTTGAGGGGGTCGGCCTCTATTTATAGGCGATTCCACCGACCCTCAACCCTTCTGCACGAAGTCAGTGCCACGTCAGCTCAAATCGCGAAGCTCCGAAGTTCCTGCCGAAAAAATCTCAAAATCGCGAAGCACAACGGCAATTTTCCGTTCGCGGAGCTCGTCGTAATCGCGGAGTATCACCGTCATCATTCCTTCATGCCTTCACCGCGAAGCTCCCTCGCAAATCCCTTCACCGTCGCGATGCGCTTCAACTCTTCCATTCGCGAAGCTTTGATGTAATCGCGAAGACCCACTGCCTCCATTATTCTGGTCTTCGTGATTTCCAAACCATGCATCCTATCTTCGAGAAATTCATGCCTTTGCCATATTTAATTATTATCATCATGAAAAAACACTTTTCGCGATGCTCAGAAACTTCCAGAATTTGGACCCCCAAAATTTGGCAAACACTGGGAAACAACGCCACCTTGAATACTGTTGTCTGCTTGAATGGTAAGATCTCTTTGCTGGTACACGATCCGAACTTCCATTGATGATTGACAACAAACACAAACCATACTCCAAATCATGCATAGAAGACCATGGTTCCAACAATCTCCCCCTTTGGGTTTGTTGGCAATCAGAAGATAAATTCAATAGATCTCCATCTATGTGAAAACCAACAAATGCAGAAATCAACTCAGCCAACACTCTAAGTCTACGTGAGCAATGCTCGGTGTAGAAAACATGAGAGGAGGCTTGAATTGGGTTCCACTATTTTCCTTATCATTCTTCTCATCACAGAAGTTGTCTGAATTTATTCCTTCTCCTTTCTCCCCCATTGACAATAAATCCAAAGACCAGTAAAATTTTTCATGTTCATATCAAACCATACTCCCCCTGGATAGTATCTCCCCCACAAACCTTCATCATATCTATAAACAGATTAAAACAGTTATAACAAACGGGGAGAGGGGAATTTCGGAGCCTCCTTATGCAGTAGGAGGCGGTTGAACACCGAGGTTCAACCGATGCTTCTCAAACATAGCCGCAGACAGTGGCTTGGTCAGGATATCAGCCACTTGCTCATCAGTTCCAACACGGTCCATTCTAATCACGCCTTGTTCAACCTTTTCTTTGATAAAATGATATCGTATTTCAATATGTTTTGTATGAGAATGATGAACCGGATTCTTTGTAAGATCAATTGTGCTTTTTTTATCACAGTAAATCACTATTGGTTGCTACACCTTATCACCAATATCTATTAGTTGCTGCTTCATCCAAAGCAGTTGAGTGCATGCCTTTGTGGCAGAGATATACTCAGCTTCAATAGTACTAAGAGAAGTAATTTCTTGTTTCTTTCTCAACCATCCAACACATTTCTGCCCAATATAGAAAGCTCCACCACTAGTGGAATTTCTGTCTACTACATCACCAGCCCAGTCAGCATCAGAAAACGCTGATAATTCATTGTCCCTGCCTGCAGCAAAAAATAACCCGAAGTTATGTGTACCTTGAATGTACCTCATGACTCTTTTTACTGCTGCCATATGTTCCTCCTTTGGATTACTCTGAAAGCGGGCCACAAGGCATGTTGCAAAGACAATATCTGGCCTTGTCGCTGTCAGGTATAGTAGGCTTCCAATGATCCTCCTATACATGGTGGGATCAACAGAGTTCCCATCCTCATGCTTTCCAAGTTTAGTTCCAACTGTAATCAGAGTTGACATTGGTTTGGAGTCTTGCATATTGAACTTTTTCAGCAGCTCTCTTGCATATTTTTCCTGAGAAATGAAAGTGTATTCCTTCTTTTGAATCACTTGCAGCCCCAAGAAATATGTGAGCTCCCCAATCATAGACATTTCAAATTCTGATTTCATGTGGTTGGTAAATTCATCCACTGATTTCTGCCTGCTGCCACCAAATATGATATCATCAACGTAGACAAGAACCATGAATTGATCTTTTGGAGAATTCTTCACATAGATATTGTGATCAACTTCTCCTCTTTTGAATTACAACTTCTTGAGATATGAGTCCAGCCGTGAGTACCATGCCCGTGGTGCCTGCTTTAAACCATATAGAGCTTTCTTCAGTTTGCAGACCTTTGTTTCATCAGTACCCAAAACAAAGCCCACTGGTTGTTCAATGTAGACTTCTTCTTCGAGTACACCATTCAAGAATGCTGTCTTGACATCCATTTGATATACTTTATATCCTCTTTAGAGTGCCATGGCAAGGAAAAGCCTGATTGACTCCAGTCTAGCCACTGGAGCAAAGGTTTCTTCAACATCAATGCCTTCAATCTGGGAGTATCCTTTACATACCAGTCGTGCCTTGTTTCTGATGACACTTCCATGCTCATCAAACTTATTTTTGAAGATCCATTTGGTACCAATCACATTGTGACCTTCGGGTCTCTAGATAAGATCCCATGTCTAATTCTTGTCAATCTGATCTAATTCATCATTCATGGCTTTCACCCAAGATTTATATTTTGCATCTTCTTCGAATGAGGATGGCTCTACAACTGATAGAAATGCAGATTACGTGGTATTCCTCATCCTTCTTGTTTGAGTGGGTGCACTCCTGTCCCCAATTATGTTGGATGGATCAATATCAGCTCTTCGATTTCTCCTGTGAGGTTCAGTAGTATTATCTTCAGCCATAGTTTCTTCTTCAGATTCTTCTTCTGAGTCAATATCATGATGTGACTGTTGAGTGTTTGGAACAGCTTCCTCTATTTCTGCATTTGTATTTTCTTCACGTTCACATTCTTCTTGACTTTCTATCACATCAGCATATGACGTCCTTGAAGCATTTGTGGTTTTCTCTTAAATTATCTTAACATCACTGCTTTCCACAATCCTTCCCAAACTCTTATTGAAACATTTGTAGGCTTTGTTGTTCATTGAGTAACCGAGGAAAATTCATTCATCTGCATTGTCACCATATTTCCCTTAATTTCCTTCTTTGTTCCTGATGAAGCATTTAATTCCAAAGACATGAAAGTATTTTAGAGAAGGCTTCCATCCATGCCACAATTCATATGGTATCTTCGTCTCACCCATATAAAGTCATGTTCGATTCTGAATGTGCACTGCATCTTGAACAGCCTCTTTCCAGTAATGTCGTGGAATACGACTCTCAATCAGCATAGTTCGTGCCATGTTGTTCACCTGTCGATTCCTATGTTCAATAACTCCATTTTGTTGTGGAGTTATCACAGCATCTACCTCATGTTGTATCCCATGCTTCTCCAGATAATTCTCAAATTCAATGGACGTGTATTCTCCTCCATTGTTAGATCGCAACACTTTGATTGTTCGTCCAGTATCATTCTCGGCGATTCGCCGATATGTTTTCATGCAGTCAAGGACTTTTCGTTTCCTGTGAATGACCATCACACATGCCATTCTACTGTAATCATCTATGAAAAGGACAAAGTACCTTTCTCCATGAGTTCTGACAACATTTATTGGCCCACAAACATCTATATGAATCAGATCAAGAAGGTGAGATTCCCTTTTCTTCTTTGGCCGATATGAACTACAGACCAGCTTCCCAAGAATACAAGCATCACAAGATTTTTCATGCTCACACTTCAGGTTGGGAATGTCCATGAAAATTCTCAATTTTGATATTTTCTCCATGTCTTGTTGATTGATGTGTCCCAGTCTTCGATGCCACAAATTGTTTTCTTCTTCAACAGTCATGTAACATACATTTTCTTCACTATCAACCTGATACAAGTTGCCTTCTGTTTTGCATCCCTTCATAAGTGAATTTCCAGTCTTTCCCTTGATAGTGCGGCCTTTCTGATTAAACGTAACTATAAGTCCTGAGTCACATAGTTGAATCACGTTGAGGAGATTATGACGTAGGCCATCTACGTAAAGGACTTTAGTCTTCTTTAGTTCTCCATTAGCTAATTCGGTACTTCCACTCTCTTTGATTTTCAGAGCCCCATCATTACCAAATCTTACTGTACCATTGACATTGCTTATGATATTTGTTAGTAGGCCGGCATTACCTGTCATATGAGATGAACAACTGCTATCCAGAATCCAGGTACTGTTGTTCTTTGTAGCTTTGAGGGCCACCTCTGCAAGGTTGGATTTCTCAATCTTCTTCCTTTCCTTCTATGAGACATTAGATCGAGTATAAAGAACTGATGGCCTTTAAATTATCTCTTCCGCATTCCCAGGTTCTTCATAGTCAAAGTCTTCTTTGAGAGGTGAAAACCTGTTTGAAAGAGAAACACTGTCTTGCTGACGAGACTTGACTTGTCTTGAACTTCGGTATGAGGTGTCCATGTCCCTTCTCTGCCTGCAATTAGCGGCCTTATGACCAAAGTTAGAACAACAAAAACAATATCCATAGAAATTATTTCTTCTATAAGAATTAGGATATGAAATTGTTCTCCTTTGTTGAGCTTCTATATCTTCTCCATTCAGATAGCTTCTTGCCTCTTCACAATAAGACATGGTATGGCCCAGATATCCACAGAACTGACACTTCATGAGAGGAAATGTCTTCTCACTTGAATTTCTCCTCATACCTTCTTCCTTGGGAGAATAGTAAGACTGTCTGTCATTTCTGAATGTTTGAAGATAATTTTCAGGTCTCCTTTTAATTTGGATTGAGGGTTCCTTTTTCGGCACTCTAGGTAACGTTTCAACATGTTCAACTTTCATCTTATATTTATTTTGGATCTTTTCACTTCCAGCAGTTGATGTCTCAGCCTCACAGCCAATTCCACTCTTTCCCATGCAAGCGGGTCTTTGATCACTCAAGATTTTTCCAACCCCATTTGAACCACACTTGGCTCTTGCTAGTAATTATGCATCTGAGAATCTTCCAAACTGTATTTTCTTCCTCGATTATTTTGGAACTAATTCAGTCTCTAGTTTACTCCTTAGAGTAACTACTTCCTCCTTAAGACCATCAGCAGTCTTGGATTTTTCATCCAGTCTGGAGGTGAGGTCATTGATGACCTTTTCCTGCTCTTCAATTCTCAGCTTCAGATCTACTACATCATCATTGCTTTCAATTATTTTAAACTGTACCTTCACAAATTCTTCTAGTCGTTCAATTTCAGCTTCAAATTGATCAACGTATTCAATTGATTCTTCTACAATTGATTTCCACTTATTGCAGCTCTTACATTTAATCTTAAGCTTACTAACCGCATCCTTAAGTTGCATCTCAGGATCTACACAAGTTCTCAGTTATTTTTCTCCATCAGTATCTTCTGACTTTTCAACAATGGCCATCATAGAAGCATGGTTCCCAGTTTTGAATTCTGGTTCTTTTTCATCATAGAATTCATTATCATCTTCTTCCTCTTCACAGACAAAACTCTTCCTTTGCATTTTCTTACCAAATTTGAAGTCTCCCTTTTTGAAGAACCTTCTCTGAGGCTTCTTGAAGTTTTCATCCTCACTATCTTCATCATTGATCGTTTTTAAGCACTGAGAGGCAATGTGCCCAACTTTTCCACAACGAAAACACACGAGAGGTAACTTCCATTTGAATTTTCCTTTCCCCTTCTGGAACTTCTTTGCAATTTGAGAAAGAATTTATTTTTCTTTTTCATCTTCACCTCTACTATCCTTTGAGATTTTTAGTTTATCCATGGCCTTGAATTCCATTTCCTTGCTCACCCGAGTCGTAGCATCTTCTGGTTTCACTCTCATTTCATATGCTACCAAACTACTCAGTAAATCATCTAGAGAAAGTTTGGAAAGATCTCTTTCCTCAAGGACTGACACCTTCGCATTATACAGAGGTGGAAGTCTTCTCAATATTTTCTTTACAATATCAATGTCTTTGATTTCTTCACCTAGACCCTGAATTGCTCCAACCACTTCAGTAATTCGATTGAAGAAAGAGTCTGCATTCTCGTCTGGATGCATATTCAGATCATCAAACCGATTGTGCAGCACTTGTAGTTTCGCCTCCTTCACTTTTCTATCACCTTCATAAATATTCTCAAGTTTATCCCACATGGATTTTGCTGAGGTGAAATTTATCACCTTTAGGTAGATCTGATCAGAAAGGGATACAGTGAGTGCATTCTGTGCTTTAGCATCTGCATCAAGAAGTTTCCTGTCTGTTTCAGTCATAGTTAGGCCTATTGGATCAGTGACTTGTATTCCTTGCATAGTAGAAAATAGAACTTCCATTCCAATAGATCTTAGATGAGATCTCATTCTGTTCTTCCAGATCTGGAAATTGCTTCCATCGAAGGGGGGGACTCCCCTGACATTGACCGTGTTTTCCATGACGAAAAAGGTCATATTCAACACCAGCAACCTTTACCCTCTGATACCACTTGTGTTGGAACCACTTTGTGTATAGGTTTGTATTTTTTGTCAATAGTTTTCAATGGAATATCAAAATGAAAGAGATCAAGAAGTACTCCAATAAAATGGAGGAATGGAAGCTCACAATGAAGGAGATCATGAAGAAATCCAATGAAGTAGAGGAGTATTGATTCAGACGATTGTTGTGCTGATCGTAAGTTCAAAGAACATGTGTCAAAGGTGATACATTGTTTACAACAATGAAGAATGTGAGGAGTAATCCATCCAAGGATGATTAAAGCAGGATGGTGTTTTTGGATGAAGACCATGAAATTCCTCCTTATTGCATAAGAACCATGGGCTTTGATGAAGACCATGAAATTCCTCATTATTGCATGAGAACAATGGGTTTTGATGAAAACCATGCAATTACTCATGATTACGTGAGAACCATGCTAGAGACTTCTTGACGGATTGAATCATATGGTTTGCATGAAGTTGATCATGACGGTTGATGAAGGAGGCAATGTGCCAATGAGTTGACTTATGAAATGGCCATGCACATCACATTGTCATATAAGATGATGGTACTAAATTTGTTCCTTCAAAGAATACATATCACAATAGTGGAGTTTGTGATAAAAGAAAAAGAGTTGTTGAAGGATACAGATCACCAAAAAGAAGTGTTGTTGAGGTGATCGTGCTTGTCGACAAAGCAAACAAACGACATACAAATTTGTTGACAAATGAGATTCCATGGTGACATGTCGAGTTCAAGAGTTGTGGTCAACAATCTATGTTTGATTCAAGAACATCGACAGAGGAATGGATGATCTGGAGGCGGTACAAAAAGAGCAGATACAAGGTGGCGCCGTTTTCCAGTGTTTTCCAAATTTTAGGGCCTCAAAATCAAAAAATGAAGAAGAGTGATTTTGGCAAAGTGACTTGCGTGCCATACTCTTGGAGGATAGGAAACTTGCATGCCATATGTTTTTGAGGATCAGAGCATCAAAATATGGCAAAGGGATAAGGGTCGTGCAAGTTTTGGTGAGGTCGCGCAGGTGAATTATGTGTTGGGAAGAGACTTGCGCGCCGACGCCTTGAATGCATTATAACTTGCGCGCCTATGGTTTTTCGAGATCAGAAGATCCAAATTTGGCAAAGGCAAGATGTTCTCACAAGTTTGGATGTTGATCGCGCAAGTGCCTAGTAGGGGCCGAGACTTGCGCGCCGATGGATGACTTGCGCGCCGCCGCGCAGGGGGTCCAGTTTGCCTATAAATACTGGACCACCCCTCCTCATTTCTTACGGAGCTCAAGACTTTGAGATTGTTCGAGCTCTCGTCGCGCAGGTGGTTGAACCGCGCAAGTCGTAGTTGGATCGCGCAAGTAGAGGTTGCGCGCCGACTGATGGTTGAGCGCCCCAGGTGATTTCGGCAAGGAAGGAAGTGAGTCGCGCAGGTTTGAAGTTCAAGAAGGCAGAGTCACGCAGGTGCTTTGGAGACACTTGCGCGCCAGGTTATACTTGCGCGCCTAAGACTTGCGCGCCAGTTGGAGACTTGCACGCCGGGCTTGAAAAGGAGAGCCAAATATTGTTGAAGCACGCCCGCCTTTCTGGAGCTGCACAAGAGCTAAAGATTGCCTGATACTTTCGGTGCAAAGTGAGATTGAAGAAGAAATCTAAATGATACATGCATGATCTCATGCATACATGGAGAACAGATTCTGACAACGCCGAGTAAGCTGAGCTTCATTAAGTAAGAAATCACATCAGTGATTGTGATTCAGGCAAACGAATACAAGGGGATCTAGTGCATTCATTCATTGCACTAAAGAAGAAGGATTGAACTAAAAGGAGCATCAAATCTGAACCCTGATGCAAGCAATGTCTCATGCTGAACAGGAGACGAAGAACTTCAATGCACACCTATTGAAGAGACCTTCATGTCTATAAACTGAGTGGGACTTCACCAACGGCAGTGAGCCAGGGGGAGTCAACGGGAGTGACCTGAGGGACGCAGTGAGCTATCCCTAAACAATTGTAAAGGCAGTGAGCCTGGGACAGAGTGTCTGTACCCGAACATTTGTAATCCGCAGCTAGTGAAGCATAGTGGATTTAGGTACGACCGACAACCTATCGGCGTATGCTCCTTGGACGTAGCCCTTAGTGGTGAACCAAGTAAAAATAGTTTTGTCATCTCTCTGCATGTGAATGTTTAATTGCTGATCATATCCATCATACAGGTTTAAGTAGTTCCTACCAACGTGGGAACAAGATACACAACTAAAAGAAGAAAAAGTTGCCACCCTGATTCACCCCTCCCCTCTCAGGGTGTCCCGGGGTCCTACAACTTGAAGGACCCTGGGACACCCTGAGAGGGGAGGGGTGAATCAGGGTGACAACTTTTTCTTTTAATGTGATGGATCTTGTTCCCAAGTTGGTAGGAACTTGTTGAACCTGTATGATGAAAATGATCAGAAAGAAAACATTCACATGCACAGAGAAGACATAGCCCTTTTTACTTGGTTCACCACTATGGGATACTTCCAAGGAGCATACGTCGAAAAGTTGTCGGTCGTACCAAAATCCACTATGCTTCACTAGCTGGAGATTACAATTGTTCGGGCACAGTCACTCTGTCTCAGGCTCACTGCCTTTACAAAGGTTCAGGGATAGCTCACTACTTCCCTTGGGTCACTCCCGTTGACTCCCCCTGGCTCACTACCGTTGGTGAAGTCACACTCATTTTATAGACGTGAAGGTCTCTTCAATTGATAGACATGAAGTTCATTGTCTCCTATTCAGCATGAGACTTTTCTTGCATCAGAGTCCTGAGTTAATGCTCTGTTAAAGTCCAAATTCCAACGACTGATGAATACCCCTTTTTCCCTTGTCCACTGGGCAAATAACCTTTGTAAAACGCCTTCACAAAGAAACCTACTTCGCAAGGCTCCCAATTTTGCAAAGCTCAAACAAGCCTTCGCGGAGCCCCTGCCTTTTCGCGAAGCTCAATCGCGAAGCACTCTCGCGATGCTCCAGCCTTCACAATGCTTGGCTATCGCGGAGCTCCTGCCTCTTCGCGAAGCTCACTGAGCCAACGTGGGGCTCACGACTTTCGCGGAGCTAGAATAGCCACCGTGAAGCTCCTCTTTCGTGAAGCACACTGCCTTCGCGAGAGACCATTACGAACTGAGAGCAAAGGATTTTCTCTAAAATTTTCTCTACTTCTCTTGAGGGGTCGGCCTCTATTTATAGGCGATTCCACCGACCCTCGACCCTTCCGCACGAAGTCATCACCACGTCAGCTCAAATCGCGAAGCTCCGAAGTTCCTGCCGAAAAACTCTCAAAATTGCGAAGCACAACGGAAATTTTCCGTTCGCGGAGCTCGTCGTAATCGCGGAGTATCACCATCATCATTCCTTCGCACCTTCGCCATGAAGCTCCCTTGCAAAACCCTTCACCGCCGCGATGTGCTTCAACTCTGCCATTCGTGAAGCTTTGATGTAATCACGAAGACCCACCGCCTCCATTCTTCTGGTCTTCGCGATTTCCAAACCATGCATCCTATATTCGAGAAATTTGTGCCTTTTCCATATTTAATTATTATCGTCATGAAAAAACACTTTTTGTGATGCTCAGCAACTTCCAGAATTTGGACCCCAAAAATTTGGCAAACACTGGGAAATGACGCCACCTTCAATACTGTTGTCTGCTTGAACGGTAAGATCTATTTGCTGGTACACGATCCGAACTTCCATTGATGATTGACAACAAACACAAACCATACTCCAAATCATGCATAGAAGACCATGTTTCCAACAAATTGTTCCCCTCTAAGGGATGATCGTAATTTTGGGTTGTCACCTCCCAGGGGGATGATAGAAAGATTTGTGATAGTTTTGGGATTGGACCTCAGGGAGGCATCCTAAATACCCTTCTAGGAGATGAGAATCGAAACCTATGTAGTTCAAGTGGGCGGTTCAAGTTCATATAGTAGGAAAAGTCCATACAGTTTTATGTCATGTAGTAAGAACGCTTATTCCACAAAAGGAGCGATGACAAGGAATGGTGTGGGGATTATGTATAGGAGATACCCAAAATATTGGGGATCATCTCATTCTTATCACATGAGGCTTACTATGTTTTTCACATAGGATAAGGTTGTAGCTTAACATCATGCACTAAGGATATTTTCATGTAGTTTGATATCATGTGACTATGACATTATCATGTAGTTTAATTTCATTCATCTAGGATGTTGTCACATAGTTTAGCATTGTTCAACTGGTATAGAAATACTATGTAGTTTAAAGTATTGAAACTCATATGTAGGTGTTGGGAATCATGCATGGGTAAGGACATTCCCAAGTAGGGTTCACAGGGGTCCCACATCCCCCCTAAGTTAAAATCAAGTGGCTTCCCTTGAAGTTTTCACCGTCATTGGGGTTGCAGGCAGGGGTCCTGAGATTAGGGTTCCTATGTTTAGGAGCATTATGCAATGATATTTTCCAGTTTACACTTGAAGAAAAGTTCTTTGACATGAGGTTTAATGATATTGGTCATTCAGGTTTGGTTTTCACAAATGAACCTAATTTGGATGGGTGAAGGGCACCTAAGCTCTCAACTTTCATGCAACTATGTCTAGTGGAAGGAAACACTGCATCAGGGACCTATGGGGTGTATCACACAACTTTATAGTTGTTTACACCTTGAGAATTTTGTGAGAAATATGATTTAGAACAATGAAGTGTTAAGGATTCATGGTTTATAGTTACACATGACTTTTTGAGTTTCTTAAAGCTTAGGGTTGTGCGAATGAAATTTATCTTGCACGAATCAGCCCTGCCATTAATATAAGTTACATGAGGACATATCTAACATCATAAAAAGTGTTTGGGGGCCTATGTGAGGTCTTTATCACAATTTATCTACCTATAAGAATCCATATGAGTTTGTATTTTTATGAGTTTTTGAAATACTAGGTTGCATGAGTGAGAGCTTGATGGTTCAACTTCTAGAATTTCATCCTTAGAAATAAGGGATGATACTCTATTTATAGAAAAATTGGTTTTCTATGCACTTGTACATTCAACTTTAGCTGTGTTATAAAAATTTTGGTTTGTTCATGAAACTATGGATTATGCAACTCTCATACCTTTTCTTCTAGGGAACAATTTCATAAGGCTGTGATTTGACATCACCTTTCTCATACAAGTGACTTACACACCAAAATTGGGGTTGTGAGAAAGCTAAAAAAAGTTTCACACAACCCTCCCCTTTGTTTTTAGGGATTTTCTAGTATCCAAAAAAGTTGTCTTGGTTGAATTTTCATTTTTTTCACAATTTATTTGTGCGCCAAAATAGGGAGTTGCGCACAATAGCTCAAAGTTACACGCACTCAATCCCTTGGCTCTGGAATGGTCCCTAGGGTTGATTTATGTCCTTTTTTTAGAAAAAAACACACTTTATAAAGGTTAGATTCATTTTCATTACTAAAAAAATCCCCCCCACACCTTGGAATTAGATATGATAAGGAAGAAGAGGGTTAAATTATAAGGAAAATGCTGAACTTTGGATGATTTTTCCCCATTTATCATAACTCCAAGGTTGGGTATCACACCCCTATTACATGAACGTGCAAACCAGAGGGTACATGAACATAAATAGAGTGAGGGGAAGTGAGGTCACCATAATTTAATACATGTAAATCCTTATCTCATGTACAGAACTCAAACTACTTGTGAAAACTCCCATGATTTTATACCACAAAATTCATACAAAACTTATGATTATGTGATAAAATTTTGTAGAAAACAAATCCATATTCTAGTAATTTATGTGAAAAATGTTCCACTTGTGTGAAATAATATCAATTACATGATCTAGACTTAGGTAACTATTAGAATCAGCCGGAAATGGATGAACAAGCTACTCAAATTGCTTCCGCCATTATCGTTGCTACTATAAGGGATAAAATGGCAAGGAATCATGAAATCTATTAGGACAAGAGGGTGTTATACAATAAAAGGGCATTACTGGATCTAATTATGGAGGCATATAGAGGATATATTCTAATAAAAATTCTATCCCTATAAAATTTTGGTTTTCCTGATGATGTGGCCATTCTAACTGCTGAAACCAATATGCCGAGATTTTAGTTCTACCACCATGATGAGATTCAATTATAGAAAATAACCACCAACAACCACTCATTCAGGGAACACAAGTATAGAACCATCTATTTTCTTAATGGTAGGATAAGGACAGTCACTAAGGAGTAACCAGTAGATGAGGAGTTCCCTTCCCACTATGCAAGTATCATCCAAGCCAGTATCTTGAATAACCAGGTGGATTGGTAGGAGTATGGAGATTTATGGTCTAGGTGGAACTTTACAGATTAATGGGAATGGTAATATTGGGTATACTAAACATGTGAGGATTATGGGATTGATCAATGTCATATTGGACTATATGAGGAAGCATGGATGTCCCAATTTCACATCTACCGTCAACTAGAGCTGTTGTTAGATATCCTCAGCCAATAGTCCCTAGAAAAAACATTTTCCACATTTACCATAGGAAAGTGGGGATCAGTTTTTGGGACCTTTAATACATCTCTAGGATTCCCCTGATAGTATTTTAGTATGAATACTTCCTCCCGACACCCAATGCTTAGGGGTAAAGTCCAGATGTCGGTAGTGGTGAAGATATTGTTGGATCAGGTGACACTAATATTGAGTCCCCACCCACCCTTCCATCAGTATATCACTTTCAAGAGGTGGAAGGGACTATTCTTACATTCACCAATATACAATATGATAGGGTGTCCAAAGTAGTTCCTCATATCCTAGCATCAGAGGAGGACAAGTTCATATTGGTTGACGCTAGAAGAGGGTTGGTATCAATATTGGGGCTACACCATAGTGGATTGTCTCCTAAAGATCTGATATATAGTGTTCCTATCCACTTTTCTGAGTGGGTGGCTACTTTCTGTTAGGGACACTCATATGGGTCTAAAATTGGGGACATAGCCAAGAACATATGTGGTCTATTCCAATTCCTATATGAATGGATCATGGTGAATTTTGGTTGGTATAAATTCCAAAACACCATTACCCTTCCCCCCCCCCCCAACGTTGGTCTTTAAACATCCCTCCTTAACATCGTCGAGGTTTGACTAGTGACTCTTAATTATATTGGGGTGGTGGCCATCATCAAAAATGTCAATAATTTCATATTTTTCCTCCTTGACGTTATACGGTGAGATGTTTAATGATCGGTAGGGGACTTCAGAGCTGAGGGAGTATTTACAAGCCTTCTAAGGTGGGGTGTTGGTTTCACAGATCAATAATAATACTTATTATTAACTGTACACCCCCTCTTGGTTTTCTCGATAGTTCGGCTATGTTTAGCATCTAGAAATAAAATTTCATTCAGTGGTTCGATCAAAAAGGAATTCTTACATCCTCCACTATCCATCGTGGATGTTTGTTATTGAAGGATATGGGGAGGAAATGGTTCTACCATAGGACAACCCCAATGCTAACCTCACCCTGAATTATTCCAAAAAACTATGTGGCGCCATACCCAGGTTAAGTTCTTTGACAATGATTGAGGATGGAATCCCCCTTAGACAATACCAAAGAATTATAGGGTGGAATTTTGGATTCTCTATGGGGTAAATGTTAGGTTATAATAAGATCTATGGAAGTAGAGGGAGCTTGGGGGCTTACTGCACCTCTAAATTTTGGCGGGGGCCATAGAGTTGACATATATGGCGATATTGTGCTCCCTCAGAAATGGCATCAGGAGTAGGCTAAAACCTCCTGAGTGGGGGTGAGAAGGTCCCAAGAAGTTATGGGAAATAATATACTACACCTAGTACATGTGAATAAGGATTCTATTTACCCCAATATCTATGATAAATGGGGGATACTATGATTCTCCTAGATGATGGAGAAACTATGGAAGATGCTCAGTAAGGGAGGAATAAAGATTCCAGAGCTTGAGATTTATAGAATCACTAAACTAGTGGATTTCTTAGAAAGGTATACATACCTATAAGATATGGATGCTCTAGAACTCTAGAATTGGTGGGGATATCCTTCTACTATCTGGTATGGGATATGCTTATCAAGGATCTTGGTGAGGAAATCGTAGCTAAAAATCCTTCCCAAGAGTCATCGTCTCATGTCATCAACTCTGAAGGCTATAGTGGTTTGGACTCCTGGGGCTCTAAAACTAATATATCAAGTCCTTAAGAGAGTTGAAAGTTCACTCCTAAGGATAAAGACCTGACAGAACTACTCTTTCGATAAGTAATCTTCTAGTTCATTAGTTTGATACTATAATTGAAATTTTTCTTCCCTTTCATATCTCTAACTCGTGCTTTTAATCCATGTAGGAATTAGTAGAAGATATCTAGGGGACTTTTTTTAGGGTGGAGGAGGTGTTTATATAATCACTAAGGATCCTTCCTTAGAGTCTTCTCTGGAAGCCTCAATGGGGAAGGCATCCATAAAGTAGATTGGGTAGGAGGCTTTAGGATCTCCCACCCTTCTAGACATCTACAGGGGGACCACCCTAGAATTTTGATGGAATATGCTTCTATTTATGGGGTGGGACACTCGGATTGTGTGATCATATAGATCCTCATGAATCCTTGAGGTAAACTTAGAATTCTAACAATCCTAGTTTTGTTACTTTACTTTTTTATTTATTAAGCTTACTGTACTGAAATGTTTGTTTATCTCATATATCTCCTAGTTCTGTGACTGTGGAGATACATGTGGAGTTTTTTGGGTGCCTGCCAACATTGAGGGGTCTCTATTAATATTTCTCTCTTTTGAGATCCCATACCTAGAAATATTGGTTGGAGAAACATCCACTCGTGATGTGGTTGTCGAGGCGGTGACATAGATGGATGTCATCCACACCTTCATATCATGTATGTTTCCTTTCACATGGATTTTTTTTACCTTATTTTTGGAGATCAAGGTGATCAATCTCTTATTTTATATAGTTTTGTTCTATGATTATTTCTCGCAAAAAAATCATGTTTGAGGTTCCCAAGGATTTATTTTCCACACTGGCAGTGGGGTTGGGCATGAGGATCCTATCACTCAGTAGGGGTCAGACCTGATCTGGGGGGAGCATTCTACCACTCCACTAAATATAACTGAGGGGATCCTAGATCTTGAAGCCAAAAAGAAAATTTTTCTTAGGTGGAGAGTTGAGTAAGGATAATCTTCCCCAGTACATGGAACTCATCCCATTCAAGAGGATGCAGAAGGCAGATCTCACTGTCAACGTTCTTACGCCTTTCCCCAGGTACCAGCCTACACCACCTAAAGACTTGGAAGATTCTAGTTACAATTTCACTAATGAGAACTAGGTCATGTGAAATAGGGTGTGGAGGATCATTCATAACTTCATCACCTGCACCCCATGGGCATACTTGGCCGGTCAGATGGGATCACTTTACCACTGATTTGTGAACATGAGGACTGGTGGGGTGGACTCCTGCACCCTCCATGCATCGGCACTATACTTCCTCACCAAGTAGGTGCATAAAAAATTGTGACAGTTACATGTCGATTGAAACCATGACACTTTTCAAGGTGATAAGGTGCTCCGAGTGTCCAAACAATAGATGGATCAACTGGAGGAGTGGGACCAATAACATGAGGTTTTCACTGCTATTAAGGGAGATATCATCAACCATTTGAGGGAATAATTAGTGATTTCTAAGGATAAAGAAGTATGATCATCATACTTAGTGTCATAGTGTCAGTTTTAACATATTCGGGTACAAATCCAAGCCGAAAACATTCATCCTACAGCTGATGCGGAGGAATCAGAGATATCTAGGTGATAGGTGTCTCTCGAGGCCACAAAGTAAAGGCAGGTTGAGATAGAGCATTAGCTCACCCAGTTTGAGTCATAGGGGGGCTTTACTTTTTCTTTATTTTTATTTTAATAAAGAATTGGCACTATCCTGTGGTTAACCCTGCTCAATGAAGGTAATAAAAATTATTTGTTTCAATTCCTTATGTGAATATTTTTTTGTTGCATCTCAATCACGTTAACAAGATGACTAACTATAAACCTATAATCCCATATGAGTCATTCTTGGTGTAATAAAAAATAGATAAATAGATTATCACTTGATTATAAAAGAGTTTAAAACAAAGAATGAGATATTGGGGTTATAATGATCCATCGACCATTGGGACAGTCTTGACTAAGAAGTCATTGGTTAGAGAGAGGAACTCTCGGCAGCTGACTTGATTTCCCAATGTGCACAAGTGAAAGAGCATGGTAATGTTGGTGGAATTGGATTCTACCCAAAAAAAGGGGAAATGGAGGATGCTAATCAATACGACCAATATTTGGAATACAAATAGAAGTGATAGGATAAGTGAGGATGAATTTTGACTACGTTCAAAACACAAGTTCCACAATCACACTGCCAAGAGTGGGGACATAAAAATGAGGGTCGACCATTGAACATGATTGAAACATGATCCCTATAAAATTTTCATCAAAAATACTTCAAGGAATGTGCTCAGGATAGGAGGTGATCCAGTTTACAATGTATTAGTAGTGGGACTTGAGTTTTTCTCTAGAAAATATAGTGTTATGGGTGTGTTTTTCTTTTGTTTTGTGGGTTCAATTGTTGAAAATGGTAATGGAATATTGAACTTTATTGGTTTTAAAATAAATTTATAGGAAGTGGTATAACCTCAAATATCCCCTTATCAACCTCATTAAATCATTATTATAATGTTTAACCTCATGTTTTCCCTCCAATCAAGTGATATCTCACTTGATTACTCTCTATTGGAATTTTTGATTCAACTGAAGGGATGAAATGACCACTACAACCTCCAATATCATCTATCCCAGTAATCAAATATTACTGATTACCCTTAATTTAACTCACTGCACATGATTTCAAGAAATAGATAAGACCTAAGCAGCTTGTGTGTGTGATCTAGTGAATAAGTGAAGACTAATTAAAAATTCAAGAAATATGAGATCTCCTATTTCTTATAAAATTTGAATAAATATAGATATTAATAGAAGATATTGAACTATTTAAATGAATAATTTATTAAAAGGGGGATAGGGTAATAACTTTAACTCATCCATTAAGGGATTATTGTACCATCACTGGAGTTATTAAAGAAAATCAAAAATGAAAGAAAGAAAAATGAAGCCAAGAGGATGCAGCAGCAGATTTGGTTTTGACAATCATAGAATTCATCCCCTTTCTTCAGCGAACAGCTCCTCTTTTAAAGAGAGACACTCCCATTTCTTTGATCTTCCATCCTTACCATGTTATTAGCATGATATTTTCCTCCAATGAACCCAGCATGCCCAAATTATTCCTCAAATTTTGAGCTCAATTTTTTTTTCAAATTTTCTCCACATGCACTATTCGAAAGTCATGATTTCTACAGGTTAGTGTACTCGAATATTTTTTAGAAAAGTGTTCCCCTACCATGATCGGGCTTCGTACACCTTCACTAATGATCGAAGAGATATTACTCACTACCCCACAACTTCATAATTTTTCACCTTTTTCTTGGGGAAAGAAGATAATATATGTGTTGGTCTAGGTCTTATGGTGAAAAGTGGAATTGTAATAGGATTGGATATCATTGAAATTGGGCTAAAAAATCTTATATATGGACCTTATTGATCCTGGGAATGCCTAAGTGTAAAAACTGGGCTTGGATCTATTTTTTCACTAATGTCATATTTGGTTTATTTAGGATCTATTTTTCTATTTTCTAATTTTCTTCATTGTAGGTGTATGAAACTCAAATTCTTCCCCACTTATTCATTAGGTTTTAAGCTTGTTCATCCTTCCACAAGCTTGTTCATTCTTGAAATTCATCTTCAAAATATTCAATCAGTTTTCTTTAACAATGTCAAGTTAGGATCTGGTCTCATTCAATCCACTTCACCAATTTCATAGTCTTACTAAAGTGCATTGAGGAATTGTAGATAGAAATTGGTGTGTATATCTCTTTGAAGATGAAACTAGTGCATTAGTAGCACATTAGGTACCCTCATTTTTAAATCATACCTATACAGGGAACAAATTTGGACTGAGAATGTAATTCTCCAACTCAACTCAAGTCCAAGCTCAGTGGTTCATCTCCTTCAACCAAAATAAATAGGTATGGCTTGGTATTCATCTAGACTCATCTTGGGGTTTTTTACATGCAGTATCCCTATACTTTCAAAATTTGGTAGTCAGGGGGTAATATATATTTGATTGGTGTATCTTCTTTAAGTTAGGTGTGGAAAGAATTGGTGGAACTTGTCTAGTAATCATTATAAGATCAATTCGGTTGAATAAGGTGATTCAAAAATCCATCCTCTTCACTATGGTATTGTATTTTACCTATCTGTAAAGCTTTAATTCCATGTAAATTTTGGGTTTATCACCCTTAATGAGATTCGGCTTCTCATATTTGGTGGGCACAACTTAGATGATTTCCTCCCTCATTATGTATGATGGGTTTGATTTCAAATAGATATTCATTCATGGAGAACTGGATTTACTTAGTTTCATATCTAGTAAGGAAGTGCATCCTCCACAGATTAGTATCAATCCAAATTGATGGTGTTGACCAATTATAATTTTCAATTCTTGGAATGTTCATCCTTATGAAACATCTATTCCAACCAGGTATTGATTAACATGGCATAGTCTCCTTAGACGGAACATCAAATTCATCAAATTATTCAGGGAAGAACAATATGGTTCTTCATCAATGAGTGAATTGGGTGATTTCATGACGGCCTCATCTTCTTCAGTTACACATCTTCAATAGGTGGTGATTTTATTTGTGTGGTCTATTGGAACCACTATGATCGATTATGGCCTTTTAAGGATTTCCAATTGCACAGATCGACCATACAGTAGGGTGTGGTCGATTTCACAGGAGATCCATGGTTAATGGAACTTTTTCTTCATATTCAATGGAGGTGGCATGCAGGTTCTTGGTTTTATTGTGCATCAACTCCATCCTCTGAATAATTTTTGGTTGCATTGTCACAGTAGCTCCATCCCTTTATAAAATTTTCAGTTATGGTGGATAGAATTTCAAGTACGATTGATCTATTTTATCATGTGATCAATGAATTCCTTTGAAAAATATCACACATAGTTGTTCATAAGCATGGTTGATCTTGAAATTTTCCAAAAGTTCATCCACAAAATCTTGAAAATTACTTCTTGTGGTCTATTTCACACTTATATTCGATCATTTCCATTAAAAAAAATTTGGTGTTTGGATCAACCCAAAAAAGGATGGATGGCATGGTTGATCCATCACTTTATAAAATTCCATATTTTATTGTGTAAAATAATAAAAATTTTAAGAATGGATATTTTTTTCAAAACAAATCTAAAAAAATGATGATGTAATTAAAAATCATAATTTTATCCTCCAAAAAATTAATTCACAAATCTTTTAAAATTCATTAAAATTGACCATTTCAAAATTAGATTTTACAAAACATAATCAATCAAAAATCACACTAAAATTCCATATTTTCATTTCACAAGTAAAATCACATTTTTTTTGAACAATTTCAATTTCAATTTATGGATTTCATTTAATTTAAAAAATAAATAAAATAATTAATACTCAAAAAATTGATTTAAGAATTTAGTTCTAAATTTAATATGTACAACATTAAATTAATAGTTAAAAATCGAAATCAAAATCAATTCCAATCTATATATGGATTCCCAATTTAATTTAAAATATAAATAAATCATGTAAAAATAATGATTTTATTCAATTAATAATTATGTTTAGAATTCAAAAAATCATAAAAAAACTTATTTACTTAGGAATTGGATTAAAAAATTAGGTATTTTCAATGAATAATGGGAAAATTTTGGAAAATTTGGGCTCACATCACTCCCCCACAAATGAACTATTGCACTCTCGGGTAATTTTATCATCAAAATACAAAAAAATACTGTTCTTCCTAAATTTAAATTACACTAGACAAAATTGAAATAAATTAAAGAATTCAACCATTAAATGGTCATGACTCCTATATGTCTTTCACACACAATTTTATTTCATTAATATTCAAATTATAGTTCCATGGGTGAATTCGATAGATTTAAGTTGAATTAAAATTTTAACAAGTAGAACCTCCATCTATCCCTCATTCCCAAACTTCCTAAACCAAATTCCATTTTCATAATTCAATGATACTTAATAAATGAAATTTTTATAAGTCAATTTCCCCTTCATGGGTTCAATATTCCATTCACCTTAATGAATTCATTTTTGAAATATGACCACTTTATTTATATTTTTCCTAGCCATGTATCTGAAGAGAACTATATGTACATAGGGATACTCACACACTCAATGCCATTGTCTTAGAGATTCATTATGGGATCTCAATCACCTATTTTTTCCAGGTTCAAAGGATTTATATGAATTTTTTTTAAGGAGTCTCACTAAGGTGTTATTCAATCAAAAAGGTCAGGTCACTAAAGATTGATTTTGAAATTATAGTGACCGCATGTTATAATTTTTATTCCACAATGATATTTTCATTTTTCAATCCATTTTACTAGTATTTAAATAGAATTTACATATAATATAGGTTATATTCACTCAATAATAATTCAAATTTATTATTTCATAACCAGTGAACTTATCATATCTGGATTGATACTTTAATTAGGTAGGATACATTAAATTATAATTTTCATATCCATTTTTTTATTTTTTATTTACACTCCAAAAAATATAAAAACATAAAACTATAGAAACTATGTAAAAATTATTAGAATATAATTAATATTTTTTTCCTTTTTTTCTTTTTTTATTCTTGATTTCTATTTTTTAAGATATAAAATAAATTTCAAATAAAAAATGGTATTTACATCCTAAAACTACTTTTTCCCTCTCCCCCACACATCTCTCCATGGGCTCCTTTGAAGGATATTCAGAAAAATGATTCATCTTTCAGTATTTCACCTTGAAGAGTTTATGTAATTCAATACTCTTGATTTAAACTATATCAAATGGAACAAATTTAGTCACTGTAAATTCTCCAATATTCTTGGGAAAAATTTTACCAAGTATCAGCTCCCATTTTAAAGAGTTCAGTATCACTTTATCTCCAATTTAAAAATATCACTTTTGGTTAGGTCAATCATGGAAATATTTTCCCTTTTACTTGTATAATAGGGTGTTCCCATGGGCTTCTGGTCTTAGTTTATCCATCTCTATATTATTAAGCTTCCTTTAATTTCCAAATTTCAAAACTTTGAGTAAACTATTTTGGTATCCCATTAGGATTTTTCCTATAACTCAATAAACAATTAATTATTTTTTTAATCTACATAGGTGAGGTAGAGTTGAAAGTAGAAAATTTGAGTGAATTCTATAAATAATTATCATCAATTTCCTCAATGTGTTCAGTACTTAAAATAAATTCTATATTAAAATTTATTTAAAAAATAGTTTCAATATTAAGATCATGAGGTTTTAAATCCTTTTTTAATAAAATTTTATCATCCAAACTTCCAATCTATTCTTTAGAGAAACATGAAATTCAAAATGGTTTATAGTAAAATCTATTTATTCCTCATGAGGGTATTTCATTGATTCATGGATGTTAAAATCCATTGTATCCTCACCAAAGGTCATAGAAAGTATTCCTTCATTAACATTTATTATTTTTTTGGAAGTCTTGAGAAATTGTCTAACTAAGATAATGGGG
The DNA here is from genome assembly GCA_963277665.1 of Viscum album. Lineage (NCBI taxonomy): Eukaryota > Viridiplantae > Streptophyta > Magnoliopsida > Santalales > Viscaceae > Viscum > Viscum album. Next base: position 1,999,859,499 of record OY728150.1, on the reverse strand, counting down.
GAATGATTCTAACATTTATCTTCCACTGTGTTTAGTATGTAGAAATCAGTAGGGAATGGATATTCTTGTACACTTACCATAACATATTTTAAAACACCTAATAGGTAGGTAATGACTAGGTTGTTAAGATGTACAAACACTCAGTTGGATTTGAGTTCTTGTATATTTATATATGAATAAACTGAGTAAGGCATAACATTAATTGATACTTCTAAATCACATTATTAACTAGAAAAATTATTCCCTCATATGGTGTAGGGGATAGAAAAGATACATGGATCATTGAATTCTTGGGGGATTTTTAGTGTTACAAGTGCATAAATATTTTTAATTAGACTTACCTTTTTTCCCTTGCAATCTCCTTATTATAGTGTACATGTCTTTAATAAATTTTTCATACCTTAGTATCTGGAGGATGATATTGAATAATAGGGATTTTGGTTTTAAATTTCTTAAAGAATTTTAGGATCTTTTCTTGCAATGATTCTTTAAAACAATTCTTGGGTTTTTTCATTCATGCAGAGAAGGGTGGTTGGGGTTGAAGTGGGTCCTACATATTAGATTTTCCTTTATCCTTATTCATAGGGTTGTTTTAGTAGGTGATTCAAATTCTTTATTGAGGATAGATTCTTCATATGTATGTTGTTGTTAACTTCCATCTTCTTCAAATGGTTATTCTCCACTACCTTCAAGCTCCTTGAAACTCCTTAATGTAATGGAACTAATGTTTCCTTTCAGGTTAGTAATAGATTAGTCATAAATCTTACCTAAGATTTTGTTATTAATTTCACTGATAGTAGTCATAATCTAGTTGTTAGACTTCATAATTTCTTTCATCAAGTCCTCTAGTGGGGATTATTTATATTTCCTTGGTTGGTATCTTATAGAAGGTTGAGAGTTTTGTCTTTTAAATGGTGGTGGCTGGAAATTTTATTGGAAACCTTACTTAAAGGTTAGTCTTTAAAGTTATTATTTTATAGCTCTATATTAAGTGTTGGAATACTCTCTACTTCCATGATTGTAGCTTTTTTGTTTCTGGTATGGTCTTTGGTACATGGATTCATAGTTTTCTTCAACTTATAGAAAACCATCGGTGAAGTATTACTGAGAAAAAAAAGTTGGCCTACCAAAGGGGGTATGGTGGGTAAAGTATCATGAACCTTGTTTGGATCTAAATTATTCACAATCAATGTTAGTTCATTAATTTTATCAAAAAAATAAAGAGTTAAAAACATTCACCTCATGTACTACCCTTATGGTAGTTCTTGTACCAAATTTTTTAGAATTATGGATGATTATTTCAATCGAGTCTCTAACTTTAGAAGGTGATTTGTTGATTATTTCTCCTCTAGAGGAAGTATCCAAAAGGTTTTGATAACTATCCATAAATACTTGGCAAAATAATACTAAAAATGATTCTATTTATAGGGTTGGTTTGGGTAGAAGTTTTTCAATCCTTTAAATATCTCCCAATGCTCGTAAAGGGTTTCTCTACTTTCTTGTTTGATTGCATAAATATCCTTCCACAGCTGGACACTTCATGATATAGGGAAACAATTCTAAAGGAAGGCTCTATATATTTCATCCCAAGTGGTGATCTCTCCATGTTTTATGTTTTAAATCCATTCCTTGGTAGGCCCTTTAAGGGAGAAGGGAAATGTCTTCTAGCTGATCTAATCCTTGGTGGCTACTCTAGGTTTGAATCCATTACCAATTTCTTTGAATGCTCACAAATTCTTGTTGGGGTTTTCTACTAAAAAACCATGAAACTTAGGAAAGTTACTTATCATTATAGTATTAATCTCATAATATTGTTGATTATTCATTTGTAACTATCGATTTTTTTTGTTGAAATTAAGTGCATATGGTTATCTTAAAGTTCTATTCAATTATACTTAATTGTATTCCATATTTTGGTATCCTAAGGTTATTATGGTGGAAACATAAGAATGGGATGAGGATTCAGACAATGGGATAGTGAAAAAAATACCTTTACACTTCCACTATGATTCTCAAAGTTCTAAGTTTATCCAAAAGAGTTCACCGAACCTCTGGATTAAAAACTATGAGGTGAGATGAATTGGATCTGGTCATTTGAAATTGTTTTTAAGGAAAAAAACAAAATCATGGGAATCCTAGGAAATAACACTAGGTTTTATAAGACACCTATCATTGGGTGCTTAGAAAAACATTTTTTGAACCAAATTAAAATGTAGTAGTGGTGGGACTCAGGTTTTTATCAATAGAATACAGTTTTAAGGGTGTGTTTCACTTTTGTTTTATAGATTCAATTATTGAAAACAATAATGGATTATTGAACTTTGTTAGTTTTAAAATAAATTTAGAAGAAGTTTTCTAAACTCATATATCCCCTTATCTACACTTTTAAATCATTATTCCAACTTTTAATCCCATTTTTCACTCTAATCAAGTGCGGTATCAATCAGTTACTCTATATTACTATTTTTTATTTAACTAGAGGGATGAAATGATCATTGCAGCTGCCAATATCCCCTAGACTAGTAATAAAAGATCTATGATTACCCTTAAGTCAACCCACTACTCACAATTTCAAGTAATAGAGAAGACCTAAGTGGCCTCTATGTGGGATCTAATGAAGAATAGAATACTAATTCAAAATAAAATAAATAATAAATATATTATTACCTATACAATTCAAATAAATTTAGATATTAGTAGAAGATATTTAACTATTGAAATGAAGAATTCATTAAAATGGGGTAAGGGGGTCTCCTTGGCTCATCCACTAAGGGAATATTATGCCATATCCAAAGTTATTAAAGTAAGAAAAAATGAAATAAATAAAAATGAAGCTAAAATGATGTGGCAGTAGCTCTGGTTTTGAGGATTTTGGAAGATTTCCCCCTTTCTCTAATGAAAAGTTCCTCTTTTATAAAGATATTATCATAGTTATTTTATCTTTCATCCCTTCCGTGTGATTAGCATGAGATTTTCCTCTAATGAACCTGGAATTCCAGAATTATTCCTTAAATTCTGAGCACACTTTTTTTCTTTATATTGTAACCATGTGTATAGTTAAATGGTCAGGATTTCTCCAAATTAATGTACTCGAATATTTTTCAGTAAATCATTCCCCTCCCATGATTGGGATCCTTACTCATTCATGATGGATCTAAGAGAGATTATTAATTTCCCTATATCTTTACAAGGTGTTTCCTTTTTCTTAGAGAAAAGATATGATGCTCACAGTGGGATAGGGATTCTGATAAAAAGTGTAATTAGAATAGGTCTAGAAGTTATCAAAATTTGGATTTAAAATATTATATGTGGGACTACTTGAGCCTAGGAATGCTCAAGTGTGAAAGCTAGACCAGGTTATGTTTTGGATTTAATGTCATCTTCAATTTTTTCAGGCTATGTTTTTCTATTTTCTAATTTTATTCATTATAGGAATATACAACTCAAATTATTCCCTACTTTATCATCAGGTTTTAATCTTGTTCACCCTTTTGAAAATATTTCTCATTCTTGTAATTTAAATTCAAAAGATTCAATGATTTTTTTTTCAACAGTATTGATTCAGGTGCTTCTCTCATTAAACTTCTTTGTTAATTTTATAACATTTCCATAGTGCATTGAGGCATTATAGAGAGTATTTGATTCACATATTATGAAAATAGTGCATTGGGGGTGTGTGAGGTCCTCACCATCTATAATGATACATGCATAAGGAACAAACAGAGAATAAAAACATAATTCTTCATCTCAAATCAAGTCCAACATCAGTAGTTCACCTCCTTCAGCTATAACAAATAGGTGAGGATCAACATTCATTTGGCCTCATATTGGGTATTTCCTCATGTGAGTTCCTTCTTATTTCGATATTTGGTAGTCAACGGCCATCCATATTCAATTGGTGAGGCTTTTCAAATTATGCGTGGTAAACATTGACTATTTTACTATGATCATCATCATCGAATCTATTTGGTCAAACAAAGAGATTTGAAAATATGTCCTAAGCACTTTGGTATTGTCTTCTCCCTATCTATGAAGCTTTACTTCAAAATAAATTTTTTGTTTTTCACCCTCAATGATCTTAGGCTTCTTAAATTTGGTTGTCATAGATTTGATGGTCCTCTCCCTTAACAGTAATAGTGGGTTTGATTTCTAAATGATATTCATTCATAGAGCGTTGTATTTACTTTATTTCATATCTAAACGGGTGGAGTGTCCTCTAAAGATCAGTCTCGATCCAAATTGGTGGTGTTGAACAATTATAATTATTGTTTCTTGGTATGTTCATCCTTGTGTGGAATCAATTCCAGACAGGTATCGATTGGTGTGGAACAGCCTCCTCTGTCAAAACATTAAATTCATCAGATTCTTCAAGGTGGATCAATTATGGTTCTTCATTAGTGAGTGTATTGGGTGATTTCATAGTGTCCTCATCTTCTTTGTCAAGGCATCTTCAAAAAGTTGTGATTATATTCATGCGATCTATTAAAACCTTCCTAGTTGATCATGGACTTTATAGGATTTTCAATTGTGTAGACTGATTATGTCATAGGGTGTGGTCGATTGCATAAGAATTCTATAGTCGATGAAAGTTTTTCTCTACAATAGAGAGAGGTGGAATGTGGTTTCTTGGTTTTATTTTATGGAAGCTCCATCACTTTGTAAAATTTTTTGTTGTAGTGCCACAACAACTCCATCCCTTTTCAAAAATTTCTATTATGGTAGATGGAATTTCAAGTGTGTTTGATCTATTTTGTCATGTGATTGATGAATACCTTTACTAAAATATCATACATAACCACTCATTATAGGTTCAGTTGATCCAGCAGTTTTCCAAGAATTCATCTATGAAATCTTTAAAATTAATTCATTTGGTTGATTTTACACTTGCATTAGATCATTACCTTTACCATTTTTTAAATGTTTGGATCGACTGCAAGAAGGATGGAAAGCATGGTCAATCCATTGCTTTAGAAAATTTCATATTTTAATGCACAAAATAATAAAAAAACTAAGAGAATGTATTTTTTCAAAAAAAATTAAATAAATGATAAATAAATTAAAAATCATAATTTTAACCTCATAATAATTAATTCCAAAATCATTCAAATTCATTAAAATAAACAAATTCAAAACAATCTTTTTCAAAATATGATAAATTAGAAATCACACTCATAAATTCTAGATTTTCATTTCATAAGTAAAATCACATTTTTTAGAAAAATTTCAATTTTAATTTATGGATTTTATTTAATTCAAAAAATGAATGAAAGAATTAAAACTAAAAAATGCTTCAATAATTTTGTTCTAAGTTGAATATTTACAACTTTAAATTCACAGTTAAAAATCAAAATCAAAATCAATTATAATATATGTATGGATTCTCAATTTAATTTCAAAGATAAATAAAACAAGTAAAAATAATTATTTAATCCAATTAAAAATTATTCTCAAAATTCACAAAATCATAAAAAAGACTGATTTTCCTGAGAATTGGATTAAATTATGGTGTATTTTCAATGAAAAATTAAAAAAAATTAAAAAAAATTAGGCTCAACTCATCCGTTATGAAATCCCATTTAGACATGAAATATAGTGGGGCTCCAAATCAGGGAAGATGTTAAGTGTAGTGGAAAACCAAGGAAATGTTTGAATGGAGTCCAATTCTCTGGGAATTACACCACCAAGGATCTAATAACATTGAGTAGGTATATCAACCTGAGTGGAAGCTAAAATCATCTCCCAAGGGGAGTTTCATCTTAGTTTTTAAGTGACGATCAAGGGAATTGAGTGGTATGATAAATGACCTGCACTGAAAGGTGGAAAAGGTCCTCTCAAGTGAGGTCCCAAAATATTTAACAGTTTTGCATCATGCAATGATGATGAGAGGAATGTATTTTAAAATACCATAGTGAGGATATTGAATGTGAAATTTAATGTCGTATAGGGAGGATGAGTGGTTTATATAGTTTAAGGTCGTATAGATTTGATTAAAGGTTTTGTACAAGTTAACACCATGTGACGAGGACGTATGAACTGACATGAATAACATACACTCTATTGACATAGTGGGTCAAACAAAAGGGGAACACAGAGGGTGGTGCCTCATGGAGGACTTTGTGAATGGGGTGAAAAGGGGATGCACGGTTTGTTTCTCACTTTTTCCTAAACCAGTGGGTCCAGTGAGCACAACCAAGAGTTTTTTGGGCCTAGTAGTGAGTCCCATAAGCTTTTCACCTTTCCCATTCACTCCCTTGCTTTTTCCTAAGATGGAAGGGAAACTTGGTGAGTGAAATCCTAACTTTTTCTCAGATTTACCTTTATGGTTTTTTGACCTAATAGGAATCTATGTCTCTTTCCTTGGGCATTTTAGGGTCATGCCAGTTAGATTGAATGGGCACACATTTATAGCTGTATATGTGGATGATTGCGCATAATTTAATATCATGATGCTTAGACCAAGGCTGTTAGTTTAAGGTCATAGAACTTAGACCATTTATGGAATCTTGTTGGAAGAGAAGGTATTATAAACCTTATATGAAGAGAGGTACCAAGAGGCCCTATTACCATGCAATTTTGCTCATAGATTAAGGTCATAATGATTAAACCACCTCTATCCAAGCATCACACTACCTTGGTATACATAAAGGCACTAAGATACAAAGTGGTATGAGGGGTTTAAAAACAAGGCATGAGCGATGAGAGGATTTTGCAGCTAGGACTAAGATGGGAGATCTAGGTCTCGCTATGTATCTCGCTTATGGGGAATCAATCCACACATAGTTCTAGAACATGGTGTGGTAAAATACCAGCACCAATAGGGAGAAATCCTCCTGAGTGAGGATTCAATGAAAAGGGAAGAATAATTATACTAAAACACTAGAGGTAATGAAAACTAGATGTTTATTAAGGGTGGTATGGGTCATATAAACATATTTTAAGTTCATTAAGTGTGTACCAAATGGGGCTGATTCTAGTTTAAATTCACGGATCTTGGACTAAAGAAGTGGGCTTCTAGAAGGGTTTCTATGATGTTAGTGATTTTTAAACATGAATTTAAGATAGTTACAAGGAGTTATTATGACAAAAAACATCTCTAATGATAGCTTCACATAGCTTAAGTTCATGATTCTTGTACCATTGGTGAGAGTGATATGGTTTCAACAACTGGTATTGTTGAAATTATCACAAATAGAGGGATGGAGGTCGAATAATAATGAATATAGTCTCACCTGATGTAGGAATTTATGATTGGTCCTGGGACAGGGGGTCTAGGAGTCACTATATATTCAATAAAGCTGGGAATCAATCCACACATACTTCTTGAATGCAATGTGGTAGGAGTCTAATTCTGGAAGTGGAGGGAGTTATCCTCTCAGGATAATATGATAAGTCGATTATATAGTTTAAAATGTCATACAAGAAGATGTTATCTATGTAATTTTAAGTTCATGAAGATAATACTAAGGTTTTAAAACTATTTAACATCTTGTGACATGGATATTTTTGTATAGTTTAGCATAATATGACCAGGATGTTGGGTGCTAAATTTTATGGTTGTATATATTTTTTTAATGGTTTGCACATAGTTTAAGGTCATAGTTCTTAGACTAAATGGGGATACTACCTATTTAAGTTCATAGATCTTAGACCACATGAGTGTGTGTGTCCTAAGGGTGTTCATACAACACATAAGTGTAGAAACCCAATGTGAAAAGAGATCCAAAGAGACCTTATTCTAAATAAAACATCTTTGAGACAAGTTTCACAGATTTAAGGTTGTGATGTTTAGACGAGAAGTGGATACAAGTTTAAGGTCATAGAGCTTTGACTAAATATGGGGTGAGATTCTATTTTGTAATGTATTTGAGTCACAACCTTTATCAAATAAATTCCACCACAACTCCTAATCCCACATGATCCATGCTTGATGTGATAAATAAGGAGTGACAAGGAGTTCTCCTTGTCAAAAGGAAGAGAATGATAGGGGGGAAATAAGGTGACTTGGTAAGGTTCCAATGATGTTGACTTACTTGGTCATCATGCACGAATGCATGGGGGGATAACACCAAGGGCTTCAAAATCCACCAGAATAAATGGAGGTAGAAATGTGGTAAATCATGACTTCTAACATCTTGATTAAAAAGGGGGGAGATCAATGGATAAGTAATGACTATTGACCGTGTTCAAAACATAGGCCCCATAATATCATCAGTCGAGGATAGGGTTGTAAAATATCAGATTGGCCATTTTCCATGTTTGAAACATGGTAACTGTTGTATATTTCAAAATATCCTTCAATGAATGTGCCCAGGATGGGAGGTGAGATGGTTTTTTCATGCACTATTTCCATTAGGGGATATTCAGATTAGGAGGGTGATGAGGATCTGAATAGAGGAAGGAATGAAGTGTGACACCGAACATGTTGGACTGTTTAGTGGGAGTTAAGAACTATAGGATCTATTCCTCCATGTGCTTAAACAAATTGTATGGGCATATTGGCAGGTGATAGTTGAACATGTTCTTAATGGGGATGGATCTAAAATAGGTTAGTGTTTGGGTTGGTCCTAGGATATGATTTTTGAGCATCCCTATGTATCCCATTAGAAACAAGAATCAAGTCATACATAGTTCTAGAATGAAATGTATTATGAGACTAGAACTGGAAGGGTAAATCCTATCAAGTAAGGGCTCAAAGTATCATATAGTTTTACATTATAAGATGGTGACATGGAACATATAGTTTAATTACTTGTGTAAAGGGTATTAAACACATAGTTTAACATCATACGGTAAAGACTATGGGTTACTCCAATTTAAGGTTTTATAGATTTAACCATGGTGTTGTATAGTTTAGCATCATTTGACCAGAATGTTATCTTTAAATTTAACATATTGTAACCAAGATGATATTGTAAAGTTTTATATCTTGTGACTAGGACTTTTTCTCATATATTAACATCTTTTGATTGAGTTGATGTTATACATTTTTATATCATGTGACTAGGATGAAAAAGTGAGATTCATGTGAAGTACCACTTGAGGAACCTAGAATTGGTGGGGGTGTGATGTATTCCCCATCCATAGTGACCAATGAGTGCACACCATTAGATTAGAACTTATGAATTGTGTAAGGTCCTTCTCATTTGGGTTCCAGATTTGTAAGCTTCTACCTAGATATCATTATCCTCTTTATAGACAATACCATATCACCCTGAAGGGAGAATCGAAGGAAAACCTTGTTGTTGAATGCTTTCTCCATGTGATGTTGGTGCCTTTATAGGTTATGAAGTGCTTGGAGCTTATTTTTTCAAGGGATTATAACTCAAAAAAAATGGACTTCATCCCACTTTTCCAACATCTGATGATCATAAATAATCATATGAAGTGATAATAGTTGGACCTCTATAGGTAAAACTACTTATGTTCCATACATATGGGAGTATGGGGTTGCCTGGGTAGAATTTAGAGTCATTGTCTAATAGTCCTAGAGGGCATTAGAAAGATTATAATGCCAAATATTCTTGTTCTGACCCACCATATTCTGTAGGATATTAAAGAGGGTTTTTTTAAACTCCTCGATCTACCCATTTTCCTATGCATAATAGTGGGAAGAATGGTTATACCATATGTTGTACTTAGAATAAAACTTCTTCAGCATAGCATCTCAAAAATTGGTGTTGTTATATGTGATAATAGTGTGAGGGATCTCGAATCAGTGGATGATGTGGGTTTTCACAAACTCAATTACATACCAAGTCTTGACTTATTTGAGGTGGATAGCTTCCACCCACTTCTAGAAGAATTAAGTGGAATTCAGAATGAACCTTCACTATTGATCTTTCATAGGTGGACTGGGACCCACTATTTCAAGTCCCTATATAGTAAAGGGATAGGATAACTTGGTATAATGGAGAAGATTTGGTGGATGATGTGCATAGTTGGTATGGATCTAGCATTCTTGACACCTCTTGGTGAACTTGATGTAGTCATGAACCATGGTGGGATAAAAGTAACCAAATATTCAGATCTAGTGGGAGAGCTTTAATTCTGCTTTATGGGACCCACATAACCCTGTATGGACCTCTTTCATGACCTAAGTAACCCCATCCCCTTGGATACAATAGAGAATGATTCCATAAAAACCACACTTATAGAGAGTTTACTCAAGGTTGGGGCCATCCTAAAGGGTAAATTGAACTACATACCAATGGATTCACTCACATTAAGATCAATTTAGTATTATAGTCTCATGTTGGAGATACACAATGAAGTGAGTCATCCAATCGGGTGACTCTTCGACTATCGATGTGTTTTAAGACCCCACTGTAGAAGTGTCGACTTCCAGTTAATTTAATTATAGGTGATCATTATCAGAAGTGGTATGGATTATAACCCTATAATGCACCACATGAATGAATAAGTCATCTTGGTTGGGATCTACAAGGTATGTGTCCAAGATTTACAGGTTATTGGATCAGTCATTTTGTGATCAAGGAACATGAGTCACCTTCATCTAGGAAGGGAACTAGTCCATTAGATCATGAGTCTACTTTATTAGGATGATGAGTTCTTTATTCATGAAAAATTAGTCACCATTAATATCCTCTATGACTAGTTTAGATACTCCCTTTATATATAATTGTGGGACTTTAATCTCGAGAGATAATTTGATACTAGTGATAAAATCCTGATACTCGGCTTCATTGTTAGTGCAACCTTTTGATAAAAAATGAGTATGGAAATATAGCCTGCATGGGAGTGATGAATAAAATTCCAAGGTATACTCTATTGAGTTTGGGTTTGTTGAGCCTTCTCCCAATCTGTCTCTAAAAGGTACAGTCAAATGAATCTTCCAGTATGGAACATGTTGATCCACAAAGAGGATAGACCCATCTGGAAAGTCAATATCCAGGGGCAGTTCTTCAGGGGTTAGATGCATGGCTAGGAAATTTGCTAGTGCTTGGCCCTTGATATCTTTTTAAGGGATAAACCTAATGTCAAAATTATGCAAGATTACTTCCCAACATGCCATTTTACCAGTCATCATGGGTCCTATAACATCCCAGGTCCTTAATACACCTTAATTCATAATTTAATACATAAATATACACATAATACAACCCCTAAATATTGAGAGTCCTAGTTTCTTTGGGTAAATATATATATAAAGAAGTAACTTGAAACAGGGACACAATGACATTATTTAAAAACACCATAACATGACTTAAAATCCATTAATATTTTAATACTTTATAGGATAATCTGGGGATGCACATAAGAAATGGGTGAGCAATAAAGATCAATAAGTGAATAATCAAAGCATAAAAAAGGGTAAAGTAGTATATGTGAGTCAAGGGGTATGATATGATGACATGTAAATGTGATAATAAAAATCTTGAACATCGAATCATGGTATAAGATAATAACATCAAGGAAACATAAATAATGTGGAAACAACATATAACATGGCATCGTAAGCATGAGTCAAGGCTAGCCACTAAGACATAATAACATAGTATGCTTAGGATAACCTCAAATACACTATACATGGTATATCATGAGATAAAAACATTACCCAATGCATTGGATGGATATATAATTATGGTCCCACCCATCACATTCATATCATGTACATCCATTTGTGTGTCACATAGATCATACAACATAAGAATGTATTTCATAAATTTAAATCCCATGATTAAGTATAGTGGGTCATATATATGGAAGTACCCAATAAATAAAGGATAGGTCCATCTATTTGAATACCCTTGAAAGGAAATGGGGTGGGTATTCACAATATAAAATTTTAGCATGGAAATCACAGGATAATTTTAGCAGCATAATGGGTGTACATAAAGGTTCGTGGAAGGGAATAATTAGAGTGAAATTTATTCTATAATCACATCATAATCATAAGTACAATAAAAGGGGTGTGTAAAAATATATCACAACTTGAAAAAATTGAAAATCAAAAGGCTTAAAACAAATAAAGTGCTCAAAATAAAAAGGAATAGGATAGGATCCCTTACCATGAGGGGGGTATTTTAAAAGCTTGAGAGAGGATTATTAAGAGATTGGGAACACCTTGAGAGGATTTATGGAGGGAGAGTGAGAGAAAAAAAATTATCAATGGGTTTTGAGTGAAGATTAGTGGGAGGATTGGAGGGTATTTATAGCAAAAGAGAGGATAATTTTCTATTAATTTCTAAACTTTTGTTTTAGACTCTATAGGATAAAATTATCAAAACCATAAACCTTATTATGGTTTTTACCCATGGTTTATGATAAAAAGGAGTTTTTTTAATATTTTATATGGAAAAAACCTAAATTTTTAAAATAATACCATTGGTGATGTGGAAGTGAGTCGTGTTTATAAAGAATTGATTTTAAAACCATAAAATATAATATAGGTTTTGGAGGATTCATTAAAAGAATATAAAATTAATAAAATAACTTCAAAAACTCGTTATTTTAAATGGAAAAAATATATTTGTTCATTATTACTTTTATATTATTTATTAAATCACTTCTTAGCTATTATGATGTCATAATACAACCTGTATATTTATACCGTACTTAATTTTTACCCAAATATTCAAATATCTCAGAAAATTATTAAAAATTCACCATTGGATAATTTCAATATGATGATTTTAAAAAATAATATTTATTTTATCAAAATAATTTTCTAAATTTGATAATTTTCACTTTTAAATAAAAATCCTATTTTTTGGAAAATGCTAGTTTTTTACGGTGTTAACCACTTTCTGACCCTTATAAAAATTACATTGAACTTCATTAAATTATATTATAATTTATATCTAAATAATTTTTATCCACTAAGAATGTTTTATTAAAATATAATTTATTTAAAAAATTCTTGAATTTATCAAAAGAATGTCTTAATTAAAACTATATATTTCCCAAAAATACAATTCTGATTTCTTCATGTTAAAATCTGATTTTTATCAAACTCATTATATAATCATTTATAAATTAATAATAAAAAGGATAAATATAATCATTAATTTATTAAAAAAATACACAAATTCATATTACTATGGTTTAGATACATAACCCCTTATTACACCAGCATACTCCCTAAGGGTATGTTGTACGATGGTAATGCTTTCTTAGGGTGGTTTAGAAAACATAGTTTGGACATGATCTTGATAAGATTGAATATCTCTCATAAATGGATTATTTTTTTATTAAATTATTATTTCTAGGCTTGATATTGGTTAAGAGAAAAACCTAGTAATGTCATCTCCCTTGGAGTCTCTGATAAATTGTTTTTATATGGTACAATCCTACTGGTCGAGGTTATTGCTTCTTTTGTCTGTGTTAATTAGATTTTATCATAACCCTTAATATATACTAATCATAATGGTAATTGTATAATTACTATATTATCAAAGGATAATATGCTTAATGATATTTTAAATCTTACAAGCAATATTTTATAACGGTCTAAAATAGACAAATTAGTTCATGTGTTTTCTATAACTACATTAATTAATAAGGAATTTACTCATTTAAAATGTAATTTAATTTATAAAATTTTAGGTCATTACATTCTTCCCCACTTCAAAAATTTTTCCCTTAAAATTTTGTTTCATACACAAAAATAGATGAGGTTTCTTTTGTTTTATTGCCTCTTTTAGTTCCCATGTTACCTCCTCAAACTTTTGGTTCTACCACAACACTTTGACCAGGTGAGTTGAATTGTTTCATAAAAATTTGTCTTTATGATATAATATTTTCACTGATTTCTCCTTGTATGAAAGATCATTCTCTAAATTTACCACCTCTGGTTTCATTATATGTGAGGGGTATAATATGTACTTCCTCAAGAGTGAAACATGGAATGTGTCATGTGAATGAGATAGGTTAGGTAAGAGTGCTAGTTGATAGGCCAAAGATTTGATGAAATCAAGGATCCCAAAGGGTCCAATGTATCTAGAACTAAGATTTACATTATTATTAAACCTTGTGACTTTCTTCTATAATTATATATGAAGAAACACATTATCTTTGATCTCAAACTCTAGGTCTTATCGATGATTGACTACATAGCTTCTCTATCGACTTTTTATAGATTTCGTATGATACTAAATTGTTTGAAACTTCTATATCAAATCTTGGGTAAGATAAGGTCCCATAATCTTCCACTCTACAACTTCATCCCAACATGCTGGATTTCAATAACTCTTCCCATATAGAGCCCCATAAGGTTCCATCTGAGTGCTAGAATGAAAACTATTATTATATGAGAACTCCACTAGGGAAGGTGTTGATCCCAACATCCTGGAAAGTCCATTGAACAATATTTCATTATATCATCTATAGTATGAATGGTTCATTTAGACTATCCATTTGTGTAAGGGTGATAAGCAGTACTGAAACTTAGCTCTATATCTAATGCTTGCTGAAGGCTTCTCCAAAACTTGAGGTAAACCTCAAATCTTGATCCGATGTAATGGAGAGTGGAACTCCATACAATCTTACCACTTATATTATATATATCTTGGTGAGCTGGTCAAGAGAGAAATTTTCCTTGATATTAATGAAATGATCTAACTTTGTAAGGTGATATAATACCACCCAGATGGCGTTATTACCTTTAGATATCCTAGGGAGTCCTGCGATGAAACCAATGGTTATGTTTTCCCATTTTCATACTATTACAAGAAATTATTTCATTATACCCTTATAATTATGTCTTTTAGCCTTGAATTATTGGAATAATAAGCATCAAGATACAAATTCTACAATCTACCTATTCATTTTATACCACTATAAGTTTTTCTTTAAATATCTATATATATTAGTGCTTCCTTGATTAATAAAGAATGATGAGATATGCGCATCATCTGGAAGTTCCTTCTTCAGATCTGGTTTTTATGGGAAACATATCAACTTCACTAAATTTGATCTCTAGAATATTCACTACCTTTTTTAGCACTATATCCTCTTTTTAGACCTCCTTAATCCTCTTAATAATGGATGATTGAGCAGTTATTAGTGAAAGGTATGATAGATATCCTTTTATTATTCCCATTTTTATCCTTTGTATATCTAATAATATTGGATCCCTTTTAATCCTCATTTTGGATAGGGTTATAGTATCCATTAAACTTAGAGTATCTTCCACTTTGTTCACCTTCCCATAATGGAAATGGATTAAACAATCATAATCCTTGATCATCTCTAACCACCTTTGTTGGAACATATTGAGATCATTTTATGTGAATATATACTTGAATATTTTATGATCCTTATATATTCCATATTTATCCCCATATAGATAATTCCACGAAATATTTAATTCAAAGATTGATACATCCAATTCTAGATCATGAGTTGGGTAGATCTACTCATGGATATTTAATTGTGAAGAGGCATAGGTTATCACTTTTTCATCTTGCATAAGTACACAACCCAAACCATTTTTGGATGAATCATCATATATCACAAATATTTATCCACTGGTGGTTAATGTGAGCATAGTTTTAGTTATTATCCTCTTCTTTAACTATTTAAAACACTCCTTTCATTCATTATTTCAGACAAACTTCACTCCCTTCTGAGTTATCTTGGTTATGGGGCTTGAAAATCCTGATAATTTTCTCATAAATTGATGATAGTACCCATATAATCCAAGTAAACTATGAATATCCCTCACATATATTGGTAGGGTTCATCCCATAATTGCATATATTTTTGAAGGATCGATAGATATCTCTTTTCTAGTGATAACATGCCCAAGAAATTCTACTTGCTCCATAGAAAACTTGCATTTATTATAATTTTCATATAATTTTTTCTTTTGAAAGGTCTTTAGTACATCATACAAATTATCTTCATGTTCCTCCATTATTTTGGAGTAGATAAGAATATCATCTATAAATACAACAAAAAAATTATCAAGGTAATCCCAAAAGACTCTATTCATTAAGTCTATGAAGATAGCTAGAGAATTAGTGAGTCCAAATGGAATCAATATGAAATAGTAGCTCTTGTACCTTGTATGAATAACAGTCTTGGGGATATCCTCATTCTTTACCCTTACATGATAATATCCCAATCAATGATCTGCCTTAGAGAAGTATCGAGCTCCATGTATTTGATATAAAAAGTCATCAATCCATGCTATAGGATAATTTTTCTTTATCTTGATATTTTTCAGCTCATGATGATCAATATAGAGGTGCATTGACTCATCCTTATTCTTGGTGAATAGGGTTAGCACACACTATGGTGAAGAACTTAGGCATATAAACCCTTTATCCAAATTCTTATGTAGTTGCTTCTTCATCTCCTCAAGTTCAATAGTGTCCATTATATATGGATTCTTGGATATTAGAAATGCTCTAAATATAAGATTGATTCAGAAATTTGCATCACAACTTAGAGGAAGAATGGGTAATTCTTCAATAAACACATCATCATATTCCCATACAAGGGGCATGTCATCAAGGAAAATCTTTTCCTTAGTCTCAATCATTTGATTTAGATACACTTTGTCATAAGGTAACAATATCCATGCTTGAGATGATGATACCAAAGGAGATTTATCATCCTTCTTGCACTAGTATAGAATAGGAGGGTGATTTTAGATATTAAGGGTGATTTACTTCTCTCATAAATTTATGTTTTCTCTATATATGGAAAGTAAATCCATACCTATAATTGTATTAAATTCTACTAAAGTGGGTATCACATGGTTTTATGGGAAGTTTATCCTGTAAATTTTGACATGGGATGAGTTATATGCTTGGGATGTAATAATTGATCCATTTTTACTCTTCATTGATAACTCAACTTCTATGTTTTGAGGTGGTATTTAAATAGTTATACTAAACTTGCATGATATGAAAGAATGTGTAGAACCAGAATCAAATAGTATATTCATTATACTTGAATGAATAACTAGTGTACCTATCACCACTTCATTATCAGGATCCATCTCAATAATTGGGATGGAACAAGCTCACCCTTACTCTCTAGTACATGGAGGTTATTTTCATTGGTTATCATCAACAACCCTTAGCTTATATCATTGATTCTCATAGTTTTATTATTCATTATAGTTAAAAAATAGACAATAGACTGAGGGTTGACTAGATCATTCCTTTATTCCACCAAATTGTTGTATTTCTCCAATCAATATTAGTTAGTTAGGTTCCCTTCCTTTCTACACCTGAATCATTTTCATGTCTCCTTTAGGAAAGTTTTGGGATTCTACTTCCCGCAATTTTGACAAGTGGGATACAGGACTTTCTTACGCCTTTAGATTTATCCATATCTATACTAGAATAAACTATATTCTTCACTTCCTATGTCCATACCCATGGGTCCCTTGAGATTCAATGATCATAATTTATACTTTTAGGGAACATTGGAAAATTTTCTCATCACTATCAAAGTCTTGAATTTCCAAAGCTTTTCATAAACTTAGCTTCATCACACCAAATAAGTGGTTAACTTTACTCTCAGGGTTAATGACAAAGCTAAATGTGTTTATGAATGTCCTGTGAAATTTTCCTCATACACCCCAATGGATTCATCATACTTTTGCTTGATTCTAAATAAATACCTTCCATTTTAAGTTAGGGAGTGTGAGGAAAATAGTTATCAAAAAAATAAAAAATCTTTCCACTTCATCACTTAAATCTCCTCCTTAAGCTTTATATTTTTTCATCAATGTGAACCATTGATAAACTTATCCATATATACGATAAATAGACAGTATGAACTTCTCTTATTCATATAATTGAAGGATATATAAGATATTTTCAATAGAGTTGATTAATTTTTTTGTGATTATGGGATCAGAATATCCACTAAAATTCAGAGGCCTTTGTCGCATAACTGTCTTAATTACAACTTTCCCTTTCTTAAGGGGGTTTGGGTGTTGATCTTGAATCATGTTTCTATTCAAATCTTAAGTTAACTAAGAAATTATTTTTCATGAAGTTCCTAATTCCTATTCCCATCATGTTGGTCATCTCATTGGGGTAGTCATCACATTTCCCCTCACATTGGTTGTAAACTTGGTTCACCTATTTCCATCCATTGACTAGAATAAAGGGAAAATTAAGGACAAGAATTTTCAAAATATTAATCATATAAAATGGGAACTATAAACATTTATGGGATAAAATATAAATTACATAAATTCCTTAACCTATGAATTTGTAGGTTTCAATCTAAGTTATCCATGGTCTATTTCCAAATATAAATTTTTATGGCCGTTTTTTGTTCCCTTCATAATTGATTGTAAAGAGATTACAAATTTAACAAATAATATCCCTCATAAGTGTCAAAAAACATTAAAAAATCATTTTTATCATGAACTAGGTGAATATTGATTCAATTCCCAATGCACCCTTTTAAGGGTTATTACCACTAAATATAATTGTGCCAGAGCCACATCTACTTGTAG
This sequence comes from Viscum album, assembly GCA_963277665.1. Taxonomy (NCBI): domain Eukaryota; kingdom Viridiplantae; phylum Streptophyta; class Magnoliopsida; order Santalales; family Viscaceae; genus Viscum; species Viscum album. The sequence goes on along the minus strand of OY728150.1, from coordinate 1,999,841,051 downwards.
TATCCATATAGGAATTTTGTTTCTTAGAAACCACTTAATCTATAGTTTACTATAATTTATAGATGTTTTATTATGTTTATTATTATCCCTAAGGATTTTACTAAGGTTTTATAATCCTAATTCCCAAAAATAACTAGACTTTTCTCTGATACCAACTATGAAAACCCATATCCTTAATACAACTTAATTCAATATTTAATACATAAAAATACATATAATACAAACCTAAAAGATAAAGAGGCCTAGTGTATTTGTGTAATTAGATACATGAGCAATAACATGAAAGTGGAATACGATGAAATTATTTAAAAAATCCACAATATTCCGTTAAAATCCATTGATCTTATAATATTGTATGGGATAACCTAGGGGCATACATAAGAAATGGGTGGGCGATAAAGCCCAATAAGGGAATAATAAAATAATAGAATAGGGTAAATCAGTATATGTGAGTAAAGAGTCATAAAATTATGACATATAATGTTGAGAATCATAATCTTGAATGTCAAATAATGGGATAATATGATAACATTAAAGAAACATAAGGAATGTGGAAACAATATAAAACATGACATCGTAAGCATAAGTCAAGGATATTCATTGAGACTCCATAACATATTTTTCTTAGTATAACCTATCATGAACTATAAATAGAATATAATGAGATAAAAACATTACCCAATACAATTTGGGGCTATATAATTTCAATCCCACCTGTCACATTCATATCATGTACATGCATTTGCATGCCACATAGATCATACAACATAAGAATTTATTTCATCACTTTTAATACCATGATTAAGTAAAGTTGGTTTTATACATGTAAGTTCACAATAAATTAATTATAGGTCCATCTAGGTGAATACCCTTGAGTGGAAATAGGGGTGGGTATTCACAATAAAAAAATTTGTCATGGAAAATCATGGGATAATTTCAACAGCATAACGGGTGTACATAAAGGTTCATGGAAGGGATTGATGAGAGTAAAATGTGATCCCTAATTAAATGGTAATAATAAGTACAGTAAAATTTATGTGTAAAAATATATTAAAACATAAAAAAATTTAAATCAAAAGGAATATTATAATGAAAGTACTCGAAATAAAAAGGAAGAATAGAGGATCACTTACCTTGAGAGGGTGCTTCTAAAAGCTTGTATAACGGCACAAACTTAATGTACATAGACATTACATAATTTTTATAAAATATTTAATACATTATAAAAACACATGCCCAAATACCATATTATTTTAGGACCTTTGGAAAGTTGGTAACATAAACAATTGGTTTGTAATGCATCTACATCTTCTCCTACCTATTTTTTCATAACTAGAGTCCTTTTTTACATATCATACTTAATACCTTTCTTCATATCCTAGGGAAAAGAAACATAAGAAAGGGTGATATAAAATTCCTAGTGAGAGAAAAAATGGATACACATAAGCATAACATGAACATAATGGTATGAGAACATAATTACAACATTTTAAGATCATACCCATCATATCAAAGATTATATACACAAGTCATGGATAAATATTGGTAGTTCATAATACATAAATCATAAGGGAGTCAAGAGAATAATACATTAAATCATAACACAGAAATAAGACATGTAATTGTGGAATACACGTAAATATATAAAATTATTTCCATAGTATTCAAGGCTTACTACCAGGTCCATCTTAGTGGAATGGGTTCACTCCCTAAACCATCTTATTATTCAAGGTTCACTTCCAAGACCATCTTAGATAACAAAGTCTTATACTGATCTGGGTTAACTCCCCATTTTAGTAATGTCTATATCATGAGATATAAATAATTACCCAATGAATTATAGAGATATATATGTCTCACCCATCATATAAATAAAACCATACATATGTATTCCATAATAACATAAATAATTCATCATATCAAAACCTATAAAAAATAGGTTTCATAAACATTTCATCATAGCATAACCCATGAAAAAGAAATAGATTTCATAAATATAAATATAAAAAAACCATAAAATAATAAGGATAATTTCCTTGAATAATATCCCTTGTAAATCATAATTAATATTAAATAATGTTATCTTATATGGAAAATAATTTTGAGAGATCACTTGAAATAATTCTTGAAGAAAATATCTTTTCTATTTTGAAAAATGATTTTTAAATCATAAAATATTCATAGAACCTTTTAACTAAAATTAAACTATAAAAATATAAATTAATCTTTAAAAAACCATTTTAAACGTATTTTAAAACCGTTTCCTTGAAATTTATTAAAATATCATTTAAAGAACTTTTAAAAAAAATTAGAAAACATTGTTTTGAAGGAACATGGATTTACAGCCGAAGAGAGAATAACATTACATGAAACTTATAATATCATGAAAAGAATTATATTCATTATACAACATGTCAAAAGTTATTATATACACCTCATAAAATAATATTGGTGCATAATATAACATGTGGCTCAATGAAGGAAAATTGAGACAAAAATATCTTACCCATTTGGTAAATTTGAACCGTAAACCCCATGAAAGAAATATCATCAAATGGATATGTAAATACCCATAAATTTAAGGATAAGTATAATATAATATATTTATGGGTAGTATATACACCACACTAAAGAAACAAGTGGTGAATATGGCATAAGTCTCGCAGAAATATAAGTGAGACTAGAAATCCCCTTACCTTAAGTCTTAAATTACTTAGTACATGTTAAAACCTCATGTATAATAAATATAATTTTATTATAAATATATAAAAAAACATATTCATTTATATAATACCATAAATTATTTAATTATGACTTTATATTACTCATTTATTAACAAATACATATTAAAGTTAACCCTTTATTTTTTGTATATGTTTTGACTTGTTATTCTTGGTCATATTACCTAGACCATAATTTCATAATATACATAATTATAACCATTATATAAATATAATATATATATATATATTCATTATATATGTAGTTATGGTGATTCATAAAATTTAAAGTTAGAAAATAAAATACATTGTACATGGAGATGGTTGGTCGTGCGTACATATGAACATTGCTTTTGTTTTCTTATCATATTAAAAGAAAGAAAACTATATGATATATTATTATTAAATAATAAATTTTATGTCATATATATCACATATATTTATTAAAACCATTCTTAATACATTCTATGTAATGTGTGAACGAATCACATCACTTCTTGAGGTCGTAGTTCGCAGTACACACGAAAGATGTTATCGTATTCCCACAAAATAAAAAGTATGAAGTTATGTGTGATATAAAAATTACATAAGTATAAATATTTCAAAAATATCATATATAAATATTAAATCCATAATAATTCCCACTCGTTAAATATGGTGATGGAAAATGAATTGTATCGCTATGTGGAGATGGTAAGTCATACGTACGCACGAGTGATACTTTCACTTCTTGTTTGATAGGAAAGGGGTTGTATAATGGTGTGTTAATAATCATAATAAAATTATAGAATATTTATTATGATTAATATAATATTATATGATATATATCATAGATTTATAGAAGGTATATAAGAGTATAAAAAGAGCGTGATCAGTTAGAGCAATTATCTCTTCTTCGAAATGACTCCTTTAGATCTCCTCTAAAGGACTCTAAAGTTGGTGTTTTTGAAATAAAATATCCTATAGAATATGTATAGGTAATTATATAAGATAATTTAGAAAAAAGATTGATATATAAGGCTCAATATGGTGAAATAATATGAGGTAGTAGGTGTCCTTTTATAATGAAGGTGAGGGGCACTTTTTGGAATTTCTCAAAAAATTAATTTATAATAAATTAAATCTCAATAAAAATAAATCCAAATATAAATTTATTCAAAGATAATATGGTATATTATTTTAATACCATTAACCAATATATTTTATATAGTTTTTTGTTTAATTTTAAACCATATGATTTTGATTAACCCTTAATTAACCTATTTTAACTTTAAATATGGTAATAACTTTTTCAATATTAAAAGGATTATATTTTTAATTATAAGGTATAAATTAAACCATAAATGGTAAAATTATGATATTTTAGACCATAATTTCTCCCATTTTTTCATATTTATGTTTTTTATGTTTTTTAAAAAAAATTGTAAAATATTATTTCCATAAAATATCATTAGTGTCAATTTTGACACTATTCATTATATTAACTTTAAGAAAATCAATATAGAAATATAACTTTGAATAAATTAATTTAATGTACCCCTAATATGTAATATTCACCAATAAAATTTTTTATAACCTTAATTAATTCAAATTATATCCTTTTTAATATTTTTAATTTCACTTAATTGAGTTTTTCATTAATTGAATAATTACTACATCAACATTGTATAATTATTTAAGATAATTATTTCTTCACTAAAATTTAAAAAAAATGATGTATATAAACCTTTTATATTTCATAATAATATATATATTCAATCATATTTTTTATTTAACCCCATATTAAAAATATTATAGTTATTAAAAGTAAGAGTGGTATTTTGTCACTTTCTTTGATTTTAATAATATCTAATTCATTTTCATGAAAAAGTGTCCATTAAATAATTAATTTTAAAATATTAGGTGTTACGTGTAAAATTAACTTCATATAATAAAATTTTTTCAAGTTTTATGGTAATTTTATATTATTTATAATATTATTTTTAACCTTAATTACTCATTTTACCCTTAACTGTGGTAATAAAAATTACTAAAGTTACCATTCATTTTTTCCAAAAATAAAAGGAAATTATTTAATAAATTTTTTACCTTATGATTAAATATATTAAATATATGTTTTAAAATTAAAAACACATAAATGGATAAAATTAATTTAAAATTAATCCCATATACGAGGTGAGAAAATGGGTTTTTAAAGTGAAATTGTTTACAAGATTGAAATGTTTTTATATCAAAATTCAATATAAAATTGATTATCAAATCATAAATTTGACTAAATAATATAAAATTGATCTAATTATACTTTAAAACTAATTTAAAATGTAATTTAACACTATAAATTATTTAGATGAAAATGTTTTTTTTAATTAAAATTCAGTATTTTCCATTATTCATCAAAACATAAAACTTATCATAAAAATACAAAACATTAAACCAAAATAAATTTTGATATTCTTATTTCAAATAAGAAGTTTATTTTGTCAAATATAATTTATAAAATTATAAAAAACTATATTTAAAACAAGTACCCCATCAAAAGGTGGTAAAACTGTCTTTTTTGAAAAATACATCTTTTATGCATAAAATTGGATTTATTCTTATATTATATCTAGAAAACACATAAGATGAATTTTAGACATTATATTGACTATTTATTTCATTAAAATAATCCAAAAAGGGTGATTTTTTATTTATTTATATAAAAACACTTGACATATTTAAATAGTTTTCAGAAAAAACATTTCATTTTATTTTAAAAAAGTGTTTTATTTTCATTTCTAATTAATTGGTCACTAAAGAATTAATTGTATATACATGTATAAACCATATTTTCATAATTTAGTTAATCTTATTCATACATGTCATTCTAATAGATAGTTTATAATTTTATCGTTTAAATAATTATAATAATAAAATATTGTTTCATAAAAACTCGGTGTTGCGTGTAACGCAAGACATTAAAGAAATCAAATTATTTTTAAAAAATAAATTTCATAAAAAAACAGGTTGTTACAGCTTGATATTAGACTCTTAAGATCTTGGGAACACCTTGAGAGATATTTAGAGAGGTATAGGAAGAGTAAATTCATGCTCAATGGGTTTTTATTGAAGATGGGGAGGAAGATTGAAGGGTATTTATAGAAAAACAGAGCATAATTCTTTATTGATTTCTAAACTTAAGTTTTGGGATCTGTATGATAAAATAATCAAAACCAAAAAACATAAAATGGTTTTTCCCCATGGTTTTGGCCAAATATTAGTTTTTTTTAATATTTTATAAGTTTAAGAACCAAAATTATTAAAATAACACCTTTAGTGATGTGGAAGTGAGTCATGTTCATAAAGAATTGATTTTAAAACCTTAAAATATAATATAGTTTTTGGGGGAATAATTAAAGGGATATATAATTAATAAAAATAACTTTAAAAACTCTTTATTTTAAATTATAAATATATATATGTTCATGGATTATTTTTATTTCATTTATTACATCACTTTTGAGCTATTATGATGTCATAATACAAACCATATATTTATACCGTATTTAATTTTTACCCAAAAATTAAACTATCTCAGAAAATTATGAAGAATTCTCCATTGTATAATTTTGAAAATTTTATTCTAAAAATAATATTTATTTTATAAGAATATTTTTCTAATTATGATAATTTTCACTTTTATATTAAAATCCCTAATTTTTGGAAAATACTAGTTTTTTACGATATTAACCACTTTCTAACCCTTATAAAATTTGACACGTGTCTGTCGTGGGGTGTGACAAAAAACATATTTCATTAAAATTTATCAAAGTGGGTAACCTAGGTTTTCTCTAGAGAGAATCACACAACAATCAAGTTTTCACCTTAAAATTTTAGAAATAAGTGATATTTTTTTTGAAATTGTTTGTTTTTTAAAAGAGAGAAAGAAATTAAAATAAAGTTTGAATGTTAAATGATTAAGATATTGATGGGGTAAGGATAGGTTAATCTTTTTTAATGTCATCATGGTCATGGAAATAATTTCCCCTCTCTTCCTATTGAATGATAAATGAATGACTCCTCGATCGAGTTGTCAATCACCCTTGGTTGAAAGAAGCAATAAAAACCACTCTTATGTGCATGAAAGTTCATAAACCATTCCTAAACAACTAAGTAAAGTCCTGATTAGTAATTGATGATCCTTATAAATCTATAAATGATTCACTAGTTCCACACATGTTCTAACGATCACTAGACACTCACAACCTAACACAGTTTTCTCAATCGAGACAAATTGTACTAGGTGGAGGGAGTTTAAAGTTATTCAACCAAAGATATTAAAAATGAATACACCCAAAACCTAAAACATGATCTCATTGATAAAATTGGGATCCATTGAAAATATAAATCATTCAATAAAAAATATATTTTTACATTTAATCATGATACTTTGACATTACAAGAGTGAAACTCTCCCTTCTCCAATCACTTAAAGGTTTTACCCCTCCATGTGAAGGGTAAGAGAGTTGAAAGGGGAATAAGAGAGCATAATGAAATTAAAAAAAAATAAAAGATAAAATACACAAAAATTAAAGACTCTAATACTCCATCATATCCCCTCTTTAACCTTATTCAACAATCCTTTAATGGAAGTTAACACACATATTTATAGGCTTGAGGGTGGAAAATTTTCCCTCTAGACTCAATCCTCTGAAATTTTTAGTTCTATTAGAATAGTAAATGACTGAATATCAGTAAGTTTTCTTCAGAAAATTTGTTCCCCTATCTCTTGTTCATGTTCCTTAAAAATATCATTGGATTTGTACAAGTGTAAAAAAGTTATGCTTGAATTAATGATGAATACTTTTTTTGCCCGAGGATACTTCTCAACTACCTCTACTTTGGTGCATTCAATGTATGCCTTAATAACCTAATTTTTGCATAAAATTTTATAGACACATGAGGAAGTGAGTCATATTTCTCCTAAAACTATAATCACCTCATTTTAACATATCTAGGATGAGATATTCCTCCATAACTAATGTGGGTCCATTCTTTCGATCATCAAACTTTTACCACTTGATTTATTTTTTTGGATCATTGGGCATTGAGTTGAATCTAGGTCCAGAAGACAAACTTGAAGAAAAAATATCCTAAAAAAATAATCACTCTATTTTTTGGTTAAGTTGGATATGGAAAGGCTTATGATAGGGTGGAGTGGGCATTAATCATCAAGGTTTTAACCCGGATGGGATTATCTGCATGGGTGGTCGACCTGCTCTTCCGGTGTTTTAGTTATTCATAGATGGTTATTTGCTTCATGGGTAGGAACTATGGGTTTTTCAAGGTTATTCATGATTTGAGGTAGGGGGATATTTTATCCCCAAGCCTTCTTGTTCGCTCTCAAAATGTTCTTAGCTATATCACCAACAAGGCAATCATGAAAGGTTCCATCAGACCTTATCGGTGCAACTCCAGCCTTGGCAACATATCTCACTTAATGTTTGTGGATAACTTTATTTTCTTCCTAAATGATGGTATGGGTTTGGTACATGGGCTAAATAAAGTTATTTATTATTATTTCCAATGGAAATAACATGTGTTTAACTTTGATAAGAGTACCTTCCATGTTTCGAAGAGTTGCAGGGAGAGAAGGGTGGCATCGCTGAGCAGGAGGCTTGGTATGAGGTAGGGTTCTTTTCCCATGGAGTATCTTGGAGAAACTATTTCTCCTGGAAGGATGTTTGTTCAATTTTTTGACCACATAGTTGGGAGAATGACTGGGCAATTAGAAGAATCATTTCCTATCGTTTGGAGGTAGAAAAACCTTGGATAATAGTGTCTTGACATCCATTCCATATCATGATATCTCAGCTTCCAAGGTTCTGAAGGGTGTGATATCCAATATTGACTATGTTTTATCATCCTTTATATGGGATTCATGTGAGGAGGGGAGGAAGCACGAACATCTTGGAATCGTCTTACAAGGCCGGTTTATGAGGGCGGTATTGATGTTAAGAGCATTTTGGACACATTTCATGGCATGAGGGAGAAGTTGTCTTGGGAGGTTATCGAGGGTCATACCTTATGGGGTAGTTTCATGACCTATCGGTTTGTTAGTGGGGGGATTGGATCTATTTCTCATCAGCCATCACTGTGGTTGGTTGTTGTTCCCCGTATTTAGGCCCTTAAACCACACATTATATGGATTGTAGGATCTATGGATATATCCTTTTGGCATCATAACTGGTTTGGCTCTCCCCCTTGGTTTCCCTGGATGCCCGGTCACCCATATAACCTTTAAGAAAGAGATCTTGTATCTGGAGTTTATCAATGTAGTACGGGATAGAAAAAAACCGATATATTTTTATATGATTGATCTTTCAAATGATTTTGATAGATGTGTTTTTATAGTATCATCTTCAGGTATCTTCTCTTCAAAGGATTATAGGAGGGTGTCTAATGGAGCTGCATAGTATGATTTTTAGAGTTCGGCTTTATGGGTGAAAAAGGTACCTACAAAATTTAACTTTCTTCTTTGGTGAATTAGTAATAGAGCACTACCCATGGATGAGAATTTTAAACTCTCAGGTATTAGAATGGACTCTCATTGCATGTTTTACAAGGATTATAGGGAGGAGAGATCATCCCACCTCTTCTTTAACAGCAAGCGGGCGAGTCATGTGTGGAAAACCTTCAGTGATTTCATAGGATTCTCTGTCGAGGCCCTGAGGGGCCTCTACTTCTTCTAAAGGTGGTTTCATGGCATAAGGGATGATGGTTTGGAGAGGAAAGGTCACTCCATCATTATTGCTTCTAGGTGATAGTGTATTTGGATGGCTCAGAATAATTCCAAACATAAGGGGTCTCGGTGTTCCATAAGGACGCTTGTGGCCAGGACCAAGTTTCTTCTTCTCAATTTGGTTCATGTGTGCAATAAATGGAGTGAGGCCCTATCTCTCAGATCGCTTTAGGTGGGATTGCATGATAGTGGTTCCACTAATCTCAGTCATTGGGTTTGGTGGCATCCCCACCTGCTTGGTTTGAAGCTTAATTTTGATGGATCATTCTCCATGAACGACATGAAGGGAGGTGGTGGTGTTTGGGATTCCACGGGGTGTGTTATTCATGCTTTCACTACTCACTTAGGTAGAGGCCATTCCCTTTTGGTTGAGCCTTTGGCTATGCTCATGGGTCTACATCTATGCAGGTAACATAGTATTACCCTTATTGTGGTTGAGACGGATTTTCTCATTCTTCATGAAGCCATTCATGGTAAGAAGAATATCCCATGGTCCTTATCTTATGTCCTGAGAAGGTTTAAGAAGCTCGTCATCGATAACACTACCCTTTTACACACCTAGAGGTAGGGAAACAAAGTGTCTGATCATCTTACCTCCATGGCATCGACAAGCCTTCATGTTCTTTTATCCCCAGATTTCCTTTCCTTTTCTACGAAAGGGAATAACCTGATTAGAGGAGATGCTCTAGGTCTTCATTACTTTAAGCCTCTGTAGCCCCCCCCCCCCACATGTGGAACTTGTTGTTTGTTCATTCCTTTATTTTTAATAAATAAATAATAACGATGTAATTAAGCCCAAAATCCACCAAAAATACTAAAATAATGAAAATAAAATCAAATTTATTAATTTGAAGGGATTAAATCATTAAAACACACATGAAAAATAATGACAATATTATCTTTATCAATTCCCCCACACTTAGCACTTGGACTCCTAGACAAGTTAGCATCAAAATCGAATCAATGAAAATTCGAAACACATGATTATGAGATCTACCAATTCCATACCAAGAAACAAAAGATATCATGCCTCATCAACAACCATTATTTCAAGTTCTCCATTTAGATCATTCAATATTTTTACTATTAATTTCTTCTCCAATGCAAAAAATACACCTACCTCACAGGAATTTTCCCTCAACTCACAACTGTTAATTTTCAACAAGGATTTTCTCATAGAAACCAATGCAAGAGTCACCATAGTCTTGATAAATTCCTACATATCCACCCAATATGAGTCAAATACATGTGTTTATCATGAGTAATTTTTAGGGTTGTTCGGTGGCTTTTAGTTGGTAGGATTTAGATTTTAAAAATTCTAAGGATGAATGAGGATGGATTGGCTCTTTTTGAATCAAAATTGCGAGATTATAATTTTCACTCAGGTATGGTATCCTCCTCACTCCCCTTAGTAGAAAATCAACTCCATGATCATGAAAACTCAAGGAAAGTTCATACCATTAATAATTTAAGCATAAAAAAATTCAATATTCTCAAACATAATTTTTCTTGAAATCTTCAGATAGACACATCTTTATTTATCCATTAGAACCTTTATAAAGGCACAACTTCTCTTATCATGAAAGCTCCAGAAAGGAAAAACTTTCAATAGAATGAGTTTTTTTCATTAGAAAACACATCTCTTCAGTATTTTATTTCTCACCTAAAGTGTCACCAAATAAGGTAGCACAATACAAGACATCTTCCCCCCACACTTAAGTTCAACTAGATCATGTAATTTCACTTAAAGAGTGGGTTGGATAAGGAAAATTATATTGTAATGTGGCTATCCTAACAGTTTATTTGTGGATTCTAAGGGCTGCAAGGATTAAATGTAAAATTAAGGCCATAATGAAAAGGATTCTCTTGAAAAGTGGATTTAAAACCAAATAAATGTCTCAATAATTTAAAACACAAGTACCTCAAATCCTCCAGTTTCGATAGGAATAAATCAAATTATGGTTAAAGTAATCATGATTTGTTTCTTTCAATAAGTGGTGTGAATGAAAATAATATGGAAAATGGTTCAGAAGCCTCATAGGAAAGTGATTTCAAAGATAAAGACAGTGAGATGTGGCATGAGATTCAAAAATCAGAGAAATTTTCATGAAATTCCCAAATAATTGAACTTGAAACAAGTTATTTTTAGAATTAATTAAGCTTAGTTTCATGGAATAAATTGGTTCACTCATTGACATGGGTTTTAAAATTTTCAATGATAATAATTTCAACTCATAAGTTTTTAAAACAAAAGAAATTGAAAATAAACACACACAAATTTGAAAAATAAAACACACATGTTTTTTTGGGAAAATAGAAAAACAAACAATAAATGAAAATACTAAACTAAAAAGGTTAACTCCCCCAAAATTAAATGATGTAGTGTCATTAATGAATTAAAATAGATTTAAAATTTAAGAATATTTGAAAATAAATCACAACAAGTAAGAAAATGTAAAGGAGAGGTACGACCTGATGGATTTTATTGCAAGACATGTTAGAGGAGTGTGATATCCTCCACTAGATCTAATGGAATGGTTCTATGGAATTTCTTCATCTAGTTCCATTAATAGTGAATGGATTCTACTCTTCATCCTTCATAATCTTCACAGCACTGAAAGGATATACATGAGTAATTATAAATGGACCCTCCCATCTGGAATGAATTTTACCAGGCATTAGTTTGAGTCTTGAGTTGAATAACAACACTTTATCTCCAGAATGAAAGTCTTTCAGTTGGATCAGCTTATCATGTGACACTCTTGTTCTCTCCTTATAAATCCTAGAATTTTTAAAATCTTCCCTTCTAATTTTTTCCAGCTCCGGAAACTGAAATCTTATCTATTTACTAGGACTTTCAAGATCCAAATTAATCTTACTCATAGCCCAATATGCCTTATGATCCAATTCTATGGGTAGGTTACAGATTTTCCTATAAATAAACCTATATGGACTCATTACAATCAGGGTCTTGTAGGTTGTCTTGTAAGCCCATAATGTGTCTTCTAACCTTTGTCTCCAATACTTCCTATTTGTTTTAATAGTCTTCTCTAAAATTCCTTTGATTTCCCTATTGGACACTTCAGCTTGATCATTTGTTTGTGGGTGATAGGGAGTTGATGTTTTATTATAAACCCCATACTTTTTTAGTAAAGCCTCCATTATCATATTGAAAATTTCATTCCCTTGATCACTTATGATGGCACTAAGAACTCCAAACCTACAAAATATGTTAGCCCTAACAAAATCACAAACAATGTTAGCATCGTCAGTCCTAGTGGATTTTGCTTCCACCCATTTGGAAACATAATCAAATTCAAGAGAAATATAATAATTTCCAAATGAAATTGGGAAATCTCTCATAAAATATATCCCCCATGCTTCAAAAATTTCATAAAAATTAAGTGGTTATTGGTGCATTTCTTGTCTCTTTGAAATGTTTTCAGAAAAGTGACATTTTTTACACCTTTTTTCAAAATTCATGAGAATATTTAAAAAGGGTGGGCCAATAAATTCCAGATTAAAAAACCTTAATTACTATCCTTTGAGGTCCAAAGTGGCCTACACAAGCTAAAGTGTAACAAAAATCAAAGATAGGACTAATTTCACTCTCAATCAAACATCTTCTTATCACTTGGTCATTGCAAATCTTCCAAAGAAATGGATCATACCAAATGTAATATCTAGATTTAGATTTCATTTTGTGAATTTGGTGAGAATTGAAATGATATGTGACATGAGATGTTACTAGATAATTGACCATGTCAGTATACCAAGGAATTTCTCCTTCAACCAAGTACAACTAATCTTCTGGAAGGTGATGATTCAATGGTTCTTTTTCGGGAATTTCAGCTTCAACAGTGTTGGGAAGTCTTCTTAAATGATCACCCACTTAGTTCTCAGATACCTTATTGTCCTTTATTTTTATGTTGAACTCCTATATTAATAACATCCATCTCACTAGACTTGGTTTAGCTTCATCCTTCTTCATCAAGTACCTAGGAGTTGCATGATCAAAAAACATAGTGACTTTAGTTCCAACCAGATATGATCTAAATCTTTCTAAAGAAAAAAAACTACTAAAAACTCCTTTTTTGGTTGTATAATTGAATTAATACACATCAAAGGTTCTTGAGAAATAGGTAATAACTTGTGGCCTACCCTCAATTCAATTAGAAAGGACTGCTCCAACTGCTTGGTTGGAAGCATCACAAAGTAGCTTGAATGTTTCTTCCCAATTTGGTGCCTGCATCACAGGTGGTGTAATAAATCTCCTCTTAAACTAATCAAAGGATTCCCTATACACACCATTGAAATAAAAATCAGCATCATTCAAAAGAAATTTAGATAGAGGGAGAGCAATCTTACTGAAATCTTTGATAAACCTCATGTAGAATCCTGCATGTCCTAAAAACGATCTAACATGCTTCACATAAGTTGGGTAAGGCAATGAATTTATCACTTCAATTTTTGATTTATCCACTTAAATTCATTTTTTGAAATGACACGCCCAAGGAAAATTCCTCTATCAACCATGAAATTACACTTTTAAAAATTTAAAACAATATTCTTTTCAATGCAGGTTTTCAAAACTTTTTCCAAATTTTTCAAATAATGGTCAAAGGAATTTCTATAAATTGTGAAATAATCTAAGAAAACCTCTAAGAAACCTTCAATGTGATTAGAAAATATACTTAATATGAACCTATTAAATGTACCTAGATAATTACATAATCCAAAAGGAATCCTTTTTTATGAAAAATTGTTGAAGGTATAAGTAAAGGTTGTCATCTCTTTATCCTTGGGAGTAATGGGTACCTGAAAATAACCTGAAAATCCATCCAAAAATAAATAATGAGTTATCCCTACTAATATATATAATATCTGGTCAATGAAGGGGATTTTTAAATGATATTTTCGAATGACCTGATTCAACTTCCTAAAATCAATGCACACTCTCCAGCTATTCTGAATTCTCACAAGGATTAATTCATTCTTTTCATCCCTCATAGTGGTTAGGCCAATTTTCTTTAGAACTACATGAATTGGTCTAACCCATTATGAATATGATATAGGATATATGATCTTATCTTACAATATATTCTCAATCTTCTTCTTCACAACCTCTATCAAGGTGGGATTCATCCTCCTTTGGAATTTTCTTACAGGTTTAGAATCTTTCTCAAGAAAAACTCTATATGGGCTTATTTTTGGGTTTATTCCAGTGATATCACCTAAACTCCAACCTATTTCTTATAAATTATCCCTAAAAATATCAATCAATGGTTTTTATTGGGTTTCAAATAGATTATTAGCAATTATCATTATTAATTTATCTCCCTCCTCAAGGTACACATATTTCAAATCAGTGGGGAGTGCTTTTAATTCCAGATTAGGGGGATGCTCAATAGATGAAACTAAAATGATGTTCCCCACTTATAAATTTTGTACCTCTTACACATAATAAATCATATCATATTCTTCATCATTTAAAAAATCATCAAATAAATCATATTTTACCTCTTCCACCCACATGAAATAAAAATCTCTAACATTTTTGGAATCCATATGTTCAATGATATTTTTAATGGAATAAGTATCTCCTAAGTCTAAGAATTAATGACACATACCTGATTATTCAATGGGTTCATTACCAGATTCATGGGAGAGTTCAAATAGTGAGTGATAATCTTCTGGGTGCCTTATAGATTCAAAAATATTAAAGTGGATAGTGTTATCTCCAAACTCAAAGGTGAGTGTCCCTTCATGGACATTTATGATGGTTTTGGACATCTTCAAGAAATGTATCACCAAAATTATGGTTGAGTGTGATGGAATCCTATATTATTTTGTATTAAACACATAGAATTTAGTTGGGAACAATAGATCTTTGACTTTCACAAGGACATCCTCCAGAACTTCTACTAGGAAGAATTTGGATCTGTTTGCAAGCTACACCACCACTCTTGTAGGCTTCAAGTCTCTAATATAAAAGAATTGTATACTAAGTGATACAATAAATTAATTGAATCACCTAGATAACAAAAATAATTAGAGAAAATTTAATAACAAAGCATGCATGGAATGGAAAACATCCCCTCTTACACCTTCTTCAACAACCCTTTAACGGAAGTGGGAACACATATTTATAGGCTTGAGGGTGGAAAATTTTACCTCTAGATTCAATAATCCAAAAGTTTGAGTTCAATTAGAATATTAAATAGAAAAATCTTGGGAAGTTGTATTCAGAAAAGTTATTACCCTGTCTCTTTTTCAAGTTCCCACAAAATCTCAAGGGATTTGGATAATTTTCCAAAAAGTTATGCTTGGATTAATAATGAATACTTTTTATTCCTAAGGATACTTCTCAACTACCTCCACTTTTGGCACATTAAATGGATGCCTTAATGACTGAATTTCACTATGAAATTTTATATACACATGAGGAAGTGATACCTATTTCTCCTCCAACCGTAATCATCTCATTTGGATATATATAGGCCAAGATATTCCACCATAACCAATGTGGGTTCCATTCTATCAGCCAAAAAACTTTTTCCACGTGATTTATTTTTATGGGAAATTGTGTGTCGAATTGGATATAGGTTCAGAAGACAAACTTTACTCCCATGAAAAAATAAATCCAAAAAAAAGGAATAACTTGATTTGGATCAAAATTGTAAAATATATTCCCGAAATATAGAAGATCCATAAAATTACTAAATTTCTAGAATTAAAAAATCACAATTAAGCCCAAAATCAACCAAAAATACTAAAATGATTAAAATAAATTCAAATTGATTAATTGGTAGGGATTAAATCATAGAAACACATATAAAAAATAATTAAAATAGAATCTCTATCAAAAATTACATTGGACTTCATTAAATTATACTATCATTTATATCTAAATAATTATTATCTAATAAGAATATTTTATTAAAATATTATTTATTTAAAAAATTCTTACATTTATCAAAAGAGTTTCTTATTTAAAATTATATATTTCTCAAAAATACAATCTTTATTTCTTCACATCAAAAAACTAATTTTTATCAAACTCGTTATATAATAATTTATAAAGTAATAATAAAAAGGGATAAATATAATCATTATTTTATTAAAAAATAAAATATAAAATTCATATTACTAGGTTCTAAATATATAACCCCTTATTACAAAAGTGTATTCCCTAAGCATAAGGTGTCCAATGGTGGTGCTTTATTAGGGTGGTTCAGTGATCATGGTTTGGGACATGATCTTAATAATCTTGAACTTCTCCTGTAAACTGTTTCATTCTTACTTCAGTTGTTGAATCTTGTCTTGGTATTGATCAAGGTCAAGGAAAAATTATGTTATATCCCTTAGAAGCTCCGATAAATGAGATTTATAAGGTATGATCTTACTGATCGAGGTCATTACTTCTTTCATCTGTATCAATTGAATTTTATCATAACCCTTAATATATACTAATCATAGTGGTCACTATACAGTATCTAAATTATCAATGGTTAATATGCTTAATGGACTTTTGAATTTGAAAAACTATATTTTATAATGGTCCAAAATATCCAAATTATTTCATGTGTTTTCTGTAACTACATTACTTAATAAGGAATTTTTTCATTTAAAATGGAATTTAATTTATAAAATCTTGGGTCATTATAGTTTGATTGAGGATGTACTTCATTAGACCAACGTGGGATACCAAATTTATCTCATGGTGTTTCAAGTAGTGCCACAAATTATGGATCATGATGACTAAGGTGAGGCAACTCTTCTTGATGGAAGAATATATGGTCTCTTTGTTGAGTAGCATACAGTTGAGGTAGTATAGGATATTCTCCCTACCCTCATTGTTCTGATCTAGAAGAGCACCAAGGGACCATTCCAAGGTGGTAACATAGAGCACTAAATACTTCCCCAGGATGGGTAAAATCAATACTAGAGGATGTAGTAGATAATTCTTTATTTCTTCTAATTTAGTCTCGTACTCTTTATCCCACTGATAAGTGTTGAATTTTTTAATTATCCTTGAAAAGGGATTATACCTAGAAGCTAGATTCAAAATGAATCTTTGGATATAGACCAGGTTATTCTAGAGGCCCCACAACTCCCAATGGTTATGTAGGAGAGGCATGTGGCTAACAACCTTAATCTTCTCTAGATCGATTTTGATGCCTTTGTACCCGATAATGAAGTTGAGGAACTTTCTAAAATTAATCCTGAATTCACACTTTAAGATATTCATCTTCAGGTGATAGGAGTGGAGGAATTCAAACACTTTATCAAGATTCTTGAGAAAGTACCAATATTGACATGATTTGACTACCAAATCATCCACATAACACTCCACCAATGTCTTAAGGATCAGCTTGAAAATGTAGTGCATGGAACACTGATAGATATCCTCAACATTCTTTAGACTGAACATCATCACTTAGTAACAGAAGGTTCCCTGAATTACCCTAAAGGTGGTGTCTTCTTCATCCTCAAGGGCTATCTAGATTTTATTATACTCATAGTACCCATCCAAAAAGGATAGGTCCTAGAAACTATTTGTTGCATTGATTAGAATCTATTTGACTGGAAGGGTAAAATCATCATTCAATCAATGGTGGTTAAGGTTCCAAAAGTCAATTCAGGCTCTAATATTCCCATTATTCTTACTAACTAGGACAATTTTGACTATTCACTTAGGGTATTGGACTTCCTTGATGAATTTGGATTTATTATTTTGTCGACCAAAACTTCAACCATGGAATTGTGGTAAGGGTATGTCTTTTTGGGAGGATATTTAAACCCACAATGATCCACTTTGAGGCCAGGATGATGAAAAAAAATGTAATGGTCTAAACCTCCTCAGTCCATTCCTTTGTGAAAATTCAGTGTTTGAGGTGTTTTTTAGATCACGGTGGCTCTTTTCAAGAGTTTTCCAGTTTTTCCTATTTTCCAATAGTGAGTCAGGAACGGTAGTTCACTGACAGTGAGTCAGAACCAGTGACTTGCACTGGTGAGTCATGATGGCGAGTCTCTAATGGTAGATCATCTGATAGTAGGTGGCGATGTTAGGTCATCCCAATGATGACTTGCTGACGATGACTCGTGTTAGTGACTCATAACAGTGACTCGCTAATGGTGACTCGCAACGATGACTAGCTGATGGTAACTCATGTTAGTGACTCGAAACGATGACTCACTGATGGTGGGTCACGATGGTGAGTCATAATAGTAGCTTTCCAAATTGTGACTCACCGAACAGTGACTCTCCTAACGGTGACTTACCTAGTAGTGAGTGATTTCGATAGTTTTTCAAAATTTATAATTTTTCCAAATTCACCCCTTTAACATTTTATTTAACATAAATTGATTTTAAAACCATGTTTAAGTTTTTTTGAAGATTTTTATTCAAAACACATGGTTAAGATCCACTTTTAATGGGGAGTTCAAAATGGTTTTATATCCCTTGAGTCTTAGATCTAATAATTGAAAGCCAAACACCTTTCCTTAATTAATTATTTATCTTTTCTCTTGATACCCGAGTGTCCGGAACCTTTCTTCCCTGAGTATCCACATGTATATGGTGTACCCTTGGATCGTGTTTCTATGGATCCTTGCACACCCCCTATTTGGTGCAAGGAGGAGGTGTTGATCATCTGTTTCTCAAGGTAGGGATTCCTTCATCCCTCTTATTTGTGTATCATGTGGGTAGTGTGTACAAATGTTTCCAATGTGAAGGTAGTTTAATCCAAGTTTAATAAAGATAATTGAATTGTCTTTAAACCAATAAACAGGGGTTGGGGGAAAGTGATGCTTGATTATGTTTCATTATTTATTGATATTGTGATCTATATGGGCTATATGCCTAATAAAAATCATGGTTGTTGGTGGTCTTTGTTTGTGAACTCAATATGACTTGTGATGGATTTTTTTTGATCATGTGTTGAATGGTTGTTCATGTATTCAATTGATTAACTATGTATATTCGATTAAATAAATGGATTCCCCCAGATCAAACTCGTTCTGTGATAACCCCTGAATTATCAAAGTGGAATTAAAGAGTGAGAATTTGCTAAATCTGAATAAACCCTACCTTGTTTGGTGTGGCTGTGTTCTTTTTTTTGGTTTTTTTATAGCTTGTTCCTAGTATGGATGTGTGGTGTTGGGGTTGAGATCATGACTGTAAGGTGTGTTGGTACGGGTGGTGTAATGGAATCTTAGGTTGAGAGATTGGATGATTGTGGAATGGATGGGCATTGTTTGAGAAGTGGGGATACAGGTTCAGAATATGCTATGTTTCTGATATTGGGTGTGATGGGTGTGGTGTTATTATATAGTGGGGTTATTGGGTTTGGTTATGATGAGATGTGTTGTGGGGTTTGGTTGTGTGTTGGGGGTTTTCTTATTGAGATGGTGGATTGGGTGGAATGACTTTAAAGAATGATGATGGCAATGGGTTAGTTTACTATGGTTCTTTTTCCTCTGTATCGTTTATGCTATGTGGCATGTTGTGTGTTTTGGTTGGTAGTTTACCGGGTAGGGATGGAATGAATAAACAGTTTACTTTAATAAATAATGATAATTGGTTAAATGAGTTGGTTATGGGTATGTTTGAGTTGTGGCATGTTGTGGATGTATTTCATTTATCAACTTCTGAAGTGACTATTGTTGGTGTAAATAAATGCATTTAGAGGTAGCAGCAAAGTTGGTATTATCATAGGGTGGTTTTTTATTTGATTGATAACCCATATGTTGGTCTTGATTGTTTGATACTATATATACATACCTATATTTTCCTTGTGTTTTCTATATGCACCCCACCCTAGTTGAGAACTAAGTGTAGAACACACCCATTGTCATGGGGTAGGGTGTCTTTCCCAAACATCCTAGTGGGAGGATGGATGTATGACCACCCACTCTTCCCTGCTCCCTCTTCCAGGTGGTGATAGCCCAAGATTCGTTGAGCAGGTAGTGGTTTGTGAGGCCTAGTAGTGTTCGGGTGAGTTGTGTTTTTTCAGGTGTCTTCGGGGTGAGATGAGTTGTGGTTTCCCAAGTGTCTTTGGGATGAGATGTGTTGTACTTTCCCAAGTGTCTTCGGGATGTGGTGTGGTATATGGAATAGGTTTCTGCAGGAAGGACATGGTTATGAGGCCCAAGTGTGTGTGGGTGAGATGTGATGATCTTTGTTTGTCCAGGTTGCAGGAATAGTTGTGAGGCCTAGGTGTGTGTGATCATGTTGTGATGTGGTACTTTTGGAAGAGGTGAGAGAACCAGGACATTTTTGTTAGGGTGTGAGAGTGGCTAATCAGTGGTAAAGTGGTGAAAGTTACCCTATCATCGATATGATCTATATTAATTTACTTGACTTTCATTATTTAGTGAGTGTTCATTTGGTGAGGTTGGATAGGATAGTATAACTTGTTAGGTGTTGTTGGTTTCTCATATTTTCTCACAGGAGCATTAGTATTCTTCTACACTTGTGCATGAGAGCCTTTGGTTTTTCCCTACTAAGTATACTTGTATGCTCACCCTATGTATATAAAACTTATTTCAAGTTTCCATGAGGACTACGTGGACTATGATGGGCATTACTAGCTCGGACTTAGGGACAGTTGTTATGTCGCTACTTAGATTTGTTCTTTTGGTACTTACCTTGGAGTTTTATTGTATTTCTTGAAGTTTTATTTGAAAACATACATGTGGTATGGATTTTGTCTTCTTTTATATTTATGTATTGGACTTGTTTTAAGGTTGATACATCTTATATTCCAATCTTGGTTACTATAAAAAGGTTAATGACTCCTATTTCATGATATTCTATACCCTTGGTGTTGGCTTCCACCCTGAGGCCTACTGGAGGCGGGACTCAGGGGTAATTATCTCTCTTCCTTCATTTCCAGCTCAAGAGGGAAATATTTGGAGGGAGGGGGTCATGAAAGAATGGTATCATAGGCGATGGTTGAGATATAGGATGGAGTTTAGAGTTAGGAACAGTAAGGATTACATGGGTTGGTGGGTAAATAGTGTTAGGTGATCTTGGTATGTGAAATAGTCTAGGGAAGACTAGCTAGGACATGGTATTTTAGGGCCCCCCATGATCCGATGCAAGGACTCTATGTCTACCGAACGACCAAGTGAGGCTACACTATTTGTAGGGTAGAGACCCTAGGAGAGGTACATGCATTATAATAACTTGTGTTATTGTTTGAATTGGATTTTTTTGGTAAATTTAAATAAATAATGAGTTAAAATGAATCTTAAATAAAATTTTATACTACTCAGGATTAGGAGTTCTTTATTTACCTTTCAGTTATGGAACTCGGTCATCATCTACGTTTAGTACAGGCAGTAGAGGCTCAGCAAGCCGAACAGATTGATCGACGGATGGTTGACCCAGTGGAGGAGGATAACTAGTGGAAGAAAAAATTATGTGCTTTCTAGTGGAAAACTATGGGGAAGTATGAGGGTAGTGTTTCAGATATAGAGTTATAGAGTTGGATCGAGGAGCTTTTGATCACCTTCAGCTTGATCTAGGATCTGATGGAGTACTGGGTTCTCTTGGTGGTGATCCAGATGTGGGGATTTTCACATCAGTGGTGGATGCTTTATCTGGGGGATAGGAATGAGGTTGACATTCTATGGGTCAATTTTGAGGAGTTCGAAGAAAAATTCCTTTCATCGACCATGAAGGATGAGAAGAGGTAGGAGATACTCTCCCTCCAGTGGGGGTGTATTTTGTTATGGGAGTTGGGGATCAAATTAAAGGATCTCCTTTATTTTGATCCAGATCTCTTTCTAGATGAGGAGTCTCATGCGAGATGCCTAGAGGAGGAACTTCATCCTTCTCTTTAATACGCAAGTACTCCATTTACCTTGTCGACATAGTTGTAGGTCCATAAGAAGGAAGAGGTGGTTAATAGGATGCACTCGAGGGGAGGTCTACCATGATAGGGGAGTCATTCTATTTCTTTTAAGGGCAAAGTTATCAGCAGAAGGTCTCAGGTGCTAGGGTCTTTGAGGTTCCGACCGGTGGGGAGGTGACCTCAGTAGTTTCTATTTCAACCTTCTGGTCCTCATGCCTATCCTATGGGCTTGGGGATGGTGTATTTTATCTGTAGAGTCTATGTGAATATCCAGAGTTACTACCTAGTGGTTGTTCAAGCTTAGTATGGTGTGGGTGGATAGGTCCAGCACCCACCTCAGTAGTATTTGTTGGTAGGGTAGTTCCAACAGTAGGGACAATAGCCTCATGCTCCACCAAGGGGAGACGGAGCAGGTATAGTCTGACCTCAAGGTGTTCTTAAAGGACCTTGTCCTGGTCATGGTCGAGGATATGGTCATTATCATAGAGCTAGAGGATCTAGTCATGGTTATTTTCATGCTATAGAGGTAGTGGTTTCAGCAGGTCCGGAGATTGTTCGAGGTACGATCAGATTATTTAGTACCCTTTCTTGTACTTTGTTTGATTCGAGAGATTCACACTCCTTTTTTCACCCAATATAGCCCATTCTCTAGAACTAGACATAGAGAGGATTCTCATTCCTTTGGTGTTGAGTATGTTATTCAAAGGTCAGACCAGCTTGTTTGATGTGTGTCGGGGATGTAAGCTAATGATGGGACCGCATCAATCCCATGGGGATCTTTTCCTATTACAGATGCAACCATATGATATCATCCTTTTCATCAACTAGTTTTATTCTATTCATGATATTATCAACTACTTCTAGAGGAGAGTCATGTTTTCAGACATGGATGGACAATGTGTGGCCTTCATTGGTGAGTGAATCTATTAGGTGGGAAGTCAGTATGTGGAGCCTTTTCTTTCCTTATTGGTTGAGCTATCAGTGGAAGTACTAGATGCTAAAGTCCCTAGAGTTATTTGGGAGCTCTTTAATGTTTTTCCTGAGGAGTTTATGACTCTACCCCCTCAATGTGATGTTGAGTTTGGGATAGACTTATAGCTCGGTGCTTCTTCAATCTCGATGGATCCTTATCAGATCCAACCTTCAAAGCTACGAGAGTTAAGAATTCAAATATATGATCTGATACATAAGGGCTTCATCTGGCCTAGTATGTCACCGTGGGGTGCTCTAGTATTGTTTTTAAAAAATGCAGATGGTGGTCTGGGGTTGGGTATATACTACTGAAGGTTGAATCAAGTAACGATCAAGAACTGTTACCCTATCCCAAGGATAGACAATCTTTTAAACTAGTTAAGAGGAGCGAGTTGGTTCTCTAAGATCAATATGTGGTCTGGATATCACCAGTTGAGGGTGAAGGAGGGTGATATCCTAAATATTGCTTTCAGGTTCATGTATGGTCACTTCGAGTTCATAGTCATGCCTTTTAGTGTTATGAACACACCAGTAGTGTTCATGGGGATTATGAACTCTAGCTTCCATGAGTTCCTAGAATGGTTTGTTGTAATATTCATTATTGACATCTTGATATAATTAAAGTTAGAGGAGGAGCATACTAAGAATCTTAGGACTATCTTACAGGTCATTCAATGCCACCAACTCTATAGAAAGTTGTCCAAGTGTAAGTTATGGACATGAGAGGTACATTTCCTTAGACATATGGTGTCGTATCACGGTGTATCAGTGGACCCGTCAAAGTTTGAGGTAGTTGTTTCATGGGAATCACCCAAGAATGTTGTAGAGGTTCACAGTTTTCTCAATCTGGAAAGCTATTACCAGAGATCCCTACCTGATTTCTATCAAGAAGCAACTCCATTAATGGACTTGACTAGGAAAGACATATGAAGGGGAAGTTTTTCAGTGTTTCATTGATCCATTTTCCAAAGTAAGGGGTGATGTTCAAAGTTTTTTGTGATACTTCTCTTCTGGGATTGGGATTCATGTTGATGCAATAGTAAGAAGTGATCTCTTATGGGTCTAGGTAGTTATATCCCCACAAACTTAACTATTCCACCCATGATCTAGAGCTAGCAGCGGTCGTGTTTTCACTAAAGTTGTGGTGGAATTACCTCATTGTGGAGTGATTTGTGGTCTTTATAGATCACAAGAGTTTGAGGAATATCTTTTCCCAATGATATTTGAACTTGCGATAATGAAGGTGGATGGATTTTCTCCAAGACTATGACTTTGATATCTCTTACACCTCAAGAAAGGGGAATATTGTGACTGGTGATTTGACCATAATTTTGTAGAGGGAGGTAGTTTGGGAATCTACAGATGCTTGGAAGGTGATGGAGGAGTTGGCTACCTTGCACCTAGATGCATGAATAGATAGTGGTAGAGGTTGTATATTTCAAATGAAAGTGCAATAATCTCTAATTCAGTAGGTGGAGGAGTCTCAGTGGGGAGACTCGGAGTAAGAGGTGATGTGTGATCGCATTGACTATGGTGATGCTCTAGAGTTATGGTCAGAGGATAGTCAGAATCGGATGTTATTCTATAGAAGGTTGTTTGTTCTAGTGGAGATGTGTAAGGGATTTCTCTATGAGTTTCACAACTCACCTCTAGCGGTACACCCAAGAGTTTACAAGATGTATTGTGGATTGAGAGATCATTTTTGGTGGCCTGGGATGAAATATCCAGTGGCAGAGTTTTTGGTGAAGTGTTTAGTGTTCCAATAGGTGAAGGTTGAGCATCATGCACCCAGTGGTTCATTACATCTCTTAGATGTCCCCTAGTGTAAGTGGGATGATATCTCGATGGATTTTGTCACAATATTACCTAGGGATTAGGGATGATGTGATGCAATATGGGTATTGGTGGATCGGATGACAAAATCGGATCACTTCTTAGCGATTAAGGAGTTTGGCATAGTTGATGTTGTGGCCAAGAGGTATGTGGATGAGGTGGTGCGGCTACATGGAGTTATGATATCCATTGTCTCAAATCAGGATACATGTTTTACCTCATGACTCTAGAGGATATTTCAACATGATTTTGGAACTTAGTTACACCTCATCACTGCCTTCCACCCTCATACAGATGGGCAGATAGAACGGACTATCCAAACATTGGAGGACATGTTGTGATCATGCATCTTGGACTTTGGTCAATCTTGGGTATGACGCCTTCCCTTGGTAGATTTTTCTTACAATAATATATATCAGTCTTCTATTGGAATGATTATATTTTAATACTTGTATGGGATACTATATCATTCACCTTTTTTGGATAGAGGTTGGGGAGATAGTTTTTCTTGGTCCCGAGGTGGTGCAGAGCACAACAGAGAAGGTTCAGCTCATTCGTGAGAGGATGAAAGTAGCATAGGATTGGAAGAATTCATATGTCGATCATAGGAGGATTCCCTTGGATTTCAAGGTTGGGGACCATGTGTTTTTGAAGGTTTCCCAATGACGTGAGTAGTGTAGGTTTGGTAAAGGGAGCAAGCTTTATCTGAGGTTCATTAGACCCTTGAAGTGTTGGGGTGAGTTAGAAAAGTGGTGTGCCATTTGGAATTTCCAACATAGTTAAAGAGGATCCACAACATCTTTCATGTATCCCATCTTCATCGGTATCTTCATGATGAATCCCATGTTATTGACTAGGGAGAGTTGGATGTCAAAGATGACATGACATTTGTGGAGCAACTCGTAGAGATCTAGGATCGTTGGCATAAGGTGTTGCATTGATGGAACATTCCCTTAGTTCATGTGTTATGGATTCATGGTGTCCTGGAGGATATTACTTGGGAAAGGGAGATGCATATGAATTCCTAGTACCCAGATTTTATCTAAGTTTTTCCTTGTTGTGTTTCCCTTTGTAATGCAATGCTTGAACCTTGTTTGTTATGAGATGAGTTGTTTCCTTGTTCTATGTTCTGTGATAAATTCCTGACATTGGAAAGTGGAAGACCAGATTCCTAATCAAGATGCATTAATTTAGATGTGACTACACCCATGTGAGTGAGTTAGTGACACCCAGAGCGGATAGTATCTTGACATGGAGGAAGGAATTCCCTGATTCATATATCCAGACAGTGTGGATTTTGGTGCTTGTGTGGTGTGTCTTATAGTCAGTTGGGGTAATAGATGTTGGAGGATGTGTTCTTGGATGTTTAGGTTTCTCTCTAACTTTCAAACAACATAGGGTGGTTTATCATTGAACTTTTTTGTGGTTAGTCAGTAGTGGTGTTTCAAACATAGCGTGAACCTTGAGAGGTATCTCACGAGGTGGTTGTCTGAACCCCTCTTTTCCTTTTGGGTTTGCTTTGGATTATCAAGGATTAGAATAGTTTGAGAGGTATCTAATGTAATGTCCCAGACCTTCCCAGTCCATTACTTTGTGAAAATCCAGTGTTTGTGGTGTTCCAAAGGTCATAGTGTCTCTTTTCAAGAGTTTTCTAGTTTTTCTTGTTTTCCAATGGTGAGTCAGGAACGGTAGGTCACTGATGGTGAGTCGGGACTGGTGACTCACACCAGTGAGTTGAAATTGTGAGTTTATAATGGTATCCCATATAATGGTAGGTGGGTATGGTAGTTCATCCCAATAGTGACTCGTTTATAGTGACTTTTGTCAGTGACTCGTAATGCTGACTCACTAACAATGACTTGCGTCGGTGACTCGCTGACGGTAACTCGCGTTGGTGACTCACAACAGTGACTCACTGATTGTGGGTTGCGATGGTAGCTCACCAAATGGTGACTCAATGAATGGTGACTCACTGAATGGTGACTCACCCAGTGGTGACTCACCTAACAATGACTCACCCAACGGTGAATCATTTCGACAGTTTGTCAAAATTTATAGTTTTTACTAGTTTTTCTAGATTTTCCCCTTTAATGTTTTATTTGATGTAAATTGAGTTTAAAATCATGTTTAAGTGTTTTTTAATCCATTTCAAAGGATGTAAAGTATATCTTAATTTCCTAACAATTGGTAGGATTTAAGTTAGTCAAAACATGTGGTCAATATCCATTTTTAATGGGGAGTTCAAAATGGTTTCATAGCCCTTGAGTCTTGGATCTAGTCCTTTAAAGCCGGACACCTTTACTTCATTATTTATTTCTATTTTCTCTTGATACCTGAGCGTCTCAAAACCTTTATTTCCCAAGGAGTTTTGCATCTATGTTGTACCCTTGGATAGTGTTTCTCTAGAGCCTTGTGAACCCCCTGTTTTCTATAAGGAGGAGGTGTTGATTGTATGTTTCTCGAGGTAGGGATCCTTCGACCCTCTTATTTTTGTATCATGCGGGGAGGGTGTATGAATGTTTCCCATGTGAATATAGTTGAATACAATTTTAATAAAGATAATTGAATCAGATTTAAACTAATAAATAGGGGCTGGGGTAAAGTGACACATGCTTCTATTTCATTGTTTATTGATATTGTGATCTATATGGGCTATATGCCTACTGAAAATCACATCCATTGGTGGTCTTTTTTTGTGCACTCAGGATGACTTATAATGGATTTTTTTTGATAATTTGTCGAATGGATATCTATATATGTGATTTATTAACTACGTATATTCAGTTAAATAAATGGATTCCCCAGGATCAAACTTCTTCTATGATAACCCTTGAATTATCAAAGTGAAATTAAAGAATAAACATTTTCTAAATCTGAATACACCCTGCCTTGTTTGGTGTGGTTGTGTGTTGTGTGTGTTTTTGTTCTGGATTGTGCCTTATATGGATGTGTGGTGCTGGGGTTGAGAGCATTACTGTAATGTGGGGTGGTATGGGTGGTGTAATGGAATCTCAGGTTGATATATTGACTAATTGTGGAATGGATGGGTAGTGTTTGAGTAGTGGGGTTGTAGGTTTGGGATGTGTTATGTTTATGTTACTAGGTGTGATGGATGTGGTGTTATTATATATAAGTACTATCAGGTTTGGTTGTGATGAGATGTGTTGTGGGGTTTTTCTGTGTGTTGAGGGTTTTCTTATTGATATGGTGGATTGGGATGAATGAATTTGAAGAATGATATTGTCAGTGGGTTAGTTTATTGTGGTTATTTTTCCTCTACTTAGTTTATGTTGTGTGGCTTGTTGCATTATGTGGTTGGCAGCTTCCTGGGTAGGGATGGAATGAATAAAAAGTTTCCTTTAATAAAGAATGATAATTGGTTAAATGAGTTGGGTGGGGGTATGTTTGAGTTGTGGCTTTTGTGGATGGATTTTATTTATCAACTTCCAAAGTGACTATTGCTGGTGTAAATAAATTAATTTAGAAGTAGAAATAGAGTTGGTAGTATCATAGGGTGGTTTTTTGTTTGATTGAGAACCCTTAGGTTGGTCTTGAGTGTTTGATACTATATATACATACTTGTATTTTCCTTGTGTTTTATATATCCACCCTAACCTAGTTGAGCACAATGTGCCGAACACCCCCATTGTCATTGGGGAGGGTGTATTTCCCAAATATCCCAGTGGGAGAATGGATGAATGGCCACCCGCTCCTCCCTGATCCCTCTTCCAGGTGGTGATAGCCTAAGATTCTTTGGGTAGGTAGTGGTTTGTGAGGCCCAGGTGTGTGTGGGCGAGTTGTGTTTTCCCAGGTGTCTTTAGGATGAGATGAGTTGTGGTTTTCTGGGTGTCTTTGGGATGAGATGTGTTGTGTTTTACTAGGTGTCTTTGGGATGTGGCATGGTATGTGGACTAGGTGTTTGTGGGTGGGATGTGGTTGTGAGGCTCAAGTGTGTGTGGGAAATATGTAATGAGCTTCATTTTCCTAGGTTGTGGGACTAGTTGTGAGGCCCAGGTGTGTGAAGGTAGGTTGTGATGTGGTACTTTTGGAAGAGGTGGGAGCGCTAAGCCATTTTTTGTTAGGGTTTGATAGTGGATAATAAATGGGAAAGTGGTGAAGGGTACCCTATCATCAATTTTTTCTATATCACTTTACTTGAATTGTGTTATTTGTTGAGAATTCCTTTGGTGAGGTCGGGGTAGCTAGTATACCTTGTTAGGTGCCATTGGTTTTCCTGTTTTCTCACAGGGGAATTGGTATGATTCTCCACTTGTGCATGAGAGACTTTATTTTTTCACTACTAAGTATACTTGTATGATCACCCTACATATATAAAACTACTTTTAGGTTTCTAGGAGGACTACATGGACTGTTTTGGGCATTACTAGCTCAGACTTGGGAATAGTTGTTGTGTCCCTATTTAACTTTATTCTTTTGGTACTTACCTTGGAGTTTTATTATATTTATAGCAGTTTTATTTGAAAGCGTGCATGTGGGATGGATTTTGGATTCTTTTATATATATTTTTTAGAGTTTTTTTAAGGTTGATACATCTTATCTCCCAATCTTTGTTACTATAAAAAGGGAAATGCCTCCCATTTTGTGAGATTCTATACCCTTGGTGTTGGTCGCCACCACAGGGCCTATTGGAGGCGGGACTCAGGGGTCATTATCTCTCTTCCTTCATTGCCATCTCAGGAGGGGCATATTTTGAGGGAGGGGTCATGACAAGAAACATGTGGATCAATCCCTATAATTTCCTTATAGATCCAAATTAACACATCCCAGTGTTGCTTTAAGAAAGCAACATATTGGTAATGCTCTTCTAGAGACATGAATGAACTGATCAGTGTCAACCTCAGGTTTTCCTCAATGTCAAGATTCACCTAGATAAACTCATCAACAATAATCGATACACCCTCTTCAAAGGTAGAAGGTGAATCATTCAAATCCTATTCTTCATCTAAAACATAAAGATCTAAGTAAGGAAGTGACTCCCCTTTATCCAGAGACCATGGGGTAGTAATTCCATTTACTTTGGTGAGGGTAGAATCCTCCATGAGATATTCCTACTCTATAGATACCATGGAGAAAAAATCTAATGAGTTGATCCCATGTGGTTTCTAACTATGATATCCACCTTTGATTTCAAAATTATAATGAAGGGTCAACCTCTATTGAGTTATTCCAAATATTTAGAATATGAGATGTTGTCTTGGGTCAGTGGTCATGAGGAAATCCTATCAGTATACAACAGGTGTAGGGATTTATGGAACCAACTGAGCCTGTATTATGTAGGAATATGAGGTAATTTGTGACCATTTATTCTTTTTGGGGATGATGAAATAGCTCCCAATATCTAGGTTTTTTGGATTCAATTAATGGATTAGAAAGATTGAGATACCTTTCAAATCTATCCAAGGATCTATTAAGGTGGATGTCAGATCATTGGGGGAATTGATATGCATAACCCCATCGATCTAGAGTGATTTCCCCTCCCTTTTATAGTACCCAGAATCTAGGTAGTGGGTTTCACAGGAGCTGAAGGGATCATCATCGTCCTGGAGTACCCCTACTCGACCATTAAGGGAGTATTTGAGGCACTGGTGGTATAAAGAGGGGACCAATACATGTAGATGGATAAAGGTACTTCCAAATAAGGAATTATAGGCAGTATCTTATGAGATAACCATGAACTCGATACTTGCTACCAGGTCACCAAATTGGGTCTCTAGCCAAATATTTACATGTGGCTTCTTCTCTCTCTTGTCATACCCCTGAATTTTAGGGTTGGAGGGAATAAAATATACTTCCATGAGACCCATATTATGGAGTTTCTAGGTGGGGATAATATAGATCCCAGAGCCAGTGTTCACTAGGAAATTATGGATTTCCATGCAATCGAACTGGACTATGACATATAATAGACTAATGTGACCTTATATAGTGGCACCCTCATCTTCCTTAGAGAAGGAAATAATGGCTTGACACTATTCCTACTTAGCTTCTTCTGTATGATAGGCCTCAGTGGTAGCTACCTTAGTCTCAAACTGGAGTGGGCTCTTTAAAGCCTTGATGAAAGCCTCATGTGTAATAGACAAAGCACTTCATGGATCAAGAGCATAGATGGTATACTAGTGAGGTGCTTCAATTCATCATACTTTCAGATAAGGGGTATATTTATGCCCACCAAGGGTCACTTATTAGCAAGGATCATAGAGGTTATTGTTGGATAAGGTGTTGGGGCATGTTCAGTGCTCTCTGTGTTGCGTTGTTGATTGGATGACTTAGGCTAAGCACTAGAGAACTGAGGTAGAGCCTTGGTTGGCCACTGTTGAGTGCTAGTATGATATGGATGGGCTATATGATCAACCAATATGGTCATCTATAGAGGTTTACTTAGTTATGTAGCTAGAGAGGACTATTCTTGTTGAGCCCTAAGTGAGGCTTACTGTCTATTCTCAATGGCATGGATAGTCCCTTCTAAAGCATTAACTTAGAAATATTTCATACTGGTATGGTTCCTAACTTTACTTTAATGGAATCAGCTATATGTGCCTAAAGGGGCTATGTGGAGTTCATCGTCACTAAGTACTACACGACGATGCACCATCCTAACATAATTCACAAAAGCATACTCTTTTTCTTCATCAGTGGAATATTGTAGGACATGATTAATTCTAGGGGATTCTCCAAATTTGGGGGGCATGGAGTCTCCGAGAGTGTGGGATGGTTTTGGCACTGGTGGGGGACTCTGATTTACCTAGCATCATCAGTGCCTTTTCTTTTGATATTTAGAAGGCTATGATGTGAATGGGGTGGATAGAGAGGACATGGTGACTAAAATAGGTTTTGTTCTTCTCAAATGGGAATAGATAATATCTTGGGTGAAAGTGAATGTATTATGATCTATCTATTAATTTTACTTTTTATACCTCAACCAGGAACCTATTCCCATTCATTAGAGTCTTCATCGTCATTATTGGTGGTTATAGAGACATATTCCACCTATGTCAAGACATCACCCAACTCAAATAGGACACAGTCTACCTGGTCCTGAAGCCAATATTTTAATATTAATAAATCCACAGTTTTGTGTCCAAGGACACTATGGAATAGGCAATAGTTGGCACAATCAATGTTTACAGCTTCCTAGGGCCTTCCAAATTCAAGAAACTTTGAGATGTTATTTTCTAGGGCATAGATAAAATACCTAGAGACCTATGTATACTTGAAGGAGTAGACCTTGTTATTCCATCATAAAAAAGAAATTATGGGTTCAAATCCCTGATGGGGGGATTTGGTTATATTCTCATGGTGAGACTATGTTTGGAGGGGCCTATCATATGGAGGTTCATGGAGGAAGACTAGTTGTGGGGCCTAATTTTGTATGGTGATGGATTTTTCTACATTCATAGGATTTCTAATGGGGGATGGAAGAGGTAATGAGTGTGACTCTTAATTATTCCACTAAAAGGCTTCTTTTAGGCATTGAGCTCTTTTAGTGAATTCTCAAAATCCACCTAGATATCTCACGGAGATGAGGGTAGGGATCAGCTAATCCTAAACATTCTTCACACAAATACCCAATAACTATTCTTGGGAAATATACACATCAAGGGAGTATGTGATTCCCTTCCATTAGGAAATGAAGTCATTAACTCACTCATCATTATTATGCTTGCATTTAGATAGGTTAGTGATGTTATTCTTACACAAGGTGGAGATAAATTGGTATAGGAACTACATGTGATGATCTTCCCAACCGACAATGGATCCTAAGGCTATTTGACTATAACAAATGAAGGTTGGTCCTTCCAATATCTAGATGAAACATTGAATCTTGGATACCTCCTATTATTTTGGAGTTCTCATCATCTGGATACATCATGCAGCGAAGTGGGATATATGCTACAATAGATCTCTTATCCCATGGAATAGGGTGAATCTTGGATTATCAAACTCTAGGGGTGGAAAATCATGTTCCACCCATACTAGATTTAGATTCTATTCAGGTGGAATCAAAACATGCTACATCTTTAAAGCCTCAAGATAGGCAGTGATAGCAGCTATCACATCATCTTGGTGAGGGTTGGTGGTCATTGATGCCTTGAGCGACCTGCTGGCTTGAGAGGAAAAGTGATCATAGTCCCAAGGTGGAAAGTCATGCTACTCGAGTAGGGTAGGAAAGTCATATATTATCCATTTTCTAGAGCTTCCAAGCTCTACCCTGATTGGGTGCACAGATCCACCCACCTTAACTCTAGATGTCTGACTAAGAAGAACTAGGTGTTTGGATGAAGGATGACAAGGGTTCCCTCTGATATTATCTCACTCTGGGGGTTGTTTATCTAGGATATCAGTGGTGATCCTCTTGTATCCCTCAAACTACTATAGTAAAGTATACAACCTGGCATTTGAATCGGATTCTAGTGCATCCTTAGATTGACCTATAGGATCAATGATTCTCTTTACCTTATTGATAGTTAACAAGTAGCTGATAATGCCTCAGTAGGGGGACTTCCGAGTCCTAGAACCTATCTTCGTTGACATGTGTGAGCACCTATCGAAAGAACTATCTGATATTGTGTCTCTCCTTGGGGTGGACTTTCTTTATCATGATTTTTTTCATTTACCTAGTTTCTCTGATCATCTAGGGTATTTATTGTGATTAAATTCATGGTGGTAGTAGTTTGAGGGTAACTTCCATCATCAGCTAGTAGGTCATCCTGGAAATCTTGTTATTACCACAGAAGGGGGTTGAGGTGGAGGGAAGTGTATTTCCCCTAGCCTCTAATCTTCACATGGGGAGGTTTCTCCTATATGAACCATTGGATCATGGTTGGGCTCTTGATGAAGCTCCTTGGAAAACATAGGCAGTATTCATATGATTTGGGGAATTGGTTCACTAGGAGTGCAGTGATATCAACCTTTTAGAACTTTTGATGGATGGCCTCTATTTTGGCAGAGTCATGACACATAATCCTCAATGAGGAATTATAGAATGGAAAAGCACAAGGTATTAGGTGTCCAAAATATGACTGATAGTTGGTTTGGTGGCCAGGATATCCCACAAGATCCCCTTATGCTCACTATTTTGGGGTAATCCTCTTCTTGATCACCCTAGGCTCTAATTAGTGATAGTCAAGAGATCGAGGGTGGTAGTGATGTTGACCTACTCTAATATTGATTTTCTAGTAGTGGGCCATCACATGGGTAATTGTCCTTAGAATAATGGTGGTGGGGCCAAATTCATGACCATGTACATATATGATGGGGTATCTATGGCCTCTTTCTACCTCTGTGGCTCAACAAAATGTTTACCATCATTCGAGGGGGACAATCTCAATCATGATGTTACCCTTACTTCCAAGGTGGAGGTAGAGAGGGGGGAAGTTGACAAAAATAGGGATGGTTTCATAGAGATCCCTTGAAAGGAATCCAAGATATCCTCAATAGGAAAGTAACTATATAGAGATATGGGGACCTTGTAAACATTAGCCTCAAGAATGGTTAGCCTCAATTGATGGGATCCTACCTTAACCTCTAATGGTGGCAGTGGAGGTTTTTTCATCAAGTCATTCATCATATTTAGCTCTAAGATGTCTATGATGACAGGATGTTTCCCCTATTCCTACCTTTGATGGCATAGAATTTACCTAAGCACAAGCCTCTTTGAGTCACAAGGATTTCTCCCACATTCATTATGGACAACACCATGAGTAGGGCCTCCATAGTGGTTGTATTCTCTCTTTCCCTAGGATAGATATTTAGGGTAGGGGAAGTCTTTAGTATAGTGAGGACCTTTTTGTTAGTTAATGGTGTTATAGGGAGGACCTATATAGTGAAATTATTCATCATGGGATGGACCATGATGGTTTAGAGTGACGTTTATGATAGGGAGAGTCAACATGACCTTCCTGATAATCAACTAGGGTCTCGATCCCAATTGAGTGAATAGTTTCCCCTGTGTAGTGGTTATGAGGAAAATTGTAGGTGTGTCGATGGTGGAAAGGTTCATTGAAGTTATTAGAGAGGTCTCATATTATACAAGGTTTATGGACTACCCCTAGAATCGATACTAGGTATTCTGGATCGAGTCCAAGGGATCGGGGATAGGGTTAGCTTTATCATTATCCTATAGAGCTGATCTTCATTATCAGTGTGATTGGGTGAGAGATCTCCTAAGTGAATCCTAAGGACAATCATGATGGGTGTGACCTGTACATCCCCTACCTCCTTGACGTAGGGGAGTGAGCTATCAAAACATTCTAGGTATAGGCTCTTAAAATGGTTCATCTTTGTGACAGGGGGTATTACCCCTAAGTGTCCCTTGAGGGTGGTGGTGGCAGCATGGTGCCACAACTTCCAGGTCCTTCCAGAACATGTCTCAAGTTGGGATGACCCCTTCCTGCTTATATTGATGAACAAGGGAATTGATAAACCTCTTTTGGATGATCTCGTATGGAGAGATGGGGTGAGTAATCTTGGTCACTATGGGAGTGGTGTTCATCATTTCAAGATCATGGTTGTGTGCGATTTTCACACCATCGGCCCTCCTAGCCCCAGGCCTGCTGGCGGGGGGTCGTCAAGAATTTTCCATAGCTTGTGTCATTTAGGATACATGAGGTCAAACATTAATACATGTATGATTAAATCAATTATCAATGCACCCAATATTATTCATCCTCTCCAAGGTAGAGAATGGATCTATGTCGATGATGCCTTAGATTGGGGATGCCCAACATTTTTCATTTTCCCCCAGTTATAGAAGAAGAGTTTCATGTCAAACTCACCATTTTGTTTAGTGAAGTATGACACTGGAAATGTATGGATTTAGTGATGTCCAAAAATGATGATATCTAATGTTACTCATCTTCTCATGGTTGAAGGAAAAGTGATTCATGTCAAGTTCACCATTTTGTTTTTTGATGATTCCATCAGAGCATGCATTGGGGTGATGATGTTATTTCATTATATATCCTAGAGTGGTATGCATCCTTAGACTATCCATGTACTCTCCAATGTGGTTTCCCTACATTCCTACTTTCCAAAGGTAGGTGGCCTCTACCACCAAGTTTTATGATATTGGCTCCTTGATTGAAACTGGATGATGGGATGTTTATTCCTCTTTTCATGGATTCCTACTTGGATTTTTCCACCTATTCTAGGTCTCACTCATATATTTGAGACATGTTCATGAATCTCATTCATGGTGCCATCTCAAGGTGGGAACCAGTTAATTACATTGCTTGTTGTTATGATAGGGTAGCTAATCGTGGTCAGAGCCAATAGTGACATTGGACATGTTTGGACATCTGTGGACATTGGGTGTGTTAAGAATCTGTAAAATTATTCCTCTTTCAAAGTTGAGGCCATATCATATTTTAGGCATATTAGGTTCAAAACTCAAGGCATCCTATGTCTGTTATGGGGAAACTTACACAAGGGGAATAAGGTATCCAAGGCTCATTACCTCAAGCATCCTATATTTTTCAGATAGGGAAAATCACATTTATTATGTGTTATATGAGGAATATAGAACTTTTCATTCCAGATAAATCATGATCTTCACATAGGGATTCCTAGGATTATCACCTAGGGCATCACATGATTGTTACATGTGGTAGAGGTTCTAGTGCATATGAAGGAGTGATAGGTTTAAGGTCTTGTAGGGACACGATCATATGTTTAAAGTCTTGTGGGGACATGTTCATCAGTTTTAAAGTCTTATGGGAATGTGGTCATGGGTTTAAAGTCTTGTGGTAACATGGTCATAGGTTTAAAGTGTTGTGGGGATGTGGTCATGGGTTTAAAGTCTTGTGGGAATGTTTCCCATGTATGCTTGTCATGCATTGGTCCAAAAGTGGATTAGTGCCACATGGAGATTTCAAGGCCCATTAGGGACCTCAAGTTTGGATATTGAGTGGTTGAGAGTACCCCTAGGGGGATGATCACACTTTGGGGTTATCGCCTCCTAGGGGGAAGACAAACGAATTTGTGATGGTGTTAAGATTGAACCTTAGGGAGGCATCCCACATACCCCACTAGGAGATAGGGATCAAACCCCACTTAGTTTGAGTACATAGTTTAAGGTCATATAGTATGACTCGTCAATGTAGTTTAATTTCATACGGTAAGGATGCTTATGCCATGGAATAATCGTTAACAAGGGATGGTGTGGGTATTATTTACAGAAGATTCATGGAATATAAGGGATCATATCATACTTATTACATGAGGAATCCTATGTTTTTCACATAGGATAAGGATATAGTTTAATGTCATGTGCTGAGGATGATTTTGTGTAGTTTATCATCGTGAAAATAGAACTTTTTCATTAAGTTTAACATTGTGTGACTATAATGTTTTCAAGTCATTTACTTTCATGAAACTAGGATGGGGATGTTGTACAGTTTAAAGCCTTGTATCTTATATGTGGGTGTTGGGACTCACGCATGGGGGAGGCCATTCCCAAGTTGGGTTCATATGGATCTCACATGACCTTAAAGGGAAAATAAAGTCACTTACCTTTAAGATTCCGCCATTTTTGGGGTTGTAGGAAGGGGTCCTAATATTAGGTTTCTTATGATTAGAAAAAGGAGGTAATGATATTGTAGAGGGAATTCTTGAAACAAAGGTTCTTGACATAAGTGTTGATGATACTGGTCATGCGGGTATGGTTTTCACAAATTAACTTGGTCCGGATGGGTGCGGGGAACCTGAGCACTCAACTTGTGTGCAATTATGTCTGGAAGAAGGAGTAATTGGTTCATAGACCTGAGGGGGTGTGTCACACAACTTTATAGTTACACGCACCTTGAGAATTGTATGAGAAACAGGCTTTATCATAATGAAGGAGTATGGATTCATAGGGCATAGTTTCACGTAAGTTTTGGGGTTGCACGAAGCTTAGGGTTGTGAAAATTAAATTCATCTTGTGCGAACCCTCCCTAAAATCAATGGAAGTTTCATGAGGACATATCTAACATATTTTTAAGTTTCTTTGGGCCTATGTGAGGTTTTTATTTCAATTTTTCTACCTATATAAATCCATGGTAGTTTAAAGTTGTGCGAGTTAGTGAAAGACTCAGTTGTGCGAATGAGAACTTAATGCTTAAACTTTTAGAGGTATGTACTTGAAAATGGGGGTTGATGCTATATTTATAGACAAATTTTCTATCCATGCACTCAGTCATGCAACTTCAGTCATGTCACATAACTTGTGGTTGGTTAGTGTAACTATGGGTTGTGCAACTCTCAGGCTTTTACTACTATAGAATGATTGTATAAAGTAATGATTTTACATCACCTTTCTATCAAAAGGGACTTTTGTTACAAAATTAGGGTTTTTCAAGTAAAAAAATTGAGCATGGCCTTCTCCATTTGTTTTTAGGGATTTTTCAGTATCCATGCAAGTTGGGGTGGTTGAAGTCTCCTTTTTCGCTCTATTGATTTGTGCAGAAAAATAAGGAATTGTGATCAATGAATTAACATTGAGTGTACTAAATCCTTTGGATATGTAATGGTGCATTGGGATGATTTGTGTCCTTGTTTTAGAAAAAACACACTTTCTAAAGGTTGAGACTCATTTTCAGCTCCAACACAATCCACAACTAGCATAATACATTTTACTCTAAAACTTTATTTGAAACATTTAAAAATAATAATTATAATAACAAAAATAATAACAATACCAATCAAAAATTTCTTTAGAAAATACCAAATAGACCTTTAAATTATACTTTAGAAATCAAAGCTAAAATTTTCCTTTGAAATTTTGTTTGAAAACCAAATTTAAACATCAAATTTAAATTCCAAAGATTCCATTTATCATTATACACATATACATTTATATTTATATATATATACATATCTCAATGCACATATTCACATATTCTCATGTGAATTTTTATATATGTATACATATATATACACACCCTTACATATGTGTATAAGCACCAGATAAAGCATGAGACATTTTTATATCAGTCATAAGTGAATTGCATAAGAATGAAATAAGTGGACTTAATAAAATTGATGAGATAAGGAAATATCAACCAATTTAACCTCTTAAACTCATATAAAAACACATACAACTATATAAGTAATCCCAAAAAATATTAAAACACTAGAATTCCATATAAAAACTACCACAAGTATTTTATAGGTAAAAAATATAACTATTATTTAAGTGAAAATATATAATAGAGGAAAATTCATAATAACACATTTAGAAATCAACCATAATCTCTAAAAAATTTAATCAATATGTATATATCACTACTACAAATAAGGATTTTAAAAGCACTAGAAACCGCTTTTAACAGTGCTAAAAATCACTATTAATCGCAGCGAAGATAAAGGGGGTCCCCTTTAACAGTGCTAAAAAAGTGCTAATAAATACCCCCCCTTTATCAGTGCTCAAAATTGCACTGATAAAGGCCTAGTTTCCTATGATGTGCTATTTATTTAATAGAACACCCATCACCTGCACACCTACACACTTGCACAAAATAGCACCTGCACACAAACAAAGCACAGAAGAATGAAACAGCGCACACAAGAGTTTCACAAACAATGACATATACATTTACTTGACATCATGAATACAAAAAAAAACACACTATTATATACATTTCAAACAATGTTTTATATGGTTACAATTATAATTATCCAACAAATAGTTAAAAACATTAATGTTTCATCCTTTGGCATCCATGATCCCCTCTCAAAAAATTTTGTCCATGATATTAGTTGCTGAACAAAGCATCTGAACTCAAGAAAAAAAGTCCACCTATATAAGAAAACAAATATTACGTTAGTAATATAATAATGAAATAAATTAAACATTAATATGAAATAATGCATTAATAAAATTTCAATTTTTAATAAAAAAAGACACATTTGGAGTTATACCAGTCACAACGTGCATCTTATTGAGGTGGGATTGATTCTTACATATCACAAATGAGTCATAGATCATTGTTTTCAAATATTAAAACAATATGAATGGGTTTTCTCAATTTTGAGTATGTCACTTGTTTATTTACTGAAATTGATATAAAATTTAAATGAAACATTTGGATTTATATCAGTCACATCATTTGTCATATTAAGGTGAGGTTGATTCCTACATGTCACAAATGACTGATGGATCGTTTTCCTAAAGTATCAAAACAATTTGATTGTGTTTTCTCAGTTTGCAGTATGTCACTTGTGTTTTTTTCTAAAATTAATGTCAATTTTAAATAAAAAGAGACACTTTGAGTCATACCAGTCGTATTGTGTATTGAATTAAGGTGATTTGGATTCCAACATGTCACAAATCAGTTATGGATCATTTTATTAAAGTATAAAAACAATCTGAATGTGTTTGCTCAATTTGTTGTATGTCAGTTTTGTTTTTTTACTAAAATGTCATTTCAAACTAGAAACACGCATTTTGAGTCATATTGGTCACATCATGAATTGGTTTGATATGAAACTACTTCATACACATCACAAAGAACTTATGAATCATTGTCCTAAATTATTAATACAATTGGAGTGGGTTTTCTTAGTTTTCAATGAGTGACATGTTTTGAGCTAAAATGTCAATTTTAAACTGATAACATGCACTTTTAGATATATCAGTCACACTATGTGTCGGATTGAGGTATGGTTGATTCCTACATGTCACAAATAATTTATGGATAATTTTCCTCAAGTATCAAAACAATCTGAATGTGTTTGCTCAGTTTGTAGTATGTCACTTGTGTTTTTTTCTAAAATTAATGTCAATTTTAAATAAAAAGAGACACTTTGAGTCATACTAGTCGAATTGTGTGTTGAATTGAGGTGTGGTTGATTCCTATATGTCACAAATGACTTATGGATCATTGTTTTAAAGTATCAAAACAATATGAATTTTTTTGATCAGTTTGTAGTATGTCAGTTGTGTTTTTTTACTAAAATGTCATTTCAAACTGGAAACACGCATTTTGAGTTATATCGGTCGCATAGTGTGTTGGTTTGATATTATACTACTTCATACACATCATAAATAACTTATGAATCATTATCTTAAATTATGAATACAATTGGAGTAGGTTTTCTTGGTTTTTAGTGAGTGACATGTTCTGAGCTAAAATGTTAATTTTAAACTGATAACAGACACTTTTAGCCATACCGGTCACATTGTGCATCGGATTGAGGTTTGGTTGATTCTTACATATCACAAATGACTCATGGATAATTTTTATAAAGTATCAAAACAATCCAAAAACGTTTTCTTAGTTTTTAGTATGTCACTTGTGTTTTTTTCTAAAATTAATGTCAATTTTAAATAAAAAGATACACTTTCAGTCATACCAGTCGCATTGTGCATTTAATTGAGGTGTGTTAGATTCTTACATGTCACAAATGACTTATGTATCATTTTTTAAAAGTATAAAAACAATCAGAATATGTTTTCTCAGTTTGTAGTATGTCAGTTGTGTTTTTTTACTAAAATGTCATTTCAAACTGGAAACATGTTGTTTGAGTCATACCAGTCGCATCATGAATTGGTTTGATATGAGACTTCTTCATACATGTCAAAAAGAAATTATATATAATTATACTAAATTATGAAGATAATTGGAGTGGATTTTCTTGGTTTTTAGTGAGTGACACATTTTGAGCTAAAATGTTAATTTTAAATTGATAACGAACACTTTTATCCATACCAGTCACACCGTGCATAATATTGAGGTGTCGTTGATTCATAAACATAATAAATGACTCATGGATCATTTTCCTAAAGTATAAAAACAATC
This sequence comes from Viscum album, assembly GCA_963277665.1. Taxonomy (NCBI): domain Eukaryota; kingdom Viridiplantae; phylum Streptophyta; class Magnoliopsida; order Santalales; family Viscaceae; genus Viscum; species Viscum album. The sequence continues at coordinate 1,999,799,083 of OY728150.1, read as the reverse complement.
TGAATACATTTTATCAGTTTTCAGTATGTCACTTGTGTTTTTTTCTAAAATTAATGTCAATTTTAAATAAAAAAAGACACTTTGAGTCATACTAGCCGCATTGTGCGTTTAATTGAGGTGCGGTAAATTCCTACATGTCAAAAATGAATTATTTATAATTGTTCTAAAGTACCAAAACAATCCAAATGTGTGTTCTCAATTTGTATCATGTCAGTTGTGTTTTTTTACTAAAATGTCATTTCAAACTAGAAACACACATTTTGAGTCATACCAGTCGCATCATGAGTTGGTATTATATGAGACTAATTTATACAAGTCATAAAGAACTTATGAATCGTTATCCTAAATTATGAAGACAATTGGATAGGGTTTTCTTGGTTTCAATTGAGTGACATGTTTTGAGCTACAATGTAAATTTTAAACTCATAACAGACACTTTTCGCCATAACGGTCACATTGTGCATCGGATTGAGGTGAGATTTATTCTTACATATCAAAAATGACTCATGGATCGTTTTCCTAAAGTATCAAAACAATCCAAATACGTTTTCTCGGTTTTTAGTATGTCACTTGTGTTTTTTTCTAAAATTAATGTCAATTTTAAATAAAAAAAGACACTTTGAGTCATACCAATAGAATTGTGAATTTAATTGAGGTATGTTTGATTCCTACATGTCACAAATGACTTATGTATAATTTTTCTAAAGTATAAAAACAATCCAAATGTGTTTGATCAGTTTGTAGTATGTCAGTTGTGTTTTTTTTTACTAAAATGTCATTTCAAACTGGAAACACCCATTTTGAGTCTTACTGATCACATCGTGCATTGGTTTGATATGAGACTACTTAATACACAAAAAAAAGAACTTATAAATCATTATCCTAAATTATTAAGACAATTGGAGTGGGTTTTATTGGTTTTCAGTGAGTGACACATTTTGAGCAAAAATGTGAATTTTAAACTGATAACAGACACTTTTAGCCATATCGGTCACACCAATCGTCAGATTGAGGTAGATCTAATTATTACATGTCACAAATTACTCATGGATTATTTTAATAAAGTATAAAAACAATTAGAATACGTTTTCTAAATTTTCAGTATGTCACTTGTGTTTTTTTCTAAAATTAATGTCAATTTTAAATAAAAAGAGACACATTGAGTCATAGTAGTCACATTGTGCATTGAATTGAGGTGAGGTCAATTACTACATCTCAAAAAATGACTTATGTATAGTTTTATTAAAGTATCAAAACAATCCGAATGTTTTTTATTAGTTTGTAGTATGTCAGTTGTGTTTTTTTACTAAAATGTCATTTCAAACTAGAAACACACATTTTGAGTTATACTGATCGCATAATGTGTTGGTTTGATATGAGACTGCTTCATACACATCAAAAATAAATTATGAATATTTATCCTAAATTATAAAAACAATTGGATTGGGTTTTATTGGTTTTTAGTGAGTGCACGTTTTGAGCTAAAATGTCAATTTTAAACTGATAATAGACACTTTTAGCCATACCAGTCACATCGTGCATCGGATTGAGGTGGGGACGATTCATACACATCAAAAATGACTCATAGATCATTTTCCTTAAGTATAAAAACAATAATAATTCTTTTTCTTGGTTTTTAGTATGTCACTTGTGTTTTTTTCTAAAATTAATGTCAATTTTAAATAAAAAGAGACACTTTGAGTCATACCAGTCGCATTGTACATTGAATTGAAGTGCGGTCAATTAATACAGGACAAAAGTGAATTATGGATCATTTTCTTAAAGTATCAAAACAATTGGAATGCGTTTACTCAGTTTTTAGTATGTCACTTGTTCTTTTTACTAAAAATAATGTCAATTTTAAATAAAAAGAGACACTTTGAGTCATATCAGTTGCATCGTGTGTTGTATCGAGGTGGTATTGATTCCTACACATTTCAAATGACTTATGAATCATCTCCCTAAAGTATCAAAACAAATGAATTCATTTTCTTGATTTTGAATAGGTTAGTTACTATGATACCAACTATAATGACCTAAACATTTCATACATTGATATCACATATGAGTAGATTAATATTCCTTACATAAAAGAAATAAATTAAACATAAATATTAAATAATGCATTAATTCTATGGAAAATGATTTTACTGTGAAAAAATCAAAATTACCTCTGTGATTAATCAGACACATCATTGTTGCTCTTCCTACAAAGGCATGTCACAAGAATAGAAATCTTCTAAAATAAATGAACCCTTCAAGGAATAATGAAAATAAAATCAATATTTTATTATATAATTTTTTGTTAAAATAGAGATATTATATCCTAACATTACCTTTACATCTTTCCAAAGGGTTTATTTGATCCTAATATAACCTAATAACAAAACTAATGATTCTTTGTACACTTCACTACTATTGGTTAACTATCTCTTAGCATAGAATTTGATCTGAAATTCTGATCGGGCGTCCCTATGATGATCTCATCGGAAACCATCACTATGATATCACCATTCAATGTTCACTTTTCCTTCTCTTTGAGCACCCGTTTACCTAGTAAATGGGTGCAGGAAGAGAAGGAAAAGTGAATGTTGAATGGTGATATCATATAGATGGTTTCGGATGAGATCATCACAGGGACGCGGGATTAGAAGTTCAAATCAGATGCTATACTAAGCGGTAATTAACAAATATTAGTGAAGAATCCTTAGTTTTGTTATTAAATTTGTGATTGATGCACAACCAATATTCTTCCAACACACTACATTAGTAGAAAGAGAAGCATAAATGAACAAAATACAGAATATAAATGATCTATGCCATAATAGTTTAGGTCTAGTGCTTTTGGAAACATGGAAACATAAAGAACTAGTTCATAAGAGTCTCTCATTAAGTTATTATTTACTAGAAAGACAAATCATTTCTAAAACCATTCTTCATAACCTAAGGATATGAAACATAAGAAAGGGTGATCATAGATGCTCAATAAGTGTAAACAATGGAGATATCAATGATCATATAAGGATAACATAGGTAGTAGGAATTCACCTCCATCTTATTTGTGTAGAATCTTCCATCAGGTATGGTGCCCATTCATTTCTAAACACATCTATATCATCTTGTGAATATGATTTTTTGTGATAGTCATGGTAGTACTGAAAAAATATAAATACACAAAGGATTAATAAATATTTTAAATGAACTAGTAATTATTTTCAAAAATACCTCTTCAAGGATGCTAGTTTGTTGATGAAATATAATCTCTTTTATAAATTTAAAAACATAATAACCACAGTCCTTTACGTTTGTTTATTTTGGAAACTATAGAAACATCGAGAAAAATAATTAATTTTTTTTATATGTGTTTGGATAGTTAAATATTATTATATATACCATGATACTTGTCCAGTTGTGGAAATCGTGGGCATTATTGTCCTTAGGACCTGGATTCATTCCATGAAGTAGATGATATTGATGCACCACCCTATCATAATAGGATCCTCATTAAAATATAATATAAATTATATAACTATATTTATAGTTCTAAAATGTTGGATCTAGTGTATTATAAATTGACAAACGCCATCATGCGTGACTGGTTTGTTGGATATCCATGCATTGAATCCAGAAAATAAATCTTTGGAGTATCTAAATTGACTGCAATGAGCATCCAATACTGCCTAAAAACACAAAAAGGAATAATTAATGAAATAAATTAAAATATAGTTGATATGATTAAATTGTAAAGATTTACCCCTGCATCATTGGTATTAAAAAGAGTCTATCATCAGTAATTTTGTTTTCAAACGATTTGATCAGGGATGACACTATTTCACCCTCTTTATCGGAATTTATTTCTTCTTTTGAGGAGGTGATGTGAGGAATAATGAGTCTAAATTTTTATTCATATAGAAATACCTTCAATTGTTTTTCATATTTACACCTACAAGAAATATGAAATGTATTTAGTCATAATTATCATAACATATCAGCTTTTTTAAAATCAAATCATGAAAACATACCTCATGTATACATTTACAACTGAGGTGCCTATCCATTCATACTTGAGGATTTCATTTACATTTTCATCACTAAATTAATATTATTCTTCCCCTTCGTACATATTTTTTTCAAAATCAACTATATGAGTATTTCCATCTATCAAATTTGTATCCATATGATCCTACAATGATATTAAATGTGGATATAGAATGGGTGGGGTGAAGGTGCTCTCAGTAGATCATTTCGATCGGTTGGTTGACCCTTGAGATAATTTTGAGCCGATCTTTAATTTCACCCCCTTCCATTTGTAGTTCTATAATAACATTTATCGGTTTAGACCTTTTTTAATTAAATGTTAAAGGTTCATCTTGAAAAATAAATTATAAATTAATACCTCCTTTTCAACATGTTTATTTACAAGAATTGACGGCCATGCGATGAATATTCCAACAGCTTGTTCGACCATATGAATGTCATCATCATCATTTGGAACAGGTAGATCAGAGCTCGACACATGAGTTACATTAATAGACACTCTGACATGATCTGTTGTAAGTGGTCTGTTGTGTAGCATGTTGTTCTGCATATTGAACATCGTATCCCTCACTACAAGGCGATAAGTGGGAGTTGATATATATATATATATATCACATTCATTTTCAACTTATATAATATCAGTATAGTAAAGTTATCAGTGTATATGTGATTCACATTTCACAGAAACAATTATTAGAACATTGATTACCTCATCTAAGTCAGGTTTTTTAGGGGAATGGATTTCCTCAAAACTGGTGGGGGTGGGGCGGGATCTTCATGCATAGGTTGTTCTTGAGTTGTTTCTTATCTTTTCCTCCCCCTATAAAACTTTTCTATCAGCTCTCTCTGGTATTGTAATTATTCTTGAAACATAAATAATTTTTCTCTCATCTTTTTCATTTCCTCAATTTGATTTTCCACTTGTTTTTATTTCTGAAAATATGTTCGGGGTGTCACCCCAAAACCTGCACCTCTAACACAGCCATACTGTTTTGGCTACTTCAAGGCTGCTAAAATTATGTCTGAATCTGGTGCGGGAGTTGTTTATTTCTATGATTATGTCAAATAGAAAATATAGGAAAATAAGTAATCATTGTTATGTAATAGTGATTTAAAGAAAAAAAATTATATTATTTCATACTTACACATGTTTCCCACACTTTTTTATGTTTTAATTTATCAGTATCCCCTCTTTATTTACACAAGACTCTTTCCATAGCATATAGTATGAGATAGAAGTGGCTTTCGATTACAATTCATCAATCTGCATATAAATAGAGTAGCATGGTTATGGTGTTGTTTTATGTCACATAAAAGTATTACGGTATATTTAAAATACATACCAATTTTTTCTCAAGTGAAACGCACCCCATCCTTACTTTATGGTAGGGGTATGCTGGTTTTGCTGCTTGTTCCTTATTTTCAGAACTCAGTTGTTGTTTTATAAATAAAAAATTGTCAATAAAAGTTATGAATACAAGCAACGTCAAACTTATTACTAGACACAATATACCTAAAAAGCCTACTCCGCATGATGGATACTAAACACATCCCACACTCCTTGGGATATCAAGTGTGCATAAAGAGGATGTGGGTGCAGCTTTATTTTTTCTTCAATATCTTTAAGATGATATTTTGTTAAAATTGTGTGGAAGTATCTATGAATCCTTCCTATAACTCTTAATACATATTCCTTGTGAGAGGCATCTACTATAAATGCACTCTACAATGGATGATGTAGAGTAAGTCAATGTTTTAGTATTTTATTTTATTTTAATAAATTAAAGAAATGATATCATAATTTTACCATAATATCTTCCCATGTTAGTCTCTTAAGCCTGGTGACAACATGGTTCCATGACTGTACATCAATCAGCGCGCGTTGTCGAGTGAAAATTACAATGTAGCTACTAAACATGGATTTGTTGGGGTTAATATACTATCCTCGCTTATTCCATCCCACCTTAAATTTGATGCCTTTTTCTTTTTCCTTAAGAATTTTGGCTAACACTATAAAACTACAGTGCTCTTTTTTTTACGCTGCCAGGGTTTCATTACCTACCATTTCCTCAGTTTCAGAATCATCATTATGTTCCTCTAGAGCGCTAGAATTGGAACTGGGACTAGCAACAATAGGTTGAGAAACCTGTTGTACCTCAACACTGGGAACAACAGCAATAGGTTGAGAAACATGTTGTTCCTCTACATTGGGACTAGCAATAGCAGGTTGAGAGACCTGTTGTGCCTCAAGATTGGGCGCATCAGTAGGTGAAGAAGTCATTATCTGTAGAAGTGGTTTAACATTTAATTTATATTACATAAAAGCAGTAACAAATAGATAATAACATGTGGTAACATAGTGTATATTACAATAAAAAAATAACATGATTGTTGAACTCTCTTTTTTTTAAAGCCTGAAGAGATTTGACCCCTCTATCAACTATATAAATCCCTTCATTGTGGTCTTCTATGAAATACAAAATGTTGTCTACCTTGGTACCATTGAAACATGACTATAAAGTCCCAATGAAAGGGTCATCCTCCATTGAATTTTCATCTGAACCTTTAGTTGTTTTGGTCGATAACAGAACAATTGACCAGTTTCGGTTTGTGGGATCTGGAACATAAAATACTTGTACTACTTTTGATGCCATTATAAATAGTTCATATTTCTCCCCTTCCTTAATGAAATAAAATTTCATGAATCCCAATTCATCTATTTTAACGTCACTTCTATTATCAACCCACTTTCATTTAAAAATCAGTACTTGTAATTTCATATAATCCAACTCTCATATTTGTTTGATGATTACAAATTATAACATATTCGCATAAATTGGATTTATGTCCTTAGCACCATAAACATGCATCACTTCATCTACAAGTGTAACCCCACTATTCTACACGGTACTATCTTCATCAGGTTCATTAGTATAGAATGTATAACCATTAACTACATAAGCATTATAAGATAATACATACACACTTGGTCCTCTGGCTAGCCATTGAAGTCATTCTGAAATTGAGTCTGGATTTTCATCTAAATTCTTAAAAATATGGTCTCAAAACCATATTATAAACTATCAATTATGTGTATCTAATATCCATTTTTCAGCCCTAGATGGATTCAAATGCCTAAGATTTTTTTTTTTGGGTTTGAACATATGGGTCAACGTTGAAATAGTTATACAAAATGTAAAGGTGGGTCTGATCTCGATTTGTAATATTGATAACCTCTCTTCCAAAAATTCCTTCACCCTCAAGCCACCCAGTGTTATGAGATTTCGGTAGGCCAATGTTTTCCACACCAGACAGGTATTCGGTACAGAATTCAACTGCTTCCTCAACAATATATCACTCTGAAATACAACCCTTTGGCTGACTTCTATTTTTGACATACCCTTTAAAAATCTTCATATACCATTCAATGGGGTACATCCATCTATAATATACTGGACCAAATAGTCGAATCTCTCTCACTAAGTGAACCATCAAATGAACCATAATATCAAATAATATTAGTGGGAAGAACATTTATAATTCACGTAATATGACAGAAATTTCTCTTTTTGTAGTTGTAAATTTCACCGGGTCTATAACTTTGTTGCATATAGCTTTGAAGATGGAAGAGATTCGTTAATTTATGGACGACATTCTTAGGAAAAATTCAACGTAAATATATAGGAATTAGATCTTGCATCAAAACATGGCAGTCATGTGATTTCAAACCCTTTAACTTTAAATTTCTCATTAACACAATGTTCTTTATATTTGATGAATACCCCTCTAAAACCTTTACATCATTCAAGAAGTTGCAAAACTGATATCTCTCCTTCTTGTAAAAAGTTTTCGAAGTAGGAGGAAGAAATTTTCATTTTTCACCCTTCATTAGTACCAACTCTTCTCGTATTCCCATCTCAACCATGTCAAAACTAGCCTTAATTCCATCCTTTGTTTTTTCAGGTGCATTTAGCAATGTGTCGATGCCACTATCACATGCATTTTTTTTCAACATGCATAACATCAAGAAAATTTCTAACATATAGACAATTCTAGTATGGTAATTTAAAAAAACGGATATCTTTTCCCAACTGGTTTTTGTAAGTTTTTTTTAAAACGGTTTAACAAAAGTAGTGTCCACATATTTAACTTTCTCAAAAAATTGATCACTTGTTAGTGGAGATGGTGTTGTACATTATTCTAAACTTTTATAAAATGATGTCATCCAAGATCAGTACTTATACCGTTGGGGTAGAAATCTATGATGTCTTAGAAACACAGTTTTTTATAAATGTTTCAACCTAATTGGCTATTTACCTTGTTCGCAAATGGGACACCCTTGAGTTCTTTTAATGCTATATCCCGACAAATTTCCATAATTAGGAAAGTCATTTATCATCTTGTACAACATGGATCTCAAATTAAAATCTTCATTTTTGTAAGAATCATACAATATAACACCTAAATCCGACAATAATTTCAAATCCTCCATCAATGGATCCAAATAAACATCAATATCATTACTTGGTTGTTTTGGTTCTGATATATGCATAGATAACATGGTGTATTTTCATTTCATGCATAACAATAGTGGTAAGTTATAATTTACCAACATAACCATCCATTTACTATGACTGTTGTTTTGAAAACCAAAAGGATTCACTTCATCTATAGATAATGCAAGACAAAGGTTTCTCATCTCATTTCTAAATTCAAGATACTCATGATCAATTCTCTTCCACTGAGGAGAGTCTGCCAGGTGATGTAGTTTCTCATCTTTAATTCTTATATCTACATTCCATGTCAATTTTTCTGTAGTCACCTCACTTCCATATAGGCACCTAAACGAATGATTGTAAATTACCATACAACTTTCGTAGTACTAGATTCATCTTTCTTGTATCGAGAATCATCACACTTTGGGCATTCTTTAAGTGATTTTTGGTCCTTGTTAAATAGTATACAGTCATTCGGGTAGGCATGTATTCTTTAAAATATCATACCCATTGAGCGTAACATTCTTTTGGCATTGTATGTTTGGATCAGAAGCTCATTATCTTCTGGTATAATGTCATTCGGGAGAGCAAGTAGTTACATAAAACTAGCGTCACTCCACCCATTTCCTTCTTTCAAATTATACAGCTTCGGTACGGCTGACAATGCTTTATATTTAGTGCAACCAGCATACAATGGCATCTTTTCACAACTCTATAACTTCTTAAAAAAATTTGGGCAATCATGAAGTTCATCTTCAACTATCCTTTTCATTTTTTTAATACGGTCTTCATCATCATTCACATCTATAATCACATCCTCCATATGGTCATATTCATTGTTCACCCTTGTAATCATATCAGATGATCCATAAAACGCAGTGATATCCCAGCCACTACCTACATTCGTTTTTCCCTGTGTTTATTTCAACATATATAACTTCAATATATTCCATGACAGATTAAGCATTCTTCAAACTCCTCTGGACTAATTTGTCTTGAATAACAACAATGTAAACACAAAAAAAGGGTTTGAGAAGGGTCATGTGCATGATCTTTTGCAAACTTGATAAACTTTTTCACGCCATATTCATACTTTTTTGTCAACCGATTGGAATTCATCCATTATTTATTCATATTCATCCTATTTGATTCAATAATATTAATATTTAACAAAATAATTACACAAAATATGTTCAACTAGGGTCATCATCCAACTATAATCAATGGAACTAGCTATGGTAAACAATACCCTTACCTATCCATGCATTACTCGGGACCAAAGTAGATCACACCCATATTCCCAACCACCTAATCAATGTAACTATCTATGATAATCCCTTTCAAAAGAATGTTTTAGTATCCCACATGTGATCTATATGCATTATTGTAAACCAGTTTTTTATTATTTCTCTATAAACATAATGTATCGAGTCAAGAACTATGGTACTAAATTAAGATATGGTATGATTTTCCATAGAGTGCTTGTGGGTGGAAGGATTCATTACATGTTTTGTTATGGTTATTTGACTAGGGTGTCTATAAAGTGTCCCATAGAGTTCTCTAGTGAAGTGGTTTTCTAAGATTCAGTGGAATTTCACTAGTAACGAAGTGGTGGTTCCATTGAAATGGGTAAGGTTTGGATTGATATTCAATGGTGGAGGAACTAAAACATGGGAAAAAATGGCATACCAATCATTCCAACAACCACAACACCATACAAACACACAATTGTGCTCACAGTCTCAACACCATACAAACCAAACAAACACAATTTCAAATTTTACAAAGCATTCCTTATTCAATTCCTCTTGTTAATTCAAGGGTTATCATAGAAGTTTTATCATTCTAGAGAATTCATTCATTATCCAAGTATACGTAAATTACCAATTTCTATATTCAAATGTTCAACAGGAACTAACCAACATACAATTCATTTAGTGCGCAAATAAGGACCACCAACGGCCACAATTTTCAGTGGGGCATTTAGCCCATAAAATTCACAACATAACCATCAATATCAAATAGTAATAACATGTGAATAATAGGAAACCAATGATTAAGAGAAGAAAATTCACCGCGAAGGTATCGTTTAGCGCACGGTGGAGGTGAGTTCGTGGTGGAGGAGAGGCACGCAACAGAGGAGATTTCCAACTAAAAAGAAAACATAAAATGAGAACTCATATGTTATACCTATCCAAAATAGGTCTAATGAGATTTAGGAATGGTACATGTCTGGTTAAACAATTTTATTGGTCAATAGTGGGAATTTAAAACACACAAATCATATAAAAGTGAAAAACGGGCTCTTGAGTTTCAAACACAGACACACCCAAACATTTCACAATTTTCAAAAGTTCCCTTATCCTTTCCAAACACACACCAAATAATTTCCATAAAAAATCCATCAAAACTCTAAAATGACGACACCTTTATAAAACAAACCAAAAAATTTATCAATAATTGTACAAACAAACCAAACAATTTATAAACAATTATATAAACAACTCAACCAGTTTATAAACAATTTTATAACAAGCTAACCAATTTATGAAAAAAAATTGTAGGCCAAACAAAGTATAAATAATTTTATAAGCAACCCAAGTCAATGTGAAAGTTACTTTGAAGTACAATGGCCTTCATGACATAATCCATTAAAACCTGTAATTATATTGTGACCACTGGATATTGCACCATCTACCACTGATTTTTAGTAATACTTCGCACAACTAATATTTCTTATCCTTCATTCCCTCTCAATATAGTTCAATCATGACACACATGCATCAGATTCGTTCTTCTAGTCATATGATCCCTTATATGCCAATAATCCTAATTCTGGAGCTTGAAACTATAAATACTTCCCATAACCCTGAAGCCCCCCATGTGAAACTCCCACACCCTTTAAAAAAACCCTCTACTTTTAGAAAATCTTCTTCTAAAGAATGTCCCACACACCTTCTAATCCTTTGTCCATATTGATCCATCGCATATGAAAGATTCTGAAAAACATGACACCAACTCCCACTCAATGGGAGTTCATTTATTTGAACCCATAATCCAAAGTCTAGACTCAATATTTGGTCTTGTAAAATCACTTGGAAACAAATTCATTCACCCCCTCCAAATATAGGTTATAGAAACCTCTAAAATTTGAACTTCTGTGAAATTGATCCTTTGATGTTCCATTGATAATACATGTGCTTGCTGTAATAGCCTTCAAGATAATTGTTTTATACTTCAAGCTAATGTCCCCACAAAATGGAACACTGAGATCCTCTAGGAGTAGCGAACCAATGAACTCCAATATCTAAATCTTCCACAATCATGTCATTAATCTACCAATATCATAATTTAAATGATCTTCTAAAAATGTCTAGAATTCCACTCGATGAACAGAACATGTTGCATGACACCTACAGCCAGAATACTTTTTATATCTAGGAAAAACCATGGTACTACCACCATCTTCTAGTGAAATTCTTCTGAAAACCTAATAAACAATCTGATCGTTAGAACCCAATAGTCTTCCGGCCAAAATCCTTTCGATTCTTTAAAAAACTACTCCACAAAAAAACTCTAAATTTTTTCCCTATCATCGATCACTACAACCAATTTTTATGACATAAAAAAGGAATATAAGCTTTGATACCACTTATTGTGGACAAGTCGAAATTTTAAGATCATCGATAGTTTTTACTAATGATTCTCCAACATAGTGGAACTTCATCTAAATGTCTCATATTAGCCACTAATAATTGCATCCCACATGACTTTAAATACTAAAACTGGGATGACCACACACCCTGACCACCAGACCTATTTTTCTTCCAACTTGGATTCCCTTAGTTTTAGTCATCTCAGTATCCTTATTTCAATGATCATACAAGTGAACAAGCATACATAGAATATATAAAAATGTGAGGACAATGTGTGAAGAACATTTTATATAGGGATTATTTGATTCATATTTTAATCTAATGTGTATGGTAGAACAAAAACATCACATTTTTATTCCATTGAAAAAAGAGAACATGAGTTACAAGGTAAAGTCAATTTTTAAAAACCCTACTTGGTTCTCTAGAGTATGTATCACCAATACCATCTTTCAATCATTTCATATCCTCTATGCTCCTTCTAGTGCTTTGAACATAGCCTTTTTAATTTCAATATATGGGAATCTTGATGTGCTTAAGTGTGCTCCTCTTACTATAGCCACCTACTTTCGATGCTTAGGCCTCATCAGTGTTGGTCAAATCATCTCTTACATTTATTTATACAATAATATATACTTACACATGTAGTTAATACCACTCTTTGAAGTGGTACTAAACTAATAATCCAGTAAAAACTTCCCTCATAGAATTTTAGGCATCCTTCTATTGGCATGAGTAATTGTTGATTTCTAGTAGAAACTTAATTTATGACCACCAACACTAGTGAATGGTGTAGGCCATATCCACTTCACTCTAATGACTTTGATGAACTATTCCTTTTTCATTTTATAGGAGAGACTCACATGAATCATCGTTAGAGTTCATGGAACTCATGGACTTCTACACATCCATCACCTCCTCTATATATTCATTCAAATACCAGTATCTTCCCCTACCGTTAACCTCACTACAATTATTTAGATCCATAACCTATGCCATGGGTACTTGCATAGAATGTTCTGCCTCAATATTTCCACACTCGGACTCCACTGTACTCCATCAACTGAACTCAATTATCCAACTACTCATTCTGAACTTCCAGTAAAAGCACTATCACTGAAAATTCAGTGAAGGAACCATCTAGCTACCTGCATCCAGTGAGATAACATTTTAAGGATTCATTGAACATTAATTAAACTGAAATTTCTACTATAAGTAAATAGATAGATCCAACTTCTAAACTTCCAGTGAACTAAATTGAGCTTCCTGAACTCATAATTCAATGGTGCTAGTGAACTACTCTTTATCCAAGATCTCCCAAGTGAACTTTCAAAGAATGAACTTCCAGATCTTTGACACTTGACCAAGAAAACAATTATCACACCAAACCCTAACATAGGGCTCATCAAGGGGTGGAAATTAACTAAATAAATACCATTTTTATCAAGTTCCAAACAAGCCTTTACTATATATATAGTATTCATACATTTGAAAATACCTATTTAAAACCATTTGAAAAATGTGTAAATCTAAGGGAATGCGCCAATAACACCAAAAAACAATCACAATCAATCCATGGAAGTCATTAAATAATTACATAAATCAAACACACACCCCTTTAATAATATGGAAAACCCCTAAACTAAGAATCACCCCACTTTATAAATTTTCATTATTCCAATAAACCATGAACAAATAATTTATCTTCAACAAAACCATCATTTCCATTTTATTAATAATTTAGAATAAATGAAACACAATTTTGAATAAAAGTATCATTGAATTATTAAAATACAACCATTATGTCAAAGGAAACCAAAAAGTGATCCTGGAAAATCTTTGCCAGTCAAATTTAGATAACATATACGTCATTTATCTAATTAAAAATCATGTTTAAAACATCTTGAATCAAAGGAAGTCTCAAATAAATGGAATGAAATATAATTACCTACATCAACCGATGTAAGGGTTCATCCAAACCCTACGCACCTTATGGAAACCAGGGAAACCGCAATAGAGACTCACTAGGGGGGATCTGTGCACTGTAGAGGAGGCTGTCGGGATGGTCATCGGATGAGGAGGGTGTGACAGAGCAAGTCAGGTGGACAAGGGGGTAACACAAGGAGGAGGAGGAGGAGGAGGAGGAGGAGGAGGGAGTGGCAGCGGAGGAGGAGGATGATTCGGCTGTCATGGAGGAGGATGAGGAGGAAGCGGCGGCGGGGGAGGAGGGGGGGTCGCGATAGAGGAGGGGTCGCAGTGGAGGAGGGCTCGACGGCGTAGGGGTCAGCTTCCACCAAGGCTTGAAAGGGTGCGAGGGAGGAGGAGCATGTTAGGATTATTTTATAAAACCCACTGGAACCTTTATCAGCACTAGTTAAAAGCACTGATAAAGGTATGTTTTATCAGCACTAAAATAAAAAGCACTGATAAAACATACCTTTATCAGCGCTTTGTTAGCACTGATAAAGATAGGCCTTTATCAGTGATAAAAAAACACTAATAAAAGACCTATTTATTAGCGCTAAAATTATAGCGCTGATAAAGACATCTTTTATCAGCGCTAAAAAAGTGGTGATAAAGGTATAATTTTAATAATTTATTTATATTATTATATATTTATTTAAAATGATATATAGGATAAATATATATTTATTTATTAATAATTATAACAATAAATAAATATTTATTTATTTATACTTATAAAATTATAATTTTAGTAATTATAAAATTATAAGCAATATACTTATTGTATTTATAATCATATAAATATATAAAAAAATATATATTAATTAAATATATTTAAAATATTATAGATATATATAACTATATTTCTTATAATTTTATAAATATTTATATGAAATATATATTTATTTATAAATATAATTATAAATAAATAATTATTTATTTTTTTTAAATAATTATAAAATTATAAAAAAAATTATATATCTAATATTTATAATTTTTTTAATATATATAATTAATATATTTATTATAATTTTAAAATTATTTAAATATATTTGTATTTATTTATAACTATAAATAACATTTGTATTTATTTATCAATATTTTTATAAATATTTATAAATATAATTATAAATATATATTTATTTAATTATATATAACATATTATATATGAAATAATAAATATATTTTTTATAAATTAATAATTATTTAAATAAATATAAATTTATTTGTATTTATTTATAAATATTTGTATATATTTATAAATATTTGTATATATTTATAAATATTTATATATATTTATAAATATGTCTATTTAATTATATATTTATAACTTTATAAGTAGCATAATAAATATATTTATTATAATTTTATAATTATTTACATATATATATATTTATTTATTTATAGTTATAATTATAACTATAAACAGTATATATTTATAAATATTTGTATATAATTGTTAATATATATATATAAATAAAATTATAATATTATATGTATAATTTTATAATTATATATAATTATAATTATAATTATGATTACAAATGTATTTGAAAAGTATTTATATATATCATTAAAAATATAATAAAATATATTTATTATTTAAATATATTTAATGTAATTTTATAAGTACATTTTTTAGAACATATATAGTTCATATGGGTAACATTATGAATTAATCAATATACCACATCAATGGACAATGTGATGTAATGTATAAATGAACATTCATGCATGATACATAACATATACGCATGATCAATATATTCATTGACCAAATTCATTAGAAAACACATATATTCAATAATTTTAATTATAAATATATATATTAAAAAGTATTATATATTTATAAATATAATAAATAAAATAAATATATTAAATATAAAAAATATAATAAATATATATAATGAATTAATCCAATAAGTCTAATAAATCTAATAATTTAATCTAATAAATCTAATAAATCTCTAATAAATATAATAAATATAATAAAACTAATAAATCTAATAAATAAATTTATTATTTAATATAATTTATTATAATCTTATAATTATTTAATTATATATATATATATATTTAATTATAATATTAGAAATACTTTTTTCAATTAAAACATTATATATATTTTTTTGAAATATTAAAAAAATATATTAATTATAAACATTTGTTTTTTATTTAATGTATACAAATAAACATTATTTTTTAATATAAATATAATAATTTTATATAAATTAATAATATTTTTTATTAAAAACTTTTATCAGTGCTTTTAGCTAGCACTGATAAAGGTCCACCCCTTTATCAGCACTTTCTACTTAGCGCTGATAAAAGGCAGCGCTTCCCTTGACCTGTTTTGTGGTAGTGTATATATAAACCTATTTTAACACAAATATCATGCCTAATTTTGAATAAGAACTAATTTTGAACACCCAAACACATATGACATGTCAATTAAAAGTAAAATCATGGAATCGCCTACCTAGCCCAAGTGTAAGTGATGCAAAACCTTCAAGAGCAAGGAAAGGAAGGCCTGAGAGGGACTTTTCACACCCTAGAAATAAAATCCACATGAAATTGGGACTAAACCCAGCTAGGATTCAACCTACAGTGAGTCATAATGAGGGGGGAAGAAAAATAATAAAGGAATAAGGGGAGAAGGGGAGGAGGAGAGGAAACCCTAACATGAGAAGACCTCACTTGAAATCAAAAGAGTAAGGGCAAGAAATCACAAGGAGATATAAGGGGGTATTCATGGGGGTCCTCTCTAGGCTGCATCATGTGAGTTGGGGAGGGGGAAGAGGAAACCCATGTAAGGGTTTAATTTAGGGGAGGTGAAAACTATAAATTTCAATTTTTAAAGCATTGGGTAATTTGCACGATATGGCTACATGATTTACCAAACCATGCACTCATTAAAATCACCTTTGTACATTCATGGTTTGGATGCATGATTAGAAAAACTATGCTCTAACCATACTAAATAGCTATACTAAGTTTCACACCCCTGTAACATGGTTGTCGCATGGTTATCACTAACTATGTGGCATACATAAATTCTTAAATTTTCAAAAAAAATAGAATCAAAAGACTTGAACCATGTGAAAAAATAATCAAAATAAATAAATAAATAAAATAATTAAGAAAATAGGGTTCAATTGTGACATAAAAAAGGGTTAAATTATGCAGATTGGAGCATGGATATGGTTGGGAAAGGAAAGTTGGGCCTTAAAATGGGATGGAGCATGTCACACCTGGTTTTTCATGTCTTGGTTTTGATCCGGTGTGTTATAAATACTAATCCTTTTATTGGGTTTTGGGTGATATTAATGTTGAGTTTTGAACTTACATCTATGTATAATCATCCTACCATGGGTTTCCCATAGCTTGTTTGGGAGTTTTTGGAGAAAATGGCGGTTACTTCAAGATTTGGTCCAACCATGAGCCCATTTCCAGATTTAAAAACAAAATTTGTTTCTTTTATAACTCCTTATTTTTTCAACATTTTTCACTCATTAAACTTCCCACTTGTCCTCCCATGACCTATTCAAATCACTATATCCATTTTTATCCCTTATAAATTCATAACCATGGTTTATTTGGGTTATATATTCAGGTATTGGGCCAGCCCATGAGCCCATTTCCAATTTTAAAAAAAATATTTTGTTTATTTTATATATTATTCATTTTTTTATATTTTTCAGTGATTCCACATCCCAAACAGATCCCTAAATGTTTACTATCTACCAGAGGCGCCTCCCCCTTTGTTATACTTCATTTTAGGCCTCTTTTTGGGAGATTTATCACCAAAGGTTAGTGGTTCTTCTTAATTTTTTCATCAAATCTTTCTCCTTTCTCCTCCCTCTTCCTTCTTATTTCATTTTTTTCTTAGATTTATATTCTCCCCTGGTCATTTTTGACCTAGGGTTCTGTTTTCACATCATTTTTTATTGGGTTTTTTTGTTTAGGGTTGGTCTTCATAGATCTAGGGTTTTGGAACCCACGGTGGGTGTTTTCGGGTGTGCGTCTCCATTTTGTCGTGGTTTTGAGGTAGGTTCTCCCAATAACTTGCCTTTATTATTTAAGTTTCATATTTTTCTTGTTTTTATCACCTTATATACATGTTTATTGTTATTTTTCAACCTTTGGATGATTTATTTGCTGTGAAAAATGATTATTTATGCCTTGTTTTGTGTAAAATGGAGTTGTTTCTTTATAAAAGTGCACACCGCTTGTTCAAATAAATGACCTCTAGTTTTCTCATATGAATTTTGATTTTCATGACCTGGTTTAACTTTCGTAATAAATTTTTTGCATTCAAATTTTGGTTTTTACCCCTTTGGGTGTTAAATAGAAGTTTTTTTGCTAAATATTGCATGTCTAGTCTTCGGAAAAGTGCATAGTTGGAATTTGTGTGCTAAATGTGATATAAAATAACTTGTTTGAATTTATTAAAGTATGGGTAGAATGAAATGTGATATTTTTGTGTCCTTTTATGGATTTACAAAGTGGTTTTGGTTTTATAAAGATATGGGTTTTGGTTTTTGACACGTTTTGGCAAGAGTTGTCGGTAAGTGGCCCACTCGACATTCTTATGAAAATGATTGAGATCAAATGTGTAACCTAAATGTTTTAAAAGGTTTATGTAATTTTTTTATGATTATAATGGGGTGAATACACCACTTTATGAAAAGTGAAATTTGTACCTTTGTTATACATTGGTTTGGTAAAATGCTTAAAGGCTCATTTGACATTTCTCTAAAAAAAGGGGTTTTCATGTGTATTTCATGTTGTACCATTTGGCGTTATTCTAAGATTAGTTAAATTGATTTAGTAAATGGTTTTGGGGATTCCAAATCTGTTTTGGTATGGAATTGGTGGGTGTTTGGCCTAGAAATTGCATTTTCAAATGGAATTCATGTGAAAAGCTTTGTTAAACTTATTGAAATTGTTTTATGAAAATTTTAGATGGTTTATTGAGTTACACAAAGGGTGAAAAACATGTTTAGATACTATTTGGAGTGTTTGTTACTAGAACTAGTGTTATAATGTGTAAATGGCATTTGATATCTTGTGTAAATTGTTTGATCACAAAGAGGGAAACCTGGGTATCTGGGTGGGCGTACATGTACTAGTATGCTAGTGATCTGTAGTGGTTTCATCCCTATTTCATGTAGCAAGTTTGATGATGAAAACACTAACTAAACTATTATGATGATGTTGGAGACCACTGGGTTATTGGTATGTTTTCTACTAGTGGCTCTTGCACAATAATGAATATTTTTTATGGATACTTTTCACCGATATACGAGGTACCTAGGGCTCGCAATGAACTAGTGCCTAGGGGTGTTCCTGTGACTTGTACTCATTGCATATATTATATTCACTATTGGAATATAGTGATTTTGGTTGAAAATTTCAGTAGCATGTGTGTTTTATTTAAAGGTGTACATTTTTTAAATCATCCCTCTTTAAAACTATTTTCACTTTGAAGTTTCATCTCTTTTAAATTGGTTACTAGTATTTCCTGTTTATGAAAATTTGCAAGCATTTTTATGTTATAATGTTTGTAGCATAGAACCTTGTTTAGAAAACATATTTTTATATATTGTATTTCAAACTTTAAATTTCTGTTTCTTTTATTTTAAAGGAAGTTCATTGGGAATAGAATATCGGGCTAACCTACTGAGTTTTAATACTCACGCCTATAGACTTCTTCTATTTTTAGCCCTTGTACCGGTTTTAGCTTGAGTATGATCACCTTGGGTGACGTGTGATAGTTGTGTTGGAGAGTTACCAGCGGGGTCACATGGAGTTATTTGTTTGATATGTTTGGTTGGTTGAGTTGTTGGTTCAGTTGTACTTTCACTTTCATGTGCGAATAATTTTCAGTTCAACTTTTATATAAATGTATATTGGGTTGTCCATTTCTTTTCACTATTTATTTAATTGTTTATATTAGGGTGAAATTATTCCTTTTTCACTCTACTGATTCCCTTGGTGCTTATATCCATCCTTGGAGGATTGGGAACACCTCTCGAGACTTGTCGCAAAGCGGGCTGGGTGACCGGTTCAGGGTCGACCTGGGCTGGTTCGTGACAAAATAGTATCAGAGGAGATCATCTCTTAGCAGACCTTTATTTTTAGAGTGCCCTTGTTATTTGGGGGGATTTCAAGGTAGATGGAGTAGAATTTTCGGGACTTGAGGGGTAATTTTGGGAATATCATTGCGAACTCTTTCTCATTCTGATCCTTAGGTTTCTATGGGAAGTTCATTTTTATTAGCGTCTCTGGTTCTTGTTGATTATTTGGTGTTGGGATATGACAAGGGGAGTTGGACTAATAGTTTCTATGATCTCACAGGGTTTGGAAAACCATGTGGAGCTAGGGCATGGTCCTGAGAAAGCTCTCTATGTTGGTGGTGTGTTTGGAATGTGGTTGTCAACCATATGGTAAAGTCACCCACTGACACTAGTTCCCTTTTGTGGATCTCTTGGACCTTTATTGAATTCAAAAATTATTTTGAAAATCCTTGTGTTAGAATTATGGAAATTGGTTTTCAAAATTTAATACAAGAAAGTTTTTGGAAAGTTGGGTTTTATGAAACAAATCTTATGAATAAATTGAAAATGATTTAATGGGATTAGATTTTCCCTAATCTAAACTTGTGGGTTGTTGAAATACAATTTTTTGAAAGCATGGATCATTTTAAGGTGATTCTATAACTTTGTTTTAAATGGGGTGTTTTGGGCTATTGAAAAGTGTTTGAATATGATGAATTAGTTTTTGAAATTGGTTTTGATCAATTGGTGTTTCCCTATAAAGGGTCTTGGTCTTTGTGGCCATCGGATAATGAAAAGAGACCTTGCTGGATTTTTGAAAATGGGAAGGGGTTGTTTGGAGTAGCTTGGTTGTTTTGAAAGTTGTTAAAAATGAAAAGGGGTGGGTTTTTAAGAAAATATTTATTTATGAATTGTGGTTTGTTTTTTGAAATCTGAAAAGGGTTTTTGACTTGGTGGTTAGTGTGCCTTTGGAAGGTACATAATTTTTTTAGAATGATGTTGTTTTGTTTTAGCCTTTGGTGTTTTCATGGGTGCTCACATGCATGTTTTATGGATATCTAGAGGGATGGTTGGTATGGTATGGCGGTTGGGTGCCTGAGGTGGAATGGGAATGTGCATGTGAGTGAGACTTGATGAAACACCATTGGTGAATGTGAAAATCCACCAAGTTAGTTTGTTTTTTCAAAAGTGTTTTAAGTTGAAAATTTGTTGTGTTTTTGATAAACTGATGTTTATGTGGGTTGCTTTTTCATGTTTTAGATGTGTGGTTTGTTTGTTATGCTTCCTCATGATCTGTAAGTGATATTGTTGGTGTGTCTTGAGATGGGATCTTATTGGTGGATCGGTTTTGGAGAAATGTTCAGTGGGTTTCTAAGGATATATTGGATGTTGTGATGTGGCCACGGATGGTTCTCCGTTGGAAAGACTTCCAGTTGATCAGCCTAAGGATTCGTTTCAAACATTAAATACACCTCTTCGGATGATGCCTCAACTCGTTTGATGGAATAGATATCTATTTTTGATTTATTTAAAGCGGTTTTCTATTGTGATAATTATTTTGGATATAGCAGTTGTGTTTAGTGATGTTGATGTGTTTTGTTGTATTCATTATCCATTCTGCTACTTGTTCAGAGTGAGATAGAATGGTGTTATTTATCTTTGAATTCCTATTTATATGAAGGTTTGTTGTTGAGAAAGTGAGTTTCATGGGGTGTTGTGATCCTTATCTCCTGGCTGCGGTGCAACAGATGCTTTAAACATCAGGGCTCTAGCCATAAGCCTCGGAGTGAAGCTTTTCACACGGTCAGGAAATCATCAGAGGTGTGGGGAGCTTGACTAAGCTCATGCATTCACCATTGTGGTAAGGCATAATCTATGTTTTTATTGTGGTTTCTCATCACAGTGATTTTTATTTTATTTTTTTTCAAAGATCGTGGTGGACTTACCCCTCATCCAGTGTTTATGGTTATGCCTTCTCAGATGTTGGTTTCTGATCAATGTCCCTGTGTGGACCGCCAATGTGAATCAGTTGCGGTCTTGGTTTTACCTTTTCATAGGTGGAGAGTGTTGGGTGGTTCCACTATTTATTTTGTAGTTTTAGTGTCCTAGTGATTGGTTCCCCTTCCCTCCCTACCCCAAGTGGTGGGAGTTTTGATCTGTGCTGAAAATGTTGGCCCAGTTCTTGTCCCCTTCGTTTGGGAGTGGGTAGTTTAAATGTTCATGTTGTAACCCTATTAACTTGGGTTTATAGGTTATTTTGAGAGATTTTTGGTGGGTATATATTGGTGAGGCCCGATTCTAGTTCATGATGAATTCTTTTTTGTTCATTTCTAGTTGGTATTTAATGGTGGGGAGACCCACTACGGGTATCGAAAATCTTTCCTTTATGGATTTGTCATATGGTAGTTGTGATTTAATGGTGGGGAGCCCATTTTAGCCCCCCCCCCAATTCATTGGATTTCGTGAGTGAACTCTGGTTTAGTTAATTGTTTGGTTCATTGGGAGAAGTCCCAACAATCTGGTTCTTGGATTGGTTGTGGAGGTGGTGGCTTGATCTTTTCATTGATTCTTAGGAAGTGGTTGTAAGTTGGTATTTTGTTTGAGAAAGAGGATTAAGTTCTGTTGATGTTGGATGATATGTCCTTATATTGAGAGTTTGTACCGTGTTGATAAGTATTCCTTAGGTATTGATCTTTCATCTAGAAAGTGTTATTGCTTTCTAGGGGCAGAAAGCTTTAATGGTGGGGAGAATTGTCACGCCTAGTTTTTCATGTCTTGGTTTTGATCTGGTGTGTTGGAAATACCGATCCTTTTCTTGGGTTCTGGGTGATATTAATGTTGATTTTTGAACTTCCATCTATGTCTAATCATCCTACCATGGGATCTCTATATATTTTTTTGGAAATTTTGAAGAAAAGGGTGGTTACTTCAAGATTTGGGTCAACCGTGAGCCCATTTCCAAATTTAAAAAGAAAATTTGTTTCTTTTATAAATCCTATATTTTTCAAAAAAAATTACTCATTCAACTTCCCACTTGGTCTCCCCTAACATATTCAAACTAATATATCCATTTTGACTCCTTGGGAATTCATAATCATGTTGTATTTGGGTTATTTATTCATGTATTGGGCCAACCCGTGAGCCCATTTCCAGTTTTAAAAAAAAATTATTTCTTTTATATATTATTCATTTTTTTATATTTTTTAGTAATCCAACATCCTAAATGGATATCTAACTTCTGGATGTCGACCAGAGGCTCCTAACCCTTCGTTATTTTTCATTTTGGGCCTCTTTTTTGGATATTTCTCACCAAAGGTTAGTGGATCTTCTTAATTTCTTCATCAAATCTTTCTTTTTTCTCCTCCCTCTTCCTTCTTATTTCATTTTTTTCTTATATTTCTCTTCTACCCTGGTAATTATAGACCTAGGGTTATGTTTTCCCATAATTTTTATGGGGTTTTGTTTGTTTAGGGCTGGTCTTCATAGATCTACGGTTTTGGAACTCATGACGGGTGTTTTTGGGTGTGTGTCTCCATTTCTTCATGGTTTTGAGGTAGTTTCTCCCAAGAAATTGCCTTTATTATTTAAGTTTCATCTTCTTCTTGTTTTTATCACCTTATATACATGTTTATTATTTCCTTTCAATATTTGGATGATTTATTTGGTGTGCAAAATGGTCATTTATGCCTTGTTTTGTGTAAAATGGAGTTGTTTCGTTATAAAAGTGCACACTGCTTGTTAAAATAAATGTTTTTCTGGTTTTTGCTTATGGATTATGATTTTCATGACCTGGTTTAACTACTATAATAAATTTTTTTCAAGCACATTTGGTTTTTTACCCCTTTGGTTGTTAAATAGAAGTTGTTTTGCTAAATTTTTCATGCCTAGTCTTTGAAAAAGTGCTCGATTGGACTTTGTGTGCTAAATGTAATATAAAATAACTTGTTTGAATTTATTAAAGTATGGGAATAATGAAATGTGATATTTTGGTGTCATTTTATGGCTGTAAAAAGTGGTTTTGGTTTTATAAATAGATGGGTTTTGGTTTTTGACACGTTTTGGCACGAGTTGTCGGTAAGTGGCTCGTTCAGCATTCTTATGAAAATGGTTGAGCTTAAATGTGTAACCTAAATGTTTTAAAGGGTTTATGTAAATGTTTTTAAACTTATAATGGTGTGTGTACACCTCTTTATTAAAAGTAAAATTCGTACCTTTGTTATACCTTGGTTTGGTAAAATTCTTAAAGGCCCGTTTGACATTTCTCTAAAAAAGGGGTTTTCATGTGTATTCTATGTCGTACCATTTGGGGTCATTTTAAGATTGATGAAATTGATTTATTAAATGATTTTGGGGCTTCCAAATCTGGTTTGGTATGTAATTGGTGGGTGTTTGGCCTAAAAAGTGCATTTTCAAATGGAATTCATGTGCAAAGCTTTGTTAAACATCTTAAAATTGTTTCATGAAAATTTTATATGGTTTATTGAGTTACACAATGGGTGAAAAACACGTTTAGATACTTTTTGGAGTGTGTGTGACCAGAACTGGTGTTTTTATGTGTAAATGTAATTTTATAGCATGTGTAACTTTTTTATCACAAAGAGGGAAACTCGGGTATCTAGGTGGGCAGACGTGTACTAGTATTCTAGTGATCCAGAGTGGTTTTATCCCTATTTCACATAGTAAGTTTGACAATGACAACACTAACTAAACTATTATGATATTTTTGGGGACCAATAGGTTATTGGTATGTTCCCTACTAGTGGCTCGTGCACAAAAACAAATATTTTTTATGGTTACTTTTCACTGAGATACGAGGTACCTGGGGCTCACAACGAATTAGTGCCTAGGGGTGTTCCCATGACTTGTGATCATTAGATATATTGTATTCAATATTGGAATATGGTGAGTTTGGTTGTAAAATTCAGTATCATGTGTATTTTATTTAAATGTGTACATTCTTTAAAGCATCCCTCTTGAAAACCGTTTTCACATTGAAGTTGCATCTCTTTGAAATTGGTTACCAGCATTTCCTATTTATGAAAATTTGAAAGCATTTTTATGTTGTAATATTTGTAGCATAGAACCTTGTTTGGAATACATTATTTTATATATTGTATTTCAAACATGAAATTTATGTTTCTTTTATTTTAAAGGAAGTGCATTGGGAATAGAATACCGGGCTGACCTACTGAGTTTTAATACTCATGTTTATGGTCTTCTTTTGTTTTTAGCCCTTATGTAGGTTTTAGCTTGAGTCTGATCACCTTGGGTGACATGTGAACGTTGTGTTGGAGAGTGACCAGTGGGGTCACATGGAGTTGGTTGGTTGACATGTTTGGTCGGTTGAGTTGTTGGTTCAGTTGTAATTTCACTTTCATGTGCGAATAATGTTCAGTTCAAATTTTATATAAATGTATATTGGGATGTCCATTTATTTTTTCTATTTATTTAATTGTTTATATTTGTGTGAAATCATTCCCTTGTCACTCTACTAATTCCCTTGGTGCTTGTCTTTATCCCAGTAAGATCGGGAATGCCTCTCGGGACTTATCGCGAAGCGGCCTGGGTGACCGGTTCAGGGGTCGACCCAGGCTGGTTTGTGATGGAGCCTATAGTTGTGGCTCAGAATTATAAATCCATGTGACACATGGTGGTTTAAAAAGGTGATATAAAGGAACATACTTTGAAGATATGTTTTGGATTTATAATGGCATTTTGGCTATAAAGGTTCAAGAAAACTTAGTATTTAGATGATTGAAATTAGAAGAGTGAGATAGATAAATCATTGGGGGGGAGACCATTAAGTAAGTATTTAGGTGTTGAAAAGAAATATCTAAGAGGTGGCCACTTGTAAAATGTATAGTGGGGGTTATTAGATTCTCTAATTGGTAGTACCATAGTGAAACTACCCTTGTATTGAGTAGGTTGTGAATCTTTAGAACTTTTAATAAAGGGTTTATGAAGAGAGAGTGATTATGGTTGGTGTAGGTTGGTATTTATAGAGTAATCCTAATAAATCATTAAGAGGATTATAGGATTCACAAGATTGGATTATAGTTCTCAACTTTTGATTGAGTGGGTTGGTTCTATGGTTGAAAATGACAACCTTATAGGCTATTTAAAACTAAGAAAGTAACACTTCTATGAGGTCAAGGGAGAAAGATATATTCCATCTAGGGTGAGTTGGGATGTTGGTGATATTTTCAAGATTTTTTGTATGAAATTATGAATCCTACTACAAGATTTACTTGAGTATCAAGGGATTTCTATAGGAGGTCACATTATTTAAAAAACATCAGATGTTCATGAGGATATGGAAATTTTAAAGGGTGTCATGGACAGTATTTCTTATTTTCCAAGTTTGAGTTTTATAAAATGTGTCTAAAGGGACCAAAGTTATGATAACATATGGTTTATGATATGGGATAGTAGTGGCGTGAGGTGAAACAATGTTTATAGACTCTAGAGAAAGGCTCTAGAGATGGGTATATCTAGTTTTGTGGAGTGAGGATCATGAGTTATATTTCTTATAATATGTAGAAATTTGGGTGTTTTTTCATTAGTTGGATGATGATATGGGAATTTATATGGTGGATAGTGACCCATCGATCACCGATAGGTACAATGGGGGCAAATTACCTTAGGTGAACTTATAAAAAAATGGATTTTTTATCATGGATTTAACATCGATTATTAGTAATTGACATAAAACCCTAAATTTTGGGGTTTTAACATTGGTTATTATCATAAATGATGTTAAAACCCCATAAATGGGTTTTTCACATTGGTTATTAGTATAACTAACCTGAAAAAGGTGACATGTTGGGTTTTAATGTTAGTTACAATAATAATCAACATTAAAACCTTTGAATTTAACATCAGTAATATGATAACTTATATTAAATGTGTATTTTAATGTTAGTTATGTTATAATAGATGCTAAAACCTTTTAAAAAAATAAAACATGTGAGTTGTCTCTATTAGACTCATTATTTAAATGTCTGGTTTTTGGAAACCCTAAGCTTCATAGCTCATGATTGTGCTACCTCTTCTTCATTTGACTATATTTCTCCTCCATTTTTCATCATTTCTCCTCTATGTTGGATCGTTCATCAAAAATAATTATTGTTTCGCCACCCATGTCTAAATTCTATCCACCAGTGTTGTGTTCCACTTGACTCATTTGAGTTCCACAATCATCGAATTTCGATATCTATTTTCAGTCACACTCCTCTTCCATTGCTTTTATTTTGATTTCTATATATTTCTATTTTGGATCTCTTTGTTGTAGATCTTATTCTTCAATATCTATATTCTATAAGTTGAACTTTTATTTTTTATTTTTATAATATTTATTAATTCTTGATTAGTTATATATTTTAGTTTGTTATTTTATTTTTTTATATGTAACTCCTTGTCATTTATAAATTTTCATGGTTATAATTAGTTTGTGGTTATATTTATTTTGCAATTTTAAATTTTTTATTTTTATAAATTGTGGTTATAATTTGTTTATGGTTTTAATTTTTTGAATTTATAAATTTTTTTTTCATAAATTTTTTTTGGTTAAAATTTATTTGTGGTTAAAATTTTTGTGGTTATAAATTGTTTTTCAATTATAATTTTTTTGTTATAATTTGTGCATGGTTATCAATCATATTCATTTTTTGTGGTTATAATTTACTTTTTAATTATATCTTTTTCAGTTATAAATTTTATCTGAGTTAAATTTATATTTGTTTTTTTATCTAGAATATTTATATTAACATCTTTATATGTTTATATATTTTATTTTTATATATGTATATATAATTTTAATCTATATGTTTTAAATTTATATATGTTTATATATTATAAATTTATCTGTTTATCTATATGTTTAAATATTAAATTGTTTTAATGTATTTATAATTGTTATTTTTACTTTAGGTAATTAATGGATCATAATTAAATAAATTCATGAAGAACCAGTGATGAATATGAGAAAGTGGTTGACAATTTCTTGTAATTTTATAAATTTAATCTTGAATATATATGTATGTGTGTGTGTGTGTTTCTATACATGCATGAAATGTTTGAATATGATAAATTTAAGGTACAAAGAAATCAAAGAATGTATAATTTGATATGGTTTTAATCATAGTTAAACACACTAAGTCTGAAAAGATAAAATAATAGAAAATTCAAGATCTAATGTTGATAAAGATATTTAGTATGAGATGGGGGATTATCTTGATGAATTAATTTATGATATAGGCATTGAAAACATAAAATAAGCAACAATTGTTGAATGATTTTATAGAGATATTGAAAAACCATTGTTCTCAGGTTGTATGAAATTTATAGTGTTATCAACAATACTAAGATTGGTAAACTTAAAAGCAATAAATGGTAGGAGTGAAAAAAAGTTTCATTGAATTGATTTAAATTTTGAAAGAGTTACTTCCATAAGGATTTTAAATTACGATTATAATGAAAATATATATATTATATCCAATGGGACTAGGATATAAGATGATACATTCTTGTATCAATGATTGTGTACTCTAGCAAAGAATATAAAGGTTTATCAAAATGTCCAAAATATGGGACATCTTGATATAAAATGGATGGGAGGTCTGACTATGATTCATTATCAAGGATAGACACCAAACCTCCTATTAAGGAAATCTGGTAACTTCTAATAATTATACATTTGAAACATTTATTTACAAATTCAAAGGATTCAAAGAGACTGAGATGACATTAAGATGAGTGAATCTTTGATGGAATTTGATGACACCCTACTAATTGAACACAATGGAAGAGATTTGATAAACAATTTTCTATTTTTGTAAATAAAGTTAGAAATATCTGAATGGGACTATAGACAAATGGAATGAATCCATATCGAGGGCCTCAATAGCCAAAATAGTTCATGGCCTATTATATTGGTAGTTTATAACTTATCCCAATAGATATGTATGAATAAAAAATATGTTTTTACGAGCTTGATTATTTCTCAACCAAAACATCATAGAAATCATATTGATATTTATACATCATCATTGATTGATGATTTCAAATTTTTATGGGTGTAAGGTGTTAAAGTGTTTGATGTGTAAAATAAAGAGTATTTTATTTTGTGTATTGTGGTAATGTTCACTATAAAAAACTTTCCTACATATGAAATCTTGTTTAGATATAGTGTTAAAGGACATAAAGTATAGCACCCCAACCTAGTTTTCCACTCAAAATGTGCTCTATGATGGTTGTCCACTGGGCCTTAGGCGCTCCTACCCATATACCAAAGGCTTCTAACTAGTAGTGAGGGTCTGATTAGGTGATAGTTGGGAGACTATACCCTCTAGTGATGATAATAGTAATGGTATATACATATATAACACAACATAAGAAGGACTATAACAGTAGAAGCAACACATAAAACTCAGTGGAATCATAATAAACAGTAGCATTAATCATAAGACCAAAGGCATAATACCATTTGTAGATGAACACACATGCCATAATAGGTTATAAAAAATATATAATCAAGGTCACATGTGGCTGACCATATAGGTACATAAATATAAAATCCCAAAAGAAGGTCCATCCCGATTCAGAGGAATCACCTGGTCCACTACCATCCATCCCATGCTAAACGATACACCCCTAATCACTAATGTCTAGCTCCCAAGCATGATCCCTTACCTAATATTAGAGACATAAAGTCTATACACATCCTGATGGGCCCATGTAGGGTGTTATTATAAACTCAGTAGGTCACCACCAATGTGTGTCTGTCTTACATCCATAATTATACAGTGTATGCAAAATATAATTAAAAAGTAAATGAACACATGTGTAATAACTAACCTACTTCACTTGTTCTCAACAACCACAAGGAAGCATTTACCTACTTTATCCAACACCATCATATCTCTGAACACGTGCCCTCAAATATATATTTTTCATACAATACATGTCTGCAAATATATATTTGAATTAACGAGGACCCGTGTCTTAAAGCTCAGGAATCCCTTAAAGAATATCATACTAGGTGAACCCTCATGTTCCACCCATAAACATGTCACCTGGCACCTTGTGACATATGATACTGCATGTATCACATATTGAGAAAGTAATGAAATCCTATCAATATTCCCATTAAAACATCCCAGGTCCCTTAGACCTCCATTCAAATAGTCATTGTCAGCTCAACAACCCGATGTCCCGAGGCATGGTGATATCCATCCTCCCACAAATAGTAATTTAACATCATCTCAACAACCCAAAATCCTGAGGTATGACGATATCTATCCTCCAATAATCCTGGCCCTTCAAACTCAAATAAAATGGTGAGCCTCATCCCCTAACTGATGGTATCAACACCATCACCTAATGTCCCCTCACCATCAACTGTGGATTTCTACAGTGAGCACCTCCTTCATAACTAATGGTCAACACCATCCCCTAAGCTGCAATATCTATAGAGGCCTCCACCCACAACGAGTGGTCAACAACACCTCAATTGAGTCCTATCTATGTGCACATGACTCTAACGGTGTGTTGACCAACAACGGTGAGTAGAAATCACCAAAAATACCTAAGAAACGTCATCCAGAACCTCATTCCTCTATGACCATATTGTTAAGTCTAGATGGTCAATGCCATCTCAAGTTACATGGGACATGACCTCATCTAGACAACCTCTTCGCCTCAATCTGATGGTAAAAACCATCTCATATATCTCGGGTTATGCCCTTAGTTTGATAAACCTGGTCATCTTAGTCCTGGTGATCAATGTCATCTCAAATCCTTGGGTCATACCCATCATGTTCCCATAAAGACCATGAAATCATATAACATTTAATTAATTTAAATTAGACAATCAGCCTAACCTATCCAGTTGGTCAAAATCCCCTTACCCAGCTTAGAATATATAAATAGACAAGGACATACCCAACGATGTCTCATAGCATCAATTAAGCAATTTAAAGACAAGCATTAGTTAATCAAGGGTCTCACTTAGACAACCCACATGTGCATATTTAACACACACCCCATAAAACCTATAAAATTTAGGAGAAATCTAGGAACCACCTACCTTATACTTGTAGGATCTCACTCATTGAATATCAGCCTCTAACTCGAGTCGAAATGAGAAAAATCAGACTTTTAGAAAAATTCCCTAAAAATATGGAAAAAGATATTATACAGATTTGGAATTTTTTTATTGTGAGATAGATAAGAAATAGAAGAAAGAGGATTGAAGGCCTTGTTTTTATGCTTCCAACGCACCCAACGGATCTTGAATCAAAGTCTAATCAGAGGAGGAAGTCTGAATCCTATGAGAGGGATAGGAAGAGATCTCCCTATTGCTAGAGGAGAATCACACATGAATGGGAGGAAAAAGGAGTAGAAAAAGATATAAGGATGGAGGGATAGTTTGTTAATTTGATACTTCTTAAAGTGATTTATGGTTAAGTTTCACAGTTTGGATAACCATGTGTCAACTGTGCACACCCTATATCAAAAGGGTTACCCATTTAAAACAGGTTTCATGATTTGGCTACATGGTTTTTCCAGACCATGTTCCAACCATGTGCACCTAAATCCTAAGTGGCGCTATGCATGTGGAATAGGCCACACTGATTGAAAAACAATGTGCATCCCATGCACACCCTTTGAGAAGAGTTGCAGATGCCCTGCATAGTTTCTCCTTGGGTCGTATGGTTGGAAAAACCATGTGCAGCCCATGTACACCCTCTGAGAAGAGATTCAAACACCCTGCATGGTTTCTCCTTGGGTTGCACGGTTAAATCTAATCATGCACCTTTATCTTCACCTTCTAAAAAATGATCTTTTAGGTCCTGGACACTCTTGAAACTCATATTAACTCCTGAGGAATTCAGTAGTCCATAAACCCCTTCTAAAAAATGCATTAGAGTTTTCAAACTCTTGGAATTAGGTTTCGAATCCCAAATGAAAGGTTGTCATATCCACCAAACTCAAAAATTCAAAAAGGTTAGGAATTAAAACCTATTCAAAAACCTGGGACATCATAGTCTCCCCACCTTAAGATAGATCATCCCTAAGATATAAGGTCTTACTCAGAGATGGTACTAAACATACCCATCTCATAAACATCACCTCGATCAAATCTGGTTATTAAGTCACATGTGAATTCCCCTTGCGGAACTCCCCACCTTAGGAATTACCTACCTGGTTACTTCCCAAAAAAAATTAAACATTCTGATAGTTCCACTGACTATGAAAGTGCCCAGTCAGATTATTGTATCATTGAGAGGGGGAGGGGTGAATCAGTTATACTCTTTATCTTTTATGTTTCTTTTCAATTGAAACAACCTTTACCACCTGTTAAGGATTTCAATTCCCTACTGAGAAACAAATCATCACACATCCAAAGGAACACAACGATTTATAAGGTTTACTATTTAATAAGAATAGATACATCCTTGGTATGGTTTGGAAATGATCTAATACCATACAATCCATTAAGAAAACAACCCTTGGATTACAACGAGTAGGATGTACCCTTTCACTCGTGTAGCACTATGAAACAATCCCACTAGTGTGTGTTCTCCCACTTAAAAAATAGAGTAATATAATTGTTTTATAACAACTCATGTTACCTGCACTTTCTTTCAATTCAACAAATATATTCAAATTGTAATACAACTCATCAATTCCTTACCCAGAAGAAAGGTAAGAACCTCAAAGTACTTTGATAATGAAATCATCCCAAATACCAAGTCTAATTTTTCCAGTCTGATTCTCTGAGTACGATTCTTCCTTATACAATTCTTCAAGCCAGTTTTCTGATAGAATACAAAAGAGTAGAATCAGCACCACTTGAATAGCCAAACAAAATTGGCACGACTGCACTAGCCGAACAGAATCAGCACCACTTTACAAGTCGACTACAATCGATGCCACTTCAAAACCTGAGACCAATAAAGATGCTCAGTACGATCCTTCCTCAGCCTGAGAATCCCAATACAGAAACACCCAGTATAGAAAACTCAAAATCGATTAATTCAACCTGATATCAAACTCATCTAAATAAAATCCTTGTCAAAATGTATTCAATACAAAAAAACAGTATACTTTATCTCACTAAAAACTCGGAGCTTCTCTCTCTTCTATAAGTCACACAAGTACAATGTACTTCACGCCTTTTAAAGGTGACCCAAAACATGTTTAGGCGGAAATTCCAAAACACTTTCCCACTCACTTAAATTCACCCAAATCTGAATTTCTCCTGAAATCTCAGAGCAATTATGACTTTTTCAATGCTTCTCGATTCTTCTCAAAACTTCTACAATCTTCTTCTCTTCTTTTCTAGACTCCCATTTCAAATGTCAATATGATTACAAATGATGAGAAATATATGAGTCTGAAACTGATTCTCTCATACCAATTTCTTCAAAACAATGCTTGATACCATACCAATTGAATGTGTTTGAAGAAATACACTTCTCCACTTGAGATACAATCATTCTTTTAAATGAAAGAATCCCCCTTTGACAATTTATTCATTAGACTCCTTCTCTTTTCTTTTATCTTTTACCACATGATAAAAACACAATTCATTCACCAATATGTGCTTGTATCATGACTACCTTCATGAATTTGAAATCATTAAGGATCATCTTTAGCATCGTCTGAATTCAATTGGAAAGTATTATAACTTTCCATTCATTCCTGCTTCTTTCTTTTCATCTCAACCCACGCATGATATTTTCTAAATACAATGGTCTGGATACTATTATCCTGAATATGATCATGATGGATATGATCATCTTGGTTACGATCATTCTAGTTATGATCATGCGGGATATGATCACTGATTATTTCTGGTTACGATTGCTGGATACAATCGAATACAATCTGAAGACAAAGATCTACCCAGATACGATACAATACAATCTGATATGGATGATATGCCCAGATACGATACAAAACTATCTGAATATGATTCATTCTCAATCAAAACCATATCATTCCTTTTCTTCTACTTGAATATGATTATTTTGAAAAACAATCGATGTCTCATCTTCCATCGGCATCACCTATTCCATTAGCACCACCTCGATCGTAACTACATTCCAACAACATCACCTTTCCCATAGACATCACCCTTTTCAATCGGCATCACCTATTACATCGACACCACCTTGATCATAACTACATTCTAACAGCATCACCTTTCCCATCAGCATCTCCCTTTTCAATCGATATCACCTATTTTACTTTCACTTGGTATTCAATTGTTTTGAAAGACAATCGATACAATCTAGATATGATTGTTTTGAAAAACAATAGGCACCACTACTTTCTTTTCTGATTGTTTTGAAAAAAAATATGAATACAAATATTTTTTGATTAGCAGCATCTCTTTCACTCCCCCTTTCTTATATCAAGATTGAATCACAAGTTCTCACATCAACTCGTGATTTATATGAAATAAAAATCAGCAAAGCATCGTCACAATCAACATGGGTCTGATTATTTTCAAAAAAAAACAAAACAATTGTTTCCACACAAAAAAGTAAAGTGATTTCCTTTCTTCAAAACATACCTTGACAAAAAAATACAACACTTAAAACATTCATCACCTTGATCATCATCTTGGTCCCAATAATATCCCCCTTTGGATTTTGTTGTCAACCAAGTTTTATAAATCACTGAACTTTGTAAACTCAAGCAATGGATTGCATATCCACAATTCTAAGCCTATGTGAGCTAACTCATTATAGGAAACAAGAATAATTAATAGCAAAACCATGATATACAAAATAGTAATCATGAACACCTCTTTATTTTCTTCATTCTTCTTAGAAAACAATTCAATTTATTTTCCTGCAACCAATCCAACAAAAAGTTAGAATAGTTCACACACTAAACAATGCTGAATTCATAGCTTACCCACAACTCTCTCTTTTGTGCAATACATTTATG
The DNA here is from genome assembly GCA_963277665.1 of Viscum album. Classification (NCBI taxonomy): domain Eukaryota; kingdom Viridiplantae; phylum Streptophyta; class Magnoliopsida; order Santalales; family Viscaceae; genus Viscum; species Viscum album. Next base: position 1,999,763,908 of record OY728150.1, on the reverse strand, counting down.
AAACAAATAAATTCTCCCCCTTGACAAAACAATCCAAAGGTAAGATGATAGAGGGGATAGATATACATACCTCAACCTTGAAGAGAAAGAGGTTGAACACCCATGTTCAACCTCATTTTTTAGAATGATTCCTTAAATAAAGGTTTTGTGAAGATATCAACAACTTTTTATGATGTTAGAACATACTCCAGATTCAATTCATTATTCTCAACATTCTCTTTGATGAAATGATATTTGATATCAATATGTTTTGAACAAGAATGTTTTACTAGATTTTTTGTGAGATTGATTGTACTTTTATTGTCACAACCCAAGAGCAAGGGTAACTTCACTTCTACAAGTAAGTCTTCTAATTGTGTTTTCATCCACATAAGTTGAGTAGCGGCTTGAGTAGCAGCAACATACTCAGCTTCATCTGTACTAAGAGTTACTGAGTTTTGTTTCTTAGAATGCCAAAAAACACAATTCTTTCCCAAAAAGAATACTATGACAAATGTAGATCTTCTATCATCAACATTTCCTTCCCAATATGCATCAGAATACCCAAATAAATCAATATTATCTCAGCTGTAATACCTGATTCTGAATTCTGTTGTGCCTCTTATGTATCTGAGAATTCTTTTTCCAGCAATAATATGTGATTATGTTGGAGCAATCTTAAATATTTCACATAAGGTAACAACATAAATAATGTCAGGTCTTGAGGTAGTGAAATACAATAAAATTCCAATAAGCTTTTGATACTCTTTTTGATCAACTTCCTTTCCTTCTCCATCTTTACTCAACTTTTTTCCCACTAAAATTGGTGTGGAAATAGGTTTTGAGTTTTCCATGCCAAACCTCTTGAGAAGTTTTTTTGTATACTTTTCTTGGAAAAGGAAGATATATTCTTTCTTTTTCTAGATTTGTAACCCAAGAAAGTATTTCATTTCTTCAAGAATGAACATTTCAAATACATTCTTCATTTCTTCAGAAAATCTTTCACATATTCCTTTATCATTCCTAGCAAAGATAATATCACCAACATAAACAATTACAATGAGGGAATAATTTTGACTTTATCTGATGTAAAGATTTCTATCTACCCTTCCTTTGTTAAAATTCATCTTTCTTAAGCATGTATTTAATTTGGAATACCATTCCCTCGGAGCTTGTTTTAGGCCATACAAATCCTTTTTCAATCTGTACGCATAACCTTCATTTTTTTAATAACAAAGCCACAAGGTTGTTCAATATAAACCTCTTATTCAAGATCACCATTTAGAAATGAATATTTAACATCCATTTGAAATATCTCATAGCCTCGTTGTGTGGAAATAGCAAGAAAGATTATGATTGTTTCAAGTCTTTCCACTGGAGAAAAGGTTTCATCAAAATCAATACCCTCAATCTGTGAATACCCTTTGCAAACCAATCTTGATTTGTTTCTTATAACTTCACCTTCTTAATTAATCTTGTTCCAAAAAACCCATTTTGTGTCAATGATGTTTTTATTTTCAGGATTGGGTACAAGTTATCATATATTGTTCTTTTCAATCTGATCTAATTCTTCATTCATGGCTTAAACCCATTCTGAATGCTCAAAAACTTCTTCTACATCATTTGGATCCACCTTTGAATACAAAGAAGTATGTGTAATGGAATTTTTTGTTCTTCCTGTTTGAACCTTTTGATGTTGATCTCCAATTATATTCCGTACTTCTACATATTTCTTCAGCCTTGGATATGATTTTAGATTTTCTTTATCACTTGAAATAGTTGAGTCTGATTCTTCTTCTTAATAAGGAATACACTTGTCTGTATCCTTATCAAAATTGTTTTCTTCAAATTTCTCAACTTCATTGTTTTTCTGAACATGGTTCTATTTCTTAGATACTTCAATCACTTTCACATAAACTAAATCAAAAATTATTTTTGTTTCTTTGTTGTAACATCCATATCCTCTTCCTTTTGGAGAGTAACTAAGAAAGATTTCGTCCTTACCTTTTTGTTCAGACTTACAATAGTTTCCACCTTTCTTCTTTATAATACAAGGACTCCCAAAAACTCTAAAGTTCTTCAAACTTGGAGTTCTTCCATAAAATAATTCATAGAGAGTTATACCTAATTGAGGCTTATAGAAACAATGGTTCTGAATATAAATAGCAATACTCATGGATTGCCTCTAAAAGTAATGAGAAATACCATGGTCAAGTAACATGGTTCTCCCCATTTCCACCAGGCTTATATTCTTTCTTTCAGCAACCCCATTTTGTTGGGGAGTGTATGGAGAGATATACTCATGCTGAATTCCACACTTCTCAAGATAGTTTTCAAACTCTTCAATTTTTTATCCACCACCATTATCAGTTCTCAACTTCTTCACAAAATACTCACATTCTTTCTCAGCTTTTCTTCTGAACCTTTTAAACATTTTCAAGGCATCTGACTTGTGTTTCATTTACATAACACAAGTAATGCGAGTAAAATTATCAATTAAAGTAATGAAGTACTTATATCCATGTGTTTATTGTTTTCTCATTGACCCACATATATCAGAATGAATCAGATCTAGGGGTTGTTTTGAACAAATATCAACTTTCTTATGCACAACATTTGTAATCTTTCCTTTCTGTAAAATAGTGCAACACCAATCTATACTTCTTAGAAAATCAAAAATGTCTCGAACATTGTCTCTTTTAGATAACTTTCTCATGTTTCTCTGACACATATGTCCAAGCCTTTTATACCATAACTGATTCTCTTCCACCATACTTATGTAACAAGAGTTTTGTGAATCACAAACCTGAAACAAGTTTCCTTTCATACGTTAACCTCTTGTAACAATATTTCCATCTTCTTCACTCTTTATAAAAAATCCATCTTTCTTAAAGATAACTTTGTTACCCTCATCACACAATTGTGAAACACTTAGGAGATTGTGTTTTAGCCAATCAACGTACAATGTTTTCTTAGATTTCATCTTTTCTTTTCCAATGATGGCTAACCCAACACCTTTGATTTTCAATGATTCATCACTGCCAAATGTCATTGTTCCTTCTTTAAAATATTTCACATCCTTCAAAAATTTCAAGTCTCCTATCATATGAGAAAAATACCCACTATCAAGTATCCAGGGTCGTTTTACTATTATGGATTTTAATGAAGTTTCAATAACAAGCGCATTTTCTCCATTATTTTCATTATTCACCTTCAGCTTTTGAGAATTGAGAATATTTTGCTAAGCCGGTAACAAAACAATACATCCTTTTTCAAGGTTTCCAGGTTGTTCACATCTTTCACAAATAGTTTCCAAGGGTTGGAACCAATTTTCAGTCTTCACTTCATTCTTTTTAGATTTCTTCAAGACAAACTTCTCATTTTTCCTTATTTGAGAAGATTGAATCTCCCTAAATATTTTCCTTTCATAACCTGTGGGATAATAGTAATGTTGTTGATTAAACCAACACATACTTTTTGTGTACCTGAATCCCCTACAATACCAGCAATACCCATAGAAAGAGTATTTTCCTTTGAAACCTTCATACTGATCAGAATTGTAAATGTGTTTCTCAGCCATCTTCTTCTCTTTCCTTTCCGATTCACCAAACTTTCTATTATCAATCAGATTCTTTCTTTTATTTTATCAATTATCGGAACTAGCAGAATTGAAAACATTTCCATATTCAAAATATTTCAAAGCATTCCTGACATTTTTGGTCTTGGACACATACATAACAATCCCAAATTTCTTTATTTCAAAAACAATTCAATTCTTCTTCTCACTCTTTGAAGGTATCTTTTGTTGAACCTTCTCATGTTTCTCATTATGATAACATTCACCAACTTCAGTGATAAAGTTTTGAAAACATAGACTTTTATTTTCAGCTTCATAGAGTTTTTTTTTTTGGACAAGTTCTAACTCTTCTTCTTTTGCTTTTATCTTCACCTCTAAATGCTCATTACGATTCTTTTCAACTTCAAGAGATTTATTCAAATCAGCAATCTCTTTAATTAGATTTTCTTTCTCATAAGTAAAACATTATTGGTTTCTTGATCATTCATCTTCCATATTTTTGTTTTGTTTTTCAAGACTTCTGATCTTTCTCAGACATTCTTTAAACTCTTCTTTCAGATGCATTTCAAGTAGATTTTCTTCTTCTTCAGAACTACTGCTTCTGAATTTTTCATCATTCACCATTGCAATGAAAGTATTTTCATTACCATACTCAATGGATTTTTTGGATTCAGCATCACTCTCTTATTCTTCTTCATCTTTGAACAAGAAACTTCTTCTTTTTTATTTGAATAATTTCTTCTCTTTTCCTTTATCTCCCTTTTTCTTCCACGATCTCCTTATCTTTATTTCTTAAAAATCACTATCATATTCTTTCTTTATTTGAGGAAAATTAGCCGCAAAGTGACCAACACCTCCACATTCAAAACATTTTAATGGAAGTTTCCCTTTGTACCACTTTTCACATTGTTAGAAAACAAGGATAGGATTTCATTGAGATTTTTACATACCTCATTTTCAGAGTCAGAATCACCAGCTTCATCTTCAATAACAATATTCTTAGAATTTTCTTTCTTCATAGCCTTGAAAGACATTTCTATATCAACATTTTTTTTGTACTTCATAGAATTCTCTCTTCTCATTTCATAGGTGATAAGATTGTTATGTAAATCATCACGAGATAATGTTTTAGGATCTATGTCTTCCAATGAAGAAACCTTTGTATCGAATTTTTCAGGTAAGATTCTCAAGATCTTTTCAACAAATATAGAGTCTTTTAGCTTTTCACCAAGACGTCTGATAGTACTCACAATGTCATTCACCCTGGTAAATAATTCCCCAATTGATTCATTCTCACCCATATTCAAATCTTCATACTTTAATCTCCATATTTGTAACTTTGCCTTCTTCACTTTTGTATTGCCTTCGTATATGTTTTTCAACTTATCCCATATACCTTTAGTTGTGCCAACACCTTTCGATTTCAATAATTAACTTTCAAAAAGTGATGATAATATAGAATTCTTGGCCCTTACATCATTCTCAAGAAACTTCTTATCAACAGGTGTAAGTGGAGCACTATTATCAATGCAAGGAAACCCAACTGTTGTAGCTTCAAGAACATCATAATTGATAGACATAAGATACGGCATCATTCTATCTTTCCATATATGATAGTTATTTCCATAAAAGACCGAAATACCATTATTGTTCACACCGTTCACATTTTCCATCAGCAAATAATAACAAAGGTAACATTAACTCTGATACCAATTAAAAGTTCCCAATTAGAGTATTGTATCACTGAGAGGGGGAGGGGTGAATCAGTGATACTCTTTATCTTTTATGTTTATTTTCAATTGAAACAACCTTCACCACCTATTAAGGATTTCAATTCCCTACTGAGAAACAAATAAACACACATCCAAAGGAACACAATGATTTATAAGGTTCGCTATTCAATAAGAATAATTATGTTCTTGGTATAGTTTGGAAATTATTCAATACCATACAATCCACTAAGAAAACAATCCTTGGATTACAACGAGTAGGATGTACCCTTTCACTCATGTAGCACTATGAAACAATCCCACTAGTGCGTGTGCTCCCTCTTATCACAATAGAGTAATAAAATTGTTTTGTAACAACTCATATTACCTGCTCTTATTTTCAATTCAACAAATGTATTCAAATTGTAATACAATTCATCAATTCCTTACCCAGAAGAAAGGTAAAAACCTCAAAGGACTTTGATAAAGAAATCAGCCTAAATGCCAAGTCCAATTTTCCCAGTCTGATTCTTTGAGTATGATTCTTCCAATATAATTCTTCAAGTTCGATTTTTTGATAGAATACAGTAGAGTAGAATTGGTACCACTTGACCATCCGAACAGAATCAACACAACTTCACTAGGCGAATAGAATCAGCACCATTTCACAAGCCGACTACAATCAACACCACTTCAAAACTTGAGACTAATAAAGACGCTCCATATGATCCTTACTTAGACCAATAATCCCAATACCGAAACACCCAGTACGGAAAACTCAAAACTGATTAATTTAACCTGGTATCAAACTCAGTCGAATACAATCCCCGTCAAAATTTATTCAATACAAAACAAAAATAGTATCACTTTCTCTCACTGAAAACTCGGAGCTTCTCTCTCTTCTATAAGTCACACAAGTACAATGTACTTTACACCTTTTATAGGTGACCCAAAAACATTTTTAGGTGGGAATCCCAAAACACTTTCTCACTCGCTTAAATTCACCCAAATATAGATTTCTCCAGAAATCTCAGAGCAATTATGACTTTATCGATGCTTCTCGATTATTCTCGAAACTTCTAAAATCTTCTTCTCTTCTTTTCTAGACTCCCATTTCAAATGTCAATATGATTACAAATGATGATAAATACATGATTCTGAAACTGATTCTCTCATACTGATTTCTTCAAAACAATGCTTGATACCATACCAATTGAATGTGTTTGAAGAAATGTACTTTTCTACTTGAGATACAATCATTATTTTAAATGAAAGGCTCCCCCTTTGAAAATTCATTCATTAGTCTCCTTCTATTTTCTTTTCTCTTTTCCCACATGAGAAAAACACACTTCATTCACCAACATGTACTTGTATCATGACTACCTTCATGATTTTGAAATCATTGAGGATTAGCTTTAGCATTGTCTGAATTCAATTGGAAAGTATTATAACTTTCCATTCATTCTTACTTATTTCTTTTCATCTCAACCCAAGCATGATATTTTCTAAATACAATGGTCTGGATACTATTATCCTAAATACAGTCATGATGGATACAATCATGCTAGTTACGATCATTCTGGTTATGATCATGCTGGATACGATCGCTGATCATTTCTGGTTACGATTACTGGATATGATCGAATACAATCTGAAGACAAAGATCTGCCTAGATACGATACAATACAATATGATAAGGATGATCTGCCTAGATACGATAAAAAACTATCTGAATATGATTCATTCTCAATTTACACCATCTCATTCCTTTTATTATACCCAAATACGATTGTTTTGAAAAAAAATCGGTGTCTTATCTTCTATCGGCATCACCTATTCCATCGGCACAACCTCGATCATAACTACATTCCAACAGCACAACCTTTCCCATCGGCATCACCCTTTTCAATCAGCATCACCTATTCCATCGGCACTACCTCAATCGTAACTACATTCCAACGACATAACCTTTCCCATCGGCATCACCCTTTTCAATCAGAATCACCTATTTTACTTTAACTTGGTATCCAATTGTTTTGAAAGACAATCAATACAATATGGATATGATTGTTTTGAAAAACAATAGGCACCACTGCTTTCTTTTCTAATTGTTTTGAAAAACAATCTGAATACAATTCTTTTTTTATTGGCATAATCTCTTTCACTCCCCCTTTATTCTATCATGCTTGCATCACTAGTTCTCACATCAAATTATGATTTATATGAAATAAAAATCACCAAAGCATCATAACAATCAACATGGGTCTAATTCTTTTAAAAAAACCCAAAACAATTATTTCCACAAAACAAAGTAAAGTGATTTCCTTTTTTCAAAACATACCTTGACAACAAAAGAAAACACTTCAAACCTTTATCACCTTGATCATCAGATTGTTCCCAACAATCTCCCCCTTTGGATTTTGTTATCAACAAAGTTTCATAAATCACTGAACTTTGTAAACTCAAGAAATGGATTACATATCAACAACTCTAAGCTTATGTGAGATAAATCATTGTAGGAAACAAGAATCGTTAATAGAAAAACCATGATATGCAAAATAGTAATCATGACCACCTCTTTCTTTTCTTCATTATTCCTGGAAAACAATTCAATTTTTTTCCTACAACCACTCCAATAAATAGTTAGAATAGTTCACACACTAAATAATGTTGAATTCACAGCTTACCCACAACTCTCTATTTTGTGCGATACATTTATGAAACAAAAAAATTATCCCCCTTGACAAAACAATCCAAAGGTAAGATGACAGAGGGGACAAATATACATACCTAAACCTTAAAGATAAAGAGGTTGGAAACCCATGTTCAACCTCATTTTTGAGAATGATTCCTTCACTAAAGGTTTTGTGAAGATATCAAAAACTTGTTTCGATGTTGGAACATACTCCAGCTTCAATTCATTCTTCTCAACATGATATTTAATGAAATGATATTTGATATCAATATGTTTTGAATGAGAATGTTACACTGGATTTCAAGTGAGATTGATTGTACTTTGATTGTCACAACCCAAGAGCAAGGGTAACTTCACTTATACAAGTAAGTCTTCAATTGTGTTTACATCCACATAAGTTGAGTAGCGGCTTGAGTAGCAGCAACATACTCAGCTTCAGTCGTACTAAGAGTTATTGAGTTTTGTTTCTTCAAATGCCAATTAATACAATTCTTTCCCAAAAAGAATACTCCACCAAATGTAGATCTTCTATCATCAACATTTCCTACCCAATCTGCATCAGAATACCCAAATAAATCAATATTGTCTGAGCTATAATACCTGATTCCGAATTCTATTGTGCCTCTGATGTATCTGACAATTTTTTTTCCAGCAATAAGATGTGATTCTCTTGAAGCACTCTAAAATCTTGCACATAAGGTAACAGTATAAACAATGTCAGGTATTGAGGCAGTCAAATACAATAGACTTCCAATCAACTTCTGATACTCTTTTTGATCAACTTTATTTCCATCTCCATCTTTACTCAACTTTTTTCCCACTGAAATGGGTGTGGAAATAGGTTTTTATTTTTCCATGCCAAACCTCTTGAGAAGTTATTTTTCATACATTTCTTGGGAAAGGAAGATGTATTCTTTCTTTTTCTAGATTTGTAACCTACAAAAGTATTTCATTACTCTAAGCATAGACATTTCAAATACATTCTTCATTTATTCATAAAATCTTTCACAACTTCCTTCATCATTCCCGGTAAAGATAATATCATCAACATAAACAATTACGATGAGGGAATACTCTTGACTTTCTCTGATGCAAAGATTGTTATCCACCCTTCCTTTGTTAAAATTAATCTTTATTAAGAATGTATCCAATTTGGAATACCATACCCTCAGAGCTTGTTTTAGGCCATACAAAGCCTTTTTCAATCTGCGCACATAACCTTCATATTTTCCAATAACAAAGCCACAAGGTTGTTCAATATTAACCTCTTCTTCAAGATCACCATTTAGGAATGCAGATTTAACATCTATTTAAAATATCTTGTATCCTCGTTGTGCGGAAATAGTAAGAAAGATTCTGATTGTTTCAAGTCTTACCACTGGAGAAAAGGTTTCATCAAAATCAATACCCTAAATCTGTGAATGCCCTTTGCAAACTAATCTTTATTTGTTTCTTATAACTTCACCCTCTTTATTCATCTTGTTTCGAAAAACCCATTTTGTGACAATGATGTTTTTGTTTTCAGGCTTGGGTATGATTTCCTATGTATTGTTCTTTTCAGTCTATTCCAATTCTTCATTCATGGCTTGAACCCATTCTAGATGCTCAAAAGCTTCTTTCACATCATTTGGTTCCACCTTTGAATACAAAGAAGTATGTGTAATGGAATTCGTTGTTCTTCTTGTTTGAACCTTTTAATGTTGATCACTAATTATATTTCGTAATTTCACATGTTTCCTCGGCCTTGGATATGATTTTTTATTATTTTTATCACTTGAAATAGCTGAGTCTGATTCTTCTTCTTCAGAAGGAATACACTTGTCTATATCCTTATCAAAATTGTTTTCTTCAACTTGATCAACTTCATTGTTTGCCTGAACATGTTTCTATTTCTTAGATACTTCAATCACTTTCACATCAACTCAATAAACAATTCTTTTTGTTTCTTTTTTGTAGCATCTGTATCCTCTTCCTTCTGGAGAGTAACCGAGAAATATTCCATCCTCACCTTTTTTCTCAAACTTACCATAGTTTCCACCTTTCTTCTTTATAATACAAGGACTCCCAAAAACTCTAAAGTACTTCAAACTTAGATTTTTTTCATAAAAAAATTCATAGGATTCGTTCCTTATTGAGTCCTATAGAAAAAACTATTCTGAATATAAACAAAAGTACTCATGGCTTGCCTCAAAAAGTAATTAGAAAGACCATGCTCAAGTAACATGGTTCTTCCCATTTCCACCAAGCTTCTATTCTTTCTTTTAGTAACCCCATTTTGTTTGGGAGTGTATGAATAGCTATACTAATGCCGAATTACATGATTATCAAGATAGTTTTAAAAATATTCACTTCTGTATTCACCACCATTGTCAATTATCAACTTTTTTACAAAATACTCACATTCTTTATCAGCTTTTCTTCTGAAACTTTTAAACATTTCAAAGCATCTGATTTGTGTTTCATGTACATAACACAAGTAATGCGAGTAAAATCATTAATTAAAGTAATGAAGTACTTATCTCCACGTGTTGGTTGTTTTCTCATTGGCCCACATATATAGGAATAAATTAGCTCTAGGGGTTGTTTTGAACAAATATCAACTTTCTTATGCACAACATTTGTAATCTTTCCTTTCTGGAAAATAGTGCAACATCAATCTCTACTTCTTGGAAAATCAAGAATACATTGAACACTATCTCTTTCAGATAACTTTTTCATGTTTATACGACACATATATCCAAGCCTTTTATTCTATAACTAATTCTCTTCCACCATACTTATGTAACAAGAGTTTTGTGAATCACTAACCTGAAACAAGTTTCCTTTCATATGTTGAACTCTTGTAAAAATCTTTCCATATTCTTCACTCTTTACAAAAAATCCATATTTCTTGAAGATAACTTTGTTACCCTCATCACACAATTGTGAAACACTTAGGAGATTATGTTTTAACCCATCAACATACAATGTTTTCTTAGATTTCATCTTTTCTTTTCCAATGATGGATGACCCAACACCTTTGATTTTCAATGATTCATCATTGCCAAATACCACCATGCCTTCTTTAAAATCTTTCACATCCTTAAACAATTTCAAGTCTCCTGTCATGTGAGAGGAACACCCACTATCAAGTATCCAAGGTCATTTTACTTTCATGGATTTTAATGCATTTTCAACAACAAGCGCCTTTTCTCCATTCTTTTCATTCTTCTCCTTCGGCTTTTGAGAATTGAGAATATTTTACTGAGCTCATAACAAAACAAGACATACTTTTTCAAGGTTTCCAGGTTGTTCACATCTTTCACAAATAGTTTCCAAGGGTTGGAACCTATTTTCAATCTTCACTTCATTATTTTCAGATTTCTTCAAGACAAACCTCTCATTTTTCTTTCTTTGAGGAGATTGACTCCCCCTCAATATTTTCATTTAATAACTTGTGGGATAATAGTAATGTTTTTAATTAAACCGAAACATACTTTTTGTGTGTCCAAATCCCCCACAATAATAGAAATATCCATAGAAAGAGTATTTTCCTCTGAAACCTCCATACTGATCAGAATTGTAAATGTGTTTCTCAGCCACCTTCTTATCTTTCCTTTATGATTCACCAACCTTTCTATTATCAATCAGATTATTTATTTTATTTTCTAAATTATCAGAACCAGAATCATTAAAAACATTTCCAGATTCATAATGTTTCAAAACATTACCAACCTTGTTGGTCTTGGCCACATACATAAAATTCTCATCTTTCTTAATTTCAAAAATAATTCCATTATTCTTCTCACTCTTTGAAGGTATATTTTGTTTAACCTTGTCATGTTTCTCATTACAAGAACATTCACCAACTTCAGTGATAGAGTTTTGGAAACATATACTTTTCTTTTCAACTTCATAGAGTTTTTGTTAGACAAGTTCCAACTCTTCTTCTTTTACTTTCAACTTCACCTCTAAATGCTCATTACGATTATTTTCAACGTCAAGAGATTTCTTCAAATCATCAATCTCTTTAATCAGCTTTTATTTCTCACCAGCAAAACATTCTTTTTTGTTTGAACATTCATCTTCCATATTTATGTTTTTTTTCAAGCCTTCTGATCTTTATCAGATATTCTTTCAACTCTTCTTTCAGATACATTTCAAGATGAGTTTTTTCTTCTTCAGAACTACTACTTCTGAATTCTTCATAATTAACCATTGCAATGAAAGTATTTTCATTACCATACTCAATGGATTTTTCAGATTTAGTGTCACTCTCTTATTCTTCTTCATATTTGGACAAGAAAGTTCTTCTTTTTTATTTGAATAATTTCTTCTCTTTTCCTTTGTCTCCCTTTTTATTCCATGATCTCCTTATCTTTCTTTCTTCAATATCACTATCATCTTCTTTCTTTCTTCAAGGACAATTAGCTGCAAAGTGACCAACACCTCCACATTCAAAAAAATTCAAGGGAAGTTTCCTTTTGTATTTCCCTATACCTCTTTTTACATTGTTAGAAAACAAGGATAGGATTTCATTGAGATTTTTACATACCTCATTTTCAGAGTCATAATCACCAGCTTCATCTTCAATAAAAATCTTCTTTGACTTTTATTTCTTAATATCCTTGAAAGAAATTTCTCTATCAACCTTTTTTTACTTCATAGCATTCTCTCTTCTCATTTCATAGGTGATAAGAGTGCTATGTAAATCGTCAGGAGATAATGTTTTAGGATCTCTGTATTCCAATGAAGAAACCTTTGCATCAAATTTTTCAGGTAAGATTCTCAAGATCTTTTCAACAACTATAGAGTCTTTCAACTTTTTCACCAAGACATATGATAGTACTCACAATGTCATTCACCCTGGTAAAGAATTCCCCAATAGATTCATTCTCACCCATCTTTAAATCTTCATACTTCAATCTCCATATTTGTAACATTGACTTCTTCACTTTTGTATTTCCTTCGTAGATGTTTTTAAACTTATACCATATGCCTTTAGGTGTGGAAACACCTTTCACTCTCAAGAATTCACTTTCAGAAAGTGATGATAATATAACATCCTTGGCCCTTCCATTATTCTCAAGAAACTTCTTATCAACGGGTGTAAGTAGAGAACTATCATCAATGGGAGGAAACCCAACTTTTGTTGCTTCAAGAAAATCATAAATGATAGACATAAGATATGGCAGCATTCTATATTTCTATATATGATAGTTTTTTCCATCAAAGACCAGAATACCTTTACTGTTCACATAGTTCACGTTCTCCATTAGAAAAGAATAACGAAGGTAACCTTCAATATGATACCAATTGAAAGTGCCCAGTCAGAGTATTGTATCATTGAGAGGGGCAGGGGGTGAATCAGTGATACTCTTTATCTTTTATGTTTCTTTTCAATTTAAACAACCTTCACCACCTATTAAGGATTTCAATTCCCTACTGAGAAACAAATCAACACACATCCAAAGGAACACAAAGATTTACAAGATTCTCTATTCAATAAGAATATTTATGTCCTTGGTATGGTTTGGAAATGATCCAATACCATACAATCCACTAAGAAAACAATCCTTGGATTACAACAAGTAGGATATACCCTTTCACTAGTGTAGTTCCATGAAACAATCCCACTAGTGTGTGTGCTCCCTCTTATCATAATAGAGTAATACAATTGTTTTGTAAAAAATCATGTTACATGAACTTCTTTTCAATTCAACAAATGAATTCAAATTGTAATATAATTCATCAATTCCTTACCCAGAAGAAAGGTAAGAACCTAAAAGGACTTTGATAATGAAATCAGCCTGAATGCCAAGTTTGATTTTCCCATTCTGATTCTTTAAGTACGATTCTTTCGATGCAATTCTTCAAGTCTGATTTTATGATAGAATACAATAGAGTAGAATCGGCGCCACTTGACTAGCTGAACAGAATCGACACAACTGCACTAGCCGAATAGAATTATCACCACTTCACAAGCTGACTACAATCGGCACCACTTCAAAACCTGAGACCGATAAAGATGCTCAGTATGATCCTTCCTCAGCCCAAGAATTCCAATATAGAAGCACCCAGTATGGAAAACTCAAAACCGATTAATTCAGTCTGCTATCAAACTCAGTCGAATACAATCCCCGTCAAAATGTATTCAATACAAAACAAAAATAGTAACACTTTCTCTCACTAAAAACTCGGAGCTTCTCTCTCTTTTATAAGTCACGCAAGTATAATGTACTTCATGCCTTTTATAGGTGACCCGAAACATGTTTAGGCAGAAATACCAAAACACTTTCCCACTCACATAAATTCATCCAAATTTGAATTTATCCTGAAATCTCAGAGCAATTATGACTTTGTCAACGCTTCTCGATTATTATCAAAACTTCTATAATCTTATTCTCTTCTTTTCCAGACTCCCATTTCAAATGTTAATAATATTAAAAATGATGAGAAATACATGAGTCTGGAACTGATTCTCTCATACTGATTTCTTCAAAAAAATGCTTGATACCATACCAATTGAATGTGTTTGAAGAAATGTACTTCTCCACTTGAGATACAATTATTCTTTTAAATGAAAGACTCCCCTTTTGAAAATTCATTCATCAATATCCTTATATTTTCTTTTCTCTCTTCCCACATGTGAAAAACACACTTCATTCACCAAAATGTGCTTGTATCATGACTACCTTCATGATTTTGAAATCATTGAGGATCAGTTTTAGCATCGTCTGAAATCAATTGGAAAGTATTATAACTTTCCATTAATTCCTGATTATTTATTTTAATCTAAACCCAAGCATGATATTTTCTAAATAAAACGGTATGGATACTATTATCCTGAATATGATCATGATGGATACGATTATTCTGGTTATGATCATTCTAGTTACAATCATGCTGGATACGATCGTTGATCATTTCTGGTTATGATTACTGGATACGATCGAATACAATCTGAAGACAAAGATATGCCTGGATATGATACAATACAATTTGATAAGGATGATCTACCCAGATATGATACAAAACTATCTGAATATGATTCATTCTCAATCAACTTTATCTCATTCCTTTTATTCTACCCGAATAGGATTGTTTTGAAAAACAATCAGTGTCTCATATTCTATCGGCACCACCTATTCCATCAGCACCACCTTGATCATAACTATATTCCAATAGTATCACCTTTCTCATCGACATCACCCTTTTCAATCAGCATCACCCATTCCATCGGCACTACCTCGATCATAACTATATTTCAATAACATCACCTTTCCCATCGACATTACCCTTTTTAATCGGAATCACCTATATTACTTTCAATCGGTATCCAATTTTTTTGAAAAACAATCGATACAATCTGGATATGGTTGTTTTGAAAAACAATAGACACCACTGTTTTCTTTTCTGATTGTTTTGAAAAACAATTTGAATGCAATTATTTTTCGATTAGTAGCATCTATTCCACTCCCCCTTTCTTCTATCAATATTGCATCACAAGTTCTCACATAAACTCGTGATTTATATGAAATACAAATCAACAAAGCATCTTCACAATCAACATGGGTCTGATTCTTTTCAAAACAAACCCAAAACAATTATTTCCACAAAACAAAGTGAAGTGATTTGATTTCTTCAAAATATACCTTGAAAACAAAAGAAAACACTTAAATCCTTCATCACCTTGATCATCTACTTGGTCCCAACAGACTATACCCATACATATAATTCCTCCCATGAAATACCATCGAATGATCCATTGAAAATCGGAGGCCTTTATCGCATAAAGGTCTCAATCGTAGCTTGTTCTCTCTTAGGGGGATTTGGATGATCCTCTTGATACAAGTTTATATTTAAAACCTAAGTCATCTAAGAGAGTATCATCATAAAGCTTGTTATTCCTACTCCTATTGAGTTGGCTATCTCATTGGGGTAGTCATCACATTGCTCGTTGCATTGGCTGTTTACCCGATTCCTCCTATTTCTGTCCATTAGCTAGAGTAAAAGGAAAATTAAGGATGATTATTTTTTAAAACATAAAGGTGTAATCCAATGACATTAAATTGATAACTTATAAATTACATTTATTTCTTAACTTACGAATTTCTAGGCTTCAATCTATGTTATCCATGATCTATTTCCTAACATATATTCTTATGGGTATTTTTTTGTTCCCTTAATAATGGTTCGTAATGAGATTATGAATTTATCAAAGTATATCCCCTAGAAGTGTCAAAATAAGTGTGCAGTAAGGCCCTTTTTCATGCATCAATTCCCGATCGAGTCTAGTTCAATGCGGTGTTTTCAAGTTTTACCCCTATGTACATCTGTTCCAGAGACACATCTACTTGTAGCATCCAGACATGAATTTATTTTCTTAATAAACCAATTAATCTATAATTACCAAAATTTAGAGATGTTTTCTTATACTTAGTCTTATCCCTAAGTATTTATCTAGATTTTTCTATATTAATCCCAAAAATAACTAAACTTTTCCTTTGATACTAACTATGACAACCCTATTTATTACATATTAATACATGATTTATTGCATAAAAGTACACATAATAAAACTTGGAAGATTAATAAATATAGTGTCTTTAGGAATTAAGTACATTACATAATAACTTAAAATAAGAAATACATCATATTTATTGAAAAATTCCTTAATATGCTCATACTTAAAACTGCATGGGATAACCTAGGGACATACATAAGGAAGGGGTGAGATATAAAGTCCAGTAAGTGAATAAACATGGAATAACATGAAGAATGTAACACATGTTATAAAATAGGCATATAAATGGAGAATAAAAAGAGTGAGAGTCATATACATGAATAATGAGGCATGATATAGCATGATAATCATAAAGGCAACATGGGAAATATGGCAACAACTTAAAACACTACATCATAAACATAGGTCAAAGATAACTTCCAAGGCATCATGATAGAAAAAGTACCATAAAGGAATTAGGTTCACTCACTATCCCAAAATTATTTCTCATGAGACTAAATATTACCCATTGCATTGGAGCGCTATATAATCTTGAGTGCACTCGTCACATTTATTTTATTCTCATGCTTAAGTTTTCCATATAGATCATAAAATATGGAATCATTTATCATCACATTTTATTCCATGATCAAGGAGTTTGTAATAAATAAATGTAAATCTAGATTAAAATAAGTATAATTTTATATAATTTAAATACCTTTGATAGGAAATGGGTATGGTATTCACTACACAATTGTTTTGGTATGAAAATTCATGATGAAATTTCGACAGCATAATAGCGTCATTTAAAAAATCATAAAATTAGTTAATGAGAGATAAATAGGTATATAATAATTTGTACATAAAATTAGTAGTAATAGGGACATGAAAATACATATCCCAACATTATTAATTGGAAATAGATGGCATAATATAATAAATAAAGTTTAATAAAGAGGAGAATGAGAGGATCCCTTACTTAAGGTTGTGACTCCAAATGATTGAGAGGGGATTATTGAGAGATTGGGGCACCTTAGGAGGACTTTAGAGAGGGGATTTAATAGTGAGGATATGATACAAGAATTTTTAGTGAATATAAATGGGATCTTGGGTGGGTTTATATAGAAAATAAGTGGGTATTTCTTTAATATTTTTCAAACTTAGGTTCTGGACTCTATATAATAAAATAATCAAAACCACAAACCTTACCATGGTTTCTTCACATGGTTCCTAACAAATAGGAGTGGTTTTAATTATTTTATAAGTAAAAGGTCCTAACTTAATAAAATAATACCTCTGTTGATGTGGAAGTGATTCATACTCTTAAAGAAATGATTTTAAAAACATAAAATATATTAATGGTTTTGGAGGATTCATAAGGGCTTTATAAAATTAATCAAATAAAAATAAAATCATATTATTTTAAAATGAAGACATATATTTGGTCATGTATAAATTTTATAGTATTTATTATATCACTTTTTTGTTATTACAATGTCATAATACACACCGTATATTTTTACAATATTTAATTTTTACCTGAAAATTTGACTGTCTCAGAAAATTATGAAAAATTCACCATTGGATAATTTAAAGGTTATGATTCCAAAAATTATATTAATTTTATCAAAATATTTTTCTAAATATTTTTATTTTTCACTTTTAAAATAAGAATTGACATTTATTGAGAAATGTTGGGTTTTTAACAATAATAGTTTTCGAACCCTTATTACATTTGACTTTATAAAAAAATATATGATCATTTATATTTAATAAAAATTATTTAATAATAATATTTTATTAAAACAATATTTATTTAAAAAATCCATTAATTCATGAAAACAAATTCCTTAATTGAATCTGAACATTACCTGAAAATGAAATTCTTGTTTTATTGAATAAAAATCAAAATCATTTATAAAGTAATAATAATAGGATTAAAATATATTCATTATTCTATAAAAAATAATGTACATACTCATATTGATATGGTATTGATAAATATATCTTTAATACACCATCAAATTCCATAAGGGTAAGTTGCACAATGATGAGACTTTCATGGGGTGGTCCGACGTACATGGTTTGGGTCGTGATTTCAATGAGCTTGAAATTCTCCTATAAATGGTTTCATTCATGATTAATTTGTTTGATATCAGATTTTAATTAGTCAAGGGAAAATCTCAGTGATGCTATATCCCTTGGAATCTCTGATAAATGGGCTTTATAGGGTACGATCCTACTGGTTAAGGTCATTACTTCTTTTTTTTTGTCAATTGGATTTGTTAAAACCCTATATTTATACTAATCATGTGATGGTTTTTCAATGGCTATATTATCAATGTTAATGATGCTTAATGGTATTTTAAATCTGATAGTATAGAAAAACAAAAAAGTGCATGTGTTTTCTATAACTATAATACAAAAATAATATATTTAATTAAATTTCATGAGAAATTTTATTTATAAAAGTTCAGGTCGTTAAAGTTTTAAAATATTATCCTATTCTCATTATTTGGGGAATATTTTTCTTCAAGAGTTTTCAAAATAAAGGGATATTTCTCCACATTTTTATGCAAAAATGGAAAGTGTTGTCTCTTATGGGTACAAATGAATTTTTTAAGGGTTGTGTGGTAAAAATCACAATATTACAAATGTTTTTTCATGATATGGTACTTGATCATTATAAATAATGGTGATTGAGCCTGATATAGCTCATTATGATTAGTTAGACTAATATATCTCTCTAATAAATTAGGTAATGATTAGTCTTCAAAGGTAAAAAATGTAGGAGATAAATTGGTAGGTTGCCCCTATAGAATTAAATAGGCCTCAATTATTTATGACATGGGTTAAACACAAGTAAACATGAGTTATAAATATGATGCTCCAAGATACTTATTTAATTCTTGCTAAGTTTTTTATGGAAATATTTTGATTTCCTAAGTAAATAAAAGATTATAGATTTCTAAAAGTAAATGGTTGTTTTTTCAAGGAATGTTTTTGTGAGTTCTCATATACCTCATGTTTCCATCATGATTTTCAATATTGTTAAGGGTTTTCAAAGGTTTTATTTGAGAAAAGGTTGATTTTATCATGTGGGTATGTTTTATTTATGTGATCAAAGTTTTATTTTGGAAAATGTAAACACTTTCATGGTTTTTTATGATTTTAAATGGACAAACAAGATTCATTTATTTTTATATCCCTTACTGAGATTTTTTTTGCTCATCCCAAGTTTTAAATTTTTTTCATGGTATCTAAGGATGTGTAAGAACTATATCAAGGTCAAATTTTCTACTTTGGACATGTCTTAAAAGAACTAAAATTGTCTTTAATAAAAGAATGGTATAAACTTAAATCCCTTTTATGTAAAAAATGTGCAATGTGTTGTAGTGACCACTTTTTTATGTAATGTTTTTCCTAATTCTCTAAAAATCTAAACCAAAATTATCATGAGAATGTAAACAAGTGCAACCCTTATTATAAATCATGTAATTATGGGTTATTTACAATACAGGTTGTTATAGTTGGTATTAGAGAAAATATTTAGATAACTTTAGATGCAAGAGTAATGTTAAAAGAAACTTATAAGATATTTTAATTTATAGTTATATTATCATGATATACTTTTGAATATTTCCATGTTGCTTCATCAAATCCATGTCTACTCAAAATGGTTTTCCATAGTGGAAATAGGGCAGTTGAAGTATGAAGAAATCAAGATGATAATAACATTCTCAATCAAAAACCTGGAATGGTTAGAATAGATAATTTTATATAAGTTTTAACTCAGTTGAAATTGTTTATTAACAGTGGAACCCATGAAAGAGAATGCTTGAATTCTACATAACAGAACATATCTATATTGCAACATTTCATGAAACAACACCCTCTAACTTTTGGTGGATCTTATGACCCAGTGAGAGCTAAAGGATGGATTAGTGCATTTGGGAATATATTTTAAGTTTGGGGATGTGAATAACATCAAAAGGTAACCCTTGATATTTATTGTTTTGAAGGTGGAGTTGATCGATGGTAGTCTCCAATTGAGAATGATAAGGAAAAATATGGGATTTATGTCATGGAGTGGATGATCCTTAAAGTTATTTTTCTTAAGAAGTATTTTTCTAAAGTTCTTCAAATTATAATTTGAAGTTAATTTCTGGAGGTAATGAAAAAGGAAAAAGACACAGTGGAATCTTATGAAGAAAATTTTACCAAACTCTCCAAATATGCACTAAATTTTATTCTTGACCATGAGAGTAAAATTTATAGATTTTACATAGGTCTAAAACCAATTTTATAAAGATTTTTGGCCTCTTGTGAATTTAATATTTATGAGGAGGTTGTTTGTTGTATTGAGAAATTTGAGGTAGAGTTTTCTGAAACTTATTTACTTTGTGATAAAAAGAGTAAGAAGTGGTCAAGGTGGAAAGTAATGGAGAATCAGTCAACCAATAAATTTGGTGGTAAACCCCTAAATGTTCCAAATGCAGTAAAAGTAATTTTGAAGGATTTTTAGTAAGATCAGGAAAGTGTTACTAATGTAGTAAGCATGGTCATTTGGCACATGACTGCAAGGAAAAGAGTTCTGATTAGAAAAGTAATGGGAAAATAGATAGCCATCTACCAGTGAGATTTTTTAACTACAATGAGTTGGGTCATTATGCTAATACATGTATGAAGTTAGTTACTAATGGTGTGAATCATCAAGATCAAAATAAAAAAGGTATGGAAAAGCCTTTTTCTTGTACTACAATAGATTTGGGGCCCTCAAATTAAGTGGTTATAAGTAAATTACTTGTTTATTCATATTTTTCCAAAGTATTGTTTGATTTATGATGCACACATTCTTTTATATCTAAGAAATTCGTAAGTGTAATGAAAATTCCATCTCAAAAAATGAAGCCAAAAAATTTGGTAAAAACTCCTAAAGGTGGTACTAAGGCAATAAGAATTTATATAAATCTTCATGTTATCATTTGAGGAATGGTTTTTCATGAAAACCCTATTTTCTTTCCCATTGTACAGTTTGATGTTATTTTGGGTATGGATTATCTTTTAGTTTATCATTCTAAGATAAATTACACAAATAAAGAATTTATTTTCCATAATAAGTTTTAGTTTGTATATAATAATGAATTCATACCTTTAATAACATATCAAGAAGATGAGAAACTAATAAAACATGTGAGTGAAAGTTATCTTTCACATACTGTTGAAAGGAAAAGAACTATTCAAATTAGTGATATATCAGTTGTAGATGAATATCTATATGTATTTCCTAATGATTTTACTAATTTTATTCCTAATAAAAATGTTTAATTTACTATTGAATAAGTGCCTAATAATAAGCCAATTTCAAAACTCCCTTATCTAATAGCTCCAGTAGAACTAATATAATTGAAAAGTCTATTACAAGAGTTACTTGATAAGGGTTTCATTCACCCTATCACTTCACCTTGGGGTGCCCTTGTTTTTTTGTTAAAAAGAATGATATTTACATGAGACTTTTCATTGATTACATAGCACTCAATAACATTACTATTAAGAAAAAATATATTTTTCCTAATATCGATGACTTATTTGATTAGCTTCAGGGTGCTCATTATTTTTCAAAGATTGATCATAGGTCAAGGTATCACCAACTAAAAGTTAATAAGGAAGACATTCCAAGGATGGTGTTCTATACTAAGTATGGTCATGGTTTTTACTTTCAAGTTTATGAATGCACCTACTATATTTATAAATCTTATTAATAGAGTTTTCCATGAGTTTTTGGATATTTTTTGTGGTTTTAATTGATGAAATTTTGATTTATTCTAAAATTTATGTGGAACATTAGAAACATCTAAGGATTGTTTTGTATACATTAAAATAGAATAAATTGTATGAAAAAATTAGTAAATGTGAGTTCTGGTTATAGAAGATTTCCTTCATTGGGCATATTGTTTCTAAAATGGCATAATTGTTGATCCTGCTAGAACTAAAGTGATGGAAGAGTGTATAAGTCCTATAAATTCCATTTATATTTTCATTTTTCTTGGATTAATGGGTTAATACTGATGGTTTGTTGAAAAATTTTCTTAGTTATCTAGCTCAATAACTCTGTTAACTTGAGAAGGAGTTAAATTCATCTAAATAAAGTAATGTGATGAATGTTTTCAATAATTGAAAATAATACTGGTTAATGCTCCAATGTTATCCTTTCCAATTAGAAATGATGAATTTTTTATTTATACTAATGATTCTTTGAAGAGTTTTATATGTTTCTTGATGTAAGATGATTGGTTGATTGCATATGGTTTAAGTCAATTGAAACTTTATTAACATATTACCCTACACATGATCTTGAGGTTGCAATGGTGTTTTTTGATTTAAAATTTTTTAGGCATCTTTTATATGGGGTAAAATATGGAATATATAATGACTATAAAATTTTAAAGTATATATTAACTCAAAACGAGTTGAACATGAGGTAGAGAAGGTGGTTGGAACTGATAAAGGATTATGATTGCATGATTCTCTATCATCTAGATAAAGAAAAAAAGTATTTGATGCCTTGAGTTGAAAGGATAATGTATCATTAACCAAGTTACATTTGGATCCTTTGGTTAATGATTTGATGACTGTTGGACTAAATTTGTTCATGCAAGAACTCATTCTCTTTGGTTTAGGTGTCAGGGTAGTCATCTTTTTTAGATAGAATTAAGATTTCTTAAAAACAAGATCATGGTTTGCAAGAAATGGTAGAATTGGAAAAGAATGGTAAGTTCCCTAAATTTAACATTGAAAAAGAAGGTGTTATCAGATTTGGAAAGAGGTTGTGTGTGCTGAGTGATTCCCAGTTGAAGAATGAGTTATTGAGTAAATCTCATGACTCTCCATTTTCTATTTATCCTAGAATCACTAAGATATACAAATACCTTTGGAAATATTATTAGTGAGAAGGAATGAAAAAGGATATTGTTTATTTTACCATGAAATGTTTTAATTATCAATAGGTTAAAGTCGATCGACAACTACTGAATGGGATGATTCAATATTTATCAATTCCTAAATGGATATGGGAGAATATATCCATAGATTTCATGGTGGTATTACCAAATAAATCTCAAGGTAATAATGTGATTTGGGTTATTATAGATTGTTTGACTAAATCTATGAATTTTCTTTATATTCAAGATATTATGTATTTGGATTAACTTTCTAGAATTTATCTTAAAGAGATAGTAAGATTACCTAGATTTACCCTCTCTATTTCATCTGATCATGATCCCAGATTTACCTTGAATTTTTTAAAAGGACTTTAGAAGTCGATGGGTACTGAATTAAATTTCAGTATAACTTTTCATCCTCAATCTGATTAATAGTTGAAGAAAAAAATTTAGACTTTGTAATATATGCTTCAAACTTTCTATTTATATTATCAAGGAAGTTGGGGTCAATATTTTTTATTGTTGGGATTTTTTTATAATAATAGTTTTCATTCCAGTATACAGATAACACTTTTTGAGTCATTGTATGGAAAGCAATGTCGAACTCCACCATGTTGAGATAAATTCAGTAAAAGGAAGTTATTGGGATCCGAATTGGTAGAAGAAATGGTTGATAAGTTAAAGATAATTCAACACCATAATATGGAAGCTTATAGAAGATATAAAATCTATGCAGATAACTGGAGTAAAGATCACTCATTTTAGGTAAGAGATCATGATTTTCTTAAAGTGTCTCCTTGGAAAAGTGTTATACATTTTGACAGGAAAATAAAATTAATTTCATGGTATATTTTTTCATATGAAAATTTGAAAAAATTAAGATACATTATATACTGAGTGTCCTTTACTTCAAGTTTATCTCAGGTACATAGTGTGTTTCATTTTTCATTTTTAAGGAAATATTCACATGATGAATCTCATGTCTTCAGCCCTAAAGTAGTTTAGTTGGAAGAGAATGTATATTATGATGAAAATATAATTCAAATTTTAGATCATAGAGAGATGGTTTTGTAGAATAATTTAATCCATTTGATTAAGGTTTTATTGAATAACCATATGATAGAAAAAGCAACATGGGAATCAAAAAAGACTAAAAGGGGAAAATACCCTCACTTGTTTAAGTAATGAATAAAATTCAAGGATGAAATTTCTTAAAGGGGGGATAATTTGAAAACGAGGTAATTTTAATAATAATAAAAAATTATATCATAGTAATATTCATGATTATATTTTATGGAGTCGTTTTCACTATATTTATTTTAAGCAATTTTTCATTCGAAAAAGAAATAGTTTTTTTTCTAACCAAGTTGTTTTTCAAGAATTATATTATTTTATATAAAAGTTATATTTATAAATTATAGGGATTTGATTTTATAAAATTTAATTAATTTTTTACATCTTCATATCAAATTTATCTTAGGGTGATTTTTTTGTATTTTATTGAAAAGATTGATTTTTTTAGTGAATAGTGAAAAATGTCATTTTTTGTAAAACTGCCATTTATTTTCTTTAAATAAAGTAATTTAAAAGTACCATTATGTTTTGGATTTGGTTTTAAAGTAACATAAGATCACTTTTATTTAACACAATCTAATCAATTATAAATTAATCAATATTTTATTTTATTTTAGTATAAGTTCATTTTTAGGCTTAAAAACATATTTTTTGAAAAAAAAATGTTTTGTTGCCTTTTACATTCTTATATTCAAAGAAATTTATGAAACTTGTACAAATTGAATCTTAAAAATTAGATTTTTGTATTTTTATTTAGGATTTTCAAATTTATTAATGAGTTCAATTTCATTTTTGAAGATTATGAATAATAACCTTCGTAAAAATATTGTCACCACGGTAAAAGGGTAAAACAGGTTAATTAAGATAAAAGCTAAGTGATAAGGTCATAAAATATTATATTTGTAAGATCCCAGTTTTTGGAAACGTATGTTTTTTTTTGTGTTCTGGGTTAAACCCTTGATTTTGAGACTTTAAAATGTTTCTTGAAAGTGTGAGAGGCCTTAGGGGTGTTCTAGGGGCTCGGGGTATGGAAGAAGGGAAGTCGGGGCAAGCAGACCAAGGCGCACGGTCAGCTAAACCGTGTGGCCTGCCCAGAAGAAACTGTGCGACCCTCCCTCCTCCGGACAGAAGCGAGCACACGGTTTGCGCATGGTTTGCCAAATCATGCGGCTAAACCGTGTGGCTCCTCCTCCTCAGGGAAGTGGTGTGCGCATGGTTTGTGCACGGTTTATTAAACCATGCATCTAAACTGTGTGGCCACTTAAGTTTGGAAAAATTACAAGTTTTCCACTCCGGGCTTTAAAACCCCACTCGGTATTTTCCTCCTCTCCTCCTCTCTCAGCCCTAGCGACGAAATTGGCTGACCCAAGCTTCCCAAGGGTGGTTCTCCTTCGATTCTTGATCGTTTAGAGCGTCATTGGTTGTGGATTGAAGCTCTGGGTAAGGCTAATCTCCTCCTTGGTTCTTTTCTTGGTTTGGGGTTTGTGTCTTCTCTCCCTCTTGTTTTGAAACCCTAAAACCCTATCTTTTGGGTGAGTTCTAGGTTAAAGCTCCAAGGGTTGGTCGAATCAAGGTCTAAGGACTCGATTGAGGGTGCGTTCAACCGCAGATTCGAGGTAGGTGGTCTACAAGTGGTATCCCATGGTTATTTGGGGGATTTGTGCATGTTAAATTGTGTTTTCACTTTCCCTTGGTTATGTTTTGAATAACATAGGAATTTTTGATACTATTTATGTTTTAAATGGATAATGGGAACCCTCACGATCCTCGTGGAATGTGATGGGAAGGACTTGACCTAATTGGGGCCATCCATGGGATGTGTCGGCTTATCCCGGGTTTAGGGATTGTCATTAAACGAGCGACCTTGTTGTAATGAATTGTAGAACCCTTGATAAACATGTTGGCATGAATGGTTGATTCATGGAAATGATGAACGGGTTAAATGGGTTAATTTAAAAAATGATTAAAGACCATAATGGTATAGATTATAGGTCTAGGATGGAATGCTTAGTGATATAGGCATAACACATGGGAATTGGGTGAATGGTTAAATGATTTGAAATGGTAAGGTGTTAATTGGTTAAGGCATGATGTGGTTTCCCATGTGGGTTGTCACACCCATGAATTATTTTAAAGGTAAATTTCATTTAATTTCCATTCATACTTTGTTTTGGGGGGGTTCCCAATCTTTTATGGAGGAATGAGAGAGTTTTAATTAATTGGGCCAAACCGTGAGCCCAATTCCAGATTTAAAAACCAATTTTTTTTCTTTTATAACTTTTTCATTTTTTAATATTTTTCACCCATTCAACTTCCCAAATGACCTCCCCTGACCTATTAACACCACCATTTCAATTTGGAGCTTTTATAAATCCATAACCAGAGTTTATTTTGGTTTTTATCTAAGGGGTTGGGCCAGCCCGAAAGCCCAATTCCTGTTTTAAAAATAATTTTTGATTATGTTATAACTTATTCAATTGTTGGGATTTTTCGGTGATTCCAAGTGGAGCCCAACCCCAATGAACCCAGACGCGCGACCATTCCCTCTCCCACCTCTTTGAAGCTCTGGTAAATCGCGATTTGATGCCAAACTTCAGAGGGTTCCTCAAATCGCCCAGATTTGAAGAGGTAAAGTCTTTCTTTCATAAATCTCTCAATTCTCAATATTTTTCCTCCATTCTAGTTTCTAAATGACCTAATACATCTTGTGCGTATGAAACCTAAATTTTGGATCTTTTAAATTTCATATACTGGTGTTTTGGAGTGATTACTTCAAGATACTTCAAGTAAATGAGCCCTTTCCTTTCCTCTTTCAAATTACATTGGGTTTAACTCATTGTTCTTTGGGTATCTTTGGTTATAATTGAGTTTAATAATGTCCAGAAACTAGGTTTTCGAACCTAGGGTTTAACTTTGGGATTTCTTGGCCAATTTATGTGGTTTTAGGTTTGATCTAGTTGTCTCTTGGTGCGGCGGGGGTGCGATTTGATTTTCGCACGGAGATTCAAGGGTTTCCTTGGTTTTGGTAGGTGATTCCATTGTGTGTGCAATTTTTGTGAATTATCTTGCTGTTTTCATGGTACCTTAATGTTTATTTCACTTGAATGTTTCTGTAAAAATTGGTTTTAGTTGCTTTTATAATGCAAATGAATTTTAAGTTCCATTTTTGGTGAGATTGGGGGCTTTTCATTCAAATATTTTATTGGTTCATTTTGGGATGACCTATAAGTAATTAGTTGATTTTAATGAACTGTAATAGGACTGAAAATACTGTTTTGATGATTTTCCTATGTGTTTGATGCTTTGAAAGTTGGTTTTAATGGTGTTTGTGAAACACATGAATTTCTAAGAGTCGTGTTGTGTAAAAATGGAGGTTTTACAATGATGTCACTTCTTGAACCATATGAGGCCTCCCAAAAAAATGATTTGTTGTTTTAATTTAAATGTATTGGGATTCCATTTATGTTTTGGTAATTCAAAAATGTGCACATAGTGTGCAATTGGTGTTCTCAAGGTGTTTTTTTTTGTGCAAGACACTACGTGATTTTGAAGAATTGTTTTATTACAAATCAAAGTGTTTTATTGTGTGTTTTAAGTGGTATAAAAATGTGATAGATACTGTATTGATTGTGTGTGACCAGTAGTGGTATTTTATTTGAAAATGGATTTATGTTGCATGCTTAAATTGTTTGATCACAAAAGGGGAAGCCCGGGTACTTAGGTGGGCGGATTTGTACTAGTACGGCTAGTGGATCGGATGGGTGTTGTCCCTGTTTCACTTAGCATTTGGATAACGAAAACTCTAACTAAACTATGTGGATTATGATTGTAAACCACTATGTTGTGGGTATGATCCCTACTAGTGGCTCGTGCATGAGAGTGGATTTTACTATGGTTGCTTTACACCGAGGTACGAGGTACATAGGGCCCGAGACAACCTAGTGCCTAGGGGTGTTCCTGGTTTGTTGCTCACTGGATTTTTAGTATTTACCCATGTATTTGGGTGTTTTTTTTCAGTACTTTAAAGTATCTATCATTTCCATTTAGATATGTTAACATTCTGGAAATTCTAGTTTGAAAACTTTTCTTTAAAATGAAAGTTGCATTTCTTGGAATTTCATCATCGTTTTTCTTTACGAATTAAAAATGTTTGCTTCTTCACATTATATTGAATGCACTTTGGAATCATTGGGTGGTATCCTATTGGGATTAGGCTCACACCCTACTTACACCCCTTGGGTGTAAGTAGACTTTGTTATGCTTGACTCAGGTAAAGGGAAGGATATGGGCGATGGCAGTTCGGGGTGTTAGTCCTCATCGTTGGGGCGGAGTTGCGGAGAAGGTTTGTGGGTGATGACCCCCTTGTCGTGTGGAGTATATGGGGATTTCATTATGTTGTCATTATTTGTTTTTAGACCACTTTTAGTGTCTTTAAACATATGTATTCAGTTCTGGTTTTTGTGTAAACATCGTTTGGTTTACATTTTTCAGATTCAGATTATTGATTGTTTTTAATGTTTTATGCCTTCATATTCGGGTAAATCGTTCCCAAACAAAAATAAATGATACCCGGGCACTTGTGTCAGCCCGTGGGGATAGGGAACGCCCTTCAGGTCATGTCACGGGCTGGGTTTGGTGCCATTTTTGGTGGCGACCAGATTCGGTTCGTGACAAAATGGTATCAAAGGAGGTTCACTCCTTGGGTCATGTTATTTTGGGAAGAGTCAGGATAGTCTGGAGCTAGGATTGTCGGGACTTTACATTTCAGTCATGGGTAGTGTGCCTGGCTAGTACACCTCAGGACGAGATTCAAGTCCCTAGGGGATTTATGGATTTATCTGATTCATTTGGTTTTCTTGGTTTAATGATGACGATGGGAAATGAAAAGAGAGTTGGGCAAATAATCTCAGTGAGCTCGCAGGGCCTAGAAAGCCATGTGGAGCCGTGGATATTTCCCTAGAATACTCTCTGTGATGGAGAAGTGATTGGAATATGGCTGCCAACCATATGTCCAAGTCACCCACCGAAACTAGTTTCCTCTCACATTGTCTTGTGTCTCTTTGTTTTGGAATCTTGGAAACATGTTTTTTTAAGCAAAAAAATGACTTCACATTAAGGAGTGTGAATTTTTGTGAAGTTATTTTCTAGTAAAGTGAAAATGGTTTTTTTTAAATTCTATAAATGAAATTTTAGAATTATTTCAAAAGGTTAAATTATGTGTTTATACCTCTTTTGAAAGTATGAACTATGTTAATTGGGGTTTTGAAAATATGTTTCTAGTGGAATTTTTTTTAAACCGTGGAAAAGTGTTTTGGATTGAATTAAGTGTTCTAGAATTTTTGTGTGGGGGTTGAATATGGATTTTGGGTTTGGTTACTACTGAACAAAAAAAATTATGAACTTTTAGAACCTTGTCTTGAAATGAGAAGAGTTGAGTTCTTAATTAAATGGAGATTTATGAAATGGTGTTTTTCATGAAATTAGAAGTGTTTTGAAATGGGTTGAAATGTTTTGAAACAATTGTGAAAGGCGTGAATATGTGCTTTTATTGAATTATTCATTCTTTTCTAAATTGGTTTGTGAGATTAAAAATTTTGTATTGATATTATGGTTAGTGTTTTTTGAGAAAGGAAAATTGTGGTTAAAGTTTTTATTTTAAAAAGAGGAAAGGTTTGATTTTTGGTAATTGGTGCTCTCAAGGGTGACCACATGCATAGGTTTATTTGGGAATATGGATGGATATGAGGTGGGTTCCTAGTGTGGCATGTAAACATGCATGTGTGAGGCTCATGAGATACCATTGGTAAATGCGCAACCCACCAACACTGTTTTTTTTAAATAATTTTTTTTGAAGGAAAGTTTTGTGTTTTGATAATGTATGGTTGGGAGGTATGGATTATGTGTTTTCAGGATTATTATTGTGGGATGTTTCGAGTTCAATAACCCCTCTTGTTTGAATGATGTTTTGGTTTGGTGTTTCATTGATAAGTTGGAATGAAGTGTCGGTCAGTGGTCTCTTTTGAGGAAAAGTTTGGGAGGCCAATGTGGTGGCTCCCATAATGTGTTCGGTTCAGGTTTGTGGTCTTTTGTGACCAAATGACCAGTTTGGTTTTGTTCTTGGGTTTTTCCTGTTGGCCAGGGTATGCCCCCATAAAGTGTTAATGTATGATTCATGTTTGGCCTATGGTGATTCACCATTGGATGATCCTCCAGTTGATCAACATAAGGACTTTATTCTTGAGGTTTGGAGATTGTGTTTACCCCTCTTCTTTTTCAATTATGCAGATCCCCCTATAGTGGGAGAGTGTTTGTGGGAGGTTGAAATAGACCTTAGTTTCTTATGTTTTCTAAGTTGTCTAAGGTCAATGAAGTTCAGAGTTGTCAGTGTAGAATGATGTCTTAAAGGGCCTCTGGGTCTTTTGTCAGTCTCATTGAATCAAGAGTTCATGTTAGGCCACCGGTGTGCAAGATCTGGCCAAGAGTGGCTATTATGGACACTTGATGGAATCATGTGCTATTTTGGACTTAGTACAGGGTCCCTCTCTTTGTGTTTTCTTTTATCCACAACGGTTATGTTCGGTGATGCCTTGCGATGTCATGTGTTCATTTGACTATAAGGGTGAAGATTGTGAAATCTTATGAGAGTCACTATTTTTTTTGTTGGATGTGTGTCTCCCTATAGGAAATTCTAAATCCTATGTTCTAGAGGAATGTGTTTCTATATGTACTTTCATTCTGCTGTTTAGCATCCGAAGAAAAAAAGGGGTGATGTGTGTGCATACTCTAAGTTCTTGTTTTGGTAAAATGATGGGTTGGGGAAAAGCAGGTTTGAAGTGCATCATGTCTCAATGAGACCATCTGAGATTACAGTATAATTGTTTTTGGAACTGGAAGAATATTTTCAGTTTAGGGGTTTCCAAATCCTAACTACGAGGCCGAAGATTCTTCAATCCATTGAGCTCCAGCCATAGGCCCCGGAGAGAAGCTGGCGCGTAGTTAGGGGAAATCCTAGAGTCGTTCAAACTTTTGGTCAAGGTCATATCCTCAATATGAAAGATATGAATAGTTTAAACCTCTGGTGTCGTCGTTTTGTTCCAATTTCTCACATTTGGTGGAAAGAGGTGTGATTACCTTGTTCCCATGTCGTACCCTGAGTTTTTTTTCCCCTTTGGGGTCCCTTGTGTTTTTGGAGAAAAGTTTAAAATTTGGGTTAGGCAGGTTGAAGTGCATAGTTTGTACGTGGTTAGAAGTAACCATGTGCCAACCCAGGGGACCGTGTGATAAGAGACAGTAGCTAATGCATGGTCTCCACACGTCCATGATCCTTGGCCAAGAAAACTGTGTGAAGTTTCCTCTTTGGATAGAATGATCCGCACAGTTAACTCGCGGTTTCCCAAACCGTGTGAACCAACTATGCAGCCATGTCAGCTCCTTAAAATTCTATTGTTTTTGTTGTTGTTATCCCATAATATTTAGTTAATATGGTTGGGTTTTGTTTGGGGTATACCCACAATGGGACTCATTTAATTTTCATTGGAATAATTCTGATATTAATTTACCCCTAATGCTGGGAATTCCGTCTGAGGCCCCTTGTTAGTGTCTTGATTTTGTCTTAAGGAAAGTTGTGTTCATTATTATGGTGGGGAGACCCATCATGGGTATCGTGTATGTTCTCTTGGAAAAGTAATAATTTTAGTTTAACCCTTATGATGGGGAGACCTTTCATTCCTTCCCCAATTGTTATCCTTATTCTATCTAAGAAAATTGAGTTGTCCCTGGTGGTGGGATGTCCAGATTGGGTCACCCCGTACTAGTGACTCAGTTTTCTCCTTGGTGTATTCTAGGTAGGAGGTAGTATCGTTCAAGTCTATCTATCCAAAAATTTGTTACTTGGGTAATTTTGGGGTTGGAGAACACCCAATGGTTTTATTTACGTAATGTTGTGGTAGCGTTATTCGAGTTCGTTGTTCGTTTCAAGTGGATTGCTTGAGCGTGGTCTTATAGTATTTGAGGTGTTTTGTTTTGGGATGTGTTTTTAATATTTTTCATAATTTTATGTAAGTGGGGTAATTTTTGGTTGGTGAGAGTATTATCTTCCTTCGTTTGATCAACTGGAGATGTTCGTCCTTTTTGAAGCGGGTGAAAACGTGGTAAGGAAGTCTGTCTTGGTCTATCGTTTGGGCTTTGCTTTTGCATCTGGTGTTGTTGTGGCATTCTGGGGGCGGAATGCTTTATGGTGGGGAGAATTGTCACACCCATGACTTATTTTAAAGGTAAATTTCATTTAATTTCCATTCATACTTTGTTTTGGGGGGTTCCCAATCTTTTATGGAGGAATGAGAGAGTTTTCATTAATTGGGCCAAACCGTGAGCCCAATTCCAGATTTAAAAACCAGTTTTTTTTCTTTTATAACTTTTTCATTTTTTAATATTTTTCACCCATTCAACTTCCCAAATGACCTCCCCTGACCTATTAACACCACCATTTCAATTTGGAGCTTTTATAAATCCATAACCAGAGTTTATTTTGGTTTTTATCTAAGGGGTTGGGCCAGCCCGAAAGCCCAATTCCTGTTTTAAAAATAAATTTTTATTATGTTATAACTTATTCAATTGTTGGGATTTTTCGGTGATTCCAAGTGGAGCCCAACCCCAATGAACCCAGACGCGCGACCATTCCCTCTCCCACCTCTTTGAAGCTCTGGTAAATCGCGATTTGATGCCGAACTTCAGAGGGTTCCTCAAATCGCCCAGATTTGAAGAGGTAAAGTCTTTCTTTCATAACTCTCTCAATTATCAATATTTTTCCTCCATTATAGTTTCTAAATGACCTAATACATCTTGTGTGTACGAAACCTAAATTTTGGATCTTTTAAATTTCATCTACTGTTGTTTTGGAGTGATTACTTCAAGATACTTCAAGTAAATGAGCCCTTTCCTTTCCTCTTTCAAATTACTTTGGGTTTAACTCATTGTTCTTTGGGTATCTTTGGTTATAATTGAGTTTAATAATGTCCAGAAACTAGGTTTTCGAACCTAGGGTTTAACTTTGGGATTTCTTGGCCAATTTATGTGGTTTTAGGTTTGATCTAGTTGTCTCTTGGTGCGGCGGGGGTGTGATTTGATTTTCGCACGGAGATTCAAGGGTTTCCTTGGTTTTGGTAGGTGATTCCATTGTGTGTGCAATTTTTGTGAATTAGCTTGGTGTTTTCATGGTACCTTAATTTTTATTTCACTTGAATGTTTCTGTAAAAATTGGTTTTAGTTGCTTTTATAATGCAAATGAATTTTAAGTTCCATTTTTGGTGAGATTGGGGGCTTTTCATTCAAATATTTTATTGGTTCATTTTGGGCTGACCTATAAGTAATTAGTTGATTTTAATGAACTGTAATAGGACTGAAAATACTGTTTTGATGATTTTCCCATGTGTTTGATGCTGTGAAAGTTGGTTTTAATGGTGTTTGTGAAACACATGAATTTCTAAGAGTCGTGTTGTGTAAAAATGGAGGTTTTACAATGATGTCACTTCTTGAACCATATGAGGCCTCCCAAAAAAATGATTTGTTGTTTTAATTTAAATGTATTTGGATTCCATTTATGTTTTGGTAATTCAAAAATGTGCACATAGTATGCAATTGGTGTTCTCAAGGTGTTTTTTTTGTGCAAGACACTACGTGATTTTGAAGAATTGTTTTATTACAAATCAAAGTGTTTTATTGTGTGTTTTAAGTGGTATAAAAATGTGATAGATAATGTATTGATTGTGTGTGACCAGTAGTGGTATTTTATTTGAAAATGGATTTATGTTGCATGCTGAAATTGTTTGAGCACAAAAGGGGAAGCCCGGGTACTTAGGTGGGCGGATTTGTACTAGTACGGCTAGTGGACCGGATGGGTGTTGTCCCTGTTTCACTTAGCATTTGGATAACGATAACTCTAACTAAACTATGTGGATGATGATTGTAAACCACTATGTTGTGGGTATGATCCCTACTAGTGGCTCGTGCATGAGAGTGGATTTTACTATGGTTGCTTTACACCGAGGTACGAGGTACATAGGGCCCGAGACAACCTAGTGCCTAGGGGTGTTCCTGGTTTGTTGATCATTGGATTTTTAGTATTTACCCATGTATTTGGGTGTTTTTTTCAGTACTTTACAGTATCTATCATTTCCATTTAGATATGTTAACATTCTGGAAATTCTAGTTTGAAAACTTTTCTTTTAAATGAAAGTTGCATTTCTTGGAATTTCATCGTCGTTTTTCTTTACGAATTAAAAATGTTTTCTTCTTCACCTAATATTGAATGCACTTTGGAATCATTGGGTGGTATCCTATTGGGATTAGGCTCACACCCTACTTACACCCCTTGGGTGTAAGTAGACTTTGTTATGCTTGACTCAGGTAAAGGGAAGGATATGGGCGATGGCAGTTCAGGGTGTTAGTCCTCATCGTTGGGGCGGAGTTGCGGAGAAGGTTTGTGGGTGATGACCCCCTTGTCGTGTGGAGTCCATGGGGATTTCATTATGTTGTCATTATTTGTTTTTAGACCACTTTTAGTGTCTTTAAACATATGTATTCAGTTCTGGTTTTTGTGTAAACATCGTTTGGTTTACATTTTTCAGATTCAGTTTATTGATTGTTTTTAATGTTTTATGCCTTCATATTCGGGTAAATCGTTCCCAAACAAAAATAAATGATACCCGGGCACTTGTGCCAGCCCATGGGGATAGGGAACGCCCTTCGGGTCATGTCACGGGCTGGGTTTGGTGCCAGTTTTGGTGGCGACCAGATTCGGTTCGTGACATGGGTTGTTGTGAATGATGGTTGCCGATGGGAAATGGTTAGAAGTTTGATGGTTACTTATATATAAGCATGTGCACGTGGCTTGTTAGAGTGGGGTATGACTTGAGGATCTACGCCCACAGGTCGAGTGAAGACTGAGGCTCTAAACTCCACCCTAAATGCATGGGTTATGAAAGGGGACTGAGGGTCTATTATTCTAATGGTTTCATCCACCCGGACTGAGGCTTCGAGGTGAGGTTATGGTTTCTATGATGGGTTAGTCCTAGTGAGATAGGATAACGATGTGCTTACCCTCTAGCATGTGATTTTTGGCCTTAGACCCATGTAAAAAAATGTATGTGATTAACCCATGGAAATGGGATGAAATGTTAAATGGTGATAATTGGCACAAATGGATAGTTAGGGAAGTGGTAATGGCTTTGGATCAGAATTGGTTAATGGAATCTTAACTAATTAATTTTCATTTATCATTCATTTTCCTTGTTGCATGCACTACCTGTTTATACTATATATTTTGTAGACACCGTTGGTGGTGGCCTACTGAGTTGTACTCACACCCTGCTCGGGCCGCCGTTGGGTACCTGAGTAGATTTCATGTTTGCAGGTCAGGAAAAGGGCAAGGGTCCTTGCTAGATAGTTGAGTGAACCTGGGTAGCACTTGGTGGAGGAACCGGACTTGGAGTCGGGACCATTTTGGGGATTTTGGCCGTTGTCCTTATTTTGGGTTTTGTTCACTCTTGCACTTGTAATATGGCATGGCATATTTATTGTTGGATATAATTGTTATACTTGTTCCGTGTTTACTGGTTATTGTTTCTGCTATTTGGTTTATTTCTGTTATGGCTTACTCTGATAAAAAGGGGGTATAGTCTCCACACTTGACTTTATAGACCCCCACTACTAGTCGGTAGCCTTTGGCATACGGGGAGGCGCGCTTAAGGTCATGTAACCACCCGGCTCGGAGCACCGGTTTAGTGGCTTCCGGGTTGGGGACGTTACAAAGTGGTATCAGAGGAGGTCTTTCTTCTCCTTCTCTGAGGTCATATTATTTGGGATTGGTAGCCAAGGGTTAGGACGTGTTGGGCCTTGGTAATGAGCTCGTGCTTGGGAGTATCTAACCCATGTATGAGGGAAAACCCAAGTCACCCTGGGTGGGAATTGTTTTCTTGGTTGTGTTCATTTACAGTTGACGATATTTCACCATTGGGTGATGCACATGTGGTTTGATGTGACTGTTTTATGATATTTGGATCGTGGCCTTCACAGCACGAGGATTTTCATTTATGCATCTTTGTAGGCACCTAGGGAGATAGGTGACATGCATTATGTTAGGCACACGCACAGGTCGGGTGTGTGAGGCAGGAAAGTAGGGTGCATCATGAATTTCATGAAACCAAGAAATAATGAGAAGAATGAAATGAAATAGTTGGGTAAATGATGTTAATGAAATATAAGGGTTTGAAATAAAAGTTGGAAAATGTTGTTGGGTTAGTATATGAAAATGGTCTGTTGTGTCAAGTAAAAGAGCTTGTGATGGGGTTGTGAAGTTTTATGGTATGCATTCCAAATCTCGTGCTTGGAATTGTAGAGAGATGCCACTACGACGTTGATTACCAGTTGGGAAATGGGAGGATGTTGCTAAGAATAATCCTCTAGTAGAGGGGAAAGAAAATGCAGTAATCAATGAAGGTAGAGAAGAACAGTTCCGAGAGAACTTGGCTTACCTTATGTAGATGATGGATCGGGACCCAGGGCGGGTTGCACCGAGTATGTTTGAGTTGACCAGGGAATTCTAGCTGCAACACCCTCCGACCTTCACCGGAGAGGGTGGGCCAGAGGCAATGGAGTTTTGGTTAGAGTCTGTCCAGATGATACTGGATCATCTGGAGACCCCTGTTGAGAAGCGAGTAAAGTTGGACGCTTATATGTTGCGGGGCCAAGCTAGGCGTTGGTGGGACATTCAGGCCCAAATCGAGCTGGCTGAGGGAATGTCATGGAAAGCCTTTCAGGAAAAGTTTCTGGAGCATTTCTACCCAGAGACTTTGAGGCAGGAGTGGGCTATAGAGTTTATGAGCCTGACTCAGGGATCGCTATCGGTGATGGACTACGCGAGTCGCTTCACTGATTTGAGATGCTTTGTCCCAGTGTTAGCAGGGGATGAGGCATCAGTAGCAAGGCGTTTCCAGGATGGGATGAGACATGAGATCAGGTCTCAGGTAAACATCTTCCGCTTAAAGAGGTTCGCAGAGGTAGTAGATCAGGCATTGATCTTAAAAGGAAACCTAAAGGGAGCTTCGGGTAGTGGGATTGTGGTACCAGTGGGGCGGACGAGTAGTGCAGCTACTGAGGGTCGGAAGCGATGCCATGAGAACTCACTGCATGGCGGAAGTGAGCAAAGTGGATGGAAGAGAGGTTCAGCCTCTCAGAGTAGAAATCAGGTGTTCTGCTATCAGTGCGGTAGGCCGGGGCATATGCGTGGTCAGTGTCCTCGACCTCCGGTTTAGTGTCGTTCGTGCAGCAGGATGGGGCATGTGTAGAGGTTCTGCAGGAACCCACGACAGGTGGGTGAGTATGACGGCGGGAAGCAGGTACCAGATACGGAAGGGGATCGGTTTCCCCATATCAGGTAGGTAGTTGGAGCTCTACAGGCCATACGGGCAGGGGCGGTGGACGTGGAAATCTAGGGCAAGATCGTTCATGCCAGCAGGGCAGTGCAGCGTAGGGCGTTCAGGCTGGAGCCCAGGGTAGAGGGGTGAGTCAGCTTCAGGCAGTTCAGTTTTCATCAGGTGATGGCGAGGTCGGACCATCGACTGTTCGAGGTACAATCCTTGTAGCTTCTACTTTTTCTAGTGCCTTGTTTGACACAGGTTCCACACACTCTTTTATCTCCGCTCAACTTGTAGTAGCGCTGGGTTTACTGGTGGAGAGAGTGTGTGGAGTTATGTTAATTGACACTCTGTTGGGGGTGCAAGTTGAGGATGTCAAGCAGTGCAAGGGATGTGCCTTGGAAGTTGGTGGGTATCGTTTTCTGTGGGACTTTTTCATTCTCGAGATGTCAGGATTTAACTTAATCCTAGGAATGGATTGGTTGGTGATGTATTGGGCGCACATCGACGGTTACCGTCGCAGAGTATCATTTAGGTCACTTGAGGGTGACGCTTATGTCCACCGTGGCGAGTGGGATGTTCGAGTAGGTCGTGCAGGACCGTTGGGTCAACGGATGAGTGAACTCACGGCTCAAGTGGCATGTCTCATGCTTGATGATAGCAAGGTAGGGTAACAACCTAATTTTCATCCCATGGTGGATCGGTTTCAGGACGTGTTTCCCGATGATTTCTCGGGGTTACCACCTGAGAGGGATGTCGAGTTCACGATCGAGTTATTGCCGGGAGTGGAGCTAGTTTCTATTCCACCATACCGAATGGTACCGGCAGAACTCTAGGAACTAAAGGTTCATCTTGAGGAGTTGGAGCGTAAAGGGTTTATCTGTCCTAGTACGTCTCCTTGGGGATCTCCCGTGCTTTTTGCAAAAAAGACCGATGGGTCGTTGAGACTGTGTGTTGACTATTGGAAGTTGAATTAGATGACAGAGAAAAATCAGTACCCTCTTCCAAGAATTGATGACCTGTTTGATCAGTTGAGGGGTGCATCAGTGTTTTCAAAAATTTATCTGAGGTCGGGTTATCACTAATTGAGGGTGAGGTCTTCTGACGTACCATGGACCGCTTTCCGAAGTCAGTACAGGTTGTTTGAGTTTGTGGTAATGCCTTTCGGATTGACTAATGCACCAGTGGTGTTTATGGCTTTGATGAACCGGATATTTCATCCCTATCTAGATTAGTTTGTGGTTGTCTTTGTTGACGATATCTTAGTGTACTTGAAAACTCATGACGATCATGCCCGACACCTTGACATCATCTTGGGTACGCTAAGAGAGCACCGACTATACACCAAGCTATCAAAGTTTCAATTATGGATAGGTGAAGTGCATTTTTTGGGTCACATCATCTCAGAGGCAGGTGTGCCAGTGGATCCAGATAAAGTGCAGGTAGTTGTATCTTGGGAGCAGCCCAAGAGTGTTTCTGATGTTCGGAGTTTTCTGGGTTTGGCCGGGTATTACCGAAGGTTCATCCAGGATTTCTCTCACTTGGCAGCACCACTCTCGAGCTTGACCAAGAAGGGAATCAGGTTCGAGTGGTCTGAGGCTTGTGAGAATGTCTTTCAAGAGGTGAAGAGGTGGTTGATGACCGCACCTATCTTGGTCTTACCTGATCCAGGTAAGAAGTACATCGTGTTTTGTGATGCGTCCGGAGTCGGACTTGGGGCTGTGTTGATGCAGGATGAGCGGGTTGTGGATTATGGGTCGAGGCAGCTGATACCCCATGAGCGGAACTATCCCACTCATGACCTTGAGTAGGCTGCAGTAGTGTACGCCTTGAAGTGTTGGAGGCACTATCTGTTGGGAGAACGGTTTACCGTGTTTACCGACCATAAGAGTTTAAAGTACGTCTTCTCACAGTGAGATCTGAATCTTCGGTAGAGAAGATGGGTTGAATATCTCCAGTCTTTTGACTTTGATTTGGTGTACACACTAGGAAAGGGAAACAGTGTTACTGATGCTCTGAGCAGGGAGGTTCAGAATCAGGTGGTTCAGGAGTCCAGCACCGAGTGGAAGGTGATGGCCTTATTTGCAAAGATACACCTGGAGGTGCAGGAGGAGAACGGTCAGGTCACTCTTGCTTCCTTAACGATGGATTCGACGCTCTTGAGTCGGGTTAAGGAAAGTCAGCTTGATGATCCTGAGTGTTTGATCATGAAAGAAAAGCTTAAAGGTGGGGAGCTACCTTCTGGCTGGGGTGTCAGTGTGGACGGTGTTGTTTGTGTTCGTGATCGTGTGGTTGTGCCAAAGTGTGTGTTGGAAGAGTTGATTGACGAGTTTCATGCATTGAAGTGGGCAGTGCATCCTGGTTTGACCAAGATGTATCGTGTTCTCCGAAGGTAGTTTTGGTGGCCTGGAATGAAGAAGGAAGTTGCGGGCTTTGTGGCGCGGTGTCTTACCTGTCAGCAGGTGAAGGCCGAGCATCAACGCCCAGGTGGTTTGTTGCATCCATTGCCCATTCCGAAATGGAAGTGGGATGATGTAACGATGGATTTTGTCGTGGGTCTTCTGAGGACGCCGCGAAAGAATGATGCAATCTGGGTGGTTGTGGATCGGTTAACGAAAGTGGCTCACTTCTTACCGATTCAGGAAACCATTACAGTTGACCAGTTGGGTGAGTTGTATGTTCGGTAAATAGTTCGTTTTCATGGTGTTCCGCGGACCATAGTTTTGGACCGAGATCCACGTTTTACATCGCATTTCTGGCAAGGTCTGAAGAAAGCGCTAGGCATGCAGGTGTTTTTTAGTACGGCTTTCCACCCGTAGATGGATGGGCAGTCGGAGCGTACGATCCGAGTGTTGGAAGATATGTTAAGAGCTTGTGTCTTGGACTTCGGTGGTTCTTGGGAGAAGAACCTATTGTTGGTTGAGTTTTCTTACAACAACAGTTTTCAGGCTATAATTCAGATGACACCATTTGAGGAACTTTACGAGAGACTATGTAGATCTCCGTTGTGTTGGTTAGAGGCCGGTGAATCTGAGTTGTTGGGACCAAGTCTCGTGCAGGAGACTTCGGAGAGAGTTAAGTTGATTAGGAAGTGAATGGCTACGACTCATAGTAGGAAAAAGTCGTATGCAGATCGGAGGCATAGACCTCTCGAGTTTGGGGTGGGTGATAAAGTGTTCCTTCGGGTGTCGCCAAGGTTGGGTCACCGACGGATTCAGAAACAGGGTAAGTTGGCACCCAGGTATGTGGGACCTTTTGAGATTGTGGAGAGGATCGGACCAGTGGCTTACCGATTGGCTCTTCCACAGCGGTATGGTGGGATGCATGATGTGTTTCATGTGTCACAGCTTCGACGGTATCACCCTGACCCATCTCATGTGGTTGATGTTGAGGATGTGGAGCTTGAGGCTGATGCGTCCTTTGAGGAGCATCTGGTTCGTGTGGTGGATCATGGTGAGAAGGCCCTGTGAGGCAAGGTTGTGCCATTGGTGCGAGTACTATGGAATCATAGGAAGGTTCAAGAATAAACTTGGGAGCGGGAATCGGATATACGGGCTCAGTGGCCCGAACTCTTCTCTTCGATGGAGTAATGAAGCTTGGGAGCTCGGCTCGAGGACGAGCCGTTATAAGGTGGGGAGGTTGTAAGATCTCGGTTTTTGGAAAGGTATGTTTTTGTTGTGTTCTGGGTTAAACCCTTTCTTTTGGGACTTTAAAAGGTTTCTTTAAAGTGTGAGAGGCCTTAGGGGTGTTCCGGGGGCTCGGGGCACAGAAGAAGGGAAGTCGGGGCAAGCAGACCAAGGCGCACAGCCTGCGCACGATCAGCCAAACCGTGCGGCTTGCCCAGGCGAAACCGTGCGACCCTCCCTCCTCTGGACAGAAGCGAGTGCACAGTTTGTGCACGGTTTTCCAAACTGTGTGGCTAAACCGTGTGGCTCCTCCTTCTCAGGGCAGTGGTGTGCGCACGGTTTGTTAAACCGTGCGGCCACTTAAGTTTGGAAAAATTACAAGTTGTCCACTCCAGGCTTTAAAACCCCACTCGGGATTTTCCTCCTCTCCTCCTCTCATTGCCCTAGCGACGAACTTGGCCAACCCAAGTTTCTCAAGGGTGGTTCTCCTTCGATTCTTGGCCGTTTAGAGCATCGTTGGTTGCGGATTGAAGCTTCAGGTAAGGCTAATCTTCTCCTTGGTTCTTTTCTTGGTTTAGGGTTTGTGTCTTATCTCCCTCTTGTTCTGAAACCCTAAAACCCTATCTTTTGGGTGAGTTCTAGTTTGAAACTCCAAGGGTTGGTCGAATCAAGTTCTAAGGACTCGATTGAGGGTGCGTTCAACCGCGGATTCGAGGTATGTGGTCTAAAAGTGGTATGCCATGGTTATTTGGGGGATTTGTGCATGTTAAATTGCGTTTTCTCTTTCCCTTGGTTATGTTTTGAATAACATAGGAATTTTTGATACTATTGATGTTTTAAATGGCTAATGGAAACCCTCACGATCCCCGTGGGATGTGATGGGAAGGACTTGACCTAATTGGGTCCATCCATGGGATGTGCCGGCTTATCCCGGGTTTAGGGATTGTCATTAAACGAGCGACCTTGTTGTAATGAATTGTAGGACCCTTGATAAACATGTTGGTATGAATGGTTGATTCATGTAAATGATGAACGGGTTAAATGGGTTAATGTGAAAAATGATTAAAGACCATAATGGGATAGATTATGGGTCTAGGATGGAATGCTTAGTGAGATAGGCATAACACATGGGAATTGGGTGAATGGTTAAATGATGTGAAATGGTAAGGTGTTAATGGGTTAAGGAATGATGTGGTTTCCCATGTGGGTTGTTTGTGAATGATGGTTGCCGATGGGAAATGGTTGGAAGGTTGATGGTTACTTATATATAAGCATGTGCACATGGCTTGGTAGAGTTGGGTATGACTTGAGGATCTACGCCCACAGGTCGAGTGAAGACTGAAGCTCTAAACTCCACCCTAAATGCACGGGTTAGGAAAGGGGACTGAGGGTCTATTCTCCTAATGGTTGCATCCACCCAGACTAAGGCTTTGAGGTGAGTTTATGGTTTCTATGAGAGGTTAGTCCTAGTGAGATAGGATAACGATGTGCTTACCCTCTAGCATGTGATTGTTGGCCTTAGACCCATGTAACAAAATGTATGTGATTAACCCATGGAAATGGTATGGAATGGTAAATAGTGATAATTGGCACAAATTGATAGTTAGGGAAGTGGTAATGGCTTTGGATCAGAATTGGTTAATGGAATCTTAACTAATTAATTTTCATTTATCATTCATTTTCCTTGTTTCATGCACTACCTGTTTATACTGGATATTTTGTAGACACCGTTGGTGGTGGCCTACTGAGTTGTACTCACACCCTGCTCGGGCCGCCGTTGGGTACCCGAGCAGATTTCATGTTTGCAGGTCAGGAAAAGGGCAAGGGTCCTTTCTATATAGTTGAGTGGACATGGGTAGCACTTGGTGGAGGAACCGGACTTGGAGTCAGGACCATTTTGGGGATTTTGGTCGTTGTCCTTATTTTGGGTTTTGTTCACTCTTGCACTTGTAGTATGGCATGACATATTTATTATTGGATATGATTGTTATTCTTGTTCTGTGTTTACTGGTTATTGTTTCCGCTATTTGGTTTATTTATGTTGTGTCTTACTCTGATAAAAAGGGGGTATAGTCTCCCCACTTGACTTTATAGACCCCCGCTGCTAGTCAGCAACCTTTGGCATACGGGGAGGCGTGCTTAAGGTCATGTAACCACCCGGCTTGGAGCACCGGTTTAGTGGCTTCCGGTTCGGGGACGTTACAATATTAATTCTTATTAGATGATATTATTTCTACATTTATCACCTTATATTTTAATTTGAATTTTTTAAGTGCCACTTGACCAT
Source organism: Viscum album (assembly GCA_963277665.1). Taxonomy (NCBI): domain Eukaryota; kingdom Viridiplantae; phylum Streptophyta; class Magnoliopsida; order Santalales; family Viscaceae; genus Viscum; species Viscum album. The sequence goes on along the minus strand of OY728150.1, from coordinate 1,999,720,123 downwards.
GAGAGTGACTTATTATTATTTTAAAACTTTGAATGATTATAAGAGTCACTCCCCTCACATATAAATGGGAACACTTTATCCTATATTATTCACATAATTTTATCCTTTTATATCAATCAATCTCTACCAAAATACCTTTCCAACCTACCTTTCCATGTTTTAGAGGTCTCAGTCTCACCAACAGACCAAACCTAGAAGGCTTAAGGTGTAATCCAAATAGGGTTTTCAAAGAAGAGGTATAACTCTTAACTGAGTGTTTTCACATTTCTTTCTTCTTATACCTCCTTAAAATATTATTTAACCAAGTTGATATAATAATATCAGTATATTAAATATAATTAAATTTTATTATGTTAATTTTATGACCCTTTTTCATCTTTTTTTCATCCTATGAGAAATAAAAACATCGCTCGTGTGTACGTGTGGACTATCACCTGCATGAAGTGATGTGTTTCATTTTTCATCATTGGATCATGTGACTAGTTAAAATGATGGATAAAATTACAATATATAATATTTATGATATAATTATTATTTTTTAAGGATGGTATATTACTTATCTCATTACCTTTCCATCTATTGGAAAATGATAATGCTCCTCATGCATACGTGTGGAATACAACCTCCACGAAGCGATGTGATCCTGCTTTTCATTACCACCTCACATGGTTTTTCATAAAGACAGAACTAATGAATAAATATAACATGTGTAACATATTTATTATTCTTTAATAGTAAAACATTATCTACTTTATTTCTTGTTCACCCATTGGAAAAATGAAAATGTCGTTTATGCGTACTCCTTGAAATGATGTGCTTCATTTTTCATGACCACCTTAAATGGATGGTTATAAAAGTATATTTAATGAATAAAAATTATAATTATAACATCTTTAAGATTCTAAAGATTATGTAACAATGACCCCTTTGACCATAGTTAACACAACAATGTTATTTTTAGGTTATAAACCGAACAACCCCAAAACAACCAGCATAAACTTAACCATTTTAGTAACTAAATAAGTCATGATAATAAATGAAATAAAAGTAATAATAATAATTAAATAAACATGTAAAAGTGTATTAATCAAGTAGAAAACTAATATAATTTTATTATTCAAGAGTTATAGAACGTACGAATCTAGATGGTACTTAAGGTAATTGGTTTTTCTTTATAACCTTGTTTTAAAGTATTACTTTCAAATATTTCTCCTCTATATCCATGTTCTCCAAAATTTTCCAAGAATGTTCTTATTTGTATATAAAATATTGTTAAAAGTCATTTTTAACTACTTTTGACTTTCTTTTAAGGTTTGAAAAGGAATCTTTTTAACATTTATCATATGAGTCATTTTTATTTTTTTACTAAGGTGCAAAATAATGTTTTTTAACATATATGGATTGAACAAATTTTCCTAATTTCATACTATTTATTCATTATAAATCTCACTCAAAAAGTTTTCATGGTTTTTCAAAGAAAACATCATTCCTATTCTTCTAAGAATATTTCACTTAAAGCGTTTTCAAAAGAAAGGGATATTTCTTCTCATTTATACGCAAAAATGGGAAGTGTTGTTTCTTATGGTTTCAAATGAGTTTTTCATGGGTTTTATGATGAAAAGTGAAAGATTATATTTTTTTATGATATGATTCTTGGGAATTATAGATGATGATGGGTGATCTCGATACAACTTGTGATGATGACTGAGCCTAATATAGATCTTCAATGCATTGGGTGATGATTAGTATTCGAATGTGAAAATTAAGGGAGATAACCTGGTAGATTAATCATATGGAAATTGGGCCTCATTTATTTTTTACATGATCTAAACATGAGTGAAAATTGGTCATGAATATGATACTCCAAGGTACTTATTTCATGCTTGATAACATTTTTTATGGAAATATTTTGATTTCGCGAGGAAAGAAAAGTTTATAAACTTTTAAATGTGAATAGTAGGTTTTTTCAAGGAATGTTTTCATGAGTTATCATATACCTCATGTTTACTTCATTGTTTTGTATGATGTTAATGGATTTCAAAGGTTTTATTTGAAAAAATGTTGATTTTTTCATGTGGATATGTTTAATTTATGTTCTTAAAGTTTTATTGTGAAAAAGGTAAACATTTTCATGGGTTTTCATGATTTTCATTGGACTAATGAGATTAATTTGTATTTATATCCCTTACTGAGCTTTGTTTTTCTCATCTCAAGTTTAAAAATGTTTTTCATAGGATCTAAGGATGTGTAAGAACTATATCAAGTTCAAACTTTCCTCTCTGGACTTATCTTAAAAGAATCAAGTGTCTTGAATGAAACTGGGGTGTAAAATTAACGACTTGTTTTTGTGGAATGTGGAATTTTTATGCTTTGTTATGTAACTTTTTTCCTAATTCTCTAAAACTCTAAACCAAATAGATCATGAGAATGTAAGAAAGCTCAACCCTGGTTATAAATCGTGTAATTATGGGTTGTTTACGATACAGGGAATTATGATACTAAGGGTGTATTCTACCTATTATACATATAGATTTGAACTTCACCACTGGATGACAACCTTTGACATACAAGGAGGCACACTCGAGTTGACGCAATGACCCAACTTAGTTACTATTATGGTTGTTCTGGTTACGAATGTTATGAATATTTATTGGGATAGGAATCAATAAAATGAAATGAAAAACATAAAAAGGTGCATATTATTGTCTATGTTAGATCCTTCACAACAATGAGTTTGATTGAGATCCCTTGACAACAGTTAATGGGTTCCTCCCTCCAAAGGTATACACCAGTCATTGGAATCATCGAACACTTTGATAAGATCCCTTCCCCTTCAAAGGTGTGCTAACTCCTCCACCTCAAAGGTAAATGAAAACAATAGTGTGGGAGAGCTTTGACTTTAGAGATTAGTATCCATTATATATAGAAATGAGGTTCATGAATTCATTGTATAAAACTCCTTCATTGAATGAATGGTCCTGTTAGAGTCCAAATATATCATACATTATAAAATGGTCAACCTCTGACTTCCCACCTTTATAACATTCATTGTATTCATCATTTATGTATGTGATTGTTAAACTCATTTTAACCATAAATAAACCATTTATACATCATCACATGATGTTTCATATGTTGAAATAACATGATAATCATTATAATAAGGTTAGTCAAATGATATCCCATACCATTCATCATGAACACTGCATCGTAGTATCAAGAACCACAGATAACACAAACCATGACATGATGATTCTCACTACATCATGGTTTCTGATTTAGTGCATAATTCCAACACCTATAAATGAGTTTTTTTTCATTGTATTCAAACATGTTTTATGTCCTCAAAACCTATCATATCATCTATATAATATATTACTTTTAGTGAGACATTCCTTCAACACATCCGACAAAAAACTTCTTGAAAATTTAGTCTCTTTAATCATTATCATAAAGATATAAAATCATTTGTTGTAGCAATTATATTGATTTTCCTTTATAATATTTAGTTGATATTGTCCTGTCATATATAGAATAAAATTTTTAAGTTTTTAATGACAAGTTCCATGCATTTTGAATTATCCCCACAATATATATGTTGTATGAACAATGTAACATTTTTCATTCATACAATATCCATGAAAATATAATTTCAATTAACGCAATTTAAATAAAATTTTAAATCATTTCATAAATTACTTTATAATCATCAAAAGCATGATACTACTGGGAAAAACCTAAAACCGTAAAAATTTTAGTTATAAATGTTTCAAATGAATTTGTAAATACCAACCATAAAATATTACCTTAAAAATTCACATGTTTGTATGGATAAGATGTATTTTGGGTGGTGTCTGAGCCATAAAAACTTTTTCATCCTGCATTTGAGACCCGAGTTCAAATTCAGGAGGAGTATTATTTCTGAAGTTACTATAGTAGATACTGTAGAGATACTATAGCAGTAGAACTATTCACCCAAATTTTGTTTTTGAGCCACAGAGTTGGGCCCATGATCCATAGGGCCTTCAGTCTACCATTGGGTCTTCGAGAAACATGTGTTGGGAATGTGTGAAGTCTACTTTAATTGATTAGAATCAGTTTATTGGAAGGATTAGTTTAAGATGATATTTATTTCATCAAAGTAGTGGCAGTGGTGGTTTATCCTTTAACATTTTAGAAGGATGTTTCTAGAATTAGGTTTTAGAAGGAGGTTCTTTTGATGTTCTCATAGCTAGGTGGTCTTGTTCCGAAAGTTTGACCGGGACTTCTAGAAGGGGGTGGATGTTTAGTTTGTTGTTGGTAGGTTTTGGTTTACTAGAAGTGGCATTCGTACTGAATATTTCTACAATAGATCTAAAGTATGGATAATGGAATGGATGGACACCCACATTTCTTGGAGGTCGGTGTAACCGGATGACCGAATGACACTCTAAATAAATAGGATGATGGTGCTACCTTTGTATGAATGTAATTTGATTACTTGTTGTAGTAATTCATGTGACTCATTATTCATAAGTTGTAAGAATTTTCTTTCTAGATAAATGGAATTTTGCAATGTTTCTCCCATGGATATAGGAATTTTAATTTGAACCACATAAAACCAAAGAGTTATTTCTTGCTTATATTTAATTTATTTGTATAAATGTTTTTTATCAATTTGGAGTGAACAAGGATGAATTCATTTCAACTTAGTGTAGTGGTTTGGGCGAATTCATTTCTTCCAAGTTTTGGAACACTAAGCTTTAGAAAGTTTCTTACAAAATCTATTTATGCCAGAGTGATTCTGGATTGACTGATTCTGGTAGATCAAAAGGGTAGTGTGAGGGAATTCTCAATAAGTGGTATCAAAGGATGTTTCAGAGGATTGGAGGCTTAACAAATCAATTTTTATTTCAGGTAACATTCTCTTGCTCAAATGTTTTTTCAAATTTTAGTGAGAGTCATTGTTTTCAGAAGGATGGCATCAGAAGATGGCAAGGTCTAAATCGATCAATTTTATGGAATATATTTTAATGTATAGAAAATACAAATGGAAGAATATCTCATTCATAAAGATCTGGAGCTTCCATTGAAGTGTGTCAAACTGAAATCAATAAATAGGGATGATGGGAAAAGCTGGATCAAAAGGCAGTTGGTGTGATACAGATGTCTTTAGTCCATAATATGACTATGGAAAATCGGGAGAAGAAAACCATAATGGAGTTGATGGAATCCCTTGAAAATAAGTACGAGAAACTTATAGCATTGAATAAAGTATGCTTGATGTGGATGCTATTTAACATGAGGTTATAGAAAGAAAGATCTGCATAATATCTATTGAATTTTTTCAACTTAATCTATATCCAAGAGAAGTCTGTGAAGATTACATTCACAAATGATGTTTGAGTGATTCTATTATCATCATCCTTACTAGAATCTTGGTAGGTCATGGTGATGATTGGGAGTAGTTCAAGCAGAAAGAATTACTTGATGTTCAATGATGTTCAGAACTTAATTCATAATGAGGAGCTCCAAATAAGAGAGAGTTTATCTTCTTCTGGTGATTTATTAAATAAAAAAGGAAGGGGACACTCACCTCATAAAAATAATCAGAAACAATCAGATAATAAATCAAGTGAGAGTGGTAGAGGGAAGTCTTCTAGAATCGGGCTTGTTTTTTGGCATTACGGAAAGAAAGGTTGAATTAAGAAAGATCGTCGTGACATTAAGACAACCTTTGGAAGGATTTTATCCAGATAAATGAGTTCAACAGTAGAGAGTAGTGTAAATATACTTTCAGGTATTCATACTCAAGTGAAATCTTGGATGATAGATTCTATAGATTCTTTTCATTCTATAGAAGAAAAGGGATGCATGTCAAAATATTTATATGGAAATTTTGGTAGAGTGCATCTTGCTGATGATGAAGATCTTGACATTGTGATCAAGGGATGAGTGAAAGTTCAGTTAAAGAATGGTGATTTCCTTATATTGAATGAAGTGTGACATGTTCTATGTATTTGGAAGAACCTGATTTCAATTGGTTAGCTAGATGAAGTAGGTTTTGGAACTAGTTCTGTAGAAGGAGTATAAAAGATTACTCGAGGATATCTTATCATAGCCAAAGGTCTAAAAGACAGGTCATTATATCTAACCGAAAGGGGGTGAGAGTTATAATTTCTAGAACATCATCCTCTGGAAGTTCAAAGCTTTTTCATAATCAATTTGGGAACCTTAGTGAGAAATATATGAAGATTTCAATGGAAAAGGGCATACTGAAGTTGGATCATTTAGACTTCGAAAGATACAAGATTCGTATACTCGAAAAATAAAGGAAGGTGTCTTTAAATTTTTCTAGAAAACACCAAAAAATAAGAAGCTAGAGTTTTTTAATACAAATGTTTGGGGACCTGGACCATTTCTCTCTCACAAAAGGGAAAAATACTTTGTTACCTTCATTCATGATTCTACAAGAAAGTTATGGGTATACTTTCTAAAACATAAAATTGAAGTGTTTGGAATATTTTTTCAATAGAAGACTATAGTGTAAAGAGAAATTATAATCAAACTAAAATTTGTGAGATCTGGAAATGGTGGTGATTTTACTATAAGTAGTTTTTGAAATTACTGCAGACAAATAGGGATATGGCATGAGAATACTATTTTAGGAAAACTCGAACAAAATGGTGTAGCCAAGAGAATGAATTGGATGTTGATAAATAGAACAAGAAGTATGTTGCTACATTCCTGAATGTATAAAGGGTTTTGGGTAGAAGTAATGAGTATAACAACTTGCTTAATCAATATAAGTCCATCAACACTATTTGGGCAGTGGTTACCAGAAGAACTATAGTCTGATAAAGTACCATAAGTTGCTCATCTTGGATTCTCTGGAAGTTTATCTTACATGACTGTGGATAAAAAAAATAGAGATAAGATTGAAGTAAAATCCCAGGCATACTTCTCCATGGGTTATGGAGATGAAGACTCTGGTTTTCGGCTTTGGGATGATGAAAATAGAAATTTTTTCAAAATCCAGACTGTTCTCTTTAATGAGAAGATATTGTGGAAATATCAGAACTTGAAGGGAAAAAAGATGAGAATAATGATTCTAACTTTAATTTAAGTTGATCTAAATGATGGTTTTGGGAGATCACATGTTTCGAAAAGTTTTGATGTCTCTGATTCTATCATAAGATCATGTGTTCTAGAAATTTTAAAGAATATTATAAGTAGTTTGAAAGTTCAACCAATGGAAGGCATACTATGAAGATTAGAAAATGGGGAAGATTGATCTAGAGTTATAGAAGTTGAATATCTGAAAGTTTGAGTTTCAAAAGAAGCTGAATCACATGTTAGTGTATAGTGATTTTCAAGGGTCGGATGATCGGTGAAGAGGTATGAAGCTGACCTTAGTTTCTTACTTTTAATGGATGCGGGAGAACCATAAAGTTTGTAAAAAGATACTACTCTGGGTAATTCTAGAAGGTGGGAGTTGGAAAAGCATGATGATTTGGATTCACTATGAGTGAATAACACCTGAAAGCGAATAGAATTACCACAAGGGAAGAAAGAACTTGAGAACAAGTGGGTATTTCGGTTGAAAAAAGAAGTTGGCGGAAGGAAGAGGTATAAGGCAAGGCTAGTTGTGAAAGGGTCTTAGTAGAAGGAAGACATTGACTACTCTAAAATATTTTCTCTGGTAGTTAAACATTATACCATCCAAGCTATTTTAAGCATGGTTTCTTTCAAAAATTTATACCTTGAACAAATGGATGTGGAGACGAATTTTATTCATGGGGATTTAGAGGAAGAAATTTATATGAAGCAATTAGTTGGTTTCATGGATAAATAGAATCAGGGCTTAATGTGCAAACTGAAAAGGAGTCTTTATGGTTAGAACAAGCACCATGGTGTTGGAACCAGAAGTTTGATTCCTTTATGGAAGAGAAAGGTTTCATGCGTAGTAACTATGATCATTGTTGTTACCAGAAGGAGTCTAGCATAAATGAATTCATTATCTTACCCTTATACGTGGGTGATATGATGTTGGTGGGTCCAAATGTTCAGATGACTTGGAAATTGAAGGAAGACTTGTTTGGAAATTTTGAGATGGAAGATCTTAGTGAAGCAAAGAATATCTTGGGCATGAGGATTGAATGTGATTGGAAAACCAGGAGCCTGGTTTTATCACAGAAGGATTGAATCTAGAAAATCGTTGAAGGATTCAGAATGAGTGGATGTAAGTCGGTTTCAACTCCTCCCATAGGTCACTTAAAAATTTTGGGTGGACACCATAGATGGAAGAAGAAATGAATTACATGAAAAAAGTTTTGCATACTTCAACAGTCATAAGTTTGAGTATGGTGTGGTGTGCACTCGTCTGGATATTGCTCGTGTCGTGGGAGTGGTCAGCCGGTTCATGGAAAATCTGCAAGAACCCGGGTTTTTAGAACGGGTCAAAATCCCAACTCTGTTTGAATTTTTGACTTTTTTCTGAGAAAACTGGGAAAAATCTGGGAAGTTCTAGAAATTTCTAGATTACATGCCATGTACTCTAAAGTACACACCGTGTATGAGTTAAGCATGTACCGGCCGCATGTTCACCGAGTACGTGATGTGTGATGACCGTGTAAGAATTTCCTACTACACGGCGTGTAGTATTTCTTGACACGTCGTGTATTCTTCTTTCTGCGTGTCGGTTGAGTTCTAGCCGTGTGTCGACTCGTGCGGTGCGTCCAAGCGGTGTGGCTACCTCCGCTTAAGTCGAAGTATGGACAAGGCCACTACATAGTGTGTAGTTTTTAATACACGTCGTGTACTTTTATTTTTATCCCGCTTAAATGAAAGAGCGTCATGTCTAATTTTTGGAAAAACCTTCTTCTTCCCCAACTTCAGAACAGGTCCATTCCAAAATCCCAAAGAACAAAACTTGCCATAGATTCTTCATCTGGAGTCCGTTCTTCAATCCTTCGGTGGCTATGGGATCGCATCAGCAAGGCTAAAACCTTGCACCCTATTATGTTCTTGATTCTCTACCCCACACACTGCAAATTCCATCCGAGCAGAGTTGTCAGGATTTGATGGAAACATAGATCTACAAAGATCGGCTTCGAATTGGAGCTCGATATCGGACGTGCCTACATTTACGAGTCTTAGGTAGGTGGTGCATACCTTCTTTTGTGTTTTATGGTCATTTGGGGGTTGCGTCCTTTTGGTGCAACGTCGGGTATTGAACGAGACCCATGTTTCTTTATATTAAATTGATTGTTTGCCTTATGGGATGTCGTTGGGCATTTTCTCACCTTATTATGCTTGAGCGAGGTCAGGTTAGAGGTCGTTTCTCATTTGGGGCATTTTGGTCGGGGGTGCCAAAATGGTAATAATTGAACCGTTTCTTAAACTATAGAGTTTAGACTATTTATTGAATGATGATATGAATTGTTCGAGGCTTCCAAGTCCTTGGTGCTAGTTTGGAACATCACATAGTTAGTGCAATTCAACTATTTAGTTTGTTTTTCCTGTTTAAAATATTTCTTTTGACTATATATATGTGATGTGTGATATTGCATATGTTGGAACCTTCGGGTTGTGTTAGGTGTGGCCTGGATATTGTCGAGTGATGTTGATCACAGGTTGGGTTTGGCCCGAGTTATATTGGGTGGTTCGACCACGGGATTGGGTGTCATGGACGTCGGCTTGAGGCAGTGTGACAGTCAAGTTGGGCATGGCCCGAGTTACTTGGATGGTGAGGCCGTCAGACTTGAGCGACATGGTCACAGGGGCATGAGGTGTCAGAGATGTTGTGGCTTGGGTGATATTTTGGTGATTACCACTCACCTGGAAACTTTGAGTAGTGTGCACACAGAGAGACTCCGTGATGAGGTGGTTTTGACCACTCGTGTGAGTAGAGGCCCCCTTAGTTGCAGTTTAGGTACTATTGGTTTGGGAGTGCTTATCGTAGGAAGCCACGTGGAAGGTGAGGAGCCTTCAGGGGATAGCGTTGGGGTTATCGGGTTGGGGGCGAAGGCTCATTGTGATTTGAGGGTAGATATCGTTGTCCCTCCTGTTACTAATTTGAGGACAAACATCGTTGTCCTTTCGGTTACTTATTTGAGGGCAGACATCGCTTTCCCTCCGGTTACTTATTTGAGGACATACATCGTTGTTCCTCCGAGTTACTATTTTTTGGGTGTGTCTTTGGGACGTCGGTACTTGAGACACACGGTGTCAGGGGGCACATGGTGTTGGGTTACATGACAGAGATTCTAGCATTGGCCGAAGCAGGTGACACTTCATGGTGGCTGTTGAGCACCAGTGGAGTTTATGTTTATTTGTGCACCGTACTGTTCACTGTTTTCCTTATAACTGCATGTCTGCTTAAACACTTATATTAGGTACGCACTGTTGGGTGGTATCCTACTGAGATTCGTCTCACACCTTGCACGGGCCTTTCGGGACACGTGTAGACTTTATGGATTTACGTGCAGGAAAGAGGTCAACTTCAGGAGTTGGACTGCATTAGTTGTTGCATGGAGGTAGTATGGACCTTGAGGTCTTGCCTAGCTAGAGTTTACCTTGTTTTGATTTCTTTCCTGTATCAGCATGCTTACCTTGTTAATTGCAGCTACTGTTGGTTAACCATTGGTGCCCTTTTTATATATTGACTTGTTATAGACACATGCTTGGTTTGTTTAGTAGTTACAAGTGGTGTTCAACATGCTGTTATGTTTACTTTTCGTGGTTGTTGTTATATTTATTGCTTCCGCTGTTTATTGTTATTGATTGTGCTTCTGCTATGTGGGTCTGGTTCGAGTCTGCAGAGTCTTCTAATTTTATATTATGCTTGGACCAGTACCATTATTATCCTCCAAGAGGGTATAACCTCCCCACTATACCTATAAGACCCTCGCTGCTAGTCGACAACCTTCGGTGTTTGGGGAGGTGCGCCTAAGGTAGTAACACTTGACCCGTATCACACTGTTCAGGTGACTGTTCGGGTCCGGGTCATTACAAAATCCAGGGACAGGTCATTGGAAAATTGTATAGTGGATTATTCGGTATCTCAAAGGGACGGAAGGTACAACTTTTTGTTTTGAAGATGATAGTTTGTTACTTGGGTTTATAGATACAGACTTTGGGGGTTATTCTTATTCTTAGAAGATCACAACTGGATATGTGTATACTTTTAGTGGAACTGTGACTGGTTGGATGTTCATGTTACAATTGGTGATTGCACTTTCTACAACAGAAGCAGAGTATGTGGTTGTGATGGAAGTTATATAGGAAATGGTATGGTTAAGGCATTTAGTTAAAGAACTTGAATGCAGTTGGGGGAAAGGGTTGCTCTACTACGATAGTCATAGTGCAGTTCAATTGGCTAAGAATCCAGTGTTTCATTCAAGAACTGAACAAATTGATTTGAAGTATCGTTACATCAGAAAGATGCTAGAAGATAGTGAGTTCGTGTTATGAAGGATAGTTGAGAAATAGAATCCAAAAAACATGTTCACCAAGAGTTTGGATCCAGAAATACTGAGACAACATCAAGCCTCAGTCGGGCTTGGGTGAATGGAAGATAATGGAGAAGCATTGCACATAATGAAAGTTAAAGGTGGTTTCTTGGTTTTTCCTTTGAAGCAGTCATCAAGTGGAAGATCGTTGGGAATGTGTGAAGTCTACCTTAGTCGATCGAAATGAGTGGTTCCAGAAGATCTCTTGTCCATCAAAGTAGTGGCAATAATGGTTTATCCATCATCATTTCAGAAGGACATTTTCAGAATGAGGTTTTAGAAGGAGGTTCTTCCGATGTTCTCAAAGTCAGGTGGTCTTGTTACGGAAGTTCGACTGGGCCTTCTAGAAGGCAGTGAATGTTCAGTTTGTTGTTGGGAGGTTGTCGGTTTACTGGAAGTGGCGGTCGCACTGAGGATTACTACAGGAGATCGACAATGAGAACAGTGAAACGGAAGGACTCCTGTATCTTCTCGAAGGTCAGTGCAACTGGATGACTGATTGACGCTCTCTATAAATTGGAGGGCGAGACCACCTTTGTGCGAATGTAACACAATTATTTGGTATTGCAATCCACGTGACTCATTAGTCACAAGTTGTAAAACTTTTATTTTTAGAGAAATGGACCGCAGGCGTAGGAATTTCAATTCGAACTACATAAAACCAAAGTGTTTTTTCTTGCTTGAATTTGTTTTCTTTGCATGAATGTTTTTGTATTTGTTGGAGTGAATAAAGCTGAAATTGTTTCAACTTAGTGTGGTGATTTGGGTGAATTCATTTCGTCTAAGTTCTGGAACACTAAGCTTTGAAAAGTTCCTTCCAGAATCTGTTTCTGCCAGAAAGATCCAAGATTGACTGCTTTTGGTGGATCAAAATGACAATGTTGGGTAATTTTAAATAATAGGGTATCCAAACCATCAATGGTTTTTGGGGCACAAGACATTTGAGTCATGGAGCATATCAGGTCTGCCTTATTAGGGCAACCCCAGGTTGGTGAATCAAAGTAGTATTAGTCACTAGATGGAGAAAATCAGACCCAATATTGAAGCAGGGATACAGCGGACACGCCATCGACCTATGTAGCAATACTCATGGCACTGCAAGTTGTTAACAATGTCGTGTGGGGAGTTAGACACATGCATGAAGATGTGATGGTGTGAGACTGTTTCAGTAGAGCAAAGTCAAATAAAGTTGTAAGGACTGTGTGACTTTAGGCCTCCGAATCATGTATTTTAGGCCTTTGTGCTTCCGGACTTCCAGATAATGTAATAGTTCCCTCTCAACTTAGTTAAAAAGATGAGTTATCAAGAAATAAAAAAACATAGAATTGAAGGTTGTATGGACAAGATTATCTTAAATATATTATGAGCAATTTCACAATTCAATATATCATATCATACGTTCAGATTATCGTGTATCTCAATCATTAGTATCTGTATTTGTAAAACATCACATTTTTATTTTGTTGATTTATTTATTATCTGTAGACTTTTTTATTTGATTTACATATTTTTGATTTACATATTTTTGAGCGAACACCCTTTCGTATTCCAAAATTTCAAGTTTGATGTCCAGGAGGACAATAAGGGCACTCCAGTCAATGGATAAATCGTAACGGCTACTTAGGACTGTGGCAATATGGAACAAAGCTGGGCACGCTCTTCGCGACCCCACACGGAAGATGCATCTTTTTTAATCATAATCTGGAACTCTGCGACTGCTACTTGCCAGAGCAGGCCTCCCCATCCTCTCCGGAGCGCCTCTATTCTAGTCGGCTGACCCTGCTGCTGATTGTATCATGAATATCTTCAAGAAGAAGACATCACCGAAAGGTACAATTCATTTCGTAGGGTTCGTCCCTTTGCCACTAAGCCCCCCTGTTTAATGTTTTTTTCCCATAATGGGCGCTTGAATGTTCTCTCAGTCCGGATCCTTTGCATTGATTTAAAATGCTGTACATGTTTTCATTTCCTGGAATTTTAGGCAGACCGAACTTTCAGTGAGGTGGACTGAAATTACTAGCTCCCACCGGGGTTCTATTTTATGTTTATTCCTTATTGAATGCAGCTATTCGTTATCGGGAAAAAAATGGAAACGTGGTATTCATGCTCAACTGTCTCCCCTTTATTTTTTTTCAAGTTTCCAAGATCTGAATGTTGTTAAACGAGCCCCCCAACTTTATTCCTTACAATTGAATGCGGCTATTCGTTTTGGGCAAAAAAAAAAAAAAAAAAAAATAATAATAATAATAATAAAAAATGAAAACTTGGTATTCATAATTAGTTGCTCCCCACTCTACCTTTTAAAGTTTCCAGGGTCTGAATTTTGTTAAGGAGCCCCTACGTTAATCTGATTCTGTTGAATTTTTTCAATCTTTACTCCACCAACATTATTTTCTTTTCTCTTGTTTATGATTTTTTATTTGATTTGTAGAATTTAGGAAGGTGGAAGAAAAAAATCAGTAACATTGAAGATTGAGATAACTCAATATTCATTCTCTGCATAATTCCTACAAACTAGGCTCATTTCTAAGGACAACAACATAACATAAATAATTTGAACAATTGAACTCTTACTGCATTTTATTTAAACTAATCCTACCTTGTTGCAACCACAGGTTGTTATTGGATTTGTTGTCCATTGGAAGTCCATCGGAAGTGGAAGTTTAATATCAGAAGTTGTGGAAAATTAGTGAGCAAATTGATGAAGGAAGCATTCACCATGCCATTCACCACACCGTGGTGAGTCTGGATATGCCGTGGTGGATTAGGAAATGGCCATGCTAGCCACGCCATGGTAGACGATGTTTCAGAGAAGCTGAAACAACAAGCATCGTGGAAGACCTGGAGATGTTGAAATGACATTCAAGTCGTTTCACTAGGTGTTATGAAGACCATGATGATGAAGACTGAATTGAAACATGGAGATGAAGAGGGCCACGCCATAACAAAGTTGTATTGGGATTACAAAATCCCCGGGCAACACGGGGAGACCCAAAAAGGGCGTTTTGAAAGGCAGTTCTGAACTGTATGTAAGAAGTATTGAAATGTGGAGTTGATTCATGCCATGGTGTGGAAGATATCGTTTTGCGTTGGAAGAATTCCTATGTAAAATGAGGTACAACATCACGGGTGTTATGGAAGCCGTGTTGGATCGTGTGTGGGAGTAACTGGCCTTTACGTAAGAGTCACGGAGGACTCATGTAAGGGTAGTCGAAACGGGTGCCTGGAGAATGTCTATGCTGTGGAGTGGAGGAAGCTGTTTCAAGTTTCGAGTTTTCTAAAGTTGAATCAAAACGGCAGAAAAGCGTTGGGCAAGCCGTGTTGAAGGGCGTTTTTACTCGAAGAAGCATTGTACCGTGGTAAATGGAGTAACACCCCATGGCCGTTCTGACGTGGTGCCTTACACGGGTGTTTTGAATAGAAGACATGCCGTGGTATTTGAAAAACTGGAGGTTACGACCAATTTTGTTGATTTGCCGCTCCTTTAATCGTTTGTCAGTTATGACTCGAACTTCAACAACCGAAATGACATTCAGTGGTGGAGATCTACTCAAAGGTGATCCAAGGGATGGATTTGAGGCAGAGGAAGTTAGAACTCGAGCAGCAGTTGTTTGAATTTGAATTTCATATTCTTAATAGAAGAGAGATTGTTGTGCAATTGAAAACAAATACACAAAAAATTGAGGTATATTGAATATCATGAAGAAGAAAAGAAGAGTGAATTAGTATGGACTTCATTGAATATTTGGAATTTTGATGATTGAGTTGAGATCGGGTAGAATTCCGTTGAAGATTAGACTTTGAAGTAAAGAGTTTCTAGGCATGTCATTGAGATCTGAAACTGAAGAATAGACATGATAGAGAACACCCACTGCTGTTTGGTGTTATACCTTTGATTGATATCTTTGTGAGTTTGACCTGCGTGGAAGGCAGTGAGCGGAAGAGAGGAAGATGTTGTGGGCCTCAGATGAGCAGTAAGTTTATCTTAAAGATTGTAATCACAAACCAGTGGAGTAATGATCATTTGACATATCAACACATCTTTGATATGTGCTTTTTGGATGTACCTTAGTGCGGGTGAACAAAGTAAAATCGATGTGTCCGTATTTTATTTCTCCTACATTCGGTTGTTGCTTGTGTGTGATCATCGTGATAGATTCTAGGTGTCTTTCCCAACGCGAAAAAAAGAATCAGTTAATCTTAAGAAAAGAAATTTTAAGACACTCTAATTCATCCATTCCTCTTAGGGTGTATAGTGACACTTCAGGTTACAACAAGTGGTATCAAAGCCATTGATTATTTCTTGGTGAACCTGTAGGGAAGCGCATGTTACATCGCAAGGAGACTGCGGCCCCTGTAAAAGAATCGGGGTTCCTAGATAGTATGAAATAGGAGGGCTTCCACCTCCATTGTGAGTGCAACAACCTGTATGGGCAATGCAGAACACTTACTACTTGAAAGGGCACGGTTTCCATCACCCAACCATATTCTAAATGGGGAAGTTTGTTCCATCGGTATCTTCAACTTCCGAATCAATGCCGAAGAAATAAAATTGTGACTGACCCCATCGTCAATTAATATCAGAATAGGTACCCCTGTGATATGCCCTTCTAATAACAAAGTCTTCGATTTGCGGAAAAATTGTTCCTCGGAGTTTAACGCCATAGCTTGACAAGACAGCTCCGACAACTCCTCAGCGGGGACCTCTGCTTCCTGTATATTTTTGTTGTCAATGGCTTCATGTTGTTGTGGAGAAACACATTCCCAAACCATGATGCGCAACCCCTTGTCAGGACATCTACGTGTTGGTCCAAATTTCTAACCACAAGAAAAACATAACCTCTTTGCTCGCTGATTTTCATACTCTGCTCTATAAAGGTTGCATATTTCTTTTCCCTGGAAATGGCGTTCCTCCTTCCCTCACCGTTTTGCACCGCATTGCTCATAGTAGTTAGGAACTTAAACAAGTTTGCTAAACGTTGGACAGGTATTTTGATAAGTATGCCCTGCACTCTCACGCTCTGTGTAACGTATAATCAGCAGCTCGCGTTCCACATTTTGTGTTAGAGAAAGAAGGCACATGTGTCATCTCAAAACTTTCTATCTCAGGACGTAAACCTCCCATGAAAAAACTAATATACCAAGACTCCTTAAGATCTGGAATTCGTAAAGCGACCTGTTCAAATTCTGTTATATAAGCATTTACCGTTCTTGTTTGGCGAACACTCTTCAGTTGTTTCAACGGATCACACTCTTCCGCAGAACCGAATTGATTAAGTAATTCAAACTTCAACTCGTCCCAAGACAACTGTGGTTGAACCGAAAGCAACGAAATAAGCCAATGCTGAACCAATCCCTCCATACAAAGCTGGGCGATCGACACACGCAGGTCAGTTCGTGTGCGATGAATCATAAAATACGTCTCCACTCGTGCAATTCAAAGAAACAGATCCTCTCCAGCAAAAGAAGACAACTCTACATGCTTAACATAATTTTGAATCTTGTTGCACAAAACCTCAGTACTGTCGCCGTGGTTAGAATGTAAAGGACTGTGTTCATGCGCCAAGGGAGTCTTGCTACCAAACGAGGAAGGACCTCATCGCGTTCAAACCTGGACGCCACTGTTTCTTTACCGGGAAGTCGTGATGGTGATCGTACATCCTTGCCATCGGCAAAGAGTCCACGGTTAGAAGAGAGGTGGCGAGACGAAAGTGCTTCTAATGTCTTCTGGAGTTCCCGTTGTCCGCGCACAAGATCGGACTGACCACAAATAAGCAAATCCACCGACGACTTTACTTCCGCCAACCGATCTTCATGTTTCTGTAGTCTCTCAAATTGAAGTCTCGTAGTTAGTATGTGTGTTTGCAACATTTTTTCCAATCCAGAATTGGCAAGTTCTACAGACGTGACTCGCGTCTCCATCTTTGCTGACATTCGGCTTCAACTCGACGAGAACACCAAGTTGTTAGGACATAGATGTCGAAAAGAGAAATCCAGAAGTAAATCTTTATTGTTGTAGGAATCAAATTTACACTTTAGAAAGAAAACCCTTGAAAAAGAAGGAAAAAACTTCTCTCTCTAGGTTCCGCTCTCTCGGAGCCAAGGCTAGTGGCTCCCTCGACTTGAGTTGTAACGACCCGAACTTTTTGAATGATAATTTTTTCCTAAAAACGTGTGTTATATTATACACAACAAAGCTCTATCTCATTATTAATGAAGTGAGAATAAATGTGACCGTTGGGTTTCAACCGTTATATGACTGTTGGTCAATTATGACCATTGATCAATATAACCGTTGAAAACTATACTCTTAATAATAATGTTAACGTTATAATTAGTGTTTATAAGAAATGAATTAATGCAGAAATGAGCAATAACCTCAACCAGTAGAGTCATGCCGTACGAAGCCCATTTGTCAGAACTTGGGAGGGAGGTAGCGTCACTTGGTTTTGCTTTTGACCAAGCCCAAACCGAGCTTCAACAAGTAAGGCTTGAACGAAATCGCTTATGGGAGAAGTTCAAGTTAGTGGAAATTACCACTTGGGCGATGTTAGCCGAGCCGCCCCATGAGTCTATCACCATTGCACACCTTACCCTTAGGTCGTATGCGGGTGTTTTAAGGGGTTATGTGTCGAGTCTTTAGTTACTTAAAATGTAGTCCTTTTGTATAAATAAAATTGTTATATCATCAATTTTGTTTTGAGAATAGTTTTTCTTAAAAATATGATGAATTTGATAAATTGATTTTTCGGACATAAATTTTACTTTTCAGAAAAGATATAATTATTATAATAAACTAAGGTATTATTAATAATATTTACCCATGAGTTTATCACCATTGCACACCTTACCCTTAGATCGTATGCGGGTGTTATAAGAGGTTATGTGTCGAGTCCTTGGTTACTTAAAGTGTAATCCTTTTGTATAAATAAAATTTTTATATCATCAATTTCGTTTTGAGAATAGTTTTTCTTAAAAATATGATGAATTTGATAAATTGATTTTTTGGACAAAAATTGTACTTTTCAGAAAAGATATAATTATTATAATAAACTAAAGTATTATTAATAATATTTATTTTAATGAAATAACATGATTAAAACACTCCTATTTAAATATAAATGATAAAATAATTTTATTTTTTTCAACTGTCAGAAATTTCACTGTGCATTTTCTATCCGTTATTATTTTTAATAAATAAGGTTTTTTATATTTAAAAGTTAAAATTCTCATATTTAGAGAATTGTCATGACAAAATAAATATCATTTTTGAAATCAACATGTCGATTTTAGGTTATGGTGAATTTATGAGAATTTTCTAAAATACTTTATTTTTTTGTGAATAGTAAAAATACAATTTGAGTTTTTTGGGTATGTTAAATGACATCATAATTATGTTATAATGATGTTGTTAAAGTAAAAGAGTGGATACCCAATCCCCAAGGTGACTCTCTAAGGGAGACCTTGAGGTTATTTTATAAGGAATAATAAAGACCACATCAGACCACAAGCTCGATGTGGGTCACAGACTCCAACACTCCCCTGTTGGATTGGTGTAGATTGATCCGGTTTGACCGAGTGGCCCGCAACTGTCGCGGGGCACTGTATCATCTCTGACCACTGTAGCAGAGTGGACTGACCGATACCGACAGGGCACTATAGCAGTGCGGACTTCGCAGTCAATTTTAATGTAGCCTTTTGGACTTTCAGCCGGCAGCCACTATAGCACTTTTCACTTTGGTGACCGTCTTTTCACTGTAGTGACACGGACTTCTTGCGCGGTTGGTGGAACAATGATAGTATTCCTCTCCATTTGTAGCCCATTTTCGGGCTAGGGTTTGTTACTGAAAAAAACTCTGTAATTGTGCTCCCGAATTATAGTGGATATTCTGCCTCTCCGTGGACGTAGGGATTATTCCTGAACCACGTAAATTTTTGTGTCATTGTTCTTTTTTTTCCTTTTTTACTCTTCTGTTTTTCGTCGTTTTCGTCGCTGCAACTCCCAGTGTTTCCACAACATCTCCCTCAAGCTTGAACATAACGAAAACAGATCAAAACAAAGAAAAAAAATCAATCAATAGACACTGCAAACACTCTCCTTCAAGCTGGACATACCCAACTTGATTACAAAACAAGACAAAACAAAGAAAAGATAAATCGCATGACTGATGCTCCCCTTCAGGAAGGTGATTATGGAAGATGAAAGATACCGCTGAAAAAGCCGGATTTCATCAGTGGCGCAGCAAGTCGTCGAGGCGCAGCAGAGGAACCGCGCAAGTGGGGCTGGTCGATGGGTGCCGGGAAAGCCGCGCAGGCGGGGCCGGTCAATGGAGCGTCGGGAAAGCCGCGCAGGCGGGGCTGGTCGACGAAGCGTCGGGAAAGCCGTGTAGGCGGGACTGGTTGACGAAGCGCCGGGAAATCCGCACTAGCGGGGCCGGTAGTCGGGATGCCGAGAAAGCCGCAGAGGAGCCGCGCTGTAGATCGATGACGCGATAGAGGTGCGGAAGCGAGCCGTCGCAAGAGACCGCTTAGGAGGGGATGGCCAGGGCGTGCGGGGGGCGTGCGAGGGGGAGCCGAAGGAGGAGCTGGAGCTTCTGCCTGAGGGGCTGACACTTAGGAAAGCTGTCGCATGAGTGGTGCGGCCCGTTCGAGATTGCCTCGCACTGGAGAGAGACGGAGGCTGCCTTGGATGAGCAGCATAGGGGCGGGGGGTGGCCGACTCATTCTGCTAGGAGCCGCCGCCTCGACCGGGGATGGAAAAAAAAAAGAAAGAACCTAGGGCGAGAGAAAAATGGGAGGGAGAGATCGGGTTAAAATATCCCCTTTGATACCATGCAGGTGATCCCAATACCCAAGGTGCTCTCCAACACTCCCCCTCAAGCTAGGTGTACCTAGCTTGAACACATAAAGAAAAACAAAGCAATCAACGAACGCTACAAACACTTCCCCTCAAGCTGGACATACTCAGCTTGATTACAAAACAAGACAAAACAAAGCAAAGATAAATCGCCATGGATGCTGCTCCCCCTCAGGAAGGTGATGGATGATGGAAGAAAAAAGGATATGTCAACTAGGCGTTGGGAAAGCCGCATAGGCGGGGCCGGACGACAGAGTGCTGAGAAATCTGCACTGGTGGGCCGGCTCATTCTGTTAGGAGCCGCCGCCCCGACCGGGGATGGAAAAAAAAGAAAGAACCTAGGGCGAGAGAAAAATGGGAGGGAGAGATCGGGTTAAAATATCCCCTTTGATACCATGACCCAAGGTGCTCTTCCAACACTCCCCTTCAAGCTAGGTTAGCTTGAACACATAAAGAAAAACAAAGCAATCAACGAACGCTACAAACACTCCCCCTCAAGCTGGACATACTCAGCTTGATTACAAAACAAGACAAAACAAAGTAAAGATAAATCGCCATGGCTGCTGCTCCCCCTCAGGAAGGTGATGGATGATGGAAGAAAAAAGGATATGCCAACTAACCGTTGGGAAAGCCGCATAGGCGGGGCCGGACGACAGAGTGTCGAGAAATCTGCACTGGCGGGCCGGTCGTCGGAGCGCCGGGCAAGCTGCACGGGCGGGCCAACCGTCAGAGTGTCGGGAAATTTGCAGGAGGAGGCCGACATGGAGGCGGGGGCTGGCACAGGATGGGATGGCCAGAGCGAGGGGGCAGCCGAAGGAGGAGCTGACGCTTAGGAAAGCCGTCGCATGCGAGGCGTGACCCGTTGGAGATTGCCGCGCACTAGAGAGCGATGAGAGGCGGAGACGAGCGCAGTCGCGGGTGGGTGGCGACCCCGAAGGAGCTCGCGGAGAACGGGATCTGACCGGATCTGGGAGAGGTGAGGCCGCTAGAGGGCGGTTGCCTGGTGGAGTGCATCGCAGGAGTATGGGGCCGCCGCGCGCAGGGAGGGTGCCGTCGGATGAGGGATGCGCAGGAGGAGGCGATGCGAGCGTCGGGATTGAGACGGTTGGAGGGCCGTTTGGGTGGGATGCCCATGTGATGGGAGGAGCCGACGCGACGGATTTGGAGGAGGTCGACCGGGAAACGCCGAGGGCAGGTGTCGGGAGAATGCAGGAGGAGGTCGACATGGAGGCGGGGGCTGCCACAGGATGGGATGGCCAGAGTGAGGGGGTAGTCGAAGGAGGAGCTGACGCTTAGGAAAGCTGTCGTATGCGAGGCGCGGCCCGTTGGAGATTGCCGCACACTAGAGAGCGATGAGAGGCGGAGACGAGCGCAGCCGCGGGTGGGTGGCGACCCCAAAGGAGCTCGTGGAGAACGAGATCCGACCGGATCTGGGAGAGGTGAGGCTGCTAGAGGGCGGTCGCCTGGTGGAGTGCATCGCAGGAGTATGGGGCCGCCGGGCGCAGGGAGGGTGCCGCCGGATGAGGGATGCGCAGGAGGAGGCGATGTGAGCGTCGGGATTGAGACGGTCGGAGGGCCATTTGGGTGGGATGCCCACGGGATGGGAGGAGCCGACACGGCGGATTTGGAGGAGGTCGACCGGGAAACGCCGAGGGCAGGTGCCGGGAGAATGCGTCGGAAGGCCGCAACCGGGAGGGAGCCGGAAGGCTGCAGGCGGACGGAGGGTTCCGTCGGGTGGGAGGCGCGCATAGCAGGAGGCGAGGCCACAAAGGACCGTCGCGAGGTAGAAATGCCGAGATCCGGTGGGAGGACAGGATTCGTCGGGGCGACACCGTGGAGGAGCCGTGCGCAGGGAGGGAGAAGTCCGTTCGACGGAGCGTTGGACGGGAGAGTTGTGCGCAGGAGTCCGCAGGAGGCGCCGATTGTCGGGAGGGAGGGGCGACGGCGGAAAACCTATGGCTCGCTGGCCATGGAAGCCGCTGCCCCCCCCCCCCCCCCCCCCACGAGGGAAAAATGATGGAAACCCTAGACGGAATAAAAAAAAAGCGGGAGGGCTCGGGTTGTATTAAACCTCCTCTGATACCATGTTAGAGTAAAATAGTGGATACCCAATTCTCAAGGCGCTTCTTTAAGGGAGACCTTGAGGTTATTTTATAAGAAATAATAAAGACCACATCAGACCACCAGTCCGATGTGGGATATAGACTCTAACATATGTAATAACCAATTAACCACAATGCACAACTTAAAATATGTTATTTTATTAACATCAAGTATTTTAATAGATTTTAATCAATTTCCAAATATATAATTTACTTTCCAAATTCTAAAATGGAAACTTTAACTTTAAAAATGTTATTTTATGAAAACTTTAATTTTCCTTGCCAAAAGAAGTAATATGAAATTGTGGTCGACTCTTGTGAGATAAAATGACATAAAATACGATCCAAGTATCCAATACCATGGGCAAAATTCATGGTTTTGCATTTACCACTACCTAGGTGTCCAATGCCTTTATTTAGAAATTAATAAACAAATCCCCCACTTTTGCTATAAATACCAACCTATTTCTTCATTTTCTTTCACAAGGTCCTAACCTTCGAGCTTTAGGAGTTACTTTTCAAGATAAGAGAAATCTCAACTTCTATTTTCCTTTCAAGTTTCCTTTTTATCTCTGTCTTTCAAATTTCTAAACTATGTTCTATTTTATTCTATCCCTTTACAGTATTAAGAGTTTTTTATGAATGAGAGACCCTTGTCCCCTTTCTTTTTATCCTTTTCTAAAACCATGTTTTATATCAGTCATGTTATCGATTTTACTTCTCAAAATTTCTCTGTTCTCAAGAAATTTCCTTTTATTTTCTTTATGTGAATACCCAAACCCCTTTCTTTTCTAGGGATATTCA
The DNA here is from genome assembly GCA_963277665.1 of Viscum album. Lineage (NCBI taxonomy): Eukaryota > Viridiplantae > Streptophyta > Magnoliopsida > Santalales > Viscaceae > Viscum > Viscum album. Next base: position 1,999,696,868 of record OY728150.1, on the reverse strand, counting down.
CCAAGATGTAAAAATGATTTATTTGATTCTGAACTCTCGTTTCCTTTCCATGGGTTATAAATGACATAAAGATCTTGTTTTTAAGCACTTTTTAAAACACCATGATTTTTATATGAAACCCGTTTCTTCTATTTTACACGGGTTATTTATGAAATGTTTTATTATGATCTATGTGACTCATATTAATTAAGACATATGAAAGGTGCGTCCTGATAGCGCTTTAATGCATTGGGTAAAAAATTTAATTTTAGAGATGACATGTTTTACGATATTTTGGCGAATAACCTTGGTAATTTTCGCGACACCTCGGTGACAAACCTTGGTGATTTGCTTATGAATGTCTCATTTAAATGTTGTAGCCGCATTTCCAAGTTATGATTCATGTTCTTTTTATTATGATATGCATATTGCTCATGTCTTTATGATATTACTCAAGTTCTTATCGATAATTCTCATGATCACATGTAAACTGTTTCCCTTGCTTTCTCTTACTGGGCCTTATGTTTACCATTTTCTTTGATGTATGTCCCCAGGTTATGAGATGTAGTAATTGTACTTAGAATGAACCTATGAAAAAACAATTCAAGTGGATTAAAAGAATGTTTTAAGTTTTCATGTATTATGGACCTTATTTCCAAAAAACTAAACTTTAAAAGATTAATGTAATGTAAAGTTATGTAATAAAAAGCCAGGATGCCATATGAGTTCCTGAAAAGATGATCCAACCAGACTCACCCAAGCTTCTATATAGCAAAGTAAAAAAGAAGAAGAATGTCCAAACTACCTCTGGGACAAATGCTCCAGCCGCTTTCCAAAAAACTAAACTTTAAAAGATTAATGTAATGTAAAGTTATGTAATAAAAAGACAGGATGCCATATGAGTTCCCGAAAAGAATGATCCAACCAGACTCACCCAAGCTTCTATATAGCAAAGTAAAAAAAAGAAGAATGTCCAAACTACCCCTGGGACAAATGCTCCAGCCACTTTCTTCTTGAAATAGGTCTTCAAGGGACGAGGAGTAAAAATACCTACAACCTCATCCGCTGAAGGTAAGTCAGCCACTGTAGGTGACTTTGGTGCAATAGGTGAGGCAACCCGCCTAACAATATGGATTGGCATGTGGTTGGATTGACAACAAAATCCAAAAGGGGGGAATGTTGCTACCACAGGTTGTAATTGAATTTATTGTCAATTAGAAGTTCATTATGAGCAAATTGGTGAAGGAAGCATTCACCGCACCGTGGTGAGTCTAGATATGCCGTGGTGGATCAAAAAACAACTAGAGTGGAGAAGTTGTGGGCGTTTTGGATGTTATTTCAAACTGGAAGCATTTCGGTATGAATTGACCATGCTAGCCACGCCGTGGTAGACGACATTTCAGAGAAGTTGTAATAACAAGCATCGTGGAAGATCTGGAGATGTTGAAACGACATGCAAACCGTTTCACTTGGTGTTATGAAGACCGCGGCGATGAAGATTTGAAATATGGAGATGAAGAGGGCCAAGCAGAGGCCGTATTGGGATTACGAAATCTCTGTGCAACACAGGGAGACCCAAAAAGGGTGTTTTGAAGGCTGTTATGAATTATATGCAAGTATTGAAACGGGGAGAACTCACGTAAGGATAGTCAAAACTGGTGCCTGGAGAATCTCTATGCCATGTAGGAAGCCGTTTCAAGAATCAAGTTTTTTGAAGTTGAATCAAAACGGGCCGGCAAGTGTTGTGCAAGCCGCGTTGAAGGAGTTTTTACTTGGAGAAGCACTATGTCATGGTAAATGGAGTAACACCTCGTGGTCGGTTTGATGTAGTGCCCCACACGAGCGTTTTGAATTGAGGACACACCATGGTATTTGAAAACTGGAGGTTATGACCAGTTTTGTTGATTTGGCGCTCCTTTAACCGTTTATTGGTTATGACTCAAAACTTCAACAACCCAAATGAAGTTCAATGGTGGAGATCTAATGGAAGCCGATCCAAGGGATGAATTTGAAGCAATGAATGTTAGAAGTTGAGCGGTAGTTACTTGTTTGAATTTGAATTTCAAATTCTCAGGATATAGAAGAGAGATTGCTGTGCAATTGAAAAAGAATACACAGAAAATATAGGGATATTGAATATTAGGAAGAAGAAGAGTAAATCAATGGGGTCTTCATTTAATATCTTGTTGGAAGTGCACATAAAATCCCATGCATGCGATGCATGGTGAATACATGCAAGTTGTTCAATGAATGAACATAAACAGGATGAAACGCTCGGGTGCCATGCGATGACGCCCGAGCCGTTACACAAAAGGTTTGCGTAAAGGTTACCATCAATTACAAAGGTATACGCAAAGGTAACCAGGACTTTACGCTTAAAGGTAACCAGAAGTTATACCTTTATGTGAAAGATTCACGTAAGGGTAGTCTGTTACATTCCCAGCTCACGTAAAGGTAGTCCGGAGATTACCTACATGCTAGGGGCATGCGTAAAGGTATTACCTATACGCAAGTCGTTGCGCATAAGCTGCTTCCTCCTAATCCCTTACGCGGTCCGCGCAAGGGTAAACAGTTTTTATAGATTTTTTATTGATTTTTTAAAAGTTTTTGTTGGTCAGAGTAGAGTATTCAAGAGGGGGGGGGGGTGAATTGAGTATCTATAAAAATTTCTGTTCACAAAGTTTTTAAAAGGTTCCTCAAATACATACAACCTAGTTAATCAAAGTAATACGGTTATAAAAGTTTGACCGTTTAAATAACCTCTTATAAGATTGATTAATTTTCAGTTTTCTTAATATCAGTTATTAACATTACTTTTGAAGTTATTCTAATAAGGCAAAACAATTGTAACTTCTTTCCAAGATTAACTATCAAAGTAAATTTCGTGATCTCTAAATTATATAGTAAAACAAAGAAAACTAAATTAACACAGCGGATATAAAACAAGTGGTTCAGTCTCAAGTCGAGACCTAATCCACTCCACTTGGTGATCACCTGCCACCAAACAGTTTATATAAATAAACTTGATCCACACCTTGGATCGGGGTTAACAACAGTACACAAGACTGTCCAGGTCACAGGACCTCTTCCATAGTTATTCGTGGGTATAAACTACCAGGTCACACAAGGACCTCTTCCACACTTATCCGTGGGTATACAGAAGTGTAAAAAGCTGTATGAGAAAGGATATCTTGTATCCTTCAGTTTAATGCAGGAGATAGTGTGTGTTTTTATACAGACATACACACACTGCTCGAAAGCTAAAAACAATTCACAATAGAGTAGAAGTATTGAGATAAGGTTAGAAGTGCTCTGAGTGTTAGTCTATTCAGCTCTGGACTTTTAGGATGAAGCAGATGCAGAAATCGGGTCCTCTTGCGAAAAACAGAATATCACAAGTCAGCTAGATCCGGCTGGTGTTCTTCGTGGAGTTGATATTGCGGAAATGTTCTCGACTCTGGGATTCGAGTATGCTTTGCGTGTTCTTCAGCAATGTCGAGTTGCATGTGTCAGTTCTTTTCCCAAGAATGCTCTAAATGTTTCTTCGTTATCATGCTCACACCCGCTGGCTCTCTTTTTGTTTCTGGGTCGCACTTCTCTTTTATTCTTGGAGTGCATGTGTTGGAGCTGACATGATGCATGTATTCTGCACCTCGTACCTCGTACTGTCAGGTGACATGTCTACAAAGAAATATTAATTATGTCAGTGCATTTAAAAGCTTTAAATATGACCGTTAGAAATTAAATTGGAAAACGACAAAACAAATTAAGAAACGGTGCCACAGTCTGTCTGGAAACGGTGTCTTCATGAAACGGTGTCTCCTTGAAACGGTGTCTCCTTTTCCTTTGAGCGATGAGACAATCATGATGACATAGTTGTATAGAGATCAGGAACCGGTAGCACATGTGCGGTGTTTGATCACGGTGTCTGGATGGTCACGGTGTCTGGGTGGTCACGGTGTCTGGGTGGTCACGGTGTCTGGGTGGTCACGGTGTCTGGGTGGTCACGCTGTCTGGGTGGTCACGCTGTCTGGATGGTCACGGTGTCTGGATGGTCACGGTGTCTGGATGGCCACGGTGTCTGGATGGTCACGGTGTCTGGTCACGATGTCTGTATCCTTTGCCAGAAAAACCAAAATCAGTGGCAGACTTACTGTTTCTCAGACTTAGCCAAGTATCTGTATTCAGACTTAATCATTGATATTCACAGAAGGGATTAGACTTAATCAATCAGTAAAGAAATCCTTAGAACACGAATTAAATATAATTTACAATAATCGAACTTAGTGTATAGTAATTAAGATCTTAGATAGGTTTATTTAAAGCATAAAGATACTAATCATCTGTACACATGATTTGAGACAAATTACACATGATTAATAAGTTTTACAAAATGTATAGGATTTGTGATCATTAAAACATGATTAACACATGAATAGGCCAACAGTTTTTAATGGTTTATAAATTGTTTACAAATTACGTTAAAAGGTATTTTGAGAATATTTAATTATAAATTGTTTATAATTAATTAAATAAATGTTTATGCCTTATGATTTAGAAATAAAAGGTTATTTAGAAATCATAAGAGGTGATTTATAAAATGTTTATAAATTACAAAATATAAGATATCTAGATTATATAAGTGTTTATATAATAGAAATTGAATGATAAAAATTTTATAATCCATGAAATATCATATAAATGCCATATAATATAAAACATGAAAGAGTTCTAATTGAAATGAATGTAAAGTGTTTGTATTCATGTTTTTGCTAATTTATAAAATGTTTATAATTAGCAATTTTATGAAATGTTCATAAATGTCTCTTGTTTTGGAAAATAAATAAAATGTTTTTATTCATGTTTAATAAATTGTTTATGAAATATAAATATTGTGTATGCCCATTTATATGATAAATTGGCCTTGCATATCACGCTACGTTCGGTATCATAAAATTTAGTTTTCATCTAGCTTGACCTTGGTTTGTAATTATAGTTATGAGTTTGAGAATAGTTGTTGAATATAGTTTGTTCATGTTAAGTGATAAAAATATCATGAATTGAATTCTATCTTAAGTAAAGCGTAACGTCCCGAAGCCCCAGACCACTAATCGGTGCCTGGACTGGCGGTCGCTACTAACCTCAGGCGCACCTCCCCGTACGCTAGAGGTTGTCGACCAGTGACGAAGTTTGATAAGTTATTTTGGAAGACTATACCCTGTAGTCAGAGTGCCATAACAGTGGAAGAAAATAGGAGAAATAACATACAACAGATAACATCACAGCATCAAGACATAATCAAACACTAAGCATAAACCATGCAATATCCAAAAAAAATGACGCTACAACAGTCAGAAGTCATGCATAACAACGGTAATATACAACAGATACCAAAGTGGACAAAAGAGCAAGACAAAAAACTGCAAGACTCAAAAGTTGTAAGAGCTTGTTTTTTCACTCAGGTATGGATCTTTTAAATTTCAGTCTAAATCTTTACTTTGGACTTAATATGGATGCCTAATGAGTTAGTAAAGGTCTCAGGGGTGTCTGGGGCAAGTTCGGAGCTCGAAACCCTTCTTTTTGGTGAAACTGGCCAAGTCGCACTATTGGCGCACGGTTTGCCTAACCGTGCGGATAATGTTTTTCCAGACAGAGCCACCCCGCACGGTTGGCGCACGGCCGTGCGGCCTAATCGTGCCAGTGCCCCTTCTGCCCAGGTAACCGTGCGGACAAACCATGCACAAGCTAATTTTCTGGGTAATTTTACAAATTTGTCCTTAATGGTCTATTAACCCTCCTTCCTCCTAATATGAGAACCTGCAGGATTAACCATTTTCTTCTCATTTTGGAGCTTTTTGAAGACCTAAGGTAGGAATCAAGAGTTCTCCTTTGTCCGGGATCCGATCGAGCTTTCGTTCGTCACGTTGGATGCACAACGGTAAGTACTCTAGTCCGTTTAAGCCTTTCTTCTTCTTTTTTGCTCTCGACCTAGATATCGAGGTGTGAGCCTTTTTCTCTATTTCTTAAATCTACTCCGATCCGAGCCAAATCAAGGGCCAATATCGAAGGAGGAGAGTCGTACAAGCCTAAGGTGGGTGGTTTATAACTCATCTCTAAAGTTTGTTGATTTTGGAATTGTTGTGTAGGACCCACCGATTTTATCGGGTGCCGTTTATAGAATTTTGTAGGTTGAGAAACCCCCTTACCTTCAAGGTGGGGTCGAGGCCTTCTTTTATAGAATGAGAAAACGAAATACACATGGGAGTATTCCGATGTGGGACTCGGTAATACCCAAAATAATAAAAAAAGGTTTTAACACTCCCCCTCAAGCTGGACATGCCCAGCTTAGACAAAAGAGTCCCACAAAGAAAAAACAAGGTGACACCATACAAGACCTGAAAAACTTCCCCTCAAGCTGGGCCGAAGATGCTATGGATGCCTAGTTTGGAACTGAGCGAGGAGAGCCGGGCCCCTGGGATGCCTTTGGTGAAGATGTCAGCAAGCTGGTCCACCGTCGGGATGTGGCCAAAGCTGACATGATTGTGCTCCAGGTGGTGTCGAAGAAAGTGGCAGTCCACCTCAATATGCTTCGTGCGTTCATGGAAGACGGGATTTGAAGCAATCTTGGTGGCTGCCTGATTGTCACACTAGACGTGAGCAGATGTGGGAGGAGGAAAGCCAATCTCCTGGAGGAGTTGTTGAAGCCAAAGGATCTCCGTAGTTACGGTGGCCATGGCTCGGTACTCGGACTCCGCACTGGATCTAGACATGACAGTCTGTTTCTTGCTGCGGCAAGAGATGAGGTTGCCGGCAAAGAAAATGGCAAACCCAGAGGTAGATCTCCGAGTGACAAGACAACCAGCATAATCAGCATCACAAAAGGCCTCAATGTTCATATGAGGATGCTGTGAGTAGCGAAGACCATGGGCAGGATCGCGTTTGATGTATTTGGTGATGCGGATGACAACATCCCACTGAGAGGTAGTCGGATTTTCCATAAATTGGCTCACTTTGCCAACAGCGCATGTAATGTCGGGACGAGTCATGGTAAGATAATCGAGTTTACCCACCAACCGACGGTCGCCGGCTGCCTGCAGGGAGCCGTCTGGATCGGGTGGCGGGAGGGAGCCGGACGAGCACGCTGGGAGGACGAGGCCGGCGCGCGAGGAAGCGGCGCAGGCCGGGAGTCGCCGGACGAAGCAGGCGCGCCGCGTGGAGGGAGGGCGGTTGCCTGGAGAAGCGAAAGCCGACAGTTGTGGGTGCCGGCAGAATCGGGCCGGCAGGTGCGGGAGCCGGAAACGGCGGCGGGTAGGGCGGGAGCCGTTGGAGACGAGCCGGACGACGCACAGGGTGCCAGGATGAGATGGGGTCGGGCGACGGGACGCGTCGCAGCGGAGGAGGGCGGCCGGGAAGAGCCGGGAGGGCTTGCGGGTGCCTGAATGGGCTGCGACGGAGGGGCGTGCTCGGGAGGACCCGTGACAGAAGGTCGCGCGGGAGCCGGAAGGGGCTGCGACGAAGGGTCGCGCTCGGGAGGAGCCGCGACGGAGGGTCGCGCAGGATGCGCCGGGGGTGGGGGGGGGACCGGGCTGCACCGGGGAGAAGCTCCGGGCAGGATGCGCCGGGGAAGAAAGGTGCAAAAACGCACCGGGGAGGCGGGGCCGGACTGTGCAGGGAAGCCGCTGGAGAGGGCGGGCCGGACTGTGCCGGGAAGCCGTTGGGAGGAAGGGTCGGGATTAAGTTCCCTTTGATACCATGTAGGTTGAGAAACCCCCTTACCTTCAAGGTGGGGTCGAGGCCTTCTTTTATAGAATGAGAAAACGGAATACACATGGGAGTATTCCGATTTGAAATAATAAAAAAAGGTTTTAACAAATTTATATGCCATGCTTATACTCGTTAGAACCGTATGGATATGCTTCTTCCATATATGTGACTAATTGTTGGTGGTTACGCCCACAACTCCATTCATTCCATGTAGGATGTTATGCCATAATTGTCGTTTTAGTGTTTTGACACGTTTGAGCCAACGTTCGGGTGTGTCTTGGCTTGACCTTCCTAAGGGTAAGCATTTCTATATTAAATGGATTATTTATAATGAGAATTGCATAATGACAAGTACCATGTATGCTTACCACTTGACCCGCTTAAGGTAAGTGTTTCAATTTGACAATAAAATGAGAAATGTGAATTGACAAGTATACTAAGTATATGACTTGGCCTTAAATGTAAATGAATGGTAGGTTGCATATCCGTTGCACCCCTTACCACACTAATGAAAGGTAGCGGAATGAGCCTTTAATTTGGAATATGCTTTAAATGGATTAAATGAATGGTTGCATGCTACTTGGCCTTGTCACACTAATGAGAGACAAGGCTTGAACCAAATGACTTGATTAAAGGGTTGCATGCTACTTGACCTTATCACACTAATGAAAGGCAAGACTTGCACCGAATGAAATATTCCATGACTTCAATATCAAATAGGAATGGCCTGACTCGAGCCCGCCTTGGATTCTGATCGGAGAATGCCATGAACACTCGGGAACCCCATTCTGATTCAAGGATACGACTTGCATAGGTTGATACCCACCTGGATCCCGATCCTTGTCTATTATTTGGATGTCCGACATGACACCGTAGGATCCCTTACATATCATCATAGGATCCCTCTAGTACGGGTGCTATGGCAGCACGGTTGTGTGCAGGACGGGACTTGGGAGCGGGAGGCTGACGTACGTGCCCAATGGTTAGAGTTGTTCTCAGACAGCGTTTCTCCACCCTTGGAAGGTGAAACCGTGCACAAGCTAAATTTTTGGGTAATTTTACAAATTTGCCCTTAATGATCTGTTAACCCTCCTTCCTCCTAATCCGAGAACCAGTGGTATTTAACCCCTTTTCCTCTCATTTTGGAGCTTTTTGAAGACCTAAGGTAGGAATCAAGAGATCTCTTTCATTCGGGATCTGATAGAGCTTCCGTTCGTCACGTTGGATGTGCAACGATAAGTACTCGAGTCCGTTTAAGCCTTTCTTCTTCTCTCTTGCTCTCGACCTAGATATCGAGGTGTGAGCATTTTTCTCTTTTTCTTAGATCTACTCCGATCTGAGCCAAATCAAGGGCCAATATCGAAGGAGTAGAGTCGTACAAGGCTAAGGTGGGTGGTCTATAACTCATCCCTTAAGTTCGTTGATTTTGGAATTGTCGTGTGGGGCCCACCGATTTCATCGGGTGCCGTTTATAGAATTTATATGCCACGCTTATACTCGTCAGAACCGTATGGATATGCTCTTTCCATATATGTGATTAATTGTGAGTGATTACGCCCACAACTCCATTCATCCCATGTAGGATGTTATGCCATAATTGTCGTTTTAGTGTTTTGACACGTTTGAGCCACTGTTTGGGTGTGCCTTGACTTGACCTTCTTAAGGGTAAGTATTTCTCTATTAAATGAACTGTTTATAATGAGAATTGCATAATGAAAAGTACCATGTATGCTCACCACTTGACCCGCCTAAGGTAAGTGCTTCAATTTGACAATAAAATAAGAAATGTGAATCACCCCTTTTCCTCTCATTTTGGAGCTTTTTGAAGACCTAAGGTAGGAATCAAGAGATCTCTTTCATTCGGGATCTGATAGAGCTTCCGTTCGTCACGTTGGATGTGCAACGATAAGTACTCGAGTCCGTTTAAGCCTTTCTTCTTCTCTCTTGCTCTCGACCTAGATATCGAGGTGTGAGCATTTTTCTCTTTTTCTTAGATCTACTCCGATCTGAGCCAAATCAAGGGCCAATATCGAAGGAGGAGAGTCGTACAAGGCTAAGGTGGGTGGTTTATAACTCATCCCTTAAGTTCGTTGATTTTGGAATTGTCGTGTGGGGCCCACCGATTTCATCGGGTGCCGTTTATAGAATTTATATGCCACGCTTATACTCGTCAGAACCGTATGGATATGCTCTTTCCATATATGTGATTAATTGTGAGTGATTACGCCCACAACTCCATTCATCCCATGTAGGATGTTATGCCATAATTGTCGTTTTAGTGTTTTGACACGTTTGAGCCATTGTTTGGGTGTGCCTTGACTTGACCTTCTTAAGGGTAAGTATTTCTCTATTAAATGAACTGTTTATAATGAGAATTGCATAATGAAAAGTACCATGTATGCTCACCACTTGACCCGCCTAAGGTAAGTGCTTCAATTTGACAATAAAATAAGAAATGTGAATCAGCAACTATACTAAGTATATGACTTGGCCTTAACTGTAAATGGATGGTAGGTTGCATATCCGTAGCACCCCTTACCTGTCACGACCCGCCTTCACCAAAAGGAGGGAAGGGTCAGCAGATTGCCAGACCCTTCCTTCTTTAAGTTGAAGAAGAGATAATGACCCCCGAGACCCGCCTTCAATAGGTCCCGGGAGTGGCGACTAGCACCAAGGGTATAGAAATTTCTCACAAATGGAAGGCATTACCCCTTTTTGTTTTATAAGATCGAGAGATGAGATGATGAAACTCAACAACACCAAGGTAAAAGAAAAGTAAAACCAAAAGAAATAAACCATTCCCACATGCATGTTCTAAAAGTAAAGCCACAAAGTACAAAGGGCGACTACAAAGGTAAGTACCGAAGAAGAAAAACAGCAACTGCAACTGCCCCAAAGGTCCGAGCTAGTAAGGTCCTGCGTGATCCCCGAAGTCCTCATGGAAACCTGAAAGCAGTTTTATATACGTAGGGTGAGCATACAAGTACACTCAGTAGGAAAAACCAAAGACTCTCGTGCACAAGTGGGGGGAACGTGCTAAAGTCCCGTGAGAAAAGGAGTAAACCAAACACCTATCAAGGTAAACTATCCACCCCATGCCTCACCAAGGTACACTTCCCAAATAACGCAAGTCAAGTAATATATATATTAAGAGCACATCGATGTTTGGGTACCCCGCGCCACTTTCCCACCGGTTATTGAGACATCCTACGCATCGGACCAATCCCGCCATTCTCACCGCAGTCCCACTGCCACACCCGCCCGCACACACCTGGGCCACAACCACACGCAGTTCCACTGCCGTAATCCCGCCCGCACACACCTGGGCCACAACTGTGATACGTAACCACGCCTGCAAACACCTAGGCCAGAACAACCACCACCACGCCCGAAGACACCTGGGCTAGAAAATCCACTGCCACGCCCGAAGACACCTGGGCCTCATCACGAAGACACTTGGGAAACCACCTGCCGCACACACCTGGCCAACCACCACACCACCCCGCCCGAAGGTTCTTGGGCTAATAATGGACCTCAGGCTATCACAGCCTGCCCGAAGATACTTGGGCTATCCGGGAAAGGGAGCAGAAAAGGAGCCAATAACCAGCCACTAAGAATAGTGTTGGGAAAAACACCCTCCCTCATGAAATGGGGGTGTTCGGCACTAAGTGCTCAACTTGGGTGGGGCGCGAATAAGAAACACAAAACTACAAGTATATATATATATAGGTAACAAGCACTCACCCAAACTAGGTTTTTCTTCAGACAGCCTACAGATCACAACAGCACTCAAGTCCGAGTCACGACTCACGCTAACAACCCATTTGTCCCCTTTCTTATTTCACGTTCAGTAATAATGTTTATGTTTAAGCACTACTGGGCAACTAGTAGGCATAGGCATAAGTCCAGGAAGGTAAACAATCAAGCAACAACCATAACGCCCATACCCGGTTCTCAACAACAGAGGATTCCACCCCAATTCGTGATATAAACAAGTATCCACCCGGTCTTAAAACTCACAACCACCGAATCCATACCAACAGGGGATCCCATCCCCAGTTTCATAACCACCGAAAGCATAAAAGAACAGGGGATCCCATCCCCTCCCACATCTCCAGCAATCGACTCGTAAAAGAAAACCACCAAAACACTGCCACCAACACTAAGCAAGGCCAAGCCTATATTTTCAGATTTAAAAGATTTTACACGTTCCATGATTTCAATTCCATTTTGACCGGGGTTAGCACAAAAGGGATTGATCCTGGTGCTTTCAATTTATTCAGCCGGATATACGTGATTAACCAATTTCACAGCAGGAGTTCACATTTACAAACAAGCCATTTAAAACATCAGCAGGGTTCATTAGTGCACAAACAACGACCACCAACGGCCTCGATTTTCAGGAGGCATAAGCCAGCACAACTCAACAAGATGATCATAAAAGAAACAACATCAAAATATAAGACAACATCAACGATCACAGCCCCCCCTCCTTTCTTTATAGAATTTGTTCATTATCTTTAATTAGGTCTGGTTTATCCGATTCTACGGAAACGAAAGCACGCCCACCCCGCATGATACACAAAACAGAGAGGCAAAGGAGAAAATTCCCTACCTGTTTGGTCAACGATCTATGCTGAGGCCGGGGGAGGAAGTTCACGGATAGCGATTCGGCTCGCCTGAACGAAAATCGCTTTGTCTATCAATGCTTAGGCCGGGCGCGGAACTTTACGGATAACGATGCGCCCGATGCACCGGAAGATGTTTGTGAAAAGCCACGATCGAGGAAAGGAGAAACCACGGCTAACCCTTAGTTTATAAGAGCCGCGGATGGTTGAGGTGAGAACGCGTAACCGCGTAAGGCGCGGGGGTCGTGGGTTGACCACGCGGCTGGGCAGTTACACACGGAGGTCTCTCGGGATTTTTAGGAATTAATTATGGGCTTTTAATGGTTTTAAAAAGAGTAAAAGAATTAATTTACGTCAAAACTTACGTTGCGGGAGCGGAAAAGTCAGGTACTGGAAGAAGAACGAAAGGCTCGGCGAGGGGACACGGTGTCACCCTCACGGTGCCACCGTCACGGTGCCACCGTCACGGTGCCACCCTCACGGTGCCACTGTTTTGGTGGAACCTCACTTTTGGCAAAGTAATGGGCCAGGAGGGTCCGGGCCATTACATTAGATACCTCTTAAACCATTCTCGTCCTCGAGAATCAAAACAAACCAAGAAGGAAAGAGAGGGTCCGAACAACCACCTCGAAAGATACCTCTTAGAAGTGAACCCATGCTAACCAAAAACACTTCCCTGTCAAGAGCCAAGCAACATACCATGTCAAACTGCCCAGGCATGTGGGTTGGGGAGTCTCCTCCCCCATGTCAAGATATTATCCGCTTTGGGCGACACTGACTCGCCCGCACGGGTTTAATCGCATCCACCTTAATGCGTCTTGATTAGGGGTCGGGCTCTCTCCTCCCTCATAGCCAGGGCTTTTCACACACATCTAGAGGAAGAAAAACCAGTACATTTCATAGCCAAAAGACAAAACGTTCTATCACAACAGGTACAACAAGGAACAAAACTTAAAACAACTCTGGGTACTGGGTACGCATCTGTGCTTCCCTCTCCCACGTACTCTTCTCAAGTCCACCATGTCTCCACAACACGCGAACCAAGGGAATGGTTCGCCCACGAAGCACCTTCTCCTTGCGATCCTCGATCATCACTGGTCTCTCCACAAAGGTCACGTCGTCCTCGATGTCCAGCTCACCCCAATCAAGGACGTGTGAATCATCATGCAGATACCGACGGAGCTGAGACACATAGAAGACACCATGTATCCTCAGTAGCGGCGGTGGCAACGCTAGCTGGTAAGCCACCTCGCCGACCCGCCGCAATACTTCGAAGGGTCCGATGAACCTAGGGGAAAACTTACTCCCCTTGCCGAACCTCCGCTGCCCACGCCGAGGGGAGACCTTCAAGAACACGTGGTCCCCAACCTCAAAATCCAAGGGCCTCCTCCTGGTATCAGCATACGACTTCTGTCGGTCCTGGGCCGCCTTCATCCTTTCCCGTATGAGCTGAACCTTCTCTGTTGTGTTCTGCACCACCTCCGGGCCAAGGATGCCTGCCTCTCCTACTTCGGCCCAACACATAGGTGAACGACATGACCTCTCGTACAAGGCTTCAAACGGGGCCATACCGATGGTAGAGTAATAGCTATTATTGTAAGCGAACTCTACCAGGGGCAGGTGTCGCACCCATGATCCTCCTGAGTCCAGAACACATGCCTGTAGCATATCCTCCAAGGTCTGGATGGTGCGCTCTGTTTGTCCATCTGTCTGGGGATGGAAAGCAGTGCTAAGGCGTAACTGGGTGCCAAACGCATGCTGCAATCCTCTCCAGACTCGCGAGGTAAACCGTGCATCCCTATCCGAGACTGTAGACCTCGAAACTCCATGCAACCTCATCACCTCATCCACGTACTTTCGTGCCAAAGCGTCCACAGTACTCGACTCCCTGAGTGCCAGAAAGTGAGCCGATTTCGTCAACCTGTCCACTACCACCCAGATGGCGTCGTACCCTCCTTGGACCTTGGGTAGTCCCGTGACGAAATCCATCGAGATGTCGTCCCACTTCCACTCGGGGACATCTAGAGCCCGCAGTAGGCCGCCTGGAACTCGGTGTTCAGCCTTCACTTGCTGACACACTAAGCACTTGGCCACAAACTCTGCCACCGCTCGCTTAACTCCGGGCCACCAAAACTGCCTCTTCAAACCCTGGTACATCTTGGAAACTCCTGGGTGTACCGCCAGGGGTGAGTTGTGGAACTCACTGAGAACCTTGCCGCGCATCGCCTCCGGGACAAACAACCTTTTCTGGAAAAGCATCCGGTTTTGACCATCCTCTGTCCATCCTTCCGGAGCATTGCCCTGGTCAACCCGGTCACGCATCACTTCGCACTCCGGGTCTCCCCACTGAGACTCCTCCACTTGTCGAAACAGAGATGACTGCACTATCATCTGATATAGGCAGCCTCTGCTGCTATCCATCCTCGCATCCAGGTGTAAGGCGACCAACTCCTCCATTGCCTTCCAGGCGTCCGCCGACTCTCGGACAACATCCTTCTGCGTCCTCCTGCTCAAGGCATCAGCCACCACATTGCCCCTGCCTTCAGTATAAGAGATCTCGAAGTCGTAATCCTGGAGGAACTCCACCCATCTCCGCTGTCGCAAGTTTAAGTCCTGCTGGGAGAAGATATACCTCAAGCTTTTGTGATCCGTGAAGACCACAAAGCGTTCCCCGATGAGGTAGTGCCGCCATAACTTTAGCGCAAAAACGACCGCTGCAAGCTCCAGGTCGTGGGTGGCGTAATTACGCTCATTGGAACGCAGCTGCCTGGACCCATAAGAGATCACCCATTGTCGCTGCATCAACACGCATCCCAGGCCCTGTCCTGAAGCATCACAGAATACCTCATAGGCCACCCCTTCTTCTGGTAATCTCAGCACTGGGGCACTGACCAACTTCTCCTTCAGATAGCTGAAGGCTGACTGACACTGCTCACTCCATACGAAAGCCTGGTCCTTCTTGGTCAGAGCCGTCAAAGGGGCCGCAACTCGGGAGAAGTTGGGTACGAATCTCTGGTAGTAACCTGCCAGCCCAAGGAAACTACGGACCTCTGCCACATTCTTGGGTGCTGCCCAAGAAACAACTGCCTCAACTTTTGACGGGTCCACCGCTACCCCCTGCTCGGACACCACGTGCCCGAGGAAGTGCACTTCTCGTGTCCAGAACTTGCATTTTGACAACTTCCCATAGAGCTGGTGCTGTTGGAGGACCTCCAAAACTGTCCTCAGGTGCTCTGCGTGGTCCTCCTCTGATCTAGAGTAGACCAGGATGTCGTCGATGAACACAACAACGAACCGATCCAGGTACTCCCGGAAGATGGAGTTCATAAGCCCCATGAACACAGTCGGGGCGTTCGTAACACCGAAGGGCATAACTACGAACTCGAAGTGTCCATACCTGCACCTGAATGCTGTCTTCGGGATGTCGCTCTCTTTCACTCTCAGCTGGTCGAAAAGATCATCTATCTTTGGAAGAGGGTAGCGATTCTTGATCGTCACCTGATTCAGCCTCCTGTAGTCTATGCACAACCTAAGACCACCATCTGCCTTCTTTGCAAACAAGATCGGAGCACCCCACGGTGACGTACTCGGACGAACATAACCCCTCTTCATCAGATCGTCAATCTGTATCCGCAACTCCCGTAGCTTCGAAGGTGCCATCCGGTAAGGAGCCATCGAGATTGGACGAGCGCCGGGCTGCAGGTCTATCCCAAACTCGATATCACGTCGAGGGGGTAGAGTCGTCACCTCCTCAGGAAAGATGTCCATAAACTCACGGACGATCTCTGACACTTCCACCATTTCAGCATCTACTGATTCCACTGTCAGCTCGGTCAACAAGGAGAGGAGAGGTTCCTCTCTCCTGTTTCCCCTCGGGCTGCTCCGCTCGCCGGTGAAGGTAACACGCTGGCTGTCCAAGTCTGAGAACACCACCCTTCTTCGAAAACAGTCGATGACGGCGCACACAGAAAATAGCCAGTCGATGCCTAGGATGACATCGTATGGCTGAATCTGTAGTAGAAGAAGATCCCTAACCGACTGATGTGGCCCTAACATCAGTCTACATCCCCGACAAACGAACAACAAGTCGGTCTGACCTCCGACTGGTGTGCTCAACACCAGGGGCACTGGAAGTCTCTCGGCATCTAGACCCAAGGCACGAGCTAGACTGGGTGCAACAAAGGAGTGCGAAGCTCCGGTATCGAACAAAGCATAAGCAAGAGTGCTAAACAGACTGATCGTACCTCGAACAACCTCTGGCCCTGCTGGAACTGCTGCCTCTGCGGCGTGCAACTGTCCACGCCCAGCTCTCCTGCCCCTCGGCTGTCGGCCACCTCCCCGACCACGCCCTGGTCGAGGTCCCTGTGGAGCGCCCTGAGGTCGGCCTCCTCCTCCTACGTCTGCCCTCGGAAGAGCGGGAGCTCGCTGTCCCTGCTGCTGCTGGAAAGGTCTGGCTGGAAGCTGCTGCTGGGGCGGGTGCTGGGGATGACTGCCACTACTGTACTGCACCCGGTCGGGGCACTGACTCCGGAGATGCCCAGGGCTCCCACAGATGAAGCACCGCGGTCCCGGGCCCGTAGGAAAAGGGCGAGGGCCGGGGGATCGAAACTGAAACTGCTGCGGCCTGCTCCCCGCGGGTCGGAACCTAGAGGGTCCTGACGCTGGAGGCCTGGTGCTGACGGCCTTCCCCTTTGATGGTCCCAGCTGGATCCCCTCTCGCGACACTCCTCCTAGAGTATGCATCCTCTCCACCACTTCGGCCTTCTTCTGGACCTCCAACTACGTCGGCAGGGTAAAGGGGGTAACAACATACTGGAGGGAGGGTCGGAGTGCCTCCTCTAAACGTCTTGCCCGAGACTTCTCGTCGGGAAAGAGGTCCGGAGCAAAACGTAGGAGGTCCTTGAACTTGATCCCTAGCTCCCTCACGGACATACTCCCCTGCTGGAGGGAGAGTAGTTCCCGCCTCTTTTCTGCCTTCATCGTCGAGGAGAGGAATTCCGCCCGGAACTCCCTCTCGAAATCCACCCAAGCCACCTCAGACTCTCTCCTCTCCCCCAGGTAAAGCATCCACCACTGACGTGCCGCTCCCCGCATCTGGCTAACGGCCAGAGGAACCCAGTACTCGGTCGGGGCCCGAATCAGGCCGAAGGCTATAACTAGTTCCTCTAGCCAGCCTTCCGTCTTCATATCGGAGGTGCTGCCCTCATACTTCTCGAGGGCCTGTCGCTGGAAGGCTCGAAGAGTCTTCTGCCACTGGTCGTCCTCTTCCTCTCGATCAGCTCTCTGCCGATCGGCCAAAGTAGTCTCCGGGGCCTCGATCGCCTGTACCACACGTGGTCGCCTTCCAGGTGCCATAGCTGCAAGGTAAACAAGGAATGACTAAGCCCAAGTAGTGCAGAATATTGTTCTTAAAACTTCTTAAAATTTAATTTATTCTTAATCCCCAAGACATCCCAGAAACACAAGAACACAAGTCATTTATGATGCATGTACCTTTCCTAGGGTCTCTACCCTGCAATCAGTGTGGCCTCATTTGGTCGTTCGGTAGGTCCAGAGTCCTTGCATCGGATCACGGGGGCCCTAAAATCCCGTGTCCTAGCCGGTCTTCCCTGGCCTAATTCACGCGCCAAGGTCACCCAACACTGTTGCCTTACCATCCCATGCAATCCTCACTGTGCCTAACTCCAGACTCCATCCTATCTCTCAACCATCACCTTTTTACCATCCCATTCAATCCTCACTGTGCCTAACTCCAGACTCCATCCTATCTCTCAACCATCACCTTTGATACCATTCTGTCACGACCCGCCTCCACCAAAAGGAGGGAAGAGTCAGCAGATTGCCAGACCCTTCCTTCTTTAAGTTGAAGGAGAGATAATGACCCCCGAGACCCGCCTTCAATAGGTCCCGGAGTGGCGACTAGCACCAAGGGTATAGAAATTTCTCACAAATGGAAGGCATTACCCCTTTTTGTTTTATAAGATCGAGAGATGAGATGATGAAACTCAACAACACCAAGGTAAAAGAAAAGTAAAACCAAAAGAAATAAACCATTCCCACATGCATGTTCTAAAAGTAAAGCCATAAAGTACAAAGGGCGACTACAAAGGTAAGTACCGAAGAAGAAAAACAGCAACTGCAACTGCCCCAAAGGTCCGAGCTAGTAAGGTCCTGCGTGATCCCCGAAGTCCTCCTGGAAACCTGAAAGCAGTTTTATATACGTAGGGTGAGCATACAAGTACACTCAGTAGGAAAAACCAAAGACTCTCGTGCACAAGTGGGGGAACGTGCTAAAGTCCCGTGAGAAAAGGAGTAAACCAAACACCTATCAAGGTAAACTATCCACCCCAGGCCTCAACAATGCACACTCCCCAAATAACGCAAGTCAAGTAATATATATATTAAGAGCACATCGATGTTTGGGTACCCCGCGTCACTTTCCCACTGGTTATTGAGACATCCTACGCATCGGACCAATCCCGCCATTCTCACCGCAGTCCCACTGCCACACCCGCCCGCACACACCTGGGCCACAACCACACGCAGTCCCACTGCCGTAATCCCGCCCGCACACACCTGGGCCACAACTGTCATACGTAACCACGCCTGCAAACACCTATGCCAGAACAACCACCACCACGCCCGAAGACACCTGGGCTAGAAAATCCACTGCCACGCCCGAAGACACCTGGGCCTCATCCCGAAGACACTTGGGAAACCACCTGCCGCACACACCTGGCTAACCACCACACCACCCCGCCCGAAGGTTCTTGGGCTAATAATGGACCTCAGGCCATCACAGCCTGCCCGAAGATACTTGGGCTATCCGGGAAAGGGAGCAGAAAATGAGCTAATAACCAGCCACTAAGAATAGTGTTGGGAAAAACACCCTCCCTCATGAAATGGGGGTGTTCGACACTAAGTGCTCAACTTGGGTGGGGCGCGAATAAGAAACACAAAGCTACAAGTATATATATATATAGGTAACAAGCACTCACCCAAGCTAGGTTTTTCTTCAGACAACCTACAGATCACAACAACACTCAAGTCCGAGTCACGACTCACGCTAACAACCCATTTGTCCCCTTATTTCACGTTCAGTAATAATGTTTATGTTTAAGCACTACTGGGCAACTAGTAGGCATAGGCATAAGTCCAGGAAGGTAAACAATCAAGCAACAAGCATAACGCCCATACCCGGTTCTCAACAACAGAGGATTCCACCCCAATTCGTGATATAAACAAGTATCCACCCGGTCTTAAAACTCACAACCACCGAATCCATACCAACAGGGGATCCCATCCCCAGTTTCATAACCACCGAAAGCATAAAAGAACAGGGGATCCCATCCCCTCCCACATCTCCAGCAATCGACTCGTAAAGGAAAACCACCAAAACACTGCCACCAACACTAAGCAAGGCCAAGCCTGTATTTTCAGATTTAAAAGATTTTACACGTTCCATGATTTCAATTCCATTTTGACCGGGGTTAGCACAGAAGGGATTGATCCTGGTGCTTTCAATTTATTCATCCGGATATACGTGATTAACCAATTTCACAGCAGGAGTTCACATTTACAAACAAGCCATTTAAAACATCAGCAGGTTCATTAGTGCACAAACAACGACCACCAACGGCCTCGATTTTCAGGAGGCATAAGCCAGCACAACTCAACAAGATGACCATAAAAGAAACAACATCAAAATATAAGACAGCATCAACGATCACAACCCCCCTCCTTTCTTTATAGAATTCGTTCATTATCTTTAATTAGGTCTGGTTTATCCGATTCTACGGAAACGAAAGCACGCCCACCCCGCATGATACACAAAACAGAGAGGCAAAGGAGAAAATTCCCTACCTGTTGGGTCAACGATCTACGCTGAGGCCGGGGGAGGAAGTTCACGGATAGCGATTCGGCTCACCTGAACGAAAATCGCTTCGTCTATCAATGCTTAGGCCGGACGCGAAACTTTACGGATAACGATGCGCCCGATGCACCAGAAGCTGTTTGTGAAAAGCCACGATCGAGGAAAGGAGAAACCACGGCTAACCCTTAGTTTATAAGAGCCGCGGACGGTTGAGGTGAGAACGCGTAACCGCGTAAGGCGCGGGGGTCGTGGGTTGACCACGCGGCTGGGCAGTTACACACGGAGGTCTCTCGGGATTTTTAGGAATTAATTATGGGCTTTTAATGGTTTTAAAGAGTAAAAGAATTAATTTACGTCAAAACTTACGTTGCGGGAGCGGAAAAGTCAGGTACTGGAAGAAGAATGAAAGGCTCGGCGAGGGGACACAGTGTCACCCTCACGGTCACGGAGGTCTCTCGGGATTTTTAGGAATTAATTATGGGCTTTTAATGGTTTTAAAGAGTAAAAGAATTAATTTACGTCAAAACTTACGTTGCGGGAGCGGAAAAGTCAGGTACTGGAAGAAGAATGAAAGGCTCGGCGAGGGGACACGGTGTCACCCTCACGGTGCCACCGTCACGGTGCCACCCTCACGGTGCCACCCTCACGGTGCCACTGTTTTGGTGGAACCGCACTTTTGGCAAAGTAATGGGCCAGGAGGGTCCGGGCCATTACATTACCACACTAATGGAAGGTACCGGAATGAGCCTTTAATATGGAATATGCTTTAAATGGATTAAATGAATGGTTGCATGCTACTTGGTCTTGTCATACTAATGAAAGACAAGACTTGAACCGAATAACTTGATTAAAGGGTTGCATGCTACTTGACCTTATCACACTAATGAAAGACAAAACTTGAACCGAATGAAATATTACATGACTTCAATATCAAATAGGAATGGCCTGACTCGAGCTCGCCTTGGGTTCTGATCGGAGAATGCCATGAGCACTCAGGAACCTCATTCCGATTCAAGGATACAACTTGCATAGGTTGATAGGGTAGAGAGAGAGAGAGATGAAGAAACAGTAGGTTTCTTAATTTCCGGCAATGGCTGCGAACAGAAAATACAGAATGCAGAAGGAAAATGAAGAGGAAGAAGATGGAAGAAGTAATTACTCCTCAGAGACACTGCTCCAAGGCCCAAGGCCCAAGGCAACAGCCCGTATATCTGCACAGCAGATCCTATACTCCAAAAAATACAATTCCCCCCATACAACCCTCAACTCCCTTATTTATAGACTCAATTGGAAGCTTCTAGACAAACCAACAAACTAACCAACTAACCAATCATTCCCCCCAACCTCTGTTGTAGCAGCACCTAGCCCCAACAACAGCCTACCAGCCCTTTTCTACCCCGACCTTGTTCCTATCATTATCGCCCGCTTGAAAATTCACCTTGTCCTCAAGGTGATTATCTGAAGGGCAAACCATGGTGGTGACTTTGGTAGTGTTGCCCACAAACCGATAGTTCTCCCTCTGTCAATCTTCTTCTGATGCGGTGGTTCTCGAACCCCTTTGTCGTCCTCTTGAATTCCAGCGTCTACAGTTGTCCGGTTGTAACTCCCTAAAGCATCTAGTAGCGTTGTTCGTTCCCCCTTTCCGTCAAGGTGGAAATCTGGTTGAGCTTCTCGGAAAAGGAATGGTAGTACCGGGTCTCCCACTGCCGCTCCACTCGCAGCCTCCACTTCTTTCTTAGCATTAATATTAGGAACCCAATGATACACTTTCCGAAGTAGCGACTCATGATTATGGACCCCAACATCTGCATCGATTACCTTCAACTGCTTGTAACTCCATTTTCTAGTTGGGAGTGCTACTTGTACACTAGCGACTTCATCCGCTTGGGCAGTTCCACGACCCCCTGGTTCTGGTCGAGTCTGTCCTTGCTGCAGTTTCAACTGGCCATGACTCCTGTTCAAGCGCTTCTCCTATACTGTACCGGTACCCCTGCTCTCGCCAATTTCCTTCGCCGCACCAACCAGCAGTGTAGTGGAAGCAAGCGCTGGTAGATTTGCCTCCTCAGCATGCTCCACTACGTGTACAACTGCACTGCAGAACTGTTTTGCACTTGTTCTGCAGCTATATTACGTGTAAAACTCAACAGGTGTCGGCACTTGTTCCGGCACATTCCATAACTTCTCTCGCGACTCAGCACATGACAACGGTCCAGATTGCTCCTGAAGTTCAGAGATATTAATCCCAGCTTGAATAATTGCAGCCTCTTCTTTTGATGCTGCACTGCCAAATCTCTCAAGCAATTTTCCTTTGAATTGCATCCAGGTAAGTCCACTCTTACTAGGTTCCAACAAGAAATTCCAAACCCAAACCGTTTCTTGCATACATAATTCTGCCATCGGTACCTCCATCTCTTCAGGAATTTGGCGGAGAGAAAAATAATCCTCAGCTTCTCTGATCCAAGTCTCAGGATCGATTCCAAATTCATCCGGCATCAACTCTTGCCCCAAGCTCTCCTTCCGACTTCTTCTCAACCTTGCGAGTAACATCCAAATATCCATAAAATTTTCACTGTT
This sequence comes from Viscum album, assembly GCA_963277665.1. Taxonomy (NCBI): domain Eukaryota; kingdom Viridiplantae; phylum Streptophyta; class Magnoliopsida; order Santalales; family Viscaceae; genus Viscum; species Viscum album. The sequence goes on along the minus strand of OY728150.1, from coordinate 1,999,674,050 downwards.
TTCAGCTCCAAATCGTTGTCTCCTATCCTAGCACTTTGAAATTGCCGTGGTGCTGCGTCCAACTGCTGCTGCAGCTCTCCAAACTGCCGATCAAGAAGCCCTCTCTTCTAGTTTCTCTCTCTAGAATTCTCTCCTCAGAAATCTTTCAATGAAAGTACCAATTGATAGGGTGCGGAGAGAGAGATGAAGAAACAATAGGTTTCTTAATTTCCAGCAACGATTGCGAACAGAAAATACAGAATACAGAAGGAAAATGAAGAGGAAGAAGAGGGAAAGAAGAAATAATTACTCCTCAGAGACACTGCTCCAAGACCCAAGGGAGCAGCCCGTATATCTGCACAACAAATCCTATACACCAGAAAATACCATTCCCCCATACAACTTTCAACTCCCTTATTTATAGTCTCAACTGGAAGCTTCTAGACAAACCAACAAACTAACCAATTAACCAACTAACCAACAAAATTTTACAATTATCACAATAATACCCTTGGCTCACCACCCCCCCAACCCCCGTCGCAGCAGCACCCAGTCCCAACAGCAGCCTACCAGCCCTTTTCCACCCCGACCTTGTTCCTATCATAGGTTGATACCCACTCGGATCCCGATCCTTGTTTATTATTTGGATGCTCGTTATGACGCCGTAGGATCCCTTACATATCATCATAGGATGTCTCAGATACACTCTTTGGATCCAGCATTGACAAGTAGGTGCCATGGTTACAGCCCATAGGGCCCTGTCTCTGCTTAGCCCCGTTTTACCTTGGATGATCACCTTGGATTCGGTAGCCACCTCATTGTGGAATGCTTTGGACTATGCTCCTTGGATTACACTCTTACCCATGTTAGGCTACATTTATTACTGAGTTTGGCGACCCTTGAGGTCTACGTCGTCTTGGTTATTACCTTGGGACTTTACTATTTGATATCATTACAGGTTGCCTTGTTACAACTTGGAACCTTTGGAATTGCTAACATGTGAGTTGTTTATAAATTAATAACAATCAAATAATGAATTGTTTACATATTTAGACACCAGCCGAGGGCTGAAGCAGGTACTTGGGTATTTAGTTACATTGTACTGCTTTACTTTATATATGCATGCTTGCACACTGTTACATTTCCATTAACGGGCCGGATGTTATAGACACCGTTAGTGGTGACCCATTGAGATTTATCTCACACCCTCTCCGGGCGCCGTTTGGTACCTGGGGCAGATTACATGGTTGCATGTGTTGACAAAGGGAAGCATACGACTTCAAACACTTGTTTGCTTGCTGTTTAGGATGGAGCTTGATAATAGATGACCAAGCCGGAGCTCGGGATGCTTGGGATAGTCTTTTGATTTCCTTGTTACTTTTGTGGAACATGTTATGCCTGCTGTTTTTGTATCCATATTTTCCAGTTTTCTAGTGACATGACCGAGCCGTAGTCTCTATTTTCCGTTGTGCATTCTATTTACCTATATTGCTTCCGCTATTTACCTATGTTTACTTTCATCCACTGCGCTACACTGTGTTAATGAGGGCATAGTCTTCCCACGGACACACCCTAGGCCCTCGCTGCTAGTCGGCAGCTTCTGGCGTTCGGGGAGATGCGCTTTAGGCCATGTGGCCCCCCGGGCTCGGAGCACCTGTTAAGTGGCATCCGAGTCTGGGACGTCACAGAAGTTGCCCAAGCTCCACCCATCCCCTATCTCCGTCCTAGCACGCAATCACGCATCGGTTAAGTAGAGTACTATTCTAAGCTATATGGGAAAAAACCGTATAGGTTGTCATTGGTCCTTTAAATAACCGAGCCTACGCCCAACTCACCTCCAAGGGTGTAATAGCCCGGACCCTCTTGGTCCATTACTTTGCCAAATTCTGGTGTTTGGGGTGTCCTGGGGACCATCGATGACTCATTAAGGAGTTTTCCAAATTTCAGGTTTGAACGAATGATGGCACTGAGGGGCGTCGGTGGCACCGAGGGGTGTCAGTGGCACCGAGGGGCGTCAGTGGCACCGATGGGCGTCGGTGGCACCGATGGTTATCGGTGGCACCGATGGGTCGTTCATAGCACCAATTGGCATTGGTGCCAGGGCGACGGTGCCAGGGCGACGGTGCCTCACCTAATGGTGAGTCCTACCTGTTTTTCCAGGACCTTCCAGTTTTGCCCCAGTAACGTATCTTTTGACGTAAAAGTTTTTTAATACCCATTTCAAAGCCATTTAAAGCCAGTAAAAGATGTTTTTAACCCCCTATAGTTGGGCGACCCTTGAGTTACCAAAACGTGTGGCCTTTTTCCTCAGTGTCACACATTTGTCGTGTTTTACAGTTCCGTCCCTGTTACGCGTTTTTCTCTGTTTAAATGAAATCTTTTAACTCACAGCTGTTATCTCCACCATCTTCGAGGATAATTATTAAATAACAATTAATCCCAACGTGTGAAACCGCCCAACCGCGTGGTCGAGCCACGATCCGACTTTTAAGTACTTCGAAATCGTCTCTCTGATTTTAGGATATGGACTTTTCTTAAGCCGTGATCCTCTCATCCCTTTTCCTTCCGGTCTCTCTTAGTGCGACTTGAGACTTCCTTCCGAGACGAATCGTGCGCCCGTGCTGGAGCCCTTCCCAGCCTTGGAGTCCTTGGAGTTCTTCCTCTGCAAGTCGCGCATCCCCAGTTCTTGGTGCGAGGAGAAAACTTCGATCGTTGATCATCCAGGTAGGGTTTTTTTCCTTCATCTCTCTTTACTGTGTATCATGCGGGGTGAGTGTGATAATGTTTCCTTCGGGACGTGGATGAAACCAAACCTTAATGAAGATAATAAACAGACCTTTAAAGAATGAAGGGGTGTGGATGATGATGATGTTGCTGTATTCGTTTATTATCTTTTATTTATGTTGTGAATTGTATGGGCTTATGCTCACTGAAAATCGTGGCCGTTGGTGGTTTTTTCTTGCGCACTAATGAACCTCTGTTTTTTCTGGATGGCTGTAACATGAGAACTGATTAATCACGTAAAGTTGGTCGATAAAATGGATGCCTAATGAATAAGAATCCCTGTGTGATCACCCTGGTTAACCAAACGGAAAGAAGGGACTTGATAATTGGTGTGGCTAAATTTGAAAACTCTCTTTCTCTGTTCTGCTAATACACATGGTTGTTCTGCCTGATGCTTGTGGGGATGGGATCTCCTGTTGTTCAGTTGTTGGTTGTGGATTTGAGGCCGTATGTTGGGGGCTTGGTTTGGTTCCAGTATTTCGAGGGATCTCACATATCCCTTTTGTTGTTGCGACTTTACAAGAGAACCGGGTGCGAATGCTTAAATTGCTGCTTGACTGTTTTCTTTCAGTTGTTGTCTTGGCTTGTGGCTATGTATGTTATTTGCTCGGTAGTGAAGGAATATTTAAACGGAATCACTTGAACATGATAACGAGAATGGGTACACACTGGGGGATTGTTTTCCAGAAATGGGTTGTGTTCTGGTTGTGGCTGTTGTGTGTTCGTGCGTGTAGGAATAGTAACGAGGGTGGTTGTGCTCTGTTTTTTTTTTTAAAAGGTTGGGGCCGAAGCCTTATTTTATTATTTAAAGCAAAGACCTCTTTAGACTAGGTAGAGGGAGACCCATTACATAGCCCGAAGGCCCAAGGCCAAGTGGCCTGAATACTAGGCTTGAAAGCCCATTTTTTTTGCCCAAAGGGCCCCTCGGTGAATAGTACTGCTACAATATCCGACTTGCTACAGTACCGCCGACGCTACGATGTCGTCGCTGCTACAGTCCACCGCTGCTACAGTACCCCCGGAAAATTGGTCCCTGCCCGGATTTGATCCTAGGTCTTTTGGATGCCAAGCATGAGCCTGTACCACTAGGGTACATACTCATTGGCAGGTTGTGCTCTGGTTGTGTATGGGGCTGGTTGTATGTTTCGAAACCCTTAGGTTGGGATGAGTGTTTGTTTAATTATATCTATAAATTTAGTTCTTGTATTTCTTATTCGCACCCCACCTATGTTGAGCACTCCGTGCCGAACACCCCCATTTCATGGGGGAGGGTGTTTTTCCCAACATTCTTATGAGTGGCTGTTTATTTGCTTCTTTCTGCTCCCTCTCCCAGGTAGCCCAAGACTCTTTGGGCAGGCTGTGACGGCCTAAAGTATATTATGGCCCAAGACTCTTCGGGTAGGGTGTATTGTGGTGGTTGGTCCAGGTGTGTGCGAGTAGGTTTGTTTCCCAAGTGTCTTCGGGACGAGGCCCAGGTGTCTTCGGGTGTGACAGTGGTTGTTCTCGTTCAGGTGTCTTCGGGCGTTGTAGTGGTTGTTGTGGCCCAGGTGTTTGCGGGCGTGGTTATGTGTGGTTGTGGCGGCCCAGCTGTGTGCGGGCGGGATGCGTGGTGATAACCCATAAGATTGTTGTTGGGGCGGCAGTGGGACTGCAGTGAGACTTGTGGGGGAGGTCTGATGCGTAGGATGTCCTATATAACCTTTGGAAAAGTGGTGCAGGGTACCCAAATATCGATGTGCTATTACTATTACTTTACCTAACTTGCTTGATTTGGGGAGTGTGCCTTGATGAGGCTGGGTGGATAGTTTCCTTACTAGGTGTTTTGGTTATCTCTATTTCTCACGGGGCATTAGAATGCCTCTCCACTTGTGCACGAGAGCTTTTGATTTTCCCTACTGAGTATACCTGTATACTCACCCTATGTATATAAAACTGCTTTCAGGTTTCTAAGAGGACTTTGAGGACCGTGCCGGACCTTACTATCTTGGGCGGGATAGTCGTCGTTGCTTCTTTTCTTTCTTTTGGTACTTTCCTTTGGAGTTTTCTTGTACTTTGTAGCACTTTATTTTGAACATGCATGTGGAAAAAGGGTTTTTGGCTTTACTTTCACTTTTTGTTTTTGGAGTTGTTTGAGATTTACCGTTTTATCTCCCGATCCTATTAAATAAAAAGGGTAATGCCTTCCATTTTACGTGAGATTCTATGCCCTTGGTGTTAGTCGCCACCTTGGGGCCTATTGAAGACGGGACTCGGGGGTCATTATCTCTCCTTCAACTTGAAGAAGGAAGGGTCTGACAGTTTGATGTCCCTTTCCTCATCTTGGTGGAGGCGAGTCGTGACAAAGGGGTTCGTCTCTAAGACGATGAGTCCCTTCACCGACCACTCAGGGTCTCAAGTCGTCCCTTGCCGAAGGGACCATGCCATCGATTACTTATACGGGAAAACACCGTATGAGCAGCTGCTGACACTTTTAAGCAGTTGAGCCTCAATCGTCATTGAAAACAGTCACACTAGCATGCCTATATCATGCGGATCCTACGTGCCTGATATGTTGTATGCTATGCCCCTCTCGCCTCTACAGGCGAAGAGTCAAAACCCAATAACTACCAACGGGCCAAGAGCCATAGTCCATAAACCACATGTGCGTCACACGAGGTGAAAATCACAATCAACCGTAACAACGCAAGCCTAGAACAACAATCCCATATCCATGGTAACCTGGACTTCCCTCGAGAAGGGTGTTCTCAACGTACCAGATCAAGTTCCATCACAAGCTCCGACACATTCTTATATGTTCTGTCTACCAACTCCCAAAATATTAAGAGAAGGAAAAGCTCTGATGGCACTTTATATTGTCTCGCCGCCCCGGACCACTGACTGGTACCTGGAATGACAATCGCCATAGTTTGTGTTACTCATCAAAAAATAGAAGCCAAACACATTTACACATATCCAAATGCATCTCATGCATATGGTACATAAACTTTTCATGTATAGGTTTAAAGTTATATGAAATTGTCAATCTTCACAAGAGTAAGCCTGAAGCCACAGATGGCCCCCCACCTTTCTACCCACCTTTCTAGAACAAGGCATGGGCCTCCAGACCAGTGGGAAGTCCGACCCAAAGTCCCTCTCATACATACAAGCTATATTCAACAACTATATTCAAGCTCATAACTTTGATTACAAACCGAAGTTAAGATAGATGAAAACTAAAATTTATGTTAACATTCCTAACATATAATGCAATGCTTGATAATTTTATAAGCAGTTTAAATAATTTAAACTAAAGAATACATATATTCATAATATAAACAATTTATAATTATGAATAAAGCAAGGAATAACCTTTAAATAAATGAACACTTCATAAATTTAAACACGAAATAATAGTCTGAACAATTCATAAATAAAAGCTAACCATATGCATTTTATAATTTTAGCTTTATTTATTATGTACATTCCATAATTTTGAATTTATGCACTTTATACTTCATAATATGAATTTTTCATATTTTCATTATATGACATTTTACCTTAATGTATGATATTTCTATGAATTGTAAATATTTTATAATTCAATTATGTCAACATCTTAAATACCACATATTAATACTATTTAAACCCTTTAATCATATCAATTTATCAAAAACTCTTTTGATAAGGTTCTGTCGATGGCGAATTCCCTTTACCTCAATGTGAGGCAGAGATATTCTTTTATAGATGAGTAAAAATAACTACAAGGCGGGATATTCCGATGTGGGACTCGAAAATACCGAGAGTCCATACTCCCCATCAAGCTGGGCTGCCTGATTGTCACACCAAATATGAGCAGTTGTCTGTGCTGGGAAACCAAGCTCATGGAGGAGATGACGAAGCCAGAGGATCTCAGTGGTGACCGTGGCCATGGCGCGGTATTCTGCCTCTGCACTAGATCGGGAGACGACAGTCTGCTTCTTACTGCGCCATGAGATTAGGTTACCAGCCAAGAACACGACAGTCTGCTTCTTACTGCACCATGAGATTAGGCAACCTGCATAGTCCGCATCACAGAAGGCCTCAACATCCAAATGAGCATGATGGGAGTACCAAAGGCCACATGCAGGGTCTTTCTTTATGTATTTGGCAATGCGGAGGACAACATCCCACTGAGATCTGGTTGGATGCTCCATGAACTGGCTCACTTTGCTAACTGCGTAGGCAATGTTTGGTCGTGTCATGGTGAGGTAGTTGAGTTTGCCCACCAGACGACGATAGCTCTCTGGGTGAGGAAAGAGTGCCGAGTCGGTATGGAGAGAGTGTTCCCTAGGTTCAAGAGGAGTGTCCACGGCAGTCGCATGGCTCAACCCTGCATCCTGTAAGATATCAAGGGTATATTTGCGTTGACAGAGAGAGATAATGTCCTCAGAACGGGAGGCCTCGATGCCAAGAAAGTAGGTGTGAGAACCAAGATTTTTGGTGTGGAAGTGGTGATAAAGGTGTGCCTTGAGTTGGGCGATGCCAGTGGAGTCGCTCCCTGTGAAAATGATATCATCAACATATACCACCAGCAAAATACAACCATTTGACGTCGTATGAAAGAAGACGGTGTGATCCTTCATACTGCGAGAGAGGCCAAAGGCTATGACGACAGTGCTGAAGCGGCCAAACCAAGCACGAGGAGACTGCTTAAGGCCATAGAGGGATCGACGGAGGCGGCGGACATAGGTTTCGGTTCCGGAGGCACAAAATTCAGGGGGTTGCTGCAGGTAGACTTCTTCGTCAAGAAAACCATGGAGAAAGACATTCTTGACATCCAGCTGATGAAGCGACCAACGATGATGAGCGACCAGTGATATGGATAGACGGACAGAGGCCATATTGGCAACCAGAGAGAAGATCTCAAAGTAGTCAATGCCATATGTCTGAGTAAATCCCTTCGCCGCAAGACGAGCTTTGAAGCGATGAAGAGTTCCATCGGCATTGAGACGGATTGTATAAATCCATTTGCAGCCGACTGCCTGTTTGCCTCCAGGGAGGGGGACTAGATCTCATGTATGGTTATCATCCAGAGCCTGCAGTTCATCCCGCATAGCCTGTAGCCACCCCGGGTGTGATTTGGCATCGCCAACCGTGCGGGGAATAGATATCGTCTCTAGTGTTGACAAACCGCTGTATGAAGATGTAAAAATAGTTTGACAAGAGCTAGTACCTTTCCGGAGTGCAATAGGTAAGTCATCTGGTGCTGTGATAGGAGCATCGGACGAGGTGGAAACGATGTTGTCCTCGGCCTGGACGAGGGGTACAGTCGATGGGCGACGAGAGTAGACCGTCCCAAAGCGATGACCAGTAGGAGAAGACACCAGAGGGGGGTGAATGATGAGAGGAAGACACTCATCGATGGTAGTGTCTGGATGAGAAGAGGGCGGAGTGAAAGGAGAGCTTTCAACAAACGACACATCGACAAAGATGGTATAGCGTCGTAAGTTTGGCGAAAAACACCGGTATCCATGTTGAGTGTGGGAATATCCGAGAAAAATACACCAGAGGGATTTGGGAGAAAATTTAGAGAGGTTGAGGCGAGTGTCCCGGTCATAGCAGAGACATCCGAAGACTCGGAGTGGAAGTGAGTAAAGAGGGAGAGAGGGGAACAAAGTATGAAAAGGAGTCTCCCCTGAAGGATGGAAGAAGGAAGGCGATTGAGGAGGTAAGTAGCAGTGAGACTGACATCCCCCCAGAAGAGAAGAGGCACCTTGCGGTGGAAGAGGAGGGCACAAGCAGTCTTCAGAATATGTCGGTGTTTTCGCTCGGCCACTCCATTCTGCTGAGGGGTATCAGGACAGAAGGTCTGATGGATGATGCCGTGTGCCTGTAGAAACTGTTGAAATGGAGTGGACAAGTACTCTCGCCCATTGTCGGAGCGTAGACATTTTACAGAATATGCCGGTGTTTTCGCTCGACCACTCCATTCTGCTGAGGGGTATCAGGACAGGAGCTCTGATGGATGATGTCGTGTGCCTGTAGAAACTGTTGAAATGGAGTGGACAAGTACTCTCGCCCATTATCGGAGCGTAGACATTTTACAGAGATGAAAAACTGTGTCTGAATCTCATGATTAAATGTCTGAAAGTTGGAAAATACTTCTGTCTGATCACGAATAAGGTACAACAACGTCATACGGAAAAAATCATCAATGAAAGAGATATAGTATTTATACCCTGATTGACTCGAGGTGGCACAGGGACCCCATACATCAGAATGAACCAAATCAAAGGGTTTGACAGCCTGTGCGTCTACTCGAGGAATATATGAAGTGCGATGGTGTTTTGCAAAGGTACAAGACTCACAATGAAAAGATAAATGCTAACTCATATCTGGATAGAGCTGATGAAGGGCGGAGGCGGAGGGGTGGCCCAATCGAGAATGGAGGTCCAAGGCACGAGCAGAGACAGACGTGCAGGCGACGGATGTCGGGCCATCGAACATGTACACCCCATCTCGAAGCTGACCTCTATCAAGTTCCCGGTTCGTCGTCCGCTCCTAAAACATAACAGTAGACGATGTAAGGATAACATTACAATTGAGATCCTTGGTCAGCTTACTAATGGAGAGAAGGTTAAAAGGACTGGGTGGTACATGGGCCACCGATGATAGGTGAAGAGATAAGGTCATGGAGCATGTACCAAAGCCGACAATGGGGATAGTGGAACCATTAGTGACAGCGATGGCTGAGGAATCAGTATAGGGACTGTAGTTGGAGAGCATACCTGCATCACCGGTAAGATGGTTGGACGCACTTGAGTCAAGCATCCAGGCAGGGGAGCGATGACTGACAAACGCAGTGGAATCACCCGAGTGGGCAAGAGATGCTGATGAAGAGCCTGGTAGTGAGGTGGTCTTATGATCGTGAATCATCTGGATCTCAGCCATGGAGAGATCCAAAGATGATGAGCGGCAACACGTGGGTACATGGGCCATCGATGATAGGTGAAGAGATAAGGTCAGGGAGCATGTACCAAAGCCGACAATGGGGATAGTGGAACCATTAGTGACAGTGATGACTGAGGAATCAGTATAGGGACTGTAGTTGGAGAGCATACCTGCATCACCGGTAAGATGGTTGGACGCACTTGAGTCAAGCATCCAGGCAGGGGAGTGATGACTGACAAACGCAGTGGAATCACCCGAGTGGGCAAGAGATGCTGATGAAGAGCCCGATAGTGAGGTGGTCTTATGATCGTGAATCATCTGGATCTCAGCCATGGAGAGATCCAAAGATGAAGAGCGACAACAGGCGGGGATGCATCTTGGATCGCAATCTGGCCCTGTCGTGGGTGCTGAGTGGGACGTCCATGAAGGACCCAACAACGGTCAACCAGGTGGCTGAGCTTGCCACAGTGCTGACAGAGTGGACGAGGTCGGCTTTCTCCACGTCTGCGTCCACGAGGTCCGGTAGGGCGGCTACTGTCATGATCCCGGTGAGCAGTGTGATCAAGGCTAGGGATGGGTGGGGCAAGGGCCCGATGAGCCTTCCCAAGCGATGATAGACTTGCGGAATCTCGAGGGACGAGAGGCTGGCTAGCATCTCCGTAGCCGTCGTCGCATATTCTGGGTCGAGGCCATGGAGGAGGCTGAAAAGACAGAGCAGGTCCCGCTGGGCTAACGCTTCCGCAGGTGTCTGCGGAATGGGCCAAAGCTCAAGAAGTTCATCCCGCAGAGCCTTCCATTCAATGAAGTATGCTGGAAATGGACGGGCCTGTTGGCGGAGGAGGGACAACCGCTGAAGAAGATCGGATACCCGATCCAAATTATTGGTCTCAGAGTACATGAGAGTCAAGGAATCCCAGAGTTCCTTGACTGTGTTGGCTGTTCGGGTGACGTCTTTGACAGAGCGATCCATAGAATTGACCAGCAAGACAAAGATTTTGCTGTCTGTAAGCTTCCACGGACGATATTTCGGGTCGGTAGGTAGTGGTGGTGGATCCTCGAGATGGGAATCGAGGTCCATGCCGGTTAGTGACATCAGCACGGTCTTCCGCCAGATGGAGAAATTTGTGGAGTCGAGCCGCTCATCGACCAAGCGGGTGGAGGCGGTGATAAGTGGAGGGAGGACCGAGGCGGCCATCAGAGGGAGGTCGTCGGGAGTTTCTAATGAACTCGGCATTCAGCGCCGGATGCCGATAGCCTGCAGGAAGGGTGCCGAGCGGGAGGTTGGGGGGTGGCGCCTGGAGGGCAGGCCGTCGGGTTTGCGCCTGGACAGAGCCGGGAGGGCAGGCCGACAGGGGTTGCGCCTGGACAGAGCTGGGAGGGCAAGCCGTCGCGCGGAGTGCACCTGCTGGGAAGGGCGAGATGCGGCCGGGAAGAGGGGCCGCAGCCGGGATGCAGCCGGGAAGAGAGGCTGCAGGCGGGACGCGACCAGGAAGAGAGACCGCGGCCTTCGTCGGGGCGGAGTGAAGTCGGCGAGAAGGGCGGGATGCCGTCGGGGTGGAGTGAAGCCAGCGGGGGGGGGGGGTCGTGTGCCTTTGTCGCGACGGAGGTTCGCAGAGGGCGCAGAGAGCGCAGCTGCTGGAGGGAGGGTCGTCTCGCGGGGGGGTCGCAGGGCGTCGTCGTTGGGAAGAGAAGCGCTGGTCGAAGGCCTTGGACAGAGGAGACCCACGCCTGTTGCCGGGAGGAGGATCCTGCGCCGAGGAGAGCTGCGCCGAGGAGAGCGGCGCTGAGGAAGAACAGTAGGGTTAGGGCAGAGGCGGGGCCGGGCAGAACCGGGAAACCGCAGGGGATTTCTCAGAACCCTAGATGGGAGAGAAAAAAGAGGGATCGGGTTAGAAAGTACCCTCTGATACCATGTTGATGGCGAATTACCCTTACCTCAATGTGAGGCGGAGATATTCTTTTACAGATGAGTAAAAAGAATCACAAGGTGGGATATTCCGATGTGGGACTTGGAAATACCCATTATACTAAAATGGGGTCCAACTGGTTCAAATAATTTCCAAACAAGGCTCTTTTAATTTAAACATTTCAAATTAATCATTATGAACATTTCATAATTTTCTTAAATGCATACACTTTATATTTTGCCTTTTCTGTAATTTATAAATTCTTTATAAATTTCCCACTTTATTTATAATTCACAAGGCGGGATATTCCGATGCGGGACTCGGAAATACCCATTATACTAAAATGGGGTCCAACAGGTTCAAATAATTTCCAAATAAGGCTCTTTTAATTTAAACATTTCAAATTAACCATTATGAACATTTCATAATTTTCTTAAATGCATACACTTTATATTATGCCTTATTCTGTAATTTATAAATTCTTTATAAATTCTCCACTTTATTTATAATTCACTAGGCATGCCATATAATTTTATAAAAGGTATTTATAACATTAACATTTAATATTTAAGGAATATTTATTAATAAATGTTTCATAAACATAAATTGATTAATTATAAACTCTTTATAATTAAATAATTTATAAACTCTTTATAAATTGTTAAATATCCCCCAAATACCTTTCATTATTATTTAGAAACATTTTATAAACATTTTATCCAATTTTTAATTGAATATAAAGAAAAATCAAAATTCTCCTTCCAAATCGTATTTTATGATCCAACTAGTCGTAAGGTACGATTGATAGGGAAATCGCTTTGCACTATCAATTGTACTTTATGATTGATAGCCAAATTGTTAAAACCGATAGACCACCGACGCATTGTTAATCGTATTTTGTGACTGACACTCCCAATCGCTCACTATGATACAATATATTGTTTTTAATGATAGACAAAGATATCGTATTTGCGATTCGATGCTCTGTTTTTCAAAAGCAGGCGCAGACAATAGTAATTTACGATGGCACACATCGTATGCCGCGGTACGAAACCCGCAGTGCAATTAATATGTCGTATTTTATGACTTCTTGTACGACATGCAATACGATTAAGCTGTTCTTCATTCCAAGTATGATTTCTTAAATCTGAAGCCATGGGAAGTTCTGATACCACTTAAGGGATTAATAGAGGTTTGTATACACTATTGAACGTGCGAAAACAATCATAATCCCATCCCAAGATCACCCACGTGTAGAAATAAGAAATATTTTATAAACTGAAAATGAAGAACCTGTAAACCCTGCGTACCTTTTCATCGAAGAACCATTGCAACATCTCAGTCACCATCGCATGGGTTTGAGAGAGATCACTCGAGTGGCAGGCGTAGGCCTCCCACCTCCGAAGGTATCCATGGGTTTACTGAATCACACATCATTTGTGCAGGATCTTTCTCCACCATGACATGCTAGTGCCTCTTCGTGCAAAGATGGTAGGAGAAGTGAACATAGGGTTTAGGGAGTTAGGCCGAGCATCACATACATTGCCCTTGTTTGGCATAGGGTTTATAAAGCCTCCCGAGGATGCTTCTCGGCTATGCATGCATTATATGCATGAATGCGACTAGCTCCCCGCGTTACATCTCATGTAACTATTCTTTTATGATAGCCAACCATGGATGATTGCTTGAGAGATTGACCACTTGATAAAGTCTGAGACCAGGAAATAAGGAGGGGGGTTTACATAGCAGGGTAAATGTGTCATTGTAATGGGGGGATTTGTTTTTTTTGGGGGGGGGGGCATTTGGTTCCACATGTAAGAAAAGGGAGGGGGTAGAGTTTGTTATTAAAAGGCACGGGGGTGGGAGGAGAAAGGGAAGGGAATTCAATTGTGAGAATCGACCATTAGGTTTGGGCGAGAGATTCCTGGGGAATTTCTCGAGTGTCTTCTCTCTCTACCCTCTTCTTAGCATCTGTATTTCCATTGAAGGCAGTCCTCCATCGAGATTGCTAGATCGAGAGTCTTATCACTTGGTCCGATCTGTCGAATCTTCATCACTTTCTGTTAACTGGATTCATCATGCCCAGTAGAAGCACGCATCGCTGGTGTTCTGACATGGAAACATGACACCAAGCTAAACTGGATAGCCTGGAGCAACGCCTCAGACGATTTGAAACAACACTGAATGAGTTGGTTGCTAGCCAACAACGAATGAAACAAGATCGGTAGCGTTGGGAGAAAGAGCTCAACGATTAAGCTCATTTTCGCCAAATAATGATGCGCCATATGGAGAAACAGTTGTTGTGTGATGAACTTCAACTGATGGTGGAGATAGAAACATCGGGATTGCAGTCTGGCGCATTGGCGGATTTGCAGCGACCAATGCAAGGAGCTATGGACGCGCCTGTTCTCGCCCCGGATCCTGTTTTTTTGTCCAACGGGTCGAAGCTCCCTGTTTTGATGGCATTGATCGACGGGGATGGATCACCCAAGCTGAGTTGTACTTTTGCATTCATGAGGCTCCTGAGCCTTTGAAACTCTCCCTCTCTCAAGTTAGTGTGGCAGGCATCACCATCCATTGGTTTATGGTGCCGGGGGAAGTTTTTTCGGATGTCACTTAGTCGGTTTTCAAGGAGTTATTGGCCCGACTCAGTGGTCTCGACAACCAAAATCCTTACGAATAGCCGACCGCTTTACATTTTTAGACTGTATCGAGCAATTTGAGTATTTAGCTTCCTTAGTTCTTCGACAGCCCGAGCTGCAATACGTGGGGTTCTTTTTACATGAATTATGAGATGACATCCGAAGTTGGGTGAGAGTCCACAATCCGGCCACTCGCCTGCAGGCTACGCGGCTCGCTTGCCAAAATTTTAACAGGGTCCATGGAGCCTGAACCATGGCAACCAACAGACCGTCAAGGGCCACACTTGCCGACTGAGACCACTCCCCAATCAGTCAGACAGGTTGAGTCTATTGTGCATGGAGTTCGACGGGAGGTTTCAAGTCCAACAACCTTGGGCGGGTGAGGAGTTCGGCACCTAATGCCTCAGGGGTGGGAGGATAGATGACGTAAGGGCCCGTGTTTCAGGTGCGGGTTGCCTTATAGCCTCATGCACAAGTGTATCGATCCAAACCCGAGGGTGTTGCTGTCGGGAGAGAGTGATGATGACACTGAGGCTGGGGACATTGAGTGAGACAAGGAAGCAGTCGAAGACACTGCGAAACCAGTCCCCCTCATTCAGTCTTGAGGACAAGACTGTTTTTCAAGGGGCGATGAAATATCATTTGATATGGATTGGGCTTGGGAAGGAGATTCCTGGGGAATTTTTTGAGTGTCTTCTCTCTCTACTACCTTCATGAAATCTCATTTGATGCCATGCCATACGATTGCTTCGATCGTATTTGTAGGAGGATAAAATGAGAGACCCGAACCCTCAAGGTATTTCTCTAAAGGAGCCCTTGGGGTGCTTTTATAACAAACAGTAAAGACCACACCGGACCTCAAGTCCGATGTGGGATGCAGACTCCAACACTGCTCCTCAAGCTAGGTGTACCTAGCTTGGACACATAATGAAAAGAAAGCAACAAAACAGACGCTAACACTCCCCCTCAAGCTGGACAACAAAAACAGAAGAAACGGAAATAATAAAATCGTTGTTGATGCTGCTCCCCCTCAAGATGGTAATGTGATGCCACTGAAAAATAAAGGATGGGTCATCACCGGAAAAGTGCGGGGCCGGACAGCAGAGCGTCGGGAAATCTGTAATGTCGGGCCGATCGTCAAAGCGCCGAGAAATCCGCTCGGGAGGGACGGTCGTCAAAGTGCCTAGGAATCCGCAATGGCGGTGCTGGTCGTCGAAGCGTTGGGAAATCCGCAAGAGGAGGCCGACGATGGGATGCTGTGATTCCGCAGGAGACGCCGGGCAGAGAGGCGGAGATTCTGCAGGAAGTAGGAGGTCGGCAAGGAGGGAGCAGCCTGGACCGGTTCGCCTGGAGAGTGTCGGTCCTGGAAGGGAAGTAACCGGACGGGCGGGCGTCGGCGCGAAGGATCCGCCGGGAAGGGAGCAGCCGGACGGAGAGGGGCAGACGTCGGAGAGCCGCTCTGACGGAGGCGGGCCGATCTCCTAGGGCAAGGAGAGGCGGGCCGGACAGAATCAGAAACCGCAGGAGAGGCGCAGGGAGATGCCGGTAGGGGGAGAGCCGCTGGAAGAGAGTCGCGCAGGAGGGCGGAAGGAGCCGCCGGACAGCAGCAGACCGCCGGGGAAGGGAGGCCGCTGGGAGGTTGGTCTTTTGGCCGCCGCTAAGGGAGACAGGAAGCGGGGCGTCGCGCGCTGGGAGGGCGGGGCTGTCGCGCTAAGAGGAATCCCGCTCGGGATCGCCGGGAGGGAGTAGGACTGCAAGGCCGTCGCGCGGGAGCCGTGCAGGAAGGCCGTCGCACGGGGGGTTCGTCGCGCAGGGAGCCGCGCATGGATGAGGGGGCCTACGCGCGTAGCGGTGAGGAGACTCCGGAAACTGGAAGTCGTCGCCGGAAGGGCCACGTCTGGGTCGGGAGTGGAGGAACGCCGTGAAAGAGGGACGCTGCGGGAGGAGCCCCCGGTGGGGAAAACCGCCGCGGGAGAGCGTCGCCGGGAATGGATTGTGCCGCGAGAGTCGCCGCTGGGAAGGGCGCCGCTGCGGAAGGCGGGGCTAGGATCGGGACGCCGGAGTGCGGCGCAGCGGAGGAGGGATTCGCCGGAAGAGGAGATATGAAGCAGGGTGGTTGCCGCGGGAGAGGGCGTCGTCCTCCGTCGAGCGCACCAGGGAGATGCGCACAGGGAGCCGCGCAAGGAGTAGGACCGCAGGAGGCGGGCTGCCGGGAAAAGCCGCAGGGAAGGAGGCGGCGCCGGGAGAGAAGGGGATCCATCAGAGGGGTCGCCTGAGAAACGCGCCCGGAGGGGCGGCGGCTGAAAATAAACCTAGCCCTACTTGGGTGGCCGCAGCCCCACGGGGAGGAAAAATGAGAAACCCTAGACGGGAAAAAATAAATGGGAGGGAGGGCTTGAGATTAGGTTCCCTCCGATACCATGTAGGAGGATAAAATGAGAGACCCGAACCCCCAAGGTATTTCTCTAAAGGAGCCCTTGGGGTTCTTTTATAACAAACAGTAAAGACCACACCGGACCTCAAGTCCGATGTGGGATGCAGACTCCAACAGTATTATACAATTCAACCATAGGCAGTAGAATGGAAACTCTTTTCATGCCGTACGATTGCCCCTCTAATCGTTAAATATGATATACTATATATATATATATATATATATAAAGGCTTTAGGGCATATTTATTTCAAAAATGATAAACAATAATGTCATTCATTGCATGTGATGCCATTGCCGACCATATTGTTATTTGGTTTAGCATGTTTATTGTTTTTTCTTCTTTTTTTGTTGTGCACTCGTGAACCTCTTTAGTTCTTGAGAGCAAGGAGCTTTAGTATGCCAAACTGCTAATTGTTTTGATGCTTACTGAGTTTTACCTCAGCAATATGAAAGCATAATCATTCTATTCGACCAAAACAAGGTTGTTTTTAGGACAATTGAAGTAAACAATGTTTATCATTGATTTGATCGAGCTTCCCCATTTCTTTTGAAAAAATGAAACGAGCATGCTTGTGTAATAAATTTTGTTAATTTATTATTGTCTTATTGGCTTTGTTGTATCACAATTGAACTTGATATGTTTTTGAATTTGAAACCTAATGATGACATAAATTTGACTTGTGACAGATGCAATGCGGTCAAGCAAACGAGTAATGACAGTTGCAACTCGAGGTACCGTTTCTTATATCCTAAATTCAATATATTTGTCTTTATTATATGGTTTGGTTTGCACTTATGGGAAAGTGTATGAAATGCTTTGCTGGAATCAAATTTTAGGTCTTCATTCCAATTTTCGTTAACCTGACCAAACAAACATGGTAGAAATGATGCTTGTTTATTTTTCTGTACATGTGTTTGAAAAAAATGTTGCTAAAAAGAAAAGGCTGAAAGTATTTCTCTGGACATCTTATTATGGAAAAAGGTAGGGTTAGGATTAGTTTGGTGTATTGGAAGACAATAAAACTCTACTAACGGCAAATAAAAATGTCAATGAAGACCCATAATATATGAATTTTATTATAAAAAATTTAAGAGTAGTAACCCTACTTATTATCTATGTGTGGTCATCTAAGCAGAATCTATTAATCCAATTCTGAAATTTATGCCTGTTGATGGTTTGACAAAAGTTCCGACAATGTAACCTTTTATAATTTTAATTCACTCAAATGGATCTTGTTCCCAAGTTATTAGGAACAGGTCCTTTTAGATTTGTTTAATCAACCCAAATGAAAGGCAAAACAACCAAAGGGGCGCACAATATTTACTTTGTTCACTTTCAATATGAACTCTAATCCAAGGTGTATGGGGAGTTAACTACTTCCATGCATTGATCAAACTAAATCTCACTTAAGTAAAAATTTTAGGTGAATCACTTCCTCCCAACGCTCACTGCCTAATTCATTTGATGTCTCATTGCCAAAACTATCAATCAAATAGAATATGAAGATGGCTAAGAAAATACAGTTTTGAATGGATCCACAATGAAACACAATTCCTCAAAATAACGTGACTCTTAAAACCTTAATGGTAATACCAACAACCTCATCTTTCCATAGTTCCCCAGCTGTCTTTTAAAGAACTCTTAGGTCTCCTCTTTTTTTCAAAGCTTCTTCCTTTTTAAATATGTGTTGGACCCAATTGGGTTTTGGGCCTTGTATTTGGAGTTCCACATTGATTGTCTCTGATTTGTATTATTGTGCCTACGGCGTC
Source organism: Viscum album (assembly GCA_963277665.1). Lineage (NCBI taxonomy): Eukaryota > Viridiplantae > Streptophyta > Magnoliopsida > Santalales > Viscaceae > Viscum > Viscum album. The sequence goes on along the minus strand of OY728150.1, from coordinate 1,999,655,624 downwards.
CCCCCCCAACCCTCGCCGTTGCTGCCCTATTTTGCCTCAGCGCACGACCTCATTGCGCATCCTAGGCGCGCGTGCACCTCAGCTAACACGACGTCGCCGTCGCGCCTCTCTGGCGAGTGCGGCCGCTACGTCGAGCGCACGACTCAGGAGTCGTGACGACGCTATAGGCGCACACCGCTGTGTGTCGCGCGACACCCTCTTGCTGTCGCATGACACCTGTAGCTTCTCCACCTCTGCTTTCCTCTAGTGCTCCTGCTGCTGTTCAGATGTCAACCTCCTTGTCCGCTCCTTTTGCTGGACCATGAACTGCCTTTTCACTGTCGTATCTGCCCTATCTCTCTGTCTTTGCTATTGCTGCACGCTTTGTTGCTGCCTTGCTCTTCCTGAGTCAGGCTTCCCCGCTATGTTCCCAACTATTCCAACTTCAATCATTGTCGCTTTGGGTCTGTTTATTCTCATTGTCCATCAAACATGCCCCTTGCGCTGACCGAGGATGCCATTTCCCCAACTTTGCCTGTCGCTCCTGCCACTCCCCTTGATGACTTGACTATTGCATTGCGGAAAGGTAATTGCTCTTGTCAATCTAATCCAGTATATACACATTCCTACAAAGGCTTATCTGGGACCATGAACGCTCTTGTTTCGACTCTAGAGAACATATTTGTTCGTCGTAGGCTAAATCTCACCTTGATTGGATTCACGCGACGCAAGATAAATTATAAGCATTAGACGACAATCCCACCTGGGATCTTGTCCCTCTTCTGTCAGGTAAACAGGTTGTTGACAAAAAATGGATTTATACGGTCCGTCTAAATACTGATGGTACTCTTTATCGCCTTAAAGTTCGTCTTGTGGCCAAAGACTATGCTCAAACATATGGTGTTGATTATTTCGACACTTTCTCCCCGGTTTCTTATCATTGGCCTTTTCATGAACTTGATGTCAAGAATGTTTTTTTTTGCATGATTTTCTTGACAAGGAAGTTTATATGAAACAACCTCATGACTTCCTTGCTTTAGGGGCCGAACCCCATGTCTGCTGGATTCGTCGCTCTCTTTATTACCTTAAGCAGTCCTCTCGTGTTTGACTTGACAGATTTTGCACTGTGGTCACTAATTTAGACTTTCTCGAGTATGAAGGATCACACTGTTTTTTATCAACAAACGTCCTCTAGTTGCATCCTTTTGGTTGTTTATGTTGATGATATCATTATTATCTGTAGCGACTCGCATGACATCGCTCATCTCAAGTCTTACTTTCATCAACAATTTCATATCGAAGACTTGGGTCCCTTGAATTTTTTTTCTTGGTATTGCAGAGTCGCACTTAATGTATTTAACGCAAATATGCGTTAGATATTTTACAGGATACTGGTTTGTCTCAGGCGATTGCTGTCGACACTCATGATACCAGTGACCCTTATTCTTTTTCGGATAGACATCGTCGTCTTGTTAGTAAACTCATTTATCTCACGATGACTCATCCTGATATTGTCTGCGTTGTTAGCAAGTTCAATGAATTCATGGATCATCTGGTGAAATCCTAATGGGACGCTATTCTTTGCATCGTCAAATACATTAAGCGAGACTCTGCATGTAGTCTTCGCTTCTCATTACAATCATCTGAACATTGAGTCCTTCTGTGATGCCGACCACGCCGGGTGGTTATCTATCAAATCTAATTCCGGGTTTGCGGTTTTTCTTGCTGGTAATTTAATCTCCTATTGCAGCAAGAAACAAAATGTTATCTCCCGATCTAGTGCTAAATCTGAATATCGGCTTTGCTAACTTCATGAAATTGGTTTTCCGCTGCCAACTCCTGCTCATCTTTCGTTTGATAATTAGACAACCACAAAGATTGATTCTAATCTGGTTTTCACGAACGCACCAAGCATATTGAAGTCGAATGTCACTTCTTTCGACATCACTCTGAGCAAAAACATACCATTTTTGGCTACATTCACACTGCTACGGCCTAGCAAAAACAATTGAACTTTCTTTGCACCAAGTTAGACATGCACAACATCTACGGCCTAGTTTGAGGGAGAGTTTGTTCCGTCTTTGTGTTGTCTCTAAGTTTTATTATTTTGCTTCATCTATAAGCGCTCCACCTCTTAAGTCAGGTAAGGAGTAGGGTTTTAATCCTACAATATGCATAAAGGGTTTTCATAAAATTCCCCACAAAATATCTTCTTGGATTTTGTTTCCATCATTTTCTCCTTGTTCAAATCTCATTTAATTGACCTCTCTAAACTTCTATTTGAATGCTTTATGAATTTCTCCATGTTTTTTGACCACATCTCTCCTTAAATTCAATCGCTCGCACACGGAAGTTTTAAATTTTTCCCTTGTTTTTCAACAACAGTAGCATAATATTACTTTCTATGATCTTCTGAAACCTTTTGTTGAAACAACTTTATGTTTCACTTTTGAAAGAACCACTAAGAAACATACCTTCATCACTTATATTTCCCAATTTACTTTGATTTTCTTTTTTATTTAGAATGTAACACTTACTCCCAAAAATTTTGAAATATTTTTGAGTTGGTTTCTTCTTAAATCAAAGTTTATAGGGTGTGTTACCTCTTCTCTTGGACCTAATTGTGCTCTATATATTCTAAACATCTACAGAAACTTGTGCAAGTTCTTTCTAAAGGTGTCTTGAAATTTTAAATTTTTCCCTTGTTTTTCAACAACAGTAGCATAATATTACTTTCTATGATCTTCTGAAACCTTTTGTTGAAACAACTTTATGTTTCACTTTTGAAAGAACCACTAAGAAACATACCTTCATCACTTATATTTCCCAATTTACTTTGATTTTCTTTTTTATTTAGAATGTAACACTTACTCCCAAAAATTTTGAAATATTTTTGAGTTGGTTTCTTCTTAAATCAAAGTTTATAGGGTGTGTTACCTCTTCTCTTGGACCTAATTGTGCTCTATATATTCTAAACATCTACAGCAACTTGTGCAAGTTCTTTCTAAAGGTGTCTTGAAATTCCACTTGATATCCGTGTAGCTCTTACCATATTAACGATAGTTCCCCGCTTCATAGAATACGACCTCTACATCCAAGAGTTTGGCTTTTCTATAACTTTCTTAGTAGAATACAACACAACCCTGTACAAATTTTCTTCATATAGAGGGTGGGTGAGAGTTACTGATATATAGAGGTCGTCAGCCTTATTCTCCTTTCCGTCACTAAGTTGTATAACATGACTCATTTCAATAAACAAGCCTCCCTGCAATTCTTCTCCTCGTAGGACAAAATTGCTCTAAATCTTATAAGCCAATAACCACTTCTCTAATTCAAATTGCAGGTCGTATGCTATGAGCTTTATACGTTGTATTGTACAACTTTAGTACAAAATTGATTTAGTTTGAACTCTTTAAACACATTCAGATCTCCTAAACTTCATGAACAGCCTTAAAAACATCCAACAATATCATGAAACTTATGTTGAACAAATCCAACTCCAATGCAAGTTGGGGTACAAGAAAAATTTCATGGAAAGTTCATAATTTTTTTTCTCGAAACAACCAATTTTATTCTACATTCTACTCAAGGAGCTTGAAATAATTATCATGGCTTTTAAAGTTTATGTTGTCGTTTTTTTTTGTTAGAAATCAGAATCATTTTAAGTATGTTGAAGTAGTCGATATGATAATGAACTGTAACAATTTAATTCCCTGACAACAAATATGAGTTTAACGAGCTAATGTTTTGATGCTCACTTGCCTTGATCAGTGACAATTTCATGGTTTTGTAACTTTTTAGGTATTGAACGTGAAATTACTTCTTTGCAATTGGAGGCAAGTGAATAGCATTAAGTATTTTTTGACATATCTCTATTTCAATTTGTTTCTTTCTAGTGTTACATTTGACTTTATTTTTTCAGGAGAAAAAATTAGTGGCAGAGATAAAGAAAACAGCCAAAACCGGGAATGAGGCATGTCATTGTCATTTTTATTTTTAGTTCATAATTACAATTTATATTGAAGATCTAGGGTAGCATATATTGTTAGAGCTGGTTAAATATATTTTTGGGTTAAGTGTATTTTCGAGTCCCACATTGGTTTCCTCCTACTTGTATTTATTTTCCTCTATCTATAAATGAAAGTTTCCACCTCTCTTTGAGTTAGGAATTGTACCACTCTACATGGTATCAGAGGGATACATTTGATAATTTTTTTCCCGTTCGCTGCGTCCTGTCCCGATTTTTCTTCTCCTCCGTTGCGCCTTGTCGCCGGCAGTTCCCTGCGCAACAGCCCCCCACGCCCCTCCTCTGTTGGCCGCGATCGCCCCCCCGCCGGTCTCTCGTGTGCGACGGCCTTACAACCCCAGATCAAGTGCTGAATCTGAATACCGTCCGATGGATACAATCACTACTGAAATTCTTTGGCTTCATCATCTTCTTTATGAAATTGGTTTTCCACCACAGACTGCTGCTCATATTTGGTGTGATAATCAGACAACCATGAAGATTGCTTTTAATCCAGTCTTCCATGAACGCATGAAGCATATCGAGATTGATTGTTACTTTCTTCGCCATCACATTGAGCAAAACCATATTAGTTTTAGCTACATTCCAACAACTTATCAGTTTGCCGACATCTTCACCAAAGGCTTGACGGGTTTTCGACTGAACTCTTTATGCACCAAACTGAGCAATCCATAGCATCAGCGACCCAGCTTGAGGGGGAGTGTGTGCGGTCTTGTTTTTTGGTGTTTTCTTATTTTTTTTTTGTGGGACTCTCTTTCCAAGCTATACCTGTTCTAGCTTGAGGGAGAGTGTTAGACCCGGTTAAATGAAAGTCTTCACCTCTCTTTGAGGTAGGAATTGTTCCACTCTACATATATTATTATACAAATCATGTCATGTTAAAAAAAACTATCTCACCGTGACTTATTTTTTGGTTTTGTATTTTGAGTGTGTTGGAAATGGAAGTGAAAGTAGAAATATGAGTTGAAATGGAAAGGGAAAGAAAATGAGATTTTATTTCATGTTTGATATGCTAGAAAGGATTATCATCTTATAATAATAATAATAATAATTATTATTATTATAATTGGTTTGAATTTAATATAATTAAATATTGTTTTTTTTTCTTTACAACGCAGACAAGAACAGAAAACACGCGCCCGGGGCCTCGACCCCGCGACGCACGCCCCATACCCCTCCCACCCCAACCACCCCGTTCGCCCGCGGGGGGCAATATAATTAAATATTATTATAAAATTATTATTATTATTAATAAATTTAATTATTGTATTTTTTATTACAAATACATAATTAATTAATTAATTATAATAATTCCTTGAGTTTGTCCCGACAGCTTCTCGAACCACCCAGGAAAGTATCCATCACACTTCATTGATTAGGTGGGTGCTTTCAACTCTCATTCCTAGCATGAATAATGCCATGACGCCTTGGCTTTGTCAGCGCGACGAAGGCAAAGTGGCTTTTTGTGTCATTTGAATTAACATTACCGTGTGTATTTTGTTCCTGCAGCCCTGCATATACACAATGAATGCTGAACATTTTATACTAAGGCAAAGTGGCTTTTTGTGTCATTTGAATTAACATTACCGTGTGTATTTTGTTCCTGCAGCCCTGCATATACACAATGAATGCTGAACATTTTATACTAATTAATTAGTAGTACTCAAGAAATATCTACTACATAAATTTTAATCCATTTATCTTCAGATAAGAAATGCATTGAACACTGTCCGTTAAGGTTTACTGTAAAAATATGTTTGTATCTAAATTTTGAAATTTATGGTATTTGTTTTAGATGAATATTTTTGGCTGGGTGTTCAAAATTTTGACTGAAAATCCATTGTTGGACACAAAACTAGAATGCAATATTCTGCTAATTCAAGCTGCATGGACTTATTTTATGTGATTTGACAGATTTTTCTACGTATGTGCAAACTGGATTTTGGTCTCTATGATTCTTGGTGCCGTGCAAATTTCCACCTCTGAAAAATATCTAAATTTTTCTCAGGCTGCGACCAAAATTCTAGCTCGTCAACTTGTTCGGCTACGACAACAAATAATTAATTTGCAGGGTAGTCGTGCTCAAATTAGAGGAGTTGCAACTCATACACAGGTTCCCATCTTTTATTTATTACTTCAGATTTTTTCTGCTGTTGCATGTTTCCTCATTTTTAAAATGACTCTGTCCTTGCATTTACAGGCCTTGTATGCAGGCACTTCTATATCCACCGGCATGAAGGGTGCAACAAAAGCAATGGCAGCCATGAACGAGGTATGCATCTACTGGTGACAGTGGTAAAGAGTTTCTGTTCTGTGGATTTTGGATCCGTTTGAAAGCACTTATTGAAAAGCACTTTCACTTCAATTCCAGAAGAGAGAACTACTAAAATAACTGGTAGGATGACATTTTTTTAATAAGAAATCTGGAAACACTTAGGGTCAGCTCTTATTGAAAACTGTTAATAGCACTTATTACTTATGATAAACAGTTCGAAAAGATAAGTGGAGTTTTCTCTGTTTCTGAAACACTCTTAAAACTCTTGAATTCCAGAAGAAAACTATCCAATTAAGTGGTAGAAAATCACTTTTTCAATAAGAAAGCTAGAAACACTTACTGAAACTGAATTTAACGCTTATAACTTATGATAAGAAGATTGAGAAAACAAATTTGTATTTGTTTTGTTTCAGAAAGAACACCAGCACTTAAGTTTTAGAAGAAAACCACTTAAAATAAATGACAGAAAAACACTTTTTCAATAGGAAATCTGGAGACACCTATACAGAAGCACTTATGATAAGTGACAAGTTCTATAAGCAGTTTTCAGTAAGAGTTGTCAAGTAGACCCTATATAGAAGTACTTATCATAAGTGATAAGTACTATAAGCAATTTTCAATAATTGTTGTCATACGGACCCTTAGCAAGTTCACTTATATATATCATCCTCAGTGCTTTCAAATCTATAAAATCTATATATTCGAGCTTTTGGTGTGTGTATCTTTCTGCTGGAGCAAAATTTTCATTTTTTTGTTATTTTTGTATTTTCAGAAAATGGCACCATCAAAGCAAGTCAAAGTGATCAAAGAATTCCAAAAGCAGTCATCTCAGATGGATATGACAGTAAAATCCACCTCCACTTCTTCATTTATCCAATATATTAATCTCTCTACTTGGAACTTTTACTTCTTCCCATACTGTAGTTTTTTTTGGGGGTGTAATCCCTCTAGTTGTAGTAGTTGATAAGGCCCCAAATTTCATTAGCACATAAATGTATGCTAAAAAATCTATTAGGTTATGTTTGACATGAAGGAACAGTGATTTGACAATGGAATGAGCGAGGGAATGGTGAAAAAGTCATGTTTGGTACAAGGCAGAGACAAAGGCTGAGGAAGCATCAATCGTTTAACGGAGACGAGATTCCTCCTAATTTGAGTGGAATATCTGTTCTTTTCTTTGGAATATAAATTTTGTGGATATAATTATTCCCGATTTTACATGTCATTGGCAAAAACATTCCTTAAAAACTATATTATATTTTTTTTATTATTATATATTTATAATATTTAACATATTCCATCACATTTTTTTCATGCATATTGGTTCAACAATTTATTTCTCACTTTCTCATGCCTTTTCTATTTTCATCAAAAAGATTTCTATTGCACCAAACATAGACCTAATGATCAGTAAATGAGTGGTGTGTAGTTGAACTCCTGTTGACATTGGCGCATGCCACAACCAAAATAAATCTATTATAGCTGTCAATAAAAGGTCAAATCACTGCAGTATATCGGTATGGGGGCTACCCCTGTAACTCCATCAGAAGACATGTTTAGATTATAATTTTTTTACAGAAAATCATGTACGATTGCAAATAATATTTAAATGCAGGTTTGTTGGTTGTCTATCATTCTTTGATTATGAATAAATTATAGTTTGATGCCCATGTTTTTGAGATGGCACAACTTGCTGTGATTGATCCAGATTGAGATGATGTCAGAGTCTATTGACGAGACTTTAGATAAAGACGAGGCTGAAGAGGAAACGGAGGAGCTCACCAATCAGGTTCAATATTGCTGATCCTTGTTTCTGTTTTTCCTAGTTCAATGATTGCACCCTTTGTCAACCTGATGTTTTTTTATTTTTTACTTTTAATTTGAAGGTGCTGGATGAAATTGGTGTTGGAGTTGCATCACAGGTTGCTTTTCTGGATATGAATTGCACCAAATAAATTTTTTATGCATTAGAAAACTGTTTTGCAGCTTGAATTACTAATTACTACTTGTGTTTTTTTCCTTATAGTTATCTTCTGCTCCAAAAGGGCGAATTGCATCAAAGAAGGCTGAAAATGTTGTCCCTAGGTAAAAGTCCAAGGGGAAGCCTTTTCTTTATCATGCATTTCTATCATGGTCTTAAATTGGATATGAGAGTTTAATCGGCATGAAAGTTGGTAATAAGAAATGAAAACCCCTTCTTAGCAGTCAATCCTGCTAATCTAATATTTTGTGAATATTTTAATTTGGGATTTGAGAAGTAACATAACATAATGAGCCTATTTTTGAGACTCTCTTTGCTTCTAAGTATCTGTACAAAAAGCCCTCTTTACTAGCTTAACTCATTTAAAATATTCATCGTTATTCAAAATATAGTAGTTTTTGTTAGGTGTTATGGGACCTTAATTTCAAAAGTTAGCTCCTGAGGTGAGGTTTTTCCCTCGCATTTATTTTCAAGACTTCAACCCATCCACAACCGATGTGGGGATAACCTAACAATCTCTCCCTCACACCCCTCAGTTGGATCTTCATCTGCTGGATCTATCCGTGGATTTTCCCTCACACTTATTCAACATCTCAACCCCATTCTCAACGGATGTTGGATAACCCATAGTTTTGAGCCCTAGTCCATTTCTTTTTTTGCTATCCTTTCATCCGTTCCATGATTGGTTACACTTGCATCGGAATTCCACTGTTTTTAATTTTAAGGATATGATTTGGGAAGCTTCGACTTCGTTTGATTTTGAAAAGCATTTTCCATTTTCATTTTTCAAAAATGTATTAGAATCTATGTTAAAATTTTGTTTTGAAGTGGAATGAAAACATGAAAGTATAGTTCCATTGTTCCAAGCACCACCACTCGTTCGGAATTCCACTGTTTTTAATTTTAAGGATATGATCTGGGAAGCTTCGACTTCGTTTGATTTTGAAAAGCATTTTCCATTTTCATTTTTCAAAAATGTATTAGAATCTATGTTAAAATTTTGTTTTGAAGTGGAATGAAAACATGAAAGTATAGGAGTTCCATTGTTCCAAGCACCGCCACTCGTTCGGTTGATAGAATGCAACTGGAATTCCATTGTTTTATTTTTTAGGAATGAAAACATGAAAGTATAGGAGTTTCATATCCAAGCACTGTTAATCATTCACTATCTCGTGAGATGAGGTTTTCCCCTCACTATTCAACATCTCAACCTCACAGTTTTGATGGCTGCATATGCCAAATTCGATGACATAAAAAGCCCTAAACCTTAAAAGGAGGGGAAGTCAATTTTTTTTTGAAGTGGAATGAAAACATGTGAGTATAGGATTTCAATATCCATGCACTATCTCCTGAGGTGAGGTTTTTCCCTCACTTATCAACATCTCAACATCTCAACATCTCAACCTCAAAGTTTTGATGGCTGCATATGCCAAATTCGATGGCATAAAAAGCCCTAAACCTTAAAAGGAGGGGGAGAAAAAGCCCTAGTTAAAATTTTGTTTTGAAGTGGAATGAAAACATGAGAGTATAGGAGTTCCATATCCAAGCACTATCGCTTGTTCGCTATCTCCTGAGGTGAGGTTTTCCCCTCACATTTATTCAAGATCTCAACCTCATCCACAATTGATGTTAGATAACCCGGCTGTGTCTACGGCTGTGTCTACATATGCCAAATTCAACGACATAAAAAGCCCCAAACTTCAGAAGCATAGGAGTTCCATATGGGAACACCAAAAATGAAAGCAAACGTTTCTTTCCTGGGTAACTTTCCATGCGAACCAATCATTTCTTTCCTTTCCCCCCTTGTCCCCCAACCAAATGGGCCTTCCTTTTCTCATGAAAATGAAAGCAAGTTTTTTTATCATTTTCATTTTCATTTTCTAAAAAAATGTTTTTTTCATTGGCATAATTCGATATATTTTCGAATACATTTTTAGAAAATGAAAACCAATTTTTTTTTCCAAAACGAAATCCAGCCTTCTATTCCCCCATTTCTCTTATTGCAGATATCTTACTCGCACCCCCTATTGTTCACTCTGACCAGCCCTTTATACCCTTGAGCCATGTGCACTGATCTAACTTTTTCACCCCCTCTTCTCAAATAATGATCAACCAAATGGGCCTTCGTTTTCTCAAGAAAATAAAAGCAAGTTTTTTTTTTTATAATTTTAGTTTTCATTTTCTAAAAAAAAATGTTTTTTTCATTTACATAATTCAATATATTTTTGAATGCATTTTTAGAAAATGAAAACCAAAAATGTTTTCCAAAACGAAATCCAACCTTCTATTCCCATTTCTCTTATTGCAGATAACTTACTCGCACTCCCTATTCACTCTGACCAGCCCTTTATACCCTTGAGCAATGTGCATGCACAGATCTAACTTTTTCACCCCCTCAAATAATGATCAAGATCCTCTCATTGGCTTGAACCATCCTTGACTTTATGCAATGGTCTGAAATCTATTAGTACATACAGGGTGATGGGAAATGTGGTGGCACTGCCCTTGTAAGGGCAGGTGTTAGTTACTGCCAGGGGGTGATATTGTACTTCCCTCTTTATTAGGCCATTGGAGTCATTGGGGGATAATAAATAAGGGCAAGGGGAGTAGGTGGAGGATGTCTTGGATATTTTGGCGTGCAGCTGTGGTTGTTTGGGACCCTGACCTCGAGGAGCACTAGCCCTGGGGAGCTTCGTCAGCTTCTTCTACTTCTTTGTCTTCTTTTTCTTCTTCTATTACCACTGTAATCCTCTGGCTAGTTAGTTCCAAAAGATTATAGTACAGAGAATGCAACTGTTTCTTCTCTCTTTTCTCACTTTAGCACCAATGATTCTTATCACAGGGTCCACTAGATCCCATTCACCCATTTACACATTTTACACCATTGGATCAAACTACATGTCTCTTCAGAATACACTCTCCCCTTAAACTCCATCACTGTTCCTCGCTAGAAGAACAAGGAACTTGTGGTACCTCATCCAATCTTCGGAAGATCAAACTGACATGTTTTCTGGCAGAGAATAAAACTGCTGTTGCTGATGTAGCAGAAACACAGCAAAATGAAGTTGACAGAGTTGCCACTCCTTTGTATTATTGTAGTTTAAGTTTTCTTCCACTCACCCCTCGATCTCCTCCCAAGGCCTCACACGCTTATGCGTCCCTGTCTTGTTAACTAGGAATTGAGTGGTCTCAAGTGGAAACCCCTAGGGCTATTGGAAAAACATCGAAAAAGTCCTTGAGGAAACCATTGTGATGTTGCAAAAGTGATTAAATGAGCCCTCGGTGAAGAAGGCAAGAAGAAACTAAGTGCAACACTTAATAGATGAAAAATCTGTCATTAGCTTGTTTCTAAAACATCGACTAAGGCTATTTAAAAGCAAAATTATAGCGACCCGCCTTTTTATCACATAAACTTTCATTACATTATACAAAACCGAGGATTTTTAAGGTTTAGTGTCTTGGAAACCAGGAACTTAATACATGACAACATAAAACATTCTTCTTAAACACTTGAAAGCCTTCTTCATTGTTCATCCTAAGTTCATTACAGCATCTCATAACCTGGGAGCATACATAAAAGGAAATGGTGAGCAGAAGACCCAGTAAGGGAAACAAGGGAAACATTTTACATGTGAACTTGAGATACATCCAAAAGTCATGAAAAATAACATTAAGGCATGAGAAAGAGATCATGAGGCATATCATAATAAAAATAACGTGTTTCATAACTTGAAGATGTGGCTGCAACATTTAACTTAGACAATCATGAACATATCACCAAGGTAAACCCCAAGGTGTCATTTGAAATTTCCAAGGTAAACCCCAAGGTATCGTTAAAATTGTAATCTCTAGTGGTTACATCATTACCCAATGCAATGGGGCGTTATCAGAGTGCACCCTTAAATTTGTAATCTCTAGTGGTTACATCATTACCCAATGCATTGGAGCGCTATCAGGGCGCACCTTTAATTTGTCTTTATTATCAAGTGAGCCACATATATCATCATCAAACATTTCATAAATAACCCATATAGCATAAAAGAAATGAGTTTCATTTCATAATCATAACGTTTTAAAAACTGCTTTTAAAGACGTGATCTTTATGTCACTTTAAACCCACGGAAAAGGAATGCTGGTTTTCATGTATGTAAATCCCAGAATTTAAAATAGAACATTTTGATATATATGTGAATACCCCTGTAGAAGAAAAATCTTCGAGTATTCACTTAATAAAATAAAAGAATTTGAGAAAAAGAGAGACATTTTGAGACGAAAATTCTGCAGCATAACGACTATGTTACAGAATTTTAAAAAACATTGAAAAGAGAGGGGACATGGGTCACCCACTTATAAATGATCCATAAAACAGTAGAGAGACAAAATATAAAGGATATATGAACATGGTAATGAAATTTGAAGGACATACCATTTGAAATGAAAAACATGGAAGGAAGACAAAAATAAGATTTTTCTTACGAAAATTTGACAGCCTAACGACGTCACTTAAATTTCAAAAAAATGAATTGACGAGATCAAATAGGGTCTCTTATCATATGAACATAAAAGATCAGTATGATAGATATAGAGATCATACCCCAACATAATAAAAAGGAACTTGAAAGACTTGACATGAAAATAAAATTTGAAAATGAGAAGGGTGAAAGAATCTCTTAAAAATTCGGCAGCCGTGATAGATATAGAGATCATACCCCAACATAATAAAAAGGAACTTGAAAGACTTGACATGAAAATAAAATTTGAAAATGAGAAGGGTGAAAGAATCTCTTAAAAATTCGGCAGCCTAACGGCGTCACTTAAACTTCAAAAAAAAAAAGAATTGACGAGATCAAATAGGGTCTCTCATCATATGAACATAAAAGATCAGTATGATAGATATAAAGATCATACCCTAACATAATAAAAAGGAACTTGAAAGACTTGACAAGAAAATAGAACTTGAAAATGAGAAGAGTGAAAGAATTCGTTACAAAAATTTCGGCAGCCTAACGGCGCCACTTAAACATTCATAAAACGAAATGATGAGAGTAAGAGGGGATCTCTCATCATATGAACATGAAAAGGGCAGTAAGAGGAATATAAAAGAACATCTTTCAACATAAGAACATGGAACATAAAAGAAATGACTTAAAAGAGAGTATTTGAAAAGAAAGAGAGAGGTTGGATCCCTTACCTTAAAACGTATCTCTTAAAACTCGAAGGTCGGGACCTTGAGAGCTTGGGGGCACCTTGGGAGGACTCCTTGGGAGGACTCCTTGGGAGGTAATGAGACCAGAGTTTCGTTGGGGGAGAATTGGGAGTGAAAACTAAAGGTGGAAAGGGTGGGTATAGGGAAAGTGAGTGGACAAGACATTAATAGCCAAGGGACACCTCATTGGTGGTATTGGCAAAACCATGGGATTGCCCATGGTATTTTCCCATGGTATTGGCCACTTGGGACACCTCATACCTTATCTTACTATTCATAAGTCGACCATATTGATTACATACTTAATACATCATTTAATGACGTCATTAAACACCCGTAACTTAAAAACTGTATTTTCACTATTCATTGAAAATTCAACTTTTTCAGAAAAATCCCAAAATTTCACCATAACCAAATATCGATGCTTTGATTTCAAAAATGAACTCCATTTTATAAAAATAATTTTCTAAATATTTTTAATTTAATTTTTAAATAAATACACTATTCACCGAAAATTCATTTTTTTCAGAAAAATCCCCAAAAATTACCTTAACATAATATAGATGCTCTGAGTTCAAAAATGAAATCCATTTTATAAAAATAATTTTCTAAATATTTTTAATTTAATTTTTAATTAAAAAACACTATTCATCTGAAAAAAACTAATACTTGACTAATAATTTCTGAAACAGTTATTTACCTATTTTATTGAATCACATTACTTAATCAAGGTGCCTAGATTATATTAATACTTTCTTTAAGTGAGATTACTAATTCATTTGGTCACATTACCAATCCTAAGCATAAAATCACTATTCATAATTTACTATTCATCAAAAATTAAGTTGATCTTATTAGACTCTAAATTTCGTACTGAACATAATTGTAGAAGACCATTTTTTGAAAATCATTACACATTTTTAATTATTTAAGGTTTACATAAACATTTTTAAAATATCCTTTCTCTAAAATTCATCAATAATATACATCCTACATTTATCCAAACATTTGAAAATTCAAAAACTTCGTCATAAGAAGAAATCACAATTTGTATTTAAATCAAAGGATTACACAAGGCAGTTACGGTCTCGTTACATAACCCCTTATAACACCAGCATATGACCTAAGAGTAAGGTGTGCTAGGGTGATAGAATCTTGGGGCGGTTCGGCCAACATTGCACGAGTAGTAATTTCTATCAGTTTGAACTTCTCGCAAAGGCGATTCCGTTATAGCTTCACACGATGAAGTTCGGCTTGGGTTTGGTCCAGAGCAAAGCCCAGTGGTGCTACCTCCTTCCCAAGTTCCGTTAGATGGGCTTCGATTGGCCCGAGACTACTGGATGAGGCCATCGAATCTTCTTTCTATATTAATTAACCAAGATCACTTGTATTTAGAGATAATAATCGAAACGTTTAGTTTCAAATGTTCATATTGACCAATGGTCATATAACAGTCGAAACCCAACGGTCTCAATTTAATTATACTCATGTTATCAAATGAAAAAGTTTTGTTGAGTATAAAAATAAAATAACACACAAAATTAGGAAACAAGATTTATTCAAAATTTCGGGTCGTTACAAAAATCCTAATAGAAAAAAACACACATGGACAAAAATATCCTCCTAATTAAAGAAAAGAGTCCAAATAAGGCCCAACGCCTGATCGAACACCCACTGATGGGCTTGCTGGGGCGGAATTACTGATGGACCACTGGACAGCTGTAGCGCCTGCTGTTGGGGCCGATGGGGTGTGGCCTGCTAGGGCCGAAGGGGTGTGGCCTGCTAGGGCTGAACCAGGCTGGGGCGTGTGATGGTCGGCTGGGAACGACCTGCTGGAACAGCAGCTGGAATGCTGTCGACAACTGCTATTTCAGTCGCCCCCTTTCGGAAAGGACCCGGCCTCGAACACCCACTGATGGGCTTGCTGGGGCGGAATTACTGATGGACCACTGGACAGCTGTAGCGCCTGCTGTTGGGGCCGATGGGGTGTGGCCTGCTAGGGCCGAAGGGGTGTGGCCTGCTAGGGCTGAACCAGGCTGGGGCGTGTGATGGTCGACTGGGAACGACCTGCTGGAGCAGCAGCTGGAATGCTGCCGACAACTGCTATTTCAGTCGCCCCCTTTCGGAAAGGACTCGGCCTCGAGTTTGAATGAAGATAGAGCGGCTTCTGCAGTGTGAACAACTTCAAATCAGTCATGTTGAACGTAGAGGAAATTTCTCAGCCTTCTGGACAATCCACCACATAGGCATTGCAGATAGGGCGGCTTCGGTTTGTTATAAGTTCCCATCGGAAAACATTCTTTCCAAAGATGCACCATGTCGGGATCTCCCATCTCAAAAACAGCTTGCAGAGATGGGGTGTGGCCTGCTAGGGCCGGACCAGGCTGGGGCGTGATGGTCGGCTGGGAACGACCTGCTGGAACAGCAGCTGGAATGCTGCCGGCAAGACTTTTCGGAAAGGACCCGGCCTCGAGTTTGAATGAAGATTGATGCGGAAACGCCGGGAGTCGCAACGACAAGGCAATGATTCAAAAGAAGAGTAAAAGGGAAAAAAGAAACACTCAGGACACAAAGATTTACGTGGTTTGGGTCCACGGAGAGGCAGAATAACTTCACTATGAAAATCCGGGAGCACAATTTACAGGAGTATCAGAGCTTCACACAACACAGAAACCCTAGCCCGAAAATGGGCTAATAAGGAGGGCGAAACACTATTCCACCAACCGTCGGAAAGTCCGCTGTGATACAGTGAAAGACGGTTGGAAGTCCGCATCGCTACAGTGAAAGGTGGTCACCCAAGTCAAAAGTAATACAGTGGCCGGCAGCTGAAAGTTCAAAGAGCTACAATACCTGAACGGTTTGCTCTAACCGTGCAACATACCCAATTTTCCCCAAAAGATGGGTTCTTATACAGTTGGTTTGCCTCCGGCTGGCCAGTAGAAATGCCCGAGGACCTTCAAAATGACCCTTCAAACTCCTCTTGAACCTGTCGGCTGACTTCCTAACATGATATACAATCATAATAACTGAAATATAATCAAATGAAATGATTAGAACAATAACGGTGTTCGTGATAATTAAAACATCTAAGAGAGTGAGAGGTAAACTAGCGCACAAATGATACAAGAACGAAAATACTGGAACTTGAACGAACCAGAGTGAAAGGAACAAGAATACTTACTGACCAGTCAGCCTTACCACCGACTGGTTCTTGGTTCTGAGGTGAGAGAGACCAGGACAGCCTATAACAGCTAGTTTGACTTTCTGAAAAAAGGCCACCGGTCGGCTGCTAGGCTTCACCGGCTGGCCGGTGGGGTGTTCTGCTGCTATCGGCTGGCCGGTGGGCGAGGTAGTGTGCTGGTGCCACTGTCTTGTTCACTGGTTGGCCGGTGAGACTGGACAGTGTGCAGGTGCCATTGTCCAGCACACCGGATGACAGGTGGTTTGCCTCCGGCTGGCCGGTAGAAATGCCCAGCGAGGACCTTCAAAATGACCCTTCAAACTCCCTCTTGAACCCGTGGACTGACTTACTAACATGATATACAATCATAATAACTGAAATATAGTCAAATGAAATGATTAGAACAATAAATGGTGTTTGTGATAATTAAAACATCTAAGAGAGTGAGAGGTACAACAACGCACAGATGATACAAGAAAGAAAACACTGGAACTTGGAAGAACCGGAGTGAAAGGAACAAGAATACTTACTGGCCAGTCAGCCTTACCAGCGGCTAGTTCTTGGCCGGTGGGTGAGGTAGTGTGCTGGTGCCACTGTCTTGTTCACTGGTTGGCCGGTGAGGCTGGACAGTGTGCAGGTGCCATTGTCCAGCACACCAGATGACAGGTGGTTTGCCTCAGGCTGGCCGGTAGAAATGCCCAGTGAGGACCTTCAAAATGACCCTTCAAACTCCTCTTGAACCCGTCCACTGACTTCCTAACAGGATATACAATCATAATAATGAAATGATTAGAACAATAAATGGTGTTTGTGGTAATTAAAAGATCTAAGAGAGTGAGAGGTACAACAACTAGCGCACAGATGATACAAGAAAGAAAACACTGGAACTTGAAAGAAGCAGAGTGAAAGGAACAAGAATACTTACTGACCAGTCAGCCTTACCACCGGCTGGTTCTTGGTTCTGAACTCCCAAGTGGTTCTCGATCTTCTGGTATCTCAACAACAAATGAGGCTATAAATCACGCTCCTCTGGATTGCAATACAGAATGGAGCGAATGGATGATGCCCTGAGGAGGAACCATGCAGTGAGGCAATGATGATAGCACAGGGCTCGAGGCAGCGATGTAACAGATCCCTGAAAAGGTGGCACAAGTGGACGGTTGTGATCAAACCAGCTGTAACCCCGCAGATCAACCCACCAAAGAAACACATGTAGGATTTATAGCCGCACAAGCCATAGGAATGAATGACTAAGATAAGAAGCCGTAGGTAATGTAAGGTGCGAACGGGCCAATGGGGTGAAGCCCAGTAACAAGCCTGAGTGCAAACAGATAAGCCCAGAGGTATTAAAGCCCAACTGCAATCCAGCATAATAATTTGAAGCTTATAAAATAACAAACTAATGTTGCATGACAGAATTATAAAACATGCAAATACAAATAATTAATAGTTGTAATTGTAAATCAAATAAAGCATGCAATTCACAATATCTCTAAAAGCATTACAGAGGCAGAGTACATGGCTTCAACCAAGACATGTACACAATTGATTTGGATGAAATTGAAGAGCAAAAATCTATACAGATTAATGGGGAGAAGAAAAGTAAAGGAAAGAAGGAAAGTAAGAGTAATTAGTGAGAGGGAGTGGATTTCAAGGGAAGTTGTGCTACTGGTATTGAGAGATGAGGAGTTGCTGGAATTGATGTGATAATTGAATTTGAGGTAAAAAGGCATTTGTTTTTGGGATTCATGGATGCTATTGGAATTGTTTATCACTATTGTTTTCTCCATCGAGCTTGACTCAAGTAACCTTAGAAATGATGAATATGATTTCTTAGTTATTTTATAGCTTTGTAAATTATGTTTGCTCTTGAGGTCTTGGTAACAAAACCAAATGAGGAGATTGTTGAGTCTATCTTTGAAGTTATATTTTTTTTGTTGTGTTTGTTGGCAAATATTTTTGAAAAGGTAAAGTAAAGGAGACTGATGGAAGTAGAAAGAAGTGCACAAAATACATGTTTGAGTGCACAGAAAACGTGTTTTGGAATTGAGAAGAACATTTGAATAAAGAAGGTCACGGTGTCTTAGATTTGGAGATGGTTGGTTGAAGGACTAAGAAATGAGTTTATTTTAAAATATGTTTTCTGAAATTTTTATGGTCTTGAGGTGTTTTGGAAGAAGCTGGAGGTTGTTTGAGGTTTTCAAAAGTTTTTTGGAGAACGGCTGTAAATTTGGCAAAAACATGACCCAATCGACACCCTTTGACACAACTGACCACGCTGTTAGACACAACTGATCGTGCACTGAGACACAACTGACCATGAAGTGCAAATGAAGTGATTGTGACTCAGTTGTGAAAGGACATGAAATGAGAAAATTTGGCAAATTCACTGTCCAGCTGGCCATACCCTTAGGCTCAGCTGATCGTGCCTTGAAGAACAGCTGATTGTGCAATACAAATGAAGTGACCATACCCTAAGGCACAAGTAACCGTGTATTTATGATGAAATTGACCATTAAGTATGAAATTTGAATGATGATGTGACATTCATACCCTAAGGCACAAGTAACCGTGTAGTTATGATGAAATGACCTTGAAGTATGAAATTTGAATGATGATGTGACATTCATAGAGTGGTCGAAGGGCATATTAGCAAAGATTTAATTTACAATATAACAATGGAATAAATGTTATTTCCTTAATTTGAATTAATGGAGCGACATATTTCTCAGGAGGTCTTTAACGATGCACGTGGATATTGTTTATGGGAATATATTGTCCTAGAATCAAGGAGAAGATTATGGAGGATTTGAATAGTCGGTCAAGGTTTTTTCAAATACATTCAAATAGTAGAAAATCAAGGAGACAGTGGTTGACTGATGATCAAACGAGAATTCAAGTGAAAAGATTTAGTAATATCAGAATCTCTATATTAAGCTACTGTTGGAGAAAGCAGGTGATGAAAAATATTACTGAAGAGGAGAAGTTGATGCAACTGTTGATAGTTAAAGGTGTAAGAGCTATCGAGGATATCACTGCGATATCATTCAAAAAGGGTGTAATTCTTTTAATTCATTCTTAATTAATGTTTCTGTAATAGTTGTGTTTCAAATCTGAGGGAAGATAGTGTGTTTGGAGAGTAGAGTGTTTTACTCTGAACTTGTAATTAGTGCAGTTGTTGAAATTACAACTGAATCGTTCTCGGTCTTTGGATTAGCTTCGACTTTAGGGGTGAACAAAGTAAAACCTTTGTGCTCTGTGTTTTATTTTCTCTATATTTGCACAAGTCTTGTACGGTTGAGAAAAGTCAGTTCTACATATTGTGAAACAAGATCTATAAAAAAAAAAAAACAAATTAATTTTATACCCTGATTCAGCCTCTCTCTCGGGGTAGCTTCCCTATTGGGCCTAACAATAGGCGATTTATAAGTGACTTAATGAGATGAAAATGTTTAATTTGATAAAGCCTTGATGACTACTGAACAACAAGATGGAAATGTCAAATCTCAATCTGAACATGAAATTGTAAATTTAGTAGAGAAAGACATGGAATAGAAAGCTGACTTTACTCTTACTGAAGAATGTAAATAAGTAGCAATGGAGTTCGAGAAACAAATTGGTGAAGAGCTGAAAGAGAAGGTGAATGAATGGTTGAAAAAAGATGAGGCCAGTGTAAAAGAATACAAAGCAAGAAATAAAGAACTAATATTGAAAGTGCTACTCGGGGTTTCTGCCATGATGGAAGTAATGGGAATGTTTGAGACTGAAGAACCGATTTTGAAAGAGAAATTCGACTGTGACAATTATACTGTTATTGTGATCTACATTTGTGGACAAAGCTTTATTTGCAGCTCTGTGTCTTCCGACGTGGATGATCTTGAGAAGCGGCTGGCTTCTCTCCGGCGCAGCTGAGCCAAAAGCCGAGAAGCCGAGCACAAGGGTCGCAGGTTGAATATACAGCAGCTGAGCTTGCCTGTGCTCAAGTTGTATGGAGTTTAAAAACTGCATTTCCTGTGGTTGCACCTAATGTATGTATGGTCGGCAGTTTACTTGTCTTTGTTCTGCCCATTTGATTCATTTTCATCATATGCTTATTTTATATTCAAATCTGTGTTATTTTCATTCTTCTATAATGAACCATCAGACAATATGAAACTTTTTTTTTTGTACTGTCATGATTTTTTTAGAGGATAGCATATGTATTTTTATGAGTTATTACTGGAGGAAATAATTGTAAACTCATAAACATAATAATAGTTTATAATAATATTTTTTTATTAAAAGGAATAGCGGTGTTTGAGTTTTAAGTAACAAATTATTTGAAAAAAATTATGAATTGTTTAAAATATGTAGTTATGACCTTTCAGCTATAATACTACGTAGCGTTAAACTAGGTCAATTATCAACTAAGAGAGTATCTCATCCTTAGGTTTACACAAGGTTTCATCCATAGATCAAGCTTCCCAAAGAAGCTTTATGAACCAACTTAGGTCTACTCGGAACTGATCACCCGAGCCACTCCACAACAAGGTCTGAGAGGTGTTCCCGATCCTCTTGGGTTGGCGATAAGTGCCAAGGGCATCAATGAGAACCAAATGGTACAATTTTGCCCAAAATAAAATAAAGATAAACAAAGAAGTGAAAATAAATAAGCAATTCAAAATAATTACAATAACCAAACTGAACATTTATACAAATTGGAGATAGAACAACAAAACCCAAACCGAACCTGACAACAACTATGTCTACATGTGATCCCGAGGGTCACTCTCCAATCCCAAAACCCAACAACGTCCATAACAATTGAAACCAAGTTGGAACGTGCAACAAGAGCTAAAAACAAGAAGAAATTATAGATGTGATTATTAAAACTCAGTAGATATGCTTGAACAAATCTATTCACAATGCATTTCCTTTAAGCAAAAGAACAGTCAATTCTAGATTTGAAATATAATATATACAACATATGTTTTCACATATCATCTCTTTAAAACAAATCATGCCCCATTGTCCTTTTTCATTTAAAATCAGATTCTTTTCAAAGAAAGAGTCATTATCATTTTAGAGGAGAAAGATGATGTTTTTACTTAAAAAGGGAGAAGAAAGTGTAAAACATTTTCAAAACATTTGAAACCAACACATCTCTTTTAACAAAATACTAGAGAGCAGAAGTAATAATCACATGACAAGGGCAATGAAATATAGCACGTGAGAGTAACCAACCAAAAAAGGCATCTTAATTATTCGTCGCAGACAACTAAGTGTCGAAGAACATGAGAGTACCTAGGAGCTCAGTTATCTAGAACATACTTACACTCGTCTCATCCTGAAGGCATGCCTCACCCGATGACATCAATTCACCAACATGTTCGGTCTTACCCTAGCCGACCTAACTGAGGGGCACAATCCCAAAGTAGAGCAATGTCCATATTAAGGGCCACTAGCCAGAGCGGAATCCTAAGCTAGTGCAACAACTGTTCACCGAAAATCCACTAGCTATGCCAGGTTCCCATGTCAAGACTAAAGTGGGGTGATCCAATCAAAACCAAACAACCAACCAACCACATATACAAACATCACACACACAAACATCACACACAAGCATCACCCCGAATCACCCCAAGGAACGAACCCTCGCCTTTCAACCAATAGTTCACAAAGGGAGTCCCACACCAAGGACCTCCCACACCATTCAACATAACCAAGGCAAGAGACCCATCCAAGGAGAGTTTTCAAGAGAACAAATTTTATAAGTGTCAAACAGGCCTCAACGCCCTTTGAGAAACTATCCACTTCTAAAAAGAATCCAACACATCATCTAGAAATCCAAAACCACTTAGAAATCCATTTAAGAAACCCAAACCATCATTTTAGAATCCAAATACATTTACCAAACCAAAACCATGCCTTAGAAATCACAAATCACTTACAAAAGCCAACAGGGTAATTTATTGAACACTTGGCGTGCATAGCTTGACAAAACAATACCATATACTTCCAAACAAGAAGGAAATCACCTCATTTCATATCAAACAATTATTCTAAAAATCATACATTGCTAATTGATATCAAAGAAGATGTGAAAAGTAAGAAATGAATGATTCTTAAATTTAAAGGACAAGTGAAAAGGGAAACCTACCTGAAACCGCAAGCGCTTCGATAACGCCAACTCAAAACAACTTCATGAGGGTCCAAGAAGGCAAGAGCATCCAAGAGGAACCTTAACAACACAAAACCCAAAATCTTGAAGAAACCCCTTAGATCCACCTGAGGAGGAGGAGAGGCTTGGAGAAGAAGGGAGGAGCTCCTCTTGGGTCGCACGAGCCAAGAAAGGGGGAGAGGGGGCATTTAGGGTTAAAAATCTGAGAGGGTAGAAAGGTAAATTCACATTTTTAAGACACTTGGGCACTGTGCACTGTTAGACCGCACTATTTCCCAAGTTGTGTGTCAACTGTGTGCCCCTTTACTGGAC
This sequence comes from Viscum album, assembly GCA_963277665.1. Classification (NCBI taxonomy): domain Eukaryota; kingdom Viridiplantae; phylum Streptophyta; class Magnoliopsida; order Santalales; family Viscaceae; genus Viscum; species Viscum album. The sequence continues at coordinate 1,999,632,503 of OY728150.1, read as the reverse complement.
ACACCAAGCACCCGCACGGTTTAGCCGAACAGTTTGGTTAACCGTGCACCAATCGTGCGACATGGTTCTGTCAAAAATTACAGAACCATGCGCACACCTTTCGCACGACTTCTCCTAGGAGCCGCATGGTTTGGACCAAACCGTGTTGAAGCAGTGCAACTCAAACCGTGCAAGTTCAAAATGAACTAAAAAGAGTCTCAACCTCAGGTGGCCGCACGATTTCCCCTTAACCGTGCACCTAAACCGTGCAATAGAGGAAAAACAACCTAAAACTCAAAATTTAAATCCAAAACACCTGAAACTCAAGAGAGAAACCAAGAACAAAATGAAAAACTGAAATAACAAAAGAAAATAAAAACCGAGGTGTGAAAAAATCCCACCATAAAAATATCTCTCCAAATAAAAAAGCTCATGACCTTAGGGTGTTTTCGCATGCATAACCTCTTGTCATGTACAGAGATGTTGTTGCACCATCATAGAGGATCACACAACACTGAGCTTCATGCCAGAAAAGGAATTCTCGAACTCCATTTGTCCATCAATGGAGGATCATGTAGTATCAAGCATAGTGATGGTAAAGGAATACCCTAACTCCATGTAAAATATAGTTTCCATGGATGACCACTGGGCATAACATCCCAATGTTAGGATCTTGGCAAGAAGAATTCAAAGAGGTGGTCCAATGCATCGCTGTCATTGAAATAACATAAAACCATCATGAATCGCACATCAACCCATTCTCAAAAATCATTTATAGGAGGAATAAGATCACAACATCAACTCCTAACAACTCCAACCCAAGGTAACATAACATCATGTCATCAACATCATCACTAAGAAGTAAAAGCATGATTACCATGATATAGGTCATCTAACTAATCAAATGGTTAACATGTCAATGGCGCCATTGTCTAGGGTGATGGAACTTGCTAAATCATTTCCCATAATAAATCTGGTCGGTTAACACAATGGATTTTCTGACCAATGTCTTTCATATAAGTTATACCAACACGATTGCGTAGTGAACCGTTGGATAAATCCTTCCCAGCATGAAGCCATACTAGACACACACTACCCACATTTAGCAGTGCATATGAGAAATCATGAGAATCATGTCATTGAATGGTTGCATCAAATTACACCGTTGATCTCAAAAGTTCATAACGATAATTGCTAAAATCATCGAATTCGTTAAGAGTTTGTAACTAGTCAAACCACCAATGTAACAACTCGAGATTTCACTATGTATTTTTCTTAAATAAATATTATGTTAATAGTTTATTCTACACACAACACCAAACTAAAACGAAACAATGATATGTTAAAATAAAATCTGACTATTTTAACATAGCCATTAAATTAGCAGGTATAAAACAAAGTAAACATATTACGAATTCTATAAAGGAAATAAATGACATCGAGTAACATAAGCCTTCTTTATGAAACTCATTTATCCGAACTTGATAAGGAGGTAGCTTCACTAGGGTTTGTCCTAGACCAAACCCAAGTCGAACTCAATCAAAAAACGGTATGAGCGAAATCATATGTGAGAAGAATTTAAACTCATGGAAATTTCCACAAGATCTATGCTAGTAGAATCACCACCCTCGAATGCCACAAGAGCTTACCTTATGCTTAGATCTTATGCAGAGATCTTAAGAGGCTATGTACCAGAAAAGCTCAGTCAGAGGCAAGCCTCTGACAATTTATTAAAATAAAAGAAAAATACAGCAAGCAAGTACTACAAGGCAGAAAAGACAATTACAGATCATAAAAATCATACCCGTCACCACATCCATGATAGATTGCTTCATCCGCAGTAGCCGATTCCCACTCTGAGATTTCATAGTGCTTCAGAATTTTGGCATACTTCCTTTTAAGATTCAACTTCTCTAAAGATAGAAACTCCTTAGAGGACTGCGTACCCTTTCTCAGCTTGACAGAAGACCTAATAGACACTAGCTTTGCCAAATAAGAATAGTCTTTCCTTGGCCTTCTTCGTGGTGGGGCAGTCATAGCTTCCTCATTCCCAGAAACCTTCTTCTCCCCACCCTAAACAATGTCACTATAGGAAGGCCGAACTATGCCACTATCATTTTCCTTGTCACTATCAGAGATGTCCCCCCATTTTCCAGGGATATGCACCTCGTGGTAACCCTCATTCACTCCTCAGTCTTGTTGAAATTAACTGTTAGTATCAATCATGGCAAGGCAGTGTGGGTGTTACACAAACTCATGACCATCATGTATCCCCTTCTTCATTACACCTTCTCCGGTTACATCATCCCAAGAAGAGAAACTGGGTTGCATATTTCCACCTTCATTCATTAGAGTACCCTCCTCAACATGAGAATTCTTCTCATGCTCCAATTCTTGAAAGCGATTTCCAGTGGAAACTGTGATTATCACAACTCCATCACCATCTTCCCTCCCTTGCAACTCTTCAGCAAAGTCATCCAAAGCCTCCAAGATTACACCATCCTCAGCAACTACAGAGTCCAAACTCGCCTCAGTCATAGGCTCTGGCCGCGGGGAACAGTCTGCCGCAGTATTTTCCACTGTAAGTGCCTTCTCAATACCAAGATCATGCTTTAGGTGATCAAACACCTACCTAACCATCAGGTCCTGTGGCCTTTGTTGCACCTTCTTCTGATCATTTCCATGCACTTTGATCACTATAGGACTAACCTGCACTGCAACTCACACCACATTTGCTCGAGATTTCTCCTCAGCCACTGCTTGGCCAATGGAAATCGTATCCACACACACTCCCTACTCTTGAGAGCCTTCGACAGTGTCATGCCTTGGTAGAGTACTCCTAGGCGAATCTCTCAATAGCGGAAAAGTCGAAACAGATACACTGCAACCACCATTACCCATCCTCATCACCCCCTATGAAACCTCAGCTGAGCCCTTGATGAGACATACCATTTCCGCATGCCCAAAACGGCCATAGGCAACACAATAGAGCATCCACAATTTGAATCTGACATCCTGCTTCCACCGAAACTCCTTCCCATCCGTGATCCAAACCCAACTCACATGCGGCCTCGTAACATCGATCTCAACTCAAATCTGTGGACAGATGGGGTGACATACCACCTCCATTCGACGATCAGAGCAAAGATACCGACCTATCATATTCCCAATAGCACACAAAATGGAGGGATTTTGAAAGGAAAGTGGAAGACCAGGGAGACTCACCCATGTCTCCATCGTCGAGGGGTCACGCTATGACAACCCTGCTTTTATTACAAACTTAAGCATGATTTATTACATAAACTATTCACTTGATACAACATAGAAGATCGAGAGGTCTAGTGTCTTTGGGGCTTAGGATCATTACATAACAACTTAAAACATGAAATGCAACATCTTTATTGAAAACTTCCTTTACATGACCACTACATTCCCTCGTACTTAGCATTGCATGGGATAACCTGAGGACATGTATAAGAAAAGGGGTGAGCTATAAAGCCCAGTAAGGGAATAAACATGGAATACACGATGAGTACAATACATGTTAGACAATAGACATATCAATAGAGCACAAGAGAAACATGAACATAAAGGCATGATAAAGCATGATAATCATAACATGGAAATGTGGCAACAACACTTAACATGGAATTAGCATGAGCGAAGGATCATTGCACATGAAGCATGAGTAAATTATCATTGCACATGAATCACGAGTAAACCCTCGTTGCACTTGAATTAGCATGAGTCAACACTCATTGCACATGACGTATCATGATACTATACTTTACCCAATGCATTGGAGCGCTATCAGGGCACACCCTTCTTAAACATTTCATTTCATGCATAAGTGTGCCACATGGATCATAAAACATTGAATCATTCAACATAATAATTTATTCCACGATAAACGAATGTGGAATACATACATGAAACTATTTAAACAATAAGTAAATGTTTATAAAGGTGAATACCCTTGATAGAGAAATGAGCACGGTATTCACTACACAATGACTTTGACTTGGAAAAACGCGGTGCAATTTTGGCAGCATAACGACATGACATAAGAACTCATAAAAATGGTTGATGAGAGAGAAAGGGGTGTCTCATTATATTTACATGACATGGACAGTAAGGGGGTAATATAGATACATGTCCCAACAAATGTAATGGAATTTAGATTCATGATACAAAAGAATTGCTTGAATGTAAATGAGGAGAGGGAAATTCCTTTCGGAATTTCGACATAGTAACGGGTGTACATTGGAGGCATTTAATGAGAGAGGATTCCAAGGCTTGAGAGAGGCTTCTTGGGAAGAAAAACCCTTACTTGGAAGTGTGCTTCCAAGGCTTGAGAGAAGATTTTTGGGAGCTTGGGGCACCTTGGGAGGATTCTAAAGAGAGTAGGGCAGAGGTTGGACGAACTCCAAAGGCTTTGAGTGAGGAGGAAGTGAGAGCTTGGGTGGGTTTATATAGAAAAGGTGAGTGAATTATTTATTATTTAGGTTTGGGACCCCTTACATTAAACTAATCCAAACCACAAATCAGCTCATGGTTTTCGCCCATGGTTTTTGGCTAAGGGAAGAGGAAAAAAATATTTTATAAGGCCAAAATCCGAACTTCTTAAAATAACGGGGTTGCTTATGTGGAGGTGAGTCACACTCCCATGGAAAATAATTTAAAAAGACAAGATGTTTAATAAGTCTTGAGGGGTCCATTAATGCTTTGAAAAGTAAGTCAAACAAACCCAAAATCACATTATTTTAATGGTAAAACATATATTGGTCGAACATAAAGCTTATAGTATTTTATTACATCACTATTGGATTATTATGATGTCATAAAACACATTATATATTTAAACGGTATTTAATTTTTACCCAAAAATTTGGCTGTCTCAGAAAATTATGAAAAATTCACCGTTGGATAATTTCGACATCCTGATTCCAGAAATATCATTTATTTTATTTAAATAGTTTTCTAAATATGTTAATTTTCACTTTTAAAATAAAAACCATCATTTATCGAAAATTTACGGGTTTTGACAGAAATGACTTTCAAACCTTAATAAAAATTATAATTGCATTCATAAAATTATATGATCATTTATATATAATAAAATTAATTTAATAATAATAATAATATTTTATTAAAATATTATTTAATTCAAAAATCCATTAATTTAATAAAATAGATTTCTTAATTAAATAATAACTAAAAACACTACTTGTACTTTAAAAACTATTTACAATGTATCAATAATGACAAGAAAGTATATTCATTATTGTATACAAAAATAATGTACACGAACATTGTACTAGCGATTTGTTACATAACCCCTTAAAACAACCGCATAAGACCTAAGGGTAAGGTGTGCGATGGTGACAGACTCTTGGGGTGGCTCAGATAACATTGCTCGAGTGGTAATCTCTATCAACTTCCACTTTTCCCGTAGACGGTCTCGTTTGAGCTTGACATGATGAAGCTCATCTTGGGCTTGGTCAAGAGCGAAGCCCAAAGACGCCACCTCTTTTCTGAGCTCTGACAAATGGGCTTCGTATGGAGCAATTCTACTGGATGAGGCCATCGCTTCCTTTGTCTGAGTAAATTGGATTTGTTAAAGCCCTATATTTATACTAATAATGTGATCACTGTTCAGCGGCTATAAAAGCAACAGTCATAATTCTTAACATAAAACCAAAGAAGTTGACATTTTATATAAACATTTTACATAAGAGACATTTAATTAGATCAAGAGGGATTTCCATTAATTAAACTTTGGGTCGTTACACACGCCGCATGTGGAAATCAAGACTCCATCAAAATAGATAAAAAATATCTCCATTGCATCTTCGAGGGGCTCTGGACCAGGCGGTAATCAAATCAGCTTCCGTCTCAAATCGAATCATCAAGTGCCTCCTATCAATTAAGACGACTATCGCACGCTCTTGATATAATCAAGTAATCATTAACACAATAAGTTATTTATCATATTTATTTTACACATTTTTCATTTTGACTTAAAAAATATGTTTATTTACAGATACATTCATAACATTAACAATGCCATTTTATTTTAAAAAATGTTTTTCTAAAAAAACAAATTTTATGTGCTTTATTTAAAGAAACTAAATATATTATATATTTGATATTAATAATATATATATAATATAATAACACTAATTTGATTAGAAATTGATAGTAAATAAGAATAATAATTGTTAATACTTTAAAAAGTTATTTTCTTATAAAAACAGTTTCTCATTATATCTTATGATTTTATTTAATAGTTAAAAAAGAAAATTTTGGAAATAAAATTTGACAAAATAAACTTTATTTTTGGATTTAGAATGTCAATATTAGTTTAAGATGTAATTTTTAGTTTTTTCTAAAAAATGATTTTTGATGAAAAGTACCACCGTTTTTACAAATAACATGACTTTTTGACATTATTAGTATATAAGTATGAATAAAAAATTTATGAAACCTTTTTTATAAGACCAAATATGTATTTTATAATGACTATAATTTTATAAATGTTGGTTTTAATTTTCAATCCCATATTTGACATTTTAGAACTTAGGTAATATTTTTCAAAATATTATTTTTAATACATTATACATTTAGCATTTTAAAAATAATTTTTATCACTTTTATAAAATTAATATAATAAAATGGATTTCAAATTTTAAATCATTAGGTCCGAATTATTTAATAATAACCATTTTATTTTCACGCATAAAATATAAATTACTTTAGTAAAAACTTGTTACCTCGATAAAAATCAAAATGGGTAAAAAGGTTTTAACCAAGAGGGAAAGACCACAAACATATTTAAAACATGTGTGATAATGGGTGTTTGAGGCATTTTTTAGCCTTATATCTTTCCCTATCCATTATTTTCCAATTTTGGAGTTACTTTCCTTGAGAGTGACTACCCATTATTAAAAAGTATTGGGTATTTATGAAAATTCCATCCCTTTTCACTTATAAAAGGGGCACTCCTCTCATCACTTCCCCTCACCAAAATACACTTAGTTCGGCCCAAACTCTGCCCAACCCTCTCCTCCACATTCCTAACCACTTTGAAGAGGTCTTGATCTTCTCAAAAGACCATCCCTCAAAGGGTTACCCCCTTTGTAAAGGAGATAATTTAAGAAGTGAGGTATAAATTTCTAACCACCCCTTTCTCCTTTTCTATTTCATTATGTGCACTTATTCTTCCTAAAATTCCATTACAACATCTTAAAATGATAAAATCAGTATCATTAGTATATTGGTATGTTATCACAATGATGGTACAACCATTAACCACCTTTCCCTTTTCTATTAAGAAAAATGAAACCGTCATTCATTCGTTGGGTGGACTACTACTTGTACTATGCAATGTGTTTCGTTTTCTTTCACCACATTACAAGGATGGTCCTAATAGGAAATTTAATATATAAGTATAATATTTATGACATATTTTATATTCTGAAATGATAAACCATATTATTTCTTTTCTCTGTTCTATGGAAAATGAAATCATCATCCACGCATATGTGTGAACTACCATTTTTATGGAACAATTGATTCCCATTTTTATTTTCATCACCACCATACATGGATGGCCATGAAAATGAGTTTAATGGATAAATATTATGTTTATGAAATTATTAATGTTCTAGAAATATTAATTGGACAACCTACTAACAATATGAGCAATAAACAATTTTGGTAAATTTAACCATCCAAATGAGCATTCTAAAAGAAAAAAATTATTTCTTCATACTATGAAATATCTTCATATAGGTTATATTCTTGTTCTAATTCTTTCCAATTCTGATATATCACACTAATAAATAGTAAATAAGATCATTATTCTTCTAGTATAATGATATTACAACTAAATCACTTCATAATCATCAATTAATTATGATATGTTCTTGTTTGGGTTGGTTTAACAACCTATTTGAACAATGTTATAAATTTATACCACAAATTAATATGAGAATTTAATTTATAGTAATATATGATATAAATAAGTAAATAATGATTTTTTGGTTTTGGAATGGTAATATAAAAATTAAACTCATTATTTAAGAAAATGCCCTTCATTCTCTAAGAATATTCAAAACATGTTCATCGCCAAATTCATCTTTAAGGATCATAACCCAAAATCTCATATAATGTGTGACATCCCGGACTTGGTTCACTCAATAACCTAAACCGGTTGGCCACATGACCTTAAGCGTACCTCCCCGTATGCTAGAGGCTACTGACTAGCAGTGAGGGCCTAGGGTGTGTCAGTGGGGAGACTATACCCTTATGTCAGAGTGGAGAACAACATATATAATAGATGAATAAACAATCGAAGCGTAATAATAATGAATAATAAAAAAAACAAGTATAAGAATCAAATCAATGAATAATCATCAAAAGCTGTAAACCGTATCATATACAAAAGATGGTGTCATGTATCTACAAAAAGGGAAAACATGCATACATGGAAGTTGGTAGATAGTACAATACATTATATTCCAAATAATCAAAAAGGGTAAAAACTATCCAAGCATCCCAAGCACTGGGATGATAATCTGTTACCAAGATCCCATTCTAAATAAAGAAGTCAGGTTTTCAAAGAAGAACACTTCTCTTTGTCCACACCTGTGATCATATAATCTCCCCTGATACTAATGGAGACCCAAATAGGGTGTGATATAAATCTCAATAGGCCACCACCAATGATTTCTATAAAAATCCAATCCGTGAATATAAACTGTAACAGTGTGTAGGTACGCAAGAGTAAAGCAATGCTAATATAAACAACCCATACATGCTTCAGCCTTATCTAGAAATGTATATGAACATGTGACTATTTAATATTAGCCATGGGGTACGAATTATAATATATTGGTAATCATAGAGCAATGGAAATGAAAATAATAAAAGAGTATCCAAGGAGAATCTAAGGCATCCTTGACCTCAGGGGTCGAGCCAACCCATAGTGGCAACTCATGCAGTTTGGATATAAGGGTGTGGGTGTAATCCAAGGGATACACCCAAGGAATTCCACTTTAAAATATTCCAATAGAGTCTATGGATCTCGTCCATAGTAATCTTGGTCTAAGCATGATTTGGATCAATGTGGTGAATCCATGGAACTACGTGTCCAAAGACATCAAGCTGAATCCAAAGAGTGGATCCAAGTCACTCTAATATCTGAAATAGATTCAAGTGAATCGTCAGTACAATGTCGAGGCATTCACATAATAAGACAAGGACCAGATTTCATGGTGGGTATTTCCCATGAAAATCGTCTTAATGAATCGAAATGGAATCCTCTGAGTGCTTAAGGCATTCCCTTGGGAATCCAAAGCGGGCTCAAGTCATACCATTCCTATAAAGATGAAAAAGTTCCACATTCAATAGGCACCTTATACCTTTTATTTATATACATATGTCATCATAGGCCATGTAATACTCATGCCAAATAAAATTCATTAGTTTCATTCCATTACCTTTCATCATACGTGACAAGGTAAATTAAGGACATGCAACCACTTAACAATTTAGTTTAATTATAAAGGATAAGTCCAAGTAATATCTATACATATACTCACCATATAATGCATTAAGGATTTTTTTATTATGATGAAACACATACCTTATCAAAGGTCAAGTTTAACGCACCCAAACAGTGTCTCAGGTAAACCCAACATGGGCTACTAAAGGTATAACAAAGAACACACCCTACTTGGCATGATTAACATTGAGTTCATAACCACCAATGATGTTAAGAGGTGTCATTAGGGTCTAGAATACAACCTATACAACTTAAAATAAAGAAGATGAATTTTAAGGAGCAACACCCAGTGAAACCAGCATGCACACAATGAAAACAGTTTATAAAATGAATAGACTTTGGGGGAAAATTCATAAACCACCTACCTTATGCCTGTAGTAGATGGCTCATCCAATATCATCCTTTGGCTTGGCCTGGATCGGAAGAAAATAAGAGAATATATGAATACCCTAAAAATAGGGCATATGATCTTGCACCAAAATAACATCATTGATATGACAAAGAACGATGAAAGGAACCTAAGGAGTAGAGATATTACCAGTGGCTATCCAACGTGACAGGCGAATCTTGATTCAGAGGTCAGATGAAGTAATGGGATCAAATCCCAAGTGAGGAGGCTTGAGGATGCTTCAATGGGAGAAAAGAGAGGGTTTTGTCCACTGGAGGAAGAAATTGGAAAGAGGGAGGTGAGTTATAAATAATGATGGTAAGAAAGGTAAAAATGAACAACTTTTAAGAGGCACACGGTTTGGCCGCACGGTTGGCCAAACCGCGCACTAACCATGCGCCAACTACTATCCAAGGATAGTGGCCCACATAGTTGGGGGAGCATGGTTTGTCTAACCATGCTCTACCCATGCACCCCTCTTCCCAATGACCACACCCCACATGGGCTGCAACACATGGTTAGACAAACCACGCATAGCTCGTACGCTCCCCTTTGTGGAGCATTGTAGCACCCCGTACAATTTGTCTAACCATGTAGACTGGGTGACAAAATTTATACTAACCATGTGGTCCACTTGTTTCCCCTAAAATTTGGGGCTTTAGGCTCCAAATAATCCCTTGACACTCTCATTTCCTCTATATCCTTACTAGGCATTCTTATAAGGATAAAACCAAGGAATTAAACCAAAATAAAAAATTTCTGTAACTCATAGAAAATTCATTTTCTTACAGTCTTCCCCCTTAAAGTAACTCATCCTCGAGTTTCCCTTCTAAGGGTGGTGAAACTTCATTTGAGAATAAATTCATCCACTGAGCATGTACACTGGCCTCTTGCTCCCAAGTCTTGTCCTATATATGGTTGTGCTGCCATAACACCCACACTAAAGATACATATAGACCTCAGAGAGCCTTCATGATCCGATCAATGATGCGAATGAGATACTCCTCAAAAGAAGCATCGACATCCAATTCGACATCCTCGAGATCAAAAGTATGAGATGGGTTGGTATGGTAATGGTGAAGCTTTGAAACATGGAAGACATCATACATGGAATGATACATCTAAGGTAATAACAACTGATATACTACTAGACCGAAACTATCCAAGATTTCAAAAGACCTGGCAAAATGAGATGACGACTTCCCTTGCCTTTGTATCTACCGATTCCCTAGCCTGGGTGATATTCACAAGAAAACATGATCCTTGACCTTGAACTCTATAGGTCATCAACAACGATTGACATACAATTTCTGTCTAGAATGAGTAGTAGCCATACGTTTTCTAATCAACTGCACCCGCTTCGAAGTCTCTTGCACGAGATAAGGACCTAGTATCACTGCCTCCCCTACCTCTAGCTAGCATAAAGGTGAACTACATGTCCTACCATATAAGGCCTCATACAGATACATTTGAATTGTTTCTTGAAATTTTTTATTGTAGGAAAACTCAATGAGAGGTATATGTTTCTCCCAAGAACCTCCAAAATTAAGGACATATGATCAAAGCATGTCCTCCAACACTAGTATAGTTAGTTCTGACTGGAAATCGATTTGACTGTGAAATTCCGCGCTCAGAAGCACCTGTGTACCCAAAGATTTCTGTAACCCTTTTCATAACCTTGATGTGAAACAAGAAACCCTATCTAAAATGATAGTATGAGGGACCCTGTGTAGGCGTATAAACTCACATACATATAGTCTTCCTAGCTCATTAACTGAGAAAGTCTCCTGGATCAAAAGGAAGTGGGCCGCCTTTGTCATTCGATCCATGACTACCCAAACCACATCGCTACCTTACGGAGACCTCAGTAAACCAATCATAAAATCCATCGAAATGTCATCCCATTTCCATTCTAAAACCGGTAATGACTATAACAAGCCTACGATCTACTGATGTTCTGTCTTCACCTACTGATAGGTGGAACACCTTGTGATAAAACTCATGATTTGATGTTTCATCCCAGGCTACCAATACTAGTGGCGCATATCACGATGCATCTTAGAGATGCCTAGGTGAACTACCCATTTAGAATCATGAGATTCTTGCATCAACTCCTCTCAAATGTCTATAGGAACCAAGATATGTCCATGTATACACAAGATGTTATCTCCATCAACAAACCAATCTGGAGGTGGGTCTTCACCAGAAATACTTTCCTATAGGACCAAATCTTTAGGATCTGAAAACTACCTTCTCTTCACCCTACTCAGAAGTGAAGAGGTAACTGCCAAGGCTACAAGAAAAGGCTGCTCATGACTCTCTTGAAACTATAGATGCATCTCATAAAATAGGGCCATCAACTTTCATTCATCACTGGATTCCTGAACAGTTTACTCCCGAGTTTTCTGGCTCAGTGTATCAGCTACAGCATTGCCCTTTCCAGGCATATAGGCAAGCTCAAAGTCATAATAATGGAAGTATTTAACCCAGATTTGATGTATGAGATTCAAGCCATGCTATGTAAAGATATATTTGATTCTTTTTTGGTATTTATACAAAAAAAGCATTATACTGTTAGATAATGCATGCAAAAATGCAAGGCATGAATGACTACTACTAGATCAAGGTCATGCACTGAGTAATTATGCTCGTGAGGTCTCAACTAGTGAGACTTATGCACAACAACTAGATCCTCATACATCAATATTTCACCCATCTCAACACCTGATGAATCACATAACACTGTATATACTCTTCTAGGGTCTGGAAGAATCAGGATCGATACTGAAGTAAGCCTTCCTTTTATCTCCTGAAAGGCCTTCTCACACACTTTAAACCACAAGAACTTCACACCCTTATTAGTCAAACCAGTAAGAGGTGAAGAAAGGTGTGATAATTACTATATGAAATTCTTGTAATATCCATCCATCCCTAATAAATTCCATATATCAAACATGTTCTTGGGATGCTCCTAGGAAACCACATCACTCACCTTATTTGGGTTATCTGATACTCCTGATTCCGAGATAATATGACCTGGGAAGTGAACCTTGTTGATCCAGAAGTGGAACTTTGTAAGCATAACATATAAATGATGCTATCTCAGTTTACTCAATATGATCTCAAGATGTTTGGTATGGTCAATTTGAATATGAGAATACACCAAGTTGTTTTCCACAAAAAATATGAGGAAGGAATCCAAGTAGGGGTGGAAAACTCTATTCATCAAGGCCATGAAAACATCAGTTGGGTTCATAAATCCAAACGACATAACTAGATACTCATATAAATCATAAAGACTTCAGAAATTCGTATGTGTTATATCTGAAGTCCTGGCTCACTCCTGATGATAACCAGATCTTAGTTCGATCTTCAATAAAACTCTATCTCCTTGGATCTGGTCAAATAGATCATCTATTCAAGGAAAAGTACACTAATTCTTAACTATAAGCTAGTTCAACCATTAGTAATCCACACATAGTCATAGGGTTCCATCTTGTTTCTTGAAAAAAAAGTAAAGGCGAACCCTAATGAGAAGTACTAGGTTGGATAAAACCCTTAGATTCTAAATCTTCCAACTATCTCTTGAGATATTGGAGATTAGTAGGTTCCATCCCGTATAAAGGAATAGATACTAGAGCTACTCCTAGAATAAGCTCAATTGTAAACTCTACCTCTCTCTCGGGAGGTAGTCCTGGGAAGTCATCTAGGAGAATATCCCTAAAATGACCCAAAATTGGAGGAAAAAATTCAAAAAGAAGCGATAACCACCAATATCAAGAGGAAAGTCCTTATATTAGTGTATACCCTTTGACCACACACCCAATGGTGTGTCTAGTGTCATTAGCCCACAAAAGTACCAAATTTCAAGTATAATAATTTCCACGATAAAGGAGTGTGAGACAAAAATATCGAAAAAAGCATATATGATAGTAGAGGCTACTAGAATAATAACTCATACAATCAACGATCCCACACTTTGATCCCCAGTTATCTATTATAATGTGTGTAATTGGCCCGATCCATGACCCTAAGCTATAACTAGGATACTCTGAGCAAGTCTACCCCACTGGTGTTGAAAATCAGAAGTTTAGCTACCCCAACAATGACATCCTCCTCAGCTTGTTCTTTCAGTTCTACTCTAGCTTCCTGGCTGATGTGGAGTTATCAATCCTACTCCTGAAGGCGGAGCTGGTGCGGGTCCTGCAAACCATTTTTTTTTCATTTTCAAATAGCCGATTTTTGGGTAACCGGTTCCCATTTTAAAACACATCCAAATTTCAAATTCAAAATTCAAATCCAAGCATCGTCATACGAAATCTTACGCCGTACGCCACGCACCTCGTGATGAACTGCCACCTCGAAACTTGCAACCATCCTTCAAGCTTCCCACCGGAGTAGAGAGCCGGCGAAACCAACCACCGGGGAACTTTTCCCTCGCGTCATGCACCTGCCATCGAATCCTTCATCGTCACCTTCAAGCCTTTGTCGATCTTCACCACAGATTACCCCTTCATTGTCGCCACCACAGATTCAAAGACCCATCCACAAAAATCATCACCCGCTTCATCCTTGCTGGAAGCACCAAGAAAGCAACCCAGCATAACCAAAAACCATAAAATCATCGCCTTCATCACCGCACACCAAAATTTTAAAAACACTTATCATCGGAAACAACGATGTCTCCCGAAGAAGGACCCAGTCCGTTGCCAAATCACCAAATCAGAACCACTAACCTGAGTGAAATCACCACCTCAACGATAAAAAACCTTCAGGAGTTAAGAAATAGGCCCCGCCGCCACCTTCAGAATCGCACCCGAAGACCAGATTTACCAAAAGCACTCTCAGACATTGCGAAAAGCAACGACGCCCCCAAATCGCTGCATCTGAAACCCAAACCCTGGTTCACATCACACCGCCTTGAGAAACCCTAGCCGAATCCTCAGGCTAGAGTTAGATGGAGGCCAAGTGACGATGCTGTACACCGAGGATGAAAACGAGTACGTGCAACACCGCCACTGGGAGAAACCGCATCACAAGCATGCTGAGACGATTGCTGATGGGAAGACAGGCCTACCGGGGATCGGGGAGAGGAAGGCGGCGATGAGGGGAAACCTAGCACTGCAGAGCTTTTTATAGGCTCATTTGTGTGTGCTCTCCTTGTACTACCAGATCAACCTGGTGCAGGTCCTCTTCCGCTAGAAACATA
Organism: Viscum album; assembly: GCA_963277665.1. Lineage (NCBI taxonomy): Eukaryota > Viridiplantae > Streptophyta > Magnoliopsida > Santalales > Viscaceae > Viscum > Viscum album. The sequence continues at coordinate 1,999,617,359 of OY728150.1, read as the reverse complement.
AAGAAAGTTCCAGAAAAACCTTTGAAGATGAGCCATCTGGCCTCAAGCACGACACTCCAATAGTTCTCTATCAAACTAAGGCTTCACATGCCCCTGACGTCCACACTAATGACATACAATAGAGCTAAAAACGCATATACTTTGACCTACCACTGTTCCGATGAGAAACCTCAAGGATATGCTTCCTCTACTATAATAACTACCGCCCTATCTCGACACTGAATCTCTATTCCAGTACTATCAGCTTATCTCAGGTTGTGCTTAGTGATAAGAGCTTAGTTCACAATCTAAAAAATGGTAGAAAGGTGAAATACATTCACCTGAGTACATATGGAATTCCTAAGACCATCCTCGAAGAGTCTCTCTCGTGATAGCTCATCACCGACAAGAAGTGGTGCAAAGCATTGAAGCTCAGTAAAATGTACTGAATAGCCCATAACAGACATAACACCCTACTCTAGGTGCATGAACTCCATGGCTCAATTATCTCTTAGCATCTCAGGAAAAAAGTTATCATAAAAGGCAGTATAGAAGTCCGCCCATACCATGCCATGATGATGACCACCTGGGTAATCACATCCCACCAGCGTTTGGCGGAATCACACAACATGTAGGTAGTGATCTTAACCCTCCTCTCTAGAGGCATCTCTAGATGCTGTAAGATAGATAAAATGGATTCTATCCATGACTTAGCAGCCCAAGGACCGCCATACCCCAAGAAAATGGGAGGATACTATTGTTGGAACTCACAAATAAGACCAGACATCGTAGGTGCATGTCATGGAGCACCCTATATAGAAAGCATAAAGTGTAGGAAACTCTCTCAAAGATGAGTTTCAGTTCCCAGTTTAGTAATAATAGGTGGTTCCATAGGTGAAAATACTAGAGGTAACACTAGTGTCTCAGGGCCCACCACCTCCGAAGCATGGTCATCGCCACCCTCCTAGCACATGACTTGAGGATATTGTGGCGCCATTGCTCTGCAAATTCTAATCACAAACCTCATAACAAGATTCAAAAGTAGATAGGATAACTAATGAAAGTGTAATAAAATAAAAAGGTCTCACTTCCCCACATACTACCCCAACCACCCCCATTGAAGGTATAAGTATTGGTAAGTGTTCAAGTTTTTATTTACTGGGGTTTCAGTATATGGAGGTTCAATTGAAAGTTAAGGAGGAAACACTCTTTAAGTTGCACTTGGCCTCTTCATTTACTAGAAACCATTTCATTTATAAGTCAGAATTTATATATTAAGCACATAAGTGAGTTTATACATAAAACAAGGTTCAATTAAATGGATTTTCATTCCTAGTTTATAAAGGCCCATACAATTTATAAATTGAAATTGACACCAATTTAATTACAACCACCCCCCTTACATTCGGTCTCATAATGTAACAGGTAAGATATGATGGCTCGATTTGATGAATCACCCATTCCAATTTATAAAGGCCCATACAATTTATAAATTAAAATTGGTAGTCACACAATCGCAGCCAAAGTCCAGCTCATGTGACTAGGGTTACATAACTTACATGGATCAAAATTGTCCATTTAAGATTCCACCATCAATATATATAGGAAAACACCATTTATATTGATGCTGACATTTTAAAATACTAATTTCTCTTTCCTACAAAAGTTGTTAGTGAAACATTCATATATCACAACCAAGGAATTCTCAACAATCACAAACAACACAGGAAATGCAAGCAATAAAATATATGACATGTCATATGTATAACATGTGAATTACTAGATTCCTATAATGATTCATGTAAAAATCATCCTTACCATACTTGTCCAAGGTAGAATCCTTATAAAGCATAAGAAATACCATAATTCATATGCATCACCCAATAGTGATAATATATCAATTTTAACAGGCAGAATATAGAACAAAAATTTACCATTCTTAGGAAACTTGGTGTTTACCCCGAACATGGGTTAGCTACTCCCAAACATGACTTACGACTAAGTTTTGACACATTTCTAATCTCCTATATAGATTCCAAAAACAATAATACAAGAAGAGACACCCCTATGATACCACTTTGTGATGTACTGTACCCAGTTCACTCCTAAGTAACTGAACTCAGTTGGCCACATGGCCTCAAGTGCGCCTCCCCGTGTGCCAGAGCCTGATGACTAGTAGTGAGGGCTCAGGGTGTGTCTATGGGGAGACTATTCCCTCATGTCAGAGTGGAGCATAATAGAGATAATAGATGAATAAACAACAGAGGCATAATAATAATAAATAAGGCATCGAGAATAAGTATAAGCATCAAAACAATGCATAATCATCAAAAGTTATACACTGTATCATAGACAAAATATGGTGGAATGTCTCTAAAAAGGGGAAAACAGGCATACATATCTGTAAGCAGACAATACAATACAAGATATTCAAAATAATAAAAAGTGAAAAAACTATCCAAGAATCCCGATTACTAGCACGATCATTTGCTACCAAGATTCCATCCTAAAGAAAGAATTCAGGTGTTTAAAGAAGAATGCTTCCCTTTTTTTACACCTGCAATCATATAATCTGTCCGGGTACCAACAACGGCCTAGATAGGGTGTGAGATAAATCTAAATAGGCCACCAACATTGGTATCTATACAAATCTAGTATGCGAATATAAACTATAATAGTGTGTAGGTACACAAGAGTAAAATAGTGCTAATGAAAACAACCCATACCCGCTTCATCCTCACCTAGAAATGTCTCTCAACATGTGATCATTTAATTAGTATCCAGGGGTTAAGAATTATAATATATTTGTAATCATGGATTAATAGAAACAATAATAATAAAATAGGATCTAAAAATAATCTAAGGCATCTTTGACCTCAGGGGTCAAGCCAACCCATAGTGGTAACTCATGCAGTCTGGATATAAGGGTCTGAGTGTAATCCAAGGGGTACACCCAAGGAATTCCACTATAAAAGATTCTAACCAAGTCCATGGATCTTTTCCACAATAATCCTGGGCTAAGCATGACTGTTCCCAATGGGGTGAATCCATGGCACCGTATGTATGAATATATAAATTTGAATCCAAAGAGTGTATCCAAGACATTCTAATATATGGGATAGAGTCAAGTAAATCTTTAGTACAATGCTAAGGCATTCACATAATAATAAAAGGACTAGATTCTGTGGTGAGTATCTTCCACAGAAACCATCTCAATGAACCGGAATTAAGACCTTTGAGTGCTTAAGGCATTCCCTTGAGAATCCAAGGTGGACTCAAGTCCGACCATTCCTATAAATATGAAAAGGGTCCACATGAAATAGGCACCTTATACCTTTCATTTATATACACATTTCATCATAGTCCATGTAATATTCATTCCAAATACAATTCATTAGGTTCATTCCATTACCTTTCATTATACGTGACAAGGTGAATTAAGGAGATGCAACAAATTAAAAATTTAGATTAATTATAAAGGATAATTCCAAGTGATATCTATAAATATACTTTCCATATAATTCATTAAGGATTTTTTTTATTATGATGAAAACTTACCTTATCAAAGGTCAAGTCAAACGCACCCGAACGGTGTCTTAGGTAAACCCAACATGGGCCACTAAAGGTATAACAAATAACAAACCCTACTTGGGGTGGTTAACACTGAGGTCATAACCACTAATGATGTCAAGAGGTGTCATTAAGATCTAGAATATGACATAGACAACTTAAAATAAAAAAGAAAAATTTTAAGGAGAAACACTAGGTGAAACAGGCGTGCACATAATGGAAACAGTTTATAAAACAACGATACTTTGGGGGAAAAGTTACAAACCACCTACCTTATACCATTAGTAGACAACTCATCCAATATCGACCCTTGGTTTTTTTTAGATCAAAAGAAAATAGTATAATTGATGAACACCCTAAAAATAGGGCATATGAACTTGCACCAAAATAGCATCATTGGTAGGATGAAGAATGAAAAAAGGAGCTTAAGGAGTGGAGAGCTTACCGATGGCTATCTAACATGACAGACATATCTTGATTCAGAGGTCAGATGAAGAAATGGGATCAAAGCATAGGTGAGGAAGCTTGAGGATGATTCAATGGGATAAAATAGAGGGTGTTGTATACTAAAGGAAGAAATAGGAAAGAGGGAGGTGAATTATAAAGAGTGAGGGTAAAAAAGGTAAAAACACCCAACTTTTAAGGGGCACACAATTTGGCCACACGGTTAGCAAAACCGTGCACTAGCTACTATCCAATGATAATGGATGACATGGTTGGGGAGCACGGTTTGTCCAACCGTGCTCTACCTGTGCGTCCCCATCTATATAGGGAACACACCCCGCACAGACTGCAGTGCATGGTTAGACAAACTATGCACAGCTTGTGCTCCCCCCTTTGTGGAGTACTGTAGCACCCAACATAGTTTTTCTAACCATACAAAATAGTTGTTTCCCCCAAAATTAAGGGCTCCAAGCTCTAAAAAAATCCACAAACACCCTCGTTTCCTCTATAATCTTACTAGGAAGGATACAACCAAGGAATTAAGTTGAAATTAAAAAGTTCCACACCTTGTAGAAAATCCAGATTCTTATAGAATGAAATTAAAAAATTATAAATAATTATTAAACATCAATTCCAATACCTTGTATGATCTGATAATGATGGAATTTTGGAGAATAATTAATAACAACACTACTATTACGAAAATTGATAATAACTAACTAGTTTAAAATGATCAATATTACTCATATCGAATATTGAAAATTGATAATAACTAACTAATATACATATAGGGGGTAATGAATGATATGTTTTAGGATAATAAATACATATGTAAACCAACCATTTTTCTAAGTTGGTTCATTTTTTTTTCTATAGGGGGTAATGAATGATATGTTTTAGGATAATAAATACATATAAGTATTTCATCTTGATAAATAGTTTCATGTATATGTGTTGAATATCACCACTTATGATGAAGTGTTCAAAATTGATTTTATGAAATAAATTGATTTGGAGGGAAATGTAGGTTTTTTAGGTTTTATATTTCACCTAATGGTATTTCTAGTGTCACACATGGGAAGAAGAGGAAGTGTGAGGATAGTAACAATGAAAATGGGGGAAGTTCTTAGCAGTGGTATTTCTCTACTCCATCTATAATGGATAACACCATACCCTTGACTTGATATTAGTTTGGAAATGTAAGACACACATGATGTTTTCCCCTCACATATGAATAAATACAATTCATGTTGTTATAAATTTCATGTACATATATTATGACAGGTATTGTTTATGCTTCAATACTGTTAGGGATTATTATCTCCAAAGTACACTATGATGTAGTGAGAAGATTCAAAGTCAAAAGGGATCCAACCAAAAGAATCTAGAGTAATGAAATTTCATGCATTAGAGGAGTTTTCAGTGGAAGGTGATGCAGGCTTGACTATAGTTATAGGTACTATTTTTGAGGAATCTTACTTAACAATTTATCTATTTAATATAGGTGCCTCATATGCCTTTATATATTCCCATTTTGTAGGTGTGTTGAAACTTTTGACAGAGATCATATCATATGTTATGTGTAGAGCCCTTGACCTTAGTAGCCTAGAGCTGGTGTCTACTTTATTACATTGGAATAAGATACAAGTAATCGTATACTTAAGGACTGAATTGTTTAATAGTCTTATTAAAATAGATATATACATGATTCCCACATTACAATTTAAAATAAAAATTGTAACATGATTTTTTTGAGAATAAAATTATTCCCTCTAGAATATCCTTACACATCAATCATAATAAACTTCATGGAATCCTTGGGAAAGGAAACAAAATAAGTGTGAGCTAAAATTCTTAGTAAGGGTTAAGAATAGTGGAAGCTATCATGAAACAATAAATAATAATCAATATGTCAAGGTAAACAACTAAACACACATTCTATTTAATCAATAACTTGGTTATCATAATTAGATAATTCATAATCAATATGAGAAGGTAAATAACAGAAAACATATTCCATTTAATTAATAAAATGAGAATGAAATTAATCTAGAGATAATATAATTAAAAAAATATCATGGATAATAAGATAATGTATAATCAATATGGAAAGTTAAATAACTGAAAACACATACCATTTAATCAATAAACTGAAAATAAAATGAATCTAGAGATAATATAATTGTAAAAATTTCCTGTATAATAATAACTGAATTGTTAATGAAGTAAATTAATAATTATTAAATGCCATGATATCAGGAATTATGATACCTCTAACATCAATACCTTTCATAATACTGTTTAAAACTATAGGTATAATCACATTTAATTCTAGCTTACCGATTCACTTAATGAGACTGCTGATACATCGAGGGGATAAATAATTCCAAGCCCCACCCATTACTATAGGTCCAAATCATTCCTCACATATCAAATAATCGATTTAATTCTTAAACAATGTACCTTATCATCAAATATCCCTATTGAGTAAAGAATATGGATTTATTAATATTTCCCCATATAAAAAATAACTTTAAATATAGAACACCAAATGTAGAAATGATATATGTTTTAAGAAACATACATATACATGATAAATAATATTGATATTTAGGGTAAATTTAATATTCAATGATCATAGAAAAGTGAATATTTCGAGGGAAAGTTAATAAATACAAAAATAAATCAAGGAAGTGAGTTTAAATACTATCATTGGTCACAATAATCCTATAGAATCTAGAGGAAGAATAAGGATAATACTGATACAAAATATCCCTAGTGGAGTATATGTAAAATAATTTCCTGTTTTCATTGAAAAATTGAATTTCAATAAAAGATATTAAAAAACATTCTTGGGTAAAATATACTTTTTGTTTTGAAAATAACCTTTTCAAATTAAAAGTTCATAAAAAATATTGAAAATAAATTTATTTGAAAATAATATTTGAAAAATATAAAGGATTTTTTAAATAATTGAGTGGTTTTAATGGTATAAAACTCTATATATTCCATGTACATTAAAACAAATATACCTTTAACATTTTCAATAAAATCCAAATATACCATGTTTTGAAAATGACATGATGATTACTTTCAAAATTGTTTGTAAAAATTATAAATGGGGAAAAATTTCTTTAATAACTAATTTTTAAAAGGTTAAAAAATTTATGAAATCACTTTTTGGAAACATGGTTTTTGAAGAAAACATTTTTCTGAATGAAGAGATAATTGAAATAAAATTTTATTAAAAAATATTTATTGAATATTAAGTACCAAAGGGTTGAAAAAATGGAACTATTATGTGAAAATATCATGAATAAATATAGGATAATAAAACTAAATGGGTTTATTATAAAATTATCAAATAATTTTCTTCAAGTGAAATTCAAGAATAAATAATCTCGAGTATAATTAAATTGTGAAATAAACCCTTACAATGATCATAACATTGAAGTGAGAGTAAATAAATGAATAAATTAAGTTTTTAAAATGTAATTAAACATAAAAAAAGTGAAAATAAAACATAACATATTCAAAATTCATTCACACATAATCATATAATATCAAATACAACTAAGAAGTAATATAACCCACTGAAAAGAAATTTAGTTGTTAAATTCTTTAACCCTTGGTAAATTTTCAAGTCAAATCCCCTTGGATGAAAGAATTCAAATTGAAACTTAAAATACCATGAAATATGAATTATTCATGATATTACATATAAAAGGGGTAGTATATACAATATATAATATAAATTAGGTGGATATCATTATAATGTTCCTTAATAAATAGAAATTGAGATGAAGTCCCTTACCTCACGCTTCCTTTTGGTTAAATGTGATTTAACCTACTATATTGCATTTTTAAAAATTTTAATAACTTATAAAAAACCATAATAATATTTATAATATCATAAATGATCCTTTTATAACACCTTATCATACATTTTTTAATAATCCTTATTTATTTTTATTGTTTTGGGTGATAATTTCCTAGTTTTATCATTCTTATTTTATCATGAAAGTTCCAGTTCATGTGTATATTATATAGTTCCATCATATAAATAATAATAATGATGAAATAATTATCATATTAATATTTCAATTATACTTTTAAGATCAATCCTGAATAATGGTTTGGAAAATTGATGTACATTACGCTCATGAAGATGGCAGACCATACGTACACATGAGTAACGTTTCCATTTTTCAAAAATCATTATAGAAAGGTGGTAAGTGATATTTTATCTTTAAATAATGATCATAATATCATAATTTTTATATTATTTCATTAAATATACACACACACACACATATATATATATATCATCCATGTGGTGTGTTTATGAAAATAGAGTCACATCACTTCATGAAGTATGTAGTCCACACATACATGAACAATGTTTTCATCTTTAAATGAGTGAAAAGGAGAGAATTAAAATAAAATATTATATTTTAAGAATGATAAATATTTCATGAGTATCATAATTATGTCATTTATATCGCATACATCTATTAACTATATCCTTACTGCCTTCCATGCAAAGTGTTAAAGAAAAAACGAATCACATCGCTTTGTGAGGTTGTAGTCTGCCGTACACACGAGCGACATTATCATATCCCTAATGGAATGAAATATTAAAAGGTATATATTATATAATGAATAAATAGGTATAATTATGTTATAAATATCATATATATACTATAAATTCATCATCAAATCCAACCTTTAGATGTGTTAATGGAAAAACTAATGACATCAGTTCGTGAGACGATAGTCTACCATACACACAAATGATGATTTCGTAACCCATTTGATGGAAGTAGGGATAGTTGTAGATCATGAAATTAAAAAAAAATTATATTATAATAAATATAATGATGGTTTTTATATCATCATCATTTAATAATAATTTAAAGAGGTAGATGAATAAAAAAAATAAAAATTCTTGTTAAAGAACATTACCTATTCTTCATGTAACCTCATTAGGTTTGAAACAAAATCCTTTCTACATTGGATTGATGAAAAACACAAGGATTCCAGGATGAGGGAATAAAATTTTGGAAGATATTTGTGTAGATATTTTCCAATCCAAAAGGATTTTGTTGTGTGAATAAGATATGATAGGGGGTGTATTTTTATAAGTGATGTTAGTGGGACACTTGTAATTTTTGAAAAGAAAAAATGTAACCACATTTTTATATTCCAAAAGAGTCTAAAATGGATTAATAGAGATACATAGACATTGTAGGGTCAAAATGGGGCCATAAAATATATTTTATACAAAAGTTTAGGTTAGTTTAACCATTATCTTTTGAGTCCAACCCCTAATAAATCTAGTTTTTTTTAACCACAATAAATAATTTTTAATGTCTTCACTATTAATTTTGGTACAAAATTATGTTGAACGTGATAGAAAATAAAAATTACTTTTATTAAGAATATGGAATCATTTTTTCAAAATTAAATTCACATAAGTGGAAAAATTTAATTTGAAATTAATCACGTAGACGAGACGAGATAGCGGATTTTCTAAGAGAAAATGTTCAAAATTTTACAATGTTTGTATTTCCAAATTCAATATGAAAAATATTAAAATGATCTAAATGGGATTAATATATATAATTTAACTAATTTTACTTTTAAAACAATTCAATATATAATTTTACTTTATAAATGTTGAGTCAATAAGTTTTCTTATGAATTTTCCATTTCTCTATGTTTTAAAAATCACAAACACTTTATCTTAAGGAAAATTTTATTTTCATAAGGAAAATTTCCATTATCTAAGGAAATTTTTATCTTTACCTTTGTTTTCATTATTCATTTTATAATCCCTTTAAATATAACTCTTTTTAAAACTAAATTTAAAATTTGGTTTTCACATCTAAAACCTCGGTATCTTATAATTACTTGGATATAGAGTATTCTATTTTCAGGTTCTGAATTATATGAAATTCAGGTTCTGAATTATCTAAAATTCAGGTTCTGAATTCTCTAAAATTCGGGTTCTGAATTCTCTGAAATTCAGGTTTTGAATTCTCTGAAATTCTGGTTCTGAATTCTCTGAAATTCAAGTTCCGAATTATTTAAAATTTAGACTCCAAATTCCTCAGAATTCAGACTCAAAATTCCTCATAATTTAAAATCTGAATTCCTTTGAATTCAGACTCCAAATTCCTCAAAATTATGACTTAAAATTCCTTATAATTTAGACTCTGAATTCCTCAGAATTTAGACTCCCAATTCCTCAAAATTCATATTCTGAATTCATTAGAATTCAGACCCTGAAATCTATAGAATTAAAATTCCAAATTCTTTGTAAAATAGAATTCTAATATCCATATCTTATAGACTCTGAATGTTTCTTTGGTTAGACGCCGAACTATATTTTTTCCTTATACTTTGAAAAATATATTTGGTTAAGATTATTTATTTTACTCACACTTGTTATGAAACAATTTCATACAATCTGTTTCCAACTAACCGTTGTTTAAGCGACACATGTATAGGTCCCTCCAAGATTTAAGAAAAAATATGACCGTTAGAGGAGGGATCCAACCATTGGAGAAGTGCCTATAAATATGAGCTCATTAGAATGAGTTCAATACCATTTGATCACTCTAGATATTGCACGCTGTTGAATTGATTTCTAGAGAGAGAGACTCATGCTTTGTGCATACAGAACATCTTTTTTAGCTTGCTTCGTGCGACTCCAATTGTTGTTAAGTACAATCGAGGGATTTTGGGGATAGTAATACAAAGATGTTGACTACCTTGAATTTCAAGGGCTTGCGAGGATAACAAGACAAATTCTGATATTCCTATCGAGGGCTTACCCTGGTTTGGGTAAGACAAAATTTTTTGAAAGTATAAATCAAGGGACCTTTATCCAAGTTTGTTGGATACCCTACTCTTTGGGTTAAAATATTTCATAATTTTTAATTGTTTTGTTTCAAGTTTATTTTCGCTTCATTTTGATAAAGTAATAAATTATAACCTTCTTATACTTTCTTGTAATTTTGTATACTCTAATAATTAAGATTCTATACTCTTTATGGTAGAATGTTTTCCTTGTAAACATTCCTTAAGTTTCATTTCTGGAACCATATTTCCGGAACCTAGAAAGTTTGTTTTGTTGAACTAAAAGAGGTCTTGTGAATTTACCTTGTTTAAATTTGTTAAACATAGTTTTCCTTAAAGTTAAAAATGGAAGTTTTTAAACTTACAATTCACTCACATCTTGTAATTGAGCATCTACATTCATATTTTGATCTTACAGTTGGTATCAGAGCAAGGTATCTAAAATACTTATATTCAAAAATAAGTTTTATTTCTCAAGTTTTCATTATTCTAGATTATTCTTACTTAATTTCTCCTTGATTAAGTTTTTCTTAGGTATTTTTATCTTTGTTTACAAACTTTTACTATTAACAAGTTTCTGTGGAAAGATATCTTTTAGAATGGCAGGAATGAATATCGGTTCGATTGATAATATAAATCCTACTAGACAACCTATATTTGATGGAAATGATTATGAGTATTAGAGATATCATATGAAGACTTTTTTTATTAATACTTGAGTGGAAAAATTTTTCATGCTTACTGGAGATTACAAAATTCCCGAAAAGAAAGTAAAAAACTTTACCAAACAAGAAAAGTCAGAATATCAACTAAACTAAAAGGTAAATAATATTTTGTTGTATTCCATGAATATGAATATATATAGTCATATTTCTTCATGTGAACCATAAAATTTTATTTGGAATAAATTGGAAGTTACACATTTTGGTACATCCGAAGTCATAGAGACCAGAAGAGCTATGATTAAAGCAGAATATCATAGATTTCTATTTCCTTATGGAGAACCAGTATGCAAGGTACATTAATGATTTATGAAAATTGTTAATAGTCTACAATATTTGGGTGAGAAATTTATAGATTATGAAGATCTTGTAAACAATATTATTGATATTATTCCTAATGATTGGGAATCCAAAAGAACAACTATTGATGAGAATAGGAAAGTATCCCAAATTACTCTTGATGAGATTTTTGGAACTCTTCTTCAACATGAGACAAGAATTAAAAGATATGCTGATATGAATAAGAAGAAGAATGGAAATGGAATTGTAGCCTTTACTACTACTAAATCCAAGACTCCTGAAAGAGTTACAAGATCCAAGTTTAAGAAAGTTACTATTTTATCTGAATCTAGTGAAAGTGAACATTCTGATAATGAGATAGCTAATATTTCTCTAAGGATGAACAATATAGTTGGAAAGAAATACTTTCAGTATAGATATAATAAGAAAGAAAGAAAAGACAAGAAAGAGTCGGAAGTCACTTGCTATGAATGCAAAATAACAGGGCATATAATGCCAGATTGTCCTATGCTTAAGAAAAAGGATAGAAAAGAAAAGAATTCTGAGAGGAATAGAAAGAAGTATTACAAGGAAAAATCTAAGAAAGTTTTGAAATCCAATGAAACCTGGAGTGCTAGTGGTGCTGATTCTTCAGATGAATCCTTAGAGTATGAATCTTCTAGTCAGAGGAATCTTGGTCTAATAGCCAGACTACCAATTGAAAATCATTGTCTAATGGACAAGGTAAGCAATGATGAATCTATTACAAATGTGACTTTGAATGAAAATTATACTAATGATAAACATTATGAATCTTCATATGATAAATCCTCCTCATTAGAAGATAATACTTTACCTACTTATAAAGAAGTATCTAGGTTTTCTAAACTTCTTGAGAATGAAAATTCTAAACTCAAGAAAAAAATTTATAAATAAAATTCTTGAATTTCTATTCTAACTAAATAAGTATCTGATCTTTTGAAAGATATTTATAAGAAAAATTTTGATTTTAAAATTATTTCTAAAAACCTTGAGGAAGATAGTTTTGAAAAGGATAAAATTTATAAGGATCTTGAAAATGTAATTTCTAAGAAAAATATTTTAGAGGATAAATCTAGTTTTAAAACTAATGTTTTTGAGGATAAAAACTTGGTTATAAAAATAAAGTCAGAAATATTTTCTTTGAGAAAGTGTCTGTCAAACTTTAGAACTGGTAAGGAAAACTTTGACAAGATGTATTCCCAAATTCAACCTATAAGGAATCGTTCAGGATTTGGTTATACCTATTCTAAACCAGTTTTCAATAATCACTATTTTGTTCCCCAAAGTGATCCATTTTTTACTAAATATTAGTTTGGTGGATATTGGGTGAAAAATTGTTCTTTAAACAAAAATCAGTCTTTAGGTTTTCATAAAGCTTATTTTTCTAAGAAAATGTGGATACCTAAAATCTTGCTTTCTAAAATTTCTAGATCCAAGAAAGTTTGGGTTCTGAAAGACTATTTTTTTTATTTTCAAGAAAACAAATAAAGTACCAACAAAAATACATGGTACATTGATAGTGGATGTCCCAAAATATGACTGGTAACAAAAACTTCTTTGAAAATATTATCAAGACAAAATTATAAAAAGTAACTTTTGGAGATAATGCTCAGGGAGAAATTGTTGGTATAGGTAACATTGTTCTTCTTCGAAAAACTTTAATTTCAAATGTTTTATTTGTTAAGGGTCTTAAGCACAACTTCATTAGTATAAGTCAATCATGTTATAAAGGTTACCTTGTGAATTTTAGGAATGATAAATTCTTAGTACAGAATTCCAAGGAAGAGTTTATTCTTTCTTCCCATAGGTAATAGAATGTATACACACTAAACTTATAAGACCTTAAGAACCAATATCTATCTTTCCTTAGTGAAATAGAAGATCAATCTTGGTTATGGAAGAGAAGGTTAGAACACTGTAGCCTTAGTAACCTATGTAAACTCTCAAAGAAAAGACTAGTTAAGGATCTACTGGATCATAGCTTTGATTCTTCAAAAGTTTGTGATCCTTGTTAATTTGTAAAGAAACATAAATCTAGTTTTAAATCAATTGGTGAAGTCTCAACTTCTGATGCATTACAACTAGTAAATATGGATCTTTTTGGTCCAATACAAACTGGAAGCATTAGAGGAAAATATTATGTATTTTTCTTAGTTGATGATTACACTAGATTTATGTGGGTTTATTTTCTAAAAAATAGTTCTAAAGCTTTTTCTTATTTCAAAATTTTTAGAACCCAAGTTAAAAATGAGAAAAACCTTCCATTGGTAACTGTTTATAGTGACCATGGAGAAGAATTTCAAAATTCTGATTTTGAAACTTTTTGTAGTAAAAAAGGCATTACTCATAACTTCTCAGCACCAAGAACTCCTCAACAGAATAGTGTTGTTAAAATAAGAAATCAAAATATTTAAGATATAACTAGAACCATGTTGAGTGAATATTCTATAGCTAAAAACATTGGTATGAAGCTGTAAGTACTACTTTCTATACTATAAATCAAGTTTTGATTAGACATTTTCTTAATAAAACCCCTTACGAATTTTGGAATGGTAGAAAACCCAAACTTTCCTACTTTATAGTATTTGGTTTCAAAGTATTCATTATGAATACTAAAGATAATTTACATAAATTCTCACCCAAATATTATGAAGGAATTTTCTTAGGATACTCCACAACTTATAAGGATTATAGAGTTTTTAATAAAAAAAATTGTACTGTTGAAGGGACAGTACATGTTCAATTTGATGAAACTGATCCTTTTGTTTTTAAACAACCTCAACTTACATCTTCAGACGTGTTTTCAAAAACTGATTATCAACCCTTGATAAAAGATCCTTCTGATAAGGAAAATGTTCAATAAATTATTTCTAAAGAATTTAACCCAGAATATTTCCTACCATATGTTGATGAACTGGCATTACAAAACCCAAATCAGTTGTTTCTTAAGAATCATCCCAGTGATAGTATCATTGGTGATGTAAATCAACCTATAAGGACTAGAAGTTCCCTAAGAAATGAATTAGAACTTCTAGAATTCCTTTCCCAATTAGAACCAAAAATCACTAATGAAGCTTTAGGTGATGATGATTGGATTAAAACCATGCAATATGAGATAAATTAATTCGAAAGAAACAAAGTCTGGACCTTGGTTGAAAGACCTAAGTAAACTTCTGTTATTGGAGTTAAATGGGTCTTCAAAAAAAAGTGTGGTGAAAATGGAAAAATTGTGAGAAATAAATCTAGATTAGTTGCTAAACTCTATAATCAAAAAGAAGGAGTAGACTATAAATAAACCTATGCTCTAGTAGCTAGACTTTAATTTATTTGTATTTTACTTTCCTTTGTAGCATTATTTAATTTCAAACTTTTTTAAATGGATGTAAAATGTGATTTCCTTAACAGATATGTTCAAGAGGAAGTTTTTGTTGAACAACCTCATGGTTTAAAAGACATAAAACATCCTGAACATGTTTTCAAACTTACCAAAGCTTTATATGGACTTAATCAAGCTTCTAGAGCATGGTATGATAGACTTAAATGATTTTTGTTACAAAACAATTATGTTAAGGGAACTGCTGATCTAACTCACTTTATAAAGAAAGATAAGAAAAGTATTTTTATTGTTCAAATTTATGTTGATGACATTATATTTGGTTCAATTTAGAAATCTTTAACCAATTCCTTTGTGAATATAATGAAATCTGAGTTTTAAATGAGTAAGATGGGTGAGTTAACATTTTTCCTAAGTTTTCAAATTTCTAAAAAACTAGAAGGAACCTATATATATCAACATAAGTATATTAAATATCTTCTTAAAAAGTATGGATATGAAATCACTAAGAGTATAAGTACTCTCATTGGTACCTCAAATTCTCTTGATCTTGATGAAGATGGGAAACTAGTAGATCAAACATCATTTAGAGGTATGATAGGAAGTTTACTATAATTGACAGCTAGTCATCTAGACTTAATGTTTTCAGTATTATTATGTGCTATATATCAATCTAATCCAAATGAATCTCATTTAAGAGTAGTGAAAATTATTTTTCTCTATTTAAAGGGAACCATGGATTTAGAACTCTTTTATACTTATGTAAATGATGTTATTTTAAAATGTTTTTCAGATGCTAATTTTGGTGGTTGTAGAATGGATAGGAAAATTACATCTAGAAATTTTCATTTATTAGGAGATTCATTAGTTTCTTGGTCATGAAAAAAGAAACACTTAGTATCACTTTCCACTACTTAAGCTGAACATGTAGCAATTAGAAGTTTTTGTGCCCAAGTACACACTCACAGATTATGGCATAAGTTTTACCAAAACACAGATATTTTGTGATAACACTAGTTCCATTTCTCTAAGTAAAAACCATTCACATCACTCTCGTGAAAAACACATAGATATTAGGCATCACTTTCTTAGATATCACAAAAAAATATATCATTCTTCAATTTATTGGAACATAATATTAACTTACTGATATTTTCACAAAAATATTTACCCTCTGATAGATTTTAATACATTAAACATAATATAGGAATGATAATAGTAAGGTAATATTCCATATTAAATTTTTTTTGAAACACATCTCCTTATAGTAAGAAACACCTTTTCATAGGGGGAGAACATTTTTTATTAATCAATTTTTTCATAATAATTTTTTTCATAATCAAAATTTTTGTAATCAAAATTTTTTAATCAAAATTTTTGTAATCAAAATTTTTTAATTTTTTTAGTTAATTTCTTTTTCCATCAAATTTTTGTAATCAAGAAAGTTTTCTGGAATTTCAAATTTCTCAAGAAGAATATTTTTCTTTACTGATAATTTTCCTAGCAATCTAAAAGGTATGTTTCCTTACTTAAGTTTTCATAATAATTTTTTTTCTTTTAGGTATTTTCCTCTTGTTTTAAGAAAATTTTTCGAATTCACTTTCCTTAAATATGAATTTTTATCTTAAAAACCTCAAAAGATTAGAACCTACCAAATTCCTTCTTTGGTTATAACCTCAATCGTTAGATCTGATCAAGAGAGTTTCCACCATTAGATCTTTTTGTGAAGATAAACCATCATCTCAAATGTCTATATAAAGGCCCCTGATGGTTGTCCCATATTGGTTAACAAGATTTGGTGTGCTGAAACTCTATTGCTTTACTTAAGGTCTGTTTTGAATTTCATGGTTTTCCCAATTTTGAATGTCTTTGGAAGATTCTCCTCAGAAACAAATTTCATTAGTTAAGTAAATTTATGAATGAAAGATCTACAGAGAAAGGTTAGTATATCTGATGTTATTTTCTAAGTATTCTTCTATTATTTCGAAGAATATCAAGTTGAATGGCTGAGAAATCTTGTGCGTATCTAAACGGAAGGCACATAATCCAGTTTATCGAGAGTTGCTGGTAGAATTATATGAGACCATAAGTTTATTTAATAAAGGGGGGAGAGAAAAATTGTTTTTTAAGAGTTATGAAAAAAACTATTCCATTTCCTATAGTAAGACTGCAAACTTAATTAGAATTCCGTATGAGGGTAAAGATGAGTTCTATACCCACAAGCTACCAAATATATCAGGTTCTTTTGATAAGTAGAAGGCTTTTGAGTGCCTTGGTTTGAAAGAAGTGAAGACTCCAAAGATTTTTAATCTCTCTATAGATTTCTGGATTCTTGAGTTATGGGTTCAGGGTTTTATCATTCCGAGAAATGGAGACAAGGAATCCTTAAAGAAGAGTAATATCTATATTCTGGATTTTTTGGTGAACCTCAGGAAGATTAATTTGGTGAAGTATGTCTTGATTACAATCATGAATATCAAGAATGGGACTCTCTAATTGAAAATAATTATGTACCTAGTAATTCTTTCCAAGATCATAGTTTTTTGTCTAGAATCATTCAAAATCCTATGCAGTTCTAAGACAAGGAATTTTAAGGTTATGTTTCTTAGTGATGATACCTTGAGAAGGATGAAGGTTGGATTCAATAGTGAATCTAGAGAATTATATGATTTATCTGAATCTGAAATCAAATCTTTTTTAAAGAAATAGGAAGTGGCTGAGACTTATAAGAAAGGTGGGAAGAAGAGAAAGGTGAAGGAACTGGAAGTGAAAGAAAAAACTTCTACAGTTTAGAAAACCCAATATGCACCTCCAAAACCTAAGAAGCAAAAGACCTATCCAGATGAAGTGGTTTCCAAGTGGAGAGAAGATAAGAAGAATATTAAGGAAGGGGATCCTAGTTTTGTCTTGGACCCTAATGAAGCAAAATACTTAAATATTAAGGTTGTTGAGGAGTATGAGAAGAAAGAAAAAGAGAAGAAGCAAAAGAAGAAAATGTCTAAAACTAAGATTGTTCAATCTCTTCTCAAGGCTGCTAAGAAATATTTTGAACAAGTCCAGGTACTAGATTCGTTTCTGCAAGAATCACTTCGAGTGACTCCAGGAAAGAAAATGGTGATTCCAAAATTAGAAGAAGATAAAGAAATAGTTCAGGAAGAGGAATTCGAAGGAGAAGAACATGAAGGAAGTGATGATATAGATGATATGATAAGACAAGTGGAATAATATCATGAGAATGAGAGTCCTTATGAAAAAGTGTCAATCCGAACTTCTCAGGCTGAATTAACCAAAATTATTTCTCAAGGAAAAGAGTATGAAGAGCATGAATAAGTGAATAAACCATCTGATGATGAAAGAAATAACCATGACTTCGTTCAACCATAGGATCTAGTGTCAAATGATGAAAAAGAAAAAGTTGAGGAAATAAAATAGTTTAAATATCAGATAGTGAACATGAATCGAAAAAAGTAGGAGAGATCATTATGAGAATTGATAAGGGAAAATAGGTGTTGGTTGATACACTGAGGAAAGCTATGGTGGAAAAGAAAGATGTTGGTGGTTCATCAAAGATAAAAACTAAAGAGATAGAGAAAGAATCCTCGCCAACCATATAATATGATTTGGAATCATCCTCTCTAAGACATTAATTTGTGGTCCAATCATTGAATAAGTTGGTTGATACCATTCCTTTGTTTCTGAGTATAGACTTCAGGTGCCAGATGATTCAACAATCATTTAATCAGAAATCAGATTCTGTTTCCATGCTTATGGATAAATCCATTAAGCTTGAATCCAATTTCAAAACCTTCTAAATTGGGTATGATGCTCATAGAAGGTAATGTAAGGAAATCACAAAGTTTTCAAGGAAGACAATTGAATAACTAAGAATATTTGATTAATTTCAAGATAATATGAAGGATGATTTTGATATCGAAGATGTTAAGATCAAAGACCTCACTTTAAGTTTCAATGAGAAGCTCAATATTGAACTGACAACTCGGAACCAGGAAGACAAAGACTTGAATGGGAAGATTAATTCTATGGATTGGAATATGAAAAGGGAAATATATATTAAAATTAAGTTCGAAGAAAAGATATGTAAACAAGAAGATATTTTGAAGACTCAAGAAGAAATTCTCAAGGATCAGGAAGAAAAGATCAAAGATCTTGATAAGAAAAATGAGGATCAGGATCAGCTAATCAAGCATTTTGAAGAGGATCATAAGGAGCTTAAGAAGATGAAAACCATCATCAAGAAGTAAATGCCGAAGGAAAAATAAGGATGATTTTTTTTCTAACTCCGATATTTTGTTGTATTTCCTTCCTTGTACAATTTCTTTTATTCGTAATGAAATTTTGGTTGTTCTTCCTATGTTATTTTCTATAGTACTAATATTTCAGGTACCATATTTTTTTACATTATCTTTATTAATTTTTAAAAATCACAAAGGGGGAGAAAGGAATGATAAAAAGAATACTAAGTATATACGAGAATTCCCTAAGTAAGGGGGAGTCTATCTAAGGGGGAGTTTATACAAGAAAAAGCAAAATATCATTAAGGAAGTCAAGAATACGATCCTTAGGGATTTCAAAACCTAAGTAAGATTTATTTGTATTCACCATAATCCATAAGTAAAGGGAGATAAATTTTCTTTTTTAAGTTCATAAAGAAAAATTATAAGTCCTTATATTATTTTTTGTAAGGATGTTTGTGATTTCCAAAAAGGGGGAGATTGTTGAGTCAATAAGGTTTACTTATGACTTTTCTATTTATCTATGTTTTTAAAATCACAAGAACTTTATCTTAAGGAAAATTTTATTTTACCTAAGGATTATTTTCATATGAAAAATTTCCATTATCTAAGTAATTTTTTATCTTTACCTTTTTTTTCATTGTTTATTTTATAATCCCTTTAAATCTGACTCTTTTTATTACTAAATTTAAAATTCGGTTTTCACATATAAAACCTAAATATCTTATAATTCCTTGAATATAGAGTATTCTATTTTCAGGTTCTAAATTCTCTAAAATTCAGTTTCTGAATCCTCTAAAATTCAAGTTCCTAATTCTCTGAAATTCAGGTTCCAAATTCTCTGAAATTCAGACTCCAAATTCCTCAAAATTCAGACTCTGAATTCCTCAGAATTCAGACTCTAAATTCCTCAGAATTTAGATTCTGAATTCATTGGAATTCATAATCTCAAATCTATAGAGTTCAGATTCTAAATTCTTTGTAAAACAGAATCTGAATATCCATATCTTATAGACTCCTAATGCTTATTTTGTTAGAATCCGAACTCTATTTTTTCCTTAGACTCTGAAAAATATATTTGGTTAAGATTATTCATTTTACTCACACTTTTTATGAAATGGTGTTGTAAAATATGATTCTAATTAACCATTTTTTGAGTGACATATATATATGTCCCTTCGAGATTCACGGAAAAACATGACCATTGGAGGAGGGAGCCGACCGTTGGAGAAGTGCCTATAAACAGGAGATCATTAGAACGACCTCAATATTGATTGATCACTATAGAGATTGCATGTTGTTGAAGTGATTTATAGAGAGAGACTGTCATGATTTTTGCATACTAAAAATCTTTTTCATCTTGCTTTGTGCGACTCTGATTGTTATTGAGTACAATCGAGGGCTTCCAGGGATAAGAAGATAAAGGTGCTGACTACCTTGAAGTTCAAGGGCTTGTAGGGATAGAAAGACATATTTTGATATTCCTATCGAGGGCTTACCCTGGTGTGGGTAATACAAGCTTTATTGAAATTATAAATCAAGGGACCTTTATCGAATGTTGTTGGATACCCTACTCTTTGGGTTAAAAGATTTAATACTTGTTACTTGTTATGTTTCAAGTTTATTTCCACTGAGTTTTGATAAAAAAATAAATTATAAACTTCTTATACTTTCTTGTACTTTTTTATAATCTGATAAGTAAGATTCTATGCGCTTTAAGGTAAAATATTTTCCTTGTAAAATTTTCTTAAGTTTCATTTTTGGAACCATATTTATAAAACCTGGAAAGTTTTCTTTGTAGAACTAAAAGAGGTCTTGTGAATTTACCTTGTTTAACTTTGTGAAACATAGTTTTCATTAAGGTTAAAAACGAATTTTTTTAAACTTACAATTCACCCCCATATTGTAATTGAGAATCTACATTAATATTTTGATCCTACAATAAATAATTTAACTTAAAAGGAAATTTTCAATGAAAATTAAGTATTTTTCACTATTTATTAGAAAAAGAAATATTTCAAAAAAATTTGAAAAGTTAAATATTATATAATTTTGATATTATTATTTCAAAAATTAATTTTATTTTTTTGAATAAATTTTCTAAATGTGGTAAAAATTAATTTTAAATTATGTGCGCAAAGAGCGCCTAAACCATCTTTTATAAAAATATGGTCTTTTTAGAAAACATTTATTTTTTATTTTAAAGGATTATTATTTTATTTCTAATTAATAGATAACCAAAATTTTCATAATTTAGCAAGTACTATTTATACTCAATAATTTAATGGCTAGGTTATAATTTTTTACTATATTGCATTTCATTTAGGTTATGTGTTGCATGTTCTATAAGTTATCAAAGAGATTAAATTTGAAGAAATATATTTCATGGGTTGTTTATACTTAGAGTTTCATTTCACATAAACTACTAAATAAAAGTTTCTTATTTTATAATTAAAGGGTTTTATATTGTTCCCAACATAAATAAATTGTATCCTCACAATTTAAACTTTATCTCAGTAATCTAGGGTTTGGAATTTGGAAATAAAAATATTGAAAAGCCCACATCATAAAAGGATAAATAAAATATCCTCTTAATAAGAGATAAAGAGAAGTAATAAAGTTCATATGGAATAGCACATAACTGGGTTACTACAAAGGAGAACAATTGTGGAATGTGATTATATGGAGATGGAAGAAAGGTATAAATAATTATAGGGAGTGATATAGGTTATAAATCTCATGAAAGTTAGTGAGCAATGGATAGTTTAGGACCTCAAAAACATAAATATTTGATGATTTAAAAGACAATATGATTAATCAAATATGAATAAAATAAGATGATTTTTTTAAATATATTTTCTCTAAAGTTGAATAATTCTTTTACTGTTAAAGAATATAAGGAAATATATTTACATGATACGATTCTAATTCATAAGCATAATTTCATCCTTTGTTTTTCTTAGGTAAATTTACGATTCATCGCTTACTCCAATAAATAAATATCCCAAAATTATTTTTGATGCTCGAATCACTAAAATTCAATTTTAATGGATCATAAGATCCATAAAAGAGTGATATGTATTTCAGTTTATATCTAACTATTTTCCAAAACTAATATAGTTAGCACTAGTTATCCAATATAATAAAATAATATGAAAACCACAATAGTAAAACTACTGGTTCATCATTAATATTTATGTTTCAAATCATTTAACTAATGAAATATTTACTAGGATAAAATATAGGATAGTGGTTGGCATTAAACTCTTATCATACTTCAATTTTGGGTTCAAGACCCAGTGACTTGGAATATGTGATGGGTTGTCACCTAAAATATGGTTTATAATTTTTCTAAAACTATATTAATATAATTCCTAAAACATTCCAAAAAAATATTATGGACATAAAATTAATCAATAAATCACCTTTTTACTAAGGTTTTCAATACAACTTAATTTTTTTCACAGTCTAATAATCTTATATAACAATTATTACAATTTCATTAATGATTATATTAACCCTAAAGGTTATCAATACCTTAAAAATTATATATATAAAATTTAAAGGCATTATTCTTCAAATAAATTTTCACTAAAACATATACTAAACCAATGGGTTGTATTTTTATAAATTTCTCTCAAAATATCCTTAATCTTGTTATAATCCCATCACATAAAACCTGAAAAGGGTTGTTTAAGACTTTGATATTATGATCAATATTAAACTCATAAAATCATGATGGTATACATAACTTTTATGTTAATGAATACAAATATTATTCTAAAATATAACATAATACTTATATGTTTCATGATTATTATAACTAAAATACCATTGGAAAAATACTTCAACAATTTAATTCTTGAATCAGAATACATAAATAATTTATCCATTTTATTTCAACATAGTTCCTTACTTTATCTATGGGTTAACATTTAAAAGAGTGAATGGACTAGAATATTTCCTAGATTTACCCACATTTAATACAATGAACTATAAATGGATACCTAGGATGAGATTTATTTCCTTCCGTTATACTCTTCATTTTTCCCTTGGCAATTCACTACTTTATTCCCTTATTTTAACACATAATTTTTTTACCATTCCTTTGAGACACCTTCATTTAAATATATGAAACCTTAGGTTTATCCTAGCTTATTCATTACAATCAACTATTCAAATCCTTTATAATGGTTTATAAATAAAATGTTAATTATTCTAGGAATATCCACCAGGAGTGTCAAACCTGGTGTGCAATAATGCCTATTTTTGTACACCAGGTGATGATCAGGTCAATACAAATTCTCCCTTTTCAAAGTAATTACCTTTAAGAACACCTTTGATAGAACCACGTCTACTTTTATTATCTAGATAGGGATAAATTTTTAGGAAAAACCATATAATCTCTTCCTTAACAAAGCATTATTATGTTCTTTTATACTTATCCTCAAACTCTATCATAGGGTTATATTTCGTAATATATGTTTTCATAAATTTAGTTCCCATGGTTCCTAATAAAATTCTTTTGATAAAAATTATAGAGACCCTGACCCCAGTAGCTCATATATAGTTTATACTTTATTATATTATCATATGATATGTGGAATTGCATCTTGAAGGACTGAATAGTTTAGTAGTTTTGGTAAACTAGATACACACATGATTCCCATATTACATTAAAAAAACAATTAAAACATATTTTTTTAGAGTATAACATTATTCCCTATAGAATATCCTTGTAAATCAATCATAGTAAACTTCATGGAATCCTAGGTAAAGGAGATAAAATAAGGGTGATATCAAATTATCATTAAGGGTTAAGTATAGTGTAATCTATCATGAATTAATAAATAATAATCAATATGGGAAGGTAAATAATTAAACATATATTTCATTTAATCAATAACTTGGCTATCATAAGTATATAAATAATAAAAAATATGGAAAGGTAAATAACTAAAAACACATTACATTCAATCAATAAATTGAGAATTAAATTCATATAGAGAAAATATCATTATGAAAATCTAATAGATAATAAGATAAGACATAATTAATATGGCATGGTAAATAACTAAAAAAACAAGCCATTTAATTAATAAAATGACAATGAAATGAATCCAAAGATAATATCATTGTAAAAATATTATGGATAATAATAATTTTATTATTAATTAATTAAATGATTAACTATTAGATTCTATAATCTCAGGCATCCTGATACCTAACTGGAAAGACCTTTCACAAGATGATTTAAAACTATAGGTAGAAACCCATTTAATGATAGCTTATTGATTCACCTCATGAGACTACCAATGCGTCGAGGGGATATATAATTCCTTTCCCCAACCATCACCACTGTAGTTCCAAATAATTCCTTACATATTGAATAATTTATTTAATTCTCAAACAACATTTCTTATAATCAAATATCCATATTGAGTAAAGAATACAGATTTATCAATATTTCACGAGATAAAAAATAACTTTAAATGTAAGACACCATATTTAAAAATGATATTAATTTTAAGAAAAAAAAATAACTATGAAAAATAATTTGGATATTTAGGGGAAATTTAATGTCCAATGATCACATGAAAGTGAATATTTCAAGGGAAAGTTAATGACTATAAAAATGAATCAAGGAAGTGAGTTTCAAAACTATACTTGGTTAAAATAATCATAAATAATCTAGAGTGTGAATAAGGATAACACCATTAAAACATATTCCCAGTAAGGTATATGTAAAATAATGTCATTTTGTCATTGATGAATAAAAATATAATAAAATATCATTAAAAAAATTATTGAGGAAAATATCATTTTCATTTTGAAAATAAACTTTTAAAAATAAATGTTAATAAAAAATTTGGAATATAAATTTCTTGGAAAATATAATTTTAAAATTATAATCAATGTTTTAAATAATTTATTGGTTATAATGGCATAAAATTTTCTACATGCTGAGTACATTAAAAAAATATTCCTTTCACATTTTTGGTAAAATTCAAAAGGGAATTATATTGAAAACAACTTGAATATTACTTTAAAATTCTTATGTAAATAATTAAAATGGGTAAAATTTTCTTTAATAAATCATTTTTAAAATGTTAAAAACATTTTTAGAAAACCTGGTTTTGGAAGAAAATGAATTTTCAAATGAAGAGAGAATTGTACTCGTATTTTATTAAAAAAAAATCTCAAATATTTTAATTAAAAAAGGGTGAACAAATGGTACTATTACTTGAAAATATCAAGAATAACTATAGGAGAAGAAAATTGTATGATTTTATTGTAAAATGATAAAATATTTTCCTTTAACTAAATTTTAGTAATTAATAATCTTGATTAGAATGAGCTTGTGAAATACAATTTTAAATGATCACAACATCAAAGTGAGAGTCAATAAATGAATCAATTATGTGTGTAAAATATAATTACACATAAATAAATTTTAAATACAACATAATATAGTCAATATTAATTTCCATGATAATATTAGAATATCAAAGACAATAAAGAAGTAATATAACCCAATAAAAATAAATTGAGTTATGAAAATATTTACCACTTGGTCATTTTTTCAAGTCAAATCACCTTGGATGAAATACTTAAAATGGAATCTTAAAATACCATTAATTATAAATTATTCACGATATTACATGTTAAATTAGTGGTATATACACCATATAAAATATATTAGGTGAATAAAATTACAATATTTCTCAATGAAGGGAAATTAAGACCAAGTCCTTTACCATAAACTTAATTTTGGTTGAACATGATTTAACCTCATGTATAGTGTTTCTAAACATGTTATTAACATTTTAAAAAACCATATTAATATTTATAATATCATATATGACCCTATTATAACATGTTATCACCCGTTCATTAATAATATTTCATTATTTTTATAGTTTCTGGTGTTAATTGCCTTGTTTTCTCATTCGTGCTTTATCATGAATGTTCTAATTATTGGAAATATTATATAGTTACATCATATAAAAACTAGTAATTATGAAATAATTATCATATTTAAACATAAATTATACTTTTTTAGATAATAATGAAAGTTAGTTTTGAGAAATGAAGTACTTTATGATAATGGAGAGGTAGGCCGTACATACTCATTTGTAATGTTTCATTTTTCAACGATCATTATGGAATGACTGAAAGTAATATTTTATCATTAAAAAATTATAATAATATAATAATTACCATATTATTTATTTAAATATTGTTATATATACCATCATTGTGATGTGGTGATGAAAATAGAGTCACATAACTTTGTGAAGGTGGTAGTCCACATGTACACGAACAATGTTATCATCTTTAAATGAGTGAAAAGGTAAGAAAGAAAATAATATATTATATTTTTATAATTAAAAATGTGTCTTAAATATTATAATTATTTCATGTATATGAAATATATTTATTTACTATATCATTATTAACTTTCATATAAATATTTAGTGAAAAAATGAATCAGATCACTTTGTAAGGCAGTTGTCTGTTGTACACACGAGTGACGTTATAATATCCCCTAAATAATAGAAAGTAAAAAATTTATATATGATATAATTAATCCATAGGTATAATTATGTTATAAATATTATATATATACTATATATCCATCATCATTCCAACTGTGATATGTGGTAATAGAAAAATGAATGACATTAGTTCGTGGGGTTGTAGTCCATCATACACACGAATGATGATTTTAGAACCCATTTTATAGAAGCAAGGATGGTTTTAGGTCATTGCATAAACATAAAAATATCTCATTTTATGTAATATATTTATTTTATTATATAAGTGTGGTTTAATAATAATTTAGGGAGGTGGATAAATAAATAAAATAAAAATACTTGCAAAGAACATTACCTCTTCTTTATGTAACCTCCTAATGTTTGACCCAAAATCCTTTTTAGGTTGGATTTATTCAAAAAATAAGGCTTTTAGGATGTGTTAATTGAAGTTTTTAAGTGATTTGGGTAGGTATTGGCTGAAGAAAAATGGTGTGAAGGTTTCAATAAGTGATGGGAGGGAGTGACCTTTTACAAGTGAGGTGAGTGGAAAACTTGTAATTTTCAAAAATAAAAAGGTGTACTCACGTTTTTTAAATTTAAAAAGTGTCAAATATGAAGTATTATAGATCCTTAGAAATGATAGGGTCTAAATAAGTTCATAAAATATATTTTATACAAGTAGTTATTTCATTATAACCCTTATATTTTTAGTTTAACTCTCAGTAAATCCATTTTTACCATAACCACAGTAAATAATTTTTTTGTTTTAACTATTCATTTTTGTAAAAAATTGAGGTGAACTTAATAGATAATATAAATTATTTTAATTAAAAATACAGATTCCATTTTTGAAACTTCCATTCACAGAACTAGAAAATTTTAATTTTAAAATTAATCCAGTAGAGACGATGAGAAAGTGAGATTTGAAAGAGAAAATGCTCAAAAGCTTACATTATTTTTATATCAGAATTCAATATGAAAATGATTACAATAAATTAAATTTGATTAATATAAATATATGTATATATATATATATTTAATTTACCGAATTTTAATTTAAAACCACTTCAAAATATAATTTATCTTTATAAATAATTTAAACAAAAATGCAGTTTTCAATTTAGATTTAGTATTTTTACTATTCATTAAAAAATGAAATATTTTGGGAAAAACCCAAAAATTCACCCTAAGATAATTTTATATATTAATTTTTAAAAAATTAATTTTTTTCTCAAATAAATTTTCCAAAATTGGTAAAAATTAATTTTATATTATGTGTGCAAAGAGCGACTAAACCATATTTGAAAAGAATACAGTTTTTTTCGAAGACATTTCTTTTTATTCTTAATGATTCTTATTTTATTTCTAATAAATAGATAACCACAATTTTCCTAATTTTTTTGTTACTATTCATACATTCTAATTTAATCGCTAGGTTGTAATGGTATACTGTATTACAGTTCATTTAGATACTGGGTTGAGTGTTCCACAAGCTATCAAATAGATTAAATTTTAAGAAATATATTTTGTTGTTTGTTTAAGCTTAGTGTTTCACTTTTAATATGCTATTGAATACAATTTTATTATTTTTGAAATTCAGGGTGTTACATTGTGGGGATGGAAATTCCCCTTGGTGAGAGGAAAGAGCACATGTTTCATTTTCCTTCATGTTCTCTTTTGGTAGCTGATGATGAGTTAGTCTCAGACTTTCTATTTCTTGATATGGAACTTTTGACATCATAACTAAGATAGATTATATAGTTACTCAATGATCCAGGAATGAATGTTATAATTAGCATGTTTTGTTCTCTTCTACTAATGGAATCTTTTAGGTGCTTTAGTGAGAGTAGGATCTGAGGTCTAGACATGTAGGCCTTCCCACCTAGAGCTTAGAAGTATATTGCATGCTACCGTGATTAGGCCTTATGATGTTCCTTCCCATGTTGGTATTCCATTGGTTTTTTGGGATTTCCCTATGGTTTTCCCATTTTAATTTTTTGGTGTTCCTCTAGAGAGGGAGGTAGAGTTCTCAATCGATCTAGTGCCTTGTAGTAAGCTAATATCTATGACATCTTATTGCATGACACCTGCCAAGAAGAAAGAGTTTAGGATAAAGTTGGATGAACTCTTAGAGAAGAGATTTATTAATACTAGTGTTTCACCATGGGTGTTCGGATTTGTTAATACTAGTGTTTCACCATGGGTGTCTCCCATTCTCTTAACAAAGAAAGATAATGGTCCTCTTCATATCTACGTATACTATCATAAGCTAAATTGGGTAACAATCAAGAATAAGTATCCTTTGCCACATATCAATGATTTTTTAATCATACAAAGGGGGAAAAGTTGTTTTTTAAAATCAATTTTTGATTGGGATATCATCATCTCAGAGTAAAGGAATCAAATATACCGAAGGCCACTTTTAGGAGTAGGTATGACCATTATGAATATCTCATGATGCCATTTTTTCTAACTAATTCTCCTTTAGTGGTTATCATGTTGGTGAACTTGATATTCCACCAATATCTTGATTCCTTTCTATGACATTTTTTTGTAATATCAGGGTTTATTTGATTTTTGAGTGTGAGAATGATAACTATATGAATTTATTTTTGGGATTCATGAGAAGTCATTACCTTTATGAAAATATATCAAAATGAAATTTATGTATCCAAGAGCTAAGGTTCTTCAGGAATGTGATTTTAAAACATGGTCTATCAGTCAAAACTAAAAACGGGAAGGTTGTCTTGTCTGGGGATAAACCATGAAATGTATTTGAGATTCAAAACTTCTTAGGTCTTACTAGATATTATCATTTATTTTTCATATATTTCTCAAAACTATCATAATAGTTGACCACTCTTACCAATAAAGGGGAGAAAATATTATGGGAGGTTATATTTCAAGCCTCTTTATATGAGTTAAAACAACTTATGATGTTAGATACTATTCTAATATTACCTAAACCTATTAAGGGCTACATGTTTTATTATCATGCTTCTGGTGATTTTCTAGGATGCATGCTTATATAGGATGATCATACAGCAGAATACAAATCTCATCAGCTTTAACTATATGAGAATAACTATCCCACTAATGAATTAGAGATCATTGTTGTTATGAATTCTCTCATGTTTTGGTAACACTATCTTTTCTAAGATAGGTTCATGGTCTATTATGATCAAAATTTCTTGAGCTATATATTTTTTTAGAAGGAATTGAAGATGAAGAACATGTGATGGGTGGAGTACCTACATATGTTTGAACTTGAATTCACCTATACCCCTGGGAATTAAAACTTCATTTAAAACACTCTCAGTAGATAATAACCTTCTTATGATATATTGAAATAAATATTTGAGTATAAAATTATGGGTATTTTCACTTAGTTACATCTAGATGTGTATGATAATGAATAAAGTATGGTTTTGACCAGTTTCCAGTTGTCATCATTTCTACTTGAGTCTATTTTTGAGGACCAAAAATAGTATAATGAGTTCATAAGAATCAATGAATCCTTATATAATGGGGAGACTATTATTGGTTGGTTTCTCCCCTATGATGCAATTCTTCATTTTGGAATTCAATTAGTCATTCCTTATCTTTTTAGGAATTTAGTATTGCATTATTATCATAGTTCTTTATAGTTCCTTCATCCTAGCACTGTGAAGATGTATTGTGAAATGAGACAATGTTTCTGGTGGCCTGGTATGAAGTAAAAAATCAATTATTATGTGTCTCCATATTACACTAGATAGAATATTAAGTTAGAGAACCTGAAGCCTTCTATCCTTCTATATCCTATTTTGATCCTTGTGTGGAAATGGGATAAGGTTTCCATGGAATTAATAATTATATTACCATAAAATAACATAGGAAATAATTCTATATTGGTGGTGATTTATTGGTTGATGAATCCATATCATTTCATTTTGATTAGGGCCACCACTAAGGTTGAAGAACTAGGTAGGATGTATGTGTAGGAAGTAGTGAGGATACATGGGGTTCCCTCTACTATTATGTTTGAAAAGGATCCTAGGTTCACCTCACAGTTCTATAAAATCCAAAAAGAGGTTATGAGGACTTCATTCAGGTTGTGTATAACTTATCATCCATAAACGGATGTCCAGACATAGTTTTCTATTTAGGTTCTAGATGATGTTCTATATGCCTATATCTTAGATTTTGATAGATCAATGGATACCCATCTAGGATAGGTCAAGTTTTCCTATAATAATAGTTACTATCCATTAGTCATAATGTATATCTCTAAGGATTTTTATGGTCTCTTGTATAGGTTATCTATTTTTTGGGAAGAGGTTGGGGAGACCTCTCTCGTTGGACTAAATATCATTTAGAAGATTTCATCAAGGATTTAGGATATACATCAACGATTGGTTACAAGAAAAAATTTATAGAAATATTATGTGGATCATTGGAACTATCATTTTGAGTCTTTCATTGGTGATTGTGTTTTCTAGAAAGCTTCTCATTAGTTGGTTCACCACTGATTTGGGAAAAAGGGGATGTTGACTCCGAGATATGTTGAACTATTTGAGATCACTGGGTTTATTGGGAAGGTTTCTTATCATTTTTTATAGTTTATTTGACATCAATTCATGATTTTTTACACATATATTAACTAAATAATTATCATCCCAATCCTTCCCATGTTTTGAGTTGGGAGGATATTGATTTTGAACTATAAGTTTGAGTTGTGGAATTTCCAGTAGAGATCATTGACTCTCAAATGAAAGTACCAAATGGGAAGCCTATTGAATTTTTCAAAGTTTTATAGATAACATATCATATTTTCAAGAAATACAGGAATGTGACATATCAATGAGGGTGAATAGGACACACCTTTTTATAAGGAATTATTCTTACACATGACATTCTAGGGAAAAAAAGTCTTATGGTGGCGAAATTGAAACATCTTGGTCTAAGAACATACCAATTCTGTGTTTATGAGGTTATTCTTCAGGTTTGGGGGTTTAAGATATGGATCTATAGAGTTTCAAGGTGCCTTGGTTCTTATTTGTGGCTACAAAAGGATACCGGACAACTATTAGGAGCCACTGGAAAGCCAAGGGCATGCTAGTAGAGTGGGGTTCCTACAGGAAATCTACTAGAAAAATGGTGGGGAACCCAAGGCTACACGTATTCTACCTATAGCCACAAGCCAGCTAGTGGACCTCCACCTTCTAGTCGATAGGCCAACCAGTAGCCACTATACCTCGACAATGGCCGCTGGATAGCTAGTGACCATCAACGTGTAGCTTTCGGCCTTAGGTTGGGCTGAATAATAAGGTTGTAAACATAATTTTATGCCACAAACCCTTAGTTAAACCCTTAATCCCTCTTTATCAAACCTAATATGACCAATGCTCCTAGATAGTCCTTCATTTATCATTTTTACTCATTTGAACTTCTTTTCATGTCATTTCAATCCTGGTCTGAATGATTGTTAATGTTTTAGTAAGTTTAATTAAATCTCATACTGTTTTATCTTCTTTATTTGAATTGTTATTGGTCATAGGTTTTTTTGGAATCTATTGATCATTTTATGATCCCTCTCAACCCCTTATATTTTCTTTGTGTGTTTATCTTTCAAATTCTTAATATCTTATTGGTTATAGAGTGTAACATGTGACCTTAATGGTATGTGTTAATAAATCTTATCCACCATACTTATGCTTATAGAAACTCAATTATAAGGTATGGGAATCAATGTTTAAGGACTCCTATCATTTACACTAGCATTCCCTTCCCCAGTGTGTAGATCTCTTTATAGTTAGTATGAGACCCAAGTGTGAGTTAGGTGGTTTTTTCTCTAGACTATGTTTGATGAATCCTAAATTCTATTATATTATTAATTGGTTTTATAATGATAATTGTAACGATCCTTGATTTTTATGCATTCATAAATGGTTTTTAATAAAAATGGGTGTCCTATTATTTTTAAAAAGGAAATACGATTTTGAAATCATTTGTGATTATTTTTAAAGCCTGATTTTAGATAAAAAAGTTTTATTTGTAAATTTATTGTGAAATATAATAATCCCTTTGAAATGATTTGATATATACAATACATGGGATACTTAGGTTTCTAGATGTGTGGCTCTAGTGTTGGTCCTTGTATTTCTTTCTGCACGAGGGTTCATATTCTAGGGTGTTCCTCTAATCCAAGATCATATATTCATTTTCTCTAAGAAAATGATCTTGACACTATTAGGGGGTTCACATTTTTGGGGTGTCCCTCCATCTTCAGATCATAGATGATTTAGATTTAGGGGCTTAATGTGTGCACTAGTTTTTATTGATTGTTATATGAGTAACCAAGAAATCTTGAACATATATTATCCTAGGGGAGATATCCATTGATCATGGGTTTTTATTATTTTGGCTTTTGTAAGATATATTATGCATGATTTCATAAATGTAAAATGGCTAATTTGAAATATGATTTGAAAAAGTATTATATGGGTTTACATAAGAACTATAAAAGGGTAAATTTTTTACTATGATTTTGATATAAATTTGGAAAATATTTATCATAGTTTTTTTCTTATATTGATAATATTAGGATTATTTTATAGAGACTTGTTATGGAAGACCTGGGTGGGATTATACTAATCTCGTTTAGCTAATACCCTACACACTCCCTAAAGGATGTGTAGACCTTGTTTTGTTTGATATAGTAAAGGGAAATGATTTATAGTGAGGTGGTGAGGTTTCATGTTGGATGGATATGGGTAGTTAGTGTTGATATGGTGGGATGTTTCCCATAAATCACATAGAGTATATATTGATTGTTTTGGGTTATCCTTTTCAGTTTTCTTTGGATATGTATCTTTTTTTATTTTTACCTTGGTTGTTTTTCAATTTTTTTTACTATTTTAACTGTGATATATTTATTTTCTTGTTATCTTCCTCTAGGTGTATGTCATTTATCCTATTTAATGTTGGTAAAATCATTCTCTTTGGTTATTTTTGGATGACTAAGTGCATGTTTCCAGCCTATGGGGATCGGGAACACCCTTTGGTTTTTGCCATAGTTCGGTTCAGAGCCTAGTTAGATGAGTTTTCTAGGCCAGTTCATGATATTAATGGTGAAAATTGGTCTAAAAAATTGGTTTAAGGTTATATTAGGGAAAAAATATAAGTTTTTAAAGAAGAAATTATAAGGAATAAGTGTTGTATTAAGTGGAGGAATTGTGTACCATTTATAAATGAATAAAAATGAACTTCTGTGAATACCCTTTAATTTTCCATGAAATCACTACAGTTTCAAGGGTAAATTACTTCAAAAGTTCTAAATAGTGGAGTATAGTCTCTCCTTAGGTTGATCAATCCTCAAACAAGAATTTACTCACATGGTTTATACATTTTACTAGTTATTTAATCATATATTTTTACATTTTTTTCATTTTAGATTTTACCTTGGTAAGAAGTTTTTAGCTTAGTAGTTTATATTCTATTAAAAATATATGATAACCCATGTTACAAAATTTGAATGAGATAAACCTAAATATATCCTCTATTTAATCAAATTCAATTTCTAAATATAATAAAATTAATTTTTTAATGAAAACTTATAATATATAGAAAAACATTTTTTGTAGAAAAATGATGTTTTCACAATTAATTGCTCCGAATCATATTTAGTATTGATTGCTAAATGAATGAGTTATAGTATGTTTATATATATTTTAAACATTATATTATAATAATTATTTATAAATACTAAATTTATTTTATTATATGAAAAGTAACAAGATTAGTAAAATAATTATTTGAGAAAAATAGTTTTAAAATTATCATAATAATTAACTTTATTCCTAGTAATCTTATTTTTATGAATAAAAATAAAATGGAAATTATTACCTAATATGGAAATTATTATCTTAAATATTAAATCAATTATTCTAAGTTATATTCCTAGAATTTGTTTAATATAAGCACATAAAATATATTTTTTGAGAGTGAAATATTACTTAAGTTTCTAAAATGGTAAACATGGGTTTCATAAATACAACATAGAAATTTAAAATTATTTGTTTTACTATATAAATATATATTTGATTGAAAAAATGTTTCAAAAACACTTGTGTCATTCTTGTATTATGATAATGTCATATAAGTAATTGTTCTAGAAAAATCAGATTTTTTTTACTATCCACTTAAAAATCATTAGTTTCAGAAAAGTCCCAAAAAATGTATATTAAGATAATAATGATATATATAATTAATAAATAATTTTAATTTGGTAAAATTAAAACCCTAAAAATTAACTTTAAAATAAATTTAGGAATAAAGTGCCATTAGAGTGCACATTTTCAAATAGTTTTATGATTTAGTGTTTACATACTATAGTTGGATCTTAGGTATTACATCCTCAATTAAAAGGAGAATCCCCATGGTATGGTAATAGAATTAATGAAAATTAAAAGGAAATACCCATACATGGACTAGGTAAAATATTAAATAAAAACACATATTTTTTTTCTAAAAGGGTTATACTATTGTATAATGAATGAATATGCACACATGACTAGTTAATACATATTCTAGGGAACACACCATGTTCCCTCAATTCCAAATAAAATCCCCTCAGGTATAGTAATTTATTAAGTTCACATGTCCAAAAAATACCCATCTAGGGCACACATCCTATAGGAAAACCTCCAAAAAGACTTTATTCACTACTACAAAAACGGGAAAGGTAAGCGCCACTCTTTATCAGCGCTAATCAAAAAGCACTGATAAAGGATAATCTTTATCAGTGCTAATTAAAAGCGCTGATAAAGGATAATCTTTATCAGCGCTAATTAAAAGTGCTGATAAAGGGTAGATTTATCAGCGCTTTTGTAGCGCTGATAAAGATTAGCCTTTATCAGCGCTAGAAAAGTGCTGATAAAGCGAACCTTTATCAGCACTAAAATTTTAGCACTGATAAAGGGTGGCTTTATCAGTGATTTTTTAGCACTTATAAAGGGTGGATTTATCAGTGCTTTTTTAGCACTGATAAAGGACACCATTATTAGTGCTAGAAAAGAACTGATAAAACTTGTCTCTGATTTTATTAAAAGCAGGCACACAGTATCCTCTTTTTTATCGAGCCCCAAGCTCTCGCGGTACTGTACCCCTGCGACAACTTCCCTCCCCCCGATCTTTCCTTTTCCGGACCTCCACCATACTCTTTATCCTTCCCCTCAAACCTCTTCCATGGATCTTCCTCCCTCCGAACCCTACTCCTCCTCTTCCCCTCTGGACCGTACTCCGCGTGAACCCTACTCCGGCGGATCTTCCGCGAATCTTCCTCCCTCCGAACCCTACTCCTCCTCTTCCCCTCTGGACTGTACTCAACGGTTGGCAGCTCCTCCCATGCACCCCCCACTCCGGTGGTCGCGTCTTCTCCTCCCGAGGCAGCGCAAAAGGCCCCCTCACCCTTTGGGTTTTTCCTTGGACTTCATCAATTTCTTCACCCAAGGTCAGTGGATGCCCTAAAATATCTAGATGTTTTTAGTATGAGTTTTTGTGCATTTATTGTTGTTCTATAAATTAATTTTGTGATGCGAATTGTGTTTTCGAATCATTTTGTATGCCTATGTGTTTGGAATTCGATTATATTGTTTGTGGTAAATGTCTAGATGACTTTTTATATAGCGCATATTTTAAATATTGTTTTGCCCTCTTGATTTACCCCTTGAACAATACACACCAACCCTACTTCCATCCTTGGGCCATAGTGAAATCCTAATCACTCGATGCCATTCAAGATGCTTCAGATTGATCCCATGTAAAACCTATGCTCAAACATATAAAATAGATATATGGTCTGAACATGCTCCAAAGTGCCTATGCATGGTGTGAGAAATACATCTCAGTAGGGTAACACCATGTTCCACTAGTATATATCATCATATCCATGTATGGATGAGGAAAATAAAAACATCACCTAAGAATGTTGGATTTCATGTGCTAACTAGGGCACCCTGAATCAGTGAACATTAGGTCTTTATGTGCTAACTACGAAACCATAACACATGATCATTCCACATTTGGTACCATAAAAAAATTCCATCATCGCCACATGCCATCATATTGGTACCCATGTTCCAACCCATACCCAAAGGCTCAGGGAAAGCATCATCCATGAACTCAACCCACTATTAAAAGGTACAAGGTAATGTCCTAGGTTCAAATACTAACCCAATGACTCATAACTCAGGATATGGTCCATCATCCACATGTCCCATCTCATTAAAACCCAACATTGTCACTCAAGGCATTCCACCATTATGACCCAAGCCTTTCCAATGAAGGAAAGTTCCATCATCCACATGTCCCATCTCATTTCTTTCATTACTTATTCCTTTTTGTGTATTTAGGCAACATTGGCTGCTAATTGTGGTGAATTTGGATACTCCCAAGATTTATTTTCTGGATTCAAAGCATGAATATCCAACAAACTGACCGCATGTGATGCGATTTGCAATCTGTAATACACTACATCCTACGTTTTAGGTCTAAACATCAAGTTATATAATATATATTATCTTTTACAGCGGATTCCGTTATGATAGGGTGGTGTACCAATATCGTCTAAATCATGGTATGAGGACAGGGGCTAAGTATAAGGAGCCAAGCAAGTACTACGTCTGGACAAGTATCAGGGTATATATAATAAAATCGCACTATCCAAACATATATCAAAACAAGTTACTTACTTGCCTCATGATCAATGTTTTTTTAGTGTCCAAAACAAAAAAAAGACAAAGATTACAGTTATTATGTTTGTAGATTCATGAGAGAGATCATTGTCAATGGACAAACTAGTATCCCTAAAGAGGTATTTTCGAAAACAAGTACTATTTCATTTAAATTATTTTTTAATTATTTATTTATATATTTTTCAGTACTATTATGAATGTCGAAAAGAATCATATTCACAAGACGATGTAGATATGTTCAAAAACGAGTGGGCCACATACCTGATGCAAGATTGTCCAGAAATAGCATGAAGATATGACTTTTATTGCAAGAGTTGTGGACGTGTATAATTGGAAGAAATTTTTGAGAGGGGTTCATGGAGATAAAAAGATGAAACATTCTTGTATGTAAATCTTTGAAGAAATATTGTAATTATTATTAAATAAAACATTCTTTCTTCAATGGGTCATTTGTCCATTTTAACAGATGAAATGCACCAGCAACATGCAAGAACGATGAACCACATTTCTTTGGGCTTTGGACAAAAAAACCAGTAAAATCTCCAAAATACCTTCATATCATGCATGAACCAGTAAAATCTTCAATCATTAATTGCATGTATGTGGAAGCTTCCATGATATATTGGAAGTTCATCAATCCATTTGATGAACAAGATGGGATACTAAATCTGGAATTTAGAACATCCAATGCAGGAAATTGTTCCAATGATTCGACAATTGATTCTACATTTAAAGATCTTTCCTCTGTTTCATCAAGCGAGTTAGTGCCTAGTTCCAAAAAGCATTCACAAACATGACTATCTAATTATTCATTATGCAAAACATAAAGGTACCATTAAATACTTACATTGGTCAACTTGTTCTGGAAATTGTTTATCTTCATCCGTGCCTTGTACTTGCACCCATGAATTTGAAGGTGAGTATGCATACACAATAGTTAAAATTCTTAGATAAGAGTTTCTGGAAGAGTATAAGATACATAAAGTAATTAAGATCATTAGAGTGTTGGATCAAATGTGGTTGCTATAAACAATGTGGCAATCGGCTTGTGCAATGCGGCCTAAGTTACAACTTGCAGGTATTGTACTTTATTTTTTTCTGGAGGGTTTCAGTGTAAATGAATTTTGTAATGATCATTTCTATTCATTGTCTTTTAGGTTTTTTTGACAGCCAAGGGGAAAGGGTGGGGTATGCAGACATTAGAGGATATATCGAAGGGTGATTTTGTGTGTGAATATGTTAGAGAAATGTTAACTCACGTAGAACTGCGAGAGAGAAAGCTAACTAAGAGTAGTGAAAAGCATGCATATACAGTTCTCTTAGATGGTGATCAGGGTTCGGGGAGCTTGAAGGGAAAAGAGGCCATTTGGTTAGATGTTAGATACTATGGAAATGTTTCAAGGTTAAAGGTCGCCCTTAACAATGCTTTTTTAGCACTGTTAAAGGGGCCCACCCCTTTATCAGCACTGAGCTATACATGCCTTGATTACCTATGATTAATAAACCTTGCAACATTTCCATAGTATCTAACATCTAACCAAATGGACTCTTTTCCCTTCAAGCTCCCCGAACCCCAATCGCCATCTAAGAGAACTGTATATGCATGCTTTTCACTACTATTAGTTAGATTTCTCTCTTGCAGTTCTGCCTGAGTTAACATTTCTCCAACATATTCACACACAAAATCATCCTTCGACATATCCTCCAATGTCTGCAGACCCCACCCTTTCCCCTCGACTGTCAAAAAAACCTAAAAGACAATGAATAGCAATGATGATTCCAAAATGCATTTACACTGAAACTCTCCAAAAAAAAAATAAAGTACAATACCTGTAAGTTGTAACTTATGTCTCATTACACAAGACGATTTCCACATTGTTTGTAGCAACCAAATTTTCTCCAACACTCTAATGATCTTCATTGCTTCATGTCTCTTATACTCTTCCAGAAACTCTTCTCTAAGAAGGTAAACTATCGTGTACACATACTCACCTTAAAATTCATGGTTTCAAGTACAAGGAACGGATGAAGATAAACAATTTCCAAAACAAGTTGACCAACATGCATCATCCTCGATGGAAGCAAGATAGAAATTCACATGGACATTATTAAAGATATGATTTTGATGTATATAGTGAAAGGGTGGTGGATGTTCATTGTTGATGTTGTTCGTCTACGGGACTTTCACCTTCTCTTCTCCTCTCGATATGTCTTGGACATCATGAAATAGCCTTATATCATGTGGGGTAAATTGAGGTTGTTGAGAAACTATGGCACCACATGATCTTTCATGTCCAGTGCCCTCAGGATTGTTTTTCTAATCAAGCTGCCTCTGATCATTAGTTGCGTGTAAAGGTGGTGCGGCAGCCTCCATGATAGATTGGAAGTTGACCAATCCATTTGATTAACAAGATGGGATGCTAAATTTGACATTAAGAGCATCCAATATAGGAAATTGTTCTAATGATTCAGTAAGTGAGGCTACATTTAAAGATATTTTCTGTGTTTCATCAAGCGAGTCAGTTCCTAGTTCCAAAAAACATTCACAAACATCACTCATCAGTTTTCTCAAGGATAAAATTGGGTTCATGGATTTGTATGATCAAAGAGATCTATCCTCTACTACTTTTACAACCTATGTGGTGCATGTTTCAAATTCCTCCAAAAAAAAGGAACAAATGTGGTGAGTTGTAAGCCACATCTATTTGATGTTTTGAAATGTTAATTATGTTTTGAAAATGGGTTCAATATTTGAGGAAAAGTTGAATTGTCCTTGATTAATGTATGGATGATGGATTCACATTCATTCAAAGTGGTTTTTATAGAAAGGATGGATGATAACATTGGTTGGTGTTCTCATGGATGTCTAAGCACGGTAAGTTAGAAAACATGTTGGGTATGTTGTGGAGTTTTAGTTGGGGTTCTAGTGGTTCTTTCCCGATGATGGAGGCGTTAAACATCAGATGGTGGTGTTTGTGAGATAAAGCGTATAGTGGGGAGAACCATAGAAATTAAGTGGTCGGTTGATGACATGATCAGCATTTTGAATTAGATTGTCTTGGGTAAAATCCATCTTGGTGTTTAGATCGGTTGAGTACATTGAGATGAAGGTTGTGGTTGGGTTGTGTTATGGGTGTATGGGGAAATGTAAGTATTTAATGGTACCTTTATGTTTTGTTTAATGAATAATTAGTAGATCACATTTTCTTGTTTGATATACTGGTTTTTCTGCAGGTCTTGTTCAGTTGGCTGTACTGATGCATATTTTCTATTTGCAGCAGGTAGGGATTTAACAGCTCTTTTTTAGCGCTGTTAAAGGTCGCCTTTAACATCGCTAAAAAAGATATGTTAAAGGGGCCCACCCCTTTATCAGTGCTGAGCTTTAAAACACTTTTTTAGAGCTGTTAAAGCCTGATTTGAGCGCTGATATTGCCCATTTTTGTGGTAGCGATTTTAACCCCATCATTTTAAAGTCATTATTTAACTCTATTCATATTCCCTAAGTTTAAATGGATTTAAATACTCATGATGTTATGAATTTGTGCATTGTGTTTTTTTCAAGGAAAACTCATGAAATATCACCAATCTACTCAAATAAAAAATAAATTAGAATGTTCATTTGTCCATTGGGATTAACATTGATTTAAAAAAGTAATTTTATTGACCTAAAGTAAAAACTATATAGATTATCTATCACTTGGATCCAATCCTTATCAATTGAAAAATAATGAGTATAAAATATTGTAAATATAACATCACTAAAAAAAGATTTTATTTTTTGAGTGGTTTAAGTAAAAAAAATTATCTTAAGACTCCAAACCTATGTTTTAGGCCCTTTGGCCACCAGTTTCTGATCTTAGTAGTGTGAAATACATAAAAAATTTCTTGAAATAAATAAATAAATATTTCATTATTTTTAATGATGTAATACAAATCAAAGATACTAATTTTATAATATATATGTAACTAATAATAGATAATAAAAA
Organism: Viscum album; assembly: GCA_963277665.1. Classification (NCBI taxonomy): domain Eukaryota; kingdom Viridiplantae; phylum Streptophyta; class Magnoliopsida; order Santalales; family Viscaceae; genus Viscum; species Viscum album. The sequence continues at coordinate 1,999,575,612 of OY728150.1, read as the reverse complement.
TATGAATATATATAATATAATATAAAAATCCACTACCTAATATTTTCTAATAAACATCATGATAATATCAAGTATAATATATAATAAAAATAATAAAAACCAAAAAATATACATTATAATAAAAATAAACTTGTGAATGAGAAGTGTTATTAGAGGGAATAATTTTTTAGGAAGTCATTATAACCATTGGGAATTATGAACCTTGATATTATTATAGTCAAAATATAATCATTAGAATTAGTGTATATTAATATGGTAATGGTAAAATTTAATTAGTAAATAAAGAATATATCATGGATTTCACTAGTATGAATATTCAATATGAATCACATTTATCAAATCTTGGGAAGTTGGTAACATCACTAAGGATTTACCTAGACTGGGCATAATCCGAGTTTCATCAATTTAGGTTCAAGAAGAATCATACATGGGAGAAGTTCATGTTAGTGTAAGATACCATGCGATCAATGTTGGTCAAACCACCCATTAAATGTACTACCATTGCACACCTTAACCATAAATATTTTACTGGTTTCATTATATCCTATGTATATAGAAGTTAATGTGGTATTAATATATAAATTATTTTAGAAATAAAATAGATTTTATCTAGATACAATTTTTTTAAATATACTATCCTTATTCACAAGATAAATTGGATTTGGTTAATAAATAATGGATAATTTATATTTGTGACTTGTGCGAAAATATAGATTCCATTTAAATTAAAATATTTTTTAATCTTTGATTCCCTATCCAATCATGGTTGTGGTGAAATTGGATTTGAGATCTAGAGAGGTTCTAGAAAAGGATATAAAAACACCGAGTAAAGGGGTTTAATTTATGGAAGTCTTGATAAAGGCCTTGCCTGAAGGGGAATATTCAGGTCCACTTTTGCATGAATATAGAATCTTAAGAGATGAATATTGGAAGATATTCATTTATTTTAATTGAATTAATCTTAATGAGAATCTATAATCCTCTATATTTTTTCTCATCAGAAGATTTATTCTTTACAAGGGTAATAAAAAACCAAAATTAGAGGATTTGAAATTGAAAATGATTCAGATCTGGGGCTTTGAAGGATGAAATACCATTCCTATCAGAAGGGGAAATTTTCATTTGGTATTCAAATTAGAGAATTTTTTCTCCATAAACTAGAATTTTAGTTTCTACAATCATAACATAGGGATATTTATAATCATATAATGAGATATCAAATTCAATCCGTATCACTAGAGGCACAATAATGCTCATATATGGGTGTGGTTCCATGGGATCAACTGTGTGTTTTAGAACCCAATATCCTTAATTAAATCTCATCATGTATTTTAGGTTCACTCATGATTGATAAAAATATAATTAAGGGAAAAATAGGGTACTAATATTTTTTTCTGGTTGATATGGATCTTATGAACTCTCAGCCTGATATTAAAAAAATTATTTCCAATCGAGAAAAAATAGAAGTTGAGTGTGAATATGAATTCATAGCTTACTTATATAAAATTTTAAATATTTTATTCATTAAGATATCCAATTATATGAATTTTCAGAAGCTTTATAATAGTAAGATAGAAATATATAAGGAATCAGGGATAGGGGTGATGAAAGAGGGTGATAAAGGGAAGGCTAGTGACTCCCTAAAACCTCCTCATCCTTTGAGAGGGGATTCAAAGTCCCAAGAATAATTATTATAAAAGGAAGGTAATTATGGGGACACTATCATTATAATTACCGCTCATAAATGGGTGTGGGTTCTTAGGAAAGAAATAACCCCTCTGACTAGATCTCAGGGCCATGATAAGAACAAGTTAGGTGGAAGTACTACCTACTTTGGGAATCCCCTTAGGATGAATGGAGTTCAAAAAAGGAGAAAGAAATAGAAAATCTTGACCTCTATTAAAGGGATAAATCTATTATTATAAAATATTGGAGTAAACGAGTGGAGGAGATGTATTTAACCACCTAAATGGAATGTGATCCCTCTCTCATAGAGGGGAATAATATCCGTACCCCAATTTCACTGAGGGGACTACACCTCATGTCCAAAATGGATCTCAATAAAAAGAGCCTAAAAAATGGGGAGTAATGGAGGCTCTCACTCCCTTATCATCAGATTCCTATAAGGAAAAATCTCTTAAGAAATATTATATGAATCCTAGAAAAGAGGGAGGTTATGAGGCCTTTAAGGAGTCTACTATTTTAATGATATATATAGTCTCCTCTAATAGGGACAAAGGTCAAGAGACTACTCTCTCATCAATAGACGAGGTCCCTTATAATATGAAATGTTTAGAATTTATTTCACCAAGAGTAGTGAGAAAAACTATGATAAAATGGGATATTGTAAGAAAAATAGAAGGGAAACATGGGGTATATAAGGAGGCACATTCTACCACATCAGGGACCTCTTACTCATAGAAGACTTTAGAAATGAAGGGTAGATCAAAAGGATAAACCGGTACTAATAAATCCTCATGGATGTCAAGAAATCAAAATAAAAACATTATATAAAATGAATATACTATATTGGAATTTCTAAGGGCTATAAAATATTTCCATAACCATAACTCTTAAGATATTTACTTTAAATAAACACCCCTTGAGGATTGATATTACGGAGCATAAGAATCATCTAATATCATTTAAAGGACTTACTTAAATTCTTTGGGTTATAATAATTTTTGGATTAATAATAATACAATAGTATCCGAAAGCCTTTGGGTTTTGGTTTTTTAGAAATACAACCATTGAAATGTGGTCAATATAAACCAACAAATAATTACCACTATGATTTGTATTAAAGTTGACACTTTTTTCTCCTTTATTTATTATACCTAAAACTATCATGGGATAAGATTTCTCTTGGAGGAAATTGGGAATTTCAAGTATAATATCTAATGGCAATGGGTGCCAATAGATGATTTTAATGTGGTTTTGGGGTCTCATAAAAGAATAGGATAACCCTACCTTAAAACTACCAATAGAGAAATTAAGTAATGTATTGATCATAATGAACTTATGGAAATCACCATACTTAGAGATTGAGACACTTTTTATAGGAGATCTATGAATCATATTGTGGATAGTAAGACATACTAAATCTTTTTAAATTAATTACACCAGACCAATGGAAGGAAGTTCAATACAAGACTCTTATGAAAAAAAAATCTAATCATCCCATATACTTACTTATATTATTAACAAAAAGGAAATGGGTCCTTCACCTTTTAGATTCAATAATTTATGGGTTTAGAATATAGAATACAAAGGAATCATCCATGATGATTGGGATAATAAAGAATGCACTAATGATCTCTTTGATTATTTTATGAAGATTAATGAACTTATGTATATAATTAAAGCATCGAGTAAAAAGTTATTGAATTCCATGTAATGAGACATTGTGACCTTGTAAAAAGATATGTAGAATCTTAAAAATATACATGATGAGTTATTTTACTTGTATTACCTTAACTGGAGGTGTAAATTTATTAAAATCTAAATGAAAAAATCACCTTGAGGGAGGAAATCCCGAAGTAAAATTTTAGAACCAAATGCATCAAATATGGTGATAGGAACACATCATTTTTATTAATCCTATGAAGGTTATAAATGCATCAAACCCATTAATTACATTAATAATATAAGTGAAATTGTAATTTGGAAAAATTAAATCATGGAGAACATAGTTAAATATTATTAGGAGCTCTTCAATAGTAGTTCTCATACTAACCTTGTTGATTTTAAGAATTTCATTCTTAGGATTTTTGACCAATAGGATAATGTGATGGTCACTAGGATTCTATATTTAGTGGAAGTCAAGGATACCACATTTTCTTCCATCCCAGAGAGAGATCTTGGTTTGGATGGATACACTAACCTCTTTTTTTCATGAGTATACGGATATTATCAAAGATAAATTTATAAATATGATTCCTATATTATTTAGGAATGGAATTATTCCAAAGGGAATTAACTCTATATTTTTTTGTCCTTTTACCCAAGTCTAATGTTTTTGAATCCACCACCACTTTTAGTCTGGTTGCTTTAGCTAAATCATTTTACGAGATTCATAGTAATATATTTGACATTAGGCTATCTATAAATACTATAAATGTGTTATCTTGAAACCAATATTGTTTTTTCATTAAAGAAGGATATAAGACCGCCTCCTTACTACCTATGAGTTCATTGAATTATTGAGGTTTCCTATTAGAAATCAAATCCTTAATCTGAAACTAGAATTCAGGAGAGAATTTTACACTATCAATTTGAATATTATAATTAAATTACATTTTAGATTGGTTTCAATGATTTTTTAATGAAACAATTCTATCAATTTTGAAATTAGTCAGAATATTTTCTTTGGTGAAGAAAACTCATGGAGGATATTTCTACTTCTCTTAGATTGGGTGATAGTTTACCTTATACTTTATTTATCATTACTAAATATTATTTATGAATATTTATTTCTAACATGGTTGAAAAAGGAACTCTCAAGTCCATTCAAGCTAGGAGAGGGGTAACGAATCCTTCTCACTTATTTTATGTTAATGACCATATTTTGTTTCACCAAGGGGTTTTAAAGAATATTGAATCTATAAAAGATTTCATTGATCATTATTAGTGTATCTCTAATCAACACATAAGTTGTAATAAGACCCAAATCATTTTTTACCATAATTTAATTTACATATGAGGCTAACTATCAAAATAAGTATGAACATCTAGAAGGAAACTCTCCCCTTTATCCATATAAAAATAGCAATATTATAGGTAAGACCTTAGGCTTCCCACTTCAAGGATATTTCTAATAATATTAAATAAAATTTAAGTACTTGGAATAGGAAATAAATTTCACTTATTAGAAGGATCTCACTCTTCAATGGAATTACTATCCCCAAGATTGTCTACTCCTTTATGGATTTCAAATGGCCTAGTGCTTTAATCAAAGGCATGAATCAATGCTTCATGAATATTATATAGAGTGAAAATATTTATTAGAGGGAAGTATTTTAGGTAAATTGGAATGCATGTTGTAATTATTTAAAGGAAGGAGGCATGGTAACTATAAATCTTTCAATTTTCAATTATTCTCTCAAAGATCAGAATTTATGGAAACTCCTCACTAAAAACTCAGATAACAATTATTTTTTGATGTAAAAATTTATTAAGTGGATGGAATATGGAAGAATTCAATACCTTTTAAAATACATATATAATTTCATCAAAAAATTATACTATATTTTGATAAAATATAACAGATGTCCGTTCTCCCTAAACTCTAAATAAAAATTATGGAAGGATAGCTGGATGGGATCTTCCTTGATTAAAGAATTTCATAGGAAGATTAAAGATATTGAGGAAAGTGTTATGTATAAAATTTTGTCATCACTAGTTTAATTAACTACTATAATTATGGATTATATCTATGATTATACTTTTAGGCCAAATAGGGATACACTAATCTAGAAATTGGTGAGGCATAAAAACCTTTCAGGTAAGTTTTTTTTATAATTTATGTACTAGAAGGTCCAAAAACATGGCTTCAAAGTTGAATCAATTTTAAAATAACTGTATTTATCCTTCATGATTACTATCATATATAGGAAGGCTTACAATATAATCCCCTTGAATGTACATCTTATGAGTATTGCTTTAAATCTCTACACCATGTGAATTGCTTACAAAGTCAAGAAGGACTCCACTGAGATTTTTTTTCAATTTTATTTTATTAAAACTATTTAGAATATTGTTTCTAACCACTTTGAAGTGGATACTTTAAATGTATTGTTAAACTCCCTATTTTATTATAATATAATTCAGGAAGAATATCCCCAGCAGAAGAACCTTCTTTGAAATGTTATTGTTGAAAAATTACATCTAATTTGGTTGAATTGGAATGCCAACAAGAATTAAAATCATGGCATCAAACACAACATGATGATAAGTAATATTTGATCTGCTATCAGGGTGTAATCCAACATGAATAATGGATTGGATAAGAAATCAATATAAAAATTATCTATTTAAAACAATCATATAATTTGAGGGAATCATAAAAATTATAATTGATTTATAACTATTGTTTTACAAACTTCCAATATTGGTTAGATCAAAATCAACATGTATGGGGACTCAAAAGGAAACCTTATTCTTATTGGTTATGGTGGAATCTGTAGGGACTCAAAATGTGGGGAAATATCATGCTTATCTAAAGTACATTGAATAATTATATCTTATTAAGATGACATGGAAAGAGAAATACTAGTGATCTATATTTTGAGATTTAACAACTGGTGTAATCTTTTTCTTGATTTGGACTCCTACTTTATTTTTAAGTTTATCATGTTTGGGATTTATTCTCACTCATAGAGGCTCATAGCAGCTTGGGAGGATTGTCTTGAATTTTATAGTCAAATTGAAATTTTTGTTTATCATATATATAGAGAATGTAATAGATTCATTGACACTTTATGTAAACTAGAAGTTGGTTTGGGGGGTTGTAACTGTAATTAGTCTATACCAGAGTTTATTGAGGATCTTTTATTCCCAGAAATTTATAAAACCCCAAATTTTTAGTTATTAAAATATTTTCTAGGTCCTAAAGTTTTGGTCTAGGGAGGCCAATTATTATTATTATTTAAAAGATAAATTTTAAATAATTTAAAGATTAATTTGATATAATGGATTAAATATTTTTAATCAAGATTTTGAAATCAAGGATCAAATTCAATATTAAAACTAGTAAAATATGATAAAAAATGGATAATTACAGTAAGATATGGAAAATATGACATCATATATATGTAAGAATGACCAAATTTGAGAATTTATGTATATTAGCCTAATTTTTTTATGTAAATTTTTTGGATCACTAATGGTGGTAATGGGTCACTAAAAGGTTTATTATAGAACATAAAATAATGTAAAAATAAAATAATTAATTATTTTTTCCATGGTAGTCCACTCACCAAACCTATAAATACCCAAACCACTTATCATTTCAACACACTAAAAACATGAAATACCTTCTAAAATTTATATAAAGGTGTCTCTTTGATATCCCCCCTTCAATATTGAAGTGTTTTAGTGGTTAGAAGGGTCAGTTATATGGAAAGATGCTTCATAACAGAAATTTTTCCTAATCCCATACTTTTCTTTTGTAAACAAAATCATTTTTTAATATAATTTAAACTCCTACTTCATATGATACCATGATTACTATTATATATTTTCATTATCCATTTAATATAATTCTCATGATATATTATCCAACCCGTCTTCTTATAGACATTTCATAAGTCATTATCATGACAATGTAAGGGTATGCATCCATCTCTCATTTATTTCATATTGTCATTATTTAGTTATAAAATATTTTAAAATTATATTATTTATATTTATATTCTTATATTAGTTAAATTTACAAATAAATTCGATATATTTTCTTGATAAATTATTCATGCACCTCATTATACCCTTTATATTTTCAATTACAATTCTGAAATGATCCCATGATTCAAGATTTATTATCGATGTTCTATATATATGTGATGCTATGGAAAATAAATCTCTATGAAGAGATTTATCCATAAATAAATTTATATTTTATTATTATTATAAATTTATAATTATAATTTTTTTTATCATTACAATTCCATATACTTAATTCATAATTAAAATATTTTTCATCATAATATTTTTATCTCTCTATGACGGGATGTTGAGGAAATACAGTTGAAAAGAGTAATTCTTGGTATGTGGGGGTTTACTCAGCCTTTATAGATTTCCATTAATACAAAACATGTCTTATTTATTCTTAACTAATGATCCAATAGAATCATGTCCTTGGATTCTCCTCTTATAGAGATACATTTAAATGTTACATAGAAATTTCATTTATATGAACAATTTTAAAAAACACTATGGTAGAGGTTACCATTTGAAAATATACCATATACCAAGTCTACCATATATTTTCATATTTTAATTTAAGGTCATCCAACTAAAACCATTATCAACCATTGAATTGTATTTACTATAATAATACCCAAATCCCTTACTTATGACCAAAAATTTTGGGGGTCAAGACCCTTTATTAAAAAGATAAAAAGAAAATAGAAATTCATTTTGAACTGGGTAAAGAAAAACCCATTACAAGATCGTAGGACTAGTGACACATAGCCTTAAAATTCAGTGGCCCAAGATCCCATTGGGACAAAACCCAAAACAAAACAAAAGGACAATACAAATCCAACACACAAAGCCCATGGATTTATATCCCATTAGCACACCTACCGTCAACACACGCAACCTGTGCCCCTCTAAACCAGTATGATTCCCTCAACCATCATCACAACCCTTCAATTGCTAATCCCAAACCATCTTAAGTCCTAATTAGTAAGGACCTGAGGTAGAACCCTTCGTCACCTCCCACAGATAACCTCTTCCTTCAAATAGTAAGAATCACGATGTGATTCCCATCTGAAGAAGCATTCCTTCACCGAGGATATCACCACTGCCAAGCTGCCCGAGCCCTTACTGCCACCCACACATAGAATCATCACCACCATATGTTATCACGTGACCCCATCATCCAGCCCAAACCCTGCCATCGTGTGACCCCATCATCCAACCCGAACATATCCCCCCATCAACCACCTGTTGAAATCGACCCGAACACGCCCTGATATCCTTGTTTCCGTAGAGATCACCCCTTGAAACATCCTCCATCATCTAGACCAACCACCCACACCAACATTGATGCCGAACCAAAAATCCAACCACTTGATGTGACTTATCCACCTGAAGTAGATTCGCTCCTGCTGACACCACTAACGCCACCGCTGATCCCACGAGACGCACCATTAACCTGAAGGAGACCAGATCTGAGCCAGATGAAACTAGATCTACAAGATCTGAGCCTGGTGACTATATATCATCACACCACAATTATAATAAGCTAAAGAACCCTAGACACTGATGGGTGAAGAAACACAGTCGCTGAGTTGGAGAAGAGAGACCCACAGCTGAATTCACGGGCCAAGGTTTACAGTCTTATCTCCCTAACTTATGGGCTAACCCTGAATATGGATATAAATTTTAAATTATTTATAATTATTCTCTCATGAATGTATGTATTTACAAGTATTGTATTATATAATAGATATGTTATCATATTGATGGGATTTATTATATATCTATCCATTGTATTGGGTAATGCTTCATCTTTTGAGATACTTTTTATATATAATGATTATGATATTATTACATTGGTACTATAAATTCCCTCAAATCCATTATGATACCATGAAATATATTCTTATTATCTATGGTCATTTTTCATATGTTTTAGAAGAATATACCATGGTTTTGATGAGTAACATTTCCATATAAGGTATGAGGACACAATGATTTCAGCGAGTAACATTATTGTTAGATCTATTATGATACCATTAATTTTGTGAGTATCATTGTCAATGGAGGTCTTTGAAAACATGTTTATTATGTTCTAATTTTAATTAATTATTTATGTTTAATTTCTTTATTATGTTTTATTATTACTCCATTACTTTTAGAGTTATATTTTTTGACACATTACCATGATTATTGTTATACTTATTGAGTATTTGAGATTTCCCATTTTCCTATTTTAACCAAATATCAAAGAAAATAGGTGTATTACATAGGATAAATGTACTACAGATTCATGGGTATTCATAAAATATGTTTTTAATAATTGAAGATATATTATTTTTCATGAATTATGTCTTATTTCACAATAAAAGTATACTTTAAGATCATAGGAAGCATTCATATGTAATAAAAATCAAGTTATGTAGTGAATGTATGCATTTATTGCCCTAGATCTTTAAGTGTGGGTTTAGGGTGTTTCAGTTTGCATCAAAGTATTTTTTTTGTTTTATTCTTAGGAATTAGGATGAAAAACATAGGATAAATCCCATTGATATAGTAAACTATCATAAATGTATAGGGTTATAATTTCATAATCACACTTTTATTTTGAGTTTTTCCTAACTGTTATTGTTAAATTGAAAATATGGTTGGAGGAAGGATGTGCACAAATATGAATGACTGGTGTGAATATAAATAACAATTTGATGCTTTTCCTAATGTTCGATCAATCATTATGGGTGCTATTGTATAATATTTTCTGACTATCTTAGAAGAAATGGATTATGTTATAGATAATATCTATAAATAGATGGAGAGATTTTCTTCATGAATATACAAACCTATTAAAATTGAAAAATTTATGAGGCAATGACCTATATTATTTAGTGGGTCCATTGATCCACTTATGATTGAGTGATGGATATAATAATTAGAGTATATATTTTTTATTGTGGAATGATATGAACAACATACAATTATACTAGAAATTTATCATTTTTAAGGGGAAAATAATCAAGAGTTTACATTATTAAAAGAATACATTTAATTAATAAGAGATTAAATATATATTATGGAGTCATTTAAAGAGGTGATTATTTACATAAAATTTTCCTAACATTTTAAAAATCAATATGGGGTGGTAGTTCCTTGAGCTAAACAAAAAGGATGATAAATCCATTAAAATTTACAAAGATAACATTACCTGAGTAGAAATATATTATTCTGGATTTTTTATTTATACATAAAGTAATATTGATTTTTTTGACTTTATAAGTCTTTGTCAGTCTGAGATTTTGATAATTATAAATAAATTATTATTTGCGTTGGATAAGTGGAAATAGAGTTATCAGATAATTAATAGTATCAATGAGTCTTTGTAACACCCTGTGTTACTTTGGTGTCATATATTTATTTAATTTTGTGGGTTTTTAAAAACAATGATGGATTATTGAGTTTTCCTTAAATTTTGTATAGTTTTTGGGCATTGCATGGTTTTCAAACTGTTAGTTAAAGCTGAGATAAAAACATGAAACCCATGATGCATACTTAATAGTGCCATTTTAAATTGTTTGAACATGATTCCCCAAATCATTTGGAGTCTCCAAGTGAACTATGTAGGGTTTGGTGTGTTAGTTAGTGGCTCCTGAATAGTTGGCACATAGTTAGGAAAACTATGTGACCAAACTATGTTTTCTACCTAGATTAACTTAAAATGTTAAATATAAAATTACCTCCATATTTTTAACCCTTATTATCCTCTCCTCCCTTCCCACTCGCTCAACTGAACAAAGGGATATCAATAGAGAGCTTAATCATTCTCCTTTTTCAAAACCCATCCCCTCTACATAGATTTCACGTGGTTTCCATGGAATTACTTCTTCCTTTTTCTCCTTCTTTCTCCTCCATCTCTATTTTATCTAATTTTAATATGTTCTTCATTACCGTTAGAACCCAAATTCTATTTCCAAGCTAGGGTTGGAGTTTAGGTTGATTCTAACCTAGGGGTTTCATTATTTAGGTCTTATGGAGGGTGATTCCTTAACTGTTTTGGTGTCCTCCATGGAAGGTGACACATTACAGCTTCATTTTCTTCTTGTTGAGGTAGTCATTTCTCTAATTTTAATTTATTTTTCAAATAATTCAATTATTTTATTTTAAAAAATAATTTTAATTAAAATATTTTTTTATATGATATTTTAGATGGAAATTTAAATGGTTTCTATGAAATTATGGCCAAGCATAAAGGGTTTTACAAGATAATTTCATTTATAATTTGAGGATAAATGTTTTTTATATACCAATCACCATTATAAATGTTTATGATGTTATTTAGAATGATTTCAAGGGAAATATATTCCTTAGGACTATTTTTAGGTTTTTTAAAGGATGTATTTGGTTTAAAAAGTATGTGTGTGACCTTTTAGTTTTTTTAAAATGATGAGATTTTTGAATAAGAGGAAAACAACTTGGCATCCTGACTTATCTTTCATGTAATGACCCATTTGTAAATTTAAAATTATGGGGTTCATATCTCATGAGACCCTCATTAATTTCCCCCAATATTTTTAGTTCTCATTATGGGTTGTATATATGTAATGTGATGAGTGTATGATGTAAAAAGGGGATGTTCTATGAAAGGGTGTTAGAGACGAGGTGTGGTATATTCCTTATGTTGATTTATCTAAGTATATAAGTTTATTTCTCACCTCCTTGACTATTTGTTCAAGGAATTACTGGTAAACTAAGTGAAAACCTAGATGAGGTCCACCCTTAGTGTAGATTATGCTTTTTCTATGGGGTCATTGAAGGAGATATATTCCCTAAATACTTATATGATATATATATTTTATGGCCTACATTATTATGATTTACATGAATAATGGGATATAATATTGAATACTATCTATAATGATAGTGTTGTCTATAAAACCAATAATCTCACCACTTATGATACCATTAAAGATATATTACATAAGTTGTAATGTGAATGGGGTTTACTGTATATAATACATGAATGGTTGATACATTAAATCAAGTTTTATAAATTCATGATTTAATGAATGTACGGTTGAGGATAATTTTCAAGGGATTTGTAAACCCTTCTATCTTATAATCGCAATTCATATTTTTTCTTTCTTGATGCTTGGAAAAAACATTATGAAATCTACTAATCTCTTCTTCTACCTTCTTTACACATAGGACACAAGACTTCTATGAAGGAATAGAGGATCCCATCTATATGAAGGATGATTCATATCATCCTAGGGATACCCATAGAGAGAGAATTTATTTTGGGTAATCTTATTGTGATATTTTTCAAGAACATTAGAAGATTTTACAGATGATCTTCAGTTAATAGTACAAATTTAAAATATCTTCTTCATTTCAGTTTATGCATTTTTTTTATATTTATAGATTGGGACATCCTTAAAAAAGTATTTAATCACATCTGATGCATATGATAAATGTTGTTAGAGTCTTTTGATCCTTAAAAGTGGTACCTGAGGAACCTAATGCACTTGATTTGTGGAATATTTCATGAATTGAAAAAGGAAAAAAAACAAAGCATCATTTTTAGTTTTCTAGAAATTTTAGTACGTATATGCATGAGGGGTGATTTGTATAAAAGGTAAATTTTTTTATCACTATAAAGTAGTGGGTTTGAATAACCTTGAAATAGTTGGGGGGACTACCATTATGATGCATTAATAAAACCAACTTTACCTTTCCATTAGAGAGAAAACTACCTTGACTCAAGGACATGCTAATTTACCTCTATGTGAACCTCCCTGATGCAAAGATAGACTGGTTTAACCCTATATAAACTACCCTAAAATGAGTAAATATGGAATTACCCCTTCATGATCTACCATGATGTGAAGGATCTACCATGATGAAATGAAGGAACTTTATATTCACATAATGGTAAAATGAATTCTACCTTTACATGAAGGGTTCATGTAAAGGTAAAATCTACACACCCTTACACATATACACTATGTAAGGGTCATGTAAATCTACCCATACATAGATCATATATTCAAGGGTAGTGGGAGTTTACTCTTACATAGAATATGGATTATTCATAAGTGTAAATAAGTTATATTTTAATTTTTTATTAAAATATTGATTGGTTTTAATGGTTTATATTATATTTATAATTAAAATTAAAAACTATTTTGTAAATATTTAATTTATAATTAATTTATAAATAAATTAAATAATTATAACAGTTTATATTTAATTAATTAAATGTTTATGAAAAAACTATATTCCATAAATTTTAAATGTTAATATTTTAAATACCTTTAAAATACATTTTTTAATTTCAAATGATCTATAAATAAAAGTAATTATTTATAAATAAGAAGAAATAATTTTTAAAAGGTTATAAATTATGAATTAGGTCCAAAATCTTAAGATGTTTATATCTAAATTATGATTTATGCATAATTAATAAATTTGAATTGTTAAAATTAAAGGGGATTTATTTGGATATTATTTAATCCACATAAAATTTATTTTAATGAATGATATGATTGTGGATTAAATGATAATTAGGTATATGATATTTATATTATGAAAAATTATTTCATAATAAAAATTGAATTATAAATTGTTTATAATTAATAAAATATCATATTTATTAAAATAAAAATTTAATATAGTGAATAAATATGAAATAGTTTATATTTAAATGAATACATAATTTTTTCATCATCAGGTAATGTCCATAATATAAATATTAAATTATAAAATGTTTATAATTAGTTTTTTTATGAATTGTTCATAAATTTTTATCACATGTTTAAATATTTTAACGGTTCATTTATTTAAAAGTGATTACCTATTTTATTCATAGTTATAAACTTTTTATATGATGAATGATGTATAATTAGTTTTAATATTTAATATATTCTACGTGATAAAGGCTTTCATACATGCTAGGTTTGATGATGAATTTATTTTTTCATCTACCCTGATCTGGGTTTGTAATTAAACTTACTAGTTTGAATTTAGTTGTTGGGAATAATTTGTGCATATTTGGTTTTAGAGTTATCATGAATTTAATTCTATCTTGAGTAAAGTCTCCCTGTGGAGAGGGACTTGGGGTCATACCACCAACCGACCCAGAGGTTTATGTCTTGTATATAATGGTGAATGGGGTTGGCTATCTGTCACTCAAGATTACTCATGAAGAGTTTTCAAATATATATAAATCTATAATTTTTTATTAATTGTTATTATACCTTATTCATATAATGCATAGGGATATTTATGAATATGTTTTGTTCTTATATTTGATGAGAAACACAAACATGTGGGTCATGTATAGAGTCATAAATCAATATGGGTTAAAATATTGAGTAGGAATATGGAATATGATTCCAAAATATATCATTATAAGAATACAAAAAAAGATATTAACATAAGATATGTTGGTGAGGTTAAACACATTAAAATATAAGTGTGTGTTTTCTTCCAAAGTGACACTTTATAAGACCTTGATCATCTAACGAGGTATTTTTGAGCATAACATGAGTATTTTTGGATTATCTTGTGTAAGGAATGAAATTTGTAAGTGACTTAGAATAATATTTTTATATATTTTTAAGATCAGCATGAGTACCCATTTTTTATTCTTTATTATATTATACTAGGAATTTTATTTGTGTTATAGTATCCAAGAAACCCTAATAGTTAGGATGTTGGGGGAATGAAGTTAAGTTTATCCATATGAAGTATTGAATAAAGATTTATCCACTCAACTCACCAAGAGTCACAATAGTTATGATTGGGATGACTCCCTACCTAAATAATAACATCTTATTTATAAGAAAAAATTAGTGTAAGTCATGGATAAATATGGATCTTGAGACACTAATGGGTAAGATGAATATATATAAGGGGTATTCATTTTAATCAGAGAAAATTTAATAAAAGTATTTATTAAATAGTTATAAAAACTAATACTGATATGGTAAAATCTTTTTCTGTAGATGAATAACATTATCATCACTCTCAAACTATATTTTGAGATAGGAAAAATTAATGTAATATACTCCTAATATATATATATTAAGAAAAGTTATTAAGTAAATAAATATTTTTTGCATCAAAATAATTCTTTCCAGAGTAACCAAGTATTATGATTGTTGAAAAATTTAATCTTGATTCTTATAGAAGCAAAAAATGATTCATTTAATATTTCAAAGGTATTAGTTGATAAATGACATAAGTAATTTCATCCTCTACTTATATATTCAATATGATTAGATTAACTAGTGGTTGGTGAAACCTAAGGTTTCTTTGAGTCTTATTCTATTTAAGAAATTAATTATAAGGTCATCTATGGAATTTTTTTGACAAGATGAATAAATTATTGAATATTTTACCTAATATTATAAAAGAGTTGAGAATAGATAATCTTGGAATATAATTTCGGGATTATAGTACTATTTTTATAGAATAACTGGATAAAAGTTTATACCATAAGAAGAAAAGTAAGTTGGAGTGTCCAATAAATTTTCATCCGCTAGAAAGATTCATTAAAACATTAAGGTGGTGTATGATTTTCATATGATGGAATTTAATATATTACCTAAAGAGTATTAAGAATTCTAGTGGACAGACCATATTAATTTTATGGA
Organism: Viscum album; assembly: GCA_963277665.1. Lineage (NCBI taxonomy): Eukaryota > Viridiplantae > Streptophyta > Magnoliopsida > Santalales > Viscaceae > Viscum > Viscum album. The sequence continues at coordinate 1,999,559,539 of OY728150.1, read as the reverse complement.
ATTAAATTCTATTATTTTGACATATATGTCATTTCAACTCTATTTTTTACATAATTTATAAATATATATAAGGATAAAAGATAAGAAAGTATTAAGGATTTTAGTTTTATTTTAAGTAATGGATAAAAGGATTTTATAAATTGATAAATTGGGTGATTCATTTTTAGATGAACTTATCTTAATATGTTTATTTTTGATCTCATTATTCTCTTGATAATAGAATGCAACAATTATTTATTTTAATGAAATGAGATTTTTATTTGTGATACACATTTTTATGATATTTTCTATTCAATAACATGCTTCAAGGGGGACTAAAAATTGGTTTTTTCTAGTTAGTGAATTCATCATTTTGTAATTTATATACATGTTCTAAAAATATGACTGAATTCATGAAATGTTAACTAAATGATCTCAAAGTGTTAAAAATATTTAAACTATCATATAATGTATAATTGGATATTTCTTGCGGTTAAAGTTTTAAACCAAAATAAAAAAGTTATTTGAAATATTCAACAATTTTTCTTTATGAATAGAGACACAAGATTTAAAATCTAGTATTGTAGAAAGGAGAAATAACCATTCAATATGATAGGGTAATCCAAAATAATTTAAGGGGTTTTAAAAACTCTATGGAATTTCCATTTTAGGAATGGTTGTTATAGAAATTAGTACTTCAATTTTTAAATTCATGTGATAATGCATGTATATTTTTCAATGTTTTTCAAATATACAGGAGTTCAAATATAAGGGAAAAATTGATATAACTGGTAGTTTGAATTCAAACGATGAAGAAAAGAGTTTTTGAAACAAAAATTTTATTGTAGAAGTTTTTATCAAGCCTAGATGAATCAATTTAAATGATGTGTATATTTATCTAAATTATATTACTTGATAGGAGAAGTGGTTCAATAAAAAAGAGTTATTATGAATGAAATTAAGATGATTGATAGTATATAAATGGTTTAAGTTTCATTAGATTCTATAACATAATTAAAAATATAAGAGTATAAGTGTTTATTCAACCATTATTTAAAATATGAAGGAATGTGATTTTACCTCCCTTAAGTGGTATATTTTAAATAATTATCTTTATTTCAATAAATAAAATTCATCAAACAAATATAATACCAAATAAGATATAAATATAATAATTGATTTGATAAATATTCCTACTAAGAGGAAATAAGTGTTATTTCTTAAACATAAATAAGTTTGTGTTCTTACTAAGATATTCTGAAAAGAATATAGTAACCAAGAGTTTAATGGGAGTGTATTTGGATTTAGAGAAGTTAAAAATTAACCAATAAAGGATTATAGTAATCTAAAATTTAAATTGATTTCCAATCAATATCATAATGTGTTTAATATATGTGATGGTAAATAAAAATGTAAACTATTAAATTTATTTTCATTTTATAAAGTTAATATCACTATTTTCTAAAGCGTTATACCATTATAATATAAAAAGTGTTATTTACCTAATATCATAAAATAGTTGAGGATATGTTATGAACAAGAAAAATGTAAATATAAAAATTTAGTTATTGGTCATGAGTGAATATCACTATAGGATTGTACTAGTAAAATTACCAAGTTAATTACTCTATAATTCCTAAAATATATTAGGGTATATCAGTAAATAAATGTGTAAATTGTTACATTAGTTACTACAATTGAGAAAGTGTTACTTTATCTTAAACTAGTTTAAGATATGTTGGTAAAGTAATTATGTAAAAGTTACATTATTTGAAAATTTTCATGGAGAATTTTGATGTAAAGAGTTCCAAGGATGATCATGATGTACTTAGAAGCAGTTCTGAGTATACAATAGAAGTTAACATAATAACATTTGATGTTACGAAGTTAGGAGTTTTTAGCATGTTAAAAGAGTTAAATAATTAGAAATATGATTCCTAAATATCACCATTATTAAAAATTTTATTACTTCATAGATATTACTCACTAAAAGTTAGTGGGATGATTTTATCAGATGGTCATATAGGGACATGAAATTAATTATATACAATTTAATGGGTTAATAAAACCCCTAATAGTGTATCTTATATAAGGATGGTTTGGAAATTTATCATATATGATATGACGAGAAGTTCTTATGTTAGGTTGGTTAAATATTATTAAAATAGTTTTAATAATATTTAATGGATCATAATAAATGAAATAAAATATCCACTTTATCATTCTTTCATGTTGGCTACATATATGTATATATAGATATAAATTTCATAAAGTGTAATAATAATTGACCACTCAAAGTATGACTTTGAGTTATTCTTAATCAATGTTAATCCTAAAGTATTATTTTTTATACAGAAATTTAAAGGTTAACTTGATTAGTATTCTTGTATTGAGATATGGATTATGTTCATGAGACACAAAATGGTATTTTTTTGTACTATGTGACCCACTAAGTATATAAAATGGAGTTTCATATAGATGTATTTGGTATACTAGGAGTGAATGGATCATATATGAATTTTCACCACCTGAGGTTGGTGAGATATATAGGACATGAATATTTATACTTTGATAACTTACTTAAAAAATTATACATGTTGAGTTAGCTAATATGGGTGTGGTTTGGTATGTTTCTGATCATATTATCAATTAGAGTTCAACCAATATGATATTTATCCTCTCACACAATGAATATGATATTTGGACCCTTAATTGAGATAGACTATGGAGTGTGAGTCCACACATAGAAAGTATATATGATGTTATTATCTTTTTAGACAAGGCACATGATATGTTATCATCTATATAGATGAATAACATGTGATGTTATCATTGAACATGCCAGTATATACTCTGATAATTGAGAATAGATAAGTATTATTTATGCGATTGACATGATCCATGTCTTATGATCACTCAATATTTTCAACAAAAGGAAAATATGAGAATATATGTTTTCATATGATGCAGACTAGTGGAAACATGTATAGAGAAACATGTGTTTGATGGAGATCACATATGATCCCTTTATAGCTTGAGTAACATCGACTCTTCTATAGAGGCTTCTCTTTTCATAAAATTTTGAACCAGGAGATTCATATATTTTTTAATTATATAAAGTCTTTTGGGGTCACAATTTGTGGTTAACAGAATTGAGAGTTAGTTTGACATAAAGAGTTAATCTAAAAAACGTTTTAATGTTAATTCAATAGGAGTTTTGGATGGGTATTCATAAGGTATTACATATGTTTTAATACAAGGTGAATTTAATAAAAAATTTACAAATGTGTTTTGGAAGATATCCAAAAGGAGTTTTGGGTATGTTTTCATAAATTATTGTATACGATACAATATAGGGTGGAATGGAACAATGACTTTTGAGTTTTTAGTGAAAGTGGGAGATTAAAGGAGATATATTCCCCAAAGACTTATATGATATATAAATATTTTTTATGGGTTGAATGGTTGTTATTTTCATGAATAATGGTATATATTATTATATACCAATTATGATGAAAGTATTGACTATAAAAATGATCAACTCACTAATTAATCTATTATTAAATATTTGTTACAAGTGTGGTAACATGAATAGGATTTTCTAAATATGATGCATGATTGGATAATTAATTAACACATGAATTATAAATCCACGAGTTAATTCATGAACTGTCAAGGGGAATAAAATAGGTATTTATAAAGCCTACTATCATTTGGTGATAGTTTATAATTGTACTTAATTGATGCTTGGCTGAAACTCACTAGAATCTACTACTCAGTTTTACCTTATTTATTCTTGAGACACTAACATGTTAGGAATAAATGGAGGTTACCATCCATAAAAAATATAATTCAAATCATAATATGGATACCCATTAATTTAGTATATCTTTTAGATGGTCTTTAGTTATCTTTATCAACCATATCAAAAGATATTGCAGATTATCTTCTATGAATAGTACACATTTACAACATGTTCCAATTTTTTGTTTATATGTGTTTTAATATTTCTATCATGGGAGATCTTTAGAAAGATATTTGATCACTTCCACTAAATATAATAGATTTTATTATATTCATCTAATCTATGACACTCATTTCTATAGACACTGATTTCTCTGGGAATGGATTATATACCCATTATAGCTTTGGGATCCTGTGATGGTTTTAGGGACCAACTAGATCTATGTGATTAATAGGATTAACATGTTATTTAGTGAAAAACTATGATTCCTACCACTAGTTTAGGATTATATTACATGAGTACCTAAGTTAGTATCCCATGGCACTTGTTATTTATAAGTGGTTTTATATAGGGGATTTATTTTTCTTCATATTAGATCCCTTTATGTGTATTGGTATTCTGGAACCATTCATTTATGTTTCTTATTTATTTTCTTATACCATGATCTCATAGAGATACTAGATTAGGATATTATATTTATGGGAATAAATGTGATCAAAATTGTTTCTAGAGGTTGTCTTGGGATGATTTATTAGGAATAACATTTGGATTGGTTTCATTTTTATAAAAGGTTTGAAATTCATTTTAAAAGTAGTTTTTTCTCAGTTTTTCATGAAATGGTAAATGTTGACATTTTGGTTTTGGAATAGGTTCCACATGCTTGGGATTAAAAAATAAATGAATTATTATTTGTGTTATGAAGGTGTGATTGGATTTCTCTATGGATTATAAAAATCAAAACCTTATTTTTTCCTTACTGTATTCAAAACTAGAATTTAGAAACTACTTATTAAAAGGAATTACATAGAATCCTTGGTGAGATACCAATATTCCATTTTGGTCACACACTTCAAAGATACTACTACATGTGTGTATGTAGTCCCTATTAATTCACATTGGTTAAAAGTTTATTTTGGATCATTTGATTCTCTTTTTGAATGGTGATGGTGAGTTGGGATGTATAGGGTGACCATGGGTTGCATGGGGATGGCTTGGTTCAGTTTGTATTTTTTTTGGGTGTGTCGATGTATTATATGAGAAAACCTATATTTTTTTGTTTTTAATTTATTTTATTTATAACTTATTATATATGATCTCATGATAATGAAATATTGGATTTTTTTCTATTTATATAACGAGTAGGATCATTATAATTTAGTGCAGCTCATTTAGCTAGTCTGGTTTTATTTATTTAGGTTGTTTTATTTATTGGAAGTTTCATGGAAATCCAATGTATGGAAAGTACATGATGGGATTTAAGTGAAATTCATGTTATGTGAAAACTCTAATTTTAAGAAAAAAATTATCACCAAGTGTGTTTCCTTGATTCCATGACACTAGTCTCTATACAATGGGGATCGGGAATACCCTTCGAGCCTTATAGTGAGCAAGGTCTAGTGATGTGTATGGTTAGATTGGGATGGTATATTTAAAAATGGCATGAGAGATAAGATTTTATAAGGGTTTATATTATTGATCTAATAATCTTTTTATTTGGGTTTTTTATATTAGTGTGGATTTAGGAATATCAAGATTTGATTGGTAGTTATGGGGAGAGTCCATTTAGCCCTTTACTGTCCCGAGCCTTGAGTTTCCATTAATAGTTAGGATTGAGTCATTTATTTTGATTTCATTCTTTATTAATAGATGTATTTTGGTATAAAGAAATGATATATAGACCCCTAATGACATTGGATAGTGATTTTGGGAGTCCCATGGTGTTTTGAGGGGAAATTATAAGTAAATCGTGGGTGAATATTTATCCTACATGGTCTATTGAACCATGTAGATATCATGTAGATGGTTTTACAGACTTTATAGGATCTGTTTCATGGTTGGTGCATGACTAAAAAAATAATGAAAAATTTTATTCACAAATCTATGACTATTAGTTTTTTTTATTTTCATCCTTTTTCATGATGGATTTTACCTAATGCGGTTTGCACTTGTTTGAGGATGAATTGAACAAGGTTTTTTATAATGGTTTGATGTGTTTAAAATGGATTTTTTGAAGTGCATCTTCATGAATTGTTATATTATGTGGTTATATAATGTTTTAATTATTATTTTAGATGAAAAGTTTTAATTTTATAAATCATTGACTTTGATAACTTATTTTGGGGTATTTTTTGAAATAAATTCCCATGTTTTACAAGGGGTGTTTAATAAGTGGTTGGTTTACATGTTATATTTGAGAATTTTTTTTTAAAATTTCAATACAAGGTAATTCTGATTTATAAGAGAAACTAAGTAGAAAAATATTGTCAAATCATAATAAAATTTTGAAATGATTTTGTGAAAATTTAAAGTGAAGTTCCAAATTTTACCAAGGTTATTTTTTGAGAGAAATGGTTTGATTTTCAAGTTCATTCCACAGTAAAAAAGATTTTTAACATTTCTAAAAAATTAGAAATATTAAATTAAAGGATGATTTTTTTTAATTTTTTAATTTTTTTATTTTTCCCTTAGTTATAGTGGGATTTTTTGGTTGATTTTAAAGGCATGAGTTGGTTTTATTCAAGTCATGTATTGGTTAGAGTGTGCCACAAAAAATGGATAGAGAAATAGTGTATAAGACCATTTTATAGATTATCCTCTTTATGAATCATTTTTATCTTCTTAAAATAGATTCTTCAGATCTAGTATTTATCTAGACCTAGAGTACGGTGGTGAATTTAGAACACCCTCTTCTCTTTGTTTTTTATTTCACAATGGATGTTTGTTATACCTTCTTAGGATTCATGTATGTATAATTTTTTGGATAAGCCTTGATTTTTGTCTTGGTTGGGTTTTTATATATTTTTTGGTTTCCTTTTACTAATTGGGACTTTGTTAAAGGTGTAGGAATATTTTTGGGTGTCTTCTCGATCATTTATTATAAATAATTATAAGGAACTGACCTTAAACATTTAATATTATTTAATTAAGTTAATAATTCACATTGAGGATCTTTTCAGGTTTAGAGCTTTAGAGAATTAGGTCATAACATATACATAACAACTTAAATATTACATACATCTACCCCGTTTCCATTTTTTTCTCAAAATAAAAATTCTTGAAAAAAAGAGTCATGTAAAGTTCTATGTTTTAGACATCATGACTTTTCCTTGATCTCATCCTTGACACTACTCCACTTTATGTCCTATGAAAAACATTTCAAAAACTTGGGATGATCATAAAAATCTCAGTAAGGGATACACAAAGAAGGAAAACTGTTAGTTTTTCAAAACAATAAGTAAACCATGAATACTTTATCATAAGTAATAATTTTCACCTTTATGAAGTAGTAAATACTATTTAATTAATAAAATATCATTTCTTAGACCTTTTTAACCAAAATATTACCATAAAACCCATATAAAAAAAACATAACATATAAAGGTAACTTGGGACATAAACATACTTAAATGGAATAACCATACGGTCAACTTCCATACATATTACTAAATGGAATATCCATACGACCGACTTCCATACCCAATGCATTAGAGGTTATAATGTAACCACCCATCATGGTTTATCACAGCACCACCCATCATTTTGTTTATCATGTAACCACCTATAAAATGTCCAAGTACCATTATAAAATCATAACACATACAACAAATATAAATTAAAGAAAAAATTTCCACATTTCAATCACTATATATCTCTTAAATATATTGACATTAAAAATCCATTTTCAAAACCATTTTCAATACCAAATTATATAAAATAGTATATTGTATTTATTTTCCTTTTAAAAACATTACGACTTGTTAAGGAAGACAATGATCAAATAATACTCACGGCTGCGGAAAGGTCATTGTCACCACTTACATTAAAAGTAAAATTTATTTTTGTTGTTTAGTAAAACTCTTCATAGAAAAATATTCTCTATGAATTAAATGAAAATTCAAGGTGTTTATATAATGTATAAAAGAAAGTCGTGTATTAAAAAAAATATTCCTCAATGAAAGGAGATTGAGACGAAGTCCCTTACCTCATGTCCAACTTGACCTGTTTGTTCTTTAATCTCCTAAATAATAAACTAAAGTTAATTTATACTTTCTTAAGAACCTTTTTTCATGTTTATAATTTATTTTAAATCACTTATTACCATGTTATATACATTATGTAATCATTTAAGTTAATAATGGTCATTTTGTCGAGATTTGGTACTTGAGTCAAAAATGAATTTCTTATAATTACAAGTTGTTCATGTGGTAAAAATTTTATTATATACAGAATGATATTCATGATTTATATGTCATATATATCATATATATCCACTATATACATGTATTTACAATAGTACATAACATTTTGAGATAAGAAATGAAATGCACCGTTCATGGAGACGGTAAGTCGTACGTACGCATGAACGCTGCTTCCATTTATATTTCATATTGTAATGGAATGGAAACTTAATGATAAATAAGTATATTATAATTATACTAAAATATAATATATAATTTTATTAAATCTACCCTTTATACATTCAACATAAGGCATGAACGAGTCATATCACTTTGAGGGGGCGGTGGTCCACACTTCCTCAAATGAGATTATCGTATTTACCCACTATGGAAAACATAAAGGTATTAAATAAATGAAAAATAAAAAATCATAGAAAAAATATAAATATAATATATATCATATATAAATACAGTTCCATCATAAGGGCCACCATGAGAGGCGGTTGGAGATATTTGAACAATCATCGTTTCGTGAGGCAGTAGTTCACCGTCCACAAAAACAGTATGTTCTTTACCCATTAGAATGAGGTGTGTGTAAGTTTAGTTCTAATACTTCTCATAAAAAAAAACCTAGTATATTGAGGATACCTTTTTTGTTATAAAATAAAGTAATAAAAATAGTTTAGGGGGTTGTATAAGTAAAATAAAACAAAATAAAACAAAAGAATTTAAGAGAAACCGTTACCGTTAATTTGTGTAATTCCCTTTGGTTTGAACCAAAAGGACTTATTGAAGTGACTTCTACCTAAGTTAAGGCTTATAGGTGGAATATAGGGATATTTAGAGCTTATTTTGTCAGGTTTTAGACAAGACAATAGGCTTGAGAGGTGTCAGAAATGGGTTAAAAGTGGTGTCCTTTTATAAGGGGGAGGAGGGGATCTTTAGGAAAGTTTGAAATAATTATTTTATTATAAACTTATCTTAGATTTAAAAAGGTAAAAAAACCATTAAAGTCTAAGATAATATGACTCATGTTATAAATAAATTCATCCAATAAAAATTGGACAGGTTTTGGATATTATTTTAATATTTGTAATCTTATTTATTTAAATCATTTATTAATGATGTAAACACTACATCATTATTGTGTCATAAATATTTTAATTTATTTAATGTTTAAAAATTATAAAAAATACCATGAAGTATGAAATCTTTTTATATTTCCAAATAATATTTATAGTCGAAAAGATAACTTATATAACCCTATGTAAAAATTAATTTACTAAAAGATATTTGTTTATGTCATTATTGTCTTTACTTTAAATTAATTAATCTAAAGTGTCATTATCACTCTTAAGTGGATCCATGGGGTCCCCAAAATCGACCCAAGGATGGTCATGGTCGGACGTGTATCAACCAATAGGATTATGACACTTGTTAGGGTAATTTTATATTATTAGAGTAATATTTGTTTACCCTTATTTACAAGATTAACCATTTAACTATGGTAAATAAAATATTTACTGAAGTAAATATCCATAATGTATACAAATAAAAGTTACCTATTTACACAATTTGGACATCCTAATTCAAAATATGGAATCCATTTTTCCAAATTCAAAACACAGAATTGTCAGAAATTAATTTAAAATTAATTACCGCTGTTAAAACAAAAGGCGTGTTTTTAAGAAATAATAACTATCAAAAGATTGACACTTGTTTATGTCCAATTTCAAAGTGAAATTAACTTCAATGACCAAAATTGGATTAAATGGTAAAAATATAATCTAATTACACTTTAAAACCAACTAAAAAGATAATCTATCCATATAAATAAATTAGATTAAAAAGCGATTTTGAATTAAAATACAGTATTTTCACTATTCATTAAAAAATGAACTTAATCAGAAAAATACCAAAATTTCATCCAAATTATATTTTTATGTCCTGATTCTAAGGAATAATATTTTTTTTGAAAAATAGAACTTATAAAAGTGATAAAAACAATATTTAAAAAGGGTTCGCTATCAAAAGGCGGTAAATCGACCTTTTAAAGAACATTAGAGTATTTGTGCTTTAAATTTAATTCATTCACATTTTAAGCCTCTAAATTTTATTGGATAAATGTAAAAACATTTAACAAACATGTATAATCATATTTTAGTTAGTTCTCTTCATTCTTGCCAATACAACGACTAGGCGTTAACTACCATTTAAAATAATAATATTATATTATTATTGTGCAATGTAAGATTTCAAAGAAACCCGTTGTTGCGTATCAGGTATGCCATCGAACATAGAAGACCCTTTAAAGTATGTTTCGCGCGGAATCCGGGGATGACCTCCTGGACGAGAGATTCAAACGTTCCGATCAGTTTCTAACGGGTTTGTTCGTAGAACCGGAAACATCCAATGATTCCACATCCGTTTGGACCTACTTTCCAAAGGCATGCGCTCATTAGCTTGTGGGCTAATGAGGCTTAGGAATTTGCATTGGTCGAGAGGATGGGAGGTCGGACTCATCACACCTTTTTGAGGGGAATTATTGTCTACTCCGGGACTCTCTTTATAGATTTAAGTTAAGTTTGTGAATCCTTATTACATTACCAAGTATAAAATGAGCTTTCCTTTAGTTTTAACAATCAATGATTAAATATGCAAGAAATTTAGAGAATCTTTTATATGTATTTGAGGTTCTTCATCAATATAGAATCATCTATATTTGTTTAGAGATTCTTGGTCAATGGTATCCTTCAAAACATTTATATAAAAGTCTCTTGGTCATTTTGATGACCAGGCTGGTTTTAAAGCCACTCAGTGGGGCACTTGAAGTTTATCGTCATTCAGAAGGACAAAGATTATTTCAATGTTGGGATCGAACCCATAAATGGGCTACCTACGTATCCTTTGTTTTGAAAAAGGAATCAGAACCCACGTAGTTCGAGGAATGGGATATGATGTTTTATGATTGATGGCTCAAAGATGAATGTCATAATTACTTTTACACTCTAAGCTCACGTGAGTCATGCTCGGTGTGAGAAACAAGAGGTATTGGTAAAATTCAGACAATTGTGCCATAAAAGATGCAATCATAAGAATTTGTTTTGGGGCTTATGTATAGATGACTGCCCAGATAGACGAAAGTTTAGGATTTACTTTTAGGGAGAAAATCCAAGAACAGGGTCCACAAAGTTATATGTGCTTCATGGAGATTTGAATACTCTAATCTTGGGGCTTACTCCTAAGGAAGATGCCCAAGTTAGGAGGGGACTTATGATTGGGTTTTATTCCTAAAGAGGAAACCCAAATCAAAGGAAATTTATGACTGGTTAAGAGAAATTTTAAGAGACTTGGGGCTTACTCTTAAGAAGGATGCCCAAGATTTATGACTAGGACTTGTTCCTGAGAAGGAAGCCTAGGTTAGGGGATTTGGGGCTTACTCCTGAAAAGGAAGCCCAAGGTTATGACTGAGTCTTTATTCCTGAAAAGGAGACCCAGGTTAGGGATTAAGGTTTGGGGCTTACTCCTGAGGAGGATGCCCAAGTTTGGGAACTTGATTGGGGCTTATTCTTAAAAAAGATGCCCAAGATTTATGACTAGGACTTATTCCTGAGAAGGAAGCCTAGGTTAGGGGACTTGGGGCTTACTCCTGAAAAGGAATCCCAAGGTTATGACTGAGTCTTATTCCTGAAAAGGAGACCCAGGTTAGGGATTAAGGTTTGGGGCTTACTCCTGAGGAGGATGCCTAAGTTTGGGAACTTGATTGGGGCTTATTCTTAAGAAAGATGCCCAAGATTTATGACTAGGACTTATTCCTGAGAAGGAAGCCTAGGTTAGGGGACTTGGGGCTTACTCCTAAAAAGGAAGCCCCAAGGTTATGACTGAGTCTTATTCCTGAAAAGGAGACCCAGGTTAGGATTCTCTCATCTTAAAGGATGAGGTTGAAATGAATGAACTCTCAATCTTTGGTGACATAAAGATGTTTAAATCACTGGGTGTTTGAGAGGTATTTCACAGAATTCCTTTCAGATAAGGATGTCAAATCAAGAAATCATGCCATAAATGGCTTTTGAAGAGTATCTTGAAGACTGAATCTTGAATAGGAAGGGTGAAATGGCTTAAGAGGGGTAAAAATGGGCAAGATGGGCACCCAAAAAGCTAGGGGCGCGCAAGTCTTGAAGGTCGCGCAAGTCCTGCGTCGGCGCGCAAGTGTTGGTCGCGCAAGTATACTTGCGCGACATGAGGGATACTTGCGCGATTTTCAACCAGAGTTGAATTACTTGAGCGACTCTTTATTAAACCCTTTCCCATCCTCTTGAGGTTCTTCCAGAGAAGGGACGCGCAAGTTATATTGAAGGAATTAAGTTGGCGCGCAAGTGTTTGATAAGTTTCAACACTTGGGCCTTCCTTCTTCTCTTTAGATCTTCCATTCTAGGTAAGAAATTACCTTAGAAGTGTTCCGGAAGCTTTGAGAAGAGACTTGAGCGTCGGGAGCTTTGATCCGAGTTTCTGGAAAGAGATCCTCTCGAATGGGGGGCCCACATGGTCTATTTATAGGCAAAAGAAGACCCCGGGCGGTTACTGGGCGGTTACCAGATCTGTCGCGCAAGTCCCTTGCACGACCATGAGGGGTCGCGCAAGTGTTGAGGCGGCGCGCAAGTATACTTGCGCGACCAAGAGGGAACTTGCGCGACCTCTGGGCAATGTTCTCCTTTTTCATCCCTTTGTCGATTTTTGATGTTTCTTCAAAGGATTAATCACTTTGAGCTCAGATATTCCCTTTTCCGAACTTTAGATTCCGTGACGAAAGGAGCGTCAACAAAAGTCCCCCCTCAGAGTTGGATCCGGAGAAAAAATGAGGATTTGACTCTAAGGAAATCGAATCCCTCTAAAGGAAAAGAGCGGCGCGCAAGTCTTCAAATGCACAGAAGTCGGCGCGCAAGTCTTCATCGCGCAGGCATTGAGCACTCTGGATGCGGCGCGCAGATAGGCCTCCTGGCCTATAAATACACGGCTTCCGGCCGTAGATGGCATCTGAAGTTCCGGATTTCTCGAGCTCTCGCCGCGCAAGTCTTCCTCGTCGCGCAAGTCTCTTGTTTTCGCTGTTTCTTCGCTGCCGCGCTACTCTCAAGGTAATAGGGCTTGCGCGGTAATACTTGCGCGACCAAAACTTGCGCGGCACATGTACCACTTGCGCGACATCTCCATACTTGCGCGCCTTAATGCCTTAGCCATTTTTTCAAATTCTTTCACAAATTTTATGAAAAATAAAACCCATTTAAGAGTTTAATTTATTCAACTCCTGTGCAGATTCAATGGCTCTTAGACCTGGATTACTTGATGAACTGGCTAGCAAGCGGATAGATGATATGATGAATATCATTGGCCCTGATTACTATACTGTCAAAAACAGCACTCTTCCAGATTTGGCTAAGTATCTGAAGAAATATCATTACGACTTTCCTCACTGCACTTATCTACCTTTGTATGGTCATGGTCATCTGCAAGAAGTCATTATTCCAGAAGTAAAGAATTATCTTCCATTTTCTTGGTTTCAGAATTATACCAATTTTGCTTCAGCAAATATCTCAGGCGGAGGAGTATTTCAAACTGCTGGAACAGTAGAGAAGGCTTATGTGATGCATCATAGCCCTTGCACACCAGATCTGAAAAAACATACACCTGAGCTTCAACCACATTGTCATCCTTCAATCTTCCGAGATGCTCAGATGGATCAGTCCAAAGGCTGGAAGAAAAGTTGGGATTTCCGCCCTGGGGGAGGTGTGAAGCCAACTTGGATGTGGGCATACTGGGTGCGACAGACTTGCGCAGAGTTTATTGAGGATCTGAAGAGAGCTGCAATATATGAAGCTGTTTGGGTTGGGCAGACATATATTTACAGACATGATATCTTCGTGCCAGAGATACTCAGCCACTGGAGTCCAGCGACTAATTCTTTCCACTTGACTCATGGAGAAGTAGGTATCAGTTTGTGGGATGTCCACAAGATTTCAGGAGCTCCAATCTTGGGCGACATGTATGATGAATTCATTCCTCCCAAGGTGACTTGGAATGATCCAGAGAAGACTCCTGCTTTGGCTCGAGAATTATTCAAAATCTTTCACAAGCTCAAGAGTTCAGAGACCTCATTAACTCATTTCAGAAAAGATATCCATCCGGAAGAATGGATGAAGGTGTTTCTTACTGAGAAGAAAGGGATGGAGCCAAAGGAAAAAGGATCCAAGAAAAAGAAATCCAAGGATACCCGGCCCAGACGTCCCACCACTTGCCCAAAACCTGAAAAGAGAGGAGCTCCTGGCACATTCTGGCCAACTCTAGAAGCAGGAGAGTTTGAAAAATGGGGCTATGAAGTGAATCAAAGAATTCCAAAGAAAACTCGTCTGGCGGGTTTCTTGGCAATGTGGCTCAGTATTTACCTTTTGCCGGTCAGAGATTCGAAGGGAGGCGTTAGGCCAGGGACCTTCGTCATTGCGGCCAAGTTAGCTGAGGGAAAAATGGTTGGGTTAGCCACCCCCATTTTAGCAAAGATCCACAGGAGTTTACTTCACGTCTTCCAGGGTAAATCTCCTTTAAGAATAGTGGGACCATTCCAGGTTTTGTGGGGATGGATCGCCACTCACTTCAGGACTTACAATGTACAGAATGGATTACAAATTCCTGGAAGCTCTTTCAGACCGTCAGTGCAAGCATTCTCTGGAATTGCTCCATTAGATGTCAATGGTTATGACATAAAAGTAAGACTAAGCATGTATAAGGAATTCAACTTCTTTCCTTATGGAAGTCCGCCATCTGGGCGGTTTGTTGATGATGGGAAAGCCCCTTTGGATTTGAGGGCATACATGCTAGCTTGCAGGGATGGCGTGTTAGTAGCCAGGATTGATGGAGAAATCATATGCGAGGCCTATGCTCCATATAGATTTGCACGCCAATTCAAATGTTTGCAACAGATTGTTGTATCCCCTCCAGTACATGTCAGGTTAGAGCAACATCCGATGGTTGCTCGACAACTATGGTTGCTGACATCAAGAGAGAAGACTGGGGCAGTATTTGATCTACCAGTTGAAAAAGCGGCACATTATCTGACTACATTTTATGCCGAACACTGGATAGCATCATACCCCAAAGGGATATTGAATCATCCTGTATATCAAGTGGGAAAGAGGAAGAGGACTGTAGAGAAAGAAACTCTTCCTCATGAAGGTGATGCTTCTCCTCCTGAAATAGGTTCAACAGACTCCTCCTCTAGAACTGATTCCTCAGATCATCATGATGGGGATGATGAGGCACAACCGGCAGCAAAGCGGTTTCGTGCCCGATATAATCCTCCGGCCAGAGTTAAAAGACCCACTCCATCAGCTCCTGGTGAGTTATTTGATTGTAATAACTTCAATCACTGCTACTTTATAAAGTAATAAGTCTCACTTTCTTATTCTCTATCTGTAGTTGCAGGAGTTGGGAAGAAATTAAATTCAAAAATTGTAGGACCTTCCTCACAGCCTTTATATCTAAGACCAGAGGCTGTTCAGCTATGGCAGAGCTTATACTGTGATACTGAAACCGCCTGGCTAGATTTGTGTGAGGGTCTACAACTTCCTGGGATAGGATATCTTCTAGCTTCCAAAGACCTTCAATACGGAGATAACCCCAATGAAGTGCGGGCTTACATCAGAGAGCTGGAAATGCTCATATATGCCACTGATAATTCGGTTCCTATCACCAGGCGGGTGAAGGAAATGATTGATCGTGGCACCACTAAGGGGGCTAGTGGTTCTGGAGATGAGGAGTGGCAAGAGTACGTGGCTCCTGAAGATGTAAGTTTTCTTTCCTTATTTTCTTTGCAACTTGATTTCAGTTGAAGCTTTGTTACTTAAGGAAGTTATTTTCTTCATCTTGCAGCTTGCAAAGAAAGGGACCGGGGTTCCTTCGCCACAATATAGCCCTGGTGGTACCGCTGTTGGGGCTGCTGCTGATTCTCCTCGCGAACTAGGCGAGATATCTCCAGGACAGCAGGCCATGAATGAGGCACTGGACATAGCTTTTCATTCGCCAATCCAAGTGCCAATAAAGGAGACAGCTGAAACTCCAAAAAAGCAAAAGAATCCAAGGCAACGAAGGAGGAAATCCTTAGCTAAACGTTTCATTAGCAGTGGTAAGTCCTTCGAACAATCATGATTTTATACCCATAATCATATGGTTACTCATATTTCTGAGGATTGCAGGGGCTTCTTCAATTTCCCCCTTGAGGGAAGGGACTGATCCTTCTTCAAAGGCCGTGGAGGGTGCTGTAGAACAACCACAAACTCAAGCTGACTTGGTAGCTCCTGGAGAAGAGCTGCCATCCATTCCCAGTATCCCTCCCACTACTGAAGATGCTGTCCAGGGTCAGGGGTTGCAGGACATAAGTCAGCAAGAAGACATAGCAAATGCTCCCACTGGTGAGACTAACCAAGATTCTGAAGTATCATTGGATGAAATGATGAATCAAGGAATGACTTTTGAAGAATTTTATGATCATGCTAGATTGTCATGTGATTTAGAAGACCTTGGGCGTGAGTGTTACCCTTCGCCCAAATTTTTCTTTTAAAAGAAAATATTTCTAACCATGATGTAAAATAATATGCAGTTTCTTCCGTAGAAGCTGCTGAACTGCCAATGCCTGAAGAGGGTGTGGACACTGATGTCAACCCTATCATTGCAGAAACATTAGCTCAAGTAGAGCTAAATCCAATAAACTCTCCTGAGACCCATCTTGAAAATCCTGTTGAAACCGGGAAAGATGGGGAGAAGTCTTCTCATGTTGCTGAACCACCATTGGGTAAGGGATAACAATATTTGTGATTGTACTTTATTTGCAAGACAATCCATTCTTTTGTTATCCTTTAAGATTCAACTAAAATCTTTCAATTGATCATGTAGGGCCATCAACTGTAATGGCTAGATCCGGAGATGAGGCTTCAGCCTCTGCCCCAACGGGAATTGAAAGTGAAGAAGCCCATGTCAGAGGGGAAAGAGCAGAACGAGGCACTTCCTTAAGCATGTTAATTCCAGATTACATACCCCCTTCTGACGAAGATGTTGAATCAGATCCAGAGATGCTCAAAGCGTTTAGCTTTTCACGACGTAAGGCGTGGAACAATATATGGAACATCATATCGGGGGTGCCCTTAGAAGAGCTACCATCAAAAATTTCCCGATTGTCATCCCAATTTGTTATAATGGGACTTGGTGGTTTTGGGTATGAAAAGATCCATGCTGCAGTGAAACAGATTATCTTCAGGAGGGAGCAAATGCAGACAAGTCGCGAAGATTTGACCAGAGTGAAATTGTCAGTCAACATAGGCGAATTTGAGGCTGCGATATCCCAGGCTGAAGCTGATTATGTTGTCAAGATGAAGGATCTGAAACAAAAAATCAAAGAAAAGGTCGTCCAGCAGGTGCAACTCCAGCAACAGTTAGATGCTGTTACTGGGGAACTTGATCAGCTTAATGAATCATTGGATGAAACTCATATAAATGGCATGAAAGCCATTGCAGATGCTAAGAAGGCATTTCAACAAGCTGAAAAGAGTGAAGCTGGTCAAGTGCACGAGCTTCAAGCAACTGTTGATAAGGCTCAGGATGCTATACATCAAATGAAGACTTTTGTTGACAATCTCCTGTAATTTCTTGAAAAAGAGAAGAGATTCCAATCTGTGGATGTCCTTCTAACTCTTGTGTATCAATGAAAAACACTTTTGTATTCAATCATTTGTGCTTGCATTCTTCCATTACCTGCTTCAAATTTACTTAAGCCAATGGGCTTAGTAAGCATAGTTTGATTTTTACTAGGATTATTACAAATAACCCTACAAACATTGAATCTTTTAACTGCTCAATATTACCTAAATCATACAAAAAAAATGTATATTTAGTGAGCTGGAACTTGACTTTTATTCAGAGTTCCTTTGTCTTTTGTGTGGGCAGTTTAAAGTCATGCAAGCCGGACATAAAGAGGCTAATGTTTAAGGTCGAAATAGCTTTGACCGAAAAAATGGATTAAAATGGATTCAATTCCTTGATAATTTATCTGAAAACAAATTACCATACTCAAGTATGAGAGAAAATATGTAAACTATGACTTAAGAATATTTGAATCTGAGGAATGATATGAAAAAGAGCTAAATAGCATTAGAAGAAGTAGTTTCCAAGAATGAAGTTACTATTATTTAACAAAACCCGTTAGGGGGTTGAAATATGCAGGGCCACCTATGGGCATTGGCTGCATAGTCAAATAAAATAGCATCTTTTGGCTGACAAGTCTGTTATGTGGACTATTTATGCAAGGCCACCTATGGGCACGTGCTGCATAGTTAGGCAAAAGAACTCTCAGAAATTTACTTTCCTAGTGCTAAAAGCCAGTGAAAGTTTATGGAGATTCAAATTTTCTAAAGCATAGAGTTTGTTGTATGGAAAGAGGTACTTGAATATGGCGAAGATATTTTCAAACAAGAATATCGAAGAACTGGATGAATATCACTCCTACGAAGGTCTGACCCAAACGTAGGGAAGAAGAATAAACCATAGACTTGAATACTTTCAGATCATGAAAAAGGATATGGGACAAATATGTTAAGGATGGCTATTTTTGCGGATCCCTACATACTGTCGTTTAAGACAAATAAGGACAAAAGAGGCATTCTTCCCAAGAATGAAGTTACTATTATTTAACAAACCCGTTAGGGGGTTGAAAACATGCAGGGCCACCTATGGGCATTGGCTGCATGGTCAAATAAATAGCATCTCTTGGCTGACAAGTCTGTTATGTGGACTGTTTATGCAAGGCCACCTATGGGCACGTGCTGCATAGTCAGGCAAAAGAATTCTCAGAAGTTTGACATTTTTGTGACCATAAGTCATGAAAAGGGTTATGAAGATCTGAAAATATTTAAGGTTAGGATTATAATACATAAAGATGGGTATTTTCCAATGTATATAGAGATACATAGGTCAATGAAAACCATAATCATGTTGTGGCTGGGTCCTGAATTGAAACTTGGACTTCACTACGTATCTCATAAGAATGAGAATCAAGCCATACGTAGTTCTTGAAATGCAGTTTAACGTCGTGCAGGACGAAAGGATGAGTGATCTTAGTTTTTGGGGTCATAGAATTCGGACCATAATAATGAATACACAGTGTGTGTTTTCATGAGGACTTTTCAGCCAAGGGACTGAAAGTGAAATTTGGGGTTAGGCCCAAAAGACTTGGGACTGGATTCGAGGGACACTCGAATGTTCCTACGTATCCCATAAGGATGGGAATCAAGTCCACGTAGTTCTAGAAACTACCCTTTGTACAAATTTGGTTCGTACATGTGAAGGGTGAAAAGGGACTTTAGTGCAATGATGGTTTTAACCTAAGATAAAAAGTTTAGGCATTACCATGTATGTACGTAGTCTTTTGAAAAAAATGAAAAACTATGATTGAAAAATCAATGTCAATAATAGTTCTCTCTCAAATGAGGAAATCAAAGAATATTGTAGTTTATTGTCGTACAGGACAAAAGTGTTGTATAGTTTAACGTCATATAACAAGGACAAAAGTGAATCAATGTAAAGATATTGATTCCAAGGGTGGTTTCACAAATCATCATCATATGAGATTGTGGTGAACCAATGTGAAAAGATTGTTTTTGGGCTTGAACCTTTGGGAGGTTGCCTACATACCCAGCCTGGAGGGCAAGGATCAAAGTCTGTGTAGTTCAATTAAAGAATGAATTAATGATCAAGTTGTTCTTGTGGACAATGATCTAAAAAAAAATGTTGTTGGGACTTACACATGGTTAGTGGCCCAAAGGGAGTGTTATGGTTGATGTTCGCTCTAAGCTCACGTGAGTCATACTCGGTGTGAGAAACAAGAGGTAATAACAACCTTAATGATGTACAGTTTAATGTCATGTAGGACATAAAAAAGGGACTTTCTGTACAGTTTAGCGTCATGTAGTTAAGACGATGGGGACAATATAGTTTAACGTCATATTGGACGAAAGGGGGATTGTGCAGTTTTAATGTCATGCTGGACTTTTGATGATTATATAGTTTAACATCTTTCCGGACGTGAGGGACTTTTATACAGTTTAGCGTCATGTAGTTAGGACGTCACAGTTTAACGTCTTGCTGGACATATTTGCAAATAGTTTATGGTCGTATACATGGACCAGGAATGATGCAGTTTTAAGGTCATGCTGGACTGTTTATGGAACTTTTTCACAGTTTAATGTCGTGTGGGACGAAGTTGCAGTTTAAAGTCATACTGGACCATTGCTGTATAGTTTTAGCGTCATATAGCAAGGACGAACTGATGCTGTACAGTTTAAAGTCATGTAGCTAAGACTAAGGTGAATCAATATGAGGATATCAGTTCTGATCTTTTTACAGTTTATCGTCATGCTGGACGTTGGAAGTGCCACACAGTTTAATGTCATGTTTCTAGGACACAATATAGTTTAATGTCATCTCGGACAGAATACAGTTTAGTGTCATGTAGGACAATAAGGGACTTAACACAGTTTAACGTCATGCTGGACGATGAAAGTGCCACACAGTTTAATGTCATGTCGCTAGGACAAAATATAGTTTAATGTCATCTCGTACAAAATATAGGAACTTCTATACAGTTTATTGTCATGTAGGACAAAATCAGGGACTATGCATTTTAAAGTCTTGCAGTTAGGACTATTGGTGCTGCACAGTTTAATGTCATGTTGCAGGGACAAAATTTAGTTTAATGTCATCTCGGACATTGAAGGTGACACAGTTTAACGTCATGTTGGACGAAGTTGTAGTTTAAGGTCATACCGGACCTTGGTGTAGTTTAAGGTCATACCGGACCTTGGTGTAGTTTAAGGTCATACCGGACCTTGGTGTAGTTTAAGGTCATACCGGACCTTGGTGTAGTTTAAGGTCATACCGGACCTTTGTGTATGAACCAATTGTAAGTCTTGGTTCTAGGAACAATATTTTGTGTTTATACAAAATACTTCTTCAGAAATCTGGCATTAGTTGGAGTCGTGATGTGTTCTCCATCCATTGAAATCAGAGAATACGCTCCATTGGAGTAGACCTTATGTACTGAATAAGGTCCTTCCCATTTTGGTTCAAGCTTGGGAGGTTTCTTTCCTGGTATCATTGGTGTTCTGAGAACCAATACCAATTCTCCCTGAATGAATGAACGAAGACGAACTTTTTTGTTAAAAGCTCGTGCTATTCGATTCTGATAGATTTCCAAGTGGTGCAAAGTGCACAATCTTTTCTCATCTAACTGTTCCAATTCATTCAAACGCTTTTGGGATTGCTCATCTGTTGATAACTGATCACAAATGGCTATTCTGAGTGAGGGAAATTGAACTTCAATTGGCAAGACTGCTTCTGTTCCATATACCAATGAATATGGAGTAGACCGCGTTGCATTGCGAGTGGTAGTCCGATAAGCCCATAAAGCATGATAGAGTTTATCAGGCCATGACCTCTTATCTTTATCCACCATCTTTTGCAGTATATTTGAAAGAGTCTTGTTGAAGGCCTCTATCTGGCCATTAGCCGCTGCATGATATCGAGATGAATGGTTGGACTTAATGTTGTATTCTTGATACAATCTCTTTACCTCAGAAGAACAGAAGTTGGTGCCGTTGTCTGTCAATATGGTATGAGGGACACCAAATCTAGTAATGATGTTAGACTTGATGAAGCTAACAATGCATTTAGAACTGACTTCTTTGAGAGGTACTGCCTCTGCCCATTTGGAAAAGAAATCAGTAGCAGTAAGAATGTACTTAAACTGCTTGGCCGTAGCTGAAGGGTAAGGTCCCACCACATCCATTCCCCATGTGGAAAATGGCCATGAGTATTTAGCTGTATGAAGCAACTCTGGAGGTTGATGAATGAAATTGGCATATACTTGGCATGAATGACACTTCTTTGTGAAATTAACACAATCTTGTATCATTGAAGGCCAGAAGTATCCAAGTCTTCGAATTTGATCAGACAATCTATGTCCAGACTGGTGGGCACCACAGACTCCTGCATGCACTTCTTTTATGACAGCCATTGTCTCTTCACCATCAATACATCTGAAGAGAACTCCATCAAAACCACGTTTGTAGAGAATTTTCTCGAGGTGGTTTGGACCATCATAAAGAGTAAAATTGACCACACGTCGCCGAATTTGTTCTCTCTCGGCTCTATCAGGTGGAAGTGTTCTATTTTGAAGGTATTCCCTGATAGGTGACATCCATCCTGTAGTATGACCATATGGTTCAGGAATGGGACTAATTTCATTAATTTCCTCTGTTCTGACTTGAACATAAGGTGAAATTGCACGACGGTGGGCAATACCGATGGTTGTCTCGTCCCGATTTGGATCTGCTAAAGCTGTGGCTATATTAGCCAGTGCATCAGCTTGAGCATTTTGTGATCTTGGGACATAAGAAAATGTCGGTTCTGAAGGGAATTCCAACATTAACTCTCTGACGTAATCATACAAAGGGATTAATTCTTCTTTTCTGATGGCATAATCCCCATTGACTTGTTTGATTACCAGGTCTGAATCACCTTTTACCTTTAAGTGATTCACTTGTGCTTGAAGCGCTAACTCCAAGCCTGCAATGAGAGCTTGGTATTCAGCTTCATTATTGGTACCACCTTCCCACAACAAAAAGGAATAAGGTAACACTGCCTTTTCTGGAGAAATGAGCACAATTCCTAAACCAACTTTGTTGAATTTAGGATTTTCCATTTTCTTCCCTGTTGGACTTCTAGAAGCACCATCAAAATACATTTCCCATGTTTGAGGATTCTCTTGAATAGAAAAAACTTCCTCATCAGGGAGTTCGATATCTGAATATGTGTCTTCCACTGAAGGGTGTTCAGCCAGGAAATCAGCCAGAGCTTGGCCCTTAATTGCCTTTTGAGACACATACTGAATGTCGAACTGCTGTAGAATAACCGCCCACCTTGCCAGACGTCCTGTAAGCATTGGACGACTAAGGATGAATTTGAGTGGATTATTACGAGATACCAATTGGACCTCGTGATGTTGCAGGTAGTGTCTCAGTTTCTGAACTGCAAAGATTAATGCTAGGCAGCATTTTTCAATACTCGAATACCGGGTTTCTGCTTCAAGCATAGTTCTACTGAGATAGTAGAGACTATTTTCATTCCCAGCATCATTCTTTTGAGCGAGAAAGGCACCCAATGATCGCTCTAAAGCTGTCACATAGAGGATAAGAGGTCTACCCTCAACAGGTGGCATGAGTACTGGTGGACTTAAGAGGTATTTCTTGAGAACATCAAATGCTTCTTGACATTCTTTAGTCCACTGGTAAGTGACTCCTTTCTTCAATAATTTGGTAAAAGGTAAACTTTTGCCTGCCAAATTGGCGATGAAACGCCGAATATAGGCTAAGTGTCCTTGAAGTCCTCTTAATTCTTTCAAATTCTGAGGAGGTGACATACCAAGGATTGATTTGGTCTTCTCAGGATCGACTTCAATACCACGATGGCGTACAACAAAGCCGAGGAATTTTCCTGAGGTTACCCCAAAAGCACATTTTAAGGGGTTCATCTTCAAATTATGTTGTCGAAGCTTGTGGAATATGATTTCCAAATCAGCCAAGTGATCAAAACGTTGTTTGGATTTAACCACCAAATCATCTACATAGCATTCAACAAATTTCCCTAGAAAAGGTTTGAAGATACGATGCATGGCGCGTTGATATGTTGCACCTGCATTCTTTAAACCAAAGGGCATCACCCGGTAACAAAACACACCTTGAGGAGCTCTGAAGGCTGTATATTCCTCATCTTCTGGGGCCATTCGGATCTGATTATATCCAGAATATCCATCCATGAAAGAAAGTACTTCATAGCCAGCCGTCGCATCAATTAAGAGTTCTGTAATCGGAACTGGAAAATCATCTTTGGGACAATACCGATTAAGATCTCTGAAATCGATGCAAACCCTAATTTGTCCGTTATTTTTCTTTACTGGGACAATATTAGCCAACCACTTGGGATATTGAACTTCTCTGACGAAGTTAGCTTTGATAAGCTTATCCACTTCAGCCTCGATTTTGGAAGCATAGGTTGGGTGTGTTCTTCTCGCGGCTTGCTTGAATCCTCGATGTTCTTTTGGCAAACCCAAATGATGGGTGGCAACATCAGGATCAAGGCCAGGCATCTCTGTATAATTCCAAGCAAAGATATCTTTATTTTGCTTTAGAAAAGAAATATACATCTCTTGTTCTTCAAGGGTCATGGCCGCACTAATTAAAGTGGGGCGTGGATCTTTCTCTGTACCCAGATTTACTTCTCTGAGTTCATCCACAGTGGTAGAGATACCCTCTTCAAATGCTGGAGGAGCATCTCTAAGATCTTCCTCTTCCTCTTCATCATGTGTTATATCTTCCGTTTCTACTTGCAAAGTAGATGAAAAAACGAAATTCTCATGATCATAAGAGATGTCAAAATTTTCACATTTTGAAGAAGAAGCTTCCATTTCCGTCCCTATTGATGAAAAAGGGTCTTCTTTGGGAAATAAAGAGGAGATGATGGATTGAGAATCGACATCAACATTCACCTCTGGTGTTGCTATAACTTCTTCTGGCCTGATTAGCGAAGTATAGACTTGTTGGATTTCAGCAGACGAAATGAAAACGTCACCACTTATGCTTTCATCATTGCTTGGTAAGTTACCAATTTCTCCCATGTTGTCTGGCTCGATTGCCGTAATTGACATTATGGATCTTTCCATAAGAGTATTTTGATTTGGGCTTATTTTGTCAATTTGACTGATAGGTAACACATAATCTGTACTCACATGTGAAAATGGATTTATTGGAATTTTTTCCAAACCATATGGAGCATTAACTTTGGTAATTTCCTTCATTGTAGATTTTTCTCTTCCCTTCATGTGATAAAATTCCGCCTCAATGTATTGAGACTCACATGTTTTGAACGGGGCCTTATCACCATATAATGTTCCAACTTGACCATCGAAACAGTATTTGAGACATTGATGGTATGATGACGGAATAGCTGCATGCTGATGTAACCAGGGTCTTCCAAGCAAGATATTGAAAGCTGAGTCTTGATCAACAATCATGAAATCTGAATTGGAAACAAGATCTCCAAACTGAGTTCTGAGCGTAACTTCTCCCAGTGGTTCTTGTTCATTTTTATCATATCCTTGCAACATCATGGTAGAAGGAGATAAATCAGATTCCGTGAGGCCCAATTGACGAAGTGTGCGAATGGGCATGAGGTTGACTCCTGAACCATTGTCAATAAAAGCTCTTCGAACATCTATACCATTGACTTTGCCAGATAGGTACAAAGGTTTTATGTGCCCATGCACAACATCATCTTCATCTTTATCAGTAAAAGATATCACTGCATGGCATTCTGCAGGATTATTCTCTATGTGATAAATTTCAGCTGCAGCAATTTCAGCTTCAAACTCCTGAGGACTTGACAAAGCTTCGATGAGTGCTTTCCAAAGATCTTTTGATAGATTCAAAGCATCCAAAATTGATAATTTGGCTGGTACTTGGGCCAAGTGTTTCAATATATCATACTTTTGATCTAGAGGCCTGCGTTTCCCAATAAGAATATGTGGTTTAGCAGGTATCTTGGAAGCAGATGCTTTGGAAGCTGATGCCTCTTGTATTGAAGTTGGCAACATCTTTGGTTTTGGAAAATTAGACTGATTAGATCCATTTGCTTGCTGAGATAAAGAAGATGGAACCTTTAATCAGTCTTCCAAAATAATTGTGCCGAAGCTGAGTTGGCCATTAGCAGAAGAACTTGCTTGTTCATTTTGAGCTCGCTGAAGGGCTCTACCACGAGTTTCTGCTGCATATACAGTGCTAGCAGGGGTAGAATTAGAGTAGTGGCTTCGGAAAGATCCACGTCTTCCCCTATATCCTGAACCTCTAGAACTTCCTCGAGTTCCTTTATTTGATATAGGGAATTCAGGCTCATCAAGACTGGAATATGAATCTGTTAATTGAATCATATTAACAGAACCAAAGATCAATTCTTCGTCTGATAAAGACTCTGCCTGGTTGGCCTGTTTAGGCTGTGCCGTTTGGTGGGACGGTTCCCGTTGCTTTGAAGTAGATGGCATGAAATCTGCCAGAGTCAAAGACAATTTAGGCTTTGATACATACTCATCTTCTCCTGATTCCTCTTTCTTCTTTGAATTGCTCTGCCCTTTTGAGGATTTGTCTTTTGATGGAGGCTTTACTGCAGCTTTTGTAGGAGACACAATTGGATTCTTCAATTGTGTTCGCAAAATGGAATGGGTCCGATTGATTGTCTTTCTGACCATCCAATCATCATATTTTTTCGCAGTTTTGCTTTTGACTTCCTGCCACTCGCCTCCTTCCTCTGGATCTGTAGTGGTAATACACGCTACATGAGCTGAAGAACCCTTCAATTTGACTTGTCCCAATTCAACCATCTTTTGTAGGAGGTCTTTAAAGACAAAACACTCCTGGATGGGATGTCCCAACATTTGATGAAAGGGACAATAATTGGGACGGTCTTCATCTCCTTCCTTGTTTGGTCTCTTCGGCACTGGTAATTGAACCAAATTATTTTCCAGGGCTGAAATGAAGTAACCAGGAACTTGCTCACTTCGGAAAGAGTATGTTTTACTCTTCATATCCTCAAATTGTTTTCGTCGTTGATCTTTTTGATCATTTGGACGAAACAGCCTTTGTTGTTGGCGTTCAGGAGGTGGAGCCCTTCGAGAAGATGAAGGTTTTGAAGTAGAAATAGGTACAGGTGCCTGTTTAAGCATAACTGTAGCAGTTTCTGCTTTACCCATTCTTCTTCCTGGAGCTGATGGAATTACACGAGATTTAACCTTAGCCTGCATAAGGGAATCTTCAATCTGTTGAGCGATTGAAGTAAGGTCTCGAAACCCTCCTGTGTATTTCACAGGGATCAATGGCGTGCGTAATTCGTCACGCAAATTTGCCACACAGATTGGCAATAATTCCTCCCGAGGGAGTGATAAACTCAAGGAATACGTTAATCCCTTCCAACGAGCAATGAAATCAGAGACTCTTTCATTCTCCCTTTGCTTGCAGTTTGTAAGATCGAAAACTGTCGTTTTTGGCAAAGTTGAGCTGAACTGAAGAAGGAATTTTTGACGAAGATCCCCCCATCCGATGACTGACCGGGATTTCAAGCTTGTATACCAGACAAAAGCTGGTCCTTGCAAGGTTCGCACGAAGCATCTGAGTTTCACTGCTTCTTGTTGCTCTGGAGTTCCCATCATAGGATCACAACAAGATACGTAATGCGTCAAATGTTGTTCAGGGTCACCTGATCCATTAAAAGTAGGGAAAATAGGGTTTCCAAAACTGGATGGAGGAGAAATTGAATCTACCCATTCAGGGTAAACTTTCTTTTCAGGTTGAACTTGCGCCCGTTTCCCTTCCATAGTTTCTAACCGAGCTGTTAATGACTCAATAGTAGTTATTAACTTTTGAGAAACGTCAGGTTGAACTTGGTTTTGGGTAGGTGCAATGAATGGAGCTTGGACAGCCGTGGAGGTTGGTGCTGCAACTAATGGTAGTGCTGCCAACCGTTGTTGCGTTTGACCCGTAGGATTAGACCTCTGTGGGTGTACTGATAAAGGAGGATATTCCTGATCCATCTCAGTAGTTACAACAAATTCCTTCGGCTGTCGGACTTCAGCATTCTTAAGAAGAAGACTACTCTGAAGTAGTTCTGCATTCAACCTTCTTAATTCTTTCATTTCTTCCTCCTGTTGTGCAAGCCTTTGCTCTAATGAGAGCGATTGACCTCCTTCAGAGGAAGGGTGAGAAGTAACCTGATTCTTTCCTTTCCCCTTATTGGATCCTTTTCGGAGAGGGGGAAGTGGGTTACTTGAAGGAATACCCAGATTTTGGGTAAGCCTTTGATTACGTGTGCACACACCTTCTTCATTTAGGTCTGTGTGCGCAACTTCTTGAGCAGGAACCTCTTCATCTGATCCCTCTGATTGAGCCTCATTTGGTGAATCAGCAGCAACGGCAGTGATGACATTAATGGATGCATATTTCATGGAATCCTTTCTATCAGCATTTCTGTGATATTGTCTCCTTTTATGTCCATGATAAGGCATGGCATTCCGTTGACTTGACCCCTCAGGAATTTCTTGGAGAACCGTCACTTGGAGAGAATCTCCTGACATCTTGGCTCTTCGTTCCTCTTGAGGCTTATTCCCTAATCGAGAGAATACTGACTTTCTTTGAGGGAGGGATTGAAGATTTGAAAAAGTCCCCAGTCCGGTGGACTGGGGGTGTTCCTGTTGCTTCTGCTCAACTCCTCGAATCCCATTCGTTGATTCTGAGGGTTGGGTTAGAGAAGTCCCCAGTCTGGCAAGCTGGGGTGTCTCTTGACATGCTATGTCTGAGATCTTCTTGAAATCTCTCTTGATCTTGCGGATCTTAGTTCGGAAATTAGCTGGATGCATTAACCTGTATCCACTTTTATCACCTGGTTCAACAGACCGTTGGATGATTTCCGAAACTTCTGTCATTTGATGACGTGTTTGCTCCAGACGAGAGGCTTGCGCAATATTCTCGCCTGCTTGATGTAGGAGCAATTCAACAACCTGTTCTCTATATACTTGATTTTGAGAGGAACTAGTTGAAGCTTGATCTCGAGCAAGATTTTGATTATGAACAAAGCCCATTGACTGTGGCCGGCCATGGGCAATAACATTGCATGAGACCATTTTCGGCGGGCTTTGCTGACCGGAAAGCACTGTGAAATGTAGTGCTCCGTGAATACCCCATCCTCTGATATGAACATTAGATGGAGCATTGGAAATTAACTGACGCAATCTTCTTAGTGCGCCAAGGCATGAACGTTGAAGGGTTCTCTGTTGCTTTTCAGCCTTCGGATACCGAGAGACTGATAGAGATGCCAAATCAATCTGGCGTTGTAACCCTTCTATTATCTTAAGATGATTTTCATATTCATCGTAAGATAATACCTTCTTCTTTAATTGACAAAGAGTTTTCCATATGTTAAGACGAATATCATGGATTCCATCATCCGTCAACATCTTTGGAATGTCATACTGTGAATCAGCCAAAGGCCAAAACATGACTGGTACTTCACCTTTTGCCAGTTTTTTCCTCATGTTCAGCATTTCCTCTTTATCATTAAATGAAGATTCTTCTACCTGTTTGGACCAGAGTTGGTGTTTCCTTGTTGCTTCATCGGATTCAACAAGATTGGTAGAGGAATCACTATTCATGCTGGAAGATGAATGACCCAGGGAAGGTTCGGAGAATAACCTGAACCCCAAGCTATCTTCTGATGGAGAAAGAGTTTCACCTGCCGATAGTAAAACTTCAGACATGACTGGTTTTACGTTTGCAAGTGCCTCGAGATAGGAGGGCTTTCTCGTCACTACATTGCCTTCTGAAGAATTTTCGAGACAATGTGAATCACTACTGCGGAGAGGACTTTCGCAGCGAAGTTCATCACCATGAGGAGGACCTTCATGATGGGTTACAGCAAAAGATGAGATCTCTTGCTCCTTGGTCTTCTGACCACACAGAGGGTTCCTGTGGTTCTCATCTGAAGAAGAAACTTCAAGATTGACCGAATTTTCATGAAGCAAGTCTTCATGAGGAAGTGTCTATTGAAGACCTTCGGGATTAATGTTCCTGTTATTGGGAACTGAGGGAGTAGAATCTTGAATTCCGACAGATAAATGTCTGAGGGCTTCAAGAACTCCAGCATCGAGCAAGGCCTTGTTGTAGATTGGCCTTTGATCTCCTGACTGTGCTTGGCGGATCTTTTTCTTAGATGCCTTCTTACTCGCTTTAGAAATCACTTGATGACGAAAGTGATTGCTCTGAGCAGGTGTATGTGCCTGATCAGGAAAGATGGTCAGGTTAGGCTGACGATCATCGCTCAAATCAGGTGTATGTGCCTGACTTGGTTGTCCATATGATATGGGGGAGTAGGCCCCACAACCCTCTTGGACTGGAACAGATGTGTGTGTCTGTTCCGGAGTGAATTGTTGATGTGTCACTCCACCGCTAGAGATAGATTTATGTGTCTGTCCCTGAGATGATGCTGAAGCTGTTATGATATCCTGGCAAGCATCCAGAATATGAGCAGGAATTTGCTTCTGCTCTTTCACCATTGACAAAATATGTTTGGTGACTTCAGCCGCCGGAACAGGGATATACGTCCATTCCGGGCTTGGAGTAGGTGTATGTGCCTGCTCCTGTCCTCCTTTTCCTGTCAGTGAATCCTGACAGTACTCAAGTGTGGAGGCAGAGAGTTTAGTCTGCCTCCTGTTTGTCGTCGGGGCTTTCCGACTGACTTCTCCGTGCGCTACCAAACGAGACTGTTGGTAGGCTTGATTAGTATTAGCAGGTGTATGTGCCTGCTGATTACACTTCGCCAAACGCTGTTGACGAGATCCATCATATGTAGTCAGACGAGCCTGCTGACTAACTGCTGATGTATAAGCAGGTGTATGCTCCTGCCTATGGTACTCCGCCGGAATTGCCTGGCGGGATCGGCTTGATGCTGCCAGACGAGTCTGCTGGACAGCGGGATTAAAACGAACAGGTGTGTATGCCTGCTCGTTATTTTCCACCAAGTTAGGTTGGTGGACTTCTCCGGAGATGACAGGGATGACAACCTGCCTATTGTTAACCGGGTTCCGTCTCTGGCGATTCATCTTGCCTGCTCGGGTTCGAGGAACCTGAGCTGAATGCCTGGAGCCGGTACCCTCATCATGTTGAGGGCGCACTACCGCACGAGTCTGGCGGCGATTGTTGATGGGAGCCCTTGAGAAGGACTCCTGTCTTTTTGATTTAAGGTCCTGCGGGACCTGCTCATTTACTTCCTCGGAATAAGGGAGTGAATGGAAATTGCGTTCCGGGGATAACGACCCGAAACGGTTGGAGACGGTAGTCAGCACCGTCTGCTTCTTGATTGCTGGTCGCCGTTGTCCGGACGACCAGGTAGAATTGTTAACTTGGAGGGCTTGACGAGCGGCCTCCAGAGTTGGGATAGTACCGTTGCGACGGTACTCTTTAACCAGTGCATTAGAAACACAGCGTTGAAGACGCTGAGTTGGTGATGTCATCCTCAGAGCGGATGACGTTCCAGCAGGAGTAGCAGTATTGGTTTTCACGGCAGCAGACCTCACAGTAGAGGTGTTCCCAGCAGCAGTATTCACAGGGGTGAATTTAAGGAAAGCCATTTTTGTAGAAGATCTTGAAAAAAAGAGTGCCTGTTCCATGTAACAGACATAATCAAGATGAATCCGGCCACTGCATCTTTTGGATGAGCACATGTCAATGATTGCCTTGTTGGCCCAAAGGGCCTAACAGATAAGAAGAACATCACTTTAATTTGGTTAAGGATTCACGTCGGGTTCACCATTTTTGTTTCGCGCGGAATCCGGGGATGACCTCCTGGACGGGAGATTCAAACGTTCTGATCGGTTTCTAACGGGTTTGTTCGTAGAACCGGAAACATCCAATGATTCCACATCCGTTTGGACCTACTTTCCAAAGGCAGGCGCTCATTAGCTTGTGGGCTAATGAGGCTTAGGAATTTGCATTGGTCGAGAGGATGGGAGGTCGGACTCATCACACCTTTTTGAGGGGAATTATTGTCTACTCCGGGACTCTCTTTATAGATTTAAGTTAAGTTCGTGAATCCTTATTACATTACCAAGTTTAAAATGAGCTTTCCTTTAGTTTTAACAATCAATGATTAAATATGCAAGAAATTTAGAGAATCTTTTATATGTATTTGAGGTTCTTCATCAATATAGAATCATCTATATTTGTTTAGAGATTCTTGGTCAATGGTATCCTTCAAAACATTTATATAAAAGTCTCTTGGTCATTTTGATGACCAGGCTGGTTTTAAAGCCACTCAGTGGGGCACTTGAAGTTTATCGTCATTCAGAAGGATAGAGATTATTTCAATGTTGGGATCGAACCCATAAATGGGCTACCTACGTATCCTTTGTTTTGAAAAAGGAATCAGAACCCACGTAGTTCGAGGAATGGGATATGATGTTTTATGATTGATGGCTCAAAGATGAATGTCATAATTACTTTTACACTCTAAGCTCACGTGAGTCATGCTCGGTGTGAGAAACAAGAGGTATTGGTAAAATTCAGACAATTGTGCCATAAAAGATGCAATCATAAGAATTTGTTTTGGGGCTTATGTATAGATGACTGCCCAGATAGACGAAAGTTTAGGATTTACTTTTAGGGAGAAAATCCAAGAACAGGGTCCACAAAGTTATATGTGCTTCATGGAGATTTGAATACTCTAATCTTGGGGCTTACTCCTAAGGAAGATGCCCAAGTTAGGAGGGGACTTATGATTGGGTTTTATTCCTAAAGAGGAAACCCAAATCAAAGGAAATTTATGACTGGTTAAGAGAAATTTTAAGAGACTTGGGGCTTACTCTTAAGAAGGATGCCCAAGATTTATGACTAGGACTTGTTCCTGAGAAGGAAGCCTAGGTTAGGGGATTTGGGGCTTACTCCTGAAAAGGAAGCCCAAGGTTATGACTGAGTCTTTATTCCTGAAAAGGAGACCCAGGTTAGGGATTAAGGTTTGGGGCTTACTCCTGAGGAGGATTCCCAAGTTTGGGAACTTGATTGGGGCTTATTCTTAAAAAAGATGCCCAAGATTTATGACTAGGACTTATTCCTGAGAAGGAAGCCTAGGTTAGGGGACTTGGGGCTTACTCCTGAAAAGGAAGCCCAAGGTTATGACTGAGTCTTATTCCTGAAAAGGAGACCCAGGTTAGGGATTAAGGTTTGGGGCTTACTCCTGAGGAGGATGCCTAAGTTTGGGAACTTGATTGGGGCTTATTCTTAAGAAAGATGCCCAAGATTTATGACTAGGACTTATTCCTGAGAAGGAAGCCTAGGTTAGGGGACTTGGGGCTTACTCCTAAAAAGGAATCCCCAAGGTTATGACTGAGTCTTATTCCTGAAAAGGAGACCCAGGTTAGGATTCTCTCATCTTAAAGGATGAGGTTGAAATGAATGAACTCTCAATCTTTGGTGACATAAATATGTTTAAATCACTGGGTGTTTGAGAGGTATTTCACAGAATTCCTTTCAGATAAGGATGTCAAATCAAGAAATCATGCCATAAATGGCTTTTGAAGAGTATCTTGAAGACTGAATCTTGAATAGGAAGGGTGAAATGGCTTAAGAGGGGTAAAAATGGGCAAGATGGGCACCCAAAAAGCTAGGGGCGCGCAAGTCTTGAAGGTCGCGCAAGTCCTGCGTCGGCGCGCAAGTGTTGGTCGCGCAAGTATACTTGCGCGACATGAGGGATACTTGCGCGATTTTCAACCAGAGTTGAATTACTTGAGCGACTCTTTATTAAACCCTTTCCCATCCTCTTGAGGTTCTTCCAGAGAAGGGACGCGCAAGTTATATTGAAGGAATTAAGTTGGCGCGCAAGTGTTTGATAAGTTTCAACACTTGGGCCTTCCTTCTTCTCTTTAGATCTTCCATTCTAGGTAAGAAATTACCTTAGAAGTGTTCCGGAAGCTTTGAGAAGAGACTTGAGCGTCGGGAGCTTTGATCCGAGTTTCTGGAAAGAGATCCTCTCGAATGGGGGGCCCACAGGGTCTATTTATAGGCAAAAGAAGACCCCGGGCGGTTACTGGGCGGTTACCAGATCTGTCGCGCAAGTCCCTTGCACGACCATGAGGGGTCGCGCAAGTGTTGAGGCGGCGCGCAAGTATACTTGCGCGACCAAGAGGGAACTTGCGCGACCTCTGGGCAATGTTCTCCTTTTTCATCCCTTTGTCGATTTTTGATGTTTCTTCAAAGGATTAATCACTTTGAGCTCAGATATTCCCTTTTCTGAACTTTAGATTCCGTGACGAAAGGAGCGTCAACAAAGTAAAATTAATATTTAATTCACAAAATATTAATTAAAAATAAAATGTATTATTTCTTTATTTACCTGAGATGTTACATCTTTCCCCCTTTTGAAAATTGCATCCTCGCAATTTTATCCACTTATCAAATAAATGGGGGTATTTATCCCTCATAGCATTTTTAGATTCCCACGTTTCCTCTTCAAATATATGGTTTTTCCAAAAAACCTTTACCTGGTGAATTACCTTATTCTGTAATACTTTCACTCTTTTGTAACGTCCTGGATCCGGGTGCCACTCAACGGTTGCCCCGAACCCGATTGGTCACATGACCTCAAGCACATTTCCCCAAACTCCAGAGGCTGCCAACTAGAAGCAAGGGCCTAGGTCTGATAGTGGGGAAACAATTCCCTCATTTGTCAAAGTGTAACACAGCGGAATAAAATACAATCATACAAAAGCGGAAGTAGTAAAAAATACTAAGCTGAAATGGACAACAATACTGAAATAAAGAAATGACCAACATTCATATATAATGATGCAATATGTCCCTAAGTCTAGGAAAGCATCCAAAACAGGATATACTACAATCTAGAATAATCCATTACAAAGTACAAGTACAAAAAAGAAAAACAAAACAGTGTAGCAGGAACTTAGTAGCATCACAAGCCTAAGATCAGTCCCATGCTCTCCTACTCTCCAACAATCAAGTACCTGTATAGGGACTCTTTCCCTTACCAACACCTACAAAAATATAATCTGTTTGGGCCCAAGACATGACCCAAATAGGGTGTGAGAAATAAATCCCAGTAGGCAACCACCAAAGGCCCATGCCCAACTGTCAATGAAAATGTGCAACAGCAGTGTGCAATAATAAAATGCAGTAAACTAGGCAGTACTCAAAAGTAACTATCTATACTAGTTCCATTACCATTTTAATAATTATTTATTACTTCCAAGCTTGTGATTTAGTTTGGAAAGTACAAAAAGTGAAATCACCACATTGAATATTCAAGGTAAACATTATCCTCAAACATGCACATCCTTACACTCAGGTAATCAGAATCGAAACCCACAGGTGGATGCCCCAGGCATAACGAATAGTGCCAACAGGAATATGAGATATTGCCTACAGGCACGGAAGGTACTACCCACAACCATAAGAAACGTTACCCTCAGGCTAACAAACACTGCCCACAGGCTAAACATAACACTGCCCTCAGGCTAAGAAAGAAATCGGGCCGAGACCAACGCATAGCAAGCAATACATATAAGTTCCTCTCAAGAAATCTTAAAACATTTTATAGATATGGCATACCCTCGGGTATCCTGTCCAAATGGCTAAACAGGGGGAACACACCCACGGGGTGGCCCTGGATCCAAGCAATGATCCCAAACAGCAGTTCATATTTAATCATTAGAGTACCTAAGAAATTCTATGTATCTAAACAGACAAATCCTCCACTATAAAACAACCCAAACATGGGAAAGTGGTACAACGATACACAAATTCTACTCGAAAGTTGTAATAAAACACAAGACCACCTACCTCGATCTCCCCTGATCGATATACGTGAACGACACCTCCCGAAACGACCAAGAATGGCATAGATCAGGGATAAAATATTTCCCATTAAAACTCAAATAACTTCTTTTAGAGGAATAATTGGAAATAAATACTCATGGAGAGGGAAGAACTCACCCGCGCGGTTCAAACGTGATCGAGGATGGAAGAATCTGATTCTCAGTGTGCAGTCAAGAGCTCCTCCAAGCTCCGGCCTTCTCTCCCGGTGCTCCAAACACGTCCAATGCCTCCTCTGCCAAATGAGGAGGCTACTGCCCGTCTTAAGAAAAAAAAACTACATGGTGTGTACTCTCAATTAAACGGCATGTAATTTTCATTTTTTAACTGTTCCTCTGGTGGCTACTTTTCACCACCACACCGTTCATTTGTCGACATGAGTACACGCCGTGTATTTCTGAGTACATGGCGTGTACTGTCGCTCCACTGGAGGATAATTCCACCACCTTACTGTTCACCTTATGACTGATTACACGACGTGTATATACTAAGTACATGATGTGTAGTCAGTTTTTACACCCTTCATCTCCAACAGGCCTACACGCCATGTGTACTCATCCCACACGGCCAAAGTACACGACATGTGGAAAATTACATGGCGTGTACCCACCAAATTTTGGGAATTTTCCCCATTTTCCTTATTTTCTAAAAAACCTTAAAGGAAAAAGGAAAAGAAGAAACCCATTCCTCAAGAATAAGAACCGGGTTCTTACAAACTTCCCCCCTTAAATCAATTTGTCCTCGAATTTTCTTTCCAAGGGTGGTGAAGATAAAACTGTGAATAGTTTTGGCCACTGAGCATGTACATTGGTCTCCCGCTTCCAGGTTTCATCCTGCACTTGGCCATGCTACCATAGTACCCGTACGAGAGGAACTGACCGGCCTCATAGAACCTTCGTACTTCTATCAACAATACGAATCAAATGCTCTTCAAAGGATGCATCGACATGAAGTTCAACCTCCTCGGGATAAAAAACGTGAGACGGGTTTGAGTGATAACGGCGCAGCTGAGATACATGGAAGACGTAGTGCATAGCCCGATACCTCTGTGGTAACTACAACTGATAGGAAACCGGTTCGACTCTCTACAGAATCTCAAACGACCCTACATACCTCGGTGAAAGTTTACCCTGTCTCCTGATCTGCCTGTGTCCCAACCTCGATGAAACACGTAAGAAAACCTGATCCCCGACCACACACTCCAAGGGTCATCTGCAGTGATCAAAATAATATTTCTGACGAGACTGTACAGTATCCATCCACTTCTGAATTAACTGGACCTAATCTGAAGTCTCTTGCACGAGGTGTGGTCCCAGTAAAGCTACCTCATCTGCCTCCAACCAGCATAGGGGTGATCGACATGACCTACCACATAAAGCCTCGTAAGGTTCCATCTCAATAGTTTCCTAAAAACTATTATTATAGGTAAGCTCAAACAGGGGTATGTGCTTCTTCCAAGATCCCCCAAAGTATAGGATGCATGCATGCAGTATGTCCTCTAGCACTTGTATCGTACTCTCTGACTGGCCATCGATCTGAGGGTTGTAAGCTGTGCTCAGAAGCACCTTTGTACCTAGTTCCCTCTGAAATCTCTTGATTATCCACTAAATGAGGATAATATTCATTGTTAATATATATAATATTCATGTTCTTTATTATTCATAAACACAATTTTAGTGCATTTTACACTTTGAACATCATTTCACATTATGATTGTAATTCCTTCTTAAAATGCACTATTATGTGGTACATTTTTAAATATCATTTAAAAAACCCAATGATATTGATTTTATTTTTTATATTTAATTTTCAGGTTTCTAATTATATTGGGAATAATTCATACTTGTGGAGTGTTGAAAGATTCAAATTGGAAGACCACCAAAATGGGATTTCATACAAACAATTATGGAGAAGGGAGATTGAACACCATCCCACTGATGAGAATGTGGGGCCCAACATATAGGCCCAATGAAGTCAAATTTCATGGGATGATAAAATAAATATATATGAACAAATAATTCTTTAGAATAAAATTCTAATTTGGCCTCCATGGTGGTTATTAAGGCATCCCAATTTGGAGATAAAATTCTGGTCCATAATCTGAGGCATAGA
The DNA here is from genome assembly GCA_963277665.1 of Viscum album. NCBI lineage: Eukaryota > Viridiplantae > Streptophyta > Magnoliopsida > Santalales > Viscaceae > Viscum > Viscum album. The sequence goes on along the minus strand of OY728150.1, from coordinate 1,999,521,740 downwards.
ATAATATTCTACCATTTTACACATATCTCGTAAACCATACACTATTTTGGGTTGAAACTTTACAGACGACTAGGGGACATCTGGAGATTCATTTTATTCTGATATGGTCCACTCCAATTCTGCCATCTAGAAGTCCATTCAGACACTTCTATTCAGTGGAGGAAAGCTGGATGCCACCTCTGGTCAAGGGTGGAAAAATAAAATCTCCCTCAACTTTCCACCCACCTATGGCCTACCACAATTAATTGAGAAGACTTTTAATATTGGAGGCTCAACCCAAGGATTCAAAAATTCCTATTTAAGGCAGTGTTGGTGGAGGAGTTTATCATCTTTTGAGCTTTATTTCATTGTAATGTTATGCTGCGATTTTGTTGTCTCAAGTTTGTCTTCCACATGTAAGTTGTTTTAATTCATCCTTGTTTCTTAATAAAATTTCTTATTCTCTTATTATTCTATTCTTATCCATCTCACTTTGATACCATTTCTTCAAGGTGTGAATTTATTCACACCAAAACTTGTGAAATTATTCACACAACAGTGGAGTGATCATTTTCTTTTTATTGTTTTCTTTACTTCTTCAATTCCTCCCTCATGAGTCTACTTCCCACTTCCATTGAAACCATAGCATCAAAGGAGGGATAACCCACTTATGGGTTGATCTAACGAAGTTGAAAGAGGCTAGATTTGATGTTATTTATCACCCCATTAATGTCTAATCACTTCTTTAATTGAGATTTTTATTTGATGATTTTTAAACTCCATCATCCTTGTTGAATTTAAGGCCACACACTTCAAGTGCTAATACGAAACTTTAACTTGAAGTGCTCAAAAATTTGATCCTTCAAGCGTATAGGTGATTAGTATTAAAGGGTGTAGATATTAAACTAGTAATTGATGATTTTGTTTGATCTTCTTAAATTAACCCATCTCAAATATAAGAAATTGAAATAGATGAAAAAGAATTTCATCCAATCCACCCCGAGCGATAACCTAGGATCAACTCACTCTTTTAAATTGAATCCACTTAAGTCTCTTAGAGTTAATTTAAAACCATCTTAAATCAACCAAATTTTTCCACTTCATAGCCAAAAACAATCCATAGAATTTACGTGTCTGTAGGTTACTTCTTAGGTCTCTGAGGATTCGATAACCCAAGATAAACTACAAGAATCGTTATACCTTCATCTCTTGGGTAAATTTGAGCGTGAATCAGCTCTACTAGAAATGAGATGTAAAATGGGAATCCCTATATGAAACAATAGAATAAGGGACCCCATGAAGGTGAACTACCTCTCAGATATATAACTTTCTGATATCATCAACACCGAAGGTCTCCTTGATCGACAGAAAGTGAGCTACCTTCGTAAGTCTATCCACAACAAACCATATGACATCATTGCCTTAGGGTGACCTCAGAAACCTGGTCATGAAGTCCATCACAACATCATCCCATTTCCACTCTAGAATGGGTAACTACTGTAACAGTCTAGCTGGACTCTAATGCTCTGACTTCACCTGCTGACAGGTGGAACATCTCATAACAAAACCATATACTTCTCTTTTCATACCTGGCCACCAATACTGACGTATCAAGTCACAGTACATTTTGGTAACTTCAGGATGCACTGCCCAAGCTGAAGCACGAAACTCCCGCATCAACTCCTCATGTGTATCCCCTGGAACCCACACTCTTCAATGGATATGTAGTACCTCATCATCGCCTATCATCCAATCGGGAGAAGGGTCCTCACTTGCCACTGACTCCCGTAGAACTAGGCCTTCCGAATCAGATAGCTGTCTCATCCTCACTCTATCCAGGAGGGTATAAGTCACAGTTAAGGAAGAAAGATAGTCTTGCCCCTGACTATCATGCACCTCCAAATGCATCTCAGAGAACAAATCCATAAGCTGCCACTCACCACTGGCCTCCTGCACTGCCTGAATCTGAGTCCTCCTATTTAGTGCATCAGCAACTGCGTTACCCTTACAAGATGTATCAGAAAGATTGAAGTCGAATGAATGAAGGTATTCAACCCACCTTTGCTGTCTCAGATTCAAGTCACGCTGGGTAAAGATATATTTAAGACTTTTGTGGTCTGTAAATGCCACAAAATGTTCTCCCAAGAAAAAATGTCTCCAACAACGTAACACATGAACAATTGCAGCCAACTCGAGATCATGCGTCAGGTAATTCCTCTCATGGTGCGTCAACTGCCGAGACATGTACGCAACTACTCAATCACCCTGCATCAACACAGCTCTCAACCCAATACCTGATGCATCACAGTAAACTATATAGCTCTTCCCTTGCTCTGGGAGTACCAGGACTGGTGCTGATGTCAACCTTCCCTTCAGCTCTTGAAAGGCTATCTTGAAAGCTTCTGACCAAACAAACTTCACACCCTTCTTAGTCAAACCCATCAAAGGCGCTTCTAAGTGGGATAAGTCCTATATAAAATACATGTAGTAACCATCCAACCCCAAGAAACTCCGTATTTCAAACACTTTCTTTGGCTTATCCCAGGAAACTACTACTCTCACTTTCTCTGGGTCTACTGCAACTCCTGCCTCTGAGATAATATGACCCAGGAAGTGTAACTGGTCCATCCAAAAGTGTAACTTTGAGAGCTTAACATATAGCTGATGCTCTCTCAGTGTACTCAGTATGATCTCAAGATGGGTAGCATGGTCATGTAGAGTGTGAGAGTACACCAAGATATCGTCCATGAAGACTACCACAAAAGAATTGAGATACAGATGGAAAACATGACTCATTAGAGCCATGAAAACCGTTATCACGTTTTTTAGTCTGAATGGCATAAACAAGTACTCATATAGACCATATCTTCTCTGAAAAGCTATAAACGGTATGTCCGATGGTCTAACGCGTAACTGATGATATCCGGATCTCAATTCAATCTTCGAGAACACTAATTCCCCTCAAAGTTGATCAAAAAGATCATCGATCCTCGACAAGGGATATCAGTTCTTAACTATCAACTAGTTAATCTTCCGATAATCTATGCAGAGTCTGAGGGTACCATCCGCCTTCTTAGCAAATAGGATAGGCGAACCCCAAGGGGTAGTACTGGGTCAGAAAAAACCCTTTGCCTGCAACTCCTCCAACTGCCTCTTGAGCTCCTGTAACTCTGGTGTAGCCATCCTATAAAGAGGAATGTACACTGGTGCTACTCCTGGAATAAGATCAATAGAGAAATTCACCTCTCACTCTAGAGGAAGCCTGAAAAGTCATCCGGGAAGACATCCCTGAAATGATCAACTACTGGAGGGAAATCCTTTTGACAAGTTACCTAGTCATCCAAGTATAAACTCACAATCTGGGTTTTTACACCACCTCGCCCACGATGCTCAGGTCCAGCTCAACTCACCTAGACATCCCATTCACCCTTGTATAGAAACTCTCCGCCCTCTAGTGGCATGAAACTCACCCTGCGATGATAGAAATCTACAAAGGATCGAAAGGGTACCAACCAGTCCATCCTGAGAATTATTTCATAGCTCGTCATCTCTAAGATATAGAGGTCCCACAGAAAGTGACACCCACCAACCTCTAGGGGGCACTCCTTGCACTAACACACACTAGCTGTTCTAATCTCCAACAGAGTATCTAGCATCATAACATCATAAGAAGAAGAAACACAGATCCCAAGGCTCTCCACAATGGAAATAGATATAAATATATGCATAGTACCAGTATCAAAAAGTACCGAAGACGAAACAGAAGCAACTAGAATAGTACCCATGACAATAGAAGGTCTGATATCCTGCTCCTGTTGGGTCTATTGCACTGCATATGCCTACCCAGTGCCGCAGCCCTGCGGCATAGCCTGGATACCCTGAGCTAACCCTTCCTGTTGTCTTTGAGATCTTGGTGTCTGGATACCGATTCCACGACAACCACCTTATCCTGAACGTCCTGACGTATTCCAATTCCCTGACTGGTAAGAAGCTGCTGGCCCTACTCCCACATGTGGAGTCTGCATAGAACCCCTCTCACTAGCCACAGGTGGAAACTCCATGCAAAATCACTACAGATGACCCATCCTTTCGTAATCTCGGCACTCCACTGGGTCACGTGGACACTGAGGTCTCTTGTGCCCCTCCTAACCACACTGGTAGCACATGACCTGGCCACTTGAAGAATTCTTCTGGCTAGTACTTCCACCATGAGAGAAATCCATCTGCCTCTTTCTCTTACTGGTAGAAATAGTACCAAAAACTGGTGTCAGAATGCCCTATCCTACACCACTAGCTTCTCGTAGGTTTCACTCGGTAATCAGTGCCTAGTACAAAATAGCGTGCACTGTAGGTAACGGAAAAACATTCACCAGAACTCGGATGTCATATCGAAGACCATCCTCAAAGCATCTATCCCTCAACGTCTCGTTACCCACCAGAACAGGTAAAAAATGTTGTAGCTTGGTGAAGCGGGCAGAATAATCCATCACTGACATGGCGCCCTACTCCAGATTAATGAACTCTTGAGCTCGATCTTCCCTTAGCATCATTGGAAAGAAAAAGTCATAGAAGACTTCCTAAAAATATCCCCACGCCATGTCTCAGTGATGCTCAGTCTAGGTGGTAATATCCCACCATCTCTTGGCGGAATCACGCAACATGTATGTAGCGAGATTGACCCTCTGCCTTAGAGGCATCTCTAGATGCTCAAAGATAGTCTGAATAGAACCCAACCAAGACTTCACAGCCTGTGGTCTGCCATCCCCTGAAAATGTAGGTGGATGATGCTGCTAGAATATATGAGTCAGCTCTACCATGGATTTGGTAGCCGACGGTGTTCCCTAGAAGGTCCACATAAACCACATAAATCCTTCACAGAACTGCACATCCGCACCTTCGTCCGGTATAACGGCTAGCACCACATTTGGATCTGATGGAGGACCCATCGGTATCCTATGGACTACCATCTCGGGAGTATAATCATTTCCTCTCTCTTGGAGTACAACTCATGGTCGTCTCGGAAACATGACTCTACAAGGTCAAACACACGCCTTAGCTTAATTTACTGTCGAGGTTCTTTTTTCCGTTTAAAAGTGCCCACACAAAAAGGGAAAGAAAACACAAGAACTGGAAAAAAGAGACTACACGGTGTGTATAAAGTCTACACAGTGTATACCCTTAAGCCATTACATGGTCATGTTCTGATGCCAGTCTGGGCGTGTCTCAACCCTAAATACACGACATGTTACACCCGCACACAGCGTATAAACCACTTTGTTTTCCCTGGCCACACGACCAAATACACACGGTCTCTCCCTGGTCAAAACTACACGGCGTGTCCCATATATACACGGCGTGTAATAGTCAAGATTCATCGGACCGTGTTTGTTAGTTACACGACCTGTATACCTAGGTTACACTACACGGCATGTTCAAGATGGACACAACGTGTACTAAGAAGCCCCAAACTACCCATGTTGTTAGCGACACAGCCAGCTACTCAGATGACACTACACAACATGTTCAACGTGTACACGACGTGTTCCCACAGGACATTCCCTATCCCGTGTCTCTTCCCACACGACCTATGACATGGTTAGATAATAAACAGTGTGTAAGTAAGGTACACAACATGTACTTAATTTTTTTTTCATTTCATCCTGAATAGAAGAGTAAATGGCGTGTGTTCATAGAACCACATGCCGTGTTGTCTGGGTTTCCAGACAGTACACCTTAGAAACTACTCTGAATCCCCTTTTTCTTTAATTTTAAGCGTCAGTATGCCAAATTCCGATCCGTGGGGGCCCATACTCCCTACAAATAAAATTTTAACACCTGAACTTTTACTTTATAGCACAAAACACAACAAAATTCTGGATCATGATCTGCTAAATTCCAGTCCAAGATATCCCATACTTCTCAAGAACCAAAGTTTAGCATCCATAAACCCAACCGTAACATGTACCAATACCCTATCAATAGTAGGTGCATCTAACAAGGTACCTATCACAACAGAATTCGTTTTCTAGCACAAAATCTATCACAAAAAACATGCAATTTCTAATGCAACTACATGGCATGGAAACTATGCATGACCTGTGATTCTAACATGTGCCAATATGATGCATGAGATGGAATACCCTCATCTCATCGGGTTGTAACTAAAATAGAACCCAAGTATAAAAACATAAACAACACACCACAAGTGCATCACCCAATGGTGGAAATTAGGTCAACTGTAAAATTGCAAAACCAGATAAAAATTTTCAACATAAGGTAAACTAGATTTTCCCTGTACACGAGTTAGAAAATCTTGGGCAAAACTTATTACCAATTACCAATTCCATCCTATCCCTGACTATAGGCTCCAAACTGTAAGTCAAAGAAAAGAAATCTCCTCTGATACCACTTTGTAACATCCCAGATCCGGGTGCCACTCAATGGGTGCCCCAAACCTGGTTGGTCACATGACCTCACATGCATTTCCCCAAACTCCAGAGGCTGCCGAATAGCAGTGAGGGCCTAGGTCTGATAGTGGGGAAACTATGCCCTCATTTGTCAAAGTGTAACATAACGGAACAAAATACGAGCATACAAAAGAGGAAACAGTAAAAAATACCAAGATGAAATAAAGAAATGACCAACAATCATATATAATGATACAATATGTCCCCAAGTCTAGGAAAATAGCCAAAACATGATACACTATAATCTAGAACAATCCATTACAAAGTAAAAGTACAGTAAAGGAAAATAAAATAGTGCAGGAGGAACTCAACAACATCGCAAGCCTAAGCTCGGTCCCATGCTCTCCTACTCCTCTGCAACAATCAAGAGTCCCTATACAGGTACTTGATTGTTGCAGAGGAGGAGGACAACATGGGATTGAGATTACTCTTGTGATGCTTCTGAGTTTCTACTGAACTGTTTTGTTTTCCTTTTCTGTACTTGTACTTTGTAATGGATTATTCTAGATTACAGTGTATCCTGTTTTGGCTTTTTTTCCTAGACTTAGGGACATAGTGCATCATTATATATGACTATTGGTTATTTATTTATTACATCTTGGTATTGTTTACTGCTTCTGATTATGTATGCTCGTATTTTGTTCCACTGCATTACACTTTGACAAATGAGGGCATAGTTTCCCCACTATCAGACCTAGGACCTCGCTGCTAGTCGGCAGCCTCTGGAGTTTGGGGAAATGCGCCTGAGGTCATGTGACCAACCGGGTTCGGGGCACCCGTTGAGTGGAACCCAGATCCGAGACGTTACATCTTTAGTCAAGAATCTAGAGTAGCTGTTCCTTATAAGAGAGATTCTATTCCAACTGAACTAACTATGGACTTAAAACATGAGATGGATCCGGTATATAATTTATCAACATTAAAACATAAAAAACATTGTGTACCTGGGATAAGCTTGGAGGTAAAGACACTCTGTATGCAACTAATCCAACTTTCTCCAGGATTTCATAAGGTCCAATGAATCTCAGACTCAACTTTCCCTTCTTACCAAAATGAATAACACTCTTCTATGGAGAAAATTTGAGAATGAAATGATTACCTACCTTGAAAGATAGATCCTTCCTCTGATTATCCAAATAATTTTTTTGCCTACTCTGAGCCGTTCTAATGTTCTTCTAAATCAACTGAACCTTTTCTACCATCTCTTCTACCAATTCTGGTCCCATCAGCTTCCTTTCACCTACTTCATCCCAAAAATCTAGAGTTCAACAACACTTTCCATATAATTCCTCAAATGGAACCATCTGTATACTGGAATGAAAAATATTATTATAAGAAAATTCAACCAAAGAAATATGTTGGTCCCAAATTCCCTGGGAATCTAGTGAAGAAGCACGTAGCATATCCTCCAGGGTCTGAATTGTTTGTTCTAAATGCCCATCTGATTGTAGATGAAAAGCTGTACTAAAATTTAATTTAGTACCCAAAGACTACTGAAGGCCTTTCCAAAAGTTATTAGTAATCATGGGATCACGATCAGATACAATGGAGAGGGGAACACCATGCAATCTGACTATCTCTTTGATATAAAACTGAGAAAGTTTATATAGAGACAAAGTATATCGAATAGAAAGGAAATGAGAAGATTTAGTCAATAGATCAACAATAACTCAGATTACATTATTACCTCGAGATGTCTTTGGTAATCCCACAATGAAGTCTATGGATATATTTTCCCATTTCTGCTCTGGCACCGGTAAAGACTGAAGCATCCCTTTCGGTAACTACCACTAGACTTTAAACCTACTGACAAGTCAAACACCTCACAGTAAAGTCAACAATACCTCTTTTTATTCCATCCCACCAGTAATACTCCCGAAGATCTCTCTACATCTTAGTACTACCATGATGACCTGAAAATGGGGAACTATGAGCTTCACATAACAACTAATTCTTAAACTGTGAATCCCAAGGCATGCATAATCTCTTCCCAAATCTAAAAATACAATCATTATCAATGTTAAAATTAGAAAACTTACCCTTCTGAACCAAATATACCCTTTTCTACAACTTGCTATCTTTCTTCTGTGCTTGCTTAATTCTGTCTGATGGAGATAATCTCATTGACACCTGAAACAAAATAGAGGAATTTTCTACACCAAAAAATTCTATGCCAAAGTTCATCAAATAAAAAACCAAAGGATCTAGTTATAAATGTAGCATGGTTAATGAAGCATTACTTTTTTGACTCAAAGCATCAGTCACTTTATTTTTTTTCCCGGATGGTAAAGGATCGTGCAATAATAATCCTTGATTAATTCCAACCATCTCCTCTGTCTCATGTTCAATTTTTTCTAAGTGAATATATACTTCAAACTTTTGTGGTCAATATATATTTTACATTTTTCTCCATACAAATGATGCCTCCAAATTTTTAAAGCAAAAACAAAAAAAGATAATTTCAAATCCTCTGTAGGGTAATTTAACTCATGAGGTTTCAACTGACATGAAGCATAAACAATTACCTGACCATTCTGCATATGGACACATCCATGTACTTTCAATGAGGAATCATTGTAAATAAAAAACTTACCATTTCTGGAAGGTAGTTCCAAAATTGTAGCATTCACCAATCTTATTTCCAATTCCTAAGAACAATCATCACATTCTTTTGTCCAAACGAACTTAACACCTTTTCGAGTTAACTTAGTCATTGGACTAGATAACCATGAAAAATTATCAACAAACCTCCGATAATAACCTACCAAACCAAGAAAACTATGGATCTAGGTTATATTTGTGGGTCTTGGCCATTCTCCAACAATTTTTGTTTTAGCAGGATCAATAGTTATGCTATTTTTTGAAACAATGTGACCAATGAATGAAATTTGTTGTTACCAAAAATCACACTTGCTGAATTTTCCATACAGTTTCTTTTCTTTTAATGTTTTAAAAACAAACCTTAAATTCCTTTCATGCTCCTATTTACTTTTAGAATAAACCAAGATATCATAAATAAACAAAACCACCATTTATCACCCGATTCAGCTGATCCATCACTGTAACAGACTGTTCAATTCTGATTCTGACCATCTCAGGATTCTAATTTGGAAGGTCATTTCCCTCTGTATGCCTTCCTAGAATAGCTTCCCTAATTCCTCTATGAAAAACCATTATGGACACATAAATATCTTAGGTGAATCAACATAGTAATCTGTAAATGCTATATTACTTCAATCTTTCTGTAAATTAATTTATGGACATTAATTTAACAATATCCTAACTTCTAAATTTATTTAAACCGACCTCTGATACCAACTATAAGGACCCGAACTTAAGCATTTCATAGTCTTGAATTAAGTTAATAATTCACATTGAGAATCTTTTCAGGTTTAGAGATTTAGAGAATTATGTCACAACATATACATAACATCTTGAATATTACATACATCTACCCAGTTTCCATTTTTTTCTCAAAATAAAAATTCTTGAAAAAAAGAGTCATGTCTAGTTCCATGTTTTAGATAGCATGACTTTTACTCGATCTCATCCTTGAACCTATTCAACTTTATTTCCTGTGAAAAAAATTTCAAAAACTTGGGATGATCATAAAAATCTCAGTAAGGGATACTCAAAGAAGGAAAACTGTTAGTTTTTCAAAACAACAAGTAAACCATGAATACTTTATCATAAGTAATACTTTTCACCTTTATGAAGTAGTAAATACTCTTCACTGAATAAAAGATCATTTATTACCCTCTTGTAACCAAAATATTACCATAAAACCCATATAATGAACACATGACATATAAAGGTAACTTGGGACATAAACATACTTAAATGGAATAACCATACGGTCGACTTCCACACATCTCACTAAATGGAATAACCATATGTCCGACTTACATACCCAATGCATTGGAGGTTATAACGTAACCACCCATCCTAGTTTAGTACAACACCACCCGTCATTTGGTTTATTATTTAACCACCCATCAAATGTCTAAGTACCATTATAAAATCATAACACATACAAAAAATATAAAGGAAAGAAAACATTTCCACATTTCAATCACAATATATCAGTTAAATATATTGACATAACAAATCCATTATGAAAACCATTTTCAATACCAAAATATATAAAAGAGTATATGGTATTTATTTTCCTTTTAAAAACACTATGGCTTGTTAAGGAAGCCAATGATCAAATAATACTCGTGGCGACGGAAAGGTCGTTGTCACTGATTACGTTAAAAGTAACATTCATTTTTGTCATTTAGTAAAATGATTCGTAGAAAAAGATTCCCTTTGAATGAAATGAAAATTCAAGGTGTTTATACAACATATAAAATAAATTCATGTATTAAAACAAAATATGCCTCAATGAAAGAAGATTGAGAGGAAGTCCCTTACCTTGTGTCCGAATTGACCCGTTCATTCTTTAATATCCTGAATCATAAACTAAAGTTAATTTATACTTACTTAAGAATATTTTTTAAATTTTATAATTCCTTTTAAATCACTTATTACCATGTTATAAACATTATTTAATCATTTAAGTTAATAATGCTCATTTTGTCAATATTTGGTACTTGAGTCAAAAATGGACTTCTTATAATTACAAGTTGTTCATGTGGTAAAAAGTTCATTATATCCAGAATGATATTAATGATTTAGATTTAATATATATCATATATATCCAGTATATACATGTATTTACAATATTACATAACATTTTGAGATAAGAAATGAAATGCACCGTTCATGGAGATGGTAAGCTATACGTACGCATGAACGCTACTTCCATTTCTATTTAATATTGTAATGGAATGGAAAATTAATGATAAATAAGTATATTATAATTCCAGTATAATATCATATATAATTTCATTAACTCTACCCTTTATACATTCAACATAATGCATGAACGAGTCATATCACTTTGAGGGGGCGGTAGTCCGCACTTCCTCAAATGAGATTATCGTATTTTCCCACTATGGAAACCATAATGGTATTATATAAATGAAAAATACAGAAGCATAGAAACAATATAAATATAATATATATCATATATAAATACAGTTCCATCATAATGGCCACCATGATAGGCGGTTGGAGATATTTGATCAATCATCGTTTCGTGAGGCAATAGTTCGCCGTCCACAGAAACAATATGTTCTTTACCCATTAGACGGAGGCGTGTGTAAGTGTAGTTAGAAAAATTCTCATAAAAACAACATATTATATTTAGGATACTGGTTTTTTTATAAAATAAAAAAATAAAAAGAGTTTAGGAGGTTGGAGAAGTAAAATAAAACAAAATAAAACAAAATAATTTAAGAGAAACTGTTACCTTTAATTCGGGTAACTCACTTTGGTTTGAACGAAAAGGACTTCTTGAAGTGCATTCTGCCTAAGTTAAGGACTATAGGTTGAAGATAGGGATCTTGAGAGATTTTTTTTAGGGTTTAGATGATGCAAGGGACTTGATTGGTGTGAGGAATGAGTTAAATTGGTGTCCTTTTATAAGGGGGAGGAGGGGCTCTTTAGGAAAGTTTGAAACAATTATTTTATTATAAACTTATCTTCTATTTCAGAAGGTCCAAAATTCATTAAAGTCAAAGATAATATTACTCATGGTCAAAATAAAATCATTAAATAAGAATTGGACAGGTTTTGGATATTATTTTAATCTTTATAATCTTATTTATTTAAATCATTTATTAATGAGGTAAACACTACATCATTATTGTGTCATAAATATTTTAATTTATTTAAAGTTTAAAAATTATAAAAAAATACCATGAAGTAGGAAATATTTTTATATTTATAAATAATATTTATATTCTAAATGATAACTTATATAACCCTATGTAAAAATTAATTTACTAAAAGATATTTGTTTATGTCATTTTTGTCTTTACTTTAAATTAATTAATATAAAGTGTCATTATCATTCTTAAGTGGATCCATAGGGTCCCCAAAATCGACCCAAGGATTCTCATGGTCAGAAGTGTATAAAAAAATAGGATTAGGAAACATGTTAGGGTAATTTTATATTATTATAGTAATATTTTTTTACCCTTATTTACCAGATTTAACCTTTAACCATGGTAAATAAAATATTTACTGAAGTAAATATTCCTAATGTCTAAAAATAAAAGTTACATATTTACACAATTTGGAACTTCTAATTCTAAATATGGAATCAATTTTTCAAAATTCAAAACACAGAAGTGTCAGAAATTAATTTAAAGTTAATTCCCGCTGTCAAAACAAAAGTAGTGTTTTTAAGAAATAATAACTATCAAAAGACTGACACTTGTTTATGTCCAATTTCAAAGTGAAATTAATTAAAATGGACAAAATTGGATTAAATGGTAAAAATATAATCTAATTACACTTTAAAACCAATTAAAAAGATAATCCTACCATATAAATAAATTATATTAAAAGGCAGTTTTGAATTAAAATATTGTATTTTCACTATTCATTAAAAATGAAATTAATCATAAAAATACCAAAATTTCATCCAAATTATAATTTGATGTCCCGATTATAAAGAATAATATTTTTTTGTCAAATAGAACATATAAAAGTGACAAAATCTAGATTCAAAAAGGGTTCGCCATCAAAAGGCGGTAAATCGACATTTTAAAGAATATTAGAGTATTTGTGCTTAAAATTGGATTCATTCACATTTTGAGCCTCTAACTTTTATTGTATAAATTTAAAAACATTTAACAAACATGTATAATCATATTTTAGTTAGTTATCTTCATTCCTTCCAATAAAATGGCTAGGCATTAACTACCGTTTAAAATAATAATATTATATTATTATTGTGCAACATAATATTTCAAAGAAACCCGTTGTTGCGTATTAGGTACGCCATCAAACATAGAAACCCCTTTAAAGTAAAATTAATATTTAATTCAAAAAATAATAATTAAAAATAAAATGTATTATTTCTTTATTTACATAGGATGTTAAAATAATGATTGATTGTGGTTATCATTACAGTTGGTTAATGTAATCTAGTTTGTTGAGGTTCCTGTGGTTTTGTGAGTTTACTCATTGGGGATAAGGCTCTTGATGGGTTGAACATGGGTGAAAATTGGTTATGTTGTTGGGTAAATAGGATGAATTTTTATTTATACTTATAATAATGTTTCGATTCTAAACTTGTTTTGTGGGATAACTATGGGATAATATTTCATTACTAAGGTATTATTCACTCATGTGAAGTGTCATATCCCAAGTTTGGTGGCCACATTGTTTTATTTTTGGTTTGTTTGAGGTTTGTTTCATCGTCTCCTTTTTATGGTGTATTATTGGTGGGTTTTGGGATATTTTCATTTAGGGATCTCTATTGGTTGGGGTTTGTGTCTCCCAAGAGTTTTATTTGGTTTATCAAGAAATAATTGGATGTGGTTAGTGGATGATTTATTTCTCTCAGGTTATTTATATAGGAAAAGGCTTACACTTGATGTGGCTTTCTTTTTAAAAGTGTTCCTATATTTTCATCATTTTAAACAAATAATAAATTGGTCAGGAGACCTATAATGGGTCTTTATCCCTTTTGGGATTCGGGTTACATGGATATGGTTTGGTTAGCGGTTATAGATGCTAGGTTTCGTTTAGGGATTTTGGATTCACCTTTTGAATGTTTTGTTTGGTTGATCTTAATGGGGAATCATGTGGGTCGTTCTCTTTTTTAAGACCTTTTTGAAGTATTCCTAGACCCATAAACCTCTTGATTGATGTAATGTGGTTTCATATTTAGTGAACTTATATTTTCATCCAAGGACTATCTTGGAATTGAAAGCATAATAGTGGGGAGATTATAACACCTCATGTTTATATAGTGTATTATATTTGTTTAATTGTTTTTTTTAAATTATTTGATTATTTTTAGAGTTTGTATCAATTTTTTAAAGATTTTAGATGATTCATAGTCTGTGCATGGTTATTTGAAACCATGTAGACACTAGGGAACCCATGAAACAAACTTGAATGCTCTATTTTTTTCATCGTTGGTGCATGGTTCTTAAAAGAATGAGAAGTATATAGGTGAACTGTGTGGGATATGGTGTGTTACTCAGCGTCTCCTACATGGATGAAACATAGTTTCAAGAACCATGTGGCCAAACCATGTGGTCTACCTAAATTCACTTAAAAAGTAAAATATTTTAATTTCCCCCATTTTTAAACCTTTATTATGCTCTCCTCCTATCTTAGTCACTCGATCGAACCCATGGGAGCCTAAAGGAGAGATCCACCCTTCTCATCCTTCAATTTTGGCCCCTCTACATGGATTTCAAGTGGTTTTCAAGGTATCCCTTATTTCATTATTCTATTATTTATCTCCCCTCTCTTTTTTATAATGTTCCTAGGTATTTATTTCCTCATGAAACCCTAATTCATAAACCAATATAGGCTTGGGGTTCAAGTTGATTCTAACCTATTTGTTTAATTATTTAGGGATTAAAGAGGGTAATTAATTTCCAATTTTTGTGTTCACCATGGTAGGTGACACATTTCATCTTTATTTTCTTCCAGTTAATTTAGGTGTTTCTATTCTTTTCATTTATTTTTAAAATCATGAAATTCATACATTTAAGAAATTCATTTTTAAATAAAGTATAGATGTATATGATTTTTGGATAGAAATTGAAATGGGTTATTGGAAATTTTAGAATAGTATAATGGTTTTTCAAATGTAATTTGATGTTATAATTTGAAGTTAATTGGTTTTATCTCCCAAAAACATTGATAAATGTTTAAAAATACATTTATAATTATTTCATGAAAATATTATCGTTGGGCCTTGTTTTATAATATTCAAAGGATGTATTTTGTTTTAAAAATGTTTTATGTGACCATGTGCTTTTAAAATTGTTTGAAATGATGTGGTTTTTAAAAATAAGGAAAATGAATTGGAATCGTGAGTTATATTTTGTGTAAATTCCCATTTATAATTTAAAAAACATAGGGTTTATAGATCATGATATGCTCATTAATTTACCATAATATTTTTATGCCCATTATGGGTTATATATCTGATATGGGATGAATGTATGATGTGAAAAATGATTTCTCTATGATAGGATTTTTAAGGTGTGGTTTAGGATATTTATCATGTTCATTTATTTGAATTTATTATTTTATTTCTCACCCCTTTACTATTTTGTGATGGGAGTACTAGGAATCCGCATATAAGTCTAGATGAGTGAAAACCCTAGTGTGGATTGTGATATTTCTAGGTCTCATTGTTGTATATATAGAGTTATTTAGGGATGGATTATATACCCATAATATATTCATGCTATAGGGATGGTTTAAGGGACCAACTAGTTTGATAATACTACAAAGAAGGACATGTTTTTAGTGTAATCCTAGGATTCATGTTTCTAGTTAAAGATTATAATACTTAAGTACCTTGTTTATTTTCACATGAAACTTCTTCCTTGATAGATGGTTTTATATTTTATATTATATTACTTATGGAATTTTTTATTTATGTTTTGTTTATTTCTTTTTATATATAATATACTCTAAGTGTCTCTTTATTGTGATCTTTAATTTATAGGCATAAATATTTTTAAAATGGGTTTTAATGGTTTTATTGGAAATATGTTTTAGTATTAATGTTTTAATATATTTTGTTTTTATAAAATGTTTCAAATGTATTTTATGAGGGGTTTTCCCATTTTTTATCAAATAGTATATGTAGGAATTTTGGTTTTTGAAGAAGTTTCACCTACATGGGGTTTAAAAACAAAGGATTTATTCTTTGTGTTTTGAAACTATGTTTTTTTCGCTATAGATTTTAAAAATGGAAAACTTATTTTTTCCATTATATATTTTAAACTATAATTTATGAACTACTTAGTTAACATAATTTCATAGACTACTTGTTGATATTCTACTGGGATGTTTTTCTCACACCCTTTATACACACTATTGTGTGTGTGAATGTAGTCCTTGTTATTTCTCATTGGTTCCATGATTTTTTTAAATTGTTATATTATCTTTTGGGACAATGACGTTGATTTTGGATGCAGTGGGAAACCATTTTTTTCATATATATGGCATGGTTTTGTTTGTCTTTTTTGGGAATTTTAATATATTAACCAAGATGATCTAACTTGTTTTGTTTTAAGATTATTCTATTTACACCATGTTATGTATTATTTCTAGATAATTTATTATTGGATATTTTCTATTTATTAAATGGGTTGGATCATTATCTTTGGGTGGTATTTATTTATCTCATTTAGTTCTGTTTATTTATACAGTTTTATTTATTAGATATTACATAAATGTACAATGTATGGAAAATTCATCCTGGAATTTTGATGAAAGGTATGTTATATGATAACATTTTTTTGAGGGAAAAAATACTTTCCAATTATTCTTCCTTGATTTCCATTGACTTGTATCTATATTTTGGGCATCATGAACAACCTTTGAGCCCTATGGCGAGATGGGTTGGGTGATTTTTTGGTCAATCCGACATAGTTTGTTATAAAATGGTATTAGAGCCTAATTTATTAGAAGGGAAAATGTTCTCAAGGACTATATCTTGATATTTTGTTGTGTTGTAGTAGTGTGGAGCTAGAAATATCGGGACTCTAGAGGTTGGTCTGGGGAGTGTCTAGCCTGCCCTTTCCTACCATGATATTCATGTTTTCATGGTTTTTCTAGATTGAGTCTTTTATTTTGATTTTGGTCTTGATAGTTTGATGTATTTTAGTACGAGGAAATGATACTTGGAGTCTTGATGATATTGAAAGATTATATTTGGTATCCAGTTGAATTTTGGGGTAAAAATGGAAATAGAATTGGGGATACATGTTTATTACTCATGGTCTATCAAGATATATAGAGCCCGTGTAGATGTTTCAACAAACTTCATAGAATCTTTTGCATGGGGGTTCATATATATGGTATGGTTCTGGATTTTCCTTAATGTGGTTTCTAATTATTGGGGGTTGAATTGAAGAAGGTTTTTATAGTATTTTGATGTATTTAAAATATTTTTTGTTGTGATTATTTATTACTTGTTAGTTCATTTTTTTTTCAATGTGATATATTTTTTTAAATTAAAATGTTTAATTTTATAAATCATTAAGATTAACAACTAGTTTTATATGTTGTTTTGAAAAAATTACCATGTTTTAAAAGTGGTGTTTTATAAGTGGTTAGTTTCCACGTTTCGTTTGGTAAAATATTTTAAAATAAAAATGATAATTTGTGTGAATGTTTTTACATTTCAAGATGTGGAAATTAGAGTTTAAAATTTTACTTAAGTAGTAATTTTTTTTAAAAATCATAAATTAATTATGAAATGTTTTTGTTTAAATTTAAAGTGAAGTGGTGTGTTTTACCATAGTCATTTTTTTTTGAAAGAAGTTTGTTTATTTTAAAGTGTATGACATGATAAAATATATTATTTAATTATTTTTATAATTTTTATTTTTAATGAAAAAGTTGTTTATTTTGAAGGGTTTGTATTTTTTGGATTTAACCTTAATTGTAACTGGACTATTTTGGTTGATTTGAGCGGTATGAGTTAGTTTGATTCAATTAAAGTGTTAGTTAGAGTGTGACTCCAATAATGGTAATTGAACGATTGTAGAATTCTGTTTTAATGATGATATTCAATAAATCATATTTTATATTATGAAAGGTGTTTCTTCAATTCCAGGCTCTACCCATACCTCAAATAGAGAGGTGAATTCAAAACCCTCTCCTCTCTTGTTTTTTTCCTTCACAGTTTCCATTTGATTCACCTTCTTAGGATACATGTATGTAGAATTTTCATAGTATGTATTGAGTGTGATCATATTTGGGTTTTCATATGTTTTTTGTTTCCATATTTCTTATAGGAACATGTATAATGATTTTGGAAATTTATAAAGGGTATTTATTTTGGGTGGATACTCGATCATTTTTTAGGTAAGGTTGCTTGATTGTGTTTATGATTTCTCTTGGTTGGAGGAATCTAGTTTCATTAAGTCCTTGTTTTTGTGGGTTATTTTATATTTGGTATGAGGTTATTGATGGGTTAAACATGGGAGACTTTTTGGTTTATGATTAGGTGACTTGGATGAGTGTTTATTTAAATAGGTGAGCTTATATCGGTGATGACCTTATTTTAGGGGATTTCCTTGGGATGGTGTTATGTGAATGAGGTCTTAGTCACCCTTATAGTGTGTCATGATCTCAGTCAAGTGTTCTTGTTGGTTTTTTATAATAAATTTTTGTGGTTTGTTTCCATATATTTTCTTATGAAGTATTTATATTGGGTTAGTGGTGAGTTTTGTTTATAGATGTACGTTAGTTGGGGGTTGTGACTCCTTGGCATTTTGTTTGTTTTTTTGGAAATTTTCAGGTGTGGTTAGAGGAATATTTCTTACTCTTGGGTGATTTATATAGGATTAGGATTATATTTGATTTGGTATTATTATTAGAAGTGTCTCTATTATTTGGTCATTTTACAGGAATTATAAAAGGGTAAGGAGACCTATAATGGTTTTATAACCCTTTAGGGCTTCGGGTTAGATGGATATGGTTTGGTTAGAGCATAGAGATGATTAGTATTGTCGGGAGATTTAAGATTCATCTTTTAAATGTTTTTTTCATTGATATTGATGGTTAATTACATGGATCGTTCCATTTGTTAGGACCTTCATGCGCCATCATGGACCCACCCACATCTTGATTGAGTCTTGGTGATTTCATGTGTAGTCACCTTCTGCATTCAACTAAGGGATTTTTTGGGGAATAAAGTAGAATAGTGGGAATATTTTAACACCATGTGTTACTGTGGTGTCTTATATTTATTTAATTTTGTGGTGTTTTGAAAATTTTGAGGTTTTTTGGATTTTCCCTCAAATTCTTTATATTTTTCAAATGTTATGATTTTCTCACAGTTAGTAAAAACTACACAAATTTAGAATCTTCGAAGTGATGACTTGACAATATCATTTTTCATGATTGGTGCATGGTTCTTAAAACTTTTCAGAGTCTCCAAGTGAGCTGTACATGGTGTTTTTTATTTTTCAGGTGATCCTATATGGTTTTTAGATGGTTTGGAAAATCAGGTTTCCAAACCGTACAGTCTTCCTGGATTCACTTAAAAAGAAAATTTTTGGAATTTACATATAATATTTTTTACCTTTATTCTCATATCCTTCTATTTTTCTCACTCAAGAAAAATTATGTAGCTTTATAGAGAGCTCCACCCTTTACCTTCTTTAGATTTTTTCCCATATCTATGAATTTAATATGGTTTCCAATGTATTATTTTATTTTCCTATTTTTTTCCTTTCCCTATCCCTTGTAATTTTACCAGGTTATTATTTCCTTATAGAGCTCTAATTCATTGAAAAATCTTAGTCTGGATTTTGGGTTTATTATATCATAGGGGTTTTATTACATAGGACATGTGGAGGGTGATTCCTTTGTCATTTTGCGGTTGTATGTGGAAGGAAACACATTACAGATTGATTTTATTTCGATTAAGGTAGGTATTTCTCTATATTTTCTTTATTTTTAAAATATTATAATTATTAAATTTCAAAAACTCATATAATTAAATTAATAATTTATATGATGTTTTTTTATGGAAATATAACTCGTGTTTAGGAAATTTTTACTTAACTTAAAGGTTTATGAAAGGGAATTTCATGCAATTCTTTGAAGTTAAATGGTTTTATTTTTCCAAGAACCTTGATAAATGTTTATGTGGTTTTATATAATTATTTTGATGAAAATATTATCCTTGGGCCTTTTTTAAGTTTTTTAATGGATTAATTTGGTGTAGAAAAGGGTGTGTGTGACCTTATTCCATACAAATTACTAGAAATAAAAAGTTTTTAAAAGTATAAAAGCAATCCAAAGTTATATTTTGTGTAAAGAAACATTTTTAAATTTAAAATTATAGGGTTTATAGCTCATGAGACCCTCATTTATTTCTTATAATATTTTTTATGACCATTATGGGTTGCATATCTATTATATGATGAATATATGATGTGAAAAAGGGTTGTTCTTTGTGAGGTTGTTGGAGGTGACGTGTAGGATGTTTTTTGTGTTTTTTATGTGATAATATCATTTTCTATCTTACCTATTTGATTGTTTAGTCATGGGGATACTTGGTAACAAAGTAGAAACCTAGATGAGTGCAATACTTAGTGTGGATTTTGCCCATTATAGGGGCCATTTATGTGGATTATGAGTGCTATAGGGATGGATTATATACCAATTGTAGTATTAGGATCCTAGGATTATGTTTTGGGACAACTAGTTTAACAGGAATACTGGGAAAGATAGTCTCTTTAGTTTTGGACAAGGATTCATGAATCTAGTTTAGTATTATATAACATGAGTACCTAAGTTATTATCTCATGATTTTTATTCCTTGAAAGGTGTTTTTATATAGGTGATTTATTTTTATCCTTATTGGACCATCTTATATATATTGGACTTGTCGTATGTTTATTTATTAATTTTTTTTTTCATTTTCTATACTACAATATCATGGTTCCACTTGATTGTGAGCTCTATCAATTATAGGAGATGTTTTTAAATGGTTTTCAATGTTTTCTTGGAAATTTATTTTTAGAATAAAGTGTTAATTTGTTTTAATTTCATGAAAGGTTTATAATGAATTTTAAAAGGGTTTTTTCCAAGATATTAATGAAATGGTAAATGTTAAAATTTTTATTTTTTTGAATAAGTTTTATCTACATGGGTTTTAAAAACAAAGGATTTTTCATTTTTGTTGTAAATGTGTTATTTTTTTCATTATGGATTATAAAAATGGAAAACCTTATTTTATTTATTTATTATATTTCAAACTAGCATTCATGAAATTCTTATTAAAAATAATTTCATAGAATCTTTAATGAGATCTTATTAGGACACTTTTCTCATGCTCTGCATGATGGGTTTTGATTGATCATAGAATGATTATTGTCTATGGAAAAACAATCCAAAATAGGTGGATCTATGTTTAATTAATTAGAAGTGTAAAATATTCAAAAAATAGAGTACCTAGTTTTCACCCACTGTAGTAGCTACTATCTTAATCCTTTGAAAGAGGATTCTTGATAAATATCACCTAAAGAAGAAAATGAAATTTTACTATATTTTTTATAATAAACTATTCTCTTAGATCCATGATCATATATTGAGGATACCTAAAAGATGAAAGGGTGCACACACCTTTATAGATAAAATATAAATATCACCTCAGGAAGAAATAGAGGTTCATGAAAATTTCATGAAACTGAGGATCAAAATTTTTTCAAACGAACATGATCAAAACACACTAAAGTACCCTAACAAATAAAAATATTATATATTTATATAGGTGAAGTAAAATTATCTAGTTCATAATTCATGTCATGCATTATTTCCTATTGGGTAGGTTATCCATTGAATATGTTTAATGAATAAATAGAAATCCTTTAGCGAACCAATATTTGGTTCGATATAGAATAAAATGATTTGGGAGTTCCTGCTATTTCATCACTTAAAATATATCTATTATGTATAAAATTCATATTTAATAATATATATATATATATCATAGACATATATATATATATATATTTATCATATATTATATATTATACATGAATCTTATTGATGTATTAAATGTAATCTATATAGATACACAATATTATTTATTATATTTTCACTTTATGAATCATATTTATATATACATGAATCTCATGCATGTATATTTTAGTATGCATCCCAGAATATTCCACTTGTACAAAATTCACATTTGTGGAAAACTTCACAACTCTTTATGAATTCTTCCAAACTCATTTGGATATAGTTTCACCAAATACTCTTAATACTGAACAAAACTTTATCTAAAATTTTATACTTATATAGGGGACTAATTGTGTGACACAGTGGGCCTTATAATCATTTACAACAAATATAAAATCCCTATTTTTTAAATTTAAGCAAAGTGCATCCTCTAAAAAAGCGTCAATGCTACTCTGCTATTAAGGGGTCAGGTGTGATCTCTATCAAATATACTCATATCTATATATGAAAATTTCCACAAAATGATGTTTAATATACATCATATGTATACCCATATAATCCATTTTTTGATGACATAAAGTGAACACTATACATAGAACATGTCAATCTAGTATTAGACACTTATTTTTTCTTAATTATATAAAGAAGACCGACCAAGTTGATAAATAAATCACATGCCATTATTATTTTTTTATAATGATTAAATAACATGTCCCTCATCCAACTAGGTGACCACATAATATGCGATACAACTAACTATGGACATGTATTTACTTAGTATTATTCAGTTAAGGTTTATATATGTTTAACTTGTCATACAAGTGAAAAAATACCATCTTGGTTGTACTCCAATTGATGAAATGATCAAAAATATAACCAAGTGATTCTTATTATCTATGTTCATATAATTAATTGTGTAAGTAGGGAATCAATGTATAAATTTTCTAATACTAGGTATATTTCCAACCTTGGGTAATAATGATTGATAATAAGTATACACCTCTAAGTATATCGATGACTGTATGAAATTCCACAAGATATAATTTAGAGAATCAATTCAAGTAATAAGTCTATACTTATTACCTCATGAATACATTATCTATATCTCAAATTACAACTCTTTATAATGATTAAAATAATATGTTCAAGCAAACCTTATCATATCATTACAACTAATTATACTCTATAATGATCATAAATTAGGGATAACTCAAAGTTATACTTTGAGGGGATATTATCATTCGACTATTAATGTTTAAGAAATTGAAACAAACAAGAATGAATGATAAGTTCATATTTACTTTATTATAATTTCATGATACAATTAAAACCATTATAACCAGTCCTTCATGTCTTTTACACCCAAATATTCTGCAAGATCCTCATCTTGTTACTGTGGTAATGGTTTCCTCAACAAATCTACTATATTCTAATGTGTAACCACCCAACTGATCTTTACATCACCCATATCAATGATATATAATATGAGATAGTATTTTCAATGTATGTTTTTGACCCTTTATTGAGTTTGGGGTTCCTTAACATGATTAAAACTCCATTATTTTCACAATATATCTCAATTTCTACCTCAATGCTAGGAACCAATCCAAGTTTTATAATGGTATTCAAGATACATATAGCTTCCCTCAAAACATATGATGCAACAACGTACTCAGACTCTATTACTGAGACTTCTATATTGGATTTTTTGAAACTCTTGCAACTAATACCGCTACCATTTAGGTAAAATGAAAGTACAATTTGATGTTTCACATCATCTTTTTCAAATTGAAAACTAGTATATATATACCCATTTACACAGTGACCAACCTATCCTCCAAGTACTAAAAACATATTCTTAGTCCTTTTCAAGTACATAACAATGTTACAAATAGAAATATAGTTCTCTTTAAAATCATTGGATTAGTATCTACTTGTTATGATCAAATAATAAGAGACACTAGGATTAGTACACAACCTGGCATACATGATATATCCTATGATAGACACATAAGGAATCTTATCCATACTTTCCAACTCTTTATAAAGATACTAAATATTATTAAGATTCATACCATGAAACATTAGTAAAGAACCCTTTGTGGTGTTATCCATGCTAAACTACTTTATCACTTTTGTAATATAAGTGTAGTGACTTAATCCAATCAACCTATTATATCTTTCTATATAGATATTCATAGTATTTTTTAAGGAAGATCCCCTTATTTATTTATTTGAGAAACATTTACCGAGCCACATATTCAAATAATGAAGAGTCGGGGTGTCATTTATGATAATAATTATGTTATCTATATATAATATTAGAAACACTATGACGTTCCCACTAACCCACTTATATAAACAAGAATCATATGATTTTTTTATGAAAACAAAATCTTTTATTTCATCATAAAATGAGATATTCTAACTTTAGGAATCTTTATTCAATCCATAAATATACATTTTCAACTTGTAAACCTTATTAAACTCATTTGGAACTTAAAAATCCTTATGGTGTATCATATACATTTCCTCAGATAAATACCCATTATGAAAAGTAGTTTTGAAATCTATTTTATATATTTTAAAATCATAATGAGACACTGTGGAATATATAATTTTATGGAATTTATTATTAAAACAGGTGATAAGATCACTTTATAGTCAATACCATGATTTTTTTGTAACATTTTTCTTCTTGGTTAGATTTATAGGTAGACACTTTACCATCCATGTCAGTATTGTTATAAAAACCCACTTACACCTTATGATTCATACCCCTTTAGGTGAATCCAACAAGCTCTAAAAATAGTTAGTGTACATGGAGTCTATATCATATTATATTGATTTTAAATATTTATCTAAATTATAACTCTCAATGGATTTCTGGAAAGGGGAAGGTTTATTACATATTAATAATACCTCATCATCATTTTCTATAAGAAATCAATATCTAACTAGCTCTTGATGAATCCAAACAGACCTTAAAGGTTTTTTTGTATCTTGAGTAAGTTCTTATTCCATAAATATTTATATAACTAGATCTGTAACACCTCAATATTTTATTGAAATATATTTTTTTCAAATTAATTTATCCTCTTTGATATTTTTAATCTCACGCAATAATTAATATAGTTTTTTATATATTAAAGCACTGTATTTGGATTATGTAAACTATAAAAAAGACTTATATTATCTTGCGACACACACAAAACTATGTTTTTCTTTTGTTACACAAAATTACTAGTTCCTTTGATATTTTTTTTAATACACAATGATTAGTTTTTACTGAACTATAATATACTATTAATATTATTATTAAAATATTTCTATAGCTATCACTTAGCCGTCAAAATGGAAGTTATGAATATGATTAACTAAATTGTGAAAATATGATTTACACATGTATATAAAATTAAACCTTTGGTTATCAATTACTAGAAGTAAATGTAAGACTATTTTAAAATAAAGAAATTACTTTTCTAAGAAAACTATTTTTCTATATAAAAACACAATTTTATCTTAATAATTTAAACAAACCACTTTTGATTAATGTTTTCAATAAAAAATATATATAATATATCAATTTTTTTTGATACATATAAAATATATTTTATATGTATAAGATAATAATAAATCCAATTTTATGAATAAAAAACATATTTTTCTAAAAAGTAATTTTACCGCCTTTTAATGGAGAACCCATTTTAAATCCATTTTTTTGGAAATTGTATTGATTTTATATGTAAAAATAAACTTAATATTTGAAATAGTAAAATAAAAATTATCTTAGGGTGAATTTTTGGTATTTTTTTGGGAAGTTTCATTTTTTGATGAATAGTGAAAAATAATGGATTTTAATTCAAAACAGTTTTTCATCTAATTTATTTATAAGGTTAAATTATATTTTTAATTGGTTTTAAGGTTTAGTTAGATAAATTATACAAAAATTAATTCAATTTCATTAATTTTAAACAATTTAAATTTTAAATTAGACATAAAAACTTACTAAACATTTGAATATTTTTACTTTAAAAACCCACTTTATCATCCCATTTACAGGATTAAATTTGAATTAATTTCTTCCAATTATGTGACTAGAATTTTGAAAAATAGATTCCATATTTGGAATAATCATAATATATAATCTCAAAAAAATTTATCTTAGTTTTTGACAAAATATTAGTGAAAGTAACTAAAATTAATTACAACGATTAAGAGAAAATTATCTTAACAATGGACTAAACCTTACAATTAAGTCCAAAATGACCTAGAAACTTGTATAAAATCCATCATCAAGCCATTTTTTTATCCTATAATCTATTTTATCTAATTTTTTAAAACATTATATCCACTTTTCATAGGAAAAACATGGGTGGAATTCCCTTTTCAAAAATTTACAAGAATGCCACTCCTCCACTATAAAAGGCCACTCACCCCTCCCACTTATTCACACTTCTCATGCCATTTTCATAGAATAAAATCTTAGAAAATAAGTTACAAAAAACCCTATATTACACCTTTAATACTTTCTTTGGGTATAAATCCTACCAAAGAACCCCTTTTGTGCAAAGGAAAAGTAGTTATCCAAAGAAGGGATAACATTATTCCTCAAGCTCATTTATTTTAATATTTTTCTTCACCACCTCAATTATTCTTATTCCATAAAAATATGATAAAACTAGTATCATAAATATAATTATATTTTGTTATTATATGGGTTTTACCTATATTTACAAAAACTTCTATCTAATGAGTAACAAACTAACCATTCTTATGTACGATGAATTACCACCTCACAAAACGATGTTGTTCATTTTTCCTTTACCACCTCTCATGGTTAGGATTTATGATGAAAAATATATTTTTATATGTTATATATGATATTTATGATTTATTTATTATTCTATAATTATTATATAACATATACCTTCATGTTTTACATTTTTGTAAGTAAGATAATTTTGTTTTGGGAAGTGTGGACTACTGCCTCCTCAAAGTGATCTGATCCGTCCACATCTTACACGGAATGTATTAAGAATGATTTTAGTGAACTTATATGATATATATAAAATAATAATGCTTTTAAAATTATAATATATATATATACATATATTTCATTTACTTTCTTTCTTTCAATACGATAATAAAACGAAAACAACACCCATGCGTACGTATGACCTACCGTCTCCAGGAATAGTGTATTCCATTTCATAATTATATATTATATAAATTATTATAAATAAATATATAGTTAATATATATAAATTTTATACCATTTTTTACATTATAAAAATAAGTAAATCATGATCAATGTAATAGGATCAAGAATAAAAAGTCAAAACAGAGACAAAAAATAAAGCAGATATTACCTGAAACGTAACATTAACATGGAGTTGTTAATAAACAGGTATTATAAATTCATTACCAAATAATATATAGTATTATATATACGAATATTATTATTTAATATATTTATAATAAATTATATATATTATATATAAGGTTTGAATGTGTACAAAGAAAGTCAATACTTAAGGTAGGGGAATTTCATATCACTTTTTATTTCCATGAGATACATGACTTATTCACCAATCATTTCATTTGTGTGGTGTGTATACTACCCATGGATATGTTATATGATTCCTATACTTAAATTTATGGGTATTCACAAATCCATTTTATGATTTTTATTTTATAGGGGTTATGTTTAAAAGTTACCATATCAATAAAGTAATTTCATCTTAATTTTCCTTCTTTGAGACACATGCCATTTTATGCCAATATATTTTTCTATGAGGTGTATATACTGAATTTTTACACGTTATATCATGAATATAATTCTTTTAATGATATTTTAATCTTCATTTATTTTTATTCTTTTCATTGTATTATGATTTAATGTTTACAAAGTGGTAAAGGTTTTTAGCTTCAATCTCATTATTTATCAAGATTGTTTATGATTATGCTACCATTGATGAAATATTATGATTCAACTCTAAAGAAATATCATTACTTATCTTAACCTCTTGATATGAATGTGATATAAATTTAATGGTACTATTTTTACACTCTTTGGTACTTAAGATAATTAATAAAATGTTTTTATAAAAATATGACTTTATTTCTCCTTTTGGTTAGAAATATATGTTCTTTAAAAACCATGTTTTCTAAAAAAAATTAAAAAATGTTTTACTATTATTCTATGATTTTTAATGGATTTTTTTACCCATTTATTACCTTTTTAGAAAATGTTTTTCAATGCAATGTTCTGGTTGTTTTTTGATAAATACGCTTTTTTCAACTTTTATAGTACAAAAGGAATGTTCGAGATATATGAACATACCCTCCATCATGATCATCATTTCCTTGATGATTACTTTGTGAGTTTACAAGGTCATTTTTATAAGAATTTTTTTTTTCTAATATTCTGTAAATTTTTTGATTTTAAAATTATTTTCAAAGAAAAAGGGTTTTAAAAAACTCTTTTATGTTTAAAAACCATTTTAAATGATTTTCAAAGATTCCTTTATATGTTTTCAAATGGTTGTTTTTAAATAAAATAATTTAAATGAATTAAAAGATTATTTTATGAGTTTTAAAATTATTTTAAATGAAAATGGTTTTCAAAACATTTTCAATATTTCTTTATAAGTTTTCAAATAAATGGTTTTCAAAACGTTTTCAATATTTTTTATAATATTTAAAAGTGTTTTCAAATAAATGGTTTTTAAAAAGTTTTCAAGATTTATTTATAAGTTTTAAAAGTGTTTTCAAAGAAATGGTTTTCAAATTTTTTTAAATATTTCTTAATTAGTTTTCAAAGTGTTTTTAAAGAAATGGGTTTCAAATTGTTTTCAATATTTATTTATAAGTTTTTAAATTGTTTTAAAGAAAATTGTTTTCAAAAGGTTTTATGTTTTAAAAAGTATTTTTCAAAGAATAAAGGGCACGTTAATTAATAAATAATTTTAAAATAATTTTCAAAATAATTTTCCATCTAATATGACATCCATTGGTGTTTCTCATTCCTTTCTAGAAAAATGATCCGAAGGTTTTGTTCATATTCTTTCTTTAAATTTCTTATGTTTTGATGACATGATGTTTATTAATCTTGTATATTTTTCATATGAAACCCTATTATTTTCATGGGTTTTTATTTTGGTGAAATGATGATGAAACCTATCTATTTTCCATAGGTTAATATATGATTACATTTTTATGACACCCATTTCATTTCATGGGTTATGATATGACTATTTATGATCTTGTGGTAAATATATGTATGATTACATTATGATATGGGTGGGAACTATATATCCTTGAAATGAATTGGTTAATTATTTATATATCACAAAATAATTATGGGAATCAAGTTCAAGAGCTTGATCCACTATTTGAAGATGGAGAAACCCGATCTACTATGAAAAGATGGGGAAACCCAATCCACTGTGGGAAAATGGGGAAAATCAATCCACTATGTGAATATGGGGAAACCCGATCCCTTACAAGGAAAAGACTATGACTAGGGATTATGGTTTATCCCACCCAGTAGGTGTAGTCCCTATGAAGTGCCCTGATAACTATTTGGCAACAAGACTTTACTTATAGGGAATGATATTGCATGTTTATGTGTTTTCCACAAATTATATGTCTTATGAAAATGATATGATCACATGGTTCATGTTCTTGATTATATTATGATTTGTTTCTTATGAAATACCAATCATTATTCCATGTCATAGGTTTATGATCTTTTATATGTAGGGTATGGTCTTTTAATGTTGTACTCATGTTCTCATAACCTTATGTACATGTTATACTTATATATTTCCATTATTTACCATTATTAAGCATTCGATCTCACCAATTTATTATGTTTCCTTTCCCCAAGTTATGATGAAAGGTTTTTAAGTAGAACTAATAAAGGGGAATATCTTTATGGGAAACATTGAAGATCTTTAAATGAGTTAGAATATTTTTGTTTCATGTTTCTAAAGGAACTAAACTAATATGTTATTTGGGAATCTATTTTTATAATGTATTAAGCATTCCACACAAATTACGTAATGTATTTTCATGTTAAGATTAGGTCATTATATTTGGTATCATAGTGATGGTTTAGTCAGACTTTTGAAACTTGGATGATAAAACTTTAGTGAGATCCCTAGGGATATTTCTAAGGATATTTATAGGGAAGTATCTAAGGATAAGTATAAGGATAAAGAAAAGTATAGGAAAATGTCCTGGAATTTTGGAAAAGGATAGATAAAGTGGTTTCCTAGAAATACATATCAATCTTGATACTATAAGTGGATGTGGTTCTGGCACATATGTACCTAGGAGTAACAACTCCTACAAGGTTCATCAGGCCTAACTTGAGAATAACCTAGTACACGACAATGAGCCTTACTTATCACATGGTTTGAAACTCATGGGGGACATGATTTGGGAATTAAAAAACTATTTACAAACCATCATGAAGGATTTAAATAGAATATGATTATAAAAAACCTATGATAAACCGAAGTTTTTATAGATTAGAGAAGTTAGTGTCATTATTTAGACATCATATAATTAATTTTTCATGATTATGTGGTTTTCTACTATGATAAGTGTTTCTCAACCTATGATTTCTAGTATGATTAAATCGTAGGAACTAAAAGGGGCATGGTTAAAATTTAATTTTTTAGATGTGTAATGTATGGGAATGATGAAAATAAATATTCTAAGTGGAAATATCATGAAGAGAATCAGGAAGGTCCATGATTATTGGTTATACTTCTGAGGATAAAGAGACCACAAATGACATGTGAAAGGTATGAAATGTTATTAAAATATTATTTATATTAAACATAAGAATAATGATTGGATTGAGGTTGAGGAACATTAAGAGATGATTCATATTTAAATTTTTCATGAAATGGGTATATTGGGATAAGATGATGAAGCATGAGAAATGGTTTAAGAATATTGTTAGATGATTAAAGTGTATATGTTTTGGAATTCTAAGATTATGTTGTATGAATCATGAAATATATAAGTATTTCAAGTATAATTTTTTCAACAAGGATTTAAAAGGATATTTTTAATAGTGATAAAGAAATAGAAAATTGATTTAATGGAAAGGTGATATTTTGAAATAAGAGAAGGTAACCCTTAATGTGTTCAAGATGTTGAGACAATTGTGTTTATCTTAGATAAAGAGATGATTGATTTGGATAAAGTAATTGGATAAAATTTACCACCTCAAAACTAATATAGGATATTTTGAAAAAGTGTTCTATAATATAATGAATAAAATTTAAAACTTCTTGGATATTTAGAATATATCTAATAATATTTAGAATAAGGAAGAATTCATGTTTTAAAAAAGGATTTATGGTAATTCAGGTTATTTCCATGTTTAGAGAGAATATACGATGAGGGTATTCACATGCTTGGAATGTGAAAACCAAGAGATACTTTTTGATATACAAGGGATCAATGTTATTCTGATTTCTTGACTATCTTTATAAAGTTTTGTATTTTAATATTTCAGAGGGGTTATAAGGTTAATAATTTATTGAAAGTTTAAGTTAAAATTTAGATCAATTATATGATATTAAATTATTATCTAACCACATTAGGATTTATAAATATTTGATAACCTATTCTAACCACTTTTTATTGATGGTAACTGAAGACAAATTGAATTAGTTTTCACGGATTTCATGATCTATTAGTACTTTAGGAATGAAAAATTCAACTTCAATTCTTAGAGTAAGAGATGAATTAGAAATAGAGAAAGGAAAAACCAATGGGTGAGATTGTGTATATAAAAAGTAATAAAATCAATTAAGTATATATTCTTA
Organism: Viscum album; assembly: GCA_963277665.1. NCBI lineage: Eukaryota > Viridiplantae > Streptophyta > Magnoliopsida > Santalales > Viscaceae > Viscum > Viscum album. Next base: position 1,999,489,861 of record OY728150.1, on the reverse strand, counting down.
TGAAAGTTATTCAACTTTAGGAAAAAGTACCTTGAAACCAAATTCTATAGATAATGTACCATTGTGGACATTAATTATGGTTTTTGCAGTTTTCAAGAAAGGTCTCCCCAATATAATCGGGCCATGTACATTCATCATATCATCCTCCATTTTAAGCACATAAAAATCAGTAGGAAAAATTAAATTTTGGACCCTCACAAGAACATACTCTAACATACTAGAGGGGTGTGCAGTACTCCAGTTAGCTATTTGAACAATAATTCCAGTGGGCTTCAGTTCCCCGACCTGCAATGTAGAGTAAATGGAGTGAGGCATCACATTTATAGAGGCACCTAAATCAAGCCTATCATTAGAAAAAGAATACTCCCCTATGGTGCATGGAATTGAGAATTTTCCAGGATCATTTCACTTGGTGAGGAGTGATGGATCTATCAATGCTGAAAAATTCCTTCCCAAGATCACTTTATCATCACCTCGAAGTCACCTTTGGTGTGTACACATCTCCTTTATAAAATTAGTGTACCATGTAATTTTCTTCATAGCATCAATCAATGGAATGTTAACCTGCACTTTTTGAAAAATTTCCAATATTTCCTTATCAAGATCAGTTTTGATTTATTTTCTTGGTTAGGTGGCCCTTTGAGGAAATGGAAGAGGAATGGTTGGGCTAGGTGACTCATCAATATTCACACTCTTTCCTTTGGAAGGGATTCTCTCAGGACAAGTTTCTTCAATATTTGGAACATTATTAATGGTTGGGATGGAGGTTTCTTGAGGAGGGGATGACTCTAATGGAGGATTCATTTTACTTTATAGTTGTTTTACACTTATAAGGTTGATGGCACTAACATTTCCTTTATCCCCAGGGTTAACTACTAGTTGAGTGGGAATTTTACCTGACCCATGACTTTGAATTTCACCCACCGAGTTAGCTAGTTGGCCTAATTGGTTTTTGAGGTCTTGTATGGCTACCTGAGTAGTTTATTGGAACTAGATATTGTTGGCAGCCATTTGTTTCATCATATCTTCTAGGCTAGGATTGGGGTTTTGAGGGGTTTGTTGGAAAGCCCTTTGGGGTGGTTGAGGGTTTCTAGGTGGTGGTGGTTGATGACTACTCTACCCTGGTTAGTTCCATTGTTGTTGAAGTTGGTTTGAATACCCCGTTTCCTATAGGCTTGGTTCTCTTTCCACCTAGGGTTGGATGGATAATAAGGTTCTTTCCTAAAGGGTTGGTTATAGGGGTGACCTGGAAATATTGACTCAAAACTCTCACATGTTTCCCTCAATTGAAAACATTGGTCATAGTAGTGTGTGTTAGAAAACATATACCACAATGGATTGTAGGAGGAGATTGGGATTTCCCTTAGGAAAGAGAAAGTTGTCGAAGAAGGGTACGTACCTCTTAGAACTTTGTGTCCACCTTCTCCTCTAATTCAGTACTTTTCACCTCATGAACACCTTGAATCGGTACATTGATCCTTGAACCAAATTTTTGTGTGTTTTGATCCATGTTCTTAATCAGGGTTCATGCAGCAATTGGGGTCTTATCAACTAGAACACCACCTATAGTAGCATCAATCATATTTCGATCAATAGGGATTAAACCTTCATAAAAATATTGAATTAAAAGTTGATCACTTATTTAGTGGTGTGGGAAACTTGAACATAACCTTTTAAAACATTCCCAATATTCATGTAATTTTTCCCCTTGATATTGTATTTTCCGACAAATTTGTTTCCTTATTATTGCATTTCGAGAGGCTGGGAAATATTTTTCAATAAAAAAGAGTTTCATGTCTGCCCAACCTCTTATTGGGGAATTAACATAATATAACCAATCTTTCGCAGTGTCTTAAAAAAAATGGGAATACTCTAAGCTTTACTTATTCCTCATCCACATTTTCAGGATTTAATGTTGAACAAACAGTTTGAAATTCTTTTAAGTGTTGGTGTGAATCCTCTCCAGGAAGTCCATGGAATCTTGGTAATAGATGAATTAAGCCAGATTTTAGTTCAAAATTGGGTGCCTCACCTTGTAATTGAATATAGGTGGGTTGGATATCAACATCAGGTGAGGTTAGTTCTTTTAATGTTCAGTTGTTTTCATCCATATTATGGAAGTTTATTTCAGTTTTTATATTGGGTCTATAAGAAGAAGAGGAAGGATAATGAAGAGTGTCAATGTTTTGTTTGTCATCCTTCGATGGGTTCTCTTGTGCGTCTCGGGGTTGCTGACGTAAGATCCTCTCCGGTTCAAGTTTGAAAGGAGGTAAATCTCCCGGATTAGAGTGATTCATGCACCAAACCTACACAAAAAATAGACCAGAATATAAAAAGATAGGTATGGGTATAAAATAGATAAATATTCACAAAATTTACAATTTTTTTTTCAAAAAAACGCACTAAAAATCAAAGTAGACCCCGAAAATGACTACAAAATTTAACCGCACTGTCCTGACACATCAAATTGATAATGTTTTTAAAGTTAATTTATAGTATAGGGTAGACCCTAGGTCATCTCTCGAGGAGCATCGATAGGTTTTGAGTATGTATTTTTAATAAAGATTACTAAAAGAGGGGGGTGATTTTGAAAACAGTTTTAAGAAAATAACTTAACTTGAAGAGTTTAATAGTTGATAGAATAAGGTGGTGGTTTAAGAATTATGAGATAAGGAGATCAATTCAAGTTCACTAAACATCTTGTATAGTTCATGTTTCTGAAAATTTTACTTTGTTTTGTTTAATTCTTTGGTTGACGGTTGTCAAGATCTTGATTCCCCTCTTGCCTCTCTAAACGTTGCACAAAGTACCAACCCATGACACAACAATCGTGTTTCCAAGGTTTGGACTTCAAGAACAGATTAAAGGTTACCAAATCATACTAAAATATTTTTTATGTATGAGATAAATAGGATCCTTGTGTTTCCCAATCGGAACAACTCAAGTTTCCCACTTGAAATTTCAACCCAATCAGTGTTGAAATAAAAAGAGGTTCACTTAATTAAACCCAAAAAATGAACTCAGAGGAGAAACATGTTTAGATAAAACATAAGTGAAATAATCCAAACACAAATTAAACAAAACCAGTAGAGTATCAAGTGCCAGAACTCCCTCCCAAGTATGTGTAGCTCTCTTGAAATGATCATCCACCGTTTAGCTCGCCATCGAGAGGAGGAGAAGGCTCGGGTGGAACTCCTTCTTCATTTTTGATCTCCCTATGATGATAGGGGCCTACAGAACTCCAAGTACTAGTAGAGAACTCCTTTGGGTCTCCAAAATACCAGATATTTTCCGCCTGGTCGAACTTGAAAATGAAGATCCCAAGGTGCCATTTTACAGAAAAATGGAAAGGTGGTTTTGAGCACACAGAATTATTAAAACCACTTGTCACATGTGTTTCGACCTCCATAAAGACTTATCTAGATTTGGAGAAAATATAAAAGTTATATCCCCACCTATTGGATGTCTCCACCTAAAGTTTGGCACAATTTGGACACCTATATCCCGATATATGGACAAATCATATCACAAAACTTTTGACTCCGTGCAGATTTGGTGTGTTAGACAGATCAGGTCAGAAAGGACATCAGATGGCCGAATGAGTCTTGGATTTATTCGTATGAAATGTATCCTAATGAATTTTGGACCAGGAAACAAACTTTCATCCCAATTGGATGCATGGTCTAGTATAAATGTGCGTATTAATCCACTGGTGTGCTTGGATCCTACGCAGTTTGGCCCATTTTTCTTAGACATCATCATGGGACCTCCAAATCACCTTCACCTTCAATGAAATTTTCAAGACAAGTAACATTGGCCTTTTTAATAGAGATAAAAATAAAATAAATTATTCAAACATGGAATTCAATTTGTTATTTTTTTGGAATTTACAATACAAATTCATTTTAATACAATGGTGTAAGGGTGAAAATGACACAGTGAATCGTGGTACGATCACACGCCCACACCTAAGAATTTTCACTTCTGGGAAAAGTCAGATATCCAAATAAAATGATGCATATATATATATTCCCAACATCATGAAGATTTAACATTTTAGGAAATTTTAATTCACTAAAGTAATGTGATCAATGCACGAACCGCATCAAGGAGTTCTTCCTAGTGAAAATGGAAAAAGATGTCTCATAAATCATATCACAATAACATTCAAATAGATTAATGACACCAAAATGAGCAAGGAATTAGAAATTCAACCATTCCACTAACTCTCCATGTGTGTGTGTGAAATATATTCCATGCTATTCTTTCCACTTTCTATCAAATAAATATAGGTTATTTTAACATTATTTAGATTTAAATGATTTTTCACCAAACCCGTCCTAAATCCTTTGCAATCATATTTCAATACACACTCACATAAGCATTCCCAGAAGTCAATCCAGAAGATCTTGACCTAGATATCCCCATATGTTGCACATTTCATCACTCCACTCATTTATTATATTTTTTTTGAAGTTTCATTTGGAAAAAATCTCACACTCATCTCTCAACCGTTGTTTGATCTCCTCACAACACTAATTGCAATAGTTATAACAAGATCAAAGGTTGGGGAGGAGTGGTTTTTGACCTGCTCAAGACAATTTTTTTGAGGGCGTACAACAGTCGGACATTAGGTACACATGCATAGGTCAATCTGGTACAGTAATGAAACAGATCGGATAAGGAGAGAATGTATGAAAATATCATTTAAAGCTTAAAAATATTAACATAACTTATATTTACCTTATATTAAGTAAGAAATATTCATACTTCATGGTTTTGTGAAAAAATGTATGGAGATATAAGTGACACAGTTTTCCCAAAACTACTCACACAAGGGGCATCAATCATCTCAAGTGTTTCACAGTGATAAAACCATTTATATCATTGATAGAAAACCAATTCATTAAATATCACTCCCTTATGTTAAATTCATAAAAAAATTCTTATTTCCCTTCGTTATGGTATTTTTACTTTCCCCCCTTTATGGTCACCACATCATGGAACTTTGAAATTTTTGATGGGGAAAAATAAAAATACCATAAAGAAGGAAAAAAAGAGAAGAAAGGGGAAAGACAAAGGAAATCATAATAAACCCAGAAAGATGGGTAAAGTTGAAAATACCATAAAGAAGGAAGAAAAAGATAAGAAAGAAGAAGAAAAAAAATGATGAAAATTCATAACTATACCAGGAATGCACCCACCCCCCCACACCTAAAGATTGTAGTGTCCTCACTATTAGAAAAGAGGATGTGGAAATGAAGGATAAAACCTGGTGAGTTTCATTCATAGATTGCTTCTTGAACATGGAGTTCCTCCATCGGGGACTCCAGAAGGGATTCATGGAAGTGATTTAGCCACTGCCCATTGACAGTGAATGTTTGTTTGGTTTCTTCATTTTGAACCTAGAAAACACCAAATGGAGAGACATTAGGAATAGTGTATGGTCCAAACCAGTGGGAATTAAGCTTACCTAGATGAAACTTCAGCCTTGCATTATAAAGGAGGACCTTCTGCCCAATGTGTATCTAACGATGAAGGATAAGACGGCCGTGGGTAGCCTTGGTTCTCTTCTTATAAATACTAGAGTTTTCATATGCATGTATTCTCATTTCCTCTAGCTCCTGAATCTGCAACTTCCTTTGACCACCTAAATCAAAATGATTAGAAATGCATTATTTGATGGCCCAGTAGTCCTGGTTCTCAATATCAATAGGGAGGTGACAAATATTTCCAAACACAAGATGACAGGGTGATAGTCCAATGGGAGTTTTGAAAGTAGTACGGTAGGCCCATAATGAATCATCAAGTCTAAGACTCCAATCTTTTCTATTGGGTTGAACCGTTTTTTCAAGAATTTGTTTTACCTCTATATTTGACACCTCAACTTGATCATTGGTCTGTGAGTGATATGCAGTAGACACTTGATGAACGACCCCATACCTACATAAAAGTGATTGCATTGTTCAGTTGTAGAAATGAGAACCCTGGTCACTGATGATGAACCTAAGTAATCCAAACCAAACGAAGATTTGGGTTCTCAAAAATTCTAAAACCACCTTAGAATCATTATTCCTTACAGCTTGTTCCTCTACCCATTTTGACACATAATAAACTTCCAGAAGAATGTACAAGTTTCCAAAGGAATTGAGAAATGGCCCCATAAAGTCAATACCCCAAACTTAAAAAATGTCATGAAAGAGCAACGGTTGTTGTGGAATTTCATTTATTTTAGAGACATTCACCATTCTTTGATAGTGAGAACAAGATTTGTAAAAATCATGGGAATCCTGAAAAAGTGTTGGCCAAAAGAGACCAGAATCAAGGACGTTGTGAGTAGTCAGTTGGGGACCAAAGTGGCCCCCACAAGTAAGAGTGTGGAAGAATATAAGGATGGACTGAAACTCACTATTGGAAACACAACGCCTAAGGAATTGATCACTACAGGTGCGCCAATGGTAGGGGTCCTCCCAAATATACCAACAAGAATCATGTTTTAGATGAATGGCTTGGTTTTTGTTGAAATCAATAGGAATGCAAGATGCTACCAAATAATTTACAATTTCAGCACTCCAAGGAATATAATCTTGCACTCGGTACGGTTGATCATCAGGAAACATTTAATTTATGAGAATATAGGGGTATGGGTCAATGTCTGAGGATGGTTGAATCATAATGATATCGTTAGCCACCACATTCTCTACTCCTTTTTTATCTCTAATTTCTAGATTGAATTCTTGAAGGAGGAGCATCCAACGAATGAGACATGGTTTGGATTCCGGTTTCTTAAGGAGGTATCAGAGGGCTGCATGGTCTGAGAACACAATGACTTTGGACCCCAAAAGGTATGACCTGAATTTTTCCAAGGAAAACACAATGGCAAGGAATTATTTTTCCGTTGTGGTGTAGTTTTCTTGGGCAGGGTCCAATGTACGTGAGGCATAGGCTATGACATGTGGAGCTCGGTCAACCCTTTGTGACAAAACTGACCCAACTACATTGTTAGAGGCATCACACATGAGATCAAATGGAAAATCCCACCGAGGTGGTTGTATTACTAGGGGTGAGGTGAGACTCCATTTTAACTTATTAAAATAATCCTCACTTTCTTTATCAAAAACAAATTCTTTTTTGTTTTTTTAGTAATCAGGAAAGAGGGAGTGCAATTTTACTAAAGTCACAAATGAAATGATGGTAAAATTCAGCATGACCTAGGAAAGATCACACATCCTATATATTTTTGAGGAAAGGAAGGGAATAAATGAAATGAAATTTTGATTTATCTACTTGGATACCATCCCCAGAAATGACATGCCCCAAAACCATACCTTGTCGCACCATGAAATGGAATTTCTCATAATTTAATACAAGATTCCTTTCAATATAGTGACGTAGGACTAAAGCAAGACTACTCAAACATTCATCAAAAGAAGATCCATAAACATTGAAATCATCTATGAATACTTCCATGAAATTCTCTAGGTAATCCGAAAAAATACTAACCATGCATCGTTGGAAAGTACCTGAAACATTGCGCAGACCAAATGGCATCCTTCTATAGACAAATGTGCCAAAGGGGCAAGTGAATGTTGTCTTTTCCTGATCATCAGGGGAAATATGGATATGAAAGTATCTAGAATACCCATCAAGGAAAAAGTAGTGGGACTTACCCACTAGCCTCTCTAGCATTTGGTCAATGAATGGCAAAGGGAAATGGACCTTCCTCATGTGTTGGTTTAGTCGGCGATAGTCTATACAGACACACCAACTATTCTGCACACGAATTGGAACCAATTCATTGTTTTCATTCTTAATTACTATAAGGCTAGTCCTTTTAGGAACTACTTGAACAGGACTGACCCATTGGCTGTTAGAGATGGGGTAAATTATTCCTGCAGCCAATAATTTTGTTACCTCATTTTTCACAACTTCTTGGAGGTTTGGGTTCAGTCGACGTTGTGGCTGCCTCACTGGTTTAGCCTCATCATTTAAAAAAATATGATGTGTACAAATTTATGGACTAATACCAGGAATGTCAGAAAGTGTCCACCCCAAATATTTTTTTATACTCCCTCAAAAGGTCAAGCAGTCGCAATTCATGCTCAGAAGGGAGTGAACTAGCAATGATGACAGGAAACATGTTTCCATTCTCAAGATATGAATATTTTAAATCTTGAGGCAGTTGTTTTAGTTCCAATTCATGTGAATTTTGGATTGATGGGAGTGTGTGTGAAAGTGAGAGGTCACTGATCTCATCTAACTGGTCAATGGTCTCAGATGAGGAATGAGCTTTTACAATCTTAGCAGTATCATTGATGGTCAGTGGATCATCAGTATTCAAGAAATCATCAATCAATGAACATGCATGGAACTTTTCTAGACCACTACAAAAATCAATGCATGAATCATTTCCTAGAATTTCTATCAATGAAGAAAACTCAGAAAGGGGATCGGGGGAAATAAAAGTTGTTTTTAGGGGTAGGGAGTACATCAATTGAAATAACAGAGAGAGAGGAATGTTCTTCTGAGGGGTGATTCATGGCATCAAGGATGCTGAAATGGACTATTTAACCACAAAATTCCATAGATAATGTACCATTGTGGACATTATTTATGGTTTTGGTGGTTTTCAAGAACGGTCTCCCCAATATAATCGGGGCATGTCCATTCATCCTATCATCCTCCATTTTAAGCACATAAAAGTCAGGAGGAAAAATTAAATTTTGGATCCTCACAAGAACATCCTCTAACACACTAGAGGGGTGTGAAATACTCCGGTTAGCTAGTTGAACAATAATTCTAGTGGTATTCAGTTCCCCAACCTGCAATGTAGAGTAAGTGGAGTGAGGCATCACATTTTTAGAGTCACCTAAATCAAGAATATAATTTGAAAAAGAATAACCCCCTATGGTGTATGGAATTTAGAATGTTCCAAGATCATTGCACTTGGTGGGGAGTGATGGATCTATCAATGCTGAAACATTCCTTCCCAAGCTCACTTTCTCATCACCTCGAAGTCGCCTTTGGTGTGTACACATCTCGTTTAGAAACTTAGCATACCATGGAATTTGCTTCACAACATCAATCAATGGAATGTTAACTTGCAATTTCTTGAAAATTTCCAATATTTTCTTATCAAGTTCAGTTTCCTTTTTTTTCTTGGTTGGGTGGACATTTGTGGAAATGGAATAGGAATGGTTGGTCTAGGTGACTCATCATTATTCACACTCTTTCCTTTGGAAGGGATTCTCTCAGGACAAGGTTCTTCAACATTTGAAACATTCTTAATGGTTGGGATGGAGGTTTATTCAGGAGGGGATGACTCTAATGGAGGATTAATTTTACTTTCTTGTTGTTTTCCACTTCTAAGGTTGATGGCACTAACATTTCCTTTATACCTAGGGTTAACTACTGGTTGAGAGGGAAGTTTACCTGACCCATGACTTTGAATTTCACCAACTAAGTTAGCTAGTTGGCCTAATTGGGTTTTGAGGTCTTGTATGGATGCCTGAGTGGTTTGTTGGAACTGGATATTGTTGGTAGCGATTTGTTTCATCACATCTTCTAGGCTAGGATTGGGTTTTTGAGGGGTTTGTTAAAAAGGCCTTTGGGGTGGTTGAGGGTTTCTAGGTGGTGGTGGTTGATGAATACTCTGCCTTGGTTGGTTCCATTGTTATTGAGGTTGGTTTGAATACCCCCTTACCTATAGGCTTGGTTCTTTTTCCACCCAGGGTTGGATGGATAGTAAGGTTCTTGCCTAAAGGGTTGGTTATAGGGGTAGCCTAGATATATTTCCTCACAACTCTCAAATGTTTCCCTCAATTGAGGACATTGGTCAGAGTAGTGGGTGTCAGAAGAACATATACCAAAATGGATAAGAGGAGGAGATTGGGATTTCCCTTGGGAAAGATCAAGTTGTCGAAGAAGGGTACTTACCTCTTCAAACTTTGTGTCCACCTTCTTCTCGAATTCAGTACTTTGCACCTCATGGACACCTTGAATCAGTACATTGGTCCTTGAACCAAATTGTTGTGTGTTTTGAGCCATGTTCTCAATCTGGATTCTTGCAGCAATTGGGGTCTTATCAACTAGCACACCACCTACAGAAGCATCGATCATATTTCGATCAATAAGGATTAAACCTTCATAAAAATATTGAATTAAAATTTGATCACTTATTTGGTGGTGTGGGAAACTTGAACATAACATTTTAAAATGTTCCCAATATTCATGTAATGTTTCAACTTTAGATTTTATTATCCCACAAATTTCATTCCTTATTGTTGTAGTTTGAGAGGATGTGAAATATTTTTCAAGAAAAATGTGTTTCATGTTCGCCCAGCCTCTTATTGGGGAATTAACATAATATAACCAATCTTTCGCAGTGTCTTCCAATGAAAATGGGAATCATCTAAGATTTAATTGTTCCTCATCCACATTATAAAGTTTTAATGTTGAATAAATAGTATGAAATTCTTTTAAGTGCTTTTGTGGATCCTCTCCAGGAAGCCCCTGGAATCTTAGTAATAGATGAATTAAGCCAGATTTTAGTTCAAAATTGGGTGCCTCGCCTTGTAATTGAATATAGGTGGGTTGTATATCAAAATTAGGTGAGGTTAGTTATTTTAATGTTTGGTTGTTTTCAGCCATATTATGCAAGTTTATTTCAGTTTTTATATTGGTTCTATAAGAAGAAGAGAAATGATCAAGATGAGTGTCAATGTTTTGTGTGTCCTCCTTCGATGGGTTCTCTTGTGCGTCTCGGGGTCACTGACATAAGATCCTCTCCAGTTCAGGTTTGAAAAGAGGTAAATCTCCCAGATTAGAATGCATCATTCACCAAACCTACAAAAAAATATATAATAATAAAAAAATATAGTTATAGGTCTAAAATAGATAAATATTCACAAAATTTACTATTTTTTTTCAAAAACATGCACTAAAAATCAAAGCGCTCCCCGGAAACAGTGCCAAAATTTTACTACGCTGTCATGACATGTCAAATTGATAATGTTTTAAGGTTAATTTATATTATAGGGAAGACCCTAGGTTGTCTCTTGAAGAGAGTCGATAGGTTTTGAGTATGTATTTTTAAAAATATTACTAAAAGAGGGGGGTGATTTTGAAAACAGTTTTAAGAAAATAACTTAACTTAAAGAGTTTAATAGTTGATAGAATAAGGTGGTGGTTTAAGAATTATGAGATAAGGAGATCAATTAAAGTTAACTACACATATTTTATAGTTCATTGTTCTGAAAATTTAACATGGTTTTGTTTAATTCTTTGGTTGAGGGTTGTTAAGATCTTGATTCCCCTCTTGCCTCTTTAAACATTGCACAAAGTACCAACCCGTGACACAAAAACCTTGTTGTCAAGGTTTGGAATTCAAGAACAGATTAAAGTTTACCAAATCATACTAATATTTTTTTTATGTGTGAGAGAAATAGGATCCTTCTGTTTCCCAATTGGAACAACTCAAGTTTCCCACTTGAAATTTCAACCCAATCGGTGTTGAAATGAAAAGAGGTTCACTTAATTAAACCCAAAAAATGAACTCAGAGGAGAAAAATGTTTAGATAAAACATAAGTGAAATAATACACAAAAAAATCACACAAAACCATTAGATTATCAAGTTCTATAACTCCCTCCCAAGTATGTGTATCTCCCTCGAAATGATCTTCCACCGTTTAGCTCGCCATCGAGAGGAGGAGAAGGCTCAGGTGGAACTCCTTCTTCAATATTGATCCCCCTATGATGATAGGGGCCTCCAGAACTCCAAGTATGATGAGATAAATACTTTACGTCTCCAAAATACTAGATCTTTGCCTTCTGGTCTAACTTTCAAATGAGGATCCCAAGGTGCCATTTTATAGGAAAATGAGAAGGTGGTTTTGAGCACACAGAATTATTAAAATCGTCTGTTACAGGTGTTTTGATCTCCAAAAATCCACATATCGATTTGGAGAAAATATAAAAGTTGTATACCCACATCTTGGATGTCTCCACCGAATTTTTGGCACAATTTGGACATATATAGCCCGAGATATGGACAGATCACAACACACCACTTTTGACTTCGTGCAGATTTGGTGTGCTGGACAGATCAGGTCGGCAAGGCCATCAGATAGCCGAATGAGTCTTGGGTTTCTTCATATGAAATGTAGAGAAATGAATTTTGGACCATATAAAAAAATTTCAGCCAATTGGATGCATGGTCTAGTAGAAGTTTGCGGATTAATCCACTGGTGTTCTTGGATCCTGCGCAGTTTGACCCATTTTTCTTGGACATCATCATGGGCCCTCCAAATCACCTTCACCTTGAATGAAAATTTCAAGACAAGTAACATTGGACTTTTTAATAGCGATAAAAAAAATAAATGATTCAAAAATGGAATTCAATTTGTTATTATTTTTGGAATTTACAATACAAATTCAGTTTAATACAATGGTGTAAGTGTGAAAAAGACACAGTGAATCGTGGTACGATCAGTTGGCCATATTAGGGTCACAAAATAGAGACTCACATCTGGTGAGACACAACTACTGTAGTTGTAAAAAATGGATAGCCACACCTCTTTGTAAACAAAGAGAAATTATTCCACCCACATGGGTCACAATAAGAAAGTGAGGTTCCCATACATTTTCCCACCAAATGGGACCATTAGAATGAACAACTACACAAGGCTTAAACTATCTTTATTTCCCATGAAGAAGAAAAAAATTAGACCGAGATCCCTTAAACCCCTAGGGTTCCTAACCATGCGCCAACATCACTCTAGGACCTAAGTTTGGAGTTCTATTGATTTAAGTATCTTCTGCCTCCTAGTCAGGCATTGAAAACCCCCAAATAGAACTTCCCCTACTGGTGCCATAAGTAACTACACCAAAAATTAGATAACACCAACTGATATAGTACATCTTGAAATATGCATACCCTTACATGGAACCTTCACCAAGATAGGGTCTTAGAAGATGCATACACATCACCCCTTTCTACTTCGAATGAGAAACATTAGGAGGAAAGACATGTAGAAGACACCTTCCTATAAAATGGAGAAATTATAAATTTTTCGAAGGAAGAAAACTTCTGTCAAAACAAAGGTGCTCAAAAGATTTCACAAACTTCACCCTTGCAGTTTATCAAGAACAAGACACTACAAAGCATCATCGAACATGACCATTGGGACTGATAGAAACATTACAAGGAGAGAGACCTTAAACCGATTCCCAAACAACACACGATTCTTGTATATGACCATAAGAGCCTCTTATGACCAAAATTTACACACTGGTGGCCAAGCATGGGCTGTTTCTTAAATGAAACCAATTAAAGGTCCAAATTACCATTAAGACAATGACCCACACCCACAATACCGACTACTTTCCACTTTCCTCACTAGAATTCCCTTCACTGCTTCTAGGAAGTACCTTTAGGCTTAAAGATGTCTGACTTCACCTTTGTCAATTTTATAAACTCATGAAACTATGATTTCTTTAAAATCCTTCCACATACACTCTTTTGATGCATGATGATATAATTAACCTGAAAAATAAGAGAGACAAACTCAACCTAGAAACCCAAGAAGAGAGTCCATACTTTGATCTACTAGAGGACCTGCCAATGGCGGATCACCTGTGGCCAGATTTGAATCATGAATTAACTCTTTATGGGGGCGTACCCTAGCCAACAAGAAAACCCAAGGACCCAACCAAGATGTTCCATTGGTCAAAATTTACCATAAACAACACTGAACATAAAAGGGAACCACCATAAGGGATTCCCAAAACACTCCTCTAAAGAGACCACTAACCAACACTTCAACCCAATGTACCAAAGAAAAAAACCCTAAGACATCATTCAAACAAGAGGGGTTTTGAAATCAAAACACCCCATAACAACATTACCAAAAAAACATGACACACCACCAAACATCGGTTATGAAAACATTATATATTCTCTTTAAAATCATGTTTAAAATAATTTAGGCTTGGTGGGTTGGATACTCACCAATGACATCTCATGGGCCTCACACATGCATGTTCCAGTGCCACATTAGGTACCCACCCCATGTCAATCCAGTCACTCATCCACTTTTGACATTAACCATACAGCTTTACATACAAACCCATGCATGTGATCACTCATGAGGTTACCAAGGGTCAAAAAAAAACTTTTCTATATTTTTAAAACAAACATTCAAACCACACTTTATATTTCTTAAAACAGCTATACACAAAATTAAAACCCAATTTAAATATCATAAAACTTGTTTAGAAAAGCACCAAACATTCAAATAAAAACCCACTTTCAAATCATACACATAAATTTCAAAACATATCATTCCATTCAAAACACTTTTCAATAGTTTAGAAAATCCCATTTTAAATATATTTTCCAAAACCTACTTTAATATATTTCATGATTTTTCAAACCATTAATTCTAAAAAACCATAAGTTGAGATTAATAAAACCCAATCCTGATAAAATTAAACTCATTCACTAAAAACCATTTCATAAAATTTCAAATTTCTAAATCATCATTCCAAGAAATTCTAAAAACCCACTTTCCACCCTTTTTGAAAATCAAACCTTTCCCATTTTAAATTCAAGATTCCTTAAATTTTCCAACAAAAGTTTCCAAATTAATTTGTAGAACCCATGGAGACACAATATAATGCAAAATAAAATTAGTGCTGGTAGGTGTCTTGGACATATGGTTTACGGCCATACGCCAATCACTCCATCATCACAAAGAGTGTTCCAAGGTAATGTCCCTAGATCCACATAGATTTACAGACCCTGTGAGATCACTAAAACCATCAACCCAACTCTTTTTTCATTTTCCCAAACATCAATGATCCACAAGAACCAAATGAATCAGATAAAACCCAACTTCCCATGGTGACTTGAGTCCTATCATGAGGTGTAATGGATAGGACCCACACTCATAACCAAATCATCAAGTCCAAATAATCCTAGATCTTATCTACCTAGACTCTTCCCCGACGAACAAGACTCAAAAGATAATGACCTCCTTTGATACCATTTTCTCAGGAAAAAACTCAGGTTGACCCTAAACTGGTCACCCAATTTGATCCATGACAAGTCTCGAAGGGCATTCTTGATCCAAACAGGATGGAAACTAGTGCTGAACATCAAAAAAATACAGTTGGGAATGTCTTGGACCATAAATAAAAGGTAGATAAACAAATAAAAACTGGAAAAAATAAATATACACTAGAAGTAGAAATAAAATAAAATCACATAGCTAAACATACCTCCAAGTGACCTCATAGGTCACCACCAAATATAGAATCACTCTCTCTCCAAGAGTTATCCAAAAATAGAAGAACCTAAAACTGAAAAGATATATTAGGCGTGAGAACTAAGATGCTCAGTAGGAATTCCAAGGATAAACAATGCACTATTCCATTACCTTTAAAAAAGAAACCCAAAACATGATAGTTTAAAGATAATACATAATAAAATAATGTTTTTCATTACTTTCAAATTCAAGTAAAAAGTTTGCATTTTCAAGAAATTAATTTCTATTCCACTATATTTTCAAAATAGATTCCAAGCATGCATTAACATTTAAAAATGGAAGGAAAGAAATTTGAATAAAAAAATATGGTTTTCACAAAATAGAGATCAAGAATTAAACAACTGAAATAAAAATCACATCACATGCACCATGTCATAAGTGAGCACCATGGTCAATCCCTATATGTAACTAGTACAATGGGACCCTTATAACCTCTTACCTCTTTGAAACATGGCTTAGTAACCATGACCAATAATTTTCTCATGCATGAGACACTAGTAGGGGACACCCCCATAACCTAGTGGTCTCTAATCATGATCCATGTTTAGTTAGTGTTGTAAGCGTCAATCTAGATAGATGAAATTGGGATGAACCACTTCCATATCATCTAGTGTACTAGTCCTAGTCCACCCACCCAGATACCATGGACTTCCCATGTGCATTATTTCAAGTGTTGGTGAGTTTTTATAAAATGAACAAACAAAAACATGTCATTTTTTTATTAAAAAACACATTCAACCTCTCACCACTGATTAACCTCCTTGAGTACATCCCCCCTTTTCCGTCACACAAAAATGCACAAGCCTCTTTACCGGGAACATATCATAATTCACGTATTCATCATACACATCATTTTTCTAAAACAATTGGGAATGACTCAAGAGGGGTTTTACTTTTTTAGAAATGATTATTAAATTACCAAATGGGCCTCATTACTTTGCAAGGAATATTTTCATTTTAGAAAAGCATAATCACCTATCACTTTCCAAAGCCTTTGGAAAGCCCAATTAAAAAACTAAGGAACCATAGTTTTAAAAAGTGTCTTGAAACCATGATTAAAAAAAAACCTTTTAAGAAAGGAAAAATACCAATTAATCTCAAATTCATACCAAAACCCATGCATTTTTCCGAACTAACCAAAACATGAGATTTACCCTTTTTTAAAATCAGAAACTAACTCATCTTAATTCAATTCAACTCCCACAACTAATATGCACACATAAAACATATTTGGAAATACCAACCACATTACCAAAACCATTTTAGAAAACACTTTTAAGAATTTTAAGTGTCAAGTATTCTAAAGAAATCTTGGAATCATACTTACATGAAGACTATACATTTCAAAACATAAAAGTGAACCATGAAAAATAAAGAGAAGTCCAACACTAAGCATCTCCATAACTTTGAATTGAACATATATAATATTTAATATTAAAATAACTTTTTAAAACACTCAAGAAATTTTGGAATTCAAATTAAAGGTATAGGCATAGGGGACCTACCACAGGGTGGAACCAAACTGAAATTTTATCTCTTGGTGCTTTCAAACTAGAAGCTGTATCTCCCCCACTAATAATATATAGTTTCACATACATATAAGGACACTTATCCCCTATTCACGCACCCACATGTCCATGAACATGTGAAAGGGGATCCTCACATATATGATTATATGAATCTACTAGTCTCCACTCACCTACACATGCATCTTCCATATATATACATATGAACTCCTTTCCCCATATTTTTATTTCACTACCATGGGTGAATTTAAATATAATAGGGGAACCTATATATATATATATACTTACCTATGCATACACATGCGAGTCACCTTAGACCCGGTGACTCAAAACCACAAAGTAGTGACCACACACTACACATTAATTATAAGGAACCTTAAAATGTCTAATAAACACCATATAACAAGTGAGAAACCAAATAGCTGTATAAAATCCATACCTCGGATGGTGGCGACGAACTGAAATCTACGAAACTGCCTTGCCTTCAGTGGCGGTTACTGGAACACGAACCCAAAGGTCCCAAGAGACTATTCACACAACCTTAAGACAAAAGAAAAGCAAAAAACCCATTAACCGCAAACCCTAGGGAGGGGCGATGGAAAGAAAAAAATCGATTGAGAAAAGGAGGGTAGGAGGTGAATAGAACCATACATAGAATATTAGGACAAGATTCATGAATAAATAAAGGAAGATATCGATAGATGAATGAGGCTGGAGGGTGGTGTGTCGTGTAGCTAGATAGAACCCCAAGGGGGTGTCGTGTATAGGTAGAGCAAGAAAGGAGTAATGGAGAAGGGGGTGCTAGTGGGTTTTTATGAGGGAGAGTATCCAGAGGCATTCTCGCCTAAGGGAGGTTGCTGGAAGGGAGGCGCGCCCAGCAGGGGGTCATGTAAGCGAATTGGGAAGGGGGAAAGAGGAGTGCATGAAAGGAGGGATAACGGAGGGGGGAGGAGAAACCCTAAAAAAACCTAATAAGAAGAAGAAGAATAATATTCATAATAACAACTTAATTAATAATAATAATACTAAATTAATAATAATCTTAACAAGAACAACAATAACAGTATTATTATTATTATTAATTTTTTTCATTTTACCTTTATTTTTTTTATTTTATTACTAATTTAATTATTATTATTTTTTGAATATGGGAAGGATATACAGTTTCTTGGGTGAAGTTTCATGGTTTCCAAACCATGCTCTGCCCATATTCTAGATGCCTCTAAACCCAAAACACACATTTTTCAATAATAACTCAAAAATTTAAACTGGGACTCAACCCGAACCCCGACTAGAATATCCTAAAACTTCAAACCCAACACACCCGGTTCCTAAAGAAAACAACAAAAAATCTGACCCGGGCTTGAACTAAGGAAAAATTAAAACTTGGGTGTGACAAATGACCCCTTAAATCATCACAAATTTATGGTTTGGTGATTGTTAAATTTCTCCTAACCATGTTCTCTATTACTCTCCATCAAAACTTAATTGTGATATTTCTCTTCCATGCCCATGTGTTCACTTCCCACCTAGGTTATCCTATGTGGGAAACTAATTATGAGTTACTCTGGGCAGTCATTATGTTTCTAATGTTTATTCTTAAAAGGATGTTTTAGTACTCATTTTTATGATGTGGGTTTCTATGAAAGGAAATTTCAAGTATTAAACCTTTGATAACCCTAATGAATTTCAAGGATGAAATTAATTTTAAGGGGGATATAATGTAACATCCCAATATTTTTTGAAATATATATATATTTTAAATTAATTTAATCTTTTTGATATTTTTCAATTCACACAATACTAAATATAGTTATTTTTATGTATTAAATCACTATTTTTGGATTTCAAGTGCTAAATAAAAGACTTATATTAGTTAACAGTAAATGAAACACTATGTTTGGATTGTGTTATACACAATACTAAGTTACTTTGATAGCTTGTGTAACATGCATGGCTGATTATTTACTAAACTTAAATATACTATTAATATTATTGTTAAAATAGAATTATAGCTACCCCATAGTAGTTAGAATGGAATTTATGAATATGATTAAATAAATAATGAAAATATGATTTACACATGTAAATAAAATTAATTGTTTGTTTATAAATTAGTATAAGTAAATGTAATAACTATTTGAAAATAAATAAATTACTTCTCAAAGAAAACTATTTTTCTATGTACAGACACAATTTTATATAAATAAATTAAACAGAGCACTTTTGATTAATTTGTAAATTAAAATTTTTATATAATATATTCAATAAATATTTTTGATACTTATCCAGTTTATTTGATATTTATAAGATAATAATAAATCCAATTTTATGAATAAAAAGTTATATTCTTCTAAAAAGTAATTTTACCGCCTTTTAATGGAGAACTCATTTTAAATCCAATTTTAGTAACTTTAATTGATTTTATATGTCAAGTTAAACTTTATATTTGAAATAATACTATAAAAATTATTTTTGTGTGATTTTTTGGTATTTTTCTATGACGTTTCATTTTTGATAAATAGTAAAAAATATTGGATTTTAATTCAAAAGTGATTTTTCATCTAATTTATTTAAAAGAATAAATTATATTTTTCATTAGATTTAAAGTCTAATTAGATAATTTTTACCTAAATTAATCCAATTTAGGTCATTAAAATCAATTTCACTTTGAAATTAGATATAAAAACTTACCAAACTTTTGAACATTTTTACTTTAAAAAACCCGCTTTATCATCCTGTCTGCAGGATTAAATTTGAATTAATTTCAGCCACTTATGTGATTAGAATTTGAAAAAATAGATTCCATATTTAGAATAAGAATATTATATAATTTGAAATAGTATAAACTTTGTTTTTTATAAAAATATTAGTGGAAGTATTTAAAATTAATTACAATGATTAAGAGGAAAATTATCTTAACAAGGGACTAAACCTCACACTTAAGGGACAAAATGACCTAGAAAATTTTCCAAAATACATTTTGTAGCCATATTTTGACTATATATTCCATTTTATCTAATTTTTTACATTATTTGATCTAATTTTCATAGGAAGGACATGGGTTGAATTCCATTTTAAAAAATTTACAAGAATGTCACTCCTCCACTATAAAAGGTCACCGACTCCTCCAAATTATTCACAACTCTCAAGACATTTGGATAACCCAACATATACTCAAATAATATCCCAAATCACTACCTTAATCCTTGAATCCTACCTTTTGGGATTAATCCAACCAAGGAATTCCTTTTATGCAAAGGAAAAGGGGCTACCCAAATAAGTGGTAACATCCTTCCTCAAGATCCTTTCTTTTATTTTTCTTTCTCCACCATCTCAATTATTCTTATTAAAATATTATATAATAACAAAAATATTTCAAAGATAATTATATTTTGTTATTATAAGGGTTTTACCTGAACTTATACACACTTCCATCCAATGGGTAATGAACTTACCGTTCTTGTGTACGATGAACTACTGCCTCACAAAACGATGTTGTTTGTTTTTTATTTAACACATATTATGGTTGGGAATTATTATGTAAAATGAATTTTTAGATGTTATATATAATTTTTTTAATGTATTTATTATTATTTAATTATTATATAAAAAATACCATCATGTTTTTTATTTTTTTTAAGTACGATAATTTTGTTTGGGGAAGTGTGGACTACCGCCTTCTCAAAGTGACGTGATTCGTTCACACCTTACATGAAATAAATTAAAGATGAATTTAGTGAAGTTATATGATATATATGAGATAATAATTATAATGGAATTATAATATATATATAAATATACACATATATTTCATTTACTTTCTTTCTTTCAATATGATAATAAAACGGAAACAACTTTCATATGTACGTATGACCTACCATCTTCATGAATGGTGTATTCCATTTCATACTTATATATGATATAGAATATTATAAATTAATATATACTGAATATATATGATATTTATACCATGTTTCACATTCTTGAAATATTTAAATCTCAATCTATGTTAGAGGATCAAGAATAACAAGTCAAAACATATGCGAAAAATAAAGCAGATATTACTCAAAACATAACATTAACATGGAGTTGTTAATAAAGGGGTAATATAAATACATAAAAAAATAATATATGGTGTTAGATATAATAATATGGTTATTTAATATATGTATAATAAACTTATATTTATTAAGAATTATTTTTGAATGTGTATGAAAAAGGCAAGATTTAATAATAGAATTTCATCTCACTTTTTATTTCCATGAGATCTATTCCTTATCCACCACTCATTTCATTTGTGTGGTGTGTATAATGCCAATAGATGTATTCTATGATCCTTATAATTAAATTTATGGTTATTTACATATCCATAGTATGATATTTCTTTAATGGGTGTAATGTTTCAAAATTTACCAAATCAGTAATGTAATTTTGTCTAAATTTTCCTTGTTTGAGACACATTCCCTGTTATGTACCTATATTTTTGTTTGAGATCTATATAATTCCTTTTTAAATATTATATTATAAATGTAATTATTTTAAAGTTATTTTAATCTTTATGTAATTTTATTATTTCCATTTTTTTATTATTTAAACTTACCAAAGTAGAAAAAGTTTATACATTTAATCTCATTGTTTATTGATATTGTTTATGATTATACTTCCATTGATGAAATCTTATGATCCATATCTCAATAACTCTCCCATGTATTACCTTTTTAAAAATGATTTTAAAAGGAATATTCCTATCATTTTCTGATCAAGGCACTTTTTTAATCTTTTAAGGTACAAAAGTATCATTCAACAAGTACGGAGTTACCTGCCGTCATGACCATCATTTCCTTGATAATTAATTTGTGATTTTACAAGGTTATTTTTTATAAGAATTTTTTTTCCTAATATTCTGGAAATTTTTTGATTTTAAAACGATTTTAAAAAAAATGGGTTTCTAATATTTTTTAAGGTTTTTTAATGAAAAGGTTTCAATGATTTAAAATATTATTTTATGAGTCTTTAAATTATATTCAAAGAAAAATGTTTTCAAAACATTTTCAAGATTTTTTATATGTTTACAAAGTGTTTTCAAAGATTTTTTTTTTCAAAATCTTTCCAATATTTCTTTATAAGTTTTCAAAGTGTTTTCAATGAAATGGTTTTAATTTTTTTTTCAATAATTAATTATAAATTTTCATAGATTTTTCAAAGAAATGATTTTCAATTTTTTTTCAAGAATTATTTATAATTTTTCAAAGTGTTTTCAAAGAAAATAGTTTTCAAAAGGTTTATGTTTTAAAATGATTTTTTAAAATAAAAAAGGATATTTTCCTCAATAAATGTTTTTAAAATATATTTCAAAATTATTTTTCATCTAATATGACATCTGTTTGTGTTACTCATGACTTTTTGGGGAAATGATCCAAAGGTTCCATTAATATTTTTTCTTTGAATGGTTTATGTTTTTTATGGCATGATGTTTTTGAAAACAATCTATTTTTCATGGGTTATATGATTATGAAACCGGCTTCTTGTCATGCATTATGATCTTGATAAGATGATAATGACAACTATCTCTTTTATATAGCTTAAGATGTGATTACATATTTATGACACCCATTTCATTTCTTGGGTTATGATATGACTATTTATGATCTTCGGGAACATTTATATATGATTACATTATGTGATGGGTGTGACCTATATATCCCTCTAATGAATTAGGTAAAGATTTATATATCATGAGAGAATGTTAGGAATCAAGTTGATGAGATTGATCCACTATGGGAAGATAGTGAAACCCGACTCACTATGGGAAGATGGGAAAGCCCGATCCCTCATAAGGAAAAGACAATGAATGGGAATTGTGGTATGTCCCACCCAATATGTGTAGTCCCCATGAAGTTCCCTAATAAGTTTTTGGAAATGAGACTTGAATTATAGGGAAAGATATTACATTTTTATGTGTTTTCCACAAATTCTATGTCTTATGCCTATGATATTATCACATGGTTCATGTTCTTGATTATATTATGATTTATGTCTTATGAACTACCAATATTTATTCCATGCCTAATGTTATATTTAATATATAATACATGATATTTGAATGTTATAGTCATGTTATCATACCCATATGTTCATGTTATGCTTAAGTATTTTGTTTATTTACCCTTACTGAGAATTTGAGCTCAACCACTTCTTTTGTTTCCGTCCCACATGTTATGACCAAAGGATTTTATATAAAATTAAAAAGGGGGAGATATTTTTGGGAAACATTGAATATATTTCACAAAGTTAGAATATTTTTATTTGATGTTTCCAAAGGCACCAAACTAATACGGTCTTTGGGCATCTGCATTTATAATATATTATGTATTAAAAAAAATGATGTAATGTCTATGTATGTTAAGTGTGAGTCATTATAAGACCAACCTTAATCCCATGAAAACTTCATATTTTTTGGTCTTTAAATTCTCCATGTTCAATATTCCTCCCATTAAAAATTCAAATAATATGATATTTTTCAAGTAAAATAGCATGTCGAGCCACAAACACTTTGTGTTTTGTTGGGTTATATAACTAATATCCCCTATTAATTTGGGATATTCAATAAATAATCACTTTTCATATATCTGGTTATTCTTATCTGAATTCAATCATTATATGATTGCTTGAAAACCACAAATATTTATAAAAGAAAAATTGGCATGTTTTCTACACCATATCTCATACATTGTCTTCATAACTGTTTTATATTGAATGTGGTTTAAAAGAAATATTGTAGTCTCTATAGAATACCTCCAAAATGATATAATAAGGTCATATAGACCCATCATTTATTGAACCATGTCCAAAATGTATGATTATTCTTTTTAGACACACCATTACATTGTGGTGTTCTAGGAGGAGTTAGTTATGAAATAATTCCATATGAACTATGAATTTATGGATTATATATTCTCCATCCAATATGATCAATGAATCATAATACTCATATCCTATTTTGTTTTGTAATTATTTTGGAAACTATTTAATATTTTTAAAAGTTTCTTACCTGGGTTCCATTAGAAACACATATCCATACCAACTAAAGTCATCGGTAAAAGTAATGAAGTACTTAAAACCACAATTTTCTTGTGTACTCTTTGGTATACATACATCACTATATATGAGATATAATAGACCACCAACCCTATCACCTTTTACCCTAAAATATGAATTATTAATTTTCCACAATAAACAAGATCCATATGAGTCAAAATATTCATATTATAATTATTTTGACAATCCATATCAATGGAGTATTTGAACATATTTCCTATTATGTGTCCAAGGGGACAATGTCAAAGGTAGTTTGGATTAGAATCAAACCTAACCTTAAAATACTAAATGTTAATAAATATTATTATCTATATTTAGAATATATAAACCATTCATTATATTCCCAACATAGTAAAACATTTCATCCTTATATATAAATCAACTCTTGGTCATAATAATGAATGAAAATCCAGCCTTTTACAAAGAAAATATATATATAAAATTCATTTTTATGGAATGAAGTAATAATTTTTTTTCAATTTTAGGAAAAATATACTTGGTAAAATTAGATAATTGATTCCTACCTGTAAAGAATTAAATCTTTCTCCATTTATAACATGAATATCTATTTCAACCATCGTCAATTACTTCATATATCTATATCTGTTTTTTTTCATCATAGATTCATGATGCACACATGGTGTCCAATACCAATGAGTTATAGTTGGTGGAAATGATCTCAATAACATTTACATTTATATACATTGAATGTTTCTCCTCGAGAACACTTTACAAACCTAGATACCAATCTTTAACTATTTTATAGGTCATACCTATAAGTGATATCAATATGATTGTGATTAAGTATGCCATATTCTATAAAAAATAAATATTAGTGGTTAAGTATCATATATTATATATTTAATTAAGTAATTTAAATAAAATCACTCCAACTAAAAATGACCATATGCATCATATCTATTTAGTGATCTGAGATACATATTGAATTAAGTAATGAGTGTGTTAGGGTGTTCATCACACATATTAATTATCTTTGTAGGGATTCATCCCAATAACAAAAGTTCTGAATTTGGAATAATTGATCTGATAACTCTTTATCTAATACATCATATATATCTAATCACATCTATTCCTCTGGTGTCGTAACCATTAGGACTTCATAACTATGTGTTACTTAAATTAAATTTTAAAATCAATCTAACACTAGAAAATACAAATGGACCTAACTATGGAATGAAGATACACAGAGGGAAAATCTAGAGTGACTTGTTATATTATTTATTTACACAATATAATCTAAGCGAAGTCATCTATGAAACAAACCTACTTGGTTTGATGATCAAGGTCTTGAAAAGTGTATATTTAGATGGAATCTTACACTTAATATTTAGGGGGTTTTTAAATTCTCACCGATTTAATATACTTTACATGAATATTAAATTCATAACTATTACATCTTATGTAACTTGTATATTCTCATGATTTATTCCTTTTATGTATTCATGATTCTAATGAATTAATTTTGTAGTACCTATTCTAACCAAAAAAATTAATGTTTTGACACAACATTAATCTACAACCCATTACAAAACCCATAGTATGTGTCGCTCACCCAAAAATAAAAACCAAAACATATTCATAAATATCTGAATGCATCATATTCATAAGGTACATGAACATTCCACACAAAGGTTTATAAATATGTGATATTGAAAATATCTACATGAGTAATCTAGGAGTGATATATAGCCAACATCATTCATCTTTTTAGATAAGTTATATGCCTCCAGGATAATATGTAGTCCAACCCTAATTCTCTCTATCGAGTGATACTTTACTCAAGTGAGAATTCCATTAATGGTAACTCTAACACCTAAGATACACAAACATGAAAAAACAAATATTCTCAAGATCACAACTATAATTAAAAATCAATTTCAAGGTAGATTAAAAATAATTTTTATGATATCAAACCAAGCATGTTAAGAAAGATCTATACTAAAAGAAATTTATCAAATAAAAGTTTAATACAAAATGTTCAAATTTCTTAATTTTTTTTACTAAACATGAATATCAAAGGAATTTATAAAATAAATAAAAAATTTCTTTATTTTCTAAAACATGTGATAAAAATAATTAATATTTCATAAATAAACACTAATACTAAAATTTTATAAATTAATAATAATATAAAAATTATTATATTTATTTTTATATGAACTCTTTCATATTTTGTATTATATTAAATTTATATAAAATTTATGAATTATAAATATTTTATAATCCAATTTATATTAGATAATAATTTTATATAATCTAAACATCATATATTTTTTAATTTATAAACATTTTAAAAATGTCTTTATGATTTCTAAAAAAACCTTTTATTTCTAAAACATAAATTAATTTCATAAAATTTTCTATGCGGTATTTTAATATTAACATTTAATACTTGGGGAAAATGTTTCATAATTTCTTTAATTAATTATAATAATTTTATAGTTAATTAATTAATTATTATATTAAATATTCCTAAAATACCTTTTATCATTATTAATAATTTTTTTATAAACCATAAAAATATTCAATATAATAAAAAATATTTTGAAAATATTATTGATTACCTTTACCTAAAATAACCATTTTTCATTGGGGTAAACTCTTACTACCCTTATAGAGGTTTCTTGCATATGGGCAGATCTCCCTGAACCTTACAGAAAACATACTATGTAAGGGTACTATATATTTACCTTAACACAAATCCCTCACATAAAGGTAAATATTGGATTAACCGTAGGTGAGATAGCTCACATAAAGATATGTTTTGGATTAACTTTACATGAGACTATAATGTAGAATTAAACATCATATTACCTTTTTTTGAGATGAAAAAAGGATGCATCTATGTAAATTTATTCTATATCTACCTTTAATCATGACTATTTTAGGGTGTCATATTTAGGTAATAACAGGATAAACTTTAATCAACCCCATTTTTATAAAGGTATGCGATTACCTTGACATAATATATGTAAAGGTAACCATTTTTGTATAGTGTTTTATGATTAGTTTTTTTTTCTGATATTAGAAAACTCATCAATAAAACACATTTAAAACATAAATAACATCACTTTGATACCATTTATGAGTATTTTTGATCATATAATGATCACTAGTCATGGAAAAATACCCAAAATAGGAAGATATATCATTAATATATAAAATGTGTAAAATATCAAAAAATAGTGTACTAGGAATTTGGATATTGTAGTAGTTTCTATCTACACCCTTCTAAGAAGTATTCTTGATGAAGATCACATGAATAAGTAAACCTATGATTACTTCCACTAAGAGAATACATAAATTACTTGTATCCATGATCATATCATTAGGATAACCAAATTTTGAAGGGGTTCTAGTGATTTCCTAGAGAAATAATGAATGAAACTTTAGTAAGGAAGAGATACTCATGAACTTTTTATGGAATTGATGATCACTAATTCTTAAAATGAACGTGATCAGAACACATTGTTGTTCCATAACAAATATAACTCTTCTCTTTTTATACAGGTGAATCCCAATAATCCTTTTCATAACAAATTTCATGCATTAGTTACCATTAGGTAGATTATTCATTGAAAACCCATTTAGTAGATTATTCTTTAAACATGTTTCAAGGAAAAAAATAAAAATCATTTAATTAACCATCATTTGGTTCTATATAGTTAAAAATAATTTGGTAGTGCCTCCCATTGCATCACTTGAAACATGATAAAGATGCATCAAATTCATATTTAATATATATATTTATATATCATATATTATATATTATACATAAATCATATTCTTGATAATATATAACTATCATATGCATGTATTAAATATAAACTATATATATACAATGTCGTATATATATATATATCATTCATTTTATGCTTGTGTACATGTATCTCATGCATGCACATTTTAGTGAATATAAAACACTGTATAAAAAATAATATGTTTTTGTATGTAGTCACTATTTTTTTAAAAAAATTATTTGTTTATTTTGATTTTTTTTTCATTTTTGGGATATTTATGGTGGGTGACATGGAGGGAAACATGGGCTTGATAAAGATGGCTTGGTCCAGTTTTTTATTCCATCGATATATTGGATGAAATAACCTATCTTGTTTTATTTTCTATTTATTTTATTTATATCATGTTATGTATTCTATCTAGATGATGTATTATTGTATTTTTTCTATTTGTGTAATAGGTTGGATCATTATCATTTTATGCGACTCTTTTTTCTTTTCTAGTTTTATTAATTTCAATTCATTTTTTATTGGATGTTGTATAGACATACAAGGTATAGAAAATTCATGTTGGGAATTTAGTGAATGGTATACTGTGTGTTAACTCTAATTTTAGGGAAAAAAAATTCCCAAATTTTCTTTATTGGTTCCATAGAACTAATCAATAACCCATGGGGATCGAGGATGCCCTTTGGGCCTTGTAGTGAGACTGGTTGAGTAACATGTCAAGTCACCCCAAGACGGTTCATTACAAAATGGTATATGATAATTTGTTCTTATAAGGTTCTAGGTTGTTGAGTATTCTAACTAATTATTTCGGTGTGTCATATTATCATGGAAATATACCTTTTAAGACTCAAGAGTTAGGTTTGAGGAGAGCCTATCTAGACCATTCTTCCCTAATTCATGAGTTTCCCAGGGTATTCAGAATTAAGTCTTTTATTTTGATTTTTTTATTTATTTTTGGATTTATTTTGGTATAATGTAATGATATTTAGGTTCCCCATTATATTGGAAGGTGATTTTGGGATTCTCATTGTGTTTTTGGATGAAAATGAAATCTGAAGTGGGGTTGTATATTTATCCTTCATGGTTTGTTAGACCGTGCGAAAATCTTGTAGATAGTTCTAAAAACTTCACTGAATATGTCAGATAGTTGGCACAAAACTTGAAAGACCATTATAAAAAACTATTCACAAATTTGAATCCATTTATTTTTATTTTCATCCAATTTGGTTCTAGATTGGACCTAAATGGTTACCCCTTATTGGGGGATAAATTGAAGAAGGATTTGATGGTGTTTTTATGCATTCCAAATGGATTTTTTTGCTTTATGTCCTTATTCCATATAATTATACGTGGTTGTTTAATATTTTAATGGATATTTTAGATTTAAATAGTAATTTTATAATTCATTGAGTTTAAATACAGGTTTTGGGGGTTGTTTTGAAAAAATCCAATGTTTTACAAGGGGTGATTTATAAGATGTTGGTATCCATGTAGTATTTGGGAAAATGTTTTAAAATCAAAGTGAGAATTTGTGTAATTTATTTGAAATTTAAATATAATAGAAATGAGTTTTTAAATAGTATGGAATTATCAAAATGGTTTCAAATCATAATTAAAATTTTAAATTATTATTTTTAGATTTAAAGTGAAGTGGGGTGTTTTACCAAGGTCAATATTTTTGAAATAATTGGGTTGACTTTAAATTTTCTATGTTATAAAATATATTTTTTACTTGTGTAGAAAATTTATAATTTTAATGAAAAAAATGTTTTTTTGATGGGTTTGTATTATTGTATTTTTTTACCTTACTTATAAGAGGTATTTTTGTGTTGAGTGGAGAGGCATGTGGTGGTTTTATTCTTTTTTATTTCTGGTTAGAGTGTACCTCTCAAAATGGTTGTGGATAGATTATAGAAGGTCCTTTTAAGGATTATCCTCGTAATGAGTTTTTTTTAACTTTTGAAAGGAGTTTCTTCAGTTTCTGTCTCTATGAATTCCTTAAATAGGGTAGTGAATTAATAACCCTCTCTACCCTATTATTTTACCTTTGGAGTGGTAGTTTGTCTAACCTAAATTGGATTATTATAAGTATAATTTTTAGGGGAAGTCTTGAGTGTGGTCTTGGTTGGGTTTTCATTTGTTTTTTTGGTTTCCCTATGGTATATTGGAACTTGGTTAAATAATTAGGAATTTTTTTAGGGGGTTTCTTATGGGTTTATTCTTGATTTTTTTTATATGGAATGTTGGCCAACTATACTTATAATTTCCCTTGATAGGTGGAATATAGTTTTTTTGGTTCTTATAGTTTTGGGTGTTTAGAAATTTGGGATGAGGTTCTTGATGGATTGAACATGGGAGACCATTGGGTCCATGATCAATTGACTTGGATGAATGTTTATTTATATGGGAGAGTACATGTCAGTGATAATCTTTTTTTGGGGGATCTCTATGGGATGTTGTTCGATGACTGATGGAATATTCACCAATGAGGAGTGTCATGACCTAATTATGGTGCCCCATTTGGTTTTCTATAATTTTTGTTTATGGTTTGCTTCATTTCTCATTTTTATGGTGTGTCACTGGTGGGATAGTAGTGAGTTTCATTTTTGGGTCTTGGTTGATTGGAGGTTTTTATCCCAATAGTTTCATTTGATTTATCTAGATATAGTCGTGTGAGGGTAATTAATGTTTTATTACTCCTAGGTTATATATAGAGGATGAGGATTATCTTTGATGTGTTTTTCTTATAAGAAATTTTCCTCTAATTTCACCATTTTAGAATAAATCTAAAATAGTGGGTAGAATAATAATGGGTCTCCATTTCTTTATGGATTTGGTTTTGATGGATATATTTTGGTTGGTGCTTGTAGATGGTATAAATTTTTTGGGGATTTAGGATTTACATTTTAATGGGTTTGGTTGGTAAAACATAATGGTGAATTTCATGGATGGTTCCATTTTTTAGGACCTTCACAAGCTTTCCTAGACCCACCCACCTCTTGATTAAAGCCTGGTGGTTTCAGGTCAAGTCACCTTATATTTTTGATTGATGAATTTCTAGGGGTAAAAATTGGATTTTTGGGGAGATTATAACAACTTATGTTACTATGGTTTCTTATA
The DNA here is from genome assembly GCA_963277665.1 of Viscum album. Classification (NCBI taxonomy): domain Eukaryota; kingdom Viridiplantae; phylum Streptophyta; class Magnoliopsida; order Santalales; family Viscaceae; genus Viscum; species Viscum album. Next base: position 1,999,459,020 of record OY728150.1, on the reverse strand, counting down.
TTTATATAATTTTTTGGTTTCTTGAAGTTTGTTTGGGTTTTATAGTTTTTATAATTTTTTTAAATTTTTTGTGTGTTGAACGTTTTGAACACAATTAATAGAAACCATACAGTAACCATAAAATCCATGCTTCAGAATTTACAATTACATTTTTCATAGTTTATGCATGGTTCTTCAAACTATTGGAAATAATCATGTGAACCATTAAGGTTTTGGTTTTTTATTCAATTTCTCTTGTATGGTTGGTGCATGGTTTGGAAAACCATGCAACTAAACCATGAAGTCTCCCTAAATTCACTAAAAAAGTGAAATTCCCTTGTTTTCCTTCCATTTTTAACCATTTTGTTATTACCCTAACTATATTATCCTAGGGCTGGTGGTTATTTTACTACATTGGGACAAGAATACAATATTTCATCATGAAGGAAAAAATAGTATAATAGTCTTATGAGACTAGATACATACATTATTCTCAAATTACATATGAAACCATGGCATATAGTATACTAATAATTATTAGAAATTTATCATTCATTTTAGTAAATATATAATTTTAATCATCAATACCTTAGTTTTATATTATGGAATAGAAAATATAATAAAGCATGATCTTAGATACTCATTAAGGGAAAACGTACAATAGAAGCTATTATAAGGTAAAGAAAACGTGAATAATATGGTCAAGATAAAAAATAGTAAAATATTTTTTTAATTTTTTTTCAAACGAAAAAATGGTTAAAAATGACTTTAATAAATAATTTTAAAATATTAAGAACATTATTTTATAAATTTTAAGTGAAATATGAAAATGTAATAGAAAGAATATCGACCAAGTAGAAAAAAGATTGTTTTCCTTAAAAATTTATTTCAGAATATTGAGTTATTAAAGAGAAGAAAATGAAATAAAAACATATAATTTATAGAAAAAACTAGAGAATAATAAAATATATTTGGTTTAAGATAGAAATATCAAATAATTCTACTAGAGCAGACTTAAACAAAAATAAACCTGAATAATGACGAGATTGTGATATAAATCATTACCTCAGGTCTGATATAAATTATAACTTTTTGAGCCTCCTATATAATAATTTAATTTTTTTATAATTATATTAAAGAACCATATACATACTAATAATACAATATATTATCCAATCATAACATTTTAATACCCATATATCAAAAATTAATTATTAAATTCATCATTTTCCAGTGTAAATTGTTTTATTTTTCATGTAAGTTTCGGTTCGATAGTTTTAGCCCTTGTACTTTAATCATGGTTCCATTATCCCTATAATCTTAATAATGATATAAATATTATTTATTATATATATATATATCAATAAAATCTAGAGTTAGAAAAAAGAATTACACTTTTCATGGAGAGGGTAGGTCGTGCATACACATAAAAATAGTTTTCACTTTTGGATGGATGGAATGAATGAAAGTTATATAGAAATTAATATTTAAATAATAATAATTATATCATATATATTATATGTATTCATTAAATCTATCCCTATTACCATCCATGTCAAAAATAAAATAAAAAATGAATCACATCACTTCGTGGATGCGGTAGTCCACATGTACACATGAGCGACATTATCATTTTTGAACAGATTGAAAGGTAAAAGGTAGATGTTATATTAAAATTACATTAGTATAATAATATCATTTGTATCATATATATACCTTAAATCCATCATTATTTCTATCAGTGAGAGGCATTGTTGAAAAAAAATTAAACCTGTTCGCGATGTGTTAGTCTACCGTACACATGATCAACAGATTCATTTCTTATTTGATAGAAGAGGATATGGATAAATATTAATAAGTAAAAAAAAAAATATATATGTTATTTAATGGCGTCATTATGTTGCAATTATTTTAAATAACCTAAGGTGGTAAAATAAGAAGTAAAAAAGAATGACATTGGTGAAGTTGATTACCTTAGCTTAGAAAAACATCCTATGGATCTCCTATTAGGGGCACTAAAGTTGGCCTTTAGGGAAGAAAAAAAGATCTAGATTTTGTATAATGATGTTTTGGATGTTTTTTATGATTTTTATGTGCTAAATTGATTAATATTTGTGAATAATTAGGGGGAGTAGGTACCCTTTTATAATTGAGGTGAGTGACACACTTGTAATTTTTCAATGTTTTAGAATAATGTAAAGTCAAATTCATAGAAAAATGGATCCAAAATGACTCATATTATAAAGTTATAATGGTATGTTATAAATAAAAATAACCAATAGGATTTCAACTACTTTTAGGTCATTTTAACTCTTATCTTTTTGGGTTAACCCTTGGTAAACCTATTTTAACCTTCACCATGGTAATTAAAATTTCTTGTTTTTTAATATTTATTATAGCCAAAAATTAAGTTGAAATTATTAAATAATATCAATTATGAATATTAAAATTATTTAATTAATTTTATCAAATTTAACTCATATAATTGGAATAATTCAATTTAAAAATAATCCCACAAAACGTGTCAAAAAAAGAATTTTTCAAGAAATGAATTTTTCAAGAATAAGATGATGTTTCATTAGTTGTATGACTAGTATTAATATTTATATGGAATTAAATTCACATATTATGATATATAATCTATAAATTTAATTTAAATCATTTAACATTATGGGTTATATAAATTAATTTAAATGGAATGACATAATGCTTGAAAAAATTTCTAGAAAATATCCCTTTTTAACTCTAAACGATCTTATATATTTTTATATAAAATTTATAGTAGATAAATTTTTAATTCTATATGTTATAACACATTATTATAAATAAAAGAAGTAATTATTAAATATAATATTTTCAATTATTCATATAATTTTATTTTTAAGGGAAAATTTCCAAATTCATTCAATGCTTATTTTGGAATTTTTGATTTAAAAATCAATATTCATCCAATAAAATTAATTTTTTTTGTTCTGTGAAATATTAAAATGTTTGTTGTATTATAGTTTTATTAAAATATAATTCTCAATTACTATAATTAAATTTCATGTGTTACATTATTCCCACCTATAAAAATTTCATCCTTGAAATTTTTATGGATATTAAATTTTAAAAAAATAAGGGCAGTTCCTCTTCATAATATCCTTGGGTTCTCATGTTGATTCCTCCATTTTAGGATTTCTCTAAAGTAACTTTACTAGTCAATTAGTCTAATTCCTAAATAATTACTCTCTAGTCTTAAGAATATGGATAGGATCTTCTTAGTAAGATAGATAAGGTTCCAATTATACTTTTTAGAATTGAGAACATGTGCTGGGTTTGGTATGTACTTTTAAAAAAAATGATATATAGAACACATCATGTACTTTAGAGAGACTAGGTGGAATTTCAAATTGGTAAGACACAACTCTAATTAATTACAAAATTTTAAATGTTTTTATATACATGGGTCTAATTTTTTCACTCTTAGATAATATTATAACATTTTGTGTAGATACTTTGAAGAAAGAAAGATCTCTCACATTAAATTACAAATATTTCATTAGGTTATAAAAATTACTCTTTTTACAACATTGAGTTTCAATAATATGATTTTGAATAGTCTTTTACATTTTCATTATCTCATTAAAAAGTTCTATTACTACAATATTCCTTTCACTAACCTCATCCCAAAAAGTTGGAGTTTGAAATCTCTTCCCATATATTACTTTATACGATGCCGTTTTAATACTTGAATTGATGATATTGTTATAGAAAAAATATACCAAAGGAAAATAATAATCCCACATACCTTTAATTTAATGTGATAATAACCTAAACATATATTAAAATTTAGGAATGGTCTTTCTGGACTGTCCATCAGTTTGAGGGTGATAAGAGGTGATCAAATTAAGATCAGTATAAAGAGCCTTAGGAAGACATTTCTATAATTTCAATGTAAATCATGGATCAAAATTATTTAAAATTGAAATAGGTGTACAATGAAGTCTTAAAAATTAATCAATATATATTTGTTCAAGTACTTATTGAGTTAAATCATCTCTTATAACATGGAAATGTGTAGATTTTGTAAGAAGATAAACAATTACCAATATTGAATCATTTTTCGGAGTATTTCTTAATCCAATGACATAGTCCATAGTAATTTCTTCCAATATCCAAACAAGAATAGGTATAGGCTTCATGAATTCTCTAGAGTGATTTATCTCAGCCTTCATATGTTGAAAAACTAAGCATCTTGGTACATAAATAGAAACTTCCCACTTCATATTGCCACATAAAAAAAGTTACTTCAAAATAATATACATCTTAGTGCTACCATGGTGTATAGAAAAAAATAGCTATGATCATCATCTAATAATTCCTTTTTTTAGATCAAGTATAGATGGAACACTGGGAATCCTTTTATATTTTATAACAACATCTTCACAAAAAATGTCCACCAATTTTCCATCATTTATGAACTTAATTTTCGATATAAAATTCTCATAATCATGCAGAGAACTTTTTATATTTTCCAATAAAGTTTGATTAGAAATCATTTGAAAAAGGAGTGATGTCTCACCTTCCATAATCATTATAAAATATATATTTACTAGATCCATGAACATAGGATCCCTATCAATTCTCATTTTGGTCATAACTCCATGATCTTCCCTTCTCAATTCATCCACTACCTTATTTTCCACCCTTGGGTGGTAGTATATTAAGAAATCATAATCCTTGAGTAGTTTGGGCCATCAAATTTTCCTCATTTTGATCACTTTATATGACAAGATGTATTTTAGGCACTTAAGGTTTGTGTATATCCTACATATTTCACCATAGTGATAATATATCCATATATTCAAGGAAAATATTATGGCTTCCAAATCATGATCATGAGTTGGATAGTTCTGTTCATGAGTCTTGAACCACCTTGATTCATAAGTAATAAATTTATCATTCTATATAAGAAAACAACCAATTCCCTTATTTGATGCATCACTCTATATCATAAATACATCATTTCTTGATGTAGATTAAAAAATTGGAGCATTGAAAAATATCCTCTAAAATTATGTAATAAATTATTTACATTACATTTTCCATAAAAACTTAACCCTTTTAAGTTAAAGTTTAGTTAACAGGTTAGGCAATCGGTATTTTCAAATCCTCTAGAGATTTTCTTGGGGATCGCTCGATTTGGATTTTCTCAGGGAATGATCGAGATAATCTCGATATTTTAGGGCATAATGAGATTTTTTCCCTTTGCTTCCCATACAAAAGGGATGATCTTCTTAAGAAAACCTTTGGATCTGAGATGCTAGCGACCAAGGGATACAGGCAGTCAGATATCAGATCTGCTCTTGATCCCAAGAGTTTGATGCCCGCAGAGGGACATGGTGGATAGATGAAGGCAACTGATGGTACATTTAAGGGTTTCAGGACTTTAAAGGCTATGACTAGTGGAATAAGTAGAAGCGAAACTGTATTAGAGCCCACTGATGGTGGGGCTAGTGATTGTGTTAGGACTCCTTATGGGATGAAAGGAAGTGCCCCACAGAGGGTACCAGAGAGCTGGTGGTGTTGTAGGGAGTGGTCTGGGGGCTATCTATGGAGGAATATGTTGATGCGATGAGGGATAGGTGATCCCGGTGGTGACCAAGTTTGTGGTACAACGATGAACTCAAATGGGAGGCAACGATATCAGTGTGTGGGGATGCTGGGAGTGGGTAGGGCTGGTGATAAGATCTGGGGTTCTCAACAGAGTGGTGATAGGGGGAATGGTGTCCCTATGGATGTGGTGCTGACCGTGTTGGTGGTCCGACGATAACTGAGAGGATTATGTGGGATCCGGGTGGAGGTTCCTTTATCGGAGGTAGCATTCTGGGTTTCTTAGCACGTGACAATGAGAAACCAAGGACAAAAAAGGAACAAGGAGCTCGGGATCAACTAGGGACGACCTCAGAAAATGGATCCTCAGGAAAAATAGTGAACTTGGGTGATAGAGTTTACGACCTATGGTGGGTGACCTTGGGACGGAGTGACCTTGAGGGACGAATATGACCTCGAACCGTTGGATGTTAGCTAGCTACAAACAGAAGGTGGAAAATACATGAACCTTAATATGGGATACACGACATTTTTTTGGGGGTAGGATGAAGGTCTTCAGACATGAGGTGGATGGGCGTTCACGGTGGTGTATTTCATGCGCATATTGAAGGATGAGCAGTTGGAGAAGACCTTAGAATGCAGGATTGCGAAGACCTCGGTATGCGGGTGAGATGTGTCTTCCTGGAATGGTTGGCTTAGGTTACCGTGTGGAAAGATTAATTGGTGGTGGGAAACAAATATTTAATTTTGTCACATGTCACCACTTTGATTGGGTTGTTCCTATTGTTCATTGGGTGGTATTGATTTTACCACTTTTTTCTTCTGGTGGAATCTGGTGTGCCACTTATGTTGTGTTTTCTGTACTTTTATTTTCATTAATAAATTTTTAAGACTGTGTATGCTCAGATCCTTAAATTTCTTAGTATGTTTATTAGGGTATGAAATTATTTGACTACCTTCTTCTTCATAAGATAATATGATATTCCATACTTGGAGATAAAATATAAAATAAAATAATCTTTATAAATCCAAAATTCACACATGATAAATTTCACATGTAACTGTTTTCTTCTAACAGTCCTAAGAATGATTTGCAAGTGATTATCAAGGTCATCATAACTCTTAGAGTACAAAATTATATCATCAATAAATACCACAAAATAATTATCAAGATATTCCTTAAATACTTTGTTCATTAGATCCATAAAAATAAATGGTGTATTTTTCAATCCAAATGGAATTACTATAAACTTATAATGTCCATACCTCATATAAAATACTATCTTCATAATATCTTGCTTATTTATTTTCAATTTATGATACTAAGAACAAATGTAAATATTTTAAAAATATTGAACTCTATGAATTTGATCAAATAAGTCATAAAATGAGAGTCATAAGATAATTGTTCTTTATCATAATATAATTTATTTCCCCATAATGAATGCACAAACTCATAGATCCATATCTATCTTAACAAAAAACCAAGGGGCTCCCCATGGTGAAACACCGAGGGTACTAAAATCACCTATTACATAACTCCTATAGATTTTTTATTCAATTATACAAATTATATAGTGGAAATTATATAGGTATTCATTGATATAGGTCTTTTATCATGGATTAAATAAATAGAAAACTCAAATTCATGCTCTGGTGGATGTTAAGGTAATTACATAAGAAACAAATCAATGTACTCCTATAAAATAGGTACAATATCAATTTTAAGGTTAACATTTCCATTTATAGATTGTGTATTCTCTACTTCCCTAATAATCCCATTAAGAAGATCTATTGGTGGTGTATCTAGGAATGACATATATGATGAATTCTCCCCTATAATGATAAATAATTATGTATCTTCATTAGGATCATGTTTTCTTTCTATTTTTAATATTTTTTTCATTATATTTTAATGTCGAGTACATACCAAGGATTATATTAAAATCAATAATAGGTTGATAATAATTTCAATATACAGGGAACATTTTTTTTTCATAATGGGATATGACTAACTCATCCTTATTAGAGAGAGACATCCACTAGAATTCTTGACTGATAACTCCCTTCCTAAGGTTCTAGGGAAATATCTAATTTTATTGTAAGACATATAAGGTTTAAATGAAGGAGATGATCCAGAATAAAATAAATCATTTTCTAAATTTTAGGTTATGATTAAATTTCATGCTACTATATCTTTAGAAACATCAATGTTAGATGTTGTGATCACATAAGCTTAGACTTTCTCCCTTAACCTTTTATATGGTAAATTTTCTTGATGTATAAGACAATAATTTTCATAGTTCCCCATCTCCTTATAGTTAAATCATAAAAAATTATAATATTATTTCTTTCCCTTTCATTCATGAACCTGATGGACTTTATCTCCACACTTAAAGCAAATTATTATTACCAATAATCATGTTACAATGTTTCTTTCCATATTTATTACAAGTTAGAAATTTCACCCTTCCCTTATTCCCCATTTATATATTTCTTTTTCTATAGTGCTCAACTACAACCTATTATCATTATTTCTTTATAATTCATAAGACTTGGATAAATATTTATCTTTTTGGCAGAACATGAGACTAATTCCTCATATGATGAGAAGATTTGGGATACTAGTTGCCTTCAATGGAATTTTTTATCATATCAAAGAAGTGTTAAATATTACTCTTTATATTATGTACATAGTCTATATCATAACTTGATAATCTTTAATTTTGGATTCATACATATCAATATTTTCATATTCCTTTTTTCGTAGACTTAGGAATTGTCTCTCTATATCCACTCATTGATCACAAGGAAAATATTTTCCAAGAAAATCACTTTAAAATACATCCACTCCATGTTTTCTATTTTTTATCATCCTTAGTGTTTTGAATTAATTACCTCCATTTATTTTCATTCCCTATGGGATAATAAAATTCTAGGAAAACATTTTCTCTTTTATTACTTCCTAAAGAAAGAAATATATTCTCTTTGAAACTTATACATTTCTTGGTCATAAATGTATTGATAGTCCCATTGAATGATAGAGGTTTTTTACACATGAAATGTTCCAAAATTGTTTCACCATGTTGCAGATCAGTAGGTTACTCCATGCAGGATTCGTTATTTGTAGTAACCTGAGTTAAATTCCCCAATATAGTTATGATTGTTTAGCTCCAACTGTATATATATCTCTAGCTTCATTATATTTCTCAATAGATAAATCCCCACATGGATTATGTTTATTGAAATGGTTCCAATTATTTCTACTAGGCACCATTTATAAATAATTTCATAGACTAGATTATATCATAACATTATGAAATATAATGTATAATTTCAAAACTTATGAAACACATGATGTAACATGAAAATTTATTAATAGATATTATTAGAATTATAATATTATTATCATTAGAAGAATTCTTAATATTTTACAATATTTTACAATGGTTTGTAAATAAAATCTGAATTAACATAAGTATATCTCCTAAGAGTATGAAACTAAGTGTGTAGTAAGGGAAAACTCATCGTGCACTGGAATGATAAAAAAGATATACTTGACCAAATATTTTTAGGATTATTACCCCTAGATAAATCCATTCAAAAACCACATACATTTTTTGTTTCAATAAATGTAGGTATTTCTTAGAAAAACCCATAATATCTACCTTTCCATAAAATTTATGATACTATTCTATAATTAGAGATATCCAAATAGTTTTTCATTAGGCCATGTTCCCTAATTTATGTTTTCCAAAATCTATTTTATAAGGTTTGTATTAAAATTACTATGATACCAACTATAACACCCTGAATCCAGTATCCTATTTCTGGTGTTTATTTTACTACATTACCACTTTATTAAGGTATTTTATCTTGAAGTAATTAATAGTTAAATAGTTTTGGGATACTAGATACTAAAATGATTCTCAAATTACATAAGAAAACAAGAAACATAATGTAATATTTATTATGATAACTTTATTATTTCTTCTAGTAAATATCATATATCATTCATAGAGGCAATCTCTTTATCCCAAGGAAAGGAAAAATTAATAAAGGGTGAGATCAGGTGCTCAGTAAGGTAGAGACTACAATAGAAGCAATCAAAAAGTAAATAAAACATAAATAATATGTCTTAGATAAAAAATAATCAAATATTACCTATAAATAATACAATAAAATAGGGATAAATCTATGGATAACATAAAAACATAAATGATCACATTGATAATGAAAACTAGTTTCATAATGATTGAATGTATAATACAGAACATCGTAATCTTACCGTTAATGCCTTATTCCTAGAAAACATACATTAATAGGTAATGTGTGCACAAAATACCCAAACTATTTTTTCTCATGATACACACCGATTCATCTAGGTGATATAGTATACCATTACCATCACTTATTAAGTCCAATGTATACATGATATAAAAGGGATGAAACATAATCAACATAAGTATTCATATTGAAAAAATATCATATAAAATGTTAATAATTATCCAATAAATAATCATAATCATAACTTATCCAGAGTAATATGGTTAATGTAATAACAATATTATATCCCCTAAAATTATAATATTCACCAAATAATGTTGACATAGATTAATATACTTTAAATAGATCACTGTTTTTTTAATGAAATACCCTTTTAATTTGAATATAAATTATTTAATATATATATTTTTTTCAAACATTAAAGAAATTATTTTTTTGTGAAAGGAATCATGTAAAATTATAATGGAATTATAAATGAGTAGTCATGATGGTGGGAAATTCCATTCATTATGTATAAGTTAAAACACATTCCTTTAACACTTTTTTAAAAAGGTCTAAATTACCTTATTCGGAAAAAAGAAGATTACTTTTAAAACATTTTTTTAAAAGTGAATCATGGGTAAAAATGTATTTAACAAATAATTATATATTATTAAATATATTTTTCAACATTTTAAAGGAAATATAGACATGGAAGAGAGATATTCTTGACCAGGTAGAAAAAACAAGGCCTAGTTTCTTTAAAAACATAATTTTGGTATATTGGGTTCTTAAAGAGAATAAAAATAAAGGAAAACATGTAATTTATATAAATTACCAAAGAAAAAAAATATATTGGGTTTAATATATAAAAAATTAATAATTCCCCCAGTAGAGACTTAAACACAAAAAATCCCAAATAATGATGAGATTGTGAAATAAATACATACCTTAGTTCCAAATTGCATTGTTTGTGCCTTTAACCTCATGTATAATAATTTAAATTTATTATAATTATATAAAATAAACATACACATAATTTTAATATCTTATATTATCAATAATAACATTTCAAAACCCATTTATCAATAATTATTTATTAAATTCATCATTTTAAGTGTCAAATGTTTCATTTTTCATATAATTTTGAGTTTGGTAGTTTCAAAACTTGTAATTTGATCATGATTACATCATATTAATAATATTAATAGTGATATAAATATAATATATATTCATTATATATATAGATATATTTATTTTTATCCATAAAAGGTAGAGGTAGATAAATGAAATACACCGTTCATGGAGACAATACGTCGTATGTACGTAGGAATGATGTTTTCACTTTTATATGGACGAAAAAAGAGAAATATAAATATTAGTCCAACATAAATGAATAATTATTATATCATATATATCATATATATCAATTAAATATATCCTTATTATCATCTATGTCAAAATAAAATGAAAAATGAATCATATCGCTTTGTGGAGGCGGTAGTCCACACGTACGCATGAGTGACATTATCATTTTTAAAGAGATTGGAAGGTAAAATGTTATATTTGAAATTTTAATTATATAAGTATAACAATGTAAAAAATTTCATATATATACCTTAAATACATCGTTATATCCAGCTGTGAGAGGCGTCGATGGAAAATGAATTACATCAGTTTGTGAGGTGGTAGTCCACTATACACATAATCAACGATTTTGTTTCCCATTTTATGGAAGATTAGATGGATAAATATCATTTAATAAACATAAAAAATATCATTATATGGAAGATAAATTTTTTATTATACATTATTTATTATTAAATAATTGAAGGTGGTAAAAGAATAAGTAAAAAAAGAAAGAGCTTGTTGAATATGGTTACATTCATTTAGGAAAACCACATTTGGATATCTTATTAAGGACCCCATGGTTTGTATTTTAGGGAAAAAATACTCTATAGAACGTGTATATGGTTTTTTAGAATGAATTGGTTAGGGTTTGGTTGATATAAATGGCTTAAGATGTGAGAAGAATTGAGGGGAGGAGGTTCCCTTTTATAATTGATGTGAGTTGAACACTTAAAAATTTTATAATTTTAAAATACTTTCAAGACAATTTATTGAAAAAATGTCTCCAAAATGGTTCATATTATACGATAAAAAGTTTAAGTTCAAAATAAAACCAATATATGTGGTTTTATCATGTTTTTTGTTTATTTTAACACTTACCATTTTAGGTTAGCCCCCGGTAAACCCATTTTAACCTTAACTATGATAATTAATTTTTACTATTTTATTATTAATTATTACCAAACATTAAGTTTAAATTATTAAATAATTTTAATTATTATGATTAAAAATATATAATCCATATTATCAAATTTAATACATAGAAGTGGTAGAATTTAATTTAAAAATAATCCTGTACAAACATGTCAAAAAACAGTTCCTCTATAAATGCATTTTTCTAGCATAAGATGATATTAAATTAACTATATAACTTGTAATCATCATTATATGGATTAAAATTAATATAATTAGAAATATAATATATAAATATAATTTAAATAATTAATAATTAGATATTATTTTAATTAATTAAAATGAGAAGATATTATGCTTAAGAAAATAGTTTTCTGAAAAAATATCCCTTCTTTACCTCCAAGTGATCATATATTTTATTTTTATATCAAATTGATAGTAAATAAACTATTAATTCTATATATTATAAAACATTATTATAAATTAAAGTTTTAATAGTTAAATTATACATTTTAAGTTAATTATAGAAACTTATTTCTAATGTAAATTTTCAAAAATTCATTATGGGATTATTTCGGCCTATTAAGTTCAAAATTGATATTCTTCCTATAAAATTAAATTTTTTATGTTATTAAATTTTAAAATGTTCATTGTATTATAGTTATATTAAAATATATTTTTAACTAACTATAATTGAAGATCATGTGTTACACTTATTCTTCACTCCTCTCCCACTCTCACGGATGAACCTATAAAACTCAAGGGATATATCCAACCTTATCCTCTGTATAATTTTGGCCCCTAAATATATTTGAAGATGTTTACAAAGTATTATTTATTTTGTTTCTTTTTTTATCTCTCTTCCTTATTTTTATTAATTTCCTATGTGTTTCATTCCCCCCAGAACCCTAATTCACTATCTAACTTATGATTATAGTTTGTGTTTATTTTAAACTAGGGGTTTCATTATTTTTTTATTGCGGTGGGTTATTACATACCCATTTTAAAGATATATATAGTTGGAGAAATGTTGTAGCTTAATATTATTTCTATTTTTGGTAGGTGTTTTTATGATTTTCATTTATTTTTAAAATCATGGAATTATTTTGTTTTAAAAAATAATTTTTATTTTAAGTATATATGTATATGATTTTTTTGTTGGAAATTTAAAGAGTTTCTATTAAAATATGTCTTGTTATAAAGGTTTATCAAATGAAAATTCATTTTATTCATTGAAATTAAATACTTTAATGTTACAAGATCCATGATAAATGTTTATGAGGTTTTTTATAATGGTTTTAACAAAGATATAGTCCTTAGACCATGTTCTATGATTTTCAAAGTATATATTTGGTTTAAAAAGGTGTGTGTGACCTTTTACTTTAAAAATTGATTCTAATAATTAGTTTTTAAATAATAGGAAAATAAAATATCATCTATATTATATTTTACGAAAATTATCACCTGGGATATTAATTGTATTGTATTTATAGCTCATGAAAACCTAATTTATTTCCCGAAATATTTGTTAAGATAATTATGGGTTACACATCTATTTTGTAATTAATTTATGATATGAAAAAGGTTTTTTATTTTTGAGGGTATTTAAGGTAATTTGTGAGATATTTACTATTTTTATTTATGTGATTATATCATTTTATTTCTCACCTTTTTGATTGTTTGGTCTTGGGAGTACTTTGTAACTAAGTAGAAACATGGATGAGTGAATCCCCAAGTGTGGGTTATGTTCTTTATAGGGGTTTATTAACTTAGTTTCTAAGTGATATAGGGATGAATTATATACCCATGGTTTCTTCAATATCCTTGGTTTTTTTCAGTCTTGACTAGTTCGACTAGACTACCAGGAAAAATAGGTTCTTTGGTGCTTTTCTAGGGTTCCTATTTTCAGTTTAGGGTTATATTATTTGATTATCTTAGTTAATATTATGTAAAACTTGTTCATTGATAGGTTATATTATATTAGTGTTTTCTTTTTATTAATACTAGATCACCTTATGCGTATTGGAATCAATGAATTTTTCATTTTTTTAATTTCTATTTTATACTATGATCTCATGGTGGTGCTTGATTAAGATCTTATATCTATGGGCCACAATGTTTCATAAAGTTTTTCATGGAAAGATTTTTTGTGAATAAAGTCTTAATTGGTTTTGTTTTCATGAAGGTTGATAAATGAATTTTAAATGGGGTTTAACCTTAGTTTTTAGAAAATTGTAAATATTGGTATTCTGGTTTTCAAAGAGGTTTCACCTTCTTTGGTTAAAAAAGGATATATATTTTTATTATAATGGTGTGATTTATTTTATCTATGGATTATAAAAATGGAAAACACTATATTTTCATTACCGTATTTTAAAAAATAATTTATGAATTGATTAATTTAAATAACTGTATGGATTCCTTCATAAGATATTAATGGGTTATTTTTTCACACCCTACATACACATTACAGTGCATATTCATGTAGTATCAATTGTTCCACATAGGTTCTAGTTTTTTTGGATTATTTTATTCACTTTTGGGTTGATGGTGGTGAGTTGGGGTGTGGTGGGAAACCATGGGTTTCATGGAGATGTCTTGGCTCAGTTCATTTTTGATAACTTAATGTATTGATCAAGATGAACTGTCTTATTTTGTTGTTATTTTCTTTTATTTTTTCCTTTTTCTTTATGATCTCTATATGATGTATTTTTTTTGGTTTTCTATTTGTTGAATAGTTTGGATAATTATTACTGGGTTTGACTTTTTTTAGCTCATCTCATTTAATTTATTTTGATTTATTTATTAAATGTTACATGTTTTTCCAAGGTATGGAAATTTCATGCTTGGATTTTAGTGAATCTTTCACTATGTCTTAAATCTAGTTTTATAGAAAAAGCATTACGAGGTGTTCTTACTTAATTCCTAGAAACTAGTTTCCAACCCAGGGTGATCAGAAATACCCATTGGGATATTTCATGAGTCAGGTTAGGTGATGTGTTAGCTTAGCTTGGGTTACTTATTTATAGTATTTAATAAAAAAATAGGAGCATCATATTAAAAACTCACCTGATAAAGAGTTAGGAAGGAAGAATGTTCAAAATCCCCCATATCAAAAATATAGAACAAAGAACATAAGAAATTTTCTATAATGAAAAGGAAGGTGTTTTGAATTTTGAAATAGTGGTTATCAAGTTTTTGAATGTAGGAATGTAATGAATCTAGGGGAATTAAATGGTTTCATTAGGACCCATGAGGAATAAAATAAGGTTTTTTAGAATTCAAATCCCATGGATTAAGGATTAAATTTCACTATGGTTTGGGGAATCTATATCCTCAACACTTTAATCCTTGATTCCACACTCATAAATATGATACAATAATAGAAGTGTCAGAAAAAATCAATGATTTTATCCCTAGTAATATATCTACTTTCTCAAGAGTGGATTATATACTATTTCATTTTAGAACAACAATTTTATTCATATAATGAAAATTCTTAATGTGTATTAATTATCACCTCTAATTATACTGGTTGAATTATCTATAGTAATAATGAATGATACAACAATTTATTCTAAGATATTAAGAGACTTACCTATTAAAATTTTTGGAGAAGTATTATCTATGTAACTAGTACTTTATCCCTTATTTGAAATTGATATTATTATGTGAATAGACTAGATGTCAACTTATAAGAACAATATAAACAGTTGAGACAATTTTTTTACCTTTAATATCTTGAACCAATATAAATTAGTATTCACATTTAAGAAGGAGAATTAAACTCATGCCTTGATATATGAATACTATAAAGGGATTAGAATGAATTTCTCTTCCAATAGTAGATTAACAATAGGGATTAAATATAGCTATATACACATTGTTCATGAATTTAAATATGTATTCTTTGAAAAATTTCTTGGACATCCCTTGGATTGAGAAAAATAGTTTTCTACTAATCTAGGCCTTAGATTTTTACCGTATTAAATAATTTATATAGAATGGATCCAATCAAGATGTTAGAGTTAAGAAAGTAGCTACCAGATCTCTTGGATATGAGGTTTATAGATCCTAGTTTGTCTCCCTAGAGTTCTCATGTTTTATTTATGAAAATGAAATATAAATTTATGAGATTATGTATTATTTATTGTGAAATAAATTTTATTATAATTAAGAATAAATAACCCTTTTTAATAATTGATGATATATTTGATTAACTTCATAGTGAATTATACTTTTCTATGATGAATTAAATCTTGATATCATCAATTTAAGGTATTCAATGTAGATATACTGAATAATACCTTCCAAACATGGTATAGACTTTATAAATTTATTGTAATTACCTTTTAAAAAAAAATATACTTTATATGTTTATAGATTTAATGAATTTAGTCTTTAAGGATTACCTTGAAAAGTTCATGGTTTTATTTTTTGATGAAATTATAATTTATTCTAAAATATCAGGGGATTATTATTACCATTAAATAAACGTTTCAAAAACCATAAGGATGAGTAAGTTATATTACATGTTTAGTAATTGCAAATTTTAGTCCTAGTAAGTGGTAGTTTTAGGAATATAGTCACAAGTAAAGGTATTTTTTTGACCCTTCAAATTCTAAAGTCATTGAATAATTGTCTATGCCTTCTTCAGTGACTTGGATACATAGATTTATTGGTCTATCTAGTCACTATTGATGTTTTTGTTCAAAATTTCATAATTATCCAACCCAATAAGTATGTTAATATGAAATGGGGTTTAGTTTATAAGGATTATATGGTGTGAATATAAAATATAAGAACCCACAATCCCAGATCCGATACTGAAAACATAAAAATAACATTTCCAAATTTGATACCGATGGAAGTGATCTAATTTTTTCCATCCAAAAAATTAAATATCAAAAAGAAAAATGGGATAATTTACATTCTCAAGGACATTTTAGGTTTAGAATTTTAGATAATTAGGCTAAACTCTTACATAAACAATAACCAAGAATTAAAGAGATTATCTTTCCCACTATACTTATATTTTCATATTTTATATTAGTTCATCAACATCATCCATATGAAACCCTTACATAAATAATTAATTCAACATCACACTTGATAACCTGGTGAAAAAAATATTATAAGGGTGATATAAAATTCTCAGTAAGGTTAAAAATAATCATTAACAATTTAATCTCATCAGTGATTATAAGAAGAGAATAAGATTATAATGAATTAATTATAGTGCAATAGTGAATCATAAAATAACTCATACCCATCAATAAATGAATCATTAATCATAAAACATGGAATAAAGACTCAATAAAGGAAAGTTTCACAAGAATCAATAATCACGATCCATGTGATATCAATCTTGATCAAAGGAAACATTATAAACTCATCAAAAGAATAGATAAAATGTGTCAATATCTCAGAGCGTCATCTTCATAGAACACATAAAGAACCCTTAAAAATGGAATAACCATACATTTGAATTCCAATAAAATTCTCTAGAGAGTATTATTATTACCCAATACATTGGAGTGCTATCTAATAACACCCATATTTTAAGCTATATCAAGATAAACTGGTGCTATCTAGGTTCACCCAATGTATAAGAAATTTCTAAGAACTAAAACATGAATAAAGTACATAGAGCTTTTATTTCATCATAAAACTCATAAAAAAACTATTATCAATTTTATAACATGGTTAAACCATGAAAAAAAGAGTTCTATAATAATATCCTTCAAAATTGATTAAACCATTAAAAATAAATGGGTTCTATAAAAATATATTTACAACATGATTAACCCGTGGAAAAGAAATGAGATCCATAACAATCTCTTTAAAACATTCTTAATCTGAGCAAAGAAAGAATGAGGATGGTATCATTAAAAAATATCCTTTTTGGAGAATAAGTAACAATAAGGGTTGTTGATGTTGATGAATGATAAATCCATTAAAGTATCATAAAATATTTTTTTTGGGAAATAAACTTTTCATTTTTTAATTTTTTTAGGGAAATCATTTTCCTTGAAAATAATATAGGAAACATATAAAGGATGCATTAAAAATAATTTAAAAAATTTCTTGAGGAAAGTATGCGGTTTATTTTGAAAAACAATTTTTAAAAGATAATCCACTTATAAAATCCATTTCTTTGAAGATAAACTTGAAAATATATAATTTAATATTCAAAGAAAATGAATGCGTAAAATTCTATCCATATCATACATGTTAAAATAAATATTCCTTTCTCATTTTCAGTAAAATCCAAACATCCTTTGTTTGGAAAATGAAAAGAATAATATTTTTATTTTTTTTTGTAAAAATTAAAACATGGCTAAAATTATATTTAATAAGTAATTTTAATAATTATAAAAACATTTCTTATTTTTTTAAGAAATAATGTTTTTTGAAGAAAAATGAGTTTTTGACTGAAGAGAGAAATAAAGATGATTTTTAAAGGATGTTTTGTCAATTATTTTGAGTAAACAAGTGTGTAAAATGGTACTATTACTTAAAAATATCATTAATTACTGAAGTATAATAAAAATAATGATAATCCTTGAGAGTTAGATCATAATATTTCAATATTGGAGACTTAATCATAGACAATCTTGATAAACAATGAGATTGTAACATAAAACTCTTACAACTTTGGTAACATCGAATCATAAGCCACATGAAAGGATAACATTGAATAAAAATTAAAATGTAATGATAATAAATAAATTCATGGTATTACATGTCAAATTCACTGTATATACACATCATAAAATAATATTGGTGCCTAACATGACATAAGTCTCAAAAAAGGAAAATTGAGACTAAAATCCAATTCAAAGATCTTATGATTGAAGTGGGGATTAATCAATGAATTGATTATTTGTAAAAAATTTAAATACACATAATTTTTTTAAATAAAATATAAAATATTTAAGGTCACTACATAATTAATCTTATCATGACATAATTAGTGAATTAGAAGTTCAACCCAATAAATTAAAATTAAGGTAATAAATCCTTTACCTCAAACCTCCTTTTTGTTAAACATGATTTAACCTCTTTTATAGTGGTTTCAAAAATGTTATTAACTTATTATATAATCATATTAATATTTATAATATAATATATGATCCTTTTATAACATCCTATCTCCCATTTAGAAATAGTCTTTCATTATTTATATTATTTTAGGTGTTAATTTCCGTGTTTTCTCATTCATGATTTGTTATGAAAGTTTCAATTCTTGAGAATATAATATAGTATAATCATATCCAGAATACTAATAATAAAATAAATATTATATTTATAAATAAATTTTACTTTTAAAATAAATCATGAATTATTGTTAAAAAAAACGAAGTATGTTACGATCATGGAGACAATAGGTCATACGTACACATGAGTAACATTTCCATTTTTTAATGATAATTATGGAAAGGAGGTAAGTAATATTTTATATTTAAATAATGATACTAATAGAATAAATAAATTATTATTTCTTTAAATATACATATATATATATATATATATATATATATATATATCATCCATGTGGTGTGGTGATGAAAATAGAGTCACAACATTTCGCGAAGGTGGTAATCAACATGAACATGAACGACATTATCATCTTTCAATGAATGAAAAAGTGAGAAAGAAAATGATATATTATCTTTTCATAATGATAAATATTTCATGAATATCATATTTATTTCATGTATATAATATATGTTTATTATCTTTTTCCATAGTATTTTACTTGTAAAGTATGAGTGAAAATGAATCACATCGCTTCGCGAGGTGGTAGTCTGCCGTACACATGTACGACATTATCATATCCCCTATAGAATAGAAATTAAATAATTATATATGATATAATTAATAAATAGGTATAATTAAATTATAAATATAATATATATACTTTAAATACATCATCATACCCAACCGTGATAGGTGGTAATGGAATAAGGAATGACATCAGTTCATGAGCCAATAGTCCTTCGTACACACGAATGATGATTTTGTGACCCATTTGATGGAAGAGGAGATTTATTTTGGTTATGAAATTAACATGATAATATATATATATATATTTAAGAAGCTTAGGTTATTATAAAATAATATTTTAAGAATAATTGAAGGAGGTGGAGGAAGAAATAATATAAAAATGCTCATTGAAGAACATTACCTGTTCTTCGGGTAACTTCTTGTAGTTTTCACCAAAGGATTTGGTTGGATTTATGAAAAAATAAGGATTATAGGATTATAGTGGGGAAGTAGATAAGTTTTTTTGGTCAGTTATATTCCAAAACAATGGGGTTTTCATGTGTAAAGGGAGGATGCAGGTGGGTGGCCTTCTATGACTGAGGTGAGTAACACACTTGTAATTTTTAAAAAATAATGAATTACACCCATGTTTTTTTCATGTAAAAAGGATTAAATAATTTAATTTTCTCAATAATAGAATTTATAAGGTTAAAATATTTCAATAAAATAGTTTCAGATAATTTTAAGGTTATTTTGACCCATATCTTTTTGGTTTTATGCCCGCTAAATCTATTTTTACCTTAACTGTGGTAACTAATTTTTACTTTTCTCACTATTCATTTTGTTCAAAATTTAATTTGAACTTACTATATAATATAACTTATTTCTATTAGAAATATTTAATCCATTTTTACAAATTAAATTAGCATATAGTTTAAAATTTAATTTAAAATTAGTCCTATAGAGGCGATGAGAAATCAGGTTTTCAAAGAGAAAATGTTCAAATGTTTACAAAGTTTTTATATAAAATTTCAAAATTAAATTAATTAAAATAAACTAAATTATATTAAAAAATATATAATTTAATTAATTTTACTTTAAAACAAATTTAAAATATAATTCAAATTTATAAATAATTTAAATGAAAAGGCAAATTTCAATTAAAATTTAGTATTTTTCACTATTTAACAAAAAATTAATCTTTTCATAAAATTATAAAAAATTCACAATATTAAATTTATAAAATGGTGATTTAAAAAAAACTTTATTTTTTCAATTAAAAATTATTAAAGTGTGAAAAATTAAATTTAAAACAAACCCTGCAGAAGTGATGAAAAATAGTTTTTTAGGAAGTGTATTTTTTCGAGCACAAGATGATTTTATATTAAATCAATGTATAATAATTATTATTATATGAAAATAAGTTAATATTATTTGATATATAATATATAAATTTTATTTAAATCATTCCTCATTAGAGGATATTTTAATTAATTAATATAGAGAAACATTATGTACTTCAAAATAGTTTTCAGAAAAATCCCATTTTTTAACCCAAAAACAAAGTTATACTAAAATTTAATATAATGATGATTAAAATATAGTTAATTGGATTAAATAAAAATAAAGAATAAATATTTTACTTGAAATAATATTAATAAAATAACGTGACTTTTAAATTTATTCATTTTTTTAAAAGAAGTGATATTTTTACAAAAATCCATATTATTCATTATTCACTGAAAAATCATTATTTTCCAAACAAATATCAAAATTTTAACCAATTTAAGTTCTTATATAATTATTTAAAAAAACATTTTATTTTATCAAATATATTTTCTAAATTTTCTAAAAAATAAAATTAGTACTTTTTCTAAAAGCAATAAAAACCATTTTGAAGAAAACATATTTTTGAAAAATAAAATTAATTAATTAAAAATTGATTAATTATTTACTAAAAAATTTTCTATAATATATTTTGAATAGGTAATATATATATATATATATTTATATCATAATATATTTTATACTATTCATTCCTACTAATTTTGTGGCTCGATTATAAGAGTTATATATATCGTGGGTTTTCTAAGCTTAGTGTTGCGTGTTGAATACACTGTCAAACATAGAAATATCAGGTCATGTGTACTAAAAGGTATATAATATATTAAATTTATTTAAAAATAAATACTCATGGAGTTACATTCTCATCTATTTTTAGTGTTGTATGCCATATATGCTATCAAACATAATTTTCTTCCTTTGAAATCTTGGGGTGTTACATCCTCCCCCCTTTAATATGTTTCAACCAAGAAATTTTTTCTTTATATATGTAATTAGTGTTTTGATATTATAAATTTTTTTTTTATAAAAATACATCATAAAAAGGGTTAATAAAACATCTTCTTAATAAAATTGAAAGGTAAGTACGAGGGTCATCTAGAATAACTCATGCTTGGTTTCCAAATAGGAGAACATAGGTGGGAAGCGATGATTTGGACATAGAAGAAAATCTTAAATAAATATGGAGAGATATTGATATCATTGATCAAAAACAAGTGAATAATTAATTTAAAGTTAAGGGCCTCAAAATAATGAATCTATAATGATTTAAAAGACCATTTGATTCTTCAGATATAAATGTAATAGGATAATATTTTTGTTTCAATATCCTTTTACTAAATTTGAGGAATTAATTTTCAATATAGACTAAGAGAATAAGGAAATATACTTACTTGATGAGTATAATTTTATAATTTTGTATATTTCCACCATATTATCATATTTTTATCTAAATGATTAGTATTCAAGATGAATTTTTTATGTCTGATACAGTAAAATCATCTTTTAAAGACCACATAACCATAAAAGGGATAATCAAACTCTTCCACCTATCCTTAGAAATTATCCAAAACCAATATGGTTAACACATGGTAAGATAATTCAAAAAATGGATAAACCTTTATATGTTACATTAATCATCAACATTCAATGGTAATACCCAAATTTGAAACTAAATAATTCCATGAATGAATAATCCTACATCGAAAATAACCTCATAACCATCAATATTAAAGAGTTTTTTAACCTTAAATTATATCTCATACATTTCAGATTACATGGAAAAAAATATAGTGATATCCTTTTACAATAACACTAATCAGTTAGTCACATAAATCACTCTTTATTCCCAGGGCTTTCTATGTAATAAAACATATGTTCCCATAATTAACTCAATATACACGATCCTATAAACCCTAAAGGTTATCAATACCTCGAAACTCATGTCTGGAAAAAGTTAAATTCATACTTCATGTTAAACTAAAAATTTATAAATACGTCAACCAAACAAAACATATCCTAAAATTTCATTAATTACTCCAATATCTAAACACTTAAAACCTCAAAGAGGTGTCTGATAATTTGAAATTATAATCATCCTAAATATTACATAACTATGATGGTATCAATAACACTTCAAGATAACCTCACATGAAGAAAAACTAAACTCCAAAGTTATCTAAACTGAACTTTGATCCCAACTATAATAGCCTAGAACCCGAACTCTTGGATCTGGTGAGAAAAATGTAAACTTCACATTTACAACTTTGATGCTGATGAAGGTGTCCCAATTTTAACAATCCAAACCCTATAATAGAAAAAGAAAATTGGATCACTTATATTCTGAAATAATTTTTAGGTTTTGAGTTTTATTTAATTAAGATAAAATCTTACATAAACAATACTATTGAATTCAAGAGAGTATCTTTTATACTATACCCATTTTTTTCATATTTCATATTTGGTCATAAAAATAATTCATATGAAACCCTTATAGACATAATTAATTCAACATCATACTTGATAACTTAGGGAAAAGGAAACATAATAAGGGTGATCTCAAATTTTTAGTAAGGTTAAACATAATAATTAATAATTGAATATAATCACTGGGTATAAGAAGAGAATAAGACTTTGATGAAATAATCACAGTGGATGAGTGAATCAAAAAATAACTCATACCCATCAATAAGTGAATCTTAAATCATGAAACATTAAAAAAGGATTTACAAAAAGGAAAGAGTAATAAGAATAAATAATCACGAGCCATGTGATATCAATCTTTATTAAAGGAATCATTACAAGCTCATGTAAAGTATAGATAAATCATGTTGGTATCTTGGAACATCATATTCATAGAACACTTAGATAACCCTTACAAAACCCTTACAAATAGTATAACTATATAGTTTCATTCCAATATAATTATTGAGAGAATATAATCATTACTCAATGAATTAGAGTTCTATTTGGTTTCACACATCATTTAATCCATATTGGGATCACACGATGATATCATGGTGCAACCATCATATAAGAAATGTTTAAGAGCCACAATATGAATAAATTACATAGATCTGGTATTCCATCCTAAAACTTATAAAACAACCATTATCCTATTTTAAACATAATTAACCCATGGAAATTAAATATATTACATAACAATATCTTTGAAACATGAATAACCCATGGAAAAGAAATGGGTTTCATAACAATATCTTTGAAACCATATTAATCCATCAAAATAATGAATGAGGATAGTATTATTAAAAAATATCACCATTGTAGTATAATTAAAAATAATGGTTTTTTAAATTGATGAATGGGAATACTATTAAAATATCATTAAATAAATTTTGAGGAAAATAACATTTTCTTTTTGATTTTTTGAAAATTATTTTCATTGAAAACATCCTTGGAAACATATAAATGAATACATAAAAATAATTTAAAACATTTCTTGAGGAAAATATCTTTTCATTTTCGAAAAACACTTTTCAAAAATTAGAATATTTTGAAAATAATTTTCATTTAAAATAACCTTAAAAAAATTAATCTTCAAAGAAAATAAAGGTGAAAAATTCTGTTCATTTCATACAAATTAAAATAAATATTCCTTTCACCTTTTCGGTAAAAGCCAAATGGGAATTGTTTGGAAAATGAAATGAATATTCATCTAAAAAATATTGTAAAAATTAAAAAATGGTTAAAAAATTTCTTTAATAAATCATTTTATGAATGATAAGAGAATTTTTTATTCTTTTTAGAAAACATGGTTTTAGAAGAAAAGGGTGTTTTTGACCGAAGAGAGAAATAAATTCAAATTTTCTTAAAAATGATTTCTCAATTATTTTAATTACTAATGAGTGGAAAAATTATACTATTACTTGATAATATCATGAATAAATATAAGATAATAAAAATCATGAGAATCATTGAGATTTATATCATAAGATTTCAACATTGGAGACTTATTCATAGAAAATCCCGATAAATGATGAGAATGTAACATAAAACTCTTACCACTTTAGTAACTTTGAATATAAAGCCCCATGAATTGATGAAATTATATTAAACATAAAATATCATGATAATAAATAAATTCATGATATTAAATTCCAAAGGGACTATATATACACATTATAAAATAAGATAGGTGTATAACATGAAATAAATTTCAAAGAAAGAAAACTGAGTCTAAAATCCATTACAAAGATCATATCATTACCCAAATGGTCCAAATTACTTCTTTTTTATTTTATTATGGATAATCCTCCTTTTAAGGGTTAAATGGGAACCCTTACATGACCCGTAGGCCTAAGGCACAAGTCCCAACACGACCCAAAGGAAAAACATGACCCAAAGGCCCAAAGGCATACTATTCCCAATACATGACCCATAGACACAAACCACTATAACTACCCCTCCCCAAATTCTACATCATTGATCACCAAGATCCCCACCTTGCATTGCTGATCAGCTAGCATTGCCCTATGTAAAGTTGCACGGTGCCTGATCCCAATGGTTGTTACCATACCCTCTCATTTATTATGTATATCATATATAAATACAAATACAATAATTGGAAATACAGTATTAAATAATAAAATTTCATTACACAAATAATCTTATCATGACATAATTAGTGAATTAGAAGTTTAACCCAATGAAAGGAAATTGAGTTACGAAATACCTTACCTCATGATTACTTTTCGATGAACATGATTTAAACTCATTTAAAGTGGTTATAAACATGTTAAAAAATTATTGAAGAACCATATTGGTATTTATAATATCATATATGATAATTTGATAACATCTTATCACCTATTCATTAACAATCATTTAAAATTTTCATTGTTTTGGGTGTTAATTGCCTTGTTTTCTCTTTCATTTTTCATTATGAATGTTATAATTATTATGAATATAATATAGTTTCATGATATCCAAAATAATAATCATGAAATAATTATCATATTTATACATAAGTTTTACTTTTAAAATCAATCATTAATGATGGTTATGAAAAATGAAGTATGTTATAATCATGGAGTAGGTGGGCCATATATATGCATGAGAAAAGTTTCCATTTTTCAATGATCATTATGGAAAGGCAGTAAGTAATATTTTATATTTCCTAAAATATCATAATATCAAAAATATAATATGATTTATTTAAATATAATCATATATATATCATCAATGTGGTGTGGTGATTAAAACAAAGTCACATTACTTTGCGAAGGTGTTAGTCCACATGTACAAGAACGACATTATCATCTTTTAGTGATGGAAAAAAGTAGTAAATAAACTAATATATTATATTTTGATAATGATAAATATTTCATTAATATAATAATTATATCATGTATATCATATATATTTATTAACATTATCTTTATTATTTTCCATGTAAAGTGTTAACTAAAATGAATCACATCGCTTTGCGAGGTGGTAGTCCATTGTACACACGAGTGTTGTTATCTTATCCACTATAGAATATAATTTAAAATTTTATATATGATATAATATCTCAAAAAGTAAAATAATGTTATAAATATATTATATATACTTTATATATATCATCATATCTAACCTTGAGAGGTGGAAATGGAAAAAAATGACATCATTTCGCAATATGGTAGTCCACCGTACACACAAATGATGATTTCGTAACACTTTTGATAGAATAAGAGAGAGATTTGGATTTTTATATAAAAATAATAATATCTTAGTATATTTAATATACTTAGTATTTTATATAAGTTTGTTTTAAGAATAATTTAATGAGGTGGAGGAAGAAATAAATTAAAAATGCTCTTTGAAGAACGTTTCCACTTTTTTGGGTAACTTCTTTTGGTTTGAACAAAAGGACTTACATGTATGTATTTATTGAAAACATAATTCTTCTAGGATGATAGGAGATAATTAGAGAAGTAATTTTAGTATGTATTTTCTGAACTAATGGGTTTTGAAAGCGTGAAGAGAGGTGGAGAGGGGGTGTCCTTTTATAAGTGAGGTGAGTGACACACTTTTAATTTTTGAGAATAATGAATTCATACCATGTCTTTTTTATACCAAAAGGATCCAATAATGGAATTTTTTCTATAAAATAATTTATAAGTTATAAATATAGATATAAAATATATTTTTACAAGTTTTTAGGCCATTTTATCTAATATCTTTTTTGTTTAACCCTTGATAAATCTATTTTTACCTTAACCTTGGTAATTAATTTGTTATATTTTCACTAATAATTTTGGTCAAAATTTATGTAGATATTATTAGATAAAAAAATTATACTAATTATAAATATTTAATACATTTTTCAAAATTCAAATCATATAAGTGGAAAATTTTAATTTCAAATTAATTCCGCATATGCGACGAGAAAGAAGGGTTTCGAAGAGGAAATGTCCAAATATTTTAAAAAAATTATATAAAATTGATTAAAATAAAAAAATTAGATTAATAGATATATTATTTTACTAATTGATATTTTTAACCAATTTAAAATATAAATTAAATTTATAAATAATTTAAAAGAAAATACAGTTTTTAATTAAAATTCAGTATTTTCCACCACTCATCAAAAAATTATTCTTTTCAAAAAATTGTCAAAAAATCACCCTAATATAATTTTACTTTTCAATTTAAAAAATTATGTTTATTTTTTAAAATAATTTTTATAAAATTTTCAGAAATTAAATTTAAATCAAATCCCATAGACGTGATGAAAAAGAAAGTTTTCAAGATGTTTATTTTTATCAAGCACAAGATGATTTTATATTAAATCTATGTATAATAAAAATGATTGTACGAATCTCAATTAATATTTATTGATAGATAATATATAAATTTATTTTAAAAAATTCCTCATTATAGGTTATTTTAATTAATTAAAATGGAGAAACTTTATGTACTTTAAAAAAGTTTTCAAAAAAATCCTCTTTTAAACCCAAAATTAATTTTATAATAAAATAAAATATAATGATGATTAAAATGTAATTAAGTTGATTAAATATAACTAAATAAAAATTATTTTACTATAAATAATATTGAAAACATAATGTGACTTTTAAATTATATAATTATTTCAAAAGAACCGACATTTTAACAAAAAAATGTTATTTTTCACTCTTCATTGAAAAATCAATATTTTCCTGAAAATACCAAAATTTAAACCATTTTAAATTTATATATGAAGATTTAAAAAACTATTTTAATATTATAAAATACATTTTATATATTTTCCAAAAATTAATTATAATATTTTTCATGAAAATTAATAAAAATCATTTTTGAGGAAAACATATTCTTGAAGAATAAAATGACATTTTTAAAAATTGATTGATTATTTACTAAAAATTTATAAATGATTTATATTTCATAGGATATATATATATATAATAAATTTTTTTCATACTATTCATACCCTCCAATTTAACGGTTAGGTTATAACAGTTATATATATCATATATCATTTAAACATAGTGTTGTAAGTTTAATATGCCATAGAACATTAAAATATTAGGGTTGCGTATACCATAATTCATCGAAGAGATTAAATTTATTTAAAAATAAGTATATTGTAAATTCTTTGGGATTTAAATTCTTATCTAAGTTTAGTTTTGTGTTTCATTTATATTATCAAATATAATTTTCATATTTTAAAATCTCAGGGTTTTATAATGAAGAAAGATTACAAGAGTTTATGTGAAGGTTGGTTACGAAACATGTGCTAACTATAACTTATGAAGGTGAAGGATTATTCATACATAGAGATTATTCAATGATATTTCTGGGCTATTTTTTAATTTATAATGATATTTTTATAGCATGCACATATTTATAAATGAATATTCATTAGAAGAATTATCCCACTCAAGATTTAGAATTGGTCGAAGTAATATTTTTTATTAAGATATATCATTATTATGTGAATAATGGAATTTATGATATAAATATATATAGATTATATAATTTACAAATATTTATTCAAAAAAAAGTGTTAAACTTTTGGTATAGGAGATGACTAGAGTTATTAATGGGTTATTACTACACCATTTATTATAATCTTGGAAAGGCGTACAATGTGGTTGATTCCTTGAGTAAAAAGGATTTGGAATTATTAACACTTTAAAGATAGAACCTAATCCCATGAGCAATGATCTTATTAGTTTATATTTGATAATCCTAATAAAATGAATGATATCATACATTTCTTATATTATAAGTCAATCATCATTTCAATATAATATTAAAATAATTTAGCATGATGATGTTGGGTTACTCGAGATAATTGAAATTGTAAAATATGACAATTTTCCCAAGTTCATCATTAAAAATTTGGGATTTCATAGATTTAGGAATATATTATTTTTTTAATAAGTAATTTATAGATGATTAACATAAATCTAATTTCTCTATACATCCTAGGATCAATAAGATATATAGTAACCTTTAGGAGAAATATTGTTAGCATAATATAAAGAAAAATATTATTGATTTTACTTCATGATTTATTGTGTGATAGTATGTCAAAGATAGGAAGTTGTTACCCAAATTATTGGTTCACCCATTAAAGGTACTAGTTTTGGTGTGGAACAATATCACAATGTATTTTTTCATTTTTATTAAAAGGAATACAATTAATAATAATGTTATTTTGGTGCTAGTTGATCGATTGATAATGTCAATTCATTTCATATAAAAAAGATGAGTTTGATCCATTTAATAAATTGGTAAGGAAAATATAAAGGAATTAGTGTTGCTTCATGTTTCACCTATCTTTATTATCTCTAATCATGATCAAATTTTCACCAAAAATTTTTAGAGGATACTTCAATGAGAAATATGTATAGAGCTATATCTTAGCATTTATCACCACCCTCAAAATGAAGAAAAATATAAAATGAATTTCTAGAATTTTTAATACATATTAAGTTCATTTTCACTTGATTTTTATGGAATATGGGTTAAATGAAATAACTTTTTTGTAATTTTCATATAATAATAACCATCACTAGAGTAATGAAATTACACATTATGAGGTTATATATGGGGTGAAATTTCAAACTCCATATTTCTATGATTTTTTTAGATAGTGGAAAATTTATTTTTTTAGTTTCTTATATATATAAGAGGGAAGGGGAAGGTTATCCAACAACATATCAAAGTAGATAAAATTAGGAAGAAGATCAACGCATATAAATCAAACTATGATTTATAGTTTCAAGTTGGTGATTATTTATTATTTAGGATATTATCCTAGAAAGTCATGATGAGATTTAAAATAAAGGAAAAACTTGGATCAAGGTATGTTTGATTGAATAAGGCCAATGGATTATTGATTTTATTTTCCCTAAAATATTTTCTAGGTATATGTTTTATTTATTGTTTCTCTGTTTAAAAATTATACAGAAAAACCATCACATATACTTGATATTAAAGAGGCTTAATTGGGAACTGATTTATCATACAAGTAGAAACTAGTTAATATTCTCGAACAAAAGGAGAATGTTATATAAAATAAAATAACCTGATTAGTGAATGTTAATTAGAGTAACCAAGAGTTTTATGAAACAACATGGGAACTTGATTAATAAATAAATAAGAAGTACCCAAAATTATAGTCTAAGTCTTGTATGAATTAAAATTTCAAGAATGAAATTTATTTAGATGAAGAATGTAATAAATAATAAATCTTAAAAAATAAAAAAATAAATTTTTTTATTATTATTAAAGATAAATTAAAAATTCAAGATACAAATTTTCCATCAAATTTATAGCTATTAATGGAAAATAAAAAAATATGGAAAATGTTAGTATAATATAAAACTCTTTTAGCTCAAATTATCTAATAAACATATCAACATTAATAATTAATATAAAAAATAAAAATAATATAACCAATGAAATATAAATTATGATAAAACTAAAAATGTGAATATTAAGTGTTATTAGAGGGAATGTTTATATATGAAGTTACTATGACCATCTGACATTTTCATTATTAGGTACGATGATTATTTATATTGTAGTAGTTACAATATAAAAATTGGAATTAAAATATATTATGAGTGTAATTTCATATGTTAATTTGTGAAAAAGGAGAATAAATATATTCAACTAGTAAAAACATACTTTATAAATAATATTTATTAGAGTTTGGTAACATTGTAACATTATGAGGGCTTTCTTTAGACTATGTTCAAATTAAACTTCAACAACCAAGTTTTAAATAGAATTGTCTATGAGAGAAGTTCATGTTAGTTTAAATAATATTGAAACAAATTTTGGTCAAACTATACAATTAAATCACCACCATTTCACACATTTCCATTATTTATTATATTGGTTTCATTATACGCTATGTATATGGGGTTTAAAGAGGTATAAATATATAAATTCTTCAATTAAAAATGGTCTTTATCCCGATAATCATTTTTTATTAAATATACCATCCTCATTTAAAAAGAAAAATTTCACATAATGTTCAGTTGAACTTTATAAAATATTTTATATTTTTGGAATCAATATGTTAATATTAAGTAAGGTGTGTAATTTTGCAATTGTTTTGTAAAAATATAATAAAAATGTTGAAACATGTTAAGATATAGTAAATAAAAAATCATTCATATGGATAAAAGACTAAAAATAATTATTTTAGTGATTTTGGACTAATTATGACACTAAAAATTATATTGGGGCATTAAAGGAGGTAATGGGAAACTTTTGGGTGGAGTGGAGTATTTAAGATAAAATAAAAACTAAAAATTAAATACTTTTTTCCCTGAGATTTCCTTCAAAACACCTATAAATACCCACCCCTATTATCCAATATAAATAAATAAAATTATTTTTTTATTTATAAATATAATAATGAGTCTCTATAATATCCTTTTATTAAATCTTGAAGAGTTTTTTTTGTTGTAAGTTTCAGTTTTAAGGAAAGAAACTTAGGTGAGGCAATGGTTCCTAAACCCCTTCCTTATTTTTCCAAATAGAATAATTTAATCTTCATATTTTTCAAAATCCCACATCATATTCTTCCATGACTAAAAGTTTTTAGTATTATAATTCTTTTTATATTATACACAAGATATATTATCCAATCCCTCTCATTATACCCTTTTTACAAGACATTAATATGCCAAAGTAAGGGTACCTGTTCATCTCTTGTTTATTTCATATTATGACTATTTAATTATAAACTCTTTTAAAATTATATTTTTTATGTTGGTATGATTATATTTTTTATATATAATCCCCCCATTGAAATATTTTATTGATATATTATTCATTCACACTCATTATAACCTTTCTATAAGACCTTAGTATACCAAAATTATTCCATGATTAGAGATTCAATACCCAAATTTTAGTGTTACTCAACCTATATAGTTAACCTTATAAGGACCACATGGCATGTGTATTCTCCACCCAAGCCTTGATTGAATCATGTACTTAAATTATCCTTCAATAGTGATACAGTTTAATGATACAATGAAATTCATTTCATATAATTATTTTTTTATAAACACTATGGTAGAGTTTACCTTTAACATATATATATCCTATACTGCGTATTCATATTATTTAAATATACTAATTGATGTTATTCAACTTAAAACCATTATCAACATTTTAAATGGATTTACTAAATTTTAAACCATATCTATTACTTGTGGGGTAACCTTCAATGTGGATATTCATTTTGAATAATTTATGTTTATACTCTCATGAATGTCTTCATTTATAAGTTATGCATTATATATTAGAGATATTGATTATCCAATAAAAACATATATTTTAATTACATTTTAATGGTATTAAATGTTCATTTTTGATCTTATGGGCCTGAGTTAGTGCATTTTCATTATGAACATCCATTCTCATCATTTGTGCACTTCATGCCTAATATACACCAATTTAGGCCCAATGAGTCATCTGATTCTAAGGAATGTAATTATCAATTTTTTTAAATTTATATTTTGGGAACTTTATCTACACTTAAATGTGAACATTTTTCATTCAGGGATCAATGGAGAATTCATGGAAGAAGATGGGGATATTTTGTGATGAAAGGAAGCAATTCTAGAGAAGGCAAATTGGACACTAGCCCACTGATGAGACTGTGGGTCCCAACATACAGGCCTAATGAATCCCAAATTTTGTGGGATGCTAGAATATATTCATAGGAACAAATAACTCTGCATTAGACAATTCTAATTCGGCCTCTATGGTGGTCATTAAAGCTGCCCAAGTTAGAGATACAATTCTGGGCCAGATTCTGAGGCCCAGAAAAACAGTCCACTACCTTTATCATATCTCGGAATCGGTAACTCCAAATGGGCCCAAATTTTACAGGCGGTTAGAAGACATCCGGAGATCCATTTTATTCTTCTATTACCCACTCTGATTCGGCCGTCTAGAAGGTCTTCCAGACGCGTATGTTTGGTGAAGGAAAGCTGGCTGCCACCTCGGGTCAAATGTGGAAAAGTTCAAATTCCACAAGCTTTCCACCACCTATGGCCTACCAAAATTAATTGAGATGCTTTTTACTATTTGAGGATCGACCCAAGGCTCCCAAAATGCATATTTAAGTCAGTGGTGGTGAAGTAGTTTGGAATCTTGGATGCTTTGTTCAATTGTAATGTTATGCTGCATTTTTGTTGCCTCAAATTTGTCTTTCACATGTAAGTTGTTCAATTCACTTTAGTTTCTTAATAAAAGTTCTTCTTCTACTCTTATTCTGTTGTTATTTATATCACTTTGATACCTTTGGATCAAGGTATGAATTTATTCACACCAACCCTTGTGAAATTATTCACACAACGGTGGAGTGATCATTTTATTTTTGTTGTTTTCTTTACTTCTCCATTTCCTCCCTCTTGAGTCTACTTTCCGCTTCCATTGAAACCATGGGATCAATGGAGGGACAACCCACTTATGGGTTGATCCAAGGGAGTAGCAAGGGGATGTATTAGATGTTATTTATCACCTAATTAATGTATAATCACTTCTTTAATTGGGATTTTTATTTGATGATTTTTAAACTCCATCGTCCTTGTTGAATTTAAGGCCACACACTTCAAGTTCTAATACGATCCTTTACCTTGAAGTGCCAAAAACTTTGATCCTTCAAGTGTATAGGTGATTAGTATTAAAGGGTGTAGGCATTAAACTAGTAAGTGATGATGTTGTTTTATCTCCTTAAATGAACCCATCTCAAATTTAATAAATTGAAATCATTAAAAAGGAAATACGTCCAATCCACCCCGAGCGATAACCTAGGATCAACTCATTATTTTAAATTGAATTCACTTAAATCAATTAGATATCTTTAAAACACATCCAAAATCAATCCAAGTTGGCCACTTCATATCCAAAAACAGTCCATAGAATGTACGTGTCTATAGGTTTCTTCTTAGGTCTCTGTGGATTCGATAACCCAAGCTAAACTACAAGGACCGTCTTACCTTATTCTCTTGGGTAAATTTGAACGAGAACCAAATTTTGGAGCCATTGCCGGGGACCCAAGTAAGTCATCTAAACACCCATTCTATTCTCCCCCATTTCTTCTTTTCTCATTAAAATTCTCTTATCTTGTCCCTTTCTCGTTTTTTTTTCTTTTGGTGCATGTCCGCCTACACCCGCGATCAATCAAACCGTCTAGTTAGGGTGGATAGTCCTGGGGTTGGGGAGTCAAGTACACCAAGGGAACTCATTCCATTAGATCATAATATTTCTAATAATCTAGAGTCCAAAGTTGATCCAATTTCAATGGAAGGTCTTCAAAGAAACCAACTCATAAACCCGGATGGGAACCAAAATGGAAACCCAAATGAGGCAGCCCCAAACTTGGGGAATTCAATTGATCAAACCATGAATGACTACCTCACACCTTCCTGGACCAATGCCCCCTCATGAATTAGACACAATTCCCAAGGAGATTCCAACTATATCTTTAAACCCCATGTCCTAAACCACCTTCCCACATTCCATGGAATGGAGTCCGAGATGCCATACCTACACATTAAGGGGTTCAATGACTTTGTAGAAACCATGTGTCCCCAACATCAACTAGAATCTTCTAAGATGAGGCTATTTCCTTTTTCTTTAAAGGATCGAGCTAAAAATTGGCTAAACAATTAGAGACCATCATCCTTAAACTCTTGAGACCAACTACAAAGAGAATTTTACAAAAAATACTTTCCCGACCACAAAACAATTGCACTTAAAAAGAGTATCCAAAACTTTTTTGAAAAAGAGGGAGAGTCATTATATGAAACATGGGAGAGGTTCAAAGACACTCTAAACATGGTTCCACACCATGGTTTTTCTATTCCTGAACAAGTGAGAATTTTCTATGAAGGGTTGGGTCTGGGGAACAAACAATTCATTGACATGATGTGTAATGGAACCTTTAAAAACAAACCCCCAAATGATGCTTACGAGTATCTAGAAAGCCTTTCTGAACAAAAACAAACATGGAGAACTTCACCTTATTCTGAAAAGCCACAAAGAACTACTAGAATTCATACACTTAGAGAAGAGGAAAGCCTTAGGGCTAAACTCGCAGCACTCTCTAGGAAGGTTGAAGAGATAGACCTTAGGAAAGTCCATGAAATCCAAACTGTTGACCCTGTTTGCACAATTTGTGAAAAACATGACCATAAGACAGACAACTGCCCAACCATTCCATACATCAAGGATGTTATCTTAGGAGGACCCCCAGCGGAAGTAAATTCTATGAACTTTCAAAAGCCTCAATACCAAAACACCTTCAACCCAAGGTATAACGACCACCCAGGATTCCGCTGGAAAAATAACCAACAACCTAGCCAACCACAGGGACAAAATCCTTACCCCCATCAGAACTACCAAACCCATAACCAGTTCCAAACCCAACCTATCAAATACCAACAGCCACCGGTCCATTTTCAACAAACCATCCCACCTCCAAAATATCCCCCTGGGATAAACCAACCTACTCAAGCACCCACCCAAACAGTTCCACAAAGCCTACTAGAACAACTATTCAATCAAATGGTGAGGATGAAATCAGATGTCTCTTCCCTAAAACAATAACTTCAAACCATCAAAACTAGAAAGGAACCCATGCGTACTCAGGCGGTTCCATCCTCAACTTCAAGGGGAGAGTCAAGTTGTGCTCAAACAACTCATGAACAACTAAAGGCTGTGACTGTTTTAAGAAGTGGGAAATCAATTGAGAAACCTGAAAAACTAATTCAGAACCCACATGAAGATTCAAACTTGGATGAAAATTCAAATGAACCACAAGATCAAACTGAGGAAACTGATAACATTGTCAAGGAAACAACTCTTCAACAAACAAAACCCACAACCTGCACCATTTCCTCAATGCATGAGGGGGAAACCCAAGCCTGAACTGAATGAAACATTGAGGGAAATATTTTCACAAGTCAAGTTGAACATACCCTTCTCGATACAATCCAAACCATACCTGCCTACTCAAAGTACCTTAAGGACTTGTGCACTTTTAAAATAAAATTTTCACATAAAAACCAAGTCCTTTTGGCTGCTAATGTGAGTACCACCATTCAAGGGACCATTCCTCCTAAGTTGAAAGACCCAGGTTGCCCTTACATCAATGTTGAACTAGGAGAAAGTAAAGTTGTCAAGGCCTTGTGTGACCTAGGTGCTAGTGTCAATCTCATCCCTTATGCTGTGTACTGCCAGTTAGGACTAGAAGAGCTCCAACCCACATCTGTCACACTTCAGCTTGCTGATCGTAGCATTAAGGTTCCAAAGGGGATTTTAAAGGACCTTCTAGTAAAGGTTGAAAACTTCATCTACCCGGCTGATTTCATTGTCCTTGACAACCATCCAAACTTAGGAAATAAGGAACAAACCCCAATCATACTTGGTCGTCCTTTCCTTGCAACAATCAACTCTGTTATCCGATTCCGAAATGGGAACATGACCATAACCTTTGGGAACATGAGTCTAGACTTGAACATCTATAATGCAAGCTCACAAATAGGGGATGATGAGGACATTCATGAAGTAAAAATGATAGGAAGCATTGATAATGAATCCATGGAACATCAAGGAATATTTGATGAATTTTTAAGTCAGGATGAGATTGATTTCCTTTTTTCATATGAAGGAAGTTTATCTCCTTGGCTTGAATCATTTTCAAATTGCTCTTATGATGAAGTCTTAGGTCCAAAAATCAGTGAAACCTTTCAAGAAACCACTTTCATGGAGACCACTCCAATTTCCTTCCCTAAATCTGATCAAACCAATCTAGTAGCTGAAACTTATACATGTGGGGAATCAATCCTATCTGAAACTCTAAAAAATGAAATTGTTCTTGATCCAATGTCCCAATCTTCTGCTGAAATTCTGAACCAACCTGATCTTGAATTGAAGGAACTTCCTGCTGCACTAAAGTATGCCTTCCTAGGGGAAAATCAAACACATCCTATTGTCATTTCTTCTTCTCTTGAATCCAATCATGAGAGGATGCTTCTAGATGACCTTAGGAAGCATAAGAAAGCCATTGGTTGGACCCTATCTGATATTCTTAGGATTAGCCCACTTATCGGGACTCATAGGATTGTTCTGGAATCTGATTCAAATCCATGTCGCCAACCTCAACAATGACTCAATCCTAATCTCACGGAGGTAGTAAGGAAAGAACTTCTGAAACTGTTAAAAGATGGTATCATCTATCCCATAGCTGAGAGTGAGTGGGTGAGCCCAATTCAAGGGTTTCCAAAAAAGGCTGGAATCACAGTGATAACAAATGAGGATGGAGAGATTCTTCCAACCAGGGTGAGTAGTGGATGGAGGGTCTGTATTGACTATAGGAAGCTAAACTCATTCACTAAGAAGGATCATTTCCCCTTACCATTCATTGACCAAGTCCTTGAGAGAGTGGCAGGTCATGCCTTCTACTGTTTCTTAGATGGGTACTCAGGGTACAATTAAATTGAGGTCTCCCTAGAGGATCAAGGGAAGACTACATTCACATGTCCTTTCAGAACCTTTGCTTTCAAATGCATGCCCTTCGGGTTATGCAATGCCCCTGGAACCTTCCAACGGTGTATGATGGGAATCTTTTCAGACATGGTAGGGGATTTTCTTGAGGTCTTCATGGATGTATTCTATGTGTTTGGGGATACTTTTGAGGGATGTCTGCAGAATGTAGAGAGAGTCCTGTCAAGATGTGAAGAAAAGAATCTGGTCCTAAACTGGGAAAAATGCCATTTCATGGTTAAAGAGGGACTTGTTCTAGGCCATCTGGTCTCGAGTAGGGGTATTGAAGTTGATAAAGAAAAGGTTGACATAATTCTTCACCTTCCATCACCCAAAACTGTCAAGGAAGTGAGGTCTTTCTTAGGAAATGCTGGTTTCTATAGAAGATTCATCAAGGACTTTAGTTCAATATCTCGTCCCCTTTGTGCTCTCCTAGTTAAGGATGATCCTTTTGTTTGGACTGAAAGCTGTGAGGGTTCATTCTCAACCCTCAAATCCTCTCTCACCTCTCCTCCCATTATGAAATCTCCAAATTGGAACCTTCCTTTTGAACTTATGTGTGATGCCAGTGACTTTGCTGTTGGAGCTGTGTTAGGACAACGTTGTGATAAAACTCCTTATGTCATTACTTATGCAAGAAAATCCTTACATGATGCCCAAATAAACTACACCACTACTTAAAACAAGTTACTTGTTATTGTGTTTGCCTTAGAGAAGTTTAGGTCCTACCTCTTAGGATCCCCCATCACTGTATTCACTAACCATTCTGCAATGAAATACCTCTTCCAAAAACAAGATGCCAAGGCTAGACTGATTAGGTGGGTCCTTCCCTTACATGAATTTGACCTCACAATCAAGGATAAAAAGGGTGTTGAAAATGTTGTAGATGATCACCTCTCTAGGATGGAATTCAAAGACAACTCAAATCACCTTTCTGTATCTAATTCGTTTCCTGATGAACACCTATACT
Source organism: Viscum album (assembly GCA_963277665.1). Classification (NCBI taxonomy): domain Eukaryota; kingdom Viridiplantae; phylum Streptophyta; class Magnoliopsida; order Santalales; family Viscaceae; genus Viscum; species Viscum album. The sequence continues at coordinate 1,999,419,803 of OY728150.1, read as the reverse complement.
CTGTGAGTGACTGCCATTGGTTTGATGACATAGCAAATTTCTTAGTGACAGGAGTCATTCCAAAATTCTTAGGGACTCAAGCTCGAAGGAAATTTCTTTCTGATGTTAGACACTATGCGTTTGATGATCCATACCTCTATATGTTCTGCCCTGACCAAGTCATTAGGAGGTGTGTTCCAGAATATGAACAAGAGTCCATCCTTAAATTCTGTCACAATGAGGCATGTGGAGGTCACTTTTCCTCTAAGAAAACATCTGCTAAGATTCTTCAATGTGGTCTTTTCTGGACCACCCTCTCAAGGGACTCCTACACATTTTGTCAAAGTCGTCCTAGGTGTCAACAAGTAGGGTCCATCACAAAAAGGAATCAAATACCACTCACTCCCATCTTAGTGGTTGAAATACTTGACTGTTGGGGAATTGACTTCATGGGTCCCTTCCCAAACTCTCGGGGATACCTCTACATACTCTTAGCTGTTGATTATGTCTCAAAATGGGTTGAGGCCATTCCCACTAAGTCCAATGATCATCAAGTTGTGATTCAATTTCTAAAATAGAAAATATTTTCAAGATTTGGAATTCCTAGGGCTATAATCAGTGATCGAGGAACCCATTTCTGCAACCGCCCATTCGCTTCACTCATGTCTAAGTATGGTATTTCTCATAAAGTGTCTACTGCATACCATCCTCAAACCAATGGTCAAGCTGAGTTAGCGAATAGGGAGATTAAGCAAATTCTTGAAAAAACTATCAACCCCTCTAGGAAAGATTGGTCTGAGAAACTCTTAGATGCTCTTTGGGCCTATAGAACTGCATATAAAACCATTTTAGTAATGTCCCCATATAGGTTGGTTTATGGTAAAGCATTCCATTTTCCAGTGGAGATTGAACATAGGGCGTTTTGGGCAATTTAAAAAATGGATTATGACCTCTCATTGGTCGGAACAAAAAGGAAATTTGATCTCAATGAACTGGAGGAATTAAGGATGGAGGCTTATGAAAATTCAAGGATCAATAAAGCTAGAGTTCAAGCCTACCAATCTAGGAATATCAAGGTAAAACATTTTGAACTGGGAAAACTTGTGCTCTTATATAGTTCAAAACTTCATTTACACCCGGGAAAGTTAAGGTCTAGATGGTCAGGTCCTTTCATAGTGCATCATGTATACCCCCATGGGGCAGTAGAGATTCAAGATCCCACAAGTGGTCACATTTTCAAGGTCAATGGTCAAAGGTTAAAAACATTCATTGAATCATTCAATAAACAGGAAATAGATGCTGAGTTAATTGATCCAATCTATGAACTAGGAAAAAATTGATAAATTTGGGATCTATGTCGGGCTAACGACGTTAAACAAAGCACTGCACGGGAGGCAACCCGTGGTTTTTATGTTTCTAATCTTTCTGAATCATCATTATTTTTCAAATAAGATTACATAATCATTTTTATATTTAAAAATAAAAAATAGACTTTTGACCTGTTCTTCTATTATGAGTATGGATGGGTACGAAAGAGGAGCACCATATTCATCCGTGTCATGTGGTGTGATCCTTGAGTAATACCTTATCCAGAAATTTAAAAAGAAGACAATGTATCATCAGTTTATTTTGTTTTATTTTTATTATTTTATAGGTTAAGATAAAAATAAAAAATAAAAATATAATAATAATAAAAAAAAGTCCACGCCATAGGCCGTGGGGAAAACCCCGTCACAACCGGCGAAGCCTCGAACCCAGGACCGAAGGGAGACAGGGGCGCGCGCTTACCACTGACCTGCAGCTTCTTGTGCTTCCTTATTCTATAATTTTTATATATATTCTTATATTTTAATTCTTTTATTATATATATATATATATATATTGTTTGTTTTTGTTTGTTTTGTTTGTTTTGTTTTTCCTTTTTCCACTAGGGAACTTTGCAAGCGACATGGATATCAAAGGAATAAATTCGAGCGACAAGAAATTCAAACTTCAACCACCAGGTGAATTCATTACATGATCCTCATATTTCAATTTCCTAATTGAACTCCCTTTTTTATTCCTCTACCCCATTCTAAATTTTGTTTTTATAAAACTAGGGACAGTTTCATTCTAAGTTGGGGGGTGTGGAAACAAAATGTTTGTTTAAAAAAAAACAATGATAACAAAAAGAAGTAAAATTCCTTTATCATTCATATAATAACATCTTTGCTCACATAAAAACTACATATCAAATAATTATTATTTCCTTTACTCTTAATTTAATTCATGATTAAGTTTAAAAGCATTGATTTTGGAAGTTTGGTTGTCCAATGAAAATTTTCATCATTTTTATTTTCATCCATTAAATCGAAATGCCACAATGAACGTCCTTTAGAATGTGGGGTAATAATTTGAATTTTTTGGGTCCCATAATAAATAACATAGGCTAGTTTGATTTTTATGAATAATATGAGTATTCAAAAAAATAAAAATAAAAATAAAAAAAAAACAACAAAAAAAAAATTGCGTGTAGAGCAATAGATTGATAAAATGCGAGGCTTTCGGCACTTGAGGATCGTGACTCCAGAGTTTTCTAGCCCTGAGTTTTTCAATATATCTCTATTTATGGTAATATGACTTTGTTTTTTATTAAGTTAACTCGAGACGATGCCCGAGTATGTGGGCTTCACTTGGTTCCCTAAGGCCTTTGAGTCTGGGAGTCATCGGCAAAGTCTTGCTACATGGGTTAATTTGATTGACTGCAATCTCAATTACTATGACAATATTTCAAAAAAAAAAATATATAAAAAAAAAGAATGAAGAATACTCATATTAGGATTAAATGTGATTCCTCCTAGCACTTCCATGATTTCCCCCTTGAATGAAAATGAACCCCCATATCTATTGTGATACACAACACATCATTACACCTAATTGAGTCGGATGAAGTATGATGATGGATTTGATCAAAGGAATGGGCTTGGGATTGGGATCTGCTTTTAAATTCATCTTGTTTTAAATTATCTTGATAGGTTATAAAAATATATTTGTGTGCATTTTACATTGTGAGCACTGTTTGTTATAATGTGTTTGAAGAAAGGAATTCAAATAAAATCATTGAATTATTTGCTCGGGACTAGCAAATCTCAAGTTGGGGGGTGTGATTATCCAATAAAAACATATATTTTAATTACATTTTAATGGTATTAAATGTTCATTTTTGATCTTATGGGCCAGAGTTAGTGCATTTTCATTATGAACATCCATTCTCATCATTTGTGCACTTCATGCCTAATATACACCAATTTAGGCCCAATGAGTCATCTGATTTTAAGGAATGTAATTATCAATTTTTTTAAATTGATATTTTGGGAACTTTATCTACACTTAAATTTGAACATTTTTCATTCAGGGATCAATGGAGAATTCATGGAAGAAGATGGGGATATTTTGTGATAAAAGGAAGCAATTCTAGAGAAGGCAGATTTGACACTAGCCCACTGATGAGACTGTGGGGCCCAACATACAGGCTCAATGAATCCCAAATTTTTTGGGATGCTATAATACATTCATAGTAACAAATAACTCTTCATTAGACAATTCTAATTCGGCCTCTATGGTGGTCATTAAAGCTGCACAAGTTAGAGATACAATTTTGGGCCAGATTCTGCGGCCCAGAAAAACAGTCCACTACTTTTATCATATCTCGGAATCCGTAACTCCAAATGGGCCCAAATTTTGTAGTCCGTTAGAAGACTTCCGAAGATCCATTTTCTTCTTCTATGGACCACTCTGATTCGGCCTTCTAGAAGGCCTTCCAGACGAGTCTGTTTGGTGAAGGAAAGCTGGCTGCCACCTCGGGTCAAATGTGGAAAAGTTCAAATTCCACAAGCTTTCCACCACCTATGGCCTACCAAAATTATTTGAGATACTTTTTACTATTTTAGGCTCGACCCAAGGCTCCCAAAATGACTATTTAAGGTAGTGGTGGTGAAGTAGTTTGGAATCTTGGATGCTTTGTTCAATTGTAATGTTATGTTGCATTTTTGATGCCTCAAATTTGTCTTTCACATGTAAGTTGTTCAATTCACTTTAGTTTCTTAATAAAAGTTCTTCTTCTACTCTTATTTTGTTGTTCTTTATATCACTTTGATACCGTTTGATCAAGGTGTGAATTGATTCACACCAACCCTTGTGAAATTATTCACACAACGGTGGAGTGATCATTTTATTTTTGTTGTTTTCTTTACTTCTCCATTTCCTCCCTCATGAGTCTACTTTCCGCTTCCATTGAAACCATGGGATCAATGGAGGGCTAACCCACTTATGGGTTGATCCAAGGGAGTAGCAAGGGGATGGATTGGTTGTTATTTATCACCTAATTAATGTATAATCACTTCTTTAATTGGGATTTTTATTTGATGATTTTTAAACTCCATCGTCCTTGTTGAATTTAAGGCCACACACTTCAAGTACTGATACGATACTTTACCTTGAAGTGCTCAAAACTTTTATCCTTCAAGTGTATAGGTGATTAGTATTAAAGGGTGTAGGAATTAAACCAGTAAGTAATGATGTTGTTTTATCTCCTTAAATGAACCCATCTCAAATTTAAGAAATTGAAATCATTAAAAAGGAAATACGTCCAATCCACCCCGAGCGATAACCTAGGATCAACTCATTATTTTAAATTGAATTCACTTAAATCAATTAGATATCTTTAAAACACATCCAAAATCAATCCAATTTGGCCACTTCATAGCCAAAAACAGTCCATAGAATGTACGTGTCTATAGGTTTCTTCTTAGGTCTCTGTGGATTCGATAACCCAAGCTAAACTACAAGGACCGTCTTACCTTATTCTCTTGGGTAAATTTGAGCGAGAACCAAATTTTGGCACCGTTGCTGGGGACCCAAGTAAGTCATCTAAACACCCATTCTATTCTCCCCCATTTCTTCTTTTCTCATCAAAATTCTCTTATCTTGTCCCTTTCGCGTTTTTTTTCTTTTGGCGCATGTCCGCCTACACCCGCGATCAATCAAACCGTCTAGTTAGGGTGGATAGTCCTGGGGTTGGGGAGTCAAGTACACCAAGGGAACTCATTCCATTAGATCATAATCTTCCTAATACTCTAGAGTCCAAAGTTGATCCAATTTCAATGGAAGGTCTTCAAAGAAACCAACTCATAAACCCGGGTGGGAACCAAAATGGAAACCCAAATGAGGCAGCCCCAAACTTGGGGAATGCAATTTATCAAACCATGAATGACTACCTCACACCTTACTGGACCAATGCCCCCTCATTCATTATACACAATTCCCTAGGATATTCCAACTACATCTTTAAACCCCATGTCCTAAACCACCTTCCCATATTCCATGGAATGGAGTCCGAGATGCCATACCTGCACATTAAGGAGTTCAATGACATTGTAGAAACCATGTGTCCCCCACATAAACTAGAATATGCTAAGATGAGGCTATTTCCTTTTTCTTTAAAAGATCGAGCTAAAAATTGGCTAAACAATTAGAGACCATCATCCATAAACTCTTGGGACCAACTACAAAGAGAATTCTACAAAAAATACTTTCCCCACCACAAAACAATTGCACTTAAAAAGAGTATCCAAAACTTTTTTGAAAAAGAGGGAGAGTCATTCTATGAAACATGGGAGAGGTTCAAAGACACTCTAAACATGGTTCCACACCATGGTTTTTCTATTCCTGAACAAGTGAGAATTTTCTATGAAGGGTTGGGTCTGGGGAACAAACAATTCATTGACATGATGTGTAATGTAACCTTTAAAAACAAAGCCCCAAATGATGCTTATGAGTATCTAGAAAGCCTTTCTGAACAAAAACAAACATGGGGAACTTCACCTTATTCTGAGAAGCCACAAAGAACTACTGGAATTCATACACTTAGAGAAGAGGAAAGCCTTAGGGCTAAACTCGCAGCACTCTCTAGGAAGGTTGAAGAGATAGACCTTAGGAAAGTCCATGAAATCCAAACTGTTGACCCTGTTTGCACAATTTGTGACAAACATGACCATAAGACAGACAACTACCCAACCATTCCATCCATCAAGGATGTTCTCTTAGGAGGACCCCCAGCAGAAGTAAATGCTATGAACTTTAAAAAGCCTCAATACCAAAACACCTTCAACCCAAGGTATAACGACCACCTAGGATTCCACTGGAAAGATAACCAACAACCTAGCCAACCACAGGGACAAAATCCTTACCCCATCAGAACTACCAAACCCATAACCAGTTCCAAACCCAACCTATCCAATACCAACAGCCACCGGTCCATTTTCAACAAACCATCCCACCTCCAAAATACCCCCCTGGGATAAACCAACCTACTCAAGCACCCACCCAAACTGTTCCACAAATCCTACTAGAACAACTGTGAAAACAAATGGAGAGGATGAACTCAGAAGTCTCTTCCCTAAAACAATAACTTCAAACTCTCAAAACTGGAAAGGCACCCATGCCTACTCAGGCGGTGCCATCCTCAACTTCAAGGGGAGATTCAAGTTATGCTCAAACAACTCATGAACAACTAAAGGCTGTGACTGTTTTAAGAAGTGGGAAATCAATTGAGAAACCTGAAAAACTAATTCAGAACTCACATGAAGATTCAAACTTGGATGAAAATTCAAATGAACCACAAGATCAAACTGAGGAAACTGATAACATTGTCAAGGAAACAACTCTTCAACAAACAACCCCACAACCTGCACCATTTCCTCAACGCATGAGGGGGAAACCCAATCCTGAACTGAATGAAACATTGAGGGAAATATTTTCACAAGTCAAGTTGAACATACCCCTTCTCGATGCAATCCAAACCATACCTGCCTACTCAAAGAACCTTAAGGACTTGTGCACTTTTAAAAGAAAATTTTCACATAAAAACCAAGTCCTTTTGGCTGCTAATGTGAGTACCACCATTCAAGGGACCATTCCTCCTAAGTTGAAAGACCCAGGTTTCCCTTACATCAATGTTGAACTAGGAGAAAGTAAAGTTGTCAAGGCCTTGTGTGACCTAGGTGCTAGTGTCAATCTCATCCCTTATGCTGTGTACTTCCAGTTAGGACTAGAAGATCTCCAACCCACATCTGTCACACTTCAGCTTGCTGATCGTAGAATTAGGGTTCCAAAGGGGATTTTAAAGGACGTTCTGGTAAAGGTTGAAAACTTCATCTATCCTGCTGATTTCATTTTCCTTGACAACCATCCAAACTTAGGAAATAAGGAACAAACCCCAATCATCCTTGGTCGTCCTTTCCTTGCAACAATCAACTCTGTTATCCGAGTCTGAAATGGGAACATGACCATCACCTTTGGGAACATGAGTCTAGACTTGAACATCTATAATGCAAGCTCACAAATAGGGGATGATGAGTACATTCATGAAGTAAACATGATAGGAAGCATTGATAATGAATCCATGGAACATCAAGGAATATTTGATGAATTTTTAAGTCAGGATGAGATTGATTTCCTTTTTTCATATGAAGGAAGTTTATCTCCTTGGCTTGAATCATTTTCAAATTGCTCTTATGATGAAGTCTTAGGTCCAACAATCAGTGAAACCTTTCAAGAAACCACTTTCATGGAGACCACTCCAATTTCCTTCCCTAAATCTGATCAAGCCAATCTAGTAGCTGAAACTTCTACATGTGGGGAATCAATCCTATCTGAAACTCTAAAAAATGAAATTGATCTTGATCCAATGTCCCAATCTTCTGCTGAAATTCTGAACCAACCTGATCTTGAATTGAAGGAACTTCCTGCTGCACTAAAGTATGCCTTCCTAGGGGAAAATCAAACACATCCTATTGTAATTTCTTCTTCTCTTGAAGCCAATCATGAGAGGATGCTTCTAGATGTCCTTAGGAAGCATAAGAAAGCCATTGGTTGGACCCTATCTGATATTCCTGGGATTAGCCCACTTATCGGGACTCATAAGATTGTTCTGGAATCTGATTCAAGGCCATGTCGTCAACCTCAACGACGACTCAATCCTAATCTCATGGAGGTAGTAAGGAAAGAACTTCTGAAACTGTTAAAAGCTGGTATCATCTATCCCATAGCTGAGAGTGAGTGGGTGATCCCAATTCAAGTGGTTCCAAAAAAGGATGGAATCACAGTGATAACAAATGAGGATGGAGAGATTCTTCCAACAAGGGTGAGTAGTGGATGGAGGGTCTGTATTGACTATAGGAAGCTAAACTCATTCACCAAGAAGGATCATTTCCCCTTACCATTCATTGACCAAGTCCTTGAGAGAGTGGAAGGTCATGCCTTCTACTATTTCTTAGATGGGTACTCAGGGTACAATCAAATTGAGGTCTCCCTAGAGGATCAAGGGAAGACTACATTCACATGTCCTTTCGGAACCTTTTCTTTCAAACGCATGCCCTTCGGGTTATGCAATGCCCCTGGAACCTTCCAACGGTGTATGCTGGGAATCTTCTCAGACATGGTAGGGGGTTTTCTTGAGGTCTTCATGGATGACTTCTCTGTGTTTGGGGATACTTTTGAGGGATGTCTGCAGAATGTAGAGAGCGTCCTGTCAAGATGTGAAGAAAAGAATCTGGTCCTAAACTGGGAAAAATTCCATTTCATGGTTAAAGAGGGACTTGTTCTAGGCCATCTGGTCTTGAGTAGGGGGATTGAAGTTGATAAAGAAAAGGTTGAAATCATTCGTCACCTTCCATCACCCAAAACTGTCAAGGAAGTGAGGTCTTTCTTAGGACATGCTTTTTCTATAGAAGATTCATCAAGGACTTTAGTTCAATATCTCGTCACCTTTGTGCTCTCCTAGTAAAAGAAGCTCCTTTTGTTTGGACCGAAAGCTATGAGGGTTCATTCTCAACCCTCAAATCCTCTCTCACCTCTCCTCCCATTATGAAATCTCCAAATTGGAACCTTCCTTTTGAACTTATATGTGATGCCAGTGACTTTGCTGTTGGAGCTGTGTTAGGACAACATTGTGATAAAACTCCTTATGTCATTGCTTATGCAAGCAAATCCTTAAATGATGCCCAAATAAACTACACCACTACTGAAAAGGAGTTACTTTCTATTGTGTTTGCCTTAGAGAAGTTTAGGTCCTACCTCTTAGGATCCCCCATCAATGTGTTCACTGACCATTCTGCATTGAAATACCTCTTCCAAAAACAAGATGCCAAGGCTAGACTGATTAGGTGGGTCCTTCTCTTACAAGAATTTGACCTCACAATCAAGGATAAAAAGGGTGTTGAAAATGTTGCAGCTGATCACCTCTCTAGGATGGAATTAAAAGACAACTCAAATCACCTTTCTGTATCTGATTCGTTTCCTGATGAACACCTATACTCTGTGAGTGACTGCCCTTGGTATGCTGACATAGAAAATTTCTTAGTGACAGGAGTCATTCCAAAATTCTTAGGGACTCAAGCTCGAAGGAAATTTCTTTCTGATGTTAGACACTATGAATTTGATGATCCATACCTCTATATGTTCTGGCCAGACCAAGTCATTAGGAGGTGTGTTCCAGAATCTGAACAAGAGTCCATCCTTAAATTCTGTCACAATAAGGCATGTGGAGGTTACTTTTCCTCTAAGAAAACATCTTCTAAGATTCTTCAATGTGGTCTTTTCTGGCCCACCCTCTCAAGGGACTCCTACACATTTTGTCAAAGCTGTCCTAGGTGTCAACAAGTAGGGTCCATCACAAAAAGGAATCAAATGCCACTCACTCCCATCTTAGTGGTTGAAATATTTGACTGTTGGGGAATTGACTTCATGGGTCCCTTACTAAACTCTCGGGGATACCTTTACACACTCTTAGCTGTTGATTATGTCTCAAAATGGGTTGAGGACATTCCCACTAAGTCCAATGATCATAAAGTTGTGATTCGATTTCTAAAATAGAACATATTTTCAAGATTTGGAATTCCCAGGGCTATAATCAGTGACCGAGGAACCCATTTCTGCAACCGACCATTCGCTTCACTCATGTCTAAGTATGGTATTTCTCATAAAGTGTCCACTGCATACCATCCTCAAACCAATGGTCAAGCTTAGTTAGCGAATAGGGAGATTAAGCAAATTCTTGAAAAAACTGTCAACCCCTCTAGGAAAGATTGGTCTGAGAAACTCTTAGATGCTCTTTGGGCCTATAGAACTGCATATAAAACCATTTTAGGAATGTCCCCATATAGGTTGGTTTATGGTAAAGCATGCCATTTGCCAGTGGAGATTGAACATAAGGCCTTTTGGGCAATTAAGAAAATGGATTATGACCTCTCATTGGCCGGAACAAAAAGGAAATTTGATCTCAATGAACTGAAGGAATTAAGGATGGAGGCTTATGAAAATTCAAGGATCAATAAAGCTAGAGTTCAAGCCTACCAATCTAGGAATATCAAGGAAAAACATTTTGAACCGGGAAAACTTGTGCTCTTGTATAGTTCAAAACTTCATTTACACCTGGGAAAGTTAAGGTCTAGATGGTCAGGTCCTTTCATAGTGCATCATGTATACCCCCATGGGGCGGTAGAGATTCAAGATCCCACAAGTGGTCACATTTTCAAGGTCAATGGTCAAAGGTTAAAAACATTCATTGAATCATTCAATAAACAGGAAATAAATGCTGAGTTAATTGATCCAATCTATAAACTAGGAAAAAATTGATAAATTTGGGATCTATGTCGGGCTAACGACGTTAAACAAAGCGCTACACGGGAGGCAACCCGTGGTTTTTATGTTTCTAATCTTTCTGAATCATCTTTATTTTTCAAATAAGATTACATAATCATTTTTATATTTAAAAATTAAAAATAGACTTTTGACCTGTTCTTCTATTATGAGTATGGATGGGTACGAAAGAGGAGCACCATATTCATTCGTGTCACGTGGTGTGATCCTTGAGTAATACCTTACCCAGAAATTTAAAGAGAAGACAATGTATCATCAGTTTATTTTGTTTTATTTTTATTATTTTATAGGTTAAGATAAAAATAAAAAATAAAAAAAAATAATAATAATAAAAAAAAGTCCACGCCATAGGCCGTGGGGAAAACCCCGTCACAACCGGTGAAGCCGCAGGGACTCGAACCCAGGACCGAAGGGAGACAGGGGCGCGCGCTTACCACTGACCTGCGGCTTCTTGTGCTTCCTTATTCTATAATTTTTATATATATTCTTATATTTTACTTCTTTTATTATATAAATATATATATATATATATATTGTTTGTTTTTGTTTGTTTTGTTTGTTTTGTTTTTCCTTTTTCCACTAGGGAACTTTGCAAGCGACATGGATATCAAAGGAATAAATTCGAGCGGCAAGAAATTCAAACTTCAACCACCAGGTGACTTCATTCCATGATCCTCATATTTAAATTTCCTTATTGAACTCCCCTTTTTATTCCTGTACCCCATTCTAAATTTTGTTTTTATGAAACTAGGGATAGTTTCATTCTAAGTTGGGGGGTGTGGAAACAAAATGTTTGTTTAAAAAAAAATGATAACAAAAAGAAGTAAAATTACTTTATCATTCATATAATAACATCTTTTCTCACATAAAAACTACATATCAAATAATTATTATTTCCTTGACTCTTAATTTAATTCATGATTAAGTTTAAAAGCATTGATTTTGGAAGTTTGGTTGTCCAATGAAAATTTTCATCATTTTTATTTTCATCCATTAAATCAAAATTCCACAATGCACGCCCTTTAGACTGTGGGGTAATAATTTGAATTTTTGGGGTCCCATAATAAATAACATAGGCTGGTTTGATTTTTATGAATAATATGAGTATTCAAAAAAATAAAAAAAATAAAAAAAAAACAAAAAAAAATTGCGTGTAGAGCAATGGATTGATAAAATGCGAGGCTTTCGGCACTTGAGGATCGTGACTCCAGAGTTGTCTAGCGCTGAGTTTTTCAATATATCTCTATTTATGGTAATATGACTTTGTTTTTGATTAAGTTAACTCGAGATGATGCCCGAGTATGTGAGCTTCACTTGGTGCCCTAAGGCATTTGAGTCTGGGAGTCATCGGCAAAGTCTTGCTACATGGGTTAATTTGATTAACTGCAATCTCAATTACTATGACAATATTGCAAAAAAAAAAAATATAAAAAAAAGAATGAAGAATACTCATATTAGGATTAAATGTGATTCCTCCTAGCGCTTCCATGATTTCCCCCTTGAATGAAAATGAACCCCCATATCTATTGTGATACACAACACATCATTACACCTAATTGAGTTGGATGAAGTATGATGATGGATTTGATCAAAGGAATGAGCTTGGGATTGAGATCTTCTTTTAAATTAATCTTGTTTTAAATTATCTTGATAGGTTATAAAAATATATTTTTGTGCAGTTTACATTCTGAGCACTATTTGTTATAATGTGTTTGAAGAAAGGAATTCAAATAAAATCATTGAATTATTTTCTCGGGACTAGCAAATCTCAAGTTGGGGGGTGTGATTATCCAATAAAAACATATATTTTAATTACATTTTAATGGTATTAAATTTTAATTTTTGATCTTATGGGCCTGAGTTAGTGCATTTTCATTATGAACATCCATTCTCATCATTTGTGCACTTCATGCCTAATATACACCAATTTAGGCCCAATGAGTCATCTGATTATAAGGAATGTAATTATCAATTTTTTTAAATTGATATTTTTGGAACTTTATCTAAACTTAAATGTGAACATTTTTCATTCAGGGATCAATGGATAATTCATGGAAGAAGATGAAGATATTTTGTGATGAAAGGAAGCAATTCTAGAGAAGGCAGATTGGACACTAGCCCACTGATGAGACTGTGGGGCCCAATATACAGGCCCAATGAATCCCAAATGTTTTGGAATGCTAGAATACATTCATAGGAACAAATAACTCTTCATTAGCAAATTCTAATTCGGCCTCTATGGTGGTCATTAAAGCGGCACAAGTTAGAGATACAATTCTGGGCCAGATTCTGTGGCCCAGAAAAATAGTCCACTACTTTTATCATATCTTGGACTAAGTAACTCCAAATGGGCCCAACTTTTACAGGCCGTTAGAAGAAATCCGGATATCCATTTTATTCTTCTATGGCTCACTCTTATTCGGCCGTCTAGAAGGTCTTCCAGATGCGTCTGTTCGGTGAAGGAAAGCTGGCTGCCACCTCGGGTCAAATGTGGAAAAGTTCAAATTCCACAAGCTTTCCACCACCTATGGCCTACCAAAATTAATTGAGATGCTTTGTACTATTTGAGGCTCGACCCAAGGCTCCCAAAATGCCTATTTAAGGCGGTGGTGGTGAAGTAGTTTGGAATCTTGGATGCTTTGTTCAATTGTAATGTTATGCTGCATTTTTGTTGCCTCAAATTTGTCTTTCACATGTAAGTTGTTCAATTCACTTTAGTTTCTTAATAAAAGTTCTTCTTCTACTCTTATTCTGTTGTTCTTTATATCACTTTGATACCGTTGGATCAAGGTGTGAATTTATTCACACCAACCCTTGTGAAATTATTCACACAACGGTGGATTGATCATTTTATTTTTGTTGTTTTCTTTACTTCTCCATTTCCTTCCCTATGAGTCTACTTTCCGCTTCCATTGAAACCATGTGATCAATGGAGGGCTAACCCACTTATGGGTTGATCCAAGGAATTAGAAAGGGGCTGGATTGGATGTTATTTATCACCTAATTAATGTATAATCACTTCTTTAATTGGGATTTTTATTTGATGATTTTTAAACTCCATCGTCCTTGTTGAATTTAAGGCCACACACTTCAAGTACTAATACGATCCTTTACCTTGAAGTGCTCAAAACTTTGATCCTTCAAGTGTATAGGTGATTAGTATTAAAGGGTGTAGGCATTAAACCAGTAAGTGATGATGTTGTTTTATCTCCTTAAATGAACCCATCTCAAATTTAAGAAATTGAAATCATTAAAAAGGAAATACGCCCAATCCACCCCGAGCGATAACCTAGGATCAACTCATTATTTTAAATTGAATTCACTTAAATCAATTAGATATCTTTAAAACACATCCAAAATCAATCCAAGTTGGCCACTTCATAGCCAAAAACAGTCCATAGAATGTACGTGTCTATAGGTTTCTTCTTAGGTCTCTGTGGATTCGATAACCCAAGCTAAACTACAAGGACCGTCTTACCTTATTCTCTTGGGTAAATTTGAGCAAGAACCAGATATTATTAGATTAGTGGGTCTGGTTATATAAACCAATAAAACATTGGTTAATGTTTCACCTCTAGATATACTATGTATATGAAGTGGGATTAATACCATGGTATTGATAATATCCATTCCATCAGAGCCATTATGATATCCTGACCTATATTCTTTTCATCTAAGGGTTTCGAAACTATGTTTGCAAAGTGGATAACTTGGTTTTTTGATTATCCTTTCTATAATAGGAATTATGATACATTTTTATTGGTGATTATTCTTTATATTGAATCCATTATGATAATCTAAATTTATTGAGTAGTCTTGTCGTCAGAATTCTTTATCCCCATATTCAAGATGTTCCATTTTTTATTCATTTCTTATGTATTATGTTTTTACTATGTATGATGTTCTTTATCAAGTTTTATGATTAAATTATACTTTATGGATATATCTTCCTTGACATACTACCATTCCCATCTTTACCCTTACTAAGCATCTAAGCCCACCAATTTTATTATATTTTAAAAATCCATTAGGGAAAAAGCCTATTTTAAGTGATAGATGGACTAAGGATTCAGGGATATACCTAGAATAAGTTCTTAATAATTATTGTTATTTTATTTTTTAGGTATCATGTATTAGTTCCTAGAGAGAGTAGAAATAAAGATTTATGGAAGTGTTCATATGTAATATATATCATGTTATGTAATAAATGTATATATTTATAACACCAAATATGAGAATGTTGGGCTGGGATATTTCCCATTGCACAAAATTTCTTAACCATCGTGGTTAACTCATGTCATCCCTTCTGTAAATTCTTAATTCCAGTTATCACCTACTTGATCTCTAACCTTCCAACTGCTAGCTATAGTTAAAGTTTATCTATATTATCAATCTATTTATAATCCCAAACTTAGAGTTTATATTTATGCTCACTTATTATTTTGGATCCTATATAGAATACTCCAATAAATTATTATATTGACCCATACCTTTTCTTTAAGGATATATAATATCTAGGTTTCCAATTTCCAAAAACTATAAAAGTATTATAAAAAAATCATAATGCACTTGGTAATGAAACCCTCCAACTCTCAATCCTATGGAGACTTATATAAGGCAACCCAAAATCTTTTTTTCTTTTATAATGGGGGATAGGTGATTAAGACATAGATGTTTCACCATTCACTGTTTCTCACTTCCTAGTTTTAATAGTATTTTTAGAGATAAAATTCACTTTATCCTCTTGTACTGACACATACTCTAGGATATAGTCATTTATATAGAAATTACCCAATATGTTATCATGTCTAGAACTAAAAATGATGACTTAATGTTAAAAGGAGTTTTCTATAAATGAATATCATTGAAGATTTTTTAGATCCAATAAAAGATCATTTTATAGGTAATACTAGAAAAATAGTAAATGTTGTAATCCTATATTACCAAAACCCCTCCCATATGGTATTAAAATAACTTAAAGTGACTATATTTTATTTCCCCATTGAAATATTATACTCTTTTGAGTACTCTGGGACATTGTTATAATTTTTTCAATTGTTAGCATACTAAAAATCATCAACCGTATATATAAATAAAGAGGGAATCGTTGATTAATTTTCCAACCCTTTTATGGGATCCTTATATCCTAGGAATTGAGGTTTTTTCTAGGTCATTTGATAAATTAGTGTCACTAAGATTACTATCTCTATATTTTTATTTTTCCATCATGTTCTACTAAACATTTTTAATCTTATATAACCCTATGGATATTTTCTCATGTTCATTAGATTTATCTAATCCCATTCCCTTGTCAGGTTGGTTCTCATGTACAACTATATAGTTAATTGAATATATTTTTCATGGTTTAAGTGAAATATGAATTTTTTATTCAAATGGGTTTTCCCTTTAACATAACATAAGGGTAACATCTTGATCTATGTATAAGAATACTTCAAGAACAGACCAATTAGATAATTAACAAGAAGTAGAATGAATTGAGAATTTGTAAACTCTAGTATCAATATTAAAAATAACTGATGTAAATAAATCAAATATTTCTCAATGTGAACACCATAGTAAGTTGTTTATTTTAATTTTATAAGCACTGAAACTACCATGCACATAGATATGGTTTATATGGCTTATATATGATTAAATTTTCAATTTAGGTTTGAAGAACCCTATATTAGATTGAAATCATATTAGGAAATTCTATATAGGTACATACTATGTTGTCTATGAATCTATTTATGTATTATTTGTATGAGGTGAATATAAAACTTAAGTAATGTAATAATACACTTGAAATATCATTGGTTTCTATGACAACTGGATACATTTTGTGCTCATTTGATAGTGCAAGTAGAAGCATAGAATAAGAAACCAATATAGTGTTTAAGAATAAAAAACCTATAAAATATATTTACACCCAATTATCAATAATAGAAATTAGGATACCAATATATTATGTATCATATATTTATTTAAAGTGCCTTAATATGTAATTGATTTTGTGAAAAAATTACATGATAAGGTTAATTGACATTTCAAATAAAAAGCACTTAACCATCGAAAATATAATTGTTCTGAATATCATGTGATAATTCCTTAATATTTGAGGACACCCACTAAGGAATATTTCTATAAAATTTTCAAATTATAGAGTTGATTCCATTTAAAACCTAACCCGATAATACCTTTTTATACATTGACCATCCTATAAAGTTGGCCTGTTTATGCCCTCAGTCACATGGGTATATTGATCTAGGTGACACTTTGGACTCATTGGATTTGGATATGGTATTTGAGGATATAGAAAAATTTCAATCAAATTACTGAATGGTATATTAGGGTGGATCTAGATCTCACTCCCTATATTTTTTTTAACTTCTATCTGCAACACCGTCATTAGAATGAGGTTTTCTCAGTATCACCCTAGAAAACAAGTAATGGGAGAAATTTATCATTCATTTAAAAAAGTTTTGAAATTATACTAATATTGTATATCTACTAACAAATGATCCAAACCTATATATATAGAAGTTGGTAGGTGTTATTATTCAAGATACTTAATATGATAAACTCTAGAATGAGGTTAATATGTTTATAAAATGAAAACCACGAGGTCTAAATTTCTTTATAAAAGCCATTTTTTTTATCTTTTACATTAACTCTAAACAAAATTAGCGGAACAAGTAATCCCAAAATCATTTATCTATGATTTTTACCAGAAATATATCTAAATTTAGTAACACCCCAAGATTTCATAGTATGTTACCTCTTCAAAGTAATTCAATAACATACGCTACAGGCAACAATGAGTTCGAGCACACCACGACTAACCAAACTAGCCGTTCAAAAAGCGGTTCTGAATAGTATTAATTACATTTTTAATTTTATATATATCCTATATAATTTTAACATTCATATTTTTTGTTTCCAAGACATAATATAAGGACAAATTCAATTTTTTAGATAAAAGAAGTATTTTTCAAAAAATGCAATTTTACCGCCTATTTAATGGAGAATCCTTTTTAAAAGAAATATTTGAATCTTTTATATATTAAATTTAATGAAATTAAATTCTTCTTTATAGTAGAGACATAAAAATTTAGTTTGTATAAATATTTGGTACTTTTTTGATAACTTTCATATTTTGATGAATAGTGAAAAATACTAAATTTTAATTGAAAACAACATTTTTAATAAAAATAATTTATAGTGTTAAATTATACATTTGAATGGTTTTGAAGTATAATTATGTTATATTTTTATCATTTAATACAATTTATGTCATTATAAGTAATTTTACATTTAAATTTGACATAAACACGTGTCAATATTTTGATAGTTCTTACTTTTTAAAAACCCATTTTTTGGTTCTGACAATGGAAATTAATTTTAAATTAATAAATGAAAATTATATGTTTTTAATTTAGTAAAATATACTTCATTTTTAAATTCATAATATAAAAATTATATTAGGGTAAATTGTTTGGTATTTTTCAGAAAACATTCAATTTTTGATGAATAGTGAAAAACACTGCGTTATTGTTGAAAACCGACTTTTTATTTAAATAATTATTTATTTTATTTAAATTTATTTTTAGTAAAAATAGATATAGAATACCTATATAAGTTCAATTTAATTAATTGGAGTCATTTTATAATAAAATTAGATGTATAAAATTTTATTGAACTTTTTACCGTATTTTACCCACCTTCTAGGAGCATTTGAAAATTTGCACAAAACTTAATTTTAACGCTTCTGTGAGTTGAATTTAAAAAATACTAGAGGAAATATTGAAATTAGTAAGTAAAATGTAATTCAATAAGATGAAAATAATTTTTGGTGAAAAGTAACTTTTGACTTTTATTTACCACGGTTAAAAGTAAATCAGGTAATTAAAGGTAAAAATGATATTATAATTACCCTAACACATGTCCTAATTCTATTAGATAAGTGTAATTCAACGAAAAATAACCTTAGGAATAAAATATGATCCTTTTGGTTCACTTTTATTAGATTATGACATTTATTATTATTTTATTTAAAGAATAGTTAAAAGTGTTAAATTCAAAGTTTATTAATTAAACCATTTTTAATATAAGGTTATACAAAAAGATAAATTCGACTATAAATATTTATTATAAATATAAAAATATTTCCTACACAATGGTATTTTATTTATAATTTTTATACATTAAATAATTAAATTTATTTATGACACAATGATGATGCGGTAATTACCTTATTAATGAAAGAATCAAATAAATGGTATTATAAATATTAAAATAAATATAATTTAAAATTTTTGATGACATACACTAATTTTCTAGGTTAATATTACATTTTAGGGTTGATTAGATAAAATTTTTCTAAGTGATAAGGTTGTTATTACTTTCACAAAAACAAAATACCAAATAGTGTCAAAATTTACATAAATTAATTTTTAATAAAAATACTATATTATTGGTAGATATAATATTCCTAAAAATCTAAGGTTCATCCAAATGGATTAAATAATATTATATATGTAATTAATGAATCACTTTATGATCTCTTGGAAGTTTAGAGTTATTTTAGTAACCGTATAGAGTAAGAATACAAGAAGACACGGTAAAAGTTAAACTATTTAACTAAGAGATAAATCTAAAAGATTAGGTTAAAATGGTAACCTAAACATGTGTAAAACCAATTGGTTTAAAGTATTTAGACCCATTAACACCTAAGGATCTAAATAAATTCATTTTGAGACATTATAAATCGAATATGATTGTATAATAAATTAATATTTTAATATTTTCTTAAAGTGACCCTCACCTCTCTTATAAAAGGGCACTTTCCCTTATCTCAAAATCACACCTCCAAATCCATTTGGATTAGCCAAAACATGCCCAAATATCCTTCCAAATTCCCTCAAATCAACCTAGAGTCCTTAATTTTATCATAAATCCAACCAAAGGATCCCTTTTGATCAACTCAAAAGGAAGCACCCGAAGAAGAGGTAATAATTTCACGACCCTCTTTCAAGTTATTTTCTTCTTCCACTTCCTCTTTATTTGTTGTTTCCATACCAAAATAATAACTATGGTACCTCCTAAATACTTCGATGTTATTATAAATATGGTACAACCATATTCATTATTATATCCAACCTATAAATGACAATGTCACCATACGTGCGTACGTACAACTTATCATCTCCACGTTGTGGTGTAGTTTGTTATTCAAACAATTCATTATTTAGATGGGTATAATAATGTGTATAACTGATGTAAATAATAAATATAAATTTTTTATTATTATTTATATATGATATACCATCCAATTACATATGATTTTACCATCAATATAATGATATTGTCGCTTGTGCGTACGTACGGATTATCGTCTCCATGACGCGATGAGATTCATTTCCACGTTCACCATACAACGATGATTATAGAAATATATATTACTAATAAGTATGTAATATAAGAAATAATAATTATAATATATATATATATATATATTTTATGTACTTAAACATATCTTTTTCACTTACTTCCATTCAATACGATGTGAAAACAGAAACAATGTTTATGTGTACGTACGACCTACCATCTCCATAAATGGTGTTTTCCATTTCACATAACTATCTATTATAAATATTTATATTATATATATATATGATATATAAATCATTTTTTATATTTTGGAAGTATTTAAATCATGATATAAGTGATACAATCAAGAATATAAAGTTAAAACACGTACGATAAAGAAATCGATAATTACCCGAAATGTTAATTTAACATGTAAATAATTATTAAATGGATAGTATAAAGTAATGAATGAATAATGTATGATATAATAAATATGAATATGGTTTTTTATAATTTAATAACATACTATGGTCATTATACATGAGGTTAAACGTACCCTCAACCAAAGGAAAGTTCAAGGTAAGGGTTATTTCCTCAATCTCATTATTATCCGAGATTGTTTATGTGTAAGTATTTACTGGGGAATATTTATTATTGATACCCATATTTCATAATTTTTTTTTCAAAAGGAATATTTTAAGGTTTTATAGGAAGGACTATTTAACTAGATCATCATATTTAATGTTTTAAATATTTATCTTTCTAATTCCTTTTAATTAATGTCTATGCTTTCAAAATGATTTTAAGGATTTATTTATATGGACATAAATGTTTTTAAACGATAATTATTTTCAAAAGTTTCAAAATGGAATGGGACAATTTTATTGAAAAATATCTTTTAAATTAATTCCTTTATAAATGTGTGACTTTTAAATGATTTCACAAAAAGGGATATTTCTCTCAAAAAGTTTTATTGATCATTTTCAACTATGTCAGCATCCTTTACTGGATATTATTCTTGATTGATGCTGATTTGTTATAATAAAATCTTCCATATTTTATGGAATGAGTTATGATATGTTTGACAATGAATGTTCTATTTTTATACCATTCATGGTTTATGGTTAATGTATTAACATTTCGTATGCTAGTTTTTATACGAATGTTTATGTTATGTTTCAACTTTTTCATATGAGGAATGCAGTGGACTTAATAAGTGATGGGTAGATCCTACTATAGCTCCTCGATGCATAGTTAGGTCTCATGAGACAAAATAGTGTCTTGGCATAAGGCCTTGACAAAAATTTTATTTGTAGTCTTGGCATAAGGCCTTGACTATGTGGTAATGATGTCCAGTGTTAGGCATTCCATCATTATGAAATTAGTTATTACATGTGATTATTCGACTAGTAGAATATCCATGTGCATGTTTATATGTTGATGTTTGATTTATTTTTTTCCATATTATGTTAAAGATTTTGTTTAAAAAGGCTTTTGTTTTTATTTCACATCTTGCCTTAAAAGTTTATAGCTTCCACTTAATTATTTACCCTTACTGAGCTTTTGAGCTGACCCCTTTCTTATGTTTTATTTTCCCAGGATTCAAGAAGTGTATTATGATTGATATGTAGGGTTAATCTAAAGGGAATAATGTAATTCTCAAAGAACTATCTATATTGTGTTGTATGTTTTAAATTGAAGTGTAAATTTAATGTATGTAATCTATTTTCCAAGACTGCTAAACTGATCATTCCTTCAAGACTTGATTCCGTGTAATCATTCCAATGTATTAAAATAATGCACTGACTCTAGGTAACTGGGGTCGGGGCGTTACTATTGGTATCAGAGGAATTTTAGCAACAACCATGGAAATGGATTTAGATAAACTCTGATTAGAGAACATTACCCTAAGACAAACTTTGAGGATTAGTATAAAGGAACTTCCTAGAATTTTAGTAATGTAGAGATTTTGTGTATTTTCCAAATAATACATCCCTGTCTGGATATGAGAAGGTAGAGGCATCTCTGGCACAGATGTACCTAGGAGTGAAAACTCTGATAAGAAGTTTCAGGATTGACTTGGGGTATCCTGGTACATGACAACGGGCCTTACTACACTGTTGGTTATGACACTCCCGGGGGATATGCTTAGGATAATTCAAATTTTCATTACAAGCCATTATAAAGGATTTATGAGTAAATACTTATCAAATTAAACTTTTTATGATTATATATTATATGCATGATCTTTTCAATTTACATTAGGTATTTTACAAGTTTGGAATTATACATTGCGATTCATAAACTAACATAGTGTATGCCATTGTTTAGAAATGGTGCCTAGTAGAAGGAATGAAAATTCCAGTAATACGCATGATTAAAAGATTAATAAGGATCATATCTTTCATGGTATTAAGACAACATTTAAAAATGAAATAGTCTCCCATGTGTTCTCATCATATGATGAAATAATACCATGTTTTAACAAGATAAGTAAAGAATTCTATAAGTCCTATTTCTTTGAAGGGAAGCAAGAGAAGAAAAGGATGGAGGAGAGAAAGGTGGATAAAGGGAAGAGGGGAAAGAATGATTTTCCCATATGTGATAACTATGGAAAGAATCACCTTGGTAAATGCTTGAATGGAATGTAAGTTTATTATAAGTGTGGAGAAAAATGACAACAAGTACGTTATTGCAAGGGTAAGAAAAAGGATTCAAATGTACAATGCTTCATCTACAAGGAGTTGGGACACTACACGAATCAATGTCCAAATCATCAGAGTATTCCTCAAATGCTGCTATTGGCTAATAGTAAAGTTATGATACTACCAAAGATGAAGAGGAATGATTAGAGTTTTTATGTTGTTATTAAAGTATTATGTCATTTGAGTATTTTATTAATTATGTACATGTTATAATAATTATAGAGTATATAAGGATTTTACTGCAGTACTATTTCATTAAGGACTTGAGGTTGAGTGGAACCAAGAAAAGTGACTCAATTGAAGGTTAATTTTTTTGAAAAATATATGGTTGATACAAAGTTAACCACAATACGTTTCTGATATTGAGGTAGTTATTTTTGAATAATATATGATTGATTTGGATAAATTATATTGGATATTATTGACTACCTTGAAATCGATTAATGATTTGTTTATTCCATCATTTTTGGAGTTTACAACATTTTTGGATATAAGGAGTATATCCAGTATTATATAAGGAATAAGGTAGCATGAATGTAATCAATAAGGTTTTATGGTAATTCAGGGTGTTACTGTGTTTTAAAATAATACACGATGAAGGTATTCACATGTTGTTACGTGAAGAAAAAGATCTTCATTGTGTTTACCTTCCTTATAAATTTTGGACTACGAGTTTGGAAAGAAGTATTTTGGATAAGTCTAAAGGTTGTAATCTTTTAAGTTTGACATTGGATACTATTGTTAAGGTTAAATTATTTCTTGAGATTATTTTTGGATTGTCATAAAAAGGACAACCCTGAGGTCGGGCGGCAACCTGTTGCGTCCGGCAAGGCCGCGTGACTTGAACCTACAACCGAAGGGAGAAAAGGGTGAATCACCTACCACTGGCATATGTGATGTCCTGGTTTGTATAATGTAGTTTTTTTAAATAGTCTGACAAATGAATTATAAATTCATTATTTTTGGAACCCTATATTATTTGGATAAATAGAATATTTTTGAATTCTATAATCTTTTGGAGTGAAAGATGAGTTTGTGGTAGGAATTAGTTAAAAGATGAAACTGTACTTGTCAAGTATATTTTTTCCTCTTATTCTATGAATAAATTAATTCTTAAACTTTAGGGAAGGGATCTTAAAACAAAAAATGTGTTATCCCAATACCTTATGTTTTTTAACTAGTGATATTTTAAATCATCATAGATTGATGGCTTTGAGGATGTCAATTATACACTTGTTTATGATTGATGATCTTAATCAATCCCTATAAATATTTACATTTTTCCTCCAATTATGTGTCTCTAATTTCCACCAATGTTCTCCTAATTGAGATCATAATTTGGTGGTGAGTTTTTCATTTCTATTTCCCTCTTATTAAGACTAAATTTTATTAAACCAATTTCTGATGTGTGTTTTCCACAAAGGTATTTTTTTTATTTTTAACCTTTTATTTTCGAAGAAAAATTTCAAATTGCGGGGATGCAATTTATTGAAGGAGGGGATAATGTAAACCCCTGTGATTTTATAGTCTATTATCTCTTCAAAGTAATTCAATAACTTGCGCTACACGCAACAACGAGTTCGAGCAAAACGACTTACCAAACTAGCCGTTCAAAAAGCGGTTCTGAATAATATTAACTGAATTTTGAATTATATATATATAATATATAATTTTAACATTCATATTTTGTGTTTATTATACATAATATAAATACAAATTCAATTTTTAGATAAAAGAAGTATTTTTAAAAAAAATACAATTTTACCACCCATTTAATGGAGAGTCCTTTTTAAAACAAATATTTGACACTTTTATATATTAAATTTAATGAAATTAAATTATTCTTTAGAATTGGGACATAAAAAATTTAGTTTGGATAAATGTTTGGTACTTTTATGATAACTTTCATATTTTGATGAATAGTGAAAAATACTAAATTTTAATTGAAAACAATTTTTTTAATCAAAATAATTTATAGTCTCAAATTATAAATTTGATTGGTTTTGAAGTATAATTATATTATATTTTTATCATTTAATATAATTTAAGTCATTATAATTAATTTTACAATTAAATTTGACATAAACACATGTCAATCTTTTGATAGTTCACACTTTTTAAAAACCCGTTTTTTGGTTTTGATAAAGGAAATTAATTTTAAATTAATAAATTAAACTTCTATGTTTTGAATTTGGTAAAATAGAATTCATTTTTGAATTCATAATATCAAAATTATCTTTGGGTAAATTTTTGGTATTTTTCTAAAAACATTCAATTTTTGATGAATAGTGAAAAACACTGCGTTATTGTCTAAAACTAACTTTTTATTTAAATAATTATTTATTTTATTTAAATTTATTTTAAGTCCAAATAGATATATAATACCTATATAAGTTAAATTTAATTAATTGGAGTCATTTTATAATAAAATTAGATGTATAAAATTTTATTGAACTTTTTACCGTATTTTACCCACCTTCTAGGAGCATTTGAAAATTTGCATAAAACTTAATTTTACCTCTTATGTGAGTTGAATATAAAAAATCTAAGAGACATAGTTGACATCAGTAAGTAAAATTTGATTCAATAATATGAAAATAATTTTTGATAAAAATTAACCTTTGACTTTTATTTACCACGGTTAAAAGTAAATAGGGTAATTAAAGGTAAAATGATATTATAATTAGCCTAACACATGTACAAATTCTATTTTATAAGTGTAATTCGACCAAAAAAACTTAGGAATAAAATATGATCCTTTTGGTCCACTTGGATTAGATTAGGACATTTATTATTATTTTATTTAAAGAAGAGTTAAAAGTGTTAAATTCAAAGTTTATTAACTAAACCATTTTTAATAAAGGGTTATACAAAAGATAAATTCAACTATAAATATTTATTAGAAATCTAAAAATATTTCCTAAAAAATGGTATTTTATTTATAATTTTTAGACATTAAATAATTAAATTTATTTATGACACAATGATGATGCAATAATTACCTTATTAATGAAAGAATAAAAAAATGGTATTATAAATAATAAAATAAATATAATTTAAATCTTTTGATGCCATAAACTAATTTTATAGGTTAATATGACATGTTAGAGTTTATTATATAATTTTTTTCGAAGTGATAAGGTTGTTATGACTTTCACAAAAACAAAATACCAAATAGTGTCAAAATTGACATAAATTAATTTTAAAAAAAAATACTATATTATTGGTTGATATAATATTCCTAAAAATATAAGGTTTAGAAATAGAGCTTAAATAATATTAAATATGTCATTAATGAATCACTTGAGGTTCTCTTGGAAGTTTAGAGTAAGTTTATTAACCATATAGTGTAAGAATACAAGAAGGCACGGTAAAAGTTAAACTATTTAACTAAGAGATAAATTTTAAAGATAAGGTTAAAACGGTAACCTAAACATATCTAAAACCTATTGGTTGAGATGACTTCGACCCATAACCACCTAAGTCTATAAATAAATTCATTTATAGCCATTATAAACCTAATATTATTTTATAATAAATTAATATTTTAATCTTTTCCTAAAGTGACCCTCACCCCTCTTATAAAAGGGAACTTCCCCTTCTCTCAAAATCACACCTCCAAAGCCATTTGGCTCGGCCAAACCCTACCCAAATATCCTCCCAACTTCCCTTAAATCAACCTAAATTCCCTAATTTGATCATAAATCCAACTAAAGGAGCCCTTTTGATCAACTTAAAAGAAAATACCTGAAGAAGAGGTAATAATTTCACCACCCTCTTTTAGGTTATTTTCTTCTGCCACTTCCTCTTTATTTGTTGTTTTCATACCAAAATAATAAATCTGGTACCTCCTACTTACTTTTATGTTATTATAAATATTTTAAAACCATATTCGTTATTCTATCCATCCTATAAATGACAAAGTCACCATACGTGCGTACGTATAGCTTACCGTCTCCACGTTGTGGTGTAGTTTGTTATTCAATCAATTCATTATTTGGATGGGTATAATAATGTGTATAACTAATGTAAATAATAAATATAACATGTTTATGATTCTGTATATATGATATACCATCCAATTACATACTATTTGACCATCAATATAATGATATTGTTTCTCGTGCGTACGTACGGATTACCGTCTCCACGACGCGATGAGATTCATTTCCACGTTCACCATTCAACAATGATTATAAAATATATATTATTAATAAGTATGTAATTATTGAAATAATAATTCTACTGGATATATATATATATATATATATATGTACTTACATATTTCTTATTCACTTACTTCCGTTCAATACGATGTGAAAACCGAAACAACGTTTATGCGTACGTACGACCTACCGTCTCCATAAACGATGTTTTTCATTTCTTATATCTATCTATTATAAATATTTATATTATATATATATATATGAAATATAAATCATGTTTTATATTCTGGAAGTATTTAAATAATTATCTAAGTGATACGATCAAGAATAGAAAGTTAAAACACGTACGATAAAGAAAGCGATTATTACCCAAAATGTTAATTTAACATGGAAATCATTATTAGATGGATAGTATAAAGTCATAAATTAATCATGTATGATATAATAAATATGGATATGGTTCTATTATAATTTAATAACATACTATGGCCATTATACAGGAGGTTAAATGTACCCTCGACTAAAGGAAAGTGCAAGGTAAGGGTTATTTCCTCAATCTCATTATTATCCAAGATTGTTTATGTGTAAGTATTTATTAGGACTTATTTATCATCAATACCCATATTTCATAAAAATATTTTCAAAAGTAATATTTTAAGGTTTTATGGTAGGGTCTATTTAACTATATCATCATCTTAAATGTTTTAAAGATTTATATTTTTAATCCTTTTAATTAATGTCCATGTTTTCAAAATGATTTTAAGGATTTATTTATATGGACATGATTGTTTTGAAATGATAATTCTTTTCAAAAGTTTCAAAGTTTAATGGGACAATTTTATTCAAAAATATCTTTTAATTTACTTCCTTTATAAATGTGTGACTTTTAAATTATTTCACAAAAAAGGATATTTCTCTCAAAAAGTTTTACTGATCATTTTCAACTATGTCAGCATCATTTACTGGATATTATTCTTGATTGAGGTTGATTTATTATAATAAAATCTTTCATATTTTATTTAATGTGTTATGATATGTTTGACTCTGAATGTTCTATTTTTATACCATTCATGGTTTATGGTTAATGTATTGACATTTTTTATGCTATTTTTAATATGAATATTTATGTTATGTTTAAACTTTTTCATTTGAGGAATGCAGTTGACTTAGTAAGTGATAGGTGGAGCCCACTATATCTCCTCAATACATCGTTTGGTATCATGAGACAAACTTGAGTCTTGGAATAAGGCCTTGAAAAAAAATTTATTTGTAGCCTTGGCACAAGGCCTTGACTATGTGGTAATGATGTCCGTTGTTAGGTATTCCATCATTATGAAATTAGTTATTACATGTGATTATTTTACTAGTATAATATCCATGTGCATGTTTATATGGTGATGTTTGATTTATTTTTTCCATATTATGTTCAAGATTATGTTTAAAAATGTTGTTGTTTTCATTTCACATCTTTCCTTATAAGTTTATAGTTTTCGCTAAATTATTTACCCTTACTGAGAATCTGAGCTCACCCATTTCTTATGTTTTATTTTACCATGATTCCAAGAAGTGTATTTTGATTGATATGTAGGGTTAGGATAAAGGTAATAATGTAATTCTCAAATAACTATCTATTTTTTGTTGTATGTTTGAAATTGAAATGTAAAGTTAATATATATAATCTATTTTCCAAGACTGCTTAATTGATCAGTCCTTTAGGACTTGATTCCTTGTAATCATGCCAATGTATTAAAATAATGCATCGAATCTGGGTAACTAGAGTCGAGGAATTACAAATGTAGGATTCACACTTTCCTATAACCATTTAACAAGGATGTTTGGATCATTGAATAATTATATATGAATTTGTTTCATGCATGATCTAGAATTTCCATTATTAGTAAACATTTACATTAAATATTTTCTTCCTTATCATTTATCTCTAAGATGAATTTCCTATAAAATAGTTTTTTATTGATCATGACCCAATGAGTAGATGAACTATATTGACTTATGGTAATAAATCGGATCTGAAATAAATGTTCCACTAGTATAACAAAATTAATATAAATGCATCATATCTGATATTTTCTAATTATAATTTTTAGTCTATGGAGTTTTGACATCTCCTAGGGATGTGGTCAAATCAAGTGATATAAGTTAATCTCATTATTTTCATCAATTGAGTTCTTCCACTTAGAAATTCCCATGAGATATTGTTGGGAAGAAATTGTGGCAATTTTTATGAGGAAATGAAATATATAAGATTGTGAAACATCTAAAATAGAAGGAATATGATAAGTTTAAATTAAAGTGAAAATTATGGAAAATTTAAAAAGTAAAAATTTCTTCAGCTAATCCCCTATTTGAAGTTTCTATTTTTAAAGGTCTAAGGGAAGTATTGTTTTACTAGAAAAATAAAAAATATATATATAGAGGTCAAACCTTATTGAAGATAGAAATATTCATCCATGGGACCCGCTAAGGTGATGGATATTGTCCATGGGTTATGGTCCCCCTATTTATAAGGAAAAAATAACCCTTCATTTACAATCTTATAAAAACTAAAAAAGTAGAAAAGTCCTTTTATATTCCGCAAAATTTGATCCTTTTCAACTTGAAAAAATATAAATATGATAGGGGTGGGACTTTATATGAGATCAAAAATTTCTCAACATAATCACATGAATATTGAAAAAAATGTTAGATATTTTCAAGATTATGGAATATGGTGTGCCAAGATCCATGATTAGCATGAGCAGAACACCATACTAGGTACATGACTAGATGAAATATTAATGCATTTAAATAATAATGATTAGATCATTCCTTGTTCATGTCTAGGAAAATAATTTTTTTAAATAAACATTTAAATTTATAATTTCACATGAAATAAACACAAAAAA
This sequence comes from Viscum album, assembly GCA_963277665.1. Taxonomy (NCBI): domain Eukaryota; kingdom Viridiplantae; phylum Streptophyta; class Magnoliopsida; order Santalales; family Viscaceae; genus Viscum; species Viscum album. Next base: position 1,999,389,983 of record OY728150.1, on the reverse strand, counting down.
GGAAAAGAGATATTGTATAAGAGAAAGGGGATTAGTGCACAATGGATTATCCAAGATCAAAAATAAATATAATTTCCCAAAATTGATTTAAAAATAAAAAACCTATGCTAAATATAATAATGGGTAAATAAGAGTCTTATAAATCTTCCTCCCATGAAACCTTCACAAATGAAAACTTAACCAAGTTTCTAAATAAAAATATTGGTAAAGGATAATATTGAAGAATAATTTATAATAATTTTGGTGAAGGGTATTCCATCCATACCCCCATAAACATGGAGAGGTTTCTCCATAGTCCTTGAGGCATTATCCACCTACCTTGAAAAAGTAAATCCATTTCACCCATGATTCCCCATTGGCCTTTATGGTTTATCAATATAAAGATTTTATCATTATAAAGGTTGATTATTTAAGGTGTTTAGCTCCACATAATTCATTTCATTATTATTTATAAAGAGGAATCAACCTAAATAGTCCATGTTATATATACACATTTATATTTTTAAGTATATTTTATTGTAGTAATAATTTAGGAATAAAAATCATGTGATTTTTTTTAATCTCAATAAAGTTTAGCTATTTCATAGTAGGTGCATAGTCTCAAGGACCATGCATAGAGACTGTGTAATGTTTGTTTTTTCAGGACATTGTGTCTTCTATGATTAGTGAATGGTATTTAAGACCATGAATATCGACCATGATAGTTCTTTGTTTGGACTAAAATATAATTTTTTATGTCTCGAATTCCCAAGACCCATCATAAATGATTATTGTGATGTTATGATAATGTTATTTAGTTTATATTATGATGAAAAATTAAGTGAAATGTGTTTGAAACTTTGGTTTAGATCCCTTTATAAAATAGATGTTCACATGATATGTTATGTGTCTTTTTATAAAGATATTATTATTTATAGATATCATAAAATATATGGGATGATTATAGAGAATAATTTATTTTTTATTTTTTGAATATTGATATAATCACATTTCATTAGTGGATTATAGAGAAAGTTTTAGGAGTAAATTATTTAATATAATTATATTTTAATATTATTATTATTATGATAATATATTAGATAATAAATAAATTGGGTATTCCCCTCATTTCACTCATTTATGTCCAATACACATGCTAGGATGGTTATAAACCCAATCCTTATCTTCTCATAACCTCCTTTATCACTCAAGGAGTATTTTTAATGGTTATATGTTATGATTTTCATTTATCTTTTCTATTTATTACCTATGTATATTACTCTTTCTTTCCTAAACTCCCTCACATATCCCTTTTGATCTATGGTTCATTTTAGAATGGGGGTTTTTCCATGTCAAGGAAAACCCCTAGTTTTTCATGGGTATTTTGTTTTAAGGATATTAAATGTGTCATCCCGACTCAGATTCCACTAAACTAGTTCTCTGAGCTGGTTCTACATAAGGCCTAAAGTGCACCTCTCCATACACCAAAGGATGTTGACTAGTACTAAGGGCCTAGAGTGTGTCTATGGAGATATTATTCCCTCATATCAGAGTAAAAACAATAGAAATAACTTGATAACATCCATACCATTAAATAAATAGAGTTAAAAAGAAATAAATAAGCTGAAATGGAAAATTATGTAATAATAAATGAAAAATTATCAAAAATAAAAAACATCCATGTTATACATACAATACTTGTCACCAACTGCCCCGACCATTCATTCCATAATACATAAAATAAATTTAAATAAAAGTACATGGATCTCCTAGTAACTCCGAGCTAGACTACATACCAAACTCCACACACTTAAACTACACCAGACCGATCATAAGAAACCACATGAGTTTCTCTTCTCGATCATCCAACTCTGGGCCTCATACCTATCCATCATGTATATATGCTCAACCTGAAAAGTAGACACAAGGTCTGCATGCACACCAAGGTGAACGTACAAGGTTTTGAAATAAACTCAGTAGTCCACCACAATGATGAACCTATAAATATGATATCATAATTGCGTGTTCATTAAATTTTATTATCCTAGTCTATATGAAACTATAATAATAAAGACAACAAGGAAAAATAATTAATCAAGTCCATAAATGATCCTTGGGTTCATGGTCCTGATAACCTTGACACAATTCCATCTAATATAAGTATATACATGTATATATATCACTATAACTATATATATTTACATTAAAAAGGATAAAAACATAAATAAACTTAATAAACAGTTAATATTTGGATAAACATCCAATCAATCAGATATCTTGTGACTAGGGCATAGATTTTGATGTCATACCATTGAAGTGATGTATGATTACCTCAATCCTTGGGTCCAAAATACCAATAAAAAATACATTATTTGGCCAATTTTGGAAATGTATCTAAGAAAGATACGTCACCACAAGGGGGATACATGTCCTAACCATAGGTTAACCTATTCTCACCTACAATCACTATAATAAAGGATACCATATACCATAGTAAAATCCTATAAATATGGTATAGATATCAGTGTAATACTAATCAATCAATGTGTAATAGATTTTTAAGTCTGATTCCCAAGTCCCAATCCATAGGCAATCACGACATTTCAACTCAGATAATCCCTAAGGGGGATGATCCTTAGGAAATATTTAAAGAATAATCTCATGATATAGTATATCAATATAGAATCTTTCAATAATAACACCAAAAAACCGCTCCTAGAAAAGTTAGGTGAGTATCTATAATGGTGCATCCACTGATCCTAGGGAGTATCATAGGAATAAAATGAGGATATCAAGTCCATCCTCGGGGAGATCTTCAACATTCCACTACTTGGGGGAATGAACCCACTCAAAAACCTTTGGAATCCCCTATAATTCCAGTATAATATCTATTTTTAAAGAGACAAAGTATAATTGGGGTTCTAATACACTCTTATTAACTTACCTTTTCATTCCTAAACTAGGAGGAATCCCAATGAAAAATGGGATTTCCAGTAACAATAACAGTAACATTTAATCAAGTAGGGATTCAGTGTCAGACCCTAGGACTTACATATATAGATCCCATTAAAATAAGGACAAGAATCTAGATTCTAGGTAGTACATATATAAATCCTATAATAATAAGGCTCAATAGATAGATCCCAGGAATCACATATTGGTATCCCATAGATATAAATAAAAGGGGCTCAGATTCTAGGTCTTAAGAAGCATGTTTGGGAACCCCAATAAAATGAATAAGATAGATCCATAGAATCACGTCTATTTATCCCAAAGTTAGATGTCACATTACATCAGGATCATAACCCAACAACTAGGAATCACCTATAGTAATCATCATTGCATCAGTATTAAAACAATGATTGAATAAATAAAAGGTTGAGGGTGTCTAACACCTAACCCAAAACTACTATCATACCCTCTTGGGCTTATAAGTTTAGATTGGTTTCTAAGATGACACCTGCTTCCATCTCTCTCTAAACTTGTTGTACTAGCTCTAGGTTGGACGAACATTTGGGCACACACTATGTCCCTTAGGACAATAAATCAAGAGGAATCCTACTAGGGATCCTCATGTTCTACACACAAGATAAGTTATCCTACTTGGATTCGACAATAGTAAAGGTAAAAGGAGGAATCCTACATGAGATCCTTGATAGTATATAAACATAGGAATCCTTTACAGGATCCTAAGAATGGTATATAGGAAGAGGAATCCTATATAGGACCCACAATAATAGTTTATGTAAGTAGATACATCGTACATGGGATCATCAAGAAATAGTACATAGGTAAAGGGACTCTAAAATAGATTCCCTAGGTCATCGTGTATGAAAAGTAATCCAACAAGGGACCCTTGGTAATAGTAAGAAGATATAAGTATCCAATAAGGGATCCTCATAAATAAATAATCTCATAGACTCCTAGTCCATAAGGGAACATCTCGCAAGGGAGACAAATTCAAAGGAAAATATATAAAATAATAGATCAAGAGAGATATCTCATGTCTCATCTTAGATCAAAGGGTCTCGCTCTTGGATTCGATTACTGAAGGAATAACCTCTCCATTAAATTAGAAATACCCAAAACTCCTCTTAAGAGTCATCAAATCACCTTAAGGGTTTCAACATCATGATCTACATAGAAAAACACTCAAAATGTTCTACTCATGTTTCCAATTACAAATCATGGGAGTGAGGTTATGAAAAACCCTCAAAAGGGTGTAAAGGGAGGATTACATGACATGTATACATAGTACCCAACATGTTCTACCAAATCTCCACCTAAGTGTGCACTTCAATTAGAAATGGAATGTAAACCCATTTATACGACATGTAAGACATGTATATGAATTGTAACCTACATAGGGCACCATAATTTGTACCTCACATAGTTTTACCATTTATATATCCAGGTCGTGTACCTCCACATGGTGTGCAACTCACACAGGGTTTGACTGTGTACTCTATAGGGCCATGTGCCCCTACATGGGAGATCTTCCCAGTTACTCGGCTACATTTCCAAGTACTTGTACATGATGTGTAATTCTAAAATAACATATAATCTAAAATGGGAATAACACATAGTGTGTAAATTCCATGTGATTGGGATTCCCAAACAAGGAACCCCTCAAATCAGCCCAAAACATCAGTTTTCCCACAAAAGCTATAGATCAACTTATCAGGGCTCATAAAATGTAAAAATAAGTATTTAAAAATTTAAAGAAAAGGATCTATAATTATTTACAACAAAACTTAAAAACAATGTACCTTTCGAAGGAATCTTCTGAAGCTTAATCCATTTCCACAATCCATGGTTATCGTAGAATGATTTGGATCCTCCTGATCTTCACGGTGGTACCACAATTATTCTCCCTCCCTCCCCTTCTCTCTATACCTCTCTATTTATATCTCAGTTAAAAAATTTGGGATTACCACTAGGGGTGTATGAGATAATCCAAATGGAAGGAGAAGAAAAGGAAGATAAAATTAAAATGATGAAAATAATAGAAAACAAAAAAGGGGACTGGGCTGACCCTAATGCTCAACAAGAGTTTATTTCTTTCCTTAGAAAAAATGCCCATTAAAATCATAGGTGGAGATAAAATATCAATACGATGCTCCATTAAAATGATATATACAAACATACATGTGTGAATAATTTAATATTTAATTAATAAAATATGAAATATTAATTATTACAAGAAAATTTGAATGGTTCACAATTTCTCCAAACTCATTTCATATGGTAAAAAACCTATTCTAGGACCAACAGGGTGGTTTGAAAAATTATTCAAAATAATTTTCAAGGATAAAGAAGACCATTTTACCCCTTATAGGAATCTAATAGAAACATTATAAATTTTTATCAAATTCACAATCCAGAAAAACATGTGTTCTTATGGTCTCCCCACCATAAAATTTCTCATAACTGATAGAACTTAGTGGTAAAACTAGAATACATGATCCCACCCCAAGAATCTCTGAAACTACACTATCTTGACTACTTAAAAACAATTATTACTACATAAAAAACTATTTTCCACATGGGAGATATTCAACTGTGTCTGATCTGGTACACCCCACCATAGGAATACCCTTATAATCATCTCAACAATTGGAATCAAGCCCAACGAACCATGAAAAATACTAAATTTCAACTGAAAATGAGGTTCACCGCCCTAAAATATCCAACAATACACTCCCCACAATATGGATTATATTATACTACTCCTTGAGTGAAACTTTAATATATTCCATCACTTACTAGTAAAGGTATTTAAGAAGAAAATAAGCTCAGTGTAGACCTGAAAATCTCTCAGAATACTCAAGATGTTTTCAATATTGAGCATGGTTATATCTAATTAAAAGTACATTAATATTTCTTTTATTGTCTATTGGCACTGTAAAAACACATTCCAAGAATGAACCAAATTCTACCAAACTCAATCAAGGAGTGAAAATTGTTTTAAAGGATCCTATTTGACCGGTAATGGAGCTCAAATAGAGTGATAAATCAGTGGTTATGGATGTTCAAATTCAGAATGGGGAAATGGTTCACAGAGCACATTTATGGAGCTATGGTTCATGGATCTCCCTATAAGACCACGATGAAAGTTGACGAATGGTTTTGTGAGTTTTACGGAGCTAAAACCATTCAAAGATCCCACCTTTTTTGTATCATGCCTCTGAGCATACTGAGACTCCCATGCCTATAAATACCCCCTCATGCCTTTATTCAAAAAGGAGAGACGTTGTCAGGCTATGGACTCACAGTCTCATTTCACGAAGCTCATGGGCTTCAAGAGACCCTCTTCCACAGATCCCTTAGGAATTAATACACCTATTCTCTTGGATTCTTGAGAGTATCCACCCCAATTAGATATTCCTTTTTGTGAATTCTTACTCCCTAGGTGAAGGAAGAAGGCCCTTTGAAAAACTTATGGATTTGTGAATAATGCATACTTTGCAAAGAACCCCCATAGGAATCACCATCCTTCGCAAGACCCTGAGCTCCATGAATCACCATCCTTTTAGAGACCCTGAGCTCTATGATTCCCCATCCTTCATGAGACACTAAGCTCTGCGAACCCCCATCCTGCGTGAATCCCAATCCTCCATGAAGCTCCTACCTCTGCACCCATTGGTCCATACCACGAGGGCTATGCCCCCACACCCCACTCAAGATCAGTGTAAGGCTATGGTCTTATTCCTCCGGCCTGATCCATTCACTACCATCATTGACCTCATTAGAAATAGAGAGTTACACTATGAAATTTTCGGGCCGGGTCAAGGATATTTTATGTTGCACCCTTATACGTCCCCAAATTTCATCCCTATAGTACCATGATTTGAGATACTCCTCCACACTCCTTGAAATACCTTGAGTCAACTTACTCCTCTTGGTCCCTTTCCCATGTCATTAGTTGATATTCTCATCTTGGATTCTCTAAGTAACTTGAGTGAAACTATTCTTTAAGCATCTGTTGAAACCTCATCACATGGATCTAATTCTAATTTGAACTAGGAATGGATGCTCTTATGTAAGTACCACACCATCCATTTCTAGGAATCTTCTTACTAATATTACTCACTAAAAAACTTTAAACTATTCCATACGCTATCAGTAATGAATAGGATGCCTTATGTGTCAAGCATAATATGTCAACAGTCCTCACCACATGAATTTAAACTATATAATAACCTATCAATCATGAATAAAATTCCATATGGGCCAATCACAAGATGATAACAGTCCTCTCCACACGAATTTAAACTATAGCATAACCTATCACTCATGAATATGATACCTTATTATCCAATCATAAGATGCCAATATTCCTCACTACATGACTTTAACATGCATAATGACCTATATAAAAAACATAGGATACCTCCTATGACACACATGATATTCCTTACATGACAAGAATAAGATTCCTCATCATGAGAAAACATAAAAAATCCAATATGGGTCTCATACTATGGTGTAATCCTCAAACCATATACCTTGAACCATAAAAAATTCAAGATTCCCTCATGGACTAACATAAAAAAAACAGAATGGGTAGATCAATGCATAAGCCCCGCATGCCACATCCTTCCACACGAGGTTAAACTAAATTCCCACCTCATGAAATGTACATGGTATTCCCTCATGACCTAACATGAGGAAGACACATGGGCTGCTTCCACACGTAATCCCCATCCACACCATTGCTTCTACATAGTGGTGCCATGGGCTGCTTCCACACATAAGTCTCATCCACACCATTTCCACTCCATAATGGCGCCCTGGGTCGCTTACACATATTCCCCATCGATACCATTTCCACTTTATAGTGGAACCATGGGACACTTACACATGTAATCCCCTCCACACCATTTTCTCTCCATAGCGACACCATGGTCTGTTTCCACATGTAAGCCCCATACACACCATTGCTGCTCCATACTGGAACCATGGGCCACTTCTACGCATAAGCCCTGTCGAAATCATTACGATTCCATAGTAGTTCCATGTACCAGTTCCACGTGTAATCCCCATCCAAAAAATTTATTCTCCATAGCAGCACCCGAGATGCTTTCACACATAAGACCCAACCACATCCCCCTCATCCTAGAAGCACATGGGTGCATCAATGTAGAAGCCCCATGCACCTCGTCCTTCCACATGATGTTAAACTAAATTCCTACCTCATGAAATGTACATGGGATTCCCTCATGACTTGAAATGAGAAACACACATGGTACTCTTCCACACATAATCCCCATACACACCATTATTGCTCCATAGCGGTGCCATGGTCCCCTTCTACACGTAAGCCCCATCCACACCATTGCCACTCCATAGTAGTGCCATGGGATGCTTCCATGTGTAATCCCCATACACATCATTGTTTCTCCATAGAGGCGCCATGGGCCACTTCCATTCATAATACCCATCCACACCATAACTTCTCCATAATGGTGCCATGGGCTACTTCTACACGTAATCCCTATCCAGACAATTTCTTCTCCATAGAATCACCCGAGTAGCTTCTGCGCATATGCCCCAACCACGTCCTCACTACTCCTAGAAGCACATGGGTAGCTCAATGAATAGTCCCCACACATCTCATCATTCCACATGATGTTAAACTAAATTAACACCTCATGAAATGTACATGTATTCCCTCATGATTTGACATGAGGAAGGCACATGGGCCACTTCCACGTGTAAGCCCCATCCATACAATTGCTGATCCATAGTGACTCTATGGGACACTTTCATGTGTAAGACCAATCCATACCATTTACACTCAATAACAGCGCTATAGGCCACTTCCATGCTTAATCACTATCCACACCACTACTGCTCCATCGTGGTACCATGGGTTTCTTCCACGTGTAATCCCCATCCACAAATTTTTTACTCCATAGAAGCACTCGGGCAGCTTCCATGCATAAACCACAACCACATCCTTGATTCTCCAAGTAGCGTGTAGTAGCTTTCATTCTTAATCCCCACATCATCTCTCATTAGTGCACCTTTTTTGACATGATCATCAGGTCTACTACTTCCTCTTGTTTCTCACACCAAGCATGACTCACATGGGATTATAGGTTAGTAGAGACCATGAAATCCAACCTACAGCGACATGGGAATCCCTCCTAGATTAAGTACCAACCATACATGATCCTAGAGATTATCTCATGTGTAAGACCCATCTGCATCATGTCCCCTCAATGGGATAAATCCACGCATAAGCCCCAACCATATGGGCCTGCTCCTTAGGTATAAGCCCCAACCATTCTAAACTACATGGGATTTGATTCCCAAATAACTGGGATACATAGGAAGCCTCCCTGAGGTCTAAACCAAACATCCACGTCCATCCTGATGTCCTTCAGGTCACATCCCTAGTAAGATCATGCCCCTCATCTAAGAGACCATGTCTCCTCCAAGTATTAAAAGTACCCTTCTTATTTGTAAGCCCCAAATACCCCTCTAGAACTACATGGAATTTGATTCCCAACTAATTGGGATACATATGAGGCTTCCTTTAGGTTCAAGAACAACATCCTCAAAACCCCCCCATTCCATACATTTCATCCAATCCACCCACAATCCATCTTAATTATCACCTAGGCCACCACTTCCTCATAGAATCATGCCACCCATATGAGTTGTTCCTACACGTATTCCCCATATGCACCATAGTTTCTCCTAGTAGCACTCGACCAGCTATTATGTGTAATCCTTACACTATACATTAAACTACATGTGTTTTAATATTTTTATTCTAAATAGGGTATGTAGGACACCTCCCTAAGGATCAATCCTGACCAGTGGTAAACCAAGGTGCTCCAACCTAGGGGTGTACCTCCCTAATCCACCCCCAGCAGTGTTCAGATCAGCTTTCATGGTGTGAAATCATCACTTTATGGGACACAAATCCATTGGTGTTGTAAACCAACCAACGATAAACCAAGGTTAGCCCTCCTAGGGGTGTACCTCCCTGATCCACCCCCAGTGGTGTCCAGATCAACCGTCATGGTGTGGCATCTTCCCTTTATGAGACAGACCTCCCTGGGTCCACCTCCACATGCATTTTTACCCAACCAATGGTAAACCAAGGTGCCCCCTCCTAGGGGTGTGCCTCCCTGATCCACCTCTATTAGTGTCCAAATCAGCCTTATAGTTTGAAATCTTCCCTTTATGGGACGCACCACCTCAGGTCCGAATCCACAGACATTCTGATCCACCCATATAGTAGAACTCCCAGGTTCTCCCTCTTATGGATGTACCGCTTTGATCTTCCTCTATGGGGCATTATGATCTTCCACACACAGTGTCAGAAAGATGTTAAACTCGAGACTCATAACATTACTACCACATGTTAAAAATGGGATGTCTAAGGAAAACCTTGGAAGATATTCCTTTGGCATAAGATACATCATGACCAACAAATGATGCCTCATGTTTTTCGCCCTTTATAAGTCCTCTTACGAGGAAGAAAACATGTTTCCAATACAACTACCATCCATATATAACTATACACACCTAATGTTGTAATCTTCTCTGACTAAAGGTTGATTCCCTATCAAGACCCCTTGCAATGTTCAAATAGAAGTAGTGTAATTAACCAGAATCTAGGAAGAGATGGCACCCTGCATTATTTTCACAGGCATGTATTAATCTTTTAGGGAGACCCAAACTAGGTGATGGATTATGAGGAGAAATACATAGAAGGAAGAGCTCACATCCCATAATCCCATTTAAATTAAGGAGAAGACATTTCCAAGAAAGTGATGAATGACACCTGACTTTGTAAAATGGGAATATGAGGCACAATGCAGCCATCGGTGTCACAGAAATGCATGAGGTGGATACAACCTAGTGGAAGCATTGGAAACATAGTCATGTAAAACTATCTTAAATCCACAATCACATCAAAATAGGCTATAAATTCCTTTAACCAACTCCTAACACCATGTATCTCAATAATGTTTATCCAAGTTCATACAAAATCCAACCATGTCATGGAACTTGATCCATTTCTGATGTCTCCTCTAACACAAAGGGATATTCTTCATTTAATCACAACTCCTAGGAAACCATTCCCATAGTATGTCTTAAAAACATTGGTCATCAACTGGAATTTAACCACTCAATAATTTCTAATTAAATGGTACCATGAATAACCATCATGTAATTTTATCAGCCAACTCATACTCTAAATGAGCTATATTTTATTAAAACCAATCAGACTATGCTATACGACATGTTAATCCAAACCATATAGAAGCTCCCTTGGAACTCCTCTTTAAAATCATGAACCTTACTCAGGACATGATTTATTCTATGACTACCCATCACCTGATCGCATTCCATTCATGATCATCTACCCATGCTCTAATGGCCTTATCAATAGAAGAATCATTGGTTGACCAGGATAGGCACCTGAACTATCTTAACCATTGAAGAAGATCATGATACCAAATCACTATAGGTGCTTCTTCAAAATCCAAAGGCATCAACATGTATATATCAAAAAACCTGATCAATAACCATGAAAAAGTCTAAACGAGTGTATAACATAGATCGATTCTATAAAGGGAATCCACAACCTCATTCTAACCATACTCACAAGTTTCCCTTGATCAAGATGAAATGCCGACCTATAAGGTTCTAGGTCAAAATTAAGTGCCTCTAGGTCTCCCACCTATCCATACTAATCAATTATCACAAATGGGTCACAATGTCTAACAAGATATCCCAAAAGGGCCAACCCTTATAAGGTAGGTAAATATCAAAATGACTTACAAGGGTCAAAACTATCAACATCAGCCTCCTTGGGCCCCGATCCTCTCTGGGCATCCTTATAAGGATTGCTCCTTGGAGGTCAGAATATTAATAAAGAAGAGATACTGAACTGACACCCACCGGACATCCATATATGATAATGCCCCCTGAGGTCCAGTTCATAAGAATATCTTTGTTCCTATTAGCATTTTACTCAATTATTTAACTAGATAACCACAAAAAAGGTCAGTTAAGTAAAATGTCATTACAATCTATGCAGAAAAACACTGTATAGTTTGTTACTATAACTTTAGATAACAAAACCTAAGAAAACAAACACTACAAGGGGTACAACACATGGGATTCATGTTCCCTATCGACCTACTAGGGTTACTACACCTCTTGTGCATGTGAACTGAGTAATCAAGCTCACTATAAAATGTCTCACCATAGATCCACATGGCCTTTCATCAAAATGAGATATGCATATAAGTTGACCAAATTGAGTATAATTTCACCAAAAATATATATGGGAAAACACCATTTATATTTTTAAATAAAATTTAAACAATAAGCCTCTATCATTAGTAAAATCACAAACTAGAAGGCTTATAACATGTGAATCCTATGTGACAAATATGATGCATGAGATTACCATTGCCTTTGTCAGAAAAGATTTAAAATCAATCACTAGCCTCCTTTCAATGGACCAGAGCTAGAAATCCATAATAAAAAATAAAATCCACACAACATGTGTGTCTCTCAAAGAAAAAATAATATACAACTGTAACATCATAGATCAGAACCACAATACCATATCCATAGTAATGAGGAATTATTACTAGAATAAGTGTTCTCAATTCCCCAATTTTATATCCATAATAGGTTCTGAAACATTCCTAATACTCTTATATACCATATCACAAATAGTAATACAATAAGAAAATAAACAGCTCTGATTCTACTTTTTGATGTGCTAACCCAAATTCCACTAAACTGGTGTTCCGAGTCAGTTCACCATAAGACCTCAAGACCACCTCTCCATATGCCAAAGGCTTTCGATTATCATCAAGGGCCTAGGGTGTGTTTGTGGTTAGTCTATTCCCTCATATCAGAGTAAAAAAAGTGGAAATAACTAGATAACATCCAGATCAATAAATTAATAGAGTATGGAATAAATTCATAAACTGAAATAGATTATACTATAATAATAAATGAAAAATACTATAAAATTATAAACAACCATTTAATATATAATACACTATACAACCAATGGGAAAACCATACAAGCTAGAGTATACAAAAGAAACTAAAATAAATGCATAGGGCTCTTATACTAACTCTAAGATAGAACACAAACCCAGTCTCTAGACACTGTGGAACGACACCATCCTAATCATAAGAAACCACATGAGTGGATCCCCTTAATCATGTATCCTTGGGCCTTATCCATATCCATCATGTATTTGGGCTTAACCTAAAAATCATACATAAGGTCTTCATGCACATGGAAGTTCATTTATAGGTGTTAGAAATAATCTCAACAGGACACACCAATGATGAATCTATAAATATGCTATCATAAGTCCATGATCATGAAATATGATTAGCCTAGATGATACACCACTGGAATAATGATGACAATAAGGAAAAAGAAATGAAGAAGTGCATAACTGATCTTTAGGTATGTGTTCCCAATCTTCATGAAATAATACCACATTATATAAGTATATAAATTCATGTATGTTTATATCCCAAAAAATATATGTGTATACATGTAGTTATATATATATATATATATTTACATAATAAAGGCATAATAATATAAATAAAATCAATTAAAAGTAAATCTTTAGATAAAAATCCAACTGACCGAACATCCCAGTACTAGGTCATAGAGCTTGATGTTATACCACTCAAGCCTTGTATCATTAATTCGATCATAAGATCTATAATCCCAATAAAAAACACATTATTTGGCTAGTTCCAAAAAAGTATCTAAGAAAGATATGTCACCACATAGGGATACATGTACTATTCTTGGGTTCACCCATACTCACCTCCAATCACTATAATAAAGGATACTATATACCGATACTTTTTTTTTGTAAATTTGGAATTGAGAGAGATTCCGTACTACACATACCACAAGTAATATAGGCCAATGTATGATTCCCAAGTCCTGGTCCATTAGAAATTATTACATTGTAACTCAAATAATCCCTCAGGGAAATGACCCTTGTAAGGAATAATCTCCTGATCTGATATATTAACATAGTATCATTCAATAATCTGCTCGTCGTCCCACTCCTAGACAATTCTAGTGAGTATCTATAATGGCATGTCCATTGATCCTAGGGAGTATCCTAGGCATCAAATTAGATGATCAAGTCCATCCTCAAGGAGACCATTAATATACCACTACTCAGGGGAAATGCACCGAACCAACATCCTATAGCATCCCATGAAATTATAGTAAACTAGCCGTTCCTAAAGAGACCCAATATAATATGGGTTCCAATACACTCTAAGTAACCTACCAATGTATCCCTAAACAAGGAGAAGTCTTAGTGACAATTGGGACCTCTAGTAACAGTAACAGTAAAATTAAATCAATTAAGGATCCGGATCCGGACCCCAATAAGTACATATGGTGATCCTAATAAAATAAGGCTTAGATTCTAGATTACAGGTACTCATTTAGAAATACTAAAATATTAAGGCTTAACAACATGATATTAGTGAATCATGTCTGGGTTTCCAAAAGATGTAAATAAAAGGGGATCAGAAGCTAGGTCCTAAGAAGCATGTTTGAGAATCCCAATAAACTAATTAGACTGATCCCAGGAAGCACATCAGGGAAACCAAAATTTAAATGTCACACCACATCAGGATCATCAAACACCAACTAGGAATAACCTATTGTAATAATTTCTACATCATCAGTAAACCAATGAATTCATAAATAAAAGAGTGAGGGTATCTGAATTCCTAAACCCATAACTACTATTATAAACTCTTGGGATTAAAAGTTCTGTATGGGTTCTAAGGTGACACCTACTACCATCTATACACAAAATTGACATATTAGATTAGTTTTAGTAAAACATCAGGGGACCCACTGGGTCCCTCAGGTCAAACATTGGAGGGGCATCTAACTAGGGATCCTCTAGGTCTAAACATAAGTGGTGTTATCCTAATTGAGTTCCTCAGCAGTGAAGGTAAAATGTGGATCCTACATGGGATTCTTAATAGTATGAAATCATAGGCATAATTTACAGGATCTTTGGAATGGTACATAAGAAGAGGTTTCCTACTAGGGACACATAATAATAGTATATGTAAGTAGAGGTGTCCTATATGGGATCCTAGTAAAGAGTAAACATGTAAAGGGATCCTAAAAGGGATTATCTCAATCAACATGTACATTAAGGAATCTGATAAGGGATCCATAGTAATACTATAAAGATAAAGGGATCTTATAAATGATCCTTAGAAAAAATTAATATCAAGGACTCCTAGGACATAAGGGAACATTTTACATGGTATACATCCTCAAAATAAGAGCTATGAAAGAATCAATGCAGAGAGATATCTCATGGCACATCTCAGATCAAAGGGTCTCACTCTTAGGATATAGTTATATTTGATTATGATAGGAATAATGTAATGACCCAAACTATTATAAATAAAATTCCCTTTGTGGTTTAATTAAATTAACTATTATGTATTATGAATATAAAAAACTCATGTACTTATTTGGTTTTATTATATCCTATATTATTTAAAATACCATTAAGCATCAAAACAATTGATAATATAGTTGTTGAATAGTGATCATATGATTGGTATAAATATAGGGTTTTGAAAAATCCAATTAGAATAGAAAAAAGAAGTGATGGGCTCAAACAATAGGATTATACCCTATGAATCCCGTTTATTAGAGCTTTATAGAGAGATAAAATCATTGAGATTTTCCTTTTACTATGACCTAGATGATATCCAACAACTAAAGCATGAGAGAAATTATTTATGGGAGAAGTTCAATCCCATTGAGATAACGGCCCAAACCATGTAAATTGAACCACCGCATAAAACATTACCATTGTAGACCTTAACCTTAGGATGTTTTTTAGTGTAATAAAGGGGTATGTATCAAGACCCTAATAATATGAATATTTATGTTGTATAGAATAAATATATTTTCTTCTTATTGTTGTTACTTTATAAATGATATTGAATTCGATACAATAATAAAAAAATTATATGTTTGGATAAGATACAATTTCAATTAAGACATTTATTTTGATGAATTAATGGATTTTTTGAATAAATAATATTTTAATAAAATATTATTATAAAATAATTATGAATAAATTTATATGATAATATAATTTTTATAATATCAAATGCACTTTTTATAAGGGTTAAAAAATTATTATTGTAAAAAACCTCACATTCTCAATAAATGTTGATTCATGTTTTAAAAGTGAAAACTCACATATTTATAAATTTATTTTGATAAAACTAATATTATTTTTGGAATCAAAATTTTGAAATTATCCAATAGTGATTTTTTCATAATTTAATGAGATTCAAATTTTGGGTAAAAATTAAACACCATAGAAATATACACTGTATATTATGACATCATAATGTGGAAAAAATGATGTAATAAATGCTATAAAGAGTATCCAAGACAAAATCTATGATTCCATTTGAAAATAATGTGACTTTGATGACATTTTAATAATTTTAGAATTCCTTTATGAATCCTCCAAACCCAATATTATATTTTAGGGTTCTGAAATCAATTCTTTATGAACGTGACTCACTTACACATCACCAAGGGAAAATTTTTAATAAGTTTGGTCCTTAGCCTCATAAAATAATTAGAACCAATCCCCTTTGGATGAAATCATGTTAAAATTCTATAGGAAGGTTTCAAGTTTTGATTAACTTATTATATAGATTCCAAAACCTATGTTTGGGAAATAATAAAAAACTCCATTCTCTTTACCTATATAAACCAACCAAGATCTAATTCCCCTTCAATAAAACCATGAATCAAATCATGTATCTACTCTACCCTCTCTAAATTTCTCCCAAGGTTCCCACATTCTCTTAGGAAACCCCTCCTAAACTTTTGGAATAACCCTCTCAAGGTAAGAGATCATTTCTTTATCCCCTTTATTGAAGAATATTATTCATTTTATGTATTTTATTTCCAATTCCTAATGTTGGAATATGTTTTTACATGTCCCTATAACTATTCATGTGATTACCAAATGACAAGAGAACACTTTTTATCTAATTAAACTATTTTATGAGTCTCTAAATACCACTGTTATGCTGCTAGAATTTTACTGTGATCTTTCTATGCCAAACCAATTTATGGTGAATACCATCCTTATTTCCACTCAAGGGTATTCACCTAGACAAACATATAATCCTTTGATTTGGGACTTCCATTTATTTATTCCACACCCCTTGATCCTAGATTTACATATGATTAAATATGATCATATGTTGAATGTTCAATGTGGAACTCTTATGCATGTACATGATATGAAAGTGATGGGTGTGCGCAAAATTATATAGTGATACAATGTATTGGGAAATGTTATAGTCTCATGAGACATCATTCAAGGGATTGAGGAGTGAAACTAATCAATAATAGAAATTTTACACATTTTTATTATGTCTTGGTGGTTATTCTTGACCTATGTTTATGATGTCTAGAGTTTTTGACACATTTCCCTTGTTTCCTTTATGTTATCATGCTATATCATGCCTAATTATACATTTTTATGATTTTAACCCCCTTTATGTCTCATTTATATGCCTTTTGTCTAACATGTAATAATTTCTTCATGTTATTCCATGTTTATTCCCTTACTTGGATTTATATCTCACCCCTTTTAAGTATGTCCCTGGGTTATCCCATGCAGTTTTAGAGGACCGATGATTTCCAGGGGAATGTTAAGGAAGATTTTAATATTTTTATTGTATCCCTTGTTCAAGATGTTATGCTATGAATACAATTAAAAAATACACTAGACTTAGAAATCATATATGTTGTATTATGTGTATTGTTTTGTAATAAATCATGAATTAATGTGTAATAAAGACACAAGTTTTCATAGTTGGAATCAAATGAATGTTTAGTTATTTTTGGGATCAGGACTAGGAAACTCTAGTGAAAGCCTTAGTTATAATATTAAACATAATAATACATCCTTAAATTTTGTTAAGGTATAGAGTAAGTTGTTTTTTATGAAAATACATCCCTTTTTGGATATTAAAAGTATATGTGGATCTAGTACAAATGTACCTAGTGGTGAAATATAAAAACAACACATTGAGATAGAATCAATCGAGAACCGGTGAATGAAAATGGGCCTTGTTACACACCAAGTTTGACACTCCCAGGGGATATGATTTTGAAAATTTACATGCTCATTAGAAACCAATATTAATGAAACAAAATTATTCCCATTAGATTCTATGTTAGGAAATAGATCATGGATAACATAGATTGAAGCCTAGAAATTCCCATGTTAAGTAAATAAATGTCATTTATAAATTATCCCTTTAATTGGAATCATGAATATTTTTTTAATAGTTTAAAATAATTTACCATTAATTTTAAATTTATTAAATCCAATGGATGTAAATAGAAGGAATTTATTAAACAACCAATGTGAAGGGAAATGTACAGATTTACCAAATGCGATGCCCAAAATGATGAGAAAAGGAAGAAAAAAATTTGGGATGATACTATCTTAGTTGAATCAAGTTGAGAATAAAATCCTAAATTAGGAAGAATGACCACATACACCAAAGAAAGAACAAGCTACAATTGAGACCATTATGCCACAAATCCCCCTGACTTTGAATGTGTCATCCAATCCCTTAATCACAAAACAATAGATAAACTCCATTGAGAAGATATTTTACATCATTAAATGTTTAGAGAAATATGGTTTTATACTATATATTAATCGTATGGAGAGATAAGTTGATCAATGGTGGAAAGTGTTCAAGAATATAAAGCCTAAGGAAGAAATTTAAGTGGTAGAGGAAGAAATTTTGGAATTTTTTTTCAACAAATATTTTCCGTACACTATCTAAAATAAATGGAAAGGGAATTATTTTTCCCAAGAAAAAAGATGATGAATCCATCAGGGCGTATGTGGAAAATTTCACAAGACTTACATGATATGCCTATGTCATTGTCATTACCCACAAATTAAAAGTTGACTACTTATTTATTGGGATAAAACCAAGTCTATGAAATTTCTTATCATTCCGAGACTTTGATAGCTATGATGAAATTGTCTGATGTGACCTCAAAGTAAAAATGGAGATCATATAACATCAAGGGTATCATGGGGATAAAAAGAGTAAAGTGGAGTTTAATTCTAGCAGTACGATGGAGAAATATAATGGTGGTAATAAATTTCAACATCCCACTTATCAAAAGTGTGGAATGAAGCACCTAAAAAATTGTCTGAAGAGGATGAGTAAATACTTTATGTATGGTATGGAAGGGAACCCAGCTAGAAATTGTCAACATGGGAAACCAACAAATGTAATAGAATAATGGAATGTTCCAATAAACAGTTATCTTTTTGTACAATTCTTCAATTACAAGGAATAAGGATACTTTGAAAACTAATGAACTAAGCCAAATGTGGTTAGATAAAATCAACACCAACAACCTCTAAGGGTGAAAGGGAGAGCTAATGACACTATAAAATATGATGTGGATCCCAATAAAGAATTAGTGAAAGGTACACTGGTTATTCATTCAAGAATAAATAACGTACATTTTTTATTCTAATCCTAAACATTCCTTCGTATCATGCAAGTATAATAGAATAATTCAGAAACCACCATTGAGCATAGAAGTCGAGATATCAGTGGAAAAAATGGGGAAATTATTACATCTTATGTATATAAATCCTCCCATGTCAAAACAAGTGGGATGAAATTCCCAGTGAAGTTTTTGATATATCCTTTAGTTGAATTTGATAAAATTATTGGTATGGATTGACTTTCCTTATATACATTAAATATAAATTTCCGTGAGAAGGAAATTGATCTCCATACAATGAATTATCCTCCAATTCTATACAAGTGCAATGAGGATGATGAATATTTTTTATCTCCAACATCTCAATCATGGATATTATTTCCCTACAGGAAAGAATATCTAGATTAAATGACTGATTCTAAGGAAAATATCATCCTTGAAGACATTTCCATTGTAATGGAATATGATGATATGTTTCAAAAATAATTTCTTGGTCTCCCCTCTAGATGAGAGGTTGAATTTTCAATATAGATTCTATATAAGTCTTTTCTAATATCCAAGACTCTATATAGAAAAGATGTTATGAAGCTTGAGGAGATGAAGAAACAAATACAAGAGAATATAGATAAAGGGTTCAAATTACCATGTTCTTTACCATGGGGTGCACCGGTCCTCTTAATCAATAAGAAGGATGGGTCAACAATCCTTTACAATGATTATCATGAGCTCAATAAGATCATAATAATAAAAAAGTATCCTCTTCCATGGATTGATGATTTTTTCAATTAGCTACATGCTTACCAATACATCTGTAATGTGGATATTTAGTTAGGGTATTATTAAGTAAGGGTGAATAAGGAGGATATCCTCAAGGATTCTTTCTGTACAAGGTATATGCACTATGAGTTCATAGTAACTCCATTCAGACTCACTAATACACTAACAATCTTCATGGACATGATGAATATAGTTTTTATATATTACCTCGATAGATTTGTGGTATTTTTTATAGAATACATAATAATATACTCAAAAATAAAATATAATAATGAGGAACACTTGATAACTATGATAAAAACCTTACAAAAGGAGAATCTTTATGAAATGTACAACAAATGTGAGTTTGGGTTGAAGGAAGTCGCATTAATGGAGCATGTTATCACATGTAATGGGATATCTATTGACTCTTTTATGATAGATTAAATTGAATGATGTCCAAGGACAATAAATGTGGTAGAAATCTATAGTTTCCTTGGACTATCTAGGTACTATCATTGATTTTGGAAGAATTTATATCATTTTTCAAACCCTTTAACAAAGATAAACTAGAAGAGAGTCATGTTTGTTTAGAATAAGGAATGTGAAGATAGATTCAAGGAGATAAAAAAGGATTATTACTTCAACTTTACATACACTACCCAAAAGTGGGGATATTTTCATGTTTTTTAGTGATGCATTGAAGAAGGGATTGGGATTTTTGTCAATGGAGGATGAAAAAGTTATAACTTATTCCTCAAAGAAATTGTACGTTTATGAAATGAACTACCCAAAACATGATCTAGAGTTGGGTAAAATGACATTCACATAAAAAATCTGGAGTTATTATCTCATTGGGGATATGTGTGTAATATATATAGATCACAAGAGCCTCAAGTATATATTCACATAGAAATAACATAATATGAACCATCGATGATGGATATTGATGAATAAGGACTATGATTTCTAAATCCACTACAATCTCGAGAAATCAAATAAAGTGGCAAAAACTCTAAGTGGAAAGGATCTGAAAACTTTATCATTGATGAAAATTGAGAAGGATTCGATCATTTTATAATTTAAAAGGATAGACATTGGAGTTATAAAGGAAGGAACATCATTAATCCTTTCACAAATGATTTATCAACCATCCCTTCTGTATATAATAAAGGATGCTCAAAGAGATGGTGTGGGAATTTAGAAGAATTTGGAAGCTATAAGAAAAGGTAAATACATATAGATCAATATTAATGAATTTTGATTTGTAATATTTGGGTTAAGACTATGTGTTTCATCAAATACTGAGTTAAAGAATGAGCTATTGGAATATGAACATAGCTTGAACTTCTCCATCAATCTAGGGAGCAGAAATATGTATCGAGATCTCCAAGAGAATTATTGGTAGGAGAATATGAATAATGAGATCATGTAATAAACATCAAGGTGTCTTCAATGTTAGTAATTGAAGTATGAAATGAAAAAACCATGGGGATGATGCAACCATTACACATAACTACATGGAAATTGGAAAACATAACCATGGGCAACGTCACTGGTCTTATTAAGACATCAAGAAAAAAAATCAATATTTGTTTCGGTGGATCTTCTTACAAATATGCTTACTTCATTGAAATTAGAGAGTAATTATCACTCGATAAAATTAGAAGGATATAAATTAGATAAGTGGTGAGGCTACATGGAATACCACTATTGATTATATCTTATTGAGATCCAAGATTTACCTCCAAATTCAAGAAGACTCTCTAACATGATCTGAAAATTGAGTTGAAATTTATTACTAATTATCAAACATAAACTAATGTCCAACCTGAGTGGACTATATAGACAGTTGAGGATATGTTGAGAGCATGATCAATTTAATTAAAAGGAGGATTTGATTGACATATTCCTCTAGTCAAGATATCCTACAATAATATTTTCCACTCAAAAATAAAAAAGGATACCTATGAATCCCTTTATGGGAAGAGTTCCAGAACATCTTCATGTTATAATGAAGTTGGGGAACATAAACTTCTAGGCCCTAAAATGGCCATATAAATGGTGGAAAAGGTCAAGATTATTAAGTAACACATCAAGTATTATTAAATTCAATAGAACATCTATGTTGAAAATAATTTACAAAACCTATAATTTGAGGTTAGCGGCAAGGTATTCCTCCATATATATCCATTGAATAAATTAATGATAATTGAGAAGAAGGGAAAGATTATTTCAAGATACATTGGTCCCTTTGAGATCCTTGATCATATCGGAGCGGTGTCCTATAGAATGTCACTCCCACCTAACCAATCTCATGTACATGATGTGTTCCATGTATCCCTCTTGAGAAAGTATATACCTGACCCCTCACATGTGCTGAATTTAGATGTGGTACCATTGGAGAATGATCTCTCATATAAGGATAAAAAGATGAATATCTTAGATCATAGAGAAAAATTTATATGAAACAAGACAATTCACCTAGTAAAAGTGCTATGAAGAAACCAAAAGTTTGAAGAAACAATTTAGGAACTAGAGGAGGTGATAAAACAAAGTTACCTAGACATGTTATACTGTGTGAAATTAAAATCATGAGGGAGAAATTTATTCGGGGGGGATATTGTAATTACCTGGAATTTTATAAATAAAATTTCCATTGTGGTTGAATTAAATTCCCTATTATGTTTTATAGTTATAGAAAACTCATGAGCTTGTATTGTTTTATTATATCCTATTGAATATAAAATAACATTAAGAATTATAACTATTTATAATAAATTTTCTGAACAATTATCTTATGATTAGTATAAATATAGGCTTTTGACAAATCCAATTAACACATATAAAGGAAGCGATGACCTCAACTAGTAGGATCATATCCTATGAAGACCATTTATCAGAGCTTCTAAGTGAGACATAATCACTGGGATTTTCCCTTATCCAAGACCAAGATGAGATCCAACAACTAATACACAAGAGAAACTATTTATGGGAGAAGTTCAAACTCATCGAGGTCACATACAAAACCGTGCATGGAGAACCACCCCATGAAAGTGTCATCATCGCACACCATACCATTTAGAAATTTATTAATGTAATAAGGGGATATGTATAAACATTATAATTATATGAATATTTATTTTTTATATAATTAATATATTTTTTTCTTATTTTTTTTACTTTATAAATGATATTTATTTTGAGATGATAAAACAAAAAATAAATTTTTGGGTAATATGCAATTTCAGTTAAGAAATTTATTTTGATAAATTAATGGATTTTTGAAACAAATAATATTTTAATCAAATAATATTATTTATTAATGATTATCAAATGTAGATGATAATATAATTTTAATAATTTAAAATTAAATTTTTACAAGGGTTCAAAAACTATTGTTAATAAACCCAACATTTCTCAATACATGTTGATTCTTATTTTAAAAGTGAAAATTCATATATTTATTAAATTATTTGGATAAAATAAATATTATTTTTTAAATCATAACATCAAAATTCTCCAACGGTTAATTTTTCATAATTTTCTGAGGCAATTGAATTTTTAGGTTAAAATTAAATATGTTATAAATAGATGGTGTGTATTATGACATTATAATGACACAAAAATGATGTAAAAAATGCTATAAAGAGTATAAAATATGAAATTAATGTCTCCAATTTAAAAAATTTAATTTTTTTATATTTTATTAATTTTATAAATCCTTTATGAATCCTACAAAACCAATATTATATTTTATGGTTTTTAAATCAATTCCTTATGAACATGAGTCACTTACACATCACCAAGGGTAATATTTCAACAAGGTCATCCCTTGTAATTTTAAAATATTTAAAAAACTCTTCTTTGGTAGCTACCATGAAAAAAATCATAATAAGTTTTTTTATTTTGATTACATTATTAAATAGAGTCCAAAACCTAATTTCAAGAAATAATAAAGAACGCCCATCTCTTTTCCAATATAAGCCAACCCAATATCCCAAAAAGATTTACTAAAAAATCTTTTATTACATTATTACTCTTCCCTACACACTCTACAGTCCTTTCAAGGTTCCCCCATGTTGTCAAGAATCCCATCCCAAGCTTTTGGAATCACCCTCTCAAGGTGGGGGGCCGTTTCCTTCTCCCCTTTATTCAAGAATCTTATTCATTTTATGTCTTTTATTTCAAATTAATAATATTGATATATGTTTTACCATGTCCCTACTACTTTCAATTTTATTTCCAAATTATGAGTCCCCTTTATCTCTAATTAAACCATTTTATGAATCTTTAAGTACCACCAGTATGCTTTCTAAATTTCATTGTGATTTCTCCATGCCAAACCTTTTTATTGGGAATAACATCCCTATTAACACTCAAGGGTATTACCCTATACATACATATACTCCATTTATTTGGGTATTAAAAATATTTATTCCACACTATATAATCTTGTAATTAAATAAGATTAAATATGATCCTATGTTTAATGTTATGTGTGGCACACTTATGCATGTATATGATATGAAATCGATGGGTGCACCCAGAATTAGATAGTGCTCCAATCCATTGCGTAATGTTTCAGTTTCATGAGATGTCATGAAAGGGATTAGGGAGTGAACCAAATCCATCATAGTAATTTTTACACCTTGTTATGGTGTCTTTTTGGTTATCCTTGACCTATTTTTATGATGTCATGTTTAAAGTTGTTTCCATATTTCCCATGTTGCCTTTATGTTATCATGTCGTATCACACCTCATTGCTCATGTTTATGATTATAACACCTTTTATGTATTATTGATATGACTATTAGCCAACATGTAATACTCTGTTAATGTTATTCCATGTTTATTCCCTTACTGGGATTTATAACTCATCCCTTTCTTATGTATATCCCCAGGTTATCCCATACAATTTTTGAGGACCAATGGTTTACAGGAGCATGTAAAGGAAGTTTTTAATAATTTTATAATATTCCATTTTCATGATTTTATTATATGTACCAAATTACCAAATACACTAGAATTATTGATCTTCATGGTTGTATTATGTTTATTATTATCTAATAAATCATGAGTTAATGTGTAAAAAACACATGGGTTGTCGTAAAGAACCTCTTCATTAAACTAAAAATCCCAATAACGATCTTAAGATTCCTCAAATAACCTCAAGGGTTTACCATCGTGATCTACAAGAAAAAACTATCAAAATGGACTTATCATGCGTCTAATTCTAACTCCTGGGTGTAAAGATATAGAAAACCCTCAAAAGGGCAGAAAGGGTGGATTACATGATATGTATACATAGTGTATGATGTGTTCACCCAAACTCTACCTGGGTGTATACTTTAACCAGTCATGGTGTGTAAACCCATGGACACAACATGTAAGAAATGAAAATGGTGTGTAACCTACATGGGACATCTTATCTTATACCTAAAATGGCATGGAAATGTATATATAATGGTCTTTTACCTCCACATAGCATGAAACCTACTTAGGGTTTTGTTGGGTACTCCACATGGACTTATTCTCTTACAAGGGTGACCTGGCCAGGTGCTCATCTATATGGTTGAGTCCCAGTACATTGTGTGTGTACACTGAACATAGCATGTACTTATAAAATATCATATTCTCTAAATGTGAATAACAAACAACATGTGTTCCTAAACTACACAGTGTGTGATCGAGATTCCCAAATGGGGACCCCTTAAAATTGGCCGAAAACTATAGTTTTTTCCAAAATCTATAGATATAATCACAAGGGGTCCTAAGAACTCATAATAGTAGTCTAAAACATAAACAAAAAGATTATATGGATATTTATGAAAAAAAACCTACCATTGGGAGGAATTTTCCGAATCTTTTCCTGTTTCTACAATCCATGGCTACTACTCAATGATCTGGCATCTCTCGGGCTCCATGGGGGTACCATTATGATCTCTATATCTATATATATATCTCTCTCTATATATCCATTCCTCTCTTGGTAGTGTACCACAGGAGTCCCAAAGGGGCGTTAACATGAGAATCCAAAGAGATTAAGAAGAAAAGAAAAAAGAAAATGAAAAGGAATACAAGAAAAGAAAAAGGGGTCCAACCTGACCCTGACACCCAAAATGATTTTATGCACTACCAAGGTAAAACTCAAAGTTCTAGACTCAAATTCAGAGAATAAATATCAATAAAAAGATACATTAAATAAAATATCTAAAAAAATGTGTGAAAATTATATAATTCTTAATTAATTAAATATTAAATATTAATTATTTAATGAAAATTTTAACTTTTTATAATTTCACCAAACTCCCGTATTAGTGTAAACACCCTCTTATGAGACCAATGAAGGGGAAAGAAAAATGATCCAAAATCATCATTTAGGGCGAAGAATATCATTTAACCCCTTACATAAAAATCTGATAGAAAAGTTCAATTTTTTTCTCAAATTTACCATCTAGAAAAGCTTGGTTTCTTACATTAATTAACTTTTTAACCCCAAATCGTATTTAATTATTGAAGGAGTTGAGGTTTCATATTTTTTAGATAGGTACCTATATGAAACCCTGTTAATTTAAAATGATCTTTGTGCATGGTTCTTCTAAAAGGTTTAATTATAAATTTAGTGCCTATATAATATCATTGTGATGTGATTATATTTTTTTCTAATACACTTTATTGTTTTTTGTTTTATGTAAAACATTTCCCAAGGGTTTTCATGTATTTAATTTCTAGAATTTTGTTCCATTTCATCAAGGTGTTTTATAAAATTCCTTAGAGATAATGTTTTGTTCAAATAGATATTATATATAACATGTTTTAATAGAGTTTGATATGATATAATGGATTTCAATGGTTTTTACACGTTATACTTTAAAAACGAAACTTTATATGAACAAAATTTGTATCACACAAGAATTTTAGAATATATTTAAATTTTAAATTATTATAGGTTCTTGATATCTTGCATGGAACATAACACCAATCTAAAAATGAACTATGATATATCTTAACCTACATGTTAAATTGATGGGTCTGAATAATATTAAACATATTATAAAATATATATATATATAGAAATATTTTACTTAAATGAAATGTTATGATTAATGTATAATAAATAAGTAATAATTTTTTTATAAAATTCATTTTATTTTCCCAAAATGATTGTTATTTCATTTTTTACACAAAATTTATAATTAATTTATGTATTTTTTAGATTTTTTTGGAAATTAATTTTATTTTTGAAATCAACACGTCAATATTAATGAAGAGTTTAAACCAAAAGATAAGGTTTAAAATGATACAAAAAACTACATAAATTTTATTTTATAATGTTAATTATATCATAGAATTATTATCAAATAAATTTCTATTTGGAATCATTATACATGAGAAAGAAATTAATTAAATTTAAATATGTTAAGAAATTACAGTTGTGTCCTCTCCTCCCTTATAAAAGGTAACCTCATATCCTCACCAATTCATAAATTTTGAGACTTATAACTCTGAAATTAACTAACATAATAACTTCTTAGATTCCTTTACATATTTATTGAGCTTCTAGTTTTACCCTAATAAAATCATAATAAAGCTTGAGATTTAAGCCAAAGGTGGTCTCTCAAATATGTATTAATCTTCTTACCCAACTATTTTAAAGTATATTTATTCTTATTATTCCTATAAATATACTTTATCTATCCAAACATAAATAATATAGTATCATAAATATACTAAGATGTTATTACAATAATTAGAGAACCATTTTTCACTCTTTTTAAACAAATGAGAAATGAAAGTTCACTCGCATGTACGTGTGTACTATCACCTCAACGTAGTGATATGTTTGATTTGCATCATAATATTTCATGGTTTGTTATTATGATTGAATTAATTTTTTTATATGATATTTATTACATAGTTATTATTATGAAATTATATTATCTTACCTATGTTATTACCTTCCCATTTGTTAGAAAATGATAACATAGTTCATGTATACGTGTGGGATACCACCCCCATGACGTGATGTGATTCATTTTTCATTTATTATTTACATGGATCATAATAAAGATATATATAATTAATATATATGATATTTATAATATATAATTTTTTTAATGGTTAATTATTATTTACCTTTATTTTTTCATCCATTGAAAAGTGGAAACATCACTCATGTGTACACACCTACTACTGTCTCCTCAAAGTGATGTAATTAATTTCTTATATATGCTTTATATAAATAATTATAAATGTGTATATGATGAAGAAATACTATAATTATTTCATGATTAATATTTTGGAGATTATAAAACCATGACCAAGGTAAAATTATTGGAACCATTGAACTGAAATTTTCATGGAGAATATAATATTGTCTAACCAAATGTTCATTTTAATGAACAAATTGTAAATAAAAGGATAATTTGAAATTATAAAGTAATAATAGATTGAATTTTTTTATAAATATTGTTATATAATACATATATAATAAATATATATTTATTTTTTAGGATATTTAAATGCGTATGAAGAAAAACAACACTTGAGGTAAAATATTTTTGTTACAATCTTATTTTTTTTTTATTTTGTAAGATAATTTTTTATTGACTGAATGGCCCAAAGGCAATATTTTTTTATGGATAATCCCCCTTTTTAATGGTTTAATGGGAACCCGTACATGACGCGTAGGCCTAAGGTATAAGGCCTGACTGGCCCACAATACATGACCAGAAGGCCCAGAGGCATACCATTCCCATAACATGACCCGTAGGCCCAACCCACTAGAACTGCCCCTCCCCAACTTATGCATCATTGATCAACTAGCTCCCCACCTTTCATTGCTGATCGGGTAGCATTGACCCATACAAAGCTGCATTATTCCTGGTCCTAATGGTGGCTGACATACCCTCTCATTCTTCTAATTCAGTTAGCTCTACTTCTGGTGGCTGCTACTCTTGTTGCTCTGATCCTCTTCTGAGTCCTATTCTGTGTGAACTGGGATACTCCATGGTCTCTATGGCCCGAAGTCCCTATGGCCCGAAGGCCTTTGATGACCCAAAATCCCTCGAGACCCTTAGGCCCAAACCGGTGGCCCAAAGGCCCAAATCAGGTGAATAGTTCCGACTGCAACAGTACCGAACAATAACTGCTACAATACCGAACAATAACTACTACAGTACTGCTACATAAAATGATTGAGAAAATATTTTTTTGGAAAAAAAATTGATATTTTATTTGGTTGGGAATCCTTTTCTTTTATGATCATATTTTACAAAAAATGATTTCAATAAATTTTATTATTATATAATGATTTATCAAATTAAATTTTACCCATATTTTAATGTTTATAAATGGGTCTTAAAATAATTTTCTATATGTTTTCTAAATGAGGTAATTTTTACCAAAGGTGAGAAAAAAAATATATTTTAATATATACCACACAAACAACTTTTCCCACCATCATGACTAATATTTAATTTGAAGATTCCATTAAAATATTTCATTTTAGTTTTCCAAGAAATTTTTTTTCATAATATTTTTTGAAATATTTTTATTTTTAATAATTTCTTTCAAAATTAAATGTGTACTTCCATAGAAAATTATTCAAGTTGTATTTTTAATGTATTTTCATCTATCTGAACATCATTTGATGTAACTTATGGTTCACTAGGGACATGATCCAATGATACCATCCTTGTTCATTATATATATCGTTCTTGATTATGATGATTAAATGTTGATGAAAACCATTTTATTTTTCATTGGTTATTCAATGAGAAAATGATTAATGTTTTCCTTACCTTGGAAAATAAATTTGAATGGATGATGATTATATGATGGTTATATGTGTTATAGTTCTCTAAATAATTTGGTAATGTGATATAGATATCTAATGAGATTTACGATCATCATGGACATGATTATGCATAGCTGGGTTCACATTTTGATGTGTGAGTATGATCACTTCCAGCTATGCTCACATAATTATGCATAGACATGATTGTGTATTTCTATGTCCACACGATTATGATAGCATACACTTATGATCATCTTGCAATCACTTATGGTTGATATCTTATTTGTTTATCCTTACTGAGCATATGATCTTACACTTTCTTATGTTTCTTTTCCATAGGTTTTAAAAGAAGGTAGTAATGATGATATTTCTAGATGGGTACTAAATATGAATAATGTTTGTGGGGGATGTTGAATATTGTTCATAAATAAGTATATTATGTATATAGTGTCCAATGATAGTAAACCATTATATTTTTGGGGTGTGTATTGTAAAATATTTGTTGAATATTAATCTAAAATGATGAAATATTTATGTTTGATGTGATCTTTTTTCCTTAGTTGGTATTAGATCAAGGTTTATTTATTTTTAGATATTAGTATTATAGAACATTTTTGAAAACCCTCAGGATATGTCTAAGTAAAGGATAATATCATGAAATTTTTTTAAATTAGATATTGTGAGGTTTTGAAATAAATATAATCTCTATTTGGATTCTAGAAAGTTAATTTGGTTGTGGCACATATGAACCTAGTGATAAAAAAATTGAAAAGTTTGGAATGTGTATTAAATAGATCGTCACCTATGTAGGATAAGTGGGCCTAATACTAAACACCTATCTAGAAAATCCTAGGGGATGTGGCTCGGTTAATTTATATTTTATTTATGAACAATTATAAATTATTTTAATAGATAATGACATTGAATGATCTAGGTTAAAACTATACTATTATAGATTAAAAATAAGGTGTCATTATTTAGACATCATATAAATAATTTTTCATTATTATTTGGTTTCTTACTATGACTATTTTTGATCAATCTATTCATTCCAGTTTTAGAGAATGGTAGGAACTAGGAGAAATTTTGTTAATACTAAAGTTTATTGATAATATAATGATTGTACTCATGAGAAACCAAAGGAAATGAGATATGGAATAAAAAATATTATGATTATGTGTAACCATCTATTTTGATATATTGTTAACAACATGAACATATGTGATTTTTTAATGAACTGAATAAGAGAAATATTGGGTTTCATGGAAACCATGGAGGAAAGAAGAATCATCTTCATATATGTCATTAATTTGGAAACAATTACCCAGGGAAATGTCTCAAAGGAACTATAAAATGTTTTATGGGTGGAAAAGAATGGTATGAAGTAATTAATTATTGAGAAAAAATGAAGAGTCCAATTGAGGGAAATAAAGTAAATCATATATCACCATTTATAGTTCAACATCTTATGTGTGGATAACTTAGTATTTTTCGAAGTCAATTTCCCAATCTAGAGGATAAATCATAGACCAATAAAGGGTCGGTGCTATTAAAATAATTAAAGTGGAATTATTAAAGTTGTTATGTATTGGGATTCATGATTTATGTTGTCAATGTGTTTTATCAATAATTTTAAAGCTATAATAATCATGAAACATATAAGGATTATTATGTAGTAGTTTTTCATTAAGGATTTCCAAAAATATGTTGAATGGTACACATATCCTAGAAAATTGATTTAGTGGTAAAGTGATATTTTTAGAAAAAACATTATTGAGGGATATATAACCCTTTATATGTGCCTGATATTGAAATAATAATGTTTAGTTATAATAAACAAAAAAATTTAATTGATAAAGTTAATTGGATAGTATTGGTGACCTTGAAATTAATTAGTGATTTAAAAAAAGTTATTTATGTTATATTTGATGAATTTTAATGAATTATTTGATTTATGTAATATATTGGATTGTCTTTTATTTTATTTGATTAATAAGAATATAAATAATTTTTTGGAAGTATATATTCTTTTATCATGGATTTATAGTGAATCATGACATCTATGGAAATTATTTTCATATTATGGGCTGTATATGACTAAATAATATATATTTTGTGTATATTAACCTATGAAAGATTTATATTACTTGGATATAATTTTTTTGTTGATCAAAGAAGAATATGTGATCAAATAATTCTAATCTTTATGTTTTAATTTTGTTATGAAATATTTTGAAGATTTTTAAAGTCATTTATTTATGTAATGATTTATGTTTAACTTTGGGTGTTATAATAAATATTTTGATATTGGTGTATGAGGAACTATTCATACTGGATAACTCATGCTAAAAATTTTAGTTTTGGTAAATATATAGATACATGAGGAATGGTTTTTCATTCTTTTGTAGTTCTTATAATCCAAGAAAAAGTTTATTTTAAATATTTTGGATTGAAAAAAATAATCATTTTTATTTAATATATGGAATATGAGATGAATCAGGGATGGAAAACTAGTCGATGCGTAATCAAATATTGAAATTAACCTTATGGTATTGAAATAAATCAACTAAATAAGTTATCTCATATTCTCTACCTTGATGGTGAATGATTTCATCAACTCATGTTAGAAGAATATAAATCTATCAAGTCATATTGGGAAAGTTCTTATCATATATCAAGGTATGTTTTTCAAAACTCATGAGTCATATAATGATACATGGTTTTATAAATACTTAATTAGGTAATATTATGTTTCATAGTAGTGACATAGAAATTTGTTATCATGATAGAATCTATATTATATTTTATTACAATGTAATGATACAGTAATCCTAGTAAGTGATAATTAAAATTGTTAGGGTTGAATTTGGGAGGGGGTGGTTAATTTTACACTATGATATTTTAGTATATATTTCTCTTTAAATAAAATGTATGTGTTTGATAGCTTGATTAAAACACACCACCAAACTTAAAATTTATTGTGATATATTATAAACTATCAGTTACATTGATTGGAATGAATATAATTACTAACATTATGAAATATATATATAATTTTTTTACTGAATTCAAATATATTGATTAATTTTTAAAAAATAAGAACTCGTTTTTTAGTAAAGTCATTTGATGCTTCAAAAAATACTTTTTATTTAAAAATGGTTGTTTTTGAATTTTTTTCTTAAAAATTATAGTTAATTCAGGGAATCTTTTAGAAATGTAATTTTAGGAAATTATTCTTTTTTAAAATCATCATTTCAATATTTTATAGGTGTGAATTTGTGGGGTTTTTCATAAAATCCTTATTTTTAATTTAATAGTAAAAATATCGATATTTGTAATAATAGAATTTCTTTTAATCAAATCAAGAAACCTAAAAGTAATATTATGTTCTTTATTTGATATTTAATTAAAATAGTTAATAATCTAGTTAATTATGTTGGGATGTTCCTTATACTTGATATTGGTATACGTTCAGTTTTTCACTTGAAAACTTATTTATTTGTTAAAAATATTTTTTATTGATTTCTATGTGTTCATATTTAAATTTATTTATTCCACTTATATAGATTTAATATTAAAAAATGGATTCCATATTTGGAATCATTATATTTAATTTTTTAAATATATTCCTTTTATTTTATGTCATTTTGAATAGTAACCATAATAAATATTGGTCACCTTGGTAACAGTAAAACGAGTAAAACAAGGTTAATACTATGGGATAAGAACTAAAAATATACCCAATAAATTACTTTGTCTTATTTTATGAGTGATTTATGAACAATGTAATACTATATAAGAAAATATTGAAATTTATTTTCACTTTTATTTGATTATAACTTTTATATTATTTTACAGAAATGATAAATTCAAAAGGTCACATTCTTGATTTTATTTTTTATTATATGTTATCATAGGGATAAAAAGGTTTTTTGAAAAAAAATATTAAAGGTTATTTTTAAAATAAATAAACTTTTATGATATTAATTTATTTTAAATTTTTAATTATGATATAATTACCTTAACTCTAACACAATTTCGATACAGTGATCGTGCATACATTATAAAAATCAAGGTAAATGATTTTAAAAATAATAAAATTAATATTTTGTTGATGAATTGAGTTCTTAAAATGAATTAATAGGTAATTATAAAGTATAAATTATTGTAAATATCTTTATATTATAACTCCATTGTTGTTTGATGTCTTTAAAGTCAAATTAAATGAATAGTCCCTAAAATGGATTTAATAAATTTTATATTAATTAATATTTTATTAAATGATTCAAAAATAAAGAAAATATTAAAAATGGACATGTGGAATGAGAAATTATCTTAATTTTAATACATTTACAATTTTTGATCTAACTTTAACCTTATATATAAAAATTTATGACCCTTAAATGCTAAAAAAAGTGTCACTACATTTAAGTTAAAAATAGTTAATGGAATTAAATTAAAATTTGAGGTATAAAATGACACTAAAACATATATAAATTATATTGTATGATAATAATTAAAATATATACTCATTTATTTTTAATTAATGTCCATTTGGAATCATTATACTTAGGAAAAACATTAATTATATTTAAATATTTTAAGTAATTTCAAGTGTGTCATCTCTTCACTTATAAAATTGAACCTTCTATCTTTAATTATTCACCAAGGTTAAGCTTTCTAGATCAAAAAATTCCTAAA
Organism: Viscum album; assembly: GCA_963277665.1. NCBI lineage: Eukaryota > Viridiplantae > Streptophyta > Magnoliopsida > Santalales > Viscaceae > Viscum > Viscum album. The sequence goes on along the minus strand of OY728150.1, from coordinate 1,999,355,139 downwards.
ATAATACCTTTATATATTCCTTAACTCCATTATTTTTATTTTGGTATTACCCTAATACCATTTTAAGAAGGATTAATGTGTAAGTCAAAGGAGGTCTCTCAAAGAAGAGGTAATCGTCTCACCCGACTTTTTAAAAGTTTATTATTTTATTATTAATATTATAAATATATTATAACCATTGTAACATAATAAATCTAGTATAAAAAATATACCTATATGTTATTATGATTATGGTATAATAATTTTTCACTACCTTTCCATAAAATGAGAAATGAAAATATTACTCAGTCGTACGTATGGGATACCATATCCATGTAGTGATATGATTAATTTTTTATCATAATATTTCATATTTGGTTATTATGTTGGATTTAATATTTATATATGATATTTATGACATAATTATTATTCTATAATTATATGATATTATCTACTTTCTTACCCTCCCTTCCATTGGAAAATAATAACGCCACTTCTTTGTACGTGTTGACTACCACATCCATGAAGCAATGTGATTTGTTTTTCATTTATTATTTACATGTATAGTTATAAGGATAGGTATAATAAATATATATAATATAATAATAATTATTTAATAGTTAATTAATATTTAAATTTCTTTTTTTCCATCTATTGAAAAGTGAAAACATCACACATGCGTATGTACAGACTACCACCACTACCAAGTGATGTAATTATTTTTTCATCCCTGATTTAAATAAATAATTATGAAATTGTATATAATGAAAAATATTATAATCATATCATTAATAATATTTAGGATATGATGAAACCACGGACATGGAATAAGTACTATAATTATCAAACATGAACGTGCATGGAAAACAAACCAGTTTTAACCCGAATATTCATTTTAATGAAGGATTTTTTAATAAATGGATAATTGGAAATTATAAAGGAATGATATATAGTAATTTATATATAAATATGGTTCTAGAATATATCTATAATAAATATATACTTATTATATAGAATATTTTAATGCATACAAAGTGTAATAACTTTACCTTTTCTAGTGATGTATTAAGCTCATTTATAGGTACTATTTTTTATTATTATTATGGGTATATATTTTTTGTGTTTTAATTTGGGTATATTTCAAGAGAAATTGGATATTTATAGAGTGGTTTTGGGCAATGCACGGTTTTCCCAAACCATGGACCCTGCCCCAGAAAACCGTCCAACCCCAGGTAGAGAAGAATTGAACAGTTGGAACATGGTTTGTCAAACCATGAACCATCTTAGTGGTAATCATACAACCCTTAAGGGGAGGTACATGGCTAGGGAAAATTATGAAGTCTTTTTGGGGAACTATGCATGCAGAAAAATAAACCCCAAAAAATTAATTAAAAAAATCCCAAACCAATGTCTTATATCCCTAAACACCTCGGCTTGACCCAAAATAATTTATACCATTTTTTAAGGCTCTTAAATGGATTACAAGGTATTCTAAACTCTATTATTGGATAATTGATGATCCTTTTGATATATCTTTACCTCTCCCAGTAAGAGATCTCACCCCGATTGGTTTTCTCACTCTCTCTTATCTTTCTATCATATTTTGAGTGGATGATTTTCCCCATTAGTGATGGTTTAGATCTATGGTTTCATGGATATAATCTATTTGATCTTAGATATAGGTATTGGATATAGATATTTTCTTCACTATGAAATTGATCATTCTAATTCAATTTTGGTATTTTCATTAGCGAGTGTCTATCAATGATTTTGAGGTAAGTGGTCTGAATTGAAATTCACATAGTCTTGATTTAATTACATGTATGTAATTGTGAAATTTCAATTTCCATGATTGGGAAATTGAATCCAAATATTCTATTGATTTAATTAAATTTCCATGTCATAATGAATTGGATTAAATTTGGGGAAAACAAATTAGTTGTATTGTGATCATAAAATTGATGGGTTAATTTGATTGTGTAATAGGTTAATTTAAGGAATTTTGAATTGGTTTATATTGGGAATAAATAGATGTTTTTATTAACAATGATGGGTTAATGGGTCATGTGAATAAATGTTGATAGATGATTTAATGGTAAATTGTTCATATTATTGCATGTGATTAAAGTAAATAATTATGATTGAATTGATAACTGAAATGGAATATCATGTTGTGTAATGTTGAATATAGTCTTAATGTTGATTAACCTTGTTAAATGTTATATGCATGACATATGTGATTGATTGATAAATGGGGTGTGGGATACAAAATGATTCTCCAAATACCCATGGGGTTCTATCCATGATGTTTTAGACCCAAATTCAAGTATGTAAAAATTATTTTATGGGAAAAGGACTGATGGTCCAAATACCCATGGTGTGTGGGATAGGGTCTAACACTCTAAATTCCCATGGGGTGAAATACAAAACGTTCTATGCCCATGAGATTATAATTAGACAATATTTCTAAATGAATATGTCATGAATTGAAATTAAATGGATAATAAAAGACCATGTGGTAATGAATTTTGATTCTATATGTGACATGTGATATCCCTTGGGGATAGTTCAGTCTCTGGAATGGGATGAAGCATTTAATTATGGTATGAGTGTCCTCATGAACCTGGGGAAAAGAGTGTGGTTTAATAAAGAATAATTTATTATATAAATTGTTTACTTTATTGATTGTGATTTTTTCTTTATGAAACTACACACACTATTATTGACTAGAGATTGTTTGAGACACCATTGGTGGTGGCCTACTAAGTTATACTCACACCCTATTTTGGGTTCCTAATTGGTACGCGAATAGACATCATGTTTGTAGGATAGGATAAGAGAAAGATCCCTATGTTATATGGATGATTCGAGATGGAGTATGGATGAGGGAACTATACATGATGTTGAGAACCACTTGGGGGAGTTTCCAGTGTGTATTTTTTTGGTTTTGTATTATAAACTTGATACTTATTATGGAATGAAATATTTATTATTTAGTTTTTGGATATTGGTTCCTATTTTGGTTCATCAAGTATTACTTCTTTATTTTGGTTATGGAATTATATTGTTTATTGATTATTGTCTTTTGGTTATTTCTTGGTTATTATCACTATTTTTATTCTTTGATAATGAGGGTATAGTCTTCCCATGTTTTATATATTAGATCTTTGCTGCTAGTTGGTAGCCTCTGTCATACGAGGAGGCACACCTAAGGTCACGTAACTGACCAACTCGGAGAACCGGTATATACAACCTAGGTCTGGAAATATCAAAGTGGTATCAAAAGAGTTTTATTTTCTTTTCATTTTTCTTAATATTTGGGAAAGTTATAAAGGAGAATGTGAAGAGTCAGTCCTTGGACTTGATCTCATGTATGGGAGTAGCTAACCCATGTATGGGGGAAACCCCAAGTATCCAATGTGGGATTATTGTTATTGATGTATGTTTTTATAGTTGGTTGCTATTTTAAATTGAGTGATACACTTGTTGTGTGATGTGATTATTGCTTCTCATAATTTTTTGAGATTTAACTCATGGCCTAGTATAGCCCGAGAGTTGAGTATACATGAATATTTCTAGGAACTAAGGAATTATTATGACATGCATAATTTTTAGGCACACATAGAAAAGAAGGTTTTGGGTAAGTTGTTTAAATTTATTTTTTTCCTTTCTTTTGTAATTGAACTAAAAATGGGGCCTAATATGGAATTAAAATTTGTGAAATGATACAAATAATGAATAATTAGGTGTATAATGAGAAAATAAACTTTTGAAAGTGTGTTTACCATTTTTTAAACATGACTTAGATGTAGGATGGTTAAGTGTAGTGATAGTGCTTTGGTTTTGACCATGTGGTGGGGTATGTTGGATGACATGTTATGGATGTATGCAAATCCTAATAATTATGATAATAATGTTTTGAAATGTTTCATAATATGTGTGTTTGTAATTGTAAATACATTCCTCCATGAAGACACTTGTTGATAGGAAGATAGGTGGACATGGATAGAAATGATCCTCAAGCTGTGGAACATAAGGAACTAATAGTGACGAGTAAGGGATAAAAATTTTAGTTCTGTGATAAATTTTCTTGCTTCATGCAGTTTATGGAAGGAGACCTATGGTGGATTGCAAAGAATATGTTCAACTTAACACATGGGTTTCAGTTACAACACCATCCATATTTCCCAGAACAGGGTGGAACTGAGGTATTTGAGTTCTAGATTGATTCTATAAAGATGATTATGGGCCGTTTAGAGACTCTTACTAAGAAAAGAGACAAGTTGGAAGCTTATATTTTTCAAGGATCAGCGAAGCGGTGGTGGGAAATCTAGACATGGGATGGACAGTTGGAAAACATGGTATGGAAGAAATTACCAGAGAAGTTCTTAGAGCACTTTTACCTTGATATTCTGAGGAAATATAGAGAAGTTGAGTTTATTAGGTTGATTGAAGATAGTATATCCTTTATGGACTATTCTAGTCACATTATAGATCTGCAGTTCTTTTCTACAGCATTGGCAGGAGATAAAGCTAAAAAAATTCTTTTTCAACATGGGATTAAATATGTGATTAAGTCCTTAGATAACATATTTCAGTTAAATAAGTTTTCTAAGGTAGTAGATCAGGCATTCATATCTAAGGGGAAACTAAAGGAATCTTCCCAGGAAGGAAATGTGGTTTCTTCTAGAAGATCAGAAGGTATGTACTCTAAGAGTAGGAAGCATCACTTTGATAATGTCGACTAGAGTAGTGAAAAACAGAGTGGATAGGGGGAAGGATCAGTTACTCAGGATCATACCTAAGTGCTTTGTCACCTGTGCATTAGGCTGGGTCACATGAGTAGGTATTTTCCTTTACCATCTATAGAGTTTTGATCTTGTATAAGTATGGGACATCTATTGCTTTTCTATAGGAAAAAATTAAAAATGGGAAATGATGGAGTAGCTAGTTATAAATGGTGTATGGGAAGGGGTAATCAACCCCATATTAGTCTAGAAATTATAGTTCTACTTGAAGTGGAAGAAGAGGTAGTGGATGTGGTGCTTCAGGTCAAGAGAGCTCATATCAACATAATGGTCAAACACAAGGGACTCAGACTGCATCATATGAAAGAGGGGAAGAACAATTTCATGCAGTTCAGCCAATACTTATGGATAGCGAGGCTATACCATTAATAGTTAGAGGAAATATTTTTTTAGATTATCTTATTTCTAGTGCCTTATTTTATAGTGGTTCCTCTCATTAATTTATATCTACATTACTTGTGAATGGGTTGAGTCTATCAGTGCAGTTTTTGATCAGGGTCATGATGATCAATACACTATTGGGAGTATGGTCAAGAGACATATGTTTGTGAAAGTGGTATTCTATTTAATTTGGGGAGTATCATTTTCTCTAGGATAATTAAATTATAGATATTTCTGGATTTGAATTGATATAATGGTAACATTAGTTGATATTACATCCTTCTGATATACCATAACTAGATTTTAGAATTAAGTTTGACCCTTATGAGTTTTTTATGTCGTTTGGGATGATGAATGCTTAGTTAGTTTTAATGGCCTTGATGAACAAAATATTTCACTCCTACCTGGATCAGTTTGTGGTAGTATTTATGGATGATATCTTGGTATACTCTATGACTCATGATGATTCTGACCATCATATTGACATAGTCCTAAGTATACTGAGAGAGAATAAACTATATGCCAATCTATAAAAGTACCTATTTTGGATTTATTAGGTACATTTCATGGGTAACATCATCTTAGAAGAAGTTGTGTCAGTTGAACGAAAGAAGGTGCTATAAGTTTTTCTTAAGAGAATCCTAAGAATTTTTTTGATATTCACAGTTTTATGGGTTTGGAGGGTTATTATCAGAGTTTCATTTAAATTTTTTTTATCTTGGCATCACCACTTTTAGTCTTGACCATGAAGGGAATCAAGTTAAAATGGTATGAATTATGTGATAATTCCTTCCATGAGATGAATAAGAACATGAAAATGACACTAATATTAATCCTACCCAATATGGGTGATTAGTATACAAAGTTTTATGACACTTCTAGGAGAAGTATTGAATCAATATTGATGCAGAGAGATCGAGTTGTGGAATATGGGTCACAAAAATTGAGGCTATATGAACAGAACTACCATACACATGACCTAGAGTTAGCAGTAGTGGTTTATGCCTTGATGTGTTGGTGGAATTATCTGTTGGGTGAAATTTTTTATGTCTATACCGATCATAATTTCTTAATGTATATCTTTTCCTAACAATGTTTGAATATCCAGTAGTGGAGGTGGGTTGAGTATATTCAATAATTTGATTTTGAGCTAGAATATATGCCCGATAATGGAAACAATGTTACTAACACTTAGCAGGAAAACATAGACTCAAAAGTTCAGGATTCTATTCTGAGTGCAAGATGACGACTTTGCTGACTGAGATTAATACTATAGTTCAAGAGGTCAACAAGATGGTGACCCTCATATCAATAACAGTAGATTCCACACTTTTTTTGGATTAGAGAGAGGTATTATCAATATTTCGAGTGTTTGGACTTGAGGTAATGAAGTGAAGGTTGGGATACACCTTCTAATTGGACCATAGATGAGGATGAAATCATATATTTTAGGAATCATGTTGTTGTTCATACGTGTCTGCGAGAGGAGTAGATGTGTTAATTTCATGCCTTAAAGTAGGTGGTGCATCTAGGTTTGACCAAAATGTATGGTGGTATACGGTTATAGTATTGGTGGACGAGCATGGAAAAGGAGATTTTAGTGTTCATGAAATGATGTGAAAACTTTCAATAGGTGAAGGCCAAACATCAACAACCAGGTGGTTTAATATAGCCATTTCTCATTCTGGAATTGATATGGGATGAAGTTAGCACATATATTATGGGGGGCTCCAAGGATGCCTCAGAATAATGATGCAATTTGGGTGGTTGTTGACCAATTGAAAAAAGTAACACATTTTGTACCTATACAGTAGACCTTCTTAGCTGCTAAATTGGGAGAAATGTACATTTGGGAGATAGTTCATATGCACGAGGTTCTACATAGTATAGTTTTATATCACGACTCACGTTTTACTTCATAGTTCTAGAAGGTCTTATAGAAGTTACTTAGTATGAAGGTATTACTAAGTATAGTTTTCCAACCACATACAAATGGGAAGTTAGAGCATACTATATAGGTTTTGAAGGATATGCTACAAGAATGTGTTCTTGACTTCAATGGGTCTTGGGATAATCACATAGAAAATTTTGAGTTTTCCTATAACAATAGTTATCAGAAAACTATTCATATGGGACCATCTGAGGCTCTTTATGGGAGGCCATGAAGATCCTCTCAATATTGGATGGACACAAGTGAGTTAGAGCTATTTGGACTAAGTATCAAGTGGGAGACATTGCTGAAGGTTGTTCTGATTCAGAAACGCATGTCCATGACTTAGAGTAGGAAAAATTCATAAGCTGATCGACATCGACAAACCTTAGATTTTCAGTTGGTGATCGTATGTTTCTTCATGTGTATCCTGTATTGGGTCACCATATGCTTAAGAGCTAGGGAAATTTGGTGCTAAAGTTTACTAGACCATTTGAAGTTTTGAAGAGAATGGGGATGATGGTGTACTGATTGGATCTTCCATAGTGGTTTAGTTCCATACATGATGTTTTTAATCTGTCATAGCTTCAGCGGTATCACCTCAACCCTTCCATGTGATTGATGTGGATGATATTGAGCTTAAGACTGATGTATACTTTGAGGATCATCTAATCCATGTTGTGGATTGTAGTGAGAAAGTATTGTAGGGAAATACCATGAAGATAGTTTAAGTATTGTGGAAACACAAGAGTGTTTAGGATAAAATATGAGAGATAGAAGAATGTATGCGGGATTAGTGGCCCAATATTGTCACCTAAAAATCTTAGTGATGCTTGGGAGTATAGCTTGAGGAAAATATATTATAAGGTGAGAATATTATAAGATCCCTACTTTTTATGGTGATGTCTCGAGAGAATTTATAGGTAATATTTTACCTTGTTTTGGGTATATCTTGTTTGGTTTTACTTTGGGGATATTTCTAGAGAAATTAGAGATTTTTGGAGGGTTTTGGGTAGTGCATGGTTAATGGATGGTTTTCCAAAACTAGATACCTTTCCCTAGAAAATCATGAAACCCAAGGGAGAGAGGTATTGTACAGTTGGAACATAGTTTTTCAAACCATGTTTCCTCCTAGTAGTAATGATGCAAATCCTAAGGGGTGACACACAGTTAGGCACATGATTAGGGAAAACCATGATCTATGTGCATGAAATTATGAATGTGAAAAAAAACCATAAAATTAATTAGAAAATTCCTAAACCACAATCTTATGTCTCTAAACATCCTAGATCAACCCTAGCACATTTCTCTCATTTTTGGAGGCTCATTGATGGATTTAAAGATCATACTAACTCCGTTATTAGAAAATCAATGATTTGTTGGATAGATCTGCACCTATCCTAGTAAGAGATCTCATCCATATTTATTTTCTCCCTCACTCTCATCTAGATCTAATCTTCTAAAGGGTATATTTTCTCAATTGGTGATTTTTATATGTAGTTTTTCATGTATCTAATCCGTTTAATCTTGGAAATTTTTTTTGGATCTTTATATCATTCTTTGCTGGGAAACTAAACGTTCCACTTCAATTTGGGTATTTTCTTTGGTGAGAGATGATAAAAAATAATGAGTTAGGTGTCCTAAATTGAAAATACACTAGTCTTGATTTAATTACATTTATGTAATTGTGAAATTTTAATTTCCTTGATTGGGGAATTTCATTTAGTGATTGAATAGATTGAATTTAATTTTCATGTGACAAGAATTGAGTTAAATTGTTGGAAATTGAAATTGGTTGAAATGTGATCATGAAATTGATAGGATAATGAGATTGTGTAATTGGATAATTTATGGAATATTGAATTCGTTGATATTTGGAATGTAACACCTAGATGTTTCTATAAAATATTTTCTCTAAATAATTTTAATTATTCAATAGCTTAGATTGCATGAAATCTTGAGTTTAAATGAACCAAAAGATGAACTTAGTATAAAATGACCATTTTAACCTAGTCGTTAGGTTAGATGGAATAAATATAACTAACTTATGAAAATGTTTGGTGAAGTCAATTTCTTCCAATTATTTATGAAAAATATAAATCAATTATATATTTTTATTTTTTATTAATAAATTGAGTGAATTACTATTAGAAAATGAAATTAAGGAAATATATATGTTATTTACTTTATAAAATATTTTTTTATATTAATCCAATTGATATTTTTTTCACAGAGTATGAATAAACCCTATTTGATGTATAAAAAGCTATATTTTTCAAAAGGGTAATTTTATGTCTTTTAATGGAGAACCCCTTTTAAATTAATTTTTTGACACATTAATAATTTTTATATAACAACATAAACATTTTCTTTGGAAGTGGGATATTAATATTTAATTTAGATTAATTTTTAATATTTTTCTAATAACTTTCAAATTTTAATGAGTAGTAAAAGTACACTAAATTTTAATTAAAAACAACTTTTTCCTCAAAATAATTTATATGGTTAAATTATAATTTTTAATTATTTTAAAGTATAAATAGAATATATTTTTATCATTAAATATAATTTATTTCAATGGCATTAATTTTTCATTGAATTCAGATGTAAAAACATTTCAATATATTGCAATGTTTTAACTTTTAAAACACGTTCTCTCTTTCCAACAACGAGAATAATTTTTAATTAATGATTGAAACTTATATATTTTTAATTTTAAATAATTTATTCCATATTTTGAATCAGTAGGTCCAAATTATATAGATAGATTTATTTTATTTTTGGTCATTATGAATAGTAACTTCAGTAATTTTTATTAAAATGGTAAAAGGGTAAATCAGGTAATTACGGGTAAGAATACTATTATAAACATAACCTAAAAGTTGTCTTAATATTATTGGATAAGTTTTCTTCAACATAAATCATCATTGGGTCTAAATGGTGTCCTTTTAAAGCCACTTGGATGAGATTAGGACATTCAATTTATTTTATTTAAAGAAAAGTTAAATATGTCTCACTTAAATTTTAATAACTATATTATTTTTATATAAGGTTATAAAAGAGTTAAATTAAATTATAAATATTAATTTGAAATATAAAATGTTTTTATTTATCATGGTAATTCATTTTTACTTTTTATAAAATAAATAATTACCTTAAAGGCTTATACTTTGATGATGTAAAAATTAAATAATTGGTAAGAAATCAATAAAATAATTTTTATTAAAATTATAATAACCATAAAAGGACCCAAACACTTGAATAAAATATTATATTTAGAGTATATATCTACTATAATCATACAAGGGTCAAGTTAGTGACAATTTTGAGCCTTATAGAAGATATTTTGACACTTATATTATTTTTTTAAAGTGATGTTAAAGTAGTTACATTGATAATTTAATAAGTATAATATTTTAAATGTTAGATTTTACAAGAATATAAATTCGAATAAAAATATTTTTTGTGAAATATATAAGATTTATATTTATTATAGTATTTTTAATTTTAATTTTTATTCAAATATAACTATATTAAATAAATACACAATATTGATGTAGTAATTATCTTATTAATAGAGATAACAAATAAATGTTATTAAAAAAGTTAAAATAAATACATTTTTCCTAATTAATATTTATAATGAATTTTATAGACTACCTTAATCTCTTAGTAATATAATAAAATAATTTTTTCTATGTTAATTTGTTATATTAATATTTTTTAAAATCAATGAATTGAATAGTGTCAAAATTGACACTATTGATTGTTTATCAAAATAATTATTTAGTAAATTATTTAAAAATAATAAAATTTTTAAAAATATATAATAATTATGATATGGTATAAAATGTTCTAATTTTTTTATGGTCTTTTTTTCCTCAAATAATTAAATATTTCACCCTTTTAATATTGAATTATTTGTTACCCTAGTTAAAAATTAAATAGAATAACAAAGTGTTAATTAAAAAGACAAGGTTTAAATTGACATAAATACTTGTAAAAAATTTATTGTGTGATGATATTGAAGCCTTATCTAATATCATCTTCGAATTTGGGTCATTTTGGAGGTTTTTGGATGAGGTTTTATTTTATTATAAGTTAATATTTTTTGAGATCCCAAAAGCACCCTAACCTCAATTATAAACGAGTTCCTCCTCCCTCACCTCTTCACTTCACATTGAGGCTTCATGCTCTTACATACCCTACCATTTTACCTTATCAACTTCTTTAGTTACATTCTATAGGTTCCGGTATTCTTCAATGACCAACTCTAGTGCTCTAAGAGGATATTTAGAGGAAGCATGTCGAAAAAGAGGTAATATCCTCTACAGATTATTTCAAACTTGTTTCTTCTTATACTTCCTCTCCATGAGTTGTTTCATTATAAAGTAATAACTAAAGTATCAATTATATTTTTAGATTTTATTATAAATATTAAAAAACCATATTCCACTTTCTATCTATCCTACTAAAAATGAAATCACCACATGTGCGCACATATGACTTACCGTCTCCACACCGTGGTGTAATATATTTTTTACCACCACCTTAGTTTGGATGGGTATAATGATGGAAATAATAAATATATATAATTATTATAACATTATATTTATTATGAAATATTATACATCATTCAATTCAATACCATTCCACAATTATGAGAATGATATCATTGCTCGTGCGTACGTACGACCTACCATCTCCATGATGCGATGTGATTCATTCTACATGATCTTCATTAAATAATGACTATATAAATTTATAGAATGAATAATTATGATATATATAATTTTAACATCAGTTTTTAATGATTTAACTATTACTTATTAAGTAGAACCATAACTTACTTGACAAAACATTTATATGCAAATGAAGAAGTTAATACCCGAATAACAAGTAATAATGAAATGTTATTAAAAAAAAGATGATAATATGATCATATATGATATAATAAAAATTACTATGATTCTGAAATAGTTCAATTATATTATTTAAATCATTAAAAATGAGGTTCAGATACATATATTGGAAATCAGACCTATGGTAAGGGTTAATTTTGTAATCTCATTATTATCCAAGTTCATTATATGTAAATATTTACTGGGGTATATTTATCATCCACATCCATGTTTCCAAAACATGTAATATTATTTAAATTCTTATAAAATTGTTTAATGTAAATATTAACCATTGGTGAATCTTTATTAAATAGTATAAAGGGAAATTTTTTTCATATTCGATATGAGGTATTGTTTGACTTTTCTAGAAAAAGTGTGAAGAGAATGTTTTCTTAACTTATACGACATGAATGGTTTTTTAAATTTTTATAACGCCTTATTTCCATGAAGCTTCCTATACTTGATTTCAATTCCATTTTTAGATAAATTATTTTCTTTTAAAATTGTGCGGTATTTTGAGAAAATAAAATATTTTTGTAGAAGAAAAGATATTTTCCTCAAGAATTAATTTCAAGTATTTTATCAAAAATATTTTCCATATAATATAAAATTATTTAAATAGTATTATGTTTATATCCCTATTATCACTATTATTTTTTTTGTGACGTAAATATATTTTTGAAATCTATATGTTTTATATGGATTATGATAGAATGATATTTAAGAAACCTATTTTATTCCTTTGGTTATGATATGATTTATGTTTTTTTGGAACATACAAGAATTATTTCATTATGAGATGGGTGAGACCTATATATCCTTCTAATGCATTGGGTAAATATTTATATCTCACGAGATTTAAATTGTTGGAATGGGAAATGATATTAGTGCACTAATACAAAACTGTAACAAGGAGTGAACTCGATTCCGTATTGGAATTTTTCTTCTATGATGGTCTTGGTAATGAGACTTGAATAATATGAAATTATTTTCTATGCTTATGTATATGAACTGAAATTTCATGTCTTATGTTATGACCTTTGGGATTATGTTCATTGATTTTTATGAACTTGTATGATTTATCACATGGCAAGATATCACGATCTTTCATATGCATGATAAGTTTTTCAAATGTCATGTTCTTATGTCTTATGATTATGATATGATTTATATTTACATTATTTACCTTTATTGAGATTATGATCTCACCATTTCATATGTTTCTTTTCCCTAGGTCATGAAGAAGGATATTAAATAAGATATGTCAAAAAGGGGTCTAGTTATGATGAAATAAGTGGGAGAAAATGAAGATGTCTAATGAACCAGTTGTTTATGTTTCCCAGTTTCTAAAGACATTGTACCTATAATGTCTTATCATGGCTTTTTTATATTTTTAATTAATATTATCTAATTTTTAAGTAATATCAATGTATGTAATGTATGGGTTGTTATAGTTGGTATCAGAGGAAAGGTATTGTTAACCTTTGGAAACTAGGATGAGAAAACCTTAGTAAGAACCCAAATCATATGTTGAAGTATATGTTATAATCCAAAATTTTTAAAAATGATCACAAATAACCTAGGATAAAACCTAAAGTGTTGTAAATTAAAATTTTATTCTTTATTATTTGGTTTTCTCATTATTATTAGTGTTTCTCACACTATTATTCTTGATTTTACTCAATGGATGAAACTCGAATGAACTGCGTTAATGCTAAATGTGAAGGGAAATGAAATGATTTTCCTCATGAGAAACAAAATGTTATGAGAGATGGAATGAAAAATATTACAGCTTTTCTCACACAACTTTCTTAAGATATGAATCATGATGACTTCCAAACAGAAAAATGAGGGAACAACATTATGTTGATTCCTTCATGAGTTATCTTCCACCTTCTTTCGATTGGTCTTCTGATCTATTAGTGGAAGAACAATAGATCAATACCACTGAAAAGATATTATTAGTTCTTAAATTTTCAGAACATGATAAAGTCATCTTATCAATCTATCGTTTGGAAGGTAAAGCTAATCAATAGTGGATCCTTATCAAGAATATGAGGTAAAGAGATAGAATCGAGTCCATGGAATGGTACGAGTTCAAGAAATAATTTTTCATTAAGTAAATTCTTCACATTATTCAAAAAAATATGGAGAATAAGTTCCTTGAACTTAAGCAAAAGGATGATTAATCCATTAGTAAATATGAATAAAATCTTACAAGACTTACAATGTATGCTTCTGGAATTATTATCCAACATGAGTGTGAAATTGATCGGTTCTTTAGTGGATTAAAACCAAGTCTTAGAATGGAATTATCCACAAGGGACTTCAATAGCTATGAAGCAATAATTCAATGTTCTCTCAATGTTGAGACAAGTATTGGAGTAACCCATCAGTATTATGGGTTTGATAAGAAAGGAAAAATAGAATTCATGATAAAATCTAAACACCACACTAAAAATGAGATGAGTATTCTATTATGCTAAAATTGGCGAAAGAATCATGGAGGAAATTGTCTTAAATGGACTAGTAAATGTTTTAAGTGTAGAAAAGAAGGTCATTTGGTAGTTTAATACCTAAGAGGTGGGAAAAAGATGTCTAATGATGTGAATAGATAAAAGGTTACAATAAATGAACCTCCTGCACTTCAATGTTACAAGTTCAAGGAAATGGTGCATTATGAAAATCAATACCCTAATCCAAGGGTTATTAATGATGATCGATGTTAAAAAACTCTTAAGGCCAAAGAAAAAGGCAAGTCACATGGGATTATTATTGGCAACACAGATTATGATAATGAAGTGGTAAAATGTGCACTTACCATCCACTCTAAAGTAGAAAATGTTTTATTTTATTCTAGATTCACCCATTATTTTATTTATGAAGAATTTTATAAGGGTATCACTATATTACATAAAAAATTCGATGTTGATTTAGTTATTATGACTCCTAATGGAACAAAAGACACAAAAAATGTTTATAATCATTATCTAGTTGAATTTTGTTGGAAAGTGTTTCTTGAAAATATTGTAATCCTTCCTATAGTGGAATTTGATAGGATTCTTGGCATAGATTGGATTTATCTATATGGAGCTTATATAAATTTCCAAGGAAGAGAAGTCATATTTCATAGTCCGGATCAATCTATGATCATCTATCAATGCAAGGATGAGTGTGACCATCTAGTGAAAATTTCTTCCATCTTATAGGTCTTGATACCTATAATTTAAGTTCATATATCTCAAATTTTTGGGTATAAAATCACAATTAATAACACACCAATTTTATGAGAGTTTTATGATGTATTTATAGAATGATTACCAAGTCTAACACCAAATTGTGAAGTTTATTTTTTAGTAAAACTCATATAAAGTTCTATTTCCATTTCAAATACACCTTATAGAATGAACCCAATTGAGTTGTAGGAATTAAAGAAGAAACTCCAAGATAATATTGACAAGTGATTTGTACACCCTAGTGTGTTACCTTGGGGTGCACCTATTCTATTTGTTAAGAAAAAATATGGATCAATGAGACTCTTCATTGATTATCGAGAACTTAAAAAGATCACTATCAAGAAAAAATATCCTCTTACCCACATTGATGAATTATTCAACCAACTATACATAGCTCAATACTTATCCAAGATTGATCTTTTCTCAGGATATCACCAATTATGGTTCAATAAGGAGGATATACTAAATATGACATTCCCTACAAGATATGGACACTATGAATTTATAGTGATGCCTTTGGTTCTCACTAATTCCCTATATATATTAATGGATATTATGAGTAGTCTTTAGAGATCATCATGATAAGTTTGTGGTAGTCTTTATAGATAATATTCTTGTCCATTTGAAGAGAAAGGAAGAATATGAAGATCACCTGAGAATTGTATTGAAGACCCTGAGAAAGGATAAAATTTATGAAAAATTTACAAAGTGTGAATTTTGGATTTAGAAAGTTTCATTTTTGGTTCACATAATCTCAAAAAAGGAGATATATATGGATCCAGTAAAAATAGAAGTTATTGAAAGTTGGATGAGACCAACAATGGTAACTGAGATCCTAATTTTTCTTGTTTTGGATATATATTATTAAAATTTTGTGAAATATTTCTCTCGATTTTATAATCTAATAACTAAGTTGAATTAGAAAGGAGTTAAGTTTGTATGGAAGGAGGAATGTTAAGAGAATTTCAAAGATCTCAATAGAAGGTTATCCAGTGCACCTGTACTCACACTTCTATGTAGTGGAGAAAGGTTTGTGATCTATAGTGATGCATCAAATAAGGGGTTGGGATATGTTCTCAGGTAAAATGATATGGTGATAGATTATACCTCACGATAATTGAAAATACATGATAAAAATTACCCAACTCATGATTTGGATTTAGATGTGGTAATTTTATCATTAAAGATATAGAGGAATTATCTTTATGAGGAAAGGTGTGATATTTATACTGGTCATAAAAGATTAAAGTATATTTTCACACAAAAGGAGTTAAATATGAGCCAAAGAATATGGTTGGATTTGATTAAAGATTATGACTGATTAATACATTACCACCTTGGGAAATCGAACAAGGTGGTAAGTGATTTTATTCGAAATGACCATTCTAGCCTATCTATGATGAGAATCACAAAAGATCAAATATTTATGGATTTGAAAAGGATGGATATTGAAATTTTAAAGAAAGGGGATAAATATTATATTTATCAATTGAATGTTCAAACATCTAAAAAAGTAAAGATTAAGGAGACACAAAAGGAATATGTATAGCTACAAAACAAGGTGATAAATGTTACCGAATTCAACCTTGATTGTGATAGAATAATAAGTTATAGGAATTAGGTTTGTATTCTTCAAATACCTAAATAAAAGAAGGAGATATTTTATGAGGCTCATAGTTCTTTATTATTTATTAATCCTAGAAGAAGAAAGATGTATAGGGACCTAGAAGTGTATTTCTAGTGGGATGGTATGAAAAGAGATGTTTCTGAATATGTCTCTTGGTGATTGGTTTGTTGACAAGTTAAGGTTGAGAGATAGAACTCTATGGGGATGTTACAACCATTACCCATACGAGAATGTAAATAAGAAAAAATCATTGTGGACTTTTCCATCAGACATCCCAAAACATCTAAAGTCCATAATGCTATATGGGTACTAGTTGATCACCTTAAAAAGTCAGAACACTTCATTGCTATTAGATAGGATTTCTCTCTTGATCAACATTAAAGAATATATATATATAAAGGAAGTGGTAAGATTGTATGGAGTACCACATTCAATTATATTTTATTGGGATACAAGGTTTACCTCGAAGTTCTAGTAAAGTCTTTAGTAGAATCTAGATACAGAGTTAAGTTTCAACACTACTTATCATCCTTAGATAGATGGTCAGTCTTAGAGGACAATTCAAACTCTATAAGACATATTTAAATATTGCTCTATGTATTTGAAAATTTGTTGGGATCAACACCTACCTATGGTGGATTTTTTTTACAATAATAGCTTTCACTCTAGTATTCAGATGGCTCCTTATGGAGCTCTCTATAGAAATATGTATAGAACCTTAACTTTCTGGGATGAAGTTGGGGAAAGAAAGCTATTATTATCTGATCTCATTGTTGAAATGGTATAAAAGGTTAGATATATTCAACAACACATAAGAGAAGCTCAGAGTCAAGAAAAAAGATATCCTAAAAACCAAAGAAAAGACCTAGAGTTTGAAGTGGGTGACAAAGTGTTTTTATGAATATATCCCTGGAAGATAGTAATGAGATTTTGAACAAAGGGAAATCTAATCCCTAGGTATATCAGTTCTTTTGAAATTCTGGATTTTATTGGGAAGGTAGATTACTGATTGGAACTTCCACCGAATCTCTCTCAAGTTGATGATGTATTCTATGTATATATCCTAATAAAGTACATACATGATTCTTAACATGTACTAAACTCAGAATTCATTCTTCTATATGAAGATATCTCTTATAAAGAACAATAGATAGAGATTATAGGTCATATCAAAAAAGTTATGCGAAACAAGACCACTCGATTAGTTAAAGTTTTGTGGCGGAACCACCAATTTGAAGAAGCTATTCGGGAACTTAAGGATATGATGAGGGAGAGATATAATAATATATTTATATCCAACTGACTAATTTTTTGGGTAAAATTTAGTTTAAGGGGGGTATAATTTCACACCTGGATGTTATTATGAAATATTTTCTCTAAATAAATTTAATTATTCAAAGCTTGCATTGTACTCAATCACGAGTTTAAAAACACCGTGATACACCCTTATTATAAAATGACTATTTTAACCTTTATGTTAGATTAATAGGAATAAATATAACTAACTTATGAAAATGTATGGTGAAGTCAGTAACTAAAAATTATTTAGGAAAAATATAAATCAATTATATAAATGTATTTTTGTATTAATAAATTGAGTGAATTACTATTAGTAAATAAAATTAATGAAATTTATATTTTATTTACTTAATAAAATATTCTTTATATCAATCCAATAGATATTTTTGTCATAGAGTATGAATAAACCCTATTTGATGTATAAAAACCTATATTTCTAAAAATGGTAATTTTCTGCCTTTCAATGGTGAATCCCTTTCAAATTAAGATTTTGACACATCATTAATTTTTATATGAAAACATAAACATGATATTTGGAAGCGGGATATAAAAATATGCTTTGGATGATTTTTTAATATTTTTCTAATAACTTTCGAATTTTGATGAATAGTAAAAATACATTAGATTTTAATTGAAAACAAATATTTTCGTCGAAATAATTTATATGTTTAAATTATAATATTGAATAGTTTTAATATATAAATAGAATATATTTTTATAATTCAATATAATTTATGTCATTAGCATTAATTTTACATTGAATTCAGATGTAAAAACATTTCAATCTTTTGCAATGTTTTAACTTTTAAAACACATTCTCTCTTTCTGAAAACATGAATAATTTTTAATTATTTACTGCAAATTATATATTTTTTATTTTTAAAAATATATTCCATATTTTTAATCAAAATTTCCAAATTATGAAAATTCTTTATTTTATTTTTGGGTATTATGAATAGAAACGTTGGTAATTTTTATTAATATGGTAAAAGGGTAAACCGAGTAATTAAGGGTAAGAATACTATTATAAAATTACCCTAAGACTATTATTAATATAATTGGATGAGTGTGTTTCTACCTAAATCATCCTTGTGTCGAAATGATATAATTTTTAATCCATTTGGATGAGATTTGGACATTTAATTTATTTTATTTAAAGAAAAGTTAAATATGTATCACTCAAATTTTAATAACTATATAATTTTTTATATAAAGTTATATAGAAGTTAAATTCGATTATAAATAATAATTTCAAATATAATTTTTTTTATTTATCATGGTAATTTATTTTTAATATTTAGGAAATAAATAATTACCTTAAATTCTTATACATTGACGATGTAAAAATTAATTAATTGATAAGAAATCAATAAATTTTTTTTTATTAAAATTATAATAACCATCAAAGGACCCAAAAACTTGAAAAAATATTATTTTTCAAGTATATCTTAATAATAACCATCCAAGGGTCTAGTTAGTGACAATTTGGAGACTTAAAGGAGATATTGTGACACTTACATTATTTCATTTAAAGCGATGTTAAAGTTGTCACATTCATAATTTAATAAGTAAAACATTTTAAATGATGGATTTTATAGAAGATAAATTAGAATAAAAATATTTTTCTAAAATATATAAGATTTATTTTCATCATCATATTTTATTTTTAGTTTTTATTTAACAAATAACTGTATTAAATAATTACACAATATTGATATAGTAATTATCTTATTAATGGAGATAACAAATAAGTGTTATTAAAAATGTTAAAATAAATATAATTTTTGATAATTAATATTTATAATGAATTTTATAGAATAAATTACCTTTTATGAATATAATAAAATAGTTTTTTCGAAGTTAACTTTTTATATAAATATATTTTAAAATCAATGAATTAAATAGTGTCACAATTGACACTATTGATTGTTTATCAAAATACTGTTTTATTAAATTATTTAAAAATAATAAAACATTTTAAAAAATATATAATAATTATTATATGGTATAAAATGTTCTAATTTATTTATTTATAGTCTATTTTATAGAAAATAAGTAAAATTTTCACCATTTTAATATTGAATTATTTGCTACTCTAGTTAAAAATGAAATAGAATAACTAAGTGTTAATTAAAATGATAAGTTTTAAATTGATTGAAACACTTGTCAAAAATTTATTTTATGATGATATTTCAACCATATCTAATTTAATATTTAAATTTGGGTAATTTTGGAGGTTTTTGGATGGGGTTTTATTTTATTATAAATTAATATTTTTGGAGATCCCAAAAATGTCCATCACCTCAATTATAAAAGGGAACCTCCTCCCTCACCTCTTCACTTAACATTGATCCTTAAAACATTTCCATACCATACCCTTTTACCTTTTCAAGTTCCATATTTAAATTCTATAGGTTCTAGTCTTCTTCAAAGACCATCTATAGTGCTCTAAGAGGAGATTTAGAGGAAGCACTTCGAAGAAGAGGTAATCTGCTCTACTGATTCTTTCAAACTTCTTTCTTCTTATACTTTATATTCATGTGTTTTCTTCATTATAAATTAATAACTCTAGTATCACTTATATATACTGATATATTATTATAATTATTAAAAAACCATATTACACCTTATATCCATCATACCAAAAATGAAATCACCACGTGTGCGTACACACGACTTACCATTTCCACACCATGTTGTAATATGTTTTCACCACCACCTTAATTGGAATGGTATAATGATGGAAATAATAACTATATATTATTATTATAAAATTATATTGATTATAATATATTATACACCATTCACTTCAACACCATTCCACATTTTTGGGAATGATATCGTCGCTCGTGCGTACGTATGACCTACCATTTCCACGATGCAATATGATTCATTCTACATGATCTTTATTAAATCTTGATAATATAAATGCATATAATGAATAAATATGATATATATAATTTTAATATTATTTTATAATGATATAACTATGACCTATGAAGGAGAACCATAACTTACTTGACAAAACATGCATAAGAAAATGAAGCATTTAATACTTGAATAACAAGTAATAATGAAATATTATTAACAAACAGATGATAATATTATCATATATGATATTATAAAAATGAATATGATTCTAAAATAATCCAATGAAGTTATTTAAATCATTATACAGAAATTTCAAAAACAAACAAATAAAATCAAACTTAAGGTAAGGGATAATTTCGTAATCTCATTATTATCCGAGATTGTTTATATGTAAGTATTTACTGAGGTATATTTATCATTCAAATTCCTAAATATGTAATATTATTTATATTTTTCTAAAATTTTTTAAATTAAATTTTACCCATTGGTGAATTTTTATTAAATGGTATGAAAGGAATATTTTGTCGTTTTTGGTACAAGGTACCTTTTGAGTTTTTTGAAAAAAGTACAAGGATAATGGTTTTTTAACTTACCCAGCATGAATGGATTTTTATGTTTTCATAACACCTTATTTCCATGAAGATTCCTCCACATGATTTCATGTTTATTTTCAAATAAATTCTTTTGTTTTAAAATTGCACGGAATTTTGAGAAAAGAAGATGATTTTAGAGAATAAATGATATTTTTCTCAAGAATTAATTTCAAGTGTTATATCAAAATTATTTTCCATATAACATAAAATTCTCTAAAAAATGTTTTGCTTCTATCCCTATTATCAGAATGATTTGAGTTGTGATGGAATGATATTTATGAAATCTATTTTTTATATGGATTATGATGGAATGATGTTTAAGAAACCTATTTTATTCTTTGGGTTATGCTATGATTTATGTTTTTGTGAAAAATGTAATAATGATTTCATTATAAGATGCTAAGACCTATATATCCCTCTAATTAATTTGGTAAATATTTATATCTCATAAGATAGACTTGTATGGAATGGAAAATGATCTCTATTCAGTAATACAAGGCCGAAACAAGGAGTAAACTCGATTCCGTATTGGATTTTGTCCGCTATGATGATCTTGGAAATGAGCCTTGAATAATATGAAATGATTTTCTATGACTAGGTATATTGAAAAAAACATAATATCTTATGTTATGACTTTTGGGATTATATTCATTTATTCTTATTAACTTTTATGATTTATCCCATGGTAAGATATCATGGTCTTTCATATACAGGATATGATTTTCAAATTCTATATTCTTATGTATTATGATTATGATATGATTTATATTTCCCTTGTTTACCTTTACTCAGTATATTAGCTCACCCTTTCATATGTTTCTTTTCCCCAGGTCAGGAAGAAGGGTATTAAGTAAGATATGTCAAAAAGAGGTCTAGTTATGATGAAACAAGTGGGAGACAATAAAGATGTCTTATAAACCAGTTATTTATGTTTCCAGTTTCTAAAGACACTATAACTATACAGTCCTATCATGGAATTGTTATATTTGTAATGAATATTCTCAAATTTTTAAGTAATATAAATGTATTTAAATTATCGGTTTCTTATTGGGAATAAAGGTATGTTTGGCTTAATCACAATGGGTTAATGGGTTATGTGAATAAATGTTGACAGATGTTTAATGGTGAATTATCCATATTATTCCATGTGATTAACATAAGGAATTATAATTTAATTGATAATTTAAATGGTCTATCATCATTGGAAATTTTTAACAGAGGGTTAATGTTGGTTATCCTTATTAAATGTGATATGAATGATATATGTGATCAGTTGAGAAATGGGGTGTGGGACACATATTAATTCTCCAGATACCCACGAGGTGCTATCTATAGTGTTTTAGACCCAAATGCATGCATGTGGATATTATTTTATGGGATAGAGACTGATGATCGAAATAGCCATGGGGTGTGGGATATGGACTGATTCTCTACATACCGATGAAGTACTAGACACAACATTGTAAACCCATTTCTAGGTCCACTAGGTCAAATACCTTAGGGGGGGGGGGGGGGGGTGAATTAGGGTATGACAGATTAAAACTACTTCCCCTTCATATCTTATTTCATTGTAAAAAAACACACTTCTATCTTTCTCCCATAGTAATAGATGAATAGAATTGAAACCACGCACATGACACAATGATGTTGCTTGTTTCACCCTCACTGGGCTACTTCCAAGGAGCATAAAATGATGATGCACTGATATAAAAAATCCATTAAATCTCACTCCCAATTACAAGGTTCATGATAGATCACTTCTATGCATAGGGCTTCCTTTACAAGATTTTGGGTCTACTCACTGCATTCCCAAGGTTACTCCCTATGACTCTTTCTCTGGAGCACTACAAATGGAAAGGATCACCATCTTCCGCTTCCTTCACTCACTGCTCTTGGAAAGGATCCAATCATAGTTTATGGACTTGTAGGTCCCTTCATTTTCATGGAAGCATGCACTCTCAACTATAGGTAGATGCTCCGTTGAAGTCCTTTTTTCACCCATAGATGAAATTAAATTTTCTGTATACTATTACGTTAGAAGAAATTAATTTCACAAACTCTTTTAGTGCCTTTTGAATCTTCCTTGAGTATTTCATGCAAAACCTTGACTATTATGTAAACCGCATAACGATTAAGCTTTGTTGATAGACTTTCCCATGTACCACCTCCAGTTCCACTGCTGCATACTGCCTTTGCATTCTGCCTCCAAAAAATACCTCCACATACCACATCCACGTATCATGTTCATATAATGGATCCTCTTATGTGGACAGCCTTACTCCTTTGTGGGATACGATTCCTCAAAAAATCCTTTAATAGAATTGCGTCTATGAACTGCTTCACCATTTATGAAATCACTTCCCCATGAACCACTTCACTTCAAAAAATACTCCTCATGAACCACTTCTCCTTCATAGACTCCCCACCAACTCTTTTAGACTTAGCTGAATTTCTTCCCGAAGCAAATATTTTCTCTAATGAAAACCACTCTCTCCTTAATGATTATATTATATCTTCTTATATAGGCAAATAGATCCTCAAAATTCGCTAATCCAATATTTTTCCAAATCTTCAATACATACTGCTTCTTCTATGAACCGTTTCCCAACGTGGTCCACGTACTGTATTTCTTACATTGAAATCACCCAAATCACCGTCATGTTTTTTCCAATGACGCCCTTCAAGGATTCTAAAATCACTACCTCTTTTCCACGAATGACAATCCACCCATATACCAAAATCCTTTCGCATACTACATTCCTTCATTGTGAACCATTTTCTCCTTGTGAACTATTACCATATGCGATTTGCATCTCAAACATCATGGTTCCCTTACTTTGTCAATTTCCTTCCATGTTACATGTACCACCATTCAAATTCTATGAACTATGGTTCTTGGTCCGCATACCATGTACTCCTATGATGAAATATTACTTTTCCAAAATCCATACTCCTGATTTTGAGGCCCAAAAATTTGGAAAACACTAGGGAATTGTGCCACCTTAAAAACAAACTTTGGAAAACACCAACGACACTAATTCGTGTTCATATTGCTTTATTGAAAACACAACCACACCAAAAACATACTGAGAGGACTCCTTCAGGGATTTTTTCCCAACAATATCCCCCTTTGGGTTTGTTAACAGTAATTTCATAATTTGATATCTTAGTAAATATTCTTGAAACTTCTACCAACATTCACTTTTTGAGAATTAGATAGCAATCAAGAATTTACTCAACACATACTATAAGCCCACATGAGCCATGCTTGGTGTGAGAAACAATAGTATAATGAAAATATCATCAATGAATCACTTCATTCCATTCCAAAACCACTCTTATACTTTTATCATGAACCACATATATCATGATATCTATCCTTTGATTGATCACATCTAGCATCATCATATTTAATACTCCCCCTATGTCACTACTCCCCATAACAACTTCAACTCCCCCTATCTCACTACTCCACCTAGAAACTTCTCCCCGTGTCTTGACTAAGACATTTTCTCTAACAACTTCAACTCCCCCTATCTCACTGCTCCACCTAGAAAGTTCTCCCCATGTCTTAACTAAGAATTTTTCTCCCTTTTAATAGAAAATTTTCCCCCTTTGTCAACAAACTCAAAGACCATTCCTTTGAGGTCTTCAATAGGGTAAATAACTCAAATTAGAACATTAGGGAAGAACATCATATCTCAGGGTGAGGGGTCCCAAATACACATTTTTCAAGTGTGGGTAGTCGACTTAACTCCTAGAGCCAGTAGATACCATTAAAATGCTTCTTTGGGTAGGAAATTTGTTAAAATACTTGTAACTTGTTGTTCTAAAGGCATATACTCCAACTTCACAAGACCTTGATCAACCTTCTCCTTGATTAAATGATATCTGATTTCAATGTGATTTGTCCTTGAATGATGGACTGTATTTTTTCTATGTTTTATAGTACTTTAATTATTTCAATGGATTCTTATTAGATACTTTACTTCAACTCCCATATCCTCAAGTTGTTTCTTCATCCACAATAACTATGTGCATGCTTGAGTAGCTGAAATATATTTATCTTTTATGGTTCTTAATGAAATGAAATATTATTTCCTACTTATCCAAGAAATACACAATTCACCAAGATAAAAAGCACCTCTTGATATTGATTTCCTATCATCTATTGATCTGACCCAATCTGCATATGTATTTCCCAATAAATCTTGTTGATATTTTTTATTGTACATCAAACCGAAATCTGCCATTACTTTGATATACTAAATTATTATTTTTTACTTTATGTAAGTGGATTCCTTAGGATCAATTTGAT
This sequence comes from Viscum album, assembly GCA_963277665.1. Taxonomy (NCBI): domain Eukaryota; kingdom Viridiplantae; phylum Streptophyta; class Magnoliopsida; order Santalales; family Viscaceae; genus Viscum; species Viscum album. The sequence continues at coordinate 1,999,329,196 of OY728150.1, read as the reverse complement.
ACTGTGCTTCTTGGCATGTGGAAAAAACAATATCAGGTATTTTCACTATCAAGTACAGTAGACTACCAATTATTTTCCTGTATTCTGTAACATTAACTGCATTTCCTTCATCAACCCTTGATAGTTTCATCCGGGTAGACACAAGAGTCGTCATATCCTAGGAATTTTCTGTTCCAAATATTCTTAAATCCTCCTTGAAATATTTATAATGAGAAATGAATGTTCCATTCTTTCATGGTGTTACCTTTAAACAAAGATAAAATGTCATTCCACCAATCATTAACATTTAAAACTCACTTTTAATGAATTGGAAAACTATCTTCACTGCTTTTTATATGATCCTCCAATCATTATGTCATCAACATATACCATCACCATACTCCTTTTATTACTATCTTGGTTTAAATATAGATATTAATAAACTCCAACATGATGAAAACTGAGATTTTTCATAAACTAATCAAGCCTTGAATACCATGACCTTGGTGCTTGCTTCAAACCATATAAATCCTTCTTCATCTGAAAAACCTTGTTCTCATCTTCATGAATGAGAGAAACATCTGGATTCTCAATATAAAATTCTTCTTCCAAAACCCCATTAGTAAATGATGACTTGACATCCATCTAGAACACTTTAAACTTTCTATACACTGTCATTTTCAAGAATAATTTAATTGTCACTATCCTTGAAATAGGTGAAAATGTTTCATCAACATTGATTCCTTCTATATGGGAGTACCCTTTTCACACTAGTCGTGATTTGTTTTGAATCACCATACCATCTTTATTCATCTTGTTATAAAAGACCAATTTTTTCCTGATTAAATTCTTGTTTGTGGGTCTCTAAACAATCTTCCATGTCTAATTTTTCTCAATTTGGTCAAGATCTTCATTGATATCATGAACCTAATTCTCATCACTAGCTGCTTTATCAAAACATTTTGGCTCTACCTGTGATTATTATGAGTCTTTATGTAGAGTCTTCATCCTCTTTGTTTTCATTGGTGCTATCTGATCACCAATTATGTTATGTCTATCAATTTCAGCTCTTATCTTCTGTCCTTGTGTAGACATTAAATTATGATCATCCTTCTCATTATCAAAATCTTTTTCTAAATCAAACTCTGCAACTAGATCATCCCTATCCTCCTTATAAAGATCATGTATTTACTAAAAAATATTCTTATTTTATACTATAGTTACATCATGACTTTCAACTACCTTTCCATGATGCTTTTTAAATAATTTATATGCTTTTATTTTCTTTGAATAACCAAGAAATATCCATTCATCTCCATGGGATTCAAACTTCCTATGTTTATTCTTTTTGATAATAAAACACTTACTTCCGAAGACTCAAAAGTACTTCAATGATGTATTCTTTCCTTACCATAGCTCATAAAGAGTATTATCTTTTTTTAGACATAGAAAAACTCTATTTGAAGTGTATACTTCTATCATCACCAATTCCTTACAAATTTTCTCTAGAAGTTAATTCTCAATGAGCATTGTTCTGGCCATTTTGTTGATAATCTGATTTCTTCTCTCAACCACTCCATTCAGATATGGAGTTCTCACCACTAAAACTTGATGCCTTATCCCATGTCTTGAGATAATCCTTTAATTAACTATTTTTGAACTCTTTCCATTATCTTTCTGGATCTTCTGTATTTTATAATATAGAATCTTTTCAAATTCCCATCGATATATTGGAATGAAACTAAAAACATAATAATTGTGGTTAATGATTGATACTCATGACATTTTGACATAATAATCAATGAAGATAGCATAATATCTTTTCCCATCAAGATCTCTCGGTGAAATTGGTCTGACTAAAAATTAACATTTTTATTGAATTTTGGAAAAAAAACACCCAGTACAAGAAAGATCCTGGTGGTCTAAAATAGTTCAAGCCGAGAGCATCATTAAAAACATACTTAATCCCCTCCTGAGGAAAGGAGCCTAAGATAATGAAAGAAGACCGATTCTAATTTGGTGAAGCCACAAATGCTAAGAAGTCTACAACCTTGTTCCACTCCTTCCATGTGTGTTTTATTGTGATGTGATTACCCAGGAACAATTTTAACTTCCTATTAATATACAAAAATTTCCATGGGAACCGTCCTGCACCTAAAAGTGCTTTATAAAGGATAAGGGAGTCCATCTCCACCGCCTCTATCATGATTTTCCTATGCTCACACAACTCCAATCTCGTGGCCATCGCCTGCGCCTCAGCCTTCAAGGCATCACCCATACCATAGAAGGACGAAAACACTGCAAATACAGACCCCTTATGATTTCTGATGACTCCTCCACCTCACATATCCCCGTAATCAAAGACCTGTCAGTATTTAGCTTATGTCCAAATCAAAACGGATGTCGTCAGACCCAATGCCCCTATCCCATGTCACTTCTCTGCTTTCAGAGGGACTGGTTGGATATAAGATCCCTTACCAATAATGTATCATGGAATTCTATACACAACCAAACCAAATCCTGAAACAGGTTTTTCATTTTGAAGATGATGCTAGCCTAGGATCCTCTAAAGCCTTTATGTCGTGCATCATTCCTGGCCATCCATAGAACCCAACATCCAGCTAGTAGGATAACATTCTGGGCCTTCCTCTTGGGGCCATGATCTCCTGATCCTTGAAACTAGGCATTTATAAAAACATACTACAACCCTACCTATTATTCCACCCAGCAAATATCCTGAAGGACTTCCAAATCCAACTGGCCCACTCACTATGAAAGAAGAGGTTCCCCACCGTTTCTTGTTCTTGATTGCGACAACAGCCACACCTTGAAGATATGCTCACTCCCATGCACTGAATGTTTTCCTTAGTAGGAAAATATCAATTACTCACCTACCAAAACAAGAAAATTAAAATTGGAAGGAACCTCCTTGCACTATAGAAACACCCCCATGTATATTCATTCAAAGATTCCCTCATCACATGAGAAAAATCCTTAATTGAGAACTCACCCGACGTTCTGACCATAAAAATAAGTTTATCAGGATATTTATTAAATACATGTTCTTGAAAGTAGCATGTTTATTTCCATAAATAATGGCCTGAAGAAAAATAGGGTGACCACTTTCCTCCCTAAGAGAAAGATTAAAAGTAGGTCACCTTGGTAACAACAAGCTACCATCCCCCCAATCTTGAATCTATAAGTTGATATCCCCTCTTCCCACCAAACATCTAGATTACAGGGTGAATAAAATCCATGTATGGATGGATCAACTTCCATATCTTAGAAAACCTTGACCTTTGTTCATCCACATTCAGAATATAATTTTCCTACATTACCCTACCCCAAACTGTTCTTCCTTCTATATCCTCCCAAGCTAATTAAGCATGAATCCCCTGTATGGTCAATGAAGCACTCCTCAAGTTAATTCCCCCCCTCAAATAGAGGTCTTTCTAAATGCTTCCCTAAGGCCCAGTGGTGATGACCATCCTTTTTTCCATCCCAAATAAAAGACACCATAATTCTATCCAAGTTTGCAATCACACTATTGGGAACCTTCAAGTTAGACATTATGTGCATGGAAATAGATACCAGGAAACTATTCACAAGGCTTATGCGACCTCCAAAAGAAATGATTATTTTTTTTTCCAATTGTAGATACGCCCCATGATCTTGCTAACAAGCTTATCAAAATAATGAATTCTTAGGGAAAGAGGACTCACTGGTGTCTCGAGGTACTCCATAGGGAATGACCCCTTATCATATTCAAGCTGATATAAAGGCCCCTTACCCTCCTTTTCGAGATATTCTTGATAGTATAGTAAAAGATTTTATCCCTATTCACCACCTTCCCACTCCACTTGAAATAGTCCCCTAGAATCCCATTCATCCCATGTACTGACCTCCTACTTCCATTGACAAACAAAATTGTGTCATACATGAACATCAAACATGGGATACTTCTCTATCCAACCATTCTTGTCTTAGGAGGGTGTCAGTGAGAAGGTCCTTCTTATGTCTTAACTCATTGAAGAGGCTCTCCTCCCAATCCTATTCTAGTTCGGCCTCCATTCATTCAACCTCCTGACTGATCTCAACCAACTCTCTATCCCGTGCGGGGATTCTATTCCTCCAACGGCCTAAAATAACTTTGAGATGCCTAATCTTATTATGGAATGTGACCCAAGGATTTCCAGAAGGATTGAGACTTTATGACTCCCTAACCACATATCTGAAGCCTGATTCCTCCACCCATGTTTTTGAAAACTGAAACTGCTCACCCATGTGCGACCCTGTACCCAGGGAAAAGAGAAGTGGGGAATGATCTGAGAGCCACCACACCTAGTGGGAGACTTTAATATTAGGAAATATTGATAATTAAACCTCGTTCATCAAGCACCAGTCAAGACGACACCAAGTACTTCTTCCTATGCACCGGTTATTACACCATGTAAAGTTTTCACCCTCGTAACCTATATCTAGAAAGTCGTTCCTAGCCATGAATGATATAAATGATTGGCTAGAACCCCTTGAAAAAATTCCACCCCCTATTTCTTCTCAGAGATGGAGATAAGGTTAAAATCACCACCAACGATCCATAGACCATTATAAGAGTTGAGACCATCCAAATCCATCTACAAAATTTCTCTCTCTTATGCGTTACAGTTCACATAGATGAAAGAGAAAAGTAATTAGTGAGGTCATACTACAATATTTGTGGCCAAAAATTGGTCTGACATATTGTGAAGATTGACCTTGAGGTGATCCTTACAAAATAACCATATACGAGAGTTGGGATTCTCCCCATGAATGAAACCAAAAACTCTTATACTCTGAGCATACTCCTTAATTTTACTAGACATCATCTTAGGTTCAAGGATCACAACCATAGAGAGAAAATTATTACAGAGTTCGTTAGAAATTAAATTGGATTTTTCCTGAGCCCCAATACCACAAGAATTATATATTAGGATCTTAAACATTGGAACTTACACGTCTGGATTTGGCCCCAGTCTCCTGGACCTTGACATGATGAAACGAAATTGGGGAGATGCTGGCTCCCATTCTAGATTCAGACCGGGTACGAATACAACTATGCACCTTCTGGCGAACTACCACAGGAGAGTGAGAACCATTGGCCGAAACCCTATAGATGATATCCTAGGAACCAAAGCACTGATTTCATAGCTTTCTCTGCTCAATCCCCAATGAAACAGGTGGAGATAGCAGTGGCGAAGACAAGCCCGAGGTAGGTGATGGTGGGGTAGAAGCTACTATTGGAAGGGTAGATAGCTCTCTAAGTGAGGAAACACCTTCAATATCATCTTTACCTAACTCTAACAATGGAATCTACATAATACAGGTGCGGGAGGCATCCCAAGGATCATAATGGAAAGAATAGAGCCGATAATCCATGCTGGGAACCATCCCTACAGAAAGATATCCTCCCTCCCTAAGCTTAAGAGACAGAGCCTCACCCCACCTGTTATTAAAAATCACTATATCATGCCTGGGAATCTCTTGCCCTTCTAGACAGAGAGGCTTCTTTGATAAGTAATCCTCATATGTTCCCTTACCCACACCTTGTTTAAGGATTTCCAAATCTCGTATGAGAGGTGCATTCCATTCAAAACTGAATGGATGCTTGGACAAGAAATCCTCTAATGCCATCCCCAAGGAGGACACACCATTTCCCTTATCACGACCCTCTATGCCAATAGAGGGGCGCCGGCCAAAAGACCTTGCAGAAGATCTTGGGAATTATGGAGACCAGGAGTCCTTCTTCTGAGATTTGTGAAAAACCTGCAAAGAATGACCTGAAATATGGAAGAACGAACAAAACCTAGGAAATGAGGGGTAATGTAGAGGTTCACAACGATCCACCATCCCTTTAATCTGAATAACCAAATGATCCTGAAGTGGTTGAGAAATATCCATCTCAACAAAAAGCCTCGCAATTGACACCACATCCATGCTGGTCATTCTATCATCCATTCACAAGAAAAACCCCAATGAATCCCCAATCACCCTTAAAAGGACTCATTCATAAGGGGTAGAGGAATCCCTAGTAGTGAGATCCAGACCATCGCCCTGGAACATTCCTTACTGATATGGGAGTCTATTGACGAGTGAGAAAGAGAAAATCTCCAGCACCCCCCACTTCACAGACTCCTACTCTAAGAATTCAAAAATCAGCCCTAGAATCCAGAACGATGAAAAAGGTATTCCTATCAAAGATCGATACTGATTCTAGTATATCCAAGCCCCATCTTTAAACACTTTCCTAAAAAACTACGAGGGGGATTATCGACACCAAAATGCACAACCAAGGTTCATTGAATATCATTGGTCTCTGCTGTGAAAGAAGCCACCGAGATAGCCAACATAGTGCACCCATCCTATGAAAAGAAAGATGAAAACATAGAATCCACAGATGAACCAACCTGATCCCTACCTAGACCTAGGAGAGGATGCAGAAGAACATCCTTGAAAGAGGGCCGATGGTACCGAGCTGAACCATCACCAGACGCTAGAGAGCCAGGCATGAGGACGCCACACACAACAATATAAACCAACTCAAGAAATCTTGTTAAAATTTTATCATTTTCCTTATATTTATTTCGAATGATCTTCCCTTTTTGGAATGAATCTCACTTATGTGTATGATCACATGATAATCTAGGGATATCTCAAGCAGTATCATATTTCAACATTTCTTCCAAGGATGTTTGGATCATGTGGACAATACATTTATGCCACAACTTATTTTCTTGTTCCTTTGATATAAAGAACATATCTTCTTCCTCACTCACGAGGTAGAGATTCCATTTTCTATGCTTTCCTTTCAATACAACAACACCATATTTTTCCTGGATGACACATAATTTCTTGGAAAAATTTATGGCATGTCCTGAGTCACACAATTGACTTACACTTGACAAGTTGTGACTAAGACCTTAAACAACCAAGACATCTACATGTCTCATGTCTTTCCCCCCAAAATTTTCTTTCCCAGAGCTAATAATTTTCAACCCTTCATCATTACCAAATCTAGGGATACCTTCTTTATCATACCTAATTTCCATCACAAGATCCTTATTTCTTATCATATAGGAGGTGAATCTACTGTCAATGATCTATATCATATTATGATATGATTCCTTGAATGCAATTTATGAAACCACTGCATAGTGAGATCTTTTCTATTTGATCTATGTTTCAGAATTCATACCCAATATGGATTGATACTCTTGAAATTCCTCAGAATATGAAGAAACAACTTCATCTTACTGAGAAGAAAATAATTTTTTATTTTAAGATCATTTGATGATACATTTGCCTAATGTTTATGAACAACCTTAGTCTTCTTCAGTATGTTCCTCTGTGTAGTTGATGAGAAATATCTTTCCATGTTTCCGAATCCTCCACACCAGAAACAGTGACCATAAAATGATAACCGAGAAAATTGAGCTCTGTATGACTTCCTATGTTGGTCATGTTCCCTTAGGTACCTCTTCACTATGAAAAACACATTTTATGAGTGTCCTATAGTTCCAAAACAATAAAATATTATGAGGGGTACATTCTTGTGTGGAAATACTACACCACTAGTTATCCCTTAGGTTCTTTGAATCTTTTGATTCTGCTTCGTACCCAAATCAATCTTTAATATCATACTGGGTTCTTGTGGTTTAACTTCAACTGTTATTACTTTATATTTTTGATCAAGCTCCACATTATCCTTATCATTTGGATTTTATTGTTTCTTAAGTTCTTCTGGACAACTATGATCCACTGTCATCATTTATGTTGTATGTTTTATCTATTTTACCAATGTTGTTTTGTGATTCAACAATTTTTCTTGATCCTTAACACTTTATCATAGATTGATGACTTCCTCTTCAAGTTCTTTTATATGATTGATTTGATATTTTATTGTTTCATAAAAACTATCGATCTATCTTTTTTGTTCTTCAATTTTGAGTTTGTACTCAACCACCTTTTCTGAGATTTTTGGAATTGAATAATTTGGTTTTTAAATTTCTTTATTTATCTCAGACCTCTCTTCTTACTAATACTTCAAATAGAGTTGATCACCATAAATGAATTTTTTTCTTTTTTTTTTCTCTCCAAACTTATATCTCTTCAATTGAAACTTCTAATTTAGTCTGAAGTTAAATTCTTACTTTAAATTATCTTTCTTCATTTTCTCTTTCTTCTTTTGTTAAGGAATTTCCAAAAACTACCAACAAAGCATCCACTTCATGATTCTTGTAGTCCTCCAACTCTTCTTCCTTAGATTCTTCTAAAATTTTGTAACAACCCAAACATTCATTAATGGAAATATATCTTGATCTAATTAAATCTCTCATTATGTAATATGTTTTGTGAGCTTATTTGGTTTTATGTTTTTGATTTTTAAAATACTTTAATGAAATGTGACCGTTTCTAATATATCCATTTAACAGTGATCACATGATTAGTATAAATATAGGGCTTTAACAAAATCGATTTACTCAGACAAAGGAAGTGATGACCTCATCCAGTAGACTTTCCCCATACGAATCCCATTTTTCAGAGCTCGAAAAGGAGGTGTCATCTTTGGTCTTTTCTCTTGACCAAGCCCAAGATGATCTTGAACACCTTATGCTTGAGCGGAACCGACTACGGGAGAAGTGGAAGTTAATAGAGATTACCACCTGAGATATGTTATCTGAGCCACCCCAAGAGTCTGTCACCATCGCAAACCTTAACCTTTGGTCTGATGTGGGTGTAATAAGGGGTTATGTAACAAGACCCTAGAACTATGACTATGTACATTATTTTTGTATAGAGAATGTGCATTCATTCTTTTATTGTTACCTTGTAAATAGTTTTTAATGTGAAAATAGTATTTTTAGTTGATATTTAACTAAGAAATATATTTTGAGGAATTATTGTATTCTTTAATTAAATAATATTTTAATAAAATATTATTATAATTAAATTATTTTTTATTAAATATAAATGATTATATAAATTTATGAAAGCAATTGTAATTTTTATTATGGTTTGAAAGCCGTTTTTTTCGAAACCCATGAATTTTCGATAAATGTTGGTTTTTATGTTAAAATTAAAAATTCACATATTTAAAAAACTATTTAGACAAAATGAATATTATTTTTCGAATCAGGATGTTGAAATTATCCAACGGTTAATTTTTCCTAATTTTCTAAGACAATCATCTTTTTGGGTAAAAATTAAATACCATTTAATTATATAATGTGTTTTATGACATCATAATGACCCAATAGTGATGTAATAAAATAATATAAACCTTATGTTAGGAAAATATATGTTTTATAATTAAAATAATGTGATTTTAGATTTGTTTTATTTATTTTACAAAGCTTTAGTGGACCCTCCAAGACTTATAAAACATTTTTTCTTTTTAAATAGTTTTCCTTGAGAGTGTGACTCACCTCCATATAAGCACCCTCAATATTTTAAAAAGTTAGGAAATTGGTATTATAAAATATTTTTTCCACTTCCCTTTGGAAAAAACAATGGGATGGTTTTTGGTAATGACTAGTTTAATGTGTGGTTACCCAAACCTAAACAATATAGAATTCTCTCTTCTTTCCTATATAAACCCACACAAGCTCCCCCTTCCTCTTCACTCAAAGCATTTGGAGTTCATCCAACCTACCCCCTCTTCTCTCTATAATCCTCCCAAGGTGGCCCAAGCTCTCAATAAGATTCTATCAAGCCTCTCCTAAGCCTTTGGGATCACACTTCCAAGTAAGGGATTTCCTCTTTTCTCATTTTTGTCTCAATTTCATTATGTTGTTATGCCCTTTTATTTCCAATTATAAATGTTGGGGTATGATTTTTAACCTCCCCAATACTTCCCTATCTATGTTTAAATTATTAGATACCCATTTATCTCTCATCAAATTCCCCTTATGTACACCCGTTACCATGCCGAAATTTTGTAAGGAATTTATCTCTCCTCATTTACATTCAAGAAATTATTTTGTATTATGAATATAAATTCCATTACTTATGTTGGGATATGTATTTATATGACCCCAATACTATCCATTTCATGTACATATTATGAGACACTCATTTATCTCTCATCAACCATTTTTATGAATTCCTATGTCACGCTATTACACTGCTGAAATTGCACCGCGATTTTCGAAGCCAATGTCATTGTATAGTGAATACCATGCCCATTTCCCTATCAAGGGTATTCACCTTTATGCACATTTACTTATTGATTATATTGTTTCATATATAAATTCTACATTTCCTTTATTGTGGAATAATTTATGAGGTTTAATGAATCCATTTTATATGATCCATGTGGCACATTTATGCATGAAATGAAATGATTAGGAAGGGTGCACCCTAATAGCGCTCCAATGCATTGGGTAAAGATTAGTATCATGATATGTCAAGTGAAATGAGGGTTTACTCATGATAGTTAAAGTGCAATGAGGGATTACTCATGCTCTATGTGCAATGATCCTTGGCTCATGCTAAAATCATGTTAAGTGTTTTTCCCACATTTCCATATTAAGATTATCATGATTTATCACGCCTTTATGTTAATGTTTCTCTTGTGCTCCATTGATATGCCTATTGTCTAAAATTTATTGTATTCCTCATTTTATTCCATGTTTATTCCATTACTGGGCTTTATAGATAACCGTTTTATCATGCATGTCCTCATGTTATTCTAGGAAATGTTAAGTTCGAGTGAATGTAGTGGCCATGTAAAAGAAGTTTTAAATAAAGATGTTGTATTTTGTGTTTTAAGTTGTTATGTAATGATCATAATCCCCAAAGAAACTAGACCTCTCGATCTTCTATGTTGTATCAAGTGAATTTTATGTAATAAATCATGTTTAAGTATGAAATAAAAGAGTAGGGTTGTCATAAATTTCATCTTCTTTTGAAATTAGATTCTTCTTTTTGATGAATTTTATCTTATTACTTCTCATACCTTTCACATTGGATGAATAATTATTTCAGGGATTTTCATCATTGTCTTCATTTTCATATTCATTCTTCTCAGAAATTTTTTCTACTAAATGATCACTCTTTACACATCAAAAGCATGCAAATGAAAGTTTAACTTTGAAATTTCATTTTCCTCTTTGCAGATTTGAGGAGAAAAATGACATCGAATCATAAAAATTGTCTTCCTCATGACTATCTTCAACATAGATATTCTCCACAGCCTTGAATGCCACTTCTCTAGACTTCCACTTTTGCACTACATAATTATTGTCATTTCTAATTTTATATTCAATGATAGTACTATGCAAGTTATCCAGTGGTGGCTCCTTCATATATTTTTCTTATAATATAGAAACCTTCGAATTAAATCGATTTGAAAATTTTTCTCAAGATGCGCATGAAAATTTTTATATCTTAAATAATTTTTCTTAGACTACACATTTATTCCATGAAAAAATCCATCTGATCAAATAATGCATCAATATACTCATTAGGGTGCATTATGAGATCCTTATATTTGTTCCATAGAACCTACAGCTTCACTTATTTGACATTTGAGTCACCATCATAAATGTTCAACATCTTTTCCCATATAGATTGTGATGTTTTACAATACATCACCTTTGTATAGATTGCATTGGATAGTGATCCCCCTAAATCATTGATCCCTTAAGAATCAACATCTAATTTTCTTCACTCAGATTCTCATAAATCCTCACTATCAATGTTTCCCAAAATACCATGCATCACTACTGTACAAAAAATCCATTCAAAAAGATTGAAAGTAGTGTTGCATCCAATTATTCTATAGTTGAAAATTGTTTCCATCAAATATCGGAACCCCTTTGTGATCATCCACCTCCATTTCTTCTACTTAGAGAGATTCACTGGCTTTTGAACTTTCCATTAGATACTATTTATTAGGTTCACAAGGTAAAATACATCGGGGGGGGGGGGGGTAAATTAGGGTATAAAAAATTAAAACTTATGCCCCTTCAGATATTGTTTCATCTTTAAACAAAAAAACTTCTTTCTTTATCCTATAACAATATATGAATCAAACTGAAATCAGACATAGGACACAACAATTTTATTGTGTTCACCCTCACTAGGATAAGTCCAAGGAGCATAAAACAATGATCTGCCGATGTACCAAATTCAATAAATATCACTTCTAATTATAAGGTTTGAGATAGATCACTTCTATTCCCAGACTCACTGCCTTTACAAGATTTATGGTCTACTCAATACATTCCCAAGGGTCACTCCCTATGTCTCTTTCGCTGGATCACTGCCAGTGGAAAGGATCACCATCTTCCTCTTTCTTCACTCACTGATCATGGAAGGGATCCACTCAAAGTTTATAGACTTATATGACCCTACATTTTCATAGAAGCTTTCATCATCAACTATAGGTAGATGCTATGTTGATGTCCCTTTTTCACCTGTAAATGAAATACACTTTTTTGAGTACTGTTAGGTTAGAAAAAATATCTTTCTCAAACTGTTTTAGTGCTTTTTCAATATTTATTGAGTCCTACGTGAACCACCTTGCCTATTCTACGAACTTCATAGCAGGTATGCTTCACGGATCACCTCTACCACATAATGCCTCTGCTTTCTCTGCTGCATACCGCCTCCGCAAACTACCTCTGCGTACCACATCTGTGTACTACATCCACATACCAGCTCTGCATATATGGACTGCCTTTATCCTTTGTGGGTTACAATGCCTAAAAAATCCTTTCATATAATTTCTTCCACAAACTGCTTCACCCTTCACAGAATCAATTTCTGGAAAACCACTTCACTTCGTAAAATCCTCATCGTGAACCACTTCTCCTTTGCAAACTCCCCACAAGCTCTTTCGAACTTAGACTAATTTCTTCCGAGAGAAAATATATTCTATAATGAAAATCTATATATCCTTAATAATGGGATTATATCTCCTTATATAGGAAAATCAATCCATAAAATCTACTAGTTTTATATTTTTCCAAATCTTCAACACGCACCACTTATTCTGCGAACTGTTCCCTACACAGTCCACATACTGCAGTTCTTCCTTCATGATGGCCCAAATAACCCTCAAAGTTTCACCAACAACACCCTTCATGGATTCTAAAATCAACACCTCTTTTCCTTAAATGAAAATCCATCTCACGTACCAGAAGCAGTCAACGTACAACATGCCTTTGTCACAAACCATTTTCTCCCCATGATCTATTTCTGTATACAATCTCACACTTCTCGGTTCCATTCTTTTTCAAATTTCATTCTATGTTCCATGTACTACCATTCACTTTCCACAAACTATGGTTTGCGGTCTGCATACTATGTAATCCTATGCAAAAATATTCCTTTTCAAAAATCCAAAATCCCGATTTTGAGGCCCGAAAATTTTGAAAACATTGGGAAACTGTACCACCTTAAAAACCTGCTTTGAAAAATACCAACCATACTCATTTGTGGTCATCTGGATTTGTCAAAAAAAATAATCACACCAAAAACATATTTAGAGGAAACCTTGAGGGAATTTTTCCCAATACCCATGATATTGGAATTTGACTATGGTTCCAAATGGCCAGGATATAAATTAAAATTAAATATATATTTAAAGACCATGTGATAATGAGTTATGATTCTCTATATGATATGTGATATCCCATAAGGATAGTTCAAACTTTAGAATGGTCCAAAGTTGTATTGATGGTACATGTATCAACATGAACCCGAATAAAAGAGTTTGGTTGAATAAAGAATAAATATGTCAAATGTTTATTTATTGATTGTGCTTTATTCTTTATATAGTTGCATACACTATTAATGACTAGATTTTTCTTTATACGCCATTGGTGGTGGCCTACTAAGTTGTAATCAAACCCTTCTCATGGTTTTTTATTATAACTTGAACAGACTTCATGTTTATAGGACATGATAAGGGAAATATCCCTATGTTAGATGGATGAGTTGGTATTGAGCATGGATAAGGGAACTAGAAGTGATTTTAGGACATGTTTGGGGAGTTTTAAACATGTCTTTATTTTTAGGTTTTTCATTATACACTTGAAACTTATTATGGGATGATATATCTATTGTTTAGTTTTGGATATTGGTTCCTATTTTGGTTTATCCTCTATTACTTGTCTCTTTTTGTTATGGCATTATACGAGTTATTTGTTATTTTATTTTAGTTATTTCGTAGTTATTTTTACTATTTTGATGCTTTGATAAAGAGGGTATAGTCTATCGATGTTTTATATATTAGACCCTCACTGCTAATTGGCAGCCTCTGGCATATGGGGATGCATGCCTGAGGTAATGTAACTGATATTATCAAGGCAACAATATGTGGTACCCAAGTCGGGACATTACAAAAAGTAAGACAAGACTTGTGGAAAGATATTTATGTTACAATATCATTTATTTTTTAGATTTTCTATGCTAAATTTTGTTTAAGGGAAATTATATGGGTATTATCCTTCAAAAACCAACTATTTTCTTCTTATCTAGTTATTCATATATTTTTCATGTTATATAATAATTTTTCTCACTTTGTTACTTAAAATTATTAAGAAAATATTTTTAAGAAAAGATGACTTCATTTCCTCATTGGTCGAGAATTTTTTTCTTTAATGCGAAAATTTTATTTAAAATGAAACTAATAATGTTTGTACTATTATACAATGATTTAATAAATTCATTTTTATCCACATTGTTCTTCCTATAATTTTTTTTAAAAGAATATTCTTCACTTTTCTCAAATGATGCACTTTTTACAAATAGTGGGAACCAAATCTTTATTTTAACATATACCACATGAACTAATTTTCACACCATCATGAATAATATTTTATTTTAATTGTAAATTATAAGATTCCATGGTTATTTTCAAAAAAAAAAAATGTTTCTCCTAATATTATGGAAGTTTTTAGATTTTAAATAAGTAAATTCAAAATAAAAGGGTATTTTCCTCAAGAAATATTCTAGTTATCTTGTAATGATATTTTCATGAATGAAAATATACATCGATGTTACATATTATTACATGGGGTTGTTATCCAATGATACCATCCTTAATATTTCTCTAGAAGGCTTTCAATTACAATGATAAAATCTTGATTAAGCCAGTTTTTTTATTCATGGGTTAAGATATAGAGAAATGATAAAATTTTTCATGACCTTGTGGAATAAAAGTGAATTGATTATAATTATGTGATGGTTGGTTATGTTATATCCCTCAAATTAATTTGGAAATGCGATATAGATATCTCATGAGATGATTTTGATAAACATGGGCATGATTATCAGTATCTATGTTCATATTTTTATCTCTGAGTGTGATTTATTCTAGGTATACTCCCAAAATTATGCATGGACAAGATTGAAAATAGAGATATTCACATTTTAATGCTTGGGTATGATTGATTCTAGATACAATCATGAGATTATGCATAAACATTATTGATAATAACTATGTTTATAAGATTATGATTTTATATGCTTGTAATGCCAAAAGACTAGGTTATGACGCATGAAGGATGATTTATTCTTTGATACCCTTATTAATAATGCTTCTGTATATGACATGATTTTTGAGTTATGAACTAATCATTTTTGGTATGAATATTTTACTTTGTGAACATAAACTAGATTATCTTTTTATACCTTTATGATCATTTCATTCTCACTTATGTTTGATATGTTCCATGTGTATCCTTACTAATCAATTGATATGAATCGTTCTTATGATTTCCTTTACTAGGTTTTGAAGTAAGATAATAATTATGATATGGCTTGAAGGGTAATAAATAAGAATAATGTTTGTGGGATATATTGATGATTGTTCATAAATAAGTTGATTATGTATCTAGTATCGAAATTCATAAGACATTTTCAGTTCTTTAGTGTGTATTATTATTCAATGTATTGAATATTAGTCTAAAAAGAAGTAATATTTATGTATGATATGATTAGGTCACCTCAAAAGGTGTTTGATGAAATGTCTTTGAAAATAGTTTTTAATGAATTTTTATGTAATTTTTCAGACATTTTTTTGTTTCTTGAAAACATTTATATGGTTTTGATGCTTTTTATGATTTATAATGGAATGTTTATAAAAATATTCCCCTTATTGTTACTTATTTTATTATCACTTGATTATTATCCTACATATATTGGAATCATAATGGTTGGAATTTGATTTATTGATCTTTTTTATTTAAGGTAGATAGAAGGTGGCATGATTTGAGATACTTTAATTATACGGGATCGTTTAACAATAATATGGGTAATCATGGTGAGTTATCCCCTATCAAAGATTACACATTTGCTGGTGTCCCCTAGTGTAGTAAATTATTAGGCTAATGGGTTTCCCCCTGATGAGGACAAGAGGCTAATTTGGGGTTAGAGTCTGTTAGTTTGATTTTAAGTTGATACTTGTTCTATAAGATAGGTCACAAGTTATCCCAATAGTCCCAAGGTTTAATTGCATGTTGTTCTTTAGTTATGACATGGATTTCACTGTGAGAAGATTATTTTATGTCATGTTATTTCATATTGATATTTACTTTTGTAATGTTGTTTTCTATAAACTATTAATTTTATTATGATTAAGTTTTTTGATCACCGTAGGACCATAGAACACCCTTAGAGGGGCGGTGTGAATCAAGGTGTCAACATTTTCTTTTAAAGAGATAGATATTGTTCCCATGATGGTAGAAATTTATAAAACCTATCTGTTGGAATTATGCAGTTATTAAACATTTAAATTTAGAGAGACAACTCATTAGTTTTACATGGTTTACCACTAAGGGATAATGTAGGGAAAATAAATTAACAGTGTTTCATTCGTACCTAAATCCACTATGCTTCACTAGTTATTATGGAGTATAGAAGATCATATATAGTCACTATATTCTAGACACACTACCTTTACAAGAATTAGTGTTATCATATTTACTCCCTTATAAAAATTCAATAAAATACCCCTAGATCGCTGCATTGGGTGAAGTATTTCTTAGTTTAATGACTTGAAGGTCAACTCAGTAGATTGGGAGTTTTAGTCTTCATACTTGATTAGCATGAGACTATGCTTTCACCTTAGTCTTGAGTTAATTCACTTGAAAGCACTACTAACTTAAACCATATGTTAAAAACTAATATTAACAAATGTCATAGCCTTTAAAAACTCCCTTTATGTTTCAATGATATACTCGTATTCATGAACCCACACACTTTGTGAAGTTCCCAAACTTCCTCAAGCAATCAACCTTCATGAAGCTCCAAACCATCTCAAATTTACCATTTTTTATGGAAATAATAGTCTTTTTGAAATTCCCAGTATCCATGAAACATACTTTTATGATACACCTTAGCATCAAATAGTTCATATCCATTCCTTTCATGATGCTTAATATCATGATGGATTCCTAATATGTGATGATATCCTAATTAGGTAGACCTTTTTGAAATCAGTGTGATTCACCCTTTTCATTATTTATAGAATCATCCCTCCATGAATATTATAAGATTCAATAGTCCATTTTACAAACCTTTTCTATACTATTCATGAATCTTTACTATTCTTAAAGTTCTAGTGAAATTTTACCCATTCATGAACATTCTCATAGCCATGTAGATTTAACATCACACCATCTCGTATTTGTGATACTCCCTAAAATCATGAAAAAAAATCCTTCATGAAACCCAATCTTCAGTAAACTAATTCATTTACCATATTTATAGAGATTAAATCTTTGAAATATACCTTTCAAGAATTTTTATCGTTCTTCTTGAATTAGAGTCCCAATAATTAGTAAATACTAGGAAATGGTTCCACCTTCAACATTGAATCTATTTTCACCATATGATCTCTTGAATTGATAACTCCCTGATAAACCCTAGTGTGTATTGACAAAAAAATATACTATACTTCGAGTAAGGGGAAGCCTTGGTTCCAACAATCCCCCCTTTGGGTTTATTGGAAATCTATTGATAAATTCAATAGACAGACCATCTTTAATCAAACACCTAATAGGAATTAAATAACTCATCCATCACCCAAGTCTTTGTGATAAAAGGTTAGTGTAGAAAAAAAAGAGTGGAAAAAGATAATTTCATGCCACCATAGACAACCAAGCAATCCTGAAAATCAAATATTCATTGAATTTCACTTATCTCCCTGTTTGAAAATAAACCCAAAGAACCTATAATTATAATTTTAGTGATCAAAACAAACTCCACTTGGGTCGTATATCCCTAAAAAACCTACATCACATCCACAAACAAATTAAAACAGTAAACACAAATGGGGAGTGGGGGACCAATTATAACCTCATCATGTAATGAGAGAAGAATAAACAATGAGATTCAACTGAAGTCTCTTGAACATTTATACTATTAATGGATGTAGTCATAATGTCAGCCACTTGATTATTAGTTCCGACATGTTCCATTTGAATCAAATATTATACAATTTTTTCTTTGTTGAAGTGACATCTAATCTCAATATATTTTGTATGAGAGCGTTAAAACAAATTTGTTATAAGATTGATCATGTTATTTCTATTATAATGTATCACCATCAGTTGTTTCACCTCATCTGAAATATCATTGAGTTTATAATTTATCCACAATAGTTGAGTGCATGACATTGTCAAATCGATATACTCTATTTCAGTAGTATTAAGAAAACTAATTTATTGTTACTTCCTCAACCATCCCATACATTTGTTTCCAATGAATAAGTAACCACTATTAGTAGAATTTCAATCCACCACATCTCCTGCATAGTTAGCATCAGAAAATGATGATAATTCATTATCTATTCCTACTTCAAATTATAAACCAAAAATTGAGAATACCATAAATATACCTCATGATTCTATTAACTGCTTCCAAATTCTATTCCTTTGGATTAATTTAAAATTAAGATGCTAAGAATGTTGTAAAGACATTATCTGGTAATGTTTTAGTCAAGTATAATAAGTTTCCAATGATTCTCATATAAATGGTGGGATCCACATATGTCTCATCCCCATGATTTCCATGTTTTTACCAACAAAAATTAGAGTCATCATTTGTTTGGATTCATTCATGTAAAATTAATTTAGCAACATTATTGGATATTTTTCATTGGAAATGAAGGTATAATCATTATTTTGAACCACATGATGCTGCAAAAATTATGTGAGTTCACCAATTATAGTCATTTAAAATTTTATATTTCATGCAATTAGAAAATTATTCCCCTAATTCCTACTTTAATTCTAAAAAAATTACATCATCCACATACACAAGCACCATAAAATGATATTTATAATAATTTTTCACATAGGTATTAGGATCAAAACATCCTATTTTAAATTCAAGATTATTTAGATAAACATTCAGTTGAGAATACCACATCCAGGGTGCATACTTCAGACCATAAATATCTTTATTTAATCTTAAAACCTTAGTCTCACCATTTTTAATCAGAAATAACACTAGTTGTTCAATGTAAAAATCTTATAAAAGAACTAAATTTAAGAATTGATTTTAGAAATTCATCTGATAATATTTTTACCCTTTTGGTATTTTCATGGAAAATAAAATACTGATCAGATATAGTTTAGCTATTGGAGCCAAAATTTCTTCAACATCAATGCATTTTATTTATGCATAACCTTTATAAAACAATAATTCCTTATTTATGATCACATTTCCATTCTCATCATATTTTTTTAAAAAATACATTTTCCCATCATATTGTGATTTTTTTGGTCTCTTAATAATATCAAATGTTCTGTTTTTGTTTATCTAATCTAGTTATTTAGTCACGGACTTAACCCATGATTCATCCTTTACTAATTCTTAAAATGAGGTTGGTTCTAAAATTTATAGGAAGTCAGAATTAAATTCATTCCTCGTTCTTCTTATTTCTATAGGTGTAGTCCAATCCCTAATGATGTTGGATCAATAAATTTCTATAGTTTTATTTCTTATGTGAGGTTTTGATGAAGTTTCTTTTGTAATGGTTTCCTCTTTTGATTTTTCTTCTAAATCATCATCATTTTTTGAACCTTTAATGTTTTTTATTACTTCCACCATTTCTTCATTTGAATTTTCCCCTTGTACACTTTTTTCTTCATCTTCACTCGTATCAATATATGAGATCATTGAGGTATTCATGGTTTTATCCTCGATCACCTTGATATCACTACTTCCCAGAATCATTATAATATTATTACTGTAACATTTCTAGGATTCACTCTTCATTGAATATCCAATGAATATTCCCCCCATCTACTACATCACCATACTTTTCATGATTTCCTTATTTGTTTTATAGGAAACATTTAATTAAAAAAACACAAAAATACTTCATAGAGGGATTATTTACATTCTATATCTCATATTTTTTTTGTTTTATCCCATAAAATCCCTATATTATTTTGAGTTTACACTGCTAATTGAAAAAATCATTCCAGTAACGATGAGAAAAATGACACTCAATCAGTACAGTTCTAGGTATATTGTTCACCTACCAGTTTCTATGTCCAACAACTCCATTTTTTGAGGGTTCTCATTGAAAAATACTCATGCTTTATTCCATATTTTTAGGTAATTTTTGAATTTAGTGGATGTGTATTCTCCTCCATTATAATATTTTAGAATCTTATTGCATACCCAGTTTCATTTTCTGATCTTTAATGAGAACTCTTCATGCAGTCAAGCACTTTCCATTTCTTTGACATAAACATCACACAATCCATTATATCATAATCATAAATAAAAACAATGAATTACCTGTCTCTATATTTTCCTGCCACATTTGTTAGACCAGATATTTCTATGTGGATAAGATCAAGAAGATTTCATGCATTTTTGTTCTTTGGCTGATATGAACTTCTGGCTACCTTTCCTCACATGTGTGTATCACATATCTTTTCTTGATCACAGTTTAGATTGGAAATTTAGATAACTTTATTAATCATATATATGAGTTCCATGATCTATTAATTAATGTGGCCCACCTCTGGTGCCACAAGTTTTTTTCTTCAACTTTTATGTAACAAGTGTTTTCTTTACTGTCATCTTAGTATAAATTATTATATGTTCAACATCCTTTCATGAGATAATTACATATCTTTCCTTTGATAGTGACCCCTTTTGATAAAATTTTACTATCAGTCCTGAGTTACAGAGTTGACTCACACTTAGAATATTGTGACATAATCTATATATGTAGAGAAATTTAGTTATCCTTAGGCCATCAACTT
Source organism: Viscum album (assembly GCA_963277665.1). Taxonomy (NCBI): domain Eukaryota; kingdom Viridiplantae; phylum Streptophyta; class Magnoliopsida; order Santalales; family Viscaceae; genus Viscum; species Viscum album. The sequence goes on along the minus strand of OY728150.1, from coordinate 1,999,307,942 downwards.
ATAGTTCTTTATTTCCAATGCCTTTGATATTTAGAGCACCATATTTCCAAATATCACTATTCCATCAATTCATTTCATATCATTATTAAAAATATTATTATTTCCTATCATGTGGTATGAGAATCCACTATCAAAAATCAAGGTGCTACTATTATTTGTAGCATTGGGATCTATTTTTTCAAGGTTGTATTTCCCAATTTTCTTCTTTTCCTTTCATGAGATACCAGATTGAGTCGAGAAAAAAGATGTCCTTTATAATATCTCCTCAATATTCATGGGTTCATCACACTAATATTCATATTCTAGAGAATAGTTACTTATCTTAAAGGTTAATTCTTCTTAGTGGATGGGTATTGTCTTTCCTTGAAGTTTTATAGTTATTGTTCCCACCTTTCCTCTACCTTCCATGAATAAATTTATAGCTATTGTTAGAATAGAGAAAACAATAACCATAGAAACTATTTCTTCTATATGATGAAGGATATGGTCTCATTATCCTTTTTTAGATCAAGGAAATTTTCCATTTAGATATATCATTGATTCTTCACAGTAAGACATGGTATGGCCCAGAAAGTCATAAAATTGACACTTCATAAGGGGGGAAATATTCTCACATCAATTCCTCCACATGTCCCCTTCTCTTGTAAAGGTATTTAACCAAATATCCTGTTTTAATACTTGAGGATTATTTTAAGCTCTATTTTATTGATCAAATATTTCTTTGTTAGGACATCAGGAACTTTTGTGATATGTCCAACGTAATTCTCTAATCCCAGACACCTGGAGTCGATGCATTAATTTATTACATTGGCATGATTACAAGGAATCAAATCATGAAGGACTGTTCAGTTTAATTGAAAAGATAGATTAAATACATGATACCCATAATACATTAGGAAATAGTAAATAAAAACATGGTACATAATAAAAACAAATAAACAACATCCTTTAAAGCTTATTCAAATATTCATCTTCATAACTTGGGTAAAGGAAACATAATAAGGGTTCTCTCAAATGCTTAGTAAGGGTAAGTAAAGTGGAACAAATAATGAATCAATGAGAACAAATTAACATGTAAATGTAAATAAATTATATCAAATTACATTAAAATAAATAGATAAGGAAATTCTATATTTCAAGGTAAGAAACTGAAACACATGCCATTTAATCAATGAACTGGAAATGAAATGTATCCCTTGATATATCGATGATAAATATCATCGATGAATAATAACTGAAACTAAATAAGGGAAATTAATTATTAATTGATGTAATGTCTAAGGAACATGAAAACCTATAACTTCAATACCTTTTACAAGATGGTTTAAAACTATACAGAATAACCCGTTTAATTTGTCCAACTTATTTGTCTCATGAAAACCTATTGATACATCAAGGTGATATATAAATTCTAGGCTCCACCCTTAATTACAATTCCAAATAATTCCTGATATCTAATAATCAAAATAAATAATATGCCTTATAAAATATTTATATTGAATAAAGAATACAATTTCATCAATAATTCCCTAGTTAATCAAATAATTGTTACAGTGAACATTGTACGTAAAATGATGTACAATTTAGGCAATAATAATATCTATTGTATGTAAATATTTATATTTGAGTAAAATTATAATGAAAAATGATTAAAATAAAGTGATTTTTTTAATATAATGTTAATAATCACAAAAATAGGTGATATTACAAAGATAATAATTAAGATCATTCTTTTAGAGAATAATCATTAAACATTCCAAAGCCTCCCATACCACTTTTGGAACATTTGAATCATAATATACAAAAAGGTTTGACATTAAACGAAACTTATAATTACATTATAATAAGTTTATTCATGATATAACATGAAAAATTAAGTATATACACCAAATAAAAGTTAATTGGTGCATAATAACAAATTAGTCTCAATGGAATGTAAATTGAGATGAAATTACTTTACCTTAACCTAAATTTTGTTGTGTGGTATTTATTATTCTTTATAGTGGTTCAAAATATGTTACTTACTTATAAAATAACCATAATATTGTTTATAATACCATATATTAACTTCTTATAATATCTCATTACCCGTTTGTTAACAAACTTTCATTAATTTCTCTATTTTGGGTGTTAATTGCCATGTTTTCTCAAGTATATTTTGATTTTTTTAATTATTGTTACTATTAATTAGATCCTGATTTATCCATATATATAATTTAAACCATGACTTAGTGATATTATATATTCAGTAAATATGTAATTTGAATAATCTCTAATGTTTGGAGATAAGTAATGAAATGCACCGTTCATAGAGACAGTAGGCCACACGTACACATGAAGTCTACTTTCATTTCTTTATCATATAAAAAGAATTAAAAGTAAAAAATACACATGTATATTATAATTATAGTATCATATATATGTTATATATGTTACATAGGTTTATTAAAATTATCCTTTATATATTCTATGTATTGCGTCAATGAGTCACATCGCTTTGAGGAGGCAATAGCCCACATTTCCACAAGCGAAGTTATAATATTTATACATAATGGGAATTATAAGGATTTATATTATAAAATAATTAAATAAGAATAAATACATAATAAATATCATATATAATATATATAAACATATTTTACATCATAATGTCCACCATGATAGGTGGTAAAGGAAAAATGAACAATCATCATGTAACATCCTGTTACCGATCTGATAGATATGCCTTTAAACTTTTCATGGTTTTTCCTTTTTTTTGACTATTTAGGGTTGATAATGAGTTGGTAGGATACCTATAATGGTGAATTCAGAGATTTTTGGACTCCCAACATTAACCAACTTTTTCTGCAGGCTGTAGGAGGGTTACACGCCGTGTAACTAAGTTACACAACATGTAAGGATTTATGGATGCAAGTCATGAAAGGCTCCACACTATGAATGTCACATGTCATGAATAACATTTACACATCATGAGTTATTTAATGGACATTTTTAATTCGATATGATGCATTTTTGGTAGTTTCGAATATTAAATTTTTCATGACGTGAAACTGTATTACACATCGTGAAATACCCCGACTGCGTTTTTTTAAACGGGAAACACAACTGATATATTTTATTTCCTCCACTCCAGTTCTAACTCCCTTGACCCAAATCCTTCACCAGGAGATCTTTAACCTCTCCAACCCTTCCAGATCCTTTCTTTTGATGTCTTATCATCATTGCTCTTGTAGTGTGATTCCCAGGTAAGCATTCTCCTTCATTCTTCATCTTTATCTATTTATCTTACTTTGGGATTTCAATATATCATCCAAAAGTTGATGGATATATGATCCATGATATTTTATCTCATTTATTGTTTGAGTTTTGAGGTCTTTTACAGCTTTTTTCTTATTGACGAGTGCCGTTGCGAGTGTTGGGTTTTGAGAAAAGGTAGGTGATTCCATCCTGTTTATCCAAATTAACTTTTAATTTATTGATTTATTTCAACCATTTATTTAAATTCAATTTATCAAACATTATTTCAATTGATTTAATAAAATCCAATTCAAATTAATTGGTAAATTTGAAATGGTTTTGACATGAGAATTTGGAAAACCCCCAATCCCATTGAATTAGGGTGGGTTTATAGAATTTTTTCGATTTAAATTGTTTAGTTTAAATTGGAGTTTGATGGAAAAAATTTCAATTAAATTGTTGAATTTATGTTTGGAAATAAATTTTAAAATTGATGTAATTGGTTTTGAATGGATTTAAATCTTTCAAAAATGGATTAAAATTCTTTGATAGAAACCCAATGGGTTTATCTAATTAAGGAGGTATGTTTTTTATTAAAATCCATTTTGGTTTTAAATGGAAAATTGGAATTGAAATGGAAGAATGAGATTTTATTTTATTTTAAGAAGTCTTAAAATAAATTTTCCATCATTGATTTTGTAAGATCACATGAAAGCCTTAGGTAGTTTGTATGTTATTTGGAAACACTATGCTATTACAACATTCTAAAACATACATAAAGAGGGTCACATCCCCAATGGGATGGTGAAGAGTCACCTTTGTCCAGCATTAGGGGGAAGTGTGTATACACATATTTCTGAGATCACTTAGAGTGTGAGAAGTCCTATATCCTGAAACATATGTACCTATTTGGAATATGACCATGTTTCTCACTTGTTTTTTATATTTGAGATATAAATGTTTTCTAATTTTGTAAAACTTATTTGCATGCCTTTTGAATTTATATAAAATGTTTATGTAATTATTTTATCTAAGACATTGTTTTTTAAATATTCCATCATTTGTAAAGTAGAGCATGTGATTAAAGTATTTTTCCATCATTTGAATTGTAAAACATGATTGTTTAAATATTATTTGAAAATACCAATCCTATTTATTTTAAAATTGAAAGCATTACTTTGGTTAGTATATTTTTTTCATCTGTTATGGAATCCTTGGTGAGACCCTAATAGGATTTTTATCTTACACCCTACCTATGCATTTTGGGGTTTTTAGATTATCTTCTTCCAGGTTCAAGGAAGGGGAATGGATCCTTTGGAGGTGGATCCAACTGTTGAACCTTGGTGTTGGTGAGTTGTGTCCTTAAATACTTGGTCTGTTTTCCTATTTTGGTACTAGGGATGTGGTACTTTGGGCTTGTTTATGCCTTGTGTTTTTCTAGTAAACTTATCCGAGTGGAGTTTCTTTATTATGCATACTATCTTGTTTCTTTTACTTCTGCATTACTAGTGGATAAATATTTTACACTTTTACTTTTTATGATGCCAGGTGGTAGTCACCGACTCATGGGTATCGGGAATGCCCTTCAGGCTATGTCAAGGCCTGTTTGGTTTTCGAGTACCAGGGTACCCAAGATGGTTCGTGACAAAATGGTATTAGAGGAGGTTGTTGATATTTTTTCTTGAAGTCAGTATGTATTTTTGAAATATTTTTATGACTTAGGAGGTAGTTACAATTGAGTGCTTATGCAGCTCTCACCACAATGAACCAGAAGTCACCAAGGGTGATTAGGGAAAGTCATCTTGTGGGTTAGTTCTATTATTTTCCCTATTATGATTTGGATATAGTTGAATAAAAATATCATTGTTCTATCTATTAGAATTAATTTTCCCTTATTGATCAGTTTGAGTTTTAGTATAATGTCTTCCTTATTGTCTTCTAATGTTGTGTAGAATCATACCTTTGAAAATACATGTGAATCAGATCTAGAAAGAGGCTACTGTCTAACCTCAGTAAGAAAATCCTATTGTGGATCCAAATATAGTCAATGTGATTGTGTGTGTTGAACTCAAGGGGGTTATTTTCTAAAAAATAGAGTATGGTTTGTATTTTTTGTCAATCCACATTGGGTTGATCAATAAGTTTTTAGGACAAGTGATCTTATAGTACATGATGAAGTAGGTGTTTAAGGTGGTACAATTTCCTAGTGTTTTCCTATTTTTTTGGGCCTCAAAATCAAGAGTTTATCTTTCTAGAAAAGGAATGTTTTATTCAAAGGAGTCTGCATAACATGGTTTGCAGAATATGAAGGAAAAATCACAGACCACATTGGAGGTACATGTAATGGTGAGAAAAAATGGAAAAGGAAATACTTTCACATAATGGCGCTATGTGGATCTCAAAGTGATGTATGTTGACCGTGTAGGTAAAACAGTTCGTAGGGAGTCTTGTAGTTCATTGGAGGAAAATGTTTTATGGAAGGCTTGTGGTATGCAGGATAGATTTTTGTTTATGAAAACAAAGAGGTGATTTGGGGAGCCGTGAAGGAAGAGAGGTGGTACACACACCACATAGAGAAAATGGTATGTGAAAGAAGTAGTATGCAGTGAAGTCTGTACCACATTAAATGATTAAGTAAAATGGATTAGTGAGATTTTTGAATCCTTTTACCTATATTAGGAGGAATAAGTCCTTCATTACTTTGAGTTATTTTGATTATAAATCCAGGAGGAATTTAGTGAAGTCCAAAGTGGTTCGCAAGAACACAACTCCGTGAAGGAGAAGAGGTTCATGAGGAGGATTCTGTGAAAGAAAAAGTAGTCCATGAAGATAGTTCATGGAAGAGGTTTTATGGGAATATGTATCCCCAAAATAAATAATCCTTCTCATATGAATATTTTTTCCATAGAATAATTGATGGTTCATGGAAGTGAAGGTAGTCTATAGAGGAGGAACAATTTATTAAAGTGTGGCGGTCTGCAGAGGAAGAATCTATCCATGAAGTAGGGATAGTCCATAGAGGAGTGGGGGTCCGCAGTGGTGGTAGTTGGCAGAGGAAGATATGGTCCATGAAGAACTTGTTCCATGTGATTCATTATAGTTCACAAGAGGAATCATGCCAGTTCATGGAGGAAGATTTCGCTAACTAACAGTGCATGAAAAATTGGATTACATCTACGGGAAGAAGTATGACTTCAATAGAGAATCTATAGACAATTGAGGATGCATGTTTTAATAAAGATGAAGGGTCCTATATGTACATAATGTATTTTTGGATCCCTCCCAAGGCAGTGAGCTAGGGGGAGCGAATAAAGTGTTCTTGAGGTACGTAGTGAGCTATCCCTACATTATTGTAAAGGCAGTGTGCCTAGCAGAAAGTGAATGTTCCCAAACTTTTTTAGTCCATAACTAGTGAAGTTTAGTGGATTTAGGTTTGACTAACACACTATCAGCGTATTCTCCTTGGACTATCCCTTAGTGGTGAACCAAGTAAAATTGTTGTGTTGACTCTTACATGTGATTTCTTGTTTACTGTTAATTCTCATTAGACTGGTTTAACAGGTTCCTAACAAAGTGGGAATGAGATCTGTCACTTTTGAAGAAAACGTTGACACCATAATTCACCCCTATCCTCTTAGGGTGTTTCATGGTACTTCTGGTGGTATCATAGTGTATAGGTTACTGGTGTTAAATATGTCTCTCTTTATTGTCATGGAAAATATAGTTAATTTAAGGGTATTTCTCCATTTTTATGGAAGTGACATTCAGATATGGAAGAATAAGATGAGATCTCATCTAAGATATCTTGGAATGTAAGTCCTTTTTTCCATTGCATAAGGAATACAGTTCAATAATCCCACATGGCTATCTATGAATGATATAGATGATAAAATTCTTGATGCAAATGATAAAGCACAAAATCCCTCACTATAGGCATGTCTGATCAAATATATTGGTAGTCAATGAGCTGCACTTCAACCAAGTATATCTAGGAGAAGTTGGAAAATATATACGAATGAGATAACAAAGTGAAGGAGGTGTAACCTAAAGTATTTCAAAATAGGTTTGATGATATGAAGATATATCTTGATGAAAATGCATATACCTTTTTCAATCAGATTATTGAATTTGTAGGACCAATTATAGGGCTCATGGAAGAAATAAAACAAATTAACATTGTAAAGAAAATATTGAGAAGAATTCCACCTCTTTACAATCTATAAGTTTCAGAACTTGAAGAAAGTGGTCTTTCAAAACATTCTTTAGATGATCTACTAATTAGTTTGGTAGCATATGAAATTCATGTTAAACCATAGGATGAAAAAAGTCATGTTAGAAAAGAGATTCCATTTAAACTCATAGAAAAAACATGATATTTTAGGAGTTTTTTTAATGAAGTTAACGAGGAAGATGAATTTATTTCTCTCTTTTATAATAAATTCAAGAGAGGAAAAGGGATATTTTATTGAAAACTACCCTTGGCATGATTTTATTGTTGTAGAGTTGGGAACATTACCTCTCAGTGATCAAGGAAGTTTGATGACATAGAAAGTGAGGCTAAAAACTCATAGAATACTTAGAAAAGGTTTTCTCAAAAGGGAGACATCAAATATTGAAAGAAACCACAAAGAAAGAGTTTTTTTTATGAATATGATGATGATGATGCTAATTATTTCTTCAAGGAAGAAGAACCTGAGTCTAAATAGGGAACCCCAACATTTATGATGGATATGGTTGAAAAGTCAGAACCATCAAAATATGGAGCTTGTGATGATAAAGTTATTTCTAATGTTGATATCAATTTACAACTTAAGGATTCTCTTGGAAAAATTAAGAATGAAAATAATAGATGCAAAAAGTGAAGAGCATTTGTGTAAGAATCATCAGAATATGTTTATCGGACTGAATATGAAATTGAATGACTGAAATAAGTAGTGAAAGAATAGTCAACAACACTTGAAAGAATAGAAGATGTAGTAGAAATGAAGCTCATAATTTAAGAACATGAAATGGTCATGAATGACCTTAAATATAGACTAGAGGAGAAGTACAATACTATTTTGGGTCTTGAGGAAGAAGATGTGACTCTTAAAAGTAAAATTTAAATTTAATCAATTTAAAAAGAAACAAAGAAGAAAATACAGTTTGGAAGATTCGCAGATGCTGAGCTGCTGAAGAGTGGTAAATGAGGTTCTGATAGAGTTGAAAAGGTTTTGAATGATCAAAGATCCACATGCATGGACAACTTTGTAATTGGTTTTGATGGTTAAACATTGACATATAGAAATAATATTAAATTAAGCAAGGGAAAATCAAAAGTTTAACATATAACAAAGTCAACTGAAGTCCTAACAAAGTGAGCCTCAAATAAAACTGAAAGTATAACTGAATCCTATACACAAGTTTCCCAAAAATATAGGTAGTGAAACTATTATCCAAAGGAAGGATACATGTGGAGGAAAGTAAGTGATAATACATGTACTCTTGTGAAATGTTAATTCTGTGGCTATCTAGGACATACTTTGTCATACTGTGAAGTGGTAAGGAGATATTTGAATGGGAAAGAGCTATAAAGTCATAAAAAGAGAACAAATTTATATCCTAATTCATATAAAAGAAATAATTTCTATAGATATTTTTTCATTGTTTTAACTTTGGACATAAAGTCTTTTATTTCAAGAAAAGAAAAGGCTTGAAAAATGTATATAGAACTCAGATACAAGACAATACTCATAAACTAGATGGCCTTTCTCTTTCAAAAAGGTTTTATCCTCTAGAAGAATATTATAAGTATGATGAACCTGTTCACATGAAAAAGATATTTGAAAGTCCATATTTATCCTTAAATAAAATAGATTTTTCATGGAAGGAAAAGAAGAAAATTGAAAAATCCAACCTTGAATAAGTAGACCTCAAAGATACAAATAGTAGCAACACCTAAATTCTTAATAGCAGATGATCATCCCATATGATCAGAAATCTAGGCCTATTAATTAATTTTAAGAAATTAGTTTATGGAATAGTAAGGTTTGGTAATTATGGTGATTTTAAGATCAAAGGTAGTGGAAGTAATGAACTAGATAATGAAGAGCTCAGAAAAAATAAATTTCTCTATATAGATGGTCTATGTCACAATATCTTGAGTGTGAGACAACTATGTGACTTGGGAATGATGGTGATGTTTAATCAAAATGGGTTCAAAATCAGAGTAAAGATAGAGATTTCACTTATGAATAGATGTAGAACAGATGAAAACTTATATTAGGTTGATAATAAAGAGATAACTTTCTACTTCACAGTTGAAGGAAAAAACTTGTGGCACTGAATATTGAGAAGCATTAATAAAAAAGACATGGAAAAGATATCTAAGATGAAGATATTCATGGATATCCCCATTCTAAAGTGATATAAGGAAATTATTTGTTATGTGTTCATCTATGGAAAGCTGTTATGTAGTTCTTATCATCCAAAGAAGAAAAGGTCATCAAATCTTTTTGATCTCATTCGTACATATGTATGTGGTATGATAAATTTTTCTAGAACATGTGGTGAAAGGTACTTTTTCCTTTTCATTGATGACTATAGTAGAATAGCTTATGTGATGGTTATACATAGAAAATAGAAAGTGCTTGATTTCATGAAAACATATCACCATATAGCTGAGAATGATACTAGATGGACAATAAAATTTATACAATCTGATAATGGAGGGGAATAAAAATCAATTGAATTTTAAAATTACCTAGGGAAACATTGAATAAAACATGAGGTGGCTATTGTGAGAACCCCACAACAAATTGGAGTAATTGAGTGTAGGAATCGATATGTGAAAAATATGGCCAGAACCATGCTAATATAGATTTGTATCACTCTCTATTACTAGAAAGAGGTCGTTCAAGCTATATTGTATACTCAAAATTGAACATGGATTTATATGATAGAAACCAACACACCATATGAGTTGTGGCATGGAATAAATCCATCTTTGAAGTATTTTTGTGTTTTTGGAAGTAAATGTTTCATTCAAAATAAATAAAAAATCAACCGAAGTATGGTGATGCTGGAGATGAAGGAATATTCCTTGGATATTCAATGAATAGAAAATCCTACAAATGTTTCAATAACCATCTTGGAAGAATTATGGAAAATAGTGATGTTAATATCATTGAAGATAAGACCACAAATACCTTAAGGGGATCTTATATAGATGTGATTGAAGATGAGGAAAATAGTGAACATAGAATAAATTCAAATACAGAAGTTGAAGGATTGAAAAACATTCATAGGTCACAACACGATGTTGATTCAAAAGAATAATCAGAAGAGAAAAACATGGCTAAAAAAATTCTTCTGAAACTTATAGAAGAAGTTGAATAGCATAAATTGATCAATCCAACATCATTGGGAATAGTAATTTACCCACTTGGACAAGGAAAATGAGTAACAATTCACAATGTGTCTTCTTATTAGTTGTGGAACCATCCTCATTTTAAGAAGCTAAATGGATGAATCTTGGGTTAAAGCCCTGAATAAAGAGTTGGATCATATCAACAAGAACCAAAAATGGAATCTAGTTAAGAGACCTAAAAATCACAATATGATTAGTACAAATTAGATTTTTAAAAATAAATTTGATGAGCATGGAAATGTGATCAGAAATAAAGAACTATTGGTTTGTAAAGGTTACTCACATATCAAAGGTGTTGATGTTGAAGAAACATTTTATTTGGTGGCTAGACTAGAGTTAATCAAAATTTTTCTTTCCATGAGAAATAAAATAGGATACAAAGTGTATCAAATGGATGTAAAAATATATTTCTTAAATGGTGTTCTTGAAGAAGAATTTTATATTGAAAAAAATTGTCGGTTTTCTGCTTAGTAATGATGAAATTAAGGTTTGCAGATTAAAGAAGGAAATCTATGGTCTGAAGAGGAAACCACAAGCATGGTACTCTTGGATGGATTCTTATCTAAATAAGATAGAATTTAATTGAGGAGGAGTGGAACAAAATCTCTATCTAAATAATTCTTAAAAATATTAGTTTATAGTACTAGTGTACTTAGATGGTATTTTATTTTGTAGAAGTGGGAATGAATCAGTGGATGAATTTTCGAATCACTTGATATCAGAATTTGAAATTTCTATGATTGGTTAACTCACATACTTCTTGGGATGTAAGTGATTCAGAGGAAATACTACACATTTATTTATCAAGAAAATTATGCAAGAGAGTTACTGAATAAATTCAGCATGCATGACTTCAAACCAATGTCGACTCCAATTGCAGTTGGAACTAAACATGGAAATCATGATGATGAAACTACTATAGATCCCAACATGTATAGAAGAATAATTATAAGCTTACTATACTTAACTAAAATATTTCAAGATATTGTCTTCGCAACATGGTTAGTAGACTGCTTTCAATGTAATATAATGGAAGAACATATGGCGACTGTTAAATGAATCATGAGGTATATTCAAGGGACTCACTATTAGGGATTATACTTTGCTGTAGGAAGAAGTAATGAACTGTCAGCATTTTATGATGCTGACTGGGCTGGAGATGTGGTGGATAGAAAGTCCACAAGTGGTGGAGCATTATTTACTAGCAAAAAATGCGTGGGCTGGTTGAGTAATAAATAATAAATCACTTCTCTAAGTGCTACTGAAGCTGAGTATATCTACACTACATAGTTTTTCAATCAACTAATTTAGATGAAGTAACAAATAAATAATATTGGTGTTGAGGTGAAATATCCCATTGTGATTCACTGTGATAAAAAGAGTGCAATTGATCTGATGAAGAATATTATTCTTCATTATCGTACAAAACACATTGAAACCAAATATCACTTAATCAAGGAAAAATTGGAACAAGGAATGATTAAAATGGATCAAATTTGAACTGATGATCAAGCGGATTAAATTCTAACTAATCCATTGTCAACACATGTGTTTGAGAAATATCTATTGAACCTCAGTGTTCAACCACCTCCCATTGCATGAAGAGGTTACAGTTGTTCGCCTCTCCTCGGTTTTGTTAACTATTTTAATCTCTTTTGGTAGTGATGTAGGTTTATGGGGGAGGTAAGATCTAGGGGGAGTGTTTTCTGAGTTATATATTTTCAATAACAGGTTCTTTGGGTTTATTTTTAGTGGGGGAGAAAGGATAAATTCAAGTCTATGAGGTTAGAGGAGACACGAGAAGCTACAGAAGAGTGAAGAAACAAAGGGGGAGAATAATAAATATAGATTTCAGGTTATAGGTTTTTGGAAAAATAGATTGGAAATATTTAAACATTCCAAGACGTGATAAACCAATTCATTCTTACCCTATTGTTTTCTACAATGATCATTTCTCATGTGGACTTAGAGTGTTGGATGAGTTATTTCTTGCGTATTAGGTTTTGATAGTTACCGGTGGTTCATTGAATTTATCTGCAGATTTCCAACAAAAACAATGTGAGAGATTGTTGTACCAAAGGGATTTATTTTTTGGAAATGGATTATTTTTTATGTATGTTATAAATTCACATTGTATTGATCAATGAGTTTTCAAGACAAGTGATCTTACAATATAGTAAGAAGAAAGTGTTTAAGGCCGCGCAATTTCATAGTGTTTGCCAAATTTTTGGACCTCAAAATCGGGAGTTTATAATTTTGGTAAATAAAGGTTTTATGAAAATAAGTACACATATAATGGTTTAAAAACTATTAAGGATAGTTCATGGACCACATAGGAGGTACATAGAACAAAGAGGGAAAACACTAAAGGTAGTACTTCTTCATTGTAGTGCTATACAGACTGCAAAGTGCAGTATGCTGACTGCATAGGGAAAACAGTTCATGGGGAGGATTTTGGTTCATGGGAAGAAAATGGTTCATGTAAGGCTTATGGTATGCGGGATTGCTTATTGTTTTTAGAAATGAGGTGGTGATTTGAGGAGCTGCAAAGGAAGAGATGCGGTACATGGACCACATTGGGAAAACAGTTCATGGAAGGAGTAGTACATGGTGAAAGATATACCACATAGAATGTTCAAGTAAAAAAAATTATAGAGGTTTCTAAATATATTTAACTATATAATGAGAACTAATACCTTCATAACTTAAATAAATTTTCATTAAAAATACAAGAGGATTTTGGTGAAGTCCAGAGTGGTTCACGGTAAGACAACCACGTGAAAGAGGAGAGGTTTGCAGATAGGATTCCACGAAAAGAAAATTGGTCCATAAAGATAGTTCATGGAAGTTGTTTTGTGGGACTCTATATACCACAAAGGAAGAAAGCCACACATAGGAAGAGTTGTTCTGAAAAAGAAGTGATGCATCACAGAAGCAAAGGTAGTCCATGTAGGAGGAACAGTTCGTTGAAGAGAGGCGGTCCATAGGGGATGAATATATCTTTGAATAAGGGAGGGTATGTAGAGGAAAAGTGGTCCAAAAAAGTGGAGGTTGTTTGTGGAGGAAGAGGTTGTCCTCAAATTACTCATTCCACATGGTGGAATGATGTTCATGGAGGAAGTATTCTAGTTCACATAGGAACAATTCATGAACTAACAGTGCTGAAAAAGTAGATTACATCTATGGGAAGAAGAAGGAATTGAACAGAGAATATATCTATAGTTGAGGATATGTTATTAAATGAAGATTAAGGGACCTACAAGTCCATAAACTATGTTTTTATTCCTCCCAAGGTAGTGATCTAGGGGGAGTTGAAAAAAGTGTTTTGAGGGATAGAGTGAGATATCCCTACAATATTGTAAAGGAAGTGTACCTAGAATAGAGTGACTATGCCTAAAATTTTATACTCCACAACTATCAACGTTTAGTAGATTTAGGTATAACCAAAACACTTTTGGTGTATGCTCCTTTGATTATCCCTTAGTGGTGAACAAAGTAAATTTACTGTGTTGACTCTCACATGTGATTTTTTGTTTGTTGTTCATTATAATCAGGAAGGTTTAACAGGTTCCTACCAATGTGGGTACAAGATCTATCACTTGTGAAGAAAAAGTTGACACACTTATTCACCCCTCTCCTCTCAGGGTGTTCCAAGGTCCTTCTGTTTGCTGTGTCCAAGATCTAGGACATGCACCACCTCAAGTCCCTATTCAGGATCCGTCTGTGGATCCTCAGGGGGGTATTCTTCGAAATCATTCTCAGGAGTTACTTCACCAAAATCCACCAGTTCTCAAAGGCTCTACTGATACTTAATAAGATATGGATTGTAAGGGAAAGTATAATGTATTTTTGATTTATTGGATTCACCAGACGTGATGAAGGTGAAGTGTTCCACCTTCATGATGGAAGGACTGAGTATGAGATGATGGGACACAGTGGAGATGGAAAATAAACATGAGCGATTACAGTGTAAAGACTACAAAGTTCTTTTCATCGACCAGTTCTATCCATAGTCAATGGTGTTAGCCAAGGATGTAGAGTTTTTCAATACTAAGTATTCAAATCTATTTACTAAGCTGATTCAATTTGTGCCTGAGATTGTATCTAATGAGAGGATGAAGGATCAACTGTTTGAGTTAGGAATTCAATAAGAAATCCAATATTAGGTTTTCTTTCTAAAGATACCCACTTATGCCAATTTGTTGGATAGGAAAATTATGGTTGTGATGGACCTAGATAGAAATTCATGGTTGATGGGAGTTCCTTTTTCTTCAAGCAGAAGTGTGAGTTTCATTAATGGAAAACAAAATCATGATTATTCTCATGGTATTTCTCATTGGTAGGGTCATTCTAGACCTCTTATTGCACTAGGGGATTTAGTTTGATTTTCTATTAGTGTGGAAAGATGGGGCATATAAGAGGGTTTAAACCAAGGCACCAAATAATTTTATCTCCTAAAAATGTTCAGGAAACTTATAGATATTCTTCCATAACGTTTATATTCTACACAGTAGAACAAGATCATTAGCTCCTCCTAAAACTTTGGGGAAATCAGATGATTCACTTATAAAAGGGTTCCATCCCCATGCATCCAAAACAAAGCTACTTCACGCAATGGAAGAGTCTCCAGAGGAAGAAGACACGGTCCTAATAACTATGGGAGGTACCATTACTATAGCTTCATCATTAGTGAATGTTCTATTTGATAATGGTTCATCTTGATCTTTAATTTCATCCAATATTGTTAGTTTGCAAAATCTTTCTAGGAAGATTGTATCTTTTGAATGGATATTACTACACCCATTGGTACAAAGAGAACATAGTCTCTATAGTCCTTCTTGTGTCTTCTCTCTATCCTATATCGAGCTAGATTAGAGTTTTATGGTCCTTGACATGAAATATATTGACTTCATATTTGGGATGGATTGGATCATTACCAATAAATCCTAGATTTATTTTTATCTTCAATGAGTCTACCCTAATACACCCAGTGGTGTGTCTCTTGTCTTTCAAGGATAATGGGACCCAAGGTTGAGTAGAGATGGACCTTATTATCCAATGGTAGGGAAAGTAATATTAGTGTTTTATTTTGATTTGGAACATGAATATTTTAGTTATAATCTCTCTCCAGTTGTCCTCGAGTTTCCTAACAAGTTTCCTTCTAACTTCTCTAGTTTTCCACCAGCAAAGGAGGCCAAGTTTTTCATTGACTTAATTTCTGAAACTCAACCAGTTTCTATTCCCTCTTATCAAATAGATCTAGTTGAAATGAAAGAGATAAAGTCCCAATTGTAAGATATTCTTGATAAAGGAATTATACACCCGAATGTGTCACCCTGGGCAGCACCGATTCTCTTCACTAAGAAAGTTGATAGTTCTCTTCATTAAGAAAGTTGATAGTTCCTTTCACATATGTGTTGACTACTGAAAGATCCATCAAGTTACGATAAATAACAATTATTTTTTGCCACATATTGATGATCTATTTTATCAGTTGAATGTGGTTAATTTTTTTCAAAGATCAACCTTCGATCAGGTTAACATCAGTTGAAGATAAAAGGATCTAACATTTAGAAAAATGACTTTCAGAGAAGTCATGACCATCATGAGTACCTTTTTATTACCATTGGTCTAAAATATTCTCCAGCATTTTTTTTGGATTTTAGGAATAGGATTTTCCATGAATACTTGGATATATTTTTGGTAGTCTTTGTGGAATAGATACTCATTATTCCAAGTCTGAGGAGGATGATGTGCATCATCTGAGAACAATTTTGAGTCTACTGAGAAATCATCAAATTTATTCCAAGATTTCATAGTGTATTTTATGGATTTAGGAATTGAAATTTTTAGGACACATAGTTTTTTAACAGCATATATCTATTGATATCGATAAGGTAAAAGATATTATAAACCGGGGGAAACCACATAATGGCTTTGAGATTTGAATTTTCATGGGCTTAGCGAGATATTATCATTGGTTTGTGAGGAACTTCTTGAAGATGGATTTTCCTATAACTACTCTAACTCGAAAGGGGGTAAAATTTTCTTTTAATGATAAGTGTCAAAGTTATTTTGTTGAGATGAAATGCATTTTAACTACTGCATCGGTTTTGACTCATACAAAAGCTGAGTAGGGCTGTGTTGTCTTTTGTGACGCTACATGTTCAGGATTAAGATATATTCTTATACAAGGTAATAATGTTGTTGCCTATGGATCTTGTAATATTTAGTCACATGGGAAGAATTATCCTAACCATGACCTTGAACTTATATCTATGTTTCATGCACTTAAAATTAAGAAACACAACCTTTTTCAGAGAAAAATTTACTATGTATTCAGACCACAAAATATGGAGTTATATGTTCTCTAAAAAATATTTGAATCTTCATCATAGGTGTTGGGTAGAGTACCTACAATCTTTTGACTTTGACATCGCCTATACCCTGGGGAAAGGGAATGTCATTGCAGATTCATTGAGTAGGAAACATCTAACCCAGGCAGTGAAAGAATATTCATAAGAGTAGAATTTTATGGCTCTCTTTACATGGTTGTATATTTAAGTTCAGGAGAAAGGGGATAAAGTTTATTTAGATATAATTAAATTGAAATTCTCTCTTCTTGAGATGATTCTTCAGGATCAAGAGCTTTATGAAGAATTTCGTAGCATTATAGACACTATTTATGGTGGGGAGATAGTTTCCTTATGGTCATTCTCTAAAGAGGGTTTTTTATGCTATCAGAATAACTTCATTGTTCCATTACCAGCATGAGAGGTTGTAATGGGGGATTTTCATAATTCCTAGTGGGCTATTCACCCAGGAACCACTAAGATGTTCTATGACATGAGGCAATAGTTCGGGTGGATAGGTATAAGATGAGGCATTTCTATGTTTTTCTCGCATTGCTATATGTGCCAGCAAGTGAAGTCCAAGCATCAGAAACATTCGGGTTTGCTTCATCCACTTCCAGTCCCTACATGGAAGTGGGATGAAATCTATACGGACTTTTTGGTTGGGTTGCCTCATACCTAGAGATAGAAGAATGTGATATGGGTTGTGATCGACAGGATAACCAAGTTGTCTCACTTCATACCCATTTATGATACAACCAAAGATGAGGAGATGGGAAATCTCTAGGTGAAAGAGATTTTTCATTTTCATAGAGTTCCATATTCTACAGTCTCTGATAGGGATCCTCAGTTTACTTATCACTTTTTGAGAGGCCTTCAGGACTCACTGGGATCTCAGGTCTGTTTGAGAATAGCCTACCCTCCATAGTCGGATGAAAACCCAAGAGCTTGTCCGTGGAATTTTCTAATGGTTTTAGATTCTCAGGTCATATTTTAGGTTGCTTTAATCCAAAAGAGTTGGTAATTATTTTATATTAATTATTTTGTCATGTAAAAGTAAATTTTCCACCAAAATAATGTTCGTAATGTTAAAGTTTCAATTTTAGACATTGGAAAGTAAATTATAGGTTTGGAAATTGAATAAATTCTATTAAAATACTTGATATTAATAAAATATCATATTTTAGGTCATGGATTGTAGTTAATTAGTTATTAAACCCTTATGAAATAATTATAAAGTCATGAAACATATAGAAAATTTGAAACTGTATTTTAACAATCACAAAAAAATAAAGTATTCTAGAAAATTCACATAAATTCAACCCAAAAAAAATTTGGAATGAAGATTTTTAAAATAATATTTAATTTATCAGAATAATTCTATAAATATGATAATTATAAATTTTAAATATAAAAATCCTTAATTATTAAAAATAATTGGGGATTGAAAACATATAGTAAAATTTCTGACACTTGAAAAAAATAAAATTATTTTTTCATTTATATTTAAATAAGATTATTTTTATCATAATATTTCATAAAATTAATTATTATTAATAATATATTAGTTCATTATAAATACTTATATAATTTTTAGAAAGTATAATTTCCTTATAAAAAATCAATTTATCAAATTCCATCTCAATTTTGTTAAGTAAAACTATTCTTGAAAAGAAATTGGTGGAATACCAATTTATTTATAAAATGGAATTAAACATTATGTAACTAGGGAATCGATAAATAACCTATTATAACACATAAAAACAACCTAAGAGTATGATGTGTGATTGTGATAGATTCATAGGGCAGCTCGGCTAATATCACATGAGTGGTAATTTCCACTAACTTTAACTTATCCCATATGAGATTTCAGTCTTGCTTCACTTATTGAATATCATCTTATGATTAGTCAATAGTGAACCCCAATGATTCTAAATCCCTCATAATCTCTAAAAAATAGGCTTCATACAACATGCCTATACTAGTTGAGGCCATAATTTCTACTTTCCACATTGATTATTACTTATCATTTCCATTTACAAATTATAACATAAAAATTATTACCAAGAGTATAGTTCCCAATGGTCAAATTGAAAAATATTCATATTTGACCAATAGTAAAAAAAAATCAATTATTGATGGTCACATCTCTCTTTATACTCATGTCATTATTAAATAGACATGGTTTTGTTGTGTATGATACAATATAACACACATTTTATTAGGAAACAAATATCATTAAAAATGTTATGTTTCTTACATTCTTCCCCTCTTAAAAAATTCCATCTCCAAAATTTTAACTCCTCTTTTTTGAGAAAGGAGGTGGTAGTTCTGTCTCATTACTACCTCTAGTTCCCATATTACTTCTTCATATATATGGCTACTCCCCAGTAATTTGATGAGGTGGGTAGAATTGTTTCCTAGAACCTTGTCTTTATTGTCTAAGATCTCCACTAGCTACTCCTCATAAGATTGGTCATGCTATAGTTTCACCACCTCTATATTCAGTACATGTAAAGATTCAGGTATGTACTTCCTCAATATAGATACATGGAATACATTATGAACTTGAGCTAGATTTGGATGAATTACAACCTAATAGGCCACTGATCCTATTTGATCAAGGATTTTATAGGGGCCAATATACCTAGGTTTAAGATTCCCTTTCTTCCCAAACTGCATGACTCTCTTTCATGGGGATATTCGAAGGAAAAATTTGTCAACAACACCAAACTCCAATCCCTTTGATGGTTGTCAGTATAGCTCTTATACTAACACTGAGAATACTTTATGTGTTGTTGTATAGAATGAACCTTTCCTATCATCTCTTACACAAGATCTATCCCAAGTCATTTTCTCTCACTAACATCATCCCAAAAACTAGGTGTTCAATATCTCTTCCCATGTAGAGCTTCATAGGGTGCCATTTGAATACTCGAATAGAAGCTATTGTTGTATGATAACTCAACTAATGGGAGATATTTATCCCATATAACTTTAAATTCTATTTATCATGTACCCAATATGTCCTCGAGTGTTCAAATAGTCATTTCTGAATGGCCATCAGTTTGGGGGTGATATATCGTACTGAAATTTAATTCAGTATTCAGAACATGTTAAAGAATTATCCAAACTTTTGATGTGAACCTTGTATCATGATCATAAATGATAGAAAGTGTTACCCCATGAAACCTCACTAGTTTATTTATGTAACTCTTTTCATTTTCATCAAGAGATAAATATTCTCAAATAGTGATGAAATGGGATTTCTTAGTAAGGTCTTCCTCTACAACACATATCACATTGTTTCCTTTGGTTTTTCTTGAGAGTCCAGTGAAAAATTCCATAGTTATATTCTCCTAATTCCATATTGGTATGGGTAGTGGTTGTGAAACCCCTTTAGGAGGTTTTATCTCTACCATCACTTGTTGACACACCAGACACCTTATAGTGTAGTCAGCAATCTCTCTTTTCATGTTATCCCACCAATAATTTTCATGATGGTCCCTATATATTCTAATTCTTCCAGGATGTATATTGAATCTAGAGATAGAACCCTCATCTTTCATATCATTCTCTATTTCAAGAATATATGGAACAAATAGCCTTTTAAAAAAATTCAGTACTCCTTCTTGATCAATATTGATATTAGGGAAATTTTCATTCTTCAAAGACTCTATCTTATTCTATAATAAATGATCTTATCATTGAGTTATCTTGATATTCTCTAATAATGATAGAAGAGAAATAATTTGGGATAAGTTTGATGATGTCCCTTCCCTTAGGATTACCAGGTCCTGTTTTACAAGGTCTTTGATCAAAGGATCCCCTTGAATCCTCATCATTTCTATAACAACATGGTCTTTCATACTTAATGTATCAGTGAATTTGTTATCTCATCCAGGGTGATAATGAATTGAACAGTAAAAATCATTAAGAAGATCAACCATCTCTTTTTTCTCATTTTCGATTCCTTTTATGTGAATATATATACTTCAAGATTTGGTGGTTTGTGTATATATCATATTTCTACCTATAAAGATAGAAATTCCATATTTTTTGAGAAAAAATAATTGCATATAGCTTTAAGTCATGTGTTGGGTAATTATTCTCATGGGTAATTAACAATCAAGATTCACAAGCAATCACCTTTTCATTGTTCATGATGATGCACCCAAGAACTTTCATAGATGCATAAATAAAAAAACAAATGATTATATGATATAGAGTAGAGTAAACATAGGTCAAGTAAAAAATATCTTCTTTAGCTCTTAGAAACCTTCTTCACACTCACTTTTCTAGAAGAACATGGATCATTTTTGAGTTAACATGGTTAGTGGATTAGAAGTCATGATCTTTTTTCACAAACCTTATCTAATATCCTGCTAAACCAAGGAGACTATGAATCTCATTTAATATTGTAGGATGAGGTAACTCCTCCACATCCATTTTATTGGTAGGTTCAACTGAGATTCCATCATTGGTAATAATGTGACCCAAGAAAGAAACTTTTTGTAATCAAAATTCACATTTTTTGAACTTTCCAAATAGCCTCTCCTTCCTCAGAGTTTACAATATAACCCTTAGATAGTCCTAATGAACCTTGTGACTATTGGAATGTATATGAATATAATAAATAAAAATAACCAAAAATTTATCAAGTTAATACTTAAAGACTCTATTCATCAGATCCATAAATATAGACGGTTCATTAGTCAATCTGAAGGGTATGAAAACAAACTCATAATTCCCATATCCCAATTAGAAGGTAGTCTTTGAAATATCTTCTTTCTTCACCCTCAATTGATGATAACCAAATTGAAGATACATATTATATAATAATTGAGCCCCATTAAGCTAGTCAAATAAATCATCAATCCTTGTAAGAGGGTGCTTGTTCTTCACTATGATCCCATTACATTCTCTATAATCAATTCATAGCCGCATTGATTGTAACACCTCGAAAATTTTATGAGATAGATTTTTTTTAAATTCATTGTTGTATTGTGTTATAAACTACCACAAGATAATATTATGCTACATGAAACACCATATTATCTTCTAATATAAATGACACTATTCTTGGCTTGTGTTACACACAATTTCATTTTCTTTTGATAAAATTCATTTCACGTAAGTCTGAGTTTAACCAAACAACTAAATATTATTATGTTACCTTAGAACCTAACACTATAGTGGTAGATATGAAAAATATTAACTGAATTATGAAAATATTCTTCACACATGTATATAGATTATTAATTATTTTGTGAGTAATTAACTATAAATTAAAATAAAACCCTTTTTAAATAAAAGGAAATGTTTTTCTAAAAAATCATTTATATGAAAAGAATTGATTATATAAAATAATTAAATCACTCCTGATGGATTTTATTAATTAAATATATATTAAATATATTAAATATAATTTTTAAAATTCATATTATATGTTTTCTAGACATGATATAAGAACAAATTCGATTTTTCAGATAAAAGAAGTATTAAAAAAATACATTTTTCCACCATTAGATGACACACGCATTTTAAATCTATCTTGAAAATTTTTTAGATTATATTTTATGAAATAAACTTCATCTTTAAAATAAGAGTATAAAAATTTACTTTGGTTCAATTTTTTGTATTTTTCTGATAAGTTTCATGTTTTGATAAATAGTAAAAAAATAATGGATTTTAATTGAAAACTACTTTTCACCAAATTTATTTATAATGATAAAATATATATTTTAATGGTTTTAAAGTATAAATATATTAAATTTTTTAGTTATTATAATTTAGGTCATTGGTAGTTTTTTTACTTTGAATTTAGATGTATACACATTTTTTTTATGTTTTAACTTTTAAAACTAATTTTCTCATTCAGAAAATATGATTAATTTTCAATTAATTAATGAAAGATCTATGTTTTGAATTTTAAAAAAATGGAATCCATATTTTGAGTAAGTTGGTCAAAATTATGTAATTTTTTTTATTTTTGGGGATTATGAATAATAACTACAATAATTTTTTATTAATATGTTAAAAAAATAAACCAGGTAATTAAAGGTAAAAATAATATTCTAATATTACCCTAACACTTATCCCAAAATAATTTTATGGGTTTTTTTGACCTAAATCAACCATGGTTAGAAATGATATCATTTTAAAGCCACTTGGATGATATTAGAACATTTAATGTATTTTATTTAATGAAAAGTAAAATATTCCTTACTCAAATTTTAATAACAATATCATAATTAATATATGGTTATCGAGAAGATAAAATAAACTATAAATAAAAAATTGAAATCTATTTTTTTATCATGGTAATTAATTTTTATTTTTTATAAATGAAATAAATACCATAAAGTTTTATACAATGATGACACAAAAATTATTTAATTGATGAAAAATAAATAAATTATTTTTAATTAAAAAGACAATGACTATTAAAAGACCCAAAAAATTGAAAAAATCATAATGGTCAAGTATATATCGGCCATAATTATCCAAGTGTAGAGTTATTGACCATATAGAGACATATGGAAAAGATTATGACATTTAAAATTTTTATTTAGAGTCATGTTAAAATTGTCTCATTCATGTTTTAATAAATATTTTTTTTAAATTATTGATTTTACAGAAGATATATTCGATTATAAGTATTCTTATGAAATATAGTGGATTTAACTTTTTCATGGTGTTTTATTTGTATATTTTATTCAGAAAATAAGGATATAAATAATTACAAAAATTGATGTAGTAATTATTTTATTAATGGAAATATCAAATAAATGTTATTAAAAATATTAAAAAAATATAATATGGTATAATTAATATATACAAAAAAAATTTAGATGAAATTGACCTCAGAGTAATATAATTAATTTTTTTTCAATGTTAACTTATTATCTTCATTTTTTTTAAAATCAATGAATTGAATAGTTCCAAAATTGACACTATTGATTTTTTATCAAAATGATGTTTTATTGAATTATTGAAAAATCAAAATATTTTTTTTAAATAAAATATAAAATAATTATTATATGGTATAAAAGGTTATAAAGTGTTCATTTATGGTCTAATTGATATAAAATAAGTTAGTATTGTACCTTTTTAATATTAAAATATTTGTTACCATAGTTAAAATAAAAATAGAGTAACTAAGTGTTAGTTAAAATGATAAGGTTTAAATTGATTGAAAACTTGTATAAAATTTATGGGTTTATGAGATTAAAACCTTATCTCATATCATATCATAAAATATTATATTTTGGAGGATTTTTTATGTGGTTTATTTTTTTATAAATTAATATTTTTGTCTATTCCAAAAGTTCCTCTCGCCTCAATTATAAAAGGGAACATCCTCCCTCACTTATTCATATAACCATGAGCATTAAAGCTCAGCATTACCCCACCAGATTACCTTCTAAATTTACCTATTTACATTATAGAGGTTCTGGTAATCTCAACAGACCAAATATAGTGCCTTTAATAGGATATATAGATAGAGCTTGTCAAAGAAGAGGTAATCTCCTCTACTAATTCCAACAAAATTATTTCTTCTTATATTTACTCTTAATACAATATTTCCATTATAAATTATTATATAAAATATCATAAATATTTTTTATTATTAATATTTAAAAACCATATTACACTTTCTATCCATCATATGAAAAATGAAATCACCACAAATGCATACATATGACTTACCGTCTCCACGCCGTGGTGTTACCTATTTTTCATCATCACTTTACTTGGATGAGTATGATGATAGAAATAATAACTATATATGATTATTATAAGATGATATATATTCTAGAATAATATTTATTCCACCCACTTCCATACCATTTCATAATTAAAGGAATGATATCATTTCTTGGGTGTATGTACAACCTACAATCTCCACGATGCGATGCGATTCATTCTACATGATCTCATTTAAAACAAGATTATATAAATGTATAAAATGAATAAATATGATATATATTAAATTATTATCTTTATTTAAACTATAAAAACAAAACCCATGAAAAATAATTGGGATTTATATGACTAAACATGCAGCAAAAAACGCCCAAAAGAAGAGTAATAATGAAATATTATTAAACGGGTGATAATATGGTCACATATGATATCATAAATACAAATATGGTTATTGAATAAGTTTATAACACTCTTGAATCTATTACAGGAGATTTTATTATATATACTAAGGAACCTAGACCTAATGTAATGGTTAAATTTTCAATCACTTTTTTATCTGAGATTGTTTATACCTAAGTATTTATTGGGGTATATTTATCATCCATGTCGATGTTTCCTAAATTTTTATTATAAAATATCCTTTATAATCTTCTAATATTGTTAAAATATAATTTAAACCATTTTTTAATATTCATAAAATGGTACTAAAAAAATATTTTATCATTTTCAATATGAGGTATTTTTTTGCTTATCCAACAAATGTACAAGAAGAATGTTTTCTTTTAACTTATATGACATGAATGAGTTTTTACACTTTCATAATTAATTAATTTAGTGAAAATTACCTTAAAATATATCATAGTTATTTTCAAAGAAATTATTTTCTTTTAAAATTTAATGTAATTTTATGAAAAGAAAACGTTTTAGAAGAAGAAAGGATATTTTATTCAATAATTAATTTCAACTATTCTATAAAAATTGTTTTTCTTCTAAGATGAAATTATTTTATAGGGATATGTTTCATGTATACTATCCCTATTATTCCTATGGTTTTATTATGTTTATGATGAAATTATATTTATAAAATCCATTTCCTTTTCATGGATTATGTTATAATAGAATGATATTTATGATACCCATTTCTTTTCTATGGGTTATGTTTTGAATGAATGATGTTTATGAAACCCATTTCATTTAATGTGTTATGATATGATTTATGTTCTTATGGAAGACATATGGATGATTTTCATTATGTGATTGGTGATACATATATCTCCCTCCAATTCATTGGGTAAAGATTTATATATCATGAGATAGACATGGCTAGAATGAGGAATGATCCTGATTCAGTAATACATCACTAGAATATGAGTAATCTTGGTTCAGTAATACATGTCTAGAATGGGGAGTGAACTCAGTTTAGTTATGGAATTTTTCCACTGTGATAGTATTGAAAATTATTTTTGACTAATATTTAAATGATTTCCTATGATTATGTGTTTTCCACAATTCATTGTTTTATTTCAATGTTATGATTTATGTATTAAAATTTTTTATGACTCAAGATTATGATATTTGATATGAACTATATAATTTTCATATTCTTATACCTTATGTGTATGTTATGATCACAACTCCTTTGGTTACCCTTACTGAGCATTTGAGATCACCCTTCTTATGTTTTATATTACCTAATTTCTGAATATGGATATTAAGTATGATATGTCAAAAAGGTTCTAGTTATGATGGAATAAGAGGGATACAATGTAGTTGTTTTATGAACTCATTATTTATTTTTCCCAATTCATAAAGACAATAAACTTATATGTTCATGGAGTAGTTTTCTTATATTGTGTAATTAATATCATTCAATTTTTGAGTAATATCTATGTACATAAAGATTTGGTTGTTAGATTTGGTATCTGAGCAAAGGGGTATCAATCCTATCATTGGGAACTCTCACGTGTGAAAGTTGGATTAAACATGGATCTCTGACAAAGGGATTCACGAGAAAATGGTTACCACTATGGATGGTGGTGTATTCCACCCAGTGGGTGTATCTTACCATGGAATTATTGAATAAGTATCAATTATAGTCCATTGGTAATAATTCCAAACCATTAGAGTTGGTATTAGAGTGAAGTTTTAGTTAACCTTTAGAATCTTGGTTGAAAAATCTTTACGGAGATCCCTAGGTATATTTCTAAGGATATTATTAGGCATGTACCTATAGATAAGTCAAATTATTGATTATAATCCTTGAATTTTAGTAATTATCATGGTTAACCTAAGATTAAACCTAAGATTTTAGAGATTTAAAGTACTTCCCCTTGATTTTGTTGTTTTTATAGTATGATTTGGCCTCTCACAATATTATTTTTGGGTTTTAGAAATTAGATGGAACCAAAAAACCATATTAATGATGAATGAAATGTGAAATGAAATGATTTTACTTTTGAACACAAAAATATGTTATGGGATCTAGAATGAGAAACATTATCACTATACTTACACAAGATATGAATCATGCTAGACTTATAAATGAGTAGAGAAGGGAATAGTATTCTATTGAGTCATTCATGAGGAAATGTTCACCTTCTTTTAGTGGGTCTTCTGATTCAATTTTACTGAACAATGGATCAGTACCACTGAAAATATATTTTTTTCCTTCACTATTTAGAACATGAAAAATTAATTTTGTCTACTTATTATTTAGAAGGAAAAGAAGACTAGCGATGGTATCTAATTAAGAATACACGATAGTAAGATGAAATAGAATCCATGGGATGGGATGAGTTCAAGAACTTAATTTTAAATAAGTACTTTCCTCATATTATTAGTATGAAGATGAAAAAGGATTTCCTTGAGCCTAATAAAAATGATGATGAATCCATTGGTACATATGAGTAAAATTTGACAAGACTGTAAAGGTACACTTCTGGCATTATCATCCAACCTGAAAGTAAGGT
Organism: Viscum album; assembly: GCA_963277665.1. Classification (NCBI taxonomy): domain Eukaryota; kingdom Viridiplantae; phylum Streptophyta; class Magnoliopsida; order Santalales; family Viscaceae; genus Viscum; species Viscum album. The sequence goes on along the minus strand of OY728150.1, from coordinate 1,999,280,265 downwards.
TGATCAATTATTCAGTGGCTTAAAACCAAGTATTTAAAGGATATTTTCCATAAGATACTTTAGTAGTTATGAATAGAATGTGGATTGTTCTATAAATGTAAAAATGGAAGTTGGGGTCACATATCAATCACATGGTTTGGACAAGAAACAGAATATGGAGTTCAAGGGAAAATCTCAAAACCACGGGGAAAAGAAGATAAGTGTTTCCTTATACTCAAAGTGTGAAAAGAATCATGGTGGATATTATCTCAAAGGTACTAGAAATTTTTTTAAGTGTTGAAAATATGGTCACCAGACATTTTAGTGATGAAGTAATGGAAAGAAGATAGATAATGATGTGAATAGAGAAAAAGCTGCATAGAATGCACCTACCACAATTCAATGCTACAAGTGAAATGAAATGGGGTCATTATGCTAACCAATTTCCTAATACAAGGTTTATCGATGATGATCAACATTAGCAACCTATTAAGGCCAAATAAAAAGGAAAATCACATGGGATCACTATTGGTGATGTAGATTATGGAAAATAAGTGTTGGAATAATTGAGTTTTTATGTAATGGGATTCCAAAATAAGGTTGTAAAATCAGTTTATTAGTATTATGGAATCACAAAATATCTATTTATTGGTCAACTGTGGTTTTTCTATATGTATTTAAGATTATATTATAAGTGATAATGTTAACCATTAATAACGATTCAAATATTTTTAGAAAACACATTAAAGGAAGGATAACCCTTAATATGTGCATAATGTTGGGATAAGGAAATAAAGAAAAGCATGATAGTAATAATGACCTCATGACTGATATGATGATGAAGTGATTTATGATATCATGGATTGAGTATATAGAATTTTTGGGATTAATGGTGTATGAAAGGAGTTAAATTTTTAAAGAATATATGTTTTCACTATGGTTTTATGGTAATTCAAGTTATTACCATGTTTCAAGAAAATACATGATGAAGGCATTAACATATTTGGATTGTGACCAAAATGAGATACCTTATGATATATGGGGGATAAAATTTAAGCTGATTTAGTGCACCTCTTTCTAAATTTTTGGATTTTTTGCTTTAAGAAGGATTTTGAGGTTATCAGTTTATGGAAATTTTATGTTAAACTTATAATGAATTTTTTTAGAATAAAGTATTATCTCAACATAGGTGGACTTATGCATATTTTATAACTCGTGATAACCTTTTGTGTGTGATAAAAATAGATGAAATGGCCTATCATTGTATTTATAGATCGCATTATCTGCTAATACTTCAGGAATTATAAATTCAAATTCATTTCTTTGAATAAGAGATGAATTGGAAATCATTAAAGACAATACCAACTGTGAGATTATATCTAAATCAAGTAAGTATTTCTTCTCATGAAAAATTCTTCAACTTTAGGGAAAGAATCTTGAAACCAAAATTTTTTCCTAGTACCTTATTAACTGATGAATCTGATGGTCCCATAGATCATTGAAAATTTATAGTTTTGTGATTGTTTACTTTATCCTTACCATGTTATCTATCACTTGCCATTAGAACACTATAGTTATATTTCTTTTCCATATCCATGCTTTCAATTCCCACCTATATTATTCTATGTGGAAAGCCAGTGATGAGTAACTTTGGGTAACTGTTATGTTTATAAATTTTCTTTCTTTAAATAAGTTTTAGTATTCATTTTTACGATGTGGGTTTCTTTGAAAGAAACATTCAAGTATTAATCCTTCTATAACCCAGATGAATTTCGAGGGAGAAATTAATTTTAAGGGTGGTAGAATGTAACACCTTGAGATTTTTATGAGAAAGTTTTTTAATTTCTTTGATGTAATGTGTTTTACACTACAACAAGATAATATTTCACTACACGCAACACTATCTTAGCTTGATTTATATTAAACACTATTCTTGGTATGTTTTACACATAATTTCACGTTCTTTTGACAGAATTCATTTCACACAAGACCGAGTTTAAGCGAACAACTGAACATTATTATGCTAGCTTATAGCCGATCCATTATAGTGGAATATATAGATAGTATTAAATGAACTATGAAAATATTATTTTCACATGTATATATATAATTAATTCTTTGGTGAGAAATTAATTATAAATTAAATTAAAACCCTTTTTTAAATAAAAAAATGTTTTTTTCTGAAAAAAATTATATCCAAATAAGCAAGTTTATAGAATAATAAAACCACTATTGGTGGACTTTATTAATTAAATATACAATTAATATATTCAATATTATGTTTAAAATACATCTTAAATGTTTTATAGACATTATATATGAAGAAATTCAATTTTTTGGATGAATAATTTTTTTAAAAAAGTAGTTTTGCCGCCTTTTGATGAAACACCCATTTGAAATCTAGTTTTGAAACTTTTTAATATTATATTTGATAAAATAAAATTATTCATTGAAATAGTAGTATGAAAATTTAATTTTGTTAAATTTTTGGTATTTTTCTCACAAGTTTCACATTTTAATGAATAGTAAAAAATTAATGCATTTTTATTGAAAACTACTATTTCATAAAATTTATTTATAGTGTTAAATTATAAATTTGAATATTTTTAATGTATAAATAGATTATATTTTTATCATTTAATATAATTTAGCTAATTTGAATTAATTTTATTTAGCATTTAGATGTAAACACATTTCAATATTTTGCATGTTTTAACTTTTAAAACTCATTTTCTCATTCTGACAGTGGGATTAATTTTCGATTAATTACTACAAATTCTATGTTTTTAATTTTAAAAAATTGATTAAATATTTATAATCAATGGTTATAAATTATAAAAATATCTTTATTTTATTTCTGGGAATTATGAATAGTAACTTCAATAAATTTTTATTAATATGGTAAAAAGGTATGTCAAGTAATTAAAGGTAAAAATAATATTATCAAATTACTATAAAAATTTTAATAATATCATTGTATAAGTGAGTGTTGACCCAAATCATCCTTGGGTATAAATGGTATCCTTTGGAATCCACTTGGATGATATTAGGGCATTTAATATATTTTATTTAAAGAAAAGTTAAATATATCTTTCAAATTTTAATAACTATATCATTTTTAATATAAGGTTATATTGAAGATAAATACAACTATAAATACTCATTTTAAAGCTAAAATAATTTTATTAATCATGGTATTTTATTTTTAATATTTTATAAATAAATAATTACCTTAATATTTTATACAACGATGATAGAAGAATTATTTAATTAATGAAAAATCAGTAAAATAATTATAATTAAAATTATAATGACCATTAAAAGACCCAAAAATAGTAATTTTTTATTTTTAGAGTATATATCGACCTTAATCATCCAAGGATATAGTAATTAACCATTTGGATCTATATGGAAAAGATTACGACATTTATAATATTTTATTTAAAGTGATGTTAAAATAGTCACATTCCTATTTTAATAAATAAATCATTTTTGATATAAGATTTTTCAAAAGATATGTTTGACTATAAGTATTCTTATGAAATACATTGTATTTATATTCTTCATGGTATTTTATTTATAATTTTTATTAAAAAAATAAATATATTAAATAATTACACAAAAACTGATTCAATAATTATTTTATTAAAATAAATATCATATAAATGTTATTAAAAATATTAAAATAATTATAATTTTAGATAATTTATATTTACAACTAATTTTATAGATTAAATTGATCTACTAGGAATATAATTAAATATTTTTTTCAAAGGTTACTTGTTATCTTCATACTTTTAAAAATCAATAAATTGAATAGTGCCAAAATTGACAATATTGATTGTTTATCAAAATGATGTTTTATTAAATTATTTAATAATAATATTAAATTTTTTAAAAATGTAAAATAATTATTATATGATGTAAAAGGATATAAAGTGTTAATTTATGATTTTATTTACAAATAATATGTAAATATTTCACCCTTTTAATATTTAAATATTTATTACCTTTGTTAAAATTAAAATAGAATAACTAAGGGTTAATTAAAATGATAAGGTTTATATTGACAAAAAACTTGACTAAAATTTATTTTTTGATGATTCTACAACCTCATATCATCTCATATTTTAAAATACAATGTTATTTTAGATTTTGGAAGGGTTTTTATTTTATTATAAATTAATATTTACTGAGATTCCAAAAGTTCATCTCACCTCAATTATAAAAGGTCAACTAATCCCTCAATTATTTAATTCACCTTGAGAATTAAAGCCTAGAATTACACTAAAAATTTCCCTAATAAACTTCTAGATTCAAATTCCATAGGTTTCGGTCTTCTCTAAAGACCAACTCTAATTCCTTTAAAACGAGATCTAGAGGGACCTCGTTAAAGAAGAGGTAATCTCCTCTACCGATTAATTCAAACTTATTTCTTCTTTTACTTCCTCTTAATACATAATTTCTTTTCTAAATTAATAACTCCTGTATAATCTATATTATGATATGTTATTATGAATATTTAAAAAATTTATTACACTTTCTATCCATCCTATGAAAAACGAAATCACTATATGTACGTACGTATGACTTACCGTCTCCACACCGTGGTGTAATATTTTTTTCATCACCACTTTACTTGGATGGGTATAATGATCAAAATAATAACTATATATGATTATTAAAATATGATATTGATTTTGGAACAATATATATACCATACACTTTTATACCATTTCATAACTATAGGAATGATATCATCGCTCGTGCGTATGTACGACTTACCGTCTCCACGACGTGATGTGATTAATTCTCCTTGATCTCATTTAAATCATGACTATATAAATCAATAGAATAAATAAATATGATAAATATTACCTTATTTTAATTATTTAAATTATATAAATGAAACCCATGAATAATAAATGGGATTTTTATGACAGAACATACAACAAATAACACTCGAAAGAAGAGTAATAATTAAATCTTATTAAACAGGTGATAATATGATCACATATGATCTCACAAATATAAATATGGTTCTGGAATAATTTTATAACACTCTTTAATCCATTATAAAGAAGTTTTTAATATATACAAAGGAACCCATACCTAAGGTAAGGGATAATTTCACAATCTCATTTTTATCTAAGACTGTTTACACATAAGTATTTACTGGGGTATATTTATAAAAAATGTCCATGTTTCCGAAATATATGTCAAAAAACATCCTTTTTACTCTTCTATTATTTTTTAATGTTAATTTTCCCCTTCATTGAATCTGTAAAAAAATCATATGAGAGGAATATTTTTCCATTTTCGATATGAGGTACTTTTGGACTTATCTGAAAAGAATATGGGAAGAATGTTTTCTTTTAGCTTATACAACATGAATGTATTTTTAGGAATTCATAATGCCTTATTTCATTGAAAATTCCCTTACAATATTTCAAATTTATTTTAAAAAATTTATTTTCTTTTATAATTTTATGAAATTTTATGAAAATAAAATGTTTTCAATGAAGAAAGGATATTTTCTTCAAGGATTAATTTCTAGTGTTATATCAAAATTTATTTCCATCTAATATGGAATTATTTAATAGGGATATGTTTCTTGTATATTATCCCTATTATTATTATGTTTTTATTACATAAATTATAAAATTATATTTATGAAATCCATTTCTTTTTCATGGATTATGTTGTAATGGAATAATATTTACAAGACCTATTTATTTTATATGGGTTATGTTATGAATGAATGATATTTTTAAAACCCATTTCATTCCACGGTTTATAATATAATTTATGTTATTATGGAAAAAATATGTATGGTTTTCATTATGTGATGGGTATAACCTATATCTCCCTTCAATTCATTAGGTAAATATTATATCTCATGAGATAGACATGACTGGAATAAAAAATTATCTTGGTTTAGTAATACAAGAATGGAACTAGTGTAATATTAGTTCAGTAATACAGGGCTAGAAAGGGGAGAGAAGTCAGTTTAGTAATGGAATTTGGACACTATGATGGTCTTTTAAATGATCCTTGATTAATATTGAAATTATTTACCATGCTTATGTGTTTTTCAAAATTCCATGCTTTAAGTCAAAGTTATGATTTATGTCTTAATAATTTTTATGACTCAAGATTATGATCATTGATATGCAGTGTATAATTTTAATATTATTATACCATTATGTTTATGTTATGATTCATAAATCATTTATTTACCCTTAATGATCAATTTTTGTCACTTTATGTTATTTTTTCCCCTAGGTTATAAAGAAAGGTTTTATGTAGGAGTACTAAAGGGGAAGATATTTATGGAAACATTGAATATCATTCACTAGACTATATGTTTGTGTTCCAAGTATCTAAAGGTAATAAACTAATATAGTATTTGGGAATATATTTTTGTACTGTATTAATAATTACACAAAAGTAATATAATATCAATGTACTTGAAGATTGGTTTATTAGATTGATCTATCCTTATTCTTCACAAAAAGAATAGGTGCTCCCAATAGAGAAACACCTGTCCAGAAAAACCCCCTTCTCTAATAGATCTTGAAGCTATTTCTTTAATTCCTCCAGATCCACATTTTACATTCTAAATGAGGTCAATGATATTGGATTGGATCTAGGTATGAATTAAATGGAGAAATAGACCTCTATTTTTGGGCGAGGTCCCAGCAAGTCTTTAAGAAATACATCAATGTATTCTTGAATGATGGGTACATTTTCTATTTGTATACTTTCATTTCCTTGTTCACATTCATTGATTAATTTTATAAAGAAGGCTAGGAGATGTGATTCTTGAATAACCTCATGTAAATATATAGCTCCTTTGAAAACAAATATAGGTTGTCTATTCAAGACTACTAATATTTTATTACTTATGGTGTTGATATTAGTATTGCACATTGAGAGCCAGTCCATCCCTAATATAGTGTCGAATTCCAACATGAGAATGAATACTATATTTTTGATTATATTTTGATTTATAAAGTAAATAAAATGGTTTCTATTCACTATTGAATCTTGGATAATCTCTTCAAGAGTTTTAATTGATAACACTACTTTTAGCTATTTTGGGATTGATTCTTTATTCTTTGCAAACATAGAGGAAATAAAAGAATTGTATAGAACCGAATCGAACAAAGTAATTAATGTATTTGATTTAAAAATGGGAGTACCTTATACCACACCATTTAGAGCTTCATCTTCAGTCACCATGATAGAAAAATTATGACCTTTCTCTCTTGGCCTATGCTGAGTTTGATGGTGATTCCCCTCCATTATCATCTAATTTGGACAATGATTAGAAAAGTTCCTAACATACACACACTTAAACCCTTAGAATTCAGGGTAGTCCTATACCATATTCTCTTTATTGTTAGTGTTTATAATTTTATTCATCACCTCACTAAAATAATTCCGAGCAAGATGACCATATCTTCCACACTTTAACATTTCCTGCTCCCGCGAGAAATAAGTTCCTTGAATTCTTCTTCCCAAATGTTTCTCATGTGGGAAGTTTCACTTTCTTTCACCCCTTATGTGATCATAGTTAATCCCTAAGATTTGATCCATTTATATATGATTTCATTTGATCTATGGTCCCACTAAATCTCTTTGAAATCTAGTTTAACATTCATAGCACTCTGCACTATCTTTTTATAGTTGTAATAGTCTCGATTGGATAGATTCTTCCATAGATGTGGTCTTAATTCATTTAATAATCTATAAACCTTTCCATTAGTATCCATGAAAAATATAGAGGTTTAATAAGAAATTATTATAAAGTTAATCTCATATCTTCATAGAGATTAATTTTATATCTACTTTAGCACTAGGAATTCCTTATTCATTTTTATTTTCATCGAATGGGAGGATTTTTTTAGAAAAGGTTCCCCTAAACTCTTCAAAATCCAAAAAAATCAATCTCCCTTATTCGATTTATTTTTTTAATTATCTTCCACCACCGATCAACTTCTACCTCTAAGAGGAATATATCCAAGGTGACTTTATCTTATTCTAAAAAACCAATTACATAAAGGATTTTTTTATAGAGATTATCCCTTGTTAAACAATAAATGGATCAGTAGATCCACTAAAAGAAGATGTTCATTGTTGAATAAATAACTTAAATAATTTCCCTTCAAGGTGAATCTGATCTCTCATCTTCATTCAAGTTATTACTTATAACTCGAGTCTATTGATTCATTATTCTCAGGAATTTTTCCATTTTGGATTCTATCAAAGGGCTGTTAGGGCATGGTCCACTACACTCACCATTTTCACGATTCCTCTTATTTTCGTCTATTTTACAAAATAAGAAAACCTTAGTGAGAAACATGTTTGATTTAATAATATTATAATTATATTTGATTTTTAGGTCATAAAAAATCATCCTTAAATACATTATTCGTTAAAAACAATTACATTTTCTATAAATATTTCATAATGATTCTTAAAAACCTTGAGATTAACCAAAATTATCTCTCACGAGTGTCAAAATAGGAGTACATCAAGGAAATTTGTCATAAATTAGTTCCCATTTGAGTCTATATCAAAGTGGTTTTTTGGGGTGTTACCCTTAGATACATTTGTGCTAGAGCTACATCCACTTATTCATATCTAGAAAAATATTTATTTTTCTAGAAACCACTTACATAATAATTCTCTAAAATACTATTTTATTTTCCTTTATTTAAAATATTATATGGGGTTCTTCTTAGTGTTATAAAATCACAATTTCCATAAATAACTAAATCTTTGTTTGATATAAAACTATGGAATCCCACAGTTTTATTACATAACTTTTCATTACATTGTATAAATAGAGGATATTTTAATGTTTAGTTTCTTGAAAAAATGTATATAATACATGAAAAAATAAAACATTATTATAATAAAATTAAAATGATTCATTATAGGTTCTTCCTAACTAAATTTATTGTATCTTAATATTGTGGGAGATACATTAAAGGAAAGGGTGAGCATAAGCCCAAGTAATGAAAAGTAAAGGAGATAGTTTATATGTGACCAAGAAAAATATCAATATGAACTTGAGGAATATCATAAAGGCATGAGAAAAGGAAATAAGGGGAATATAATAATAAAACTAATTGTAATCATGACATGTAAATGTGGTTAAAAAAATTAAATGAGATATTCATAATCATATCACCATGGTTTTCAACTAAGGTTACATAGAACCTACTAAGGTTATTCACTAATGTATCGTAAAAGATGTCATCTCTTGAATTAAATTATTTACTCAATGAATAGGAGAATTGGAAGATTACACCATTAATTTGTAATAATTAATTTGATTCAAATAGATCATAATAAAAAATTTCATAAATAACCCATGGAAAATAAAAGAAACATGTTTCATATAAAAAATCATGGTGTTTTAAAAAGTTCTTAATGAAAAGATAATTATGTCATTTTAACCCATGGAAAGGGAATCTAGGTTTCATGTATATTAATAACCAAATAAAATAAATCTTTTTTATATGTAGGTGAATACCCATAGAAAATAAATAGTTTTTGGTAATCAAAAATAATAAAATAAAATACAATATCTTGAGTAGAAAATAGAAATTTTGAGAAGTAAATCAAGCATCATAACGGGTATAAAATGTGGGTTTAGAAAATCGTAAAATGAGATGAATGAAGGGAATATCATTCATAAAAAAATTTATTATAGTAAAGGGATAAAATAAATTGGACAAAAGAACATGGTTCTGAAATTATAAAACATACCACATAACGAGGGAACTTGAATGGAAAAGAGAAGTGAAGATTTCTATTACTTTGAAGAGTTGTTTGAAAAACATGAGGATTGGGATTTTGGGGGCTTGAGGACACATTAAGAGGGATCCTTTGGAGGTAAAACTCCCATAAATTAGTGTATGATGTATTTTTAGTGAAGGAAAATGGACAAATGGGTGGATACTTATGGAAAAAGTTTAGGATTTGTTTATTAATTTCTAAATATAGGCCTTGGAAACCTAGGTTGTGGAAAATAAAAAAGCATGGGATTTCCCATGGTATTTTACTATGTTTTCAGAAACTTGGATTCATATTTTATTTTTTTATAATCTACAAGAGTTTATCATCATTTTATATCATTTCTTTTGGCTTGTAGCAATAATGTTTCTACAAAAATAACATTTTTAATGTTAAGGTTTCCATTTTATACTTTGGAAAGTAAATTATACGTATAAAAATTGAATAAAATATTCTAAAATACTTTATATTAATAAAATATAATATCTAGGTCGTATACTATGGATAATTAGTTATTAAAAAATTATTACATAATTATGAAGTCATTAATCATACCGAAAAACTCAAATTGTAATCTACTATTCATGAAAAAAATGAATTATTTTAGAATATTATCATGAATTCACCATAAAATAATTTTGGAACAATGATTTCAAAAATTATATTTATTTTATTAGAGTAATTATTTAAATATGATAATTCTAAATTTCAAATATAAAAACTCATATTTATTAAAAATAAAAATGGATTGAAAATGCATAATAAAATTTCTAACACATGAAAAAAGTAAAATTATTTTATAATTTATATTTATATAAGATTTTATTTATCATAAAATTTCAATAAAATAAGTATAATTAATAATTTCTTAGTTTATTATAAATTTTAATATTTTTTTTTCTTCTAAAAGTATAGTTTCTATCTGAAAAATCAATTTATCAAATTCCATCTCAATTTTATTAAGAAAAAATATTCTTAAAATGGAATTAATGGAATAAAAATTGATTTATACAATGAAATTACACTTTAAGTAACTAAGGCGTCAACACATAACACCTTATAACACCAACATATGACCTAAGGGTAAGATATGCAATGGTGGTAGATTAATGTGGTAGCTCGGGTAACATGACCTGAGTGGTAATTTCCACTAAATTGAACTTATCTCGCAGGGGATTTCATTATATCTTTACTTATTGAATCTCAACTTATAAATGGTCAAGATAAAACCACAGGGATTCTACCTCCCTACAAATATCTAAAAAATGAGCTTCATATGATATGACTCTACTGGTTGATGTCACCGTCTCTCTTTTATGTATTAATTATTCTTCATCATTTAAATGAATAATTGATAACGTAAAAATTATTACCATAAGTATAGTTTACAATGGTAATATTTTACCAATGGTAAAAAAATTAAAATACCGATGGCCACATTTCCCTTTATACTCACATCATTTTTAAAGAGATATGTTTTCTCTTGTATGGTAAAATATATCACAAATTTTCTTAGGAAACGAATATCATTTAATTTTTTTGGGTTGTTACAAAATGTGTTCTACCTTAATGCCTTATGATTTACAAGTGCTATGTAAGGTAACCACATAATCATTATGCATTTTATAATATTATGTAGGAAATTGTGTGAGGGTAAGACAAGATCAATGTAATGTTAGGGAGACCGATTCATAAAGGTAACATGAGTTTTCAAAGTTGTGTAAAGGTATCCTAATTTATCTTATGGTTATATAAGGGTAATAAAGTCTCTACATAAGGGTCCCATATCCCATACGTGAGGGTAAATTAGTGCCTCCTAAGGCTATGTAAGGGTCTCCAGACTACCACTACTATATAATTGTTTCTATTGCTTTTCCATTGGGACACCATAGAAGCTGAAGGATAGTACATATCCACTATATAATTCATATTAACTATGTTCCATGATTTACCATTATGAAATATAGATCATGGAGCTTGAATCCTAGTAGGAGGATGCACCATGAAACTAGCTTGCTATATCATGGTCCTCGATCTACCATGTTGATGAAAATAAAAACAGAATGTGGGTTGAATACCATGTCATTGAGGTGATAAATATGAAACTTAGGAGGTTTTTATGAAGATAAGAAGGTCTCATAGTCACCAAAAAGCTAAACTAAACCCATATATTGATGAAAATATGAGGAAGAGACTATGTCGCAATATCCATGACCTTGTATTAGGGTTTTCTATGATACAATTTTAAAATACCTGACATCCTTGGAGAATACATATAATAAAAATAGATATATTAAAAGGATAATTATCAATGTGTATACATGTAGAGATATTAAACGAGGGCTGGGAGATCCAAATTATAATATAAAAAAAGAAAAATTGATCTTAGATAAGATACATGAAATCAATTGAAGGTAGATGAGATGAAATTATACCTATAAATAGAGGGGTGTAATGAAACAATTTGAGGAGGATATCAATGGAAAGTAGGCTGCTATTGATTATTTTAATTTTTGATGTATTATTAGGATTCATTTCTTCCACGTAGCTTCATCTTTCTATTTTTATTAATTTAACTCTTCATTCTTTTCCCATTTTCTCTTTATCCATTTCTCAACTATGATATCCTACTCTCTTAATGGAGAGTTATAAACCCAAGTTCTAGACTTGGGGGGGGGGATTTCACGGTGTTCCTAAATTCATGTACATTGATTTTTTATATTTTTATTCAATTTTTTATAAGGGAAATAATACTTTTTAAAATGGTTGAGAAAATAGTCCACCAATCTCTCAAAATCCTATAGAAATAATTATACTCTAAAGTTAATATTATGTCCCTAAATTCTATTTGAAAAACATTTTATACATTATAGTTGGGTTTATTCAAAGAATGGAATTATATATGATAGATTTGGGTCTTATGAGGTGCCAAAATCATGATTTTGGCATGTCATCGACCATGACTATTAGGGGAGGTGAATTTTGGTGAATCAAATTTGTCTAAAAGGAATGATAAATTTCATGATAAAAAATTAGGGATATTAGTTCATGAATTAATTTTCAATTTGAATTTAGGAAACAATAATAAATAATTAAGGAAATCGAGTAACCAACCCATGGACTAAGTCCTTTCATGTCCAATTGAATTCACTTTTATTTTCATGTCATCTATATGTTTGGGTTAGTTATAAATTTCATTTTCATTTCCCCATATTTTCCATTTATTTCATAAAATATGAAAATACCAAAAAGATAGTAAGTTAACTATGAATAGTGTGTGATTTACTGTGAAGCTCCTCAAGTGAGATGACCCTGATCAACCTTTGTACTATTAAGAAAAAATAGTATCATTTTCAACATCCAATTATCGACATTTCAAAGAAAAGATCTATTACCAAGGATCCAAGTGGTTTTTTCAATCACTAATCCTTTTCACATTGTTTAAACAATATATTTATTTTCATATGAAAAACTAAAACTTGTTTAACTCATCATGTTCTATGGATAATACTATTTATTTATTTTTAAGATAGGTTAGTGTACTGTTGAAATCGATTTCGTTATATTAGGAATTAAAAGAATGTATATCATTATTAAGGGAGTACAAGAAGGAACTAATTTTTGATGAATTGTCTTAGTAATTGATCAAGTACTCTTGTTACTTTGTAGAGTTTTTTCAAGAAATAATTATGACACAAAAAGAATCTACCTGAGTCTTTACTAGTTTTTCTAAAGAATTTTGAGAGGTTGAGCCAGTGTTTGAAGTGTATCCATAGACCCACCATCTCAGTATCTAGATCTAAACTAACTCTAAAGAGCTGGAAGGGATTTATTAAAAATATTTTCCTTCTATTGTACGTGTTTTAGATCGACCAAATTTGGGTGAAATCTTGAATGAATATTAAGTAAAACATGATCTCTCTTTTTTAAAAGAATAAAAATAATTACCTTTATACATATGTATATCCTTGTATTAGAAAGAAACTACCCAGGTTATTGAATTTTAAGGAAGGATGGTGGATCCTAACAAGCTTCCAACACTATGTACCACTCAATCCATGACCCACTATCCACTGAAAAAGTAATAAAAGTTAAACCAACATAGAGATATCATATTATATAAATATTTTTTTGATATATTTTCTTTTTGAGAATAAATTGAGTAATACCTCTCAATATATTAAATTTTATGATTTGGATAACTCTAGTTTTTCCTTGGAGGAAGATGAAGATAAAGAAGTTACACCTGATGAGGAATACTTTGGGCTCCCAAAACTGATTGAAAACTTATTGGAGGGAGTACATAATAAATACATGAGGATTTTTTAGACAAAAATGGGACAAAAGGTGTCTACATTGAAATAGGAGATTTTTATATTGAATCTTCATGAATAGATTTTGTTCAAATAAAATTAAATTATATCCTTCCCTTTGATTATTCAATTGATGTGGCATACCTTATACATGCACTGTATAATTAATAAGAGGTTTTCTCAAGTGAAAACCGTGAAAGATGATGATTCATACATCATCCTACCCCCTATGAAAGCTATATCCCATTTACATGAAAGCTTATTCAGTTTATTATATCCATGTAATCCTAAATAATAATAATAAATAAGTTCAAGATGGAAGGAGTAATTGTCGGTTGTTCAAATAAAAGAAACTTCACCCATCATCGAATCATGTAAAATAGACGGTACTACCCATATGAAGATTGTAAAATCTCTGGACCCACATGCGGGTTCAAACCAAGTCTTATAATTCTTATCTTTCAATTTATTTTTAGGGTATTAAATTTCAATTTCATTTTTAGTATTCATGCTTTAAAAATATATTAGGATTCATCTTGATTCTCCTCATTATTTTTAATCTTCATTGACAAGAATCCTCCACTTAAATGAGTGAATTAATTATTTTGGTACATGATATTAGAAAAAATATTTCCCTAAATATATATAAGGAAGAGTAATACAATTTCATATCCAAGGGAGTTTACTTTTATGGATATCTTTTAACTCCATACAAATCTATTTTGATTTTAATCTAGAATTTTCATTCCCACACTTAGTATTTTTTTTCCTTACATGACATATTTAAGGGCCATGATTTTCACTAGAATCCCATGATTCTAGGTTTTATATTTTTATGTTAATGATATTTAAGGATAAATATGGGAAATTTAATTATTAGAGTGATTAATTAGAATTAATTTAATGAATCAAAATTTAAGGGAATTAATTGACATATATAAATTATATTTCTCAACCATTATTCATGCAATGAATTTTTGAAATTCATGTGAATTGGTTTGATATAATTTTATGTTCCATGAGTGATTGTCCAAATTCCCATGTACCCAAATCTTGGGAGGATTTATAGATCTATTTTTTTCAATTCCATCATATACATATTTCATGAGAGATATTCGGGAATTCACCTTCTAGAACTTTCATTAGAACTTGTCATAGATATGACTGTATTGAGTTATATTTAATACGATTGAGGAATTATTTTTCAATGTGACCTTATCCTTAATAGTTCATATTATACTAGTAATTAATTATCCTATAGAATCCTTTAATGAATTAGTTAAGAATAACTCAAATTACAAGGAAATATTTATTATTCCTGTCATCCAATTGGTGTTATACATGAAATTTTAAAGTTGATGTGTGAGGATGAGGTATGTGAAGACATAAGGGATGAAATATATTATGAGGAACAAGTGATGGGGTTCTCTTCATAGGTATTGGGAAAGTATTATTATTCATTCATTGTAATTTTATTTTTTTATGTTCTTGAAAAAATAAAAAAATAAGAAAAATAATGTGTTCGTACTTAGGAGATTAAACAAATTACCATTTCCAGACTGATGATTTTTATCATATGGGGTTATATGGTGGGTACAATGTTTTTTTTCCAAGAACTTCAATTGAAAAATTAATATAAATTAAATTTTTATTGAAAAAAATAAATTAAAAAATTAGTGAAATTTTAATAGGGTGTAAATAGGTAATTTTGTTTATAATGTTCATGACCATAAATTGAGCTTGGGAAGTGTGTTTTCTCATTTTTTAAAGGGATATTTACCTTGAGACTTTACTTTTTATATCATGAATTTGTATTTTTAGTTAAACTCCTTTTTAGCCTTAGTGTAAATAGGTAATTTTTTTACAATGTTCATGACCATAAATTGAGCTTGGGAAGTGGGTTTTCTGATTTTTTAAAGGGATATCTACCTTGAGACTTTACTTTTTATATCATGAATTTGTATTTTTAGTTAAACTCCTTTTTTAGCCTTAATTTTTTTAGCATCAATACCTACTGACCTTAAGACACACAGTGATGAAATCCTTGATTAAAATATCAGAGAGATTTCATAAGATTTTTTCTTTTCAATGTATATAACATAGATCCTTTAAATGATTACGTAACAGAGCATGTAATTATGGTAGAAGTATAAATCTTCTAGAATCTTTATTGTGATTGAATACAGAAAATAATTCATTGTTATTTAGATCAAAACTTAACATGTTTAATAATAAAAAATTTAGAAACTCAAATGGAAGAAGGGAGAATTTTCACATTTTTAACTGAAAAAAATAAAAAAAACTTGGGTTGATTTTTACTTAAAAATGATATATTAAATTGACATTTTATATGGAATATAAAAGTTTAGATTACCATTTATAATTTTTTAATTTAACTAATTTGAAATTTAAATATTAATTTCATTGGTTAACTATGAGATTCTTTGTTGAGATTCAATGACGAAGGACAATAATTGTTCATTTTGGGGGTATTTGGTGCCCTTATGTTTCATGATTTTTTTAAAAATGTTAATTAATATTTTTAATTTTTAATTTTTTTACCATGTAATTATTTGTTTATGAAAATTTGGTTGATTTATATTTAAATATAAAATTTTGAGTAGATGAAATGAAATTTTTAAATTTGGATGTTTTTTTACCCTTACATATGGAATTTGGACTATGTGAGTGTAAACTTTTTTCTACAGTTATGTAAGATGATTTATAGGAATTATGTATGGGTATCACATCATGTTTAATTATTGTTTAATGGTAAGTAATACACTATATAAGGGTATGAAAAGAAATTTATAGAGTTAAGATAGCCATTACGTAATAGAACCCCATATTTTCAGAGCTGTGTAAAGGTAAAATTATTTTTTAAGGTTATGTAAGGGTAATAAAACCACTATGTAATGGTATACTAGAACATAAGTTATGGTAAATCAAAGTTTATAAAGTCTACACATGGTCACTAGACCACCACTGGTACACCGTTTCCCTCACTTCAACATTGTCGGGATACCAAAAATGATAAAGGAGTGCATGGAGCCACATGATAATTCACACTCTCTTTTCCACATGCTTCTCCATAAAGGATTAGAAATACAAGTTCCCACACCATACTATAAAAATACAACATGAAACCAACATGTTGTCCTATGGTCATATGTAAAAATATTTGATAAAAATAGAGCTATAATGTTAGTTGAAGACTTTGCTATAGAGGTTCCAAATATTATAGTAGCGAGGTTTTAATGAGTAGGAGAAATCTGCTACATCACCTACAAGTTACATCATAACCATTTAATGATGAAAATACAAGGAAGTGGTTATTCAATTGTATCCATTCCTATTATGTATGGTTCATAGCCTATAATTTTAAAAATACAAATATCCTCATATCATTTATATGAGAAAGAATAGATTTATTAAAAAGATAATTATTCATGTGGATACATGAATATATTGAAAATGAGGATTGGTAGATCTAAATTATAAGATAAAAAAGGAAACATCGGCTGAAGAGAAGTCACATGAAATCAAATAGGGATAGATGGTATGATATTATTCCTATAAATAGATGAGTGTTTCACCACTTTAGGAGGATAATTGAGATGGGTATTGGGCCGATTTTTTTTATTTTAGTTTTTTACAATAGTCTTAGGATTTCATTTATCCATGTAGCTTCATTATCATATTTTTTTAAAAGTTATTCTTCCACACACACATACACACTCTCCATATTTACCCACTATGATATCTTACACTCACAGTGAAGAGTGGGTAACCCAAGTCTTGGCCTAGTGGGAGGTTTTGAGGTGTTCTTGAATTCTTACAATTTATTCTTTATGTCTTTATTCTATTTTTGGTGAGGGAAAGATCTTCAATTTGGATTGGTGAGGTGATTGTCCACCACTCTTTTTGTGAGCATATCAAACTCATTTTATTCTTTAATTATCACTCATTAACTCCTATCTATTATATAAAACTTTTCATACAATAGAGTCGAGTTTATTCATGGGATTAAATGAAATATGATGGATTTGGGCCTTGAGATGTTCCATACTCTATATTGATGTGTTTCATCAACCATGACTGTTAGATGAGGTGAATATTGTGGTTTTGAAGAAGTGTCCTAGGATTTCTAAAATATATCACTCAAAAATTATGTATATTAGTTCATTAATGAATTATTAAATACAATTAATGAAAAATTAACGAATAATGAAGGAACATGAGTAACCGACCCAAGGACCAAGACTGCTCTTCTCAAACTATATTAATTATATTTTTCCTGGAATCTACATGTTATGTTTTTTTAATATCATTCTCATTTCCACCATTATTTAAATTGATTTTATAAAATAAGGAAATACCAAAAAGAGAATCAGTGAACTTTGAATAGTGTGAAATTGATTGTAAAGATCTTAAAGTGAGATGAATCTGATCTGCCACCATGTTACACTATAAAAAATATAGTGGATTTGTCACTATCCGATGATAGGAATATCAGTAAACCTATGGTAACACACACTAATTCTCTTAAAATAAATATAGAAAATTACTAAAAACACTCTTAAACCACATTTAGGTCTTATATCACATCACACATAATTAATTTCTTAGGAATTTCTACTAGAGAAAACCCTCAATTTCACACCTTATCAAGACCTCGATAACTAATCTCACTCATCATACTCACTAAGTATATAATCCAACCCCATAAGGGTGTTCCATGTCATGTGTGAGGTGTATAACTATCTCACATATCACTACTAGTTATAAACATATCATTCCTTCCTATATTTCCATATTAAACCATCATTGGAAATTTACATCACATCCCAAACCCAAGGATTATCCAAGGCCTATTGTATCCTCAACAAACATCATTTCCCCTGAAGATATTTCCACTAGGTTATCCTATAATACTTAAAGTAAAATAGGAAAAAAATTTAACTCTATGTGGCTCAAATATTTCCCATCTATTTTACTTATTGAAGTATCAATCCCTATACCTTTTTATGAGTCCTTATTATAATACTGGTTTTCAGAACCATACATAAAAAATATATGGTTTATTAAAATAGGGACCACATACCTCAACCAAGAAGATAACATACTCACCAAGCATCGCACATCCTTATCCAAGTACATCTTTTCCTCATCCAAGATAATAACAACACCTAAGTTCCTATCTCAATTCATAACATCCAAAATAATAAATTATAAAATTTTATAATTAATTATTCAATTTAATCCAAGGATTTTTTGTCACTAAAAAACTCACTAGGTAATACTACACCATAGATACATCATGAAAAATCATGCATTCATCCTCCCAAGATCTCCCCTATCCATGTAGAGAAAAATCCACATTAACTAGAGACAATTTCCACTATGATACAGTGAACTATTCACAAAAACCATCATCATTACCACTAAGATTAGTTTAAAATGTAGGGAAAGAATAAATAAAAAAAATAAAGGAAGAAAACACCTTAAATCACTATGGGAAATGTCAACAAATCACCCCTTCTCAATAGAGATCGAATGGGGGAGGAAAATGAGAGGAATACAGATGCAACGACCTCTCTCAAGGCCCTACTCAACCTATATCATGAGGGTAGAAGACCCTAAAATGATGGGTATACCACCTCAAGAAAATACAAAGTCCTAAGGCCTTGGATTCCATAGAGTGTCCTCATACCTCATCCCACAATACCCTATCGTGAATATTATCACAATAAGCTACTATAACATAGCCCATCAAGTCATGAAATCACCACCCTTTCCGCTTTCAAATTCACAATGGAACACATAAGGTTTTTTTACATATCATTCAAAGGTAATCATCATGGAATAGAAACTACATTAATTCCATGATTCCAAATATGTAAAATATTTACCATAGTGTAAACCCTATAAAATTATACTATAACTATGGAACTCAGTTCTAAAGGTATGGCACACTGCCCAAAATTGAATCCCAACCATCATTACTCAACTATGATTTGAAACCTAGTGGTCATTAAACAACCTCCATATTCCATACCTTGAAAAAACCCTGAATATGGTGTGATACTTGATCATCCCCTTATCATGGTATAACCTTCGCTCATCATGACATGATGAGAATCCTATAATAAAATTACAGCAACATGGTCACCTTGACCCTACTCTAAGCTCTACCCAAGCAGATGAAATATATCTTGGGTATATACTTACATCAAACAACATATTTATGATATGTTCTGAAATTTTAATCCAGATTTGAATTACATTCCATTAAATACCCCTTAATATAGGACTAAAAATTCAATTTCCCTATGAATTTCATAACCTGTAACACCACCGAAAATTACAAAAATACTACCATAATGCTTATCATCCTCAATACACAACAATGTTCCTCCAACCATAGTTCCCAACAGAACTTTTCTCATTATTTCACAACTAAAGAACCATGTACTATCCCCAAATTCTAAATGAGCTTCTATTATGAAAATCCAAAAATCGAGGTGCACTATTCATAAAAAATATGTGAAATCCACTCATCACCATCACCCCCAATGAGAAATATCTCAACCAAAACATTCTACCACAAGAAATTTATGTGTTGAATTTTTTTCATCTCTAGGATTATGGTGTTTACCTCCAAAAGAAATTAGTCACAGGGACCAATTCTAGGTCATGGTGCTACCCAACCTAGGAATCACCTACCGAAAATGCACATTCACTATTCTCTTAACAAAGTTGATATATTTAAACCTCACAACACCCAATTACATATAAAAATTCTATATTTTTATCTTATATATGACTTATTCTAAAAAAGATCAGCTTCACCCACTGACTTGACATCATATCACGTTATCACATTGTCTTAACGCCAGAAGGCATGATAGTATGATCTAAACTCCCGCACCAATGTAGAAAACTGATAATTGATGAAAATAAACTATCAGATACATATCATACTAAATCCAAAAACTTAATTTTCCCACGAGAAATGAAACACCTTTAGTCAAACTCACATTTGAATCACATGAAATTTATTTCCAAGACTAATGAAGATATCTTAACTCCATTCGAAACAACATCCAAATATAAAATCAGTCGATATTTATGGAAACACGTAAAATTTTATCCACCTACACATTAGTATCATAATTTCATATCTACCATTTTGAATCAGTTTCACTACATCTATAAACCTACCAACATAAAGGTCTTACCATCACAACTAATTCGATCTTCTTTACCACATGAGTATCCTCATCATCGCTCAACTAAAAATGAAATCCCAATTCATGAAAGGGAATGTTATATCCAATACTCTACATAATAGTGATATCTAAACTTCCCACTCATACCAAATTGGTAATAGTAAAAACTAAACACTATCCATTTCTGGTTCACTAAGAACATTATCCTCACCATTTTATGAAATCCATCCTCAATAAGGTTCACACTCTCTACCCTCTAATAGTTCACTCTAAAAGATATATATTCCCTTACATTTCTCTATGAGCACAATTCTTTACATATCTCAATATCACACCTAGGTCACTCATATTGAGAAATGGTTATCCCATTCTTAGAAACTCCAGTCAAGGACTAAACACAGATTGACCATACTATGGTACCCTTATCTATCTTCAATGAGTCCTCCATCATAGGGAAACATGTTCGATCTTGAAGTAGAACATAAAACCACTAAACATGTCTCATAAATTACATTTTTATTTGAATGAACATGACCAATGACTGGTCTACATCCTAAATAGGCACTATACATAACTAGCACATGCTTTTCCTCATCTATTGCTACATTTCCTTGAAAATCCATGAAAACCGTGACTCTCCTCCAAAAGTTTATTAAATCCCTAATAACTATTTCATAGGTTCATACCCACTATATATCTTGATCTCATCCAAAAATAATATGTTTATTGTCCTATATCACTAACTCACGCAACTAGATTCATTGTCCCCTAAATGGAATCCCATTGTACAAAGTATAATAGGCCAAAACAATTGACCATTCATTACATGTATTTAAATTACATATAAAAATAATAATAAAATCAGTGTCCTATACAACATCCCTAAAACATATTAATCATGTCATGGAAAACTACACAATCACCCACCAAATAAGCATCATTTTATAAACATGAGCATTTTCCCATGATCAACTCATCATATATCTGAAATTCTAGGATCATGATCTATGATCTTATTAAAAACAAAAAAAAAAGAATCAATAGGATAACTGTAAAAATGATTCTACATCCCAAACCTAACCTCATTACCAAGAACACTCTAGTAGTTTAAAACCCCCAGTACCAAATCCATTTTCATATTTCTTTCATCATCTCTCATAGGGATATCCACATCCTAAAGGAAACCTATGCCCATTCTCAAATCACCTCCAAGGCACTCTATGCCAACATATACCATATAAGGTTGACTATATATACCTTTTATAGAGTCATTGTATACCTGTTGTTAGAGGACATCCGTCTGTAAGATCATTGTGACCTATTATTAGAGAAAAGTACTATTGTTCAACTATCTACAATACCGCCACATGTTATATAGTAAAACACTATATAAGTTATTTTTTTCACATTAAACAAACAAACCCCCTTTATTTAGTGAAATAATACACACTTAGTCACACCTATGTCTTATAAATCCTATAATCCAATTCCGATTAATGTTTGGAGGCCTATATTTACAAAAATCCAAGAGAAAAAAAAACAATAAATCCCAATCTCAAATAAACACATCATACATAAATAATAATCACAACTATAAAAATGAAAACCAAAATAATAATCCCATAACCTTGGTAACCATGATTTCTCACTAGAAGTGTGTTCATGAATCACCAATACAAAGTCCATCACCAAATTTGACACAACCCTATTCTTGATCTACCATAAACCAAATAATATGTAAAAATAAAATAAATTCTGATAAAACTTTATATTCTCCAACTTGAGACCATTCATTAGTGTCCCTAATGGAGTTCCACACAACCTTAGTTGAATCTCCTCATATGTCATAGGATTACTACTAACATATAGGTTCTAATCATTTTTTATGGATACTTTTCCATAAATATCATAATTATAAATAAAAATAAAATTAACCAAGAATCATTTACAATGAATAATTAGTGTATAAAGAATCAATAAACATATCCATTCTATAACTTATTAATTATATCCATAGAATCATGTGTCTCATATATTTTTCAATAGTATTATCACATATAAAAAATAAAATATAATAATTAAATGTAGAGATTCTCTACTAACATCCCTAAGCCTCACTTTTATCCTAGTTTACAATACCCTGTCGTGCCACCCCTGCCTAAACCACTTCACATATTTTGCTAAACCTATAATCCATGAATAAGGTTTTCATACATACCATGGTTTCCATGAAGGATATAATAAATATATCTCAATAGAGACTCACAATTTTCACCTAATATATTCTATCATATCCATGTGTATGAATGAGGAAAAAAATAATAGAAAATAAAAAAAGACATCAGGTCCTCTACTGCTAACCATGACACCATGATACCCAACTATACATGATTTATGATACACTGAAAGGTATCACATCATTCCATAAGTACCAACCGATACCCAAATTCTTAGGTAGGGTGTCATGCCATGTATCAGAAATTACCCTCTTACATAGGGTAAACGGTTTTACAAGTATTTTCTACATCATACCACATCTTGACTGCTACCCTATTCTTAGTGTTATGTTCTATATCATAACCCAACCATTACCTTATCACTCTTGTCAGGGTCTTACCAATACATTGTCACTCAATTAAATTCCATTAATCTAGTATCATACCAAATCACACCTTTGACATAAAATATCCACTAAATGTGGTCTCTTCCAACACCTCCTCAATCAAGGTGAGGCTATACACCAACATCTTGGGTCATAAATTCTAACTCAATGTGATCCATGACAACAAATTATAACTCATGTTGAGGCCACACATGTAAATCCTAAAAATACCTTATCACCCATGGTAGGAACCGCTATCACATCCTGACCACTATCATCTCACTCACAGTAGGGTCTTGTATCATGCCATGACCTCTAATATCCCACTTAATATTTTTTTGTGATATAATTTTCCAATCATATATAATGAAATAGTAAAAATCATTATAATTCATCATTCTGATATATGTGATGAATAATTGTAAGTTATATTGAGTTTTTTTTTCTATAGATAATTGGAGTTATTGACATAGGCTGAATGCATGAATCTTTGAATGATGATGGTGAGATAAGGAATTAATTCATAATATGAGTGATTTAGGATATATGAAGAAATGAATGAGGTGACTGAAAAGGTTGGAAGAGTTTTTAATTGTTATAGTTTAATTTTTTTGAATATATTTTATGACTATAATTTGATGAATTTGGATAATTGTATAAGTCCAAACAACTAAAGAATTTTTGTAGAGGCATGTAGAATAAAGATAAAAAATAATATTATAAATGGTTAGGTCAAAAACACTCATGAGATTTGGAAAAGAATGAATAATAAGATTAAAAAATGTTCTCCAGGATTAGTAAGTCATAGGAGCCATGCTCTTCTTCTGTTTGGATATGGGAAGGATCAACTATAGTAATACTTTGAGATAGATGATGAGAAGAGTGCCAGTGCAAGGTTGAACATGTTATGAGAATGATGTACCTATGCATGGAGAATCCTTATATAGTGAAGGAAATAGTGGACAAGGCATGAGGTGGTTCCGTGGGAGTTCAATGACAATATTTGTTGTGTCATGGGTAATGTATGGGAATCCTCTTGATTTAAAAGTCAATGTGAGACTAAATTAAAGTAGGTACTATTAATAATTTGAGAAGATCAGTGATTTAATTTAAATTTAACCATTTTGGGTCATATAGTAAATATTGAGGACACCTAATATAAAATCTAGAAGACACTGCAAAGCATGCATGGTAATATGATATGAAGAAAGACACATGACACAAAGAAATGGAGGATTGATGATGCCACTACCATGTAAAAGAGTTGCATCATGACTGATTAAGAAGTTATAGAATCCTTTTCTATGGTTGAATCATTCCAGTAAAAATAAAAATTTCAAAGATTTAATAAAGATGAACTGAATCTAGTATGTTTGATCAATTTTCATTATAAGGCTGATAAATTATTATTGTGAGGTTAATCTTAATGTGGAACAAACATCATAAGGCTCAACATAAGGTTGAACAGACTTATAAGGTTTATCCAAAGGATTAATCACCAAACTTCATATGGTTGATGAAAATTTTACGGTTCATCATAAGGTTGATGAGATGATTTATAAGGATTTTTACTTTAGGAATAAATGAACTTCATAATGTTCATCATAAATTTTATCATTTGATTTTATAAGGTACATCAAGGAGGATTCATATGATTCACTAGTAAAACCTCATAAAGTTGTTCAAATGGGTTCGTAAGGTTGATCATTCAACCTAGAAAGTAATAAATAAATATTTAATAAGGATCAATACCTTTGTGAATATTAGCATACACTATGATTCACACCATGACAGATGTGAAGGAGGAGAAGTTTTTGAAATATCATAACACAATATTTAGAGTTATTTAAAATAGATATCGTATATTATATATAATTAAAAGAATAAAATATTTGGGTGTTTATATATTTCAAAAATATAGAAATATTTCATGAAAGAATGTTGAGTTGGAAGGACCATGATTTATGGGAAGCTAAAAAAGAATAAATCAAAAGACCAAGATTTTAGAAGGATTTAATATTAATAACATTAAAGGTGATCACATAAGAACATTTTAAGGATTATGAAAGAAGAATGGATGAATAATAATAATAATTTAAGGTAACTATTATTACATGATAAAATATACTCATATGAAGATAAAAGAAGTGGGTAATTCTATATCCATTATAAAAGAAAGAGGAGGAGAAGATGATAAATGGAATATTTCTAATGATAAAATATGGGAAATCTCATGTGATATAGGCCTGAAGGGAGATAAAATAACTAGTTTGATATCTATACATTGAATATGGAGAAAACATGAATATTACAGTGAAGAATCATCCTTAACTAGTGAAGATAGAATGGTTATAATGAATTAGAAGATAAAAAATACTAAACCCTTACCACTGAGTAGTTAGTTCAGTCTATATTTTGGAAATAGATAGTTGAAAACATGGAATCTCAACTGCACATTTACATATAATTGAGTATTCACAATGTTATGAACTTATTTATTATAAATGAGAGACCAAAATTTCTATAAACTATTTAATACCATCATAAAATCATAAACATAATGAAACGAATATGTATTTTGTGTGGGATTTAAGGTGACAATTTCTTAGACATGTGTGATATATATAGTGAGCATTATTACCTCCCAAAACATTTACACATCATCACTATGAATTCCATGGATTATCCCATTGTGATGAACTAATAAAACACATTGCATTTGTTTATGATTTATTTTTTATTATTCATGTTTTTTTCTTAGTGAGGCTATGTGTATGAGTGGACATATGATATATAAGATATAGTTCATTTCATCAAAGGAATACAATCTTATAATAGTGAATAAAAGGAAAAAAAATTATTGGGAAACACTTTGATTCCCCCTCCCTCTTTTGGTATCTTATATCAGAGACAATAAGTGTTGCTATTATTTTAGCACATCATATTTGGTTTATAATGTTTTTAAGTTTATCTATGATATAAAATATATTATTAAGTGTCATATTTTTAAAGTAAATTATACTAATAAATAGAAAAAAGAATTTATTTTATATTTTGAAATTTAATTTGCAATCCCAATTGATGTCATTTTTTATGGAATTATATTGATATGTAAGCATGGAATTGTTTTTGAGATAAATGAAATATTTTTTTTGATTAATTATGGTACAATGAAGGCTTTCAAGGATGATATTAAACGAGTTGTACTAAAAAAGACGACTCACTATATTTTTTTCAATGACATGAGGATGATATTGAAAGACATATATAGAAATGAATAATTTTTAAAATAAAAAAATAAATACTCTCCTACCAATATTTAATATTAATTGGTCAAAATTTGTTTATAAAGTCTATTGAATAAAAATTCCATTTTCTATAAGGAAAAAATAAAATGAAAAAAAAGAATATGGCTATGAATTTGAGTATTTCTCAGGAGGTGAACAAAATAAACTACACCTGTATATATGAATCTAACACACCAGTAGATTTTTATTATAAATTTGAACATGGATATTATTCATCAATTTAATGATTGTAAAATAACGAAACCAAATCATGTGAAAAATCTATAGAATTTTGGAACAACAAAAATGTTAAGATTCAAGTAATTAAAAATAAAGTTTAATTCTTAAAGTATAAAAATAAATATAATTATTCATTTATATTAGATCTTGATAAATAAAATAATAAGTTGATAATATAAGTAATGGATTTAAAGGATTCTATGATAATTATGAAATAGAAAATTAAGGAACAAAGTGATGTAATTAAATAAATTGTTCTTAAAATTATGTTAATCATATAAAATAAGAAACTCCATTAATAATGAATGAATATCCATAACGATCCTTATAAAGAGTATGTGAGGAATACTCAAAATGAGAAGAGTTCTCATTTTTGAAGTTTGAATGGAAAACTAGAGGAGGAATTAAGGATTAAGTAACATGAGGTAAATATTTATTCTATTTTTAATAAGAAAAATACATGGGGTTCCCACATTAATAATTTAAAATTTATAAGTAATATCACTTATATGGATTCAAGGAGTAATTATAACTATCCTATTGAAATTGGTGGAAGTAGTTCTAAAGGAATGGTGTAATTATAATGATATTTTTATGGGAAAGTTTTACACATAATGAGTGTGTGAATATAGAATATATGGTTCAATATAGAGGGATGATCCACTATAATCACAATTATATTTGTTATATGAGTTTTCACATGGCAGGGAACTATATAAATAAATGTATTTAATGTACCAATATGATATACTCAACCCATATGAAAAGAAAAAGTCCTAAATAGAAGGGAAAAGTATATTAAATTAAAAATATATGGTGGTTGATGATCTTAAAGAGAAGTAAAAAATGAGAATTATTTAGGTATCACTAGTGGAATATTCACCCTAGCCATCATAGAAGGAAAAGAATCAATCTTGGAGTAAAAATAAGAATGAAGAGAATAATCATATGAATGGAAATGATAGTGTGAAAGAAGAACAATCTCTTTTATAGTTGGAAGAGACTGTTCATAGAAAACAATATAAGTGAAGAGTAAAAGAATGGTTTTGAAAGGATTTTTTTAAGTGAGTATGATGGAATCCATAGAAGATATATAAGATACATAGTTTTAATCATACCAATATAAAACATGAATAGTTTATTTTGGGGGATGTTCTCTCATTTAGTAAGAAGAATGAAATAGAATGCACAAATGTTGTAGTAGATAAGTAAACTAGAATTATTGAGATGATTCAAAAGAAGGAAATGAATACGAAGCACTGTATAAGGAATGATTTATATTAAAAAAATTAAATTGAAGTTTGTATAAGTGGTTTTTTCTTGAGAATTATGGAAAGAAGATAGGGGTTAATGGGTTTTATTTTTATATCAAATAACATTATAATATTTGAGGATGTTTGGAGAAACCCCTCTCTAAATATAATTAATTATTTATGACTTTAATTTTGAGTGGTGCTGATATAAGGGGGAGATAGGATCTATGCGGAGTATACATTATTTATTAATTTAATGGATAATCTTGATGAATTTGAAAATACATGAAATGAATAAAATGAAAGTGTTATATAGAGGAGACAAGTCCATAATTAATTATTAAGTAACCACATTGAATAACTAGAGATAAATGCATATATCGTATAGTTTGGTACCAAGAATGATTTGGAGAAAAACATGTGTTAAAGAAAAATATGTGTTTTGAAAATGGTTTAAAACATTTTTGTATGTTTAATTTTGATACCAAGAATTAACAGGTTGTGGAAGTCCCTAATGAAGTTATAGTTAAACCAAATGAAGAAGAATCCTTTTCTATGAAAGAATATCTATTTTACATTCTCAAAAAATAAAAAAAATTACTATCGACTAATTAACTTTTCAAGAAAATAAAATCTATTAAGAGGAATTATTTTATGAAAAATAAGTGGTTGGAAGTTTATATTTCATATTAAAAAGATTATAACCCTCATATGTTAGTAGAGATCTATATAATGAATATAGGACCATATAAGGAAAGTTGAATCACTAGTTTATTATTATCATGCGTTATTAGATGATTCAAATAGAGGTATGATTTAAGTTGTCAGTATTTTTTTTGGTTATGATGGTTTGGTGTAGGTGTGTCTGATATTAAAGGATGGTTTACTGAAAAAGTGAAAGGATAAATCATCCTGTGTTTTTAGTAATAATATGTGATATGCATAACTTTTTGTATTTTGATATCATATCCTATTTTCAAAACCAAGATATAACTTAGTATAACTTGGGGATTTTTTAATGGATTAAATTATAAGTTTTAGATTTAATTGTCTTATTTATAGAGAATATATATTTGAACATGGATGGATTTTCTAAAATTGTGAAAAGATGATAAATATGAAATTAATCTATATAACCAAAATCATTTTCATTTAAAGTAAACATATAAAGTATTTTTTTCAAACAAGTGGTACCAAAAGGGGGTAATGGGATCTAAGAATTCAATAAAAAATGGTTTAGAGAGTCTAGAGGATAGAAAATGGTGATAACATATTAAATTTATAAAACTCTTTTTGATTTGAAATAATTAGTGCATTCTCTATTTCTAATGATCTAGAAAAGGATTTCATGATGAAGTGGGAGTAAAACCGATGGTGTAACACCCATAGAATTTGGAATTATAGGGAGAGAGAATATGAAAATTACTATAGAAGTGAGAGGACCCTATATATTTTATTAAAAAAGAGGAAAAAGAACATAATAAACCTAAAAATATATACTCATTTTTTAATGTTCTTGGAGGTATAAGGGGAAGATAGATCTTAGGGGAATATTTTCAACAAAATTAAATGGGGGATAATTTTACAAACAAGTTGTTTTTTGTAATATATTTTTAAGAATATATGTTGATGTGGTTTAATGAATCACATTACCATATTTGGATGTTTTTTATCAATAAAAGTGAGTTATATGGACTTTGTGTCTATAGATAATTAAATGTATTGAGGAGGTATTTAATAATAAACCTTTGAAAGAGTATGGTAATATAAATAATTCATTCATGAAACTAGTGATTCATTAGCTATAAATAAGTGCATGAGGTGATTAAAAATCCTAAAAGAGTTTTGAATTAGTTTTTGGCACAGTTTAATTTGAATATATTTTTGAGTAGAATTTATGGAATTTGGATAAGTCCAAACTACTATGGAAGTTTAGTAAAGGAATGTATAAGAATACTATAAAATAGGTTTTCATTTTTATATTTACAAATAACTAAAAAATTTTATCATTAGAATACCAAATAGTGCTAAAAAAAATTTATATCCTTAACCAGCCCCAAGAGCTATGATTTTCCACCATGAGGTGGTGGTTGCACAACCGTATCTATCGTTGGTGAAACAAGAGGATAATAGTGCAACCACAATGTGTTTCATGGAATTATAAGTGTGTTCCTAGGTTTAGGGTGACACTAGGCAAAGTAGGGTGTAGTGGATGTGGCACAAGGTGGTACCATGAGAGTTCAATGATAGGATTTGAATCATTTTGGGTAATGAATGTGTGTCATACCAAGTAAAAAATCATCGTGTAGCTCAATAAAAGTATTAATTATTCTTATTTTATGAATCAAAAGGATTTAATTGAAAATACATTATCTTGGGTTTTCATCTACCTCACAGAGCAGAATATTTTTTATGGGAGGATCCTGCACTACATGAGTTTTATTCACACTGAAACAACAAGATTGATAGAATATAGTGATATATCACAGATGAGACTTGTACCACACTATAATGATTGGGGACACATTATATAGATCCCCTAAGACACATTGAATAATACATGAAGAGTTTACATGAAGAGAGACTCACATAATAGTGTAGTAGAGGTTCAATGATATTTACACCATGGAAGAGAGTTTTTCAACTATAGATTTGGAAGTTGTAGAAGCATTGAAAAAGGTTGAATAATTTCAATAAATATACCGAGAGAATATATTTCATAAAGATGAATGTAATATCAGAGGGTTGATCACTTGTTATTATATGGTTGATAACTGATCATTGTAATGTTCATAATAAGGTTAAACATATTTCATAAGGTTCATCATAGATTTGAATGGACTTCATATGTTTTATCAAAATATACAATAACTGAACTTATAAAAGTATAAAAACTTTTTTAATTTTCATTGAAAGGTTGATAAAAGGATTTATATTGTTTATACCCTTTATAATATATTAAGTTCATATAGTTCACTGTAATATTTGGTAGTGGAATTTGTAAGGTGTATTAAGAAGGATTCATAAGTTTCAACAGTGAAACATCATAAGGTTGTTTGGATAGCTTCATAAGGTTGATCACTCAGCCTTGTAAGGTTTTTTAGAATAGTTCATAAGGTTCAATACCATTTCAAATATTAGAAGCCACTATATTTAACACCACAATAGGTGTGAAGGAATTGAAGTTTTGGAAATATCATACCATAATATTTAGAGGATTTTAAAAGATATCTGGGATATTATAGCTAATTAAAAGAATAAGATTTATCAATGTATCAATATGTTAATTATAGGGAAATATTTATTGCAAGAATATTTCGTGGGGAGGATTGATATTTATAGAAATATTTAATGGAAGAAATATCATTATTGATATTTCAGGGTAATTCCATATTAAAAATATGGAAATTAATCACACGTGATTATTCCAATGATTAAAAAAATAAGAATAGGATACGAAAAAAGGTATATTACTATTATTACATAATAAAATCAATGCATAGAAAGCAAGAAGAGGGGGATACTGCAATTTTTTGTTTTAAAGAAGAAGAAGATATATGTGACCATCTATGGAATATTTATAGTGATTTAATATTTTTCATCTTATTTTAAATGGTCTTGAATGGAGGCATAATAACTAGTGTAATATTTATAAGATGAAAATAAAGCACAAAAAGGTATATTACGTCTATAAATTATCCTCATTTGTTGAAGATATAATTTATTCTTCGAAATTAGAAGAAGTAGAAGACTCAACCCTCAACATTGAAGAGTTGATTACATCTAGAAAGACGAATTAGAAAGAAAAAAAATTAGAATATCAATTTAGAATATAAGTAGGATTGAAGATAAAAAAATTTATGGACTAGTTGATTATAATAGAAAGAACAAAATGTCTATAAAATATTAAGGACCTTAACCGAAGTAGTGAGTATAAGGTAATAATATTGAGAGCCCATAGGATTATTAATATGAATTTCCAAAACAACCATAATAAATAATGTGGTTATCATTACATCTTGTCACATGAACACATTTTTGTTGTACAATCCTTAGATTTTACATTTTTGGTGAACAATAAAAACTACCTATGTTTTCTCTATGCTCTATTTTTTGAATTCATGTTTTCATCTCAATGATATTTTTTAAAGGATAGATCATATGATAGGATGGTAATTATTTTTAATAGATCATGAAAAGAACCCTAAAAGGAAAGAAAAAAGTTAAATGTAAAAAAATTAAATTACAAAACACCCTAATTCACCCCCATATTATTTTATCTCAGGTTGCAACATCAACCTTCTCACTTAGGGTATGGTATTTACACCACCTTATCACTCAATGTGATTTTATTTATCTGGTCTCAGTATCTATAAAACATATAATAATTAAAAAACACAAAACTCTAACCAAGTCACATAGTCTGTATTCCAAGATCAATACCTCATCATAAGGGATATAAACACTTGGGACTTATCCCTGTGTCTTGAATCAAACTTTATCATCTTGTTATATTTATTGAAAAATATCATAATATGAGGGCCTAATATACATGGTGAAACTCATTTATCCTATCAATGTTTTCATCTCAATCATAAGGCATCCACTGGGGTCCAACAAAACTATATCAGTCATTTCTCATTGAGACTAATTCATATCCAATATCCCTTGATGTTCTCACATCCTGTAGGCTCTACCTGACCCTAGTCCCAAATTCTAGTCTATTAATATTCTAATTATACATCTCAACATGGTTTTTCTACCCCCAAAACATCCTAAGCTAACACACAACAATCCTCTTGGAATCTTCATTCAAAGTCATTAACAACTCTCATGACCCCAGCTGGGTACCATCTCACAACTCCCTTGGGAGATCACTCTATCATTTTTTATAGATGAAATTATCCTCGTCACATATCATTAATCCCGGATGAATTTATCACACTAATATAACTCACCAAGGCATTAATCCACCCTTAATAGGATGTTCTCTATCACATGTGAGAAATTAAACCATCTCACTCATCACCACCTAGCCCAGGACTCTAATTTCATCTCATTAATCCCTAAGAAATTGAA
The DNA here is from genome assembly GCA_963277665.1 of Viscum album. NCBI lineage: Eukaryota > Viridiplantae > Streptophyta > Magnoliopsida > Santalales > Viscaceae > Viscum > Viscum album. The sequence continues at coordinate 1,999,246,470 of OY728150.1, read as the reverse complement.
ATATTCTATTTTCATATCAACCCATGTTGATGGAAAACCTTGGAACCTCATAACCTCAATAAGTAATATTTCCCCTTAGAGACAGAGTCACTGGGTTATTCCAATGTACCAAAAGTTAATGGGAGAACTTGTTCCAATTTTAATTGGCATAAAGTTATCATATCTCTTTTATATAGGGTGATCTCAGTATTTATCCCTTTACCCGTGTCCATATATTTATATACTCATTCACACTCATGCCTTAACATTTATATGTTTTAGTATTATATGGACTAACTACCTCAACTATATAGTTACCAGCATTTCCAAGATCCATATATCCTCAATAAATCCTGTTTATGCCTCATCCAAGATTTTACCAACACCCGAGCCACTATCAAAATCTGAAAAATCCAAAAGAATTTTTTATAACATATTAAAATTAATTATTAAATTTAATCCAATAGATTATAGTTAATGAAAACACTAAGTAAAATTTATCACCACCAAAACATGATGAAACCTTAGGTGTTTATCCTACCGTGATATCCTTTAGCCATGCTGAGTAAAATCCCCATCAAAACTGAATGATTACCATATTTCATGGGTGAAATTTTTATCCAAATACTAGTTCAAGACACTATGTCCAGTGAATAATGAAGATAAGTAAGAAAAAGGTAAGGACAGTAATAACTCACTTTGAATCACCATGTGAAATTTCCAAAAATCCCCCTTCCTCAAGTGGGATTGAATAGAGGAAGAAAGGGAGATGGAGGTAGTTGAAATCATCACTCTTGATGCCCAGTATGACCTAAATCATGATGGGGGACAAAACTAAAATGATTTTTCTTCCCATATTTAAAAAAATAGAACTAGGTAGCATCATAGAGTGGACCTATACATCATAGACTAATCCTACATATCATTGGGTGATTCCCTTGACTAAGAACCCATCATGGAATGGCCCCATGGGTCATGACATGACACATATCCATTGAGTAGAAAAAAATGTTGTCTTCCACCTCATCATTACCTATTAGGTGATAGTATGAAAAACCCCACTTAGAAAGAACTAAAATCTTGGGGAATTAGCCTATATGGAATGAAATTATCACTTAAGAAAAAAATCCTCACCATGGCCATCCTCACTGTGATCCATCGTAACATTACCCTTATAGTGATGGTGTGACCAACCCTTCTATAGGAAAATAACAGAGGCGGATGAACGGTTTTATAATATATTACTCAAGGGTACTCTTCTTAGAATGGTGACCTGACTATGGTGTGATGTTAATACATAATATTTTTTTTTTGGAAACCTCTCAAAATTCTATAATTCATTGATACTCACTTCATGTGGTGTGACCCCCCTTTCCCATGTTTTCAATCCCATCCTTTATGCCTTAACCACAATGTAACACCCACCGATCATGATGTGGCCTCAAACCTCTATGTTATGAAAAATATTTATATTGGTTTAATCCTTGATCAAACCCAATTCAAGGAACCCATCACGATGTGATGACTCCTATAAAAAAAATTTAAAAACAGGGCAACCCTAACCCAACATTAACATTCACTCAAGTAATTGAGTGGTCTCTTTGTACTCTGGTCAAGTCCAAAAATATTTTTTTCTTATGTTCCGACCCTTAAAATACTAATCCAAATCATAATTATCTAGATGTCTACTACTTGGAGACCAAATATTCAAATTTCCTTTGAATTTCAAAACCCATAACAACATGGTTCGTCACACCAGATGACTCCCAATAAATAGAATATTTCATAATTAATCCTATATGAGACTTAATCCAAAATAGAATATTGTTTCTCATATCCCACTGATTTTATAGATATAATCCAAAATCTCACTCACCCAAAACTACAGATGACCATATGAAAAAAATCATTATAATTTCACTATATTTATCCCCAACACCATCGATGAAACAAAACCACTTCTATATATAATCTATCATTATAAAAAAGTAAAAAAAACTTATCACCACTTGAGTACTATATTTTCTCGACACCTAAAGTCTATACCAATCAGTTACCAAAATTACTAATATTACTTGATAATTATCGATAAATATATATATTTTCATATCATTCATGAATTAGATATACACTATACTAACCCAATTTAACATACAAAACTATGTTCAATTATTTAATAAACAACATCATCCGCCTATTATTGGATTATTCAAAACATTATGGTGAATTTTATCCATATACCACTCATGATTAAGGTCACATACTCAAAAAGTTAGTTATGTGATCCAAAAATATAAAAATAAACTAACCTTCAATTCCCAAATAATATAAAATTCCAATTCTTTTCATTACAATATCATCACTTAAAATGATCCAAGATCATAATAGTCTACTAATATGGTACAATATCCTCACAGTAGATCTAAAAAAACAACAATGTCGCTCCAATTATATTTAAAAATCAATGTTAATAAACCATAATTATGTACGGGTTCTTGGGGTTACCTCATATGAAGATATCATAAAAAATAATAATTCTATTTGTACAAAATTATCATATATGAGTAATTATTTTAAACACACCTTAAAAATTGGTGATCTCAAGTATTTATAACTCAATATTGACACCAAGTTCATAAAAAACCCTCAACCAACTCCCCCATAAATCTTTCAAACTACTATATTTTACAATGACCATAAAATTATGTTGGATTCTTATCACAATGATCTTATACAGAAATAATTATTCCACACTATATGTACTCAAACTAGTCTTATACATTGGTATTAAGAGGTCAAAAGAACTAACTCTAGTTTAAAAAAGTTTTTTACGCTACTTACACACTAAAAAATCCATCAAACTACTACCTACCACCTCAAGAGGTCATGAAACCTCTTTATCTTCTATAAAAACATACTTTACTACCTAATAATACATTTTAGGTTATAATTATGTGATATATACCCTTAACTGATCTTCATGGATTTTCCAAAAACAAGGTTCCTTTATTTGATCATTTCCATTTAATTCTGATATAGATTGGAAGAACCAATTGAATTTAGAACTATAGTCAACAACTCATAATTCAGGATATCTAATATCTACCAACTATAAAAAAATTCCTAGGTGAAACACATCAGAGAAATCATCTTATGTAATAAGAAGTATAACTATACCAAAGATAGTCTCCCACCATCCTTACCAGCACTATGGTCATCCACCATTTATGATCCCCATCCTCATACTTTGAAACCTCTAGAACCACATTTAACACCCAAGGAGTATCGATTTGATTAAATATAGGTTATATATTCTAAAACAAATTATCATCATCTTGTCATCACAATTTACCCTTGAAGGATAGATGGGATAACTTCTTGATAACATAACTTCCACAACCTCTCCTTTAACAAACCATATTCCTAAAAACCAAAACACTCACAATATACAGATGATTTATGGTTTTATTTTATAATTTATATTTCAATATATTAATTTTACCATGATTATATAAATAAATATTGGGTTATAATACATTTTCATTATTTCTGGTGTTTATAAATGAATAAATGTTTTTGTAAAATTTATTAAATTTTATTTTTTTAAGTAAAATTTGTAATTAAATATCTATGATTGAAACACATTCTTAATATTATTTAAATATTAAATCTATAATTATATATTTTTTTGTATTCATGAATATATTTAAAATGAAATTTATAAGTAATAAATTAATTAAAATGTTAATTATCATTTATGTTTATATGATTTCATACTTCTGAAAATGTATTTTTTTGCGATAATGGTAGGCTTGGCCATTTTGTATGAAAAAAGGGAGTTACCTAGGGACTACTAAATAATTACACTATATTTAGTATTCGTGGTTATACTACTTATGTCTTACTAATATGATTTATAATCCAAATTATTTATACCATTGATCTATAAATACTAGTATAATTACTTAGGTTTTTTTATCCAAATTTAGGTTAAACCCTGAGATTATTTAAGGGGGTTCATATCGAGACCTATTTGAGCTCATATTGGTTTGTTTATAATTGATAAAGGATTTGTGTTGGTACCTAATATTAATAGATTCTGGAGTTATTTTAAGATAAACTACAATTATTTGTTGGTCATATAATTCTAGATCATCATTTTTGGTTAATTATTTATTAAATAGAGTGTCATTGATACAATGTTAATGAAACAAATAATGAGTGTTAGAGATTGTTTTTGTATCCTTATTGAATTTGGTAATTTTTATTGAAGATGGTTGTGCGTTTTTATAGAACTATTAGGTTTGTTTGGATACAATATGCAAATGGTACCAGGATGGTGGTAGTACTACTCTATTTTTAGATGAAACCCAAGGTTGTTTAGAGATTGAGGTTTGATATTTGAAGTTGATTACTTCTAAATATATTTATAAAGTGTTTCATGTGGATACATTTGGTTTAAATTATGATGTTTTGTCATTTTGATAGTGATTAAAAGATCTAATGAAATTTGGAGTTTTTGATTTTAAATATGATCCAAAGTGTATCATTGTATGTTTGAGTTTATTGACCCTAATGGCCCGAAGGCCTTCTTTTGTATTTTATTATAGATAATCCCCCTTTTAAGGGTGGAAGGGGAACCCGTACATGACCCGTATGCCCAAGGCCTAAGGCCCGACATGACCCGTAATACATGACCCGAAGGCCCAGAGGCATACCATGCCCAATACATGACCCATAGGCCCAACCCACTAGAATTGCCCCTCCCCAGCTTCTGCATCATTGATTTCCTTTAGCTCCCCACCTGAATTGTTGATCGGCTAGAATTGCCCCGCACAAAGCTGCACGGTGCCTGGTCATGATGGTGGTTTCCATACCCTCTCATTCTTCCAATCCGTTAGCTCTACTTCTGGTGACTACTACTGGTGATCTGATCCTCATCTAGGGCCTCCTCTATGTGAACTGGGCTACTTCATGGTCTTCAATGGCTTGAAGGCCCTGTGGCCCGAAGACCTTTGATGGCCCAAAGGCCCTGAGACCCACAGGCCCAAACCGGTGGCCCGAAAGCCCAAATCAGGTGAATAGTCTAGCTGTTATAGTACCATATAGTGCATACTATAGTTCCTGCTATAATGCCTTCTACAGTACTGCTATAGTACAAATAAATTTTCCTCCACCCGGTTTTGAACCTGGGTCTCTTGGATGCCAAGCAGGAGCCCTTAACACTTAGGTTTGGGCTCACTGGCTTGAGTTCATTGGATACTAGTTATTAAGATCAATTTGGATAGAGATTTTCAAAATATAGATTTGACTCTTAAAAATTATGGTTGATTGGAATCAAAGAGAAAAACCAGTCTTTGAAGAACTAGATTAAAATGAACTTAATTGAACTAGTATTTTATCAGGAAGAAATAAAAGATGAGTTAGATATATTCATGTGGAATTTAAATAAAACGAATGAAGAAAATTGAGGTATCTTGATGCTTCATTAGGTTTAACCATGCGCATGAGTGTTTTTAGAATTATTATTTATCTTTAGATACATTAATTTGAGCCTAAACAGTATTGTATATAAAATTTATGATTTCATTTTTACCAAAGATGATTTTTTTATGTATGTATATAAAATTGTTCATGGGGACTCTATATATATTTATTCCAAACTCATGGGAGAATTATATATATTTGATCATTCCTCTTTGATTTTTGAGTGTGTTCTCTCTCTTCTAATCAATATTTTTTGTTGATTATTTCCCTAATGTCATGAATTATTTTATCCATGGTTATAATGAATTAAGAAATTTCCTTTCATCTGAGGGAGGTAAACCAAAGATGAATCTAAGTTCTATATTTACTTCTTTAATTTATTTTTTCTCATTCTGAGTGTATAAGGGTTAGTCTAATTTATGAATTTAATCATTATCCTTAACTACACTTTCATCCATTATATTATTTCCTTTGTGTTAATTTTACAAACCACCATCACTGTATTTTCACATATAATAGAGCATAATTATGAGGATGTTGTATGGTAATGTGATTTTTAGACCATATTATTTGAGAAGTTATTTTTTATGAATAGATTTTAGTTAAGGATGATCATATTTAAAACATGAATTCATTTATTTAATATTTTTTATCTTTATATTGATTTGGAATTTTGAGTGAAAATCTATTTTATATAAATAATTATTAGTTATTCACTAGATAAATCTCAAGGAAAGTAATAGTATGATCCTAACTTCTATGTTTTTATATAGTATACATTGCATATCACCGCATTAATTAACATCATATATCCAATAATCATTTTAATTTTCATACTCCCATGAATATCACTTTAATTATATAATTTTTAAATTTTAATTTATATTTAGTTTAAACTCCCATTTGAATTCTATCCATGATTCCACATCCCCCTTCAGGCTGGGGATGAAACATTATTAATATCTATATTTAGGTAAAAAAAATATAGCATGCCTTGGGGGTTCATCCATGTAATTATTTACTTTACTTTTATTTTTTTATAATTAATTAGTTTAGTTATTTTAATTATATCTATTTTATTTTTTTAATTATAGTGAACATATATAAAATTAGCTATTAAATTTTCTATATATCCATTATTATTTTTATCTACCTTAAAAATAACATTGATTTATTGTGTTTTTAATATGTTTTAGTTTTTTAATTGTTTTTTATTTCAAAAAAAGGTAATTAAAGTTAAAAGTTTCTCTCCACAAAATTAATGTAATTTTGAGATAATTAGATGATTTTTGTATAATTGGGATAATAAAACTTATGTTCACAACCCACCTATAAAAAAAAAATAATGAAACATTTAAATTATTGAAAAATAAGTTATAATGTATGAAAAGAAAAATAAAATCCAAGGAAGTCAATTTTTAAAGAAAACACAAATAAGATAAATAGGTTAGTTTGAAATGAAGAATTCAAAATAGTGGTATTACATAGTGAACATGAATTTATAAATATTATATTATTTAAAGAGAAAAAAACTCATTTTCAATAATATGTTTTAGAAATAATTGAACTACAATCCTTAAACTGTAGAGTTCGCCAATTTCAAAATATTTTTATAATTAATTTTACTTTCTCAATTGTGTGATGGAATTAATTGTTCAATAAGATTATATAAAGATTAATTTTTGAAATTGAGGATAACTTTTCTCTAATTCTCATTATGTGTATGTAAAATTAGTATCTTCAGAAGGATGGTGAAGTGATTCATGGGTGTAATAGAAAATTAAATTAAATATTTTGAAAAAAATGATAGATGAAAACTGAATAATTGATGAAGGATATATTGAAACTATATAATTAAGCACTGATGAGAAATATCTAGATATTTATTTAAATTTTACTTCTCATATTTCCCTAAGGATCAAAATGATACTACATGATAATTTATTGATATTAAAATTCCTATATTTATATTATGTATTCACTAAAAGTTTATCTCTTTTTTTTAAATATTAAAAAATATATTTGTTTTTATTTAAATCCATATTTTAATGAATATTATTAAATCATTTTAAATTTATCATTTTAAAAATTAAATACATGTTTGGATTTTGTAATACTTTGTTATGTTTTTAATATATATATATTAATTAATAATACATGATTTTTGCGATAACTTTTTCTGGAAATTAGAGGGAATAAAAGCTTGGTCTGGCTAAAAAAAGCAGAATTTTAACTAGTAGTTAGTCCTATTGTATAGACAGGGGAAGAAACCAAATTCAACTATAGCCATCTGATCACAACTCATAGAATCTGCATAATAGTTTTTCAATAATATTATAATTAAGAAAAATACCTAAAAGATATATAAATAGATATTTCAGTACAAATTCTAGAGAAATAAAACTATATATTATTAACCTATTTCATGCATCATCAATATAATAATTTATTATGATTTAAATACAAAGAAAAATTCCATATTTTATCAATGGTCATCAATTTTTTGTCTAGATCATGGTTTAATATTGTTATGAATCTTAATATTTGAGGGTTTTAGTTTTTTGTTTCTTGGTAAAAGGGGTCATGGCTTTAGATACTCTATTTTGTATTGTTTGATACCCCCATAATCCATGTGATACTCTTGTCTATTGTGTGATACTCAACAAGGAATAGGTTATACACTATAGTCTCTTTGAGGTAACATGGATTTTTTTCTCAATACTATGTGGTATAATGGTTGCAGTTAAAAATTACTTTGATGACACTTATCCTTGGTTGTGGTATAGATTCCCCTATAGGGTCTTAGAATAGTGAATCAGTAATGACATTGAATTAGGTTATATATTGCCTTTACATTCACCCAAACTTCAACAATGAGTGAGTACTCCTTTATTATTTCTTATGGCAATGAGGACGTTGGAGTAGTTGAGTAGATAAAATTCTTTTAGGCTTGTTACGCTATAAGAACCCTCTAAGTTACCTTTAAGATGTGACATTTGTATATAACTTGAATTTGTACTATACATGACTTTAGTAAATCCTACTTTCCTAGTTTCTCGAGAAAAATTTACATCATGTATTAGAGTTAAGATGATAGATTCTTCTTTTTATCCATTATATTCCTATTGGTTGATCATATATAGATCAATTTTTTTCCTTCCTCTTGGTTAATAATTCATATAAATATTTTTGATTTAAAATATTTCTTTATCATTATTTTATATTCTTGTGGTTTCCTACTATATTTATTATAATCACCCCTGCACGAGTGTTTTTCTCACACATGTTGTGTCTATACAGGAAATATGGGGATCATAAGTGGTTTGTTGGGACATGGTATTATTGTTTCTTTTTTGTAATTGACACATGGAGATTCATGGTAATGCATGGTGGTGTATGGGGGTTCATGATAGTGGAGGTGACCACTATAAATGAGATCGATCTAGGAGTACACACCTCATTGAGGATATTTCAAATGTCTAAGGTTTGTTATATTCATAGGGGTTTCATATGTATATTTACCATGGTATTTTGATTTGTGGTATTTTTCTTGTAACGATTTTCTCATGCATGTTTTATGTATAATTTAGTTGTTTATATATTTATATATTTGTGTTAGTGGTTATTGTAATGCCTCGACCCTAGTTACCCAGAGTCAGTGCAATGTTACATAACATTGTTATGATCACAAGAGATTAAGTCCCAAAAGACTGATTAGTTTAGTATCCTTGGAAGTACTAGATACATACATAAGTTTTACATTACATTATGAAATTTGAAAACTAAAACATTGGGACATCTTTGAACACAAACATATCATTTTTCTTATCCCTTCAGGTTAATATAATATACTTCTTCCCATCTTGGAAAAAATAAAACATAAAAAGGGGTGAGCTCAGATGCTCAATAAGGATAACAATATATCGGAAACTTTCATAAATAAGCATAAACATTTAAGGAAATGTGTACAATTAAAACAAAAGCCTTTAAAACTTAAACATAAATATAATATGGAAAATATAAATCAAATAAATCCATTTACTTTTTCACAAGTATATTCTACTAGTTTAATAATCACATGTAATATCAATATCTAATTTCATAATGATGGAATGCATAATGCTAGACATCATAACCACATAGTCAAGAACTCGTTCCAAGACTAAAAATAATATTTTTTCAAGTCCATGTTCCAAGATACTAGTTTTTCTCATGATACCTACCAATTCATAGAGGAGATATAGTGGGATCCACCCGTCACATACTAATTCCAATGCATTCCTCATATGAAAAGGTTGAAACATAATATAAACATTTGTATTAAAACTATTATAAGAAATGTCAATACTTTAACTATAAACCATGAATGGTATAAAAATAGAACATCCATATTCAAACATATCACAAAACCTTAAATACAATATGGTAGATTGTATCATAATAAATCAACTTCAAACAAACATAAAATCCATCAAAGGATGTTGATAAAGATGAAATCAAAACTATTTCAGGGAAATATCTCTTTCTACTTTGAAATCATTTAAAAGTCATGTAATTATAAAAGAAAACATTTTATTTTGAAAATATTCTTATAATCCTGTAGGGGAATCATAAAAGGTGTTATAATGATGGAAAATAGCTTCACCCATCATATAAGTTAAAAAAACATTCTTACATTAATTCATCAAAAATATTGTAAAGTACCTTGTATGGAGAACGACAGAAAGATTCATTTGAAAACATTTTCAAAAAAGTTAAACAAGGGTATAAATTAATTTAAACCATATTATTGGAAATAATAATAATTTTTGGAATACATTTTTAAGAAACATGGATGTGGATGATAAAGAATTCCCAATAGATACTTAGGTATAAACAACCTCAGATAAATAAAGAGATTGTAAAATTAAACCTTACCATGTACTTTTACTTAGTCGAGGGTAAGTTAAACTTCTGTATAATGGTGAAATAAATTTTATTAAATTATAAAAGAACTACATATATAAATATTATATCATATATGATATTCTAATATTTCTTTGTTAATAATATTTCAGTAGTATCATTGTTTCAAGTGTTAACTGATTCATTTTCCTTTATATGTTTTGTTACATAAGTCATATTTGTTATGGATAGTATATATTTTATTCATATCCATAATGATATTATGTTATTAAAAATTATTTTTTAATCATAAAATAAAATTTATTCTTGAATGGTTATGATGGGGAATGAATCTCATCACGTTCGTGGAGACGGTAATCTGTACGTACGCACGAGCGACAATACCATTATATTAATAGTGGAATCATATGTAATTGGATGGTATACCATATATAAATAATCATTAACATGTTATATTTATTATTTACATCAATTATACTCATTATTATACCCATCCAAATAACTAAGGGTTGAATAACAAACTACACCACGACGTGGAGACGGTAAACCGTACATACACACGTATGGTGCCTTTGTCATTAATAGGATGGATAGAATAATGAATATGGTTATAAAATATTTATAATAACATCAAAATATTTGGAAAGTAATGTATTTATTATTTTGTTATGTAAAACATAAAGAAAGAGTAAGTGGAAGAAGAAAATAACTTTGAAAGAGGTGATGGAATTATTACCTTTTCTTCGGGTGCTTCCTTTTGATTTGATCAAAAGGGCACCTTAGGTTGGATTATAATCAAATTAAGGCTTCTATATTGAAGTGAGGGTAGTTGGGAGGATATTTTATTAGAGTTATTCGGAGCCAAATAGATTTAGAGGTGTGATTTTGAGAGAAGGGGAAGTACCCTTTATAAGAGAGGTGAGAGTCACTTTAGGAAAAGCTTAAATTATTAATTTTTTATACAATAATATTCGGTTTATAATGGATCAAAAAGGATTTATTTATAGGATAAGGTGGGTATGGGTCCAAATCATCTCAAAAAATAGGTTTTAAACAATTTAGGTCACCATATTAACATTATCATTTAGATTTTACTTTTAGTTAAATAGTTTACCTTTTTTAATGTCTTCTTGTATTATTATGATAAATGGTTAATAAAATTACAATAAAAATCCAATAGAAACCCAGGTGTTTAATTATTAATAAATATAACATTATATAAGTCTTTTTTCAGAACATTATATTTTTATGAATATTATACCATTTAATATAATAGTATTGTTTTTAAAAAATCATTTATGTCAATTTTGGCACTATTTAGTATTTGGTTTATTTGATAGTACAAAAAGATTAATTACTTTAAAAAAATACATTAAATCATCCATAACACATCATATTCACCTATAAAATAATTTTATGGCATAAAAAGTCCCAAATTATATTTATTTTAATATTTATAATTTCATTCATTTGATTCTTTCATTAATGACGAAAATACTGCATCATTATTGTGTCCTAAATAAATATATTAATTTTATGTCTAAAAATTATAAATAAAATATCATGATATAAGAATTTTTTTTATCATTCAAATGAATATTTATAGTTGAAGAGATCAATTATATAACTTCATATTAAATTTTTTTTACTAAAAGATACATGCTTATATTATTTTTGTCTTTACTTTAAATTAATTAATATAAAATGTCATTATGACTCACAAGTGGCTCCATGTGGTCCCAAAATCGACCAAAGGATTACCATGGTTGGAAATGTATCATCCAATAGGGTTAGGACACATGTTAGGGTAATTTGATATTATTATAATATTATTTTTTTACCCTTATTTACCAAATTTAACCTTTAACCATGCTAAATAAAATATTTACTAATGTAACTATTCATAATGTCTTAAAATAAATGTTATATATTTACACAATTTGGACCTCTTTATTACAAATATAGAATCCATTTTTCCAAATTTAAAACACAGAAGTTGCAGAAATTCATTTAAAATTAATTTCCGTTGTCAAAACCAAAAAATGGGTTTTTAATAAGTAAAAACCCTCAAAAGATCGACATGTATTTATGTGCAATTTAAATGTGAAATTACATCCAATGAAATAAATTATATTAAATGATAAAAATATAATCTAATGATACTTTAAGACCACTCAAATGTATAATTTAACACTATAAATTATTTCAATTAAAAAAGTTGTTTTTAATTAAAATTTAATATTTTTCACTATTCATCAAAATATGAAAGTTATCAGAGAAGTACCAAAATATATCCTAAGATAATTTTAATATTTCAAATCCAAAAATGAAGTCTATATTGAAAAAAAATTATAAAATTTTTAAAAGTGGGTATTACTATTCATAACTTCTTTTAAAATGACTAGTTTGATAGGTTGTGGTGTGCTTGAACTCGGTGTTGCATACATCGCACACTATTGTATTATTCAAAGAGAAGTGTACTGTGGAAGCTTGGGGTGTTAAAATTATGTTATGAATTTTATATATATGTTTTTTGTAGTTTGATATATTCAATTCCTCCCATACTATATGATATGTCTACTCAATTCTAGTTAACATGCCATATCCTTTAAGAGAATGGTATGGAGTGGCACACATAACTTATTTATGACCTAGGAAGGGAACCAATGGGTTCAGTAATGTTAGAGTGGTATCAGAGTGGTTGATTCTTAGGGAAGAATTTTAAACTTATCAATTATGTGATGTCTGGTTTCGGAATTTAGGGAAATGAAGTTAAAAGGGGGTTTGAGTTTAGTTATCATATCAGGGAGACTAGTGTAGGTGTGATACTTTATGTAACCATTCACTAAGAATATGATAACCTATTTGTAGACCCAAATATCTGTAAGATCATTTAATGATACAAGAATGTTGATATATGCATCATGTAGAATTCAATTACAATCTTTCATATCCTCCTAATGGCATATTATTAAGAAATGATCTAATATTTATGGTTCCATCCTATAAAATAATGAGTTCTACCAATTGATATCCAACAAATTCACAAAGGTAGGGTTGGGATAATCCCACACTTATAGTTTAGTTTATTTTCATTTGTTATTGAGCAGTGAGTCCTTGTTTTTGAGACATGATTATGAGGTATACATTCCCCCATGATCCAAGTAAATTTATATCCCCTTTATGCTTACTGAAAATTATTCTTGTAGAATAGATGGTAGTTACCACAAATTTGGATGAGACAAACTATATGAGTTATTTGATGCATGAATTCCAATATTAGTTACCTTGTAGTTTTTAAGGGGCATAATCATTGGGTGAAATCTATTTGGAATGGTTCTGAGACTCACATTTCTATCTAGTTCATGCCTTCAATAACAAAATTATGGTTTTTATGTTGATATATCTTTAAGATATATTTATCTAATAATGTTTGATGTTTTTATCAAACTCATAACAAGATTACTCTACCATTTTTTGATTGTTATCCCTTATCCATATTAGAGTTTTATCCAATGTTTCTGGGCTACCACATGGTAATTTAATTATGTCTATGCACATGTTATGCCCCATTGATGATTTGAGGTTCTCAAGAGAAAAATTTCAAATTATATACTTTTTGATCTTAGTGGTTCGGAAGATCCTTTGAAGGAAGAGTTATCAAGTTGTGTTGGTGTTTTAAACAAAACACCACCTATGTTGGTGACCCCAAGTGAGCATTATAAGTTACGTATTCTTGGCAGGGACTGAACATGGATTTGGGATTAGTCTATACTTTCACTTAAAGATATCCAATCAGTTTTCAAGGATAGACCTACACATGGAAAGTAATGTTGAGACCACAAATACCCTTTTTTAAGGCATAATTTCTCACTAAGAAGATATTTGGTAAAAGATATAGTGGTGTGAGTTTAGTTATTGATAGATATTATATCAATAAGCTCCTATAATTACCACCTTGGATTAGTTATTATAGTTTCTTGGTTGTTTCTAGATAGAGTATCATAATGATACATGTAAGAGATGTTGGGTATTCTTATATAACCCCTAGACATACCCTTTTTATCTAGAGTTATTCCACTAATGATGACCATATTTCAATCACCCTTTTTGTAATGTGAGCTCTTCCTTAGGAGAGAAAGAGATATTTCATTATATTTCATTATGGAAGAGAAGGGATACATTGGTACATACCTCAATATATATTAGTTACAAATGATGGTATTGTGTAGTGAATTGAAATTCGGTAAATAAGGAATCAGTCACCCTTATTAGTGAGTGGGATCCCTTTAGGTTGAAATAGTATATCCTACCTTTATTAAGTTATAGTAAACTACCAATAAGATGGTAATAGTTTCATTATATAGTATGTAATGGATGGGAATTCACATATAATAAATGCGGTGGAATGTGAAAATGCTTCCAAAGGACAAGAAATCCTTGTCCCTCAATAGGAGCTCAATATATGCATAAAATATCATTCCAAAGATGGAATTCAAGTTTTCCTAAGTTGGATAATTAGTATGCCTATTTTTTTAAGGAGATTATCAAAATAGCCTTTCCTGATATTGGTTCATAGATAAGGTTATCAAGAATTAATGTAATTTCAATATTATTATCATGAGAATACCAACTATGTAGTGAACTCTCATAGTCTGGGATATAGATTCACTGTGTATAATTAGTATCCATGAAGTTAATTCCATGGTGCTTGATGAGATTAGAGTGTCACCATAGTGGTGTAGTGGTTAATTCTTCTAACAGAATGATCATTGTTAGAATGATGGTGGAGGGGCTTGAAATTATAGATTTAGGGTAATTTTTTTGCATGTAAAGGGAGATGTTACTCAGATTGGTTTAATGGTGGTGGAACCAACAATTCCCTTATGTGAGATAGACCCATAGCGTTCATGTAGACATAGTGGTCTTATTTGACTCAATGTCCTCAGGTGATAGACTTTAGGGGTTTTCCTAATGGTGGTGTGCATGTCATCCACTCCCCATAATAGATAACGGTTTTCCTATGACATTGGTATTTAATTTTTCATTGTAAATTTTGACTAAGTACCACCCTAGTGAAGCATGAATCGTAGTGTGTTATGTTCAGAGGATATTTGTGGGTATAACCATCATATAGAAACTCTTACTATAAAGTAGAGGAGGAAGTTTTCCCTTGAAGTTGTGAATCTTGGAAGATCTAGTTTTGGAATGTGTTATCCAAGGTTTGGTGTAACACCTTTAGATTTTGTGAAATATCATTTCAAACGAATTTAATCATTTTTTATTTTGCATTACATGCAACACTGAGTGTAGATTTTATTACACGCAACATTGAGTATAAACAAGACATGAAATATTATCAAAATATTATTATTTAATATGATATTTATCACCTATCTGTTGCAATAGAGAGCATGAATAGGATTAAATAAATTATGAAAATTTATGGTTTAAAAATGTATAAAAAATTAATTATTCGGTTACCAATTAATTACAAATTAAAATTAAAACTATTAAAAAATAAATAAAATCTTTTTCTAAAAACTATTTTTAAGCAAAAAACATGTTTTGCCTCATTAAATTTATAAAAATTATTTTGGTGAATGACATAAATTAAATTTATCTATTATATAATTAGTAAAATTTTAATATTTATCTCATGTGTTTTCTAGATAAGATATAATAATAAATCCAATTTTATGCCTAAATAATATTTTTCTAAAAAGAGTTTATTTTTATTTTGCACACTTATTTAAAAAAATATTTTTAAAATATTTATAATATTAATATTAAAAATTAAAATTCATATATAAAATCATCTTTTCAAAATTATAATAGGGTTTGTTTTTTTTAAATTTTCTGAGTAGTGAAATTTTTCAATGAATAATGAAAAATATTGGATTATATTAAGAATTTTCATTTCATTAAAAGCATGGAATAACATAAAAATTATTTTAATATGGGTTTAAAAGTAATATTAGATCAATTATATATATTAAAAAAATTTAGGTCGTTTTAATCATTTTCATGTTGAATTTTTATATAAAAACATTTTCTGATTTTGAACACTATCTTTTTAAAAATATGTTTTCTCATCACATCTATAGAATTATTTTAGAATTTAAAATTTTAATTTATATTAAAGGAACATTTATAAATATATTATATATTTGGAATAAGAATAATTTATGTTATTTAATAAAAAAATTTTTTTGACCATAATAATTAGTGAAAGAAGAAAAAATTATTTACTGTGGTTTATGTAAAAATGGTTTTATTAGGTCGTTAAACTAAGAAGGTAAGGGTTAAAATTACTATTGAATAGTTAATATTCATTTTGGAAGGAACTATTTCAGTATTATTCCTAAAAAGTTTGAATATATGGTCATTTTTAATCTTTTTTCTTAGTAATTAATTTATTATTTTGGATTCTTTTGGGAAATTTTACTGTAGTTTCCAAGTGGGTTCCTTTCCCCCACTAATAAATGGAAACCACCACCCTTAAGTTATTCCGACCTATAAAGAAATATAGCATATAAAGATGAAGAAACAATACTTATAAAATATCATTATACCTTCTTTATAGCTTTTAGTCCTCCAAAAAGTTCAACACTAGGGTGCTTTATAAGAGATCCAAAGGAGGTGCTTCTAAGCAATGGTAATTATATTCAGTAAGTTCATTCTTTTTCTTTATTATTTTTAAAACTAAAATTATGTATTAAAACATAAAATATAATAACAATAGTATCTATTATATACTTATATGTTATTATGTTATTAGAATAACCTAAATCATTCTCCTTCTCCATCAAGTATGTTACAAAATCATAATTTATGTGTTTGTTGGACTACTTCCTCACAAACCGATGTTATTAATTTTCCTTCAAAACTTTTCAAGGTAATATATAATGATGTATTAAACATATTTATATTCTTTTAATTAAATTACTATAAATTTTTAATTCTTTAATCACATAATGATTCTTACATTCTATTCTATTAGGTATACAGTAATGTCTCTCATGTGTACGGTAGACTACCGCCTCACGAAGCAATGTTATTCATTTTCAATTACAATTTATATGAAAGGTATTAAGGAATAATTGAAAAAATATAAAATATTTATTAATATTAATATTTATCTTTGATTTTAATATATTATTTAGCTTTCAATTTTCAATCTTTCAAGAAAATGGAAACAATGTTCATTCATATGTATGCCCTATCGGGTCCATGAATTATTTATTCCATTATCTATCTCTATTTTTTTGTAGATACATATATAATTAATATGTATAATATTTATATCTATTTTAACTTTTATTATATTATGGAACCATGATGAAATCAAAAGGACCAAAAATACAAAATCAAAACATACATGAAAAACAAAGCAGTTGCTTCCCAAAATGTGACTTTAACATAAAATTATTAACAAAAGTGAAATAAAATGTCATAAGTAAACCATATATGGTATGATATATATATATGTCTCTATAATATATTTATAATAAAATTATATTTATTATATAGGATGTTTTAACATATA
Source organism: Viscum album (assembly GCA_963277665.1). Lineage (NCBI taxonomy): Eukaryota > Viridiplantae > Streptophyta > Magnoliopsida > Santalales > Viscaceae > Viscum > Viscum album. Next base: position 1,999,228,550 of record OY728150.1, on the reverse strand, counting down.
TAAATGATGTAGAGACTTATGGTAAGGGATTTCCGTCCAACTTTTTACTTCTACAAGTCACATGCCATATTCAATACCTATTTCATTTATTTGGTGTATATAATTCCCATGAATGTATTTTATTATTCTTATATATACAATTATTTGTATTTACATATCCATTTTATCATCTCTATTTCATGTGGTTTACAGTTCAAATGCTTCCAAATCGGTAAGGGATTTTTGGCTCAATTTTACTTCTTTGAGATATATATTATGTTATGAAGATATATTATTTTATAAAGTGAATATAAATCCATATTTAAATATAATAAATTGAATTTATTTATAAAATTATATTATGAGTTTCACTTGATGTTATTTTTTCATAGGGCTAATGAATCAAGGTTACTAAAGTGGTAAGGGTTTTATGTTACAATCTCATCAATTATCAGGTTTGCCGATGATTATTATTCCAAATATAAAATATTATTATCTATATATAAATAAACAAATATAATTTTTTTCCCTTATTTTTATTACTATATAATAATTGTTTTAACCTCATTTTACTCACTTTATGTACTTAATAGTTCAAAAATAATGTTGTAAGAAAAATCATCTTTAATTCTCACTTCGACTGAAAAACTTTTTTTTTGAAAACCATGTTTTCTAAGAATTTTTTCATAAATGATTTACCATTTTTCAAATTATTTATTAAATACATTATTACCCATGTTTTAATTTTTACAAAATGTTGGGAAAGGAATCATCATGTTATTTTTCAAACAATGTCTATTTGGATATTTCCAAAAATTAGGATGGAAGTTTTATTTTAACATGTAAGACATGAAGGGAATTTCCCTCCACCATGTACAATATTTTCTTTTAAGAATCATTTACATGCTTCCAATGTTATTTTAAAATAAAATTATATTCAATTTCCTTATGTTTCAAATGTATTTTTCAATGATAAAATTATATTTTCCTTATGAAATGTTTTAAATGATTTTTAAAGATTTATTTATAAATTTTCAAGGTATTTTTCACTGAAAAGGATTTCAAAAATCTATTATGAAATTTTATATGTTGAAATTGAGTTTCAAAGAAAATTTATTTTCTTCATGAAATGTTCTAATTGATATTTAAAAATTATTTTCCATTTTATATGACATCATTTTAAGATACCTAAGATTTACTATAGATATGATCTAAGGATACCATTCATATTCATTAACTAGATAGATTATGTTTTTGTTGAAAATAAGTTCATAAAACCTATTTATACTCCATAGGTTATAATATGGTGAATAATTATGAAACCTGTTTCCCTTTCTATGGTTTATACAATGAAAAAATTCTTATTAAACCAGATTCTTTTATCCATGGGTAATATTTTGATTAAATAGTGAAATAATTACGGAACCTATCTCTTTTGAATAGGTTATAGAATGATTAAATTTTTATAAAAAAATTAATTTTCTTTTTTTTGATATGATGAATGTTTTATGATATTGTGGTACACATATGTATGATTTTAATTATGTGATAGTGGTTACATTATTACCATGGATGGTGGTTATGTTATAATCAAGGATGGTTGTTACATTATAACCAAATTTCTGTGGGACCTAAATCTATATATAATTTATAGGGTAATGATTTATATCTCATGTGATAGGAATGTGATTGATCCACTTTGGGAAATAGTTGCATCCAAATACACTATGGGAAATAGGTGCATCCTAATCCACTATGTGAAATAGGTGCTTCCAAATTAACAATGGTAAACATGTTATAATTTCTGATCCACAATGTTGATATTCTTGGTATTAACTATGAAATGTGATATGGTTTTATATATTTATAATGGTAACAAACTTTTATAACATGGTAATACTGTCTATGATTGATTAATGATGATTTATCACTCTTATGTCCCATGTTGTTTGAAATGATAATGTTTAATTCCATTACTCATGATTATGATCTATGATAGGTTGGGTATGAACTTTTTAATTTTAATTACCATTTACCATTATTATTATATTATTTGTTGACATGAACATATATTGATATATCCTATGTTTAACCTTACTGATCATATGAACTCACCTTTTCTTATTTTTCCTTCCCCTAATTATGAATACAGGCTTAGGTAGGCTATGCCAAAGAGGAGAACTACATGGGAAGATATTTTAGAAACATTTTGAAGATATTTCATGAAATAAAAATATTTTTTTTATATTCTCCAAATACCCTAAACTATTATGGTCCTATGGTGTGTTTTTATGAAATTTATTAAATATTCATCTAAAAATAAGTGACATTTATTTATGATAATACTGGGCTACTAAAGTTGGTATCATAAGATAGGTTTAGTTCACCTTTGGAAACTAGGATGAGAAGAATTTAGTGAAATTCTAAGGGATATTTCTAAGGATATATATAGGGATGTATCTAAGGATAATTATATAATGGAAACAAAAGTATAGAAAAATGTTATTGAATTTTGGTAAAGGATATAGAAAGTGGTTTCCATTAAATTACACCATTTTATGGATACTAAGAGTGTATGTGGCTCTAGAACAGAGGTAAAAAATGGTAATAACTCTAGAAGGGTGCATTGATATAGACTAGATCATCACATGGTTCATGAAAAATAGGCCTTACTCTGAATTTATTTGACACTATCATGGGATATTCATTGGAAATTCCCAAACTCTTTACGAACCATCATGAATGATTTAAATAATGACCATGAATGACCTTGGTTAATAATAATTTGTCATAGATTGAAAGTAAGGTGTCATGATTTTGAAATATAATATGTAATTTTTCATGATTATGTGGTTTCCAAATTTGATATTATAACTCACACTAGAAATTTCAGTTTTAGTCAATATAAAGAACTAGAAGGACCGGGATCAACATTTGAATGTGATTGAAAATGTGTTGATGAGAAACCCAATTTGATGAAAACTGGGGCGAATGATATTATGATCATTCTTAATTAGTTATAATGACATATGATTAACAACATGCACCATAACCTAATCTTAGACTCACCAAAGGAGACAAGAAAAGAGTTTATTTAGAGTTCTGGTGGTGGAGAGCATAAGGTAAATAAGATTCAATTTTTTATATGTCAAGAATGTGGGAAGAAAAAACCTAGTGGATGTATTAGTGGAACAAGAATATTTTTTTAGTGTGTAAAAGGAGGATATAAAACAAGTAATTGTAGAGTAAAAATGAAAATATTGGTTAATGAAATGGATGTGAATACTGGCCTAGCTATGATATCATTGAAAGTTGACGGTTTCAAATGTGGAAGGTATGAGAATTATTAAAATCAATTTAATATGGACAAAGATCAAGAATACAATAAGAAAGGTGGTACGAGTAATGGTTATATTGTTGATGATAAGGAGACCATAAAAGAAATATAAAAGTTATGGACTATTTTGACAATTTTTTAAATATAGGAAGTAAGATTAAATTATGGTTGATTAATGTTAAGAAATGAATCATATTTATTATTATATGAAAGAGGTATTAAGGAATAAGATGATGAATCCGAGTTAATGGTTTGAGAAGGAAGTGTCAGGATTGAGTAGTTGATGTATTAGAATTAAATAATTATGTTATATGAATCACAAAATATATAAACATTGTTTTGTATATGGTTTTCGTTATAGATTTGGAAAAATATTTTCAATGGTACTGATGAACTATAAATTTTATTTAGAGGCATGGTGATATTTTTTAAGGTAAGATAACCCTTAATTTATTTCCAATGTTAATAAAATAGTGTTTTGTTAGGATAAAGAGAATTCATTTTTGAATAATAAAAATTGGATAGTATTGATGACCTTGGAATATATTAATGATTTGTGGACAAATTGTTTTATGTTTTTATTTATGGAGTTTAAATAATTATTGGATTTGTGGAATATATTTAGTAATATGTGGTTTTTTTCAAGGAATGAAGATGTTTAAATTCTTTCATTAAGGTTTTACGGTAATTATATTTATTAAAATTATTTAAGAATATATATTAAAGAGGTTTTCACATATTTGGTATGTGACAATAAAGAGGCACTTAATGATATTTTAGGGATTAATGTTAAGGTTATTTTAATAAATTTAGTGAACTTATTTATAATTTTTTAATTTTGGAAGTTTTATAAAGTCATCTATTTATGGAATGTTTTTTGGATAAGGTTTTAGAAATTAATATATTATCTCACCATATGAAAAAATATCCATAACTTATGCTAACCAGTTTTTTTGATAATAATTGGAGATATATGGAATGAATTATCATTATTTCATATATATTATTTAGTTCTTTAGACATGAAAAAAATATTCTCCTAGAGTAAGAGATGTAGTTGAAATTGATCAAAGAACAACCAAAAGATGAGATTGTCTTTATGAAATGGAATTAAATAAACTAAGTGTATTTTCTTTTGAAAATTTCTCAACATTAGGAAAAGGACATTGAAATAAAAGTTTTTCCAATTATCATCATTTTTTATTATATCAACAACCTTTTTTATGCCTCTTTTTTTATGGATTATTTTCATTAACATTCTTCTAACCATGTTATCTATCAATATCCATCAGTATTTGGGTGTTAGTTTCCTCTTCCATGTCCATGTTTTCAATTTACACATATTTTACCCTATTTGGAAACCCAATATGAGTTATTCTAAATTACTTTAACATATCCTATTATCTCTTTTAATGATTAAGTTTTATTAACATGTTTTATGATGTGGGTATCCCATAATAGTATTGTCAAATGTTAAACCCTTGGTTACCAAGGCAAGTTCAAATTAAGAGGGAGCAATTTAATTTAGAGGGTAGAACGTAACACCATAATATTTGGTGAAATATTTTTTAAAATGAATTTAATCATTTTTCTATTTTCTGTTAGACACAATATTGAGTGTATATTTCTTTACATGAAACACCAAGTTTAAATTAAAAGTGACATACTATTAAAACATTATTATTTATTATGATAGTTATCACCTAGCCGATGGAATAATGGTTTTGAATATGATTAATTATATTATGAAAATATATGGTTTACAAAAGTATATAAATTTAAATATTTTGTAACCATTTAATTATAAATTAGAAGTAAAAAATATATTAAAACCAAGGAAATCTTTTTTAAAAGTATTTAAAAAAACACATTTAAAAAAAATAAATTAAAAAAACAAATTTTGATGAATAATATTATTGAAATTTATATATTATATATATTCAATAAAATGTTTAAAATTCACCATATATGTTTTCTATACAAGATAAAATAATAAATCCAATATTATGATTAAAAACTATAATTTTCTAAAATCCAATTTTGTTTCATTTTGCACACTTATTTGAAAACTAAATTTTAAAACTTTTATAAAATTTATTTTGATAAATAATATTTATTTTTTAAATCATCATATAAAATTTAACATAGGATGTTTTTTTTAAAATATTTTTGAGCAGTTAAATTTTGGAATTAATAGTTGAAATATTAGTTTTTCTTAAGAAATATTATTTCTTTTAAAGCTTATAAAAACATCAAAATCACTTTAATATTTTTTTAAAAGAACAGTTATTTAAATTAAATATATATTAATGTATGTTAGGTCATTTTATTAATTATAATATTGAATATTGATATAAAACTTTTAAATCTTTTGAACATTTTCTCTTTGAGAACCTTCTTTCTCCTCACGTTTTCATGACTAATTTTATATTAAAATTTCCCACATATTTGAATGTAATTTTGAAAAATGGATACCATATTTGTAATATTAATAATTTATATTATCTAATAAGTCCAAATTAATTTTTGACCATAATTCATAGTAAAAATAGTAATAATTATCTACCACTATTAAGGTAAAAATGAGTTTACTTGGGGTTAAACTAAGAAGATAAGGGTTAAAATGACTGTAACACTTGTAAAATTCTTATTTTATGGACATATTTCGACATTATTCTTCCTAATTACAAATATATGGTCATTTGGAAGGTTTGTTTCGTGGGAATAATGGTTATTTTGGATTCTTTTATGAAAATTCCAAGTAGTTTCCAGGTGGATTCTTTTTCCCCACTTATAAAAGGCCACCCCCACCCTTCACTTATTCAAACCTATAAATAATTATATTTGGAACAAAACATGAAAACATAACTACAAAATATATTTATAAATGTTATAGAGATTATTTTCCTCCCAAAATACCAACACTTGGGTCCTTAACAAGAGATCCAAAAGTGGCATTTCAAAGCAAATGTAATTTTTTTCACTAAGCATTGTCTTTTTTGTTCTTAATTTTCCTCTTTAAATTATTTATTAAAAATTAAAATATAAAAAAATAGCATATAATATATAATTATATCTTTATATGTTTATTTAATAACCTCAATCCTTCTCCCCTCAATCAAATGGGTTATGAAATCATTATTTGTGTGTACGATGAACTACCATCTCGTGAATTTTTGTTATATGTTTTCCATCACCACATTTCGAGGATGGATATAATGATAAATTTAACATATTTATATGATATTTAATACATTAATTTATTTTTTAAATATGATATCATAGGTACCTTCTTTCTTTCTAATAAACAGGGGATACAATAACGTCGCTCATGTGTATGACAGACTACCGCCTCATTAAGAAATGTTATTTGTTTTCACTTATGATATACATAGAAGGTAGAAAAGATTAGATTAATAGATAAATATTCTATATATGGAATTATTATTATTATTTAATGTTAATATAATATTCTACTTTCTTTTTTCAAATCTATCAAGAAAATAGACGCAAAATTCATGTGTATGTACGACCTACCATCTCCATAAATAGTGAATTTCATTCTCTATCACTAAATTTTATAGATTTATATAAATAAATATATAAATAATATTTATTATATTTATATCATGGTTAAAATTTTAGATATTATGTAACTATGATCAAATTAAAAGGACAAAAAATAACAAATCAAAACATATATGAAAAACAAAGAAGTTATTACTCAAAATGTGACTTTAACATGAATTGTTAAAAAAAGGGTAATGAAAGGTCATAATAAAATCATATAATAAAAGATATATATTTATTTTTAATAAAAAAAATTTTATATGACTATAGTTTTTATATAGGTGGTTCTAATGTGTATGAATTAATTCGAGACTTATGGTAAGTGATTTCCGTCTCACTTTTTACATCTTTGTGACACATGCCATATTAAAAAAATATTTATTTTACATGGTGTGTATACTAACTATGAATTTATTTTTTTATTCTTATACCTAAAATTATTAATATTTATATATCCATTTTAGGATCTATCATTCATGGGGTTTACTGTTCGAATATTACCAAAGTGTTAAGGGATTTCTGTATTAGTGAGTCTTCGTTTAGACATTTGTCATGTTATGAACCTATATTATTTTATGATGTTTTTATACATTCCATTTGACATTTAATATCTTGAATTTATTTATTCTCATAAAATTATGAGTTTCACTTAACATTATTCTTCCATAGAGATTGCCATTAAAAGTTACCAAAGTAATATGGGTTTTATGATATAATCTCATCGCTTATCGAGATTACCCATAATTTTGATTACAATTGTGAAATAATATGATATATCTCTCAATAAAATAATATTATTTTGTTAAAATTTGTATATTTTTTGAGAATACATGTTTTACCTTCATTTTCTTCTCTTTATGTACTCGAGAGTTAAAAATAATTTTCTAAGAAAAAAATTCTTTATTTATCCCATCACATAAAAAAGTTTTTTATTCTAGAACCTTATTATATATATATATATTTAATTGTTTTAACATTTTCAAATTATTTATTAAATACTTTTTTAAACATGTTTTTTAATTTTTACATTATTTTTTTAAAAGATTCTTTCCATTATTCTCAATGAAATTATTGTTTTAATGTTATTCAAAACATGGAAGGAATCAATGCTTTAATGTGTATGATATGAATGAAATTTATACTGGAATAAACATTATTTTCATTGAAACTACCTTTATAGGATATTAATGTTATTTTAAAAGAAAATAATTTTCAAAATGTTTTATATTTTAAAAATATTTTTCTCAGTGTAAAGGAAATTTTTCCTTAAGAAATGTTTTATGGAAATTTAAGGATTCCTTTATAAATTTTCTTTGATATTTTCAAAGAAATTTTTTTCCAAAGATATGCCCCAACTGATATTTCATAATCATTTTCCATCTAAGATGACTTCCTTTTATGTTACTTATTCCATACTAGTGATATGTTCAAGGATACCATTATTATTATTTATCTAGATGGTTTATGTTTACGATGAAAATATGTTTAAAAAATCTATATTTTTTCATAGGTTATACCATGATAAAATAATTATAAAACCCACTTTTTTACATGATTTATACCACGATAAAATGATTATGAATACCACTTCTTTTTCCACAAATTATGCTTTGATAAAATAATGAAAGTATTATAAAACCTCTTTCTTATCTATAGGTTATGTTATGATAAATTTTTTGTAAAACCCATTTCTAATCATGGGTTTTGATATGATTAATTTTTTATGATCTTGTGGAACACATATGCATGAATTTAATTTTGTGACTGTGGTTATGTTATAACCAAGGATAATGGTTATACTATGACAAAGAGTGGTGGTTATGTTATAACCAAATATGTTTGGGACTTATATCTCTCTCCAATTCATTAGGTAAATCTTTATATCTCAATAGATAATAATGTTAAACAATTTGATGGGCTTGATCCACTATGGTAAACATGTTCATCCTGATATACTATGGGAAATAGGTTCATCCTGTTCTAAAATGGGAAACATGTGATAAGTAATGATCCACTATGGTGATGGTATTGGTAGTTATCATTTAAAAATAAAATATTTTCTATATTTAATATGTTTCCACACTTATATGATAAGATTGTATGCTTCGTTACTGATTTATAATGATTTATCACTCTTATTGCCTATGTTTTCTGAAATGATAATTTTTTATGCACAAAATCATGTTTATGATAAATGATAGGTTATGTATGAACTTCGTAAGTTATGTTCATGATCACATAACCTTATACTTATCTTATTATTTCATATGATCATGGGATGATATCACCTATTTTTACCCTTACTGAGCATCTTATATCACCCTTTATTATGTTTCATTCTCTAGGATATGAAAAATGTTTTAGGTAGGGTATTCTTAAGAGGAGTACTATTTGAGAAGATAGTTATTGGTGATATTGATGATCATTAATGAAATAAGAATATTGTGTTTCTAGTATCTAAACACACAATACAATTACAGAACTTAGGAATGTGTTTATGAAATGTGTTGTATACTATTCCAAAATTATGTGATATATTTGTTTGAAAAGACAAGGTTTATAAAATATAGGACTGATATATTAGAGTCATCAGAACTTTTATGACCATATTATTTTAATTATAGTGGATTTGAAACCTAATCAGAAGTGGTGTGGTGTTGAGTAGTATAATGAGGTTGGTGTTGTTCCTGATGTTAACATAGATAGATTATACAAGGGGTAGAGTAAAATTCTTCCAGGATATCTTTAATGGTAGATAAAAACCTATTATATATCAAGACATCAATGGTTTTAATGGTAGATGTTGATATTTGGAAATAAGTTTGTTTTCTCATTCATGTCATGATCTAGGGACATTTGATTGCATTCATCACTGTAAGGAAATGTTAGAGGATATGGAATGATTTTGGAGGATTATGCTTCCTTTCAACTCTTTAAGTGTCAGTACGGAATCAATGTGAAGTGATCAATAATAGTGTATAATGTAGATAATTTTTTCTCAAATGAAATAAATATAGGAAACTATTAAAAAGGTGAGGATATAGGTTCTCCAACAAGAGGTAACTTTGTCAATGAACCATTCATTGACGATCTATAGTGGTTTTTTATCTCATGTTGTAGGATAAACTTTGGATAATAAGGGGTTTTGGTGAGGAGGCTTGACATGAATTTTGTTAAGAGAATGAATATTTTTTCTAAGGTATTTTTTAGGAGATATTAGTTTGATGACATTGGTTATTATAGAATATGTTTCTGTAACACCACAAAATTCTAAAATAAGAACCTTATATTTGATAGTGTCACGACATGCAACACCAAGCACGTAAGATGATTTAATAATCTGATACATTAATATATATTTTATATTTTAAATATACCCCAGAAGTCAGATCCAAGCACGCTTGGACCGAAAATTTATTAATAAAAAGAAAAGTGTAGAGACAAACAAGAGAAAGAGGACGAGATTACATGTCGGAATAGTCATAAGCATCACATTCATACCTGGCCATATAATCCGCATCAGCTGATTCCCATTCTGATTGGGGCTCATATTGTTTGAGCAACTTGATATACTCTTTTCTTCGCTCCAATTGCTCCATAGATAGCTTCTCCTTAGCCTTCATGGAGGATGACCTGGTGGTCACCGTCCTCAGAACCACAGAGTAATCTTTCCTTGGTTTCCTTTTAACTGGGGTAGGCAAAACACCCTCACTGTCAGAGATTCTGGTCTTTTATCCTCGAACAATATCACTATATAAGGTTTTAATCATATTCCTTTCACTTTCCTCATCATCCTCATGAGTGTCCCCCCACTTGCAGGGGATGGACACTCCATTTCCTGGAGTGGAGATATCGGCCCCTTCCTTCCCATCATCAGAGTTGTTCCTCCGTTCCGCAGAAGATTGCTTCTGAATATTCAGCTGTGAAGAATCATTCACCACCAATGCTGACGCAGGACTCAAATTATCATAAGTGATAACCTCATGATCTCTAGAAGGGCCGCTATAAGATCTTGTCGGAGTAGAATCAATAATCAACTCTTTTCCCTTTGAAGGAGTCAGCACATCAGGGGATGCCTTCATAGGAGGGTCGTTGTCCTTGATGACATGCTTAGGTGAGGACGATTCCTTCAAATTATCCTTATTTCGACAGAGATTGGAGGGGTGTCCTTGCATCCCACACTCCTTACAAGTGATGTTTTTACGACACAACTCCAAAGAGTTCCCCACAATCATGCATTTAGTGCAGAAAAGAGGTTTCTTTTCATATTCAACATCAATCAGAATTTGATCAGACAGAATAGAAAGTGGTACCATATCAATGAGAGTGGATCTGAGATCAACTTCCACCAGCATTCTAGCGAAGTGCCCAAATCTGAAATCAGTTGTTTCCTTATCAAGGCAGATGGGAGTTCCAATTTCCGTTCCAATATCATGCAGGATCTATGGATGCCAAAGAACCCAATTAAGACCATGAAGACGCACCCATACCTGAGCGAAGACATTTTTTGCATTCGAGACATTAAAGTCAAGTGACCATTCATGCAGATGAATCCATCCCGGTTTTAGAAACATGGAACCAGAACTCCATGCCCTAATCTTGAGATCCGCCGATGGAAACAAACAGTGAAAGAATCCCCACCCAAGGGAGACACATTTCCAGCTAGCAAAGCCCCACAACATCGAAATTCTACGGAATAAATCTTCACATTTCCAGGGTTGCGCACCTTTAGGAAGAAAAATGCGAACAATCAATGAGTTCTCACCCAATGCCAACCTTTCAGCAATCACATCGGGGTTCGCCTCGACGTGAGCCAAAGATCCCTTTCTGAGAATCCTTCTAAAGCAGGAATCCTCAATCTTTTTCTGATCCGATAAAGAATCCTTCATCACATCAACAAAGGAATGCTGGCCACATGATGCAGCCCTAGTAGGAACCCTCACAGATTCCTGAAAATGGCCAATATTGACATCGGAAGAGGCAATATTCAAAACATCCTTTACCATGGACCTCGAAGAATCCCAAGCACACTGGTTAAGGGATTTGCAGGGCAGAGGTTTCACAGCGACACGATTCAACCGGTCCACCCTCGCCGCACCATCCTCCGATCTCAGCAGAACAGTCTCACTGGAGGAGACCTTCGCACCGCCAGCCGATGCGACATCAGTAGAGGAAGCCTCCAGGTTTTTGAAGCCGCTCGGGTCCGCATCCTTCCCAGAAGACCGTCGCTCGCCGGAGGAGACGACACCACCAGCCGACGCGAGCAAATTAGCAGAGAAAACCGCTGGCTTTCTGAAAACAGAACTCGACGCAGAGGAAATACCGCTCGGAACCGGATCCTTTCCCATCGATCGCATGTCGAGGCGATTACACACAAGAGATACTTTCCTCTACAGCTTAGATATACACAAGATCAAGTTTCAAACAAATAATAATATATAATTAAAATACCATTATTTAATATTAAAAAACTTAAACTAACCATTAAATTAGTGTTTATGAATATAATTAACTATTTTATGAAATTATATGTCTTAAAAAAATATAAAATTAATTCATAGCTTACAAACCAATTAGAAATGAATATAAGAACCGATTGAATATAAAGGAAAATGTTATTATTTTTCTTATCACAATGATGTTTTACCTGAATAAATTAAATTAATTAAAATTAGTGAGTGATATTAATGTGATATTTATATTATATATCCAATAAAATGTTTTTTATATTCATCCAATATATTTTATAGGATTATGATACAAATAAACCCAATTTTATGCATATAATACTATATTTTTATTAATGCATTTTTAGCACCTTTTAATGGAGAACCCATTTTGATTACAATTTTTGAAACTTTTATGAATTTAATATGTCAAAAATAAACTTATTATTTGGAATTGAAGAATAAAAATTATCTTTGGGTTAATTTTGGGTATTTTTCTACGAAGATTCATTTTTTAATGAATAGTGAAAAATATTAAATTTTAGCTCAAAACTGCATTTTTATATAATTTAATTATAAAGATAATTATTTTATATCTATTTTAAAATATAATTACATAATATTTTTATCAAATAATCCAATATATTTCATTGGGATAAACTTAACTTTGAAATTGACTACAAAAACATAGAAATTGTTTAGATTTTTTTACTTAAAAAAACCCACATTGTCATCCCGTCTGTAGGATTAAATTTAAATTAATTATTATGAAATATATGGTTTGAATTTGGAAAAATTAATTCCATATTTGGAATCAAATTAAATTATAATGTCTAAAAAGACCAAATTTATTTTTTACCAAAAATATCAGTGAATGTAATTAAAATTAATTACGATTATTAAGGTAAAATTAAGCTTAATAAAGAACTATAACTATAATTTAAAGGGCCAAATGACCTATAAACATGTAAAAAACACATTATATGGCCATAAGTAAGACATTAAACCTCCATTATTGAGTTTTTTTTGGTTTTTGAATACTTTTTTTATTTAAAAATGTGGGTACACCTAACTTGTTTTCAAAAATACTAGGTGAGTCCTTTTCCTCCCTTATAAAAGGCAACCACCTCTCCCCATTCCCCACACCTCTAAAAAAACTTAGTTTCAGAAAATAGCTTCCAAAATATCTTCCTAATATCCCTCCATATGAACTTTAATACTACCTTTGGGTATAAATCCTTCCAAGGAATCCTTTCAGTACAAACCAAAAGAAGTTACCCGATTAAGAGGCAACATCTTCTCTCATGATTTTTTTATATTATCTCCATTATACACTCTATAAAATATCCTTATTCCATGATCATATAACAAAAATAGTATAATAAATATACTGATAATTTTTTATGCTAAGGTTTCAACCTAAAATTACACTCACCTCCATATAATGCGTAACGAACATACTATTTCTGTGTACAGTGAACTGTTGCCTAACAAAATAATGATTATTCATTTCCCCCTTACCACATATCATGGTGGATATTATGAAAGAAATAATGTTTATATATGTTATATATGATATTTATAATGTATTTATGCTTCTATAATTTTTATTTAGAACATTTCATTATTCTTTCCTTCTTGTGAAAATGCTATAATTTCATTTGAGAGAGTGTTGGCTACCACCCCTCAAAGCGATATGTCTCATTAATGCCATACATGGAATCTATAAAAAAAGGTTTCCCTAAAACTATGTAACATATATAAAATATTTATGATGCTGTAATTATAATATACATTTGTATCATTTATTTTCCATTCTTTTAATACAACAAATAAATGAAAGTTGCGTTAATGCATACGTACGACCTACCTTCTCCATGAACAATGCACTTAATTTTTAATCTCCAATTATTATAGATTATTATAGATAAAAATATAATGATAATATATTATAATTAATTAATGGTTCAAATTATTTATATGATGACACCATGATATAATTAATTATAATAATAAACAACAAGTTGAAACTTACTCGAGAAAAGTAGGCAATTAACCCTCAAAATAGTGAAATTAATGAAAGTTTGTTAAAAAATGAGTAATGAGATATTATAAGAAGTTAATATATGGTATTATAAACATTATTATAGTTATTATATTATTTAATAACATATTTTAAAAAAATATACAAGAGGATAAATATCACACAACAAAATGGAAGGATAAGGTAAGGGATTTCATCTCAATTTACATTCTATTGAGACTTATTTTTGTTATGCACCAATTCACTTTTATTTAGTGTATATAGAATCCATTGACGTGATATATCATGAATATACTTATTATAAAGATATTATAAGTTTCGTTTAATTCATAGGTAATTATGATTTAAATTTTTCAAGTGGTATGGGACACTTTGGAATGTTTAATGTTTATTTTTCCTCAAGAATGTTTAAATGTAAAAAACCATTGTCATTACTTATACTCCTTTGATTTATTATTGAAAAATACATATTATTTTTTTAATATGGTTATTTTATAAGGAAAATTATTTATTAAATATATGAGTAATTCTTTAGACATACAATACATGGGTTGGGGACCATTTTAAGGCAAGCCATACAGGTTGGGGATCAATTAATGAAAGAGCCTCAATGCATCAATAGTCTCATGAGATGAAATATTTGGGAAAAATATATGGGGTATTACCCGATAACTAAATTGTCTTGCAAAAGGTTTTGAAGGTACTAGTACCATGTACCTAGGAAACATGGAATCCAATAATAAAGAATTTCCCTTATTTAGTTTTAGTTACTATTCATCCATGAGGTTTTGTGTCAACATATCTATTGATACATATAATTATTATTTCATTGATTAAATGGAATGTGTTTTAGTTTCATACCTTTCCACATTGAATTTTATTATCTAGTTATTTGAATGGCATGTATTATCAGTTATTTATCTTGACATGTTAATTTATTCTCATTGATTCATTATTTATTCCACTTTATTTACCCTTACTAAGCATTTGAGCTCACACTTATTATGTTTCCTTTCCCTAGGCTATGAAGAATAAATATTTTAATAAGAATTCAAGGATTCCATTTATTTAATTTTATTATATATCATGCTTGTATTTTCTATTTCCCAATATATTATGGGCATCAAGTATGTAAACTAGATTTACAAGACTAAAAAACTGATTGCTCCTTC
This sequence comes from Viscum album, assembly GCA_963277665.1. Lineage (NCBI taxonomy): Eukaryota > Viridiplantae > Streptophyta > Magnoliopsida > Santalales > Viscaceae > Viscum > Viscum album. The sequence goes on along the minus strand of OY728150.1, from coordinate 1,999,213,002 downwards.
AGGATTTTATTCCCTGTAATTATAATATTGTAATAAAATAATGCACCAAATTTGGGGTTCTAGGTTCGGGGTGTTATATTTGGTATCAGAGGAATTTTAGCAATAACCTTGGAAACTAGATTTAGAAAACATTAATGTTAAGTGTACAAGAACATCCAATAATTTTGTATGGTAGGGACTATGTGGATATTATTAGAAATACATCCATGTCTAGATAATTCAAGTTAACATGGTTATGGAAAAATGTAACTTGGATTAATAACTATGACAAGGTGTTATAGGCCAAAATCAGGGCAACCTGGTACATGACAACATGTCTTACTGGACACCTAATTTGACACTCTCTATGATACAATTAGGATAATTCACATTCTTGATACCTAACATTATGAAGGATTTGAAGGTAAATATTTCCCAAAAGTAACCAAATATTATGATTCTCAGATTCAAGATGAATAAATTTATGTTACGTGAAATACTATATTTTGAATTATACATTTTTATTTGATGAGCTAATCTATTATATTCTATTGTATAGAAATGGAACTTAGAAGAAGTTATGATAACTCCACCACTTCATGTGGTCTAAAGAGAAAGAAGGATCATATCTTTTATGTTCTTAAGCCAAAATTTTGAAGTGATTTAATGTATCAAGTATTCTCTTCATAAAAATAAATAATATCATGTGATAATTAGATAGGTAAATAATTATTCAAGTCCAATGGCTTTTAAGGGAAGAAATAGGAGAAGAAGATGGAAGATAAAAATATGGAGGAAGGGAATAAGGAAAATAAGTACTTACCCAGATGTGATAATTGTGGAAAGAAACACCCTGAAACTTTCTTGAAGGGAATGGTAGTTTGTTATAAGTATGGAGAAAAATTCCACCAAGTTTGTGATTACAAGGGAAATAATGAAAATTCAAATGTGCAATGTTTCCACTATAATGAGATTGGGCACTATTTAAATGAATACCCTAAGTGTCAAACGAAATATACCCCAAAGTATGCTACTGGATAATGATCAAGTTATTCTACTATCGTAGATGAAGATAAATTACTAATATTCATATTATATAATTATGTCATTTGAATATTTTATCACCAATATATTGGTTCAAAGAATTATGGAATATATGATGATTGTAATGAAGTACTTTTTCTTTAAGAATTTGAGATCATATGCTAAATGGAACCGAGAAAAGTTATTTAGTAGAAAGTTATTTTTTTAAACACATGATTGAGGGAAATAAAACTGTTAATACGTTCTTGATGTTTATATAATGAGGAAGAAATGATTAATTTGAATAAGTGCTGACTACCTTGGAATTGACTAATAGTTTTTCGACAAGTGGTATATGCTGTCATTGATAATTTTAAAATAATTTTGGATTTAAGGAATATATCAATTAACATGTGTCTTATATAATGAATATGTAATAATGCATGTTTACAATGATATTTTATAGTCATTCGAGTTATTACCATATTTCAAGATGATACATGGTGGAGTTATTCACATGTTTAGAATGTGAAAATTTAGATCTGCTTTATGTTTATTAAAGTCTAATGATAAGTTCATTTTGAAAATTCATTTAATTTCATTCAAAAGTGTTTGGATCATAATATTTTTGAAAAGCTGACCATTTATGAAATGGTTTAAGTTGAACTTTGGATGTGGTTTTAGATATTGATATATTACATCACTATACGATGAATATTGTTATAAGATATGAAGTAAAAATAGGTCAAGGCTTGTCTAAAGGATAATATTGTTCTTATAGAAACATACTAATTATATTTACATAGATTATTAGAGAGTGAAACAATTATTAAACTTTAGGAAAAATGATCTTGAAACAAAAATTTTTTTCCTCGTACCTTCATTTTTGATGAATCAAATGGCCCTTAGATTGTCACAAATTTAAGGATTTCTGATTTTTAACTTTATCATAAACATGTTCCCTAGAACCCTCCATCATAACTTGATTGTTATATTTTTCCTATGTATCCATGTTTCTATTTCCCACCTATGTTCTTCTAATACAGAACATAGTTATCTGACCATTGTTCATTCCTTTCTCTTATATTGATAATATGTGATATTTAACCTTTTATGGCGTGGTTATTTCAAAAATATTTTATATTCAATCCCTATATTACTGAGATGAATTTTAAATTTCATGAATACAATTTAATTAAAGTGGGGAGAATGCAACACCCTGAAATTCTAAAGTAAGAAACTTATATTCACTAGTGTGCATGACACGTGACACCAAGGGTGTAAAGGGATATAATACCCTGATACATTAAAATATATTTACTATGTTGAATATATTTGATATATTCTATCTTTTTTAATTCATGAAACACCATGTTAGGGTGCATTACACACAAGAGATACTTTCTTCGAAAGCTTATATTACACGTAAGAGAAAGTTTTAACCAAACAACAATATGTTATTAAAATATTAGTATTTAATATAATAAAACATAACATAGCCATTAAATTAGTGGTTTTGAATATAATTAACTATCTTAAGGAAATCTATGGTTTACCAAATATAAAAAAATCCATAGGTTACAAACTAATTACAAATGAATATAATAACTGATTGAATATGAAAGAAAATATTATTGTTTTTATGCTCATAAATATGTTTACCCTAATAAATTAAATAAATTAAAAATATTGAGTGATATTAATGTGATATATATATTATATATCAAATAAGATATTTTTGATATTAAACCAAAATATTTGATAGGTTTAAGATAAAATAAACCCAATTTTATGCATGAAGTACTATATTTTTATTAAGTCATTTTTACCACATTTTAATATTGAACCCATTTTAAATCCAATTTGTGAAACTTTTTTAAATTTAATATTTAAAAATTAAATTATTATTTGGAACTGAATCATAAAAATTATCTTAGGGTTATCTTTTGGTATTTTTCTATGAAGATTCATTTTTTAATGATTAGTCAAAATATTGAATTTTAGTTCAAAACTACTTTTTCATCTAATTTAATTACAAGAATAAATTATGTTTTATATTAGTTTTAAAATTATATAATATAATATTTTTATCAATTAATACAATATAGGTCACTGAGATCAATTTCACATTAAATTTGAATATAAAAACATAGAAAACTTATGGTTGTTTTTACTTTATAAACCAGCATTATCGTCTCGTATGAAAGATTAAATTTAAATTAATTTATGCCACTTCTGGGATTGGGATTTGAAAAAATGTATTCTTTATTTTTGATCAGAATAATTTAAAATTTATCATAAGATGAACTTTATTTCAGACCAACAAAATTAGTGAAAGTAATTAAAATTAATTGCAATTATTAGGGTAAAATTAAGCTTAAGAAAGGGATAAACCATTAATTTAAGGGATCAAATGACCTAGAACCTTTTCCAACACCCATTTAATGGAAATAATTAGTCCATTAACCTCAAATTATTATTATTTAATTTATTAATACTTTTTTTAGGTAAAAATATGGTTACACCTAACTTGTTTTAAAAAATATCAAGTGAGAAATTTTCTTCCATTATAAAATGCCACCACCTCTCCCCATTCCTCAAACCTCTCAAACAACATAGGTTCCTCCAAAATATAACCATATAGATCTCCAAAATCACTAATATCTACCTTTAACTCTAAATTTGGGTAGAAATCCTTCCAAGGAATCCTTTTGGTACAAACCAAAAGAAGTTACCTGATTAAGAGGTAACATCTTCTCTCAAGCTTTTTAATTTTATTTACATTATCCACTCACTCTACTCTCATTATTCCATGATAGTGTAATAAAAATAGTATCCTAAATACACTTATATGTTTTTATGTTAAGTTTTAAACCTACACTTACACTCACCTCCATCTAATGGGTAACAAATATATTGTTTTTGTGTACGGCGAACTACTGTCTCACAAAATGTTGATTGTTCATTTTTCCCTTACCACTAATCATATTGAACATTATGATGTAAAATATATTTATATATGATATATATGATATTAATAATGTTATTATTCTTTTTAAATTTTTATTTATAACTTTATTTTATGCTTTCCATATTGTGTAAATACAATACTTTTATTTGAGGAAGTGCAGACTATCGCCCCTCAAAGCAGTATGACTCATTCATTCCAAACACAGATCACATAAAATAGGATTTTAATAAATATATATAACCTATATAAGTTATATATGATACTATAATTATAATATACATATTTATTATTTATTTTTAATTATTTTAATTCCACGATAAATGAAATTAGCATTCATGTGTACATACAACCTACCATCTCCATGAACAGTGCACTTCATTTCTAATATCCAATTATTTTAGATTATTATAAATACATATATAATTATTATATGTGATAATTGATTCATGGTTTACAATATAGAGATAATGAAACCATGATCTAATTAATTATAATAATAAATAACATGTTAAAACTTACTCGAGAAAACTAGGCAATTAACCCCCGAAATAGTGAAATTAATGAATGTTTGTTAAAAAATGGATAATGAGATATTATATGAAGTTAATATATGGTATTAAAAGAATTATTATAGTTATTTTATTAGTTGATAACATATTTTAAACCACTATAAAGGATGATAGATACCACAAAACAAAAAGGAAGGATAAGGTAAGGGATTTCATCTCAATTTACATTCCATTAAGTCTTTTTTTAATGCACTAATTAACTTTTATTTGGTGTATATACTTTCCATTGACATGATATATAATGGATATACTTATTCTCATGATATTATAAGTTTCATTTAATTAACGGGGAATTATTATTTAAATGATTCTAGTTATATGGGACACTTTGGAATGTTTAATGTTTATTTTTTCTAAAGAATGCTTTAATGTCAATAAACATTGCTGTTACTTATCTTCCTTTGAGGTATTATTGATCAATCCAAATTCTTTATTAAATACGAATATTTTATAAGAATTTTTTTTTATTAAATATATTACAAATTATTTTTATATGCAATACATTGGTTGGGGACCATTTAAGGCAAGCCCTTTGGGATAGGGATTGGTAATACAAGCGGCTCAATGCATCGATAGCCTCATCATATGAAATAATTTGCCAAAATAGATGTGTTTTTACCCAATAGCCAAACCATCTTCTGAAATGTCATGAAGGTACTGTTCCATGTACCTAGGAAACAAGGAGTCTAATAATTAAGCATTTCTTTCATTTAATATCAGTTATTATTCATCCATTAGATTTTTCATCAATATATATATGGATACATGTAATTATCATTTCACTAATTAAATGGAATGTGTTTCTTCTTCTTACCTTTCCATATTGAATTTTCCTTATCTAGTTATTTGAATGATATGTGATATCAATTATTTACCTTTCCATGTTATTTTATTCTCATTGATTCATTATTACTTCCCCTTTATTTACCTTTACTAATAATTTTAGCTCACCCTTATTATGTTTCCTCTCCCCAGGCTGTGAATAAGAAATATTTGAATAAGTATTAAAGGGTTTAGTTTAGTTTATTTTTTATGTATCAGGTTTCTATTTTCTATTTCCAAATATATTATGGGTATTATGTATGTAATATGTATTTCCAAGACTACTAAACTAATCGGTACTTAAGGAATTGATTCCTTGTAATTATGAAAATATAATAAAACAATGCACCAAATCCTCACTTCTAGGGACAGGATGTGACAGTTTTCTTCATGGGTGGTGGTGTACTGGGTTCGTTTAGAACCTAGACCTCTTAAATTAAATTATGGTATTATAAATTTGGTCTCTTTATATAGATTATTTTTTAAGATATTTCTCAATTTAGAACCCCATTTTGACACTTTTATAGTGATGAAAATGTTTAAAGGTGGGGAGGGTTTAGTGACCATATTGTTTCCAATTAATTCTTGACACAACTATGAGAAATCAGGGTTTTAGGACCTATCTAGTGGAAAAATGGTAAATTTACCCTTGTGAATTACCTCAAATGTTCTTTATAATGTTTTATTTTCTCCAAGGGTGTGATGTTTACCCTAAGGATGATATTTAGTAAATTGAAAAGGTTGACTAATTTTAATGAATTTTAAAAATTAATTAATTAAATAAATATTTATCCCATGAGCATGGATATTGATAACTACTCAATAGAAAATATTATAGAGAATATGACACCAACATTATGTTCAGAATTATAATTTTAACATTAATTTTTTTCATGTTTTGGGCCCTTAGGTGGACCAAAGTAGTTTCAGCGATTTATCAAATTAATTAACAGATAAATAATTGTTTTTTGAATAGATAAAACCCAAAAACCCATTTTTAAATGCCTAATTGTGAATTTAATCAATGGATTTATTCATTTTCATTTGTAAAACACTAGATCTAGAGAGAATATTGTGAATGAATCATGGTGGAATCAACATTGAATTTGAAAAATAATGTCAGATTCACTAAAATAAAGAATGAAACTATGAAGAAAATGATGGATTAAATAGATGAAAATTATACCTTGATTATTCAATTAATTATTGAATATTTTACATGGTTATCATTGTTAAATGTTTGTGATATCCATATATTATATTTTACACCATTAATATTATTCTTTATGGATTTTTGGAATTGATATTGTGGAAACGGTTCTTTGAACAAACACTCCCCCAAACCCGGGGATTTTTTTTCTCCAAAAAATCCTTAAGGTGTTCCTTATAGATCCTTATAGTTTATTTATCCTTTTAATACTAATATTTGATATATGTATCTTTGGTTGAATAGTGTATTAATTATCAAGTGTTTATCGATCATATTCCATCGTTTCACCTACTTTGTATGGAAAACATTCACATTGGCCATCACTCAGGAAACTGGATTGACCGTGGGTGGATAAGAATGGTATGGAAGAAATATATGGCTGTTATGGTGATCATTATGATATTTTGTGCTATTAAGGGATGTACTCTGGGGGGATACATGTGAGATTAAAGTGTGACAGATCGAGCCAAATATAATCCAGGAATGATCGAGCCAAATAGGATGTACTATGTGGGATGTAATCTAGAGGAAGATGATGGATTGTATGTCACAGTAGACTATGGATTTTCTGAGATTTTTCCAAATAGAATTAAGGAATGATTGGAGGAATTTTTGTGTTCCAATTATGTGAAAATCATTCAATTTTTAAGTTTGGGTGACAAAATTAACTAATCAGTCTGTAGTATAGAAAAAGAGACACTATGTATGCCCTAGTCATGGTGTTGGGGTTTGAGAATTTTATAAATATCATATGAAATTTTATATAGGCTATACCTCCTTGTATATTCATATGGAGTATTGATTACATGCCCAACCACAAGGTGAATAGTTTAAATACAACCCACTCATGACCTACATGACACAACTTAGGAAACAATGCATACCTAGGGGAACATTGTACACCACCCAAAATGTGAGAGATGAAACCAATTATATATCCACGGACTACATGAAAAAAATAGTGATAAACTACAAGAACAAACTTTAGACCGACACACTATGTTCATCTTTGTACTTTACATTATATTTACTACACCAGCTATGTGTGGGGAGGTACATGAGTTGTTGGCTACTTTAGGGAAACATGAATATACCCCTAAAGTACATGTTGTGTTATTTTTCATCCCTAGTGTATTTTCATATATCTGTTATTATGTCTCAAAATTGGGACATGATTAGTCCAACCTAATTTTTTCTTAGTAAATGAGATTATAGTGCACTTCTTTTCAATAATATACAATTTCGAACAAGGTGATATAAGCATTTTAGGGGTTCAGTAACCCCCATGTCTAATGTAATATTATTATGTTATAATCAAGGTATATGACCTCTATCTAAGAGTGTCAGATCCTATTTTTATTGTTTACTACTCTCATATATATTTTTTCTACTCAATGAGGTGCAAGTTCTCTCTACCATTGATAAAGTTCATTAATCACCATATAACATGTACACCATAGGGTTAGGGTTATCTATATAATAGAGTTATATCCTATATAATTTTATATGTGTTATTATTTTCTACTATGTAATTCCAATGTCTGATGTGTGATACTCTGTAATTCCCCAACCCCAGTTACCCAGAGTTGGTGCATTATTACATAACATTGGCATGATCACAAAAGATCAAGTCTCAAAAGACCGATTAGTTTAGTAGCCTTAGAATCACTAGATACATTCATAAAGTTTACATTACATCATAAAGTGAAAAACTACAACAACATCTTGTATCCATAGACCACACTCATATCCCCTCATACTATCCCTGAATGTCATTCATAAAATACTTCTTCACATCCTGGGAAAAATAAAACATAGAACAGGGTGATCTCAGATTCCCATTAAGGATAAAAATATAGCGGAAACTTTCATAAATAATCATAAACATTTAAGGCAATGTATAACTAAAACAAAAGCCTTTAAAACTTGAAATTCAGAATAATATGGAAGAAATAACATTAAATAATTCCATTTATTTATTCACATGGATATTTTACTACTATAATAATCACATGAAATATCAATAACCACTTTCATAATGATGGAATTCATAATGCCAGACTATCATAACCACGTAGTCAAGGACTTGTGCCAAGAATACAAAAAATATTTTGTCAAGGCCTTGTGCCAAGACACTAGTTTGTCTCATGAGACCTACTGATGCATCAATGAGCTATAGAGGGCTCCACCCATCACTTACTAAGTCCAATTTATTCCTCATATGAACAATTTTAAACATAACATAAACATTCGTATTAAAACTAGAATACGAAATGTCAATACTTTATCTATAAACCATGAATGGTATAAAAATAACACATCCACAGTCAAAAATATCACAAAACCTTCAATTCAATATGGAAGTTTTGTATCATAGTAAATCAAATTCAAATAATCTTAAAATCCATCAAAGGATGTTGTCATAGATGAAATCAAAACTATTTGAGAGAAATATCTCTTTTTTTAAATCATTTAAAAGTTACATAATTATAAAATAAAACATTTAATTTGAAAACATTCTTATAATATTGTAAGGGAATCTTCAACGATTTTATAATTGCGGAAAATAGTCGCACCCGCTGTATAAGTTAAAAAAAGAAATTTTTACCTTAATTCTGTCGAAAAGGTTAAAAAGGACCTTGTTTGGAAAACGACGGAATGATTCATTTATAAAAATCTTATAAAAAGACAAAAAAGGGTATAAATGAATTTAACACTTAGTATGTAAAATAGTAATAATTTTTTGAAATACATTTTTAAGAAACATGGATGTGGATGATAAAGTGGTCCCAGTAGATAATTACATACAAACAACCTCACATAATGAAGAGATTGTGAAATAAACCCTTAACTTGTACTTTTCCTTGGTAGAGGGTAGGTTAAAATCTTGTATAATGGTGAAATAATTGTTATTAAATTATGCAATAATCATATACATTGATATGATATCATATATGATCTTTTAACATTGTTGTGTTAATAATATCTTAGTATTATTGTCATTTCAGGTGTTAACTTACTCATTTTATTTTATATGTTTTGTTACATAAGCCGTGTTTATTATGGATAGGTTGTATATTATTCATATTAAGAATGATATCATTCCTTTAAACATTATTTTTAATGATAAAATGAAAATTATTCTTGAATGGATATGATGGGGAATGAATTGCATCGCGTTCATGGAGACGGTAGTCTGTACGTACACACGAGCGACAATATCATTATTTTGATATTAAAATAGTATATAATTGAATGGAATATCATATATACAGAATAATTATCATGTTATATTTATTATTTACATGAATTACACATCATTATTTCACCCATCCAAATAATAATGTATTGAATAACAATTACACCACGACGTGGAGACGGTAAGCCGTACGTATGCACGTATGGTGACATGTCATTCAAAGGATGGGTAGAATACTGAAAATGGTTGTAACATATTTATAATAACATCAAATTATATAGAATATACTGGATTTATTATTTTATAATGTAAATAACAAATAAATAATAAGTGGAAGAAGAAAGTAACTTGAAAGAGGGTGGTGAAATCATTACCTCTTCTTCAGGTTCTTCCTTTTGATTTGATCAAAAGGGATCCTTAGGTTGGATTTCTGATCAAACTAAGGCCTCAAGGTTTAATTGAGGTAAGTTAAATGAATATTTGGGCAGGGTTTGGCCGAGCCAAAAGGCTTTGAAGATGTGAATTAGAGAGAAGGGGGAGTTCCCTTTTATAAGAGGGGTGAGAGGAACCTTAGGAAAAACATAAAATATTATTCTATAATAAATAAATATTCAGTTTATAATGGATCCAAAGTGAATTATTTATAGTATAAGGTGGGGATAAATATAAATCCTTTCAAACAATATATTTTAGATAGGTTTGGGTCACTATATTAACCTTATCATTTATATTTAACTCTTAGTTAAATAGTTTGACATTTACCATGTCTCTTTGTATTTTTATATTATATGGTTAATAAACTTTCTATAAAAAGCCAAGAGAACCCCAAGTGGATAATTATTAATATATATAACCTTATCTAAGTCATTTGGCAGAACCTTATATTTTTATGAGTAGAATATCAATTAATAATATAATATTTTTTTTAAATACTCCTTTATGTCAATTTTGACACTATTTGGTATTTTGTTTTTTCTAAATTCATAAAAACATTATTAATTCGAAAAAAATTCATTTAACCAACCCTAATATGTTATATTAACCTAAAAAATTAGTGTAATGTATAAAAAAATTTAAATTACATTTATTATGATATTTATAATATCAATTATTTTAATATTTCATTAATTAGGTAATTACGGCAGCACCATTGTGTCATAAGTAAATTAAATTATTTAATGTCTGAAAATGATAAATAAAATAAAATTTTGTAGGAAATCTTTCTAGATTTCTAATTAATACTTATAATAGAATTTATCTTTTTTATACCCATATATTAAAAATGTTTTAGTTATTTAACATTGATTTTATCTCTTTTAACTCTTCTTTGAATTAAATAATAATAAATGTCCTAATCTAATCCAAGTGGAACAAAGAGATTCATATTTTATTCCTATGGTTGTTTTGGGTCGAATTATACTTATCCAATAGAATTAGGACATGTTTTAGGGTAATAATAATATCAATTTTACCCTTAATTACCCTATTTACATTTAACCGTAGTAAATAAAATTAAAAAGTTACTATTCAAAAAAAATTATTTTTATCTTATTAAACCACATTTTACTCCTTGATATTGATTGTGTCTCTAGGAGTTTTAAAATTCCACTCACAGTAGTAGTAAAATTAAGTTTTATGTGAATTTTTAAATTCTTTTTGGATGTGGGTAAAAGACGGTGAAAAGTTCAATAAAATTTTTATATATCTAAAATTATTATAAACTGACTCCAATGAATTACATCGAACTTATATAGGTATTATGTATCTATTTTGAACTAAAATAAATTTTAATAAAATAAATAATTATTTAAATAAAAATTCGGTTTTAAACTATAACTTAGTGTTTTTCACTATTCATCAAAAATTGAAAGTTTTCAGAAAAAATACCAAAAAATTAACCCTAGGCTAATTTCAATATTCCGAAACCAAAAATGAATTCAATTTAAAAAAATATATTTATAAAATTTCAAAAATTGGGTATTACTATTTATAACGGCTTGTTTGATTGGTTGTGATGTGTTATAACTCGATTTTGTGTAAAACACATGATACTGTATTATTCAAAGAGAAGATTACCGTGGAAGCTTGGGGTGTTACATTCTCCCCTACTTTAAATAATTTCATCCTCAAAATTTCTAGAATAATACCGCATGAAAAGACTCAGGTGGTTCTTCATCATAAGTTCCTCAGGTTCCCACGTTGCCTCTTCCATCTTATGGTTTTTCCATAGAAATTTTGCCAGACGAGTCGTTCGGTTTCTCAGCACTTGTTCTCTGGTATCAAGAATTCTGATAGGATCTTCGCAATAAGATAGATCGGGTTCCAGTTCTACTTCTTCATAGGGGAGTACATGCGTTGGGTCAGGCATGTATTTTCTCAACAGTGATACATGGAACACATTGTGGACTTTGGAGAGACTTGGGGGAATTTCTAAATGGTAAGCTACATCCCCAATTAGTTCTAGAATTTCGAAATGTCCGATGTACCTGGGACTCAATTTACCTTTATTACTGAAACGTATAACTCCCTTCCATGCAGATACCTTCAAGAAAACATGATCTTCTACCTGAAATTCCAAATCCTTCCTTCGGTTGTCAGCATAGCTCTTCTGGCTACATTGAGCTGCTTTGATGTGGTTTTGGATTACCTTCACCTTTTCCATCATTTTCTCCACCAGTTCTGGGCCTACAAGTTTTCTTTCACCAACATCATCCTAACAGGTTAGTGTGCGACATCTCTTTCCCTATAACGCTTCATATGGTGCCATCCGAATACATGAATAGAAGCTATTATTATAAGAAAATTCTACCAGAGGTAAATATTGATCCCACATACCTTTAAAGTCAAGTGAGCATGATCTCAACATGTCTTCTAAGGTTTGAATAGTCTGTTCTTATTGTCCGTTTGTTTGAGGGTGGTAGGCAGTGCTCAAACAAAGTTCATTATCCAGGTATTTCTAAAGACTTTTTGAGAATCTTGATGTAAAATGTGGATCATGATCAGAAACAATCAATAGGGGTACTCCATGAAGTCTCACAACTTCATTAATATATAGTATTTCTAGACATTCAAGTGGTAGATCTTCTCTTATAGCATGAAAATGTGCTGACTTGGTAAGATGATCAACAATGACCCATATTGAATTGTTCCTTCTAGGAGTCCTTGGTAGTCCCATGACAAAGTCCATTGTGATATTATCCCATTTCCACTAAGGTATGGGAAGAGGTTGCATGACTCCTCTAGGATTTTTCCTTCCAGGTTTCACTTGTTGACAAACTATACATCTTGACACAAAATCAGAAATCTCCCTCTTCATGTTGTCCCACCAAAAGTGTTCCTTCAAATATATATACATTTTGATGCTTCCGGGGTGTATAGAGAAATTGGAACTATGAGCATCATCCAACAATTCCCTTTTTAGATCAGGTTTATCGGGAACACAAATTCTCTTTCCAAATTTCCAAATTCCACCTTCATACACAAAGTCACTCAATCTCCCATCATTCATTGCTTTAATCTTCTTTTGAAATTCTTCATCATCGGTCTGAGAACTCTTTATCCTTTCTAGTAAAGATGGTTTGGAAACCATTTGAAAAAGTATCGATGTATCACCTTCCATGGTTATTCCCATGTCCATCATTACTAGATCCATGTATATAGGATCCTTTTCAACTCTCATCTTGTTCAAAACTCCATGGTACTTTCTACTCAAATCATCTTCCACCTTATTTACCTTCCCCTGGTGGTAGTGTATCGTGCAATCATAATCCTTGAGTAATTCAAGCCATCTCCTTTGCCTCATGTTGAGTTCTTTCTGTGATAAAATATACTTCAAACTCTTGTGATCAGTATATATCTCACATTTTTCACCATAGAGATAGTGTCTCCAAATCTTCAAAGAAAATATTAAATCTGCCAACTCAAGATCATGAGTAGGATATTTTTGATCATGAATTTTCAGTTGTCATGATACATATGCAATAACCCTATCATTCTTCATAAGGACATAACCAAGTCCTCTCTTCGATGCATCACTATAAATAACGAACCCATCACTCCCTGATGGTAGAGTCAATATAGAAGCATTGACTAATCTTCTCTTCAGTTCTTGAAAACATTCTTCACACTCTTTTTTCCAAAAAAAATAACCCCTTTTCATGTGAGATTCGTTAATGGGTTAGTCAATTGGGAAAAATTCTGGACGAAATGCCAATAATAACATGCTAAACCAATTAAACTGCGTACCTCGGTTATACTCATTGGTGCTGGCCATTCTTGGATTTCTCTTGTCTTAGAGGGATCAATGAAAATTTCATCCTTAGATACAATATGGCCAAGAAAAGAAATCTCCTGAAGCCAGAATTCACACTTGCTAAACTTCCCATAGAATTCATGTCTTCTCAGAGTCTTCAGGATAATGCCCAAGTTATTTTCAGGATCTTCGTAGATTTTGGAGTATACCAAGATATCATCAAAAAATACCACTAAAAAATCATCGATATATTACTTGAAAACTCTATTCATTAGATCCATGAAAACAGAGGGTGCATTAGTCAATCCAAAAGGCATTACTGTAAACTCGTAATTCTCGTACCTGGTTCAAAATGCTATCTTTGGAATGTCTTCCTACTTCATGCACAACTGATGGTATCCAGATCGAAGTTCAATCTTTGGAAAGTATTGAGCTCCATGTAGTTGGCCAAATAAATCATCAATGCGAGGTAGGGGATACTTGTTATTTATTGTTATAGCATTGATTTCCCTGTAGTTGATACATAACCTCATAGATCCATCTTTCTTCTTAACAAAAAGTACAGGGGCTCTCCATGGAGAAATACTAAGCAGAATAAATCCCTTATTACTCAATTACTCTAGTTGTTTCTTTAGTTCAACTAATTATACAATGGCCATTCTATATGGGGTATTCGATATGGGCCTTGAACCAGGAATTGAATCAATAGAAAACTCAATTTCTCGTTCTAGAGGATGTCCAGGTAAATCTTCAGGAACCACATCTACATATTATTTCACAATAGGTACATCCTCTATTTGAACATTCCTTTCCTCACCCATAGTTATTTCATTCTCTTCCTCCCCAATAATTGAATTTAGTTGAGCTACTGGCGGTGGATTTAGATAAGAATTAGGCGGTGATGATTCTGCTCTAAAGATAAGGTGTTCTTTATCATGGTCATCAAAAATAGTAACCTCCTTCTTCTTACAATAAATTTTTGCATCATGGTCCAAAAGCCAATCAATACCAAGGATTATATCAAATTCAATCATGGGTAAGATGACGAGATCAGCAGATAAAGAACATTTATGTGCTCTAATGGGGAGTAATTATCAAAACTTTGTTACAATGATACTTCCATTAAGAGTTTTAACTGACAACTCCCTTGTTAAATAAAATTGGAAATATCTAATTTTCTTAGCAAACTATGAAGATATGAAACAATGCGATGATCCAGAATCAAATAATGCATTTTCTAAACTTGAGGAAACCATTAAATTACCTGCCACCACGTCTTTCAGAGATTCTACCTTAGCAGTAGTGATAACATAATCTTGGCCTTGATCCCTTTTCCTTTTCTGAGGTAAGTTCCTCTAACGCTTAGGATATTAATTTAAATAATGTCCCATCTTCCTGCAGTTGTAGTATTGAACATCGATAGCTTCTTTCTTCCCCTTGCAATCACGAGCTTGGTGGCCTTTTTCACCACACTTGTAACAGACTCTCATTCCTTTTAAAAAAGTATCGGGGTGTTTCTTCCCACATTTACTGGAGGATGGATATTCATCTTTTCCCTTCTTCCCTATATTTCTATTCCCAGAGTGATCAATAGATCTCTTCTTCTCTTTCTTTTCTTTAAAGTAGTAAGACTTAGAGAATTCATTTTCTGTCTTGAAAGCACATGAGACAATATCTTCGTACGATGAAAAGTATTGTGAGACTAATGCTCGATGGATAAATGGTTTTAACCCATCAAAGAAATGATCAATATTACTTTTTGGGTTACATATATAATCTGCAGCATGCATTTATAACCTTGTAAAGTTAGCCTCATACTTTGCGACATTCTCATCCTTCTTTTGCCTCAGAATCAGAAATTTCCTTTCCATATATGCTCGATGGTCATGAGGAAAGTATTTTTCTAAGAAAATATCTTTAAAATCCCTCCATTATATATTTGATACTTAATCATCTTCCTTTGTGTTTTGAATCAATGACCAGCATTGATCAGCATCTCCAGTGAGGCAGTAAACTGCCATGATAACTTTTTCCCTTTCAATACTCCCCAAGGCATGGAATATTTTCTATAAGGAATTTATCCATTGCTCAGATACTAGTGGATTTTTACCCCCATTGAATGTTGTTGGTGGTTTCCTCATAAAGCGATCTAACATTTATCCTCCATGATGTGGATCATGTTGCTCCATACGAGTAAGGTTATTATTCATAACCTGAGTAAGTTGTCCCAGTATGGTGATAAGCTGATCAGCACCAGTTGTATCACCTGCTCCACTATAATTATCTTGAGCATGAGGGCAATCCCTACATGGAGTGCATTCATTGATAAAGTTTCTATTCCTTCCACTAGGTTCCATTTCTAAATAATGGCATAAACTAGAGCAGTTTATGAATCGAAATACATAATTCCAAACTTGTAAAACACTTAAAATAAATTGAACAGTTTATGGATATAATACATAATCATAAAAATGATTTATTTGAGGAAGTATATACTCATAAACCCTTCATAATGGTTTATAAAGAAAATGATAATTATCCTAAGTATATCCCCCGGGAGTGTTGTAACAAAGAGTGCAGCAAGGTCCGTTGTCGTGCACCATTTCTCATTTGAGTCTAGCTCAAAGTGGTGTTTTCAGGTTTTACCCCTAGGTACATCTGTGCCAGATCCGCCTCTACCTTCTTCTATCCAGACAGGGTGTATTGCTCGGAAAACTCACAAAATCTCTATAATTCCCAAATTCTAGGAAATTCTTTTATACTAATCCTCAAATTCTCTCTTAGGGCTATTTTCTCTAATCATAGTTTATTTAAATATAGCTTCCAAGGTTTGTAATAAACTTCCTCTGATACCAATGGTAATGCCCCGACCCTGGTTACCCAGAGTTGGTGCATTATTACATAACATTGGCATGATCACAAAAGACCAGGTCTCGAAAGACCGATTAGTTTAGTATCTTTGGAATCACTAGATACATTCATAATGTTTACATTACATCATAAAGTGAAAAACTACAACAACATCTTGTCTCTATAGACCAAACTCATATCCCCTTATACTATCCCTACAAGTCATTCATAAAATACTTCTTCACATCCTGTGAAAAATAAAACATAGAAAGGGGTGATCTCAAATTCCCAGTAAGGATAAAAATATTGCGGAAACTTTCATAAATAAGCATAAACATTTAAGGCAATGTATAACTAAAAAAAATTCTTTTAAACTTGAACTTCAGCATAATATGGCAGAAATAAAATGAAATAATTCCATTTACTTATTCACATGGATATTATACTAGTCGAATAATCACATGCCATATCAATAACCACTTTCATAATGATGGAATGCATAATTCCAGTCTATCATAACCACATAGTCAAGGCATTGTTCCAAGACTGCAAATAAGATTTTGTTAAGACCTTTTTCCAAGATAATAGTTTGTCTCATGAGACCTACCAATTCATCGAGGAGATATAGCGATCTCCACCCATCACTTACTAAGTCCAATGCATTCCTCATATGAACAGGTTTAAACATAACATAAACATTCGTATTAAAACTAGTATAAGAAATGTCAATACTTTATCCATAAACCCTGAATGGTATAAAAATAACACATCCACAGTCAAACATATCACAAAACCATCAATAAAATATGTAATTTTGGTATCATAATAAATCAATTTCAAATAATCTTAAAATCCATCAAAGGATGTTGACATAGATGAAATCAAAACTATTTAAGAGAAATATCTATTTTTTTGAAATAATTTAAAAGTCACATTATTTTAAAATAAAAAATTTACTTTGAAAATATTATTATAAGATTTTAAGGGAAGCTTCGATGATTTTATAATGGCATAAAATAGCCGCACTCTCCATATAAGTTAAAAAAAGACATTCTTACCTTAATTCTATCGAAAAGGTTAAAAAAGACCTTGTTTGGAAAAAATAGAAAGATTCCTTTATAAAAATATTATAAAATGTCAAACAAGGGTATTAATGACTTTAACCCATAGTCTGTAAAATAGTAAGAATGATTTGAAATACATTTTAAAGAAACATGGATGTGACTGATAAAGAGGTCCCAGTAGATAATTACGTATAAACAACCTCGTATAATGAAGAGATTGTGAAATAAACCCTTACCTTGTACTTTTCCTTGGTGGAGGGTAGGTTAAACTACTGTATAATGGTGAAATAATTGTAATTAAATTATAAAATAATCATATACATTGATATGATATCACATATGATCTTTTAACATTGTTGTGTTAATAATATCTTAGCATTATTGTCGTTTCAAGTGTTAAGTTACTCATTTTCTTTTATATGTTTTGTTACATAAGCCATGTTTTTATGGATATGTTGTATCTTATTCATATTCATAATGATATAAAGTACTTAAAAAATATTTTTAATCATCAAATGAAAATTATTCTTGAATGGATATGATGGGTAATGAATCTCATCGAGTTCGTGGAGACGGTAGCCCATACATACGCATGAGTGACAATATCATTCTTTTGATATTAAAGTAGTATATAATTTAATGGTATATCATATATAAAGAATCATTATCATGTTATATTTATTATTTACATGAATTATATATCATTATTACACCTATCCAAATAATAATGTATTGAATAACAATTACACCATGACGTAGAGACGGTAAGTCGTACGTACGCACGTATGGAGACATGTTATTCAAAGGATGGATAGAATAATGAATTTGGTTGTACCATATTTATAATAAAATCATAGTATATATAAGATACTAGAGTTATTATTTTAGAATGGAAATAACAAAGAAAGAAGAAGTGGAAGAAGAAAGTAACTTGAAAGAGGGTGGTGAAAACATTACCTCTTCTTCTGGCTCTTCCTTTTGATTTGATCAAAAGGGCTCTTTAGGTTGGCTTTCTGATCAAACTAAGTCCTTTAGGTTGATGTGAGGAAGGTTGAGAGAATATTTGGGAAGGTTATGGTCGAGCCAAAAGGATTTTAAGATGTGATTTAGAGAGAAGGGGGAGTGCCCTTTTATAATAGAGTGAGGGGAACCTTAGAAAAAACTTAAAATATTATTTTATAATAAATTCATATTCGGTTTATAATGGATCCAAAGTTACTTATTTCGAAGATAAGTTGGGTATGGGTCTAAATAATTTCAACCAATAGATTTTAGACAGGTTTGGGTCACTATGTTAACCTTATCATTTATATTTAACTCTTAGTTAAATAGTTTGACATTTACCATGTCTCTTTGTATTTTTATTTTATATGGTTATAAAACTTACTATAAAAAGAAAAGAGAACCCCAAGTGGTTCATTATTAATATATATAACCTTATATAATTCATTTGGACGAACCTTAGATTTTTCGGAATATAATGTCAATTAATATTATAATATTTGTTTTAAATACTCCTTTATGTCAATTTTGACACTATTTGGTATTTTGTTTTTTCTAAATTCATAACAGCATTATTACTTAAAAAAAATTCATCTAAACAACCCTGATAAGTTATATTAACCCAGAAAATTAGTTTAATTTATAAAAATTATTAAATTACATTTATTTTTATATTTATAATATCAATTATTTTAATATTTCATTAATTAGGTAATTATTGCATCACCACTATGTCATAAATAAATTAAATTATTTAATGTATAAAAATTATATATAAAATACCATTATGTAGAAATATTTTTATATTTCTAATGAATATTTATAATCGAATTTATCTTATTTATAACCCTATATTAAAAATGTTTTAGTTATTTAGCTTTGATTTTAACTCTTTTAACTCTTCTTTGAATTGAATAATAATAAATGTCCTAATCTAATCCAAGTGGACCAAAAAAGTTCATATTTTATTCCTAAGGTTTTTTCTGGTCGAATTATACTTATCCAATAGAATTAGGACATATTTTAGTGTAATAATAATATAATTTTTACCCTTAATTACCCTATTTACATTTAACAGTGGTAAATAAAAGTAAAAAGTTATTATTCACCAAAAATTATTTTTATCTTATTGAACCACATTTTACTCCTTGATATTAACTGTGTCTCTCGGATTTTTGAAATTCCACTCACAGAAGCGGTAAAATTAAGTTTTATGTGAATTTTCAAATTCTCCTAGGATGTGGGTAAAAGACGGTGAAAAGTTAAATAAAATTTCTATATATCTAAAATTATTATAAACTGACTCCAATGAATTAAATTGAACTTATATAGGTATTATGTATCTATTTTTACCTAAAATAAATTTAAATAAAATAAATAATTATTTAAATAAAAATTTTGTTTTAAACTATAACTCAATATTTTTCACTATTCATCAAAAATTGAAAGTTTTCAGAAAAATACAAAAAATCTCCCCTACGCTAATTTCGATATTCTGAATCCAAAAATGAAGTCCATTTTGAAAAATAATATTTATAAAATTTCAAAAAGTGGGTATTACTTTTCATAATGGCTAGTTTGATTGGTTGTGGTGTGTTAGAACTCAAAGTTTCATACAACACATGCTAACTGTATTATTCAAAGAGAAGCGTACTGTGTAAGCTTGGGGTGTTACATACTCAATGAGGTATGGGTTTTACATTAAAATCTATATGAGGTGATATAGTTTTTCTTCTCATTCTTGGATGATAGGATGGTAGGGTTTAATAATCATTTTGATTAAACTTATCCTTGGTCAATATTCCATGTCAACTATATATTCTTATAGAGATGATTTGGTAATAGAAGATAATAAAGTGTGATAATCCCTTTATTTTTTTCAATCTTTAATGATATTCCATTCCATATTTATGGTTTGTAATGGTGAGCATAAGTTATAGTGGTTGAAAAATCAAATACATTAATACTTTTAACTCCCCCGGATGCCCTGGCATACTTTGAGATGCTACATACAGTTTTATATCAACTTTATACTATGTATATATTTTTTAATATAATTATTCTTATTTTTTCCTAAGGTATGACCTATGAATATTTTAGTTAGGTTGACTGAAACTTATTTTCATCCTTAAGAATTCTTGTGGTTGGGAATATTTATATCCTTCCTTGTCTTCCTTCTGGTTACTCTATTGTAACATTTATTTTGTGTGAATTTTTTTTCCTTACTTCCATTATGCATTTAATGATTCTAATTAAGTATGTTTATACTCACCCCTTCACGAGCGTTGTACCCACATGTGTTATGTCTTTGCAGATGATGCATGGTTCAGAGGTTGTTTGGGTGGACATGTAGTTGATATTTCTTATTTGGAGAAGATGTATATGGATACATGGAAAATAATGGTGGATCATACTGGTTAATTTTTGAAGTAGTTACTATTTTTACTATGATTGATTTAGGAGTACACACTACAAGGAGAAGCTTTCTATTGTACTGCATCTGCAGAATCCTACGATTTCATATGTAAAGTTTATATAGTATTTTCCTTTGTGGGAATTTTATTTTTTTGGATATATTGTGAATGTTTTGTGTATAAATTATACACACACACACACACACACACACTACAAGTGTTTATATTTGTGTCATTAATTAGAGATATGTGTGTGTTCAAAGTTTAAATAGGTTAAGACCTGCTATACTAAATGATATTTCTACATCCTAAAAGTCAATAGTCCCTAGCCTATTATAGTAAGTCATGGTGTGTCACATGTGGAAAACTTATAGCCCATATGGGGTCATTGTTTTCTGGTTCATGCCATTTCTTCATGCCAATGATGAGAAATTTTGACCTAATCCTTGAGATTGATTGGTTGGTTCAACATCAATCCCATATCAGCTACTATCAATGATGTGTATCATTTATGACGACTTTTGGTAAAAATATTATCTATATTGGAGAGTGGTATATGAAGATATTCCATTTTGGACATGAACTACTACACCCTGAGTTTTTATGAAATGTATTATGAATAATTTTACTTTCTTTTATAGATTATATTTCATGAAACAACTAGTTTTAATGAAAAAAAATATACCATTATTATTATTATTATTTAAACATGACTATTATAACATATCAGTTAAACTTGGTGTCATGAATTGGAATAAAAAAAATTAAAAAAATTATGTATAATTTATTTATTTAAATAATTCATATGGATAAAATGTATATAATTTTTAGTAAATTCTATATGTTTAAAAAATATTATTTTGAAAAAAAAATGTTTTTATTGTTTTTTAACAAATAATTAAATTAATTTTTGGTGTCAATATTCATGCCTCAAAAAATGGTCAATGAAGTAATGGCCAGTTCGAGAGAAAATGAGATAAAATAACCCAAAATACCTCTAAGGATTCCACTTCATAGAGACTATATCCTTTGTGAATTGCTGGAGCTCACAATACTCCATGTCCATATGGTTTCCTTCATGAATTCATGAAGAATTCATCGTAACCCTCTGTACAATGACAGTATGAGTTGTGGGGTACTTGACGATTTCATGAATGGTTGAAGGTGTCTTCACAAGTATGACAGAGACACACCCATTCATAAATCCCACTAATTATTTGTGAACTATATCCTATCTTTGAGAAACCCCTTGATTATAAATACCCCCTCATTCCAATATTTTTAGGATAGGTACAAAAAATTTTGGATTTTGAATTTCTCAAAATTCATGAACCTCTCAGGCCTCATGAACCAACATAAATTTAGATCACATAAGGTATTATAGCTTCATGAAACCCTCTTCCTTATGTTCATGGAAGCCTCCACCTAGGCGGGGATTCCATTCATGAAGACCTACACCCTTTGTGAAGATGAAGGCCCATTCTGGTACTTGGGGCTTTGCGAATCATTTAGCCTTCATGAAGAACTCCCCTCATGAATCAGGACTTCCCTCTGGGGAAGAGTGGCTCTGTTTCACAAAGCCTATTCCTTCACGAAGCTCCTGACCTCTGAGAAGCACTTCATCATTGTGAAGAACCTCTCTATAAGGTGCTAGGATTCATGAAAACATACTCTTGGGCCTCCCTATAGTGTCTCCCTTCATCTGAACTTTCTTCATGAAGGTCAATTTCCTAGGACCCCCACACCCATCCAGGACTAGTTCAACTGCACCTTGAGTCCCCATGTTACCTGTACCACAAATTCCTATGTCCTCCCACTCCACTCCAACTTTGAACTAAGCCTTAAACCTACCTGTTTCTTCTAAGTATAGGTACCCTAATCCTCATTTAATCTAAACATAGGGAACCTATCATTGACCTCATGATCAGACACTCCCCCCATCATTGTGTCATAGTAGTTCCAAATCCATGCCCTGCCCTAGGGAACATGTGAATTAGTCATGTAATCCCTACATATATGGATTGAGCCCACCCATGTCTGATCTACGTGATATAAAATTGCTTAGATCCTAATCCTAGTCATAAGATTTTAAACTACACAATAACATCCTCATAAAATGATATAAAACTGTAGCTTTACCATACACATTAAGTGCAGGATGCCCCATCTATGATTGACATCAAGTGACCCCACCTCCTAACTCATGTGACAAGAATGGTATGCCCCATGTATGATCATCATGGAATTCCACTCTCTCTCTCACTATAGCACACAAACCTTCCATACCACACATCTAACATGAGAAAGCCCCACCTCTTTCCTAAAAGCGCAATCCTATTACAAAGGGAATATTCCACGGGTATGGACCAACCACACCATCTCTTCTCCCAAAAGCTTATGGTAGCTCATTGTGTAATCCCCACAATATTTATACCAAGAGAAATAATTTTGTGAAGGGAAGCTTAAATGTATAAGAAAAAAACCATCCTTTGTCGATTCCCCTTTAATGACATGAGCATCCTTACCACATGAAGTTAAACTACATGGATTGGTCTTGTCACACAACATTAAAATATGATATCAAACTAAATGGGTTTATGATCCTGGTCTTCTAAATAGGATATGTAGGAAGCCTCCATGAGGTAAAATACCGAATGGTAGTAAACATAGGTTCTCTCTAAAAGAGATGTACCTCCTTCATCCATGTCAAGGGTTGTTATTATCAAATATTTAGGATTAACTCAAGGGAATCCTAGCCATTGGTAAATAGAGGTGATCCCTCATATGGATGCACCACCTTGATTCGAATCAAGAGGTGTTTTGATCAACTCTTTGGGTCTGCCTCATGGGGCACCCAACCAAAGAAAAAATTAGGTTCTCACTTATAGTGATGATCCTCATTGATCTACTTAATGAGGTATTCTAATTAACTCTTTCAATCTGTCTCAACGGGTTCCCAACCAATGGTGAACTTAGGTGCTCCCTCCTAGGGAAACACCTCCTTGATCCACCCAAAGGGGCATTTTGGTCACCCTTATGGATTCAATTCAAGGGGAATTCTTACTCACCTAACCTAGATTTTTCTCAAGGGGAGTTCTATTTCAATTTAGGTGCAACATATTCCCTCCTAGGGATGCACCTTCTAGAGCCATATCAAGGGGTTTTTTTTGATCCATCTATATAGGGTTCACCTCAAGGGGCATTCTCACCCATCATCCCATACCATATATGTCTCAAGGATAATTTTGGATCAATATCTGAGAGAAATATTCCTTTATAGGGACACATCTCTAGGATTTGTCTCAGGGGGTGTTCTGATCCACCCCTCTAGGGTTATATTCAATGTTTGTTATCACCAATCAACCCATAAAAGATCTATCTCAAGGGGAGTTCTAGTTCTATATAGGCAAGAAATATTTACTCCTTGGGGAAAACCTTCTTGACTCATATCAAGGGATTTCTAGATCGACCACGCAAGTCTTCCTCAACAGGGAAACCTAATCCATCCATCATATCCCCACAAGACATTAACCATGTGACCATCTCTATAAAATGTTAAATTAGTTCCATGATCCATCTCAAACCGATGTCCTAATCCATCTCCACAGGATGTAGAACTTGTGACATGAACAAAATACCTACCCTACACTTAATTGTGGGATTCTTGAGGTAAAAAACCTTGGAATACTTATTACCATAATGTCATTACCTTGTGATTGACATGATATGCCTTAGGCCTTACACCTTAAGATTCCACATATGTGATTCCCTCCCAAGAGTAAGAATACAGGTGATAGATACTTCTAGATTGTAGACATGCACAATGATGTCCAATGTGACTACTCTCCTAATAGATGGTTTATTTCTATTCCAGAAGAAAATAGTATATCAAGACAGAAGTAGTGTAATTAACCATCCTCCAAAATGACATGGAAATGAGAATGGGTTCCATGAGCATGAATTAAATCTTTGAGGGAGACCTAGATAAGATCACAAGTTCTAAAGAGGAATCCATAGAAGGAGAAACTGAAATTCCATATTCCAATTTTTATCAAGGAGCACACATCTCTGTTGAAAGTAATGAAATCCTCCCACCTTTGGAATATAATAATGTAGGGAAACAGAGTTGTGTTTCATGCACAGGCCCCAATGAAAGCATTAGAAGTAGAAATGGTGAACCTAATGTGAAACTCTTCTCCTCAACATATAGAACACCAGTGTAAGAGATATTAATTTATTTTCATGTCACCAGATCTAGTTATATAAATCTAGGTACAACCATGAAAATGGTTGCCTCAACATAGAATTTACTAGAGAGTATGATAGTTATCATTTAGGAATCCTTGGTCGATGAGATAGTCAGCACAGATCAATCCATGTATTTAGAAGATTAGACAATGTTGGGTAATTAGATATTTATTTCCTTGTACATGTACTGATGGATATATTCACCCACATTGAAGGACCACAACCACAAGAAATCATCCACTCAACACCCACTTGCACAGGGTAAGGAGAAATGTTAATGCGGAAATCCCACATGATACCACCTTCTCTAAGACTTTTGTTATGACATCGTCTATCGGGTGACCACACCCAATCTCACCCTCATAGATAATTTGATGGAGGGCGATCAAAACCCTCATAAATTGGTATGAGTATAATGGGGTCATTCTCACAAGGTTTATATCCTGAAAATACCTAGAGGCATCCACGCCTCACTAACACCGCCTCTTAAGGGTTTCGAAAGGAAAAAAACTCCCCATTCAAACAAAAAACCACTTCAGGAGTCTCTCTATGAAGTGATAATATGATTCTATCCCCTGTAATAAGGAGGTGGTGGATTCTTGAGTAACCCCACTATGACTATTATCCGATACCCACCAAGCAGGGATCCCACTAGGCCCCATCCACGCTAGTAATGATCAGTCCCATTGTTAGAAGAACAGGTGGAATTTACCCCTACTCCTCCAATCCGGGTCCAAACCACCAACCAAAAATGTTGGGTGTAGGTTTAAGAGAATTCCCAATCATGGGAATCATCTTCTATGGATCCATTGGGTCCTTCCACCATCCGCACATTATTCTAGATCCCTGCCACTAAAAAATAGGGATCCATTTTTCCCTGATTGATATTGAGACCCCATCCATGCCACATGTAGGATGGGTTGTCTCTGTGAATCATAATAACCACTGAAATGCATTTTGGGCCAACCTATAATGACTAGTTTTAGTGTGTAGGTATTCCCCACTCATTCACCAACTAGAATAGGGACCTTCCTTAGGCCATTCCAAGGTCAAGAAATGGTCCTCCCCTCTCCATCACTTACTTAAGTGTAGGTCATCCCTACACTTTTAGAAACCACAATGGATCCCTTCTCCATACTCTGGCTCTTCAACATAGTGGTCCTCCCCATGTCCATTTCATCCAATATGAGGATCTTCTTCACACTCAAACCAATAAATGTAGTATCCTTCCTCATGAAGAATAAGTACCCTAAACTAAAGATCCATCCTAGGGTAGACAGGTGAATAGTTACCATTGAAATCAAAGTCCTGTAAAATGAAAATTGGTTGTCGACCTCATCAATGTTTCTAATTCTGAGGACATATATGGATAAGTGATGGTGTTTCCACCAAGACTATCAGAGTCTAGGTAAGGATTATTCATGGTTATGCTCTCTATATTAAAATTTGAAATCCATAGGATTCCTAGATCACTATGAATATACATGTAGGTGGAAAAAATTTGTTTCTACCTTCTAGGGGCACATGGTGTAGCTATCTCTATCATGGTAAGTTTCCCTCTCTACCACTACCCATGATAATGGAGATCTTTTCTGGTATAGGATGACTCCCTCAGATGGTGATCCACCTGAAGAGTCATTGATGATCACCACTACCCCTACACATGAGGTAGTGGTAATAAATAATTCCAAAAAGGATGTGATGATGTGGTTTATACCGCCCCCAAGAAATGGCCAGCATGTAGTGAGTAGATGACTTGCGCAATGAATCCTCTTATAGAAAAGAAATCTCCAAACCAATCCATGTCAGTGCCACCATCAATCTCTCATCCTACACTGATCATAGACTGAGAAACCAAGAACTGGGACCTACCTCTAAGAAAGAGAGAATGTGGCATACTTTTACCACAGACCAGATTTATATGGTGTTCTAGCCAACTGGAATACCCAACTTTGACATCCTAGAGTCCCTCACTGAGGACCATGCCATGTGTTTGCACCATACCATTTTTTCTATGCTTCACTGTATCCATGGACATCAATTTATCTACCTAGGAATCCGAGGGCAACTCCATGACATCAATCAGTAGGGTTGAAGGGTCGGATTGGTAGCGATCCCAGTGGCTCAACATCCTGGATCTCCCAGATACCACCATACCCTCCAACAAAGATGAATCAAGAGCCTCATAGTGGGCCTCCAAACCAGGGAAGATGTTTCTCAGCATGTGTGGATCAGGGGATGGGGACAATATGATACTCAACACTTTAACCCTTTCTTGTGATAGTCTGACTTATAAAATGCCATCAATGAGGGTTACCCTCTAGGAATTGTTATGGAGATCATGGTTATTACTGAGTTATTCAGAAACAAGGACACCGAAAAATGCTTTTATGATGAAAATCATCCCCCATGGGAATCAAAACATCAAGTAAACCCTCATAAAGGTGTTCTCACCCACCAGCGAAGAAATTTATTCATCCTTTTAGGTCCCTCAGAGACATTTCCTATCATTCTAGACATATATAAGGGTAATAAGTATGTTAGACCATCTAAACCACCAGAGTTTATATTAATGATAGAGAAAGATCCTTATATGTTCTTATTACTCTAGAAGTTTATAGAGGAAAAGAATCTACTAACTGTTTTCATGGCTAGTCAAAGTCTGGATTAATATTAAGCCCGATAGGATTCCATTTCTCCTCCAGTAGGGAAGCACCATGTCCTCATTGGCCATTTTCACCCATTTGAGCATAATGAACATGAAAATACAAACATATAATAAGGAGTTTATAGAAACTGACTAGAATATGAGTCAGTGAAACCTCTAGAGATTCATGATTACACTCCTCATTATCCAGGTCGCACCACTCAATGATCCATTGATCCCACTTAATGAGTTGATTATCAAGTAAATTCATTGGTGGTAATAAATTCATTTCAAGATAGGGACATACACCAGGATTATTTGATATCCACTATCACCACTCACCTTGAGTCTTAGAAGACATGATTGTTGTTGATCCCACCTGATAGGAAGCCATATCCAGCTTGGGTTGATGATATGCGACCACTGCTAGATTTTAAGAACCCCAACATCACCCTTTTCAACTATATAGAAACCCTACTGCAACATTTTTCACAATTCATATCAATGTGTGGACCCATTTTTCAAACCCCAAAGTAGTAATAGGCTTAAAAGATCTAGTATTTCATCCAAAAATTAGAAGGACCTATGTTCATATTATATAAACAGTTTTACATAGGTTCCATCACTAGTTGGGAAGACGTTCATAAGCAATTCCTCTACCAGTTCAGCTCTGCCACTCACAAGAAAAGAAATTTTTACCTCTTCATGTGAAATAAAAAGAAAGATGAGTGAGTTTTAGATTTTTTATCCATGTGTAAAGGACTCTCATACTCAATTGATATACCACTAGACCATGAATAGTCTCTAATAATGTGCATGGTGAATGTCAAGATTGATATTGTCCCTATACTCATCGCTGATAATTTCCTAGATGGGTTCTAGGATTTTTGTGATAAGTCCCAATTCCTAGAGGAATACTTGTAGTAGGATAAGAAAAAAATCCAATAAACTCATCCATATCCTATAAGAATAGTTACTAAAGAATAGACTGCAACCACTGTACAGTTAGATGTCCTTGACCCGCTAGAGTTTTTGGACCTTCTACCTGAAGAACCTCACCATGTGTAGTAGAACCCCTAGAATCCACCCCGTGTAGTATAGAACTTACATAGACCTCTTCTCCAAGTGTACAACTTCCTAGATGGAAGAATGTGGCTCCAACCCATCACCAGACAACATCCTCTCATCTAGGATAGTCTCATAGGATTCTCTTTTTAAATATAAGGTACCAGACCTACTATTTTAGGGATGAAAAGTCCACTAGTTATTTATTTAGTGCTTTGAAGTATGGATTTGTGAATCTTAAATAGTGAAAGAGGCCCTAGGAGGTCATGCACTATGATCTCCCTAACCATTATCCTTTCCATAAGATCCTAATACATACCATCAATGAATAATATGTGTTCATGTATTAGATCTAAGACAATAT
Organism: Viscum album; assembly: GCA_963277665.1. NCBI lineage: Eukaryota > Viridiplantae > Streptophyta > Magnoliopsida > Santalales > Viscaceae > Viscum > Viscum album. Next base: position 1,999,183,323 of record OY728150.1, on the reverse strand, counting down.
GGATAATAGTTTAGTCAATTTAAGAAATGTACCGACATAGGTGGAACATATTTAAACCAATCCGGATAGCAAAAATAAGGGTTTAGGTGAATGGAAGATAGTTTCTAGCCATGATACCTAGTAATATAATGGATCATTGGCCCAAAGAGTATTTTCTCATGCCGATGGAGTCATCTATGCCCACCTAGGTAGGATAGATCCTTATATGGTTGTCTTTCCTTCCCTGAGTACTACGTCAACATTAACGTCACATCCTCTATGTATTATAAGAGTAATAACTAACATTATAATGAAAATCAAGGTCCCCCAATAGTGCTAAATCCATCTGACACTCTAGATGATTTTATGACTACAGAGTTGAGATATATTCCAATGTACGACCCAGAACCGGATGATTTCACCAAAGTTGAGAAGGAGTATGCCTCCATGAATGTCATCAAGTTGGTTGACTGATTCACAATTCCAAAATGAAAAGGAAGATAAGGAAAACCCCTTGGGTGCCTCTCATTGAAACTGTCTAAGGAGAGGTCGAGGACATGCGAGCTACCTAATTGATCAAGCCAATGCCTCAAACTAAGATGTGTATGATATCGAGACTACGTCATAGGTTCTTCAAAGATCACAATAGACAAAATAATTCCATCCCGCTCCATTAAACATGCCACTATAGCTGAACATCTTGAATGACAAGGTAGATTAGCCACGATCACACTATGGCGGCTGCATCAAGATAAAGCTAGGACTCATCCAGCTGATGACCAGATGAAAGTGGTTTTGGGTGAGTTAGATGGTTAGCAGTAACATAATTCCAGTACTATCTAGGACCCCACAACACAACCAACAATAACTTCCATTCCTACCACCAATTAGTAACCCCATATAAGTAGAAACATGACATTTTATTGGAAGAATGATGTGTTGAATCACCTATCATGTGTACCTGTGAACCTGTTGGTTTTCATGGATCTTTAGTTATCATTAGAAATGAACGAGTCCCTTGAATAAGCCTTGAGAAGATCCCTCCTTTTCAAAGTAGTTGTAGCTATTGTAGAAACCAACTATGCGGAGGAGGCTACGCAAGAGTAATTCCATGTTTTTGTCTCATTATCTAAAAATGAAGAGGGTTCCCTCATGTAGGGGAACATACGCCTATTGTACATATCATGCCAGTTCAATGAAATTTTGATTTGTTTCTAGTTGGTGTACATAGATTTCAGGAAAAACCTCACCCCAAATCATATTCTCTATAAGTTAGGGATGACCAAAGAAGATATGACTCCTTATGGCCAAAGATTCAGGGTTATGATAGAACCAAAAAGAGCATATATGGAAGGATTCAGTTTAAGACATAGTTTTTTGGATTGACTGAAAACATTGAATTCATTGTAGTCTCATAAGATAACACTTATAACATGCTACTAGGTAGGCCCTACCATTTTATGCATGATGTAGTTACCTCCTTGTATCACCAATTCCTCATATACTCCCTCAATGGTTGAGTATGGGATCTCTAGGGTGATCTGCCTCCCTTAGAATCCTATGAATACCACTATTTGGATGTTGGAAATTACATGAGGGAGGGGAAGTATGTTCAAACCATTGAGGTAGAGTGCACAACTATCGCAGCTAGTCCATTGGAAAACATAGATCACTACCACAAAACTGGGCAAGGCATGCACCTGCCTTTATCAGCGCTAACGGAAAAGCGCTGATAAAGGGCCGGACCTTTATCAGTGCTAACAAAAGCGCTGATAAAGGCCTTCCACTGTATCAGTGCTTTTCTAGCGCTGATAAAGGCTGTATTTATCAGCACTTTTCATTTTAGCGTTGATAAATACACCCTTTATCAGCGCTTTTTACTAGTGCTGATAAAGGGTCCCGCGGATTTATTAAAAACCCGCGGGTCCTCTTCCTCCTCCCCACACACAATCAAGCTCTCGCGGAATCCCTCGTCTGCGCCGCTGCCGCCACTGCCGCTGCCTCCTTCTCCTCCGCCGCGGCCGCCGCCTCCTCCTCAGCTTCTGATCCTCCTCCTCCTCCTCCGGTGCCTCCGCCGCCTCCGCCCTGCCTCAGCCCTGCCTCCGCGCCGCTGCCGCCGGTGCCTCCTCCTCCACCGCGGCCTCCTCCTCCTCCGCCGGTGCCTCCTCCTCCACCGCGGCCTCCTCCTCCACCGCGGCCTCCTCCTCCTCCGCCGGTGCCTCCGCGGCCTCCTCCTCCTCTACAGCCTCATCCTCCTCCATTGTGCGGTATGCTATGCCTGTAATTTGCTTTGTTTTTTGTTTTTGTTCTATATTTCAACTATCATGATTTGTGTGAATCAATTTTATTTGAAGTGGGGGGTGCAGGTGCTGCGGGTGTAGTGGGAGGGGGGGGGGGGTGTTTAGGTGTGGGTGTTTAGGTGGGGGAGATGTTTAGTGGGTGAACATGTAGGTGGGGCGTATAATGGGGGGTCCAAATACCGTATCTTCCTCATCCTAAAAGGTGCGATCTTTTTCAATACCATTTTATTTCACTGTCCATAAAACATAGCATTCGCCCGTTTTCTCTTTTCCCATCCAACACTATCATATCTAGTACCATTACCTATAAAATAACACATTATGCATGAGTTCTTAAAAATATAATAAGCGAGTAGTAAAACTCCGCCTCCTCCTCCTCTGCTCCTGCTCCTCATCCTCCTCCTCCACCAGCCTCATCCTCCTCCTCCTCCGCTGCCTCCGCCGATGCCTCCTCCTCCTCCGCCGGTGCCGCCGGTGCCTCTGCAGCCTCCCCCTCCTCCGCCGGTGCCTCCTCGGCCTCCTCCTCCTTCGCCGTCACGCCGTGGTCAAGCCGCGGTCACACCGTGGTCATGCCGCGGTCACGCCGCGGTCACACTGCAGTCACGCTGCGGTCACGCCGTGGTCACGCCGCGGTCACGCTGCGGTCACGCCGGTGCTTCCGCGGCCGCCGCCTCCTCCTCTGCCGCGGCCGCCGCCTCCTCCTCTGCTCCTGATCCTCCTCCTCCTCCTCCTCCACCGACCTCATCCTCCTCCTCCTCCGCTGCCTCCGCTGCCTCCGCTGCCTCCGCTGCCTCCGCTGCCTCCGCCCTGCCTCCTCCCTGCCTCTGTGTTGCTGCCGGTGCCTCCTCCTCCACCGCGGCCTCCTCCTCCTCCACCGTGGCCTCCTCCTCCTCCTCCTCCTCCGCTGCCTCCTCCTCCTCCTCCGCCGCGGCCGCCGCCTCCTCCTATGCTACTGCTCCTCCTCCCCTCCACCGGCCTCATCCTCCTCCTCCTCCGCTGCCTTCGCTGCCTCCGCCCTGCCTCCGCGCTGCCGCCGGTGCGTCCGGTGCCTCCTCCTCCACCGCGGCCTCCTCCTCCTCCACCGATGCCTCCTCCTCCTCCGCCGGTGCCGCCAGTGCCTCCACGTCTCCTCCTCCTCTGCGCGCTGCGGTCACGCTGCGGTCACACTGCGGTCACACCGCGGTCACGCCGCGGTCACGCCGTGGTAACGCCGGTGCCTCCGCGGCCGCCGCCTCCTTCTATTACGCCACGGTCGCCGCCTCCTCCTATTACGCCACGACCGCCTCCTCCTCCTCTGCTCATGCTCCTCCTCCTCCTCCTCCACCGGCCTCATCCTCCTCCTCCTCCGCTGCCTCCGCTGCCTCCGCCCTGCCTCCTCCATGCCTCTACGCTGCCGCCGGTGCCTCCTCCTCCACTGCGGCCTCCTCCTCCTCCGTCGATGCCTCCTCCTCCTCCGCCGGTGTCGCCGGTGCCTCCGCGGCCGCCTCCTCCTCGGCGGTCATGCTGCGGTCATGCCGCGGTCACGCCGCAGTCACGTCGCGGTCACGCCGCGGTCACGCCGCAGTCACGCCGCGGTCACGCCGGTGCCTCTGCGGCCTCCTCCTCCTCCTCTGCTTCTGCTCCTCCTCCCCTCCACCGGCCTCATCCTCCTCCTCCTCCGCTGCCTACGCTGCCTCCACCCTGCCTCCGCCCTGCCTCCGCGCTGCCGCCGGTGCCTCCGGTGCCTCCTCCTCCACCGCGACCTCCTCCTCCTCTGCCGATGCCTCCTCCTCCTCCGCCGGTGCCGCCAGTGCCTCCACGTCTCCTCCTCCTCCGCGCACTGCGGTCACGCTGCTGTCACGCCGCAGTCACACCGCGGTCACGCCGTGGTCACGCCGCGGTAACGTCGCGGTCACGCCGCGGTCACGCCGGTGCCTCCGCGGCCGCTGCCTCCTCCTAATACGCCGCGACCGCCTCCTCCTCCTCCTCCTCCACCGGCCTCATCCTCCTCCTCCTCCGCTGCCTCCGCTGCCTCCGCTGCCTCCGCCCTGCCTCCGCCCTGCCTCTACGCTGCCGCCGGTGCCTCCTCCTCCACCGCGGCCTCCTCCTCCTCCGTCGATGCCTCCTCCTCCTCCACCGGTGCCACTGGTGCCTCCGCGGCCTCCTCCTCCTCTGTGGTCACGCCGCGGTCACGCCGCGGTCACGCCGCAGTCACGCCGCGGTCACGCCGCGGTCACGCCGGTGCCTCTACGGCCGCCTCCTCCTCCTCTGGTCCTGCTCCTCCTCCCCTCCACCGGCCTCATCATCCTCCTCCTCCGCTGCCTTCACTTCCTTCGCCCTGCCTCCACCCTGCCTCTGCATGAAGCTGGTGCCTCCGGTGCCTCCTCCTCCACCGCGGCCTCCTCCTCCTCCGCCGATGCCTCCTCCTCCTCCGCCGGTGCCGCCAGTGCCTCCACGTCTCCTCCTCCTCCGCGCGCTGCGGTCACGCCGCGGTCACGCCGCGGTCACGCCGCGGTCACGCCACAGTCACACCGCGGTCACGCCGCGGTCACACCACGGTCACGCTGCGGTCACACCGCGGTCACGCCGCGGTCACACCGCGGTCACGCCGCGGTCACGCCGCGGCCACGCCGGTGCCTCCTCCTCCACCGCGGCCTCCTCCTCCACCACCGTGGCCTCCTCCTCCTCCTTCGCTGCCTCCGCTGCCTCCTCCTCCGCCGCGGCCGCCGCCTCCTCCTCTGCTCCTGCTCCTCCTCCCCTCCACCGGCCTCATCCTCCTCCTCCTCTGCTGCCTCCGACTCCTCCTCCTCCTCTACTCCTCCTCCTCCTCCTCCTTCTCCTCCACCGCAGCCTCGTCCTCCTCCTCCTCCACCGGCGCTTCCTCCTCCTCCTCCTAGTCCGCTGCCTCATCCTCCTCCTCCACCGGCGCCTCCTCCTCCTCCTCCTCTGCCTACTCTGCTGCCTCCTCCTCCACCGCGGTTTGAGAGGTGAATCAAGTGATTTCACCATATTCCTTACCATTTTATTCTTTATATTTAGATTCTATTGATTTTTGATTTATCTAGATTAGGTTTTATGGGTGATTCAACTGGCGCACGGTGGTATCATATTGATGTGAGGCTTGGGGATTGTAGTGGTTCCCAATATATTTTTTATTTTGGTATTTATTTATTCCTTTATTTCCTTGAAGTATCTTGTTTTTTATCTAAATTATACTCATATTCCTTCCCCTTTAACCTATATACTTATCATATGGATTTTAAATAGGACGAATATAAATAAAGAATGGATGAATGCCAATCGGTTGACAAAAGAGTATGAAGAAGGCGTGAAAGAATTTATCAAGTTTGCAATAGATCATGCATGTGACTCTTCTCAAATCCTTTGTCCGTGTTTACGCTGTTGTTATTCAAAACAAATTAGTCTAGATGAGTTGGAAGAACACTTGATCTGTCACGAAATAGATCAAAGTTATACATGTTGGAATAAACACGGGGAAACAACGAATGTAGGTAGTGACTGGGGTGACACTGCGTTTTATGGATCATCTGATATGATTACAAACATGAACAATGAAGATGACCGTATGGAGGATGTGATTACAGATGTGAATGATGATGAAGATCGTATTGAGAAAATGACAAGGACCTTCGAAGATGAACTTCGTGATTGACCAAAATTGTTTGAGAGGTTAAAAAGTTGTGCAAAGACGCCATTGTATGCTAGTTGCACTAAATATACAGCATTTTCAGCCGTACTGAAGCTGTATAATTTGAAAGCAGATAACGGGTGGAGTGACGACAGTTTTACGAAACTACTTGCCCTCTTGAATGACATGCTCCCAGAAGACAATGAGCTCCCGAGCCGAACATACGATGCCAAACGAATGCTACGCTCTATGGGTATGATCTCTGAAAGAATACACGCCTGCCAAAATGACTGTATACTATTTCGAAAGGACCACAAATCACTTAAAGAATGCCCAAAGTGTGGTGCTTCTAGATACAAGAAAGATGAATCCAGTCCTACTAAATTTGTATGGTACTTTCCAATCATTCCAAGGTTTAGAAGCCTATATGGAAGTGAGGAGACTGCAGAACAATTAACATGGCATGCAGATACAAGAATTAAATATGGGATACTACGTCACCCGACAGACTCTCCTCAGTGGAAGAGAATCGATCATGAGTATCCTGAATTTGGAAACAAGTCGAGAAACCTTCGTCTTGCGTTATCTACAGATGGATTGAATCCTTTTGGTTTTCAAAGCAGCAGTCACAGTACATGGCCGGTTATGTTGATAAATTATAACTTACCACCGTGGTTATGCATGAAATAAAAATACATCATGTTATCTATGCTTATATCAGGACCAAAACAACCGGGTAATGATATTGATGTTTATTTAGCTCCATTGATCGAAGATTTGAAATTATTGTGGGATTTATGTGTTACATTGTATGATGCATACAGAAAGGAAGATTTCACTTTGAGAGTCATGTTGTATGGGACGATAAATGACTTCCTAGCGTATGGAAATTTGTCAGGATATAGCATTAAAGGAACTCAAGGCTGTCCCGTTTGCGAAGAAGGTACACAATCAATTAGGTTGAAACATTTATTGAAAACCGTGTTTTTAGGACATCGCAGATTTCTACCGCGACGAAATAAGTACCGTTCTTGGAAGACATCATTAGATGGAAGTTCAGAAGAACGTACAACACCGTCTCCACTAACAGGCGATCAATTGTTTGAGAAAGTTAAAAATTTGGACACTACTTTTGGTAAACCGGCTTCGAAAAACCTTACGAAAATCGGTTGGAAAAAGAGATCAATTTTTTTGAATTACAATACTGGAATTGTCTGTATGTAAGACATTTTATTGATGTTATGCATGTAGAAAAAAATGTATTTGACAGTGTTATCGGCATGTTGCTAAATACATCTGGCAAAAAAAATATGGAATTAAGTCTAGGTTGGACATGGTTGAGATGGGAATACAAGAAGAGTTGACACTAGTAAAGGGTGAAAAACGAACATTTCTTCCTCCTGCTTCTTACACTCTTTCCAGGAAGGAGAGATATCAGTTTTGCAACTTTTTGAATGACGTAAATGTTCCAGAGGGGTATTTGTCAAATATCAGTAACCTTGTGTCAATGAGCGACTTGAAGTTAAAAGGTCTGAAATCACATGACTGTCATGTTTTGATGAAAAATCTCATTCCAATTGCTTTACATTGAATTTTTCCCAAGAATGTCCGCCATACATTAACGAAACTGTGTTTCTTCTTCAAAGCTATATGCAGCAAAGTTATAGACCCGGCGAAATTGCCAGCTATGGAAAAAGAAATTGCCGTCATATTATGTGAATTAGAAATGTTCTTTCCGCCTTCATTTTTTGATATGATGGTTCATTTGATGGTCCACTTGGTGAGAGAGATTCGACTATGTGGTCCTGTACATTACAGATGGATGTACCCCATTGAATGGTATATGAAGATTTTGAAAGGGTATGTCAAAAATCGAAGTCGGCCAGAGGGCTGTATTGCAGAGCGATATATTGTTGAGGAAGCCGTTGAATTCTGTACTGAATACTTGTCTGGTGTGGAGAGCATTGGCTTAAAGAAATCTCGTCACACTGGGCGGTTAGAGGGTGAAGGAATTTCTGGAAGAAAGGTTGTCACAATCAATATTACAGATCGGGAGCAGGCCCACCTTTATGTTTTGCATAACAGTTTAGACGTTGACCCATATGTTAAAATCCACAAAGAAATTCTTAGGCAATTGAATCCATCAAGGGCTGAAAAATGGATATCAAATACACATAATCGACAGTTTATAGGATGGTTTCGAGATCATATTTTTAAGAAGTCAGATGAAAATCCAAAGTCTATTTCGGAACGACTTCGATGGCTAGCCGGAGGACCAAGTGTGTATGCATTATCTTACAATGCTTATGTAGTTAATGGTTATACATTTTATACTAATGAAAATGATGAAGACAGTACCATGCAGAATAGTGGGGTTACACTTGTGGCTGAAGCGATGCATGTTTCCAGTGCTAAGGACAGAAATCCAATTTATGCAAATATGTCACACTTTGGCATCATCAAACAAATATGGGAGTTGGATTATACGGAATTTCAAGTTCCGATATTTCAATGCAAGTGGGTTGATAACAGGAGTGCTGTTAAAATAGATGATTTGGGATTTGTGAAAGTTGATTTCATTAAGGAAGGGGAGAAAGGCGAACCATTTATAATGGCATCACAGGAAGTGCAAGTATTTTATGTTCCTGATCTCACAAACCGAAACTAGTCAATTGTTCTGTTATCGACCAAAACAGCTGAAGGGTCAGATGAAAATTCAACGGAAGATAATCCTTTCATTGGGATTTCGCAATCATTTCGCAGTGGTCTCAATGTAGACGACGTTTTGTATGTCAGAGGCGACCACAATGAAGGGATATGGATAGTTGATAGAGGGGTCAAATCCCTTCAGCCTTTAAAAAAAAGGGAGTTCAATAATCAGGTTATTGATTTTTATTGTAATATAGATTGTGTTACATTATGTTATTATCTGTTCGCTGCTGCTTTTATGTGATATAACGTAAATTTTAAACCAGTTCTGTAGATAATGACTTCTTCACCTGCTGATTCACCCAATCCCGAGACACAACACGTCTCTCAACCTGTTGCAGCTGGTCCCATTGCTGAGAGACAACAGGTCTCTCAACCTGTTGCAGCTGGTCCCACTGCTGACGTACAACAAGTCTCTCAACCTGTTGCAGCTGGTCCCACTGCTGAGAGACAACAGGTCTCTCAACCTGTTGTAGCTGGTCCCACTGCTGACGTACAACAGGTCTCTCAACCTGTTGCAGCTGGTGTCAATGCCGAAGCTAGTGTTTCGGAGAAACATAATGATGATGCAGAAACTGAGGAAATGGTAGGCAATGAAACCCCAGCGACACAAAAAAAAACAAGTGCGCCGTAGTTTGACAGTTTTAGCAAAAATCCTTAAGGCAAAAGCAAAAGGCATCAAATTTGAGGTGGGATGGAATAAGCTAGGCCAGCATGTAAACCCCAACAAAGCCATGTTTAGTAGCTACATTGGAATCGTCACTCGACAACGCGTGTCGATTGACGTAGAGTCGTGGCACCATGTTGTCAGTGGGTTGAAAACATTAATGTGGGAAGAGATTACGGTAACATTACGATATCATCTATTTAATTTATTAAAATAAAATAAAATATTGAAATATTGGCTAACTCTTCATCATCTCTTGCAGAGTGCATTTATAGTAGATGTTTCGCACAAAGAATATGTTTTCAGACTGGTAGGAAGGATTCATAGAGGCTTTCGCACCATTTTAACGAAAAATCATCTGAAAGATGCTGAAGGGAAAATCAAGCCGCACCCGCCTCCTCTTTATGCACACTTGATATCCCAAGGAACGTGGGATGCGTTTTGCAACCGTCGTGCGGAAAAGAATTTTCAGGTACATTGTGTTTGGTTACACGTTGTGTAACGTTTCTTGTATTCATCACATTGATTGATAGGTTTTTATTTATGAAACAGCAACTGAGTGCTGGAAATAAAGAACGGGCAGCAAAACCAGCGTACCCCTACCGTAAAGCAAGGTTGGGGTACACTTCAATTGAAAAACAATTGGTATGTATTTTAAAAGTACTGTAATAATAGGATTACCTCACACTCTTACAATGAAAAGTTATAGGTGGTAAAAAAATCTCCTATCCCTGTAAGGAACATAGATGTCCACCCTATGGTTACCATCTTGCAACATGATCGCCTATTCCACAGGGTAGGGTTGATCTGGAAAATGACCCACCACTATTGCATTGAAATCTAGAATAGACCTCACGGACGATGTCCATATGGAATTGGTTTTGAAATCCTCTATCACAATGATATCCAAAAAAAGAATCCCCTAATTTATGGTTATGTATATGCTTAAGTAAGATGTAATTCCCCTTGGGAAAACCATCCAGGTAGAATATACTTCTCCTACTGATTTTAATACATCAAATGATGAAGAGGATTTGGGATATGCTTCTCCCAAATAAGATTATGGTGTCTCCACCACTATTGATGAGTTGATTTAGGTGAACCTTGGTACCAAGGAAGATCCAAGGACAATAATGATCAATGAAATTATACACGTAGAGGAGTATAAACAATATGTTTCTTTCCTAAAGTTACACAATGATGTCTTTTCCTACAATTATGATGAGTTTCCAAGACTAGAACCTCTGGTCTCTATCCATCACCGTGGTCTCCCAAGGATTCACCATAGATTTGACCAAACTTCTAGGAAAATGAATCCCTCCCAGGGATCTATAGATGAGGCCTAAATTGACAATCTTCTCAAAGAAAACTTCTTTAGGGGAGTCTAGTACCACAATTGGCTTCCCAACATCATTCTAGTTTAATAATAGGAAAATCAGTTTTTGTATCAACTTCCTAAATCTCAACGACTATTACCCAAAGGATGATTTCCCCTATCTGGTAATAGAGCTATTAAATGATGTTACAACCGTGTTCTTGTCTGTATCCTTTATAGATGGATACTATAAGTACAATCAGATACAGATGTACCCTAAATATCAGGATTCTACCACGTTCAGGGAACAAAAAGGGACCTTTTTCTCCAGGGTGATAGAATTCAGAATGAAGAATGTAGGAGCCACTTATCATTGGTGCAAAATCTCAAGTAAATAAAGAAATAATAAATTTTCTTTTTAATTAATATTTTGTTAATTCAATATTAATTTAACTTTAAATGGGTTTCTATGTTTGATGGAGTACCCGATACGCAAAAACGGGTTTCTTTGAAATCTTACGTTGTACAATAATAATATAATATTATTATTTTAAATGGTAGTTAACACCTAACCATTGTATTGGTGGGAATGAAGAGAACTAACTACAGTACAATTATACCTATTTGTTAAATGTTTTTACATTCATACAATAAATTTTAGAGTCTTAAAATGAGAATGAATCCAATTTTAATCACAAATACTCTAATATTCATTAAAAGATCGATTTACCACCTTTTGATAAAGAACCATTTTTAAATATATTTTTTGTCACATTTATATGTTCTATTTGACAAAATAAAATTATTCTTTAGAATAAGGACATCAAAATTTACTTTGGGTAAAGTTTTGGTATATTTTTGATAAAATTCATTTTTTGATGAATAGTGAAAAATATTGTATTTTAATTCAAAACTTCATTTTAATATAATATATTTATATAGTTATATTATATTTTTAATTGGTGTTAAAGTGTAATTAGATTATATTTTTACCATTTAATACAATTTTGGTCATTGTAATTAATTTCACTTTGAAATTGGACATAAATAAATGTCAATCTTTTGATAATTAATATTTCTTAAAAACACGCCTATTGTTTTGACAACGAGAGTTAATTTTAAATTAATTAATCCAAATTCTATTTTTTTAATTTGGTAAAATAGAAATCATTTTTGAATTCTGAATATCAAATATAGCTTACACTAAATTTTTGGTATTTTTCTGAAAATCATCAATTTTTATGAATAGTGAAAACACTCAGTAGTAGTTAAAAAGATGACTTTTTCATTTAAATAAAATTTTATCACTTATATGAATTGAATCTCAAAAATCCAAAATATATGATTGTTATTATTATGTAAAATGTGGTTCAATAAGATGAAAATAGTTTTTTGGTGAATAGTAACTTTTGACATTTATTTACCGCGGTTAAAGGTAAATAGTGTATTTCAAGGTAAAAATAATTTCATAATAACAAAAAATTACCATAACACTTTTCCTCACCTTATTTTATGAGTCATGTAAGACCATGGGAATCCTTGAGTCGATTTTGGGGCCCCATAGAGCCACTTGGGAGTGATAATGACATTATAGATTAATTAATTTAAAGTAAAGACAAAAATGACATAAACAAATATCTTTTAGTAAATTAATTTTTACATAGGGTTATATAAGTTATCTCATAGACTATAAATATTATTTGTAAAGCTAAAACTATTTCCTACTTTGTGGTATTTTTATTATAATTTTTAAACATTAAATAAATTAAAATATTTATGACACAATAATAATATAGTGTTTACCTCATTAATACATGATTTAAATAAATATGATTATAAAGATTTAAATAATATCCAAAACGTGTTCAATTCTTATTAAATGATTTTATTTTGACCATGAGTAATCTTATCTTAAACTTTAATGATTTTTGGATCTTTTTAAATCAAATATAAGTTTATAATAAAATAATTGTTTCAAACATTCCTAAAGAGCCCCTCCACCCTTATAAAAGGACACCAATTCTAACCAATTCCTCACACCTCTCAACCCCCTTCGGTTTTCCAACCCCTAACCAAATAATCTCTCAATATCTCTCTATTCCACGTAGAAGACTTACCTTAAGCATTAATAAATTCAAGAAGTCTTTTTGGTTCAAACCAAAGGGAGTTACCAGAATTAAATGTAACAGTTTCTCTTAAATTCTTTTGTTTTATTTTGTTTTATTTTACTTCTCCAACCACATAAAGTCTTTTTATTCCTTTAATTTATAACAAAACCAGTATCCTAAATATAATAGGTTGTTTTTATGAGAGGTATTCAAACTAAACTTACACACACCTCCATCTAATGGGTAATGAACATACTATTTCTGTAAATGGCAAACTAACGCCTCACGAAACGAGGATTGTTCAATTATCTCCTACCACCTTTCATGGTGGACATTATGATGGAACTATATTTATATATTAAATATATTATGTTTATGTTTTCTTTATGCTTTTTTATTTTCAATTTATAGCATACCTTTATGGTTTCCATTGTGGGTAAACGTGATAATTTTATTTGAGGAAGTGCGGACTACCGCCCCCTCAAAGTGATATGACTCATTAATTCCATATGTGGGACGTATAAAGGATGGATTTTATGATATTATATATGATATTATACTAGAATTATAATATACATATGTATCATTATGTTTTAATTCCATTAAAATAATAAATATAAATTAAAGTAGCGTTCATGCGTACGTAAGGCTTACCGTCTCCATTAACAGTGCATTTCATTTCTTATCTCTAAATTTTATGTAATATTATAAATACATAAATATATTGGATATATATGATATATATGATATCTACATCATGAATATCATTCTGGATATAATGAATATTTGACCACATGAACAGATTGTAATTATAAGAAGTTTATTTTTGACTCAAGTAACCAAAATCGACAAAATGACCATTATTAAATTAAATGATTACATAATGTTTATAAAATTGTAATAAGTGATATAAAAGGAATAATAAACAAGAAAAAAACATCTTAATCAAGTAGAAATTAACTTTAGTTTATTATTCAGGAGATTAAAGAACGAACGGGTAAAATCAGACACGAGGTAAGGGACTTCGTCTCAATCTCCTTTCATTGAGGCATGTTTTGTTTTAATACACGACTTTCTTTTATAAACTGTATAAACACCTTTGAATTTTTATTTCATTTAAATGGAATATTTTTCTATGAAGCGTTTTACTAAAAGACAAAAAATAATGTTACTTTTAACGTAAGCGGTGACAATGACCTTTCCGCCGCTACGAGTATTATTTGATCTTTGGCTTCCTTAACAAGACATAATGTTTTTAAAAGTAAAATAAATAACATATAATATTTTATATATTTTGTTATTGAAAATGATTTTGATAATGGATTTGTTATGTCAATATATTTAAGTGATATATTGTGATTGAAATGTGTAAATGTTTTCCTTCCTTTATATTTTTTGTATGTGTTATGATTTTATAATGGTACTGAGACATTTGACGAGTGGTTACATGATAAACCAAATAACGGGTGGTTCCATGATAAACTAGGATAGGTGGATACATTATAACCTCCAATGCATTGGGTAAGGAAGTTGGCCGTATGACTATTTCATTTAGTGATATGTGTGGAAGTCGATTGTATGGTTATTCCATTTAAGTATTTTTATGTCCCAAGTGACCTTTATATGTTATGTGTTATTTATATGGGTTTTATGGTAATATATTGGTTACAAAATGGTAAGAAATGATCTTTTATTTAGTGAAGAGTATTTACTACTTTATAAATTTTAAAAGTTTTACTTATGATAATGTATTCATGGTTTACTTGTTGTTTTGAAAAACTAACAGTTTTTTTTCTCTGTGTATCCCTTACTGAGCTTTTTATGCTCATCCCAAGTTTTTGAAATGTTTTTCACAGGACATAAAGTGGAATAGGGTCAAGGATGAGATCAAGGAAAAGTCATGCTGTCTAAAACATGAAACTAGACATGACTCTTTTTTTAAGAATTTTTATTTTGAGAAAAAAATGGAAACTTGGTAGATGTATGTAATATTCAAGTTGTTATGTATATGTTATGACCTAATTCTCTAAATATCTAAACCTAAAAATATCCTCAATCTGAATTATTAACTTAATTCAAGAATATGAAATGTTTAAGGATGAGTCCTTATAGTTGGTATTAGAGGTCATTCTAGATAACTTTAGAAGTTATAATATTTTTAAATTAATATCCATAAATTAATTTATGGTAAGATTGAAGTGATATAAAATTTACAGATTACCATGTTTATTCACCTAAGATATTTATGTGTTTAGAATGGTTTTTCATAGAGGAATCAGGGAATCTATTTTAGGAAGGAATACAAAGGGAAATGACCTTCCAAAAACCATCCTAAGATGGTCGGAATCAGAATTGAACAGTCTGTTGCAATGATGGAATAGTTGAATCAGGTGATAAATGGTGGTTGTGTTTATTGATGATATTTTGGTTTATTCTAAAATAAAATTGGAACATGAATTTCATTTAAGGGTTGTCTTGCAAACCTTAAAAGAAAAAGAAACTGTTTGGGAAATTCAGAAAGTTTGAGTTTTGGTTACAACAAATTTCTTTCCTTAGTCACATTGTTTCAAAAAATAGCATAACTGTTGATATTGCTAAAAATATTTGTTAAAGAATGGCCAATACCCACAAATATAACTGAGATCTGTAGTTTTATTGGTTTTGTGGGTTATTACCGGAGTTTTATTGATAATTTTACATGGTTATCTAATCTGATGACTAAGTTAACTCAAAAAGGTGTTAAGTTAATTTGGAAAAAAGAATGTGATGATTGTTTTCAGGAATTGAATATAATATTGGTGAATACTCCAATTTTGGAACTACCTTCCAGAAATGGTGAGTTTGTTATTTACAGTGATGCTTCATTTAAAGTACTTGGTTGTGCCCTTTTTTAGAATGACCAGGTAATTTCTTATGATTCACGTTAGTTGAAACCTCATGAGTTAAATTACCCTACACATGATTTGGAATTAGTTGCTGTTGTTTTTGCTTTAAAAATTTGGAGGCATAATTTTTATGGAGTAAAGTGTGAAATATATACCGATCACAAAAGTTTGAAGTATATATTCACTCAGAAAGAATTGAACATGAGATAAAGAAGATGGTTGGAATTAATCAAGGATTATGATTGAATGATCCTTTAACATCCAGAAAAATCAAATAAAGTGGTTGATGCTTTGTGTCAAAAAACAAATGCTTCATTAACCATGATACATTTGGAATGAGATCCTTTGGTTTTGATTTTATGAACATTGGAATAGAATTTTTTGGTGCAGAAAATTCCTCTGTTTTGTTTCAGGTGCCATTGAGATCATCTCCATTAGACAGAATTAAGAAAGGGTAGAAGAAAGACAGTGAGTTGCAGAAAAAGGTAGAGTTGGTTCAGAAGGGTAAGTTTCCTGATTTTAACATTGATAATGATTGTATTTAGAGATTTGGGAAGAGATTATACATGCCTTGTGATTCAAAGTTGAAGAATGAGTTGTTATGTGAAGCTCATAGTTCCCCATTTTCAGTTCATCCTGGAAATACTAATATGTACAGAGATCATCAGGAGTATTACTGATGTGATGGAATGAAAAGAGATATTGTTGATTTTAGTATGAAGTGTTTGACTTATCAGTTAGTTAAAGAAGAGAGGAAGTTACCGAAATGGATGCTTCAGTCTTAACTAGTGCCAGAAGGGAAATGGGAAAATATATCCGTAGACTTCATTGTGGGGTTACCAAATACATCTTGAGGTAAAAATGAAATCTATGTTATTATCAGTCGACTGAATAAATCTTCTCATTTTTTTCCTATTCGAGATACTTTGTATCTAGATCAAATTTCTCGGTTGTATGTTAAAGAGATAGTCAGTTTTCATGGTGTTCCCCTCTCAATTATATCTGATCATGATCCCAAGTTCACTTCTAACTTTTGTAAAGGCCTTCAGAAGTCGTTGGGTACTGAATTAAATTTTAGTACAGCTTTTCATCTGCAATCAGATGGGCAATCAGAATGAACAATTCAGAAAATGGAGGATATGTTACGTGCTTTTTCACTGGATTACCAGGGATGTTGGGACCAACATATTTCTTTGGTTTAATTTTCTTATAATAACAGCTTTCATTTCAGTATACAGATGGATATGTTTGAAAAATTATATGGAAAGTGTTGTTGAACTCCAGTTTTTTGGGATTAAGTAGGTGAAAGGAAGATAATGGGACCAGAATTGGTAGAGGATATGGCAGAGAAAGTTCAGTTGATTCAGAAGCACATGAGAACAACTCAGAGAAGGCAGAAAAGTTATATGAATAACCGGAGGAAGGATCTCTCTTTAGAGTTAGGTGACCAAGTCTTTCACAATGTTTATCCATGGAAAAGTGTGATGCCTTTTAGTAAGAAAGGAAAGTTGAGTCCGAGGTTCATTGGACCTTATGAAATCCTAGAGAAAGTGGGATCATTTTCCTATAGAGTGGATTTACCTCCAAGTTTTTTCTAGGTACACAATATTTTTCATGTTTCAATGTTGAGAAAGTATATGCCAGATCCCTCTCATGGTTTGAGCACATAGGTAGTTTAGTTGGAAGAGAATCTCTCTTATGAGGAATAACCAGTCCAGATTCTTGACTGAAGAGAGAAAGTATTATAGAATAAGATAATTTTCCTGGTAAAGGTTTGTGGAAAATCTATATGGTTGAAGAGGAAACGTGGTAATCTAAAAATTCTATGAGGGATAAATACCCCCATTTAATTGATAAGTGAATAAAATTTAGAGGACGTACTTTCCAAAAGAAGGGAAGGATGTAACATTCCAGGTAAATAAAGAAATAATATATATTTTTTAATTAATATTTTTTGAATTAAATATTAATTTTATGTTAAAGGGGTTGCTATGTTCGATGGCGTACCCGATATGCAACAAGGGGTTTCTTTGAAATCTCATGTTTCACAATAATAATATAATATTATTATTTTAAATGGTAGTTAACTCCTAGCCATTGTATTGGTGGGAATGAAGATAACTAACTAAAATATGATTATACATGTTTGTTAAATGTTTTTACATTTATCCAATAATAGTTAGAGGCTTAAAATGTGAATGAATCCAATTTTAAGCATAGATACTCTAATATTCATTAAAAGGACTATTTACTACCTTTTGATGGAGAATCCTCTTTAAATACAATTTTGGTCACTTTGATATGTTCTATTTTTCAAAATAAAATTATTCTTTCGAATTGGGAGATCATAATTCACTTTGGGTAAAATTTTGTTATTTTTATGGTAAAATTAATTTTTTAATGGATAGAGAAAAATACTGTATTTTAATTCAAAACTTCCTTTTAATCTAATTTATTTATATGGTTATATTATATTTTTAATTGGTTTTAAAATTTAATTATATTATATTTTTACCATTTAATCTAATGTTGATCATTGGAATTAATTTCACTTTGAAATTGGACATAAACAAATGTCAGTCTTTTGATAGTTAATATTTCTTAAAAACACGCATTTTCATTTGACAACAAGAATTAATTATAAATTTATTAATCCTACTTCTATGTTTTGAATTTGGTTTAATAGACATCATTTTTGAATTCTGAATATGAAATATTCCTTAGGCAAAAGTTTTGGTATTTTTCTGAAAATCTTCAATTATTGATGAATAATCAAAACACTGAGTTGTAGTTAAAAAGATGAATTTTTCATTTAAATGAAAATTTACCACTTTTGTTAATTGAATTTCAAAAATCTGACATACATGGTTGTTATTAGTAAGTAAAATGTGGTTCAATAAGATGAAAACATTTTTTGTGAATAGTAACTTTTGACTTTTTTTTACCACGATTAAAGGTAAATAGGGTAATTCAAGGTAAAAATAATATCATAATAATACAAAATTACCTTAAAACTTGTCCTAATATTATTGGATGAGTCATGTCCAACTATGGGCATCCGAGGGTCGATTTTGGGACCCCATAGAGCCACTTGGGAATAATAATGACATTTTAGATTAATTAATTTAAAGTAATGACAAAAATGACATAAAAAAATATCTTTTAGTAAATTAATTTTTACACAGGGTTATATAAGGTATCTTTTCAACTATAAATATTCTTCAGAGTTCTAAAAAAGTTTCCTAATTCATGGTATTTTTTATACTTTTTATACATTAGATAAACTAAAATATTTATGACACAATAATGATGTATTGTTTACCTCATTAAAAAAAGATTTAAATAAATAAGGTTATAAAGATTAAAATAATATCCAAAACCTGTTAAATTCTTATTGGATGATTTTATTTCGACCATGAGTCATATTATCTTTGACTTAATGATTTTTGGATCTTTGGAAACTGAAGATAAGTTTAAAATAAAATAATTGTTCCAAACATTCCTAAAGAGCCCCTCCCCCTTATAAAAGGAAACCATTTCCAACTCATTCCTCACACATCTCAAGACTCTTGTCTCATCCAAACCCTACCAAAATAATCTTTCAATATCCCTATCTTCCACCTATAATCCTTACCTTATGTAGAAGGCACTTTTATAAGACCTTTTGGTTCAAACCAAAGGGAGTTACCCAAATTAAAGGTAAAAGTTTCTCTTAAATTATTTTGTTTTGTTTTTTTATTTTACTTCTCCAACACCCTAAACTCTTTTTATTACTTTATTTTATAAGAAAACTATTATCCTAAATATAATATGTTTTTTATGAAAAGTATTCAAACTAAACTTACACACACCTCCATATAATAGGCAAAGAACAAACTGTTTATATGGATGGAAAACTAATGTCTCACGAAAAGATGATTGTTAAATTATCTCATACTACCTCTCATGGTGGATATTATGACGGAACTGTATTTATATATGATATATATTATGTTTATGTTTTCTTTATGCTTCTTTATTTTCCATTTATAGCATACCTTTATGGTTTCCATTATGGGTAAACGTGATAATTTCATTTGAGGAAGTGCAGACTACTGACCCTCAAAGTGATATGACTCGTTAATGACATATGTGGTATGTATAAAAGATGGTGTTAATGATATTATATATGATATTATAATGGAATTATAATATACCTATGTATCATTATGCTTTAATTCCATTAAAATAAGAAATAGAAATGAAAGTAGCGTTCATGCGTACGTACAGCTTACCATCTCCATGTACGGTGCATTTCATTTCTTATATCTAAATGTTATGTACGATTATAAATACATAAATATACTGGATATATATGATATATATGATATCTATATCATGAATATCATTCTGTATATAATGGATATTTGACCACATGAACAAATTTTAATTATAAGAAGTTCATTTTTGACTCAAGTACCAAATAATGAAAAAACAACCGTTATTAACCTAAATGATTACATAATTTTTATAAAATCTTTATAAGTGACATAAAAGGAATAATAAACTTGAAAAAAAATCTTAATCAAGTATAAATTAACTTTAGTTTATTATTCAGAAGATTAAAGAACGAACGGGTCAAATCGGACACGAGGTAAGGGACTTCATCTCAATCTCCTTTCATCGAGGCCTATTTTGTTTTAATACATGAATTTATTTTATACATTGTATAAAAAAATTTGAATTTTCATTTCATTCAAAGGGAATATTTTTCTACGAAGCATTTACTAAATGAAAAAAAGAAATGTTACTTTTTAATGTAAGCGGCGACAACGACCTTTCTGCCGCCACATGTATTATTTGATCTTCGACTTCCTTAACAAGCCATAATGTTATTAAAAGGAAAATAAATACCATATAATCTTTTATATATTTTGGTATTTAAAATGGTTTTGATAACGGATTTGTTATTTCAATATATTTAAGTGATATATTGTGTTTGAAATGTGGAAATGTTTTCTTTCCTTTATATTTGTTGTATGTGTTATGATTTTATAATGGTACTTGGATATTTGATGGGTGGTTACATGACAAACCAAATTATAGGTGGTTCCGTGATAAAATAGGATAGGTGGTTACATTATAAACTCCAATTCATTGGGTATCTAAGTCATCCATATGGCTATTCCACTTAGTGATATGTGTGGAAGTCGACCGTATGGTTATTCCATTTAAGTATGTTTATATCCTAAGTTACCTTTATATGTTATGTGTTATTTATATGGGTTTTATGGTAATATTTTCGTTAAAAAAGAGAAAGAAATGATATTTTATTCAATGAAGAGTATTTACTACTTAATAAAGGTGAAAAGTATTACTTATGATAAATTATTCATGGTTTACTTGTTGTTTTGAAAAACTAACAGTTATCCTTCTTTGTGTATCCCTTATAGAGCTTTTTATGATCATCCAAAGTTCTTGAAATGTTTTTCACATGACATAAAGTGGAATAGGGTCAAGGATGAGATCAAAGAAAAAGTCATTTTGTCTAAAACATGGAACTAGATATGACTCTTTTTTTCAAGAATTTTTATTTAGAGAAAAAAATGGAAACTGGGTAGATGTATGTAATATTCACATTGTTATGTATATGTTATGACCTAATTCTCTAAAGCTCTAAACCTGAAAATATCCTCAATGTGAATTATTTAATTAATTCAAGATTATGAAATGTTTAAGGCTGGGTCGTTATAGGTGGGTCTTGCACTGCATCTTCAAATGGATTCTCAGGAAGTTGGTGGAATTATTTGTGGAAGATATTGTGGTCAAATCCGGATAGTTCCAAGAACATAATAGAGATATTGGGAAAGTGTTTAGCTTCCTTCACTCGTGACATTTGAATATGAACCCCTTAAAGTGTACATTTGAGGATACCTATAGGATGTTTCTCAATTTCATTATCATATATAGAGTTATCAAGATCGAACCAGAGAAGATCAAGGCTATTAATCAGATACCTCTCCTGAGAAACCTTTAAGAAATTCCATGCCTCTAAGGCCACTTATCCTATATAGTTTGATTCATTGAAAATATATCTAGCATGTGTAATCCATTTTAGAGGTTCTTGAAGAAAGGAGGCAACTATTAGTGGGATGAAGAGTGTCTGGACACCTTTGAAGAGATCGAGCAGTATTTCCTATAACCTATAGTTTAGATGCTACCCGTCTCTAGAAGCCTCTGGTCCTCTATGTGATTACCCTCGAATGATCCTTTAATTCCATTATCACCATGAAAAACAATGAAGGTATAAATAATAGTTTATATTATCTCATTCACATGATTCTTGACATAGAGACTAGATATTATCCTGTTGTTAATAGATGCATTTCATTGGTTTTGAAATGTAGAAGTTATGGCTTTATCTATAGCATCATGAGATACATTTGTTGTACTGAGTAGACCCACTAATATATATCATAAATCAATGAATTTTGACTGGATAATGATCATGGTGGGTAGTAATCTATCAGCAGTTCAACATCAGGTATATTCCATAGATGTCCATCAAGGGGCTGGTGTTAACAGACTTCCTGGCCTCCTATCTGGCCCCTAAAGAACTACCCCTAGACATTGAATTCCAAGATGACTACATCCTCTCAGTGTACCAGGATATGACTTGCTGGAAGATGCACTTCTATAATCATTCCTAGATCCCAACTTGTTAAAATATCAATAATCCCAAGCTCAAAAAAGTAGTCATGGTGATTATATTCATTACCCCAACTTATAAGTTCCTATAATACACTTTCCTATTTTTACAATGTTACACCAATAATAAGGTATAGAGTTAGGATCTCATCACAGGTCTTGAGATTTCCCTCTAGATTTATTTCCTTAACATTCATATGAAGGGAGACTCTGAGATAGTTTTCAAATGGATTATTGGTGAATATATAATCATAAATCCATAACTCATTCCCCTAATAGAGAAAAATTTACAACTAATCATCTTGTTTCCTTCTTGTACGTATGTAACTAATGTTCCACTATCATAGAATGGTCAATACAATGAGTTGGAAAGTTTAGATACCTATCTTACATATACTAACTAGGATTAACTATTCATCCACATGACACATCAAAGATTCATTAATATCATCATTCCAGAAGATGAAAACAAAAAGTAGGTAAACTAGTTGGCTTCCTGTGCTTCTATGACAGAACCCATGGGTCTCCACATGATAGAAGAATACTTAAATTTTAAAAATAAATTTTTGTGTTCCTAAAACATGGTATCCCCCTGCCATATCTAGTCGAACATGAGAAAATCTGTTAGTGTGCAAAGCAGTTCACCCTCTAGAGTGGGACTAAGTATTAGAAGGATCTCTACAGATGTGGGTTTGATGGAATTATCTTCTATTTCATCCATGGATATGAGATTACCCAGGTTATGCATGATGTTCATGTTTGGTCTTGTGGTTCCTATCAACTGTGATTGAAGCTCTCCAACTAGATCCAGAGGCTAGGTTAGTTCTTGGCACCATGGTCCACGATTGCATTGAGTATGTCAAGATGTGTCATGCTTATCTGATTCATTCCAAATTTGTGCATCGACCAACAAATCTCTTCTATACTAGAATTTAGTCTTTCCCCTTTATAGTATTGGGAATCTATGTTGTAGACCCATTTATTCCAGTAATATCTTTCCAATGTAGCTTTTTTCTGACCAATATGGATTTATTTTCCATGTAGGAAGAAGTGATTCCTATCAATGAAGTCAAAGATCAATCCATGATTTAATTCATGAGCTCCCACATTATCTATCAATTTACAGTCCCATTTGATATTCTTAATGATATAAACACAAAATTTCATGCTGCTAAGATGAAGATATTTTATGCGAACTATAATATATTTTCAAACCATACTTACCACTAACATGAATATGTAAATTGATTGACCGAGGAATTCAAGAAGACTCTCTCAAACATTCAGCATAATATGGTGAGCCAAAAAAATAAGAGTTGGTTGGATAGGATCCCCAACACCCTTTGGACCTACCAGACGACAACCCAAAATTCCACCTAGTTGGCTCCATAATCCCTGGTGTACAAAATAGAG
The DNA here is from genome assembly GCA_963277665.1 of Viscum album. Taxonomy (NCBI): domain Eukaryota; kingdom Viridiplantae; phylum Streptophyta; class Magnoliopsida; order Santalales; family Viscaceae; genus Viscum; species Viscum album. The sequence continues at coordinate 1,999,159,632 of OY728150.1, read as the reverse complement.
GTATTCGTTCCAATTGAGGTCCAATTTCTATCACTTTGAAAAGATATCTATGAATAGAATATTACAGACACAATAGAATAATTATTTATAGATAACATAGAATACATCAAATAGAATAGGATCCAGGCCTTTCATAATCTAGTGAGACACCAGAATAGGATAGTAATATCGTTCTATAAGAAGGTTCCCCTCCAATTTTTTATTCGGGGTGTTACAATATTGGCTATCATAATGCTAGTGATTCTTAGAAAGAAAGCGCAAATGTTGGAGCCCAAGTGGTAAAGACCTTACATCATTCAAAAGGTTTATTCCAATGGTGAATACTCTTTAGTCACTATGGATGGAGAGTGTATCATACTTGCAACCAATGCTATGTTTCTCAAGAATTAATTCTTATTGGGAGATTCTCATCCTAGTTTCATGTTGATAAACTTCACAAAAACAATCATCCTCACTATATTATGTTAAAATTCATTTCCACATCCCGATCGTATGATGTTAAACTATGAGATTTGGATTAACCATATGACCATAAACTATGAGTCTTAGTCCAATCACCATGACTTTAAACTATGTGTGAATCTTCTTAGGGAGTTTGTTTTCCAAAATAGGAATTCTTGGTCCTCATTCACATCAATTTATACCTGCCGCACCATGAACATCCCTTTTGGAACACATCCCCTCTTGATCCTTAAAAATGACATTAAACTCTTTGCAAAGGTCTGAACTCTATAAACTTAATAATGGAGTCTATGTCCAAGAATCATAACATTAAACTATATAGGAGTTTTCTCTAGGATTTTTTGTGTGGCGGTGATCTTATTTGGATCTATTCACATTGTTTTTGTTACTCCATCACACTGTACATATACATTTGATGTGATCCCCTCTAGGGTCCAAAGTATATAACATTAAACCTTGAGTCTAATAATAAGTATCGTGACTTTATACTATACAAAAATCCCCCCAGGTATATGTGGTGTGGAAATGGGACACCTTATTCCACATTCACATTGGATTTTTCATTTATCCATGCTACATATATTCAAACATCCTTAGTGCATGATGTTGAACTAAATTCCTACCCTGGACAAGTTCGGGATGCCCTGTATGATAAAAAAAGTTGTAAAAATGTCCTCAACACATGATGTTAAAATTTAGTTTTTCCCCATATTAAACTAGTATGACTCATATGATAATTAAGATATGGTTAACAAAATTCAACCCTTGATCTTAACATGATATTCCCCACTATAACCATGGGATTACTCAATTCCTTCATTAGAGAGAATAATTCATACCAGCAATAGTCTCTTACAACAACATGTTCAGAACTACATTTGGATTGATTTCCATATTCATAGGATGTGTAGGGATGGCTGAACTAATCATCCTCAGAACCAGTTATAAATTCATCAAATCCTTTAGATTAATGTTCCAATCTTGGTCCAAGGAAAAAAAAACTAATATCAACCCTTAGTCCAAGAACCATGACTTTAATCATTGTGCACATATTCCTAGAAATTATTCATGTGGATCTCTTCCACCTTGTCCCTCATTCACAATGGGGTTTTCACTCCACCTCACTACTTATTTCTTTTTGGGAAGCACCATACTGTTTGAATTATATGACCTGAAAATAAGAGATTAAGAGCTTTGAGTCAAACCATCATGACTTTAAACCGTGTACATGTCTTCCTAGGAATGATTTTTTTGTTGGGACTCCTCAGTCCTTATTAAAGATAGATTTTTAATAAATCCACATTACACATATCCATTTGATATACTTACCTCAGATGGTCCATGCTCCATGAAAATAAAATGGAAGAAACCATACAATCATAAACTCTGTTAATTTAAACTAAAATACCCAACATCCTCAGTGAATGATGTTAAACTACAATCTTACCCACCCTAAAATGGTTGTGATTCCTCTTAAACACATAAGAGATGCTGTTTACCAAGTCCTAAATCTGGATGCTTCATAAGATAATTATGGGATGGTAAAAAAATTTATCCTATTCTCCAAACATGGGATGCCCCGTGGTAATTGTGGGATGCCTCATTTACCTCTCTTGAGAAGACTTCCTCATCAGTGTTGATCTCTTTCCACCTAGTATTTTGGAAATATGAAAGGATGGATTCCAATCCTCATTGTATATATAAGGATTCCATGATTTCTCATCTTCTAACAGAGCCAAAAATTCATTAAACCTTTGGACCATTAGACATAGATATAGTTAAATAATTATAACCCTAAACTATTTTATTTTCTCTTCCTAGTACATGGGTGGTGCAAGATCCTCCTGAGATACATTTACATTGGGTTTCACCTCTTTCATTCCATACAAACACCCTTAGAGTTATCATTACTAATTGTCCAAGAAACATAAATTTAAACCTCTTTCCATGGTCTATATAGGATGACCTTAAACTATGTGCAATTGTAATCAAGAATTCTTCACATGGTGTAGGGCCCCTTTAGATCCATCACGTTGGGTTTCAACTCTTACAACACATGAACATCCATGAAACCCCTTTCATCTCAAGGTCTAGATCGTATAAACTCCAAATATGTGTACCATGTCCAAAGACTATGTGTGGTGTGATTACCATACAAATGGGATGTATATTAATTCATAAACCTTCCATCTCTAGAACTATCCATTGATTCAACAAATAAATATATGTTGTTTGTTATGAAATCACCTCAATATGTCTCATAGGCATCATTCTCGGTATAATCCCTATTCAGATACCATAGACCATTAGTGGATTATGATTCCTTCATATCCTGATATGATAAAGGAATTTCATCAACACATGATGTTAAACTATATTTTTACCCTACATGAAATTAGGATGCCTCATAGCCAACCATGAGAAGATTTAATACTCTCATTCAATGGAATATTCCCTTATCGAAATCAATCCGCTACCACACCACGCTTTATGGTCTATGAAACATGTACTTAAACTATATAAAGCCTCCCCTTTACATTTCACATGGAACTCAATCCTTCCCATCCCTCATTCATATTTGGTTAATACTCTTTCTTGCCACACCAAACACTTTAGGGAACCCCACAGTATAAACTCTATGAAAATAAACTAATATAAGAGTCTAGGTCTAAACATCATGACTTTAAAATGAGTATAAATTTTCTCAAGGATGTTTTATGTGGTATCAGGTGGCCTCCTAGGACCCACACTCATGTTAGGTAACTTTTGTTTGATGTTGAATACTTTCCTTAAAGATACCATCCTCACAGTCCTTGTAACCAGACCATAAAATATTGGTGACATGCCTAAAGTCTAATACATTTATCTAAGAGTATTGTCTATGTGAAAGGACCTTAAAATATATAAAAACTTCCCCAAATTATAACTCTCAGTTTAGGTTCTCCCATCATGCTACCCTCCATCACACTCAGCTCTTGCGGCTAGATTGGTATAATTCATGTTAGTTCATCACATACTTTTTTGAAGATGTTCAATTATGGATTTACCCTATAAAATAAGAATAGTGTTCACTCTTGATTTATAATGAGAAAGGGATATTGAGAAGATCTTTTTATAAGAGCCATACACTAAATTTCTTAGTCACATTATGTTAAAATATGAGATACATCCTGATCATAAGAAGTTAAATTTTACAATGCCTCATCCTTTCCATATGATGTAAAACTACATGTACAATATCCTAATTGTACGATATAAAACTGAAAATTATATTAGGACATAAATAAAGAGTCCCTTTCCTCCAATAATGGTCCTTTACTACATCATACATATCACTGACTATCACTCACACTCTGAGATAATTCCCCCCCCCCCAAAAGATGGGTTTGACTTGTTGACCAAACTGGTACGACTGAACCACTGTGATATAAGCCATGGTGTATTAATTCCAAGAGTTTTATACTCCATTTGAACATTCCCTCACTTAATTTGTGTTATTTTTTGCTCCTAATTTGGATACCCTTCCTCTTCCATGTCTTAAGGTACCCCATATAGGCATGGTGTATGGCCAAGGCTTAGCTACAATCCTCGATCAACACCCTAGAAGACTTTTGACGAACTTATGAGATAGTTTCCATAGTGGAAAACCCTCATATGTTTGACCCCATTTCATGATAACATTATAAATGATGTGTTTTTAACATAGTCAACCGTTATCCTGTTTCTTCATGTTACCCTACTTATGTTCCATGCTTTGGACATTATGACTTACACTCTTAAATCCCCTTTTCTCTAGTAGAATTCAACACCCCTGGGGTTCCCCATTCATGCATTAGGGAATGTTGGAAAGACAATTTGGTTGTCTAGAGAGCCTCATTATCTAGATATAGGATCTAATAGTCAAAAATATCTTAGTTTTCAGTCAATAATAGAAGACCCATAGTGCTCGATTATTTCCCATCACTCTCATATGAAGAGATATAACATGTTCATCCCTTATTTCTCACACTGCACTTGACCTACATGAGATTAGGGACTAGTTATTGATTATCTTAGAAATATGAACAAATTGAGATAAATGAATGTGATTTTTTTGGAATGATGGAGTTAAAAAAAAGTACTAGAGGTTCATCCATATATTAGAGCCACTCCTTTCCAAAAATCACATAAATATTGACATCAATGATTGAATTATTGGGCTCAGTTAGCCGTTGATGAGTGGCTTCCAAGATCTGGTTTTTCATCTCTAGTTATACTTTTTTACTCATCAAACATGGAGAAGAAATATTCAGCTCTGATCTATTGCTGATTCTATTTAGCTCGGCACTCAACTACCAACGACGTAGCCTCCACCATCTCCACCTCATCCTCAGGATAAGTTAGTGAAAGTGTTGGTGTTGGTGGCTTGTTCTTGAGAATAATTCAAACTAACATTAAAAAATATGTTAGTTACACATTAGAATGTGGGGAAAATAATCAAGTTAATATAGGGGGAAGAGACCTATGTGAATTATACACTCCATTGAGAAGCTTATGGAGGTTCCCAGGTAAATCCTTAGGTAAGGTTCCATCCACAACCACTACCCCAGTTGTAGGTTCCAATGGCTGGATACATATAGCCACAACATTGGGAAGGTACCCCACACTTGACCCTTAAAGGATTGATGTACCATAATCATCCTTTTTCACGTTTTTCTTGGACCTCTCCCTCCTTAGTGATTGACTCCTTCATAATTAGGAAAAATATTTAGGAAACCATTCTAAGAGAATGTTATTTATGATACACAGAATGTCTGGATATTTACCTATTTGGAAGTAGAACATACTCATTTAGAAAAGACTTTGTAGGAATCAGTTTTACATAAATCATCAGACTCTTTAGGTAGATGTTTTCATGAATCCATCTCAGCTGCCGAAAATTATTGGGTAGAAGTCCTCTTTGGTAGAACCCATATCCAGTCAGTTAAAGGATGTGATGTGACTTGAGAATGGACTAGGTCCATGAGATTCACCACATACTTCTCCACATCATCCCAGGACACATTAAAGATATACTATACATAACCAATACCAACAAGTCACATTGTTTCTCTATTGAGATGATGCCACATTCCACAAAAACTGAAAAACTGTTGGTAGACACCCTAGTTTTCCCATGCTTTGAGGAAGAGGAAATCACTAAAAATTTCTATATAGTGAAACCGCTTCTCAAAATCTTGAGAAAACTTCCTTAGAACCACCCTAGAAAGATCACCTTACTCATGTTACTACTTTCCCTAGTTCTTTGAGCCCAGTGCTTCTTATTCTATTATGAATCTCTCATGTTTGTCTCAATGAAATACTAAACCCACTACAGCTACCCTACCAATTGGGAAAACTCAACTACTTCTGCTCAATCCAACCACCAATCATCCATGTAATCATAGTTTAAGGGCCACCACTTCATTAGCTCGGGTGGATCACCACCTCAACATATCCCCAGGATACATGCTCTCCCAGCTAAATGCATAATAATGGGTAATCCTATACACTATGGTAAGTGGTAGCACCACATTCCATATATATATATATATAAATATTCATGTGTAAATAAATTCTCTATCTTCCACATTATCTAAGGATGAAATTAATGCTTCAACATTCCGTATACCTTTAGTGTTAGCCTCTACTGGCACCTAAACTATCTTTCAAAATGATATAGGTTGTATGGATTATGAATTGTATCACAATCAACCCTTTCCATGACTAACACACCTTGAAAGGACATAATTCATGATCTTTTCTTGATGGTACCTGTACTATCATTGGTTACCACCCCCATTGGTAGTGGGAATAGGTGAAATATGAAATACTATGCTAGCCCAAAATTCTCCAACACGTCCATCAAACTAAAATTGAATGTATGAATCCCTATTACATTCAGGATCATAGGACGAAAGTTTTTTGTAGGAGGAGAAATAGGGTTCAGATACTCATAACCCCTATGTTTGTAGCCACCAAATTGTATAGAAAACTCAAAGGTCCACACACATGAAGTAACATCTTCCCTTCACTAATGTGGTGGAGTACTTAGTATAATTTCACCATCATCGAGACAAACAATTTCACGTGCTACACTATTGCAAACATTTCTTCCATTATAAATGTGCTCATTTGAACCCCCTTATGTAAAAATCTCTCTAATTTCATCCAAAAACAAATGAGCACTACAATGATTTTTTATCCTAATTACAGACTTGTCCTGAGTGTTGAATCTGTATCCCTAGAACTACCATTCGTTCTCTTATATAATCTTAGTATGTGCCCTCCATCCTCAATTTATATCCCCCAGGAAATATGGGAGGCCTAGTCATAATATTCAATACTGGATCCTCACCATCAACTAGCTTTACTAATGGTTAATTAAAAATGTATTTGGACCACTACTTGAAATGGATATACCTCATATTTGGATTCTCTTTGTTGGCACGCTGTACCAATCCAAAAATGCCCTTTCTATGGTTGTAAACTGATCTTGATCATCGAACAAATTCTCTATGGGGAGGAACTCATCATACAACACTACTAAAATTAGGATTACAATAATATTATGAAGGTCCCAGAGGCTGACATTGACCTCCACATGTTGTAGATGAAATGTCTTGGTTCCCAGTGACTATCTTCTCAACAGTTCGTCCATGATCGATTTTGGGTGGTAGGAATCATACTATGAATACCATGATACATTATAGATACTTACTCACATTATATCCCCTTCAACCTCAGCGCATGATGAAAACATCCAGTGGGCCCAGGTCCACTCATCCATGAACTTTCCACCCTGGTGAATGTACTATTTATCATTCCATCCTTTCAACAAATCCAGCAAGACTTATTTGAGGAACATTTGATATTATGGTTGGGATGCCTCATCCTATATAATATCCCCATTTATATTGTTCATGGGTTTGTAGATAAGGTCCTATGTAAGTGGAACATGGTCTTTCTATATATGTCTCTCAATAGACCTGTTCCACTGGTATTTCCCTGATAAGCCTCTGAACTAATAAGTTGGTTCATACCTACTCACCACTGGGATAAAGTCATCATATATCAACCTAAATCCATAGAGTGGCAGCCACCTTCACAATATGTATTCCATTTATAAATCTATTAAGAGAACAATAAGTGATTTCTAATCTGAGGAGAATCAAATTCTTTCTGAGATCATGATGTTGTTAGCCATTTCTTTGCTCTGAGCAACATTATCATTTTCTCCTTAACTGAACATTTCATTATGGATTTATTATTTTTATTTTATTCTAGTTCATGAAGGTTGATCATGAATATATTTCATGAAGATCAGTCATAGTGTTTGGGATTGTGGAGGTCGCTTCCAAAATATGTGGTTCATGGTTTGCGGTTCCCTAAGAGGTGTTCATGGAGAATAGTTTTCTGAGATCACGAGCTTTCAAAAATATAGAAGAAAGGATTTTTTTTCTTAGAATGTAAGGTGGAATTAAGGGACCCCTTTTCTATTTACATGTGTATGGCCATCCGAAATTTTCAATTCCCTCCAAAGATCAGTTTATCATAAATGGTTCTGAAAAATGATCTTTATGAATGTTCTTCATGAAAGGGATTTGATTTCCAATTTTCAAGGATTATCCCATAGAAAATGACACTCCTTTTATTATTTTATCCCATTATTTGGGGGAGGGGTGAATTTTCGGTTCTGAAATGCATTTCAAGGGAATGGTCAAGGAATTCATGGCTAGTTTAGAGAGAATCTTATCTAAAATAGCCCCAAATACCACAATGTAATCTTCTTCACAAAGCCCTGATCCTTCATGAATGAGAAAAATACTATTAATCTCCCTAGACACATGTTTTACTTCATTAAAAGTTTAAAAACAAATTTTAACCCTCCACATACATTTTTTTTGGGTTCAGGGGGTGCTTCACAAATGAACAAATAATTAATAGTGTCTTCATGAGTTTGTACGATCCCCACCAATTTGAAAAGACCACTAATGTTTCATAAACTACTTCTAGTCTTCACAAAACCAAATTTTTATAAATACCCCATTCATTCCAATATTTTAGGGATTGTTACTCGACATTTCGGCTTCATAATTTCTCCCAATTGTTGAACATACTAATATTTGAAAACCAACATGAATATGGATCACCCAATGTATCCTAGCTTCGTGAAACCATATTCCATGTGTTCTGGAAAGAATACATGAAGGTGGGGATGCCCTTTGTGAAATAATACCACTTCTATGTAAGATGAATGACCTATCTGGTATTTGAGGCTTCAAAAAGAATTAAGAATTTGTGAAGAACTCCCTCGTGAATCAAGACACCCCTCTAAGTTAGGGTAACCCTATTTCATTAAGCCTATTCCTTAGTAAATCCATAGACTTCTATGAAGCACATGATATTCATGAATCAGTTCCTTACAAGGACATAGGATTCATGAAACCCCTATCTTGGGCCTCCCCATGGTCCCTTAATTTATTTGGCCTTGCTTCATGAAGGATGATAGCCCAAGCCCCCTACACCCATCCTAGACTGGTTCAAATGCACCTTGAGTCCCCAAGTTACTTATTCCACCCACTCTTATGTCCGACCACCCCAATTCAAGTGTATATTGAGCCTTATGACTTCTTATTTATTCTAAGAATAGGTACCATAATCCCTATTACTTTAGATCATAAGGACCCTAACGTTGAACTCATAGACAAACACTCCTCCCATCATTGCATCCTAGAATTGCCAAAGCCAAGCCCCGCCCAAAGGCACATGAGCATTGGTCATGTAAGACCTATGGGTATAGACTGACTCCACCCATGTTTGAGATACATGACATAAAACATCTAATCCTTACATCCTAGTCATATAACATTAAAATGGATTAAAACATCCTTATCACATGACGTAAAACAACAACCTTACCCTATGCATCAAGCACATGATGCCCCATGTATGATTGAAATGGGATGACCCCACCTCTTACCGCATGTGACATGAATATGAGTCCCCATGTATGATCATCATGGGAAGTCGTCATATCTTCCAATGTGGTACACATACCTTTCATAATGATCATATAACATGTGTAAGACCCACCTCCTTCCGAAAAGAGTAATCCTATTGGAATGTCAACTCCCTCGTGTAATCCTCGACCACACCATCACTTCTCCTAGAATCCCAAGGGTAGATCAATACGTAATCCCCACAGCATTAGAACCATGTTAAATCCTCTTGTGAAGGGAATATTCCATGCGTATTCCCCATTCCATCCCTTATTGATTCTCCTTTCATAAAATGAGTGTCCTTACTCCATGAATTTAAACTGCATGGATTAGTCATGTCACACGATATTATACTGCAATGTTAAACTTTAAGGGTTTTGATCCCTGTCTTCTATAAAGGGTATATAAGAAGCCTCCATGATGTTCAATCCAAACCAATGATAAACTTAGGTTCTCTATCATGGGGTTATACCCACTTGATCCCCTTCATGGAGATCATGATCAACTATTTAGGTCCACCTCAATGATCACCCAAAAAATGGTAAACTTTGTGCTCCCTCATGGGGATATACTTATTTGATCTTCCTCAAGGGGATTTCTCATCAACTCTTTAGGTCCACCACAAGGGGGTACCTAAAAATGGTAAACATAGGTGCAACATCATAGGGAATCACCTAATTGATCCACCTAAAGAGTAATTTTGATAAACAATTTGTGTCCGCCTTAAGGGGTGTATGAGAAATAGAAAACATAGGTGTTACCTCATAGGGAAACACCTACTTGATCCACCCCAAGGGGTGTTCTGGTTAAAATTATTGATTTGTCTCAGGGTTCATTAGAAATAACCCAACCTAGATATATCTAAATTGGTGTTCTGATTCAATTATTTTATGAAATCTTCCCACCCATGGACACATATCCCAGATCCATCTCCAAAAGTGGTCTAACACATCTATTAAGGGTTCACATCAAGGGGTGTTCTCACCCATCAAACCATCTTAGATATGGTTCAATGTGTGTTATGGTTCAATCCTATTATGTGATATCCACACAAGGATATATCTCCATAATCTATCTTAAGGGGTGTTTAGATTCATCCATCCAGGGTTAATCTCATGGGGAGTTCTCACCCATCAACTCATCCCAGATCTATCTTAAGGGTTGTTACAATTCAATCCAGGTGTGATATCTTCTACCCTAGGGGAACACCTCATTGGTCCATTTTAAGGGACATGTTGATAATCTAACCTAGTCTACTTCTATAGGGGATCTCAATCCATCCATCCTATACCCACAAGACATTAACCATGTGCATGTCTGCATAAGACATTAAACTCATCCCCCAATCTACCTCAACCAAATTTCCATATCTAGCTCCACAATATGTAGAACTTGTGACATAAACCAAACAAGTACCCTATGCATAATTCTTGGAGGTGTATGGTAAAAATACTTGAAAGAATTATGCCCCTAGTGTCATTACATCATGATTGACACAATATTATTTTGATTCTGTGTCTTAAGATTTATTATATGAGATTCCCTCCCAAGAGGAAAAAATATAGGTGACCAATGCTCCCACTGTCCAGACATCCACATCGATGCCCAACACGACTACTCTCCTAACCAAAGGATGCTGCCCTATCAAGAAGAAAATAGTATGTCAAGATATAATTAGTTTAATTAACCAACGTCCATAAATAGATGGCACTAAAAATGAGTTCCATGAATAGGAATTAAATATATGAGGGTGATGCAAACTAGGAGATGAGTTCTAAGGAGGAATACATAGAAGGAGAAACCAAGATCCCATTAATCTATTCCAATAAAGTATCCTAAATCACCATTGAATGTGATAAAATCCACCCTCCTTTGGAAAGTAATAATGTGGGGCAACTGAGATGTGTATCGTGCATGGGCCCTAGTGAAAGTGATGAAAACAATAATTTTTTCACTTTTATTTAATATATTTGAAAATAAATATAATTATTTTTGAAATATACATGTAAAAATTATCTTTTAGTAAATATTTTAAAATATTATCCCAAGAATAATTTTTTGATGAATATTAAAAAATATTGATTTTAAAAAATTCATTTTTATATCATATATATGATCCATTTTATTTTAATATGGTTTTGAATGATATATTAATTTAATTAAATATTAATTAATAAAATTAAGGTTATTGGAATCAATTTCATATTGAATTTAGATATTAATTTTTTTTATACTTATGAATGTTTTCTTTTTTGGAAATACACCTTTTCATTGCGTCTGCAGGTTAAATTTTAAATTACATTTGTCCACTTATGTGAATGAAATTTAAAAAAAATGGATTCTAGAAACAGGTTCAAATCCCATATAGTAGGTGGTAAAACTAAAATGAAAAATGTTAAAATATCTTAGGAATTGGTCCAAATCCCATTTTTATATATATTTCATCATTATCTCATCTAATTTTCATTAATGAGAAATTTTTTTCCCTTGTTACATGTGTAAAATTTGAATGCACCTTTTTTACTTTCAAAAATTTCTAGTTTTTCCTCTACCCCACTTATAAAAGGGAATCCCCTCTCATCTCCTCTAGACACTAAAAAACTAATTTCATCAAAAAATACCTACTAAAATACATTAATTTAATTCCTTACCATATCCTAGTTGACTTATTTCTATTATTAAACTTTCATATGAAGGCTTTAGGTGTATACCTAATGATGTTATTTGAAGAATAGGTATAGTCTTTAATCGTATATTTTAATTTTATTTGTTCCTACAAATCCTTCAAATATTTTCCAACCATGATGATATAATAACATCAGAAGATATCATGTACACATATTTTTTTATATTAATTGAATTAACTATATATATCCCCTATTATATAAAGTGGGAAACAAATCAGCGATCTTTTGTACACCAGACTACCACCTTACAAACTGATGTAAATCACTTTCCATCACTGCCTCTTAAGGATAGAGATAATGATGTATTCAATTTTCATATAAGATATTCATGAAATTATTATACTTTAGACATTATAATATCACATATACCTTCATACATTCAAATCCATTGGGAAATGATCATGTCACTTGTGTGTGCATGGGGACTACCACATCCATGATGTGATGTGTTATGTTTTTCATTTTATTTTAGTTATATGGTAGTAATGATATATTAAATTAATATATATGATATCTATGATACAAAAATATTTTTTACAATTGAATTAATATTTAATTTTCTTTCATTATATGCAATGAGAAAATGAAAACAACGTTCATTCATACGTATGACATTCCATCTCCATAAATAGCGTAACACATTTTATATGACTATTTTTAATAGATTACTATAAAAATAGATATAATTAATATATATGATATTTATATAATTGTTAACATTCAAGAGATTATAGAGCCTTGATCAATGTAAAATTACTGAAAATACCTAACCGAAACTTTCATGAAAAATAGAGCAGTTATTACCCAACACATGATTTTAACAGAGAATTGTTAATAAATGGGTAATAAAAGGTCATAAGAAAATAATATATTTTAAGATATATATAATTATGGTTTTGGAATATATTTATAATAAAATTATATTTATTATACATGATTTTTTAATTTTTACAAAGGAAGTCAAGACTTAATGTAGGGGATTTTCATTTAAATTTTATTTATATGAGAGACAAGCAATATTCACCACTAGTATCATTTATGTGGTGTATATACATTCCATTAATGTCTTTTATGTTGATTATTTTGAATTTTATAGGGATGTATATATCCATAAAAAGTTTTTTATTTCATGGGGAGTATTATTAAAATGATACCAATATGGTAAGTGTTTGATTTTAAAATATCCTTCTTTATTTGGGTTTGTTTATGATTATGATTCTAATAATGATATATTATGATCTAACACTAATGAAACTAATTAATTTTCTTATCCTTTGGTATTTTATTGAAATTACAAGTTTTCCTTTAATTTTACTCTCTTTATGAACTCAATATTAAAAAAATTAATAAATAATTGAATTTAATTCACTCTTTCGATCAAAACACATTTATCTAACATGTACATGTTTTCTTTGATAAATTTTTTTTACTATCCTAAAATGATTTTTATAGAAAAATTTACCCACATTTGAATTTTTTACAAAATTGTTTAAAATTAATCTTTTTATAATATTATAAACAAGTATCTTTTGAAATTCTACCAAAAATGTGAAAGGAATATTCATTTCAAAATTTACAGAATGAACAATATTTTACACCTTAATTTGTACTCAATTATTTAAAGATTCCCTTTAAAGGTTCTAGGGTTATTTTAAAATAAAATATTTTATTTTTATTTTAGAAATTTTTAGATTTTAAGTATATTTTTTCATAATATAAAGAACATATTCTTCAAGAATGTTTCAATGTACATTTTATAGAATTAATATTTCTCAACAAAAATATTATTTGGTGATACTTATTTTTTATTTTTGATATCATAAAATTGTACCATAATTATTATTTCTATAGATAGTTTATGATAATAATGAATAGATTTTTATAGAACCTATTCCTTTTCCATGGGTTATGCTATGAAGAATTGATTAGAGGATTATAAAACCATTTCCTTTTCAAGGGTTATACAAGAATGACATATTTATGAAACCCATTTACTGTAAATGGGTTATGGTATGATGAATGTTTTATGATATTGTTGCACAAAATTGTATGACTTATGGGATGGGTTGGACCTATATCTCCCTCCAATGAATTGTGTAATGATTAATGTTTTATGATATCATAGGGTACATAAGAGTTTATCCCAAACTCAAAAAGAAGGGTACACAAGAGGTTATACCAAGCATGAAAAGGAAGAAACATGACAGGCCATCCCAAGACTGAAGTAGTTACATGGGTTATTATTTTGAGCCTGACATTTTTGGATTTTATGGTGGGTATCCTTGATATAAGGTTTTCTATTCTTATATGTATTCCAAAAATCTATTTATTATTGAAAAATTATAATATAATAGTTCATGTTATTTGATTCATTTATGATTCATGTGATCTGAACTACCATGTTTTTTACATGAACGATGTTTATGATCTATGATATATAGGGTATATTTTTAAAATGTTATTATCATGTTCTCATACCCTTATAATCATGTTATATTGATGCATTCCTTCTTTACCACTACCGAGCCTATGTGATCACCATTTCTTTTGGTTCCTTTTCATGGGTTATGAATAAAGGTATTGTGTATGATATGAATAATAAGGGTGATAATTATGAATAACTAATTGAGAGATTCTATAGTTCACTTATGAACTTGTTTTTATGTATCCATGTTTCCAAAGGCACTTGACCCATATGATTCTTGCATGGATCATTACTTTTTTAATGAATGTTCATATATTATGATTTCTTATATATGTATGATAAATGTTGGTCATTATAGTTGGTATTAGAGAATGGTTTATTTAACATTTGGAAAATAAGATGATAGAAAATTAGTGATAACCCTAGGGTAAAGACTAAAGATAATTCCAAGTGTAAGAAAATATACTATAATTTTGGTGAAGGATAAAGTCGGTGGTTTCCAAGAAATAATATCCTTGTACACATAATATAAGTTTTTTTTGGTTCTAGAATAGTTGTACCTAGGGGTAATAACTATGAAAATGGAACATTGATCTGGACATGATCATCACCTAGTGCATGAAAACATGCATTGATATAAACATGATTTGAAACTCCTCAGGGATATCTTATAGAAGTTAACAAACTACATATAAACCACCATAATTTATTTTTATAGATAATGAACATGAATTACATAGGTTAAAGATAAAGTGTAATACATTTAAAATAATATTTCATGATTTATACATCCTATGGGTGATTGATCAATCTAATTAAATATGTTTTATGGTGAAGTTAACAATTTTGGTTTTAATAATGTAATAATGATATAATGGTGATGTTGGGGTGGTAAAAAGTATTCTCAGTTATTGAAGTATATTATTTAATATTTTTTATATGAATTAACTTATATAATGAGAATTATATTGGAATTTTAATTCCTATTTTCATTTACTATATGTGAAATTATTAGTGAAAACCTCTTATTGTATGACGATCTCTTATCAAGTCTTTGATTATTCCCCAATTTGAATTTGGGTGAATTTGTTTCCAATAAATCTTTTTATTCATTATCTGGTAAAATTTTATGTCATATTTGGAATGCATTGGTTTTCTCTACATAAATTACAAGTAAACTTCCTAGTAAGGGAAGTTAAATTTATATTCCAAACCAAATAATGATCATCTATTTATTTTATGATAAATATGAACATCTGAGGGAAATAAAATACATTATCTATTTATTGATTGTAATTCAAAAGTGACAATTTTCTCAAATAGTTGGTGATAATAAAAAATTTAATGATATGGCTATTATCAGGGAGTTTTTTGATGTATTTCTAGAAGAACATCAATGTCTTACCCCAAATCGTGATGCCGAGTTCTCAATAAAACTCATACACCATGCTATAACTATTTCAAAGACTCCCTACAGAATAGTTATAATTGAGTTGTTGTAATTAAAGAAAAATCTCCAAAAGAATCTTGATAATTGATTCATTTGACCAAGTGTGTCACATTGGGGTGAACCTGTCCTTTTTGTTAAGATGAAAGATGCATCGATGTTACTTTGCATTGATTATCAGGAACTAAACAAGATCAAAATCAAGAACAAGTTTCCTCTACCCCATATTTTGGACTTTTTTGACCAAATGTGTTGAGATTTATAATTTTCCAAGATTGAAATTTATTCTAGATATCATCAATTGAGGGTTAATAAAGAGAATATACTGAAGACAACATTCCATGAATGGTATGGGAACTATGAATATAATGTTATGTCATTTTATCATATTAATACCCCCACTATCTTCATGGATTTAATGAATAGAGTCTTTATAAATTGCCTCAATAATTTTATTGTATTATTTATAGATGATATTATTATATATTCAAAGAGAAATAAAGTGTATGAATATTACTTAGAAATTGTATTAAAGACCCAAAAGAAAGAGAAACTATATGAAAAACTTATAGAGTTTGAATTTTGGCTAAAACTGGTTTCATTTTTGGCTAATATAATATATAGAAAGGTTATATCAGTGGATCCATCAATGAAGGAGGAAATTAAAAATTGTCTCAAATCAACCACAGTGACATAGATCTGTAGTTTCTCTATTTGGATGGAAATTACTGAAGGTTTGTGGGAAATTTCTCACAACATTCCAATCCACTCACAATATAAACTCAGATCCTCTAGAAATATAAAAGTTAAGAAAATTTCATGGAACTGAAGAGAGTATTAGTCATCATACCTTTGATTGTATTAAGTTGTAGCGAATAAGGATATGTAATATACAGTGATAAATCGAAGAAGGTAATGGGATGTGTTCTTATATAAAATGATATGGTGATAGATTATGAGTCAATTAAATTGAATGATTATGAGAGAAATTACCCAAGTTATGATTTGGAGTTAGCTATAGTAATTTTTGAATTAAAAATATGGAGGCATTATCTTTATAGATAAAATCATGATATATATTTATACATACACTGATCATAAAATTAAAAAGTATATATTCACATAGAATTAGTTGAACTTGTGTTAGAGAAAATGGTTAGAGTTTACTAATGATTACGACTACTCAATACTTATCCACCCTGGGAATGAGAAAAAGATAGTCGATGCATTGATTAAAAAGGATCATTTTAGATTATCTATGATAAGGATATAAAAAGATCTAATATTGATGTATTTGAAATGGATTGATCTAGATATCCCAAAGGAAGGAGATAAATATTATCTCTCTTAGATGAGTGTTTAACCATATATACAAGTAAATATTAATGTGGAAGATAAAGAAAAAAGTAGAGATGAATAAGAAGATTTAAAAAAGGAGTTGTTAGAGAAGGATCATAGTTATTCATTCTCTATTCATATTAGATGTATGAAGATGCATAAAGTTATGAAAGAGTGTTTCTGGTGGGATGAAATGAAGAGAGATATTGTAGAATATGTAACTTAGTTCTTGGTAAGTACATATGTTAAGGATAAGAGACAAAATTATAAGGGGATTCTTTAACCATTACCCATAAAATAATGGAAATGGGAAAACATCACTGTAAATTTTTTCATCAGAATCCCCAAAACATTTAAAGGGAATAATGATATATGGGTTGTATTTGGTCACCTTAAAAAGTTATAAACCATTATAATTATCAGATAATATTTAATCTAGATCATATTGAAATAATAAAAAATAATTAATTGAAAATATTTCGTGGAGTACCACATTCCATTGTATCTGATCAGAATTCAAGGTTTACCTCAATGTTATAGTGATGTAATAAAAAAGATATTGATATAGAGTTAAGTTTAAACACTACATATCATCCTTAGATATGTATTCATTCTAATATAATAATTCAATCCCTATATTTTATGTTGAGAAGTTTTTATATGGGTTTTAAAGTTGGGTGGGATCAACACCTTTCTTGGGTTGAGTTTTTATATAACAATACCTTTCACTCAAGCATTTATATAGCTCTTTATGAAGAACTCTATGGAATAGAGGTTAAAGCTCCAATGTTCAAGGATGAAGTTGGAGATAGAAATTTATTGGGACCTAATGTTTACTAAAAAATAGTAGATAAAGTTAAAGCTATTCAATAACAAATAAGGGAAGAAAAATTTTGGCATAAAATTTATTCTGCTAATCAATGACATGATCTAGAATTTGAAGCTAGTGAAAAGGAGATTATATGAGTTTCTATATAGAATAAGGTAATGAGATTTGGAAAAATTGAAACCTATGCCCTATTTTTATTGATCCCTTTGAAATTGATGATTATATCGAGATGATATCTTATCTATTAGAGCTTCCAACAAAACTCTCTCAAATCCATTATTTCATCCATGTTTGTATCTTGACGATGTACATAACCAATCCTTCACATGTACTGAACATATAAATTATACCAATAAAGAAATAGAATTATTATAAGAAAAACCAAGGGAGATTCTGGATCACAAATATAAAATTTTAAAAAATAAGAAAAATTACACGATCAATGTTTTTTTGGTAAAACCACCATTTTGAATAAGATACTTGGGAACCTTCAGATATGAAGAGGTAGAACTGTCCTCATTTAATTTTATTAGAGTTTTTAATTTCAATGGAGAAATTCATTTTATGTGGGGTATAATATAGCACACATGGTTTTTATGATATATTTTTTCTGAATAAACTAAATATCTTTGATATACACTGTTACAGACAACATTAATTTTTAACGAACCAAAATATAAAATCAAAATTATTATTGAAACATGACCAATAAAAAATATCCACTAAACTTGAAATAATGAATATTAATATCTTAATTTTAATAATAAAGTATTATTTTTTTATAAAATAAATAATATTCATAAAAATTATTGAATTTTTTGTAAAGTATTTATTTTTTTGAATATACTATAATCTCAGAAATCTTTTTTATTTCCTTTTTTGAATAAACAATAAATGAAAATTTATCCTCTTTTAAAAAATTCATTTGAAATAATAAATATCATTTTTTAAATATAAATTTAAAAATTATCTTTGAGTAAATTTGTATGAATTTTCAACAAAGATTAATTTTTTAAAGAATTGTAAAAAAATATTGTTTTTAAAAATCGACCTTTTCATTTAAAGAATTTACATGATCCCTGATATTTTAATGTGGTTTTAAAAGAAAAATTAGTACAATTATATATTTATTAATCAACCTTATATAATTGGATTCAATTTCATATTTAATTTACAAATTAAAACTTTATATACTTATAAAAATTTTATATTTGGAAACCTGATTTTTCATCACATACGTGGGTTTGATTTTAAATTAAAATTTTCCACTCCTATGAATTTAATTTTAAAAAATGTTTACCTTACTTTGAATAATTATAATTAATATTATATAAAAAATTAACATAAAGTTTCACCAAAATTAATATAAAATACAAAAAAATTATTTTCTACGGTTGTGGATAAAACAGGTTTAAAAATGGTTAAACTAAAAAATAATGGGTAAAATTACATATAAAATTGTTCAAAACCCTTTTATGATCATATTTATAACATATAAAATCTAAGGTTGATGAATGAGATATTTGATATCCTCTTGGAATGTTTAAAACATAGTTACACCTTATTTTTTCAAATATTCTATGTGTGTCCTCTTTACAACATATAAAAGGGAACCTCATGTTGTCTTCTCTTCACTGTTCCAAAACTATGTGGTTTATAAAATCCCTACCAATTTTTTTTACTTCCCTCTCCAATATTATATTCCTTCGTTTTATTATGAAACCCATCTAATAATTATTTTTTTGTAAACATAAAGTATTTTTCTAAAGAAGATGTATAGTCTTTAACTATACACTTTCATTTAATTTATTACTATAAATCCTTAAAATATTCATCAATAATTTTTATACAATAACATAAATATCTATCATATATTTAGAGTTTATTATTTTTATTTCCTTATCTACATCTATTACCTCTTCTGTCAAGTAGGAAATGAAACCATCAATCATCTGTATGATGGGATACTGCCGCATGAACTATTGTAAATCATTTTCTATCACCACTTCTCATCTCTAGAGATAATGATAAATTTAATGTTTATATATTATATTAATAACATTATTATACTAATTAATCCATAATATCACATCATCGATCTTACCTTCCAATTCACTGGGAAATAATAACATTCCACGAGTGTACATGCGGACTACAACCTCCACGATGTGATATGATATAGTTGTAATTTTATCTCTACTTTGATGATAATAAGGATATTTTAAGTGAATATATAATTTATCTATGGTATAAAATTTATTCTGGAATGGTGAATTAATATTTAATTTTCATTCATTCAATCTATAGTGAAAATGGAAACAACATTCATGTATACGTACAAAATATTGTCTCCATGAATGGTGTAATTCATTTTCTATATCTTACTATAATGAAATACTATAAATAAATATATAATTAATATATATTATATTTATATAATTGTTTAAATTCCATGGATGGAGTAACCCTAATCAATGTTAAAGGAACAAAAATTCAAAACCAAATCATACATGAAAATGAAGTAGTTTTTTCCCAAAACATGATTTTAATAAGGAATTGTTTCTAAACAGGTAATAAAATATCATAAGTAAATCATATATGGAATTATATATATATAATTATTGTTATGAAATATATTTATAATAAACACACACATATATATTTATTATGTAGTATTTTAAACTTGCATGAAGGAAGTTGAGAGTTAATGTACTAGATTTTTGTTTCACTTTCATTTATGAGATAAATTTTCCATATTGACCACTAGTTTATTTTGTGTGGTGTATACACAACCCAAGAATATGATTAATTATTCCTATTATTAATCTTATTGGAATTAAAATTTCTATATATGGTTATTTCTTTTATTGGGATTATAATTCAGAGGATACTAAAGTTATAAGGGTTTGATGTTATAATGTAATTGCGTATTTGGGGCTGATTATAATTATGCTTATAGTGAAGAGATTTTATTATCTACATCTTAAAAAACACAAGAATTTTTTTCTCCTATGATAATTAATTTAAATTATATTTTCTCATTACATTTTCATCTATTCATGTGATCAATAATTAAAAATAATTATTTTAAGTAAAAAATGAATTAATTTATCCCTATGGTTGAAAACACTTTTTATTTCATATACATGTTTTATAAAAAAGTTTTTAAGATATTTTTCAATGTAATCTAATGTTTTTTTGTAACAATTATTTCCTATTTTGTAATTTTTTTTTAATTTTTAAAAATGTAATCTTATTTTCATTTTCTATACAAGGATCTTATGAATTTTTACATAAAATGTGAATGAAATCATCATTTTAACATATATAAAAATATTGATATTTTCCACCTTCATTAACACTAAATGATTTAATGATTCCTTGAAAATTTTACAAATTTATTTCTAATTAAAATGGTTTCATTAATATTTGAGAAATTTTCAAATTTTAATTATGTGTTTTTCAAATGGAAAGGATATTTCTTCTTGGATGTTTTAATGAAATTTTTATAGATTTTGTTTTTTGACAACAAAAAATCCTCTAGTGTTGATTATATTTTTCTAGGGATATGATCCAATTATAAAATCACTTTTTTCTCTGTATTTTTTATTATTATGATTCAGATATTTTTATGAAACACATTAGTTTTCCATAGGTCATACTCTGATGAATTGATGATATAATTATGCAACACATTTCCATTCGATGAGTTATGCTATGATGAAATGTTTATGAATCCTATTTAATTTCCATGTACTATGATGGTATGAATGTTTTATGATCTTATGGAACAATAATGTATAGGTTTTGTGATTTGTGGGACCTATATCTCCCTCCAATGCATTGTTTAATGATTAATGTTCTATGAGATCAAAGTGTACATGAATGTTTATCCTAATTATAAATAAGAGGGTACATAAAAGGTTATATAAATCCCCAAAAAGTGGGTACATGGGAGGTTATCGCAAACCTGACATGTTTTGAATTTCATGGTTTCAAGCCTTGACATAAGGTTCTATATGCTTATATATATGCCACAAATATTTGACTTATTATAACTCTTATGATATCATAGATCATGTTACATTATTTCTTTAAGATTAATGTCTTATTAACTACCAAGATTTATGATATGATTGATGGTTATGATATATGATATGTAGGGTATGATTATCAAATGTTATACCCATGTTCTTAAACCCTTATTCTCATGTTTTGTTGATATCTCCATTTTTTACGTATACTGAACATCATAGCTCACCTTTTTTTGTTTCCATTACCTTGGTTATGAATAAATGTAATATATATAATATTTCCAAGAAGTATTATTATTATGAAGAACTATTTTTGGGAAAATGAAGTTCACTCAGAACCCGTTTTTTATGTATCCATGTTTTTAAAGGAACTAGACCTATATGATTTTGATGTGGATCATTATGCTATGTATTGATTATTCATATATTAATATTTTTTATCTATTTATGAGAAGTGTTGGTTATTATATGAGAATTAGCGACTGGGTGGGATTATGACCCAATTTTCTTGTTTCATTCTTGATGATGGAGAGACAATTATCGAAGTCTTTCATTCCATTTTTAAATAGTAACATATCATCTTTGTTGAGGATTTATCCATATTTACCCTCAATAATGAGATTATTTATATAATTTACCTCTTACTAGGAATCAATCCCATATTTACTCAACCTTATGGGGTGTCTTCTTGAGAGATTCTGGAGATGAAGGCTCAGTGAAATAATTATTTGGAAAAAGGGTTTATACGATTGAGTAGATCCCCTTAGGGTGATCTAGCCTTATTATCTAAGAAGGGGGTTTAGTCTTTCATGACTATTATGGATTATCAGAGGTTTGACTAACTGATGGTCACTAACTAATATTCAAATCTATGAATCGATTATTTACTTGACCATCTAAGAGGATATATAGT
This sequence comes from Viscum album, assembly GCA_963277665.1. Taxonomy (NCBI): domain Eukaryota; kingdom Viridiplantae; phylum Streptophyta; class Magnoliopsida; order Santalales; family Viscaceae; genus Viscum; species Viscum album. Next base: position 1,999,136,477 of record OY728150.1, on the reverse strand, counting down.
GTTACTTATGATTGATATGAGATCATACCATCGTTAGTTGAGTTTGAAGACTATGAATTTCCCTGAAATATATTCAAGTATAGTCATGTCATATTTGAGTTCCTTTTGATGTCATTAAGATTAAATAATGTGACAGTAGTTCTTATGGACATAATGAATCCAGTTTTATATCCTTATTTCGACTCCATTGTGGTCATCTATATTGATTATATTATCATGTATTACTAGACAAGGAAGAGCATGCCTGATATTTAGAGATTATTTTTAGTTCACATATAGAGAATTAACTATATTCCAATATCTCAATGTTTCACATTTAGATCTATATGTTGCGATTCTTAGGGCCTCTAATATCATAGGATGGTTTATTTAATTTACCCTATGAAGGTTAAGGATCTTGTTTTTTGGGAGCACCCAAATAACTTTTTTTATATTTTAAGTTTCTTTTGATTTAATTTATATTTCTAGAGGTTTATATTTGAATTATTTTTTTTGAAAGAGATGATGGAGATAATGAAAAGGGGTAATTTTCTTTTTTTGGTTGCTTATGAGAGACCCTTTCATAATTTGGAATGAAGGTAAATGTTATCTTTGATAATAAACATTGTAAAGTATCTTGATTCGGTATTAGTGAAATCATAATGTTGGATTATCATGTAGCTAATTATGGCTCTAAGTAGCAGAGGTTGTGTAAGAGGAACTACCTGAAGCATGATCTAGAGTTATCAATGGATTATTTCACCCTATGATATTGGAATCACTGTCTTTTTGCGAGAGAGGTTTATGGAATACATTATCCATAAGGTATTGATATATGTTTCCTCACAACATAATAGAAACCATCAAAGATGAAGGGTTTTCAAGTACTTATAGTTCATCGACGTTTACCTAATGTTTACCCCTGGAAAGGTGAACTTTGTTGCTAATGAATTGAGTAAGAAGACTCAAGAGGAGGACCTACAAAAGTTGATTCATGAGTGATTGATCGTTTCTATTTTTTTAAGGTGTTTCTAGATATATATATGTACCATGGCTAGGGGAACCTTATATCCATTACTATAAAATCCTCACTCCTTGAGAGGGTGAAGTAGAGTCACTTATAATATTCAGACTAAATAGTGATGGGGGAAATTATATATTGTAGGGATTTTTTGATTGATTAATCTATTGATTCCAATTAGATACTTCAGATTTTAGGCCATGTTATAGTCCATATGAACATGGATGAAGAGATAATTCGTGACTCTAATACCTCGATATGGGTTGTAAACTAGTTTTTTACCCAGGAGTGTTGTGAAATTTAAAAGAACTGTTGGTGTCCTTGTATAGAGAATCATATAGTTGGTTTTGTTAGACAGTGATCCATTTGTCTATAGGTGAAGGCCAAGAAGTAGTGTTTTCATGGTCTTCTTTGGTCATTAATTATTCTGAACTGGAATTGGGATGATGCAATTATGGATTTTTTGATGGGGTTTCCAATAAATCTCTATTAAAATGATGAAATTTTGGTTATTGTGAATAGATTGATAATGTTTTCCCATTTTTCATTAATGAAATAGAATTTATCTATTTTCAACTTAAGAAATATTTATGTATGGGATATAATATGAATTTAAAAGGTTACTAAAAGTATTATATCTGGTAGTAATGAATATTATAAATTTTATTTCTATAAATGATTACAAAACATTCATGGTACAGAGTTTTATCTGAGAACTACTTAATATCCCTTGATAGATATAAAGTCTAATATTACCACCTAGATATTTGAGGACATGCTATGGACTTGTGTTCGGAATATTGGGGTTTCATTGGAGAATAATTTCATTCATTTAGAGTTTATGTTTAATAGTAACTATAAGTATTTGACTTTAATGTATCCTTTTTAGTATTTATATGGTTGGCCATTTCAACCACTGAAATATTTTCTAGATTCTGAATAATCAGTTTTTGTTGAAAAAAGTGTCACACATGAGGCATTAGAGCATATCACACAGATTATAAAGTGCTTGGTGAACACTTAGAGAACATAGAGGTTATATTCCTTGTACATTGAAATTTTATATGGATGACCTAATATTCCTATGATAATCACATAGGTTTGGACATCTTAACATTTAAAGGAAAGGGAAATTTTCACCTATGTATGTGGGACCTTTTGAGATCATGGAAAGAATTGGTACTGTGGTACACCGATTGTATCTTTCTCGAAATTTTAGTGCCATGAAATTATTCATTTATAACCAATTTAATTATATCATATTTACCCTTACATTTTTTATTAACAATGATGTCGAGATTTAGGATGAATTTCAATTTGAGGATCAGCTGGTTCATATTTTGGATTGGAAAGAAAATACTTAGTATGGGAAGATAGTTCTTTTGGTATGTGTGTTGTGGAAGAAAGATATAATAGAAGATGGGAGATGGAATTTGGAGTCTAACATGTGATAAAAATGGCTAAATATGTTTACTTATGAGTCTTGATGACTTTCTAAAGAACATCCTATGGATGAGATATTATATTATTGAAAGGATGAAATAACCAAGACATTGTTGAGGTATGAATCTGTTTTAAATTTTTTTGATTTTTTAATCCATATATATTTATAATTTTTTGATGATATATAATATTATGGTATGAGATAAATTAAATTTAGGTCATATGATGCATCAATTATTTATTTTTAGACCCTGAAGAGGAGTCATAATTGTTATTGAAGGTTGGAAATATTTTATTGAGATTTGGCCCATGTTTTTGGGTGAATTTCTCCTATTATTTAGCCATTGAATTATTTGAATATGTCTATAAGCGTCAAAAAATAATTTATAAATATTTCAACAATAAATAATGATGTGTTTTTGAATTTTGGTTATTTTTTAAAAAATTGGAGAACACTTATACATAATGGTCATCTCACATAACACACCCCTAAGTCAAAGTCACCATGTGAGGGATTAAAAAAACCCATCTATGTGTTGATACATAAAATTAATATTTTTATATAAAGTTAGGTTTGTATAAAATTAATATTTAAGGGTCCTGCACATACTATGAAAATGTATATGTATTGAAGGCCCCTGTGATATGTTAATGTTACACTTAGTTATATGTAAAAGTAAATATAAAGTTACCCAATATACAAATTATTAAATATGGAATTGTTTTGAGAATGTAAGAGTAAATATGTTTCTAAGGGAATATATAATATTTAATCTATAAAATTTAAGAGTGAACCTAATGATATGTAAAAATAATATTTTTTTACCCTATAATACGTAAGAGTAAATTCGATAATACATAAGGGTCACTGAGTTGGGTCATAAATTGTGGCTAAGTGTTTAAGACCTTCCTATTATATGTAAGTGTAATTCACTAGTATGTAAGGATATTCCTCATATAAGAAATCAGATAAGTGTTAGATCTTATAGATATATAAAGGTTTTCAAGGGGTGATATGTAAGGGTTACTGAGTTTCTTAAAAATCTAATTTGATGAATTATTATTCATTTTTCAAAAATCTTATCAAAATGCTTCAATAAAGTATAACTGCTTGTTTATGGATTTTTTGACCAAAATACTATGAATATTCCAATAATTGTTCTCGAATTCCACTCTTTTTTCAAGAGAAAGATATGTATTTATTTTTATATTCCCTTTATAATTTTGTTTACTAGAAGTATACATCTATAAGGATATATTTCCTTAGGTTTCTATTATTTGATTTATATCACTATTTCTTATACCAATATTGGCTATGACAGTTATTCATATTTTTTAGTGTTTTATTTTATTTCTTGATTTCAACTATTTATGAATGAATTAAAAAATATTATTCAAAGATATGATTCCTAAAAACATAATGTAGGTGGTTGCTAGATTAACCCCAAGGTCTATTCTCGTTTCTATGTGTGGTTGATGTGAGGTCACTCCACCCTCATGTTCACTTGACTAAAACATAAATAAAAATAATTTATATTACATTACAAGTGGAAATATACCAATTATAACTATAAATAAATCATTGATGAGGGTAAAAACAAAATTTTAGCCACTATGATTGGAATTCCATTGATAAAGTGAGATATGATATATTGGATCCAACCCAAAGGGTGAACTAAATGAACTTGTGGTCTGAATTATTGATAAATATAAAAAGTATATAATTAGAAAATTCTATACATAATGAAAGGTAAATGTTTTGTGGGTGGGATTTGATTATAACTATTGATAAAATTTTGATAATGTTTTTGGTGTGGGACTTCATTATCCTAGGTGATGATATTCTAGTAAAGGTTATAAAGTGGGATGTGTATTCTCATATGATGAAATTATGAAAATGTTCTGGGGTAGGTCATGGATTATAATTATTTTTATTCTTAAAAGATATATGGAGATATGTGTTTCCCCAAGGGTAATAATAATATAAAAAGGATCAATGGTATGAAAAGGTTAAAGGGTATGAAAATGTTCTTACTGAGTGTTATTATAAATTATTTTGAGAAAGTATGTGGTTTTATTTTTGTGATGATGTTCTAAAAAGGATACAGAGTAAGAAATGGATACCCTTGGGTGTTATTGAAAATGGTTCCAAGGAAGGACATGGTTACCCTTGGGTGAAGATTTTCAAAAAAAATTATAGGTATGGATGTGGTTTTCCCTAGGGGTAATTTGTTATGTTGAGAGAGAATTTACACTTTCTGAAGTTTTTATGGCCATTCCTAGTTGTCAAAATTGAACCCAAGGAATGAAAAAGTTTTTCTAATTATTATTTAGTTCTTTATTATAGAACATCAACATGAACATTATATTTACATTATATATTTAGGGACACCATTAGTGGCATTCTAAAAATTTTTACTCACACTATTCTGACACCACCATGGGTACCCAAGAATACTTCATGGTTTCTAGTTTAGAAAAAGAAAAAGGCCCTATACATGATTGTTTTCCAGAGATTTGGGATGAATCTCTGTATTTGGGGCTTCTCTAGGACCCAATGAAAATTTTATTATATTTTCCTAATTTTATTTAATTTTAGTTTTTTTTATTTTTCTATACACGATTTACCCACAGGGGATCTTGATTATGTCCATGTGACTTCTATGAGATGTAAGACATTAATTTTTATATTTCATGTTGTATTATTTTACCCCACATATTTTATTTGTAGTATCTATTATTTTTTATCCCATTTGGATTCTTGATATTTATGATACCATCATTTTTATATATAGTTATATGATCCATGGAGTATTTCCTCCCCATGATTATTATTTGACCCGACTACTATTCATCATCATCTAGTGTATGTGGTGGAGTTTCTGAGGCCATGTGTCACATTGATCTAGTTACTATAGAGTGTGTTTTGATAGGACGTAAATAATTATACCCAAATTTAGAAAAAATACCATGTATTAGGGATTTTAAATTAAAGAATAAGTTTAAGTAATAGAGATAAGATATTTAAGCTTCAATCAGGTTGGTTTTACCTCTATCTCTCCAATATATACAATGAAATTTATTTAAATTGGGATTTATTGATATAAAGTAAATTTTTATGTGATATCTAAGGGAAGTGATCTAGTTAGTCATGCATCTTAGGGGTACATGAGGATGTTTTTAGTAAAAATGATAAGGCCTAAATTACCCCAAAAATCCCTTTAAAATATTGGTCTTGAGATTTTATCAGAACATTAATGAAAACCCCACCATAACTCTAGTGGTCCACCAATGGTTTGTTTCACACCATTAGAATCTCGATGGTAGGAATTGTTTCCCCTTCCAAGGTTACTGAATTTTTAGTGGAAACCCATATAGATTCTTATGATAGTTATATAGCTTAGATGAAATTTTCTACCAGGCCCATCATCTTGAAACTCAATCCTTATAATCCTCTACCCACATCTACACCCATTTTGGCCAAAATTTATATGGTTTTAAAATAATCAAGCCAAATTCATATATTCGTACATGTAGATCGTTAGAAAATGTTCATAAGTGAAATATAGATATATATTATTACATTTTATATTATGATATGTGATATTTTTATGATACCTTGAAAAGTGAGTTTTAAAATAATAATAATTATATAACTAAATTTGATATTCATTATTTCATTGAATAATATATTGAAACAATTTTATTTCATTATATCATTATTAGTGATATAGGGATATAATTTTCCATTATATGAAGAGATGCTAACAATATGTTTTTTTATTATGAAATAATAGCATTCATGTGTATTGAAATATATAATATACAATATCATTTATCATGATATAGGATATCAAAACCGTTTTTGTTTCAGAATATATGTATTTTACTATATAAAAAGTAACAATATAAGGTATATCACTACATTTTATCTAAGGAATTAGAAAAATATTTTAAAAATCTAGTATACATGGATCTTAAAATAGTATATTTTTTTGGTAACTATGGTAATTAACTAAAGTAAATATTTTATCATAGTAATGTTGTTATTTTTTTGGAGGACCTCGACATTCCATTAATACCTATTATAAATATAGTGAAGTGATAATGATCCTCCCTTTATTCTTGAATTCAGAGTGTTCATAGTGATTTATCCTTTCAAATCCTTTGTTGAGGCCTCCACCCACTCTATTTTGATTACATGTGGGATAATTAAGTTTATGGTTTTGTTCCTCTCTACATTGAATGACCACAAAATCAACTACAATCCTTGTTTATCCAGTCACCAACATGATTTTCATAAGTCGTGAAACCCCTAACAAATAATTTCCTACAAACCACCTACCAAAACTACCAGAAACCCATTAATTTAATGACACTCCCACCACCCAACTAATTTTTTCCTTTAACTAGAAGTTATAAATAGAAAATAAATCCTCCTAAATTTGAGGTCATCAAGATTTGTGCCTGGATTAGATGAATGATTATGGGGTATCTTACTAATAAGCAATGACCCCAATTTCTACATGGAAACATTATTAAAAAATATAATTTTTAAATAATATAATTTTTTTAAAACATAAATATAATTTTATTTTAACCCATTTTAGAATGTTAGGATAATTTGTTTAGTAAACCATAAATATTGGAAGTTATGTTTTGTTTATTATCAAAAGAGGTCAAAAAGTGGGTGTTTAAATTATTATTTTAGTTAGTACAAGGCTTTTAGAATATATGAAATGGTTTCATGGTTTTTTTGATGAAGGGATGTCACATCACACTGTAGGTGTAAAACCACTAGATTTTATGAAATATTTTTTTGAATATATTTTGTTATTTTATAGCTTTCGTTACATTCAACAATAAGTCTAAACAAACGAAACTGTACTATTAGAATATTATTATATGTTATCACATAGCCATTTTATTTTGGTTTATGAATAAAATTAACAAAATTATAAAAAAAATTTACCTATACAATTATAAAATTATTTGTTTTAGTTTAAATGAATTATAAATTAAAATAAAAACCGTTTGAAAATAATGCAGCTGTTTTTCTAAAAAAATATTTTCATAAGAGAAATGTATTAATATCTTAATAGATTAAATTTATCATTATTGGTGAATAAATTTAATAGGATTTACATATAATATAGTCAATCAAAATTTTTAAACATTTATCCAATAGGCATGAGATAGAAATTAATCTGGTATTCTACTTAAAAACAAATTTTTTCTAAAATGTAGGTTTTGTCATGTTTTGAACAATTATATTAAAATTAATTTCCACCACTTATAGGTATTTAATATTATAAATTAATTTCAGAATTATAATTATAATTAAAATTTTCATTAAAAGGTATCTTTTATTTTTTGGCAATATGAATAGTAACTATGGTAAAATTTATACCCTATGTTAAGGGAATTAAGTCAATCATGTTTAAAATAGAGTGATAAGGTCATAATATTTATTAATTATTTTTATTTTATTAATGGAATTATGAAATTACAACATTAGGCTTGAAATTTATTTTTTAATGGGCACTTGTTTATGAAAATTTAATTTTCAATATTTAAAATTAATAAAGTTGTAAAGTCTCACTCACCTAGTTTTGAATATCTTTTTTGTATTAAAATAGTGACAAGAAATAGTTATGAATGAATATTTTTTTTTAATTTTGAACATAATAAAACAATTTTAATGATTGAAAATTATTTTTAATTTTTAGTAATTATATAATGACATTTGATGCTTATGAAACACTGATGTAGTATGATTATGAAACTATTATTCCCCACACACTTTCCATCAAATTTAATATGAATGTATCACTCATGAGTACATATGACTTACCATCTCCACATAGCAGTACAATTCATTTTCAATCACCCTAATTCGTGGATGGATATTATGGTGGATCTAATGTTTATATATTATATTTAAGAAATAATTATGCTTTTGTAATTATAATATAATATCTACCTGTTGACCTTCCAAACAGATGGAAAACGATAACATTGCTCATGCGTACGTGTGGACTACCACCTCCATGAAGTGATGAGATTTGTTTTAATTTATATTTCGATTGGATGGTATATATGATGGATGCGATGAATATATATTATTTATATTATATAATAATGTTTCTTGAAAGTTGAATTATTATTTAAAATTCTTTTATTCCATCTTTCAAAAAAATGAAAACAACGCTCATGTGTACGTATGACTTACCGTCTCCATGATTGATGTAATTAATTTTAATTATATGAAATTATAGATGATAACTTTTTTTTGAATATAATTAATTTATATGATATTATAATCATGTACAATCCAATATGGTAAGGGTTTGTTTTTTCATTTCATTGTTTATCAAGAGTGTACATTATTATGTTTTTGATGATGAAATATTATGAAATATCTAATGAAACATATTTGATTTCTTATATTATGGGGTTTTATTAGAAATACATGATTTCATTTCAATTTCCTCACCTTAAGTGCTCAAGAGATGAAAAACATTTTCTTAAATAAAAATATACTTTATTTATCTCTTTGGCCAAAAAATATTTTTTTCCATATTTATATTTTATAAAATATTTTAAATAAGCATTCTAATATTTTCCAATGGATGGTTAAATTCATTTTTACCCATGTTTAAATTTCTAAAAAATGTTAAAAAGGTATATTCTTTTCATTTTTCAGAATGAGGTAATTTATGAATTTTTTTACAAAATGTGGAAAAAAAAATTTCTTATAAATTATACGGTATGAATGGAATTTATCATCATGATTAATTCATAATTATTTGGATCTTCTTATAAATTTTATTATTTAAATTTCAAAATAATATATTTTGAAAAATATATTTTGGAATTTTTATATTTTAAGGAAGTGATTTAAATATAGAAAGGATATTTTCCTCAAGAAATGTTCCATGTGATATTTCAAAATCATTTTACATATACTATTACATCATTTGATGTTACTTTATAATATCTAGGATTATGGTCCAATGATAACTTCTTTATTATTTCTTTTTATGGTCTATGTTCACGATGATAATATTTTTATGAATCACATTCCTTTCTCACAGGATATACATTGATGAAATGCTTATGAAAGACATTTCTTTTTCTGGATTCAGATATGATAAATATTCTATGATATTATGGAATACATATATATGATTTTAGTAATGTGGTGGGTGGGACATATATATCCCTCTAATGAATTTGGAAATGTTTAATTTTCTATGAAGTCAAAGGGTATATATGAGTTTATCCCAATCCCAAAAGGGTATACATGAGTTTCTCCCAAGCCTAAATTATGTATACGGGTGGTTATCCCAATCCTAATATGTTATGATTATCTTACTGGGTAACCATGAAAGAAGGTTTTCTAAAATTATGTTTATGATACAATTCCATGTCTTTTTCCAATATTATACTCTCATGAATAATGTTCTTTGATTGCTTTATGATTAATGTCTTATGAACTACCAAACATTATTCCATGACTTATTAGTATGATCTATGATATACATGTCACATATTTGAAATGTTATACTCATTTTCTTATACCCTTATCCTCATGATATGATTATGTGATCATAGATATCATCCTTTTTTATACTTACATAGAATTCGATCTCACCCTATCATATGTTACTTTTTCCAAGGTTATGAAGAATTTAATTAAGTATGATACATATTAGAAGGTTTCTAGTTATGAAAAACTAAGTGGCAAATTATGTAGTTAACTTATGAACTAGTTACTTATGTACACACGTTTCCAAAGGCAATAGACCGATATGATTATGGTGTGGATAGTAATGTTATTTAATGTATATTATTCCTATAATATGTGATATTTATGTATGAAAATTATTAGTTAACATTTAGAAACTATGAAGAAAAAAATTTAGTGATAACCCTTGGAATAAGTCTATGTATATGATAAAATTATAATTTTTTTGTATATATCATTAATTAACTGCGTTAAAACAAATGTGTCATTGATTTAAAAGAAGGTTTCATGATTTAAAAATCTTGTAAATGAATTTTCATGATTATGTGGTTTACCTCTATGATTAATTTTTCTCCTACAATGATTTTAGGTTTTAGTCGATGGAGGGAACCCAAAGGATCCATGTTAATGAAAAATTAAATGTTAAATTCAATGATTGTTTTCAGGGTAAACCAAACATTATGGGAGATAGGATGAAAAATATCACTATTATTCTCACACAATATTCTCAAGATATGAATCATACTAATCACCCAAACAAGTAAAGGAGGGAAAAAAATTTATTTAGTCATTAATAAGGAAACATATACCTTCTCTTAGTAGGTCAACTGCTCATGATATTACAAATAAATGGACTAGTACCACTAAAAAGATATTTTTTTCCTCCAGTGTTCGGATCCTAAAAATTTTATTTTGCCTATTTAAACTTTTTAAGGAGAAGAAGATCAATGGTGGAATATTATCAAGAACATGAGGAAAAAATATTATATTGATTCCATACAGTGTGATAAATTTAATAGATTATTTATAAATATATAATGTAATTGTATTATTCAAAAGAAAAAGGTGAAGTAATTCCTTGTTTTAAAGAAGAAGGATGATCAATCCATCGGTACCTAAGAAGAAAATTTTAAAAAACTTGTGATGTAAAATTCTAGAATTATCATCCAACCTGAATTTGAGGTTGATCGATTCATTAATAGACTAAATAAATGTCTACATAGGGTTTTATCCATAAAGTAATTTAGATTATATAAATAAATCATTTGATGTGATATCAAGGTGTAAATAAATATTGGAGGTACCAATCAATCTGATCGATTTGATAAGAAAAGAAAGATCTAATTCAAATGAAATTCTAAAAAAATAAAGAGAAAATTATATAATTCTTTTATTCTCAATGTGAGGAAGAAAACATGACGGAAATTATCTTAAGGAGACTAATAAATGGTTTATGTGTTGTAAGTAAGGCCCTCAAGTGAATGAATATTGAAGTGATAAGAATAAGTTATTTAATGATGTGAATAAATATAAATATCCACATATTGTACAACCAACAACCTAGTGATTAAAATGGTAATATTATTAGAATTATTCTCATTGGTGCCCAAATCTTAAAGTTTATGATGATCATCATTGTCAGAAACCTCTTAATCCCAAAGAAAAATGGAAATCTCACGTGACCACTATTTTTAATGAAGGGTGTTATGAAGATCAGGTGAAAGGTATACATATCATCCACTCTAGAACTACTAATGTCTTATTTGATTCTAAATCTACCCACTCTGTTTTTTATTAATTTTCTAATGGTATTGAAATACCACTGAAACAATTAGATGATGAATTAGTAGTGAAAATCCCTAATGGTAAAATTATCACATCTCAAGTATATGATTCTTATTTGGATTATGTATCGGGGAATTTACTTCCTAAAAATATTATTATCCTACATTTGGTTTACTTTAATGTGATTTTTGGCATGGATTAAATTTGATTATATAAATCCTCCATAAATTTCAAAGGAAGGGAATTCATGTTTGATATTCTAACCAATCGATGATCATAAATCATTGTGATAATATACATCACTATTCAATGGAAATCACACCCATTATATGCATCTTGATTTCTATTCAGAAGGGAAATTTATCTAATATGGTTAGGGATAAACTCAACATAAAAGGTATTCCTATTATATGAGAGTATTTTGATTTATTTCTAGAAGAGTTTCTGGGGATTCCAATAGATAATGAATGTCACGGCCCGTCCTCGGGGCCCGTGTCGTGACTACCCCAAGCCCGCCTTCCATAGGCTAGGGGATGGTGGCTAGCACCAAAGGCATAAATCCATAAGCTGGGAAGGAATTGACTCTATAAATTGTAAACACACACAACAAAGTACACAATTGGAAGTGAAACACTAAGTAAAAATATATACAAAAGATGTTCTGGAAAGAAAAATAGGCAAGGAATACAATCCCAACAGTAAAGTACAAGGAAAGGACAAAGGGGTACAACTAAAAAGACAAAAATCTGGAAGGTGTCTAGAAGCTCCTAGATCATCCACCACGGATCCTACCTGAAGGGTAGGTACAAATAGCCTCCTCAATGCTTCACGTCCTTCCGTCTCCTCCAGGTACCGACTCATCATGAGGTCCACCTCCAGGTACTATCCAGTCCTCATATACTCCACCTCGGTCATCACTATCCGTCATCTGCATCCAACACAATGAGGTGCGGGCATAGACCGTGGAGGGGTGAGTATAAAGATACTCAGTAGGGACCCCAATACTCTCAAGTTCTCACAAAATCCAACAAGGATAAACTACAAGCACAAAACAACGGATAACAATTACTTAGGTATATGCCCATACATATACCTAAGTTATCTAGTAACCCATCTCAATCATGAGGAAAACACCAAATTCATTGACTCAGATCAAACCAAAAGTTTCATTATTGAAACCTTGACTGCTGGAGAAGTCCTCCTCTGTTGAGAACAGTGGTCCTGTCGCGACACCAAGGAGCTTCTCACTAACCTTGGATTGCTGAGGTACTTCTCCTGTCGAGTACCATGGGTCTGCTTCCAACTACCAGGCGCTACTCCGCTATGGGTATACCGCCAAATACTAGGCGCTCCCCCTAATATCCTACATAGGTAATCCTCCTATCGAGTATCGCGGGTCTTCCTCCAACAACCAGGTGCTACTATGCAATGGGTCTATCGCCAACTATCAGGTGCTCCCCACTGGGCTAGTCAAATCGGTCAAGCAGTCGCCAGGTCTGTCAGCTACTAGGTCTCTACACTATGTCTGCTCATCATTGGAAGGATCTTCTCCAAGAGATACTGGGAAATAATCTAACTATCATGAATACTCACTAAGAAGTATCTCAAAGGTCTTCCACGTCATAGGGGTATCAATGCAATAGACAGCGCGTCAATCAGACGCCCGGTCTGTGAGTTATTATCCTTTTAGTCCAGGGGGGCCCAGTTGGTTTCGTGTACGAACCAACCTGACCATATCTCAAATATACCCTGAACTTTCGTGGGGTATTCTCAAAGGGATTTCTTCATTCCAAGAATATCAGCGCCACTGACGGTTTGTCAAACGGAGGCTTGTAGCCCAAGATATGGGTGAAAAGGTGTAAATGGGCTATAGCAGGTCCTGGTCCGGCCCGACCCAGTCGAACCGACCCGGCCTGACCCAGTCCAAACTAGGGTCTGAGGAAACAGTTAGGCCTGAAGGGGCGGCCCAGACGAGGGCGGCCTGGCTGGCCACGCCGTGGGGGGGGGGGGTGCGGTGCTCCCTGGTTTCTGAAGGAACCAGCTCTAGGTGCTGGTTCGGTGAACTGCAAGATATGAGGGGTCCCGCCTGTAGCACACATCGGCGGCCGGCTTAGCCGGCCGCCCTACTTCTTCCATTGCGATGCGATGACACCGCGGTCCTGCTAGCCTCCATGCGGCATGACGGTGTCGTGCCTCCTCCGCCACAGGCCCACCTGGACGTGGCCTCCCACTCCTCTGTGCGGCGTGACGGCGCCGCACTCGTCATCCCACCGCCGTTGCCCTCCTGGTCGCAACTCTTCATTCTGGCGCGGTGCGACGACACCGCGCCCCTCCGGCACCGCCGTGGCCTGCCTAGCTGCGGCTCGGTTCTCTACACTGCCTGACGGTGTTGTGCGCTTGTGGCGACCCAGTGGCCTTGTGCCGCCAGCTTCTTCATGGATGACTCGTTGCCGGTCGCCGCATGTACTGCCTCTATCATCATCGAACATGTACAAAAAAAAGGAGAGGGTCGGGCCATGTTCGTGCATTCCGATCCCTCCTCATCATGGTGAACCATAGTCCAAAAAATTTGAATGATGAAGAACGGAGGTTTATACTCATATATAAATTAACTCAAATCCCCCTACCTTGAGTTCGATAATGTTGATAGAGTCGCGGGAAGGCGGTATCGTTCCGTCAATGTCGGAGGAGGAAGAGGGTACTCATCGTTGGTGGACGAGTGTTCGAAGGTAACAAAGTTGAAGACAACGCCGTTGTTCTTCATGGGAATCTCTTCCCTTTCTTACCCCGGTTGAATAAGGAAGAAGTTGGCGTCGTTCTTCATTGGAGAGAAAAGGCTCCTCCATAGCTCTCCCCTTTCTCTATTCCACCTATGAATAATTCCCAACAAAATGAAATAATAGGTTTGCCTATTATTTTATTATGGGCATGAATTTGAAAAGTTTTAAAATTAATTAAGTTACCTCACTAATTTAATGGGTGAAGTTGGACTAATTAATTGAGGGAGGAAGGTGATGAATTTGAAAGGTTTCCCCCACTTTATGGAGAGTTACAAGGGGGTTAAAGCTCATGTGGGCCCCACCCCTTCGATTTCAAGAGAGGATAAAACTTCTGGTGGGACCCACCAAATAATATCCTCCCAAGTGAGGTTTTGTGTTGGTGGGCCCCACCTCTAACCTCCCTTTGGAGGTTTTAACCACCTCAAATAAAAACAAGTACACCTTATTTTATTTAATTTAATTAAAAACCCCCAAAAACTATCTTCCATTCTCGTTAGAACGCAACTACGGTGAAAGTCTCACTAAGAAATCACCGACTCTATGAGTTCAACGGTGCCCTCATATTTCAATTCCGAGCACCGGTTCAAAAGATATAAAATCCCGCTCATAGGTTTACTGAACGTAGCTGAACAAAAATTCAGAAATTGATTCCGGGCACAACGGGCCTCAAAATCAAGCGCCGTCAAAAACTGCAGACTCGTAAAATTCCCATGTATTTAATAAAATTCCACGGAAATTCCGGGTATTTACATTCTCCCCACATTAGGGCTTTACGTCCCCGTAAGCTTCAACTCGAACTAAGGGAACAAATGGGTGTACTGAGCACGCATCTGAGCCTCCCACTTCTATGTTCTCTCCTGGAGGTTCATGTGCTTCCAAAGAACGTGCACCAGAGGTATCGACCGTCCATGTAGGACCCACTCATGTTGATCCTCAATCTCTATCGGAACCTCCATGAATGTCACCCCGTCATCAATGTCCATCTCCCCGTGATTGATGATGTGGGATGGGTCGTGCACGTATCTCCCCAGCTGAGATACGTGGAAGATTTCATGCACCCGGTGCAAGTGGGGTGGAAGAGTTAAGCGGTAATCTGCCTCGCCTACTCTTCCGAGGACCTGGAAAGGTCCGATGAATCATGGAGACAACTTGCTGGCTCGACCAAATCTCCGTAGACCTCATCTAGGTGAGACCGTAGGAGGACGTGGTCACCATCCTTGAACTCTAGAGGCCTTCGTCTCCTGTCAGCATACAACTTCTGTCAGCTCTTTGCAGTTTTCATCTTCTCCTGGATGATCTTCACCTTCTCTGGGGTTGCCCGTACCATCTCTGGTCCCACTAGTGCTGACTCCCCTGGGTCTCTCCAACACAGTAGCGATCTGTAAGGTTGACCATACAAGGCCTCAAAAAGTGCCATACCGATGGTGGAGTAATATCTGTTGTTGTAGGCAAACTCCACCAAAGGTTGGTGATCCTCCCATCTGCAACCAAAGTCCAGAACACATGCGCAGAGCATGTCCTCATGGTTCTGGATGGTCTGCTCGGTCTAGACATCTATTTAAGGATGGAAGGCGGTACTCAGATGAAGCTACATCCCAAAATCTTCCTGTAACCCCTTCCATAGCCGGAAAGTAAACTTTGTGTCACAGTCGGAGACGATAGAAGATGGTATTCCATGCAAACACACTATCTCTTGCACATAGAGGCATCCCAAGCTCTCTACTAAGCCCTGCTCTCTGATCGGTAGGAAATGGGCCGACTTGGTTAGTCAGACAATGATCACCCATATCGAGTCGTGAATCCTGGATGTACGTGGAAGACCCGTCACGAATTCCATGGATATACCATCCCACTTCAACTATGAGACCTCTAAAGGATGAACCAAGCATGTTGGTACCTTGTGCACTGCCTTCACATGCTGACAAGTGAGGCACTGTGAGATAAACTCCACTACTACCTTCTTCATACCTAGCCACCAGTGCTGTCGTCGAAGGTCCTGGTACATCTTCGCCACCCCTGGATATACCACTAGAGAGGAAGTGTGGAATTACCTCAACACTTCCTCCTAATGTGAAACTAGTACCATAGTGCATCCTCTGAAGAGGATGACGTGCTCCCCACCTTTAGAAAATCCATTAGGTGCCTGCCCTGTAGATATCTAAGCACGTCGTGTCTCGCAGTCAACGCCTCCATGCTGCACCTCCCATACTCGCTGAAGAAGTGGAAGAGTGACTGTAAGAGAATGAAGATAGGCTGCTCCATCCCTATCCACAAAGGATATCTATAAGACAACTAGCTGCTCTGTCGCCTCTCCATGCAGCTGAATACCAGTCCTCCCACTGAGTGCATCTACAACAACGTTCTCCTTCCCAGGAGTATAGACTATCTCAATGTCATAGTCCTGGAGGAACTCAATCCAACGCCGATGTCTCAGATTCAGGTCCTTATGAGAGAAGATATACCTGAGACTCTTGTGATCAGAGTACACGGTAAAATGTTCATCCATCAGATAGTGCTGCCACATATTTAAGGCAAATACCACTGCTGCTAACTCCAGGTCATGGGTAGCGTAGTTATTCTCATGTTGTCTCAACTGCCGAGAACCATACGCGATCACAACTCGCTCCTGCATCAGGACACACCCGAGTCTGGTCCCTGATGCATTGTAGTAGACTACATACCCTACGCCTTCCTCTGGAAGCCTCAAGATGGGGGCTCTAGTCAGCCTCTGCCTCAGCTCTTGAAAGCTCTACTAGCATCTCTCTGACCACACTAAGGGTTTCCCCTTCTTCGTCAAGGATGATAGTGGTGCTGTAACTCTAGAGAAGTATAGAAATAATCTCTGACAGTATCCAACCAATCCATGGAAACTCCGTATCTCCATCACACTCTTGGGTGGCTCCCAAGAAAGTACTGCCTCAATCTTCACTGTGTCTAATACTAATCCAACCTCTGAGATGACATATCCCAAGAAGTGAACCTCTCGAATACAAAAATAGCACTTTGAGAGCTTACCATAAAGCTGGTTCTCTTGGAGTGTGTCCAGTACTACCTGTAAGTGGTAGGCATGATCCTCCTCAGTAGTTGAGTAGATCAGTATGTCATCGATGAAGATTACAACAAAGCGGTCAAGGTAAGGCTGGAAGATACTATTCATGAGACTCATGAACACTAATGGAGCGTTGTTTATGCCAAAGTGAATAACCAAGAACTCGTAATGGTCATACTGAAACCTGAAGGCCATCTTCTGCACATCATCATTTTGAACTCTGAACTAGTAATAGCCTGATCTGATGTCTATCTTCGAGAACCATCAAGCTCCCTTGAGCTGATCCAAGAGATCATTTATCCTCAAAAGTGGGTACTTGTTTTTTACGGTCACCTGGTTCAGGTGATGATAGTCAACACATAGCCTCAAGCTCTTTTCCACCTTCTTGGTGAATAGAATTAGGGCTGCCCAGGGAGAAACACTGGGCTAGATGAATCCCTTCCCCTGAAATTCCTCCAGTTTTACCCGTAGCTCGCGAAGCTCAGCAGGAGCCATCTGATATGCTAGAGTAGTTATCGATGCCGTCCCCAGGTACAGGTCAATGTAGAAGTCCAACTCTCTGCGAGGAGGTAGTCATGGAACATTTTTAGGGAAAACATCTGCATACTGGTCCACCACTACAGGATAAGTAGGACTCTCCACATCAACTGCTCCGAGGGTAAGGCAAGACAATTGGTGAGTGATCGGTTGCACCCTCCTCCGAGTAAGTTCTTCCTACGCTGTAAAGGTTCCCTTATCGCCGGTGAAGGTGAACCTGGTCCCATCTGTGTGGACACACGACACTTTTAGCCTAATACAGTCAATCTGAGCATGGACTGTAGATAACCAGTCCATACCCAAGATTACGTCGTAAGGCCTCGACGTCACTACGAGGAGATCCCAGCCGAAGCTCTCGCCTCCTAGAGTAAGCTCACACTACCGGTACTAGTGCGTAATCATCGAGTCTGCTCCCGTAAGAGTCTATATCCATAAGGATCGAGCCAACGACTCCGTCAGAATATCTGAGCTCCGAATGAGGGTAGTGGCAATGAAATAATGACTGGCACCTATGTCTATAAGAACTCCATCTAAGGTGGAATATACACAGTTCTTACCTAGAATCGTCTCTGGAGAGCCATGGTCGTATGCCTCAGCTGCCTAAAGCTGAGATCTCCCCTATCCACTTGCTCCGTATAGTTAGGGTGGACCTACTGGTGGTGGTGGTGGTAGCACCTCGTAACGTCGACCGCTGCCAGCTGCTCAACCAACTACTCAACCAGCTACTCTGTCACGTCTGCCTGCGCCCTACAGACCGAGTCGATCAAATCTCTGCCTCTATCTGGGTGGTCCCTCAACTGACCACTGATTGTCAATACAATGGGTCGGACAGTCACGTGCCATGTGACCAAGCCCGCCGTATGAGTAACAGTGCCTACTCCTAACATGACTGGCTTTGTCTCCACTACGGGTGCCCCGCACAACTGATCCTGAGTTGTGCGGTAGTCCACCTGTAGGGATGGTCCTCTTGGACCTCTTTGTAATTTGTCTACTACCAGCTACAGAAGACTCCTCTGCAAGTTGACTAGTAGTGGGTCTCGCTGCTGGAGACTTCTCAGCAAGGAAACTCTCCAATAAGAGGGATTGCTCCAACATTCCCGCCTACCTCGGAATGATGAGGGAGATCATCGAGGCTCTGATCTCTCGCCTGAGCCCTTGATCAAAGGTTTGGGCCCTGAAGAATGGGTCTCATACCATATCCATGGAGTAGCGCGAGAGGTTAGTGAACCTCACTGAGTACTGCGCTACTTTCATGCTGCCCTGCTGTAGATGAAGTAGCTCCTGTATCAGCACCACTCATAGGGTCGCTGGAACAAACTCCACCCGGAAAAAGCTCTCGAAGTCTGTCCAGAGTAAAGTCACCTCATCATGGACCTAAAGCATCATGATCCACCATATGCCTGCTACTTCCTGAAAGAGGTTGGCAGCAAGGATCACTCTGCTAGTGTCCCTACTAGCTTGAAGACTCTCACCAAAGCCTCCAGCCAATCCTCAGCTGCCTGTGGGTCTGTCTCTCCCTAGAACCTGGGTGGCCTCTGGTGTTGGAACTCATGCAATGCGCTCAAGCGGTGTGCATCATCTAATCCTAGGGATGGGGGTATCAGTGTCCCAACAGGTGGTGGTACTGCTGGTGCCTCAACTGGAATGGGGCCCTGTGCTGAGGCCTCGTCGTTTGGTGGGCAGTCAGTGCGTACAAATCGCAGAGCTCTAACTGGTCGTTCGTGGGGAGGCATCCTAAAAGAAACAGATGCGACACCATCAAACGATTATACCTGGTGAGATGACCTGGTTGAGCTGACGTAAATAAAAACTTTTGAAACACACAGGTAATCAATGTTTTCATGCACTGAGTCAAAAATCAGAAGTCAGGGTCTTGGTGTACGGATATGTCGGCCTATGAACTAACACTAGACTCCCTAAACTAAAAACCACACTCGGTACCCTTAACACTATTTATTCACAGAAAAGAATAATCAGAGTCTTGAGTTCTGCGGTAGAACTGACTCCTTTGATACCAATTTGTCACGACCCGTCCTCGGGGCCCGTGCCGTGACTACCCCAATCCAGCCTTCCATAGGCTAGGGGATGGTGACTAACACCAAAGGTATAAATCCCTAAGATGGGAAGGCATTGCATTTATAAATTGTAAACTCACACAATAGAGTATGCAACAAGATTTAAAACACTAAGTAAAACTATATCTAAAAGATTTGATGGAAAGAAAAAGAGGTCGGGAATACAAGCCCAACAGTAAAGTACAAGGAAAGGACAAATAGGTACAACTAAATAGACAAATAGCTGGAAGGTGTCTAGCAGCTCTTGGATCGTCCACCACAGATCCTATCTGAAGGGTAGGTACAGATAGACTCCTCAGTGATCCATGTCCGTCCATCTCCTCTGGGTACCGACTCATCGTGAGGTCCACCTCTGGGTACCATCCAGTCCTCGTATACTCTATCTCGGTCATCTCTGTCTGTCGTCTGCATCCAACACAACGAGGTGCGGGCACAACCCGTGCAGGGGTGAGTATAAAGATACTCAGTAGGGACCCCGAGACCCTCAAGGTATCACAAAATCCAACAATAATGAACTAAAATTATGAAACAATGGATAACCATTACTTAGGTATATTCCCATACATATACCTAAGTTATCTAGTAACCCATCTCAATCATGAGGAAAACAAAAAAGTCATTAACTCAGCTCAAACTAGGATTTTCATTATCAAATCCACAACTACTAGAGAACTCCTCCTCTGTCGAGAACAGTGGGCCTATCGCGACACCAAGGTGCTTCTCACTAACCTTGGACTGCTGAGGTACTTATCCTGGCAAGTACTGCGGGTCTGCTGCCAACTACCAGGCGCTACTCCGCTGTGGGACTGCCGCCAAATACCAAATGCTCCCCCTAATAGCCTACAGAGGTACTCTGACTGTCGAGTACCATTGGTCTGCCGCCAACTACTAGGAGCTACTCTACCATTGGTTTTCCACAAACTACCAGGCGCTCCCGATTGGGCTAGTCGAATCAGTCAAGTAGTCATCAGGTGTGTTCGCTACTAGGTCTTTGCACTCTGTCTGCTTGTCACTCGAAGGATCCACTCCACGAGCTACTGGGCAATACTCCAACTGTTTTTAAGCCTCACAAAAAAGTATCTCAAAGGTCCTCCACATCATAGGGGTCACAACTCAACAGACGGTGCGTCAATCGGATGCCCGGTCTGTGAGTTATTAGCCTTTTAGTCCCGGGGCCTGATTGGATTCGTGTACGAACCAACCTGACTGTATCTCAACTATACGCCAAACTCTCATTGGGTATTTTCAAAGGGAATGATTCGTTCCAAGAATATTGGCGCCACTGACGATTCATCAAATGGATGCCCGTAGCCCATGTTATGGGTGAAAAGGTGTAAATGCGCTATAGCGGGTCCGGGTCCGGTCCGACCCAGTCCGACCGACCCGGATAGACCCAGTCTGAACCGGGGTCTGACCTGGTCCATAGGTCTGACCCGGTCTAAGGAAATGGCCAGGCTTGAAAGGGCGGCCTCAACAAGGGTGGCCCAGCCTGAGGGCAACCCGTACGAGGGCGGCCAGGCTGAGGGTGACTCGACTGAGGGCGGTGCGGCTGGCTAGCCGGCGTGGTCCGGATGGCCACACCGCATGGGGGGGGGGGGGTTGCAGAACCCCCTGGTTATTGATGGAACCGGCTCTAGGCGCCAGTTTGGTGAACTGCGTGACCCGAGGAGTCCCGCCTGTAGCGCGCACCAGTGGTTGGCCCAGCCGGCCGCCCTGGTTCGTCCACCGCGGCGTGACGGCACCGCGGTCCTGTTGGCCTCTATGCGGCGTGATGATGTTGTGCCTCCTCCTCCACAGCCCAGCCTGGCTATGGCCTCCCGCTCTTTCTTGCGGTGCGACGGCGCCACGCTCATCTTCTGACCACCAAAGCTTTTTATTTGTTCATGTTTGATGACGACAGAGACGGTACACGCGGCGACCGGCAACAAGTCGGCCGTGTTCGTGCTGTCCGAGCCCTTCTCACCATGGAGAACCACAATCCAGAAATTTGAACGACGAAGAATGAAGGTTTATACTCATATATAAATTAACTCAAATCCCCTACCTCGAGTTCGATGATGTTGACGGAGTCGCGGGAAGGCGGCGTCGTTCCGTCAATGTCGGAGGAGGAAGAGGGTACTAGTCATTGGCGGATGAGCATTCAAAGGTGATGAAGTCAAAGATGATGTCGGTGTTCTTCATGGGTGTCTCTTGTCTTTCTTTCCCTAGTTGAAGAAGGAAGAAGATGGCGTCGTTCTTCGTTGTAGAGAAAAGGATCCTCCCTAGCTCTCCCCTTTCTCTATTCCACCTAGGAATAATTCCCCAAAAAATGAAATAATAGGTTTGCCTATTATTTTATTGATAGAATGAATTTGAAATATTTTAAAATTAATTAAGTTACCTCAGTACTTTAATGGGT
Organism: Viscum album; assembly: GCA_963277665.1. Lineage (NCBI taxonomy): Eukaryota > Viridiplantae > Streptophyta > Magnoliopsida > Santalales > Viscaceae > Viscum > Viscum album. The sequence continues at coordinate 1,999,113,879 of OY728150.1, read as the reverse complement.
GAAGTTGGCCTAATTAATTGGGGGAGGAAGGTGAAGAATTTCAAAGGTTTCCCCATTATTTTAAAGAGTTACAAGGGGTTAAATCTTGAGTGGGCCCCACAACTTTGATTACAAAAGAGGTTAAAACTTCAGCTGGGCCCCACCAAAAAATATCCTCCCAAGGGAGGTTATGTGAGGGTGGGACCCACCTCTAAACTCCCTTTGGAGGTTTTAACCACCTCAAATAAAAATAAGTACACCTTATTTTTATTTAATTTAATTAAAACCCCCCAAAAACTATCTTCAATTCTCATTAGAACAGAAATGTGGTGAAGGTCTCACTAAGCAATCACCGACGTTGTGAGTTCAACAGTTCCCTCATATTTCAATTCTGAGCACAATTTCAATGGACATAAAATCCCGCTCGTACGTTTACTAAACGTACCCGAACAAACCTTCAGAAATTGATTTTGGGCACACCGGGCCTCGGAATCTAGCGCCGTCAGAAACTGAAGACTCGTAAAATTCCCATGTATTTTGTCACGACCTATGATTGGGGACCGTGCCGTGACTACCCCAAGCCCTCCTTCCATAGGCCAGGGGATGGCGACTAGCACCAGTGGCATAAATCATGATGAAAGGGAAGGCATTGCCTTTATATAAGAAAACAAACACCACAGAGTACGCAAGCTGAAGTAAAAACTAAGTAAAATGAATACAAAAGTAAGTGCTGGAAAGTAAATGGGTCAGTATACAAACCCAAATAAAAGTGTAGTACAACTGAAAGGAAAGTACAACCACTGAAAAGTAAAGCAGAAACTATGAAGTCATCCTTCGGAACTCCCACCTGAAGGGCGAGTACAGACAGTCTTGTCAGCTCCTCGAGTCCGGCCATCCTCTCAGTGTATGTCTCATCCAGTGATCTACCTCTAGGTACTGTCCAGCTCCATGAGCCTCCACCTCGATCAGCGATGTCTGTCGTCTACATCCAACACAACATAGTGCGGGCATAGCCCGTGCAGGGGTGAGTATACGCTACTCAGTAGGGACCCTGAGACCCCCGAAGGTCTCCCAAAATCCACAAAGGATAAACCACAAAGGAAAGTTAAAATCATGAAGTAACAACCAACTCTACTTAGGTATATGCCCATACATATACCTAAGTCATCAATTCCAGCATGGCTCCAGCACACGAGCCCAAGTACAACCCTGTCCACACAGAAAAACATAACCCATTCCACAAAGGAATTCACAACCCAATCCACATAGGAAAGCGCAACCCAATCCACAAAGGAAAGAACAAAAATCATGTCAATTATAATGATTGTAAGTTATTACTCAGCTCACACATGTATCCATTTACGAAGAGGAGTGGAGATGATTAGATGTAGCCTCTGAATCATCTCCTCTGCCGAACTCATATAGGATCCGAGTTTAGTAGTTGTCGCTGCCGAACCCCCGGAGGATCCAAGTATAGTAGTCATCGTCATCGAACCCACAGAGGATCCCAACATGGTAGTTGAACCCACAGAGTATCCAGTACAATAGTCATCCTTGTCGAACCCATGGGGGATCCCAGTATGGTAGTCGTCCTCGTCAAACCCATGGAGGATCCCAGTACGGTAGTCGTCCTCATTGAATCCACAGAGGAACCCAATATGGTATTCCTCCTCGTCGAACCCACGGAGGATCCCAATATGGTAGTCATCCTCATCGAACCCACGTAGGATCCCAATACGGTAGTTGTCCTCGTCGAACCCACGAAGGATCCCAGTATGATAGTCATCTTCGTCGCAGCCAGCTCTAGGGTTCCCACACACAACATGCTCGATTCTAGGAGGGACCACTCCACGAGCCAAAGGGGGTCGATACATCAACTGACACTAAGTATGGATTTGATGTATCCCAAATTTCCTTCTCGTCAATAGGAACTCAACGTGACAGACGGCGCATCAATCGGACGCCCGGTCTGAGAGTTATTGGCTTTTTTTTCCAGGGGCCCGATTGGTTTTTAAGCTAAAACCAACCCGACCATACTCTAGCTGCATCCAAACCTTGATCGGATTAATCCAAAGGAACCGTCTCACTAAGAGGAATCTAACAAAGTCGATGGAACGTCATTCAGACGTCTAGAGCTCATGTTATAAGTGTTTCCGCTACAAGGGCCCGGTTGGTTTCATGTTCGGCCAACCTGGACATATACAAAGTTCTCTGAAACATTGATTTTAATATACCGAAATTACTGTCTCTATCCAAGTATCCCAACGCAACTGACGGTGCGTCAATTGGAGGTCCGTAGCCCAAGTTATAGGCATTTGAACAAAACTGTCCGAAAATAGGGGGTTTGGGCCCGGTACGACCCGGACCAATACACCCTGGGTTTGCCCGAACTGGGTCGACCAGACCTGGATCCGGGTCTAGCCCAGTTGGGCATGGCCTGGCCCGGCTGGTGCGGCCCGGCCTAGCCGGTGTGGCCAGGCCCGGCTCGGGGGTCCGGCCCGGCGCGGGCGGTCCGGCCCGGCGCGGGCGCCCGCGCGCTGGGCGGACGTAGAAGGGGGGGTGTGCTGCCTCCTCGTTTTGAAACGGCGGCCCCCCACGTGGAGGGGATCGCCCCTGTCTGCTGCTGGGGGTTACAACCCCCAAACTTCCCGAACGGCCAGGCTTGTTGGCCGACCGATGTGCTGCCTCGGGACCCCCGTGGGTCCCGCCTTCCAATGCCCCAACAGCCGGCAGATCCAGCCGCCCTTCTCTGTACCGCCGCGGCCCTTGTCCGACCGGCACGGTGTGACGGTGCCGCGCCCCTCCGCCACGGCCCGATTCCGGTCGCGGCTTCTTTCGGCTTCACCGGCGCGGCGCGACGGTGCCACGATCCTTCTCCGCAGTTTTACTCATTCATGCGCGGTTTTGTTTCACCGTACCGTCTCCATTCTAAACCATGATGGTGTTCAACAAAAACGGGGAGGAGGATTGGCTGTGTTTGTGTAGTCCGACCTCCTCCCATTAAATTGATAACAGGAAGCCAATTATTAATGACGAACGTTGAAATAATACTTGAACGACAAAACAATCCCTACCTCAAAGAAGTTCGCGGAAGCTTTCATCACAGGGATGATTTCGACATTGGCGTTGATGTATGCCCAATGAGGGGATGACGTCTCAAACCGGCTATGGAGAGGAGAAGAACGACACATCAATCTCTCTTTGCGGTGAAGACGTTCTTCGTCGAGGTCTTGACGTTCTTCAATGATGATGATAGAGATCTCTAAGACTTAGAGTATTCTCTCCAGAAACTTAACACAACCAGCTTCCCACAAAATAAAATAAGACTCCTCTTATTTTATTTCTCAAGCCATGCATTTCAAAAAGTCCCAAATTCAAAATTGAATTCACTTAATCTAATTAATCTCGTCTTGTCAAAATTAAATGGAGTATTTCATAATTAATGAGGGGGTTTAGAAGAGTTAGGGAGTTATGGGGAATTTGAAAAGTTTGGGGCTCGTGTGGGCCCCACCCCACCTTTAATCCACTCACGGGAAGTTAACAACTAGTGGGTCCCACTCCAACTCCCACACCTAGGTTCTAACACTTGTAAAAGAGAAATAAAATTCTTAACACAATCTTATTTCACTCACACTTAAACCAAAATTTTAAACAACTCTTCCAGAGCAAACACAACTCCAGTAAAGGTCTTCTTAAGAAATTATCGGTGCTGTGGTTTCATCGGTGCCCTCGGATTTCAATTCCGAACATCGGTTTAAAAGATAGCAAAACCCGCTCATTCGTTCACTGAACGTACCCGAGCTAAACTTTGGAAATTTATTCCGGGCACACCGGTCCTCGGAATCAGGTGCTGTCAGAAACTGCGGACGAGGGTGACTGACATAGATCGAGTGTACAAGAACTGGACGGTACCCGGAGTTGGACCTCACAATGAGTCAGTACCCGGAGGTGGACCTCATGACAAGTCAGTACCCGAAGGTGGACTTCACGATGAGACAGTACTTGGAGGAGGTTGGCGGGCGAGAGTGTTGAGGAGGCTATCTGTACCTACCCTCCAGGTAGGATCCGAGGTGGATGACCTAGGAGATGCTTCTATCTTCCAGTTGTTTGTCTTTTATGTTGTATTTTAATTTAGTTGTAGCTGTACTTTTTAGTAGGGTTTGTATGCTGGCCCATTTACTTTTCATCACTTTCTTTTGTACTTAGTGTATTACTTCCGCTTGTACTCTGGTTGGATGTGTTTATGTTTTATAAAGGAAATGCCTTCCCAGTTATTGAGATTTACGCCTTTGGTTCTAGTCTCCATCCCCTGGCCTATGGAAGGTGGGCTTGGGGTAGTCACGGCACTGGCTACGAGGATGGGTCATGACAAATTTAAAAGAACAAATTCCATGGAAATTCCCTGTCTTTACAATGAAGTTGATTTTTAAATAAAACTCATGCCTGATCCTACTTCTATTTAAATTATTACATATAGAATGGCCCCGATTGAGTTTTAAAAATTGAAAAACCAACTCAAAGAAAATATTTAAAAGGGATTAATTCAATCAAGTGTGTCAAAAATTGGCACAAATTTTTTTTATGATAAAATATGGATCAATACAGATTTTCATTGATTACCAGGAACATAATAACATAAATATCAATAATAAATATCCCTTACATCATATTGATGAATTGTTTGATCATCTACGAAAAGGTAAATATTTATTATAGATTGACCTTCATTGATGATATTATCAATTTAGGGTCACAAACAGTATATACCGAAGACATCATTTAGAATAATGTATGGAAACTATGATTATATAGTGATTCCTTTTTGTATTACTAATGTTGTGATATCTTCATGGAATTAATGAATAGATTATTTAGAGATTATGTTGATCTATTTGTGGTTGTCATTATTGATGGTATTATTATATATTCAAAGAGCATGTAAAAGGAATAATCTCACTTAAGGATTGAACTAATCATCCTAAAAAGGATTAGATGAATGAAAAATAAAAAAAGTGTTATTTTAGGGTTTAGAAAGCTTCATTTTGGTGTCATATAATTTCAAGAGATGGTATATTTGTGGAACCATCAATGATGGAATCTACTAAATATAAGACTAGAATAATTATTTTTGCTAATATATGTAGTTTACATTGGTTTTACGGATATTATCATCACTTTTTGTATAATTGTTCATGGTTTTCAAATCCACTCACCATGTTAACTCGAGAGGGATCCATGAACATATGAATATAAGGAACATTTCATGGAACAGAAGATAAGGATTTCCAGTGAACCTAGGATTACATTACTCTAATATGGAAAATGGTCTTGAATCTATAGTGATGCATATAAGAAGGGATTGGGATATTTACTCAGGAAAAATGATATGTTTATAGCTTATGAATTTTTGATAATTGAAGGTTCATTAATATAATTAGATAACTCATGACTGGGAGTTAGTTACAACAATTTTTTCACTAAATATATAGAGTAATTATCGTTACAAATAAAGGCATGATATATATATATACTGATCATAAAAGTTTAAATTATATATTCACTAAAAAAGATCTGAATAAGAACTAAAGAAAATTGTTAGATCTGATTAATGATTATGAATTTTCAATACATTACCACACAGGGAAAGAAAACCAGGTGGTCGATGTGTTGATTAAAAAGGGCCATTATACATTATCTTTTATGGGGTTAAAAAAATATAAAAATTTAACATATTTTTAAATGACAAAGATATAAATATTAAAGGAAGGGTGGAAATCTTATCAACTCAAATGAGTATTCAACCATCCTTCCATGTAATGATTAAAGAGGTGTAGAAGGAAGATATAGAGATATAGAAGAAGGTTTTAAATGTTCATAAGTTAATCCTTGATTATTAAGGAGTGATAAGGTTCAAGAACCATGTTTGTGTCCCCTCGAGATGAGTTTTAAATAAGTATCATTTGGATGAAGCTCATAGTTCTTCATTCTCTATTTATCCTAGAAGTAAAATGATGTATAAATATTTCAAAGAGTATTTCTTATGGGATGGTATGAAGAGAGATATTGTAGAGTCTTAATATTAGTTATAGTTATATTAGAAAGTTAATTCAAAGAGACAAAAGTATTAAGGGATGTTACAACCATTACCCATACAAGATTTGAAATTAGAAAACACCACCATGGATTTTTTCAATGGACTCCCCTAGATGACTAAAGGGAACAATTGCATATTGGTTATATTCGATCTCCTTAAAAACCCCACACACTTATTTTTTATATAATATTTTTCCCTATATTAGACTTCTAGGATATATATTAAAGAAGTGGTATGGTTTCATGGAGTATCATAATTAATTTCATCTGATTGGGATTTAAGGTTTACCTCAATGTTTTGGTAAAGTCTTTTATAGGCTGTAGATACAAAATTAAGTTCAATATGGTGTATAAAACATAGAAAAATTAAAAATTTTATAGAACTATTCAAACTCTCAAATTCAAGATGAGATCTTTCTTTATGGAATTAAAATGCGTTTGGGATTAAGACATAGCTTTGGTTGATTATCATATAGAAATATCCTAAAATATAGCATTCATATGGCTCCTAATGAATCCCTCTATGATAGAATATTCATAACTCAAATGTTTTATAATGAAGTTGGATAAATAAAACTGTTAACTCCTGACCTAGATGAGGAAATAGAAGATAAGGTTGAGCCATTCTGTAGTATATAAGGGAATATAGGATTCAGGAAAAGTGTTATGCTGACAATCATTAGAATGATTTGGAGTTTGATGCGGGTTAAAAGGTGTTTCTACAAATATCTCCTTGTAAGAGGGTGGTGATATTTTTAAATAAAGGAAATATTATCCTAAATTATATTGGTAACTATTAAATTATTGATCATTTTGGGAGAATAAATTATGAATTGGTGCTTCCACTGAATCTCTATCAAATTCTTGATGTATTCCTTACATATCTCCCAAGGAAGTGAATATATGATATTTCAAATATAATGAACTCATAGGTAATACCTATTAAAAAATATATCTCTTATAAGTAAAAACAAGTAGAGATTTTGGATCATACATAGAGAGAGTCCTATGAAATAAGAGCACTCACTGGATCAACGTTTTATAGTGAAACCACCAATTTGAGGAATCTATATGGGAACCTGTTTAGATAATGAAACAAAGGTATCCAATGTTATTTTTATTGAATTTATTAATTTTTATAAATAAATTATATTTAAGGATGGTAAGATTTAACACCATAAGATTTTATTAAATATTTTTTTCGAATAATTTTATTTCATTGACAGCTTGTGTTACACACAATAAAAAGTCTAAAAAACCATGATATACAAATAGAATAATGTTATTATAAGCTCTCACATTTATATTATATTAATAGATATGAATTATACTAACTAAATTATAGAAATTTAAGGATTAAAAATTTATAAAATTAATTAATTGGTTATCAATTAATTAGAAATGAAAATAAAAATAATTTGAAAATAAAGGTGATGTTTTACTAAAAAAATTTGTATGAAATAAATGTATTTTAATCCTAATAAATTAAATTTATCACTATTTTTAAAAGATTTTAATTAAATTTATATATAATATATTTACTAAAATTTTATAAACATTCATCTAATAGGCATGACATAAAAATAAAGATAGTTTTGTGCTAAAATAATATATTATTATGAAAAACGGGGTTTTTCTGTGTTTTGAAAACATAAATTAAAATTAATTTATTCCAGTTATATGAATTGAATTTTTAAAAAAAATTCCATTCATATAATCATGAGTTTAAAATTATGAAAATATGTTAATTTTATATTCTCTCAAAATGAATAGTAACTATGGTAAAATATATCATCTCAGTAAAGGGTAAATTAGTTTAATATTGGTTGAAAATTAGTGATAAAGACATAATTTTTCATCTTAATTATTACTAGATGAATTTAATTGTATCCTTATCTTCTTTTTCTAGATTTTTTTGTTTAATGGTCACTTTTATATAATTAATTAATTTAAAATTTAAAAAATAAATATAATTTTAGTGATTTAATCTATTCCATAAATTTTTTATATGAATATGAAATATTATTTTTATGTTATAGAATTATATTTGAATAAAATACTTTTTCTTTATGTCTTTTAAGTCAAATTAATTAAATAGTGTCTAAATTGATATTATTGACATTTCTTCAAAATAATATCTAAATAAGTTACATAAAAACAATAAAAATATAAAAATTGGAAAAGGGGGACAATATATTTCTTAAACTATCATCCCCAACTCATTTATAGGACATTTGGAACCATTTTTATTGTGAATGACTTTATTATAATATAATATTTTTAGATATTCCATGTTTTTATTCTCCCTCCAATATAAAAGTAAAAACCTTCTTTCTATACATAAAACAAATTTTAAACATCTATCAAAAAAATACCATGAAAAAGTTTCTTAGAGAAAACATCAGCTAAGTTTTAGAGTTTCTTATATCCCTACAAGATCAATCTTATTCTCCTTAAGAAAGGATCTAAATGATGTCTTTTAAATGAGTGGTAGTTATTATACCGGTCTTTAAATATATTTATTCCTAAAATTATTATAAATATATGTTATTTATAATAAGAGAATTAAATTATTATACTAAATATACTTAAAAGTTATTATGATTATGAAACTACCATTATCCATCTTCTTTCCATCAAATGTGAAGTGAGAGTATCGTTTGTGTGAATGTACGGCTTACCGTCTCCATATAGAGGTATAACTCATTGTTCATAAACTCATTTAATGGATGCTAATTACAATAAATAAAAGTTTATATATGACATTTATGACATAATTATGCTTCTGGAATGATAATATCATATCTAACTTCTTACCATCAAAACTGATGGAAAATAACAACGTCACTTGTGTATACGTGTGGACTACCACCTCCACAAAGTGATGCAATTAATTTTTTGTGTCAATTTTAAAAAGATGGTAAGGCGGTTTTATATGTTGAGTATATATTATTTATATTATATAATAAATAATTTTTAAAAAGTTAATTATTATTTAAATTTCTTCCATTCAATCAGTTGAAAAATTAAACCTAGGCTCATGCGTTTGTACGACATGTCGTCTCCATGAACAATGTAATTAATTTTCATTATCAACCATTATGGATGACCCAAAATATATTTATATAATGAATATATATGATATAATAATCATTTATATAATTATTTTATATAATTATAATAAAGTTAAATTTATTATATTGGATGTTAGAGTGATTTGGTAGCAAGTGGAATTCAAGGTAAGGTATTTTCATCTAACTTTTATTTCTCAGGGATACATGCCATATTCACCACTTTTTTATTTTTTTTGTGGTGTATATACTACCAATTGATGTATTTTATAATTACTCTCATGAAAATTATGGGATATAGTTATCCATGCATGTTTCTTTCTTTTATGGGGAGTATGATTCAAATGTTACGAAAGTTGTATAGGTTTATTGTTAAAATCTCATTATTTATCAGGATTCATTATGATTATGTTTTATGATGATAAAATAATTTAATCTACATCTAATTAAAGACCTGAAATTTACTATCTTCTAGATATTTCTTTAAAATACTTATTTTACTTTCAATTTCCTCAATTTAAGTGCTCAAGATACTGAAGCTATTTTTTTAATAAGAATTGAATTTATTAATCTCTTCAGTCAAAAATCAAAGTCATCCATATCCTTATTTTATATAATTTATCTAAACATGGATTATATATTATACTATGTTTTTTTAAAAATTTACCCACATTTTAATTTAAAAAAAATGGGTCAAAAATAATCTTCTTATCACTTTCAAAATGTGATACATTATTATTCTTTTACAAAAGTGTAAAGGAATTTTTCCTTTTAACTTATATGGTATAAAAAAATTAACACATTTATTAATGTCCAATTACATGAATCATACTAAAAAAATCTCCATATTTATTTAATTTTTCCCCATAATATTTTGGAAATTTTTATATTTTAAATAATCAATTTCAAAATAGAAAGGTTATTTTCCTTAGGAAATGCTCAAAGTATTATTTCAAAATCATTATCCATATAATATAACATCTTTTTATGTTACTTAATCCTTAATGGGATAATAATCCAATGATACCAACCTTATTATTTCTGAGTATGGTTTATATTTATGATGATAATATTTTTATGAAGCCTGTTCCTTTTCCATAGGTTATGTTATGATGAAATGTTTGTGAATCCCATTTCTTTTCATTGATTCAGATATGATGAATATATTATGATATTATGAAACACATATATATTATTTTTAATATGTTATGGTTCATATATATATCTCCTTTTATTGCATTAGGAATTATTAATGTTCTATGATCTCTAAGGTTACACGGCAGGTTATCCCAAGCCTAAAAGAGGGTATATGAGAGGTTAACCCAAGAATAATGGTAATACAAGATTTGTTATCCTACTAATAAAATAATAACATTTTATGAATGTATTTTTGTGTATACATGAATTTTTTTCCTATTATTATGTTTATTTCACAATTCCATGTATTATTCCAATGTTATTCTCTCATGGCCCATGTTCATCGATTTCATTGTGATTCATGTCTTACGAACTTCCATGATTTCTTCCATGACTATTTATTTTTATATATGGTTTTAAAGGAAGGAATTTCAAACATTAAATGTAATGACCTGAACCTGAAATCCTAGAGACAATGCCTTAATTTATTACATATTCATGATTACAAGGAATAAAATCCATAAGGGCCGATCAGTTTTGAAGTATTTGAAAACCATATTACATATATGAAACCCAATTTTCATTGGGGATAGAAAATAAAATATAATACATAACAAATGATAAAAAATGAATCCTTGATACTCATTCCAAGAAATAGTCATCATATCCTTGGGAAAGAAAAAAATCAGGTGGAGATAAAATGTTCAGTAATTGTTATGTACAATGGAAGTGATCATGAAAAAACAAGCATAATCAAGATGGAATAGTAAATAAATGAACACACATGCAATTTATATAACTAAGTAGAGAATAAACAATATGGAAAGATATATAACTAAAAACACTTTCTATTTAATATGTACACTAAAAATGAAATTCATCTATAGATGTTATTAAAGTGAAAATACACTAGATAATAATAACATAATAATGAATGAAGGCAATTCATAAATATTGTACATCATGTACCTGGAACATAAACCACTATACCATCATAATCTATTCTCAATAATGTTAAAACTACTGAGATGTAGCCAATTGGTATGTCTCATGATACTATAAAGGCATCGATGATCCAGAATAAATTGGTCCCCAACCCATTTTCATGCAAGTAAAAAGTATTCCTAATATATCAAATAATCAATTTAATTAATAAAATTTTTCCTTATCATCAAATATCCATGTTGAATGAGAGTTATAAATTTATCAATATTTACTAAATTAATAAAATAACACCATATATAAAAATGTAGATAGTTTTTCCTACAATCATATCCATCATACAAGAATATTAATATTTAATATAAATTTAATGTACAATGAATATTGAATACAATAATGTGATTTTCTCAAGATAAAGTTAACAATCAAAATAGGAAAGTGATGTTGTTCAATAACATTTACCAATAGGTAATTTTCTAGTCAAATCCTCTTAGTTGAAATAATTCAATATAAAACATAAAATAACTTGAATAATTAATAATTCATGATATTACATGTAAATGGAGTAGTTTATACACCATATAAAGTTGAATTGGTTCATAATAAGAAATAAGTTTCAATGGAAAGTAAATTGAGAAGAAATCCATAATTACTAGAGTAACTTTTGAATCATCAAATCCAGGAAATAATTAAATCAATTTAAAGTATTAAAATATATAAATAAAATAAATTTAGGATATAAAATTTCACATGAAATTATATTCACCACATAAAAGAAATGAACAGTGAATATGGAATACGTCTCAATAAAATAAAAGTGTGATAAGAAATCCGCTTACAACTGTGGAAACATCTGAATCAAAAACCTAAAAAGTAATAATCATAAAATGAAATATTAAAATAAAATTAAATAAAAATAATTCAATAAATAATATTTTAAAATGGGTAGTAGAGGCACCATAGAAAAATAATAAAGTGGAAAACATGGCATTTATCTCCCAGATGTAAAAGGTGACATGGAAATCCCTTACCACACCCTACCTTTTGGTTGAACCATATTTCACCTCATGTATAATGGTTTTAAAAAATTTATTAACTTATACAAGAACCATATTAATATTTATGATATCATATATAGTCATTTTATAACATATTATAACCTGTTCATTAATAATCATTTTTTTATTTTCATTATTTCAGGTGTTAATTACCTAGTTTCTCGAGTATGTGTTTGACTTGTTATATTTTATTCATCTTACATAAATCAATTTAATAATATATATAATTTAAACCACTATTTAAATAATATATATATTTATTGTATTTATATTTAGAGTAATCCATAATTTTTGGAGATATAAATTAAATACACCATTCATGGAGATGGTAGGCTGTACGTACGCATGAATGTAGATTCCATTTTTTATCAAATTAAAATAATGATGATTAAATGGTCCATATTTATATTATATTTTTAGTATCATTTTATTTTAATATTTATCCCATATTTTAATTAAAATCATCCTTAATACTTTTTAGGTAATGCATGAACAGATCACATCACTTTAAAGAGGGGGTAGTCCACATGTCTACAAATGATGTCATTGTATTCATAAAATAGAAAATAGGGACGTATTATAATGAAATAAATCTAAAATCATAAATTAAATGTAAATATAATATATAATATATAAAAAATAAATCGCCAATTATTTCCAACTGCTAAAGTTGGTAATAAAAGAATAAATGATATCAGATCACGAGGTTTTAGTCTTCCATACACATGAATGATGATTGTGTATCCCACTTGATGGAGGTGTGTGAATGTGCAAGTCATCCCATTAATAAAAAACCATGTATATTTATGATAGTTATGATATTATATAATCAATATATAAGAATAATTTAAGGGTTTAGATGTGGGTATGTGTTTTGGAGATTATTTGTTTAGGGTTTGGATGATCCAAAAGGATTTATAGGTGTGGATAAGTGAGGGAACCGAGTGCCTTTTTATAGTGGAGGAGTGGAATTCTTGTAAATTTAAGAAGGACAATACCTTTGGGAGGTCTTCCTTATATCATGTGCCTCAAATAATGAAAAAAATCATATCTAAGAGATTATTTTGTCTAAATAGAGGAATAAAGTTTTGTTTTAACAATTTTATTGGTCAATTTTTACTTATGTTTAAGGTTTAGTACCATGTTACACTAGTTTTTCTCGTAATTACTACAATTAATTTTAGTTTCTTTCACTAATATTTTTGGTCAAAACCATATTTTACCTTACTATAAATTATAAATTATTATTATTAAAAATATTTAATCTATTTTTCCAAATTCCAATCAAATAATTGGGAGAAATTAATTTAAAATTAATCCCATAGACAGGGCTAGAAAATGTGTTTTTAATGTGAAAATTTTGAAAAGTTCACTACATTTTTATATATAAATTCATTGTAAAAAAGATTCCAATTAACTAAATTTTGTTAATATATTTAAAATTGATCTAAAAATACTTTAAAGAATCATAAATATAATTTAAAAATATATATTATTTAGATGAAAAGTTAGTTCTCAATTAAATTTTAGTATCTTTTAATATTCATCAAAAAATAAAACATCAAAAAAAAAAACAAAAAAATCAACCTAAGATGATTTTTAAATTATGATTTAAAAAATTAATATTTTTTCATATAAAATTTTAGAAAGTACAAAATTTTGTTTTAAAATAGCCACACCATTAAAAGGTGACAAAACTACTATTTGAGAAATATTTCTTTTTATGTGTCAAATTATGTTTGTTATTATATTTTTTCAATCAAATATATTGTAAGAATGAAAAAAAGTAATTTAATATATAATAAATAAATTATATTAATATAATACAATAATAGAAATTAATTTAATTTATTATGATAATTTTTTTTGCAGATAAAAATTGTTTTTTTATAAAAACATTCCTTTATATTAAATTGGTTTTTATATTCATTTTTAACTAATTGGTCACCAGAAAATTATATAAATATATGTAAATTTTTTTTCCAAAATATAAGTAATGCTTTTCATACATTTTATTAACACATCTATTTGATAACTATCATATTAAATGAAAATATTAATAGTAAATTGTAGCTTGGTAAAAATCGGTCGTGCGTATAACATAAACTATCAAAGGAACTTCTTATTGTGTGTAACACAATCCAATATAGTGTTTCATCTACCACTTGATAATATCAGGGTTTAGTGTAGCTTAATATTAATATGCTATTACGTATACATCAAGCTATTAACAAAATTAAATTTACTCTAAATGGAAAATATTTTAAAGAATTGGGAGTTACATTCTCCCCACCTTAAATAAATTATGTCCATACAATTAAAACATTATCTCTCTAATCAAGAATTTTATATTTGAAAATAAAATATTATTGAAAATCCCACATCATGAATAGGTTTAATAAAACAGATTCTTAATAAGAGGGAAAGGAAAATGTGAAGGTCACCAAAAAACTAGGCTTTTGAAGAAAAGAACATTATTGAAAATAGGGACATGGAAGAGAAATATAATTATCAAGTTCTGATGTATTGTGGTAGAAAACATGTTCATTGGATTTTTTTGACAAAAATTCCATAAAAAAGAGGTTTGAAAAAGGATATTTATAACATAAAAAATAATATTAATAGGAAAACCTATTTTTAAGACCCTGTTACTAGAGTTGAGAAATTAATTCATTCTCTCAAAATATAAGTAAATATATATTTCTATAAACATAATATTATCCTTTGGTTGAGCCTTAAACTATTTCTACATCATTTATGATAACATTTGACTTCATATGATAAAGTGAAACATTATCCTCTAAAACTTATTACAATGTTCATCAAAGACCATTTTATAAATTATTGTCCTTATGGACCTTCAAAATATTATGATCCAAAACCTTAGAATTAGTTTTAAGGTAGTTAGTAGTGTTTAATTTACTTAATCCAAATCAATCGTATCTTTATACAAATATCATTATCTCAATATCAGTAACATATTAACCATTTTCAATCACGTGTTTTCTAAGAAGTTCAGTTTCCCCAAAATTAATTTTCTTGGTCATCGATACCATTTAATATATTCTTCCAAATTCCAAATAAAAATTTGTGTAGTACCATTATCAAATGTTATATAAAAATTATAATGAGGATATTATTGATAACATACTTTCATAAAATTATTTAAGGGTCCAAATAGATAATAATATTAATCATTCTACATCGGCTATTCAATAGCATAATCCCTACCTTGATCCCTTAGCTTCTTCCTAGGAAAATTATCTTGATGCTTGGAGCCTTAATTTTCATAGTGTCCCATCTCCTTGAATCCATAACAATTAATAATATCCTTTTTATTTTTCCATTTCTATTTTTAGCATGATGAACCTTATCTCTACACTTATAACAAACTTCCATTCCCATCCAGTAAGTATTATGTTTTTTCTTTCCACAGTTATCACATGTTGAAAAATACATATTTCTCTTTTTCCATTTATCCATATTTTTCTCTATCATACACTTTTTATCTTTCTTACTTTTAAATCTATAAGTCACTGAAAATATATATCTCTATCTTGATAGAACATAAAATTAGTTCATTGTGTGAAGAAATATTTTGAGAGACTAGCATTATTCAGAGACTTTCCATAATCCATTCAAAGAGATGGTAAATCATTTATTCAGTGATCTGTATGAACTATTAATAATACCTTTACAAAATTGTAAATGTATATTCGTACTCCACAACCCTTTCTTATTCATTTATTTTTAAACTTAGAAACATTGTCTTCCTCTTAATTTTCTATTCAATAGGGAAATATTTGTCATATAATGCCTCATTAAAAGATTTATATCCCATGAGTTCTATTTCCTCTTCCTCAATAGTATTTATGATCAATAAAAACCATTGATCAACATCTCAATTCAAAAAATACACTGTAAGTGTAACCATTTCCTTTTCACCACATCCTAATTCCATAAATGTCTTCCCAAAAGAATTAATTTATTTCCCAGCTACCATTGGAGTAGTAGTCCCACAAAATGATGGGGGCCTCTACTGCATAAAGTGATCCAAAATTATATAATCACACTATGGAATAGGTTTCTCTATTTTGGAATGTTTATTTTTCATAAAATGATTAATATATCCTAATATACCTATTAATTTCTTAGTTCCCATAAAATCTATATCGTCTTTCTTAGCAGGGTAACCACTACATTGTCCATGAGTATTAATACCCTTCTTTCTTTCAGGTTCCATTTCTAAATAATGGAATACACTAGATTAGATCATAACATTATATAACAAAACATTTAATCCTAAAACTACGAAATAATTATCATAAATTGAAAAATTTATGCATTGAGCTGATGCCTTACTTTATTACATTAGAAAGATTACAAGGAATCAATAGTATAGTTTCTTTGGGGCATTATTCTATATTTATCATCAAATTAAATCAAAGATTTTTTTTATCTAATATATTTTTTCGTAGATCCAATTTCTAAGTTTTGTACTAAATATCCTCCAGTACCAAATATAATGACCTAACCCAAGATTCCTAGAGATGATTCCATACTTTACTACATTGGGTTTATTTGAAGGAATCAAATTTATAAAGACCAATCACAATAGTAGTTTTATAAAACCACATTACATATATGATAAACATTTTACATTGGTGATAGAAAATTAAATAAAATATATAATAAAATATAATAAAATATAACTTTAAAACTCATTACATGAATTAATCTTCATATCCTGGGGAAATAAAACAAAATAAGATTGATATAAAATTCTTAGTAAGGGTTATGTAATATGGAATTCATCACGATTCAATAAGAATAATCAATATGGAAAAGTAAATATCCTAACACACATGAAATTTAAATAATTGAGTAAGGAATAAACAATATGGAAAGATTGATAGATTAAAATATATTCTATTTAATGAATAGACTAAAAATGAAATGCATCCATTGATTTTATTACAGTGAAAATACTATGGATAACATTAACATAATACTCAATTAATTAAGTTCTTAAATGTTGGACGTCATGTATCTGGAACATGAACCACTATACCAACAAGATTTATTGCAAGATAGTTTAAACTACTCTGATTTGGCCAAATGATTTTACACACATGACTACTGATGCATTGAGGGGATTTTCTAATAAGTCCCCAAACTATGTATTTCATGTCCAAAGAATTATTCATTTATGAAATCATGGATTTTATTAAAAAAATATGTATTATCATTAAATATTTTTATTTATTATATGATTCTGATTTATCTATATTTCCAAAATTAATCAAATAACACTATATGTACAAAATGGAATATGGTTTAGGCTATAATCATATCCACCATTCATGAATATATATATTTAAGAGAAATTTAATTTCCAACTAATAATTACTATAATAAAGTGATTATCTCAAGAGAAATTTAACAATAAAAAAAAAGTGATATTGTTCAGTAACATTTAACAATTTGTAATTTGAATGTCAAATACTCTTGGATTAAATTATTCAATTTAAAACATAACATGAATAATGAATAATTCATGACATTAAATTTCAATGGAGTATTTTATACATCACATAAAAGTGAACTTGGTCATAACAACAAGTAAGTCTACATAGAATGTAAATTGAGATAAAATCCCTTACTACTAGAGTAACTTACGAATCATGGGATACATGATATAATTACATAAATTAAAATTTATAATATTATTAATAAAATTAAATTCATGAAATAAAATTTCATTTATAATTATAAACCCCACATAAAATAAATGAGTGGTGAATATGGCATAAGTCTCATAGAAATAAAAGTGAGACAAGAAACCCCCTTACAAATATGGTAACATCTGAATCAGAAATACCAAAAGTAATTATCATAAATTTAATCTCATAAATATAAATAATAAAAAACAATTCATGATATAATATATCAAAAAGTGTAGTATACTCACTACACAAAATAAGTAATTAGTGAATATGACTTTTATCTCACAGATGTAAAGAGTGTGACGAAAATACCTCACATTACATTCCCTTTTGGTTGAATTTTCTTTAAAATAATATATAACAGTTTTAATAATGTTAATAACTTATAAAATATCCATATTAATATTTTTAATATCATTTATAGTCCTCGTATAACTTATTATAACCCATGCATTAATAATCATTTGTTATTTTCATTGTTTCTGGTGTGAATTGCCTAATTTTTCTAGTTTGTTTTGATAGGTTATTTTTTGTTCATATTACTTAGACCATGAGTTAATGATATAAATAATTTAAACCATGATTTAAATATGATATGTATTCATTATATTTTTATTTATAGAAATCCATAATGATTGGAGATAGGAAATGAAATACACCGTTCAAGGAGACAGTTGTCCATATATGTACGTATGAATATTGTTTCTAGTTTCCCGTCATAATAAAAGAAAGAAAATTGAATTATATATTTATATATTATAATGAAATTATCATATAAAATTCATATTTATCACCTATTTTAATTAAAACTGTCCTTAATATATTCAATGTAATGCGTGAAGGAATCACATTGCTTGGAGGAGGTGGTAGTCCACACGTCCACAAACAATTTTATAATATTCCCAAAAAATAAAAAGTAAGAAGGTATGTGTTATGAAATAATTTATGAATCACAAATAAATTAAAAATATAATATATATAATATATAAACAATAAATCCTTCATTATTAAAAACCTTTCAAGGTGGAAATGGAAGAACAAACAACACCAGTCCATGAGGCGGTAGGCCACCCTACAAACGAATGACGATTGTGAATCCCATTTGATGGAAGTTTTTGAAGTTGTATGTCATAACCTAAAGATAAAAATATATTAGTATATTTTGGATAATAATTTTTTATATAAAAATATATATTAAAAATGTAAGGAGTGGATAAATAAATAAATAAAATGTTCTCGTATAAGAATATTACCTCTTTTTGAGGTAAATCCTTTTGATTTATACCAAATGTCATACATGGTGGGGTTTATACCCATAGAGAGGCTTCTAGGATGAGTGTGTAGATTTTTGGATAATATTTTTTTGGTTTTGGATGAGAAAAAAGGATTTATAGGTGTTGATAAGTTAGGGGTGAGTGCCTTTTTATAGTGGAGGTGGACTGAAATTCCTGTAAATACAAAAGGGAAACACTATTGGGAGGTAATCCTTACATAATTTTCCTCCAATAATAAAATTATTTCTAACCAATAGGTTATAGGGTCTATATATGGGATGAAAATGGATTTAGGATAGGTTTATAGGTCATTTTCTATTTAAATTTAATGTTTATTCCCTTGTTAAGATAATTTTTATCTTAATCGTTGTAATGTATTTTAATTTACTTCACTAATATTTTGTTAATAAACTATGCTTAACTTACTAGAAATTATAAATTTTTCTTATTACAAATATAGAATCCATTTTCAAAAATTACAATGACATAAGTGGCATAAATTAATTTAAAATTAATGCTCCGGACAAAATGAGAAATTGGGTTTTTAAAGTGAAAAATGATCAAAAGTTCCCTAAGTTTTTATATCTAAATTCAAAATAAAAATTTCTAAAATAAAATAAATTTTATTAATAGTTATATAAATGATCTAATAATAGTTTAAAATTAATTGAAAATATAATTTAACACTATATATTATTTAGATGAAAATCCAGTTTCCAATTAAAATTTTGTGTTTTTCACTATTCATCAAAAAATAATACTTCATTGAAAAATACAAAAAATTAACCCAAGTATAAATTTTTTACATTCTCCTTAATTTTTTTTAATATTAAATTTATAAAATTTCCAAAAATTATTTTTAAAATATGTAAGCCGTTAAAAGGTGAAAAAATTACCTTTATAAAAATATTGATTTTTACATGTAAAATTGTACTTAAACATATATTATTCCAATCAAATATATTGGTTTTATATGAAAAAAATATAATATAATATATAATAAAAATTTAATTAGTATCATATACTAATAGTAATTATTTTAACTTATTAAGACAAGATTCCTTTTGGACATAAAAATAGTTTTCTTTTATAAAATCATTTCCTTTATATTCAATTTGTTTCTATATTAATTTCAAATAAATATTCGATAAAGAATTATATAAAAATATTTAAAAAATATGTTCCAAATTTAATTAATTATTTTCATACATGTCATTATAACATCTAGTATACAACTATCATACTAAATAATAATATTAATAATATATTTTGGTTTTGTAAAACCCAGTCTTTCTTTTAATGTAAACTATCGAAAGAACGTGGAAATTTATGTTACAAAATCCAACTTATTTTTGCATGTACTAAAAGATAATATAAATTTTGATTGTAGAATACTCTTGAATTGGTGTTGCAGATAAATAAAACTCTTAAAAAAATTAAATTCATTCTAAAAGGAAAATATTCTAAAGTCTTGGGGTGTTACATTAAACACATATTCTCATACCCATATTCTCATGTTATGCTTATGAGATTATATATATATATATATATCCATTTATTCCCCTTACTGAGCATTAGATCTCACCCTTTCTAATCTTTCATTTTCTCAAGTTATGAAGAATGATGTTATGTATGTTTTGTCTAATAAGGGTTATAGTTATGAAGGACTATGTGGGATATGATGAAGTCCACTAATAACCTAGTTATTTATGTATATTTTTTTCAAAGTAACTATAATTATATAATTCAATAATGGATTTTAAGGTCATTTAAACAATATTCATCTAATAAGATGTAATATTTATGTATGAAAATCATGGGTTTCGATAGTAGTGGTGTCGACCATGACATTATAGAGATGAAAATGAGGAGAGATGGTGTTTTCTACAACGCTGAAGGCCATATTTGTTTAAAATAATCCCTTACACATTTCTTTTAATAGTTTATTGCATGTGAGAAGCTATAATATACTAAAAAAGTAGGGATAGATCATGGTGGTTGATCATTGTGGATGAATAGGTTGTTGATAACATTTTATGTCTGAGTTTAAAAAAATGGATAACATGGTTTTTATATTGTGTTAGTTGAACACGATCCATGTGAAAGAACATAAATAAGAGGTATGATTAGATTATATTATATTTCATTCTATGATTTGGTTTAAAATCCATAACTAAAATATGATGATGGAATTTTATCATGGTTGTAAGATTTTTTTGATTTGATGTAGATATATAAATATTTTATTAAAATGGGAAGTAGAGTATTAAAATTTTCATGTTAGTGACCATTTTACTTGGAAAATAGAAACAAATATAATAGAGCTTTGTGTTTTGTCTAGACCTATGATATTCTACACCATATCAATGTATATTGTTCACTTCATTGCAATTTTTATAGATATGGAATAATTTAAAATTATTAAATTGTTGAAAAATTTGGGCATTTAAATTATGGATACTGTGGTTCTTAAATTTTTGATATAGGTTTTAATAAGGCCATGTTTTGGTGGATATAGTCCATATTTTAGTGGATAGTTATTTTAAAAAATTAATGATTGGGGATTATCTGCATGTTACATATCAAATGAAATTTAATAGTGAGTTATGTTTCTTAAATGGATTAATTTAATTTTGAAAAAGATTTTGAGAAATGTAATTTGAAAGAGGTAGATTTTGATTTTTTAAATTTTTTATATTTATTGAGAAATTAAAGAGACTATAAGTATATAGTTTTTAAAAAATAAGAGAGAATAATTGAATCTATAATTCTTGTAGAGGAGTTGTAGTGAAGAACATATTTAAGATCACAAGTTAGTCCAGAATATTTTAGGGTAATGAAAACACCCTCTCTATTTTGATAATTATTTTTTATATTCTGATAAAAAATATTTTTGCTAACATTATTATAACTTATCTCTCTATAGTTTTGGAAGATATAAGTTTAGGGAGTGACCCTTGTATTTATAATGATAACTTTTTAAATATTTCTAACCACAATAATGAATAGTCAGTTGACTACATTAACATGTCATTCATATATGATCATTGGATATAATCCTTATTTTTCAAACAAATAATAAATACAATGTTATTAATTTTTTAATTGTTTTATTTAAATTATAGGTTATTTATTAAAATCTATGTTCATTTTTAATAATGTTATAAAAAGATACAATATGAATATGGGAATAAAATTTTTCACGGCATAATTCAACCCATATTATGGTTTGTTTGGGAATTTTGGTTTCAAAAAGTGGTATCAAAGATAGAAGTTTATTCGATGTGAATCTATATGTGGATGATTATTAACATATATAATGATGTAAATGTGAATGGAGTTTCATTTTTTCATTGATAAAATTACCAGATTATGGTGTAATTTATAAGATCAGATCTATAGTATCTCATGATTGGTGTTTTCACTACTTCCATATAGTAAGTACAAATAATTGATCATACTCTATTAAAAAAATTGTCATGTATATTATTTCTATTTATGTCCATGAATATGATATTTAATACATAAAGATAGTCAATAAAATATTATATATATTTCAAGCTTTGTACTATAAGAGATTTTATCACTTGAGGAAATATATTTAGTGAACATTTCACTTGATTATTTTCAATGTAGTTTGGTAGAATACTAGTTTTTTGTAAAGATTAAATTATTGATGACTCATTCATACTAAGATATTAAACTTTTAACAATTATTATACTTGATATTCATGAAAAAAGAGTTATATATTAATATGTAAGTAATAAAATCCTATTTCTTATGAAAATAAAATTCATTCAAGGAAGAAGAAATATTTTAGAGAATGTAATTAATTGATTTTTTTTTTGATTTTGAGAGGTTAATCATATCATAAAATAGTGTTTTATGAGTATAGATAATGAATAGGGTTGGTTTGAGTAATCTTAAAAACAAAAAATTACGTTTTGTGATACATGAAACTTCAATACCATAAACAAATATTTAAAGAGGTTTTAACAAAAGATTTTGGTGAGTTGGGATAAATATGATGATAATATAAACTTTAACGAAGATGAAAAAATTACAATTGAATTCAAATGATCCTATTATGGTGAATGTTAAAAAAGATAGATCTAAATCCAAGAAAGATAATTAATTTTATGGTTTTTCTATTATCAAGGTAGATCTTGAAGGAGATATCAAGGATATTGAAAAAAAAATAATAAGAATTGAAAGAATCATGTCACGACCCATCCCCCAAGGCCTGTGCTGTGACTACCCCAAGCCCTCCTTCCATAGGCCAGGGGCTGGCGACTATCACTGAAAGGCATAATCCCTAAAACTGGGAAGGAATTGAATTTATAACCTCTAATCACACGCAACCAAGAACACAACAAGATTCGAACACAAGTAAAATGAATAGTAAATAGAGTTAGTATACTAAGTAAGGGGGCCAGAATACAAGTCCAACTAGAAAGTACAAGAAACTGAAAGTACAAGTAAACTAAAGCAAAAAAAAAGATAGCTGATGGGTCGTCCTCTAAGGTTCCTACTTGAAGGGTAGGTAAAGATCAACTCCTCAACACTCCACGTTTGTCTGTATCCTCCGTGTACTGACTCATCGTAAGGTCCTCCTATGGGCATCGTCCAGTCCTGGTACTCTCAATCTTGATCAATGTTATCCATCATCTGCACCAAACACAACAAGGTGCGGGCATAGACCGTGTAGGGGTGGGTATAACGATACTCAGTAGGGACCCAGAGACCCTCAAGGTCTCAAAAAATCCACAAAGTATAAACCTAAAAGCATGAAGTCAATTGTCAAACATACTTAGGTATATGCCCATACATATACCTAAGTTATCAAGTATACCCATCTCAATCATGAGGAAACACATGGTCCATCCCAAAATCCCAAAGCTCAACTATTATACAAAGGAAGGAAAACCACAAAGGAAAGTACCACATAGGTACACCACACATAAGAATACCACCAAGGTATTGACACAAAGGAAAGTACCACACAGGTAAGAACTCATCTCACACCAGGTATAACTTAGGAACAGTAGTGGAGATGATTAGATATAACTACTGAATCATCTAACTCTGTTAATATTTTCTTCTAATGACCCTCATAGGATTGCTCGGTGCTGATCCACATAGGATCGCTCGGTTCAGACCCACACAAGATCTCTAGGTGCTGACCTACACAAGATCACTCGGTGCTAACCCACAGAAGATCACTATTCATTCTCCACATCACATCTAGATACTGGGTTCCCGCACTAGCCTTGCTCGTCTCCGGAAAGGTCCACTCCTCAAGCCACTGGTCGATACTCCAACTTCCACAAAGTCCCATGAAGATGTATCTCAAAGGACCGCCACGTCATAAGGGTCTCAACACAACAGACATTGCATTAATCAGATGCTTGCTCTATAAGTTATTTTCCTTTTTGTCCCGAGGGCCCGGTTGGATTTGTGCTTGACCCAATCAGACCATAATACAACTTAACCCAAAAATCTAGTGGCGTATACTCAAACAAACTGCCTCACTCCAAGGTTTTCAGTTCCGTTGACGGCTTATCAAAAAGACATACGGTGCCAAAGTTATGACCAAAAGAGCGTAAATGAGTCGTAGTGGGTCTGGGTCCGGTCTGACACGGTCGGACCGAACTGGCCTGAGCTGACCCGATTTGGGTCGACCTAACCCAACCCACTAGGTGTGGCCTGACCAGCAGTGAGGCTCGGTCCGCTGGGCGGCCCGGCCCGCTGGGTTCAGCTCAGCTCGCACGGGGTGGTCCGGCCTGGGCAGCGGCCCGCGGGGTGGCGGGGCGGCCGCGGAGGCCACGGGTAGCCTCTAGAGCCATGGGGCGGTGCGAGGCTGTTGATACTGCGGGGAGACAGTGGCCGCGGGCGCCGCGGGGCGGCACGAGGCCACAGGGTGACGTGAGGCCATGGGGTGGCGCGAGGCCGCAGGTGCCTCGAGGAGTGTGAGGCCACGGGTTCCGCGGGGTAGTAGATGTCATGGGTTCTGTGGGGCGGAAGAAACCATGGGCAGTGGACACCACGGGGCATGAAGTTCGCGGGGTGCGGAGTGTCGTGCCTTCATCGGCGACTGACTTAACCGACCGACCTTCATTCGTCGTCTTCATCACGGTTCTCGAGATCCACCAGCGCCAACCACTGGCACCAGTCGCCGTCACCATCACGAAGATCACACAAAAGATCCATAAGATTTTCAGGGGGCTCGGGCCGTGTTTTTTTGGACCATACCCTCCGCGTTAGGGTGGTAGCATACAACTCCAAGTAGATCATTCAATGTGAGAGGGAATATAACATTGATCAAATGTAAACACACCCCCACGTCATTCATTTTTTTGTCGATGAGGTGGAAGTAATGGTCATCGATTGAAGACGTCCCACGTTGGAGGCTGTCTCAAGGAATAAGTCAAAGTCGTGTGTCGACATTCTTCGTTGGAGGAACGTTCTCTGTGGAAGAACTTCTTCTTTGGAGAAGTGTAATCCTCCCAATATTTATCCTCTCCCAATTCCACCAAATTTCAAAGTATCCAACTTATGATATGTTTCCCCAATTTAATTGTTAACATAATTTAAGTTGGCTCCACTTAATTAATTAATGAGGTTGGCACAAAATTAATTAAATGGGGGTGGCACCATTAAAGTGGGGGAAGTTTAAAAGGCTTCCCCACACATAAGAAGGAGTTCAAGGGGGTTTAGCCTCGGGTGGTCCCCACCAACATAACCTCTCATGGGAGGTTTAGACTTGATGGTCCCCACCTCCATAACCCTTAATGGGAGGTTTTAGTTCAATGGTCCCCACCTAAAAAACATCCACATGGGAGTTTCAAAAGAATATAAAAATAAAATGTTACACCATTTTATTTTATTTTATTATTTCACGAATAAGAGAAAAACTAACTTCCACTATCGTCCTACTACGGTCGAGGTGAAGGTCTCCTTAAGAAAACATCGTCGCTGTGAGTTCAATGGTGTCCTCAGATTTCAATTCCAAGCATCGGTTCAAAAGTTACAAAAACCCTCTAGCATGTTTAATGAACGTACCTGAAAAAAATTTTAGAAATTCATTTTTGGAAAAATGGGCCTTGGAATCACGCACTGTCAATTTTCAAAGACTCGTAAAATTTCCATTTAATTAAAAAAAATTGACATGGAAATTCCAAGTCTTTACATTTTCCCCACCTCACGGCTTCATGTCCCCGTAATACACAATTGAAACTAAGGGAACAAGTGGGGTACTAAGCACGCATCTGATCCACCTGCTCCCATATGCAATCCTGGAGGTTCCCGTGATCCCATCGAACGTGCACCAGAGGTATCAGCCATCCATGAAGGACCCACTCCTATCAATCCTCAATCTCAACTAGAACCTCCATAGAAGTCACCCTATCATCAATGTACAACGCACTGTGGTCAATGATGTGGGAAGGGTCGTGCACATATCTCCTCAGCTAGGATACGTGGAAGACGTCGTGCACCCGGTGCAACTGAGGTAGACGAGCTAAATGGTACCACACCTCGCCAACTCTATTGAGGAACTGAAAAGGTCCAGTGAATCTCTGATATAACTTGCCACCTCAGCCAAATCTCTTCAAACCTCATCGAGATGAGACCCGTAGAAAGATGTGGTCACCATCCTCAAACTCTAGAGGTCTCGGTCTTCTGTTGGCATACAACTTCTACCTACTTTGTGCAGTCTTCATCCGCTCCTGGATGATTTTCACTTTCTCTATGGTAGCCTGTACCATCTCTGGTCCCACGAGTGCTTTCTAACTTGGTTCAGTCTAGTACAAAGGTGATCTGAAAGGTCACCCGTACAATGCCTCAAAAGGTTCCATCCCAATGGTGGAGTGATATCTGTTGTTGTATGCAAACTCCACCAAAGGTTGGTTATCCTCCCAGTTGTGACCGAAGTCGAGGACACAAGCATGCAACATGTCCTCGAGAGTCTGAATGGTCCGCTCAGTCTAGCCATCCTTCTGAGGATGGAAGGCCGTGATCAAATGAAGCTCCACCCTGAAAGCCTCCTACAACCCCTTCCATAGCCGGGATGTGAAACATGCATCACTATCAGAGAAAACCGAAGAGGGTACTTCATGTAGCGGCACAATCTCCTGCACATAGATGTGTCCCAATATCTCTATTGAACCCTGCTCTCTAATTGGTAGGAAGTGGGCCGAAAAAGTGAGTCGGTCGATGATCACCAAAATCAAGTCATGTACCCTGGATGTACGTGGAATTCTTGTCATGAAGTCCATGTATATACCATCCCACTTCCACTCTGTAACCTTTAAAGGGTGAACCAAGCTTTATGGTACCTGATTATCCACCTTCACTTTCTAATAAGTGAGGCATCGTGAGACAAACCTTTCTACTAATTTATTCATTCCCGGCCACCAGTTCTATCTTCGGAGATCTTGGTACATCTTCGCCACTCATATATTTACCGCTAGATGGGATGTGTGAAACTCCATCAACAATTCCTCCCGAAGCGACACTGGTACTATGGTATGTCTTTTGAAGAGGATGACATGATACCCACCTTCAGAAAATCCATCAGGTGCCTATCCTATGGATATCTGAGCACGTCGTGCCTCACAATCAGTGTCCCCACGTTGTGCCTCCCTGAATCACTGAAGAAGTGGGGGAGTGACTGTAAGAGACTGAAGAAAAGCATCTCCATCTCTATCCACAAAGGATATCGGCAAAGCGGCCAGTTTCTTCCTCGCCATACCTAGTAGCTGTATACCACACCTCCTGCTGAGTGCATCTGCTAAAATGTTCCCCTTCCTAGGAGTATATACTATCTCGAAGTCATAGTACTATAGGAACTCAAGCCAAAGTTGTTGTCTCAGGTTCAGGTCCTTCTGAGATAAGATATACCATAGAATCTTGTGATCCGAGTAGACTGTAAAATGTTCTCCCATCAGATAGTGATACCATATCTTCAAGGTCAAGACCACTTCTACTAACTTTAGGTCATGGGTAGCATAGTTCTGCTCATGCTGTCTCAGCTTTTGAGAACCATATGCAATTACTGCTCATTCCTGTATCAGGACACATCCAAGCTTGGTCCCTGATGTGTCACAGTAGACTACGTACCCTATGCCTTCCTCTGGTAGCCTTAAGATGGGGGAACTAGTCAGCCTCTTCCTCAGCTCCTGAAAACTCTTTTGGCATCTTTCCAACCACACTAAGGGTTTCCCCTTTGTCAACACTGATAAAGGAGCTGCAACTCGGGAGAAATCTGGAACAATTCTCTGGTAGTATCCAGCCAAACCCAGGGAACTCCGTACCTCTGTCACACTCCTGGGTGGCTCCCAAGCAAGTACCGCCTCAATATTCACTGGATCCACTGCAACTCTAGCCTCTGATATGACATGTCCTAGAAAGTGAACCTCTCGGATCCAGAACTAGAACTTCAAGAGCTTACCATAAATCTGGTGCTCTCAGAGTGTGTCTAGTACTACCAACAAATGATAAGAATGCTCCTCCTCAGTAGCTGAGTAGATCAGAATTTCTTCGATGAATACTACTACAAAGCGATCAAGGTATGGATGAAAGATCCTATTTATGAGTCCCATGAACATTTCTGGAGCATTGGTTACACCGAATGGCATAACACAGAACACATAATGTATGTACCTACATCTGAAGGTTGTCTTCTACACATCGTTGTCTCGTACTCTGAGCTGGTGATAGCCTGATCTGAGTTCTATCTCCAAGAACCACTGTGATACCTTCAGCTGATCAAAGAGGTCATCAATCCTTAAGAATGGTTACTTGTTTATCATAGTAACCTAGTTCAGGAACCGATAGTCAACACAAAGTCTCAAGCTCCCATCCTCCTTCTTGGAGAACAAAATCGGGGCTGCCCAAGGAAAAACATTGGTCCGAATGAATCCCTTCCCCTACAAGCCCTCTAGTTATACTCGCAGCTCACAAAGCTCCACGGGAGCCATCTGATATGCTGGTGTAGATATCGGTGCCATCCTGGGGTACAATTCAATGAAAAATTCCACCTCTCTATGAAGAGGTAGACCCATAACATCATCAGGGAAAACATCTGTGTACTGGTCCACCACTACAGGATAACTCTGAATCTCCACATCAACTACTTTGAGGGTAATGCTATCCAAATAATGAGTGATCAGCTGCACTCTCCTCCGGGTAAGTCTATCCTGTGCTGCAAATTCTCCCTTCTCGTTGGTGAAGGTAAACCTAGTCCCATCTGTGCGGACACACCGAACTTTGCGCCTAATATAGTCTATCTGAGCATGGACTGTAGATAACCAGTTCATACCCAAGATGATGTTGTAAGGCGTCAATGTCGCTACTAGAAGATCCCAGCTAAAGCTCTCACCACCTAGAGTAAGATCACACTACCGGAACCAGTGCATAATCGTCAAATCTGCTCCCATAGGAGTCTCTAGTTGTAAGGATCGAGCCAACGGCTCCATCAGAATCTCCAAGATCTGAATGAGGGAAATTTCAATAAAAGAATGAATGGAACATGTGTCTATAAGTACTTCATCTAAGGTGGATTAGACACAGATCGTACCTTGTATCATCTCTGGAGCGCCGTGATTTTAAGTCTCACATGCCTAGAGCTGAGCTCACCCATGTCCACCTACTCCCGGCGGTCGGGGTGGAACTCCTTGTGGTGGTGAAGGTAACATCTTAAATCATTTCCCAACTCCAGATGCACGGCCAGATGCTCTACTACATCCACCTAATCCATGCGGACCTCCTCGTTCGAATCCCTGTCTCTACTTGGGAGGTCCTTTGACCATTGGCTGATCATCTGTATAGCGGTTCGGAAAGTCACGAGCCATGTGATCCTGCCCGCTTCATGTGTAACACTACCCGCTCCTGGAATGACTGGATCTACCTCGGGTGCCCTTCCCAACCGACTCTAAATCCTATGGTCGTCCACCTATAGGTCTGTTTCTTTTGGACCTCTATATCATCTATTTGCTGCAAGCTACAGAAGACTTTGCTACGTGATGACTGGTAGTGGGTCTCACTGCTGGGGACTACTCAGAAAGGAAACTCTCCACTAAAAGGGTCTGCTCTAACACCCCCTCCTATGTTGGGATGCTGAATGAGATCATTGAAGCCTTTATCTCTAACCTGAGTCCCTACTCGAAGGTCCGGGTCCTGATGAATGGGTCCGGCACCATATCAGTGGAGTAGCGTGAGAGGTCAGTGAACCTCACTGAGTACTGAGCCACAGTCATGCTGCCCTACTGCAGATGAAGAAGCTCTTGTATGTGGACTGTGCAAAGAGTTGATGAAAAAAACATTGCCTGAAACACTCTCTCAAAGTCTGCCCAGAGAAGAATCAACTCGTCGTGATCCTGGAGCATCAAGCTCCAGCATTTGCCTGCTGCTGCCTGTAGAAGATTGGCAGCAAGGATCATCATGAGATCTGCTAGTGTCCCTACTTGTCGGAAGACTCTCACTACGGCCTCCACCCAATCCTATGATGCCTGTGGGTCCATCTGTCCCCTGAACCTGGGTGGCCTCAGCACTGGAACTCATGCAAAGCGCTCAATCGGCGTGCACTCTCTACTGCTGGGGATGGTACTGTCGATGGCCCAAAGGGTAATGGTACCACTGGTGCCTCCGCTGGTGCCTCTACTAGAAGAGGTCCCTACACCGAGGTCTCAACACTTAGTGGGCTATCTGTGCATACTATACCTAGAACCCTAGCTGGATGTATGCGTAGAGGAATCCTAAAAAGAAACAGGTGTTCCATAGTCAATAAGTTATACCTGGTGAGCTGACTCAAAGAGATCACAATTAAAACTATTTAAAACACACACAATCAGTGTTTTCATGCACTGAGTCAGAAATTAGAAGTCAGGATCCTGGTGTATGGATATGTCAGCCACCGCACCAACAATGGATTCCATAAACTGATAACCACACTCACTAAACTTAAAACTATTTCCATTAAAATGAAAGATCATAGTCCCATGTTCTATGGAAGAACCGACTCCTCTAATACCAATTTGTCACAACCCATCCCACAGGGCTCATGCTGTGACTACACCAAGCCCGCCTTCCATAGGCCAGGGGATGGCGACTAGCACCGAAAGGCATAATCCCTAAAACTGGGAAGGCATTACCTTTATAACTGTAATCACACACAACTAAGAACACAACAAGATAAAAATACAAGTAAACTGAATAGTAAACAGAGTGATTACAGTAAGTAATGGGGCCAAAATACAAGCTCAACTGAAAAGTACAAGAAACTAAAATTACAAGTAAATGAATGAAAAAAGGAAGACAGCTGCTGGGTCACCCCTCTGAGGTTCCTACCTGAAGGGTAGGTATAAATTGCCTCCTCAGAACTCCATGTCTATCTGTCTCCTCTGTGTACCGACTCGTTGGAAGGTCTTCCTCTAGGAACTGTCTAGTACTGGTACTCTCAGTCTTGATCAACGCTATCGGTCATCTGTACCAACCACAACAAGGTGCGGGCATATCCCGTGAAGGGGTGAGTATCAAGATACTCAGTAGGGACCCCAAGACCCTCAAGGTCTCACAAAATCCACAAAGGATAAACCTCAAAGCATGAAGTCAACTATCAACCCTACTTAGGTATATGTCCATATATATACATAAGTTATCAAGTATACCCATCTCAATCATGATAAAACACAGCGTCCATCCACAAAGCCCAAAGATCAACTATTCCACAAAGGAAGGAAAATCAAAAATGAAAGTACCACACAGGTACACCACACAGAATAATAACACTGAGGTATTACAACAAAGGAAAGTACCACACAAGTACGAACTCAGCTCACACCAGGTATAACTTAGGTACAGTAGTAGAGATGATTAGATGTAACTACTAAATCATCTTACTCTGTTAAGAGCTCTACTACTAAACCACACAGGATCGTTTGGTGCTGCCCCACATAGGATCGCTCGGTACTGACCCACACAGGATTGCTCAGTGCTGACCCACACATGATCACCTGGTGCTGACCCACACAGGATCGCTCGGTGCTGACCCACACAAGATCGCTCAGTGCTGACCCACACATGATCGCTTGGTGCTGACCCACACAGGATCGCTAGGTTCTGACCCACACATGATCGCTCGGTGCTGACCCACACATGATTTCTATTCATTCTCCACGTCACAGCTAAATACTGGGTTCCTGCACTAGGCTTGATGGTCTCCGATAGGGTCTTCTTTTCAATCCACTGGTCAATACTCCAACTACCATGAAGTCCCACAGAGAAGTATCTCAAAGGACCACCACGTAATAGGGGTCTCAACTCAATAGACAACGTGTCAATTGGACGCCCGGTCGGTAAGTTATTAGCCTTTTTATCCCAAGCGCCTGGTTGGATTCATGCTCGATCCAACATGAACATACTATAAATTTACCCAAACCTCTAGTGGGATATACTCAAAGAGACCGCCTCGCTCCAAGGTTTAAGTTTCGATAACGGTTCGTCAAACGGATGTATGGTGCCAATGTTAAGGCCAAAAGAGCATAAATGGGTCGTAGTGGGTCCGGGTCCGATCCAACCTGATTGGACCGAACCGGCCCGACCCAACCCGCACTGGGCGGTCCGACCTGGGTAGTGGCCCACGGGTTGGTGGGGTGGCTACGGAGGCTGTGGGTGGCCGCAGGAACCATGAGGTGGTGCGAGGCTGCAGGTGCCACGGAGCGGCGCAAGTCCATGGGTGCTGCGGGGCGGCGGAGGCCGCGGGGGCCGCAGGGCAGCGTGAGGCCGCGAGCACCATTGGGCGGTGTGAGGTCGTAGGGGCCACGGGGTGGCGTAAGGTTGTGGGTACCATAGGGCGGCGGGTGCCGCGGGGTGGGGGAGGCCACGGGCGGTGGAGGCCGCGGGGGGCGGAGCACCGTGCCTTCACCGGTGTCCGGCTTGACCGACCGCCCTTCGTTCATCACCTTCATCGCGGTTCTCGAGTTCCACCAGTGCCAACCACTGGAAAAGGTCACCATCACCATCGTGAATATCATACAAAATATCCACAAGATTTATAGAGGTCTTGAGCCATGTTTGTTTGGCCCATACCCTCCGCGTTCGGGCAGTACCATACGACTCCAGGAAGATGATTCAATGTGAGAGGGAATATAACATTGATCAAATTGAAACACACCCCTACCTCATTCATTTGCTGTTGTCAGCGAGGTGGAAGGAATTGTCGTAGATTGAAGACGTCCCATGTTGGAGGATGTCCCGAGGAAGAGGTCTAAGTTATGCATCAATGTTCTTCGTTGGAGGAATGTTCTTCATGCGAGAAGTTCTTAGTTAGAGAAGTGTAATCCTCCCATTATTTCTCCTCTCCAAATTCCACGAAATTGCAAAGTATCCAACTTCTGATAAGTTTCCCCAATTTAATTGTTGACATAATTTAAGTTGGCTCCACTTAATTAATTGGCAAGGTTGACACAAAATTAATTAAAGTGGGGTGAAACCATTAAAGTGGGGGAAGTTTAAAAGGCTTCCCCACACTTAAGAGGGAGTTCAAGGGGGTTTAGCCTTGGGTGGTCCCCACCACCATAACCTCTCATGGGAGGTTTATACTTAGTGGTCCCCACCTCCATAACCTCTCATTGGAGGTTTTAGTTTAGTGGTCCCCACCTGTGAAGCATCTACATGGGAGTTTCAAAAGAAAATAAAAATAAAATATTACACCATTTTATTTTACTTTATTATTTCATGAATAAGTGAAAAACTAACATCCACTCTCATCCAGCTGCGGTCGAGGTTAAGGTATCCTTAAGTGAATACATGCACTGCTAGTTTAACTCTGTCCTCAGATTTTAATTCTGAGCACCAATTCAAAAGTTACAAAAACCTGGTAGCATGTTTACTGAACGTACTTGAAAAAAAGTTCAAAAATTCATTCCAGGCACACTGGGTCCTAGAATCATGCACCGTTGATTTTTGAAGACTTGTAAAATTCCCATTTATTTAAAAATAAAATTACATGGAAATTATGGGTCTTTACAATCAATAAGGTATGTTTACTAAATTATATAAATAATAACTATATTTTAGAGTATTGTTTAGAATAGAGGTATTTATTAAGAAACAATCAGACAATATGTGGCCTTAAATCTTAAAATTAATGGAAAATATAATGAGAATAACTAAAAAAATTTTATATTAAGATGTGACTAAATAATATTAAATACATTGAATAAGTGGTGGTGATGTTAATGAAGAATATTAATACTAAAATAAAATTAAGATGTTTCATGAATAAGTTATATTTCATATTTTTTTTGGATTTATTGTTTTATGATATCATTGAAATATGAATTATGGTTTTAGAGAAGGTAATAAATGATCAAAGACATGACTACTTATGTAAAAGGGGAATTTGTTTCAAATCTTTGACATCCAAAAATAGGACAATGAACATGAAGGATAAATTAATGATAATTTGTTGAGATATATTTCAATCATGAATCTTTCATTAAACATCAAGGATCTATTTATTAGTAGTGAATTTTTAAAATAATGTTTAAAAGATAAATTGATTAATGAAGTACCAATTTTTTGGATTCTTATGTAAATTAATGACCTTTTTCACAGAGGTAGAATACTAACCTAAATATGATATTACTGAAACCCAACTAAGGATAATGAGATAATATATTATAATTTAAAAAAAAATTGGATATTAATTTTATTATTTAAATTTTTGTCACAAATATACCAATAATAGGAAAACAAATAATTAATAATAACTCATATTTAATTCAAATGTGAATTAATCCTTGAAAAGTAATCTTGCTTACATTAGGAGACAAATTTTCCCCACTGTAAAATGAATTATATAAATATTCTTCTCAAGTTAAATTTATTTAGGAGATACCATATTATCAACAAAATTAACTAGAGTATCATGGAATTAAAAAGAAATAAGGAGAAGGATGTATTAAATGATATAACAATAAAATAAAATAAGGAACAACACTACATGGATTTAGGATAGTGGGTAATCATCCCACATGATTGGAAAAATTAATATATTAGATAATATAAGAGGATTTGTTGATGGTAAGCTTCAATTTGAAATTACAGGGCCTTGAATATCAATAGAAGTGGAATGAATAAGCTTATATGAGATGAATTAAAGAAATGAAAAGGTATTTTTTGTTGATTTAATTAAGAATAATATCTATAGTGTTAGTCAATTTTTAAACATAGGAATTAAATTAAACTTCAATAGGAAGTGCTACAAAATTATAGAAAAATCAATAAATTCATTGATGAAGGGTTAAAGAATGAATGTGTATTTATATCAAGTGAATATAAATGATAAAACCCATGTATATTTTTTATGGTAGAAGAAGATAAATTTTTTAATTATAGGTTTGATAAAATACATAAAAAAGACATAATAACTTTATTAAAACTAATGGATTTTATTGGAATATATAATTTGAAGTGGGACAAAGAGAAAAGTTTCTATACTTTCCTGAGTGAGAAGACAGTGAGAAATCCCTACAGACTAACGAAGAAAAGGGAGTTGAACATGTTCACAAAAATGTGTGTGGCCTAATGATACATATTTGGAATCATTGTGAAGGTAATTTAATTATATTTGTTGATTACTCTATTTATATATGTTGTATCTTGTTAATGTAAAAAATAAGGTGGTCATATAGTTTATTAAAAAATAATGGTAGTGAGTTGAAAATAGAATCGAAAGATCGATAAAAAATTTTCAACTAGGTAATGATATATAGTCTTAAATAATAAAAGAGAAAAATTATCTTTATAATTATGGAATCTATACTAGTGTATTAATATTAAGTACAACATAATAAAATTTACCTTTTCAGAGGAATAAATGTGCCATGAAAGAAAATTTATATTGAAACAATTTAGAATATTATAGAATCAAGTGACAAATTCAAAATAAATTAATAAATCAAGGTATTTGTACTGATTCTATAAATGATGGAATATTCTTAGAATTCCAAAAAATGAGTAAAGGATATAAATTATTAAAAAATACATTGAAAAAAACTATTGAACGAAATTTTGTAAAATTTATTGAAGGGAAATTATAAAATAAATATTGAAATATATATTTCAGTGAAATGTGTGATGGATAAATTTTATTAACTGAAACATATGAGGATTTCCAAAATCCAACACAGGATGAGAATTTCTTAGTTCAATCATAGGAAGATTTTCATATTTAATAATGTAAGATAATGATACAACGTTCAAGAAGAAGAACTAGATTAATGAATGAAACATTATTGGAGATATATATAGTCCAACATAAATAAGAAGGGTGAAATTTTTTTATAACACTTGTCTATTATATTAGGTAAAACCAATTTTTTTAATACTAATATATAAAACATGAGTAATGTCAATGAATGATCATTTGAATCAAATAGAGAAACTTTTAATTTGGTATCTTGTGAAAAATCAAATGACTAAAATCTCATAAGATTTTTTTTAAGAATAAATATTAGAATCATGGTAAGTTCATCTGAAATAAGTAGTGATTATTTTTCAATGGATATACTCAAATAAATGGCATAAATATGGACCTAAAATTCCTTATAGTTGATAGAATTGAATCAATACATCTTTTCTCAGTGATATTGATTCATATAGTATTGAAAATGTATAAAATAGATGTAATGATGGAATTCCTTAATAGAGTGATCAAGAAGGAAATATTTATTAAATAAACATTATGTTTTCTAATGGTTAAAGATGATTGAAAGGTGTTTCATTTAATACAATGTATAGAATTTAATAAGAAATAAATATTTATATTATTGGTTAAACTCATTCATGAAGAATATGTAAATCATTATTGGTTGTGTTTCTAATAACCTTCATTTTATATACTGTAAATAAGATAAGTTCATGGCACTAATATATTTTGATGGTATCATTTTTTTCATAAGGAAAATGTAATTGATAGAAAATTTTACTAAATTTATATGCTATGAGTTAGATATTTACATGGCCAGTGATATCACAAACTTTATCTATTTTTATGTTAGTCAAAAATAAAGATATACAGTTTTCTCTAAAGAAAAACATTCAAGGGAATTGTTTAAGAAGTTTTATATGGAATATTTTGAACATTTATCTACCCTAATCAGGGTTGGAACAAAACATCAGAAAAATAAAGATGGAAAGGCTATGAATCCAAGTTTATATGGGAAAATGATTGGAAACATATTATAATTGATAGAAAAAAAGTGTACATTATCTATACAACATGTTTATATGTACTATTTCAAAATATTTTGAATGTAAGACTCTCACTAGTTTGAAAAGAATATTAAGGTTTGTCCAAGGTAAAATTGACTATGTATTGGATTATTTTTCAGGAAAGGCTAAAATAATTATAATCATACTAATTTATTAATTGATATGGAGACTATATAGATAAAAATTCACTCATTAATGATTGTTTTATTGAAAATAAGTAATTGGATGGACAAGGAAAAAATAAGAGAGAATATATCTTAACAAGGTTAATTAATAATATATTTTATCTATGAAGTCAAGTAATTAGCTATTATGGATGAAGCAGTAATCGATAGATCCTGAAGAATATGTAAAAGAATCTTTGGTGATATGTTCTCCCAAGAAGGTTGATATTGAATTTTTGAGTCTTAGAGAATCATAGAGAAGAAGTATCATTTTTTGGATGTGTTATTTATGGAGGGAGATCACACCACACCATAGTGGTTTAAATGAAGATGTTATGAAGCTATAAAGACCCTTAATTTTAGGAATCAAAATTCCCTTATAAATGTATATGTGTGTCACAATTCTTAATATACTATTATATAAAACACATGCACCAAATAATGAAAACTTACAAATCATAATTATATTAATTTCAACCTTATATTTAGAGAGTAAATATATCCATAATAATTGAAAGTGTTAGAATGAAAAAAAAATTTAAAAAATAAAGTAAAAAGAATATGAAAATTTGGATCATCTTTGTCACCATGAATTATCACACCAACAAAAACCACTATACAACATATAAAAACATTAGTAATAAAATTGATATTATTTGATAAAGGGTAATATATAACCTTGAGTGAAATTAGGGTGAATAAATAATGATTTAAATTAGAGGTACTTATAGGGAGTATAAAAATTATTTGACTATTGGAATAGTATAACTTATCGTTAAAAATACTAACCTAACTATTACAATAATAACTAAATTTTTGGAATGTTAAAATAATAATTTGGTATTTTTTTAAAAAAATTAAAAAAACTTATATCACAAGATAATTAAATTAAAGTTTTTACATCATAAAATAAATTATTGAAACAATGAAAGCATAAATGTAATTTTTAGTAAATATATATATTTTTTTCATTAAAAAATGTTTAATTTAAATTTATAATATTGAAATAAAATTTATTTCCATAAAATGTCCTTATAAAATACTATTTATTTTTATATAAATTATAATATTATTTTATGAAGCCCTAAAAATTTTTATTATGGGTCAAAATATTGGTTTTGTCATAAAAAAGCAGTATTTTTCAAAAAATAAATAAATTTATTTAAAAGTAAATTATCCCCTTATGATAAAAATATATTTCAAAAATAGATTTTATTTTTTAAATCAATATGTTATAATTTTCTTATGATGGATTTGTAGTATTATTTTATTGAAATAGTTGAATTTTTGGTGAATAGTGAAATGTGATAAATACATGATTTTACATAAGTAAATACCAGATTAATTACATATGGGATGTTGTATAAAACCATTATCTCAAACATAGGTTAAAAAATAACAATATACAGTCCTATAAATCACCACTATTGGAATTATTGGGTAAAAATAAAAAATTAAGGACTATTATATTAAAAACATCCCCCTTATAAAAACAACCCAATACAATCCCTATTTCCTCGAAATAAATTCACTTACCATGAAAAATATCCAAAACATTCTCTCCATAAAATTATTACCATATCCAAGGAGTGATAATCTTACGAATGGATAATTCTATTGATCCTTAAGGGGTAGCATAAGAGTTACCATCCAAAGGATGAGGTAAAATATTTAACTGAAGTCTCTTAAATTTTTTGACCGTAATACCCACTAAAACTATTATATCCATGTTTCCAAAATAAAATTATTATTAATAATATACTGAATTTTAATTATATTAATGAAATATAAATAATAAAACTTCCTTTCATTTTTTTAAATATTAAAACATTGGCTATGTTTTGTTTTGTTTACTACCTCCATGGATGATGTGCCTTGTTTTCACCACCACCTTCATGGATTATTATAGAAATAATATTATTTTTAAATATGATGATAAAAATTATATTATAACTTATTTCATGTTTTTTAATTAATGGATAATCATTAAATTAATTCAATCAAATCCTATTCATGATGGTCGGTAAAATCGCCCAAATAAACTAATTGTATAACGATAACATTTATACTAAATGAAAAATCCCTATATAAAAACACAAATGTATATTTGGGACCATTTAAACTTATGGACTTACATGTATATAATTTCATTCTACTTCTAGAGTTGAAGCCCCATTTAAAAAAAACTAGAATAATTATCCCCAAAGAGAAGTGTCTTAGGAACCGTGAAACAAAAACCCTAGGAAGAGTAGGAACAAACATGATATATTAATAAAATGATTTAAAAAAACATAAAATAATATTAATGAAAATATATTTCATAAATAATTTTTAAAGCATGTATTTAATAAATTTAATTTTATAATTTCTGGATTTAGGCGATCATACATAGAGAGTCAGGGACCTGAGGTAAGGGATCTTCTGAACCACCCTTGGTACATTGGGATACACATTCAATTTATTTTTACCCCTTTAAATTTATGATATTATCATTTATTTAATATTTATTATATATATATTTTTATTATATATATAGATACCCTATAGTACCTTTTCATTTTTTAGGAAAATTCATACTTTTCAAGTTCTCTTCCAAATTCCATCTTTCA
Organism: Viscum album; assembly: GCA_963277665.1. Classification (NCBI taxonomy): domain Eukaryota; kingdom Viridiplantae; phylum Streptophyta; class Magnoliopsida; order Santalales; family Viscaceae; genus Viscum; species Viscum album. The sequence continues at coordinate 1,999,073,546 of OY728150.1, read as the reverse complement.
AGGAAAACTATTTCAAAAGAAATTTTCTATTACTTATATCATTTAATATAAAAATATAAATAATTATTTTAACCATATATAGTTTCAAAATCAATCATTATTTCATGAATATATTTTTGGTTCAACTATGGATTTTAATGAAATATAATTCTCTTAGCTTCTTTAAAGGCCCTTTACCCATTTATTAAAATGTCGACTAAGAGGTTCATTTCTAAACATAGTGAAACACTATTTTAGTTATGTATTAACATGAATTATTCATCATTTTAATTACCAATTATTATTATTTTAGTTATGAATATCCAAGAATTATTAAATTACTTTATTCAGGGGAATATTTATAACATTCTATCTGATTATACCCTAAGATATGATTTTGTATCCCATTCCCCTTTAAGGGTTTCAGTTATTTTTATGACATATGATAGATATTATTATGTGTTACACATATTAATTTACTTGTTATGAATATTACTTGTGGCCCAAAAATTATAAATCCCCGAATGCATTGGGTAATGTTTGTATCTCCTAAGATGCCATGTTTAGTGCATATGCGGTTAATGTGGAACATTATATTTCTTTTTCTAGGTGAAAATATTTGAAAAATTATTAGGATGTAATTTTTTTGTTTTTTTCACATTTACACTATGAAATTACCCATTTTACTTTATGATTCCTCCTGATGATATATGTTCTACCTCTTCATGATATCACACTATGAGTCATCTCTAATATGTTATATTTCATTACCATATATATTCCTTTACTAGGATTTATAGATCACCCATTTATTTAGGTATATTTACATTTTATTCTATGATTTAATAGGAGAAAATTTATATTCAAAATCCCCTATTTATATATCAAAAATAAATAATATTTTGATTATGTTGATGTTTTTTTATTTATGTTCCTAATATTATAAAAAAAGTGTAATTGTAAATCCTTGGTTTGTATTTATTGTAAATGTTATGCTAAAAATAATGAAATAAAATCTAAATAACATTTGTGTTTCTAAAAAATATGACCAAGAGTATTGTAGGATTTTTTTACCATGGTTAAGGTATTTTTATCTCAAAAATGATATTTCCCAGGGGTTAATGGTTTATTTAATGGAAGTGTATATAACCTACTTACAAAATGGGGATAACTATTGGTGGTTTATCATGAGATCTGAAGAGATAGTTTATAATGTTTTATATTTGAGATAAGAAAATGTGGAGTGGAAGTTTACAATGATATATTTATATATTATGTTCTACATCAATTAACAAAAAATAGGGAGATCATTTATATTATCCTTATTTGAATGTCGTGATGGGTTAAAAAACAATATCCTAAAATTATAGGATGAACTGAAACCATATTGGTAATAATTTCGAGTTGATAGTGATATATGGATATTTTATGGAAATGGGAAATAAATTACTCAAAATGGAATGATAGTGATAAATTTTTAAGGAAAGTAAACATATCATGTAGTTGGGTATCTCATACCATTTTTTGAGGGTCATCAGGTCATAGTTTTTTAAAATATACAATTATTTCAAAATGATTAATAGATAAAAAATTTAGGTGTTTCAAGCATGAATCCCTTGGTTCATAGAGTTATGGTATAATTTAGAGGAAGGGACAATTGTAGTTGATATAGGTCACACCCTTGTGGAGTATTATTTAAAAAAAAAATTAATATTGAATATGATTTCTATGTTGGATATCAAATATCTTTTATTAGGGACATTAATTTTTTCAAAATGGTTGAATCTAAATTCCAATAGCATTTTTTAAATATAAATTGATAGGGTATGAATTTAGAATTTTGAATTGCTGAAATTTAAGGAGGAAGAAAAGATTATTGGGATATATGGTTTTTCAAGAAGAATATAGAATTACTAAATATTGAAATATCAAAGTGGAGTAACTCTAGAGAACCCCATGAAGAATATGAGTTATTCAAAAAGATTTATGTTTAATGATAAAAACCATATTTATTTTGTGTTGATTGTTCTTGTGAATATTCTTATCATCGGTTGATGTGTTGAAATTTATATTAACCATTTTGTTAACCATTACATGGAGAGATAAGTTAAGAGAGTAACCCTTGGATTGATATTGATCCCTTATTAAACTTTTATTAAAATAATAATGAGAGGTGATTTGGGTAAATTGTAAATTATTGATATATATTCCCTATATATATCCCTTATTAGTGGTGACATATTTATTTCAAATTCACAACATTTCAAATTTCTTATTTCCTTTGACCCCATTTTATGTATTTAGAGAAAATATAGAATAAATTGGGGGAGGGGGTTGGAAATATTAAAATAGAAGTAATATGTCTCTACTTTAACATTTCAATTTATTTCAATCAAACCAAGAAACCTATAGAAAAAAATTGACTTGCTAGTGAGGCTTTTAGGAAGAGGTTATATTATCTTCAATAGAGACCACTGGATAGCTGGTGGGGCTCTTAGATAAAACCAAGGCTGTCCAATAGTCACTGGGTCGCTACTAGAGGCAACCAGCTTACTAGTGGCATTCAGAAGAAACCAATGACAATGTCAAGTTTATAGGTATTTTTGTAAAACTGACCCCTCTCTCTTATTCTCATTCTCTCATTCACTCTTTTATTTCAAACACAATAGTAACCCTATTTTTATATTCTTGGTCCTCTATTTCCATTACAAAACATATTTTTTGATTCTATAACAATGGATATATCCCACACTTCCAGTCTAGTGAGTCCATCCTTGATCTTGAAAAAATACCTCATATTCTCTTTTATGAGAACTTATTATATAATAGATAGTTTAACTGGATCTAGAGGGTTTGGAATTGTCTATAGATATTTTTATTGATTTTTGATTGAATCATTATAGATTTATGGATATAGTGTATGTGCATTACTCAGACCTATATCATTGTCTTCAATGAATCATCTCAGGTATATTTGACCTCGAAATACATAGAGTATGGGGTTTATTTTCTAAATTGATCCCATAATTCTATTTTTTTCAATTCGGGAACTATTTTAGGATACAGTGATGCATTTATACTTTGACAGTTACCCTATCATTTGATCATTACCATACCAATGGTAGGAATCCCTTCACTTTTTAACATGTTCTCTATGGGATCATGGGATTATTTTTTGGAGTGAGTGTGTAACCCGACGAGACATATGTTTGATGATTAACCACATGTGGTGTGTTTGTATCCAAGTTAAACCTATGTTTGATATGTTCTCATATATTCCTTGTTATGGTGGTGACAATTTCTTGTCATAATGTGATGTTTGATCTTTCTTTCTATGTACATATTTTTCGTGTGTGTTTCTCTCTATCTTTTATAGTTGATGAAGGTTGATCCATATATAATATTCCTCTCTAAGAGAGATGTGTGAGATATTGATTAGAATTAACATTGAATATCACTTCAAGTAGGATGATTCAATCATGTTTTGAGAACTACCCCATAGAAGAGGGGGAATTTTTAATACATTCAAAAATTACATTTCTTTAGCATTGTGTCTAAGTAGGTAGTCACGATCTATGAGGACCTGAAAAATATATTTTGCTTCTATGATATAATTTCTATTTATATATATTCTATTTACCTTAATGACATGAATCTTTATATATTATAAACCTTTGTTAAGTTTCATTAATGGTGTCCCACTTTTTTTTACACCCGCACCCCACTCTGTCATTAAGGTGCACTTGTAAATTTTATGGTTAGTGATCCTATGAATGGAAAGGTCCCTATGGTGGATTTTCATGCATGTTATTAGGAGGATGTAAATGTTTATGGGTGGGATTCAGGATGGATGTATTCTACTACTTTTTTTAGTGGAGTTACCTCACACAATGGTTCCTTTTTTTATTTGGTTTATGTATATAACATGGAATAATGACCCTACATGGGACAGTTTTATATGGGTATTATACTTCTATAATGAATGATTATTTATTTTAATATTTTTTATTATTATTATAGCTTCAATTATTATACTTTGATGTTTATATTATACTGAGAGAACAATCTCCCCATCATGTTCTATAGTCCATCACATCTAGTTAGCAACTTATTACATACAAGGAATCACATGAGATGTTGTTTGTAATCCAAGATCAGACCCAGTGGTTAGGTTTGAGGTGTTAGTGTAGTGAACTATGTAAAAAACCACATTTCACTATATTTATTTTCTTCCCCATATGTCATGGATGTGTGAATTATTATGATAGGTTCTTACCATTATATGAAACATGAGAAAAAGATTTAATCTCATAACAATAATAAAAATAGAACATCATAATTCAACCCCCTTGTTGGATTTTTTAAGACCATTGGTTATAACAAAAGCGTTATATAAATTGAGATGTGATTCATTGAGAATTAATATTTCAAATGAATTGTATATTATTTTAGATATAAATGATTTATATTTATGTCAGTATAAAATACTAAATTATAATATTTTTGTTGTTTATATAAACAAAAAGTTTTATTATAGTTGGAAAATCCATATATTTTATGTTTTAAATTAAAAATTATTTATATTGATGTATCTATGAAATGTTGAAAACATTTTTATTAAAATTATGAACTATTTATAAGTCCCATTATTAAATTTAGGAATCAATGTGTTATTTATTTCAATAGTTCTAAAAAATTTTATATAAATTATATATATATACATTCCTGATCTATAGAAAATGTTTATAGAATTTATTAAAAGTTTATTACCATGAATTTATAGAGTTACATTCTTGGAATTGGTTAATATTTTATTTATTACAATCAATGACAGTGGTTTGTGGTTATATTTCTAAAGTGAATATTTATTTTAATTATTCTTTCATATTTTGAATTAAAATAATTTCCAAAAAAATAAATAATTCTTGAGTAATAATATATGTATAAGAATACTTTTGGGCTATACATTTCAATGACATGGGGTATTGATCTCTCTCTAAAAAGGTGGGAGTTAGATACTTTCCACACAATATAATATCTTGACAAAGATTTTGGATTGATTTTATTTTAATTTAATACATTAAAGGAGTTGCATTTATCATTTTAAAGTGATTCATACGAGTATATTTTCAGTATTATAATCATTTTTATCTAATAACCTGTATTAGAAATCATTAATAATATAATTGTTATATTTAAATATATTTAGCACATGTTAATATGGATGAAATAAAAATATGAATAAATTTAATAATTAGAATCAAGAAAACATTTAGGGAATGAATGAGATACAACACTCATGAGGTTTATATATAAAATAGACTCTGATATATTTAAACAACCCCGAAATATAAAATTTTAGATTCATTAAAAATTGATCACTCATGATGACCTCAATAATTTGATATGTGTAACCCTAATTGGATTAAGAGATCATGGATTATCATGAGCAATAGATTCATGATATGGGTAACCATAATAATATTAAGTAATTATATATTTCTATAAATATTGGGATACACTTATTTAGGTGACAATAATATGATTCAGGGCCTAGATGAATGGGATTGGGTGAGTTCATTGGTTGAATTTTGAAAGATATTGTCCACCTATCCATCTAAATAATTTATATGATATAATTGGAATGATTTTCTACCAAAATATAAAATTTAAGAGCTAACCACCATAGAAATTTAAAATATATGAAAAATATAGAAATTAGAACAGTAAAATATATTAATAAAGATAATCTATTTTAAGACACACATAATAAGAACGTCAAAATAATTTAATTTTAATATAACTAATGTTCAAATCCATAAAAAGGAGAAAATTTTAATGAGAATTTTTAACAAATATAAGTTGATGTAAGTGATCAAATGGGAAGGTGAGCTAGTGGTAAATATATATTGAAATCATTAAAATGATTAGACTATAAAAAATAAAATATTATATAAATCTAGTAAAATTATTAATATAATTCAACAAGATAAATATGGATAGTGCATTATATAATTTTTAAATGATTAATTAAAAGCATGGAATAGTTTTATCCATTTACTCCTCACACACTCTTATGAATTCTCCAAAAAAATATTTTTATCTTCAGTATCATAAAAGGAAAAACATGAAATACTTATCCAGATCATATTGATTTATATTTTATAAATATTAAAGAATTTAAATTATATATTTGATGTTATGGTTGACCTTAAAATAAAATATTTGTTTTTTTTAGAAATACCAATAAAATTATGAGCAATTATTTGAATAAACTATTTATCTCCAATTTTTTTACTTTAATTTTGTATGTTCCTATAAAATGAATTAATATTTTAATACATCTGTGGGATGAAGTTTAACTAAAATTTTTTATGTTTAGAAAGTAGAAAAAATAAAACAAAGGATGAGTCATTTACATATGGTGTTATGAAACCAAATTGGTCATATCATTCAAAGTGGTTAGTTATTTATGAATATTAGTGAGGGTATAATATTTTTAATTATATTTTATGTGAATAAAATATTTTTCATCATAAAGGGATTATGTGATTTTTCTGATATGAATCTTATGAAGACTGAGATAGTGATCAATTTTTGGAAAGTTCCAACTTATTATTTTCATCATTTTCCTCAAATATTTTAGAATAATTAATGTTGTATTTTTTATATTTATGGATGATTTTAAATATATATAATGATATTAAATTATTTTAGTTAAGATTTGTTTTACTCATATGACGAAATAATAATCATTTCTAATGCATTTTATAGGACCACACATCATGTGCATCTGTTTCCCCACATTCCCACATTCCAATGGTGGGATTATTTCATCACTTTCATTAATGATGTATGCTCATTGAACAAAGAGAGATTATGAGATGTTAGTTCCTCCTTCTATAGACTCTTCCTTATAGATAATTTCCTAGTCTGGGTTTCCCTTTAATATTTTTTTGATATGAATCTTATGAGAATACTTTACCTTGGGAACCTATAAATTCTTCATCTTCAGAGGGAATCTAATATGATTCATATTATTAATGAAACCTAAGGAATCTCATGTTTTCCTCTAGGTTATTGACACAACGGGAAGTATTCTCATTTTCACATCAGAAGAATCTCATATGAGGCATATCATATGAGTCATATAATACGAAGAATCATAGGAACAAAACCTAAGGCATCCCATGTTATCCATGATGTAGTTTATGTAAGGGTAATAAGTCTTTGAAGTATTTTTACTTTAGTATTCCCATGTATATTGGATAGGGTAGGTATGATAATGAGTTTAATATCTTTTTTAGATGGGTTGGGAGTAGATTTAACATCTTATAGGGAAAGTATGGGAACATGTTTAATGTATTGTGAGGATATAATGTGAACATGATTAATTTCTTGAAGGTATAGGTTGTGTTCTAGTTCAATGTATTTCATGGATATGATGGGAGATAAAGATGCCACATTGAAGAAGATCATGGAGGTTTTTACTTAGGAAGGAAGATGTCACACCAGTATTGGTGGATTAGAAATCCCCATGAAGGTGGATATGGAGTGGATGGATCAAAAAAACCTATGAAGGTGGATCTGGGAGGATGGATTAAAACACCTCATAGAGGAAAATAAAATATTTGTATACCTAGAAGGTAAGGTATCATACATGGTTGGATGGATCAGAATTTCTCCTGGAGGTGGATCCAGAGTGGATGGATCAGAATGACCCATGGAAGAAGATATGAGGGGATGTATTAGAATTCACTATTGATGTAGATCTAGGAGGTGTGTATCTAGGAGTGAATATTCCACACCTGGATAGATGGATCAAAATACTCTACATAGGTAGATCTAGGAGGATAAATGAAAATTCCCTATTGAGGCAGATCCAAGAGGTGTGTTCCTTGGTGGGAAGATATCACACCTATATGGATGGATAAAAATGAAATATGAAGGAAATTCTAGGAGGATGGATTATAAGGTCCTATTGAGGGGGATCTAAGATGTTTTTCCCTAGAAGGTAATATTTCACACCTGAAAGAATGGATAATAATTCTTTATAGAGGTGGATCCAGAGTAGATGAATCAGAATGCCCTATTGAGGATGATCCGGGAGGTGCGTCCCTTAGAGAGAAGATGTCACACCTGAATGGATGTATCTAAACACCCCGTGGAGGTAGATATGAGAGTTTTATCCATAGGGGGTATGATTTCACACATGGGTTTACCAATTTCAATAGTAACCCTTAGAGAGGTTTCCCATGTATCATATTTAGTGGAAGGTATCCAAACACTTGTAGTTTTTTGTTGTAGTTTAATGTCATGTGATGGGACCAATCCATCTATTTTTACACCATTTAGTAAGAAAACTCATGTCGTGGGTGCAAAATCATGGTGTGATGGTGTGGGGATTATGTTTAGAAATTTTCCTTTGAGAGGGGATCACTCATTGAGGAATGATATATAGATTACACATGAAAGAATCCTGGTCACTGTTAGGTGCAACGATGTTATGAATGGGGATTACAAGTGGGAACTACCTATACTTTATTAACCATGACTAGTCATGAATGAATCCCATGTCCATTACACAAGGTTAGGATAAAGATTAATTTCATGTGAAAGGATGTTTTTGGGTTGCATGCATTGAAATTCCCATTCCGTCATTATCATGTCAAAGTCATGAGGGTATCCCGATCCACTGGTGGGTTTAAGAACATTATTAGGGAATATACCAAAGGTGTAGGCCCATGGAATCTATTTTTTGATTCTCTTATGATCATTATATGAATCATATTATGCTTGATACAAAAGTATTCTTGTGAATTTCATAAAAGGCATCCTATTATAATTAAACATGGTATACTATACTTTATAGTCATATAGTGAGGATTATGGGGGTATTCTAATGATCATGGAATGAGGAATCCTATGCTTGATGCATAAGGAATCTCATTTGCATCACGTGAGGAATCTTTTGATTTTCATCTAGGGTATACTACAATTTAAATTCTTGAAGTGAGGACTATGGTGTGGGATTTAGGTAATAACGATCCTTTTTTGTTCAACCTTGCATGGGAGTCAAGTGGCGAGGTTTCATTAGCTTCTTGAGGAGTATTTCAATTGGAAGGTACTCAGGGGATCAAAGAAGAGAATCTCAAATCATGACACAAGAAAGAAAAAAAGATGATGATTTTTACTCATGTTATTTCATAGGGTGTAGAGGAGTATCAAGACTCTTGGTATTAAAGTGGGTGGACTTTTGGGTTGAATAGGGTAAAACTGAAAATGACCTTGACCCAACCCAAAAATATTATGGTATGACTACCAATTTATCATGGGGGTAAATGAAAGTAACAAAGGGATGAAGCCAAATACCGAGGATTATAGCTTGGTTGTGATCTTCAGGAGCACATCCCCCATTGTATGGACTAGTTGGCATGTGTCTGAACTTTTTTGTGCAAAACTATTTACTTGGCTGTGAAACTATGGACTTTGTTGCACAACTATGAATTTATGTGCAGAAGGTATTTTTTATAAAGCATGACACAAAAGCATTATTTTCTAAAACCCTATGTCACAAAACATTGGAGTTGGTTGAAAATTTATTTTTGTGAAATATTGAACTTTGAGAGAAATATTGTTCCAAATGTAAACAGTTGGGTGAAAACATATAATAATAATCCCATTCATAAAGGACTTCACCTAGGTAATTTCACATGACATCAAGACATGGGGGTTATACGAAATGCACAACATGGAGTTGTGTGACCAATAAATATTTCACTTCAATCTCATAGTTCCTTATTGAATAAGTGGTTTACAATATATTTATATGAATCTCTTCTATGTCATGTAACATAACCATTATTGTGAAAATTTTATCTATGTTGCACAACTTTTAACATTTTTTCACAACTGTATAGAGTTTTTTGAAAAAAAACCTTTGTATTTTTACATATGCTTCTGCTTGTGTGAAGCATACGTGTTTGATGTTTCATTTTTCACAAAACATAGTTGAGAAAATATGAAGGAGTTGATCATATTTTTGTAAAGTTTCAAAAATTCCATATTCACCCAACTAACCATTTTTAGTAGTTTCAAATGAAGTGGAAATAAGTTTTGATACATAACTCTATTCAGGATCCATTAATAATCAAATATAATAGTTAAAAACAAACTGTTCTTTCAAATTAGGATCCTTGGAGTTTGGTAACTTCTTGAACGAATTTTCTAGGTGCCAAAAAAATTAACAATTTTTCCATGAATTTATTGTTTATGCAAAAAGCATAAAATTATAGTTAGAGAAAATTATTTAGCTTTATGATTTCTTAACTCATTATCTCTTCTAAAATATAATAAATACCTAATTTAACTACTAAATTTAAATATGTTCTTCAATTATAATATCTCATTACAGTGTTTAGTGGGAGGTATGATGTAATGAGTTATTCGATGGCTATATAGTAATATAATATATGTTATATTATAGTGTATAATTTATTAAATATTGTCATAATATTTTTTATGATAAAATATTAATCATATAAGAAATATATTGGACATTTAAATTACTTAAATATTGCGGTGTAAAAAATCTTATAACATTTTCTATTTTATTTATTGAACACTATGAATATTTTAATTAATATTTTGGATGTTTTTAAGGAGGCAATGTGAAATTGTGAGCATCATAGAGACTTTATATTAATACAATAATAAATATATAATATATTTATCAATTCATGTGAAATTTTTAGAAAGATTATATTCCTCTTCAAAGGAGTTTCATATTCAAATTATAAATTTGTAATTGTGTCCATAATATAGTTTTTTACTTTATGGGTGATATAACATTTATTTTTGATGGAGACTGGGCAATTGGATGACATTGGTAGTATGAGTTGTAATTTTTAAAAGGTAAATAATTTGTCTATTTATTATTTTATTTATAGTTATTAAATTTATTAACCTATTCTAATCAATATATATAATCATATTATTCTGAAATCCAATGGTTAGCCACATGAACTCTATGGATTGAGGGTTCTAATAATGAATTCTAGAGAGAAATTATAGAACCACAATCATTATTTTTAGTGACAATAGGTGTGGATCCTTCATCAAAGAATGATCATTTATTAAGGTATTTTTAGTTATTTCATTATTTTATGTCATTCATAAATTTATAATAGATAAATACAAATAGTATCAGAATTTCCCTTAGTATCCAAGGAATTATTTTATATTCAACTATTTGAAAGGGATTTTCCCCCTCGTTAATCAATCAATAGAAATTATATGATATCAATTCATCTATTTTAATTGAATTAATTTATCTCTAAAAATCATTTTTTAGGGTTTTTGAATACATTTGTGTAATAGTGAAGACTGATCGATCATTACACTCTTATCCCTCTACTCCCATTTATCTATCCTCCCTTATCACTTTTCACACAAATATTGGCAATGCGGTGGAGAGAACGATGTCATGGGTGTGGTGGATTAGATGGGAGGCACTAGGACATGGTGGTGGTTCTACCAAGACATGCCGATGGAAGAACCTCAATGTGGAGACCGTAGGGCCATGGAATGGTTTTTGTGGCTTCAAATGTAAGAGGGTTCTATGAGAGGATTAAACAATATATTAAGGGAGTGGATGATATGAGGTGGAGGCTAGTAATGGGGTGACTAATGTTACACGGAAGGTGATGGATTCTTGGTATACATGACGTAGGTAAAGGGGGTGAAAACCATTTTCAGATCATGGTGTGTATGGGAGGCCAACCATATCAAGGAAAATGAAACATATAGGATGGTATCCCACTAATACTAGATTTATCAATGGATGTTTCACAAATAATGTACACTGGTATGGTCCTACTAGAGTGACTAGGTCCTACCAGCATCGGTAGCCACCCCACCTAGTCTAGATAACCAAAACACATGTGTTAGTTATGTATACCCAATCATTCAACCCATTCTATAGGTTCAATTTACGTGAACTATCTAACATGAAGCTGAGGTGCATAGGTCAAAAATTCCTAAACTGATTTAATACAAAATTGTTGAGATGCAAAAAACTCACCATTATGGACCACGCGGTATGACATGACAACAATCAAGTGGCCAGGACTCTGCCTCATAATGTGTTTTTGAAACATCTTCACTCAATGTTTAAATAGGGGTAATGAATAGACAATACTAATTATTTTTCATCATTGATCACAATGGAACATATTGTTTGAAAATTCATGTTTCATTTTGTGAAAGACATGAATAATTTTTATTTATCCCATGTGGAAATGAAAATGGGGTACAACCTAGAAATCAAATCGCATTTAGGGATAGTATTCCACTAGTGTGGGTTCCCCACTATATTTAGGTATGGTCATTATCCCTCCTCACATACTCATGGTGAGATATCATCTTACTAAATATCAGATAGGTTCAGTATCCATCCACATACTCACGATGTGGTATCCTCTTTCAGTGAAGTCATTATGGCCTATATAAAGAGCTCATGCAAGGCATTAAATCCTCCACAAGATTCAGTATCCCTTTCCTACATAGGGTGCAAGATCATCCACTAAATTTTCAAAGTGGTTATTCATGTTACTGATTGGGGTATTTTGATTCCTTAGAGTGGATATTTTTTCACATGTTACTCATTGTGAAGAATGAAAAAGCACACTATTTCTTAGGTTACATGCTAAAATAATGTCTAAGTTTAGAAATAATTACTCCCATCTCACCATTTTAGTTTTGAGCTAAATTTTATTTAGATTTTAAATTTGTTGGTTTCATGGAATGCAACTAGGTACGAATATAGTCACACCAACTTGGGTATATTTACCCATATATGTCATTTCTTTTATTGGTGGTGTAGTTTTCGGTGGTTATATTTGTGGACATGGTGGTTTTGTTTCTTAGTGGATCTTGAGAGTGTTTTTAAGATGAATTTTTTATGAGATATTGGAATTATGTTAACATATTTTACTACTATTAAGCTATGTGTTTTCTCTTTTGAGTTATTTTTTGGAATACATTTTCCCCTTTTAATTTTTTGTTGTAGTTGTTATGTAACTATGGTATTAAGTTGTTGATACTTGAATAATTATTTATTTATATAAGTTTTTTACTTTTATTTCATCTTCATTATTGCATCATATATGGAGATGTGTGTTGCCTATATCTTCAATAATATAAGGCCTATCATTATGTTATTTTCCTATATGGTTCTATTCAATGACCCCTATACTATTATAGTTTGACATAGAGTGGAACTCTTAGCATAATAAAAACTAGGGAGATTTGGTGGGATGAGTTTTGCTAGAATGGTATCAAGGTGGTTTTCTTCTCAGGGATAGAGCTTTGAGTTATGTGTTATGTAATGATTAATGGTAATTTTAGGGATATGATTTTTAGGTGTCTCAAGATAAGTTTCTAGGATAGGGGACCTGATATGAATATAGTCACCCCTACTTGACGATAACTAGTTGATTATGGCCCTTTCATTTAAGGCCCAATTATCAAGGTATTTCCATCAAATGTGAAGAGTGTAGTTACTTAACCAATTTCCAATGATAAAAGCCACCTCCCTTTATATTGGTTGATGATTACCATCATGTTGAGAAAAATATTATCTAGATAGGATGGGATAAAGATGCACACAAATTAAGTGCAGTACATGAGTTCCAGAGATAGATACCACCCAAGGTATGATATGATCCTGATCATCATGAAATCATGAACTAGTTAGATGATATAGTTCATTTATTCCACCTATTTTGATTGAACATAGAACAAATGATGGTTCTCCAACTAGAATTCTTCATTGTATTATAGGTTATTAGTGGGGCTTGGTGACCATGAATTATGACATGGTGAAACTACCATAGATTGAGTTTTAGTTCCTTTTTATATAATTACTATCACTCAATAACATTGTGTTCTATATGTATTTAGGATTTTCTATAGTTTTACCAAGGTTGAATTATAAATGATGAGTATTCTTTGAGATTTACCAATCTCAAATAGTACTCCCTTAACATGGTTCATGATGTATTATTCTAAGAAGGAATGTTAAAATGAATAATTCATATATATATTTGAAAAGTAATTTTCCCTTATGTATTCTAAACCATACTAGAGTGATATAGTGAGAAGTAATGATCAAGAACTTCCTCGTTGAAGGGTAGAATGTTTCATGGGTTGGAAGTGGACACCCATGAGCATAGTCATTATCTTTAAGTGGCTGATATTATATTTTGGGGACACGATTCTAGAGGTGAGCACATACACAGTCTATGATCATAGTATTATTAGCTCAGGGTTCACTTAAAGGCTTCAGTCAGCTAAGAGATAGATGTTTCTGTTCTTTTAATAGATATGATAAACTAGTTCACCACTTTCTTACCCAAAACGATATATAGGGATGTTAGGTGGTTGATAGACCACCATAGTGGAGACATATACATGATAAGAAACTCCCGAGGTAGTTGGTGTGGTCCTTAAGGAGAAGTTTTTTCAATAGAAGTTGGTATAGATTCTGTAGGAGGAGCAAGAGAACAGAGACACTACCAACGACTTCTTCCATTTCCACCCCTAGGTGACCCATTACAGGAAAATGATTGATGGTTAGGGATACAACCAAATTTAGGCTATTTAGTGTTATGAAAAGGTGTCTCCTAACATTATTTAAGGTAAAATATATATCTTCACTACACTATAACCTTTTTCCATTAAAAACACTATGATCCCTTCCATAATTTTTCAATACCTTTTTTGAGAGTTAAAAATTATGTTGGATCCCCTAGCTCAACTACTGTGACTAATTCCATTCTCACCCAAATATACCCCAATGTGATATTTTTCTTAGTTGTGATAATGTTTAATGTAAAATCATTATATATACAATGAATCCACCAAATTTCATACATGCTATAGATCAGATATCTTTTATATATGATCAGATACACTACCACTAATATAGAGTGATTTTCTTTATTGTTCACATATTGAGAATCCATTTCACGGGAAATATGGACATTTAGATTAGAAGAGTAGATAATTCACATGATATGATGTATCTAATTAGACAATATTTAGTGATATTTTCTTATCACATTTAGATTTAATAGAAGATCTGTTTCCAATAGTGTTAGAGGATTACAATGTTGATTTTTAGGATATACTAGACATTCATATTCATCGATTGGTTGACTTATATATCAACCAACACTCTAGGACCACTATTAAATATTCCACTACTTATTGGATAGTCTTGAATGAGCTCAGGGTATAGTTGAATGGCCTCATGAATAATTGTTTTATTAGGACTAGTGTGTCCCCTTAGGTTGCACCAATATTTATTACCAAAAATAAATATGAGATAATGTTGAGTTTTAGTGACTATCATTGCCTAAACTAGGCGAAAATCAAGAATAAGTTTCATATTTCATGTATCAATGACCAATTCGATCATACTATGGTAGTGATATAGTTCATAAAGATTGATCTCAAGTCAAGTTTTCCCCATCTTTTAGTTAATGAGGAGGAAATCTCAAATAAGTTTTTTAGATTTATCTACAACTATCATTTGTTTGTTTTGATTCCCTTTTAATTGAGAAAAAACTTGACTATATTTGTGGGTTTTCTAAAACTAATCTTCCAATAACTATTATACTAATTCATGGTCATTTTCATTGATGAAATTTTCATCTAATCAATGTTATAGGTGAAGCCTGTTAAGCATATAAGTGTTGTATTAGGAATAATATCATAGAAATTGATGTATATAAAATTCTCAAAGATTATGTTCTGGATGGGATATGTCCCTTCTCAAGTCATGTCATATCCAAGGTTGAAGTAACTATAGAACCACTAAAAATTGAGGTTTCATTAGAATTAGGGAAACCCAAGAGTGTATTTTATGTGTGGAGAGTCCTTGGGTTGGAGGGTTATTGTAATATATTCTCGGAAAATTGCTCTAAAATTTGGTCCCAATGTATAACCTACCTTGAAAGAGGAATCCATTTCTCTAGTACATTAAGTTTAATATTTCCATTAAATATATAATGTGGATATTGTGCAGTGACTTACCCTATAATTCCTAGAGGAGGTAGTGGAGAAGGGTGTGGTTGTGTGATGTTATAGAGGTCAAAAATGATTTCATATGGATCTAGCTAATTTAGACCCCATTAGAATAATTATTAAACCTATGATTTATTTTTTGTATTATTATTTTTTTCCAAAATTTCATAGATACACTATATTATTGAACTGCAGCTTGACATATATTCAGATCATTATATCCCAATGTAAATGTTTATTCATAGAGGCCTTAAGGTTAGGTAATGTCACTGACTAGTGTTCATTTAGTATTATGACATTAAAATAGTTTATACTCTAGGGAAATTTAGTATGGTAGATTATTCCCTTATCAGAAGGTCTCGTTTTCTATAGTTGGATGATGAATCAAAGTAGTTGGCCATATTATAGTTACCCTCGGTGTGCGAGGGAGATGTGGTAGATCGTTTATTGATGTGTGTAACCTCACTACTTTTTACTTCATAAGGGAGGAATAAATAGAAGACATTGATTTTGAGATATTTTATAACCAAATCCTCATAGGAGATTCACCTGATGGATAATATAAAAGTGGGTTGTAGGTTAACCTTTTTTGATGATGTAAGATAGTTCTAGTTGTACTGCATGTGGAGGTAATGAGGGAGTTCCACACATTACCCACAATAGTGCATCTAATTGTATGAATATATATATTAGGTTATATGATTCTAGTTATAGTATAGAGGAAAAAATAGGGGTTTTAATGACATTATTTCACTACTTCCCACCTTTTAGTAGGACATAGATGAGAACTAGGTCCTTAAAGGTTTTACTTAGAACCTTGAGGATCTTGATTGGAAGTTTAATGTCATATATGTGAATATATTGGTGGGATTCACTAGAGTGGTGAGCGTTCATGATATTATCTAGGTGATCAATGAAAAAATAACCATGTATTTCCACTTCCTTGGTGTTCACGAGAGGAGTTCATTTGAGATATTGAAGAACATGTACAAGGAGTGGATAGTTTATCTGACTGTGATTCCCTCCATTATAGTTTTCGAAAATGACACTAATTTCATGTCCTAGTCATTGAGATATTTGATGGAGAAAATTGAGACCTGGTTGTATATGAGTATGATGGTCCATCCTCAAAATAGATGGGTTGATCAAGAAATCCATTCAGGTTCTCAAGGATATATCGAGGGTATACTTGTTAGATTTCATCCAATATTGAGTGTACCAATTATCTTTTATGAAAGTATTATACAATAATTACTACCAAATTACTATTTGTATGAAACCTTTTGAGGTCATGTACAAAATATAATGCAGGTCACCCCTGTAATGAACTCACGTGGGTTTTCATCAAACCTATCTCCCAAAATGGCCCTCTACAAGGCCTTATGAGAGTTCTTGATCACTACCGGCTTGAAACTAGTGCCTGGGAATTATAAAACATAACATGGGAATGATTTAACCATCAAAAAATAATATATTATTATCCAAAAACATAAAATAAATAAAAATACAACTAAAGAAAAAATAATTTAACAACCAACATTATATAAAACATAAATAAATAAATAAATAAAAATAAGATTCAAAGAATGTGATACTACGAAAATAAAATGGGAGAAATGAAAAAAAACTAAAATTGAAAAAAAAAATCCTCAAACTATCCCCAATGAGCCACAATGTTATCTTATATCACTATCCAACCATACATCTCTCCCAAATTATAAAAATCACCAAATTGAAATGGAACTAACCTAGACCTATAAAAATAAAAGCATGAGATAATAGCCTAGTATGTCACCACATACCGATTCCAATCAATCTTTTTCATATTATTTCCTAAATAATATAGTTTTAAATAAAATTGGAATATTAATATTTTTCACAATACATTAGAAAATAAGAAAAAACACATAAAAAGTTCATAAAAAATATTTTTCTTGGATTTTCATAAAATTAAGATGATCACTAGTATAATTATTTCCCTAGGCCAATAACTCTTGTCCAAACACCTATTTTAAATTCACACATTAAATTAATTTCATAAAAAAATTACTTTAAACTAACAAACATTTGAACACTTAAAATAGGTTTCTAAATTTTCACAGGATTTTTCAAATCATTTTTGAAAAAGTATCATAAAACTAGACACATCATCCCAAAACCATTTCTAAAAATACCACACACAGCAGAGTTTCATAAAAAAACTAAATCCACTCACCAATTAAAAAAATCCAAAACTATTTGTTAGAAACCATCTCATATTTAAAGAACCCCCTTTCAAAATCATTATTAAAATAACTTGAAAGCACATTGAAATCACACATACTAATTCCTTATTTTAAAACCATTCAAAATCTCTTATCAAAATATTTGAAAAGTAATCCACACATAATAATGGAAGGAAAAATATAGTTATAAAACAGTATGTTAAGTTAAAAAACAATGATAAATAAACAATAAGAACATGGTTTCCCAATAATAATCCAAAAAACAAGGAATACAATCAAATCATAGGGATAAATCCCCTAAATGATCCTAAATGTAATCTTTGTTTCATGGATACAACCAATGATATCTAATAAATGGGCTCTAACATGACATAGAATAACCCTTAATTATGGAAGAACTCAACGTGCCTTAAAAATTTGGAAGATCACTCAGTTATCCCTATTCTTTATTGGTCCCCACCTCCAGTGACCACACATGATATCAGAGGGGACTTCCCCTCTTGGGGATCTCTCAATCTCAAGGAAAGATTAGTTTAAAAACAAAAACCTACGTCTAAGAATCAATCTAATAACCCACCTATCGTATACCCCAAGGTATACCATGTCAAGTTATAGGATGTGTAAAAAATCAATAATCAAATTGGTCAAATATATAACAATTGAAGTCACACATGCCTCACCTCCCACATCCTAAAATAATGAAACCCCATTTACTTTATAACACATTCGACATATATGGATTCATCAATAATAAACATTCTCCAATGGAATAACAAGACACCATGAGAATATAAGGTTCATAAGAGACTCCATTGGGTCTCACACAATTTATGAAAACCCAATCCTCATAAAAATTTAAAAAATCTTTATCTTAAAAGAAAAACCATGGAATGCCAAGTCAAACCACCTTTTTCAAAAGCCTTCTCAATATATTCCCAAGACAAATTTTAACAAAAAAATTTCACAATCAATGGGAACACCAAATTCCTATTAAAATACCTTCAAATACATTTATATCCACCAATGAGTTTTAAAATATTATCCACATGGGATAACTCAATGTTTTGAAATATAAAAAACAATTTTTATTATCTCAAAAGTTTTAAACACTTAAAACCATTGATATAAAAACTAACCAAGGTTGTAAAAGGATTAAAATATAGTGTACATGGGAAAAAACAAACTTTAAAACAAAAAAACTTATGGTAAATATTTTATACACTTTTAAAACACTAAAACATGAAGTTTGAAATTCAATTAATAAATTTGTTTTACAAACCATAAACCAGTGATCAAAATTGCTTTTAAAACCAAAAATAATTATTTTAATATATTTAGGATTTTTCCCAAACACTTGGAATGGAGTCCCATTACATTAAATGGTTTAAAATAACCTTAAATCAACATGGTTCCTTTTGGTTCATACATATAGAATTAATTTAAAATAAAACCCATTCTCAAACCAAAATGTATTTAAAGCCATGAAATATAATGCAACAAAAAATAAACACCTACCACATTCCAATGAAAATCAAGCTATATGTTTTCGAATATGATGGAGAGGACTAAAAAAAGGAAATAAGTTCCCAAAATAACCCTATATGATAAAGACCCATGATTTATTCTAACCCCAACCATGAATTTTTCAAACATATAGATTATGATTTAAGGGATAAGATAAATCATGGGTTAAGTAATAAATATATAAGAGGGATATGTTTTGAGTGACATACCATGGATGAAATCACTTAAATTAAATATAGATGTCCACTATATTGGAATGATAATGTAGGAGACTAAAAAGGGTGGTATTATTGGTTCATTCAAATGATAGGTCGAGAGAAATGTTGGCTAGAATATTTCATTCATGTTGGGGAAAAAATGAAAATATACTTTTAGATGAACTTGGGCGTGCCCCATGGTCTGGCCATAAGGTTTTTCAAACCATGTGCCTACAATGAACATGTAACTACCTATAAAATACCCAACCACATGGTTTATATAGTAAAATACTTGATTTGATAGACCCCCTACCAAACATTCCATATGGAACTACCAAATTACAAAGGAAATGCATAAGTTTGTTGCATGGGTTACCAAAATATGCACACAAATTTCACTAAAACCAAGACTTTCTTTATTTACAATATAGTTTATGAATCACATGCTTTGAGATCAACCTATACACATTAACCATGTTAAAACCCCCAAAAAAATCCATATTTTGGGAAGAGACTTATCAAAAAAATAAAACAACCACTAAACTCATTGAGTAATGTAAAATAAAAAATACATTGACATGGTGAGTTTCAAAATTACCCCCACCATGACACTTTTTTTCCTTAGAAATTTTTAACAAAAAGTATAGGATAGCTGAATATGTATTATAAAATGAATCCTTAAGGAAGAAAAAATGTCCTCAATCAAATTTTTAAATCCTTAAACAACACTGATTTCCTTAAAAAAAATTGATGAAGAACCGATAAAAAAGATCAAAGTTAGTGTGTATGAAATATGATACCTAAAATAGGTCCCAACACAATTTATAATTGATATAAAATGGCTGAACAACACAATATATATTTTAAACAAATTGTAAGGACATACTGAGCAACCACATTCCCAAAATTACCAATGGAATTCTCAAAAATCAGTTGGACATAGCTAATATCAATACCTAGGATCAAAACCACCAAAGGAAGGCACTAAAACTCAAAACATCTTGAAGGACCACATAATCATATCAATAAATCCATGGTCTATAGAAATCATGGAGAATAGAAAATCAGGAATATGCCTCACAAAAGAAAAGGAAAAATAGTAACATGACGGTCACATAGAGAATATAAGGGTGTTTAGATCTGAATTTTTAGAATACATTTCCATAATTAATTTGAAATCAAAAAAAATACTAGTAGAATATATAATATAACAAAAAAACTACACCCCAAAGAGTTCATATATTTACCCTCTTTCCTTTCCATTCCCAAAAAAATAAGTACAAACAAAACCATGGTCTCTACCACACACAAAAAGCACAAAAAGATGGAAGTAGAACATTTGTCTGATGAAAATCTCCACTCATAATAATCAACCACAAAAACAATGGAAATGATTACTTCAGGCCACAAATTATCCAATCATGAAATGGTAAAATCCAAAAATAGTTTTAAATAAAAAAAGACAAAAAAATACTCTAAGGATAAATTGAACTATTGACAGTCATCCATCAAACCTCAACATATCCCAGCCTGATTATATGAATATCCCCAACTAAATCTCACACAAGAGTCTCCAAGAATAACTACAAGTCACTGGTTTTACAATCAAACAAAGGCTCATTGGTCTAGATAACTTGACCCACATAATCTCCCAAATCACCACTAGTGAAAAACCTCCTCAAATAAATCCAATGAACCCTACTCAAAGAGAATACATCACATTATACTCTCCACAAATCCTTGGCAGTTTCAATGATAGGAGTAAAACCCCTAAGTAAAACACTCTACCTACACACTAGACTATTTCATGAGGCTTACATTGAAAAATGTGATATATGAGCTCTATCAGGTCATATATCCAAAATCCTAACAAGTACCAAGAAACACATGAGGAACAAATCATCTCAAACTCTATTCAAATACAAGAATGGATTTTTCCAAAATAAACCAAATTAAAATAACCACAAGCCCATAGAAAGGAATTAAAAGTCAAATTTTTAAAGCCAAGTCAATATTATAATTGGGACTAAATTTTTAAAAAAGAGAAACTGAATCCATTTTTCATTTCAAACCCCATGACATCACTCTACATGAATAATTTAATATTTTTCCAATTTTTTTAAAAAAACATCCACTTGTTATAAAGTAAAAAAACTAATTTGGGTATCAGAATAAAACACATACTCATTTTTATAAACAAATTAAATTCACTTACCCCTTTAAAACTCAGTAAGGTTAAAATTTAAAAAAAAATCCACAAAACTCAATTTGGAAATCACTAGTTTCCCTTAAAAAAGAAAATAAATCTTTTAAAACATCATGTTTAATTTATTATAAAAATAAATCTCATGATTTTTTTAAAATAAAAAAAAATGAAATCAACCATTTCCAAAATATTCATCAAACTAAAATAATTTCCAAAAAATTACCTAATTCCATTCATTAAAACTAAAAAAATTCATTGGAAATTAATCTTTTCCATACACAAAAAAATATCACATCACATGAAATGTTGAATAACAAAATAAATAACACACGCTTCTATAAAATAATTTGATCCAATAATGCCAACATATCAAAAGAAAAACTTTGAAAAATTTTCCAGTTCTAATACACTATTAAATCTGCATATTATAGGGTATAAATAAAAAAATAAACTAGGACAAAAAATTATCACCGACTTACCCATAAGTTTGAGGACCACATGAAAATTTTGAATTGGTCCCTATAACATGTCTAAAATCAAGAGTGTGGTTATCATATGGTTTATTAGGCCCTATGACCCTACCTCATGTTGTGATTTCTATCTTCGACACCACCCCAAAACATCACATAAGACCTCCACAAAAAATCAAGCCATTACATTAAGGATAAATGCACCAATTCCATAGTTATACAACCATAATCCAACAATTCCATTAATAAAAACTTGAATCAAGGAAAAAAATACCAAATTACTATAGAAATATGAGGGTCTTGGTGAAAAAGAGCTCCCTACAGTCTAGTTGCATCTACTCCCAGAGTCCTAAAAATCATATCTCCAAAGTAACGACACCACAAATAGTAAGAAGAAATTCCAAAACCAAGGTACCACATTGAACCTAGGTGTATATAAAACATTGTAATAATCTAACCTAGGGTTACATCTTACCAGTCTCCCAAATTGATCTTCCAAAATGTCTGACGGGCATTCCAAATCCCCATGGGTTGAAAAAATGTGAATGGGAATCATAGAACAAACCTTGGAAATTATTTCAAAACTATAAAAAAATAAATATACAGTCATGGTAGTAAAATAAATAAACATATGATTAGATATCAAAATAATTTCACATCAAAATAGGATATATAGATAATAGATAATTTAATGAACATCAGAAGCAGATACACATAAATTTAGAGTACGGAAATATAATGATTTAAAATGAAAAAACAAACTCAAACTTGAAGAAAATCACAAGACCATCACAACGAGCCACTAAGATACCAAAAATCACTATCCAACCATACATATCTCTATAAATTTCAAAAGTGGAGAATCAAATTGGAATGAACGTAGACCAGTAGTCATAAGCTAGAATCACATCATATATCCACTCGTAGAATCAAAACAATCAATTTCACATTACCTCCAAATAATTTTATTTTTAAAAACATTTTTTATTTCATAAATAATTTTAAAATAAACAACAAAAAAAGTTTTTAAATTAGTTTTTCAAGGATTTTTATGAAATGAAAATGATCATATAAAAATGTTTATCTTGATCCAAAATCTCTTGGACAAAAAATTATTTTATAGTAACACTTAAAAATTATTTCCTAAGCACCAATTTATCAAAATTGAAAACTGGACACTTGAAATATGTTCCTAAATTTTCATATAGTTTTCCAAATGATCCTTGAAAACCAAAATTCCCATAAAATTGGGTATGTTAGTCTAAATATACATTCTTAAAACCAACACACACTGATGTTTCAAAAACAAACAAAATTCACAAACCCACCCAAATAACTCCAAATATTATTGGAAGTAATATTTTAAAATTTAATGAACCCATTTAAAACATTGTATTAAAATATTTTGAAATAATTTTTAAATAAAACTTACTCTTTCTATCATTTAGAATATTGTATAATACCATTACAAAATATTTGAAATGTCAATCATGTGCAAAGAAGAAAATAATAACACAATTATACACAAAAATTTTATTTCACACAACGAGGATAAAAAATAAAATGATCATGGGTAGAAAAATATAACCCAAGAAGTAGGGGATAAAATAAAACCATAAGGATAAGTCCCCTAAAAGATCTTAAATAAGATCCTAATGTCATGGCTCTAATCAGTGATGTCTAAACAATGGTCTCAAGCATGAATTATAATAACAATAGGTCCTCAAAGTTCCTAGTGTACCTATAAAATTGGGAATCTCAATAGATACTCCTTGGGATCTCTTAGTCCCTACTTGGGATCTCTCAACCCTCAGCTATAATATTTCAGTCACCACCTTCCATGAGCTCAGATAGTTTTAGGGTAAAATGTCCCCTTTATTCCCTCTCCTGGTCTTAGGGTAAAGTTACTTAACAAACATCAACCTAGGTTGGGGAATCAAATGACGAAGCCACTAAAACCATCCCACAAGATCTACCATGATATTTAAATGGAGGTAATAACAATCAGTCATTGGATAGATAAAATATAAAACATTTGAAATAAAACATTCCACAACTCCCTTGTAGCCACTAAAAAGCATCCCCATTTACATATAAATACATCTAACATATATGAATTCATTAATAACAAACATCCCCTCATGGGATTATATGGACCCAAAAAACATATAAGATTCACAAGGGGCTCAAGAGGGTCTAACACATTTTATGAAAAATAATTTTATATAAAATAGAAAATATGTGTTCTGTTTCCAAAAACTCACATTAAATTCCAATAAAACTTGTATTTTTCAAAATCATTCTTAATATACATTTGTGACTAATTTTATCAAAAAAAACCAATTAAAACTAAATTGCAACTCACACTTCCATTTACAAACCATTAATAAAATTCCAATCCACAAAATTTTATTAAAATATAATCTACATGGGATAACTGTCCTCTTGAAAACAAAGATCCCATTTTAATTATCTCAAAAATTTTAAACACCTCAAACAATTGAAATAAACATAAATCGAAAGTTTAAAAAGTTTACAAATATAGAAAACAAGGGTTAATGCACCCGCATTAAATAACCAACCCATGTTAAATATTTTAAACAAATTCTAAACACCAAAACTCTTCATTTAATTATCAATTAATGAAATAAAAGTTTAAAAAATCTCCAATTGGTGGTTACTACTACTTTTAAAAAGAAAATCATTGACCAAAATACTTTTAGAAATTTTCAAAAATAATTGGCATGGATTCCCATTCAATGGAGAGTTTTAAAAATCAATTTAAACAAACTTGAACCCTCCAGGGTCATAAATTTAGGTTTATTTTAAATAAAAACCCACTATCAAAAAATAAATTATTTAATGGAATGAAAATAAATAGACAATAAAGAAACACCTACCTCAACTCAACAGAGATCATGTTGAAATTTTTCACCTATAATGGAGAACAATCCCATAGTCTATGAAATTCCCTCTTAAACCCCTTCACGAAAAAATTACCAAGAATTAAACAAACCCCTCAACTAAATTTATCCAAAAAATAGATTTTGATACATGGGATAAGGGAAATCAAAGATAAAATTGGAAACATATAATTTCGAGGGTTTTATAGGGACTTACCACAGAAGAATAACCAGAATCCAAGGTAAAAGACCACTAAATTGTAATGAGAAGATATGAGACTCTAGAGGGGGAAATAATAGTCCCTTAAAATAAGAGGGGGAGAAATGAGGGTTGTAGGATTTAATTTGTAAATATATATATATTAAATTCAATTTTTAATGAACCTGGATTGGTCAGACTGTCTAGCCACATGATTTCACAAACCATTCACCAACCATGTTCAAGTCACAGCCTTTACAATAACTACTTACACAGTTTACATAGGAAACTACATAGTTTTTCAAACCATTTTCACAAAATTAAATTTCAATCTACCAAATTATAAAGTATATTCTCACACTTGTCACATGTTTTACCAAAACATGTGTAAGCTGGGATTTTTAGACAATACTCACCAAGGGATCTGAGTTATTTCTCTTAGAAATCTCATGGGTTGGACACAACACATGTTCCTCAACTATGTGCTAGAAAAAAACCCCAAAATTTTCTACTAGTTTGTCCTAGACTTCTCAAAAACATAAAAAAACCACCAAACTCATATATTTTTATAAAAAACGCCACAGTGACATAGTGGGTGTCACAACCCCTGTGAAATATTATGATTGGGGATTAATAATTAATGGGTATGGAGTTAGTGTGGGTAATGATAGAGAGTGTATACATGATTCAATAGTGGATGAATATAGCATAGATCCATTTAAATTACTATACACACCAATGACTGAGGCCTCAATGGTTTGAGTAGAGAGATCATGTATTAATTATTGTCTCACCACATTTTGGTTGGAGGATTTTTGGTTAGGGTAGTAAGATATCCTCAAGATTTAAAAGCCTATTCTAGATCTGATGCAAGAATGGAGACTATGCTTGCTGCATATTCTTTCCCTCATAGTTGTATAGAGTACAGAAAACCTTCCAAGTGTGAAATATAAGTAGATAAAAGCTCAATCTATTGCAGGTCATTGACTAGGGTGAGCTGGAAATTATAAAAAAAGAAACTTTCTTGTAATACTTAGTGATGATAGAGGAAAATTGGAGAGGCCTATATGTGGATGGGATACTCCACTCATTGATTTACATTAATAATATGAGAATATCCAGGAGAGATCATGAGATATTTTGGTATAAATTCAGGCCTCATGCCATCACCTTTTTTTAGTATATTGAGCTTTTTTGTGGTGAAAAATTCTAGATGGCATGGAATAAGAAATGACTATATTTTTCTATTGAACTCTTTAGTTTTTTTAAATAAGATTATTTAGACTATTTGAGGATCCAAGTTGAAGTTCTGAGTATCATGGAGTCCCAATATTAAATAATTAACAAAATATACTATTTTTACCTTTTTTCTAACATATTATTGACAAAAAATAATTTCATATTAAGTAGAGAATCAAATGGGAAGTCTAAAATCATAGATGACTCTGAAATATATATTTTACCTTTTCTTGGAATGAAAAATCCATGAACCCATAGCTGGAGAATCTAAAGATTTGTAGAGAGATGAATAATTTTTAGAATCTTAACTTCCTTCAAGCTAAGACATTATATAGATTTCTACTTTTCAAAAGATCTTGCTACATCAGATAACTTGTGAGAGAAGAACTATACTTCTCCCTCATAAGAAATTACAATCAAGTTTGCAGCAATATTGTAGGAAAGGCAGTAGGTTTTCCCATAGATCTTAAAAGAGAACTTAACTA
This sequence comes from Viscum album, assembly GCA_963277665.1. Taxonomy (NCBI): domain Eukaryota; kingdom Viridiplantae; phylum Streptophyta; class Magnoliopsida; order Santalales; family Viscaceae; genus Viscum; species Viscum album. Next base: position 1,999,046,030 of record OY728150.1, on the reverse strand, counting down.
TCCCTCCATTGAAAAAACGTACTGATTCATAGAACTCGACTAACAACTCCAGATATACCATATCTTATGCCCTCAGATTTGATATACATAGTCTCTCCCATTCATTCAGCTTAATATTCTTTGAAATGATGGAATCAAACTTATCAATGAATTTGGAATCAACTAACCTCTCTCTGTATATTTTCCACTCGGAGACTTCCTTTACCGAAGACATTTTTTTCTAAGGAGAGGCTTCTAGAAACATTCAAAATTAAGCAAAGCTTGATTATTTAGAACAACCTTAAGTAGATCAGCAGGGATTCAACACACCAGATCATGAAGACTGATGTGATACAACCATTGGGGGGTCCTTATATAGGTGATTGAGGTGACAGTTCAACTACTTTATTTGATCTAATGGTGGAAATACACTTGATCAGATCTGACGGTAGAGATGATATCCGATGAAGGATTTTGATAGGTCTTGATCTTTTGAGGTTTTTAAGATAAACAATCGAATTTAAGGAAATGAGAATCCAAAAAATTTAAAACAAAATGAAAATACTAAAATGTAAAAATATGATTACAAAAATTTAGGAAAGGTAACATACCTTTCTGATTGATTATGGAAATTATCCGTAATGAGGAAAATTCTTCTCGAAGAAATTTAGATTCCTGAAAAATTTAAACACAAGTTTAAAGAAAATTTTGATTATGAAAATTTTGACTACGAAAATTTTGACTATGAAAGTTTTGACTACATAAATTTTGACTACAAAATTTTGACTATGAAAAATATTGATTAAAAAGAAAGTGTACCCCCCCCTATGAAAACGAGTTTCTTTCTATTAGGAGATAGGTTTTAACAAGAAGTTAACATAGAATATTACATTACAATTATCATTCCAAACTTATGTTAAATGAATTCAATACTATCGTAGGGTAATGATTTTGTGAAAATATCAGCAAGTTGATCTTGTGTTTCAATAAATTGAAGAATGATATCCAATTTTTGTGTGTGATCCTTAAGAAAGTGATTCTTAATATCTATCTGTTTTTCACAATAGTTATGCACATTGTTTTCACTTAAGGCAATGACACTGGTATTATCACACATTATTTTTGTTTTTGGTAAAACTCATACCATAGTCTATGAGTGTTTGTTGCATCCACAACACTTGATCCCACCAACTTCCAGCTACTACACATTTAGCTTTAGTAGTGGAAAGTGCTACTGAGTGTTGATTTTTTCATGAACAAGAAACTAATGAATCTCCCAAGAAATTACAAGTTTTAGATGTATTTTTCTTATCAATTTTTTATATCCAACAAAGTTATCATCCTAAAATCTTTTAAAAACAAAATCATTTCCAGAAGTATAAGAGTCCTAAATACATGGTTCCCTTTAAGTAGAAAAAAAATCTTTTCACTGCCTTTAAATGATATTCCTTAGGATTGGATTGATATCTTGAACATAAGAATAAAGAAAACATTAAGTCTGGATGACTAGATATCAAGTATAGTAGACTTCCTATCATACCTCTAAATGATTTTTAATATACTGGTTTCCTAGCTTTATCAAGATCGAGTGAATTTGAGGTAACAATGGGAGTACTAATACTTTTAGTGTTGTCATATCCATATTTTTTATGAAGATATTTAATATACTTATGTTGAGATATATAAATTCTTTCCGGTTATTTAGAAATTTTAAAACCAAGGAAAAATGTTAACTCACCCATCATACTCATTTCAAACTCATATTTCATTAGATTCGCAAAAGAATCTGTTAAATATTGCTGAGTTGTACCAAATATAATGTCATCAACATAAATTTGAATAATCACAACATTTTTCTTATCTTTATTTATAATGATAGTTGGATCAATATTTCCCTTAATTTAATTGTTTTGTAACAAAAATCTTATAATTATATCATACCAGGATCTAAGAGCTTGTTTAATTACATATAAAGCTTTGGTATGTTTGAAAACATGTTCAGGATGTTTTGAATCTTGAAAACCAGGAGTTTGTTTAACAAAAACTTCCTCTTGAAAATAACCATTAAGGAAAGCACAATTAACATCCATTTAAAAAAGTTAAAAATTAAAGAATGCTGCAAAGGCAAGTAAAATATGAATAGATTCAAGTCTAGAAACTGGAGCATAGGTTTCTTCAAAGTCTATTCATTCTGGTTGATTATATCCTTTAGTAACTAATCTAGATTTATTTCTTACTATGATTCCATTTTCATCACACCTATTTTTAAAGACCCATTTTACTCCAATAATATAAGTTTCCTTAGGTCTTTCAACCAAGGTCCATACTTTATTCCTTTTGAATTCATTTAACTCATCTTGCATGGCTTTTATCCAATCATCATCACCTAAATCTTCATCAGTGCTTTTAGGTTCTAATTGGGAAAGGAATTCTAGATGTTCTACTTCGTTTCTTAAGGAAGTTTTAGTCCTTACTGGTTGATTTACATCACCAATGATACTATCACTGGGATGATTCTTTAGAAACAACTGATTTGGGTTTGGTAAAACCTGTTCATCAACATATGGTAAGAAATATTCTGGGGTAAATGCTTCAGAAATATTTTTCTTGAACATTTTCCTTATCATAAGGATCTTCTATCAAGGGTTGATTATCAGTTTTTGAAAACACATTGAAATATGTATTTTGAGGTCATTTAAAAACAAAGGGTCGAATTTCATCAAATTTTACATGTACTATTTCTTCAATAGTACAAGTGTTTTTATTGAAAACTCTATAATCCTTAGAAGTTGTGTAGTAGCATAAAAAACTCCTTCATTAGATTTGGGGGTGAATTTATATAGATTATCTTTAGTATTTAGAATGAATACTTTGCAACCAAATACCTTGAAGTAGGAAAGTCTAGGTTTTCTACAATCACACAATTCGTAGATAGTTTTATTAAGAAAAGGTCTAATAAAAACTCGATTTATAGTATAACAAGAAGTACTTATAGATTTATCCCAAAAGTGTTTAGCTATTGAATATCCACTCAACATGGTTATATTTATCTATTATAGAACTTGATTTCTTATTTCAACAACACCATTTGGTTGAGGGGTTCTTGGTGGTGAGAAGTTATGAGTAATAACTTTTCTGCTACCAATGGTTTCAAAATAAGAATTTTTTAATTCTCTTCCATGATGAATATGAATAGTTATCAATGGAAGGTTTTTCCCATTTTTAACTTGGGCTCGAAAAATTTTAAAATAAGAAAAAACTTTCGATTTCTTTTCTATAAAATAGACCCATGTAAATTTAGTGTAATTATCAACTAAGACAAATACATAATATTTGCCTCCAATACTTCTAGTTTTTATTGGACAAAAAAGATCCATATACACCAACTATAATGCATCAGTATTTAAGACTTCACCAACTAATTTAAAACTTGTTTTATGTTTCTTTCCAATTTGACAAGGATCACAAACATTTGAAGAATCAAATCTAAGCTTTGGTAAATCCTTAACAAGTCATTTCTTAGAGAGTTTACATAGGTTCCTACAGTTACAGTATCCTAACCTTATATTCCATAACCATGAATGATCATCCATTTCACCAAGACAAGGTAGGTCTTGGCTCTTAAGGTCTTCTAAGTTTAGTGTGTATACATTATATTTCCTATTATAAGAAATAATAAAATCTTCCTTGGAATTGTGTACTAAGCACCTGTCATTCCTAAAATTCACAAGTTAATCTTCATACCATAATTGGATTTTTCTAATGAGGTTGTGCTTAAGACCTTTAACAAATAAAACATTTGAAATCAATGCTTTTAAAAGAAGAACAATGTTACCTATACCAATAATTTATCCCTTAGCATTATCACTGAACATTACTTTTCTTCCTTTATTCATGATAATATTTTCAAAGATGTTTTTGTTACCAGACATATGCTGGGAACATCCAATATCCATGTACCATGTATTTATATTGGTACTTTATTTATTTTACTGAAAATTAGAATGTTAGACTTTCATAACCCACACATTCTTGGTTCTAGAAACTTCAGAAAGAAAAATTTTAGGTCTCCACATCTTCTTAGAAAAATAAGAATTATGAAAACCTAAATACCGAGTTTTATTTAAAGAACAATTTTTTCCCAATGTCAACCACACTGACATTTAGTGCATAATGAAGCACTTTTAGGAAAAAAATAATTATTACTAAAAAATGGTTTAGAATGAGTATAAAAAAATCCTGAATTATTTCTTAGAGGACAAATTTGGGAATACATCTTATTAATGTTTTTCTTACCTAAGGTAAAGTATGAAAAACACTTCCTCAAGGAAAATATTTTTTACCTTAGTCTAATAAATATGTTTTCATCCTAGGAAACATTAGTTTTAGAACTAGAGATATTCTCTATAAAATTTTCCATAGAAATTATATTTTTAAGATCCCTAGATATTTTATCCTTCTCAAAATTAACTTCCTCAAAGTTTTTTGAAATACTTTCAAAATCGAAAATTTTCTTTTCAAGATATTTAGAAAGATCTGATACTTATTTATTTAATATATAAATTACAGAATTTTCCTTATTCTATTTTTTCTAGACTTTATAATTTTCATTCTCCAAAAGCATAGTAAACCTAGAAACATATTCATAAGTAGGTAATGTATTATCTTTATCAGAAGAAGATTATTCATATGAATATTCATAATATTTATTATCACTATAATTATAATTTAAAAATCATTAGTTATAGATTCATCATTTTGTACCTTAGCCATTAGACAAAGATTTTGAATAGGTAATCTAGTTAGTAAACCAAGATTCTTCTGACCAGAAGATTCATACTCTGAGGTTTCATCAAAATACTCTCCACCACTGGCACTCCAAGTTTCATTAGCTTTAAAAAATTTCTTAGCTTTATCTTTATAGTAATTATTTCTATTCTTCTCAGAATTAATTTTTTTTCTATCCTTTTTCTTAAGAATAGGACAATATAATCTTATATGCTCTGCTCTTTTGCATTCATAACAAATGACTTCAAAGTCTTTCTTGTCTTTTATTTCTTTCTATTTAAATCTATAATGAAATTATTTCTTTCCAACTATCTTATTCATCCTTTGAGAAAGATTATCTAGATCATTCTTAGAAAGTTCACTTTCATTGGATTCAAATAAAATAATTACTTTCTTTGAATTAGATCTAGTAACCCTTTCAGGAGTCTTTGCTTTAGTAACAGTAAAGGATACACTTCCATTACCATTCTTCTTCTTATTCCGATCAGCATATCTTTTCATTCTTGTCTCATGTTGAAGAAGATTTCCAAAAATCCCATCAAGGTTAATTTGAGATACATTCCTATTCTCATCAATAGTTGTTCTCTTAGATTCCCACTCATTAGGCATGATATCTATAATCTTGTCCACAAGTGAATCATCCTCAAGACCTTTTTCACCCATTGATTGTAAAGTATTAACAATAGTCATAAACCATTGTTGTACCTTACTCACTGGTTCTCCATAAGGAAATAGAAATCCAAGATTTTTCACTCTAATCATAGCTCTTCTAGTTTCTATAACTTTGGATATACCAAAATTAGTAAACTCTAATTTCTTCCAAATATAATTTGCATCTTCACTAGAAGAAATCTGACTATATATATTTCTGGTCAGGGAACACAACAATGTATTGCGTACCTTGTAGTTTAGTTGATATTCTGACTTTTCTTGATTAGTAAAAGTTCCAACTTCTTTATCAGGAATCTTTTAATCTTCAGTAAGAATAACAAAGTTTTCTACTCCAGTATTAATAACAAAATTATTCATATTATCTCTCTAATATTCGTAATCATTTCCATCAAATATAGGTGTTCTAGTAGAATTTAAATTGTCAATCAAACCAACATTCATTCCTGTCATCTATAAGAAAAAAATATTTCCATAGAAACTTGTTAATAGAAAAATTTTGTAAACAATGATAAAAATACTAAGCAAGGAAAATATTTAGAACAATGAAAACTTGAGCAAGAAAACTTATATTTGAATATAATTATTTTAGAAACCTCTTTTGATACCAATTGTAGGATCGAAATATGAATGTAGATGCTCAATTACAGGAGGGGGAGGGTGAATTGTAAGTTTAAAAACATTATTTTTTAACCTTATTGGAAAATATTTTTAACAAAGTGAAACAATGTAAATTCACAGGACCTCTTAGTTCCAAAAACTAGCTAGGTTCTAGATATATGGTTCTAAAAATGAAACTTAATAAAAGTTTATAAGGAAATGATTCTAACTTAAAGTGTATAGAATCTTACTTATCAGAGTATACAAAAGAACAAGAAAGTATAAGAATGTTATACTCTCTTACATGATCAAAATACAGTGTAATTAAACTTGAAACAAAACAAGTTACAAGTATGAAATATTTTAACCCAAAGTATAGGGTATCAAAAAACCATTGATAAAGGTATCTTGATTTATACTTTCAAGAAATTTTGTCTTACCCACAGTAGGGTAAGCCCTCGATAGAAATATCAGAATCTTGTCCTGTTATCCTCGCAACCCCTCTACCTTTAAGGTTTTCGGAGCCTCAGTCTTCTTATCCACAGAAGTCCTTAAACTTTAACGTAGTCGACACCTCTATCTTCTTATCCCGGAAAGTCCTCGATTGTACACAACAACAATCGAAGTCACACGAAGCAAGCTGAGCAAGATGTTCAGTACACACAAGGCATGAGAGTCTATTTCTCTATAAATCACTTCAGTAGCATGTAATCTCAACAGTGATCAAGTAAATTTTTTATTATTGTGATCTTTTTCAAATGAGCTCCTATTTATAGGAATTTCTCCACTGGTTGGCTCCCTCCTCCAACGGTCATATTTTTTCTGGAATCTCGGAGGGACCTGTACATGTGTCACTCAAACAATGGATAGTTAGAAACAGATTGTATAGTATCATTTCATAACTATAATAGGGGTAAGAAAAATATGGTTTCTTAACCAAAAGCATTTTTCCAAATTCTAGGGAATTTTTTTTGAAGTTTAAACAGATAAACACTTGGAGAATATAAACCATGGATATTTAGATTTTTTTCCCAAGGAATTTGGAATCTAAATTCTATATATTTCAGAGTCTAAATTCCAATGAATTTGGATTCTGAATTATGAATAATTCAGTGTCTGAATTCTGAGGAATTTGAATTCTGAATTCTAAGAAATTTGGAACTTGAATTTCAGAGAATTCGGAATCTGAATTTTAGAGAATTCAAAACCTGAATTTCAGAGAATTAGGAATCCAAATTTTAGAGAATTCAGAGTGTGAATTTCAGAGAATTCAGAACCTGTATTTTAGAGAATTTGGAACCTGAATTTCAGAGAATTCAGAACCTAAATTTCAGAGAATTCAGAACCTGAATTTTAGAGAATTCAGAACCTGAATTTCATAATACTCTATATCTAAGGATTTATAGGATTTTGAGGTTTTATATGTGAAACCAAATTTTACACTTAGAAATATTAAATTTAGAAAATAATAAAATGAACAATGAAAATAAGGATAAGAATAAATTTACATGGGGAAGGAAAATTTTCCTTATTAAGATACTTTTAGGGAAAAAGCGATTTGCCATAAAATAGAGTGTTTGTAATTTTCAAAACATAGAGGAATGGAGTAGTCATAATGAAACCTTATTGACTAAACAAACACAATATGAAATATAGGTATGAAAATTAAAAGAGGAATAAAACCATTAATATATAAAATACTTTAATAATGAATTTTTCATCTTTTTAATATCCTATAAAAATCATACTACCATGTATAACTATATATATAATGAAAAAATAAAAATATGGTAATCAATTGTAGAGATAAATGATTTATTGGGATAAATGGGTTTTAAATAAGTATGAAGTTATATATTGGAATGAAAAAGGTTAATATGACTATTATATTACCATAATGTGTATATAAGATTGTTGGGACTATATTTTAATAAGTATATTATAATTTTTATAATGGTATTATAATTATTTTTTAAGAAATTTATTATTTCTATGAAATGATATATTTTAAATTTTAATAAATTATTAATATCTATTAAATGAAAAATTAATGATAATAATTCATAATATAAATGTTTAATATATTATAATTTTTTCTATTCAAATAAAATTTTAAACTTATTGTGTAGTTTTTTAAGAGGTAAATTTATCATATTTAGATCTTTACTTTGATAAAATTTGATTTCATATTTATAATCAATAAATTTAAATTAGTTTATGATGGTCAATTTAGTTTTTTGTAAAAACATATCATGTAGAAAAGTGAAATATGTTGTAAAATAGTAAAAATGATAAAATTAAATATATAGTAAAAACAAATAATATACTTATATAAATTAAAAAATTATGATAAAAAAGTTAACTTTAGACACAATTTTTTTTGTAAAAACTTTAATTTTTTCAATGTATTATTTTGGAATATTGTATGTATTATTTTTAGAGTTAGGCATGGAGATAGCATAAGATTCTAAGGCTCGGTGTACCCGAAAATAATTTTTCAAATAAATGAAATATATTTATTGAATGTTTACATTGTTTTCATAAAATATTTGTATAACATCTAAATATAGTCTCAAAATAGAAATCTAATTCTGACATTAATTTCAGAGTGTGGGTTTTACACTAGGCTTGAATTAACCATGGAGCACGTTAGACGTTCGGGTTGAGTAATATCATAGGTGAATTAATAAAATAAATAAATAAAATTATTTATTTTATTTAATGTGATAAAATGACCATATATAATTTTGTAAATATTCTCATATGGATAATTTTCATCGTTATCCACATAACCTTGAAAATTGAGAGGAGTTGTTGAGAGCATTGGAGGAGATCTTGATAGATGATGTCATACCGGATCGTGGATTGTTAATCAGTGTGAAATAGGAATCTAGGATCTTTCCAAACAAAAAATAAAGATTCATTCTTAATTAGTGGTCAATATATCTTGAGGTAGTATTTTTTTATGGTTTTATTCTAGTTGATTTATTCATCTATTGAATGAAAATCAATTGACCAATAGATTGATTCATAAGAAATCACATTGTAGGAATGAATTTATCTGTGGGGATTGTTAGGAGTAATAGATTAATTAATTTGAATATTCATTCATTGTTATAAAAACAAGACATAAATTCTAACCAAACATTTCTAAGGATTTTCATATTTTTTGGTTTTAGGTATTTCTTCCACCATCCTTCGTACATTTATCCTCAATGTTAGATTTCAATGGTGGTTTGACAAAATTCCATAAAATCATTCATTTCACCCCTTTTTATTGGAACAATAGATTGAAATCATAGATCTGAGTTCCTTATTGATGAAATATTCCGATGTCGTCGTGACAACATTGGAACGGGACTATGTTAGATGCATTTGTGCATTGGTTTTTGACATTCAGTAGAGGGATAGGATTTTATAAAAATTTCTAAAAAACTAATAGCCGAAATATAGTAATCGATGATGAAAAGGTTTAAAAACCACATATTTGAGTTTCATGGTAATGATTCATTGTAACACAAAAGGATTTGGGAATCCACATGATTAACCTGTGAAATGATGTAAATCAAAATATACACAACATGTATTTCAGAAACACAGGTTGTGTGGTACCCCCTTGTGCAATGTCAGGGCTTCCATGAGAAGATAAATATTAAATGTATTGTGACCTCTAGAACATAGATTTTAACCCTTATATATAGGATTAGTGTGCACATGGGATGGTACACAGTCATGTACATGGGCATGGATATCCGTATATGGGCATGGCCAACTAGACATAGACATGACCAACATTACATAGGCTCAGACATTCCATTTACTCAAGCATGGAAATGGACATGAGCATGATCTTTGATACATAGAAATGAACCAGTTCTGAAGGGACATTCCATGTACTATTAGTAAACACCCTATAATTCTTTAAATATTTATTGGATCCCTTTTCTTATTTAGCTTGGACCAATTTTGTTAGGGTTCATTACGTAGATCCATTCCCTATGGGTTATTATGGAATTCCATCCTATACATATGATAGTGATCTGTTCATAGGGATATAAGTATTAGATAGAGTATTTTGAATACTTCTATATGGCCTAAAGTGAGATCCTCTATTATAATATTTTCCTAGCTGGAGTTCTTGGTATCGACATGACCAACACTATGCAGGTGTCGATCCTTTACTTTGGAGGTTATTATAGTTTTAGTTATTGGAATACCCAAAGGCCTTAGGTGTGATCCTCATCCATGTATCTGTATCCTCATACATATAATTTGTACTTATTATAGTAATAACCAATAATCATGATATATTAGATGCAAAACATTAGTGAGATTTTTACTCATGGATTGGGTTCTCCAAGACGAGTTCTTTGTGGATCCTTTGGGAAGCAATCTTATGATGGAATTATAGTTGTTCCTTTACCATGAGACTATGCATATTTGTTGAGTATATCCATATATTATTATTTTATGTGTGGTATAAATATATCTGTGATGGTTTGACTATTATTTATGATGTTATATTCTTTGTGATTTTGGGGCATTGTAATGGGTATTATTATACTCAACCCTACATGGTATTTTCACACACGTATTGTGCCTTATGTAGATGACTGAAATTTTTATGGATTACTAGTGAGACTAGTACAAGGTGGAGATTGGTTATCTAGATATATCAAGGTGTGTTTCAATGGTCTCCTTGATAGTAGTCATCACCCATCCTATTAGTTGGAATTATTTTTCGTTTCATCATGGTGAGATTTTATTTTCCCATTTTTTCTTTCCAGTACATGTTATCATACACTGATGGTTGGATTTAGATGTATGCATGCATGATTTTTTTACATTTTATAATTTTATGGGATTGGAGATGTGTGTGTGTGTGTACAGGTACATTCAACTAAGGCCTACTATGTGAGTGATATGTCTACTCAGTGCTGGTCCCCATCTATTGGCCTGTTGGAGGCAGGCTTGGGGTAGTCTTTTTTTGGCACTTGTTGGTCAGTGTCATGATAAAGTGGTATTAGAAGAGTTGGTTCTTCTATAATATTATAGTATATGATATTGGTTTGAGGTTTTTTTGTTAGTTTTTCTAGTTTAAAATTTGATCTAGGACTCTAATGTTGGTGTGCCAACTGACATATCCATAAACCAAGACTTTGATAACCTAACTTTCAAATTGGTACATATATACAATGGTTATAGGTAAAAAACTAGTACATGCATCATATAAGAATGGGTTTTGGTTTCTATTTGTTTCTAAAGTCATACATCTAGATATATTCACTAACCACAATGCATCTTATCGATTTTAGGATTCCTATGTGATGTTTTCTAGTTAGGATTAATCATCAAGATCAAAAGAATTACCCCCTTAGTGAAGAGGCTTCAAAACAAGGACCTATTCGGGAGGTATTACCTCCATGATGTGCACCAGTTATACCACTTCCTTTCATGTAGTAGAATATTCCAACAGTACCATCATATGAGGTGCTTAGGATGTGTTTTCTTCATAAGTTTCAATGTCATCTAACCCACAAGTTCTGGGGTGATCTCAACCCACATTCATAAAAGTATTGTCTTGAGGTAGTGACCTGAGTTTTTCATATTTTCAGGAACTTGCAGACCAGATGGTGGTTATGGTAGAGATTCTACTCCATGGATCTGTAGGAGGATGGGGTTGCTTAGTGACCCAATCATATGATGAGGAGATTCCTTCATAGTCATAGTTTGAGAAAAATTTTATAGTAGAGTATTATCTATACATGTTGTTGTATTTTTGCATCCAAGAGTTTCTAAAGCTTCATAAGGGATGTACGACTGTGGCTGAGTATTCATCGAGATTTTCAAACCTCTATTGATACTTGATGAATATGATGCATGAAAAGTTATCTTAGGCTCAGGACATTGATCAAGGACTACCTAGAGGAATAAGAGCCAGCATGATACCTCTTTGAATTCCTACCTATTCTAGGGTGATAGAGTGTTCCTTGGTGTTAGAGAGTTTTCTGGATGAGTAGATGAATAATTTTTTTCCCAGTAGTAGGAACCTAGGATCAAAGACTCCAGTAGTAGGGATATGAAATTAGATTTAGGGACATGGACATGTAGAATTTTTCAAGATGAGATCCTAGGAAAAAGTTTATGTGGTTTAGGACTCACATGATGGGTTTACTCATCCCAGGGAGAGGCAGTGCTACAATTGTGATGGATGGGGAAATACCGAGTGGAATTTTATGAACCTCTATACTGCCGATAGAGAGATTGTGGATGTGACACCTAGGAAGAAGAAGAGGATGGAAAAGGCAGGTATAATGTTTGGAATATATGGCAGAGGATATCAGAGTGTAACTGGAGGTGGCTGAAATTATGACTTGTTTCCACCACCACCCCTTTGTAGTCCACGCCAGGCTTAGGGAGCATGAGGATAGTGGGGAGGGAAACTATAGGTATATAGGTACTACGACCCATATGCTCTAGATTAGATTCGAGGTTCTTATTATATCTTCTGTACTTGAGATTTAATACTAATAGACATAGATTTGATCCATTCTTTTATTTCCACTTATCAAGTATATGTATTAGAAATTCTAATTGAGCATTTCATTACTACAAAACAGGTCTATTGCCACGTTTTATAACCATAGATTTAGGTAATATCAATGGTTTCACTAACTATGGCTCCTAATGGTGTGGCTATAAGAAAAATTCTATAGGCACAGTTTATAACCATGGTTATATCAACTTGCACATAGAGATATTTCCATGATTAGAAACCTTGGTGGTAGGGAAATATCCACGGTTCAAAATGTTTTACTAGGTCTACTGACACAATTCAAAACCATGGCTACATACCTTTATATCTAGAAAATAACCCGTAGGTATACAACCACAATTTAAAATTGTGGATATATCCTTCTATTTATAGAAATAATAGTATGTTGCATTGCACCACACCCTACACTCCCTACACTGTACACAACAATAGGCTATCCATGGAAGACTCAAAACACTAAATGCTTTTCCATACATACATTTACACACTGAATCTACCATCAAATTTAGCATAAAACTCCATCCAGTAGTGAAGATACTTCAATATCATTTATAGGTGTGGCCGCATCCAATCTGCACCCATTAAGAAACTCTCTTTTATGCTCAAAACTATATCATAGTCCTTGGTGGTCCTTGAAACAACCCCTTCACACATTTAAGACCAATGCAGTGCCTCTCCATCTTTCTTGCTGATCTGTTCAGAACATTGAATCCCACTGAAACATTCATGCCAACTGTTTGTGTAAATTTATCAAAGGGGAACAACCAAACTTTTGGCTAACATGAAGATCTATTCATCATTATCTTAGTCCAACTTTAGGGTCAACAATACTATTTTAAATTCATTCCATACGATCTAGGACCACTTTTATCCCTTTTTTTCACCATCCTTTTTATCTCATTTATCTTCACTCTCTCCAATGACTATGAATAAACAAGGATAGGAATAAGAGAGACACACACTAAAAAAAACTCTACCCATTCCATAACTTGTCCATTTCCCCAAATATGTATAACCCTTTTCCAAACATAATACATAAATGGAATGATGGAGAATATGACAACTGAAAAATGAATATGTGGTATCCATGAGGAAAAATGAATCACAAAAAATATTAACTAAAATTTACATACATGAACATTGGGTAAAGAGAGAGAAACATAATAATCACATCCTAAACTATAGTTTCACCATCATTATTGCTTTGTCCTAGATTTATGAAGAGGGATAAATCCAAAATTTGAACAAAAAATGATACTAGTCGAATGTCCATTTCCACCAAACACCACCAAGAAAAGACCCTTCATTCAATAACAGTGCACCATTTCTAGGTTTCAGACAATTTATGTCAAACACACTCGAACAACAACAAAATCAAATAAATTTATTTTGAACACATTGGATTTCATTGAATCTAATTATAAAATATATAATGAAAATTAACAAAAAAATATCCTACCAAAAACAAAATCTTTTAAATAAAAATCATAAAGAGATGATCAGAATTACCACTTGTCATTATGATGGGGATAAATTGTAGATTTAAGGATGCAATAAGGTAAAATAACAACATTCTAGGAAGTCAAATAGGATGTGTTAAAACCCTACCTTGAGAAACGATGGAGAAAATGACAATGGGATGGATCTTGGATGACTACAATGATGAAAAATATCAGGAGAATTCTACCAATATATTTCATGTTTTTCCCATGCACTCAAACAAGATAGTCATGGGGAAATCAAAATAGTTATAACTTTTTATTAATATGTTCAGAGCCAATTTCTGAACCCCTTAAATCTAATCCATATAATAGAATGAATTTATAATTACAATATTTTTTCTTTTGAATCATTTTAGTAGAAAGGATTCATTATAAAAAATTCTATATAATTGATGGACTAGTATGGAGTATTGGTCACACAACTAGTTTATCTAAGCTATAAACTAACAATGAGACCCAACATAATATTGGTCAATCCAATACTCTATTATTGAGAAATATATAGGTGATGGATCATGGAAAATCCCCAAAAGAAAACATATTGTGTCCCCTTAGTTTTTCATTGGGTACCATGTATGTGAATCCCCATCAAAAGATATACATCATCTCAAAATAATGTTTTATAACAATATTATTAACATAGTAATCAAAATAACATATTGAATATATAACTAAATCCAAGTACTCTACTAGTATCCAGAATATCCAAAATGCATGTATACGAATTGAAACATATCTACTACAAGTCATCATATCAATGACACACATTAAAAATATTAATATAACCCATCTCCCACCAATAAACATAGATTATCCATTAGATACCATGATCTGATATATAATACATAGTAATATAACCTATCACTCACTAATCAACAAAGGATAACACCTACATACCATGCTCTGATATATAAGCCAAAGTAAAGTGAATGGATTACCTATCCCACTTTATACATCGGAATTTATCGCACTCTGTTCTATAAGATCTATTTAAATTCCATACCTATTATAACAAACTAATTTAATTGTAATCCTCATTATATAGGGTATAGAACATAACCTTTATCATCTTAAGAGAACTACTGACATCCCACTCTTAATATCATCAATTCAATACTACTTCTATATAGTGGTTACAACCTTAATGTATATTCCCAAAACAAGAACATTCACCTAGGAATGTTAGCGATCCAATAAATAATACAACCCCTCATCTAACCCTTATGATAATTACTAACTCATTATCATTGTGATACTAAAGGATTCCCCTAACAGTTTATGCCTTAACAGTCATTGTATCTTTATCAATTGGGAGCTCATCTATCAAGAATCTCATTATTTCAATATGATATTAATTATTCTAAAAGGACATTCAATTTCCTGAAA
The DNA here is from genome assembly GCA_963277665.1 of Viscum album. Taxonomy (NCBI): domain Eukaryota; kingdom Viridiplantae; phylum Streptophyta; class Magnoliopsida; order Santalales; family Viscaceae; genus Viscum; species Viscum album. The sequence goes on along the minus strand of OY728150.1, from coordinate 1,999,030,550 downwards.
TTAGAGGATAAAAGGTGAAGGAAAACCATAGATTATTAAATTTATCATTCAATTATAAACCATTTGAACCATATTACTCAATCACTTTAACATTGAACCTTCAAATAAGTGGTGGAATCAAAGATAACTGATGAAGGTGCTTCAAGCAGTTCAAAGAAAACTAATTACTTAGGTACTAAGTGGTGAATTATTTCTTGTAAGGTAGTAAATTTTTCTAGTTAAATTTCATAGTGATGTTACTAAAGAAACTTTCATGTTTTCAAGGATGATATCCTTTATTTTGTGAAAAAATATATATATATTTAAGTTTTATATTTTGATGAGAATGCTCAGTTCATGTTTTCTCAAAATTATGATATTTTGATCTATAAAGTGAACTAAATTTCATATTGAGTTGGATGAAATTTTCTACTGACCACAATAATGGAGATTAATGTTATTCCCTAATAATTAAAACATTTTTTTAAACAATCAAGAAATTATAAAAAGAAAATTAAATGGTTAGGCATAGGGAACCCACCTCATCCTCAAGGTGATCTGCTTTTGATGACAACAACTCAAATCTTCCCTTTTTCTTCTTCTTCCATGCATATGCACCTTCACATATATATAATGAAACCTAGCCTATATGTACATATTTTCATGGACAAATATGCACAAGAGGGTCTTTATATATATGTTTATACTTACATATACCCATATTCACTTACACACGTTTTCATTTTTCAAATATATATAAGCACACCTAGGCCCGATATATATATTCATACTTTCATGATCCAATATATATAAAGGGGGAATTTATATCTGTATATGATTACCTATGAATACACACGTAAGTCACTATCACCAACTCCGACTCAAATCCACCTCAACGAGATCCAAAATGCATTGAAAAAATATAGGGAACCCAAAAATCACAGAAGCCCTAATTAAAATTGGGCTAAATAATAAACCATACCTAAATCTAATGTAGAACTCATTTCCTTCGATGGAGGTGGATAAAACTGAACTCATCATAATAAACAACCTATAAGTAAATAATGGTAAAATAAGTGAGATATAAAAACTTCTTATATACGTGTGATTAGTGTGTCGACTGTACATGATAAATGATACATGACTCTGTAACCAACAATGAACAAAGAATATTTCCATTGATATGCACATAAAAATACTGAATAACAAGATCGTTATTAAAGGTTTTATTCAAATAAAATCCAATGTCATTCAACACATACAACATGGAGTGGTATCATGAATCATGAGATAACACAAACTATAATATCTTATCAATTCTTTTTAGAATAACAATCAATCCTTGCAATTTTTCATTAGATAATTGAATATCACTACATTTGTAAGTTGGATTCCCATAAATCTATCAACAATATTTCTTTTCTTCTTCATAGGGAAAATTATGAAAAAGGATAAAATCAACAATATCATAACAAATAAAAAAGTCTAACTTAATGAGTTAAGGGTTTCTCAGCAGATTCAACGTTGGACCCCTGTGATTCTTATATGCTTTTAGATGGTGGATCTTCTATCTTATTAGGAATATCATAGGGAATATAAAATATTAATGTTGTGGATTGATAATGTCCACATTGAAGTTTCTAGATGAAACCGAACCTGGTGAAAGTACACATCAATATAATTCCCATAAGACAAGGATATATGGGACCATACATTGTGGTGCAATAAGCATTGTTCAAAGGTCCTTCCACATGATCGCCTATAGTTACCAATGGGTTTTTATAGAGACAATAGTATGGGATTCATGCCATTGAAATTGGTAGTTTCATTATATGGGTTTATGTGATATTATTTATTCATTATTTTTTTATTCCTTGTTATCCATTACTCATTTGAAGTAATGTGACCAACACCAACCTGATGAACCTGGACCCCCCCCCCCCCCCCGGACTAGGCTCCCCCCGACCACCCCCCCCCTACACCAGCCCCTCCCTCCGTCACTAGTTCCACCACCCCACCCCCTACACTATACCAGTCCCTCCCCCTCCCCCTACAAGACCAGACCCTACCTGCCCCCTAGTATGAACCAGCCCCTCCCCCACCCCTCTATTGCACTAGCCCCTACCCTCACCCTCCGCCCTACTGTACCGGCCCCTCCCCCCTGCACTGAACCATCACCTCCCCACCCCCCCTTGCATCATCAGCCCATCCCTCCCCCCTACCACACTATCCCCTCCCTATCCCCATTCCCTAAACTAGCCCCTCCACCCTGGTGCACCAACCCCTCTCCCCTGCACTACACCATCCCCCTCCCCCTGCCTTGCATAACCCCTCCCCCTCCCCCTACACCAGCCCCTCCACCTTCCCCCCTACACTACACTATCCCCTCCCCCTTCCCCTGCACCAGCCTCCCCCACCACCCCCTGCTACACCAGCTTCCCCCTAGACTAGGCTCCCCCCACCAAAAGAGAACAAGGTTACACCAGAAAAGAAGTAGACGAAAGAAGTTGAAGGAGAAGAATAATATGATGAGGAGGAATGTGTGATTGTGATGTGTGTGAGGGATGTAATTATTCTTCGATGTTTTCCATGATAATGTGGATGTGATGATGTATAACACTCCTCTTTGTTACACACTTAAACATGATTTATGAAATAAAGTTAACTTGATACAACATAGAAGATCGAGAGGTATAGTGTCTTTGGGGATTAAAAACATTACCTAAAAACTTATAGCATAAAACACACAATATCTTTATTGAAAAATCCCTTTATATGACCACTACATTCCCTCGTACTTAGAAATTCATGGGATAACCAGTGGACATGCATAAGAAAAGGTGGAGCTATAATGACCAGTAAGGTAATAAACATTAAATAACATGAGGAATACAATACATGTTAGACAATAGGCATATTAATGGAGAACAAGAGAAACATGAACATAAATTCATGATAAATCATGATAATCGTAACATGGAAATGTGGCAACAACACCTAACATGGAATTAGCATGAGCCAAGGATCATTGCACATTGAGCATGATTAAACACTCATTGCACATGAAACACGAGTAAACCCTCATTGAACATTAATTATCATGAGTGAAAACTCATTGCGGATGACATATCATGATACTATACTTTACCCAATGCATTGTAGCGTTATCTGGGTGCACCCTTCTTAATCATTTCATTTCATGCATAAGTGTGCCACATGGATCATAAAACATGGTTTAATTAAACATCATCATTTATTCAATGATAAAAGAGTGTGGAATTCATACATGAAACACATTAAAAAATAATTAAATGTGCATAAAGGTGAATAACCATGATAAAAAAATGGGCATGGTATTCACTACACAATGACTTTGTCTTGGAAAATCACGGTGCAATTTCGGCACCATAACCGTGTGACATAAGAACTCATAAAAATGATTGATGAAAGAGAAAGGGGTGTATAATAATATTTACATGAAATGGAAATTAAGGGGTTCATATAGATACATGTCCCAAAATTGTAATGGAATTTAGATTCATGATACAAAATAATTACTTGAATGTAAATTAGGAGAGAGAAATTCCTTACGGAATTTCAGCATGGTAACAGTTGTACATGTGATGAATTTAATGAGAGATAAAGGGGTATCTCATAATTAAATAATAAAGAGGATAATATGGGTTGGTGATAAATCATACCCCATCATTTATAATTGAAAATAAAAGGGCATAACAATATTAAGAAACATGGGAAAAATGAGAAAGGAATGAATCCCTTACTTGGAAGTGTGATACCAAAGGCTTGGGAGAGGTTTGAGAGAGGGTTATTGGGAAATTAGGGTGCCTTGGGAGTATTCTAGAAATAGTAGTGAAGAGGTTTGACGAACTCCAAAGTCTTTGAGTGAAGAGGAAGTGGGATCTTGGGTGGGTTTATATAGGAAAGGAGAGAGAATTCTTTATTATTTCGGTTTGGGACACCACACATTAAACTAATCAAAACCACAAACCAACCCATGGGTTTTCCCATGGTTTTTTTCCAAATGGGAGTGAAAAAAATATTGTATAAGGCCAATGTCCGAACTTCTTAAAATAATAGGGTTGCTTATGTGGAGGTGAGTGACACTCTCGAGGAAAACAATTTAAAAAGACAAAATGTTTTAAAATCCTTGAAGGGTCTACTAAATCTTTGTAAAATAAATAAAAAAACCCAAAATCACATTATATTAATGTTAAAACATATATTTTCCGAACATAATATTTATAGTATTTTATTACATCACTATTGGTTCGTTATGATGTCATAAAACACATTATATATTTAAATGGTATTTAATTTTTACCCAAAAAATCGACTATCTTAGAAAATTATGAAAAATTCACCATTGGATAATTTCAACGTCCTGATTCCAAAAATAATATTCATTTTATTTAAATAATTTTCTAAATATGTGACTTTTTAATTTTAAAATAAAAACTGATATTTATCGAAAATTCATGGTTTTTGATAAAAATAGCTTTCAAACTTTAATAAAAATTACAATTTAATATATAAAATTATATTCTAATTTATATTTAATAAAAATTAATTTAATAATAATAATAATAATATTTTATTTAAATACTATTTTATTCAAAAATCCATTAATTTATCAAAATATATTTCTTAGCTGAATATTAACTTGAAACACTATTTGTGCTTAAAAAACTATTTACAAAGTAACAATAATAAAAAGATTGTATATTCTATATACAAGAGTAATGCACATAATTGTAGTACAATGGTCTTGATACATAACCCCTTAAAACACCCACTTAAGACATTTGGGTAAGGTGAGCGATGGTGACAAACTCTTGGGGTGGCTCAGATAGTATTACTCGAGTGGTAATCTCTATCAACTACAAATTATATCATAGGTAGTTTCTCTCGAGATTAAGATATTCAAGCTCAGCTTGGGATTGGTTAAGAGAGAATCCCAATTATGCCACCTTCTTTCTGAGCTCCGAGAAATGGGCTTTGTATGGTGAAATTCTACTAGATCAGGTCGTCGCTTCCTTTGTCAGATTAAATTGGATTTGTTAAAGCCCTATATTTATATTAATCATGTGATCACTATTCAATGACTATGTTAGCAACAGTCCTAATTCTTAAATATTTATTAAAATCCAAAACATAAAACCAAATAACTGCATATGTTTTATTTAACTAGAAAATACATTTAAATATACCATGAGGAATTTTTATTAATGAATTTTTGGGTCATTACGATCTACCCCCCTTAAGAAATTTCACACTAGAAGTTTCCTTTTTCCACACTAAAAAAGATGTGGGTAACTTTGCTTCATCACTTCCTCTAATTCCCAAGCCGCTTCTTCAAACTTGTGGTTTCTCCACAACACTTTCACGAGGGGCATTATCTTATTTTGTAGAACTTTTTTCTCTATGATCTAAGATCTTCACTGGTTTCTCCTCGTAAGAAATATCATCCTTTAGTTGTACTACATCTGAAGAGAGTACATGTGAAGGGTCTAGTATGTACTCTTGTGAAAGGGATACATGAAAGACATTATGTACTTTGGCCATGGTAGGTGGAAGTGTTATTTGTTAGGCCATAGCCCCGACACGATGAAGAATCTCGAAGGTGCCGATGTATCTAGGACTTAACTTCCCCTCCTTTCCAAACATCATGACCATCTTCCATAGATATATACATATAAATACCATGTCTCCAATTTTAAACTCAAGGTCTCAACGACAGTTATCTACATAACTCTTCTATCGACTCTAGGCTGCCTTGATATGTTGCTGAATGGTTTTCTCTATCTCCACCATTTCTTCGACCATTTATGGTCCTAGCAGCTTAAGTCCACTGACTTCATCCCAACATTATAGAATCCCTCCTTTTTATACATAAACTTTCATTACATTTTACAAAACCGAGGATCTTTAAGGTTTAGTGTCTTGGAAACCAGGAACTTAATACATGAAACAAAAAAAAACATTCTTCTTAAACACTTGAAAGGATTCTCCTTATGTTCATCCTAGGTTCATTACTGCATCTCATAACCTGGGGACATACATCAAAAGAAAGGGTGAGTAGAATGCCCAGTACGGGAAACAAGGGGAAACATTTAACATGTGAACTTGAGATACATCAACAATGTCATGAAAAGAACTTTAAAGCATGAGAAAGAAATCATGTGGAATATCATAATTAAAATAACAGTTTTCATAACTTGAAGATGTGGCTACATCATTTAACATAGACAATCGTCAACATATCACCAAGGTCCATCCCCAAGGTGTCATTTGAAAATTACAATGGTTATTCACCAAGGTATCGTGAAAATTGTAATCTCTAGTGGTTACATCATTACCCAATGCATTGGAGCGCTATCAGGGAGCACCCTTAAAGTTGTCTTTATTATCATGTGAGCCACATATATCATCATCAAACATTTCATAAATAACCCATATAGCATAAAATAAATGGGTTTCATTTCATAATCATAACGTTTTAAAAACTGCTTTAAAGACATGATCTTTATGTCACTTTAAACCCACGGAAAGGGAAAGCGGGTTTCATGTATGTAAATCCCAGAATTTAAAATAGAATATTTTGATATATATGTGAATACCCCTGTAGAAATAAGAGATTTGAGTATTCACTTAATAACATAAAATAATTTTGAGAAAAGAGAGAGAGGCATTTTGAGACGAACATTCTCCAGCATAACGGCTATGTTTCAGGGTTTTAGAAAACATTGAAAAGAGAGGGGACATGGGTCAAACATTCATAAATGACCCATAAAACAGTAGAGGGACAGATTATAAAGTATTTAAGAACATGTTAATGAAATTTGAATGATATACCATATGAAACGAAGAACTTGAAAGGAAGACAAAAAATAAGATTTCTCTTATAAAAATTTGGCAGCCTAACAGCGTTACATAAACTTCAACCAAAAATGAATTGATGAGATCAAATAGGGTCTCTTATCATATGAACATAAAATATCAGTATGATAGATATAGAGATCATAACCCAACATAATAAAAAGGAACTTTCAAGACTTGACATGGAATTAGAACTTTGAAAAGGGAGAAAGGTGCAAGGACTACTTAAAAATTTAGCAGCCTAACGACACCACTTAAACTTCAAAATACTGAATTGAAGAGATAAAATGGGGTCTCTCATCATATGGTCATAAAATATCAGTATGATAAATTTAGAGATCATACCCCAACATAACAAAAAGGAACATGAAATACTTTACATGAAAATAGATCTTGAAAAATGAGAAGGGAGAAAGAATCCGTTACAAAAATTTCGGCAGCCTAACGACGCCACTTAAAACATCATAAAATGAAATAATGAGAGTAAGAGGGGATATCTCATTATGTGAACATGAAAAGGGAAGTAAGAGGAGTATAAAAGAACACCCTTTAACATAAGAACATGGAGTATAAAAGAAATTACGTAAAAGAGATTTCTTGAAAAGAAAGAGAGAGATCAGATCCCTTACCTTAAAACGTAACTCTTAAAACTCAAAGGTTGGAACTTTGAGGGCTTGGGGGCACCTTGGGAGGACTCCTTGGGAGGTAAGGAGACCAGAACTTCGTTAAGGATGGTTTTGGAGTCGAAAATATGATAGGAGGGCTTGGTATTTATAGGGAAAGTGAGGGGACAAGGCATTAATGGCCAAGGGACACCTCAAAAGTGGTTTTCTCAAAAGCATGGGCCCTCCCATGGTACTTCCCATAGAGTTAGGCCACATGGGGACACCCACACAATAATTCATCCTCTTTAGTCGAACATCCTTTAAAATATCTCATGACATCATCATGACACAGTTATGATGTCATTAAACATACCGAAACCCTAAAACTGTATTTTTACTATTCACTGAAAATTCAAATTTCTCAAAAAAATCCCAAAATTTCACCTTAACCAAATATCAATGCACTGATTTCAAAAATGAACTCCATTTTATAAAAATATTTTTCTAAATATTTTTAATTTATTTTTTAAATAAATACACTATTCACCGAAAATTCATTTTTTTAGAAAAATCCCCAAAAATTACCTTAACATGATATCGATGATCTGAGTTCAAAAATGAAATCCATTTTATAAAAATAATTTTCTAAATATTTTTAATTTAATTTTTAATTAAGAAAACACTATTCACCCGAAAAAACTAATACTTGAATAATAATTTATGAAACCATTTTTTAACCATTTTATTGAATCGCATTACTTAATCAAGGTGCCTAGATTACATTAATACTTTCTTTAAGTGAGATTACTAATACATTTGATCAAATTACTAATCCTAAGCATAAAATCACTATTCATAATTTACTATTCATCAAAAATTAAGTTGATCTTATTAGACTCTAAATTCCGTACTGAACATATTTGTAGAAGACCATTTTTTGAAAATCATTACACATTTTTATTTATTTAAGGTTTACACAAACATTTTTAAAATATCCTTTCTCTAAAATTCATCAAAAATATGCATACTATATTTATCCGGACATTTGAAAATTCATAAACTTCATCATAAGAAGAAATCCAAGTTTTTATTTAAAACAAAGGATTACACAAGGCAGTTACGGTCTCCTTACATAGCCCCTTATCACACCAGCATAGGACCTAAGTGTAAGGTGTGCTAAGGTGAGAGAATGCAAGGGAGGCTCGGCCAACATCACACGAGTAGTAATTTCTATCAGTTTGAACTTCTCGTGAAGGCGATCCCGTTCTAGCTTCACACAATGAAGTTCAGCTTGGGTTTGGTCCAGAGCAAAGCCCAGTGGTGCTACCTCCTTCCCAAGTTCTTTTAGGTGGGCTTCGATCGGTCCAAGATTACTGGGTGAGGCCATCGAATCTTCTTTCTATATTAATTAACCAAGATTGATTGTATTTAGAGACAATAGTCAAAACGTTTAGTTTCCAGCGGTCATATTGACCAATGGTCAAATAACAGTCAAAACCCAATAGTCTCATTTTAATTATACTCATGTTATCAAATGAAACATTTTTGTTGAGTATACAAATAAAATAAAATAACACATAAAATTAGGAAACAAGATTTATTTAAAATTTCGGGTTGTTACAATCTTCCCCCCTTAAGAAATTGCGTCCTCGCAATTTTTAAAATTGGGTTTTGAAATTTCATTGAAGCTCTCAAACCAGAAAAGGAATCAGTAAAACTATTACTTTAAAAGAAATAAAGGGAAATAAAAAGGTCACCCAAGTTAACCCATACCAGGATTCCATGTAAGAAAACATGGACATGGAAGAAAAAACAAAAGGTCATGTTCTGGGGGAGAGTGATAGAAAACATGATTAGGAGAAAGTTAACCATAAGAAAATCCCAAACTTATGATGTGTGTAAACGGTCTTTGATTACGTAGTAGGAAATGTAAACCAACAACATTTTTGTTTTACGTTCCTTTTCATAATTTTATGGAATTCATTTACTACATAGAACCAAACATAAGAGAATATACCTATCTTCATGTAAAGTTTCATCCTTTAACAAGTTTCTACCTAAACTAATCTTTTCTCCAAATGATGAGCATTCAAAACTACTTGGTCTCATCAAGACACAAGAATCATCTTCTACAGAATCACATATTCCACAAAAGATTAACTATATATTTCTTCTATCTTTAAAAATTTTCCCCAATATCATAAAGGGTAAGGTAAAACAACTCTTCAAAAAAAAAAAGAAATCCCATAGGAAGGGAAACTAATTTTAAATCTTCAAAGTTCCATGGTACTACCCAAAGTTCATCATAAACCATTCCATAAATAACTGTTCTTAAAATTCCTCAAAATAAACCAAACTAAGATTGAAACCCAAATACAAGAAGAATTTGATAACATAGTCTTCCAAGGAAAACTTTATCATTCATATCCAAACAACATCATCCACTCCTAAAATCTTATAACAAAAGTAACTAACCTAAACATATTTACCCCAAGATAGGTTAATCATTTCCATAAGTAACCTAAATTACTCTACGTCTGCCTTAAATTCATCGATTCTTCAAAATATAAGTCAACCTTACTCCTCAATGAAAATACCATAGTAATCTATTTACCTCGATCATATAGGGTCCCCAAAATAGTGAAAGTCTTCCAAAATAATAATCATCTTTTAATCCCCTAATCATCTCTGTCATATTAATATGGCAATCATCGCATTTCCTATCACATTGGTTATTGGGACATGTTCTTCCATTTCCCACCATTAACTAAGAATATAAAGTATAATTAGGGGCTTAAATACTTCGCCAATAATCATGAAAAGGAAAATTTAAGCATAAAAGGATAAACTTGTAGAATAAAAGTATATCCTAACTTGCAATCCCCTAGGTTCCAATCTAGGATATCCATGATCGTATATTCTTATGTGAATCTTTATTTTATTTTATCTTTGTTCCTTTTATAATGGTTCATACTAAGCTTATGAATTTACCAAAGCATATCCCCCGGGAGTGTCGTAACCAAGAGTGCCGCAAGGCCCGTTGTCGTGTACCAGTTCCCGTTTGAGTCTAGCTCAAAGCGGTGTTTTCGGGTTTTACCCCTATGTACATCTGTGCCAGAGCCACCTCTACCTGCTCGTATCCAGACAAGGATGTATTTTCTTAGCAACCCCTTACTCAATACTCACCAAAATACCAGGAAGATTTCCTATATTTAAACTTTTCTATAGGGTTCTTCCTAGAGTTTTCATATCCTAATTTCCACAAATAACTAAACCATCCTTTGATACCAACTATAGAATCCCACCTTTTTATGACATAAACTTTCATTACATTTTACAAAACCAAGGATCTTTAAGGTTTAGTGTCTTGGAAACCAGGAACTTAATACATGAAACAAAAAAACATTCTTCTTAAACACTTGAAAGGATTATCCTTATGTTCATCCTAGGTTCATTATTGCATCTCATAACCTGGGGACATACATAAAAATAAAGGGTGAGCAGAAGGCCCAGTAAGGGAAACAAGGGGAAACATTTAACATGTGAACTTGAGATACATCAACAATGTCATGAAAAGAACTTTAAGGCATGAGAAAGAAATCATGTGGCATATCATAACAAAAAGAACATTTTTCATAACTTGAAGATGTGGATACATCATTTAACATAGACAATCATGAACATATCACCAAGGTCCATCCCCAAGGTGTCATTTGAAAATTACCATGGTTATTCACCAAGGTATCGTGAAAATTGTAATCTCTAGTGGTTACATCATTACCCAATTCATTGGAGCACTATCAGGGAGAACCCTTAAAGTTGCCTTTATTATCATTTGAGCCACATATATCATCATCAAACATTTCATAAATAACCCATATAGAATAATATAAATGGGTTTCATTTCATAATCATAACGTTTTAAAAACTGCTTTAAAGACATGATCTTTATGTCACTTTAAACCCACGGAAAGGGAAAGCGGGTTTCATATATGTAAATCTCAGAATTTAAAATATAACATTTTGACATATATGTGAATACCCCTGTAGAAATAAGATATTTGAGTATTCACTTAATAACATAAAATAATTTTGAGAAAAGAGAGAGAGGAATTTTGAGACGAAAATTCTGCAGCATAGCAGCTACGTTTCAGGGTTTTATAAAACATTGAAAAGAGAGGGGACATGGGTAAAACATTCATAAATGACCCATAAAACAGTAGAGGGAAATATTATAAAGTATTTAAGATCATGGTAATGAAATTTGAATGATATACCATATGAAACGGAGAACTTGAAAGGAAGACAGAAAATAAGATTTCTCTTATAAAAATTTGGCAGCCTAACAGCGTTACATAAACTTCAACCAAAAATGAATTGATGAGATCAAATAGGGTCTCTCATCATATGAACATAAAAGATCAGTATGATAGATATAGATATCATACCCCAACATAATAAAAAGGAACTTTCAAGACTTTACATGGAATTAGAACTTTGAAAAGGGAGAAAGGTGCAAGGACCACTTAAAAATTTAGAAGCCTAACGACGCCACTTAAACTTCAAAATACTGAATTGAAGAGATAAAATGGGGTCTCTAATCATATGGTCATAAAAGATCAGTATGATAAATTTAGGGATCATACCCCAACATAACAAAAAGGAACTTGAAATACTTTACTTGAAAATAGATCTTGAAAAATGAGAAGGGAGAAAGAATCCGTTACAAAAATTTCGGCAGCCTAATAATGCCACTTAAAACATCATACAACGAAATAATGAGAGTAAGAGGGGATCTCTCCTTATGTGAACATGAAAAGGGAAGTAAGAGGAGTATAAAAGAACACCCTTTAACATAAGAACATGGAGCATAAAAGAAATTACATAAAAGAGATTTCTTGAAAAGAAAGAGAGAGATCAGATCCCTTACCTTAAAACGTAACTCTTAAAACTCAAAGGTTGGGACCTTGAGGCTTGGGGGCCCCTTGGGGGGACTCCTTGGGAGGTACGTAGACCAGAAATTCGTTGAGGATGGTTTTGGAGTCGAAAATAAAGGAGGAGGGCTTGATATTTATAAGGAAAGTGAGGAGACAAGGCATTAATGGCCAAGGGACACCTCAAAAGTGGTTTTCTCAAAAGCATGGGCCCTCCCATGGTACTTCCCATAGAGTTAGGCCACATGGGGACCCCCACACAATAATTCATCCTCTTTAGTCTAACATCTTTTAAAATATCTCATGACATCATCATGACACAGTTATGATGTCATTAAACATACCGAAACCCTAAAACTGTATTTTTACTATTCACTGAAAATTAAACTTTCTCAAAAAAATCCCAAAATTTCACCTTAACCAAATATCAATGCTCTAATTTCAAAAATGAACTCCATTTTATAAAAATAATTTTCTAAATAATTTTAGTTTATTTTTTAAATAAATACACTATTCACTGAAAATTCATTTTTTTAGAAAAATCCCCAAAAATTACCTTAACATAATATCAATGCTCTGAGTTCAAAAATGAAATCCATTTTATAAAAATAATTTTCTAAATATTTTTAATTTAATTTTTAATTAAGAAAACACTATTCACCCGAAAAAACTAATACTTGAATAATAATTTATGAAACCATTTTTAACCATTTTATTAAATCACATTAGTTAATCAAGGTGCCTAGATTATATTAATACTTTCTTTAAGTGAGATTGCTAATCCATTTGGTCACATTACTAATCCTAAGCATAAAATCACTATTCATAATTTATTATTCATCAAAAATTAAGTTGATCTTATTAGGCTCTAATTTCCGTACTGAACATATTTGTAGAAGACCATTTTTTGAAAATCATTAAACATTTTTATTTATTTAAGGTTTACATAATCATTTTTAAAATATCCTTTCTCTAAAATTCATCAAAAATATGCATACTATATTTATCCGGACATTTGAAAATTCATAAACTTCATCATAAGATGAAATCCCAGTTTTTATTTAAAACAAAGGATTACACAAGGCAGTTACAGTCTCCTTACATAGCCCCTTACCACACCAGCATAGGACCTAAGTGTAAGGTGTGATAAGGTGAGAGAATCCGAGGGAGGCTCATCCAACATCGCACGAGTAGTAATTTCTATCAGTTTGAACTTCTCGCGAAGGTGATCTCGTTCTAGCTTCACACGATGAAGTTCAGCTTGGGTTTGGTCCAAAGCAAAGCCCAGTGGTGCTACCTCCTTCCCAAGTTCTGTTAGGTGGCCTTCGATCGGTCCAAGACTACTGGGTGAGGCCATCGAATCTTCTTTCTATATTAATTAACAAAGATTTCTTGTATTTAAGGACAATAGTCAAAACGTTTAGTTTCCAGCGGTCATATTGACCAATGGTCAAATAACAGTCAAAACCCAATAGTCTCATTTTAATTATACTCATGTTATCAAATGAAACATTTTTGTTGAGTATACAAATAAATTAAAATAACACATAAAATTAGGAAACAAGATTTATTTAAAATTTCAGGTTGTTACAAACATGTTAGTGTTCTGCACCTCTTTACATACATGGTTTCATAAGGTGCCATTCGGATGCTCGAGTGGAAACTATTATTATTGTAGAATTCAAATAGAGGAAGATGTTGATACCAACGTCCTTTAAAGTTTATTGAACATGATCTTAACATATCTTTTAGTTTTTTGAATAGTTCGCTTAGATTGGCCATCAGTTTGAGGATGATAGGCCATACTAAAGTTCAATTTAGTATTCAGAGCATGTTGAAGAATCTTCCATAACTTAGAGGTGAATCTTGGATCTCGATCGGATACAATAGATAGTCTTAATATATGTAACCTTACCACTTCCCTGATGTATATTAGTGCTAGTTGATCCAACGAGAAATCCTCCCGAATTGAAATGAAGTGTGCATACTTTTTAAGAAGATCCATAACAACCTAGATTGCATTGTTTCCTTTGGATGTCTTCGGATGTCTGGCGACAAAGTCCATGGTGATGTTCTCCCATTTCCATGCCAGTATGGGAAATAGTTGCATCATCCCCTTAGACTTCTACCTCTCTTCCTTCACTTGATGACACACTAGGCACTTTGATATACACTCAGCAATCTCCTTCTTTAAATTATCCCACCAATAATGATCTTGGTGATCTCGATAAATCTTTGTATTTCTTTAGTGAATAGGGAAATTTGAACTATGTGAATCATCCAAAAGTTCCTTCTTCAGCTCCAGACATTATGGAACACATAGTCTTCTCCCAAATCTCACAATCCATTCTTCGTTAACATTGAACTCCAAGGATTTCCCTATCCTGATAGCTTCCAATTTCTTCTGAATTCCCACATCATCCTTTTGAGAATCCTTTAACCTTTCCAAAAGAGATGGTTGAGGAACCATTTGTGAAAGGACTAATGATGTTCCCTTATTTATGATTCTTGGGTCCATCTTCATCAAATATAAGAATATTGAATCATTTTCAATTATCCTCAATGATAGAATCACTGGATCCGTTCTACTTAGAGCATCTGTGACCTTGTTCACATTCCAAGGGTGGTAATGGATTGAGCAGTCATAGTCCTTGATCAGTTCCAACCATATTAGTTGGTTCATTTTCAACTCTTTCTATGTGAATATATACTTGATCCTTTTGTGGTTTGTATATATTTCACACTTATCCCCAAATAGATAATGCCTCCAAATTTTTAAAGTGAATATCATCGTAGCCAACTCTAGATCATGTGTTGGATAATTCTTCACATGAACATTAAATTTCTTTGAAGAATAGGAAATGACTTTGTCATTTTGCATCAACACACAACCCATGCCCTTCTTTGAAGCATCACTAAATACCACATAATGTTTTCCACTTGTGGGTAACGTGAGAACGAGCACAATGATAAGCCTCCTTTTTAACTCCTTGAAGATTTCTTTACATTTATCACTCCAAGAAAACTTTACTCCCTTCTAAGTTAGCCTGGTAATAGGGTTTGAAAATCTTGAAAAATATCCCACAAATAGTTGATAATATTTATCTAACCCCAAAAAGCTCCGGATATCCATTACCTATGTTGGCCTCGGCTATCCCTCTATTGCATCTATCTTGGAGGAATCCACAAATATCCCATTGATTGTGATGATATGGCCCAAGAATGATACCTCCTTCAACCAGAACTCACACTTGTTATACTTTTCATAGAGCTTCTCCTTTCGCAAGGTCTCTAGTATAATTATTAGATTCTCCTCATGATCATCCTTGGTTTTGGAGTATATTAGAATATCATCTATAAAGACTATGACAAATTTTTTGAGGTAATATCCAAAGACTATATTCATCAATTCTATGAAGATTGTTGGAGTATTGGTGAGTCTGAAAGACATTAATATGAATTCATAGTTCCCATATCTTGTATGAAAAGCGGTCTTGGGGATATATTCCTTCTACAACCTTACTTCATAATATCCCAACCACAAATCTACCTTGGATAAGTATTTTTCTCCACGCAGCTGATCGAATAAGTCATCAATTCATGGGAGATGATATATGTTCTTTATCTTGATTTTGTTAAGTTCATGATAATCGATTCAAAGGCGCACTGACCCATCCTTCTTCTTGATTAAGAGGACTCGTGCACTCCATAGTGAAGCACTTGGGCGTATAAACCCTTTATCCAGATTCTCCTATAGTTGTTTCTTAAACCCCTCAAGCTCTACAATAGCCATTTTATATGGAGTCTTGGATATTGGCAACACTCTAGGTATAAGATCAATTGATAATTAAACATCACTTCTAGGAGGAGGTCCAAGAAATTCCTCGGGAAACACTTCAGCGAATTCCCTCACAATAGGCATGTCTTCAAGGATGGTTGCCTCCTTAGACTCAATCATCTAAGCTAGCTATGCATGCTCATAGGGCAGTAATATCCACACTTGAGATTATAGAGCTAAAGAAGATTCATCTTCCTCATTTCACTTGTACAGAATCAGGGGTCGATTCTCCACATGGAGAGTGATTACCCTCTCACGACAATTTATGTTGGCTCTATATAGGGAATGTTAATACATGCCAAGAATTGTATCAAATTCCACTTGAGGTAGTGTGATGAGGGTCTCTGGAAAGTTCAATCCACGAATTATGATAGGGGAGGAGTTATATTCATGGGATGCAATGATTTCGCCATTTTTCGTACTCACCGACATCTTTAATTCCGTGATTTGTGGTAGTGTTGAGTTTGTTCTAATAAACTTTCTTGGTATAAATGAATGCGTAAAACCTGAATCAAAAAATACATTCACTATTCTTGAATGAATAACAAGCCTACTTTTCACCACTTCATTTTCGGGGTTCACTTCTGCGGTAGTGATGGAAAAATCTCACCCTTATTGTCTTGGAGGTTGTTGGTTGCCTCCAAAAACACTTGTCTTAGGGAACTGATTTGCAAGGTACCCTGGTTCTTTGCAGTTGAAGTAATGAACAATGTGTTGAGAGTTGAACAAAGTGTTACTCTCCTCTGTCATAGCCAATAGTTTTTCTTATTGGTAGTTAATGTATAGGTGCCCTTCTCTTCCACACCTAAAGCATTTCCTCATCCCCTTTAGGCAATTTCCAGGGTGCTTCTTTCTACACCTTTGTCAAGTGGGGTGTGGGATTTTCTTAGCACCATTGGATTTATCCATCATACCACCAGAATTGAAGTCCAAATTACTCTTCTTATCCCCATGATACCCCTATGGTTTTCCAATCTCCATTTCAACCTTGAGGGCACATCGAACAATTTCCTCATAGTTGTCGAAGTCACAGATCACCAAGGCTTTCCACAGGCTAGGTTTCAGCCCACCAAAGAAGCGGTGAACTTTGCATTTATGGGTAATGACATAGCCATAATCTTATCGTGCAAGCCTTGGGAAGTTTTCCTCATATTCTCCGACAGATTCATCATCTTTTTTCTTGAGTTCAAAGAAGTCCCTTTCTATATTAAACTGGAGGGTTCGCATAAATTATTTATCAAAAAACATCTTATGGAAATACTTCCATTCCAATGCCTCTATCTCCTCCTCAGGCATTGTATTTTTTATCAATGTCCATCATTGATCGGATTAACCATCCATATGATAATCCTCTAGAAGAACCTTCTCTTTTTCAGAACATTGAAGGATGGAGAAGATATTTTCAATGGTGTTGATCCATTTTTCAATGATTAAGGGATCAAATGATCCATTAAAATTAGGAGGCCTTTGTCTCATAAAGCTCATGATAGTGACATGTTCTTTCATAGGGGTGGTTGAACATTCCTCTTGACCCATGTTTCTATTCAAATCTTGAGTTAACTAAGAGAGTATCATGACAAGGTTCTCAATTCTCGCTCCCATAGGATTGGAAATCTTATTAGAATAGTCATCACATTGGTTTTCACATTGGTTGTTAGCCTGAGTCCTCCTATTACTGGCCATTGGCTGGAATAAAAGAAAAGTTTGGGGTAACACATAAAGGGTAATATAAAAATTTATGACTTAATAACTTTTATTTTCTTAACTTATGAATCTATAGGCTTTAGTCTGTGTTATCCATGATCTACTTTCAAACATATATTCTTAGGGGCATTTTTTAATTCCCTTTATAATGGTTCATACTATACTTATGAATTTACCAAAGCATATCCCCTGGGAGTGTCATAACCAAGAGTGTAGTAAGGCCCATGGTCATGTACCAGGATACCCTGGGTCAAGCCCAAAACTCCTTGTTAGGATTTTCACCCCTAGGTACATCAATTCTAAAGCCGCCTCTACCTGCTCGTATCCAGACATGGATGTATTTTCTTGATAAACCACTTACTCAATAATCACCAAAATGTAGGGATATTTTTATTATACTTAGTCTTATACCTAAGTCTTTCACTAGGGTTTTCTAATTCTAATCCCAAAAATAACTAAACATATCCCCTGATACCAACTATAACAACCCTGCTCTTTATTACACACTTAAACTTGATTTATTACATAAAATTCACTTGATACAACATAGAATATCGAGAGGTCTAGTTTCTTTAGGTATTATGATCATTACATAACAACATAGAATATAAAACTCATAACATCTTTATTTAAAGCTTCCTTTACATGACCACTATATTCCCTCGTACTTAGCATTGCATGGGATAACCCGAGGACATGCATAAGAAAAGGGTGAGCCATAAAGCCCAATAAGGGAATAAAGATGTAATAACATGGGGAATAATGTACATGTTAAAAAATATGCATATCAATGCAGCACAAGAGAAACATGAACATAAAGTCATGATAAAGCATGATAATAATAACATGGAAATGTGGCAAGAACACTTAACGTGGAATTAGTATGAGCCAAGGTTCATTGCACATGGAGCATGAGTAAACCATCATTGCTCATGAAATATGAGTGAAACATCATTTCATTTGAATTATCATGAGTCAAAACTAATTGCACATGATTTATCATGATACTATACTCTATCCAATGCATTGGAGTGCTATTAGGGCGCACCCTTCTTAATCCTTTCATTTCAGGCATAAGTGTTCCACATGGATCATAAAACATAGATTAGTTAAACATCATCATTTATTCCACAATAAAGGAGTGGGGGAATTCATACATGAAACTATTTAAAAAATATGTAAACGTGCATAAAGGATAGAGAAATGGGCATGGTATTCACTACACAATGACTTTGGATTGGAAAATGACGGTGCAATTTCGGCAGAATAACAACGTGACATAAGAACTCATAAAAATGGTTGATGATAGAGAAAGGGGTGTCTCATAATATTTACATGAAATGGATAGTAAGGGGGTTATATAGATACATGTCCCAACAATTTTAATGGAATTTAGATTCATGATACAAAAGAATTAGTTGAATATAAATGGGGAGAGAGAAATTCCTTACGAAATTTTGTCATGGTAACAGGTATACATGGGAGGCATTTAATAAGATATAAAGGGGTCTCTCATCATTAAAAAATTAATAGTATAGTATAGGGGTGGTGATAAATCATACCCTATCATTTATAATTTAAAATAAAAGGGCATAACAATATTAATAATCTTGGATAAAATGAGAAAGGAAGGAATTCCTTACTTGGAAGTGTGATCCCAAAGGCTTTGAGAGAGGCTTGGGAGAGGCTTATTGGGATATTGGGGCACCTTGTAAGGATTCTAGAGAGAGGAGGGAAATTTTTGAAATAACTCCAAAGGCTTTTAGTTAAGAGGAAGTGGGAGCTTGGGTGAGTTTATATAGGAAGGAGAGGGAATTCATTATTATGTAGGTTTGGGACACCACACATTAAAATAATCCAAACCACAAACCAGCCCATGGTTATTGCCAAAGGGGAGGGGAAAAAATATTTTATAGTTAAAATGGCTGAACTTATTAATATAATAGTGTTGCTTATGTGGAGGTGAGTCACACTCTCAAGGAAAATAATTTAAAAAGACAAAATGTTTTATAAGCCTTGAAGGGTCCACTAAATCTTCGTAAAATAAATCAAACAAACCCAAAATAACATTATTTTAATGTTAAAACAAATATTGTCTGAACATAATGTTTATATTATTTTATAACATCACTATTCGGTTATTGTGATGTCGTAAAACACATTATATATTTAAACTGTATTTAATTTTTACCCAAAAATTCGACTGTCTCAGAAAATTATGAATAATTTCAAAGTCCTGGTTCAAAAAATAATATTCATTTTATCTAAATACTTTTCTAAATATGTGAATTTTTTACTTTTAAAATAAAAACTGATATTTATCAAAAATTCATGGGTTTTGACAAAAACAGCTTTCAAACCGAAATAAAAAATTACAATTGCATTCATAAAATTATACGATAATTTGTATTTAATAAAAAATAAGTTAATATTAATAATATTTTATTAAAATATTATTTAATTCAAAAATCCATTAATTAATCAAAATATATTTCATTGTTGAATATTAACTAAAAATACTATTTTTGCTTAAAAACTATTTACAACGTAACAATAATAAAAAGATTGTATATTCTCTATACAAGAATAATGTCCATAATCGTAGTACTAGGGTCTTGTTACACAACCCCTTAAAACACTCACATAAGAACTTAGGGTTAGGTGAGCGATGGTGACAGGCTCTTGGGGTGTCTTGGATATCATTGCTCGAGTGGTAATCTCTATCAAATTCCACTTCTCTCATAGGCGGTTATTCTTGAGCATAAAGTATTCAAGATCAGTGTGGTCTTGGTTAAGAGAGAATCCCAATGATGCCACCTCCTTTCCAAGCTCTTACAAATGGGCTTCGTATGGGGTAAGTCTACTAGATAATGCCATCTCTTCCTTTTTCTGGGTAAATTGGATTTGTTAAATCCCTATAGTTATACTAATCATGTGATCAATGTTCAACGACTATATTAGCAATGGTCAGAATTCTAAACTGTATTTTAAAATCCAAAACATAAAACCAAATAAGTGAATACATTTTACATAACCATAAGAAGATATTTAAATAGACCAAAAGGAAATTTCATTAGTGAATTTTTTGGGTCATTACATAGTGATGTGGCTATGATTATGAAAATGTGGATGTGATTATTCTAATGTGGTCTGTGTTAATATGGTTAAAAGTGGGTATGGGAGTTACAGAATGATTAACATTGGGGTTTAGGGTGACTTGTTTAGTAGGAAAGTTTAAGTGATGTACCATTCTAATTATATATCATTCAATACAATGTTACTTGTGTTTCTATGAGATATTTGGTGAGAAATATTTTTTAAGGATATAAACTTATTTGACCTAGTTTTGATACCAAGTTGGTTTCATTTTTTGTTCATTGATTCATTAACGTGATTCTTCTATATTTATATTAGAGGTCTTGAGGAGGATACTAATAATTAAAATTTTATGCTGACTCATATATATGAATATTCATTAGAATATACAATTTTGGAAATCTCATATTTTCATGTCATGATATTCACAGAATTTCATTATGTTAAAGGCTCATATAGAAATCCTGATGACACTTACAAAATGTGGTTGACAAACATGTTAAATCTAATAACTCATATTCTAAATGATAATGGCTCATACAATATCATTAATTACTCATATGTTGAATTGGATGAATTATACATAGCTCTATAACTAGAAATCATTCAGTAAGAAATATCATAATATTGGTGAACAACTTATACATAGATTTTAAATCCCTAATACACATCTCTGAAATGACTAATATGAATCCATATGTGTTACTCAAAATAACTAATGAATAGTGTAAATGTGACTCATACATTGAAAATAAGTATAAACTATCTTTCATACATAGCAAAAAAACAATAACTTAAAATCAATTTGAGAGTAGTTTTTACTCATCTCATAGACATATCAAATTGATCAAATCACCATTGAAGATATTCAAATAATTACCTGAATTATTAGAAAAAGTCCAAAACCCATCACCTTAATTACAATGTACTTTATTGAATGTAATTACTCATATTATAGTGTTAAAATTCATCAACATTACCTATTCACTATAGCTTAAAACTCAATCAACCGTAACCTTCATCTAAGTGAGTCTTAAAAAATATGTAATAACCATATTTCTATAAATCCCATGGATGGTTCCATAAAAAATATATCTTTATGAAATATGAATCAATAAATCCTTATATTTTTTTCCACATCCTCAGTTAGCTCTTCTACTAATATTATAAAGATTCAATATTCCCACAATCCATATTATCCACATATTTTATAACTATTATAAAAAAATATTTTTAGATGTGTAATGACTTGTATTCTCCATGAGGAAAAGCTCACAAGTCATCTAGTTTTATGGGATTATCTCTGAGTAGCATCTTTATGAATTTCTATTAATGATGGAAACATTAACCCCCTTTACAGAAAAATCTATTGGACACCTTCAGTTTTTATTCAGTGACTGCATTCTTACACCATCACTCATCTTTAATGAGACTAATATTCTGAATCTTATTAACAACACATACAACCATCAAAAACCTTTGGGGACATTAATCTATTCATCTGTTTGATTTTTCAATATGAATAAAATACTTCCTATATTAATGTATGCCAATATTTATTCTCCCCCATATTCAAAATAAAGGAAAAAGGAAAGGCCACCTCTATTTCAATGATACCATGGTGGTAGGAGATGTTATTCATATGAAGAATTCTTATCCCTCTTACTCTTCTGAATATAAGAACAAACTTCTCCCTATTTGTGACAAATTTGTTTATTCGACGTCTTAAGAAGTGATTCAGTTATTTTCCCAAAGGGAAGGGATAAACCACATATTTACTAGGAATGTTACATAAAATAATCATTATTATGTCTACATGGTCAAACCAAAAATAGAAAACAAGATTTACCAATTTAAGAAGAAAGTGAATCCCTAAAATATTTACGTTGTGATTCCATCTTTAATTTGACATTATCATGGGATGGAAAACTATAATTCTAGAAATATTATAAATATATGCTCAACATTAACAAACACATAAAAAATATTCATGTGAATATTGATTCTTTTCTATAATTATAAAAAAAACTTTCTTTTAATAACCATATATTACATAAAACAAAATAGAATTGGTAGAGTAAGGATCATACCTCAACCTTAAATTAGGAAGGCGTTGTACAATGTTCCATATTTAATATGAAACCATAAATCTATAACATCTTTCTTTTTATATTAGCTCAACAAAAGTGGACACTTCATAATAACCTTCATCACAAATTTTCCTTCTTTATGAAGTAATCTCTAAGAATATGGATTTCTAGTAAAACTTAATATGATATGATAATTTTATAATAATTCATTTCAAGGAGACAGCATTTTTAGTACACCGTGATTATTTATTCTTCTTTCTATTTTCACAATATAATATTAAATATTTATAATTATTCATGATTCACCTTTAATTACATATTATATGATTCAAACTTAAATATTATATCAAAATTTGAATCTTCATCATATCATTAATATAAGAAACCTAGTTGAAACATATTTCTCAAACTAAAAATCCTTTCTTTATTTCCGTAATTTTTTGGGACTCTTTATTATTTCATTATCTTTAGCTGTATAGATCTGAATCTATTTAGGAAAACTATATTTCTCTAATTTCTTAGCTCACATATTCACTAGAAAAAGAATAATCTCTTTCAATAGAAAAGAATTTTCATTTACTCTAGAATCCTTTATACTTATATCCATTTCTAAATGGGCTAGCTTATTTTCAAGAAATCTGTTTTCAATTGATCAACCTTCTTTTTATGAATCTTTATTTCTAGATTAATTTTTTTAGTTATGATTCATTGGTTTTTTTGACATTATTCATTAAAAAATATTTATATTATGAAAGCCTTATCATGAACTTATTGGAAATGTGTAATTCCTTATTTCAAATTCTACACACAACTTTGGTATCTTTAATATTACCTTTATTTGAAATCAAAGATATGTTTTAGAAGCTACAAAAATACATATATTCAATAGTTTCAAAATTGGAATTAAATTACGAAAAAAAAATTTATAAAAAAAATAAGTTAAAACCCTTAATACCTTTAGTGGGTAATCTGGAGGTGTGACCGGCCTAGGAGGAGGATGGTCCCTATGAGGTGGGGTGGCAGCATCAGAGGAATGCCAGAGGAGGAGGTGGGGCAGTTCTCTCAGAGCAGCCTTGGTGGGGTGGCCGCACTGGGTGGTAGAATTGGGGGAGTAAGGCCGTAGAGAGGAGAACATGAAAAAGTAATGGATACTCACATTAGCGGCATGCTCATGGAGGAGGTGGGGAGGCGTTCGTTATCACGACCCATCCCTCGGGGCCCATTCCGTGACTACCCCAAGCCCGAATTTCATAGGCCAGGGGCTGGTGACTATCACTGAAAGGCGTATTCCCTAAAACCAAGAAGACATTGCCTTTATATCCTTTAAACATACTCAACCAAGCACACAATAAGATATGAACACAATTAAACTGTATAGCAAAAAGAGTGCTGAAAGTAAGGGGGTTGGAATACAAGCCCAATAGTAAAGGTACAAGTACAACAAAAAATGCAATACAACTGAAGAAAGAGAAAGACAGCTACTGGGTTATCCTCCACGGTTCCAACCTGAAGGGTAGGTACATATCGCCTCCTCATCACTCCATGTCCGCATGTATCCTCTGCGTACCGACACGCTGTATGGTCCACCTCTGGGCATCGTCCAGTCCTGGTACCCTCAGCCTCGATCAAAACTGTCCGTCATCTGCACCAAACACAACAAGGTGCGTGCGAAGCCCATGCATGGGTGAGTATAACGATACTCATTAGGGACCCTGAGAGCCTCAAGGTCTCACAAAATCCACAAAGGATAAACAAAAAATCTTGTAATCCAATGAAAACCGTACATGGGTATATTCCCATACATATACCTAAGTTATCAAATATTACCCATATCATTCATGAGTAAACACAAGGCCCAAATCCTTAGCCAATGTACAACTGTTCCATGAAGGAAAGATTACCACGAAGGTATGTACCACACAGGTACGCCACACAAAAGAATACCACAAAGGTATCACCACGAAGGTAAGTACCACACAGGTACACCACACAGAAGAATACAACAAAGGTATCGCCACGAAGGTAAGTACCACACAGGTACGCCACACAGAAGAATAACACAATTGTAATGACTCATCTCACATCAGGTATAACTAAGGCCCAATAGTAAATATTATTAGATTTAACTATAGAATCATCTTACTCTGTTAAGAGGCAGACCCATTTAGGACCCTAAATCATCCTCAGACCCACATAGGATCCTAGTACATCGTCAGACCCACACAGGATGCTAGTACCTCATCAGACCCACACACGATCCTAGTACATCCTCAAACCCAGACAGGATCCTAGTACAGCATACCCACACAGGATCCTAGAGTAGTCCCACATGGATTCCTAGAGCAGATCCATGTTGGATCCTCGAGCATAGACCCACGAAGGATCCCTTTCTCTTGTTACAACCAGCTACAAGGTTCCTACACTAAGCTCTCTTTATTCTAAGAGGATCCACTCCTCAAGCCACAGTTCGATACTCCAACTGCCATGAAGTCCCATGAAGATGTATCCCAAAGGACTGCCACATAAAAGGGGTCTCAACTCAATAGACGATGCATCATTCAGATGCTCGGTCTGTGAGTTATAAGTGTTTTAGTGCAGAGGGCCCAGTTGTATTTGAGTACGATCCTACCCCGTAAAACTACTACTTTTTCTAAAATTCACATGGTGTATCCCAAAAGGCACACCACATCTCAATGATTTTAGTGCCGTAGATGGTTCATTATTTTCACACCGTATGAGGGAGATAAGTCGAATACAAGATCCCATAATAATAATAACAAGATTATTATTGGGTGTTATGTGGACCTGAGCCATGAACTAGAATTTAATATTCAACATTATACTTAAATCGACCATCTTAATGTTGGGATCACATTGCCACTTAAGGTAATTCAATCAAACATTGCACACATGAGTTATAGAGGGTCTCAGATTTAATAATAATAATATATTATTATTATTTGATCGTTTTGGGTACCCAATCCAAAAACCTCAAAAAGACATCCAATATTGGACTCATAATTTCTGTCTCGAAGTCAGGGTCTTACTATTACTGACGGTTCATAAAACTGAGGTCGCGCGGATAAGTTACAGTCAAAAAAGTGTTTTATCAACAAAAGTAATAATAATAATATTTTATTATTATTTTTAATTACTTATTTACTTAACTAAAAATTAAATCACGCAAGTGGCATTCATTTGGTGAATGCAGCTTCCACATGGTGCCTCCTCCACCATTCCATGATTTTTGATTTTTATTATTATTTCATCTCCTTAATTTTCTCTCTCCAATCAACCCTTAATTATTCCACAATTTTCTCATGCTCCAATTAACTCCTTTCCCTAATGGTTGGGTTCCTCCGCACATCTAGAACTGATGCCACCACCTCTGGATAGCCGCA
Source organism: Viscum album (assembly GCA_963277665.1). Lineage (NCBI taxonomy): Eukaryota > Viridiplantae > Streptophyta > Magnoliopsida > Santalales > Viscaceae > Viscum > Viscum album. The sequence continues at coordinate 1,999,004,006 of OY728150.1, read as the reverse complement.
CCACCTAGCCGCTGCCTTCCGGCTATCCTTTGCCGCCGCACGTCGCACCCTCTACCTCGCCCGGAGTCATGCCATGAACACATGCTGGAAATCACACCGCCATGTCGCCCCTTACATGGGCTGCCACATATTCATTCTAAGACTGAAAACTATGCTGACTGCATATTCGTGATCCTCAGGCCAAGCACTCTATGTCCATATGTTGTGCTCAACACAATATTGCATTTCTAGCGTGCTTAATTGTTTGGCATTGATGAACGCGCGAAGAACGCGTGAAGAACAAATGAAAAAGGGGAAATGTATATGCATTGGATGATGACCATGTTATTTCGGTCATCTTCATTATGAATCAAGAATATAATGCATTAACAAATAAATTCAATCATATTTCAAATTAGAACCCCTACTGTGATTACTCGTTGGTGTCGGCGTGAGGAAGGAGATGATGTTGATGACATCGGTGTTCGTCGCTCCCACACGACACTCCCAAAGTTGGTTCCACATTCTTTGGTTCGTAGAATTTTTTTTTTGGAGATATTCATTTTTTGGAGGTTGTTCTTCCTAGTTCTCCAAGGCTCTCCCAAATCTCCTTTGCCAATGATCTCTACCAAAAGGATGAGGAGCCAATTTTAATTTAGTTAAGTCTATTAACTCAATAAATTGTTGGCACATTAATTAAACTAAAGTTGGCACATTTAGTTTGGGGGAGAAACCAAGAGTTAACTCACATTAAAGAGAGAGTTAAAGGGGGTCGGGTGGTCCTCACCACTACACATACAAATTGGGAGGTTTAAAAAATAAAATAAATGTTGTTCTTTATTTTATTTTTTTTCTTTTAACTCTCCCATGATATTCACGAAATTTAAATTTCACCCTTGACCTACTGCTATCAAGGTGAAGGTCTTATTAAGAGAATATCGGCACTGCGAGTTCAACAATGCCCTTGGATTTCAATTCCGAGCACCGGTAATGTTATAAAACGCCTCTTTCGCGTTTACTGAACGTACCTGAAAAAAAGTTTGGAAAATTATTTACAGTCACCCTCGACCCACACCGGTCTAGGTTAGGATCTGCTTAAGATAAAAACACCCCAAAGAACCCAACGGTACTATTGGATTTTCAATCTGAGTTACCGTTTAAAACTTATGAATTTTACAATAAATTAATTGTCACTTAATTATTTTATTTACGGCCAAAATCTAATATTCACTGGTGGCCTGTGCCGACCAATGTTAGTATCTGCCTAAAGAGAGAAAACCATCAACATTCTTGTAGTGGTCTCAGATTTTTAATCTGAGTTATCATTTGTGAGTTATAAGAATTTTAAAAATAAAATAATTTATTAATTATTTTATTTAGGATTATTCCATTTTTGTGTTTTCTCACAGGAGGCCCACGCTGACCAAACATAAGTTGTGACTAGGGTAAAACCACCATTCTGAACGCAATGGTGCCATCATATTTCTGATTTGGAAAACCGTTTAATAGTTATTCCACTTTTTCAGGAAAACTGCTTACATGTGCTAATTTAATCATAACAAAAACTTCGACGGATCATTCTGGGTACTCCGGGCCTCAGAATCGCACACCGTCAGATTTTGCAGTCTTGAAATAATTATATATAATTAAAAAAAATTATACCAAATTTATAGGACATTACATTCTCCCCACCATAGGCTTTATGTCCCTGAAAGCCACAACAATGGAAAAACAACCAAAAGAGTGTATTGAGCATGAATCTGAGCCTCCTACTCCCATGTGATCTATTGGAGGTTCCCATGCTGCCAATGTACACGCACCAAAGGTATCAATCACCAATGAAGTACTCTCTCCTTTCAATACTCAATCTTCATTGGAACCTCTAAAGACATCACCCCATCATCAATGTCCAGCTCGCCGTGGTCGATGACGTGAGATTGGTCGTGCATGTATCTCCTCAGCTAAGATACGTGGAAGATTTCATGCACCTTCTCCAACTGTGGGGAAATGGCTTGGCGATATGCCACCTTGCCAACTCTGCTAAGGACCTAAAAGGGTCCAATAAACCTCCAAGATAACTTGTCACCCCGGCCAAATCTCCGCAAACCTCATCGAGGTGAGACCCATAGAAAGACGTGGTCACCATCCTCGAACTCCAGAGGTCTCTGTATCTTGTCAGTATAAGACTTCTGCCAACTCTGTGTAGTCTTCACTTTCGTAAAAGTGAGACATCGTGATACAAACTCTACCACTACTTCCTTCGTCCTTGTCCATCAGTACTGACGTCAGAGATCCTAATACATCATCACCACACCAGGATGTACCGTTAGAGGGGATGTATGGGAATCCATCAACACGTCCTCTTGTAGTGCTACTAGTGCCATGGTATTTCCTCTAAAGAAGATGAAGTGCTCCCCACCTTCATAAAATCCATCAGGTGGCTACCCTGAGGATATCTGAACACGTCGAGCCTCGCAGTCAGTGTCCCCACACTGCGCCTCCCCAACTCATTGAAGAAGTGGGGGAGTGATTTTCCTAGACTGAAGATAAGCTGATCCATCTCAATCCACATAGGATATCCATAAAGCGGCTAGTTGCTCCGTCACCTCACTCAACAGCTGCAGACCAGACCTCCTGCTGAGTGCATCTACTAACAATTTCCCCTTCCCAGGAGTATAGACTATCTCAAATTCATAGTAATAGAGGAACTCTAACCACTCCCATTAGGAAATTGAAAAATCAAAACTCCTACTGCCATGAGGGTAAGGCTGGCTGACTCAAGAGTGATCGGCTGCACCCTCTTATGCACGAGTTTATCCTGTGCTGCCTAGGTTTTATTTTTCACTGACAAAGGAAAACCCCATCCTAACGTTGTAGATAAACCACAACCTATTTTGCATAATACAATAAATATGAGTTTGAATTGTGGATGTCCAGTCATACCAAAACTAATGCCTTAAGGCCTCGATGCTGCAACCAAGAGGTTCCAACAAAAACTCTCACCTTAAGGGTCAGATCACATCATTGGCGTAGGTGTGATTATCGAGTCTCCTCCCAAAGGTATCTCCAGACGTGAGGTTCAATGTCAATGGTTTAACCAGAAACTCTAGGTCTTAGAAAAGATTTATGGAAGGAAGGAATGATTGGTACGTTTTTCTATTGATATGGAAGCTATTAATAGACACAGACTGTACCTCGAATCATTCCTAGAGCCCTTGGGTTGCACTCCTTGATAGCATGAAACTACTTTCTTCCCCGATCCTACAGCTCCCTGATCCTAACAGGGACTACAATGGGGGGTGGTTGTATCATGTTGAAAAGTACACCACCTAATGCTGATCCCCTAGCTTTGCTTCCACATCTGTAGCCCTATAGATGCATCTGTCCTTAACACTTCTTCTTCCTGGTTTTTTTACATGCCCAAGTCTCTATGATTGGCGCTAGTTTCCTGTTTTCCCACTACTAAAATTCACTGGCTGTATCCGCTCAGCTAAAGAACATTCAACCACAAAGGTACTCTCTATAAGCCCAACATAAGTAGGAATGCAAAGAGGAATAGTGCTGGCTCGAACGTCCTTAAACACACTGAAATCGAATGTACAAGCTCCGAAACACTAATCGTATCGTATTCATCGAGTACCAGTAATGATCGGTATGCCTCGATGAATACTCTGTTATTGACATGTCATCCTACGAGCTGTAGAAGATCTAGAAAACTCTCAACCACCTCCTCAAGCCAGTCCTCAGCCGCCTGTGATTCAGGCTCACCTCAGAACATGAGGGTTATCTAATGTTGAATCACACATATGGAACTAAGCCTATATGTGTCCTCTACTGGTACCGCCAGTTGTAACTGCTGACCAATAGGCAGTGATATAGCTGACACACTACCTGAAGGTACCATCTCAGGAAATGGTCCAAGTACCAAAGGCTCATCACCAAGCAGACTATCCGCATGGTCAGTCATTGGAAAAGACTAGTAGCTAAGATCACCATCTTCTCTAATGGTGTCCCAACTAGGCGGAAAACCCTAGAAACCACCTCCAGCCAGCCCTCAGCTGCGTGGGAATCTATCTCATCTCGAAACCTTGGAGGCCTCTGTTGCTGGAACTCATGAAATGTGCTCAGTTAGCGTGCACCTTCCACCAGTGCAGCTCGTGATATTTTCTACCCAACGGGTGGTAGTGCTACTGGTATACCACTCAAAGGTGCCACATAGTAAGAGGGCCCTGCAATGGAGCCTCGTCGCTCGGTGGGTCGTCATCGTGTACTCTCTCGAGAATCCTAGCTATCTATCAATGCAGTGGAATCCTGATAAGGAATAGGTGAACAACTGTCATTTAGTTATACCTGGTGATCTGACTCAAGAAAACTCAAGAAAACTTTTCAAAACACACATGCAATCTCTGTTTTCGTGCACTGAGTCAGAAATCATAAGTTAGGGTCCTGGTGTATGGATACGTCGGCCACCGCACCAACACTGGATTCCCTAAACTTATAACCGCACTCACTACACTTAACAATATTGCCATTAAAAAGATCAGAGTCCTATGTTTTACAGTAGAACCTCCCTCGGATTCCAATTTGTCACAACCTATCGCCCGGGGCCCATGCCGTGATTACTCCGAGCCCACCTTCCATAGACCAGGGGCTGAAAACTAGCACCGAATGACTCATTCCCTAAAAATGAGAAGGAATAGCCTTTATATCCAGTAAACACACCCAACCATGCACACTACAAGATACGAACACCAGTAAACTGTATAGAAAAAAGAGTGTTGAAAGTAAGAGGGGCCATAATACTAGCCCAACAGTAAAGGTACAAGTACAACTGAAAATACAATACAACTGAATAAATAGAAAGACAACTACTGGGTCGTCCTCTGGGGTTCCTATCTGAAGGGTAGGTACAGATCGCCTCCTCAGCACTCCACGCCCACCCATCTCCTCTACGTAGCGACACACCATATGGTCCACCTTTGGGCACTGTTTAGTCCTGGTACCCTCAGCCTCGATCAGTGTTGTCCATTATTTTCACCAAACACAAAAATGTGCTGGCGAAGCCCGTGCAGGGGTGAGTATAAAGATACTTAGTAGGGACCCCAAGAACCTCAAGGTCTCACAAAATCAACAAAGGATAAACCACAAAGCATGTAAACCAGTGACAACCCTACTTAGGTATATGCCAATACATATACCTAAATTATCTAATATTACCAATCTCATTCATGAGGAAACACAAGGCCCAACTTCTTAGCCAAAGTAAAACTATTCCATGAAGGAAAGATTACCACAAAGGTAAGTACCACATAGGTACACCACATAGAAGAATACCAAAAAGGTATCACCATGAAGTTATGTACTACACAGGTACGCCACATAGAAGAATAGCACAATGGTATCACCATGAAGGTAAGTACCACACAGGTACGCCACACAGAAGAATACCAAAAAGTTAAAGACTCAGATCACACCAGGTATAACTAAGGTACAATAGTAAATATGATTAGATGTAACTACTGAATCATCTTACTCTGTTAAGAGGCAGACCCATGTAGGATCCTAAATCATCATCAGACCCATAGAGGATCGTAGTACATCGTCAGAACCACATAGGATCCTAGTACCTCGTCAGATCCACACATGATACTAGTATATCGTCAGACCCACATAGGATCCTAGTACCTCTTCAAACCCACACAGGATCCTAGTACATTGTCAGAACCACACATGATCCTAGTACCTTGTCAGACCCACACAGGATCCTAGTACATCGTCAGACCCACACAGGATCCTAATACCTCGTCAGACCCACCCAGGATCCTAGTACATATTGAAACCCACAAACGATCCCAGTACAGTAGACCCATATATGATCCTAGAGTAGTCCCACATGCATTCCTAGAGCATATTTATGTGGTATCCTCGAGCACATACCCACAAAGGATACATTTATAATTTTACAGACAACTACAGGGTTCCCGCACTAAGCTCGATTGATTTTGGGAGGATCCAATCCTCAATCCATAGGTTGATACTCCAACTACCACAAAGTCCCACGAATAAGTATACCAAAGGACCGCCACTTAAAAGGAGTCTCAATGCAACAGACGGTGTGTCAATCAGATTCCCGGACTGTGAGTAATAAGTGTTTTAGTGTCGAGGGCCCGGTTGGATTCGAGTACGATCCAACTTGGCCAAACTCCAAATTTCACATAAAGTCATGTGGAGTATCTCCAAAGGAATGCCTTGTCTCAAGGATTTCAGTTCCACAGACGGTTCTTTATTTTGACACCGTATGAGGGAGATAAGTTGAATATCAGATCAATTATTATTATTATTATTATTATTATTGGGTGTTTCTTGGACCCGAGCCATGGACCAAAATTTAATATTCAACATTAGACTTAAATCTACCGTCTTAACATCAGGATCACGTCGCCAATTACAGTAGGTCAATCGAACGTCACCCACAAGAGTTATAAAGGGTCAAAGATTTAATAATAATAATAATATATTATTATTTGATAGTTTCAGGTACCCGAACCAAAAACCTGAAAAGGACATCCAATATTGGGCTCATAATTTCCGTCTCAAAGTTAGGGTTGTACTACTGCTGACAGTTCATAAAACTGAGGTCCCACGGATAAGTTACAGTCAAAAAAGTGGTTTATTAACAAATGTAATAATAACAATATTTTATTATTTTTTTAATTACTTATTTCTATAAATCCAAATTCAATCACCCATGGGGCATTAATTTTGTGAATGTGACTTCCACATGGAACCTCCTCCACTCTTATATGATTTTTGATTTTTTTTATTATTTCATCTTCTTAATTTTCTATCTCCAATAAACACTTTATTATTCCACGGTTTTCTCACACTCCAATTAACTCCTTTCCAAAATGGTTGGGTACCTCCACATGTCCGAAATTTACACCACCACCTCTGGCTAGCCGTACCTCCAAGACACTGCCTTCCAGCTGTCCTTTGCCACCGTAGGTCGCACCCTCTACCTCACCCGGAGCCGCGGCCTGAACACAAGCCAGAAATCACACCCCCCATGCCGCCCCTTCCATGGGCCGCCATATCTTCATTCAAATCCCAAAAAATATGATGAATGAATATTCACGATCCTCAGGTCGAGGGAACTGTGTCCACATGTTTTTCTCCACACAATATTTCATTTATAGCATGCTTAACTGTTTGGCATTGATGAACACACGAAGAACATGGAAAGAACAAAAGAAGAAGGGGCAAGGTATATGTGCATGAAGATGACCATGCTAGTTTTTCCATCGTCATTGTGAATCCAGAATATGAAGAATTAACAAATAAATTCAATCATATTTCAAATTAGAACCCATACCTCGATTGCTCGTTTGTGTCTATGTGAGGAAGGAGATGATATGGATGACATCGGCATTCATCGCTCCTACACCACGCACCCGAAGTTGGTTCCATGTTCCTCGATTCAGAGAATGATTCTTCATTGGAGAGGTTCTTCATTTGGAGGATGTTCATCCTAGTTCTCCAAGGCACTCCCAAATATCCTTTGCCAGCGATCTCCACCAAAAGGATGAGGAGACATTTTTAATTGAGTTTAGTCTATTATCTCAATTAATTGTTGGAACATTAATTAAACTAAAGTTGGAACATTTAATTTGGGGGAGAAACCATGAGTTAACTCACATTAAAGAGGGAGTTCAATGGGTTTGGGTGGTCCCCACCACTGCACATACAAATTCGGAGGTTTTAAAAATAAAATAAAAGTTTTTCTTTATTTTGTTTTTATTATTTTAACTCTCCCACAAAATTCACGAAGACTAACTTTCACCCTCAACCTACTGTAGTCAAGGTGAAGGTATTCTTAAGAGAATATCGGTGCTGGGAGTTCAAAAGTGCCTTCAGATTTCAATTCGAAGCACCGATTCAAATGTTATAAATTGCCGCTTGCGCATTTACTGAACGTACCTGAAAAAAATTTCAGATAATTATTTACAGTTACCCTCGACCTGCGCCTATCAAGGTTAGGATCTGCCTAAGTAAAACATGCCCCAGAAAACCCAATAGTACTCTCTTATTTCCAATCAGACTTACCTTTTAAAAGTCATGAATATTACAATAAATTAATTGTCGCTTAATTATTTTATTTTCGGCCTAAAAATAACTTTCACCGGTGGCCTGGGCCGACCAATGTTAGTATCTTCCTAAAGAGGGAATACCCTCACATGTTCAGTGGTGGTCTTACATTTTCAATCTGAGTTACCATTTGTGAGTTATATGCATTTGAAAAATAAAATAATTTATTTAATTATTTTATTTACGATTATTCCATTTGAGGTTTTCTCACAGGAGACCCGCGCCGATCAAACTTAAGTCACTCCTAGGGTAAACCTGCCATTCTGAATGCAACAATTCCCTCATATTTCTAATATGGGAAGCCGTTTAAGAGTTATTCTACTTTTTCAGGAAAACTTCTTACGCACGATAATTTAAGCATAACAAAAACTTCGACGGATCATTCTGGGCACTCTGGGCCTCAGAATCACGCACCGTCAGATTTCACGGTCTTGAAATAATTCCATATAATTAAAAAAAATTATATGGAATATCCGGTATAGTACATATGTGAAAAAAATTGACTCAGAAAAGGACCGACAACGTTGATTGGAAGCATTAGGGAGGAGGGTGTGGAGAGAGAGGTCAAGGGTTGGGAGGAGGGTTGTAGATCGGGGGATGAGGAAGAGCCTAACGCATATAAAAAAAATATTTATATGGGTTTTTAATTGAATTATGTCTATAAATTGGTTATATCCATGAACTTATGAAACTATTGTTATTGGTCTGTGGCTATAGCGTAAATATCTTGTTGTGTTTGGTTTGACCATTGTGTTTGGTGACTCTAATTGGAGGTGAATTAGTGGTCACAAACTTATTTTAATAGTTCCACATGAATATTAGAGTTGAAAGTTTCATTTTTAATCACCTTATATAAGTGATGTGTCATTGTAATTTTATTTTAGGTATGGAATGTTTATCTACAATTGATGCCCATATAGGCTATTTTAGGTGGAGGATACAGTGTGTCTGCAGCGATGGGACTAGGTTTTTCATTTTGGTTAAAAAAGAAACCCTAAAAGAATATGTTATAACCTTTAATTTTAGGGTAAAACTTTTTACTCATTAGTTTTCTAACATAAACTTTTGTGTAGTTGATTCTATAAGTTTTCAGTTCTCTACAGTGGTGGCAGAATATGAGGACATCTTTCCTAAGGACGTTCTAGGATTACCTCCCCTATGAGAGATATAATTGTTCATTGACATACAACATAATATGACCTTTATATCTACACCATCATTTCATATGTATTATACATAGCTTCAATTAATAAGGGTGTAGTTGGATGACTTTCATAGGAAGGGCTTTGTGAGACTTAGGTTTCACCCTGGGAAACCCCAGTGTTATTCTCCAAGAAGGTGGATGAGAGCTTGAGGTTATGTATAGAATACCATCACCTAAACTAGGTGACCATAAGAAAAAAATTTCCACTACTGATGATTAATTAACACATTTTATTGTTGAAAGTATCATGAGAGTTCTTGAATATTGACCTCAGATTAGATTATCACCAACTACGAGTACAAAACAAGGATATACTAAAGATGACATTCAGATGTTTCTATGGTCACTATGAGTACTTATTGTTCCCTTTTACATGAATAAAATGCTATTAGTGTTTATGGTAATCATGAATTATATCATTGGGCCTTTCTTAGTCAAGCTAGTGGTAGTCTTTATTGGTGACATCCTAGTGTACTCGGAATCAGAGGAGGACCATGTGAGAAACCTGATGAAAGTTTTTGACATACTCTAAGAGCATTAAATTTATAGGAATATCATGATGTGAAAGTTCTAGATTTAGGAGTTCCACCTTTTGGGATATGTTATCTCAGCATACAATGTGACACTGGAACCCGAAGAGGTCAAGAAAGTGTTAGATTGGGAGTCACCTAAGAGTGTAATGGAGGTGTGGATATTTCTTTGGTATACAGGATAATATTAGAGATTCATACCTAATTTCTCTATGGTAGCATCTACCATTATATCATTTACCCTAAATGGGAATCTGTTCTTGTGGAAATATAGGTTCTAGAAGGACTTTTAGGAGCCAATGGAGAGAATGAAAAGTGATCCCATCTTGTGATTTATAGAGGTGGGTTTCATGTGCGTAGTGTTTTGTGACTCATTGGGGAATGATCTTGGTTGTGTTAGGATATAGAGATAGGAATCTATTTCCTATGGTTCACATTAGTAGATACCACATGATAATAACTTCATGACCAATAATATTAATTTATCCATGATAGTATTCACACTGAAGATTTCGAGACTCTACCTGGTGGGTGAGAAGTTTATCATTTATTTTGAGAAAAAAAAGTCTCAAGTATAACTTCTCTCAAAAGGATCATAACATGAGAAAGAGGTGATTTCTATAGTTATTTTAGGATTATGAATTTATGATTTTATATACTCGTGGTAACGAGAACATGGTTTTAGATGCTCTCATCAAGATATCTTTTTCACAGTTGTTAATTGAGGCATTAGATAATTGGCCTCATTTTAATTATCCTTTATTGGTGGGGATGGATAATCATACCTCTAGTATATGGTTGTTACCTTTTCACATTTACAATGATTCAAGGATTCATGGATTGGGGATACAAACTATGAGACACATTGTACCGATATATCCATTGGAAATGCTCCTAATGGATTTTTTGAAGGTGGGGATCATGTCATTCTATTCATAGGATAAACAATAGTACACAAAATTCAAAGATATGTGGGTCTGAAGGGGTTTCATACAACACTCTTAATGGTACAACCAAGTTTATTGAAGATGTACTATGATATTAGTTGGTTGCTCTAGTTTCCTGGGATGAAGAAGGGAGTTGCAAATTTTATCTCTCAATGCCTCACATGTTAGTCATTGAAGGTTGTGAACCAAGTTACAGCTTTTTTAGCTAAAATATTTAAGTACTAGAGTGAAAGTGGGATGGGGTATCCATAAACATCAAGTTGGGGTTATCATATATGTCAATAGGACATGATACCAAATAGGTTATTATAGATTGAATCACCAAGTCTTCCCACTTCTTATCTATCCAAGATAATAGTTAAATCGAGATTTGGGATGCCTCTGCATGTAGGATATATTAAAAATCCATGGAGTTCCATCAATAATCATTTTTGACCATGATTTTATCAGTTATAAAAGGGATTATAGGAGTCTTTAGGGACTTAGTTGAATTTGAGAACTGTGTTTGTCCCCCAGACTAATAGTCATTTGAAGTTGACCATTCAGGTCATGTAGGACATGTTGCAAGCTTTCATGTTAGAATTTGGCCATAGTTAGAGGATTACCTCCCATTAGTGGAGTTTTCATACAACAATGACTACCATTCCACCACTTGTATGACACCATTTGAGGCCTTGTACAAGTGTCCATGTAGGACACCACATTATTGGATTAACTGAGGAGAATCAACACATATGCACCTAGAGTTAGGGTAAGACACTAGAGAGAAGGTGAAGACCATCCATTATTAGATGATGACAACACAGAGTCATCATAAGTCCTATGAGGACTGATGAATGAGGCCTTTGCAGTTCTAGGATGGAGGACATGTGTTATTGAGGGTCTCACCTCAACATGGATTATAGAGATTTGGCTGGGTTGGTAAGCTATCTCCATGATTTATCTTCATGTTTCCATAAATTGCATAGTGTTGGCGAGGTGGCATATTTATTATCTCTACAACCATTGTTAGACTGGGTATATGATGTGTTCCATATGTCACACATGAGGAGGTATGTAAATGATGCATCACATGTTATTGAATGGTTTAATACAGACATCTAAGATAGAGGTACCTTTGATGCGTACCAAATAGGGATCAATGATTAGAAGGAGAGGATACTTTTTAGTCAATCGATTCTCTTATTTCATTTTAAGTGGAATCATTAGAGTATTTAGGATATTGTATGGGAGAGGGAGACCGAAATGCATGCTCAATACCCAAATCTCTTTGTGTAGCCTTTTGTTTTGGATTTACTAGATGTAAATTCTCAAGGTGGGGAGAGTGTAATGATTTATATTTTTTCATATACTATTTTTGAATATTGTATGGATTATTTTCGGCACTAAGTGTATAGATGGTGTGAGATTTGGATTCCTAGTGCACCCATAAATAATTTTTAAAATGAATTACATATATTTAATGCATGTGCATGTAATTTTATTTAAAAAGAGGAATTACATATAAAAAGAGTATTGGATAAAAAAATATGAGGATTTCTATGAGTTTATAGCATGGGTATTACCCTAGGAATTACTTAAACTTGGGGAATGAAAAAAAAATTGATTGATTTCCTTCATATGATAATTAATAAAATAAATAAATTAAATCATTCATTTTATTTAACATGAGATTGTGACCAAATATACTTATATAAATATTATTATATAGAAAAATTTCAGTGTTATCCATATAACCCTTCAAATTTATAGGAGATGTTGGGGAGAGTGGGGGGATGTCTTAATAGACAATGCTATATTAGATCGTGGATCATCGATCAGAGTGCAATGATATTAGAGGTTCTCACCAATGATAACAATACAGATTAGTTATTCATTAGTAAATGATCCATATCGACGTAGGATATTGTTTTATATGATTTTATTCCCATTTATTTATTCATCTAATTAACATGAATTGATCATCCAATATATTGATTCACGGATCGATTGTATTGCAGGCATGTGATTATATGAACAGATTATTAGGGATTTTTTCATTTCATTTGGTTCTTTGTTCATCGTTCAAAATAAAAAAAATAATGTCAAACCAAACATGAATGAGGTCCATTATTATTTTTCTTGTTTCTTGGATTTATTACACAATTATTCATGAATTAATAAATTGATTTCACATTGATAGGTGGTTTGATGAAATATCAGACAATCAATCATTATTCCCCAATTTTCCGCCACAATATATTGACAACATAGATCCTGGTAGCGTATTGATGATAGATCATGATATGAAAATGAAAATATTTGATCGTGATTAGATCACAAGCATTCATGCTTGGGTTTTGGATATACAATAGTGGTATAACATCGTGTAGTAATTTCCAGCAAATTGGATGCTAGAATCTAGTCATCGACAACAGAAAGGTTAGACAAACCATAGATCTGAGTTTCCTATTTATAATTAAATGTAAAAGAAAATTAATTCTACAATTTGTGTGAGGAACCTTAATAATTATATAAATCTTGATATACACGACATGTATTTTCAAAACACATTCTATATGGGAACCCCTAGTTCAGAGCTAGAGTTTCTATGCAACAACTTGATTTTGTTTGATTTTTTTTCAAATTAATTTAATCATTTTGATATTTCTCATATCACACAATAATGAATATAGTTTATTTATATATTAGGCTTTCATGAACTACATGAAAGACTTATATTAGATTTTGGAACACACAACACTATGTTTGGCTTGTGTTACACACAATTATGAGTTCTTTTAATATCTTGCATAACACGCAATTTATAGTTTTTACTATTCTAAAAAACACTATTAAAAATATTATTAAAATATTAATACATTTACCACCTAGCCATTAGAATGTAAGTACCAAATATTTTTATCTAAATATATAAAATGTTACTTATATATTTATATAAAATGAATCCTTTTTTATCAATTAATATAAGTATATGTAATAACAACTTTTAAAATAAAGAAATTAATTTTCTTTAAAAACTCTTTTTTTATGTAGAAACAAAATATTATCTTAATAAATTAAAAAAAAGAATTTTTATTAATTTTTTAATAAAAATTATATATAATATGTTCAAAAAATATTATTGATACTTATCCAATATATTTTATTGGTATAAGATAAGAATAAATCCAATATAGTGAATAAAAAGATATAATATTTTAAAAAGTAATTTTCCCACCTTTTAATGGAGAACCCAATTTAAATACGATTTTTGAAAATTTTATTGATTTTATATATAAAAAAATTATATTTTAAATATAAACATAAGAATTATTTTATGGTTATTTTTTGTTATTTTTTTGGGAAGATTCATTTTTTGACAAGTAGTGAAAATACTGGATTTTAATTCAAAACTGCATTTTCCTCTAATTTATTAATAAAATAAAATTATATTTTCTATTTGTTTAAAAGATTTTTTAGATAAATGTTAATTAATTTAATCCAATTTAGAAAATTTTAATCAATTTCACTTTTAAATTAGATATAAAAACTTATCAAACTTTTGAACATTTCTATGTTAAAAACATTCTTTGTTTTCCCGTATGAGAGATTAAATTTGAATTAATTTCTACCAATTATGTTATTGGAATTTGGATAAATGGAATAAATATTTGTAATCATAATAATATATAATCTCAAATAATGGTATCTTAGTTTTTGGCAATATTATTAATGGAAGTAATTAAAATTAGTTAGAACAATTAAGAGAAAAATTAGCTTAACAGGGAACTAAACCTTACACTTAAGTGAAAAAGGAACTAGAAACTTGCCCAAAATAAATTGGATGTCCATATATAAAACTTAAAATCCCTTTTATTGAGATAATTTCATTATTATATCCCATTTACATAGGAAAAACATCAGTGTAACTGCCTTTTAAAAATTTTACAATAATTTCACTCCTCCACTATAAAAAAGCAACTCACCCCTACCACTTATTCACACCTATAAATAAAGATTTTCTCACCCAAAAAATGTTTCAATAAGCTCCAAGAATACCTTTATTTCTCCTTGAAGCCTCACTTTGGGAATATATTATTCCAAAGAATCCATTTTTTGTGAAGAAAAAGGAGTTACCCAAAGAAGAGGTAACATCCTTCTTTAAGATTCTTTATTTTATTTTCTTTCTTCACCACCTAAATTATTATTATTAATACATGATTATATAATAAAACATTTATCCAACATATAATTATACGTTTTTATTATTTATTTTATACTTTCACAAAAACACACTTCTATCTAATGAGAAACTAACTTATCGTTCTTGTGTACAACGAACTACCGCCTTACAAAATGATGTTGTTAGTTTTTCGTTTACCACGTATCATGGTCGGGAATTATGATGGAAAATTTATTTTTATACTTTATATATGGTATTTATGATGTATATATGCTTTTTGAATTATTATATGACACATAACACCATATTTCCTTTTTTTGTAAGTATGATAATTTCATTTAGGGAAGTGTGGACAACAACCCCCTCAAAGCGATGTGATTCATCCAAAACTTACATGGACTGTGTTAAGGATAAATTTATTAAAATTGTAATATATATATTAAAGAATAATTAAAATATATTTATAATATATATATATACTTATTTTTCATTTAATTTCATTCTTTCAATATGAACATTAAATAGAAACAATGTTCATGCGTACATACGGCGTACCGTCTCCATGAATGGTGTATTCCATTTCATACATCTATACTATATATATTATTATAAATAATTATATAATGAATATATATTATATTTATACAATTTTAAAATCATATAAATAATTAAATTATTAATAAAATAATATCATCAAGAATAACAACTCAAAACATGTAACAAAAAATAAAGCAGATATTACACAAAATGTAACATTAAAATGAAGTTGTTAATAAATGGGTAATATAAAGTCATAAAAAATAATATATGGTATTATAAATAATAATTTGATTCTTTAAAATACGTTTAATAATCTTATATTTATTATACAGTTGTTTTGAATGTGCACATAGAAATTCAAAACTTAAGGTAAGGTAATTTCATTACATATTTCATTTTCATGAGATACATGAATTATTTAGAACTCATTTAGTTTTTTTGGTTTGTATAATTACCATGGATTTATTATATGATTATTATAATTACATTTATGTGTATTTAAATATCCATTTTATGATATCCCATTCATGGGGATAATGTTTTAAATGATACCAAATTGGTAAAATAATTTTGTCTCAATTTGTCTTCTTTGAGACATGTGCCATGTTATGCAGATTTATTTTTCTATGGGGTGTATATACTTCCTTTTGAAATTTTTTATCATGATTCTATATATTTTCATGATATTTAAATCTTCATGTAATTTTATTCTCTCCATTGTATACTTAATTAATGTTATTAATGTGGTAATGGTTTATAGATTCATTTTCATCATTTATCGAAATTATTCTTTATTATGCTTCCATTGATGAAATATTATCACTAAAATATGATAATTATCATGAATTTTATTACGCAATAGATTTTAATTTTATATCCATGTAAAGGTACCATTTTCCACTATTTGGTACTTATGATAATTATGATTTTTTTTTGAAAATATGAAATTATTTATCCTTTCAATCGGAAATATGTATTATTTTAAAACAATGTTTTATAAAAAGTTGTCTAAAAATGTTTTACTATTATACTATGATGTATAATGAAATTTTTATCCATGTATTTTACAAAATGGTTTCAAAATGAATCTTATGGTACTGTATGGGGTACTGTATAAGTACTGTAGAGTACTTTAGTAGGTGGGTATTGTGGCAGTGCTATTCAAATAATGGGCCTTGGGCCAGAAATTTGGGCCTTCGGGCCATGTAATGGGCTAAATTCCTATTGGGCCTTCGGGCTATGTAATGGATCTCTCTCTACCAAGTTTAAAGAGGTGTATTATTTTCTCTAATAATAAATAAGGCTTCATCCCCAACCTGTTAAAAAATGAATATTCAGCATGTACGGATATACCTCTATCATGACCGCCATTTCTTTGATGATTTCTTTGAAATTTTACAATGTTATTTTTTAAAAGAATTTTTTTCCTAATATTATGGAAATTTTTTTATTTTAAAACTGGTTTCCATGGAAAATCGTCATTATAAAAAAAATATCTATTTAAAAAGAGTCATAAATAATTTTCAAAGTATCCTTTATATGTTTCAAAAAGGTTGTTTTCAAAGAAAAGTATTTAAATTATTTCAATGATTATTTCATAATTTCTCAAAATATATATTTTTTTAAAAAGGATTTAAAAATATTTTCAAGATTATTTATAATATTTCAAGGTTATTTACAAAGGAAATGGTCTTAAAAATGTTTTATGTTTTAAAAAGTGTTTTTTCAAAGCGTAAAGGATATTTTCCTCAAGAAATGTTTTAATTTTTTTTATCGAGATTCATTTATGTGTTTTAAAACTATTTTAAAGGAAATTTAGTTTGAATTTTTTTTATTTTTTAAGAAGTGATTTTCAAAGAAAATTTATGTTCCAAAAGATCTTATAAAACCCTTATCTATCTAATATGGTGTCCTTGGTTATAGGTTATGATTTAATACGGATATAATCCAAGGATACAATTCATATTATTTATTTTAATGGTCTATGTTTTTATGGCTTGATATTTATGAAACCCATTTCTCCTCAATAAGTAATTCCATGATAAATTCATATGAATCAATTTTCAATTCATGAGTCATTATATGGTGAAATGATAATGAAATCTATATATTTTCATAGTTTATGATGCACATTTCATTTCTGGGGTCATGATATGATGTTTATAAAACCTATATATTTCTGAGAACATGATGAGATGTATGTTTTATAATATATTGGCACATGTGTGTATGATTTTATAATGTGATGACTTGGTTATTTATCTCCCTCCAATGCATTAGTTAATTATTTTTGTATCATTTAATAATTAATGGAATCATGTTGACAGGCTTGATCCACTATGGGAAGATAGGGAAACCCGATCCACTATTGGAAGATGGGGAAACCCGACCTAGTATGGGAAGATGGGGAAACCTGATCCACTATGGGATGATAGAGATACCAAAACCCCGAAACGAAGATTGGGAAACCTGATACCTTAAAAGGAAGGGACTACAATAGTGTATGGCAGTGTGTCCCACCCATTAGCCGTAGTCCCCATGAATTTCCATAATATGTTTTTAAAAACAGGCCTTGAATTATTGGGAAAGATAAAACATGTTTATCTATTTTCTAAAAATTCTATGTATTATGACTATGATATGCTCATATGGTTTATGTTATTGATCTTATTATTCATGTCTTATGAACAACAACTCTTTATGCCATGTGTCATGTTTATGATCATTGATATGTAGGGTATTATCTTAGAATGTTATGATCATGTTCTCATACCCTTATATTCCTGTTATGCCTATGTATTTCCTTTATTTACCCTTACTGAGCATTTTATATCACCCCATTATTTTGTTTCATTTCCTCAGGTTATGGAGAATGTTTTTTAAGTATAATTTATAAGGGTAAGATCTTTGTGGGAACATTGAATATCTTTAACTAAGTTAGATTATTTTTGTTCCATGCTTCCAAAGGCAGTAAACAGATACAGTCCTTGGGAATCTATTTTTGAAATTTATTAAGTATTATTCAAGAATAATGTAATGTCTATTTACATTAATCTTGGGTTATTATAGTTGGTATAAAAGTGAAATTTTATTCTACCTTTAGAAACTATGGTGAGAAAACATTAGTAAGATCCCTTGGGATATTTCTACGGATATGTATTGGGGAATCTCTAATGATATATCTAAGGATTATTTAAAGTTTAGAAAATGTATTTGAATTTGGTAAATGATTTATTGAGTGGTTTCATAGTATTAAATCCTTATCTGGATCCTTCAAGTGTATGTGGCTCTAGAAAAGATGTGCGTTGGGTTAAAAACTCCAACAAGGTGTGTTGGGCCTGAATCGAGCATAACATGGTACATGAAAAGGGAATTTTATACACACCTAGTTTGAAACTCATGGGGGGTATGCTTTGGATATTTAGAACCTCTTTATGAACCATCATGAAGGATTCTAATGGAAGATGGCTATTAGTAACCTAGGATAAACCTAAGGTGTCATATATTAAAAAAGGTGTCATAATTTAGACATCCTATAAGTGATTTTTTATGATTATCTCGTTCCTCAATATTATATTTTTTTACTCAATTCATTATTTTCTTAGGTAATTGTGGGAACCAGGAGGAACTAGTTTACTATTAAATGTGATGTAAAATTTTTTGATGACAAGTCTGGGGGGATGGTCACTAGAGTGAAGGATGTTGTGATCATTCCTATTCATAGGACATGATTAACAACATGTTCCCTAACCAACTATCAGACTCATCAAGTAAGAGAAGGAAGGATTTTATTGAGATTTTGGGTAATAGATACCATGAGTGAAATATAATTCAGTTTCCTTTATTTCAAGAATGTGGAAAGAATCACTTAGTTAAATGTCTTAGAAGAATAGGAAGCTGCTTTGACCGTGGAAAATAACACAAAGAAAGTAACTACAAATGAAAAATTAAGGATTATATTAATGAAATGGATGAGAATATTTAACTCCCTAAGACATCATCATAGGTTAAATTCTTTAAATTTATATTGAATGGTCATTATAAATATCAATGTCCCAAGTGGAAAGACCATGAATAGAATCAATACGGCGGTATGAGTAATGGTTATATGGCTGATAATGATGAGACTCTAGATGAAATGTAAAATTAAATAGGTATTAATTAATAAGATGATGCATCCTTATTATTAATTATTTATGAAGTGAAATAATTTAGGTTTTCATGTATTTGGATTTAATAATTATTTTATATGAATGGTGAAATATATAAGGATTTTTTAGTTATGTTTTTCCCTCAAGATTTACATGTTTATTTAGAATGTTTCCAATGGGCTATAAAATTAATTTAATGGAAAAGTGAAATTTATACTAAGGGTAGATCAACATAATAAGTTAATTATGTTAAGATAATGTTTTTTGGATAAAGATATGTTGGATATGAATAAGTAAATTGGATGGTACTGATTACCTTGGAACTAATTATGGGCCTATTTTAAAGTGTTTATTTTATCATTGATGAAGTTTACATCATTTTTTTATTTAATAAAAATATCAAATATACTTTGTAATAAGGAAACATGCATGTTTTCAATAAGTAGTTGTGGTAATTTAGGTTACTATCGTGTTTTAGGGGAATACAGAATAAAGGTATTCAAATTTTTTGTATGCAAAAACCAAGAGTATAACGACTCTATCTTTTCATAAATTAGAATTATATAACATTTGAGAAATACTAAAATCATTATACAAATAGACACCTAAATACCGTATGAGTCTATTGTCTTTGGAAACATAGAAACATAGACACTAATACATACGTGATATGAATTATCTTTCACTAGGTTCTTTTTTACTAGAACCCTTCATAGACACATCAAATAAAATATATATCTTCACAAACTATGGAAGGAAACATAAAGGGTGAGATCAAATTCTTAGTAAGTGTAAACAAGAAAGATATGTAAGCATAATCATGACCATAAGGGTTTGAGAACATGATCTTGAAAATAGAATATCATACAGTGCATATCAAATATCATATACATGAATCATGGAATAAATTATGGTAGTTCATAAGACATGAATCATAAGTAAATAAAGAACAATAGCCATAAAAGAATAACTTATGAATAAAAAAAGAAATTTTTGAAGACATAAAAGTATATAATATTATTTCCATAGTAGACAATGCATCACTACCATGACCATATTGGTAGTATGAGTTCAATCCCCATACCATCCTGGTAGTCATGGTTCACTCCCATGGCCATCTTAGTAGCATGAGTTCACTACTCATACCATATTTGTTTCCATAGTTCACTGCCCTGAACATCTTATTATTCAAGGATCATTCCCAAGACCATCTTAGTCTATTTCATAAGATATAAATCTTTACCCAATGCATTGGAGGGAGTTATAGTTCCAACCCATCTCATAATGATATCATACACACATCTTCCATAAGATCATAAATAATCACATCATAAACCAAAAAATGAACTGGGTATTATAAACATGTAATCATATCATAACATATGGAAAAATATATCATTCATAATCATTTTATCATAAATGTAACCTGTCAAAAGATGCAGGTTTCAAAATCATATAACCCATGAAAGAGAAACGAGGTTCATAAACATCATTCCATCAAAACATAATACATTAAAAGAATGAATATGAATGAAAAAATTGAATAATTTATCCAGAAATTAATGAGTAACACCAATGGATGTTATCTTATATGGGAAATAATATTTAAATATCTATTAAAAACATTTCTTGAGGAAAATATCATTTCTGCATTAATAATGTTATTTTAAACATAAAACATCTTTGAAAACATTTTTCTTTGAAAATTGTTCTAAAAAAATATAAAACAAGAATTTAAAACCATAAAAAGTTTTTAAAATTCTTTATTACTTGAAAATGGGAATCATATATCTTTTGGAAACATTTTTTATAACATTTTTGAAAACATAGTTCTGGAATACATTACATTTATGACCAAGGATAGAGATGGTCTAATTTTACTTAAAAAATTATCTTAAGTAACAAAGAGTGAAAAAATGGTAATAATACATGAGGGTATCTTTAATAACCATAGGATAATAAAATTCATGAGTGTTCTTGAAAGATAGATCATAAATTTCATCAAAGAATCATAATCATTAATAATCTCGAAAAGCAATGAGATTGTTTCAATAAACTCTTACCACTTGGTTACTGGGTATCAGACTATCTATGTAAGAAATAAAAATTAAATGAAGTTTAAAATATCATGAAAATAATTAAATTCATGATATAACAAGTAAAATGGAAGTATATACACATCAAAAAATAATTTAGGTGCATAAAAAAACATGAGTCTCAAAGAAGAAAAATTGACACAAAACTTTTTTACCGATTTGGTATCTTTTGAATCTTAAAACCCATGAATTAAAGATCATAAAATGGTTATTTTAAAAAACCTAAATTGAATAAAATCATGGGTAGAACATAAACCACACAAAAAAAAAAGAGTTGTGAATATAGCATGTATCTCACAGAAATAAAAAGTTAGATGAAATCCAATCACCTCATGTCTAGAATCTCGTCATAATCATTAAAACCACCTGTATAATAAATATAAATTTATTTTACATCATATAAAAACCATATTATTAAATCTAATATCATATATGGTTATATCAAGACCTTATATTACCTGATTTTTAACCATCATATGTTAAGGTTTCACTTCTGATAATATTGGATTTGTTCTTCGCATGTGTCTTAATTTTTTATTTCTTTTGTCCTTATAATTATATCATGATTCCAGAATGTAAACCATGATATAAATATAATTTATATTCAGTATATTTGTATTATAATAATCTATATAATATATAATTACTAAATGAAATACCCTGTTCATGGAGATGGTAAACCGTATGTACGCAAGAACATTTTTTCTTGTTTTTATTATCGTATTGAATAAAAGAAAATGACCTATATATATAATATCATTAAATTATCTTTATAATATTATATATATCATATAATTTCACAAAATACATCCTTAATAAATTTCATTTAATATTTGAATGAATCACAACGCTTTAAGGGTGAAATAGTCTAAACTTCCCCAAATGAAATTATCGTATTTACACAAAATGAGAAATAAATAGATATGTGTTTTTAAAATGAATATATAATCTTAAAGTGATAATAAATATAATATATATAATATATAAATAGATTTATATATTAATTTCCACCATGAGATGCTGTAATGGAAACAAGAACAATCATCATTTAGTGAAGTGGTAGTTCGTCGTACACGTAAACAGTATGTTTGTTACCTATTAGATGGGGGTGTGTGTAAGTTTAGGTTGAAAAAATAGAATAAAAAAATTCTAGTATATTTATGATACTGTAATTGTTATAAGTTAATGGAATAAATATAGTGTATGGGGTCAAGAATGAAAATAAAAGAAAGGAGCATAAGGGATGATGTTTCCTTTTAATCGGGTAACTCTTTTAGGTTTTTGCAAAAAGGATTCCTTGGATAGATTTACAACAAAGGGAAGGATTGTAAGAGGAATGGAGGGATTTTTGGAAGTTGTGTAACATCCCTTTACCTTGACTGGTTAAGGTTTTCCCATTATTTACGTTTACCCTTTGGTTAAATTTTTTTAGCGGTGTTTTTATGGGTTTACTATAGACTGAAGTACAGGTACACATCATGTACCTGAGGTACCCATCTTGTAAAGGTTTCTTGATGAAAGTTGTGAAGGGGGAGGTCATGCTATGAGATTTTACACGCCATTAATGGTGGGTACACATTTTTTAGGGTGAAAATGTGGGTTTTTAATATGAGATGATGGGTTTTTTTCGTAATAACTTATCCAGCATAGACTATATGTTATGACCCTTGGGTATACGTCGTGACCCAAACCATGCCCATATTTAATTCACATGTTTGGCAGGTTTTCTCAGTTTATTATTTACAAACCTATTCTCTATCAAACCATAAATCTTCCTAGGTGATTTTTGGAGGTTCCCCTCCTTCCTGATCAATCCAATCGGCTTTGGATCATCGTTTCTCTTGCGGTGTGATTCTCAGGTAAGCGCGCTCTCTCATTCTTCAAGTTTCTCTCTTTCTATCCTCTAGGGTTTTTGATAGATCTTCTTTGTATTGATATATACATTCCATGTGGTTTATGATCTTGCTTCTAGGTTGGTATTCAAGATCTCCTTCACCTTCGTTCTCAGTGATGGGTACTGTTGCGAGTGTTATTCTTTAGGAAAGAGGTAGGTGGTTCTATCCTGATATGGACAAATTGATTACCAGTGTACTACTTGATTTATTTCAACTACTTATTTAAATTCAATTACTTCAACTTGTTTTCAATTTCTTTTATAAAACCCAATTCCATTGAATTAGGATATTTGAAATAGTTTTGGAATAGGAATTTGAAAAAACCTAAAAATACATTAAATTGGGGTGGGTTTATTGAAATTAGTTAATTTAAATTGTTGAATTTAAATTATGGATTTTATAGAAATGTTTCTAATTATATTTTTCATTTTAATTGTGAAGGTGAATTTTAAAAAATATGGAATTGATTTTTAATTGATTTACAACTCATGAAAATGGATTAAAATGATTTGATAGAAACCCAGTGGTTTTGTATTTTGAAAGAGGCATGTTTTTGAATAAAACCCATTTTGGTTTTTAATGGAATGAAATTGGAATTTTTGAAATGGAATAATGAGATTATTTGTATTTTATTCAGACTTAATATAAATATTCCATCATGTAAGATCACATTCAATCCTTTAGTAGTTGGTGTGTTATTTGGATACACTCTACACTATGACAACATTCTAAAACAAACTTACAGCGGGTCACATACTTGATGGGAGGGTGACGAGTTGCCTCTGTCTAGTGATAGGGGGACGTAAGTAAACTCATTTTTATGTGTCCACTTATAGAGTGATAAATCCTATAGATGGTTAATACTATCATACCTTTTAGAAGATGACCATGTTTCTCTCTTATTTATTTATATTTGAGATATAAATGTACGGAAATTTTGTTTGAACTTATTTACATACATAATGAATTTATATAAACTATTTTATATAAATGTTTTACTTAATATATTTTTTAGAAATATTCCATCATTTTTAAAGAAAAGAATGTGCTTTAAAGGTATCTTTCCACAATTTTGAAAATGTAAATCACTTTTTGTTTAAATATGCTTTTGATTTTCCATAACTATTACCTTCAAAACTGAAATATTTTATTTGGATAATCTATATTTTTTCATCTGTTATGGAATCTTTGGTGGTATCCTTCTGGGCTTAGGGTCACACCCTACATTATCCTTCAGGTGTTTGTAAACTTTCTTCTTCTAGGTTCGAGAAAAGGGAATGGGTATCTTGGAGGTGGATCCAACTGATGACCTGTGGTCTTGGTGAGTTATGTCCTTAGGAACATTGGGCTTGTTTCTTCCCATTTTAGTACTTGGGTTTCAATAAATTGGTCTTTTTCCTCTTTTTATTCTAGTACTTTACTCTCGATGTAATTTTTATATTACATGCATACTATTCTTGGTTTCTTCTACTTCTGCATTCTTTTGGTAAAAATCATTCTCACTTGTATGTTGTATGATGCCAGGTGCTAGTTGCCGACCCTTGTGGATCAGGAATGCCCTTTGGGATATGTTTGGACTAGTTCAGTTATTGGGTTACCAGCATACCTGGGCTGGTTCGTGATAAATTGGTATCAGAGGATGTTGTTGAATATCTTACCTTGATGACAATATGCATTTTTTAAGTCTTTTCAGGACTTAAGAGGTTGTCGCAATTGAGTGTCTGGCTAACTTTCACCGAAATGAACCTGAAGTCTCCAGGGGTGGTTAGGGGGAGATGTATTTTGAATTAGTTCTATTATAATTTCTATTTTTATTTGGATAGAGAGAAATCCAAATATTGTTTGTTCTTTATATTGGTATTAATTTATCTCATTGCTTTGTTTGAGCATGACCTAATGTCTTCAATATTGTATGCTAATGTTGTGCAACATCATTTCTATGAGAAGACATGTGAATCAAATCCAAGAAGAGGATACTACTGAACCTTAGTGAGAGAATCCTATTTTGGAGCTAAATCTAGTTGAGGTGGTTGTGGGTACTGTCCAAGCTCTGGTACAGGAACCACCTCTAGTCCTAGTTCAAGCTCCAGTTGTGGATCCCCAGTGGTATGTTCTTCAAAATCATTCTCATGAGTTCCTTCACCAATAACTACCTATTTTCAAAGTCTCCACTGATAATCAACATTCTATGGAATTGTTGGGTGGGATAGAATGTCTATTTGAGTTCTTATAGACACTAGAGGAGATCAAGGTGAATTGTGATGCCTTTGTGGTAGAGGGACTGAGTAGAATATGGTGGGACGCATTGGTGACATATAAGAAACATTAAGGATTAATGTGGAATAACTTCAAAGTTCTTTTCACTGGATATTTCCATCCAAAGTCAACAATTGTATCCAAGTCTATAGAGTTTTTCAAGCTTGAGAAGACCAGAATATGGATCGAGTATTCAAACCGCTTTGCGGATTAGGTGTACCTTTCTCCTAATATTTTATCTAATGAGAGGATGAAGGCTCAAAAGTTTAATTTTATACTTTGATTATATATTCATTATTAAGTCTTCTTGCTAAATCTTCCCACTTATTTTGATGTACTGTATAGGGAGATGATAGTTGAGATGGACCTGGATGGGATTTCAGGTTTGACGGGAGTTCCTTTTTCTCCCAGGAGAATCATTGGTGCCCTCAATGGAAAATAGGAGTGTGATGATTATCATGGTATTTCTCGATAGAAAAGTCATTCCATACCTTTTACAACTCTAGGAGGAATTTCTTTGGTCTTAAATGATTGTGGGAAGACAGGAAATTCTAGAAGAGTTCTCTTTGAGGAACCCAAGTACTATAGTCATATCGAAGTTCACGACACTTACAAAGGTTCTTCTACCACTTCTCTACTCAACGTAATGGGATAGGATCATCATCTCCTCAAAAAACTGTGGGGAAATCAAATGCTTTTAGTTCAAAAGCATTCCAGATACATGCATCCTGAATGAAGCTTCTTCATGCAGTGCAAGAGTATCCAGAGGAAGCATACATAGGTCTCACAACTAGGAGAGGTACCATTACTATTTCTTCCTCATTAGTGACCCCTCTATTTGGTATTGGTGAATCTTACTCTTTTATTTGAAACCGTATTGTAAATGTTCTTAATCTTTCTATGGAGAAACTATCTTGTTAAATGGATATTACTACACCCCTGGGTATAAAGATAAGGTCAGGTCTTTTTAGTCCTACTTGTGTCTTATCTCTATCAAATGTATAGCTAGGCTATAGTTTCATGGTTCTTGATATGAAATCTATCAATTTCATAATCAGGATGGACTAGCTCAATACTATCAAATCCTGAATTTATTGTTATCCTTGATGGGTCTAATTTAATACACCCAGTGGTGTGCCTCCTGCTATTCAAGAAGAGTGGGACCCAAGGTCTAGTTGATATTAACCTCCTTATCTAGATTTGGGGAACATGATACTAGTGTTCTGTTTTGATCTGGAGTGAGATTCAATGGGTGGTGATCTTCCTCCATTCATCGTTGAGTTTCCCAATGTTTTTCTTATATATTTCTATGACATACAATTTGTGAGAGAGTATTAGTTTTCTAATAAACTAATGCCTATTACACAACCAGTCTCTATTACCTCTTACCGAATAGATCCGACCAAACTAAAAGAGTATAAGTCTCATATGGATGATTTTTTTTAAAAGGATTTATCTGCTTGAGTGTGTTTCCTCGGGTGGGGATATTTCTCTTCACTAAGAAGGATGGTGGATCTCTTCACCTATGTGTCTATTTTAAAAATCTCAATCGAGTTATGATTATGAACAAATATCCATTTCCTCAGATTGAAGATATATTTTATCAGCTGAAGGGGGTGAAGTGGTTTTCAACAATTGAACTTCAATATGGTTACTATAATATGAAGAAAAAATAATCTGATAGTCATAAAACTGCTTTTTGGAGTAGGTACGTGCACTATAAGTATCTTTTTATGCTATTTGATTTAACAAATGCTCATGCGGTTTTCATATCCTTAATGAAAAAAATTCCATGATTATATGGATACCTTTTTTGGTAGTATTTTTGATTAAATTCTTGTATACTCTCTGTCTAAGGAGGTCCATGTGCAACATCTGAGAGTAGTTTTGAGTCTAATAAGAAATCAAAGCCTTTATGTAATGATTTCAAAGAGTGATTTATTGATTCAAGAAGTAAAATTATTGGGCAATGTGGTGTCTTAATATGGTATCCGTTGATCTTAAGAAGGTGAAGGATGTAATCACTTGGGATCAACCAAAAAATGTCTTTGATATTCAGAGCTTCTTGGGATTAGCTAGATATTACCGAAGTTTCATATAAGACTTCTCAATGCTAGCTTCTCTGATGAATTATATAAAGAGAAAGGGGGTGAATTTTACATGGGATGATAAATGTCAGATTTATTTTGTCAATATGGGATATATATTGACTACTATACCTTTTTTGACTCTTCCAGAAGCTGGGAAGGTCTATATGGTCTTTTCTAGTGCATTAGGTTCAGGGATGGGTTGCATTCTTATACAGGGTGATCATGTAGTAGCTTATAGATCTAGTCTTCTTAGTCCACATGAGAAGAATTATCCTACTCATGACCTAGAGATTTCAGCATTGATTTACATGCTAAAGAGTTGGTGGCACTTCCTTTTGGTGAAAGTATTACATTATATTCATACCAAAAATACCGAGTTATATCTTCTCTAAAAAATTATTTGTATCTTTAGCAGAGGCATTAGTCAGAATACCTAATGTCCTTCAACTTTGACATTGCCTATACCCTATGTAAAGGGAATGTCATTGCAGATGTGTCGAGTAGGAAACTTCCGACCCAGGTAGTGAGAGAATCATTAGAAGAGTGGAATTTAATGGATTTCTTTGCATAGTTTTATATTGGAGTTTAAGAGAAAGGGGTTTAGGTTTCCTTCTCCAGTGTTCTATTGACATCTACTCTTCCCAAGATTATTCTTCAAGATCAAAAGATTGATGATATGTTCGGTATCATTAGAGAATCTCTTTATGGTGGGGAGAAAATTTCCCAACGGTTGTTATCTAAAGAGGGTGTTCTATGCTATGAAAATCACTTCATTGTTCTATTATAATCAAGGAATTAAGTGATGATATTTTGTCATAACTACCAGTGGGATTGCACCTAGGAACCACTAAGATATTCTATGAAATGAGGCAACAGTTCTAGTGGCTGAGTATTAGGCGGGAAATTGCTGAATTTTTCTCATGTTGCAATACATGCCAGTATGATAAAGTCGAGAACCAAAAACCTTTGGGTTTACTTCAATCACTTCCAGTCCCTACATGGAAGTGGGATGAGATCTCTTTGAACTTTTTGTTTGGGTTTCCGTGTACCCTGATAAATAAGAATGCAATATGGGTTTTGATCAACAGGCAGACCAACTCATCTCACTTTATACTCGTTAGAGACACGACCAAAGTTTAGGAGTAGGTCAATATCTACATGAAAGAGATTGTTTGATTACACGATGTTACATATTCTATAATATCTAATAGGTATCCTTGGTTTACATCCCTCTTTTGGAGAGGCCTTCATGAGTTACTAGAAAATAAGGTCTGTTTGAGCACGACCTACCATCCGTATAAGGATAATCAGACATAAAGTGAAATATATATTCTTGAGGATATGCTTTGTTCCTGTGTTATTGACTTCAGTGGGGCTTGGGATGATCACTTTGTGATGGTTGAGTTTTTATACAAAATTGGTTATCAGTCTGCAATCAGAATGGAACCTTTCAAGGACTTGTATGGCCTACCTTGTAAATCTCCATTGTGTTGGTCAGAGGTTGGTGAATGTTCCTTGGATGGACCAAGATTGGTGAAAGAGATGATAACTAATATTCATCTGAATCATCAATGGATGCTGATAGAAAAAATCTGATATAATCATTATGATGATCTATGTCATAGACCTTTGGATTTTTCAGTCGGTGATCAGGTGTTCTTTGTGGTTTCACCTCGGTTAGCTCATCTACAACTTGGGAGGAAAGGGAACCTTGCTTACCACTTTATGGGACCATTTGAGGTTGTTGAGAATGTGGGAAAGGTTTATTAACATTTGGAACTTCTACCATAGCTGACATTGTTTAATAACATGTTCCATGTGTTGTAGAAGAGAATGTATCTATCTAACTCATCTCGTGTTTTTAGGTGGTGTGATTTTGAGATCGTTCCTAATTTATATTTGACTGAAAAAAAAGTTTGGATAGTTGATTTTGAGTCCGAGTTACTTCATGAGAGGATGATACCTTTGGTTCATGTACTGTTTCATCATAGATCTAATAGTCATGAGATGTGGGAATTTGAGGCACTGATGAGAGAGAAGTGGCCTCATCTATTTGGAATGGAAGCTTCTTCATAGGATTTTTAGGGGAAGAAATATTTTAGGGTGGGGAGGTTGTAACATCTCCTTACCTTGATCAGGTCTATTTTTACCTTTCTATAATTTTACCCTTTGGTTCATAGTTTATAGAGGTGTTTTAATGGGTTTACTACATGCTGTAGAATAAGTACACATCATGCACCTGAGGTACACATCGTGTACTGATTGTTGGATGCAAGTCGTGAAGGGGGAGGGCACGATGTGAGATTGTACACATCGTGAATGGTAGGTACACATCTTGTAGGGTGAAAATGTTAGTTTTTAATATGAGGTGACATTTTTTTAGGCCTAACTTATCCAGTGTGGACTAAACATCATGCCCCTTGGGTACACGTCATGACCTAGCCCACGCCCATCTTTAAGTCACACATTTGGTAGTTTTGATCTATCTATTCTTTCTAGACCTCTTGTCTCTCAAACCATAACACTTCCTAAACAGTTTTTAGAGGCTCCCCTCATTCTAGATCGATCTGACCAACCTTAGATCATCATTTCACTTACAGTGTGATTCTTGGGTACGATCTCTCCCTTGTTCTTCAAGTTTCTCTGTTTATCTCCTTTAGGTTTTTCAATGGATAATAATGGGATTGATAGATCCATTATATGTGGTGTTAGATATTTCTTATAAATTGGGTTTTAATATCTCCCTCACCTTCATTCTTTTTGATGGGTTCCATTGCGAGTGTTTTTAATCCATAACTAGGTAGGTGGTTTCGTACTGATTTGGCCAATTTTATTAGCATTGTACTGTTTCATTTATTTTATATTTTGATTTAAATTCAATTTCATCAAATTGATTTCAATTGATTTAATAAAACCAAATTCACATGAATTCAATGATTTGAAATGGTTTTCGGATGAAAATTTGGAAAAACCACCAATTCCATTGAATTGGGTGGGTTTGTGGAAATTGGCTAATTTAAATTATTGAATTTAAATTGTGGATTTGATGGAAATGTTTTCAAATAAATTTTGAATTTTAATTATTAAATTGAATTGTAAAAAAAGGATGGAATTGGTTTTTGAATGGATTTCAAACTCAAGAGAATGGATTAAAATGATTTGATAGAAACCTAGTGGGTTTATCTTGTGAAAGAGGCATGTTTTTCAATAAAACATGTTTTGGTTTTAAATGGAAAGAAATTTGAATTTTTAAAATGGAATAATTGGATATATTTTATTTCAATAAATCGTAAAATAAATATCCCATAATTTAAGAGCACATTAAAGCCATAGAAAATTGGTGAGTTATTTGGATACACTCTACGCTATCATAATGTTTTAAAATAAACCTACTGCATGTCAAATCCCCAATGGTAGTGTGACGTGTCACCTCTAGACAGTGTCAGAGGGATGTGAGTATACTCATTTTTCTATGTCCACATAGAGAGTGTGGAATCCTATAACTGGTTGATACTATCATACCTTTTGGAAGATGAACATTTTGCTCTCTTTTTTATTTATATTTGAGATATAAATATATTCCAATATTGTTTGAACTACTTTACATGCCTTCTAAATTTATATAAACTATTTTATATAAAAGTTATACTTAATCCATTGTTTTTAAAATATTCCATATTTTGTAAATAAAATATTATTATTTAAAAATATCATTCAATCATTTTGAAAATGTATAGCATGTTTTGTTTAAATATTCTTTTGATTTGACAAACATATTTACCTTAAAAATCAAAATCTTTTATTTGGATAATCCATATTTGGAATCTGTTATGGAATCTTGGGTGGTATCCTACTAGTCTTAGGCTCACACCCTATTTTTTCCTTTGTGTGTTTGTATACTTTCTTCTTCCAAGTTCAACCAAAGGGAAGGGATATCATGGAGGTGGATCGAGCTACTAAAAAGTGGTCTTGGAGAGTTTTGTTCTTAGAGACCACGAGGTTGTTTCTTCGCATTTTAGTATTTGGGTTTCACTACATTGGGATTTTATGCCTGGTTATATTCTAGTACTTTACTCCCAGTGGTGTTTTCATTTGAGAGGCATAATGTCCTTGTTTTCGTTTTCCTATGCATTCTTGTGGCAATAATCAATCCCACTTGTATGTTTTATGATTCAAGGTGCTAGTTGCCGACCCGTGGGGATTGTGAATGACCTTCGAGCTATGTCAAGGCTGGCTATGTTATCGGGATACCATGGTACCCAGGATGGTTCATGACAAGTGCACTAGGAAGATATTGGATGAACCTAATTGGATTGATAAGTGTGAAGAAGAGGGACGGGTGGTGGCCTTTTGTATGGAATGGAAAAGACTCACTTGGTATTTTTGAAAACAAGTTAGGTGTACCTATGTTTTTATCAAATACAATTCATAAAAAACCACCAAAACTAATAAATATAAGGTTAATTGATGAATAATGGGCATTAAATAGGTGTTGGAAATGTTTCTATGTTGTTTTAGGTCTTAAATTTAAGGTTTAGTCCTTAGTTAAGCTTAATTTTACCTTAATCGATGTAATTAATTTTAATTTCTTTTACTAATGTTTTTGGAAAAAAACTAAATTGACCTTATTATATGTTATAAATTATGCTAATTTCAAATATTAAAACCATTTTTCCAAATTCCAATTCCATAAGTAGAATAAATTAATTTAAAATTAATCCCACAGTTGGGTCCACAATGTGGCTTTTGAAAGTAAAAATGATACAAATTTTGATTAGTTTTTATATTGAAATTCAACATGAAATTGGTTCCAATTAAACAGATTGGGTTAATTGATAAAGATTTAATATAATTAAACTTTTATACCAAATTAAAAAATAATGTAACTTTAAAAATAAATTATATGAAAAGGCAGTTTTTAGTTAAAATTGGGCATATTTCACTATTCATCCAAAAAATGATGTTTCTCTGAAAAATCCCAAAAATTCACCATAAGATAAATTTGGAATTATAAATTAAAAAATGGAGTTTATATTATAAATTTTTTTTAAAGATGTTTCTAAAATAAATTTAATTATTTTTCATAGAAGGACATTAAAAGTAGTTCATTCAAGAAAACAATATTTTTAAACATAAAAGGTCTTTACCAAAAATCATACCATTCATTGTAAATATTTTTTATTTATATAAAAGAATATTAACAATAAATTAAAATTAGTTATTACTATTTATATTACTAATTTGAATTGCTAGGTTATGATTATCTCATTTAAATAAATATAAAAATAAAATGATGTTTCGTAGAAATATAAATGTTGAGTGTGAAGGAATCATGGCCCACAAAAGAAGCCAATGAACTAGGGATTTTAAAATTTTTAATCGATGGGATTATAGGTTTTTTCATCATCGATAATTTGATCCTTGGTATAGTCTGATGATCTCACGTAAATTAAAAGAGCATGTAAAATAAAATAGAAAACATGCCTATTTAGATATGAATCCACGCTTGACTGCAACTTGTCGATGGTGATCATTTCTCAAAGTATATATAGATGGAAACCTCTAGATCATACACAAGTGATTCAAGAATCCATTGTAATTTCAATCATTGAATTCTGGGTGTTAGCGTAGAAATATGACGATGCCTTCGATGTCCCGACGATCATCACGATCCTATGCTTTCGATTCATCAAGGTCTACATGGAACATCACTTGAGAGGGATAGACTCTCTATTGGAAGCATGAGTAGAGATAGGATATCATTCATAAATGAATGAATAGTGTATTGGAAGAGATCCCCTCTCCTTATTTATAGTGGAAATCCTAAATACTTGGCGAGGTTCCCCAACCCCCGTATATTTAATGTCCACAAAATAATAATTATGATGAATTAAACTATGCCATAAATATTATTAATAATTAATCACATAATTTTCATATATATATAATATATTATGCGATAAAACCGAGCCATTTAACTCGACTTTCCAATATTGCTTAATATTAATCGAACCACAAATATTAAAATAATATTTTCTCATATTTATGTAACATGTAAATAATTTAGATAAATTCAATCCAAATTATAAATTTGTTGAATAATATTGAATTTATTTATTTCTTTGGTGATCGATACATTAGGAAAAACTCGAACCTAGTGGTGGGGCCCACCATGTCCAATATACCTATTCAACTGAATAGGGTGGATTCTTGAATACTCTATTGTGTGTGACCCTCTAAGACCATGTCTCGATAGCAGTGAATAAAATCCACAGACCAAGAGCGGAGTCTAGAAACTCATCAAGGCCCCTAAAGAGATAAGGAAAGTCATAGTAATGATTACCAACCTACGAACACTAACTGTGTATTATAATCTCTTTGTCTATAAATATCTCATTAAGAATAATGCACACTTGTGTAATCGTCCTTTTCATTATTTATTATTTTTGATCTACCCAGATGAATTTACCTTTCGACTATTCTGGACAAGGACTTATGAAGGTAGCACCATCCTGATTAACCAAGCCTGAGATATACAACTTCATTAACTTGGAAGTGGAAAATCCTTTCTTGAAGATTCAACCAATCTCATACCACCAACTATGAACCCAACAAAATCTACCTCGCCACGATTTTAATATCATGGTTTTTCCTTTCATCAAAGTATGCAATCAAATGATACACATTATTAATGATCTTAATTTAGGATACCAATACAAATGTACGTATATAGGAGCTACCAATGACACCTAAAACATGTGATGTTCCTATTGGAGAGTCTTTCCTCATGATCTCAGTACTAGAGATTAACAAGTAAGAACTTCATGAGAATAATTCTCAATGCTTATGAGCCCCTATCACCTGATAGTCAAAGATCAAATGTGTCCAATCAGTATAATGAATCTAGACTATATGACTTTTGTTTATAATTAATGTCATTTTATCTCAAGGTTCCCATTATAGTCTGGGATCTTCTATAACATTTTGATATGAAAATTAACCATCACTACTACAAACATGGCCTTTATCAGCGCTAAAAATGTCCTTTATCAGCACTAGAAAAGCGCTGATAAAGCCAATGTAGATAAAGGGGTGTCCCCTTTATCTGCGCTCCGAAAAGCGCTGATATAGGACCCCTTTATCAGCGCTGATAAAAGGGGTCTTTTATCAGCGCTAAAAAAAACGCTGATAAAAGTACCCCTTTATCAGCGCTTTTTTTAGCGCTGATAAAGGGGTCTTATATCAGCGCTTCCTTTATCAGCGCTTTCGTTTTAGGGCTGATAAAGGACCCTTTTATCAGTGCTTTTAAAAAAGCGCTGATAAAATTTAAAAAAATTTAAAAATATTTAAAAAAATTTAAAAAATACTGCCAATCGGGGGGGGGGGGGGATTTTATAGCGCTTGAACCCCCCCCCCTTTTACAGTGCTTTTCGGCCCCTATACAACACCCCACACACCCCACGCACCCACCTCCACCCTTTAACAGTGCTTGCTTTAATATTACCCATGCGTGTGCACCCCTGCCTCCACCAGGATTTGAACTCGAGACCTCCCCCCTGCGCGCCTAAGCCCTTACCACTACTCTATTTTGATTTTCTTTCCAATTCATGATATCTCTATATATATATTTATATATTTAGTTATATTTATTCGTATAGTAATATATATTTATATTAATTTATATATATAGTTATATTATAATATATATATATATAGTTATATTATAATATATATAGTAATATTAATATATATATATATAGTGGTATTAATATATATATATATATATCTATATATATATATATATTTAGTTATATTTATTCGTATAGTAATATATATTTATATTAATATATATATATAGTTATATTAACATATATATAGTTATATTAACATATATATAGTTATATTAACATATATATAGTTATACGAATATATATTTATATAGTTATATTAATATATATATAGTGATATTAATATATATATTTATGGTGATATTAATATATATATATAGTAATACTAATATATATATATGTAGTTATATTAATATATATATAGTTATTAGATTAATATATATATAGTTAGATTAATATATATATATAGTTAGATTAATATATATATATAGATTAATATATAGGTATATAAATATTCATATATTGGTATTTTAAATAAAATGGATATTAGTTATTATTTAGATAAAGCTAATATATTTTATATGTAAATATGTTTAATTATTTATTTAAAAAATTTAATTTTTAGGTGCGAATATATAAAAAATATGTACATATAGTTATATATTTGATTATAAATAGCAGTTCATTATAAAAAATGATGAAATTTCAAAGACATAATATCAATATAAATGTAATACCTTGGAATAAATTCAGTCCCCGCCATGAAAAGCCAATAATACCCCCTTAAACGAGTTTGAAAATCCACAAAATGTTAAAAAATCTGGGTACCCCGACAAAAAACTCAGTTTTGGAGGCCTTCTGGGCCTCTTTGGCCTCGAAAAACGCTTGACTGGGGTCCCCCCGGGTCACAGCGATGCAGATCTCGTCGCAGGCTTTGATTTGATATGTGGTA
The DNA here is from genome assembly GCA_963277665.1 of Viscum album. Classification (NCBI taxonomy): domain Eukaryota; kingdom Viridiplantae; phylum Streptophyta; class Magnoliopsida; order Santalales; family Viscaceae; genus Viscum; species Viscum album. Next base: position 1,998,967,428 of record OY728150.1, on the reverse strand, counting down.
GAGCTCAAACGGACACCCGGATCAAAAGTTATGGCCGTTTGAAGTTTGAGTTGCGTTTTCAACATATTTTGGATCTTTTTTTAATTTTTTTTAATTTTTTTAGTCCTCAAATTGTTATTAAATGACTATTACTCCATAATGATTGTCAAATTATTAATTAATTTTTTTTTAATTTTTGGAGAAGTGATTTTCACTAAATATCTTATATATTAAGTATAATAAGTGTAAATGTACATTTATACTTATCTAAAATATATTTAAAAATTATATATTATATTTATATAACCATATAACTATATTTATATATTAATATATTAATATATTTTTAATTTTTTTTAAGCCGGCCCTTTATCAGCGCTAAAAAAAGCGCTGATAAATGGGGGCACTGCGAAAACTGTTTTTGTGGTAGTGCCTTTATATTACCATTAAACACTAGATTCCAAAAAATCTACACAATAATGGTGAGTTATTACCATGTATATCTAACTGTATACATGATATGGTAATCAAAAGTGTTGCAGAGTTTGGTCTAGGGAACCCACTATTTCAACACATCCACTTGCATTAGATTCGAATTTTTAACCATACTTGTTAGCTACTCAGATGATAAATATCATGTTTCTACTGAGTAACGGCTTTAGCTGCTGGGTCTTCCACATTTACACTATATGGCAATTCTGCTATATGCGACCTCATCTCCTTGAGTAAAACATATCAAGATATGGAAACCCTGAGTATATCCCTTTTTTCCACTATCAAAACATGAAATCATTTCTTTTAAGAATATCATAATTTACATTATGATAATACTTACTAGGTGTGATTCCATGAACTGGAAACAATCATTGTATTTAATAACTGCTTCTTAGCTACATTTGAAGCTGCAACGTACTCGGTATTTATAGATATGGATACAACTATATTTTCTGAGATAGATTCTCTCATCACTTTAACATAACTACAATACTAGATCAAATTTATCTAAGGAAGACTAGTTTGTGTCCCACAATAACTAATATTCTTCTTTCTATCTTACCAAGAACATATCATTTGTACTTGTCGAAGTACAATTTGATAGTTCTGACATCATCACTTGAAGTTATCCTAGATACCATTGATATTTTTCTAATATAAAGTATATCCTTTCAATACCAATTTTTGTACATATCATTGCGTACATGATTAATCTATCTATAAAGCGTATGGATTTGAACTCACCATGAGAGTCTCCTCCCATGTTCATAAAATTTCAACCTAGAGAGACAATTCCATGTGACATTGGTATCAATTCTTCCTTGAATTGTTCCACCTTTTATTTTTCTACACCATGTCACTATAAGTATGAATGACTAGGTATAATAAAGCATTATATCTACCTCGATAGATCATGTTCCCTAGAACATAGGTTTCTACTTTAAGTCAATCACTGGAGAATTACTTTCATCCTGGTCTTAACTAACTATAAGACCAATATATGTTTTCCATATTTTTCCAAACATATTTATCTTGGAAAACTATTGTGCTCCCACTAACATTTTTTAGACACATGGAAAAGATTCATTCTAAATGAATGTTCTAAGATCTTGTTTCTTACTTTATTCCAGAACTGAATTTTAGTGACTTGAAACCCTTATTATATGATGTCATCATCCCTTTATGGTTGTGTTGATTAGACACCTTCCATGAATGTTGATATTGACATGAAATTTTCAATTTAATGATCTTATAAGTTAGATGTAATAAGTGAAATTCTAATAGATTAATCATACAAACTTCATATTACCAATCGAGCCTTATTGGTACCACGTTTGTACCATCCATGTATTAACCCACTTGAATACTCACCACAATATTCAATGTATAAGCCCTATGTTACTTTGATACATGGAATACATTATTTAATATTAATTGATCTTTTCAATCTTATCTAATTTCCATACACTATGTACTTGTAGGCATTATCATTATTAACAAATAATTTATCACTAACCACAGTGAATATAAAACCCTCACCATGGTTTTAACCTTCCTACGCAGTATGTGTCTCTGGAACATCCCTATTCCACATGTATTTTTGGATCTTGTTCTTATGTCAAGCATTTTATGCATCTCAAGAATTGACTAAATCTAAGTCAATAAATATCCCACTGTCTCTAATAGAGATGTGTACCCTTTTATAGAAAGGCAGTCTATCACTTGACTACCAGTTTTCTATCTTAGGGATTTATATATACTAGGAAACTGTTAGGGTAAGAACTTAGATGCACTATGTGTTTATCTTGATTCTAGATTATTTATGTCCTAAAGAACTCTTTGAATCTAAACACAAGTCCTATTAAATATTGTATTTACATAATACTATGACTTGTATGATATCCATTTTTCATTATAGTTAGCAAGTTAGTTATGGGATTTCTCTGTTATTTTCAACACACGCCTTGAAATATGATGGATGTTACTGCAAATTGCAACATTGATACTACTTACATCATAACTTTGATGTATAAAATGTGGATTTAATAATTTCACCATGATACATTTTTTTGATCAATGTTAACATGTAAGATTCCTCCTTGATCCTCCGTATGAACATTAATTATGTTATTTAGATAAAGTAATGTGCATTTATGAATTACTCTATGCTACATTATCTTGATTGATGAATGCTTGACCATGATATTATTTGGCATGCTGATATGAAGAAACTCATATCTTCTAATCATGCTTATACTTCCCTATCAAATTCCTTAATAACTTAAAAGAATCTTATGAAGTTTATTTACTACTATATTTCCTTTGGAATAGTTTATATTTCCTTGTTGAACTAATTCCATTACCCCTATGATGAACCTTTATTTCTAGAGGTTTCTTTGTAAAAACTAAATTTTTCAATTATACCAAAGGTGTTCATCTCTACCGAGCCTAAATACAATATTGTTTATATACTTGAAATATACTCTTAGTTTTGCTTAACAAAGAAATATCTTGCCACAGCTGGGTAAAATTATTTCATTTATACATAAATCAGTTATTGCCTATGATTCATGTACCACTGAACTATTTGATGAGTACGAGACACTAATAACAACATCCATTACTAAAATTGGAATAATGTCTCATTATATCCATAGGTCACATGAGATAAATGTTATTGTTATACTCAAAAACATGTTTGACTAAAATCATTCACCTATAAATAAGAAGTTATGTGTTTATCACCACTGACTTATGAATCTCCCTTTCCTAACTACTTGGAGAAGACACCTTTCTTGTTGTAATGTTTCTTATACTTAATTGGTTATTTTATTTCAATACACATATGTGAAATACATATTGTATTAAATAACCAAAATGTATTTAAGAAACAATACTTTTATTTGATGAATATATATTGAAGAAGAAGTGGGTTCTTACTTATTCTATTAATTCATTGCATTTTAGACTTCCATAAATTTATTTCATAATATGTGATGCAACTAACCTCATATTTAATTACCAACCTCTAATCTTTAAAGGACATTATGAAGGTGACTTTGATGTTACTTGTCATTGTACTTTTGCCCTGTCTTCCAATATATCCTCCATAAGAACTAAATATGGAAATTTATTTAATATTTTTATTACTTGGAGAACTATACCTAAAAGTTAATGAAACTCCTACTCAATACTATTTGTTTATATCCTTAAAAAAACTAGAGTTATTGGGTGAAAATGATATAATTGTAGGATACATTGAATGATCGTGAACAATATTTTACTTTTCACAAAGTGAGTGAAATCATCACATTCAAATATTGCTTCACTTTCTACTTGAAAAATTCTTAGAGATGAGAATACGTGTGATATCATCCATGTCATGATGTAGTGAAAACAAAAAACATCAAACATTGATGATAACATTATGACAAAACCAACATATGCTCCTTGCATGAGTCTCCGGTAATCAATTTCTCACACTCTCTTTTTGAGGTGGTTTAACTGGTAGGGACACCAGTACCTTGAATTTTTGATATGGTAGTAATGTGTGCAAGCATCAATACAACTATTGGAATTTCATGCTAGTTTGGTCATTAACTTTTTCTAATATTTATCGTAGTTTATATCTTGTTGTATTACTTTCCATTTATTTTAAAAAAATAAATATTTAGTAGATTGAAATTTTTCATGATTACTGAATTAGACATTAGTGATTAATTTAATAATTAAATGTATCCCACTATTTTATCAAATTCACAAAATCCTATGTACTAGAATAAAAATACTATATCTCTTGAGTACTCTAGTGGAAAGAATCCTTGAATCTCCCCTCATAATATATGATCAATGGATAGGCCACTACATTGAGGGTTCAAGGTAGGTGTTTGGATAGACAACCACATTAACTTGTGGTTCCTTGATCTGTTGAGTGAATTCCCAACTTTAAAAATCATAACCTGATTTACCCAACAATTACCTATAAAATAATAAAAAATTATCTATGGCTAATACTCACTAAAAATTTAGTTAAGTAGATCCAACACTCTCATAAGAACTCCCCAGTCATAAGAGACACCCTCATATATGGAATTACTTGCACCCCAACACTCAGTTTTGTTCAAATTTGAATGTTGGAAGACGAAAAAGACTTAATATTTATTTTAGGTTTTTATGTTTTTTCTATCGACGAATGTAATCCATTTATATAATTTTTTTCACTTATGTTATCACTCTCACAACTAAATGTTAATAGAAAAAAACATGTGGCTTCTTTCTAAATTTTATTATATATTATTTTATGTATTTTCCCTCTATTATAGAATGCATAAAATATTAAATAAATTCATAACGGTAAAATACAGCCTGATTGGTCATGAGTATTTAAAATGACCTAGGGGCATCATACCCGAGTCGTAATGTCCTCCAATGGCCCGAAGGCCTTCATTTTTTATTGATTTTGATAATCCACCTTTCAAGGGGTGAGGTGGAACCCTTACAAGGCCCGTAGGCGAAAGTATTACATGACCCGTAGGCCTTAGAGGAATTCATTGCCCGTAGGCTTCAAAAATTACATAAAACCCAGACTAACTACTTGGAACTGCTCCTCCCCATCATCTTCATCATGAAATCAGCTCTCCACCTTCGCATGGCTGTTCGGCTAGTCATTCCTGTGCATGCATAGGCTTGTCCCAATGGCAGGTTCCATACCCTCTCATTCTTGAAATCTGTTTAGCTTCTGCGGTGGTGGAAGCTCCTTGCTCATCCTCCTTGTAGAGTTTTTGGTCCTTGTAGTTGTCTGGTTTGCATCTGCACTTAAGGTGGCCTGAAGGCCTTGTGGTGGCCCAAAGGCCTTACTGACCCGAAGGCCTGGGTGGGCCGAAGGCCTTATAGGACTCACCCATTCCTGTATATTCACTTCTCTTATGGAGTATTTACTCATCATGGCGGCATCCATGACACATATTGCATCATCTTGGTCAACGTACACTGCCTCATCTTGTCAGGGTTCACATCATACATTGTCTTAGTCCCATGTATACAATTACTCTTGCACATGCGAGGGAAACAAGGGGTGTAAATTTACATTTGATGGAATGAAAACACAATCCCTTATACCATTTAATTGAAAATAAAGGTGATGGTCTAACCATAATTTAATTTATTATAAACATCACACACAGTTTAAAATAATTAATTAAATAAATGAAAACATACAAGGGTTGGTGCTCAAGACCAGTAATCAGGTAAATAATAAAGCACACTAAAAGTAAATTTCAATAAATAAGTAAGTGGGTTATTTAATTAAATTAAATGAATTAAATAATTCAAACAATTTAATTATTTATTGATCTCATAATTAATTTAATTTTATTCTAAAATTAAACTAAACAAATAATTTAATTTAAAAAAATAATTAAATTATTTGTCCCTGGTATTAAAATAATATTTAATAAATGTTAAATTAGTATTTTAATTAATTATGGTAAAACCAAGCTCAACAATACTCGGTAGGTCCAAAATGGGTCACACTAAACCCACACAAACCAATTTTGGGTCAGCTGATGCCTTTTCTTGGCATATCTAGGCTATGTAGGTCCGTCCAAAACCATTTCTGATTAGGCTGACCTACTGGGCCTCTATTGGGGTAAAATGGGTTCGGTAGAACTATTATAAGATTAACTTGGATCTGGATGACTCATATCTGATGGTGGAGGAGCATGATGAGGAGGAGGCACTACCGACTGTGGTTATTTGCAGAGATCTGGCAAGGGGAGGTCGAACAAAGGGAGGTGGCACCGGTCAGAGGTGGCTCAGCCAGGACGACATGTCAACTGTGTGGTGGAGCTAGCGCGGGATGGATCTAGTGAGGTTTAGACAGCTGAGTCGTGAGGAGGAAGCTGACAAGGACCCCACGGTGGCGGGAGGTGACATGCTCTTCTAGATTTGGAGCCCAGTGTGCTGCCGTAGTCGGAATGCTGCAGAGGAGGGGAGTGACGCCATCAAACTGGTGAAGGAGGAGGCACAATAGTGAATTGGTCCAAGGAGGATCTAGGTGAGGCGATGGTGGGGAGGTAGGTGGCTGGAGGTACGAACGTCGGTCAGGGAGAAGCCAGGCCAGAGTTGGTCACATGCCATAGATAAAGGTGTGCCGGTGGGGCTAGCTGGTGCTAGTTGTGCTGGACAGCAACCCCATTGTAGCGAGGTGGGGAACAGGTGGGCTGAGCCTCCTTGATTTTTTATTTTTTATTTTTTTAGAAAATAAACATCAGCCCCACACCACACCACTTGTGTTTTTTTTTGTTTTTTTGACTTCTGGTTTATTCCACCAAGTCAGGCCTTTTAGACTTCCACATCATTTTCCTCAATTTGTAATGGATATTAAATTTGGCCCAATATAAAAATAATAAAACCAATAAAATAAAATAATAATTTATTATTATTATATTATTATAAAAATAAAATAACTATTATTATAATAATAAAATTGTTATGCAAATTATAAAATTGTAAAATTATGATTTTCACATAATTAGAATTATTTTCTATTAATGAATACGAAATGAAAATTGTCCAGTTTTTCAGGTAGATAGAAAAATGAATAAAATTTTAAAACTCGAGATCAAACCATAAATTTAATACATATTAATTTTTCTGAATAGAAAAAAATGACCATTCGAAATCGGGTCAATGCACGGTCTAAACCATTGGCACCGAAATTAGACCCTCAATTTAATTTATTGCAAATTAATTCTTATTTGGATCATAAAATTTATACAGTCCCTCTAATAACAATTTGAAGGAACTGGGGCCCGTAGTGAAAGTTGGTGGGTCGTGAATTTGAAAATTATCATTCGACGAGATGACGAGACTTATCTTCGCTAATAATCTGAGCCCCTATATTGTCTGGGGATCTCATGTAAATTAAAAGTGCATGTAAAATAAAACTGAAAACATGTCTGTTCATATCTAATGCCGTGATCAAATACAACTTTTCAATGGTGATCTTTGCTCAAAGGATCTATAGTAGGAACCCTCTATGTCATCCACACATGCTTAAAAATCCACTGGGACATCGATTTGTGAATTTTAGGTGAAAACACGGAAATATGATGATGTCTTCAATGTCCACACGATCATCGTGATCCTTTATATTTGATTCATAAACGTCTTCTTGGATCATCACTTGAGAGGGATATACTCTATGTCTAGGAAGTCGGATGAGGGAGAGGCTCTCATTCATAAATGAATGAATATTGTGTTGGAAGAGTCTCCCTCTATCTATAGTGGAACACCTAAATACTCAGGTGGGTTCCTCGGACCCTGTTTATTTAACGTCAACTAAATTATAATTATGAAGAACTAAACTGCACCATAAATATTATTAATAATTAATAATATACTTGTAATATATTTAAAATATATTTCACGATCAAACTGAGCCATTTAACTTGACTCAACAATCCCACTTAATATTAAATGAACCTTGGGTATTAAAATAATATTCATTCAAATAATATTTTCTCATATTTACATAAATTGTAAATACTTTAAATAAATTCAATCCCAATTATTCATAACTTGAATAATAATTAATTAATTAATTTCATTGGTGATGGATACCTTAGACAATACTCAGAACCCGTGGTGCCCCCCCCCCATGTCCAATATACCTATTCAACTGAATAGGGTGGATTCTTGAATACACTATTGTGTGTGACCCTATAGGCCCTTATCTCGATAGTAGTGAATAAAATCCATAGACCAAGAGCGATGTATAGAAACCCATCAAGACCCCTAAAAAGATAAGGACATCCATAGCAAGGGATACCAACCTATGATCACTGAATGTGTGTTATAATCTCTTTATCTTTAGACAGAACAGACCGAAGGCCTTCTTTTTTATTTTATTATGGATAATCCCCCTTTTTAAGGGATGAAGGGGAACCCGTACATGACCCGTAGGCCCAAGGCACAAAGCCCGACACGACCCACAATACATGACCCGAAGGCCTAGAGGCATACCATTCCCAATACATGACACGTAGGTCCAACCCACTAGAACTGCCCTTCCCTAGCTTCTGCATCATTGATCGCCTAGATCCTCACCTTGCATTGCTGATCGTCTAGCATTTCCCCAAACAAATCTGTCGAATGCCTGGTTCCAATGGTCGTTGTCATAGCCTCCCATTCTTCCAATACGGTTAGCTCTGCTTCTGGTGACTTCTATTCTTGTTGCTCTGATCCTCTTATGGGCTCTGATCTGTGTGAACTAGGCTACTCCATGGTCTTTGTGGCCCGAAGGCCATGAGTCCCGAAGGCCTTTAATGACCCGAAGGCCCTTGAGACCCGTAGACCCAAACCAGTGGCCCGAAGGCCCAAATCGGGTGAATAGTTCTGACTGCTATAGTACCAAATAGTACGTGCTACAGTACTGCTACAATACTGGAAATTCACCTCCACCTGGTTTTGAACCTAGATCTCTTGGATATAAAGGAGCCCTTACCCAGATTGATTTACCTTTTAGATGCATTAGATAAAGACTTATGAAGGTAGAACCATCATGATCAACCAGGCCTGTGCTATACAAATTTCTTATCTTGGAAATGACAAATCCTTTTTTGATTATTAAACCAATGCCATACCACCAACGATGCACCCAAAACAAGATACCTCACCAAAATTTCAATATCATGGTTTTTACCTTGAATCAGATTACACAATCAAATGATATATATTGGTATTGGTCTCATGTCAGGAGACCAATACACATGTGTATAGATAGGAACAACCAATAACACCTGCAACATGTGGTGTTCCTATTAGAGAGTATGTCCTCATGATGTCAGTGCTATATATTACCAAGTGCGAAGTTCATGAGAAGAATTCTCAATGCTTATGACCCCCAACACCTGGTAGTTAAACATCAAATGTGTCCAATCAGTATGATTCATCTAGGCCATAATGTCTTTTTTAAGATTAATGTCATTGTATATCGAGGTTTTCATTATAGCATGGGATATTCAATAACATTTTGATACGAAAATTAAGCTAATACATTACTATTAAACAGTGGTTGTAGAAATATATACTCTATAGTGGTAAGTTATCATTATGTATAACTAACTGTATACATGATTTTTTAATCAAAAGTACTGCATATTTGGTTCTAGGGAACCCATTATTTCATTAGTGTGTAATGTATACCAAGTCGATATTCCATGTAACATACACCAAGTCGATGTTTCATGTAACGTATGCCATGTTCATGTTCCATATTACTTATTCCATGTTAGTGCCATTTGAAATGAATTTTTAACATAGTTCATTATAATAAATAAATGAAAATTGTATTTATTCAAAAAAAAGGTCCATAAAAACTCAGGGTGTTACATTATACGCCCATTAAAATGAGTTTCTCCCTTGAAATTTGTCACTAAGGTAAAAAAATGACGATACTTCAGCTTCATCATATCCTCATGTTCCTGTGTATCTTCCTCTAATTGGTGATTTATCCACAAAACATTGACCAGGTGAGTGGTATGGCTTCGTAAAACATTCTCTATATAATCTGGAATTTCAAATGGTTTCCCCACATAAGAAAGAAGCTACTCCAATTGTATGACCTTTGAGTTTCGTACATGTGAAGAGTCAGGTACATTCTTCCTTAGTAGAGATACATGGAATACATCATGGACTTGAGAGATATTTGGAGTAAGTTCCAAGAGATAGGCTACCGTCTCGATACAATCAACAATCTCAAAGAAACCGATACACCTAGGGCTTAGTTTCCATTTCTACACAAATCTTATAACCTTCTTCTAGAGTGATATCCATAGAAACACCTTTTCAACAACTTCAAATTACAGATCACACTAATAGATATCAACATAACTTTTCTTCCATTTTTGAGGGGCCTTGATATGTTGTTGAATGGTTCTAACCTTCTTGACCATTTCTTCCGCAATCTCAGGTCCCAATAGATTTCTTTCTACATATTAATCAAAACATGTTCGATCTATACAGTTCTTCCCATAAAGATCATTATAAGGTTCCATAAGAACAATTTACAGAAATGTATTGTTTTACGAAAACTCAACTAGAGGAAGGTGTTGATCATAACCACCATTGAAATCTAGAGAACAAGATCTCAACATTTCCTCTAAAATTCAATTTTTTTTTCATATTAAACATATTTTTGAGGAAGATAATTATTACTAAAACTCAATTTTGTTTCATATTTTTTCTGAATACTTCACTAGAACGTTAAGGTAAACCTCAGATTCCAATCTAAAATAGTGAAATGTGGAACTCCATGAAACCTTTCCACTTACTTAATGTATATCCTGGAAATAAGATACAGAGAGATGTCTTATCTAATAGCAACAAATTGTGCTAACCTAGTAAGGTGATCTACTACCATCAATATAGAATTAAATACTTTAGAGGTTTTGGGTATTCAAATGAAAAATACCATAGTGATGTTCTCCCATTTCAATTCTAGTATAGGTAATGGATGAAACATCCCCATTGTCTTTTGACTTTTAACCTTATCTTTCTAGCATACCAAGCACCATGTTAAAAATTCTTCGATATCTCTCTTCCTTCCATCCCACCAGAAGTTTTTTTTCAAGTCCCTATACATCATTTCACTTCTAGGATTAATAAATAATAAAGAACTATGAACTTCTTATGATATATCATTCATAAAATATGGTATGGAAGGAGCACATACATGATTCCTAAACCATATCATTCCATCCTAAATAAGGTTATACTCACGAACATATCTAAATTTATTTTTCATCTCTATAAATATTTTCTAAATCTCCTAAATATTGACTGTAACGACCCGAAATTTTGAATAAATATTGTTTCCTAATTTTGTGTTTTATTTTATTTTTATTTTTATATATATATATATAACTGTTTCATTTGATAACATGAGTATAATTAAAATGAGACTGTTGGGTTTTGACTGTTATATGACCATTGGTCAATATGACCGCTGGAAACTAAACATTTCGATTATTGTCTCTAAATACAAGTAATCTTGGTTAATTAATATAGAAAAAAGATTTGATGGCCTCACCCATTAGTCTTAGACTGATCGAAGCCCATCTAACAGAACTTGGGAAGGAGGTAGCACCACTGGGCTTTGCTCTAGACCAAACCCAAGCCGAACTTCATCGTGTGAAGCTAGAACGGAATCACCTTCGCGAGAAGTTCAAACTGATAGAAATTAATACTCGTGTGATGTTGGTCGAGCCTCTCTCAGATTCTCTCACCTTAGAACACCTTACACTTAGGTCCTATGCTGGTGTGATAAGGGGCTATGTAAGGAGACCGTAACTGCCTTTTGTAATCCTTTGTTTAAATAAAAATTTTGATTTCTTTTTATGACGAAGTATATGAATTTTCAAATGTCCAGATAAATATAGTATGCATATTTTTGATGAATTTTAGAGAAAGGATATTTTAAAAATGTTTATGTAAACCTTAAATAATTAAAAATGTGTAATTATTTTTTAAAAATGGTCTTCTATAATTATGTTCAGTACAAAATTTAGAGTCTAATAAGATCAACTTAATTTTTGATGAATAGTAAATTATGAATAGTGATTTTTTGCTTAGGATTGGTAATGTGATCAAATGGATTAGTAATCTCACTTACAGAAAGTATTAATATAATCTAGGCACCTTGATTAAGTAACGTGATTCAATAAAATGGTCAAATAATGGTTTCATAAATAATTATTCAAGTATTAGTTTTTTCAGGTGAATAGTGTTTTTTAATTAAAAATTAAATTAAAAATGTGTAGGAATATATTTTTATAAAATGGAGTTTATTTTTGAAATCAGAGCATCGATATTTGGTTAAGGTGAAATTTTCGGATTTTTCTGAGAAAGTTGAATTTTCGATGAATATTGAAAATACAGTTTTTAAGTTACTGGTGTTTAATGACATCATTAAATGATGTATTAAGTATGTAATAAATATGGTCGACTTATGAATAGTAATATATGGTATGAGGTGTCCCAAGTGGCTAATACCATGGGCAAATACCATGGGCAATCCCATGGTTTTGCCAAAACCACCAATGAGGTGTCCCTTGGCCATTAATGCCTTGTCCCTCACTTTCCCTATAAATACAAAGACATCCTATCTTCCTTTCAACTCCCAAATCTCCCCCAATGAAGATATGGTCTCATTACCTCCCAAGGAGTCCTCTCAAGGTGCCCCCAAGCCCTCAAGATCCCAACCTGTGAGTTTTAAGAGTTACATTTTAAGGTAAGGGATCCGACCCCTCTCTTTCTTTTCAAGTGATCTATTTTATGTCATTTCTTTTATGCTCCATGTTCTTATGTTGGAGGATGTTCTTTTATATTCATTATAATTTTCTTTTTATGTTCATATGATGAGATATCCCCTATTACTCTCATCATTTTGTTTTATGAATGTTTAAGTGGCGCCGTTAGGCTGCTGAAATTTTTGTAACAGATTCTTTCACCCTTCTCATTTTCAAGTTCTATTTTCTTGTAAAGTATTTCAAGTTCCTTTTTATTATGTTGGGGTATGATCAATATATCTATCATACTGATATTTTATGTTCATATGATTAGAGGCCCTATTTTATCTCATCAATTCATTTTTTGTTGATGTTTAAGTGACGCCGTTAGGCTGCCGAATTTTTAAGGGATTCTTTCACCTTTCTCATTTTTCAAAGTTCTACTTTCATGTCAAGTATTTCAAGTTACTTTTTATTATGTTGGGGTATGATCTCTATATCTATCATACTGAACTTTTATATTCATATGATGAGAGACCCAATTTGATCTCGTCAATTCATTTTTATTGAATTTTAAGTGACGCCGTTAGGCTGTCGATTTTTTATAAGAGAAATCTTATTTTTGTCTTACTTCCATGTTTTTCATTTCAAATGGTATGTCCTTAAAATTTCATTAACATGATTCATATACTTTATATTCTTTCCCTATAATATTTTTATATATCATTTATGAGTGGGTGACCCATGTCCCCTCTCTTTTCAATGTTTTCTAAAACCCTGTAACGTAACCGTTATGCTGCAGAATTTTCGTCTCAAAATGCCTCTCTCTTTTTCTCAAAATTATTTTATGTTATTCAGTGAATATGCAAAGCTCTTATTTTTATAGGGGTATTCACATATATATCAAAATTTTCTATTTTAAAATCTGGTATTTACATACATGAAACCCACTTTTCCTTTCCGTGGGTTTAAAGTGACATAAAGATCATGTCATTAAAGCAGTTTTTAAAACATTATGATTATGAAATGAAACCCATTTCTTTTATGCTATATGGTTTGTTTATGAAATGATTGATGATGATATATGTGGCTCAAATGATAATAAATGCATTTCAAGGGTGCGCCCAGATAGCGCTCCAATGCATTGGGTAAAGACTTAATCTCTAGAGATGATCATTTAGACTGATACCTTGGTGAATAACCTTGGTAATTTTTAATGACACCTTGGGGATGGACCTTGGTGAAACGAAATGATTCTCAATATTAAATGTTACAGCCACATATTCAAGATATGAAAAATGTTATTTTTATTATGATATGGCTCATGATTTCATTATCATGACTTAAAGTTCTTTTCATTACTTTATTGATGTATCTCAAGTTCACATGTTAAATGTTTCCCTTGTTTCCCTTACTGGGCATTCTGCTCACAGTTTCTTTTGATGTATGTCCCCAGGTTATGAGATGCAGTAATGAACCTAGGATGAACATGAGGAAAATCCTTTTAAGTGTTTAAAAATAATGTTTTATGTTTTCATGTTTTAAGTTCCTGGTTTCTAAGACACTAAACCTTAAAGATCCTCAGTTTTGTAAAATGTAATAAAAGTTTTTGTGATAAAAAGACGGGATGCTATATTGACTTGGATAGAGGGTTGAACATTCATCTAAGAAAGATTATATTTTCCCCTTCCTTTAGGATTTATTGATCCATCCTTTTCAAATAAAAAAATGTTAGATCTTTTGTGATTCTAATCATGTATAAGCTAGAATGTTCTTTTTGAATAAAGTATCAGCACCCTTCTTCACTTTCCCAGGGTGGTAATGTATTGAGAAGCCAAAATTCCTTATCATCTCCAACCATATTCTTTGGAACATTTCAAATAATTATATGTGAATAAATATTTATGAATTTTATGATCAGTATATATATCAAACTTTTCTCCATAAAGATAATTCCTCTATATATTAAAAGAAACAATTACCGTTATTAACTATAAATAATGAATTAGTAAATTTTACTGATGAATATTCAATTCCTGTAGGGCATAAGTGATAACCATGTTATAGGTAAAATAAAACACGCTAATCCTTTTCTGGATTCATCGATACAGATTAAAAACCCTTCTCTATTATAGGGTAATGTAAGCACAGGTGCACTGAATAACCTTCTCCGCAGTTCCTTGAAATTTTTCTCACATTCATATGTTCAGAGGAACTTGACACCCTTTTGAGTTAACATGGTCAGAGGATTATATTTTCATGAGATATTTTCACCAAAACATCGATAATATATAGCTAAACCATGAAATCTACGGATCATAGTCAACATGGTTGGTCTAGGATAGTATTCAATAGCTTATATCTTTTATGGATATAATGCTATACCATCTCTTGAGATTATGTGACCCAAAAATGTACCCTTTTGCATCCAAAATTCACACTTTGTAAATTTTTCATATAGATTCCCCTTCTTTATGTTATTTAGTACAATCCTCATGTGATATTCATGCTATTACTATATCTTTGAATAGATAAGATTATCATCTTTAAATAATACCACAAATTGATCAAGATAATATCTAAAGACTATATTCATTAAATCCATGAAGATAGTAGGATAATTAGTTAGACTAAAAGGCATCACTATATATTCATAGTGTCCATAACTTGAACGGAATTTCGTATTGGGTGTATCTTCTTTCTTGAACATCAATTGATGATATCCAGAATGAATTTAAATCTTGGAAAAGTATTGATCTCCAGGCAATTGATCAAAAAAGTCATCAATATATGGGAGAGGATACATATTCTTGATCGTGATCTTTTTTAACTCTCAATAATAAATATAGAGTCACATAGATACATATTTATTTTTTACAAAAAGAATTGGTTTACCCCAAGGTGACACAATTGGTCGAATGAACCACTTATCAAGGTTTTCTTAGAGTATCTTCTTCAATTCCTGCAACTCAATTGGATACATTCTACAAGAATTCTTCAAAATTGGTGTGGAACTAGGTATGAGTTCT
This sequence comes from Viscum album, assembly GCA_963277665.1. Taxonomy (NCBI): domain Eukaryota; kingdom Viridiplantae; phylum Streptophyta; class Magnoliopsida; order Santalales; family Viscaceae; genus Viscum; species Viscum album. The sequence goes on along the minus strand of OY728150.1, from coordinate 1,998,951,635 downwards.
ATTAAGAACTAAACATAAAATTTTGGTGGAAGGATAGGAAAATATTCTTGAAAAAAATCCAAAAAATCTAAAACAACAGGAATATCATCAATGTAAATTTTCTTCCCAACCATTTGAGATAAACAACCATTTGGAATGTGAATTAAGACCCATACATTAGATGTAATCTCCACAGGATGTTCATATTTATCATCACATGGATGGATGGTCATTATAGGGGTTTAAATATCAATAGTAACAATGCATTCCTAGAGAATTGAAGTGGGATTTATGCAGAGAAAGATAATCTATGCCTAAGATGACATCAAATTCAACCAAAGGAAGATTGAAAAGATTAGAAGGAAACACATTCCTAGAATGTTAAAATGGAGAGGAATCATTGTCTTGAGATGAAATCATCATACCATTAGGGTTATGTACTACTAATTAAACATCTAATTATTTTGGTGGAATCTTAACCCCCTTATAAAATTCTTTAGATATGAAATAGTGTGTAGATCCAGAATTAAATATGACATTAGTAGTTCTAGATTAAATGGTAAGTGTACGTTTCATAACATCATTATCTCACCCCTCATCAGAATTAGTGATTTCATGATATTTCCCGGTATCCATCAACTTAATAGGTTGATGATGTCGATCATCATTACCAGCACTTGGGTTTGGGAAGTGGTTATCATAATGGCCATTTCCTTACACTTTTAGCATTGAATCATGGGAGGTTCATTTTGAGTTGGGTTTTCCCCATTCACAACATTAGAAAACTTCTTACCATCACTTTGGAATGCAAATTCTTCATGTCCTTCCCTTACACACTTAGAACATTTATTAGAACTCTTTAGGAAATATCCTCCATGATTATTCCCACACTTAGAGAATAAAGGGAATCTCATCTTCTTCTCTTCTTGGTTTTTATATTTTTCTTTAAACTCCATAAGTGTCAACTTATCAAAACCATGATATTGTTACATGAATATAACCTCAATTTCAAACTTGATTTCACAACATAAAATATCTTCAAAGATAATAAAGTCTCTTATGGAAAAAGACCATATAAGACTTGGATTTAATCCACTAAAGAACCTATTAACTATAAATTCAGGTTGGATGATAATTTCTAAAGAATATCTTGCAATTTTCATGAAATTAGACTCATAGGTTCCAACATATTTACCATACCCTTACTCCAAATCAAGGAACTCTTTCTCCATCTTCATAAACAGAATCCTAGAAAAGTGATTATTGAAAAATAAGTTCTTGAAATCATCCCAATCCATGGATTAAATCTCATCTTGCTTCCTTGTATTATTGATTAGATTCCACCACTGGCCAGATTCACCTTCTAATCGACAGATGGCTATAATGGCTTTCTCATGATTTAAATAGTGGCTAATGGATAATATCTTCTCAATAGTTCTGATCTATTGTTCAAAAACAGGTGAATTAGAAGGCCCTTTTAATGAAGGTCTATGATTCCTCATGAAAGACTCAAAAGAATGTTGTTCCCACCTTTTCTCATTTGGAAGTCCAACATGATTCATAGCTTGAGAAAACTATGTGAGCATAGTAATGAGGTTTTGAATTTCTAGATCCAATAGAATTTGGTTTCATGAGAGGAAAATCATTGCATTTTCCATTTCAATCACTATTAATGTGGTTCCATTAGGTTCCAACCATTGAATAAAAGGAACAATCATAGAGTAAGAAACAATTATCATAATGAGTATCCACATAATCTTGAAAATTCACATATAGGATGTCTAAATAATGACAAATTCCTTAATCTATGACACCTTAGGTTTATCCTAGGTTATTCATAGGAAAATTATATTTAAATATATCATGATGGTTTGTGAAGAATTTGTGAATTTCTAAATCATATCCCCTATAAGTGTCAAACTAGTTGTTTACCATGACCCGTTGTCATGTACTAGATTAACCTGAGTTAGGCCCAAAAAATATTGTCTGAGTTGTTACCCGTAGGTACATCTTTGCCAGATCCATATCCACTTATGGTATCTAGTGAGAGATGTATTGTTCTGAAATCTCTCACTCTATCCTTTACCAAAATTCTAGGATATTTTCATATATTTTCCTTATCCTTAGACTTATCCTTAGACACATCTCTAGGGATATCACTTTGTTTTTTACATCATAGATCCCAAAGTTTAACTAAGACATTAATATCATACCATCTATAGTGAACCTAATTTTTATACACTAACATTACATATCATTTATGGAATACTTAAGACGTTATACAAATAGACACCCAATGATCATACAAGTCTAGTGCCTTTGGAAACATGGAGACATAAACACCGATACATAAGTGAGCTATATAATATTATAGTAGGTTCTTATTGACTAGAAACCTTCATAGAAAAATTAAAAGAAATAAATATCTTCATAACCTGTGGAAGGAAACATAAAAAGGGGTGATCTAAAATAATTAGTATGGATAAATAAAGGAGATATGTAAGCATAGTCATGAGAATAAGGGTATGATAACATGATCATGAAAATAGAATATCATACCCTTCATATCAAAGATAATATACATGAATCATTTCATAAATATTGGAAGTTAATAAGATGAAAATTCTAAGGAAATAAAGAACATAAACCATGAAATCATAACATAGTAATAAAACTTTCAATTGTGGCAGACATATAAGAATATAATATGATTTCCAATGCAGCCAAGGCATCACCTCCAAGACATATTGGTATTATGGGTTCACTCCCCATACCATCTTGGTAGTTATGGTTCATTCCCATGACCATATTGGTAGCATGTGTTCACTCCACATACCATCTTGGTAGCCATGGTTCACTCCCATGGACATATTAGTGATCATGGTTCATTCCCAAGACCATCTAAGTATATATCATGATATATAAATCATTACCCAATGCATTGGAGGGAGATATAGGCCCACCCATCTCTTAATGATAACCTAGATACATGTGACACAAGATCATAAATACTCATATCAAAATCCATGAAATGAAATTGGATTTATAAATATGTGATCATATAATAACATTTGAAAAATACAGGTTTCATAATCATTTCATCATAAAAAAAACCTGTGAAAAGTAGCGGGTTTCAAAAGAATATGACCCGCGAAAGATAAAATAGGTTCATAAACATCATTACATCAAAAAATAATCCATTAAGAGAAATAATATGAATGGAAAATTAAATAATTTTTCCATAAATTCACGAGTAACAACAATTAATGTTATATTAGATGGGATATTATTTTGAAATATATTTTAAAATCATTTCTTGAGGAAAATATCTCTTCAATATTGAAAATGATTTTCAAAACATAAAAAAGTTTTCTTTGAAAATAGGTTTGAAAACTTATAATGGGTATATTTAAAACCATAAAATTTTATTAATGTTTTTTTAAATGGTCTTCAAATATTTTTTGAGAACATTTTTTAAAACAGGGTTTTCTAATACAATAGATTTATGACTGAAGAGAGAAAAGGTCAGATTTCACATTAAAACATTATATTAAGTACCAAAGAGTGGAAAAATAATAATTATACATGAGGATATATTTAATAACTAAAGGATATGAAAATTCATGATTGTTCATGAAATATGTATAATCAGATTTTCTCAAATAATCATAACAATTAACAATCTTGAAAAGCAATGAGATTATTTCAATATACTCATACAACTTGGTTACTTGGGATCATACTATCCATATAAGAAAATTATTTTAAATGATGCATAAAATATCATGAAAATAATAAAATTCATTATATAAAATGTAAACTTGATGTATATAAACCACAAAAATGAATTTAGGTGCATAACAAAACATAAGTCTCAAAGAAGGAAAATTGAGACAAAACAATATTACCGATTTGCTAACTTCGGAAACTTAAACCTAATGAAATGAAGATAATAAAATGTATATGTGAATAACCATGGATTTAATTGTTAGACAAATTGAATTCAATCATGGGTAGTCATACACCAAAAAAAGGAAGGATTGGCAAACATAGTATGTATCTCAAATAAATAAAAATTGAGATGAAATCCCCTTACCTTGTGTCTTGAATCTTGTCGTACACATTCAAAACACATGTATAATGAATATAAATTTATTATAAATCCATTAAAAAACAATATTATTATATATTATATGATATATGGTTTGACTAAGACCTTATATTATCCTCTTGTTAACCATTCTATGTTATGGTTTCACGTCGGATAATATTCACTTTGTTCACTGCATGTTTCTTAATTTGTGATATCTTTGGTCCTTATAATTATATAATTATTACATAATTTAAAACAATATATAAATATAATGTATATTCTGTATATGTGTATTATAAAAATCTATATAATATTAAATTAATAAATGGAATACACCGTTCATGGAGATGGTAAGCCATGTGTACGCATGAACACTGTTTCTATTTTTATTTTCGTATTGAAAGAAATAAAATGGACTATTAGTATATATGAATGTAATATCATTAAATTAGTATTATAATTATACATATAATTTAATTTAACTAAACCCATATTTAATAAATTCCATGTAGTGTGTGAACTAATCACATCGCTTTGAGGGGGTAGTAGTCCACACTTTCTTAAATGAAATTATTGTATTTACAACAAATGGAAAGTAAAAAAGATATGTCTTGTAAAATGAATAAATATTCTTAAAGAAATTATATATATAATATATAACATATATAAATATATTTTCCAACATAAATTATATCATGAGAGGTTGTAAAGGAAAAATGAACAATCATCATTTAGTGAGGTGGTAGTTCTCCATACACGTAAAGAGTATGTTTGTTACCTATTAGATGGAGGTGTGTGTAAGTGTAAGTTGAAAAATTTTCATAAAAACTTCCTATAATATTGAGGAAACTATTGTTTTTATATAATAATCTAATATAGAGATTGTATGGGGTGGATAAGGAAAATAAAATAAAGGATCCTGAGAGAAGACATAGCCTCTTAATCAGGTAACTTCTTTTGGTTAGTGCCAAAATGATTCCTTGGGTAAATTTCTGCCCAAGGGGAGGCTTCCAGGAGGAAAAAAGGGATGTTGGGAAGTTTATTGGAAAGATATTGGTCAAATATAAGTGGTTTTAGGGGTGTGAGTAATAGGAAGATGTGGTGGTATTTAATAGGGAAGGAAATGGTTCATTTGGTATTTTTGAAAACAAGTTTGGTGTACCCATGTTTTTACATAAACAATTATTAAAAAACAAAAAAACATAATATTGATATATGAATGGCCTAATAATGTCTAGAAAATAGGTTTTTTGAAACAATTATAAGTCTTTTTGTGTCTTAAATTTAATGTCTAGTCCTTAGTTATGCTTAATTTTACAATAATTGATTTAATTAATTTTAATTACATTCACTAATATTTTTGGTCAAAAATTAAGTCTACCTTATTATAAATTAAAATTATGAATATTAAAAATATGGAATAATTTTTTACAAATTAAAATAATATAAGTGGATTAAATTAATTTAACATTAATCCATATTCAGGTCGACAATTTGAGTTTTTAATGTAAAAATGATCCAAAATTTTCTAAGTATTTATATCCAATTTCAATGTGAAATTGCTTCCAATTAACCAAATTGGATTAATTAATTAAAATATAATCCAATTAAATTATGATCCCAAATTAAAATATAAAATTACCTTATAAATATATAAGAGGAAAAATAATTTTTGAATTAAATTATGGTATTTTTCACTATTCATCAAAAAATGAAGTTTCTCAGAAAAATACCAAAAAAATATCCAAATATAATTTTAAAATTTGAAATTTAAAAATAAAGACTGTATTATCAAATTAAATTTATAAATGTTTCTAAAACTAATTTTATTATTTTTCATAGAAGAGAATTAAAAGTAGTTCATTCAAGAAAACAATATTTTTAGACATAAAAAGAAATTTATAAAAATCATATATTTCATTATTAATATTATTTATTTATATTAAAAAATAATAAAAAATATTTAAAAAATATTTATTATTTACCATATTACTAATTTTAATTGATTGGTTACAATTATTTCATTTAAATAATTTTAACAAAAAAACCATGTTTTGTTGAATCATCGGTGTTGTGTTTAACGTATGCTAAGTTGATGTTCTGTGTAACATATGCCAAGTCAATGTTCCATGTAACATACACCATGTTTGTGTTCCATGTTATGTACACCATGTCTGTTACATGTGAAAGGAGTTTTTGAAATATTATATTGTAAGAAATAAATGAAAATTTAATTAATTTGAAAAAAAGGTCCTTAAAAACCCAGGGTGTTACAAAGAGATACTATATGATATATGGGGGATCAATTCTAAGTTGTTTTTGAGAAATTTAGTGACTTTATTTCTAGAGTTTTGTAATTTCATCTTCCACAAATTTTATAAGGATAATCATTTATGGAAATGTTTATGTTAAACTTCAGATTATGTTTTATAGATTATGTTTTTATCTCACCATATGAGGATTTATGAATATTGAATAACTTGTCCTAACCTTTTGCTGTGATAAAAACAGATGGAATTACCATTCTTTCTATTCATGGATCATATTCTGTAAATGTTTTGGGAATGAAAATTTCACCTTAATTTCATGGAATTAGAGATAGAGTGGATGTTTATAAAGGAACAAAAAAAGTTATGGTTATCATTAAAATAATGTAAGTATGTCTTTTCATGAAAACTCTTAAACATTAGGAAAAAGGTATATAAGTAAAATTTTGTCCTAATACATTTTTTTTGAACTGATGTATTTTAAAATCATCATAGATTTATAAATTTGAGGCCATAAAATCTTTATTGATCTTTCAATTATATGTGACTGGTAACCTCAGTCACTCCCTACAAATATTTATGCTTTTCCTACAAGTCCATGTTTTCAATTCCCAACCATGTTCTCCTATGTTGAAACCTAGTTACACGTTACTTTGGGTAACCATTATGTTTAAATTTTTTAAAGGAGGTTTTATTATTAATTTTTACTTTGTGTGTTTCTTTAAATGTATCTTTCAACTATTAATCCTTTGATGACCAGATGAATTTTGTAATGCCCCGACCCCAGTTACCTTGAGTAGGTTCATTATTTAATACATTGGCATGATTACAAGGAATCAAATCCTGAAAGACCGATCAGTTTAGTAGTCTTGGAAAATAGATTATATATATGAATGTTACATTACACCTTAGAAAATAAAACACAACATAAAATATCCTTTAAGAACGCCATTAATACCATAGCTTAACCCTACTTATCAATCATAATACCCTTCTTAAAATTATGTGAAAATAAAATAGAATAAAGGGGTGAGATCAAATGCTCAGTAAGGGTAAGCAATACAGCGGAAGATAACATAAACATTCAGTATAGTTAATAATTTAAAACACATGCATTTACAAATAATAAACATAAACACTTTATGGTAGGAATATGAGATGAGTAAATAATTCCATAATAAAATATAGTAATGGGTATTCTACTAGTCTAATAACAACATGAACCATCAATAATATTTTCATAATGAGGAAATGTATAATGTTGGACATTCTAAAACATTTTTTCAAGGCCTCGACCGAGACGTCTAAAAATGATTAAGGCCTTGGCCATAACTACATATCAAATTTGGGAAAGTCCTTGGAAAATTCCACATATAATTGTCTCATGAGACCTACTGATGCACCAAGGAGCTATAGCAGGCTCCACCCATCACATACTATGTCCAATACATTCCTCATATGAAAAGGTTGAAACATAACACAATAATTTGTATCAATACTAGCATACGGAATGTCAATACATTAACTATAAAATATGAATGGTATAAAAATAAAACATCTATACTCAAACATATCATAAAACATTCAATACAATATGGAATATTTGTATCATAATAAATCAAATTCAAAAAAGTTTAAAATCCATCAATGGATGTTGACATAGATAAAATGAAAACTATTTGAAAGAAATACCTCTTTATATTTTGAAACCATTTGAGAGTCACATAATTATAAAAGAAAACATTAATTGTGAAAATATTCTTATAATCTTGTAAGGGAAGCTTCTTATGATGTTATAACGGTGGAAAATAGCAACACCTTCCATATAAGTTAAAAAATATTCTTACCTTAATTTTGTCGAAAAGGTCATAAAGTACCTTGTTTAGAAAACGGTGGAATTATTCCTTTCAAAACATATAAGGTAAAATAAGGGTATAAATGACTTTGACCCATTATTTAGTAAATTTTAAAAAAGGTTTGAAATACCTTTTTATGAAAACATGGATGTGGATGATAAAGAGGCCTCAGTAGATACTTAGGTAAAAACAAGATCGGATAATAAAGAGATTGTGAAATTAACCCTTACCTTTTACTTTTCCTTAGTAGATAGTATTTTAACCTCTTGTATAATATTTAAAGAATTTTTATTAAATTATTCAAGAACTATATACATAAATATGATATCATATATGATCCTCTAATATTTCTTTGTTAATAATATTTCAGTAGTATCATCGTTTCGGGCGTTAACTGATTCATTTTCTTTTATATGCTTGGTTACATAAGCCATATTTGTTATGGATATGATGTATTTGATTCATAAAAATTATTATATTATGTTCATAAAAATTATTTTTTATCATAAAATGAAAATTATTCTTTAATGATTATGATGGGGAAATGAATATCATCGCGTTTGCAGAGACAGTAATCCGTACGTACGCACGAGCGACAACATCATTATATTGATGGTGAAATAGTATGTAATTTGATGGAATATCATATATAAAGAATCATTAAAATTTTATGTTTATTATTTAAATTAGTTATATTCATTATTATACCCATCCAAAATAACTAAGTGTTTGAATAACAAACTACACCACGACGTGGAGACGGTAAGCCATACGTACGCACGTATGGTGACTTTGTCATTTATAGGGTGGACAAAATAACGAATATGGTTGTACCATATTTATTATAACGTCATATTATATATAAGATACTAGACTTATTATTTTAGAAAGGAAAAAACAAAGAAATAGGAAGTGGAAGATGAAAAGAACTTGAAAGAGGTGATGAAATATTTACCTCTTCTTCGCGTTCTTCCTTTTGATTTGATCAAAAGGGATACATAGGTTGGATTTATTACAAAAGGAAGGTCTCTAGGATGAAGGGAGAAAAGTTGGGAGGATATTTGGGTAGGGGTTGGCGGAGACAAATTGCTTTGGAGGTGTGAAATTAAGAGGGGGAAGTGACCTTTTATAGGAGAGGTGGGCGTCACTTTAAGAAAAGCTTGAAATATTATTTTATAATAAAACCATTTTCGGTTTCTAATGGCTCCAAAATGATTTATTTCTAGGATAAGGTTAGTATGGGTCTAAAAACTATCAACCAATAGGTTTTAGATAGGTTTAGGTCCATATATTAACATTATCTTTTAGATTTAACTCTTAGTAAAATAGTTTGACATTTACCACGTCTCTTTGTATTTTTATATTATATGGTTAATACACATACTATAAACATCCAAGAGAACAAAAAGTGGTTCATTATTAATATATATAACCTTATCTATTTCATTTGGCCTAAAGTTAGATTTTTTTGGAAAATTATATCAATTAATAATATAGTATTTGTTTTAAAAACTCAATTATGTCAATTTTGACACTATTTAGTATTTATTTTTTGTGAAAATCATAACAACATTATTCATTCGAAAAAAATAATTTAATAAACCCTAACATGTCTTATTAACCAATAAAATTAGTGTAATGCATCAAAAGTCTCAAATTATATTTATTTGGAAATTAATAATATTAATTATTTTAATATTTCATTCATATGGTAATTACTGCCTCATCATTGTGTCATAAATAAATTACATTATTTAATGTCTAAAAATTACAAATAAAATAAAATTATGTATGAAATAGTTTTATCTTTATAATGAATATTTTTAGTTGAATATATCTTATGTATAACCCTATATTAAACATGTTTTAGTTATGAAAACATGAATTTAACACTTTTAGCTCTTCTTTAAATTAAATAATAAAAAATGTAGTAATCCAATAAAAGTGTACTTAAAGGATCATATTTTATTCCTAAGGTTGTTTTTGGTCGAATTAAACTTATCTAATCGAATTAGGACATGTTTTAGGATAATTATGATATCATTTTTACACTTAATTACCCTATTTTCTTTTAGCCGTGGTAAATAAAAGTCAAAAGTTACTATTCACCAAAAAATATTTTCAACTTATTGAACCACATTTTACATATTGATATTAATCGTGTCTCTCATATTTTTGAAATTAAACTCACAGAAGTGGTAACATTATGTTTTATGCAAATTTGAAAATGCTCCTAGGAGGTGGGTAAAAGACGGTAAAAGTTCAAAAAAAATTATATATCTTAAATTATTATAAAATGACACCAATGAATTACATTGATCTTATATGAGTATTATGTATCTATTTTGACCTAAAAAATTAAAATAAATAAATAATTATTTAAATAAAAAGTTGGTTTTAACCAATAATGTAGTGTTTTTCACTATTCATCAAAAATTGTAAGTTTTCAGAAAAATTCAAAAAAATAACCCTAAGCTAATTTAAATATTCTGAAATCAAATATAAAGTCCATTTTGAAAAATAAAATTTATAAAACTTTGAAAAGTGGGAATTACTATTCATAACTGCTAGTTTGATTAGTCGCGGTGTGTTAGAATCTCGAAGTTGCGTACAATACAAGCTATTGCATTATTCAAAGGGAAACGTACCATGGATGCTTGGGGAGTTATATTCTTGCCTACTTCAAATAATTTCATCATATAAATTTCTAGAATACTACAACACAAAAAGATTTGGGTGGCTCTTCATCATAAGTTTCTCAAGTTCCCATGTTGCCTCTTCCATCTTATGGTTCCTCCATAGAACTTTTACCAGACGAGTTGTATCATTTCTCAACACTTGTTTTCTAGTACCAAGAATATTGACATGATCTTCACAATAAGACAAATCAAGTTCCAGTTCAATTTCATCAATGGTGAGTACATGCATTGGGTTTGGCAGTTATTTTCTCAACAGCGATACGTGAAACACATCGTGAACTTTGAAGAGACTGGGTGGAATTTCCAAATGGTAAGCTACAACCCCAATTCGTTCTAGAATTTTGAAAGGTACGATGTACCTGGGACTTAATTTACCCTTCTTACAGAATCCTTTAACTCCCTTCCGTAGATATACCTTCAATAAAACATGATCTCCTACCTGAAATTTTAAATCCATCCCTCAGTTATCAGCATAACTCTTCTTCCTACTTCGAGATGCTTTGATGTGGGTTTGGATAATCTTCACTTTTTCCATTTTTTCCTCAAAAAGTTCTTGTCCTATGATTTTTCATTCAAAAACATCATCCTAAGAAGATGGTGTGCGACATCTCTTTCCATATAATTCTTCATATGGTGTCATCTGAATACTTGAATGAAACCAATTGTTATAATAAAATTCTACCAGAGGTAAATATTGATATTACATACCTGGAAAGTCAATCGAACAAGATCTCAACATGTATTCTATGGTTTGAATAGTCCGTTCTGATTTTCCATCACTTTGAGGGTGGTAGGTAGTGCTCAAATGAAGTTCAGTATCCAAGGCTTTCTGAAGACTTTTCCAAAATCTTTATGTAAAATAGGGATCACGATCAGAAAGAATCGATAGAGGCACACCATGGAGTCTTAAAAATTCATTATTATATGGTATTGCGAGATGTTAAAGAGGTAAATCTTCTCTTATATCAAGAAAATATGTTGACTTGGTAAGATGATCAACAATGACCCATATTTAATTATTCATTCAAGGAGTCTTTGGTAGCCCCAGGACAAAGTCCATTGTAACATTATCCCATTTACACTAAGGTATGGGAAGAGTCTACATGACTCTTCTAGACTGTTGCCTTCCAGCCTTCACTTGTTGACAAACCATACATCTTGACACAAAATCAACAATCTCCCTCTTTATGTTGTCCCACCAAAAATGTTCCTTCAAATCTCTATACATCTTGGTGCTCCTAGGGTGTATAGAGAAATTAGATCTATGAGCATCATCCAACAATTCCGTTTTTAGATCAGGTATGCCATGAACACAAAGTCTCTTCCCAAATTTCAAAATTCCATCTCCATATATGAAGTCACTCCATCTCCCTTCATTCACAACTTTAATTTTGTTTTGAAATTCCTCATCATTAGTCTGGGAACTTTTTATCCTTTCTAGTAAAGATTATTTGGAAACCATTTGAAAAAGTATTGATGTTTCACCTTCCATGGTTATTCCCATATCCATCTTTAATAGATCTAGGGAAAGAAGATCCCTTTCAACTCTCATATTGTTCAAAACTCCATGATCCTTTCTGCTCAAAGCATTTTCCACTTTATTTTTCTTTCCCGGGTGGTAGTGTATTGTGCAATCATAATCCTTGAGTAGTTTAAGCCATCTCTATTGCCTCATGTTTAGTTTTTTTGTGATAAAATATACTTTAAACTCTTGTGATCAATATAAACCTAAATTTTTTCACAATAGAGATAGTGACTCCATATTTTCAGAGAAAAGATTACAGCTGCTTACTCAAGACCATGAGTGGGATAGTTTTGCTCATGAATTTTTAGCTGTCATGATGCATAGGTAATAACTCTATAATTCTTCATAAAGATGCTACCAAGTCCTTTCTTTGAAGCATCACTATAAATAACAAACCCATCATTCTTCGATGGTAGAGTCAAGATAAGAGCATTAACTAATCTTCTCTTCAGTTCTTTAAAACATTCTTCACACCATTTTGTCTAAAAAATTTAACCTCTTTACAAGTGATCTTGGTTAATGGGTTAGCCAATCAGGCAAAATTTTGGACAAAACGCCGATAATAACCTGCTAAACCAATAAAACTGCGTACCTCAGTTATACTCATCGGTTCTAGGGATTCTTTGATTTCCTTGGTCTTTGAAGGATCAATATATATTCTATCCTTAGAGAAAATATGGCCAAGAAAAGAAATATCTTAAATTCAAAATTCACACTTGCTAAACTTCCCATATAATACATTTCTTCTAAGAGTCTTTAGAATAATGCGCAAGTGATTTTTACGATCTTCATAGATTTTGGAGTATACCAAGATATAATAAATAAATACCACTACAAAGTCATCAAGATATTCATTGAAAACTCTATTCATTAGATCCATAAAGACAGAGGGTTCATTAGTCAATCCAAAAGGCATTACTGTAAATTCATAATGCCCGTACCTAGTTCGAAATACTGTTTTCCGGATGTCTTCTTTCTTCACACACAACAGATGATATCTAGATCGAAGGTCAATCTTTGAAAAATATTGAGCTCTATGAAGTTGGTCGAATAAATCATCAATGAGAGGTCGGGGATACTTGTTCTTTATTGTTATAGAATTGATCTCCCTGTAGTCAATGCATAACCTCATAGATATGTCTTTCTTCTTAATAAAAAGGACAGGGGCTCCCCATGGAGAAACACCAGGGTGAATAAATCCCTTATTACTCAATTCCTCTAGTTGATTCTTTAGTTCCACTAATTCCATAGTGGTCATTCAATAAGGATTCTTCGATATGGGCCTTGAACCAGGAATTAAATCAATGAAAAACTCAATTTCTCATTCTAGAGGATGTCTAGGTAAATCTTCTAGAAAGAAATTAACACATTTTTTCACCATAGGTACATACTATATTTGAACATTCCTTTCCTCACCTATAATTATTTCATTCTCATCATCCCCAATAATTTAATTTAGTAGAGCTACTGGGGGTGGATCTAGATAAGAATCAGATGGTGACATTTCTGCTCTAAAGATTAGGTACTCCTTCTAATTATCAAGAATTGTAACCTCCTTCTTCTTATAATTAATTTTCGCATCATGGTCCGAAATCCAATCCATATATAGGATTATATGAAATTAAATCATATGTATGGAAATTATATCAGTAGATAAATATCATTTATATGCCTTAATGGGGACAGAATCCCAAAACATTATTGCAATGATACTTCCCTTAGGAGTTTTGACTGAAAACTCCCTTATTAAATAAAATTGGAAATATCTAATTTTCTATAAAAACTGGGAATATAAGAAATAATGTGATGATCCAAAATAAAATAAATCATTGGATAGACATGAGGAAACCATTAAATTACCTGCCACCATGTCTTTCGGAGCTTCAACCTCAGCAGTAGTGATTGCATAAGCATGACCCTGATCCCTTGGCCCTTTTGAGGTAAGTTTCCCTGATGCTTAGGACATTTATTTTCATAATGTCTCATCTCCCTACAATTTATATCATTGAACATTGGTTGCTTATTTCTTCCCCTTACAATCACTTGTAAGATGGAATTTCTGTCCACATTTGTAGCTTACTCCTTTTCCTTTTAGACAGGCACCAGGGTGCTTCCTTCCATATTATCAAAGGGAATAAATTCAACTATTCCCTTCTTCACGGTTTTATTATTTCCTTTCCCAGAGTTTTTAGCAGATCTCTCATTCTCTTGCTTTGCTTTAAATTTGTAAGAGTTAGAGAATTCTTTTTCTGTCTTAATAGCACATGAGATAATATCTACATACAATGAGAAGGATTGTGAGACTAATGCTCGATAGAGAAATTGTTTTAACCCATCCAAGAAATAATCAATCTTACTTCTTGGGTTACGTATATAATAAGAAACATGCCTTGCTAACCTTGTAAAGTTAACTTCATACTTTGCAACATTCTCATCCTCCTTTTGCCTGAGACTCAAAAATTGCCTTTCCATATCCTCTTGATGGTCACGAGGAAAGTATTTTTCTAAGAAAAGATCTTTAAAATAACTCAATTCCATACTTTATACTTATTCATCCTCCTTTTTGTTTTGAATTAATTACCACCATTGATCTTTTTCTCCGGTGAGGCGATAAACTGCCATGATAACTTTTTCCATTTCGTTACTCCCCAAAGAATGAAATATTTTCTCTAAGGAACTTATCCATTGTTCATCTACAAATGGATTTGTAGACCCATTTAATGTTGGGGGTTGTTTCCTCATTAATTGATCTAACATTTATCCTCCGTGTTTTGGATCAGGGTGCTCCATATGTGTAAAGTTACTATTCATAAACTGTGTGAGTTGTTCCAGTATGGTGATAAGCTGATCAAGACCAGTTGCATGACCAGCTCTGCTATAATTATCTTAAGAAGGAGGTAAATTCCTTCATGGATTATGTGCATTGATATGGTTTCCATTCCTTCCACTGGGTGCCATTTCTAGACGATGGCATAATGCAGATAATTTTATGAACTGCAATACATAATTCTGAACTTGTAAAACACATAACATAAATTGAACAGTTTATGGATAAAATCCATAATCATAAAAATGTTTTCGTTGATAAAGTATATACTCATAAACCCTTCATAACGGTTTATAAAGAAAATGAGAATTATCCTAAGCATATCCCCAAGTGGTGTCATAACCAAGAGTGCAGAAAGGCCAGTTGTTGTGCACCAACTCCCGTTTAAGTCAAGCTCCAAGTAGTGTTTTTGGGTTTTACCCATAGGTACATCTGTGCCAGACCTGCCTCTACCTGCTCGTATCCAGAAAGTGATGTATTTCTTGTAAAACTCACAAAATCACTACAATACCAAAATTCTAGGAAGTTCTTCTACACTAATCCTCAAAGTCTATCTTAGGGTAATGTTCTCTAATCAGTGTTTTTCTAAATCTAGTTTCTAATATTCATACAAAACTTCCTCCGATACCAACTGTAATTCCATGACCCTAGTAACCCATAGTCGGTGCTTTATTACAAAAAATGACATGATTATAAGGAATCATGTCCCCAAATACTAATCAGTTTATTAGTCTTGGAAAATAGATTACATATATGAATGTTACATTACACCTTAGAAAATAAAACACAACATAAATGATTCGTTGAGAATGCAATTAATCCCCTAGATTAACCCCACTTATAAATCATAATACACTTCTTGGAATCCTTGGAAAATAAAACATAATAAAGGGGTGAGCTCAAACGCTCAATAAGGGTAAGAAATACAGCCAAATATTACATAAACATTAGGCATGGTAAATAATTTAAAGCACATGCCTTTACAAATATTAAACATGAACATGTTATTGCATGAATATGAGATGAGAAAATAATTTCATAATTAAACATAGTCATGTGTATTCTACTATTCAAATAACCACATGAACCATCAATAATATTTTCATAATGAGGGAATGAATAATGCTGAACATTCTAAATTTTTTTGTCAAGGCCTCAGCCAAGATGCCTAAAAATGATTAAGGCCTCGACAAAAACCATATATGAAATTTGGGAAAGGCCTAGTCCAATTCCACATCTAATTGTCTCATGAGACCTACCGATGCACTGAGGAGCTATAGCGGGCTCCACCCGTCACATACTAAGTCCAATACATTCCTCATATGAAAAGGATGAAACATAACATAAACATTTGTATTAAAACTAGCATATGAAATGTTAATACATTAACCATAAACCATGAATGGTATAAAAATAATACATCCATAGTCAAACATATCACAAAAACTTCAATACAGTATAACATATTTTTATCATAATAAATCAACTTCAAACAAATTTAAAATCCATCAAAGGATGTTGACATAGATGAAATGGAAACAATTTGAAAGAAATAACTCTTTCAATTTTGAAAGCATTTGAGAGTCACATAATTATATAAAAAAAACATTTATTTTGAAATTATTCTTATAATCTTGTAAGGGAATCTTCGATGATGTTATAACTGTAGAAAATAGCCGCACCCTCTGTATAAATTTAAAAACCTTCGGACCTTAATTTTGTCGAAAATGTCATAAAGTACCTTGTTTGGAAAATGAAAGAATGATTCCTTTCTGAACATATAAGGTCAAATAATGGTATAAATTCCTTTAACCCATATTTTAGTAAATAGTATAAATGTTTTGAAATAAATTCTTATGAAAACATGGATGTGGATGATAAAGAGGTCTAAGTAGATACTTACATAAAAACAAGCTCGGATAATAAAGAAATTGTGAAATTAACCATTACCTGGTACTTTTCCTTAGTATATGGTATGTTAACCTCCTATATAATAGTTAAAACATTTTCATTATATTATACAAAAACTATATACATAAATATGATATCATATATGATCCTCCTATATTGCTTTGTTAATAATATTTTAGTTGTATCATCGTTTTGGGTGTTAACTGATTCATTTTCTATTATATGCTTGGTTATGTAAGCCATGTTTGTTATGGATAAGATGTATTTGATTCATATAAATAATGATATTATGTTCATAAAAATTATTTTTAATCATAAAATAAAAATTATTCTTGAATGATTACGATGGGGAAATGATTCTCATCGCGTTCGTGGAGACGATAATCCGTACGTACGCACGGGCGACAATATCAATATATTGGTGGTGAAATAGTATGTAATTGGATGTTATATCATATTTAAAGAATAATTAAAATGTTATATTTATTATTTACATTAGTTTTATTCATTATTAAACCCATACAAAATAATGAAGTGTTTGAATAATTAACCACACCACGACGTGGAGACTGTAAGCCATACGTACGCACGTATTGTGACATTATCATTTATAGGATGGATAGAATAAATAATATGGTTGTAACATATTTATAATAACATCAATGTATATATAAGATACTGGAGTTATTATTTTATAATGGAAACAACAAATAAAGAGGATGTGGAAGAAGAAAAGAACTTGAAAGAGGTGATGAAATATTTACCTCTTCTTCGGGTTCTTCCTTTTGATTTGATGAAAAGGGCTCCCTAGGATAGATTTCTGACCAAAGTAATGTCTATAGAATGAAGGGAAGAAATTTTTAAGGATATTTTGGTAGGGGTTGGTCGAGCCAAATGGATTTGGAGGTGTGAAATTATGAGAAAGGGGAAGTGCCCTTTTATAAGAGAGGTGAGGGTCACTTTCAGAAAATCTTGAAATATTATTTTATAATAAAATCATTTTGGGTTTATAATGGTTCCAAAATGATTTATTTCTAGTATAAGGTGGGGATGGGTCAAAAACCACACAACTAATATGTTTTAGATAGGTTTAGGTCACTATATCAACCTTATATTTTAGATTTAACGCTTAGTTAAATAGTTTGACATTTACCATGTCTCTTTCTATTTTTATATTATATGGTTAGTAAACTTGCTATAAACATTTAAGCATACCCCAAGTGGTTAATTATTAATATATGACCTTATATAAGTCTTTAGTCCGAACCATATATTTTTAGGAACATAATATCAATTAATAATAAAGTATTTGTTTTAAAAACTCAATTATGTCAATTTTGACACAATTTAGTATTAGGTTTTTGTGAAAATCATAAATGCATGATTACTTCGAAAAAAAATTATTTAATCAACCATAACATGTATTATTAACCTATAAAATTAGTGGAATTTATCAAAAGTCTAAAATTATATTTATTTGATATTTATAATATCATTTATTTTACTATTTCATTAATTAGGTAATTACTGCATCATCATTTTGTCATAAATAAATTAAATTATTTAATGTCTAAAAATTATAAATAAAATACAATTATGTAGTAAATATTTTTATATTTATAATGAATATTTAATATCGAATTTATCTTATGTATAACCCTATATAAAAAATTGTTTAGTTATGAAAACTTGAATTTTACACTTTTAACTCTTCTTTAAATTAAATAATAATAAATGACATAACCTAATCCAAGTGGACCTAAAGTAACATATATTATTCCTAAGGTTGTTTTTGGTCTAATTACACATATTCAATAGAATTAGGACATGTTTTAGGTTAATTATGATATAATTTTTACGCTTAATTACCCTATTTACTTTTAACCGTGATAAATACATGTCAAAAGTTACTATTCACCAAAAATTATTTTCATCTTATTGAACCACATTTTACTTACTGATATTAACCACGTCTCTCATATTTTTTAAATTCAATTCACAGTAGCGGTAAAATTATGTTTTATGCAAATTTACAAATGCTCCTAAGAGGTGGGTAAAAGACGGTAAAAGTTCAATAAAGTTTCTATATATATAAAATTATTATAAAATTACTCCAATTGATTACATTGAAATTATATAGGTATTATGTATCTATTTTGACCTAAAATAAATTTAAATAAAATAAATAATTATTTAAATAAAAAGATGGTTTTAACCAATAACGCAGTGTTTTTCACTATTCATCAAAAATTGAAATCTTTCAGAAAAATACAAAAAATTCACCCTAAGCTACTTTAGATATTTCAAAATAAAAAATGAAGTCCATTTTAAAAAATAAAATTTATAAAATTTCAAAAAGTGGGTATTACTATTCATAACGGCTAGTTTGATTGGTCGTAGTGTGTTAGAACCTCGAAGTTGCGTACAATGAAAGCAATTTTCATTATTTAAAGGAAAATGTACCATGGAAGCTTGTGGTGTTACATTATTACCTTCTTCAAATAATTTCATCCTCAAAATTTCTAGAGTACTTCCACACAAAAAGATTCAGGTGGTTCTTCCTCATAAGTTCTTTTGGTTCCCATGTTGCCTCTTCCATCTTATGGTTTCTCCATAGAACATTTACTAGACGAGTTGTCTAGTTTATTAACACTTGTTTTCAGGTATCAATAATCTTGACAGGCTCTTCACAATAATGCAAATCATTTTCCAGTTTAAATTCCTCAAAGGTGAGTACATGGGTTTGGTCAGGCATGTATTTTCTCAACAGTGATATGTGGAACACATCATAAACTTTGGAGAGACTTGGGGGCATTGCCCAATGGTAAGCTACAACCCCAATTCATTCAAGAATTTAAAATGGTCTGATGCACCTGGGAATTAATTTATCCTTCTTACCAAATTGTATAACTCCCTTCCATGATGATACCTTCAAGAAAACATGATCTCTTACCTGAAATTCAAAATCATTCCTTCGGTTATCGGCATAGCTCTTTTTCCTATTTTTGAGCTGCTTTGATGTGGGTTTGGATAATCTTCACTTTTGCCATTTTTTATTAAACAAGTTCTGGGCCAATGAGTTTTCTTTCACGAACAACATCCCCATAAGTTGGTGTACGACATCTCTTTCTATATAACGTTTCATATGGTTCCATATGTATACTTGAATAGAATCTATTGTTATAGGAAAATTCTACCAGAGGTAAATATTGATCCCACATACCTTTAAAGTCAGGTGAGAAAGATCTCAACATATTTTATGAGGTTTGAATAGTCCGTTCTAATTTTCCATCAGTTGGAGGGTGGAAGGCAGTGCTAAAATGAAGATCAGTATCCAGGGATTTCTAAAGAATTTTCCAGAATCTTGATGTAAAATGGGGATCACGATCAGAAGAAATCAATAGGGGTACACCATGGAGTCTTATAACTTCATTAATATATAGTTTTGTGAGATGTTCAAGTGGTAAATATTCTCTTATAGTACGAAAATGTGCTGATTTGGTAAGATGATCAATAATGACCCATATTACATCATTATTTCTAAGAGTATTTAGTAGACCCATGCGAAATTACATCGTAATATTATCCCATTTCCACTCAGGTATGGGAAGAGGCTGCATGACTCATCTAGGTTGTTGCCTTCCAACCTTCACTTATTAACAAACCATACATCTTGACACAAAATCATAAATCTCCCTCTTCATGTTGTCCCACCAAAAATGTTCCTTCCAATCTCTATATATATTGGTGCTCCTAGGGTGTATATAGAAATTGGAGCTATGAGCCTCATCCAAAAATTCCCTTTTTAGATCAGGTATGTTAGGAACACAATGTCTCTTCCCAAATTTTAAAATTTCATCTTCATATATGAAGTCACTCAATATCCCATCGTTCACAACTTTAATTTTCTTTTGAAATTCCTCATCATCAGTCTGAGAACTTTTTATCCATTCTAGTAAATATGGTTCGAAAAAAATTTGAAAATGTATTGATGTTTCACCTTCCATGGTTATTCCCATGACCATCATTACTAGATCCATGAAAATAGGATCCCTTTCAACTATCATCTGGTTCAAAAATCCATGATCTTTTCTGCTCAAAGCATCTGCCACCTTATTTGTGTTCCCCGAGTGGTAGTGTATTGTGGAATCATATTATTTTAGTAGTTCAAGCCATCTCCTTTACCTCATATTTAGTCCTTTTTGTCATAAAATATTCTTTAAACTCTTATTATTAGTATAAATCTCACATTTTTTACCCTAGTGATAATGTCTCCATATTTTCAGAGGAATGATTATAGCTGCTAAATCAAGATCATCAGTGGGATAGTTTTGATCATGAATTTTTAGCTTTTGTGATGCCTAAGAAATAACTCTATCATTTTTCATAAGGACACAACCAAGTCCTTTATCTGAAGCATCACTATAAATAACAAACCCATCATTCCCCGATAGTAGAGTCAATATAAGAGAATTAACTAATATTCTCTTTAGTTCTTTAAAACAATCTTCACACTCTTTTTTCCAAAAAAAAATTAACCCTATTATGAGTGACCTTGGTTAATGGGTTAGCCAATCAAGAAACATTTTGGACAAAATGCCGATAATAACAAGCTAAACCAATAAAAATTCGTACCTCAGTTATACTCGTTGGTGCTGTCCATTCTTGGATTGCCTTGGTCTTTGAAGGACTAATAGAGATTCCATCCTTAGAGACAATATGGCCACGAAAAGAAATATCCTAATGCTAGAATTCACACTTTCTAAACATCCCATATAATTCATTTCTTCTAAGAGTCTTTAGATTAATGCGCAAGTGATTTTCATGATCTTCATAGATTTTTGAGTATACCAAGATATCATACACAAATAACACCACAAAGTCATCAAGATATTCCTTGAAAACTATATTCATTAAATCCATGAAGATAGAGAGTGAATTAGTCAATCGAAATGGCATTACTGTAAACTTGTAATGCACGTACCTCGTTCGAAATACTGTTTTCGGAATGTCTTCTTTCTTCACACACAACTAATGATATCCAGATCGAAGGGAAATCTTTGAAAAATATCAAGCTCAATGAAGTTGGTCGAATAAATCATCAATGCGAGGTAGGGGACACTTGTTCTTTATTGTTATAACACTGATCTCTCTGAAGTCAATGCACAACCTCTTAGATCTTTCTTTCTTCTTAACAAAAAGGATAGGGGCTCCCCATGGAGAAACACTAGGGTGAATAAATACCTTATTACTCAATTCTTCTAGTTTTGTCTTTAGTTCCACTAATTCCACAGTGGCCATTCTATAAGGTGTCATTCATATGGTCCTTGAACCAGGAATTAAATCAATGGAAAACTCAATTTCTCATTCTGGAGGATGTCTAGGTAAATCCTCTGGAAACACATCAACATATTTTCTAAAAATAGGTATGTCCTCTAATCGAACATTCCTTTCCTCGCCCATAATTATTTCATTCTAATCGTCCCTAATAATTAAATTTAGTAGTGCTACTGGGGGTGGATCTAGATAATAATCAGATAGTGACATTTATACTCTAAAGATAAGGTACATCTTATCATCATCAAGAATTCTAACCTCCTTCTTCTTACAATAAATTTTCAAATCATGGTATGAAATCCAATCCATACAGAGGATTATATCAAATTAAATCATGGGTATGATGATTAGATCAGTAGATAAATATCATTTATATGCCTTAATGGGGGATGATTTACAAAACATTTTAGCAATGATACTTCCCTTAGATGTTTTGACTGACATCTCTCTTGTTAAATCAAATTTGAAACATCTAATTTTTTTTAAAACTAGGAATATATGAAACAATGAGATGATCCAGAATTAAATAAAGCATAACATGAGAAAACCATTAAATTACCTGCCACCACATAGTTTGGAGCTTCAACCTCAGCAGTAGTAATCACATAAGCTTGGCCTTGATTCCTTGACCTTTTCTGAGGTAAGTTTCCCTGAAGCTTAGGACACTCATTTTCATAATGTCCCATCTCCCTGAAATTTTAGTAGTGAACATTGGTAGCTTATTTATTCCCCTTAAAATCACTAGTAAGATGGCCTTTCTATCCACATTTGTAGCATACTACTTTTCCTTTTAGACAGGCACCAGGGTGATTCCTATCACAATTATCACTGGGTGGAAATTCAACTCTTCCCTTCTTCCATATTTCCTTATTTCCTTTCCAATAGTGTTTAGTAGATCTCTTCTTCTTTTTACTTACTTTAAAGTAATAAGAATTAGATAATTCCTTTTCTATCTTGATAGCACATGAGACAATATCTTCATACGATGAGAAGGATTGCGAGAGTAATGATCGATAGAGAAATGGATTTAAAGCATCAAAGAAACGATCAATCGTACTTCTTAGGTTACATATATAATCTGCAGCATGCCTTTCTAACCTTGTAAACTTAGCTTCATACTTAGCGACATTCTCATCCTCCTTTTATCTCAAACTCTGAAATTTCTTTTCCATATCTTCTCTATGGTTACGAGGGAATTGTTTTTCTAATAATATCTCTTTAAACTCCCTCCATTCTATACTTGATACTTCTTCATCCTCCTTTGTGTTTTGAATTCATGACTACCATTGATCTGCATCTCTGGTTAGTCGATAAACTGCCATGACAGCCTTTTCACTTTCACTACTCCCCAAAGCATGAAATATTTTCTCTAAGTAACTTATCCATTGTTTAGATAAAAATATATTTGTAGAACCATTTAATATTGGTGGTTTTTTCCTCATGAAGTGATCTAATATTGAACCTCCGCGTTGTGGATCAGGGTGCTCCATACGGGTAAGGTTATTATTCATAAACTGTGTGAGTTGTCCTAGTATGGTGATTAGCTGGTCAGCACCAGTTTCATTACCAAATACACTATAATTATCTGGAGTAAGAGGGAAATGCCTACATGGATTACGTGCGTTGATATGGTTACTATTACTTCCACTAGGCACCATTTCTAAACAATGACATACAATAGATTAGTTTATGAACCGTAATACATAATTCTGAACTTGTAAACACTTAACATAAATTGAACAGTTTATGGATATAATCCATAGTAATAAAAATGTATTCTTTGAGGAAGAATATTCTCATAAAGCCTTCAGAATGGTCAGTAAATAAAATGAGAATTATCCTAAGCATATCCCCTCGGAGTGTTGTATCCAATAGTGCAGTAGGGCCTGTTATCGTGCACCCGTTCTCATTCGAGTCTAGCTCAAAATAGTGTTTTTAGGTTTTACCCCTAGGTACATATGTGCTAGATCTGCCTCTACCTACTCGTATCTAGACATGGATATATTTCTTGGAAAACTCACAAAATCTCTACAATACCAAAATTCTAGGAAGTTCTTCTATACTAATCCTTAAAGTTTATCTTAGGGTAATGTTCTATAATCAAAGTTTTTCTAAATCTATTTTCTAAGGCTTGTAATAAACTTCCACTGATACCAACTGTAATGCCCCGACCCCAGTTACCGAAATTCAATGCTTTATTACATAAAATTGGCATGATTATAAGGAATCAAGCCCCGAAAGACCAATTGGTTTAGTGGTATTTGAAAATAGATTACATATATGAACGTTACATTACACCTTAGAAAATAAAACACAAAATAAATGATCTGTTCAGAACACGATTAATCCTCTATCTTAACACTATTTATCAATCATAATACAATTCTTGGAATCCTAGGAAAATAAAACATAAGAAAGGGGTGAGCTCAAAATCTGAGTAAGGGTAAGAAATACAGTGGAAGATAACATAAACATTAGCCATGGTGAATAATTTAAAACACATGCATTTACAAATAATAAACATGAACACATTATGGAACAAATATGAGATGAGTAAATATTTCCATAATAAAACATATTCATGGGTATTCTACTTGTCGAATAACAACATGAACTGTCAATAATATTTTCATAATGAGGGAATGTATAATGTCATACATTCTGAAACATTTTGTCATGTCCTTGGCCAAGATGTCTAAAAATGATTAAGGCTTCGACCAAAACTATATATAAAATTTTGTAAAGGCCACAGCCAACTCCATGTAAAATTGTCTCATGAGACCTACCAATGCATCGAGGATCTATAGTGGGCTTCACCTGTCACATACTAAGTGCAACACATTCCTCATATGAAAAGGTTGAAACATAACATAAAAATTTGTATTAAAACTCCCATACGAAATGTAAATACTTTAACCATAAACCATGAATGGTATAAAAATAACACTTCTATAGTCAAACATATCACAAAACCTTTAATACAATACGAAATATTTTTATCATAATAAATCAACTTCAAACAAGCTTAAAATCCATCAAAGGATGTTGACATCGATGAAATGAAAACTATTTGAAAGAAATACCACATTCTATTTTGAAACCATTTGAGAGTCACATAATTATAAAATAAAACATTTATTTTGAAAACATTAATATAATATTTAAATGGAGGCTTCGATGATATTATAACAGCATAAAATAGCCGCACCCACCGTATAAGTTAAAAAACATTCTTACCTTAATTTTGTCGAAAAGGTCATAAAGTACCTTGTTTGAAAAATGACAGAATGATTCATTTCAAAACATATAAGGTCAAATAAGGGTATAAATGAATTTAATCCATAGTCTATTAAATATTAAAAATGTTTTGAAATACATTTTTAAGAAACATGGATGTGGATATTAAAGAGGTCTCATTAGATACTTACGTAAAAACAACCTCAGATAATAAAGAGATTGTGAAATTAACACTTACCTTGTAATTTTACTTAGTAGATGGTATGTTAACCTCTTGTATAATAGTTAAAACATTGTTATTAAATTATACAAGAACTATATAAATAAATATTATATCATATATGATCCTCTAATATTGCTTTGTTAATAATATTTCAGTAGTATCATCATTTCAGATGTTAACTGATTCATTTTCCTTTATATGCTTGGTTACGTAAGCCATGTTTGTTATGGATAGGATGTATTTGATTCATATACAGAATGATATTATATTCATAAAAATTATTTTTAATCATAAAATGAAAATTATTCTTGAATGATTACAATGGGTAAATGAATCTCATCGCATTCGTGGAGATAGTAATCCGTATGTACGCACGAGCGACAATATCATTATATTGATGGTGAAATCGTATGTAATTGGATTTTATATCATATATACAGAATAATTAACATGTTATATTTATTATTTACATTAGTTATATTCATTATTATACCCATCCAAAATAATAAAGTTTTTGAATAACAAACTACACCACGACATGGAGACGGTAAGCTGTATGTACGCACGTATGGTGACTGTCATTTATAGGAGGATAGAATAATGAATATGGTTATACCATATTTATAATAACATCACATTATATAGAATATACTGTAGTTATTATTTAAGAATGGAAAAAAAAAGAAAGAGGAAGTGGTAGAAGAAAAGAACATGAAAGAGGTGATGAAATATTTACATCTTCTTCGGGTTCTTCCATTTGATTTGATCAAAATGGTACCTTAGGTTAGCTTTCTGACGAAAGGAAGGCCTCTAGGATGAAGGGAGGAAAGTTTGGAGGGATCCTTAGGTTGGATTTATAATGAAAGGAAGGCCTCTAGGATGAATGGAGGAAAGTTGGGAGAATATTAGGGCAGGGGTTGGCTGAGCCAAATGGCTTTGGTTGTGTGAAATTAAGAGAAGGTGAAGTGCCCTTATATAAGGGAGGTGAGGGTCACTTTAGAAAAAGCATGAAATATTATTTTATAATAAAATCATTTTCGGTTTTTAATGGCACAAAAATGATTTATTTCTAGGTTAAGGTGGGGATGGGTAACAAACCTCTCAACCAATAGGTTTTAGAGAGGTTTAGGTCACTACATTTACCTTATCTTTTAGATTTAACTCTTAGTTAAATAGTTTGACATTTACCATGTCTCTTTGTATTTTTATATTATACAGTTAATAAACATACTATAAACTTCCAAGAGAACCCCAAGTGGTTCATTATTAATATATATAACCTCATCTAAGTCCTTTGGTCGAGCCATAGTTTTTTAGAAATATTATATAAATTAATAATATAGTATTTGTTTTAAAAACTAAATTATGTCAATTTTGACACTATTTAGTATTCAGTTTTTGTGAAAATCATAATAACATGATTACTTCGAAAAAAATTATTTAATCAACCCTAAAATGAAATATTAACCTATAAAATTAGTGGAGCTTATCAAAAGTCTAAAATTATATTTATTTGGATATTTATAATACCAATTATTTTAATATTTCATTAATAAGGTTATTACTGCATCATCATTGTGTCATTAATAAATTAAATCATTTAATGTCTCAAAATTATAAATAAAATACCATTATGTAGGAAATATTTTTATCTTTTTAATTAATATTTATAGTCTAATTTATATTATGTATAACCCTATATTAAAAATGTTTTAGTTATGAAAACTTGAATTTAACACATTTAACTCTTCCTTAAATTGAATAATAATAAATGTCAAAATCTAATCCAAGTGAATGTAAAATATCATATTTTATTCCTAAGGTTGGTTATAGTCGAATTACACTTATTAAATAGAATTAGTACATTTTTAGGGTAATTATGATAGCATTTTTACCCTTAATTACCCTATTTACTTATTACCGTGGTAAATAAAAGTCAAAAGTTACTATTCACCAAAAATTATTTTCATATTATTGAACCACATTTTACTTACTGATATTAACTGTGTCTCTTAGATTTTTGAAATTCAACTCACAGAAGCGATAAAATTATGTTTTATGCAAATTTGCAAATGCTCATAGGAGGTGGGTAAAAGATGGTAAAAGTTTAATAAAATTTTTATATATCTAAACTTATTATAAAATGAATCCAATGAATTACATTGAACTTATATTAGTATTATGTAACTATTTTGACCTAAAATAAATTTAAATAAAATAAATAATTATCTAAATAAAATGTTGGTTTTAACCAATAATGCAGTGTTTTTAACTATTCATAAAAAATTGAATGTTTTTAGAAAAATACAAAAAGTTCACCCTAAGCTAAATTCAATATTCAGAAATCAAAAATGAATTACATTTTAAAAAATTAAATTTATAAAATTTCAAAAAAGGGTATTGCTATTCATAACGGCTAGTTTGATTGGTCGCGGTGTATTAGAATCTCGAAGTTACGTACAATGCAAGATATTGTATTATTCAAAAAGAAACATACCATTGATGATTGGGGTGTTAAATTCTTCCCTATTTCAAATAATTTCATCCTTAAAATTTCTAGAATACTACTACACAAAAAGATTCTTGTGGTTCTTCATCATAAGTTCCTCTTATTCCCCCGTTGCCTCTTCCATCTTATGGTTTCTCCATAGAACTTTTTCCAGACGAGTTGTCCAGTTTCTCAACACTTGTTCTATGGTATCAAGAGTATTAACATGCTCTTAACAATAATACAAATCCGGTTCCAATTCAATTTCCTCAAAGGTGCGTACACGTGTTGGGTCTGGCATGTATTTTCTCAATAGTGATACGTGGAACAGATCGTGAAATTTGAAATGACTTGGTGGGATTTCCAAATGGTAAGCTATAACCCCAATTCATTCTAGAATTTCGAAAGGTCTGATGTACCTAATACTTAATTTACCCCTCTTACTGAATCATATAACTCCATTCCATGGAGATAACTTCAAGAAAACCTGATCTCCTACCTAAAAGATCAAATCCTACCTTCGGTTATTGGCATAGCTCTTCTGCCTACTTTGAGCTGATTTGATGTAGGTTTGAATAATCATCACTTTTCCATTGTTTACTCAATAAGTTCTGGGCCTACGAGTTTTTCTTCACCAACATCATCCCAACAAGTTGGTGTGCGACATCACATTCCATATAACACTTCATGTGGTTCTATCAGAATACCTGAATAGAAGCTATTGTTATAGGAAAATTCTAAGAGAGGTAAATTTTGATCCCACATACCTTGAAAGTCATGTGAGACAGATCTCAACATGTCTTTTACAATTTGAATAGTCCATTCTGATTTTCCATTAGTTTGAGGGTGGTAGGCAGTGCTCAAACAAAGTTCAGTATCCAGGGCTTTCTGAAGAATTTCAAGAATCTTGATATAAAACGGGGATCATGATCAAAATCAATCGATAGGGCTACACCATGGAGTCTTAAAAATTCATTAATATGTAGTGTTGTGAGATGTTCAAGTGGTAAATCTTCTCTTATAGAAATAAAATGCGCTGACTTGGTAAGACGATCATCAATGACCCATATTGCATCATTCCTTCTAGGAGTCTTTGGTAGCCCCATGACAAAGTCCATCGTATTATTATCCCATTTCCACTTAGGTATGGTAAGAGGTTTAATGACTCTTATAGGCTATTACCTTCCAGTCTTAAATTGTTGACAAACCATACATCTTGATACAAAATCAGTAATCTCCCTCTTCATGTTGTCCCACCAAAAATGTTCCTTCAAATCTCTATACATCTTGGTGATCCTAGGGTATATAGATAAATTAGAGATATGAGCATCATCCAACAATTACCTTTTTAGACCAGGTATGTTGGTAACACAAATTCTCTTCTCAAATTTCAAAATTTCATATTAATATATGAAGTCACTCAATCTCCCATCATTCACAGCTCTAATTTTCTTTTGAAATTTCTCATCATCAGTATAAGAACTTCTTATCGCTTCTAGTCAAGGTAGTTTGGAAACCATTTGGAAAAGTATTGATGTTTCAGCTTCCATGGTTATTCCCATATTCATCTTTACTTGATCAATGAAAATAGGATCCCTTTCAACTCTCAACTTTTTCAAAACTTTATGATCTTTTCTGCTCAAAGCATCTGCCACCTTATTTTCCTTCCCCGGTTGGTAGTGTATTGTTCACTCAAAATCCTCGAGTAGTTAAAGACACCTCCTTTGCCTTATGTTTATTTATTTTTGTGAGAAAATATACTTAAAACTCTTATGATCAGTAAATATCATATTTTTCACCATAGAGACAGTGTTTCCATATTTTCATATCAAAGATTACACCTACTAACTCAAGATCATGAGTGGGATAGTTTTTCTCATTTATTTTTAGTTGTCAGGATTCATAGGAAATAAATCCATCGTTCTGTATATGGACACAACCAAGTCCTTTCATTTAATCATCACTATAAATAAGGAACCCATCATTCCCTGACGGTAGAGTCAATATTGGAACATTTAATAATCTTCTCTTCAGTTATTTAAAACATTCTTCACACTCTTTTTTCCAAACAAATTTAACCCCTTTATGGGAGAGCTTGGTTAATGGGTTAGACAATCAAGCAAAATTCTGGACAAAACGTTGATAATAACCTATTAAACCAATAAAACTATGTACCTCAGTTATACTAATCAGTGTTAGACATTCTTTGATTGCCTTGGTCTTTTAATGATCAAAAGAGATTCCATCCTTAGAGAAAATATGTCCAAGAAAAGAAATCTCTTAAAGCCATAATTAACACTTTCTAAACTTCCCATATAATTCATTTCTTCTAAGAGTCTTTAGAATAATGCTTAAATGATTTTCATGGTCTTCGTAGATTTTAGAGTATACTAAGATATCATCAATAAATACCACTACAAAGTCATCAAGATATTTCTTTAAAACTCAATTCATTAGATCCATGAAGACATAGGGTGCATTAGTCAATCAAAAAGGCATTACTGTAAAATCGTAATGCCCATACCTGGTCTCAAATCTCAATTCCCATAAATAACATATACGAGAGGATTTCCGAAGTAGACTTGTGTGATTTCCTCTCATCAGAGTCAGTTCGAGGATGCGAGCATGAGTGCAAGGGAGATGAGCACAACCATTTGGCAGATGAAACACCAAGTCAGAAGACAAGTAGGAGGAAGGGGAGGAAGGGATATTCGTCACTACCTCCTCCTATGAAGACTCGATCGACAAAGAGGATGAATGATAAGAGGAAGACTATGGAGTATTTGATCCATCTGAGGCCATAGGAGCAGAATTTTCAGTCCTTGGTTCTGCTTTTAATCTCTGAAGAAGAAGTGATAGAACAGGTCCTATTGCTCAATGCTAATGAAAAGGAGGCTACTAGAATGATGAGGAGATCTCTTGAGGTTCCCCTTAATGAGATAAATATCCTTGGATTGATAAAAAAGACACAATTTTGGTAGGGGGATTCAATCATGGAATGATCAACGTTGATGAGTACATTCAGACTTGGGACCAGCTAGTGTCTATTTTGGAGAAATAGATATTGGAAGAAGCAGAATTTAAACTATATTACTTAAAATGGAAACTATTTAGGGAATCAGACTCAGGTAATATTAAATTTATTTTTAGAAACTTAGTTTAAGCTAGTGATTTTGGTTGACTGGTGTGAGTGACTGGGTTGTGTGAGACAGAGTTGCTTCGGGTCACCTTTTTCTTATCTTTGCAGTTTAGTTTTTGCTTGTTTACAGCATGCTACTTGGAGTAGCTCTATAAGGGGATTAGAGAACTAGGTATTAATTGATGCTGGTCTCTTGGAATTGGATGCTTGAGAGGGTATGGCTTCTCCATTGGTTCCGTGCCCATGCTTCTGTATGGGACTGCTTGCTGAGGGGTCCTGTGTCAATGAAGTCTTGTTTTTTTGTATACTTGCTGGGATGGGGCGGTCCGATAGTTTTGTTTGGTTGTATGTGGTTTCTCACTTTTCCTTTAAAAAGTGTTTTTTAATAAAAAAATTAATTTTTAGCAGTGTAATTCCCATACCTGGTTCGAAATGTTGTTTTCAAAATGTCTTCCTTCTTTACACACAACTGATGATATCCAGATCAAAGGTCATTCTTTGAAAAATATTGATCTCTATGAAGTTGGTCGAATAAATCATCAATGTGTGGTAGGGGATACTTGTTCTTTATTGTTATAACATTGATATCCCTATAGTCAATGAAAAACCTCATATATCTATTTTCTTCTTAACAAAAAGGATAGTGGCTCCCCATGGACTAACACTAGGGAAAATAAATCCTTTATTACTCAATTTTTTTAGTTGTTTCTTTAGTTCCACTAATTATATAGTGTCCTTTCTATAAGGGGTCTTCGATATTGTCCTTGAACTAGTAGTTAAATAAATGGAAAACTGAATTTCTTGTTCTAGAGGATGTCCAGGTAAATCTCATAAAAACACATCAACATATTGTTACATAATAGGTATGTCCCTTATTCGAACATTCCTCTCCTCACACATAATTAATTCATTATCATACTCTATAATAGTTGAATTTAGTTGATTTACTGGAGGTGGATCTAGATAAGAATCATATAGTGACATTTCTGCTCTAAAGATAAGGCACTCATCATCATCTAGAATTTTAACCTCCTTCTTCTTACAATAAATTTTTGCATCATGGTCTAAAGGCCAATACCAAAGATTATATCAAATTCAATCATGGGTTTGAAAATTAGATCAGTAGATAAATATTGTTTATATGCCTTAATGGGGACTTTTTCTCATAACTTTGCTGTAATGATACTTCCCTTATGAGTTTTGACTGAAAAATCCCTTGTTAAATCAAATTGGAAATATCTAATTTTATTAGCAAACTGGGAAGATATGAAACAAAGTGATGATCCAGAATCAAATAAAGCATTGGCTAAACTTGAGGAAACCATTAAATTATCTACCACCACATCTATCAAAGCTTCAACCTCAGCAGTAGTGATTGCATAATCTTGGCCTTGATCCCTTGGCCTTTTACGAGATAAATTTCCCTGACGCTTTGGAAATTCATTTGTATAATGTACCATCTCATGACAATTGTAGCATTGAACATTGGTAGCTACTTTCTTCCCCTTACAATCACTAGAAAGATGTCATTTCTATCCACATTTTTATCATACTAATTTTTCTTTTAGATAGGCACGAGGGTTCTTCCTTCCAAAATTATCACAGGGTGGAAATTCAACTCTTCCCTTCTTCCCTATTTCCTTATTTATTTTCCCAAAGTGGTTAGTAGATATCTTCTTCTCTTTCTTTTCTTTAAAGTCGTAAGACTTAGAAAATTCTTTTTCTGTCTTGATAGCAGATGAGACAATATATTCATATGATGAGAAGGATTATGATATTAATGATCGAAGAAGAAATGGTTTTAATCCATCAAAGAAATGATCAATCTTACTTCTTGGGTTATGTATATAATTTATAGCAGGCATTTCTAACCTTGTAAATTTAGCTTCATGATTTGGGACATTCTCATCCTCCTTTTATCTTAGACTTAGAAATTTCCTTACCAAATCCACTCGATGGTCATGAGGAAAGTATTTTTCTAAGAAAATATCTTTAAACTCCCTCTATTACATACTTGATACTTCTTTATCCTCCTTTGTGTTCTGAATTAATAACCACCATTGATCTGCATCTTTAGTGAGGCAATAAACTGCCATGACAACCTTTTCCCTTTCGCTACTCCCCAAAGAATGAAATATTTTCTCTAAGGATATTATCCATTATTAAGCTACAAATGGATTTATAGACCCATTAAATGTTAGTGGTTGTTTCTTCATGAAGTGATCTAACATTGATCCTCCTCATTGTGGATCAGGTTGCTCCATATGGGTAAGGTTATTATTCATAACATGTGTGAGTTATCATAGTATAATGATAAGCTGGTCAGTACCAGTTGCATCACCAGCTCCGATATAATTATCTTTAACAGGAGGGAAATCCCTACATGGATTACGTTCATTGATACAGTTTACATTCCTTCCACTTGGCGTCGTTTCTAAACAATTTCATACAATAGATTAGTTTATAAACTGCAATACATAATTACAAACTTTTAAAACACTTAACATAAATTGAACAGTTTATTTATATAATCCGTAATCATAAAAATATTGTCTTTTAGGAATTATATACTCATAAACCCTTTATAATGGTTTATAAATAAAATGATAATTATCCTAAGAAAATCCCCTGGGAGTGACTTAACCAAGAGTGCAGTAAGGCCCATTGTCGTGCACCGCTTCTCATTCGAGTCTAGCTCTAAGCGGTCTTTTTAAGTTTTACCCTTGGGTACATCTGTGCCAGAGCCACCTATACCTGCTCATATCCAGATAGGGATGTATTTCTTGGAAAACTCACGAAATATCTACAATACAAAAATTCTAGGATGTTCTTTTATGCTAATACTATAAGTCTATCTTAGGGTAATGTTCTCTAATCAGATTTTTTCTAAATCTAGTTTCCAAGGTTTGTAATAAACTTTATTTAATACAAAATTTAACACCCCAACCCCAATTACCTAGAGTCAGTGATTTATTACATAACATTGGCATGATTACAAAGAATGAAGCCCCGAAAGACCGCCTAGTTTAGTAGTCTTGGAAAATAGATTAGATATTTGAATGTTACATTATACCTTATAAAATAAAACACAACATAAATGATCCTTTGAGAAAACCATTAATCCTATAGCTTAACCCTATTTATCAATCATAATACACTTCTTGGAATCCACGTAAAATAAAACATAATAAAGGAGTGAGCTCAAACGCTCAGTAAGGGTAAGCAATATAGCGGAAGATAACATAAACATTAGGCATGGTGAATAATTTAAAACACACGCCTTTATAAATAAAAAACATGAACACTTTATGGTAGGAATATGAGATGAGTAAATAATGACATAATAAAACATAGTAATGGGTATTCAACTTGTCGAATAACCACATGAACCATCAATAATATTTTCATAATTAGGGAATGTATAATGCCATACATTCTGAATCATTTTTTTCAAGGACTTGTCCAAGACGTCTAAAAATGATTAAGGCCTTGGCCAAAACCATATATAAAATTTTGGAAAGACCTCAGCCAATTCCACATCTAATTGTCTCATTTGACCCTTCGATGCACCGAGGAGCTATAACGGGCTCCACCCGTCACATACTAAGTCCAACACATTCATCATATGAAAATGTTGAAACGTAACGTAAACATTTGTATTAAAACTAGCATAAGAAATGTCATTAATTTAACCATAACCCATGAATGGTATAAAAATAACACATCCATAGTCAAACATATCAAAAAAAATTCAATACAATATGGAATATTTGTATCATAATAAATCAACTTCAAACAACTTTAAAATCCATCAAAGGATGTAGACATAGATGAAATGAAAACAATTTGAAAGAAATAAATATTTATATTTTAAAACCATTTGAGAGTCACATAATTATAAAACAAAACATTTATTTTGAAAATATTTTTATAATCTTTTAATTGAATCATTTATGATGTTATAATGGTGGAAAATAGCTGCACCCGTTGTATAAGTTAAAAAAACATTCTTACCTTAATTTTGTTGAAAATGTCATAAAGTACCTTGTTTGGAAAAGGACAAAATGACTCTTTTCAAAACATATAAGGTCAAATAAGGGTATAAATGACTTTAAACAATATTTTAGTAAATAGTTAAAATGTTTTGAAATACATTTTTAAGAAAACATGTATGTGGATGATAAAGAGGTCCCAGTAGATACTTACGTAAAAACAACCTCGGATAATAAAGAGATTGTGAAATTAACCCTTAACTTATACTTTTATTTAGTAGATTGTATTTTAACCACTTGTATAATAGGTAATACATTGTTATTAAATTATAAAAAAACTATAAACATAAATATGATATCATATATGATCCTCTAATATTGCTTTGTTAATATCATTTCAGAAGTATCATCATTTCGGGTGTTAACTGATCCATTTTTCTTTATATGATTGGTTAAGTAAGCCATATTTGTTATGGATAGGATGTATTTGATTAAAATACAGAATTATATTATGTTTATAAATATTATTTTTAATCATAAAATGAAAATTCTTTTTGAATGATTACGATGGGGAAATGAATCTCAGTGCGTTCGTGGAGACGGTAATCCGTATATAAGAACGAGCGACAATATCATTATATTTGTGGTGAAATAATATTTAATTGGATGGTATATAATATATACAGAATAATTAACATGTTATATTAATTATTTACATTAGTTTTATTCATTATTATACCCATCTGAAATAATGAAGTGTTTGAATAACAAACTACACCAGGACGTGGAGATGGTAAGTCGTACGTACGCACATATGGTGACTTTGTCATTTATAGGATGGATAGAATAAACAATATGGTTGTACCATATTTATAATAAAATAATAGTATATATAATATACTGGAGTTATTATTTTAGAATGGAAACAATAAGGAAAGAGGAAGTGGAAGAAGAGAAGAACATGAAATAGGTGATGAAATATTTTCCTCTTCTTCGGGTTCTTCGTTTTGATTTCATCAATAGGGCTCCTTAGGTTATATTTATGACCAAAGAAAGGTCTCTAGGATTAAGGAAGGAAAGTTGGGAGGATATTTGGGTAGGGGTTGGTGGATCCAAATGTCTTTGGATGTGTGAAATTTAGATAATGGGAAGTGACCTTTTATAAGAGAGGTGAGGGTCACTTTAGGAAATGCTTCAAATATTATTTTATAATAAAATAATTTTCGGTTTATAATGGCTCCAAAATTATTTATTTTAAGGCTAAGGTGGGTATGGTCCGAAAAACTCTCAATAAATATGTTTTAGACAGGTTTAGGTAACTATATTAACCTTATATTTTAGATTTAACTCTTAGTTAAATATTTTGACATTCACCGTGTCTATTAGTATTTTTATACTATATGGTTAATAAACTTACTATAAACATACAAGAGAACCCCATGTGGTTCATTATTAATATATATAACCTTAGTTTTGGCCGAACCTTAGATTTTTCGGAATATTATATCAATTAATAATATAGTATTTGTTTTAAAAACTCAATTATGTCAATTTTGACACTATTTAGTATTTGGTTTTTGTGAAAATTATAAAAGCATGATTACTTAGAAAGAAAAATATTTAATCAACCATAACATGTCATATTAACTTATAAAATTAGTGTAATTCATCAAAAGTCTCAAATTATTTTTATTTGGATATTTATAATATCAATTATTTTAATCTTTCATTAATAAAGTAATTACTGCATCATCATTGTGTCATAAATAAATTAAATTATTTAATGTATAAAAATTATAAATAAAATACCATTATGTAGGAAATATTATTATCTTTATAATTATTATTTATAGTCGAATTTATCTTAGGTATAACCCTATATTAAAAATGTTTTATTTATGAAAACTTGAAATTATCACTTTTAACTCTTCATTAAATTAAATAATAATAAATGTTCTAATCTAATACAAGTGGACCTAAATGATCATATTTTATTCCTAAGGTTGTTTTTGGTATAATAAAACTTATACAATAGAATTAAAACTTGTTTTAGGGTAATTATGATATCATTTTTACCCTTAATTACCTTATTTACTTTTAACCGTGGTAAATAAAAGTCAAAAGTTACTATTCACCAAAAATTATTTTCATCTTATTGAACCAGATTTTACTTACTAATATTAACCGTGTCTCTTGGATTTTTGAAATTCAACTCACAGAAGCGGTAAAATTATGTTTTATGCAAATTGGCAAATGCTCCTAGAAGGTGGGTAAAAGACGGTAAAAGTTCAATAACATTTTTATATATCTAAACGTATTATAAAATGACTATAATGAATTACATTGAACTTATATAGGTATTATGTATCCATTTTGACCTAAAATAAATTTATATAAAATAAATAATTATTTAAATAAAAATTTGGTTTTAACCAATAACGCAGTGTTTTTCAGTATTCGTAAAAATGGAAAGTTTTCAAAAAAAATACAAACAATTCACTCTAAGAAAATTTTGATATGATGAAATCAATAATGAAGTCCATTTTGAATAATAAAATTTATAAAATTTCAAAAATTTGGTATTACTATTTATAATGGCTAGTTTGATTGGTCGCGTGTGTTAGAATCTCGAAGTTGTGTACTATGCAAGCTATTGCATTATTCAAAGGGAAACGTACTATGAAATCTTGGGGTGTTACAAATTTCGAGGGAGAAATTCATTTAATTTGGGGTAGAATATAATACCTTGAGGTTTTATAAATGTTCTTTTTTAAATTTATTTAATCTTTTTCATATGTTTAATTTAAAAAAAATACTGAATATAGTTTTTTATATATTAAAGCACCATGTTTGGATTGTGTGCATAACATGAAACAATTATATTATCCTGTGGTAAAAAAATAACTATATTTATCTTGTGTTAGACACAATTATGAGTTCCTTTGATAGCTTGCATAACACAAAATGTTGATTTTTTACCGAACTACAATATATAATTAATATTATCACTAAAACGTAATTTTATATACCACCTAGAAATTGGAATTTATGTTAAGAATATGATTCAAAATATATTGAAAATTTAATTTACACATGTATATAAAATTAATATTGGGTTATCAATTAGTATAAGTAAATGTAAGAACTATTTGAACATAAAGAAATTACTACTCTAAGAATACAATTTTTCTATGTAAAAAATAAAATTTATATCAATAAATAAAAAAACCAAATTTTGATTATATTTTTAAATAATATATATATAATATATTCAATCAATATTTTTGATACTTATCCATTATATTTTATAGGTATTAGATAAGAATAAATCTAATTTAATGAATAAAAAGTTATATTCTTCTAAAAAGTAATTTTATCACCTTTTAATAGAGAAACCTTTTTAAATCCCTTTTTTGGAAATTTTATTTATTTTATATGTAAAAATAAACTTCACCTTTTAAACAGTATCATAAAAATAATATTAGGGTGAATTTTTTGTAATTTTCTATGAAGTTTCATTTTTTATTCAATAGTTAGAAATAATGGATTGTAATTCAAAACTGATTTTTAATATTATTTATTTATAATATTCAAATATATTTTTAATTGGTTTTAATGTTTAATTATATAACTTGTACATATATTTATCCAATTTTTGTCTTTTTAATCAATTTCACATTTAAATTAGATAGAAAAACTTACATAACTTTAAAACATTTTTCTTTAAAAACTCACTTTGTTATCCTGTATGAGGTATTTTATTTGAATTAATTTTTGACACTTAGGTGATTATAATTTGGGAAAATGGATTCAATATTTTGAATCATAATAATATGTAATTTTAAATAAGTTCAAAATAGTTTTTCACAAAAACAATAGAGAATGTAATTAAAATTAATTACAATGATTAAGAAGAACATTATATTAACAGGGGACTAAACCTTACACTTAGGAGCCAAAATGACCATGAAACATGTAATAAATCCATTTAATATAAATATATATACCCTATAATACTTTTTATATAATCGAGTCTATTATGGGAGTAATATATCATAGGAAAAAAGTGGGTGGCATTCCCTTTTCAAAAATTGACAAGAATGCCAATCCTCCTTCACTATAAAAAGGCAGTCACCCATCCCACTTATTCACACATATAAAGCCCTTTGTCTCACCCAAAATATTCTCAAATAATCTATCAACATACCTACCTTAATACTTTATGCCTCACATTGTGAATAAATTTAGGCAAGGAAGTCCTTTTGTGTAAAGAAAAAGGAGTTACCCAATGAAGAGGTAACATCATACCTTAAACTCTTTTATTTTATTTTCTTTCTCCACCACATAAATTATTTATATTAAATTATTATATAATAAAAAAATTATCATAAATATAATAATATTCTATTATTATAGTTTTTAATCCTTCACTTACATATAATTCTATCTAATGGGTAACGAACTTACCGTTCTTGTGTACGGCGAACTGTTGTATCACGAAACGATGTTGTTCATTTTTTCCTTTTCCACCTCTCATGGTTGGTAATTATGATGGAAAATATATTATTATATTTTATATATTATATTTATGGTGTATTTATTTTGAAATAATTTTTAAACAACGCACACTTTCAAGATTTCCATTTTTATGTGTATGATTATTTCGTTTGGGGTAGTGTGGACTACCGCCTCCTCAAAGCGGTGTGATTATTTCACACATTACATGGAATTAATTAAGGATGAATTTAGGAAAAATATATGATATATATGAAATAATAATTATACTTTAATTATAATATATATATATATATATACAGATATATCATTTTTTTTTCAATAGGACGACAAAATAGAAACAATGTTCATGTGTACGTACGACCTACCATCCCCATGAACGGTATATTCCACTTCAAAATTCTGTCTTATTAATATTATTATAAATACATATATAATGAATATATATGATATTTATACCATGTTTTAAATTATCTAAAAAATTAAATCATGATCTAATCAATAAGTTCTAGAATTAAAAGTAAAAACATATATGAAAAGTAACGCAGATATTACACGAAACATAACATAAACACGGAGTTGTTAATAAATGGGTAATATAAATCCATAAATAAATCATATATGGTATTATATATAATTATAGGGTTATATTTTTGATTTATAATAAACTTATATTTATTATACAATATTTTTGAACTTGTAAGAATAAATCTAAAACTTAAGGTAAGGGAATTTCATCTAACTTTTTATTTCTGTGAGATATATGACTTATTCACCACTCATTTAATTTATGTGGTATGTATGATGAACATGAATGTTTTATATGATTCTTAAACGTAAATTTATATGTATTTACATATACATTTTATGATATATTATTTATTGGGTTTATGTTTTAAAAGTTATGAAATCGGTAACGTATTTTTTCTCAATTTTCCTTCTTTGAGACACATGCCATGTTATTCACCAATATATTTCCATGATGTTTATATAATACCTTTTGAAATGTAATAATTAATATCCTTATTTTTATAATATTTTAATCTTCAAGTAATTTTATTCTTTCCATAGTATTATATTTTAATTTTACAAGTGTGGTAACAGTTTATAGCTTCAATCTCATCATTTATTGAGATTGTTTATGATTATGCTTTCATTGATGAAATATTATGATCTATCTCTCAAGAAATATCATGAATTTTAATACCCTATGGATATGAATGTTCTATCAATGTAATGATACCCGTTTTCCATGCTTTGTTACTTAAGATAATTAAGAAAATGTTTTTATGAAAATATAACATTATTTCTTTCTTTCAAAAGGAAATATGGGTTCTTTAAAAACCATGTTTTTTAAAAATGTTTTTGAAAATGTTTCACTATTATCCTTTGATGTTTAGAGGAAATTTTTACCCTTGTATTACCCTTTTAAAAAATGTTTTTAAAATGAATCATATTATTATTTCTCAATAGGGTTACTTTTATAAACATTTAAGGTAAAAAAAATGTTCGTCTTGTACAGACCTACCCACCATCATGACCGTAATTTCATTGATGAGTCCTTGTTAAGTTGACAAGGTTTTTTAAAGTATTTTTCCCATAACATTCTATATATTTCGTGAATTTAAAATGGATTCCAAAGAAAATGGTTTTTATTAAAAAATTATGTTTAAATGGTGCTTTAAATGATTTTTAAATAGTTATTTTTATGTTTTAAAAATGCTATTTTCAATGAAAATGATTTTAATGGTTTTAGAGAACATTTTTATATGTTTAAAAAAATGTAAACTTTTTTTCAAAATGTTTTCAATATTGTTTATAATATTTCAATGTTATTTTTAAGGAAATGGTCTTCAAAATGATTTATGTTTTAAGAAGTGTTTTTTCAAATAATAATGAATATTTTCCTCAATAAATGTCTTATTTTTTTTTTCAAGATTCATTTATAAGTTTTCAAATTGTTTTCATGGAAAATGATTTCAAAAATTTATATATTTTAAAAAAATTATTTTCAAAGAAACTTTATGTTTCAAGTGATCTTTTAAAATACATCTCTATCTAAGATGACATACTTGGTTATAGTTTATTCTTTACTAGGGATATGATCCATGAATACCATTCATATTATTTCTCTGAATGGTCTATGTTTTTGTGAATTTATTTATATTAAACATATTTATCATGAACAGGTTATTCCATGATTAGTGCTTTTTAAATACACTTCGTTTCATGGGATATTATAAGATGAAATGATTATGAAACTTATATATTTTACATAGGTTATGAAACCCATTTAATTTAATGGGTTATGAAATTTTATTTATGAAACCCATCTCTTTTTTTAAGTCGTGATATGATGTATGTTTTATTATCTTATGGAACATGTGTGTGATATTATTATGTGAGATGTGGGACTTATATCTCCATCCAATAAATTGAGAAAGGATTTATATATCATGAGATAAGGATGGGAATCAAGTCGATAAGCTTTACCCACTATGGGAAGATAGGGGAACCTGATCCACAATGGAAATATGGGGAAACTCAATCCACTATTGGAAGATGGAGAAAACTGATCCACTATTGTAAGATGGAAACACAAGATCCACTATAGGAATATGGGTCACCTAATCCCTTAGAAGGAATGGAGTATGAATGGGGATGGTGGTGTGTCCCACCCTGTGGGTTTAGCCACCATGAAGTTCCCTAATTTTTTTGTTAATGATCCTTGACTTATATGGAAAATATTACATGTTTATGTGTTTTAGACAAATTCTATGTCATATCCTTATGATACATTCACACAGTTCATGTTTTTTGTTATCTTATGATTCATTTTTTGTGAACTACCAATATTTATTCCATATATCATGTTTTTAATCTTGGATATTCAGGGCATGATCTTAGAATGTCATGCTCATGTTACCATACCCTTATATTTATGTAATGCTTACATATTTCATTTATTTAGCCTTAATGAACATTCATTCTCACCCATTTCTTAATTTTCTTTTCCATAGGGTTTGAAGAAATGTTATTATGTAGAATTACTGAGGGGTAATATCTTAGTGCAAAACATTGAATATATTTCACTGAGTTAGATGATTTTTGTTACATGTTTATAAAGGAACTAAACTAATATTGTCTTTGGGAATCTATTTTTTTTATGTATTACGTATTGTAAAAAATGATTTAATGTCTATATGTATTAATATTTGGTTATTATATTATGTGAGAAGATAAATATCACATGGTGTGGGAACTCTGTCACACAACGTGTGACCTATATCACTCGATGTGTGACCCATATCTGGAATCTCGGTGTGTACCTGAGAAGGTACACAAGCATGGTTATGGGAACATATTTCCATACAAATATACAACCATCCAAATGTGGACACGAACAAGAATACACATGCATAGACACTAATTGTACTCTATCACATAAATGGACATGAACACAATGTGGGATACATGGTCCGGACCTAGTGCCAATGGGAAATGTCGTGTACTATCAATATACACCATGTACTCCTTCTTAGATGGTTTTTATCTCCTATACTCTTCATGTTAGACACATTTTGTTTAGGAGAATTCCCTTGATCCATTAACCCAGGGATAATATGAAATCACTCCAGATAAATTGGATGGTGATCCATTCAGATAAACTCAAGTATTGGATAGAGTTGATGGAATCATTCCACGAGTCCCTATGTGGGATCCTCTATCACCATCATTCCCTAGGCGTAGTTCCTGATATCTTTATGAACAACACTATGTAGTCATCAGTCCTCTGTTTATTAGGTTATTCTAGTATGATTTATTGGTATACCCTCAGGACTTTGGTGTGATCCTTAACTGTGTGTTATTATCTTCAAACTTTCAATGTGTACTTATTATGGTGAGAAATCATGATAATTACTCTTGGATAGATTCCATCACTACTATTTTGAATAATTGTGTTTTTTCTCTCACACAAGTTCTTTATTTAACCATCAAGTTGGAATCCTAGTATGGCATTACGGT
Source organism: Viscum album (assembly GCA_963277665.1). Classification (NCBI taxonomy): domain Eukaryota; kingdom Viridiplantae; phylum Streptophyta; class Magnoliopsida; order Santalales; family Viscaceae; genus Viscum; species Viscum album. The sequence goes on along the minus strand of OY728150.1, from coordinate 1,998,907,521 downwards.
TGTGACATTACCTTGAGGCTATGTTTCTTTTTTGAATATGTCCAAATATTCTTATTGTATGTGCTTTTGAAATACACCCATGATGAGATGAAAATTATTCTGGATGTTATATTCTTAGTTATTTAAGGGTGTCCTAATGGGTATTTTTATACTCAATCTTTAAGGGGATATTTCCTCAAGCATTTTGTCTTATGTAGACGTCAAACCTTTTTAGGGAGTCCTAGAGGGACCAGGACCAGATAGGGATCAGTGAGCCAGAAAGACTGAGGAGTGTTCTTATGGTCACCATGATAGCAGTCCTCACCCATCCTACATGCTTGATTTTTTTTCAATTTATTCATGGTAGGTTTTTATTTCTCCCATTTCTTTCTTCCAATACATGTAGTCATACTTTGATGGTTGGATTTATATGTATGCATGCATGGTTTATCTATTGATTTATATTTCAACATTATATGGGATTAGAGATGTGTGCGTGTGTACATGTATATTAGGATAAGGTATCCCATGTGAGTGATAAGACTACTTATATATGGTCATAATACCTTATTCTATTAGAGGTTGGCATGTGGTAGTCATTTTTGAGGCCTTATTAGGGTAGGTCAGGGAATTTTTTTCCACTTATGGGCTAAAATTCAACTCAAAATGATTTTTTAACTATTAAAGTATGTTTAATAGAAAATATCTCACTAAAACTCATATATAAAAGGTCCAAAACTCTACCCATTCTATTCCACTCACCTGATTCAGGTTATTTAATAATATTTGCCCAAATTTTATACATTAATTTCTATCCAATTCATAAGATATTATGTTCATATGAAGGAGGAAAAAATCCTTCATTGCAAAGGAAGTAATTATGATAATAAGATATTTTAACTGATGTAACAAGTTATTATATACCATTTCCATATATATTATCATCTACTCTAACACCCCAAGAATTAAAAATAAGAACATTATATTCAATAGTGTATATGACATGGAACATCGAACTTAAACAACTATCAAAATATAATATTTAAATATGACATATATAACCTTGTTACTGAATTTGTAGGTATTAATAATATTAACTCAATTATTATTATATATATATATATATATATTCAAGTAAAAATAAATTTACTTATATATTATTAGTAAATAATAAATTAGTTTTTAATGAAACCTTTTTATTCTTCAAAAAACATGTTTTCACAAAAAATGGTGTGAATTGATTTTTGTAAGAAAATATTATGAATTATTTATATATAATATAGAAAATTTATTTGATAAAATGAAAATAATTTTTAAAAAATAATTTTAAATTTCATAGAGTGTTTAATTTTGGGATTGTTTGGAAAAGAATGATTCCTCCTTAAATAGTGAAAATTACCAATTTTTCAAATACTGTCATTTTTTTTAAAAAAAGTAAGTAATTTATAAGCCTAATTATATTTTATATTTGAATTAATGTTAAATAAAAAACATTATATTTATAATAATATTACTAATTTCATTTGAACAAAAAATTTCCTGATTTTGGTAAAAGATTAATTTTATTCTTAGAAACAATGTTTTCTCAAAACTAGTTTTAAGTATATAAGGTATATCTGTCCTAATTAATTAAAACAAAACCTAATAAGAATATATTTAAATTGTATTTATAGATTATATATATATTAATATTAATTTAAAATCATATAATGATTATTTCTAGTCATAGAGTTTGTATAAGATCATCTATGACATCAAAAATGCATTTTCTAGAAAAACCTGATTTTAATTAGGCATTGGGGATTATTAAAAAAATTATTTTTTTCTCCCTATAGAGAGTTAATTTGGTAAAATGGATTAAATTTTTTATTCATAATATTTAATATTATTTAATAAGGTTAACATATTTTTTTTCATAATTGATTGTCAAAACTAAAAAAAAATTACCACCACTATAAAAGGGTAAATTTAGATAGCCTTGGTTAAAACTAAGTGATAAGGCCACAATTTTTCATTTTAAAATTTATTTTATAAATTTATTGAGATTTTATCATATTATTCAATATATTTAGTTAATTATTTTAATCTTTTTAATGATAGTGTGTATATAGTATTTTACTTTAAGAAAAAGACAAAAATTTCACTCTCTTACATTTAAATATATCATATGTGTTCACATAACTATTTTTTTTTTGTAAATTAATATTCATGCACCATTTTTGTATAATTTTTTTTAATTAGATTAATTTATTCCAAATTGTTTGAAATTAGTTCATTTCTATAAATTGTTGCAACATGTTAGGACAATATTTCTTTAATTTATAGAAGAAAATTAAATTGTATTTTAAATAATTAAAAAATATAATTTGAATGAGTAATTGAGATCCAAAATCAATGTGGTTAAACATAAAATTTTTAAAAATTGTGAATTTATAGTTTTGGAGTTCCAATTTCAATATTTTTTCTTTTTTAAATAAAATAAATAGTTACAAAAATTACAATAATGATATTTTCTAATAGATAATATTTTATTAAATGATTTAAAATTCATAATTTATTTTTCAAATTTATTATCACTTTTTTAAAATATCAACTATAGTCAATTTATTTTTCAATTTCCATTTTATAGTAACTGTCTTGACCACTTTTGAGAAAAAAAATGTTATCATAATAATTCTCAATAACGGATAATGGGGGCGAAAAAATGATAATGGTAAAAACCAAATCTAATCCTGTAAAAGTTTAATTAGAAGATATTATTTAAATTTATAATAATAATATATTTTAAATATATTATTTTGGATCCATTATTCATTGGTAAATAATTTATATTAAATTTATACATTTTGAAGGTTTAAAAGTTCCCCTCCCCTCCTTATAAAAGGGAACCAATTCTCCATATTTATTTACACTTAAAAATCCATTTGAATTAAAAAATAACTACCCAAATGCCTTCCATAATTAACTTAATAATTCTTATAAGAATTGTATTTATTATAAAAACCTATTAAGAAGGTTTTTTTGTGTAAACCTAAAGTGGTTGTTTGAAGAATATGAATTATTCTTAAACGAATAGTTTGATTTTATTTCTACTTACACCTCGCTCAAATATTATTTAACCATGATAATATAATCACATCAGTATGTAACATATAAAAATGTGTTCTTACATTAATTTAATACCATATATTCACCTCCTCTTCCATCCAATGGAAAATAGAGCCTCTGTTTGTGTGTACGGAAGACTACTACAACACGAAATGATTTAATTCATTTTCCATCACTAGCACTCATGACTATTATTAAAGATATATAATATATATATATATATATATATTATATTCATTATATATTAATCATTATTTAGATATAATATATCATATAATTTCTTAACATTACATTCTTTTAAAAACGGTAACGTTGATCGTGTGTACATGTGGATTACCACCTCTACAAAGAGATGTGATTCATTTTTAATAACCAATCACATCACTTCCATATGTAAGTGAATTTAAATAAATAATATTATATTTATGTTACAATTATCATTATTAAATGATTATATATTAATTATGTTCTTTCCATCATGATCATTGAAAAATTGAAACGTTACTCATGCATATGTACGACGTTCCGTCTTTATGATTGTAGTGTAGTTTTTTATAATAACCATATTTTATTGATGGCCTAACTAGTAAAATTTAATGATAAAATGATAATTTTTGAATTATTTTTTTTCTGTATACTAGGGAATAATTACCTCTTTTACCATATTCAAACATCCGAAGTTATTTTGGGCATATAAACTGAATATCATCAAAAAGTCCAATGTGAACATAATTTGTCGCATAATTAAATATAATATTTTTAAAAAATAAATAAATAAAATTATAAAATTGAAAAGGGATCTTAATAAATTTTATAATTAACATATTTTTATTATTCATGATGATAGTAATCATACTAGGTGAGTCGAACCTCAGGTAAGGTAATTTACCTCAATTTTCTTTTATTGAGGCATATTTTACAATTATGCATGTAATTGATTTTTTAGGTGTATATACCACCCATTATATATTTAATGACATGAATAATTCATCCAAAATGTTATTTTATGTTTATATTTGAATTATTTCATCCATGGTTATTTGACTTGAAGGTCACCAAGAGGTAAGGGGTTTCATAACCCAAATTTTTTTTCCTTAGGGTACATTACTTCTTAATATTCTTTATATTATAGGAATATATGTGTAATGAATTTTAAGTATTTCATGTTTTATTTAATTTTATTATTTTTATTTATATTCTATACAAAAAATCAATTCATTGGTTAATTATCACTTCAAGGGTATGATCATCGTAAGAGGGTTCTTATCAATTTCCACTCGATTGAGACATATTTTGTATTATGAACCTTTTTAATTTTATGAGGTATATATTCTACCACTTTGATATGTTATATCATCAATATATTTATATTAATAATATTTATTATTTCATTTGGAGTTATTTCTCTTTTCAGGGTTATGATTTAAAATCCCCCAAATTGGTAAGGGTTTGTTTCATAATCTCATCATTATTTGGTATCATTTATATTTATGTCCCTAACGGGGGATTTATTTGATCTTTCAATATTAATCACAAAATATTTTTTTCTCCTATGGATATTTCTGATAATTATATATCTTCCTTTCATTTTCCATGATTTATATACTCAAGATAGCAAAATCATTTTTTAAATAAAGAATACATAGTTTTCTACCAAGATAAGCATCTTTTTCTTCCATATCTATATTTTCATGAAATTTTTTTAATGGTTATTTTAAAATTTTCCACTTATTTTTTATATAAAACATTACCCATGATTTACTTTGTAAAAAATAGATTAAAATTAATCTTATTTTAATTTTTTAAAAATGGTACTTTATGAATATTATTGAAAATGGGAAAGGAAACATTGTTTTAAAATTCTCTGTATGAATGGAATTTTCCCACCACCATGACCACCCATTTTTATAATTATTTTACATGTTTAAATTATTATCTTAAATTAATATTTATTTCTTAATATTCTAGAAATTTTTATTTTTAAAAATTTTATTTTAAAATAAAAGGAATTTTCTCAAGAAATTTTTTAATATTTTTTTATGGTATTTTTATTCATCATAATAAATAACCCTTCTTTTTTCCTGTAATACACATGGGATATATTATAAGGATATGATCATTATTATTTATCTAAATGGATTATGATATGTTTTACATAGGAAATATAAACATTTTAAGTTATTTTTGAATAAGAATGTTTATGATGATTATGTATTCAAATGTTATTTTCCCATTTCAGATGATGAATGAATTAAAATTTTTATGTGATGGATGAGGCCCACTATAAACCCTAAATTAATTGGTAAGTCTCTTGGGATAAATTTGTTTTATTATTTGGCTGATGCTTGACCCATTTATGTAAGATGTTGTGGAATATTGTATTGATTTTAGGTTTATATTGTCCTAAATTATACATTCCAACATTATGAGATTAGTTATTAATGTCCATGTGATTATTTTATTAGTTTATATATCCATGGTTAAAGGTCAATCTATTGGAAATATTTATATTCAAATATTTTATCATTATTTATTCCTACCATCTTTTTTTTTCTCAAGTTATTGATTAAACGGAATGTGTTTTTATTTATTCAATTTTCATTATTGATTTTACCTTATTTATTATGTGATACAATCATCTATTTTCATTCCATTACATAGAATATAAGATCACCCTTATTTTGTTTTCTTTTACATATGACATGAATAACTAAGATTTTAATGTGTTCTAGGATACTAAAGAATTATTTTCATTTTGTATTTAATATTTTCAAAAGTAATGTGTGATTTTTATATGTTTCTAGATTAACAAGACTAATAAAGTATTAGGTTATTTAGGAGATGATTTATTTAATCTACTATGAAAATAATAATGTGATGACCTAAATTGGGATAATAAGAACATATTATTTACATTTTTTATCATAGGATGTTCAATAAAAACCATGGGAACTTGATTTAGTAAAACATAGATTAGAGACCATATCCCTATGAAATAATTTTTGGATAAGACTAAGTATTAAATAATACCCAAAAGTTTTTGTATGATAGATATTATGTGGTTTTCCTAGAATCATATCCCTTTCTGGATACTACAAGTGGACATTGTTTTGAAACATATTCATCTAGGGGTAATAATCCAAAATAATTTTGGTTGAGAATATATTTTCAGTTATTATAATGAACTATGAGTGTGATATTATGGAAAACCGAGTATAAAACTCAAAGGGGATATGTATAGGTTAGTTTACATTTTCATCACAAACCACTATGATGAATGAGAGAATATAACATATGGAAATTTATGATATTCCATGGTGATATGGGATAAACTTAAAGTTCCAAGGTTCGATAATTATAGGATTGATTATAAGTTTAAAGTCATAGATAATCTTATTTTGGTTTTATTTGATGGGTTTTAAAGAATATTAAGAGTATTTTGGGATAATTTTATGGAAATACATCCCTTTGGATTAGTATGGATATTTGGGATAAAGTTATTTGAGGAATAATTTCCTTATATTATATGGAAGAAAAGTGTTGATAACCATTATGGTTAATATTTTAATTAATGTTATTGTAATAATAGTCTATTAAAATTATCTGATTCTATAGAAAAATAAGGTGTATAGAAAACCATAATGGTTAAAAAGTGATTTTATGATTATCGTTATTTTTGTGGATGTTCATTATATTTTAGGGAATATTTTAGGAATTATACTAATATAGTTTTATAAAAAAGGAATCCCTCATGTTGGAAAACAACCTATCAATTACCCTAAGGATGTGGGGCTCAAATCCAAAACTGAAGAGTGAAAATGGGGTAGTGACTGCCACTAATCTATATGATATACTTGTGAATATGACCTTGTTTTTAATAAAATGGTTTAATGAAAAAAATATTATATTTATTTTGGGACACATAATACAAGAGATAATATTTATGAATTTATATGTGTTTAAAGTGATTAATGAAATTTATTGACATGTTTTATTAGGTTGAGATATATGTATGTATAACCCTTAGATTTAATAACAAATTATTATTTTTGAATAATGTTTATATGTTTTTGGAGGTTCAAGATAAAGAGTATGAGATAAAATTTGGTGTCTAAAAATTATATAATTTTGAGGTTATTAAGGTTAATTGGGATATAGATTTATTTATTGATATAATTATGTATATCAAAACTTTGGTTTCATTATTGAATTTTTAAGATTAATGTATTATTTATTTATATAAAGGTTTATGCATATTTAGTATTATCTTAAACTATGTAAGAAAATTGGTTTTATTAAGGAAACAAGGAATAACTTGTTATTATTTTATGGATTATATGATTTGTTAAAAGTTATTTTCATTTATTTAAATATCAATAAATAAAATTTATCATGGATTTTCATTTCTTGGAGTAATAAATTAATTAGAAATTTATCAAATCACTACCAAAAGATGTAATTATTATTATAAAATAAAAATATATCAAGTAAGTATACATTTTTTTGTTCTATATCTTGATATTAAATGGGTCCATCAACATTATACAATGCATCTTTAAATAAATTGTTTTCACAATTAACATATATTTTGATGAATAAATGGTCTTTTCACCCATAAAAAATTTATGGATTTGTTATTTTTATCTTTCTCCTAACTATGTTCTATATCACCATCTATTAGTATTTTTGTGTTATTTTTCTAATACATGTATATATTTTCACTTATTAATATATTTAACCCATTTTGAAACATTATATTGTGTTATTCTAGACGTCCTTTGTATTTTTCTTTCCCACTTTTTTAGTGGAATCTCTACAAACCCTTTTACGATGTGGACATTCCCCAAACGAATTTTAAAATGTCAAACACTTTATTTATAAGAACATGTTCAAATTTTGAGGATTTAAATTATTAAATGTGGTGAGAATGTAACATACCATGAGTTTGAAATAGGATCATTATGTTTGATAGTGTATACTACATGAAAAACTGAATTTGAATGATCCATGAAATAAATTACATAAATATGACAAGACATAGAATTGATGAGTTTGAATATGATTAAATAAATTAAAAAATTTATAAAAATACCATAGTCAATCTACATATATATATATATATATATATTGAAATAATTACTCAATTTCTAAAAAAGTCATTTTATTCCTCAAAAAATATTTTTTCATCAAAAATGATTGTTAAAGTTTTTTTGTGATAAGATATTATAATTAATATCTTGAAATTATATAATTTTTTTTAATATCAAATAAATTTTAAAAATAAAATTTTTAAAATTAACTTAGGGATAAATTATGGGATTTTTCATAAATGTGTGATTTTTATTTGAAAAGTTATCTTTATATATTTTTTCTAGTACGATAATTTCTATTCAAAAAATAATGTAATTAAGGGGTCCAATTAAATTTTATATTTGGTATTAAAATTAAAAATTAAACATATGATTAATAATAATATAATTAAACAAATTTTTATTATCAATTTTCATGATTTTGGTATACATTCTTTTTCTTTAAAAAACAATTTTCTAAAAACTGTTTTAAGTGCATAATGTTTATCAATTTTAGTTAACTAAAATAACATCTAATAAATAAATATTGAAATTAAATTTATAAATTATATATTTATTTATATGAATTTAAATTCATATAATTATTATTTCTAGTCATTGGGTTGTGTAAGGTCATCAATTTCTTGAAAAATATATTTTCCAGAAAACCGACTTTTGGTTGCACATTGAGCGATTATTGTAATATTAATTTCTTCCAATAAAAGATATAAAATTTGTTAAAATTGAATCATTGTTTTAAAACATTTTAATTATTATTTTTTAATTAGTTCACCTTAATTTTTTTCATAAAGAATCTTAAAAATTATAAATAATCATCACCATGGTAAAATGGAAAATCGGGTTAACATGGGTTAAAACTAAGTGTGAAGGTTAATTTTTTTTATATTTAATCATATTTAATGAATATATTTATATGTTTTTCACCTTATTATTTATATTTAATTTTTTAAGGACAATTTACTAAGAAAATTACATTTATTATATATCAATTTGAGAAAAAGAGAAAAATGCCCCTCTCTGGCTTTTAAATCCCCCCTATGTGAAAACATAAGGACAAAAGAAAGTATGAACTATTATTAATAAAAAAAATCGGTTAAAGAAATTATTTAAATAATATTCATCTATTTTAAATTTCTTCAAATTATATAATTATCATAAATTTTTCCACAACACCCACACAATATTTCATCAATTTTAAAAAATTAAATTAATGATTTTCAAAATAATTTAAGTATAAAAATTTTAGTGAGCTATTATGTTCTATAAATTTTATATGTAAATATAAAATTATAGGAATTAATTTATAATAATCTAATTCCATTTATTTAATGTTGTTTTCAAGTTCAAAAAAAATAGTTCAAAAAATGATGGTAATTTTATTACTTTAATTAATAATAATTTAATAAGTGATTTAAAATACCAAAAAATAAATTTATATACCAAGCTATAAGTATATGTTTAAAAATATAAAAAATAGTTCATTTATTAGACAATTATTATTTTATAATAACTATCTTTACCCTTAAAGTGTAAAAACATTTTTATCATTGTAATTGTAAAATAGGGCCGACACAAGTTAAAACAAAAAAGTTAAGGGTAAAAACTAATATAAAATTGTATGAATTTTATTTTATGATAGTATTTAAACCCACAATCATCCAATATATTAAATTTAAAATTTCTCCCCTCTTTTCCATTTTAAATAATTTTTATTAATTAACTAAATTATGAAATTCATAAAGTACCCCGCCCCTCACTTATAAAAGGGAACATAATCTAATCCTTTATTAATACATAGATAGTGATTTCATATGTCCAAGAACTGACTATAAAATTTATTTAATTTATTTACCATGTGCTAGATGAATTTTTTATTAGAAAACTGTCCATGGAAGGCGTTTCTTATAAACCAAAAGATATTATTCGAAGAAGAGGCATCGTTCTTAATAATGAGTTTTTATTTTATTTCTTATTCCAAATCCCTAAAATATTATTCAACCTTTATGATATAATAGAAAAATTATCACCTAAATACTAATATTTTTTATCTTAATTTATAACTTTATATAAATCATCTCTTCGATCATTTGGTAAATGAAACAATCATTCATGTGTATAAAATACTATCACCTCAAAAACAGATGTAATACATTTCCATCACTGCCGCTCATAAATTGTATTATTTCTAGATATAATATATATATATATATAATATTACTAACATTAATTTCATTTTTTAAAGATACTATATTATATAATTTTTAACTTTTCATACATTTAATAATGATAACAACGTTCATGTGTACGTGCGGATTACTATCATTATGTAGCAATGTGATTAATTTTTCATAACCAGGTAACATGAAATACATATATAGGTGTTTCTAAAGAAATATTAGGATATCTATGTTATTTTAATAATTTTTAAATTTAAAATTATACTTATTTTATTTCAAATAAGATCATCGAAAAATAGAAACGTAACTCATGTATATGTACAACTTATTATCTCCATGATTGTAACGTAGTTCATTTTTCTGGAAAATATTTTATTGTTGTATTATAAATTATAATTTATGTATGATATTGATAATTATTTCATGATTATTATTTTATAGATGATGAATAATGACCAATTTTATTATAATATAGATACTGAAGTCATTTTGGATATATGAATTGAATATAATAAAAAAGGTGTGATGTGATCTTAATTTAATACATAATTTAATATTAGATGTTATTAAATAAAATAAAAATACTAAGAAAAATAAAATTTTTCTTATTAATGTGAAAAAATAACAACTGTTTCTTATTGATGAAGATAAAGAACATATGTTTTGAGTTGGGCCTGATGTGAAGGAATTCTTTTAATTTTTTTTATTAAGGAATATTTTATTATTATGAACCTACATTCATTGGAATGGTGTATATAATACCAATTTTAAATTTCCTATCATGAATAATTAATATTTCATATTATTTTAAGTTTCATGTTTGATTATTTTATCCAATAGTATTTTACTTGAATGTAACCAAGTGGCAATGGGCTTCAAAAATAAATTTATTTACATTTGGTTATATTACATCTTTATTGAATTTTATATTATATGATTATGTGTGTAATGAATTTTTATTATTTAATTTTTCATTTAAATGTGTTTCATGTTGATTAAAATTTTATATAAATAATCAATTCACCAATTAATTCTCATATCACTTGTATGATCTTTGTAATAGATTTATCTCAATTTCCACTTAATTGAGACATATTTGGTATTATACATCTATTAAGTTTTATAATTTTAATATACTACCCTATAGATATGTTATATCATGAATATAATTATATTCATGGTATTTGACATTTCATTTCATGTTATTTCTTTTAGGGGGTTTATGATTCGAAATCCACAAAAGTATTAAGGGTTATTTCACAGTATCATCATTATCTGGTATTATTTATGTTCATGCTTCCCTGAGGGGAATTATTTTACCTTTCCATCTAAAAACCAAAATTTTCTCATCTCTTATGATTATTTCTAGATATTATCATTTTTGAATTCATTTTACACATTTACTCAAGATACCAAAATCATGTTTTTATGGAAAACTAATTTTTTTTCTACACGCACAAAAAATATTTTCCATTCATATGAATATTTTCATTAAAATGATTTAAATAATATTTTTAGTTTTATCTAATGGTCTATTAATGTAAATTTTCCCATGTTTTAATTTTTAGAAAATGCTTTAAAAAAAAATTTATTTTGTTTTTATAAAGATGTTTATTTTTAGACATTACAGAAACTGTAAAAGAAATATTTATTTAAACATATTTAGCATGAATTGATTTTTACTAAGGTCATGAATACTTATTTATTAATACTTATTATTTATTTTTCCGTGATTACTTTATAATAAATTTCTTTCATAATTATCTATATAATTTTAGTTTTTAAATTTTTATATTTAAATGAAAGAGTTATTTTCCCAAAAAATGTTATTTATGATATTTGTATGGTATTTATATTCATAAATGACAATAAACATTTATTTTTTTTTTCAAATCCACTATGGATATATTGTATGATACAATCCTATTTCAATCTCTAGATGGTTTATGATTAATTTGACTTGAGAAATATTAATATTTCATATGTTTTTTTTCAATATGACTTCTTATGTTGATAAAATATTGATTTTTTATTATCTAATTTCATATGATTAATGCATTGGACTTATAATGTGATGGGAAAGGCCCAATATAGACCAAGAATATTTAGTAGGTCTAAATAGAAAAATCATTTTTCATATTTGGACCATGAATTACCCATTTATATAGGATGTCTTAGTATAACGCCCTGATGGTGTTTTTATGATGTCTAAAATTCTTCATTCGATATTTACAAGATTAATTAAAAATGTCTATGTGATTATTTGAATAATTATGATAAACATGGATAATTTTTAATATCATGTAAATATTTAAATGGAATTATTTCATCATCATTTATTCATACCATAATATTCTTTAGGATCAAGTTATTGATTAAATGGAATTTTTTGTCAGTTATTCACTATTTTATATTTTTTATTCCTTATTTATTCCTTAATAGAATCATCTATTCACATTCCCTTACTAAGCATCTAACATCACAATTATTTTTTTCTTTTCCACACGATATGAATAATGAATCTTTGAATGAGTTCAAAGATGAAAAATAATTAATTTCACTTTGTATTTTATGTTTTCAAATGTAATGTGAGATTAAATTGTGTATCTTTTATACCAATACTACTAAACTATTTGGTCATTTGGGATACAATTCATTATATCTAATACCAATGTAATAAAGTAAACCCCAACTCTAGGATACTAGGTTTGAGGTATTTTCATCTACTCTCTTATTAAATGTTATTAAAAATTTAATAATATATTTTTATCATCATTTATATTTTTAAAATAATGTTATTACAATCATATATCTTTATATTATAACACATTCATTCATTATATCATTTTATTTTTGGGATAGTTCATCCACCTAAATAAATGTTGCTATAATATTTTCATTATTCTCAATATATCTTATTATAAAAGAGTAAATACCAGTAATATACCATAATAGTGTAGATCATGGAGGTAAATACATGGTCCATAAAAATATTACTAAAATAAATGGTAATCACAGAGGAAAGGAAATAGGTTCAGGTTACAAATAAAAAACACCAAAGCAAGCCAAACATAAATCAACCTTTGTTCCTACCACCTCTTCCACCCCTTCCATGGTGACCACCACATACTCTTGGATTCCCTCCTCTTCTCCACTGATTTAGAGTCTTACATGTGCCACCCTGATTATCCGTGACCGAGGATCTATCATCAGAGTCATGATAATCATGTTGTGCATCAATTGGATTTGTCATAGTGTCAACTTGAATGAAATCATGCACATTTCTAGAACTTCTTTGATCCACATCTTCTAGGAACTCATCATTATATTTCTATCCACCCTGCTCATAACCAGCCTATGGAACAAGAGAAGGTGAATCAATAATAAGATTTTCATTCTAGAATTATATTTCTTCTCACGACTCTACATATAAAGAAAATCAAAGTCAATGGAGTTTATTGAATCAAGCATGGTAAAGAAATTAACATCCCCAGTGTTAGGGGTTAATTCCACAACACCAATGTTAGGTGTGACTACCATTTTGGTGGCAGGTTCATCTGAAGGCACGTAGAAATCAAGTGACAAATTAGAATCTCCTTCATCCAAGGCATGAAAATCCTTGGAAGCAAAAGGGAAAGTATAGAGTCATGTACAGTAGAGACCTCCAGTGAGGATGATAATAGTAGTGTGGTCAGTGATGTATCTATGAATTGATTTCATCCTAGTGATAGGGATATCTAAAGGCACAAAAACACACCCAACTGGGGCCTCTATTGAGGATTCTATATCATCCATATAGATATTCTGCTCATTGTTGCAACCGGATGGAGTATACACAACCCCCATGTCCCTAGGTGACATAATAGCTATTGTGAGGATAGAGAAAGGAGAACCATAATCCTGTGAGGCCCCTACTATATGGAAAACAATAGTAAAAATAGCAGCCTGCATAACATTTAAATATTATAGTCCCCTTTGTGAAATAGAATGATCATAATGTTTAGTGAGATTAGTTCCTCGCCCACCAGATTGCAAGCTACCCAGCTTACCTTTAGAAAATAATTTCTCCTCTAGAAAAATAGAATGATCCTTTTCTAGATCACTATTATAACAAATATCAAACCCTTTAGAGGGTTTCCCTTGTTCGGAGGGAGGCCTATTATAAATAGAGAGCATACCATCACCTGAAAAGGTAGAAAATACACCCCCACCATGATGCCCACCCAAATGTCTATCAATGAGATTCTTACCAGCCAAAACATCAGTAAAAGAAACAAATCCCTTATTCCTAGATGCATAGAAATTATTTTTCACCATATTCCCCTTGATGGATGAAGGTGAGGTACCCTTGACACCATAAGGGGTACCATTTTTCCCAGAAAAAGGCATTGGTGTAGCATCAGGGGAACCCATCCCTCCATCAGGGGTCCCCTCCATCCTAAAAAAAGGCATTGATATAGCAGGAGCACATCATAGTTTGAATTTATAGCTTTCAACAAGGTGTCCATACCATTTATAGTTTGAACATCATAGAACTATATTACATTTTTCTTTAACATGTCATATAGTTGAACAATTTGTACAGAAATCAGGAACATGATCAAACTAAATCTCAAGTTCAAATTTAAAATTTCCATCAATCAAAAGAACAGTATCAACAAGAGGTAAAGTCATATCAAACTCAACTAGAATGCGAGAAAAATGTAATTAACTAACTAATCTAGTCTCTTTATCATGTTTAATGGGAGATCCTACTACTAATTAAATATCCCAAAGGATTATTGGATGCCAGAATACCGAGTTCAATCCATTGACATGGATTTAAGATTGAGCTACAATATTCATGGATTGAAAAGGATCGAACCAGTGATCCTAGTGATGGAATCTCATAACCCTAGGATTAAGATTCACAAAACTGTGACTCCATGCACTCATTTTCAGATCATTAGAGTGAAATGTAAAATGTTAAAAATTCATACCAATTGATACAATCTGCCAGTCACTGAAACCACAAACCTCCTGGGTATGTTTCCTATGGTCTTCAACATTCCATGAAGTTTTCATCGAGCTTAGCCAGGAAATAATTTATTGGTTTCAATCAGAAATTCTCTCTTGAAATAATTAGGTATTTTCTTCAACAACCAGAAGCACACCATTTGTCGAGATATGATTATTAGATGGAGAATCAACACTTCGAGAATCAAGGAAAAAATGATCAAAGACCCTTACCTGTAATGAGTTCTCTTGAGAAAACCTAACCGAATCAAAGCACACAAGCATTTGAACCAGTTTAATACTAGATCCACTAGCCTCCTTCTTCAAAGGTCCAACAAAAACATCAGTAGGGTTGAAGTAGTCAACCGAAGCCATCATGACGAAACGCTAAACACCATTTTAATAGAGTGAGAAACTCTCAAACCTCTCCATCCTCCAAAATACCAGTAATATAGTATATTATTTATCTAATTATAAAAATTTTATCAATTTTAAGTTGCGATACCAAGATGAATGATTATTATAAAGATACTTGTTATTATTGGTAAAGTTATCAAAATGAGGGTGTTTGGAATTATATTCATAAGTATTATACCCATGACTTCTGTAAAAGGAAAATTTGAGTTAATAAATAATTAAAAAATATTATTCTTGTACCTTTACTATTCTATGGATTATTATCCTAGGAAAGAGTAATGATAATTGATATTTTCATACCAAAACATGCATGGAATAATGTAAAGAATTAATATATAATGATCATAATAAAATATGAATAACATATATATATATATATGTAAAAATAAATATAATTTATCAACATAAACGAAATATTATAAATATTTTTATTAAATAGTTGAATAATAAGTCCATATTGACTATATAGGGAGTTAGAGCATTTTCTAGAAAGTTATGTGTATATGTTTGGGGAGGATTC
Organism: Viscum album; assembly: GCA_963277665.1. NCBI lineage: Eukaryota > Viridiplantae > Streptophyta > Magnoliopsida > Santalales > Viscaceae > Viscum > Viscum album. Next base: position 1,998,891,235 of record OY728150.1, on the reverse strand, counting down.
TTTTTCTGTCATTAAAATTGAAATATTTCTATTAAATGTAAATGCTCTTCATGATCCTTCATTGATGTAATTTATACATTTCCTTATATATTTATATTACTTTATTGGGTCACATTAAAATGATTTTAACTTATTTATAAAGGTATTAATGATATAGATATATATTCTATTCTGTTTCTCACTATATGAATTTATCCGACTGATTTATTTTATTTTCCTTATTATGCATCCATTTATTGTATTCATTTTCACGGATTCTTTAAAATATTTTTCAGCATTCTCCTTACATTTTTCTAAATCCATTTTATCATAGTACAATTGTTTTAAAATATACATATAAATATATAACATATATTTATTCATAATTTCTGAAAAATTTATCATTATCTGGTAAAGGGATTTTTATCTATGTTAGCATCCTATTATAATATACCCCTTTGATATATTATATATTTTACCAGGGACATGGTTTTCTAGAATCATCCATGTTATTTATTTAGATGATTTATTTTTATACATTCTGAAAAATTGTAATTTAAACCATTTTATTTTCATAGGTTAACAATGTAATGATGGAATTTTACTTATTTTAATGTTCATGTGGAATAAATGTATTATTATATCATTTTGTGATGGATGGACCCAAAATTATATATTCCTTTAATTTTTTGGAGAAATATTTATATATCATTATATGAATTTTTTATGCATGGGAATGTTGTATTTTTTTATAACCATGTAATTTATGGAATGTAATTGTTTTTCTTGGAAAAATATGATATGATGGTTTTGTAATGAGATAATTTAAATATGTTATGATTTTCTATACATTTCGATTTTTCATTTTTTTATTCAAAAATCCTTATATTATTTTTAATGATATGTTCAATGGTTCTTACTTCATTGGGAATATCTTCAATTGATTCTCACTCCTTTAAGAACTTATTTATGATGACATATATTGATGAAATTGGTATTTAAATTTTTTTCCCCTTACTAATAATTTAGGATCACCCTTTTCATATGTTTCCCAATCCCCAGGATCTTATAAAAAAGTGTTATGTATGATATGTCTATAAGTGAATTAAGTGTTATGTATTTTATTAAAGAAATATAAAATGTGTTTCAAAATATGATGGATATGTATATGATCTAAAAATACACTAAAAAATTAGGCTCTAGGTGGATGATTTATTTTATAGTTATAATTTATAATTATGTAAAAATATTTTCCAACATGTGTATGTTAAGGTATATTCACCTTAGTTAGTATTAGAGCTATGTTCTGATAATCTTAGTGATTAGGTAAAGCAGAATAAGAAGATAAATCATAATGTAACCACGATTAACCCAAAAGTTTCAGTTGTTGAAATGGAGGTGTTATTAGTTAAGATATCATAAGATTTATTTATGAAATTATATGATTATTTTAGTCTTACAAGATAATGTTTTCCATTATTCACACTAACCACTTTGGTTATAGTCAATGGATGAATCAGGATATGAATAAATTTTATAAATAATGAAATAATTACCCCAAAATATAATGAATCAATAAAAAATAATATTTGAGATATCTTATGGGTTTTCTCACACTACTATCAAAATATTGAAAAAAAATCATAAATCACTATAAAATTTACCAAATAAAGAACAAATCATTATTGGGTCTGTAATGTGGTAACAAACCCCATCCTTTTTTTCGTCTAATAATCCACTATTTACCAAATCATAGATCAGATAAATTAAAAATATATATATATTTTTTAGTTCTAAAATATAACAATGCTAGTTTTATTTTTTTAGAATTTAATGTAGATAAATAGAGGAATATAATCAAGAAAACATGGTAAAAGGAATAAATTGAATCCATGGAATGCGAGACATTATGGAAAATATTTTTCAATAAATATTTTATTTTAAAACATAACATCACAATTGAGTGAAAATTCCTTGAATCGAAGAAATACTAGAATGAATATATTGGTTTCTATGATGTAATTTTCAAGAGGATTTCCTATAATACCTCTTGATTTATCATTTAAACTAAAAATAAGCCCAATTTCCTAGAATACCTCTTGATTTATCATTTAAATGATCATTAATGGTAAACCGGGCAGATATCAATGATCAATTAAACATAACATGAGCATAAAAGTATGATACCATGAGAATGAAATTTGATAACCATACCCTTCATATCAAAGATCATAATAATTAATCATGGAATAATGTATAGAAGTTCATAAGACATGAATAATAAATGAATCAAATAACATGATTCATGAGAATGAAACACTTTCATAATACATAATTTTGATACACACACCTAAGCATAGAAAATAATTTCCTTATTAGTCTAGACATACATCCAATGCTATCATATCAGATTGGATTTACTCTGAAAATAATCATATTAGTTAATGTTCACTCCCAAGAATATTATAGTTGAAATAGTCCATTACAGAACTGGGTTTTCTCTTTATTTCAGTAATATTTATCTAATTAGATATCCATATTTAACATTTAAATTAGAGGTTTATATAATTATAAGCCCACCCATTACATAATTAATGTCATACATATGTGTGATATAAAAATATAAAACATTAATCATAACATACCCCATGAAAATGTAATGGGTTTCATAAATATTTCAACATAGTACAACCATATAGAAGTGAAATGGGTCTCCTAAATATTTTATAATTTCATATTAGCATAACCTGTAGAAAATAAACAAGTTTCAAAAATATATTTTCATCATAATAATAAACCATAAATGTAAAGAATAATGATGGAATCATCAAGTCATATCCCTATTAAAAAATAACATACATCAAAGGATGTCATCATAGATTAAAATGAATTTAAAGGATCACTTAGAACATTTCTTGAAGAAAATATCATTTTATGTTTGAAATCACTTTTTTAAAAGCTATAAATTTTCTAACATTGAAGAAATAGTTTTATAAAAAAATAAATTTAGAAATTCTAAAGGGTTTCTTTAGTTTAAGCAGTGGTCATGATTTTGGTAGATTTGAATCATGTCACACATGTTAAAAAACATTCATTTCATACTTTAGTAAAACTAATCAAAAGTACCTCATTTGGAAAATGACAAATAGATTTTGTTTATTTTTTTTGTAAAATTTTATTCTTTGGAATATATCACTTCAAAACATAAAATAATAATCCTAAAACAATCTTGAAAATATTTTAGTGAAAACATGGATATGGAAGGAAACTGATTTCCGACCGAAGAGAGAAATACAATTTATTTTTATTCAAAAAATTCTTCAAGTCATCTAATTATAATGGGGAAAATGAATTAAAAAAATAAATTATCTAGAAATAAAAATATTATAATAATATTCATGAGTTTTTTAAGAGTTATATCATGAAATTTCAACATTTAAAAACATAACCATAAGAAATATTAATAAGCAATGAGATTATAACATAAAACCCTTACCTTGAGTTCTAGTTTCCTGGAAGGTTAGCTAACATACGGTATAAAGAATAACAGATTTATTAAAATTCTATTAAAAAGTCATTAACTTAAATTTAATATCATATATATTTCCAATTTTATCATTTCAATACCCATGTATTAATTATTCCATATCCAAACCATCATTTAAGGGTGTTAACTGTTTCATTCATCATGAGGGTTTCTGTTCAGAAGGATTTTAGATTTTATATTAATAATAGTTCCATCATCTATTGATTTTGAATAATGTTATAAATATAAAATATATTCACTATATACATATTTTGATTCTTTCATAACATTTAATGATAAAAAAATTAATTAAACCTTTTATAAAGATACAAGGATGCATGTACACATTAACGTTGTGTTCATTTTTTAAATAATGGAATGAATGAAATGTAAATAAAAATTCACCATTAATTAATCACAATAATATCATATTCTTAATATATATTCATTAAATCCACTATTATTACCATCCATGTAAAGTGTAAATAAAAAATGGAACACATCACTTTATGGAGGTGATAGTCTACATGTAAGCACAAGTGATGTTATCATTTTTCAATGGACTGGTACGTAAGAAGGTCTATATGATATTGTTATTAAATAGTAATAATTATTTAATTAATATCATATATAAAAACTAATTCCATAATTATACCTATCTGTATAATACAATGATATAAAATTAATTGTATTGTAATGTGGAGATAGTAAGTGATCCGTACGCACGAGTGATACTTTCACTTCTCATTTGATGGTAAAGAGTATGAGTAATTGTTTTTTAATAAATATAATCAAATTTTAGTATATTTAGAATAATAAATTTATTATTTTTAGATATGTACAATTTATTATAGGACTTAAAATAATAATTAAAAAGAAAGTGGCTGGTTGAGGAGATTAACTCTTCTTTCAAATAACTCCTTTAGATCCATTCGTAAGGATCCTATCATTGGTATTTTTAGAATAATATAACATCTATAGTGTGGTTAAATATATTTACAAGATACATTTACGAGCTTTAGTTGTAATAGAAAGATCAAATTGGTGTAAAAAGAGAAAGGATGGGTTCCCTTTTATAAGTGAGGGGTGGGTACTCTTGGAATGTTTTAAAATATTAAAATATAATAAGTCCAATGTCTAGAAAATATCTTCCAAATGAAAATATATTCAAATAAAAAGAATTATTGGGTTTAAATACCATACAAAAATTAACCTCATATATGTTTATATGGTGTTTTAAACCTTGTATTTTGAATTATCCCATCAGTTAACCTATTTTATCTTTAACCATGGCAATAACTATTTGAATCTTAATAGGGATAAGAGTGTTACCATAAATGAAAATATGACTCATAAATTGTCCATGGTTGATATTTTCAACCATATAGAATTAATTGGATGATGGTATGTTTTTATAAATTTTAAATCAATTAATAAAATATGATTTGTTATAACATTTCACTAATATCGATTTTAGAGCTATTAATTTATTTACTTTAAATACACTGAGACAATGATGTAATTTTAATATAATTTTTTCACACATACCTAGTTATTTAGATGTAAAAAAAGTTGTTTGAAAAAAAAATCAATTATATATTTTTTTGAATTGAATAAAAATAGTGTTGATATTGAATAAGTGTTTAAGGTAAATATATAATTACTAAAATCTAAAAAAAATACCATAATGAAAATAATTTCATTATTCATAAAATAACCCTTTATATAATTTTTTTTAAAAAATTCTTCTCTTACAATGTTAACACATAAGCGATATTTAATATCAGGAGAGTGAACTTTTTTATTTTTCCATTCTTAAAATAATATAATGGTCATATTCAAAGAATCATGGATCCAATTTTCCATATATTTGAGACATGTTTGAAAAATACCGAAGTATACTCATCAAATAAGATGAGAGAAAGTGTCAGATATATTTTAAATCCTCATCCCAATGTTTTGACCATATTTTATTTACTTTAGACTTAATTAGGTGAAAAAATACTACAGTTACCATTCATATAGACCAAAAATAAAAGGGTCATATTTATCAAATTTCAAATATGCTATCTTTTTTTCCAGATTAAATTTCCATCAGAGGTAGAAATGTATATTAAAATAAGTACACACAACATGATAAAAACATTTTTTTTGAAAAACACATTTTAACCATAAAACTAGATTTATTCATATAACATGCCAAGAAAATACATTAGATGAGTGCTAAAAAATTGGTCAAATATATAATATATATATTTAAATAAAATAATTCAAAAATAGTGATATATTTAAATTATTAAAATAAAAACTCATTATCAACATAATTTGTTTTTAAAAAAAATGTCTCTTTTACTTATAAAAGATTTTTATTTTCATTTATTTTCAAGTTATAACCACTAAATTTATTTTATTCTTGTTTAAAACTTAAATTTTTCATAATTTAGTAAGTCATATTCATACCCACCATTTTAATGGTTGTGTTATAATGGTATATTTTATTATGATATATTTAGATATATGGTTATGTGTAACACTAAATATTGAAGAAATTAATCATTTTTAAAAAGAAATATTTCATAAAATTTTAGTGTGTTATAGTATATCACTATAGATTTAATGACGCCTCCCTCCAATGGTTACAATTTTAGTTATGTAGTCAAGGAAGAGAGATAATGAGTACTGAGGCCTTCCTTTAGTAGGCCCTGTGTAGAGAACTAGCACTAATTATACAAAAAATATCACATATGAATGACATTAGATTGAATGGATATAGTATGATTTGGAGATAAGATACAAACCACCAAGAAACTCCATGAAACCAATAAAAAAGGGAAATAACAAACCATACCACAAGGAATGTCTAAATTATACAAATACAATGACTCTAAAAAATAATAACCAAAATAAATTATTAGGAAATGACTCATCAACAAATTTAATGTTTGGTCCATTAATGTCCATATCATTTCATAAATCACTCCTGAAAAAATGAGAAATAGATTATATATACATCGGGCTATCATAACCTGTAAAACCAATAGTATCATACCCAAGGTCTATCACATACATGTGAAAAGATCATATCGATGCACCGGTGGAGAAATAGTAGTACCAACATACATCAAAATATGTGAACTAACCAACCCCATACTCACTATGGCACACTCACCAACTAACATATCCAAGTATTGTAACATAATATGATGCATATCGATAAAGTGTAGCACATACCACTTTCTCACTTATTTCCACTCCCATTCCCCAATGTAAAACATCTTGGTGATCCCATCCATTTGTTAGAATTACTCCTAAAAACACCTAGGAATGTGAATCGTAGCACGCACCCCACATGAAACTAGTTATAAAATCCCACCCAAATACACCTAAGGAAAATTCATCATTCTAAGAACCCTACATTAAACTATTCATAATGTCTACATCATCCCATAACAACTTCCAGATATCCAGGATAATATGGTATCATAACAATGATGGGTATAGTCTTTATTTCCCTCCTCCTACCATGCATGAACCCCAGTATGAACATCCTCATTATTATCACCAAAACAAAACATTTTTTTTTATTTCTATTATTCATAAAAAGTAATAAATATGAATCTATCATAGAATATATAGTAGGGAATGGTGGGTATTTATCCATACATTCTCACCATCTTAGATGTAGGTAAATCCCCCCCCCCCCCAAATGTGGGTCTGCACATAGTTATTAAAACAAGTGGGGTGGATATGAAAATATCAAATAATATTAAATATAAAACTGTCAAACACAAATGAAAAACCCATTATTTCAAAAAATGAATGCTTTCCCAACTTACAACATGACCACAAGGCCACACCAAATCCCTAAAATTAATTTCCACCAATAATTTCATTACACAAAACATCAGAATTCCACAAACAAAAAACCACATTCCTTCATCCCCATTCATGTTAATCCATTAAATATTTTAAAATTATTAATGATATTTCTTATTAATCTATTTAATGATAACCACATTTATCAGACGTCCCATTTTAGTTCAAGAGTTAATTACTCATTTCATCACATTCCGTTTCAGTATCATTATTAAAATTTCATTCCATCAATATTGGGAAAGAAACATAACATACACTATTCTTTCCAAATCAATAAGGACCATATCACACCCATGACATATCATAACCACATCTATACAAAACACTAAAAAAACTCAACCTCCACACATTTTATCAACTACACATTACAACCATTACTCATTATTTTTCAACACAAATAACTATTAATATTTAAAAAGGTCGGTTATTATATTTAATTTTTTATTTTCAATGGAATTCTCACAAAAAATGATATTCTATGGAAAACTTGTTTATTATATGGCTATATGTTCTTTTCTTATTTCATGTGTGGTGAAAAAATTCCATATGAACAAAAAATTTCAACAATTTATCCTTCATAATAACGTTAAGAAACAACATAAGACTAGGTTAGAAGGAATAACAAGCGTGATAAACTATATCTGATTATAAAATGATATATAAAACTCATGTTATTTCTTCCATTTTCCTTTAATTTAAAATGAAATAATTAATTATATTTATTAAAACATTTTATACTAACTTTATAAAGGAAAGAAAAAAATTATATTTCTACATGAACATCTAAAGGAGGAAAATAATAAGGAACCCCTAATAGAATTATATGTTTCCAATTTTTTGTACAAGGTTAGAAGAAGAGGGAGATGACCACCATGAACCATAATGAAAGTAGACACGCTGATCAACTATGAACACATCATCCCACATCATTATCTTAATATAACATCACCAAAACTACTTTAGGACTTTACACCAACCTTTATTTGAAGAATAATAGGTGGAAAATAAGGAGGGAGAATGGAATGAAACTCATCAAGAATCATCAAGGGTTTATCTACCAGTATGGTTTAAAAATTAAATGATGGGAGTTAAAAGGACTATAGGTGACCCACCTAGTTTTCCCAAGTAATGATATAAAAGGTGGAATAAGGATATGGTCCAAGGGGGTTTTGGGATTTATAGGCCAATTTGGAAATAGAATAACAAGATATATCATTGTCTTCTATTGAATAGATTTGATAGAATAGGAAAATATTATCTTGTATAGGAATGGACCACACCACAGTGGGGATGGTCAATTCAATATAAAAGAAACACAATGAGTCTATATAATTGATCCAGTAAACAAATAAAAGGACTATAGTTCTATTCAAGCCACCACACTATAGAAATCAAGAACCAAAAGAAGGATGATTCATAACCCAACCCTTTGATGTAACTACCTTGTAAAAGACAAAATCACAATAATCCCTCCTCTGGGACTCCATATAATAAATTACCTCTACGAAAAAACTATTATGAAATTGATAAAACATCCAAAACTCCTACTCTAAGTCCCTATGAAATAGGAGGCCTTTCCACATCATATATACCTACATTATGAAAGTAATAATCCTCCAAACAAAAAATGTAATTCTATAGAGAAAATTTAACTCAAAACTCCACCATACTCTCTTAAACTCCTTCAAAACATCAAAAAAATACAACATCACCAGAATTTTAACAAAGTAACTTGACATATTTTATAGAAAATTATATATGATACATCTCAAATGATTCTAATTCTTGGGAATCAATATAAAATTAAAAAAATATGGGAATGGTTTGAATAAACATCCCATAAAAAAGCTATCAAGGATCTCATTTCAAGACTGATGTATCAACCCCATCTTATACCAACCTTAAGATACCTCTTATCCACACACCCATATAAACAAGGATTCAAAACTCCATATAGAAAAAGCCAATTATTTTCACATATATTAAAAATAATATCCTTGGGAATATTAACTAACGAAATACACCTTCCATGATAATATATTTCTTGATTTGGGTCTCACTGAATCACACACACTATCTTAAAACATGTTGTATATAACAAATCTTGATTAGGAAGGGTTTCTCCAGTATTTATAAACATGAATCATTAACAGAGATAATCAAAAATAGAAAGGGATCATTTATAAAAATTATAATATTCAGTCCTTAAATTATCAAATAAAATCATAAAAATGAAAAAAAATTAAATGAAAATCAAGGTACTAGGTTCACATCTTAATGAAAAACTCAAAAGTACTCTCCTCCATATGACCACAACTCTAGATCACACGATATAACAGAATGGTTAATCATTGTAGCACCTTACTTTAATGAACCTAGATCTCTATTAGTTTCTAAAAAAATGAATCATCATCATCGATATCCATATCCCCCCAGTTGATGGCATCGTATTTATCATAAAGATATAAAATAATTTTAGATACTTAAAAGAGATCTTCGGCCCTGTAAGTCCATGGTGGATGCCCCAAAATATACACCACCCCACAAATATGATCCAACACCATGAAGGGTCTGATCGACTAGGGGAAATGATTAATCCACTTCTAATCCTCTACATACCATTATAAGAAAATCCATTAATAACACTTCATTCCCATACCAGAACTCCAAGGGACTCCTCCCCTGACTGATATAATATTTATATTCGAATTCACCAAATTCATCCTCTAATGAAATACCTAAAACTTATATTTTGTTCTCTACATCACATAGGGTTGGAGAAATAATGCCTCCCCATCCTTGATCAAGTAAAATGGTTAACGATAGATCCTCATATATGAAGCTTCACATGGGTCCATGAAAATGGATGATTGGTGTCTGTTATTGTTGACAAACTCTACTAAACACAAGTACATTGACCAAAATCTACTAAAGACCCAAATGTATACCCTAAAAATATCTTCCAGCATATGGATGGGTTTCTATGTATGTCTTTCTATATGAGGGTGGAATGAATTGATGAAGCATAACTACGTTCCAATTTTTTTCACATTTATCCAGACTTATATGCTAAAATAATCATCCATATATGAGATAGTGGATATCAGAACCCCATGAATCATCCCAAATTCATTTATATAAATTATTTCTAAAACACCCATGTTTATTAACTACTGGATTTCCATGAAGTGGTAATATATCTTCAGTTGATCCCTAATTATATAGATGGATTCATATCCTCCATGGAACATATAGTAATACTATGATGAAATCCATTATGATATTATCCCACTTCTACTTGAGAACATCTAAGGGTTACAATAAACCTCTAGGAACATGATGTCCTTCCATCACCTACTATAAGACTATATATCGATCTAAGAATTCACCCACTATCCATTTCATCTCTTAACACCCAAATTACATCATAAATCTGTGATAAATCATAGATATATCATGGTGAATCAATAAAAGTTATATGTGAAAGCCATGAAGGACTATTTTAGGAATCACCAATGATATAACCAACATAACTTGAAATGAAATACTATTCTAACTGTACTCTAAATATCCCTTTGAGGAATCAATATGGCCAACATGTCCATGAAACACCTCCCCCTATGAGTCTTCCCAATGATACTATTCTACCTTATGAATTAATGAAGCTAAACCATCATCTAAAAAACACATCCTTTATCAACCACAACTATATCTAAATTCTTGGTGGCCAACTCATCCATTTCCTTCCATGCATCTCTAGAATCTTCAAAAATATGCTTTCTCAACTTTCTTAACAGTGTATGAACCATAATATTTTCTTTTTACCAAGGTATATGAGATATTAAATTCATAGTCCTAATGAAAATCCACCACATATATTTTCATTAATTAAGGTCATGCTGAGAGAAAATATACCTCAATCTCTCATGATCAATAAATACCACAATTCATTCTCTAATGAGGAAATGCCATCACAACATCAACACAAACACAACAACTATTACCTTTAAATTATGGTTAGAATAGTAACACTCATAGGTATGTAACTACCATGATCGATGAGATAGAAATTCAATTTGGTGAATCAAGGTGAAACCCAATCTCATTTGGGAAGCATTATAGAAAACATTAAATATAACAAATTATTCTAGAAAATGAAACACAAGAAAAATAATTCACCCCCTTCAAGTAATCAAAATTTTCCTCACACTAATCAGCCTAGATAAAATCCTAGTGTGTTCAGGTCAGAGAAATTAATGTGACTATATTAAATGGTAAATTATTCGTGAACACCTATTAATATCCTATGAAACAGAACAAACTATTGACCTATGTCACATTCTTAGATGCTTCCAAAAAAACAATATCCTATATCCTATTTAGGTCCATGTACTTACTTTATTGGGATACAATATGTTTCGGAAAAATCACCTCTTATGTACAAAAATCACACATGGACCACTTTTTGTTGATTAGGTGGTGTCAAAGGACCTGTAAGAAAACTCTGAGATAGTTGAAATCTCTCCCTCTAACATCGAGTCTATGAGAATTTCTTCAATGGTAATGACTTCAAACTAGTCCACGAACATATAAATATAATATTTTATGATTTCTATAAACATAGTTGGTGCATTCTAGAAACAATAACAACATGAACACAAAGTTACCATTCCAACGCTAGAAGGAAGCCTTCAGAATATCATCCTCTTTCACCCTCAACCGGTGATATATAGACCACTAATCAAAATCATAGAACCAATTATCTCCTCTAAACTATTCAAAAAGATCATAAATCTTCAAAATAGGTTAAAATTTATTGATCTTAACTTGATTGAGGATTAATTCATCTATAAAAAAACCCTAGCTACAATCCACATACATAGATAATAATACTAGAGCACCCCACAGTTACACACCGGGACAATTGAACGCCTAATAAATCATAATGTGTATCCAAATCCTTAACTACCAAAACTTACCTTGTTTCAAATGAGTAGGTTTCATTTAAATCATATAATAATCTATAAATAAATCTATCTCAAAATCAATATCACATTATGAGGGCATCATCACAACCTCCACAACAAAGACATCCATGAATTCCTTGATTCCTTTAGGAATCTAAATCATCTCAATTCGACATAGTTTAAATAAAAAATCTTTTATCAAGGAGAGAAGGGAATAAACACATATACTACCTATTCAAAAATATCATATATTGATGAAATATGCACACTGGGCATCTATATAATAGAAGGAAACCATTATATAGAGGTAGTGATAACCACATGCACTGAATACAACTAATAAATGGTGAGTATGACATCATATAGTTGAATTTATAGTAAGAAAATATTCCCACATGATTGATGTTTCCCCACCATTAGTCTACACCCTGACACACAAAAAAAAAATTGGTTCTCCCTATGACTGTTGTATTCAATACATGAGGAACGATAAGCCTCTCCACATATAGTTACAATTAATTGAGAAATTGGGTGATACAAATTGTTATTAGGATACTTAATCAAATAAGGAACATTATTTTTTTATTTTAAATAATTATCAAACCCTTGAAGACCTCTAGTCCCTCTAGTTTTAGAACCTCTATAGAATGAATCTTCTCAAGACCAGATTCCCCACCTAACTATTGGAAACTAACTCCATGTTCACACTCATGTTAGGGTCCTTGAGAATGGGGAACATGCTGATGTTTTGCCCTAACTACCTCATCTCGTCTCGACTAATAATTTTAATACTATATGTACTATCAAAATGACCCTATTTCTGATACTACTATGGGTGATGTTGAACCTAGACAACACCACTCTAATAAAATTCTAGAACAAATGGATACTAATGTTGAAAATGATCATGATCCCCATATTCATAAGACACTAGTCCAATGTCCCTAGGAATATCATAGATTCCACTATACCTAGAAGTCTAGAAAGGAAGATACTAGGGTCAACTCTCTACTAGTTATAAACCTGAAGGCCCCAGATACTGGGAAATTATACTAACAAATCTTCTCTTCAAGGAAACTAGATGGATACTTTCTCACAATAACCCTCCTCATGAGTTCAAATACTCAATAACCTCTACCATCTTCTATACCTCCAAATACATTAGTAATGTGAAAGTAGTAATGGTATACTATATAGAGGGTAGAGTACCTTATTGATATGTCACACATGAGACTCCTCAGTAGGGAAATGATTTAGGAAAAAATGTAGAAGCTCCATGAATGTGATCCTTGTATCCCATATAGAAATACTCCCCTACTGAAGATGAATAATCTCTTTCCTCTTCAATACTATTATGGTCAAAGATATGAAGTCTTCTCATAACTCTTATATTTCCACAATAAGAAAATCTAGCTCATTTTTCTACTTGATACACAACATATATTACTGAAACAATACACCCCTCACAAGAATAACTTCAAATAGAACCTTGTACACTTCCTAGGCCCAAATAAGACAAATTTAGACCTCAATATCCTCCTACTATGGATCTATTTCTATATCAGAGGCGCCACCCTCATATCATTCAAATGATTTTTGAAAAAAGAGACAAAATTTTCTTTTCCATTTATCATCATTCTATACCAAATTAACGTTCTAGAAGTCAACCAAGTTATCCTATTGAACCTCTCCAACCTAAGCCAAGTGTAGACAATTTCTATGATCCATAAATGAAAAAGAATCTGATTATTCTCTAAAAAATGTTGTTTTTAATTTTTTATGTTTCATTAATGTAATTCATTTTAACTACCCAATATCACCCAATTAATCTAAGAACATACATAACCATTTTTCATGTACTTATCCTATGCATATACCCTACAAGAAAACCTATATCAAATCTTCATTCAATAAGATCAGAGTCCTTACATTGAGTTATAGGAGAAATAATATGCCATGTCATAATTGGTATCCCTAACCTAAGTCACACACCATGATCAACTGAATCTATTTCACTACCAAACCATGAATTCCCCATAGTTTATATCTCCAAACTCTATCCAATCTCTCAACTAGATATTTTATACAACTCTATGATGACCCCTCCTTACAGAGGTACCTCCCTCGGGCCAACAATGAAGTAAGAGAGATAACAAACGTCAAGTACCAACTTTTGTAGGACATAGGTTGGTGACTACCATCAAGGGTATTCAAATATCACACATGCAATTCATTACCCTCAATAGATACTTTAGAAATAGGAGATAAGAAACCAACCCCCATGAAACTCAATGTAATAAAAAATAAAACTTGAACCATCCCTCAATGATGAAAATGTAAAAAAATACAAAGAGTATCTAAATGGATAACCAAAATAAGACTTAATGAAGTGACTAAAAAACATCTCCAATATCTGTGTTAGTAATTTCCAAATCATTTTATGACCAACTCTTTCAAAAATGAAAAATAGTTTATAGATTCATGGGGTTATGATAACATGCACACTCAGTAGGATCATACCCATGGTTTCTAACACACATGTGAAAAAATAATACTAATTTACTAGTGGATAAATAATAGATCAAACATGACCACTTCAAAGTATATAGGACAATAAGATATTTTAAACATGATCAACATCAACCTTATGCCCCCTCCCACCATGAATGACCCCTACTACGAGGGAACTTGTTAATATCATAAAAGCAAACCATAAGTTGAAAATATCTGAAATCCCTCATTCCTCATGCATATGAACCATTACAAGAATATATTTTAGGGATGAGGGTGTATCCATCCATCAGTCCTCACCATCATGGATTTTCAAAGAATCACCCCTAGAACATTGTGGTGTTAGAAAATAGTTATCTATTTTTGTGGGGTAATTATAGAAATATCAAAGAAAATAAAATATAAAATGTGCACACACATACCCAACCTATGGATTCATTAGAGGAGCACTTTAATAACCACAGTAAGGCCTCAGTGCTCCACCTCGTTTTCAATGAGCTCTAAATGAATTTCACAACAAAAAAAAGCCTTAAACCAAAAAATGAATTCCTTCATTCCATTTCAATTTGATATATTACCAGATATTCTAATTTCTAAACATATTCTTTATTAATTACATTCATTTTCTATTTAACATTAACCATTCTTACCACACTTCCCATTTTAGTTCTAGAGTTCATTAGTCTTTCTAGGACATGCCATTTCAGTTTCACTATTAATAATTAATCCTATAACTATCATGAAACTAACACAAAATAATATTTATCATTCTTCCCACATCAATAATTCTGACATCACAATAAACTCATATCACAACCACATCTCCTCAAAATTGATCCACAGATCACATATGCTACACATTAGAACAACTACATAACACATTCAAGATCAAATTTCTTTTCAATATATAATAAATGGTCTATATAATATTCACATTTTTATTTTATAGGTTATTATGACACAAAATAAGATTACATGGGAAATCAATTTATTATCCAAATATATATTCTATTCACTTTTCATGTGTGGTGCCCCAATTCAACAATTACAAAAAGATTTAACAATTCAATAGACAAGAAAAATCAACATAATATAAATCTAGAAGGAATAACAAATAAGATCACCCATATATGAAAAAACATAAATACAAGTACAACTTACAAAATTTATTACCATACAATTCAATTTCTATTAAACTAATTTATTTTCATCATTTTTCTGAAGCATGAAATCTACCCCATGGAAGAAAAAATCATGATAATTCTGAATTTAAATATACTGTAGGAAATATGAAGGATACCTTAACTCAAATAGAGATCTCAAATTTGTTTCACAAGCTTGTAATGATAGGTGGACAACTAGCAAACACTGCAATGAAGGGAAACACATGAGTAAACGTAGAACACAATACACCATGTAATTATCTTACTAAACCGTCTTCAATACCAGTTATTCCCATGATAGTATCCTTATCGAGATGAATAAAGATATGAAAAAAGATGATAAAGGAATAGAACTCATAAAAAACCAACAAGGGTTGATCTACAAAGGTTGGGGGTAAAATACAATGAAAATGAGAAAAAATACCCCAATGTGACACACTATGGATCACCCAATGACCACGATAAAAAGTTTAATAACAAATGGGTTTGATGGGGTATTGGAATTTATAGGATAAGAAAGAAATAGAATTTGACAAATCAACACTTTATTATACAATGTCCATGGACTAATAAAAATAACAATATTACAATGTAAAGTTGAGGACCGCTCCATAGTGCGGTAGGTCAAATCCATGTCTAATAAACATAGAGAGTTCCACACTATAGATCCAATAAAATAAGAAAATGAATATGGTGTTATGAAAGCCAAAAAACCATAGAATTATCTCATGAAACAAAGGCTACACTATAACCCATACCTATGGCATATGTACACTAAATAAGACATAACCACATGCATACACCCTATGTAACCACACAACACATCCTATATCCACACTACAACTAATATAAAAATGGATGAAAGGCCAGAACTCCACCTACAAGGCCTTAAACCACAACATACCTCTTTATTCCATAAGGACTGACATTGTAGTGTATCATAACCCTATAATAAGAAAAATATTTACCCAGCTCAAATATTAGCTGCAAATCCACTATCAACTCCCCGACACTCTAAGAATATCCCTATACAGAAAAAATAAAATTTTCAAAAAAATAACTAGCTATAAGGTGTTTATTATAAAAAAAAGAAGAATATTATGATATTTTAGAAGAAGGGATAATTAATAATTTGATATAGTAGCCCCTTTTATAATCTTGATTTCATGGGGACCGAATCATATCACATAGTACTTTTATTAAAATCCCCCAATTTAATGACATGTTCCACATAATAATTATAAGAATGTATATACCATATATATGCTATTTTTTAAAATATAGTTATAAATATATACCTTAATGTATATTATAATAAAAATATTATAAACATCCTGGATTGTATAGATAAAGAAATATGAAACAAAACTACTCACTTGGTCAAAGTTATTTTGAAATTTAATATGTTTGATGAACTGAAATGTAGATGATGTAATAGGAAATAGAACCATTATATTTTCTCATATAATATATTTAATTCTAGGGTTAGTTTTTTAAGGTGTTATAATTTAACAACAAAAAATTTGAATGAATAATTATTGAATGTTTTTAATAAATCATTTTAGATAAAATACCAAACTAAAATAAATAGTTATTTAGTTTATTAATATATAACATTAAAGCATGAAATTAACTAAAAATTAATATTAAAAAAATTATAAGTAACACAGTTTTGAAATTTACAAGTGTGATATATTTACAAGTAAAGAAAAATTCTAATAACTTGAAGTATTTATCATGGTATCCCATTAAAATCATACCATTGAGTATAAAAATTGAATGGATGAAAACATATAAATATTGTAAAAAGTTAGGGATAAATCATTTAGTTTAAGGAATAGTTTTTAGAGATGTATGTATAGATATATATAAGAATGGGAAGGGTTAATTTTATAGTTATATAGTTATTGGTTATATATACGATTGTTGGGAATACATATAATCAATGGGTTTATTAAAAAAGTTATAATGGGATTGTATAAAATTTATAAAATTAAATATTTCATTATAAGTCATAGATTAACATTTTTTAATAAATAAATAATATTTATTAAATAATTATGTCATGATAATAACTCAAAATTTAAGAATTAATTACATAGAAAATTGTTTTTTCAAGGTTTTTTAAAAATGTAGTGGGTATTTTTTTAATAAGTAAATTTATTATATCTATAGATTTAAATTTATAAAATGAAATAATTATTTTTAATCAAGATATTTAAAATTTTTATGTGAGTGTATTTCATTTATAGTGGAAAAATAATTTATTAGGTTGAATAGTGAATTGTTTTGGTAAATAATAAACATGGTAAAATACCGTTTATGGTAAAAAACAACATAAAAAATTAAAAAATACAAATAAATAGTAATTATTAACTGAATCTAATCTTTCATCAATTTATTCCACTTATTCTCTATATTCCAACTCAAAATGGAATTCCTAACCATTAAGGAATAAGTAATTACAAATACAAAACTCAAACTCATCTATGAAAAGTAACCATCATCTACCTATTCCAAACAATATATATTGTGTAGTTTACTCTTTATACTCCACCCAAATTTCATAAGTTAAATTCATATCTCATGTTTTGTATATTCTAATCACAATAAGGACTTGTAAACCCTTCATTAACAAGTAAGTCACTTGAAGAAGATGTTTTAATCAATGCAAGTAAGGAGTTCTTATATATCCTTTTAATTTATCTTCTCATCTAAACTTTTCATAAATTTTATTCAACACTATAACAATGTATTATGAATATAATTATTAATTATTAAAAATGATATTAAAATCATCTAAATTCATACTCATACTCATTCATTCATTACATTAAGTTCATTTTTGTGTCAATTAAACCACTTTTAAGAATGATAGAATACTATTTTTGTAAACTTAATTATGTACGACTATAAAAAGATAAATAATAATAATATATAAAATTTAGAATTAAATTAAAATTTATTTATAATTATTTAACTGTTATATCCAAATAATTAATTGTTATAATGTAACATGTTATTATGGGTAACCTACCCTAAATGAATGCATTTGGTATTTTTATAATATTTACTATACCGATACAATATAAAAAGGTAATTTTATTTTAAAGATCATTATAAAATTATTATAATAGTAAATTTATTATTCTATACATGATTAACTTATGAACAAGAAATGATAATCGATACTGCCTTACCAAAACACACATGAAACAATTGAAAAACCTAATATTCCATGATCAAAACAAACTGTAACTAAATAATATATATAATATAATAAATTAATATAGTTTATAAATATAAAATTTAATAAAAATATATATGTTTATGAAATAGATTATTAAGCCTCCATACTGATTCCACTAGGAGATAGAGCAGTTCTAGAAAATTTAGGTGTAAAGGTAAGAGGATGTTTCCTTATCCTTATTTTTAGTTAGAAAATTTCTCTTAAATTTATATCATCTTAATAATGTTTTTTATATATTTTATATATTTACCAATTTTAATATGATCTCATAATTCCACTTTACATTGAATTTGACTTATTTATAATGATTGGAAGGAAATATTTTTCTTTATCTTGCATTTCATTACTTTCTCAATAAATATGTCCCACTTTTATATTTTATCTTATTCAAAAATAAAAAATTTAATGTTTACTAATTCATTTATTTTTGAAAATTAATTTCAATTTCCTTCAACATACATTTTTTTAAAACTATTTATTATAGAAATTTTTTTAGAAGAAAAATATTAAAATATTTATGGATATTTATTTTTAACATTTAAATATTTTCTTATGCTATTCAAATAGTATCTTTATCTATATAAATATAATGTTAAGATATAATCCATTATTATTTAATATATGTTACTATGTATAAAATTTTATAGAACCGTGAAATTTATTTCCTGGGATTATTTATTTTTCTTTCTTCTATAAATTGTATTTATAAACCGATTTAGTTTCACGTGTCAATTATATTGTGAAGGAATTATGTTTGTTTTTATATCCATGTTTCAAAAATATTCTTAGTTATATCATTATGTTATGTGTGGGAACATAATTATATAACCCCCTCACCGAATTGTGGAAGGCTTTTTATATCAAAGGATAATTATATTATAGGTGGACCTGATGTGATTATAATTGTTCATAATGTAATTAATGAATTTGATTTATTTATAATTTTCAATTATTTAATGATAGATTTAGAAAATATCCTTAACAAATGTTATGATTTTTTATACTTATACGTGTGTCACATTATTATGTTATTACTCACACAATATGTTATAATTCATGTTTTGTTTAATGGTCTTTACTTATTTTGGAATTATTTGAAGATAATGTTTTCATGAATACATGTTAATTTGATTCTCACTCATATATGATCATCAGTGTGATCACATATGTTGATTTTATTGATATCACATATGTTTTACCACTTTCTAAGTGCATGAGATCAAAGTTTTCTTAGGATTTTTATTCCATAGAAAATAAAGAAGAATGTTACATATGATACAACTAGAAGGGAATCCAATGTGACATATTTTTTTTATATAAAATGATCATTTTGATGTAAAATAATATTTTTATAAAGATTATTTTCCAATATACTAATCCTCTGGGATATGAGAGTATGATTTATTCATGAGTAGTAATGTATAATCTTATAAAAATACTGCACAATATATGTATGATATTTTTGGGTAGTCCAGCTATTAGTTATCTATAATTGATGATTTTCAATGGAAAACATTATTTTTTACTTATATGTTATGTTTATCATGAGTGAAAATCATATATGGTTGTAGTGTTTACTCATGATATGAAAGTATGACTTATATTCATTATTTAATTTCCTTAGTATATCTAACACCACCAATTTTATTTTTAACTAGTACTCTTTTCATGAATTAGAACAATACTATACATAAATTCTTTTTTTCAATAATATATCACCATTTATCAAAATAAAGGATTAATATTTTTATTAAAAATATTTAAATAAAATGAAAAAAATATAATGAAGGAATAGAAGTTACATAAATATTGGGAGTGGGAAGTCAATCCATAAAGAAGCATGGTAGCATAATGAAAGAGATATCATGCATTTTAACAATTAGAAATCATAGATGTAATTTGATGTGTGAGGATCCACCAATGGATTGTGTTTCATTTTTACAAAAATAATGACTACCGGTGATCATTTCCAGGCTTCTCTTCCTCCAACAGTACCATTAATTTACCCATACAAACCTTAAAATAATCATCATTGATATGTATAGTTTATAATGATTTTCATAGTACACCACACATCTCTCTCATCACTGACATATTGATCATTCCGAATGCTTTTGATCAATGATATAAGCAGGTACAATAGAATTGGACTTGATTTTTTTGGTTCATGGTAGTATTTTCTGAGAACTAACTTAGCCGACTCTGTCTACATGGTTAGAATATAAAATATTAAATACCATTATTTTTTCTATCATATTATTGTAAGTGATGAGTTTATAAGAAATTTTCAGAAATTGATCCTAATTCTATCACAAGGAGAAGAAAAATGTCTAAACTCAATGTATCTACGAGATGGTAGTGAGGAGTTTGAGAAAAAATCTAAAGAATGACACAAATTATAATATCAAGGTAGATGTTGTTTATCCAAACATAGTCATGATCAATGAGCCCCCTAAAGATACCTCAATTCATTTAAAAACTATAATAGACCCAAGAAGGTAGCTATGGGTGAAGAAATCAATTCCACAATCTTACTACTAAGGACATTATATTGGAAACAATTCATTCACTAAAAACTTACTATCCAACCAGTTTATAAAAAATCATATTTCCAAATGTCACATATAATAAGCCATTATTTTTTTAATGAAAATTAAATATTAAATCATTTACATTAATAATGTATATAAAAAATATTATTATGAATTACATATCTATATAAAAAATAATAATTATGTACATGGTTTAACAATAATGGATTAATTCTATTTTTTTATATCTGTGTTATAACAATATAAATAAAGAAGTTGCAATAGAATGAAAGTATTTTTTCTAGTACCACAAAGATTCAAAACATCATTCAAAGTCATTAAAAAAATAGTTTGCGTTTCGGTGTGGATCATTTAGAAAATGGATAAATTTGTATAATGAAAAAATTACAATGGTGTTTGTTCTATTAATCGATGGAGTTTCTTACGTTCACTAATACCTAAAGCAGTAATTTATAATGAAAAAATCACATCAGTTAAATAATTTTATAGTAAACATTGTCTTTATACCAAAATCTAGATATACTATAGAAAATATTTCAATCTACTACTATGAATTAAAGCATATATTTTTAGAAAAATAATTAAACTATGTAGCGTGTAAAACAACCAACAACTGACCTGGTAATGTGCACCATACCCCATTTTATTAACATATGTTTAATGATGAAAATTAGGGTTCTTTAATGGTATGATAGAATAAACTTGGAAAAAACATACATTGGAACATGTTAAAATGTAAAATTTATGGTGAAAACACCAATGAAAGCAGAAAAGTAAGAATATATTCTTTAATGCATTTTAATTTTCCACTAGTATGATATGAATATCATTCCTTGGTGGAAACCTAGAACCCAAATTCTTAATTTAAATTTTTTATTTGAAAAAAGGATTTTAGGGTATACAAAATATAATTTCAAATATAAATTAAAAATAATATAAACAACATTTGATATGTATTTTAGCATATGAGATAGTCCAGATAGAAAAAAAAACAAAGAACATTATGTAAAAAATTACATGACACATAATTTTATTAGAAAATGAAAGATATCATATCTATATTGATTATAATTTAAAACAAATATTAATATAAATGAAAAGTAATTCATACCCATTTCTCAAGAACATGTGAAATAAGAATCCTTTTATAAAAGTAGCACTAACAATTGATTACATTATGTAAACATTTTACAATCTAATACATCATTTCAAACAATTTACATAAATTAATTTTAATACATCCTAAAACAATTTTATAAACATCATTTATATCAAAATAATTAACTAAAATAATAATGTAGAATCAAAATTTCATTTTAGATATTAAAATGCAGTATATTTAGACAGAAAATAAGGTGTTAAAAAATTCCATTTGAAGGCTGGAACGAAATTTTAATATATGTTTCTGAAAAAATTCTTTCCCTCTAATGGTTTTAGTCCATTCAATTGAATAAATTTTAAGCTGGTCAACAATAATGTGATTTCTATAATAGAATACTAAAAAATTAGTGAATTCAAGGAATATTTGAAAACTATGTGTCACTAAAACTTCCAACATTAACATCAAGTTACACAATTAGTGAAATAAGAAGAGATTAAAATCAACAGACAATTTATATATATTATAAAACCTTTTATATTCTAAACTGAGGCACCATGAACCTTCATCCCATCTTCAATAAATAAATATAATGTTGTTGTCACATGAAGCCATGACTCTGACAAAAACCTCACAATATCACTGGATTGGATTAAAAGTAAATAAATAAATACTTATCATTTTCTAATCAACTGAATAAATAGATATGAAATTAGGTATATCCATGGGATCCACTTTCCAACCATCAAAATATTAAGTCAAATCATCTAAAAAATTTAATTTTTGCTGCATTAAGGAAGTTTCAATGTAATAAGTATCAAGAAAAATGATAGTGGATCAGTAAGTGTCATACTTCATAAATGAATATCTTAGGAAAAAATATAATGGAATGAATATGGGAAAAAAAATTAAAATAACCTTATGAGAAATTAGTATAATATTAGAAAAATATATAGATAAATGAAAAGGAATGAATTTTTTGACCATTGAGAAATGAAAGACATTAATTAACTTACATTTGTAATAAGAAATGGTAATAATGAATATAGAAATATGAGAATTGAAAATGTGAATTTCAATATAAAATATATACTTTCAAACGAAGAAAACCTAATAATATATTTATATAGAAATATTTCTATATGAAAAATAATCGGAGTGATGTATTAAGAGATTATGGTTTTTAAAAATGTCTATTGTGTTCATGGGAGATGTAGTGTCAACATACTTCGATGTTAGTAAATGCCCTTGAGTTTTAGTGTAAGTAGTTGCTACATTGGAGCCCCTATCCTGGATGTTGGGTTCACAGTGTTGTCAAAAATTACAGTAAAAAATATATGTGAGAAAAAATACCCAAAAATAATTTATACAAAATAATAGAATAGTAAAATCACTCCATCATTGCATAATCATCTGAATCAAATGATCTACCATGATAATAATCATAATCTAAAAGTGTTTATCACTAAAAAAAGATAGTGAACTAATATATGTGCCTACATGGGCTGTGATAGATTTAAATTATAAGGGATAGATGGTTGGATAGAGAGATAATCTTATCTAGTGGAGTGAAAATCTCTTTCTCCAGCTATTCCCAGTATACACCCCTCTCATGAACTTATTTATGGAGGAAAAAAAGAATATAATTCAAAACCCAAACGTAGACTACAACAAAACTACAGATGATCATCTCAAAATCATATACATCAAATAGATGTTTATGTTAGTGTGAGAATTGGTGTCAACATTATGAACATATTAGAAACAAAGTTATATTTTTGATTTATGTTGGTTGGAATGTTTTGGTCTCAACATGAATCCAAATTAGAGAGTGTCAAAATTTTATCTTTGCTCAAATTTACCTCCAACCTCTATTTTTTTGGAGCAACCAACAAGTTAGTACTCTTAATTAAAAAAACATTAGAACATTATCACTCAAACTTATCACATTAAATAAAGTAGATTATAATTCATAATATTCAATGATTCTTAATTAAAAAGTTAATAATAAATCCCAATTCATCATGGAAACCTAATAAATTAACCATCGATTGAGTTCATAATTTCTACATCACCTTGATAACATACCCTTATTTGATACCCATACCTCAGGATTGAACCTACAATAGGTTAATTGAAAAAGGATGAAGTGATTTCAAACACTTTAATAAATATGATCAGATAAGATTGCTTAAAAACCTCAATGCAAAAATAAATAAGTAAATAGGAATAGAGAAACAATAATATTTAACACAAAATGAAGACATTGAGTATTGGAATGAGTTTTACATAAGGTTCCACTGATATTAGTGATGCTTCTTTCACAATATCTACATCATTAGTCAAAGATAGGGTGAGTAATGAAGAAGAATTCAATGGGTTCATACAAGTCTTATATATGCCCCAAAGTCTTCAATTTATAAAGTAACATTATACGTATAGAAATTGCAGCTGACCAAATTAAGTGATCCTCATGAAATAATATTTATTCTATTATAATAAGAATATTTCATATGAATAGAGTGAAATGCCCGAATGGCCCAAAGGCCTTCATTGTTTGTTCATTTTGATAGTCCCCCTTTTATGGTTTGAAGTGGAACCCTAGACATTATAGTACCTAGAGGTCTTAAAGGAATTAAATAATTATTAATATGACTACTTAAATGAAAAAACTCCTTATGCATGATGTGTCAAAAATTGGATGAGATTCGACCAAATCCCAACCATGGGAAAGAAATTTGTGAATGTCATCTAGGTCAAAACGGTTCTGAGCATCAAAGAAGAGCTCTAATTTGATTGTACTGGGTTTGCACAACTATTGATGGGGCCTCCTCACTTACTGATTTTAAATTCCATAGAAATGGATATTCAGGGATGAAATCTGGATTCCCTTATAGATATTAATAACCAAGAATGAAATCACATGTTTTCTCTGAATTGAATATCTGACTAAATCCAAGACTAAGAGCTAGGGTTTGTATGGGTAATGGTGCAAAGTAATGAAGAACATATTAAGCCGCAAGAGGAACCCATCTGGAGGCAGAGTAGTTGGAAGAGGAGTTGGTAGTGGAAGGGTATCTAAGGGATTTGATGGATGTGCCAGAGGGACCCGAGTGGGAACCCTAGGAGTATAGAGGAAATTTTCAAGCGGGAGGGGATATAATATAAGGAATTATATTGGAAGAAAGAAGATAGAGGGATTTGGTGCCAGGTGGAAGTTAAATGTATGTTGGAAACAAAATAGTTTTAAACTAGATATAGATATGTTTTTTTTATACAAAATAAATATATTTCATAATATTTTAAAAAATCCAAGCACAATAGAGATCTAAAATATAAAATATTTTTTTTAATTATGGTAGATTATTTCATACTCAAATAATTTAATAATGTTATGTGAATGTTGTAATGTTTTTTCTGATATAGTGTTTATTAGTATAATTTATAACATTGTTAAACTTATATATAATGGTAGAAACAATGGTATCAAGTAATTTATTCCTTCTATAGAAGGTAATTTTTTTTTAATTTTCGGAAGGATATAACATCACTATAGTTTTCTCATGGCTTAGCCCAAGACAAAATTCAACAAGTGAGGTTTGAATAAAATCATCTACAAGAGAATATCAAGCTAGTATACATCACTATGATATACATACAATCATAATAACAATCTCAAATAAAAATTCTTATATCTCACCTCTATAGATTACACATACGTCTTGATGGGTTATGTTAGTAAATGTTATTATTTTAACAATATGTCATTATGATTTTGATAAATGAATATTTTAAAATGTATTTAATTATAATTATAATTATAAAAAATGTATTTTTAATTAATTTGAGAAAAAATAATTTAATATTCATAGGTGTAAATAAATTACACTCTATAAAAAATTAATGAATAAAAAGAAATAAGAATAAAGTCATTCATTATTAAATAATATTTATTATTTTAAATATATATATTTTTATGAATATTATGTGTTTTTAATATATTTTCATATATTTCGAGACTGAATATTAGTAAATGAATTTTATATTTGGAATTATGATTTTTGAATTAGGTTGGAGGTTCAATATAATTTTTGGTAAAAAAATTTACCAGGTTGTATAATGAAATGTGTTGATCAATAGTTTAGATTATAAATATGGTAAAAATATTTTAAATTAATTAAAAAATATCGATACAAAATGAATAATTTTTTTTTCTAATTATGAATTATTTATCCACCTACATTTTTTTAATTTTAGGAGTCATTATTGATCTATAATTAGATTCCACACCCATTAAAGAATCAATATTTTAAAAAATTAATAAATTTTATCAACAAAAGGGCCCTTACTCAACCAATTCCAAACCACACCTCAATTTCTTTTTTATCTCCCAAATATTTCCATTTTTTTCCACTAAAATCCTATCATATTTTATATCCTTTGGTAATATAAAAAATTTTTGAGGTCTCCAAAATAATAAAGGTCCTTAAGCAGAGATTTGATACCTGAATAAAAGTAACACATTATCCTTAAACTTTTTCCTTTTTATTATATTCCTCATCCTTCATAAAACTAATTATTTACATTAATAATATAATAATATTTTATTTTACTTCAATAATAATGGTATACTGATAGAATATTTTAATCATAGTGATTATTTCTTTGAGTCATGATCTTGTTTAGGTCTGTTCAACAACCTATATGAACAATGATGATATATTTTTTGAATTATAATTATGGAGATATAAAATATATAAATAATTTCTATCTATGTTATAAAATCTGAATTTAATTTATTATTATTGTTTCAAAATTTTAATAAAAAATTAATATTCAGGATTAAACAACTTGTTATATGTGATTACATCAAATAAAAGGAATTAGTAATAGGCTTCTTCCTTATAGACCATAAACATAATTTTAATGAAAAAATTTATCATTTTATATAATTATAATATTATGATCCTGATACTTTTAATATTTTGAATATGATAAATTTATTATCTAGTAAATATAATTTATACATCAATAATAATAAAGTGTGTAATTATTAGAACTACATATAACTCTTGGTTGACAAAAAATTACTAATGAATAATTAAGTAATGTATGAATAATTAATTATTTATTATGATAATAAATATAAATAATGTTTTTAAAAGGTTAATTAATAAAATAAATTTTAATATATTATTATCAATAGTTCATTTGAGAAATTATATACTTAAGCTAAGGTAAACTTTTCTTTATCTCTATTTCTTAATGATTATTTATCTTCCACGTCCATGTCATTATATATATATATATATAATTTCATGGATATATATTATACCATTACCACTATATCTATTGATGTTTTATGTCTCCTTCGGTTTATTTTATCTTACTTATGATATTAGAAATGGAATATTTTTATTATATTATTTATATTTTCTATTTTATCCTTTTATCCTACCTATTTCTTTTTTTTATAAATTCCATTAGATGATTCTAATTCATTATAATTAAATAATTATTATTTATTTTCACCATCCTCTTTAATCCTTTTATTCACACTTTTCCTATTTAAAGAATCTTCAAAATTACAAGTTTATTTCTTTATAATTTTAATATCATTTCATATATTGTTTTAAAAAATATTTTCTATATATGTAAATATCGATTTGTATTTCACTCTATGGATATATTTCATTTTATATTCTCAATATTTTAGTGAGTTTTTTGATTATTTATATATTATAATTTCACTCTATGTATTTTTTATCTTGAAAAATAATTTTTAATATAACCCACTATTTTTTCTTGTGTTAATCATGATATGAATTTTGATAGATTCATTATAATTTTAAAATAAATATAGAAAACTTATTTATTGATATATTTTTATGCGATGGATGTGTATGAAATTATATATCAAACTAATTTATTTGGTAATGTTTTATATTTCATGAGATTATTATGTATGGGACTTCAAAAGTCATCCAAGTCCAATATTTGTTCATTACCATGGTGGTTATCCTTGAAAAATATTTATGATATCTTATTATTATATATATTCCATATTAATTTCTTTTATATATTCTCCTATGTTTCATGATTACTCTATATTATTACCAATATATCTCACATTATTAATAATAATTTGAGCTACGCTGAATTCCCAAATGAACCAAATAAGGATGAACTAGATAATGAATTATTTATGTATGATCACCATCCATAAGTGGATATTCTGATATAATTATTTTTAAACAACAGATTAACAAAAAATACATATTTTCTATTTATAAATTTTTTGAACATAGAAATTTGATTTTGGTTGTTTATAATATAAATGGTGAAGTGGGTCAATGATAGGATCTTATCTAGAATATAAGGAAAAATTAATAAACTAAATCTGTAGATGGGAAGAGTTTAGGGAAATATATTTCCAAAAATATTTTCCCCACACTATTCATATAAAAAAATGTGTAATTCCTTACATATAAGTAAAGGGAGGAAATATATATTATATGTAAAACATAAATATTGGGAATACATTCATAATACACCTCCAGTTTTTAATTGTTTTCGAAAGTAAAATAAAAAAACTATGTTTTTATAAAAGTAAATATCACCAATTCATTATAAATAAGAGACATTGATAGATTTGATGATATTGTTTAGTGTGATATTAATGTGAAGATAAAAATTATAAATTCAAAATGGGCTCATATGTTTTTTTTGATAAGAATAAAAAATGGAGTTTCATGGTAGTTTCAGCAATAAATCTCATGGAATGAAGAATATACAACAACATGTATACCAAAATTGTGGAAACAAAAACCCGCAATATTAACTCAAAAGAACCATATAATAATTTATGAATGGTAAATGAGGTAATAAAGAACAATATTACTAATTATATATGAATATTCCTGTCAACATAAATAAGGATATAAAATTTGAACCTAATGCACCACTAACTGCTCAATGTTTCTATTTTATTGAGTATCGGAATAATGAAAACAAATGCACCATTGAAAGTAATAAAAATTAAAATTGGCCATAATACTCCAAAAATAAGGTATATTGTAAGATCTTATCTGATACCAACCTCTAAAGTGGATCATGAAAATGGATTAATCAATGTTGAATCTATTATCCACATAGAAACTATGAATGCCTTATTTCATTTTGGTTTAATAAATTTTGTAATATAATTTAAGATCTCTAAAACTATTGATTCATCACCTGAAAGACTAGATATTGATTTATCAATGAATGAAACTAATTTTTTGATGAATACATCCAAATTATATAACTTAAATTTAATTTATATTCTTAAAAATACACTTATTTTAAATATAGTTATTCTTCCATTAGAATAAGTTGATAGGATTGGGGTCATGAATTGGCTCTATCGATATTGAGATAATATAAATTATAGAATGTGGGATATCACATATCATATTTAAAGTCATAAAATGATTCTGTATCGATAAAATATTGACTATAAACATCATATTTAAACTAAATCCCTTATATATATTTTAAAACCATTTAATGGGGGATATGTGCCTTATATTATTAAAGAAAATCTCAACATTAAAGTAATTATAATCATGTGAGAATATATTAATGTGCTTCCAAAATTTTTTTTGGTATTCACCCAAATCATGAGGATGTGTTTTCAATTGAACTCATTCTAAATTTTACACCAATATCAAAGACATTTTATGGAATATCCCTTATTTAATTATAAGTATCAAAGAATCTATTATACAATTAATTTTGAAATCCTTTGATATGCCTATGTGATTTACCATGGGGTGCACCAATCATATGTTATATGAATAAGGATAGGTAAATGCATCATTATATTAATTATAAAGAACATAACATGATAATTATCAATAAATAGTATTATTTACCTCTTATTAATGGATTTTTCATTCAAATTACTGGGGTTAAATATTTTATAAAGTTTGATCTTCATAAAATGAGGGTGAAAATGGAGAATTTACCCAAAATTAACTTCAATTCATGAAAAAATATTTTTGAATTAAACATGATACCTTTTTCAATTTTTAAGACCTTATAAATTATCATGTATTTGATTAATAGTCTTTAGATATTACCTTGATAAATTTTTGGTAGTCTTTACAGATGATAATATCATTTATTCTTGGTGTTATGATAATAATGACAAAAATTTGATTGTTTTTTCAAAATATATTAATAAATATAAATTGTATCAGAAATTTTGAAAGAGTATAATTTATATTTAGAATGTTTCAATCATGGGTTATGTGATCATAAGTGATGGTATATATATAGATCTCACAATGAATATACAATTGAAAATTGATTTCAGAAACTATAAAAATAGAGTTATATAGCTTTATTGGATTAAATGGAAAATATAATTTATTTTTAATAAATTTGTCATGATTATTAATTAATTAACCTTTTTAATTCAAAAGGGAGGAAATATTCTTGGATTGTAGAATTTGATGAAATTATTATGGAGATTTAGAATAGGTTATTCAATACACTTGTACTTATACTACACTATAGTGTAGAAGGGTTTGTGATATATAATGATGCTTTAAGGTATAGATTATTTTGTTTTCTAATGAAAAAATGATAAAGTTATAGTGTATAATTCACATAAATTAAAGAACAATGAGACAAATCACCAGACACATGATCTTGAGATAGTAGTGAAAAATATTTTCATTAAATATATAGAGGAATTATCTATATGGTGAGAATTGTGACACACACACACACACGCATATAAAAATCATAAAAATTTAAAGTATATATTCTTATTAAAGGAAATAAATATTATAATGGCCCCTAATTTTGATATATAAATATTATATCTTTTTATATGAATAATTATATAATACACATCATAACAGTACATGTTTATTTTCTTTAGAGACTAGAAATAAAATATCCTTAATTTATGAAAATCATAAATATCTCCCATTATGATCTTCAAACATAGTAACCCTTTTAAGAATACCATACATAAACCTTTATTCAATGGTTGGGGAAGGAAATATAAGAAATGGTTATAACATATTCCTATTAAGTATAAACATTGGAGATATTAATCCATGATCATATGAAATAAAAATAAAATAATAAGGTTAAGTGATCTTGAAAAAGACTTATGAAGTTCATACCCAACCAATCATAGATCATAATCATTATTCTTCATAAAAATATTGTCATTTTAGAAAATTTGAACCATAAGAGTGAAAAATCATCATAAATCAATTATGGACCATAACCTCATGTCATAAATATGTGGCACCATTATAAATATGTGGCACCATTATAAATATAGAAACACATTCTACATTTCAAGGTAAGCTACCAAATCCATTAACATAGTGGATCATATGCACGTGTTTCCCATTGTGGATAAAGTCCATCAATTTGTTTCCCATTGTTATCTCATGAGATATTAGGCATTACCCAATGAATTTGAGGGAGATATAAGTCACATCTGTCACATAATGAAAAAAATGCATATGTGTGCCACATGAACATAAATGATTTATCATATCATAACTCATGGAAAGAAAAGGGTTTCATAAATTTTATTCCATCATAAATATAAACCAACCATGGAATGAATATGGAAAGTATCCTTGAATCATAAACCCTTTAGAGAATAATTAACATAAAATAATATTATCTTATATGAAAAATCATTTTGAAATAAAAATTGAAACAATTATTCATAAAAATATCCTTTGTAATTTTAAATAATTAATTCATTTAAAATTTTGTACAATTACAAAGGAAAATAGTTACTTTGAAAAGAACTATATAATATTGTATTGTAAAATTCATGAAATTAAGGCATCATAAAATTAGAAAATATACTCATTCCAAATAAGTTAAAAAATTATTTCCTTTTTATATCATAAAAGTCAGAAAGATCCTTTTTAGAAAATTATAAAAATATTCTTTCCAAACAATTTTGTAAAAAAATAAATTATGGGTAACAAAATCATTAAAGAATTATAATTAGAATAGATAAAACCTTTTTGATTACATTTTTAGAAGTCCTGGACATGGAATATAAATATTCACCAATGGATACTTAATAATAAACAATGAAAATTTTTGATAGGATTGTGAAATAAAAACTTACAGATAACACATCAGTGAAGTGATCATCAATCAAATGAATTGATTTTTTCTATTCATTGTAAATGCACATTAAATTTTTTAAATAAAAACTAAAATAATAAAAATTAATTTATAACATAATATTATCATTAAATAAACTATGAAATTTTATTTTAACACAATTAAGGGAAATTGAGTTAAGTTTTCACTTACCTCAAGCCTTGAATTTCTTTATTTAGGATGAAATCTCCACTTATTCAAAACGTCTCCTTTGGATTTCCTCTGAAGTAATGTAGGGTTGGTATTTTGATATGAATAACAACTTCATAATTTGTATATGAATGTTAAGAAGAGAAATTGGTAGGGGATGGTAGAATTATAATGATTAATGTGATGTGAAGAAGTGGGAGAGGAGGTGTTCTTTTATAATTTAGGTGGGAGGTACTTTAGAAATTTCTCAAAAGATTAAATTATAATAAATTAATTTTCTAACCAATTTACACAAAATGAACACAGATTTGTATTTAAGGTATGATAAGGATGTAATATCATCAAACTATATATTTTAGGCAGGTTTTGGAATTATTTAAAAAAATATAATTTGGATTAACCATTATTTAACCTCTTTTAATTCTAAGTATGGAAACAAATTGTTCGATGTTAAAAGGTTTTAATTTTTAGTTATGCGATATAAATTTGATGATAAATGAAAAATTTATAACCTTTTAGACAATATAATAAGAGAATTTTATTTTAAAAGAAATTTTTTTTTAAAAAAAAAATTTAATACAATATTATTTTGATTAAATTTCATAACTGTCAATTCTAAAACTATTCATTACATTGACATTTTGAAATTGAAGAAAAAATACAATATATAAATTAATTTTATACATAAAAACTATCTATGAATCATCTATAAAATTTTTATAGAACCTTATGTAAATAATATTATTTTTATTTTAATATTTTTAGTTTCATTTATTTGATTGTTTCTTTAATTTAGTAATTATAACATTATCTTTGTGTTATTGTTTAATATACACATTTATTCACTAAAAATTAAAAATAAAATTCCATGATGAAGATAAATATTTTATATTTTAGAATAATATTCATAGTGTAATACATATTTTTTCTATCCCTATATTAAAAATGATATAATCTTTAAAACATGAATGTGGCATCTTTGAAATTTTATTAAATAAAATATTATAAACATCATAATCTCAACCAAGTGGCACCAAAAGTCATACAAAAATTTATATAATCATAATAATTTTATTAAGTTATAAATGGAAACATATATTATTTCATAACCCATTTTTACCCCATGTGGACAAATAAATTATTTTTAAGACAAAAAGTGACATTTTCTGACTTTCATTGATTTAAATAGTTTATAAGTTATTATCATTGATATGTGTCCATTAAAGAGATAAATTTCAATACATAGGTTTCAATAGTCGAATTATATTTATCCAATAATTTTTGGGTATGTTTTAGCATAATTTTATAGTCCTTATCATTTTTAACCTAAATTACCAAATTTACCCTTTAACGTGGTAACAAAATTTATCAAAGTTACTATTCATATTGGAAAAAAGTAAAAGAGAAATATTTAATAAATTTGGACCATATTAATCTAATTAAAGAATTGATTTTTCAAAATTCAAAACACTTATGTTTTAGAATTTAATTTCAAATAAAATCGATAAAACACCATGATAAATAGTTTTTTTTTGTTGAAAAAAATGACTTTTTTTAAAAATAAAATATTTTTATAATAAATGCATGTATAAAATAATTTTGAAAAAATGCATTATTATAAATAGAAAAATAATAATTAAAATTTAAAACTGATAAAAGACATAATTTTACCTTGTAAATAATATAAAGAAAAATATAGTTTTCAATAAAAACAAGTCTTTTCACTATTCCTTGAAAAACTAATGTTTTCAGAAAATTATGATAAAATAATTATTTGATAATTTTTAACATTATTAATTCAAAAATAAAATAAAATTTTTGAAATATATTTTATAGAACTTATAGAAAATTATATTTACTCATTAAAAAAAATATTAACTCTTTTTTGAAGAAAATTTATTTTGCAGAATAAATAAACTTTAAGAAAAATTGTGTGACCATTTTATAAAAACATACCATTATATTAATATTGAGTTTTAAATTTAATTAAATAATTAGTTATTCATATTTTTTCAAACTGATTTCATCTCTAGTTTATAACAGATATATAAATACCATGGTGCATCTAAACTTCCAATTACACAAAGCATAAGCTATCAAATTATTTAAAGATAAAAATTTCTTAAAAATATCACGTTGTTACATTATAACCTCCAAAAAAATGAATTTCACCCTTTAAATTAGTAACTTGGATAAGAAAATTAGAGCATACCTCTACCTCACCACATCTTTATGTTCGTACATAGCTTCATCAAGTTGATCGTTTAAGAATAAAACATTAACTAGATGAGTTGTTTTAATTCATAGAAATTTCCCTCTAGGATTCAGAATTGCTACTTATTTTTCTTCATAAAAAATATATCTCACTATTGGTATGAAATATGAGTATACTAAATGTGAAGTATTAGATATGTACTTCCTTAGGAGAGATACATGGAACACATCATGAGTTTAAGAGAGATACAAGGGAGGGACCAAAGGATATGCTACTACCCTGGTATGATTAAGTATTTCAAAGGTACCAATATACCTAGGGTTTAATATTACGTTATATCATCCATATGAAATTTCATATAATGAACTTCCCCAACATAAAATTCTATATCACATGAATGATTATCCACACAACATTCCATTTATCTTTGTGTTGTCCTTATGTGTTTTGAATGACTCTAACCTTTTTTCCATCTGATTATCCAACTCATGTCTGAACCACTTTATTTTTGAATTTTTTTCTAATACATTTTACTTCTACAGTTATTTCCATAAGGATCCATATGAATAATTGAGTGAAATATTTTATTGAAAGAAAACTAAACTACATGAAGTAGTTGATCCAAACCACCTTTTAAATCAACACGACATGATTTTAATATATTCTCTAGAGTTTGAAATGTATTCATAGACTAGCCGTCTTCTATAGGATGATACATATTTGTCAAGTCAATGTTTAAATAATTATAAGAACATCACTAAAACATCAGGGTGAACTTAAATTCCCAATCAAATTAAATTCTAAATAGTAATCAATATAACTTTACCACTTCCTTAATGTATAATCCGGTAAGATGATATTTAGGGAAATCATCTCTGAATTATGTGTGCTAACATCATAAGGTTTTTAAATAGAACCCATGATTACTTAAATATCAAAAAAATTAGATAAACCCTAATGGTTTCCAACATGTCAAAAAATTATAAATATATTCTTACATGAATATATTTTTCACATATTCAAAACCAAAGGGTTGTATTTCATTGTCTTTTAAAATATCCTTAATCTTGATCACATAAAAACCACAATAGGGGTGTCAAAACATAAACCAATTATGGTATCCATAACTCTTATGTTAATTTACATGGATACACTTACAAAAGTTAATTAAAAATTTATTCCTTATACAAGCTCTTTTCATACACAATAAAAGTTTCATTGGAAGTTATGTTAATCCTTTTACAGATAAAATAAGAAATGTGACCTCATTATTCCAAAATTCATGTAAAAGTATATAATCATGTGAAATTTCTCTAAATGATGAACAATAATATTTTTCATAGAGATCATTCATACAAAATCCAACATGAAACTCCCATATAAGGAGGGTAGAGTAAGGGATCCCTAATTAAAATTATTCACTTTATCCAATGTTATTTAAGTAGCATTACCTTTATCATTTGGCCTTAAAGGTTGTCGTATCTTATCATTAATATTATCCATTGAATTGTGGAATTCACTCACAAAATGCCCAAACGTGTTCACTATAATCATTATATCATGGGTTGTGAATTAGTTTGTGTCCTATTCTCTATTGAAATAATTATCCCATTAATCTCATTTAGACATCCACAAGCCTTATAACCCACCTTTCCACATATGAAGCACCTCCCAGTTCAATTCAAACACTACCTTTTATGTTTCTACCCACATATATGACATATAGATGACTAGTATTTATTTTCACCACATGATTTATTTGAGTTTTCACAATTCTCAATATTTCATTTCTTATCAAGGCCATGAGAATGGTGGAAATATCTATTTTCCATTTATAATTAGAATACACATCAAACAATTTATTAATTAATGTTAATGACTCTTATAGGTAATTCTTTTCATATAATTGTATTTAGGACCCCAATGAATCAATCAATTTTAATTTCAAGGTAGATAATTAAACCAGAGGCATACTTCCAAAGACTTGTAAAATTTTCCTCATATAAACCAATGGATTGGTCATCATTTTTCTTCATCATATATAATTACATCTCCAAATTTTAACATAGAATATAAGGAATGTATGTAATAAAGAATATCACCTTAAACTCATCCAATTCAATGGATTTAATCTCTTGCACTTGACTTGTATTATTGATCAAATTCCACAGTTGATCTACTTCACCTTATAGATGATAAATAACTAAGGAAACATTTTAATTTCTAGATAATTAAAGAAAAGAAAATATTTTCTAAATGGTGTTGATACATTTCTAAGTATCTATTGGATCATAAAAACCACTAAAACAAGGAGGATGTTTTCTCATAAAGGATTCACCAGTACATTATTCTCTCCATAGATCATTTGGAAACTCAACAGGATTCATAGCATGAGAATATTTCTTGAGCATAGTTTCATGATTCTACATTCCATCTCGCATAATGTTTAGTTGATTAAGAGGAAAATTATTTAATTTTCCATCACCCTCAACATTAACACGATTACTTCAGGTTATATCCATTGACTAAAACCAGAAAGCATAGTGTGGAAAAAACTAATCATATTGTATAACCACATAATTCTAACGTGTAATTTATATAATGTCCAAATTATGACACATTTTTCTATGAATCCTTATGTATAACCTAGGTCATTAATGATCATTATCAAAACTTTAGGATTTTATCATATAATTAGTATTATACCAATGGTTTTCATAAATATTTTTAACCCTATCCTCTAAATGATCTCTAAACCCTTCTTCGATACAAACTACAATGGCCCATACATTTCATATATAGATATTACATCTTTTTAGATTGATTATAATATAATCCATGGCTTCAAATTAATGTTTTAGAGTCTTTTGAGACTATAAATACAATCCTAAACATTTGTGAAGGATTTTCAACAACTCTCATTAAGATCTTCCAAAATAGCGATCCTCCCAGGAATACACTACCATTAAATTTCTATTTCACCTAGGGAAGGAAAAAAAAGAAAGGGTGAGGTCTTATTCCCATTAAGAGTAATGATAGGAGATATAAATCAATGATTATAATAAAGAATAAGATAAATATAATGTTATGTGATCAGAAATATATCTTATTATGTTCACACCCAACCCGTTATAGACCATAATCATAATTCTTCACATATACATTATCATTCAAGAAAAAATGAACCATTAGTTTGAAAAATCAAAACAAAAATCAATCATGAACCATAATATAATTTCATAAATGTTTTGAACCATCATAAATATATAAAACAATTTCATATGTCATGGTAACAACCAAGACTATCAACATAATGGATCAAGACACACCTTCTTCCCCTAATGGATCTGGACACACCTATTTCCCATTATGGTTCAAGCCTATTGAATTTTTTTCCATTTTTATCTCATATTATAATAATATTTAAACAATGCATTGGATTGAGATATAGTCCCCACCCATTACATAATGAAAACCATACATTTTTGTGCCACATGATCCTTTATCATTCATCAAATCATAACCCTTAAAAAGAAATGGGTTTCATAAATATCATTTTATCATAAACATATACCAATGATAGAAATAATAAGGATAATATCATTGAATCATAACCCTAATACAGAATAAGAAACAATAATTTTTTTTATCTTAGATGAAAAATTGTTTGGAAATATTACATGAAATAATTCTTGAGTAAAATATCTTTTCTAATTTGAAATCATTATTTTATTCAAAAACTCATGCAATTATAAAAAAAACATTTTCTTTGAAAAAACCATGTTTGTTTGTAAAGAAATATTCATGAAAGAATAAAATACTATCATGTCGTATAACATAAAAAAACATTCATTTATTATTTTTTAGGAAAGGTAATAAAGATATTTTCTTAGAGAATGGGAAAAATATTCTTTTTAGAAACATTTTGTAAAAAGTAAAACATAGGTAAAATTTAAATTAAACAATTTTATTTAGAATAATAAAAAACATTTTTACTTTTATAGAAAACATAGACATGGATGATATATATTCACTAATTGATACTTAAGAATAAAAAATATAAAATAAGGGTGGGATTGTGAAAAAAAATTCAAATATCATATCATTGTGGTGATTATAAGTAACATGAATTGATTTTGTGTATTATCTATAAATAAACATAAAAAGTTGAAATAAAAAAGAGAAAATAAAAAATAAATTCAGACATATAGTTTTCATGATATTATCCATAAAATAGTAGTTTAATATAATAAATGGAAATTGAGTTAAGATTTCCCTTACCTCAAGTATTGAATTTATTTTTTCATGTTGAAACCTTCTTCTCTTAGAAACATCCACATTGGATCTCCTCTAAAGGGCTATAGGGTTGGTATTTTGAGATGACCATAACCTATATAATATTTCAAGGGAAGCTAATAATATTAATTTGTAGGGTATAGACGAGATTAAAGGCACAATGATTTGTGAAGAAGTGGGGTAAGAGGTGTCCATTTGTAATTGAGGTAAACAATATTTCAAGAATTTCTAAAAGGATTAAATTAAAATAAATCAATTTTCTATCCAATTCAATTATTTTTAAATAAATTTAAATTTAAGATATGATAAAGATGTAGGATCATCAACCAATATATTTTAAATATGTTCTTTTATTATTTAATACTTTTCATTTTTAATAACCATTAGTTAACCTATTTTAGTTTTAACTATGATATCATATTTTTCAATATTAAAAGGTTGTGAATTTTACTTATGTCATGTAATTTTGAAAGTAAATGAACAATTTATGAAATTATAGACCACATAATAATTTTTTTTATTTTTAAATATATATTTTTTATTTTTAAATAATTTAATAGAATATTATTTTAATAAAATATCATTAGTCTCAATTTTGTCAATATTCGTTACATTGATTTTATGAAAACCAATAAAAAGATAAATCTAAATAAAATAATTTAATACACCAATAATATGTCATAATCATCAATTAAATTCATATAAAAATTTAATTAATTTAAATTATATTCATTTTAATATTTTTAATATAATTTATTTAATTGATTTTTTAATTTGGTAATTACTGTATCATTATTGTATAATTATTTAATATATTAATTTCATTATTAAAAATCTAAAATAAAATTCCATGATAAAGATAAATCTAATATATTTAATAATAATATTTATAGTCAAATATATATTTTTTGTAACCCTATATTAAAAATGGTATAGAGTCTAAAACATGAATGTGGAATTTTTGACATTTTATTAAATAAAATATTATAAGCATCATAATCTCATCAATGTGGACCCAAAAGTAATTAATTTACTAATACCATTAAAATATTTCTATAAATTTATAATTTGATACATTTATTTGTTCATCACAAAATTTTCCCATGTCCCCTCATAAGAGATGTTTTTGACAAAGAAAGTGAAATTTTGCAACTGTCTTTGATTTACCTAATATATAAGTCATTTTAATGAGAATATGACCATTAAAAACTCAATTTTGATCCTTAGTTGTTATGGTTTAAACAAAAATCATCTAATAAATTTTTTCAAGTGTTAGGGAAATTTTATAGTCATTATCATTTTATTTTTAACCAAAATTACCAAAATTATTCTTTACTATGGTAACAAAATTTACCAACATTACTATTCATATTAGTAAAAAATAAAAATGACCTATTTAATAAATTTTTACATTACGAATCAAAATAATCAATTCATTTTTCAAAATTAAAAACACATAAGTTTCAGAATTTATTTAAAATAAAACTAGTAAAATGCTATGAAAACCCGTTTTCAGAAAAATTAACTTTAAAAACATAAAATGTATTTATAATAAATTAATTCATAAAATGAATATAAAAAACCATAATTTGATTGTTTTAAATTATAATGTAATATTTAAAAGTTAAAAATAATCAAGAACAAAATTTTACCTTGTAAAGATATTAATAGAAAATATAATTTTCAATAAAAATAAGTATTATCACTATTAATTGAAAAATATATGTTTTTATAAAATTATCGAAACATAAAGAGAATATATTTTAATAATTTATGAAATAAAAAATGAAATTATTTTTTTCAAATAATTTTTTTGGAAAATATAGTAATTAATTATCACTTATGAAAATAAGATAATATCATTTTGAAAGAAAACATATTTTTGAAGAATAAATTTACTTTACTAGAAATTGTCTTATCGTTTTATTAGAACATACTGATAAATTTATGTTGAGTTGTATATTTATTTTATTAATAATTTATTCATATTTATTAACAACAATTTAATGGATTGGTTATAATGGACATATAATATTTCACGGTTCGTTTAAAGTTTCTATTGCATGCAATGCAAGGTATCAAATTTTTAAAGAGAAATGTTTCATAAAAATCTAATGGTGTTACAAAAAAGATTAAAATTGAGATTAAATTTTATCAATTATTATGACTAATTATTTTATATGTATCATGAAAAGGATAACAAAGTGTATGATTCTCTTTATTTGAAGGATTATGCTACTTTATACGTACTAATGATCAAAAGAACCCCAATCTTCATGGATATACAAAGGCTGTAAATGGAAGTCACATGGTAAGGGACAAAGTATAACATTTTATAAGTGATTTCTCAAAAATATATCCATGAGAAGATCAAGGGTTGGAAAAATGTTGATAATAAGGTTCAAAATATTGTATGAAATATTATAAAGTTCATCATTTAAAAAAATGGGATTATAAGATTTAGTACACTAATATATATACCTCCCCTGCTAGAATTGAAGAAACACCTTTGGGATGATGCACATAGACACTACTGAGAAAATACTAATTTATTAATGTTTTATTTTATGGATTTTTAAATAAACTATATGTGTATGTTAATGAACTTGATGTTCTAAATATGTTATAATGTCAACTATATACACTGAAATAATAATATAAATTTGATATAAATTATTATAATAAATAATTCCAATATTATTCCACTAAATAGTTTTGATGGTAATTTTGTTACCAATAATTATAATACATGACATTTAATGTATCTCATAACATTAGTTTATGTAAAAAAGTTGTGATGCGATTATTTTAACATTATTTAATATAAAAAGTGACAGAAATGTCGAGTGATTATTTTTATAAAATATAGTATATAATCATGCCACACTATAATAGAAAAACATACTATAGAGGCCGATAATACTAAACAAATTATTGATAAAAATAATTAAAAATCCAATTTAAAAAAATTAGTAAAATAATACAAATATAAGAAACATTTTTCTATATATCTATAGATTAATCAATTTGTAATAATAGTTTAAAAATAATCGTAAAGGATAGTAAAATCTTTTATAGAGTATTATTTTTTGTTATAAAAATTTCACAAACAGAAATATAAAAATATCAAATTTGTACTAAAAAATATTGGTGTGAAATATAAATGAATAATGAAAAAAAATTGTGTAAAAAATTTTACCTTTCTTATTGGTATTATATTTTAATTGAATTGTAAGATATAATAATCACATTCAACATTTCATTTTTTATGAAACTATCTTTTATAAATTGGAATTTCAAAATAATAAACACCCATAATAATAAAAATACAATTATTGTATTAACTAATATAAATGTTATACCATCATGGCCACATAATTACTTTTTTAATTATTTTTTGATATGTAAACCCTATAAAAAAATTCCCATTTACCGTTGGGTTTTTATATTTTAACACATAAAAAAATAAAAATATTACAATTAAACAACTAATAATATAATAAAACTTATGACTATAACATATCATTAATGTTTCTGTGGAATTTACTTATTAAAGGGAGAAAAATATATATATCCCATTCAGATGGGAAAAATACACATACCACCAGTGTAGCCCAAAAGAGAAATGTACAACATGAATTACAATACAATGAAAAAAATTATATTTATCTTTGTATTATTACATATTTAAAATGAAAAGAACCATAACTAGATATCATTTTTAATTAATCCTTGAGATGATAATCAATTATACTTTACTGGTTGATGAATTTCACATCTATTAAAATATATTATATATCCATGAAACTATTA
Organism: Viscum album; assembly: GCA_963277665.1. NCBI lineage: Eukaryota > Viridiplantae > Streptophyta > Magnoliopsida > Santalales > Viscaceae > Viscum > Viscum album. The sequence goes on along the minus strand of OY728150.1, from coordinate 1,998,847,638 downwards.
ATGCATGTAAACTCATATGAAATGAAAATTTTTTAATGTAAATTATTACATTAGTAGTAAATTACATCATGTAAATTTATATTCAAATAATTAAATTGAAACTATAATTGATATTTAGTTTCACAAAAAACATTTATAACATATTTCTTTGATATGGTCAGAAAAAACAAGATATATTAAATTTTTCAAAAATAAATTTAACATAAAATCTCTCCCACATATGTCATTTTTCATAATAAATTGATAATATTACACACACAAATGTATTCATTGATAATTTTTGAATTCCTTAAAAAAAATAAGGATAATTTGAAAGAGCTGCTTCAGGTTACTTTTTTATTCTTTGCAATGATTTTTTTTCAGTTTCATATATAATTATAAATGGTATATGTAATAAAACAATTCAATTAATTAAAAATAAAAATGAGAAAAAAATAAAAATACAATTAATTCTTCAATTACTATTTAATGACTTTATCTATCAAGATTAAAAAATATACGAGGCTTTAAATAAATATGTATAGCTACACATCAGGCAATGTTTCTATGGTAAATGGGTCTATAATATCATTTATTGTCACCCTTACGGATCCAATCATATATGATAATGATATATATAATCCCATAAATAATATAGTTTTTTATTATTTAATTATATATTAATTAGGATGCTCTTCATATTACTCAATTTACATAGTTTCATCTAGACTAAGAGGTCAAGGAGTAAGATGAGCACGATGACCAGGTTGTCTTTTTCTTAAAAAAACTATAAATATAGACTAGAAATGTGACATTATAAAAATTTCAATGGACTAATACACCTTTCAATTATTAAAATTTTTATTATTTATTTCATACTTTTATTCATCATCTACTAATACACTAATGGTTTCCATATAAAATTCCTTAATACAAAAAAACCATTTAATATCCTCTTATATATCATGGGTTCTCTTGCATTTTGAAAGTATCCAAAAAAAATTTCTACCTTTCATCAAAGATTATGGATCGTTATATGTATTTATCTGAAGCGGGATATTGAAATGAAATATTCCTAGATCATATAAATATGATGAAATTATTAAAATTAAATTTTAAAAAATAATAAGTAAATTATGGTAATCATAAAGTGCCTATGTATTTGATAATATGTCAATGGGGGGGGAGATTCAATTATTTTATTTTTTATAATTTCTTCTTGATATTTCCCCCTAGGACTGCTTATGACCTCAAATACACAATTATATGGAACTGTTATCTTTTTTTATTTTCTACAATATAAATAATTATAATAAACACGTGGTTTTTACAAGGTTTGGTCCCAATGTGGATAAATACACCTTTATGTTTTCAATTTTCTCTAAGGAAAGAATTTAACTATTGTATGGTTTCTTAAAATATAGATTATTTCCTAAAAATCTAGACAAAAATGATTAATGTGAATTTTCTCTCTCAAAAATAAATAGAAATTTCTTGACTACATTGAATTATATCAACTTCATACTACCTCTCGATGATATATTTATACCTTCTCCAACTAACCTTCCTTGATCCCTCTTTTAATATTATGTGAAAATTATCACCATGGAATTCCTATATATCATTACATCATAGTGTAATTTATTTTTCCACCTCAATATAATGTTGTCAATTTTCATAATATTCTAAAAAACATGGCACAAATGTCATCCTTATCATGATTTCTGAATGATCAATATATTCCCAAGAGAATTCACCGACATGTCATCTTCTTCATTATCAGTATCAAGACATCATTTTATGGTTTTTCTTACATCAGTGTTGTTGGTAATATTTGGATCATCAATCATCAATTTATGATTTTATGATATATGAGTTTCCTAGGACTTCCTCTTATTTTTTATTATTCTATTCATAGCTTATATTTTCTAGATGTCATTGAATTCTTTTCTCATCAATAAAAAATAATATCATTTCAAAGATTAAAATTGACTTCTATATATACAACAATACTATTATTCTCCCATATATTATTTATACACACAATAATAAAAATTTATTTTAGATTTATTTGTATATGAAAACATCCTTCACTTTAGAAAACCTAATATCCTCATTAAAAACTGGTCATCAATTATCTGAAACTTTTATATCAATTAATCAAAGTATGGGATATCTCCTTTAATACACTAAGATCCAAAAATTTTAATTATTTTATACATTCCAAAAAATCTACATGTAATTATTCCACTCTATAAAATGGAATATATGAACAACATGTTATCATTCCCATAATGTGGTTATTTCTAATTTTTCAAATCCATATTTGAGTAGTATCTAAATACTCAAACACATTCATCGTCTAGTTTTATTTTCAATTTCTTGTAATTCACCACCTCAGATATTATCATGAATCACAATCTTTTTCCGGATGCTTGTTTCATTGAACAAAGTTCTTTCATCGTCTAATTTAATTTTATGTACTATATTTTGAAAAAACTTATTGAATTTTTCTAACTGGATGACTCTAACATCATTCAGTAAGATCCATTTCCTTTTCTGACATAAACACTTTCCATAAGAGTAAATTAATCTTATGTCTCTCTATGCGTTCTTGTATTTTCATATTTACAACATCAATAAATGAATTATTCTAATATTTTTCAAATTAATTTTATAAATTTGAAACATATTCAATCAATTTATTATACTCAAAATATTATTCATATGTATGTTTCAAAGGAATATTACATAGCTTGTCATGACTCGTCCCCTGAGGCATGTGCCGTGACTACCCTAAGCCCGTATTCCATAGGCCAGAGGTAGGCGACTAGCACTAAAGGCACAATTCCCTAATATTGGGAAGGTATTAACTTTATAATCTATAAACACACACCAAGAAAAAACATAGCTGGATACGAAACCCCAAGTAATACTGTATAACAAAAGAGTGTTGAAAGTAAAAGGGGGTCAGAATACAAGCCCTACAGCAAAGTATAAGAAACTGAAAGTACAAGTACAACTGAAGATAAAGGAAAACAGCAACTAGGTCATCCTTTGAGGTTCCTAGTTGAAAGGTAGGTAAAAATTTCCTCCTCATCACTCCTCATTCGTCCAAGTCCTCTGTGTACCGACTCGTCGTAAGGTCCACCTCTAGGTACCATCCAGTCCTGGTACTCTCATCCTCTGTCAACATTGTCCATCGTCTGCACCAAACTCAATGAAGTGTGTGCAGACTCCATATAGGGGTGATTATAACGATACTCAGTAGGTACCCTAAGACCCTTATGGTATCAAAAAATCCACCAATGATAAACCAAAAGTATGAAATCAACAAATAACCCTACATATGTATATTACTATATATATACCTATGTTATCAAGTAATCTATCTCAAAGAAACACATTAGTTCTGACTCATCTCACTTCATGATTTATTCTAGGGGTAGTAACAAGTAACATCCCCAGTCACATCGTTGAACATCTTGGATTCTTGAGAACCCCTCCTCTATCGAGTATATTGGGCATGCCGTGTCACACAGAGGCGCTTCCCACTAAACATGGACTGTTGAGGTACTCCTCCTGTCAAGTACAGTGGGTCTGCTACGTCACACATAGGAACTCCCCACCATGGGCCTGCCGCATCACACAGAGTCTCTCCCCCTCGTGACTTGCTGACGTACTCATCCTATCAAGTACTATGGGTCTGTCGCATCACATAGAGGCGCGCCCCACTGTGAATTGTTGAGGTACTCCTCATGTAGAGTATCATGGGTCTGCAGCGTCCCACAGAGGTGCTCCCCACCATGGTCTGCTGAGGTACCCCTCCTGTCGAGTACAATGGGTCTGCCGCGTCACACAGAGGTGCTCCCCACCATGGGTCTGCCGCGTCACATAGAGGCACTCCCCACTGGGCCTGTCAAGTCACTCTAAGTCGAAAAGGTCAGCAGTCGTCAATCACAAACCTCAAACACCTTACCTGCTGGAGAACTTCTCCTCTATTGAGTACAGTGGGTCTGTCGGGTCACACAGAGCCCTTCCCACTAACTTTGAACTTTTGTGGAACTCATCCTTGAGGGGTACCGTGGGAATGCCAGGTCACACAGGCCTGATTCCCACTGTGGGCATGCAAGTTCATACTGAGCAGCTTCCCACCATGGCCATCGTCAAGCAGTCTTCAGGTCTCAGCCAACTGTAGGGTTCTGTATATAGTGCGATTGGGAGAACTTCTCCCCAAGCCATCAGTCATATTAAAACTGGTAAAAAGTCTCACAAGGAATAAACCCAATGATACTCCACGTTTAAGGGCTCCAACGTAATAGACGACGCATCAATCGGATGCTCGGCTTGTGCGTTTTGGGAATTCCAGTGTCGAGGGCCCGGTTGGACTCGGGTGTGATCCAACCCGACTGTACACCATGTTTCTCAAAAACTCTCATGGAGTTAGTCAAAAGGACAATCCCACTCCAAGGATCCCAATGCAACAGATGGTTCATCGTACAGACATCTGGTTCTCAAGATAAGGTCCTTTAAGTGTTTTTGGGCCCGGGTCTGGTCTGACCCGGTCAGACCGACCAGACCTGACCCGGCCTGTACTTAGCCATGGCGGAATAGACTCGCTGGGCCGAGGTCTGGCCCAGCCCACAAAAAGGGGCGGCCCGTAAGGGCAGCCTAGGTCATATAGGGCTTGGCCCACAGAGGGGTGGCTCGGCCTGTGGGGGGGGGGGTGTGGCTTGGCCCACTGGGTGGCGGGTCGGTCTGCTGGATCGACCTGGCAGTGCCACCCGCCTAGCGGTGTGGGCTGCCTGGGACACTCAGAGGCGATGCGTTCGGGTATAGGTGACATGGCATGGGGCCCAGTCAGTGGGTTAACCATCGGGGGTTGTCCCAACGCGGCACCATGTGGTGCCCCAGGTACTCCGCGCCGCGGCCGACGGGCCACGGGTCCTCCGTCGGGCACACCACTGGCACGGGCCCCATCCACCGACCACTAGTCAGACCGGCGACACCCTGCTCTTGCCACGACCATCGTAGCTCATGGCCTTGCTACTGCGTGGGTGCACCGCCAGGGGTGCGGCCACCTCCGCTCTGCCGGCCTCATAGTGGCAGGTCATCTTTCCGGCCGACCCCTCCTCTAGTCGCCGCAGCTGATGAGACACAACCCTCCTTGTTCATCGGCGGCGCGTGACATCGTACCACGCCTCCTCCGCAGTCGGTCAGTGCCGGCCGATCCAACGACTGTCGGGCCTTTGTTCCACGGCCACCCCTTACGATGTGCATTGACGCTCTATCCACCATGTAACCGATCAGTTTTGTCGCACTATCAGTATTCCATGGAGGCACAAGGATGTAACAAATATAGTGGAGGGTTTGGGTCGGGTTCGTTTGGCCTGCACCCTCCACGTTTTCTCGTAACATGAGGCTTGTTAATGTTTTAATAACAATTGAATTAAACAACTAGATAAACCCCACAAGATTCCCTACAACGACCTTCTGCAAGGATGAATAAATCAGGGGTCAACCCGTTCGTCAGTTGACCCGTGTTCTTCATATTATTTAGGAATGGGGAAGATGAAATCAATTAAAAGCATAAATCAATAAACCCCCTGCAAGTCCCCCAGCTGTAATCACAACTCTTGAAGCTCCACGGGAGCCATCTGATATGATGGTGTAGATATCGGTGCCATCCCGATGTACAAGTCAATGTAAAAGTCCACCTCTCTGTGAGGAGGTAGACCCGAATCATCATCAGGGAAAACCTTTGCGTACGGGTCCACAACTGCAGGATTACTTAGACACTCCACTTAAACCACTCCGAGGGTAAGGCTAGCCAACTGATGTGTGATCGGTTGCACCCTCCTCTAGGTAAGTCCATCCTGCACTGCAAAGGATCCCTTATCACTGGTGAAGGTAAACCCGGTCCCATCCATCTGGACACACCACACATTGCACCTAATATAGTCTATCTGAACATGGAATGTAGATAACCAGTCCATACCCAAGATAATGTCGTAAGGCCTCGACACCGCTACTAGGAGATCCCTACCGAATCTCTCGCCTCATAGAGTAAGTTCACACTATTGACACCAGTGCGTAATCATCGAATCCGCTCCTGTAAGAGTCTCTAACCGTAAGGATCAAGCCAATATCTCCATCGGAATCTCCATGCTCTGAATGATGGTAGTGGCAATAAAAGAATTACTGGAACCTGTGTCTATAAGTACTACAACTAAGGTGGATTAGACACAGATCGTACCTCGTATCATCTCTGGAGTGCCATGATCATAGGCCTCAACTACATGGAGCTGAGCTCTACCCTGTCCACCTGCTCCCTGCGGTCAGGGTGGACCTCCTGGTGGTGGTGGCGGTAACATATCAAATCGTCACCCACCTCCAGCAGCACAACCAAATCTTCTACCACATCCACCTACTCCCTACATACATCCTCGGTTGAACCTCTGTCTCTGTCTGGGCAGTCCTTCGACTGTCTGCTGATCATCCGTACGATGGGTCAGATAGTCACAAGACATGTGACCCTACCTGCCGCATCTGAAATACTACCTACTCCTGGTATAACTGGATCTGTCTCGGGTGCCTCTCAAAACCGACCCTAAATCTTGTGGTCGTCCACCTGAAGGTCTAGTCCACTTGAACCTCTGTGGCGTTTGTCTACTGTCTGCTGCATAAGACTCCACTACATGATGACTGGTAGTGGGTCTCACTGCTATAGACTACTCAGTAAGGAAACTCTCCCCCAAGAGGGCTCTCTCTAATACCCCCTCCTACGTCGGGATTCTGAGTGAGATCATCGAAGCCCTAATCTCTTGCCAAAGCCCCTGCTCGAAGGATTGGGCCCTGAAGAAAGGGTCTCACACCATTTCTGTGGAGTAACGTGCGTAGTCAGTGAACCTCGTTGAGTATTGAGCCACAATCATACTGCCTTGCTTCAGATGAAGAATCTCTTGTATGCACAATGCTTGAAGAGTCGCTGAGACAAACTTTGCCCGAAACAAGCTCTCGAAGTCTGCCCAGAGAAGCGTCACCTCACCTAGAAGCTGTATACCAGACCTCCTACTGAGTGCATCTGCTACAACGTTCCCCTTCCTAATAGTATAGACTATCTCGAAGTCATAGTCCTAGGGGAACATATGCCAATGACATTGTCTCATGTTCAGGTCCTTCTGAGATAAGATATACCTAAGACTCTTGTGATCAGAGTATACGGTAAAATGGTATCCCATCAGATAGTGTCACCATATCTTCAAGGTGAAAACCAATGCTGCTAAATCCAGGTCATGAGTAGCATAGTTCTTCTCGTTCTGTCTCAGCTATTGAGAACCATATGTGATCACTGCTCGTTTCTTCATCAAGACACATCCAAGTCCAGTCCCTAATGCATCGTAGTAAACTATGTACCCTACACCCTCCTCTGGAAGCCTCATGATGGGGGGCACTAGTCAGCCTCTATCTCATCTCCTGAAAACGCCGCTGGAATTTCTCTAAACAAACAAAGGGTTGCCTTTTCTTAGTTAATGTTGATAGTGCTACTGAAAATTTGGAGAATTCTGGTATAAACCTTCAGTAATATCCAGTCAAACCCAAGAAACTCCGTACCTCTGTCACACTCCTAGGTGGCTCCCAAGAAAGTACCACCTCAATCTTCGCTGGATCCACTGCAACTCCTATCTTCGATATGACATGCCCCAGAATGTGAACCTCTCAGATCCAAAACTGGCACATCGAGAGCTTACCATAAATCTGGTGCTCTCGGAGTGTGTCCAGTACTACCTAAAAAGGATATGCATGCTCCACTTTAGTATCTGAGTAGATAAGAATATCATCAATGAATACTACTATAAAGCGATCATGGTATGGATGAAAGATCTTGTTCATGAGTCCCATGAACACTGCTAGAGCATTGGTCATGCCAAATGGAATAACCAAGAACTAGAAATGGCCATATCGACATTTGAAGGTCGTCTTCTGCACGTCCTTGTATCGCACTCCGAGCAGGTGATAGTCTGATCTGAGTTCTATCTTCAAGAATCACCATGCTCTCTTCAGCTAATCAAAGAGGTAGTAAATCCTCAGGAGTGGGTACTTGTTCTTCACGGTCACCTGGTTCAGGCGCCGGTAGTCGACACAATGCCTCAAGCTCCCATCCTTCATCTTGGCGAACAGAATCGGGGCTACCCAAACTCAACAGGAGGAGTACCTCAGCAAGTCACAAGGGGGAGAGCCTTTATGTGACGTGACAGAACCATGGTGGGGAGCGCCTTTGTGTGATGCGGAAGACCCATAGTACACGATAAGAGGAGTACCTCAACAGTCCATGTTTAGTGGGAAGCACCTCTATGTGACGGGGCAGGCCCAATATACTCGATAGAGGAGGGGTTCTCTAGTAGTCGATATGTTCAACAATGTGACTAGGGATGTTACTTGTTACTACCCCTTGAATGAATCCTGGAGTGAGCTGAGTCAGAACCTTTGTGTTTCTTTGAGATGTATTATTTGATAACTTAGGTATATGTACGGGCATATACCTAAGTAGGGTTATCTGTTTATTTCATACTTGTGGTTTATACTTGGTGGATTTGGTGATACCTTGAGGGTCTCGGGGTCCCTACTGAGTATCAATATACTCACCCATGCATAGGATATGCCCGCACTTCATTGCGTTTGGTGCTAAAGACGGACATCGCTGACTGAGGACGAGAGTATTAGGACTGGATGGTACCTAGAGGTGGACCTTACGATGAGTCGATACACATGGGATACTGAAAGATAAGGATTTCTGAGGAGGCAATCTGTACCTAACCTTCATGTAGGAACCTCAGAGGATGACCCGGTTACTGTTTTCCTTTTTCTGTAGTTATACTTGTACTTTCAGTTTCTTGTACTTCACTGTTGGGCTTGTATTCCGGCCCCCTTTTACTTTCATAACTCTTTTGTTATAAAGGTTTACTTGGTGTCTCGTATCCAGCTGTGTTCTTTCTTGGTGTGTGTTTATAGATTATAAAGGTAATACCATTCCAGTTCCAGGGAATTACGCCTTTGGTGCTGGTCTCCAGCCCCTAGCCTATGGAAGGTTGGCTTGGGTTAGTCATAGAATGGTCCCTGAGGGACAGTTCATGACAATTGGTATTAGAAGAAGTCACCACAATGTATATTCTAGGGTAGTAACCATAGAATCGTCATTTTTGTGACTTCCTCTGATACCAATTGTCTTGACCTATCCATCGGGGCCCGTGTTCTGACTACCCCAAACCCGCCTTCCATAGGCCAGGGGCTGGCGACTAGCACCAAAGGCGCAATTCCCTAAAACTGGGAAGGCATTGCCTTCATAATCTATAAACACACACCAAGAAAGAACACAACTATATAGAAAAAACCATGTAAAACTGTATAACAAAAGACTTCTGAAAATAATAGGGGGTCGGAATACAAGCCCAACAGTAAAGTACATGAAACTGAAAGTACAAGTACAACTGAAGAAAAAGGAAAATAGAAACTGGGTCATCCTTCGAGGTTCCTAACTGAAGGGTAGGTATAGATCACCTCCTCATCACTCCTCATTCGTCTGTCCCCTCCATGTAATGACTCGTCGTAAGTTCCACCTCCGTGTACCATCTAGTCCTAGTACTCTCGTCCTCAGTCAGCACGCTCCATCATCTACACCAAACACAATGAAGTGCGGGCATAGCCTGTGCAGGGGTGAGTATAATGATACTCATTAAGGACCATGAGACCCTCAAGGTCTCAAAAAATCCACCAAGGATAAACCACAAGTATGAAATCAACTGATAACCCTACTTAACTATATGCCCATACATATACCTAAGTTATTATGTAATCTATCTCAAATAAACACAGAGGTTATGACTCAAATCACTCGAGGATTTATCCTAGGGGTTGTAACAAGTAACATCCCCAGTCACATTTCCGACCATCTTGTCTGCTAGAGAACCCCTTCTCTATCTATTATAGTTCGCCTTCCGCGTCACACTAAGGCACTTCCCACTAAACTTGGACTGCTGAGGCACTCCTCATGTCCAGTATCATGGGTCGGCCGCATCACACAGAGGTGCTCCCTACCATAGTTTTTCCATTTCACACAGAGGCACTCCCCCTCATGACATGCTGAGGTAATCCTCCTATAAAGTACCGCGACACACACACGATCATTTTTTTCGTCCACTGAGTCGGAAATCAGAAGTCAGGGTCCTGGTGTATGGATACGTCGGCTGCCGCACCAACACTGGACTCTCTGAACTGAAGACCACACTCATTACCCTTAACACTATTGCTTCATAGAAAATATCAGAGTCCATGTTCTTCGGTAGAACCGACTCCTCTGATACCAATTGTCACGACCCCCGCACGGGTCGTGACATACCTCGTACCTTTTTGAAGTTTCTACTCCATTGTTGGAATGAATCTTATGCACAAATCAGATTTACTCATAAAAATATAGGGGTCCTTATTAGAATTTCCTAATTTTTATTTTAGACTACTGTAATGATTATTATATAGTCTAGAAGCATCTAACCTTTATAAAATATTAAACAATCTATGTAGAGTTACTCTTAGGTTATTAGAACAGCTAGTCATATATTTTCTCTAAATTACTATTTCACTATCATGCAACTTCCCACACTTTAATAAATCATCAAACAAAAACATGAATTGAAACTTATGCATTATAATTTGAGTTTTATAGGGCATTATCAATTTTTAAACATTAACTATATAATTTCCTAAATGACTCAAAAGCATCTTCAAAACTCCTAAGGTTATTTCCAACCCATTGAAAAACCTCCCAAACCACTCTCAATGAATTTGGAAAATCTCAAAACATTGTCAAACCTCATTAATATTATTTCCAAATTCATGGACATATAAATACTAATATTTAAATATTTCTAGAATGTTCACTATCTCTATAATACAACTTCTCATCAATATTATCAAACCTTCATACAAGGGTTATTCTCATATTAATATAGATATATATATATATATATATTGAAATAACCATAAATGGTTTCTCAAAATTTCAACCAACATTTTTTACTTTGTTAAACACAGCTAGTAGGGTGATCAGTAGTTAGCTTCTCAAACTAAAAAATATATTGTATAAGGTTCTCTCCACATTCCATCCATACTAGTCATTAATACTTTACATTATTGATCACAAATCATTTTATATAAAGGATTATCCATGAATCTATTTACAAAAGTTCTCCAAGAAGTATCATCATTTTTCACCACACACACACAAACAGATATATATATCAGATGTATTATAATAATCAAGAATAAAAAATACATTCCTATTATACATGATATCTCTTCTTCATTTTTATTGGGATCTACATCCATCATAAAAATATATTACAAATTAAATTTCCTTTAAATGAAAATTTTAATAATTAATATAAAATCAACTTCATCAGACCATTTGTGTTGTTCAATATTATCTTCATAATATCACTAAGATTATTTAAACAGTATTATCTACATCTGTTGATTGATTAGTAAGACACTTACCCCTATTGTATATATTCACTAAAATAATTAAATTTATTAATTATTTCAACACAATACAAGTCCCCATGAATCTACAATATCATAACCATATAAAATTCAACAAAATACCTCAATTATAAATTATACTAACACCTTTTCCACTACCAAAGACAAATATACAATTTTATTAAAGAAAGTGGGTGGGGATGTGAAACAGAACATTAATGGGGCCCTATAGAAAGGGAGACTAAGGGGGTCTCAGGTAATAATGTAAACCCCTCCAGAGGGAAGGGAACCTATGTTATAAAACATTATGAGGGGGAGGACCTAGGTATAATTGGATTCCGAGAAGTAAGACACATGATTTACTTTTAACCAAAAATATAAGATCTTGGTACCATTTTATTGGAGGGACTTACACTTTTGAATCAAATTGGTAATTTTCTAAGGGGAAGAAGAAACACCTTAGAGAGAGAGGTCAATATGGGTTTAGTGTTTGTATCCATTGTATCCAAGTTCATACTTTTTGAGTGGAATAACTCGATACCTTAAAGCATGGCCCCCATCATATCCTTCCTTAAAGAATCACAAAACCCAAAAAAGAGCAAAATGTATGAAACATCGAATCAGTAGAATCATGAACCACAACAACCCCTCGAATTGTCCCCTAGTTTCATGCTCCATCAGTGTTGAGTTTGAGGCCTTGGGGGGGGTACCAGTTCAACCAATGGCCCGCCTGCATGAAGTTGGGAGCGTTAGAGGGAACACTTCTCACAATGTAATGCATCAATGACGGAGAGTCCTCCTAGTGATTCGGTGGGCTCACCAGATTGGCAGTGAGACACCCGGTCCTTTCCTCCAATTCCATGTTAGATGAGGGTGGGGGAGTACTGAGATTGTATGCATGTTTTCCATATGCTCCAACAACTAATAGTGAGGTGGATAATCCTTCCCTTATCTTCATGTTTGTTCCCAATAATGACACCAAACCAATGATGGGAGAAATACTCAAAGGATTCCATCGCTGCTGTAATATTCACGAACTCACCCTGCTTGCTCTACATCATATGCTACCAATCACTTTGGTAGAAGATATTTTTTGTGGAATTCATATTTTAAACTAGAAAGAAAGACCATTTAGAGGCCATATGGACTCCCTTATTCTTGATAGCGTCATCTATTAGTGACACATGGTGACAGACCCTCTAAACCCGAATGTTATACATATCCAGAATCACCTTGAAAAAGAGAAATCTTCCCTAAGGGTCACTAAAATGATATGAAAATAATAACTCCTTATATTCATTTACTGTGAATCTACCAAATAAAGATCCTATAAAGATACGGTGATCATGGGCCTCCACCAAACTAATTCTTTCAAACACACGTCTTTAGGAAGGGATTAAGATTTTCTGGATGAAAGAGGGATGTGTGCTATCTTGTTTTAGTTTCAAGTGGGATATATGGAAAACTAGAAAACCCACAATACCTAGGCATATTTATACTCCCAGAAGATGATATAACCACACCCTAGGATCCACAAAGAGCAGTTCTTGAGCACCAGGAAGTTACAATGAAATTAATTCCATTGGGAGGAAGGGTTCCTAACTATTTAACTTAGACCATATACATATTAAACTTTGATGAACCAAATCCACATGTTCTAGACCTAAATTATCTCCAACAAAAGTTTTCATTGAATAAAATTCATAGAATTCCACAGATTTATCACATTGATACCCCCTTTCTCCACTAGTCTTACATGTTTCCTCCATGAGGCCCAGTAAAATATCCCCCCTCTCCCTTAATCATCTTAGATAAAGGATTTGAGGAGGTTATTTACCTCCCATAGAGAGGAATTACGCTCCTTGAGCACTAAAAGGATGTGTATAGGGATTGATGATATCCCACAGTTAACAATGTTAAAACTTACACCAAATTAAAGGGACATGTTTCTATAATTTTTTATATGGTTTGTAATAGTATTAACCATGCCTTCATAGTGTCTAATACAAATCCTTCTAGGAACCCCAAAAAAATATTAAAGGTGGTTATTTATAGGGGGTTATGAATTTACCCCTATATATTCATTTTCTCTATAATTATATGGGGTTATTCACAACCCCCAATTATCATCAAATTTAGAGGGGGTTATGAACCCCCTCTAAATTTATTTTATATATAAATTTGGGAGGGTTATGTGAAACCATATCTAATCACCGATTTTAGGGGGGTTATGAATCCACTCTAAAATTGGTATCATTACATTTCTTAATATCTAGTTATATTTTAGAGGGCGTTTTGAACCCCCTCTATTTGAAGAAATTAATGGTTTTTCATAATTAATATTAATAAAAGAGAATAATGATAGTTTAAAACCCCATCTCATATATCCAATTAATGTGCATTCATAACCCCTATAATGTATTAGATTAGAGGCGGTTGAAAACTCACCCTAATGTCTTAAATTAGATTAGGTTAAAAACCCACACTAATGTCTTAAATTAGAGGGGGTGGTGAACCACCACTTTTAAAAAAACAAATTCCATATATATATAATTGAAACACGATATATAAATGTATTTAAATACCTTATATGAAAATATTATATAAAATATTCATATAATTGTATTTAATTAGATATGTATGTATACACAAACATAATTGTATAATATTGTTTACATTTATATATATTTATTTGTATAAATTAAATTCCACATAGTATTAATTATATATAATATAAAATCATAAACATATTACATAAATATATACATAAATATATACATAAATATAATTAATTTAAAAAATAGGTCATGTAAAAACCTATGATTTTTGTTTTTATAATCATTATAATAATAATAATAATAAATATATTTTAAAATAATATGTTAATGCTATTATATTATATATAATTACTATTAAATGAAATAAAATTTATACAAATAAATATATATTAATGTACATAATATTATACAATTGTATTAATTGAAATAAATATATATTAATGTACATAATAATAAATATATGAATCGAAATACATGATTTAAATATTTATATAAATTTTATTTTGTATAATATCTATTAGATATAATATACATATTAATTATATATATTATAAAATAATATTCCATATAATATTGTATAAATATTTTTCGAAATTAATGTGTATAAAATATTAATTACATATAATAAGAATATTTGTTAAATTGTATTTTAGGTATATGTATTTCATATAATGTTAATTATATATTAATTGTATACTAGAGTATATAATTTATACAAATAAATATATATTAATGAACATAATAACAAATATGTGTATTGAAATACATTAAATAAACAATTTATAAAATAAAATATATAAATAAATTAAATAAATTCTTATATATATGATATAAATAAAAAATTATATAATATATAATTATTTTTTTAGTATATATATAATGTTCATAAATATATTAATAAATATATAGATATATGTGTAGATACATAACATAAATTGAATTATAAAATATAATTATGCAAATGTATTTAAATACACATATAAAACATATGTAAATTTATAAATTGAATTCAATAAAAACAATTATAATATAAATACATAAATACATAATATAAATGCATATTGATTAATTTATATGAATATATATAGGTTATATATTTATTTGTATTTAAATATTTATTAATATAATATATATTTTAATAATAATCATAATATACATATAAACATTATAATATAGAATAATAAATTTGAAATCAAGTTGGCATAATGGTAGAGCTTTGGGCGAGTTATTCATTAGATCCTACCTTCGATTCTCACTAGTGATGTTCTTTAAAGGGAGGAAAATACTGGGGGGATGCGGTGAACACTGGGCGCCCACACTAATGGTGGATTGGATAATAGGAGGGGCTAGGGATGCACTAGAATCATGGCCAATTGGGTGGGGGCACTTGTAGACAGGAGGGGTTGGGGACACCAAGGACATAGAGACATGGGGCCACGGTTGGGTAGTGGTTGGAATAGGAGGGGCTAGAGGCCACACATGAGGGTCTACATGGAGGTATAGGGAAATAGAGGGACCCTATCCCAGGAGGGGTGATGGGTGCGTGGTAGGCAGGTGGATTTAAAAATAATAATATTATAGGCGGTTGAGAAAACCGCCACTAATATGAACCTCACCACTCAATTATAAGTGGTTTCCAAGTGCCCATGATATTGTAAATAAATTAGAGGGGGTTTAAACCCCCTCTACTATGATCTTTTTTGTTAAATTAGAGGGAGTTTTAACCACCTATAAACTAACATCAATTTATTACAAGTTACCTTACCAACAATTTAACAAAACTATCACTAACACCATGTTACAGAAATATTAGTGGTAGTAACCCATAACTGCTACGAATTCATTTAGAGGTTGTTATAACCCCCTCTAATCTATAACATAACCCCTTTTAATAGGGGGATTTTTTTAGTGAGGATAAATTTTTACCCCCAAATATTCTATGGGAAAAATTGTACTACATATACCCAAGATTAACTCAATGGTGTTGTTTCGGCTATTCGAACAAGAGAATGTAAAGAGGACCCATCTCTTTTAATGATTCATTATTTTCCCACTACATCTAGTATAATATCCCATTATATTATCTAATCCTCTAACTGAAGAGCTACGACCATAGACGAAGAAGATCAAATCACTAATAAAAATTAGATGACAAACCTTAGAGATGTTAGCCCCTCTGTGGTAAGTAATAAGAAGACCACATTGGATTTTGGAGGCAATATGTCTGCTAAGAGAATCTTGGTCCATTATGAAGATGTTGTGTGATAGGGGATATCCTTTACCAATCCACCAAAATGATTTTAGAAACCTAAAATGATTCCCCATGAACACAAAAGTGAACCAGACTGAACTATAACAATTTAACAACACGTTAGTGAACCAATCACAGACCCCCATACATCTCACCACCCAAATTATGTAGTCCCATTAAAGCCGATATTATTACTTATCCACGTCCAATTTGATTATAATTTTAGATCCCACCTCATTCCTACTGATTTTAGTGAACATATCTGTGGAAATTATCATAGCACCTTGGATTGACCTGCCCTGGATAAATGCATGTTTCTCCTATGAGACCCATCCATCGACGAACTGGGTGATCCTCCTATTGATGGTGGAATCTAACATGTTGTACGCAAAATTACATATGCTAATGTGTAGTTATTGTTTGATGGGGGATGGATATTTTAATTTGTGGATGGGGACCCAAGAAGTGGTACGTGCAGTCTAAGGAAGCACCACTATGTGGAAGAAGTCCCGGATGGAAGCAACATGGTCATCCTTATTGATATTCTAAGTGATTCCATAGATTAACCCTAATAACCCATCGACTTCTGGGGCACTCTCAGTATTAAGAGAGGTAAAATAATCCCAAACCTCTTTCTCCTCTGAAACACTACATAAGATCTCACTAATCGGGGTGGATACCACTCTTAGGTTCGAGTCAAGGAGGCATGCATGGCCGCTAGGATTTCCATTCTACCTAGATGGGTTAGGATTAAAAAATAAGGAATTAAAGAGGGAATTTCAAATACATCTTAACACTTATAAATATCAGGTAAATAAGTAATATTCATGAAATATGTTTAGGAGATGACCACATTATTTCTCTTTTAGACAAGCATAGAAGTAAGTGGTGTTACAATCACCATCTCTAAGCCAGGTAGGATGGGATATTTTTCAAATCTTTCTCTCATGTTCCAAAATCATCACATTATAATATTTCTTCTTGAGACATAGGGAAATAAGGAGACCATCATCCCATTCTTCCTCCATGATTCTTTCAGTGCTCTAAATATAATTTATTGAAGCCACAATATCATTGAAGCCACATTATCATTTTTTAGGCCCCACAATTTATTATGGAAGAAACTCTAATGAACTCTTTAGTTCAGTGCCTCCTAGGATCATTGTACCCTATTGAGTAATTTGGGAGATGCAGACACCATTTGAATAAAAACAAGTTCAAACCACTAGGGTTTTTGAACATAATATAGATGAGAAGTGGTGAGTGATCTGATAAATCACACACTCAGTGGATAACATTTGTATTAGGGAAGAAAAAACATTTCTAGAGGTTAATAAAACACAAATTTAGCCTCCATTATGTTCACCAGCTCCCCCTCTTGTTATTCTACCATGTGAACCTATCACCCGGGTAGCCCAAATTATGATGTCCCCCTTGATCCACAAAGGATGAGAAGATTGTCCTTTCACTATGTGAAGGTATCTCCCACTTTTTTCCTCAGTTGAATCGACAATAATATTAAATTCACCTCCTACCATCTAGGGAATCTCCCCTATATTGATGTATTTAATATCAATCCAATGTTGGTCATGTAGTTCTTCCTTGAAATTTCATACACGAAGGAGAAGAAACAACACCATTTTCGAGCATCCAATTTTATTAATAAATGAATATCAGTAGATTAAAGCTTCTCCACTATTATATAGGGAATCCACAAGGCCCATATATAGATATCCTCAATCTCTCCTTATAAAAATAAAACATGATAATTCTCTTAGAAAACTCCTTGATCCTTATTGGGATTTTCATAGGATCTTGGAAAAATTTAAGAGATATATTATGCTTGGATACCTCAATAGAGAGGAAGCATATTTTAACCAAGTATATGAGTCATTGGGAATTCAATATGGTTTTTGAGAACATTAAATGTGAACATTCCTGGAATTGTCCCTTGGTGATGGAAGGATCTAACCTTTATCCTTTGAATAAGTATACATTTTCCCCTCGCAGGATCTTGAGCATACCCTACATGAGGGAGAGAATATAATTGAGGGTGATTGTGGCTGTACCTAAGAAGCTTGGGAGAGACCATGAGTACACCTATCAGTCATAATGTTGGAAGAGTAAATCTACTGCACAAAATATAACGCACTAATGATGTTCGACAACATAAATATGGAGACTAAAGGCCTATAAACTCAGGGGGGGTGAGAGGATCTGAGTCTCTTGAAGATGGTAAATATCCTTCCATTTGGAATCTCAACTAGTATTATTGATGAAATAAAGATAATAGACAGTTTTAGGTGAATTACCAAGTGAGTTATTTAGGAGTAGAGTTACTCGAATGGGGGAGAGGAAAGAGGTTCAGTCTCCCAGGGGGAAGGATAGGGGGAAGAGAAAAGGATGATGCCAGAGAGTTTTCTCCCTAATCACATATCACTGGTAAAGAGATAACTAAAAATTGAGTGTGAATGGGATTTAAGGAGTGATATTGGTCTCTAGAGGAAGGATTATTTTGTCATTGGGATGTGAGATGGGATGATCATCTTCTTTACTATGACACAGAATTATTAGGGAGGTGACACACTATGTAGAAACACGGTGTTGAGGGGTAAAATAGAGGTTGCATCAAATTCATAGACCCTTTAACTCAGAGGAGAATATTTGGAAGGTGGTTATTTAAAAAATCTATTGAAATGAATATCTAGGCTATCATGGGGTCCTGATGTCGAAGTCTGTGATTGTCCTTACATAGAAATTTTCTAAGAGATTCATCGATCTTCTCCAAGAAATAAAGGTTATTGAAGGGAAGTGGTAGAATAGGAAGCCAAAAACACACTAATGAAAGGGGGATACCATCCCCAATTGACATAAAGAGACCAATGGAAGAGGATAATGATCCATAAGCTAAGTGAACTAGGGCTCTGAGCCCAATATTTGAGGAAATCCACCCTATATTCTAGAGAAATAAGGTAAGATTTCCAATTTAACTCCAAAAACCTTTTTGGACGATTCAGATTCAAATATCAAGAAAAAGATATGGAAGTGGCTCAAGATAGGTTTTTACACAACAAAATGGGACACCAAGGTACATCTAAGGAGCATTGATATTTTATTGTTGGTGGACCCTGGGAAGGAAAGCACGAGAGTCCCTCACTTTTATCCCACCTTGGATGAACCCACCCGCACCACTTAAAATGGAGACGCCAGATGTTTTCGGATAGGGGTGGGACATTTGGAAAGAATCATTTATAGATAATAATTATCTAATAAGAAATGAATCTTTCCATATGTTAGTGTTAAACATATTCTATTCTACTACATCCAAAAACTCATTTTTGAGGCATGTATTTTCATTATCATTTTTTCAAAGAATACATTCTATTGATAATTTTAATTTAAAATACTAAAAAATAAGTACTATAAAAACAAATCACATATTATCCACTTTTTTATTAGGTATATTAAATTTCAATTATAATTAAATAGATAAAATTTTGATTTTATGATATACATAATATTTTAACCATGGGGGAAAATTGTTCATGATATTATACTATTATTGTAACATCCCAGGTAATTGTAGAATAATTTTGTTTCAAATCTATTAATATTTATAAATTACATATTAATTTTCATTTAAAGGAGATTCTATTTTTGATATCATACTCGACATGAAATAATGAGTTTCTCTGAGTCCTATGTTTCACACCAGACTGAGTTATACAAAAGAACAATAATATATTATTATTATTATTATTTTAAATGTTAGTTAGCGCTTAGTCGTTGTATTGGAGGGAATGAACATAACTAACTATATTGTTTTTATACATTTTTATTAAATATTTTTACTTTTATCTAATACATTTTATATGATTAAAATGAGAATAAATCCAATTTTAAACATAAAACACTCAAATATTTTTAAAAGGAAGTTTTACAGACTTTTTGATGAAGAACCATTTTTAATATAATTTTTTAACTCTTATATATTATATTTTAAAAAATAATATTCTTACTTTAAATTGTGACATCAAAATTTACTTTGCTTTAAAATTTTGAATTTTTATGATAAACATTCATATTTTAATGAATAGTGAAAATACTTCATTTTACTTCCAAACTGCATTTTTAGCTAATTTTTTTATATAGTTAAATTATCATTTTAATAGTTTTAAAGTTTAATTAAATAATTTTTATATCTTTAATACAATTTTGGTCATTGGAATCAATTTCACAAAGAAAATGAATATAAAGAACTATGTGAACTTTTGAATGTTTTACTTAAAAACCCATTTTTCTTATTCCATCAATAAGTTTAATTTTTAATCAATTTATTCCAATTATATATTTTGAAATATGAAAAAATGATTCTATATTTGAAATCAAAAGTTGTAAATTATTTAAATAGGTCCCTTTTAGTTTTGGACATTATGAATAATAAATTTAGTGATTATTTTTATTTCCCTCGGTTAATGGTTATTAGGGTAATTAAGGGTAAAGATAATATTATAATAATGAAAAACTACCCTAAAACTTGTCTTAATTTTATTGTAAGAGTTATGACTCACCAATAAAATCCTTTGGCCGCGATTGTGGCCTTTTAAATCCACTTGGGTGTGATTATGACATTTGTAACATTTAATTTAATGTAAAGAAAAATATGACATAAAAATGTCTTTTATTACTAACACAATTTTAATATGGAGTAATATAAGTGAAATATTAGACGATAATTAATAATTAAAATGATAAAATATTACCTAAATCAAGGTTATTTATCTGTAATTTTTAATAGATAATTAATTAAATGTAATTATGACACAATGATGATGCATTAATTATTAATTAAAGGAATGATCAAATAAATGATACTAATAATATTAAACTAAATATTATTTTTCATAATTTATGTCATCCAATAAATTTATAGGTGACTAAGATATATTAAAATCTCATTAGATGTATTTTTACAAAGTTATCACTTTTTTTGATTTTATTTAATTTCAATGAAATGAACAGTGTCTAAATTGTAACTATTAATATTTTATAAAATAACATTTTATTAGATTATATAAGAATAATAAAAAATAAAAAATAAAAAATTGACTATGATAAGGTCCAAATGTGTATAAAGTTTTCATTTAAAGGAAATTTACCCCATATAAGTAATATTTATAGCCTCTTAATATATAAAATGTTATAACCACAATTAAAATTAAAAGAGAATAATTATTGTTAAACTGAAAAGATTTGGTTTAAAATAAAATCAATACAAGTCTCAAAATTATTAGATGAGAGGATCATGAACTATCCTCCTCTTATCTTCAACATATCTCAATTTTTATTCTTTTCGATTAAAGAATAAATTAATATTAATTTAATATTTTTGGAGTTTTCAAGGGTGCCCCTCCCCTCTCCTATAAGAAGGTACTAAATCTTCTCTAATACTCAAACATAGAGGACCATTTGGTTCACCCATGATCTCCCCAGAACCCTTCTTAGAATCCCTCCCCACTTTTTTGAGGCCTTAATTTAGGAAGAACGCATTTTTTAGAGGTGTCATGGTGTTCATAAAAGGTGGTCAACCAAAGAAGAGGAATATTATGGTTGAACATGATGAGTCTGACTCACAGTAAGGGACTTCATCTCAATATCCTTTCATTGAGTCATATTTTGATTTTATACACCACCTTCATTTATAATGTGTTTAATCAACCACTTTGACATTTAATTTCATTAAAATGTTTTTAAAAAGAATCTTTTTATATGGAGCGTTTTAGTTTCTTTACAAAATGACAAAAGGAATGTTTTTAGCATCTACGACAACAACTACTTCCTTATTTCTATAACCTTTATGTGATATTTTAGTTCCTCTATAATGCATATTGTTTTTAAAAGGAAAAAAAATCCTTCATTAATTATTATGAGTATTTTTTATTTAAAATGGTTTAAAAATAGATTTACTATTTAAATATATAGAAATGATTTCTTGTGATTGAAAATGATAATTTATGAGTGAAATGTTGATAATTGCAATATTTTATGTGTTATGATTATATAACTGTGCTTGGAAATTTTACAAGTGGTTACATGATAAACCAATTATGGATGGTTACATGATAAACCAAAGATAGGTGGTTCCGTGATAAACCAAGGGTAGATGGTTACATTATAAACTCTAATGCATATGGTATAGAAGTCGGCCTTATGGATATTCTGTTTTTAAGAGTGAAATATATGGAATTTGACTACATGGTTATTCTATTTAAGAATCGTTATGTCCCATGTTTCATTTATATATAATATGTTACATTCTTTGGGTTTTAAGGTAATCTTTTGATTAAAAAAATGGTAACCAATGAGCTTATATTTAGTGAAGTATATTTACTACTTATTAAAAGTGAAAAGGATTACATTATGATAAACTATTCATGGTTTACATGTTTTTTAAAGACTAATTTTTTTTCTTATTTGTGTATCCCTTATAGAGTTTTTTATGTTCATCCCATGTTTTGAAATGTTTTTCATAGGATTTAATGGGGAATAGAGTCAAGGACAGGATCAAGAAAATGTTATGATGATTAAACATGAAACAAAACAATGTTTTTTTAAAAGTTATTGTTTTATGAAAAAAATGGATTACATGTAGAAGTTTATACTTTGTAATATTTAAGATATTATGTATTATTTATGAACTAATTCTATAAATATCTAAACCTAAAAATATCCTTGATGTTAATTAATGTCAAATTATTGACTTATCTCATGATTAAGTAATATTTAAGGTTTTTTCCTTATAGTTGTTGTCATAGGTCAATTTAGAAATGTTTAGGAGTTAGAATATTTTTAAAAGAATATCCATAAATGATTTTTACTTTATGGTCATATTGGAATGATATAGAATTTGAAGATTACCATGTTGATACATCTATGATATATCTATTCAGAATGATTTTCCATTGAGTAAATAGGGTAGTAGTGATGGGAAGGAATATAGAAGAAAATAACCTTCCAAATCAGCATCTTGAGATGGTCAGAATTAGAACTGAACAGTTTTTTATAGTGATGGATCAGTTAACTTAGGAAATAAATGGTGGTTCTGTCTATGCACGAGATCAACCAGATAAAACACAGAGAAATATATCGAAAATAGAGCATTTAATGAGGAAATGCCTCCCATTATTCAGAGTATCATTTGACCCTGTGCAAACTAAAGGTTGGATTAAAGAAATATAAAATATTGTTGATGTAATGTGGTGTTTTAACAATCAGAAGGTTAGTCTTGTTATTTATCATTTTAAGGTGACTCCAATCAGTGGTGGTTAATGATTAAAAATATCAGAGTAGATAAAAATATTGATTCCATGGTATGTGATGAATTTATGAAAATATTCTTTGAGAAATTTTTTTATAAGTCTATTTGACATAGGAAAGAAAATAAATTCTTTGAATTAGGATAAGAGTAGGAATATTCTACGGATGCATATGAAGAAAATTTAGTTTCTTTTTCATGGTATGTCCCAAATTTTATCTGGGATATTGATAGTATGATAAATCAGTTTTACTCAGGATTGAAACAAAAATAACAAAGAACATTAGCTTCTCGTGAGTTCAAAAGCTATGTAAAACTTTTTTGATATAAAATGAAGTTATAAATGTAGTTTTATGATGATCACGTCTTCCATGAGAGAAAAAAAAATATGTGATCCACTTGGCATGTAATGGGAATGAATTAATCAAAGAAGTTTGTTGGTAAGAAAAATAAATTTCCCTCATATGATATGTGTGGTAAAATAATCTTGAAAAATATATCTCATTGTATCAGAAGTTCTTCATATGGTTTAAGACTATTCAAATTTATCATGACTACAAAGGAGACGATCAAGAAATCAATGAAAAGATGGTGGTAAGATGTTTCAGTTGCAATGAGTTAGGGAATTATTCTAATGTGTGTCCAATTTTGATTACCCAAGGTGGAATCTAGAATGATAAAAAGAAGAAGGGCATTGTAAAATAATTTTATACAACTATGGTTGATGTAGTACCATCAAATTAAGTAGTGACAGGTATGCTACATGTTTTTAAAAATATTCCAATACTCTGTTTGACTATATATCTTTACATTCTTTCATTTCTGAGATCATTATATGTAAATTGGAAATATCACCTCAGGGATGTGATATATAACTTTTGTTAAAAACTATGGGTTAAAGTATTTAAGAAGCCAATATTTATAGGAGTCTTCATATTATCATTAGTGGGATGTTATCTTATGAAAATATTGATGAACTTCCCATAATGGAATTTGTTATCATTTTGCGTATGGAATGGATTTCAATTAATCTTATTAAAATTGATTATAAATCCAATATAGTTTTATTCAATGATTTCATACCTTTGATAACATACTAAGAAGATGAGTGATTAATTAAATATGGTAAGGAATTTTATCTATCTCATGTAAATGAAAATGAAGAAACAGTCTTGATTATTGAAATTCATATAGTGGACAAATTCGTAGATGTTTTTCTTAATGAATTTCATGGAATTATTCCAAATCAGGAGGTTGAATTTACTATAAATTTAGTTCCTGATTTTAAGCATATTTCTAAACTCACTTATCAAATAGATCAAGTTTAATTGGTGGAATTGAAAAATAGTTTCAATAATCACTTGATAAAAGATTCATTTGACCTATCTCTTCATTACAGTGTGCTGCTATTTTATTTGTGAAAAATAAATATGGATCCCTAAGCCTTTGTATTGATTAAAGAGCCTTAAAAATATCACTATTAAGAACAAGTATCCTTTGCCTCATATCGATGATTTGTTTGATTATATCGATGGAAATCAATATTTTTTTATGTTTAGTTTGAGGTTTGGGTACCATCACATAATGGTGATAGAGGATGAAATTTTAAAGACAATGTTCTGAATAAGATATGGGAATTATGAGTTTATAGTTATTCCCTTAGGGTTATCTAACGAACCTACTATATTTATTAATCTCATCAATGTATTCTTTCATCAATTTTTGGATCTTTTTTTGGTTATGTTTATAAATAATATTTTGGTATATTCTAAAATCTGTACGGAACATGAAAGTCACGTTAGGATTGTTTTTAAAAAAATAAAAGAAAATATACTATATGGAATGTTTAGTAAGAGTGAATTTTGGTTTCAAAAAAATTCATTTCATGGCCATATTGTTTTGAAAGATGGAGGAACTGTTGACCCATCTAAAATAAAGGTTATTAAAGATTGGACAAGGCCTAACAATATCACATAGATTTGGAGTTTTCCTGGATTACTAGGTTATTACTGAAGTATTGTTGAAATATTTTCTCTGTTATCTATCCCACTAACTAAGTTAATAGGTAAGGGAGTTACATTCATTTGGATAACATAATGTGATTTTTTCTTTCAGGAACTAAAAATAATATTGGTAAATGATCTAGTTTTGGACTTTCTATCTAGGAATGGTGAGGCTTTTATCTATTGTTATGCTTCATTGAAAGGAATTGGTTGTTTCAAAATTTGGAATGATCATGTAATTTCTTATGCCTCATGTTAGGTAAACCCTAATGAGTTAAATTACCCAACACATGATTTGGAATTAGTTGATGTTGTTTTTGAATAAAACGTTTGGGGGAATCATTTGTATGGCATATGGATTGAAATATATACTGATCACCATAATTTGAAGAATACATTCACTCATCTTGAATTATAACTGAGATAGAGAAGATGGATAGAATTAATCAAGTATTATAATTTCTCTATTCATTACCATCCATGAAAATAAAATAAAGTGGTTGATGATTTGAGTCAAAAAATAAATTCTATATTAACCATCATACATTTGGAATGAGATTCTTTGGTTAATGATTTGATAAATTTTTTCTTGTAAGTTTTTGGTGTACGAAATTCGTTTGTTTTGTTTTTGGAGTCAGTGAAATAATCTCTATTAGATAGAATTAATCCATAATAGAAGGAGGAAAGTGAGTTGTAACAAAAGGAATAATAGGTTCATAAGGGTATGTTTCCTGAATTTAATATTGATAAAGACAATTTTTTTGAGGTTTAGGAAGATATTACATGTGCCTTATGATTCACAGTTGAAGAATGATTTCTTATGTGAATCTCATAGTTATTCGTTCTCAGTTTACTTGAGAAGCATGATGATGTAGAAAGTCCATCGAGAGTATTACTGGTGGGATGGAATGAAAAGAGATATTGCTGACTTTACCCTGAGATGTTTGATTTTTCAATAGGTTTATGTAAATAGGCACTTACCAAAAGGGATACTTCATCCATTTTTAGTTCTAAAGTGGAAATGGGAAAATATATCCTTGGATTTCATAGTAGAATTACCAGATACTTCTCAAGGTAACAATTCAATCTCGATTATTGTTGATCGATTGACTAAATCTACTCATTTTATTCCTTATTGAGAAATTCTATCTCTTGATCAACATTCATGGGTGTAAATTAAAGAAATTGTAAGGTTACACTAATTTCCCCTCTCCATTTTATCTGATCTTGATCCGAAGTCCACATCTTACTTTTAGAAAGGCCTTCCAAAGTCATTGGGTACTGAATTATATTTCATTGCATATTTTTATCCATAATTAGATGGGCAGTCAGAAAGAAAAATTATGACCTTAGAGGATTTTCTACGTGATTTAAAAATGTATTACAAGTGAATTCGGGATGAACATATTTCTTTGGTTGAGTTTTCTTATAATAATAGTTTTCATTCCAGTATACATATGGCACCATGTAAGGAATTATATGGAAGGAGGTGTCCAACTGTAGCTTTTTGGGATGACATAGGTGAAAGGATGTTGATGGGACTATAATTGGTAAAAGAAATGGTAGAAAAGGTTTTGTTGATTCAGAAACACATGAGGACATCATAGAGAAGGTAGAGTTGTTACACGAATAACACAAGGAAGGATCTTTGATTTGAGATAGGTGATCATGTCTTTTACAATGCTTATCCATAGAAAAGTGTGATGTTTTTTGCTAATAAGGGGAGGTTAAGTCCACAATTTATTGGACCCTATGAAATCTTGGAGAAACATGGATAAGTTTCATATTTAGTGGATTTACCTTCGAGTATTTCATAGGTACACAATGTTTTTAATGTTTCAATGTTAAGAAAGTATATTCCGGATCTATCTCATGTTTTGAGTCAAGAAGTAGTTCAGTTGGAAGATAATCATTCTTATAAGGATTATCCGGTCCAAATTCTTTACCACCGAGAGAAAGTGTTGAGAAATCAGGTGATTCATCAAGTTAAGGTTTTATGAAAAAAACTTAAGGTGGAAGAGGCCAAATAAGAATCTGAAATTATATGAGGGAGAAATACCCCCACTTATTTGATAAGTAAATAAAATTGGGATGACGTAATTTCCAAAAGGGGAAGGGTTGAAACATACCAAGTAATTATATAATAATACCTTTTAAAATTTATTATATTTTGTGAATTATATATTAATTTTACTATAAAGAGGATGATATGTCCAATAGAATACTTTAAACATAATAATGGGTTTCTCAAAATATTATGTTGAACACAAGACTGAGTTATACCAAAAAATAATAATATATTATTATTATTATTTTAAATGGTAGTTATTGCCTAGCTATTTTATTGGCAGGAATGAAGAGAAATAACTACATCATTTTTATACATTTTTATTAAATATTTTTAATTTATTCTAATAAATTTTAGAGGCTTAAAATGAGAATAAATTCAATTTTAATCATAAAATACTCAAATATTTTAAAAGGTAGTTTTACCACCTTTTGATAGAGAAACCTCTTTAAATAAAGACTTTCAATCAATTTTATATATTATATTTGAAAAACTAATCTTAATATTTGGAATCAAGACATCAAAATTTACATTGGTTGAAAATTTGGTATTTTTCTGATAAAAATTCATATTTTAATGAATAGTGAAAAATATTGCATTTTAATTCAAGAAAACCATTTCAAATAATTTTTTTAAAATAGGTATATTATCCTTTTAATTGGTTTAAAAGTATAATTAAATAAATTTTTATCATTTAATACAATTTTGGTAATTTTAATCAAATTAACAATGAACATGAATATAATAAACAATGTGAACTTTTGAATGTTTTACATAAAAAAACATATTTTCTTATTCCATCAATGGGATTAATTTTTAATTAATTTATGCCAATTCTATGTTTTAAATTTGAAAAAATGGAATCCATATTTGGAATCAAAATATACAAATTATTTAAATAAGTCCCTTTTATTTTTGGAGAATATGAATAATATCTTTAGTAATTATTTTTATTTACCATGGTTAAAGGTAAATATGGTAATCAAGGGTAAAAATATTATTATAAAAATATAAAACTACCCTAAAATTAGTTATAATATTATTGGATGAGTTATGGATGAACAAGGAAATCCATGGTGCGAGATTTAGGCCTTTGTAATCCACATGGGTGCGATTATGACATTTATAACAATTAATTTAAAGTAAAGGCAAACATGTCATAAAAATGACTCTTATTACTAAATTTTTTTAATATAGATTTATATAAGTGATATATTATACTATAAATAGTAATGATAAGGAAAAATATATTACCTACATCATGGTTATTTAATTATAATTTTATTGAAGTAAATAATTAAATTTAATTATGACACAATAAAGATGCAATAATATATTTATTAATGGAAGAAACAAATAAATGATACACATAATATTAAAATAAATATTATTTGACATAATTTATTCCATCCCTACATTTTCTAGTTGACTATGATATATTTTAAGTCCATTAAATGGATTTTTTTGAATTTATTTTTCTATTTAGGTTTTATTTAAATTCAATGAAATGAATAGTGTCAAAATTGACTATATTGATATTTTATAAAAAAATATTTTATTAAATTATTTAAAAATCGTTAAAAAAATTAAAAATTTAAATTTAAATATTATAAACTATAAAAGTTCATAAAGTTCCTATTTATATTAAGGTTACCACATATAAGAAAAATTTATAGCCTCTTAATATATAAAATGTTGTTACCAAAAATTAAAATTAAAAGAGAATAATTATTGGTAAACCGAAAAGATAAGGTTTCAAATAAAATAAATACATATATAAAAATAATTGGAGGAGAGGATTTAAAACTATACTCATATTATCTTAGACATACCTCTAGTTAGAGTCTTTTGGATTAAAAAATTAATTTATATTCATTTAATATTTTAAGAGTTTCTAAGGGCGCCTTTCCCCTCTCCGATAAAAAGGTACCCACTCTTCTCTAATACTCACACTTCAAGAACCATTTGGTTTGGACAAGATCTTCCCAAAACCCTTCCTAGAATCCATCCCCACTTTCCTGGGACCATATTTTAGGTATAACACCCTTCTTAGAGGTGTTAAGGTGTTCTTCAAAGGTGATCAACCGAATAAGAGATATATAAAGGTTGTACATGATGAGTCAGACTCATGGTGAGGGGATTCATCTCAATATCCTTTTATTAAAGAAAATTTTGATGTTATAAACCACCTTCATTCATATGGTTTATAATCAACCCTTTTGACCATTAATTTCAATGAAATCTTTCCAAAATGAATCTTTTTATATGAATCGTTTTACTTTTTTAACAGAACAAAAAATTGAATTTGTTTAACGTATGTGGTGAAAACAAATTCTATGCTGCCCTAACCGTAATTTGATAATTTTTTTCATCTATAAGTTTTAATGTTTTAAAATGGAAAATAAATTCTTTATTCCCATTTATGGTTATTTTGGTATTCAAAATGGTTTTAAAAATGGATTGACTATTTCAATATCATGAAATGATTTTTAGTGACTTCAAATGAAAATTTATGAGTTAAATGTGGACAATTGAATAATTTATTTGTTATGATTATATAATTTTACTTGATAATTTGACGGGTGGTTACGTGATAAACAAATTATGGGTGGTTACGTGTTAAACCAAGAATGGGTGGTTCCGTGATAACCCAATGACAGGTGGTTACGTTATAACCTCCAATGCATTGGGTATGGAAGTTGTCCATATGACTATTAAATTTGTAAGTGTGACATGAATATAATTTTACCACATGGTTATTAAATTTAAGTATGATTATGTACCATGTTTCCATTATATGTTATATGTTTCTTTCTATGAGTTTTAAGGTAATATTTTGATTAAAAAAATGGTAAGAAATGATTTTATATTCATGTAAGTGTATTTACTATGTATTGAAGGTGAAAATTATTACATTATAATAAAGTATTCATGGTTTACATGTTTTTGAAAGACTAATATTTTAATATCTTTCTGTATCCCTTACTGTGCTTTTTATGCTAATCCCATGTTTTGAAATGTTTTTCATAGGATTTAAAGGAGAATATTTTAAAAGATGGGATCAGGGAAAAGTTACTATGATTGAACATAAAACAAAAAAAAATTAAATTTTTTTATGAAAAAATAGATATCAATTAGAATTGTCTACAATATACTATTTAAAATTTTATGTATATGTTATGACTTGATTATCTAAAGATCTAAACCTGAAAAGATCCTCAATGTTAATTTAAGTCAAATTATTGACTTATCTCAAGATTATGTAATTTTTAAGTCTAGGTACATATAATTATATACTCCAATAATTTATCTATTATAATATAGTTAATTCATGTTCCATTAATATATAATATTCTCATATTTCCTTGAATTATTTATTCAAAAAAATTGATAAACATATAGAGATTTGGGTCAATTGGGTTACCATTATCATCGAACATAATCGAAAACTTATAATAATTCCCATGAGAAAGGGAAATTTTAGTAAAAGTTTACTATAAAATATAATAAATTTTGGTATCCTCTCATATAATTATATAATATATTAGGTAAGTGGCCATATATTTGAAATACATGGTGCTGGCTAGATCGAGGATAACTGAATCATCCATAAACAGTGTAAACAAGCCTATAAGCTCAATAAATTGGGTACATGACCTATTCCTCAATAGAGTGTGAGATTTAATGCATAAAAATTGGGTTGTTGAGTGATCCATAACATCAATACTCAAAATAGGCAGTGTGGTGCCTCAAAAAAAAATTTCCTTAATATTATCAATGCTACAAGATGCCATGACTCGTCATATGAGTAATGGAGAGTGATTTTCTTCCATGATCAATAGAAACATTAACATTGTTCCACAAACCCTTTAAGGCTTAATCATATAACAATAATAACAAATGGATCCACAAGGATTTATCTCTCTGTATATTTATTTTTAAACCCATTATTAAAAAGGGTGTTCCATTCATTATAATTCATATTTAAGTATTTACTTAAGCATCCAATGATCAACATGGCCTTTCCTATCTTTTCAATTCATTTTACATAAATAGTTTAATATAATCATGCCATATAATTTAAAGATTTAGAATCATTTAAGGTTGTAATTCCATCATGTCAATCTATTCCATTTAATACATTTTATTTAATTTTTTAATGAAATGGAAATTCATTTTATGAGGTACATAGAGGTACTTATATGGTACCATGTTCCATTGGGGAATTACCTACATGGAAATACAATTTAATAACCAATAAAAGTCCTTAAGAGGATCTTGGTTCTCTAGTAATTTAGTTAGCAGTGGGCTAATCCATTTAATAAGCATCACTATGGGTAATTTCCTAAACATACTCTGTATTAGTACATAAAAATAAAGGCATAAGAATACAACAAAACCACATAACCAAGAATGATTCAGATAAAAAATCAACACTTTTTGGATTAGAATACAACACACAACATCTGAGGGGATTTATTATAAAATCGTGACATTTTTTATTAAAAAAATCATTTAATAAATTATAAATCAAAATCAATATTTATAATTCAATTAGTCAAATAAATATTTTTTAAATCAACCAAGAATGTAAAAAAATTATAAGGATTAAATAAGGTACTTACGAGATTCCATTATTAAGTGGAAAACTCCTATAAGGGGGTGAACCATTTATTCTCTAATATGAACACTTAGAAGTCATTTTAGACTCTCAATAAATAAATTATAAAGGGAAATATATTCTAGAACACCCAGGGGTGTCTGTAATTGAGGTTTACAACCTAAATTAATATAAAAGAACCCAGGAGAACATAACAAGGTGTGTATGAAAATTAAGATGGATGAACACAATTTAGGGAGACACATTGAAATGGACAGTGCACGACACAATAAAGATATTCATAAATTGAAAAAAATCAGGTTAAAACCCATAGACCACTTACCTTGTTCATAATGCATTCCACTCATCCAATATCGCGGTCTGATTTGTCCCATTTTGGAAAAAATATAAGAAACAGTCCTTCCCCCTAAAAATATGAAAAATTATCTTCCACCTTGATAACTTCATCAAGAGAAGCTTAAATGAATAATGGTTAAAAAGGAGTTTATCTCTTACCAATGTGAATCCATAGAGACCAACATCGTTTGATTCTGATGATAGATGCAGGAGAGAACTTGAAGCATATTTTATCCTTTAGAGAGACCCATAACACAAAATAAGGAGGAGGAAACCGCTGGAGGAAGAAGAAAGAAAGAAGAAATTGGAAAATAAAACTATTTAAATTCATTTTGGTCATTTCTCCCACAAAACTGGGTCGCACGGTCTAGTTCCACGATTTACAAACTGTGCACCAACCATTTTCCACCGTCTTTTTAAGAAACCCACCCCACATGATTTGTGTTGTATTGTTATCCTAATCATGGTAAAATCATGTGATGGATAATTATTAGGTACTGCATAAGTGGAACTAATCATGTGGGAAAGGTACACAGTTTGGGTAAACCTTTTGTAACCCATGCACTTCACATCTGATCCTCTAAAATAGGTCACATAGTTTACTTCTCTAGGCCGCACATTTATAGACAAACCGTGCATCCTATCCAGTTCTCTTCCATTTTGTGTTTTTTGAGTCTAAATCTTCAGAAACTCGATAGAGAAATCAAAGAAGCCTTTTAGCTTGCAACCAAATCTAAAAACAACACATTGAAGTGTTACAACTCTAAGAATAATGTTCCAAATCTCAGTTCAAATAATGGACCATCCAATAAATTCAGAAATTAAAATTAACATGGAATTTACCTTACCTAAAAAACATGGGTTGTAAAAACCTCCCCACATTTGAACTCATCCTTCTCAAGAAGCCTTATGGAACAAAAAAACATCACTCGACCTACATGGTTTGTGAATTGTTGTTTAAATAGTCATGTATCATTTTCAAAATCCAAACGCACCTCCAAGATTTACTTAAGAATATGATACTTATGCCACCACAACTCAATCGAACACTCTAAATAATAATAAAACACTAAAAATTGAGCTTACCCAAGACCATTTATCTAGATACATGATCACATTGTTGTCTCATTAAACACATGGCCAAAGGTTCTCCCCTCCTTAGGTTTTTAAAACCAGAAGGGTCAAATTCTGAACCATGGAACCTCCACCATCAGAATTTCGAAAATAGAATTCCCTAAGAGTTATACAGATGATCTGACGTGGTTTCTTTAACAGGTTGAACATGATTATGTCCAACGTCATCTCAGAGACATCTTAGGAAAGAAGTGGTCGAATCATGATTAACAAAACTGAAACTGATTGTGTGAATTTTCTTCAAAACACACATCCGACCTTTACCCCACACCCACCTTAACCTGATGACGTGCTTAAAATGTCCCTTCACCAACTGTATTCATCAAATAAATGAAAAATAGGTCGAGGTACCACTGGCTGACCATTCTCAAATTCTAAACTTAGACATAAGATTTTTTTTAACAGAACCCCAATGCCTCTTTCCAAGGCATCTAGAGTTTACTAGAATAATGTTCAATAATGTATATACTCAACTTATAATGATTTTCCTCAATCAAGAAATCACCTGATCATTTGATACTATCATACCCCAACATGAATAATTGGATAAACTAGATCTATCCCACTAGAATCCTTCATCCATCTAAACAAAAAATCTGATCTCAAAAATAAGTCTAGGGTTACCATGGATTCTACGAATAGGAGTAAAATGAACTAAACCAATTTGTTCATACTCTAAACTTACAAAAGTTACATTGGTACAAGGCCAAGACATCCAATTCAAAACACTAACTAAGCCCAAAGTAGAATCCGCATGGCGGTCAAGTCAGATAAGATGGCTAGTGTCCAAGAGTCCATCCAATGTGTTCCTATAAAGGAACCCAATATCACTCAAGACTAATCATTCCTAGATAATAAAACCATGTGTTGGCATGTAACTCTGATAAGATCACATCTCAGGACCAACAAATTTTAAAAATTTAGTGCAACATAAGACCAATTCTCTAATAGTGAATCAAGGATGATATAAAGACATGGTAAATACTCATATCTTGTGTAAAATTACACTAATAGGATTTGAATTTTTTACTCCAACCATGTAAACAAAGGAAGATTAGTTGAACCACTACTGGTCAAATTCTTAGATGAACATCAACTTCACATGTTGACACATCTTCAACCAAACCGTGATTCCTTTACCATCCAAAGAAATTCATGATCATTAAATATTAACCAACGAGTTCCATAAAAAATGGTGTTTCCTTAGGGTTTAATACACAACCAACCAAATCATTGTCATTCTTCGAATCAAGCATTGACATAATTCAAAACATGATAGCCTCAAATACATTCAAGAAAGATCAACCATTTTCAAATGGTCCTCCTAGTTTATATTCCTTCTACTTGGAAGGAAAAATATTCCCCAAAACATTAATGATGTTCCCCCTATTACGAGTTTCCAAGTCATCAAATTAGTGAGGTAGTATAACCTCTCACATGTGTTTAAGATCGAAACTACCATAAACATATGTGTGTCGCTTCTTTGAGTCATGATCACGACATCACAAAATCTGAAAATTTTCCATAAAATCCAGAACCAACCTGACCTTCATGTAAAAACTCTTGATCCTCCAGAGCATCATCCCAAGAATTAGGAAGAACTTGATTTCTTTAAATCCCTTTTCACTATATTCAGAATACGACTCAAGAATATGCTAAATAGCTCAAATCTCAACAATTCCACCAAACTCAACCAGTTTGTTACATCATTTAACAACTCGATGGGCACTGCATATATGAATACATACTACATCGATATTATATGAGAAGGATGGAATATGATTAATACTACTCATAGGCTTCATGCCCTATGAATCAAGTTTCAGATGACCCACATATAAAATTGGATCAAATTGCACTATCCTAGATGACTATAAATTAGGATAATGGCACCCAGTGTGGCCTAAGGAAAAATAATAGGGCCATAATATCTAATAAGCATCCAACCATGCCCTAGGAATGTCTCACCTACTAAATCATATCTTTATTAGATTCTCATGACTTTAGCAAAGGTCAAGGATACAATGACCATCTGTCATAAAAAGGATTTGATTTAGAATCTAAGAGTCTTACTAGGGACAAGGACACCTAAACAATACCATAAAAGAGACAACTCACAGAACTAGAAAAGAATTTAATATCTAAGTGTGATACCTACTTCAGGAAAACCCTCGAGATAGATTATGAATTTAAACTATTACTAGGTCACAAAAAACATATTTCACTAGGCTTGACAGCCCATCACTCAAGCCATTGATAAAAAGATGATAGCCTATGGAATATTCTCTAATTTCTCTTCCAAGGAAACTCAAAGAATATTTCAAACTACCCTTACATGAGGGTTTAAAATAAGTTTACTACCTAAGGTTCCTTTTTAAAATCATTACACTTATACATGTTCAACCTTTTCAAAATTTAAAATATTTAATACAAAACACCATGGCATAACATGAAAGTATTATCAAACTTCCTTTAGAAATATTAATATATACTGACATCCCTTTATAATAAGGAAATTCATATTATAAATTCCTTTTTAGAGATATAACGCAACCTAAAAGGTTGTCATTTAACCAACATGGGTTCTTCAAAATGAAACCCAATAGCATTTGTTTAATTATTAATGTTTCAAAACACCCATAGCTGGTTAACCCACATAAAACATATACAAACTGACCTACTTGGGTCAAGTTGTGCATTTAAGAAGTTAATAACACGATCTTCATGATCGCATGATAGATTCATAAGCCTTTATAGAGGCATCCAATTTTCATCAAATCAATGCTAAAAAACTTTTTTATTTTGTAACAATTTCAAATCACACCTTGGTCATAAAAAATATATATGATTATATGGGTTGTCATTTTCTTATCCTATAAAGCACATGTACACTTTATAGACCGCGTATTATCTATCATTTAACCATAACCAATTCAATTTAAAATTTAACTTTAGTAGCCTTTATATTTTAACAACAGTCTCAAAACATATTTCGAAAGCTCAAGGGATGGTTCAGATATATGAGTTATATTTTCCCAATTATAATGAACCCAAACACCTTAAAAATGAAATCTACTTCATGTTTAGTTGTAAACAATATATTTATCCCTTGAAATAATTTACAAATTTTTAAAATGAAATATGGCATGTTATCAAAACCTGTAAACACAAAAAAAAGATGATTGATAAATAGGAAGTGTGGCATATAATCATCTGAGCATGGACCCCAATTAAAATGATAAATAAATCACCAATCATGTTATAAATACATGCATGCTAATGAAATGAAAAACATGGAATAACAACAAGGCACACAATCCAAAATAGTAGGAAACCTATAAATTCAACTGCATGGCATGGAATGGGAATTTATATGTGCCTATAATGATGTATGTAATTCTTCATCCTTGTTATTCCAGGACAAGGAAAAAATACCATAAATTCCATAAATAAATAATACATGGAATGTACACCATTAAATCAATGTAAAATCATATAAACTATAATAATAAACACTGTGAATAAAAAACATTCCATAGACACATGGACTTTCCCCATACATAGATTGATCACTCCCATGAACGACTATTTACTAAGTCTTGATATATTTATAGTCTCCTTCCTACTAGCCCAAAATAGTATCGAAAGAGAAAAACATCTTTGAAACCACTTTGTAACATACTATCCTAACTGACCACTAAAATGGTAGCTGATGGCTAGATGATTCCCAACTGGCGTGCCTCAAACACGCCAGAGGCTACTGACTAGCAGTAAAATTTTAAGGAGGTGAATGTTGGGAGACTATACCCTCATGCTCAGAGTATCAAAATGGTGTATTGGGAAATAAAAGAGATAGAAATTCTAGAAATAATAAATTAAAGATAGAAACGTAGATGAATAATATAAACTCAAATATTAAAATATAGACAATTCTAATATACAATAGAATGTAGGCATGTCCTGGCGGTGACACATAATAAAAAAGTACACATACATTGGGAAATAATATACAAGGTATAAAAAAATAGATAAAATAGTTTCAAGGACCCCAAGTGATGTCTCCATCAGCATCCTGAGCTCCACCTTAGTCTTGTGCTCCTAACTCCCAGGTACAAGCAATCAACCAAAGGCCTATAAACATAAGATCTACTCGAGTACCCCAATGAAATGGCGGCTTGAGGAGGGTGTGAGATATAAATCCCAATATTTTACCACCCACAATGTCAACAACTGAATCCAGTTCATGAATAATAAGTAAAGCAGTGTGTAGGTAATATGGATAGAAAAAAATATAGAAATAAATGAAAAATAACCCACTCAGGATCCTAAAGGACACTTGGCGGCTCTACGAGCTTCGTCTTACTTCCAGACAATAATTTTTACCGGTAGATATATATATATATATATATATATATATATATTAATAAGTATACTCATAGTTTAGTTATATATGTAATCCACCTATATAAAACATTTATATATGGAATTAAGTGGCCATATACTTGGAATACTAGGTGATGGATGGAACATGCATCACTTAGTCCTCCATAACTAATCTAAATGAGCCTATAATCTCAATATATGGGTATATTACCTACATCCCAATATAGTGTGAGACATCATGCATGGCACTCAGGATGGTGAGTGAGCCATCATGTCAAAAATTTAAATAGGGATCCTAGCCCCTTAGCCCAGTTTCATATATAGTATCAATGGTGCAAGACTCCATGACTCGACACTAGATGTAAAGGAGAGTGATTTTATTCCACACTTAACAAATCCCATACCATCATTACATATCGCATTTATTGCATAATCATATAACAATAATAATAACCTGATTCATGATGAATTACATATCTTGATCTATATTTGATAAACCCATTATAAAAAAGTGTGTTCCAATCAATGGAATTCCAATTTACGAAAATATGTAAGCATGCAGTGATCAGGGTGGAATTGCAACCCTTTGAAATTAATTTCACATAGACAATTTAACATAATCAAGTCATATAATTTATTATCTTAGAATTACTTATGGAAGAGATTCCACCATGTTAATACATTCCACTCAATATATTCCATTTAATATATTAATGAAATAAAAATTCATTTTACAATGGTCATAGCGGTATTTAGATGGCACCATCATCCATTGGGAAATTACCTACATGGAAATCCCATTAAGTAACCAACCCAATACCTTATATAGAGATTATATATCCAATCATTTAGTTAGGATTGAGAAGATCTATTTGATAGGAATCACTTAGGGTCATGTCCTAAACATACGCCATTTCAGTCCCTAAAAAACAAGGCATATGATTACACCAAAACCACATGACTAATCACGATTC
Organism: Viscum album; assembly: GCA_963277665.1. Lineage (NCBI taxonomy): Eukaryota > Viridiplantae > Streptophyta > Magnoliopsida > Santalales > Viscaceae > Viscum > Viscum album. The sequence goes on along the minus strand of OY728150.1, from coordinate 1,998,808,481 downwards.
AAATAAAAAATAAAAAAATTAGTTAAGAAGATAACTCACATTGTTCAAGGGGTTGTATTATAAAAGCATGACATTGTTTATAAAAGAATTCATTTAATTAATTTAACATCAAATTCATGATTTATAATTTAATTAATCAAAGAAGCATTTTATAAAGCCACCACAAGTTAAAAGCAATTATAATGATTCAAAAAGGAAATTAGGAGGTTCCATTATTAATTGGGAAAATTCATATAGGGGAAATCCATTTATACTCTATTGAACTCTTAGAATATGTTCTGAGATATTAATAAAATAATTATAAAGGGAAATATAAGCTAGAACACCCAAGGGGTGTCCATAATTGATGTCGACATCATCAATTCTTATAAAAGTGATCAACATGAATATAATGAGCTATGTATGACAATTAAAATTGAATAACTCAATTTTAGGGAGATGTATAGCAAGGTTCGGTGCATGACACAATGTCACTATTCACAAACAAATAGAAAATTAGGGTTAATCCCTAGAACACATCCCATGAGATTCAAAAATTCCACAGGCCTAATATTGAGGAATAATTTAGTCTGGTTTTGATGAAATCTAAGAAATGGATCATCACCCAAAAAATAAAAAAAATGAGCTTTCACATTGATAACTTTTTCAAGAGATGATTAAATGAAGAAATGATAAAAAGTAATTGAGATATTTATGATGAGGATCCATAAATACCCAAAATCTTCGATTCTAACATCAGATGAAGTGGATAACTTGAAACCTTACTTTGGTTTTGGAGAGACCCATGGTGCGCAATGAGGAGAAACCCAGTGGAGGAATAAGAAACAACCAATATATAGGAAATTAAAATTTATTAAGGGAATTTTGGGTATTTGACCCCCAGATACTGGTCACACGATTTACAAACCATTAACTAACCATGTTACACCCTCTTCCTAAGAAACCCACCTCACACAGTTTGTGCCACATGGTTAGATTAAAGGTGTGCCAACCACGAGATGAATAGTACTCTAGTACTTTCTATGTGGAACTAACCATGTAGGCTAGATGAACAGTATGAAAAAACCATGAGCATCCCCCATGATTCACATTTACTCCTATAAAATAGGCCACAATATTTGATGATGGGGGATTCAATATTTTATACAAACTGTGCCCCCTATCTAGTCCACATTCATTTTGAGTTTTTGGAATCCAATACTCCTAAAACTCAATAGAGAACCCATGACACCCTTTGGGCCTTCAACCACATCTAAAAACAACACATTGAACTATTAAAACTCTTGAAATTATGTTCTGAATATTGGTTCAAAGAACAACCCATCCAGTAAATGCTGAAATTCAAATTCCATTAGAATTTCACATTGGCTCAAAAACATGGGTTGTTACATTTGGGTTTATTGGGTTACCATTATCATAAGAAAATACATAAAATGTACTCCTTCCCATGATAAAGGTAATTTCTTATTAAATGTGTACTATAATTTCTATTAGTTATTGGTATCCTCTTATACAGTTATAGAACACATTAGGTAAAGTAGATTTCAAACCACAAATACAAATGCACCCAAGCACCCCCATTTGTTATGCCTCATCCCTCCCTATAATTAAAGATGAGCACCAAATGGAACAATTTATTTTATATAATAGGCCAAAGACCAATGTTTTTTTATAAATTTAAGGCCCTTAGAGGATGTAACCCAAAAGACCAAGTGAATAGTTAATATCACCCCATGTCACAAATCATATTCCATGCCACCCCCTAATAGTAGTCATTGCACTGTATCACTAGTTTGAATATTCTAATACCCTAGTTCCACAAAATAGGTTATCATACTACCCACCACCATGTACTGGAATTTTTCTTCTATATATATATATATATTATTTTAATAATAAAAGACTATTTTCATTTGTATTTTTATTATTTACGTAAAAATATCATATTTCATTTGAAAGGATATATCTAATATAAGTATTATTTCCATATAACCTCATCTCTTACACTAATTTAATTATTAGATATATCATTATTTTATGCAATTATGGAGGAAAATGCCTCTCATGTTGAAAAAGTATAATGAAATATTTATTCTATGAGATTTTTTATAAATTTTGATGCATGATTTAGTAGAAATGGAATTAAAATAGTAACATAACAAGATAATTACCTTTCTAACACACATAAGATGTATTCCTTTCGGTGTAACCAGTATTAATATCTATATCCAAATATGAGAGTTAATAATTTTCATTCTTATTAACTTTAGATCTTTTAATAACACAATGTTTTTAGTATTTAACGAATATCATGTTGGTACTTTAATACTATGTAAATATTCATAAAAACTATTTTTTTGCTCCTAGATAATGGATGAAAATTGATTGTGACTGTGTTATATTCCATTGTTTAGTGTAATCCAAATAGTTATATATTATAATAGAAATTAAGTTCTATATTAAATTAAATACATCTTTAATATGTAATTTTTTTAGAGTTATACCCCTCTAACCAACTACTTTATATTTTATGTTATCGGAATATTATATTTTCTAAATATTAGTAAATTTATTATCACATGATTTGTATTGTTTTACATCACTTTAATTTTATAATGTCCCTATAGTATCAGTTTCATTGAATTGTCAAAGTAATTACCAATTATGATGAGAACTATAATGTGATACTAATATATTCATAAATACATGTTCTATGGCTAGTTGATTTTATCCTACTAAAAAATATGATACCAAATTTTAGGGGTATATGAAAAATAAGATATTAAGACTAATTTTCATGTACGTAACCCTTGTAATCTCTAGTATAGGAAGTTATGACAAAATACCTACTCTTTGTAATTTCACATGTTATTTGGGAGTGAAACAAGTGATTTGGAATTATAGAATAAGTTATGGAAGGTTTTATCCCTTGTAAGTCGATGGAAGTAGATATATATGGAACATAGATTATAATACAATCGACAAATTAATTCCATGGATATGGTGGTTTATCAATGATCTCATTTTAGGAAAGTCAAAGAAAAAATATCAAGAATATAGGTTGATTGCATATGTGATGACACCTGGGTGATGAGATTTTGTGGAAAAGGGATTATGTTACATATTGAGATTTCATATGAGGATATTTTATAGGATAAATTAAAATATATATCTATATATTCTTTAGTGTGCCTCAAGATATTGATATGGGACTTTAGGCATGTTAGATTAATGCTAGTGGGAAATGGGCTTAATGGGTCACACACTAAGTTTATCCAAAACCTTAACTAAATTCAATATGAATTTAATATCATAATAAATATTATTGACATGTTTTTAGGAATAAAAATTATTCAATATATGTTTATTAAATTATTATTTTTAATTAATAATGATATTATATATTTTTATTTGAATAAATAAATATTATTCCTGGTTTGATATATGTTGAGGAGGATTGAGAAGATTGATGGAATAAGTTAAGGTTTCTATGTAAGTGATATACTAAATATCATTTAAATGATTATTAATTTATTTATTGATATTTATATTTTCTATGAGACATGAGATTGTCAAGGAAATTTAAATAAAAATAGTTTTAATAGTATTAATATTATTTTTATTTAGCGTAGGGTTAATTAAAGATTATGATATTAGATAAGAGTCTATTTAAAATTATGAATTCTTAACATAACTATATAAACCCAATTATATATTTTCTCTGATAAATGATTATTACACAAAAACTATCCTCTCTATAGTGTTCTCTCATAAATTGAGAGAGAATATTTTATAAAATCTTTTGAATAATATAAATCCTCCATAATAATCATCTATCTTAAGAACGTGATAGAACTCAATAAAATAATTCAATATCATAATAGATATTTCTATAACCAATGAGAATAATGCAAGGTTAATTTTAATTAGTGCGGGAATGAAATTAATCATTAGTGATGTTCCAAGGTTGATAGAGCATGTCTAGAATATATCTATATATATTCAATCCTTTGATAGTTTATTAAAATGATGGTACAACTAGAGTATTCAATTGATTCGTGAATAAAGAAATAATTTCAAGCTTAAGTAATTATTATTTTTATGAATTAATTATAAATTACATCTGAAAGATTCAGTCTCATTGATTCCATTTCTATATTGTTCATAAACTCTGGATAACATCCAATAAATAGATTTAAAACCAATGTTTGTAATGTACTCAACCACTTCCCCAACACTCTATAACATTCATGTGTTATTTGAGAGGTCACATATTAATTTATAATGATTTATTAATTTTTTATCAGTTTACAAATTTAATGTTATTTTTTTAACTTATTTTTATTCACTGGTAATTAAAAATTCAGGATATAAAATTCTTCTTCTTTTATATAACACTGAATAAAGAAATGAATAGATGAATAACACTCAAATATCCCATTAATATGTGTTAGACATTCTAGATAGAGAAGAAAAAATAAGGCAATTTTTTTGTTGGATCAGAATATAGATATGTATGTATATTAGATGGAATAATACAAGAGGGGTGGTTAATTGTAGGTTTCAAACATTGTATTTAAATGATTAATAAATAATTTAGTTTAATAAGCCTTAAATTAATATAGTTCACAATCAGTAAAATTATCTATATTGGTCTTGCATCGGATAGATATGACATGATGTATTACTATAAGCAATGTGAAACAATTGTACTGAAATTGAATAAAATGATCCGAGTAACACAATTGAAAAAGATTCTACTATACAGTGTATAAAATATATTAATATAATATGTAATGAAAGAATTGTAAATGAAACAATTACAATTGAAATGAATATGAATAGAAAGGGTAAAAAATACAATTCCCTTTCTAATAAAAATAGTAGCTGAAATGTAAAAGTATTACAATTATATATTCCTAAAGAGTAGGGTATCCTTTCACCTAGGATCAGAGGTCTGTCTTACCACCACCTTGGTAATCCCTTGATACGATGATCAACATGACTGTCTTCCTATCCCTGGAAGCCCTCGATTAAGAAGATAATCAATACCTCTATCTTTCAAACAATTGAAATCCCTCGATATGATGATCAACATCACATCTTATGATCCCTGAAATCCATTGATCGTTATCACAATGATCAGTCACAAAATGTAGAAACAAAGCACTTATATAAATACAATATCATTGAACAACTTGTTCACTTCTTGTATCTTCAGCACCTTTGCACGAATCAAGAGAGAAGTCACAGAATTTCTCAATAGAAGTTGATGAAAGAAAAAGTTAGGTATTCTAGTTTGAATTACCTATTATTTATATGCATTAGGTTCAAAGATTCATACTTCCTCCAATGGTCATATTTTGTTGAAAAACTCGGAGGGACTTGGACACCTGACATTACAACAGTCAAAATAAACAGAATAAATTCCATTGTTTTGATTGGTAAACAACCAACTCTATAAAATCATTTTAGTTAGAAATTAGTAAGTACAAAAATTATGAAACAATGAGTATGAGTAACATATAATCCATATTGAAGTTAAGATAAGAGTGTAATTCATTTCAAAAGTACATAACTTGGTTACTAGGATTATCATGATAATAATGAATATTGATTTCAATTTACAACCTAGCTACGGTTCTTAACATGGTTATGATTCACAATATTTAAACAAGTTACGATAATTGAATACAATGCAAAAATAGGAATACAATAAATAATCTGGTAACGATTCATGACTACGATACAATAATTAACCTAGTTACGATGTGTAATTATGATGTAGTACGTAGCCTAGTCATAATGCACATGGTTACAATGCATGATATAATTATGATTCATGTGATTATGATGCATGGACTGGTTATGATACATGTGTTTATGATGTAGGTGATTATATCTGATACTTATCCCAGATACAGTTCCTAATTATAACACAATACATAATCTGGTTATAGTTCCTAATTATGATTCAGTAGATAATCTGGTTACTATTCCTGATTATAATAAAATAAAAAATATTGTTGTGATTGTGAAACAACATATAAAAAAATTTGAGTAAACAACATACATTCTTATAATATGAATGCAACATATAATAAAAATAATGTGAGTAATTATGATTGGGAAAGAACACACATGATAAACAATATATGTGATTACGATATGTGTGATCTGTGATTTCCAAAACAAATGATTGATGAGAAAGTCAAAATAGATTTTGACTTCAACCATATCCCCCCTTTTGGAAAGTGAAAAACAAAAAAAACAATAGAGGATTATCTCCCCCTGAGTTTAATAACTCTTTTGAAAGTAATTGTGAATATTACTAATTCCACCCTTGGTTTAAAACAAAACACTAGGGCTCATATTCTCTTTAGTTTTACTTGATATTTCTCCCCCTTAATAAGGCATTCATAAAAAAAATTTCACAACCACTCTCCCCCACTGTGATTTTCAAAAAAATGAAGGAAATTATTTATTTCCTGCAAAATATTATAGAAATAGAGGCAAAAACAATAATTATTACTTGAAAAAAAATTATGACAAAAGGAGTTCAAACATCATTCTTTGGCATTTTGTTTTTCCAAAAGATTAAACATCACGATCTTCATCATTTTAAACACATTTCCATCATCCATAAGTTTGTCTATAGCTTCTTTCTAAGCCTTAAACTTTACATCTTGTTTAGTAGGAAACATTTCATTCCTCTGGAGCCTTTGTTGTAGAAGCTGATTGATTTCTTCTTGGTATTTAAGCTTTACTTCCTGAGTTTTGAGCCTTCATTCCTAGTTATTGAAATAATCCAACCAAAGAATCTAGGCTTCTTCTAATATAAAAACTATATTTGAGAGTAAAACCATATCTTTACATTAATTTTAAACTTCTAATTTAATCTCTGGAGCTCTTCTGAGGCTACTCCTTTTGATGAACTGGGTATTTGATGGTTTTCAATATTTTAATTCAAAACAGAAAACAAATTTTGATACATATTATTGATAACATTTAAGAGATGAAAAAAATAATCTTGCTTATCTAGATGGTTCTTGTGTCTATCATTAATGTTGTAATACCACTTCACAACCTTATTACAAGCCTTACTATGCCCAACAACATGTTCTTTGAAAATCTTGAATTCGTATTCAATATATAGAAAATTTTCCATTAAAATCTTGACAGAATTTGTTCTATCATTATGAGAATTTGAAAGAATTTCTAAGATGGATTCAACTTTTAGAATGAACAGTAATAACTTCTCCAATCTATTCAAGGCCTGTTCAATGTACTGAACCCCTTTTAGAGTGGTTGTTCTTTCAAAATTCGTGTCCTCAATGTATTATGGGAGATCAACCAAATGAGTCTCAGTGCTGATCAATTGAGCTGGCGGGTTATAATTATTATTTTATTCTTCCACTTCTTCTTCCATTTATTTATCATAAACTTGAATGACTCTCTTGGATGAAACCTTTTGATATAATCTCTTTGAGGTCTAAGGATCCAGAGATGGATAAACAAATGATTGTACATCAGATGACTCTATGATATGAATTCTTTTATTTTAATCTTTTTTCTCTTTGACTTCTATTTTCTCATGTCCCTGTTCGTTTTCCCTTTCTTCTTCTTGATCTTGTCCTTCTTTCTCTTATTCTTGTTATTCATCTTCCTCTTTAAATTATTTAGAAAGATATTTTGTAGACGATTGTTTAGAATCTTATTTCTTCTTTATTTTCTATGTTGAAACCGATTGAGTCTTACCAAATGGTTCAATTATTGCAATTTTGGATTTTAGTAGCTCTAAAATTCTGAGAATTCTATCAATGTCAATATCCTTGACCTTCCTCTTCATCAATATCTTCTTTCTATCTTTTTATTTCCATGTTTCTTCAGGCCTTACTTTCAAAGCCAAGGATTTAGCAGGACCCAATCCAAACTGAGGATACCCTTCTTTCCTTTCTTGCTTCTTCTTTCTCCATTTGGAAGAAACTTTATCAGATACAACCTTTTGTTTGTTTAATGGCTTTGGAAATCTATTATTAACTACATTTCTTTTATTTTAAGACTACTTTGATGGATTAGAATGCTTCTCACTTCCTTTAACAACTTCCTTTTCTTTCTCAACATCCAGATCTTTCTCAATATTTTTCGATTTAGGATTGAATCGTAACTTTAGCCTCTTTATCGTATCCTTAATGATTAAGGGATCCTTGAAGGAAGTGGGATTTGACTTGATTTCAATATTACATAGGCCCAAAAATTCTTTCATAAACATGCTGATAATTGTGGAAAACAAGATCAGCTGTGATTTTATACCACTGGATTTGAGCTTCTATATTTTTAGAAAGAGGAACCCCAAAAGGTCTAACTTTCTCATGTTCACGAAGTAAACGATAACATAGAAATATAAAACTTTCAAAGTATCCTTATCACCCTTTCTTGGCACCAAAAACCCTTGCATCCAGAGGGGTATAAGTCTATTATCTCCTGATAAATGGTTCACTTTTCTCTTATCGTCATGAATCTCAAAAATTGTTTCTTCATATTTAAACCTATAAAAAGTTCCATTAGCTTCTGATAAATTATGATAAGGACATAATGAATCTCCCTCAAATAGAACACCTAGAAACATATCTTTTGTATTAAGTTGCATACGTCTTGTCATACATCATAAAAGAAATATTAAGATCCTTGTATATCTTTACTAATTCATAAAATTGTAACACCTCATCATGATACACATAATCATGATCAGAATTCGGTCTTTCCACACAAATTTATTCTCATCCTTGATAAATTATAAACCTTTTCAAAGATGGACCAAAATACTTATAAAAGCCTCAAGAAACCAAAAATTCACCTCAAAAGGTAATGGAAAAGAATTATTTTGGAGGAATTTATTTTGGAGATGAAGTAGTAAACTCAGCCATGAAATACTAACATGCACCCTGAAGATCCACCTAAATATGATAGGTGATTAGATCTCTGATTATAAAAGTTTAGGTAAGAACAAATTAAAAAATATACTCACTATTTAAAGATAAACTATTCTTGAGAGAAAACTAAAAGATTTCGATGTGGGATAGGTTACTTCTAAAGGAAACTCATAGTCAAGATTAGATATGAAAGATCCAATGGTTGAGAATGATTTTTTCCTCTTGAGGTTTTACTTAAAAGAAAACTGTATTGAGACTGGAATGATTAGGAATTAAAATGAAGAGAAGAGAAACAACTATTAAAACAACCAATTTTTTTAGAAATTTTATCTATCAGAGTACCGGATTAGATGCATTAGTTTTAATATATTTTTCCTGTGAAAAAATACAAACAAGTGTAAAATAAATAATATTTTTAAAACCAATAGAATCAAATTGGATGGGACCGATTTTTTAGAACTGATAGAATAATACCCAATTGATAGTTCAGTACCGAAAAAGTATTCCAATATTGATAGTTCAACACCAATAAAGTATTCTCATACTGATAGTTTAGTACCGATAAAGTATTCCCATACCAATAGTTCAGTACTAATAAAGTATTTCAATATCGATACTTTAGTTTTGATAAGGTAATCTAATACCAATAGTTATGAATCTGAAACATGAAACTGATAAAAACATGAAATATATAAAGTCATGAAATTAATAAAATGAAAAACTAAAGAGTAAAACTGATTATAGTGAAACCAATTATCATAAAACTAAAAGGTTAAAATAATAAAATGCAAAACTGAAATATACAAATCATAAAGGGAAAAACTGATAAAATATAAAATATAAAGCGTAAAACCTAAAAAATAATGCATAACCCCCCTTTGAAATGGAGTATCTTATTATAAGGAGATAGGTTAAACAAGAAAAAGATGTGAATTATTACTTTAAAATGATCATTCCTAGTTTTTTTAATGTATTCATGTCTATCAAAAGATAATGGTTTTGTGAAAATATCAGCAAGTTGTTCTTATGTTTTGATGAATTTTGAAACAATGTCGCTTTTTTTGTGTGTGATCCCTAAGAAATTGATGCCTAATATCTTTGTGTTTTGAACATGATTAGTGTGCAAGGTTTTTACTAAGAGCAATATAACTAGTATTTTCACATAGTGTTTGAGTTTTGGAAAAACTCCTGCCATAGTCAGTGAGTGTGTGTTGCATCCACAACACCTGATCACAACAACTTCCAGTTGCTGTATACTCAACTTCAGTAGTGGAAAGTGCTACTGTGTGTTTCTTATTTCATGACCAAGACAATAAATAATCTCTTAAGAAACGACAAGTTCTAGATATACTCTTTATATCCATTCTACATCCACCAAATCCAGTGTCTGAAAAACATTTTAAAACAAAATCATTTCCAAAATAATTAAATAGCCCTAAATACAATGTTCCCTTTAAGTGGTGAAAAATTATTTTTACTGCTTTTAAATGAGATTATTTTGAATTATATTGATATATTTCACCTAAGAATACTAAAAAAATTAATTCTGGATAATATTCTATCATGTATAACAAGCTTCCTATCATACCTCTAAAAGTTTTTTGATCCACTGGTTTCCCAGATTTATCAAGATCAAGTGTATTGGAGGTACCTATTGGAGTGCTAATATTTTTAGAGTTGTTATATCCATAATTTTTGAGTTAGTATTTGATATAATTATGCTGAGATATATAGGTTCCTTCTAGTTTTTGAGATATTTGAAAACCTAAAAATAATGTTAACTCACCCATCATACTCATTTAAAACTCAGATTTCATTAGATTTGGAAAATAATCAGTTAAGTATTTCAGAGTTGAACTGAATATAATGTCATCAACATAGATTTGAAAAATCAAAAAAAATTTGTTTTCTATTTTTATAAAAAGATTTGGGTGATAAGTACCTTTTGTATAATTATTTTGAAAAAGAAATCTTGTGAGTTTATCATAACATTCTCTAGGGTCTTGTTTAAGGCCAGACAAAGCTCTGGTAAGTTTAAAAACATGATCAGGATGTTTAGAATCTATAAAAATAGTAGGATTCTCTACAAAAACATCTTCTTGAACCAAACAATTAAGAAAAGAACATTTCACATCCATTTGAAAATGTTTGAAATTGAAGTATGATACAAAGGATAATAAATTTTGAATAGATTCATGTCCAGATAAAAGTGAATAGGTTTTTTCATAGTCTATTTCCTCTTGTTTATTATAACCCTTAGCAAAAAGTCTTTCATTATTTCATACTATGACTCCATTTTCATCACATTATTTTTATAAAAACCCATTTTATGCCAATTATAGTTGTTTCTTTAGGTCTTTCAACCAAAGTCCAAACTAGATTCTTTTCTATTTCATTTAGTTTATCTTGCATTACTTTAATCCAATTTTTATCACCTAAGGCCCCATTAGAAGTTTTAGGTTCGAATTGAGATAGAAAATATAGATGTTCTATTTCATTTCTCAAGGAATTTCTAGTCCTTAGAGTTTTATTTACATCACCAATTATATTATCACTGGGATGATTCTTAAGAAACAATTGATTTGGGTTTTGTAATACCTGTTCATCAACATAAGATAAGAAATATTTTGGGGTAAGTGTTTTAGAAACATTTTATTGAGTATTCCCCTTATTAGGAGAGTTTTCAATAAAAGGTTGATAATCAGTTTGTGAAAACACAACAATTGATGAAGGTAAGGATTTTTTAAAAACAAAGTGTCCAGTTTAATCAAATTTGGAATGCACTATTTCCTAGACAGTAAATGTTTTTTTGTTAAAAACTCTATAAGCCTTAGAATTTGTATAATATCATAGAAAGATTCCTTCATCGGATTTGGGTGATAATTTTTGTAAATTATCTATTGTATTCAATATGAATACATTACACCCAAACATTCTGATGAAAGAAACTATAGGTTTTTGTCCAGTCCACAATTCATAAGGTGTTTTATTAAGAAACATTCTAGTTAAAGCATGATTTATTGTATAACATGTAGCACTAATATCTTCAGTCCCAAAATGCATAGAAATTGATTATTTACTCAAAAAGGTTATTCTGTTTTCCAGAATAATACAATTTCTTCTCTCAATAACCCCATTTTTCTGGGGGGGGGTTCTATTGTAGAGACCTAAATCTTGACATACATGGACAATACATTACCTTTGCGGAATACATAGTACATAACAAAAATAGGCACACAAGGACTGTAATAGTTTAGTGTCTTTGGAAACTCAGAATATAATCTTCTAATCGTGGTGAAAGATCTTCAACATCTCCCATAAAGATCTTCCCCTTTTTTTTCTTACCTAAAACCTTTCTTTATATCCTGTCGAAAAGAAAACATAAAAGGGGTGAGCTCAAATGCCCAGTAAGGGTAAACATAGAGAACTTAAAACAATCCATAAACATTTGAATGCAAAAACATGAACATAAAATCTAAACATCAAAATATTGAGCAAAGGCATGAATCTTGGAAGTACGTAAGGAATATATCATAAGGGAACATAAATCATGATAAAATAAAATGGGAATAAAACATGTAATTTTGGAAACCATTAATCACATGTTATGATTTCCATAGTAGCCAAGGCATTGTTTCCAAGACCATCTTAGTGGACAAAGTCCCTTTCTGAATCGAGTTCACTCCTCGTTTTAGTCCTATAACACTGAACTGGATTAACTTACCGTTCTAGCCATCTCTATCTCATGAGATATAAATCTTTACCCAATGAATTTGAGGGAGATATAGGTCCCACCCATCTCATAATGAAATCATTCTTACTTGTGCTACAAAACAAACATACATCATTCATAATAACCCAACAAATAAAATGGGTTTCATAAACATCATCCCATCATCACATAATCCATATAAAAGAAATGGATATCATTTCATAATGAGAAAAGTGAAACCATGTAAATCATAGAGACTTTATACTTGAAACATACACATATGAAATAATGTCATCTTAGATGGAAAACGGTTTTGATAAAACACATGAAATGAATTCTTGAGGAAAATATCCATTCTTTTTGAAAATCAATTTCTTTTCACAAAACGTCATGAAATTTTAAAAGAAAAAGATTTTGTTTAAAATAGTCATGAAATCTTTTGGAGGAATCTTCATGAAAATATGGCTTTATAAAACCATAAAATTCCTTTCATTCCATATAAGTTAAAAAAACATTCTTCTCGTACTTTTGTCGGAAAAGTCAAAAAGTACCTTGTAGGGTAAATAAAAGAAATATTCCTTCCATACAATGGGGTAAAAGTAAAAATGGGTAAAAATGAATTTAAACATACATGAATACACTTTTATAAAACATGGACATGGCTGATAGCAATAACCCCAGTAAATACTTACAAAAAAGAAATCTTGGATAAAAATGAGATTTGAAAAATTATCCCTTACCTGAGGTACGATATGCTTCGTACTTATCCGAACCTCCTGTATAATGATTTAAATAATGTCATTGACTTATTAAAGAATAATATTCATTGTTATGATATCATTTATGTTTCACTTATGACTTTATATTACCCATTCTTTTGTAAAAATTCCATTTTAAAGCAGCGTTTTGGGTAAAATCATTTCATTTATCGTATGTGTTTCGACTTGTCGTTATTGATATTAATACTTATATCCTGGTTTACATAATTATATAATGTAAAACATGATTTATATAAAATATATATTCATCATATACATATATATATTATAGATCGATAAAAGGAATGAAATACACCGTTCATGGAGACGGTAGGCCGTACGTACGCATGAACGCTGTTTTTGTTTCCTTATTGAATTGAATGAAACTAAATAGATGACATACATATATATATACATAAATCCTGTAGCATTATTATTTCATATATTTCATGATTACTTATTATATATACTTTATAATCATTTATGAATGGTTAATCATTGAGAATGAATCTCATCGCGTCGTGGAGACGGTATTCCGTATGTACGCACGAGCGATGATATCGTTCCCATGATTAATGAATAGAATTTTAGTTGATGGTATAATATATCAGAATCATTATGATGTAATAATAACCATATATAGTTATTCTTTACACCATTATACCCATCCATGTAAGGTGTTTGTGGAAAAACAGATGTCACCACGGTGTGGAGACGGTATTCCGTATGTACGCACGCGTGGTGATTTCGTTTTCCGTAGGATGGATAGATGGTGAAATAGGATTGTTTCATAATTATAATAACATATAGGTATATGAGTTATACTAATGTTATTACTTCATAATGAAACAACTAAATAAGAAGAAGTGGAAGAAGAAATAATGTTGAAAGAATCGGTAACAGACATTACCTCTTCTTTGAAGCGCCTCATTGAGACCTCCTCTTAGGGCACCAAAATTTGTCTTTGAAGAATACCAGGACCTCTATGATGTTTCTAGGGAAGTGTAGAAGAAAATTTGGAAGGTTTTGGCCGAGATTGAAGGCTCAATGTGGTGTGAGGAAGAGAGGGAGGAGGTTTCCTTTTATAAGGGAGGAGAGGGGCACCTTTGGAATAACTAAAAATATTATTTTATTATAAATTCATATTCGGTTTTTAATAACTCAAAATTGAGTTATTTTGAAGATAAGGTGGGGATGGGTCGAAATCATCTCATAAAACATAATTTAGACAAGTTTAGGTTTCTATTTTAACCTTATCATTTAGATTTAACTTTAAGTTAAATAATTTTTCTTTTACCATGTCTTATTATTTTCTTACACTATAAGGTTAATAAACATACTATAACAAGCCAAACGAACCCCAAGTTGTTTATTATTAATATATATAACCTTATCTAAGTCATTTGGCCGAACCATAGATTTTTAGGAATAAAATAACAATTAATAATATAATAATTGTTTTAAAAACTATTTGATGTCAATTTTAACACTATTTGGTAATTGATTTTTTTGAAACTCATAACAGAATGATTAGTTCTAAAAGAGTTAACTAAATCAATACTAACATGTCATATTAACCTATAAAATTATTTTAATTCATAAAAAGTCTTAAATTACATTTATTTGGGTATTTATAACATCAATTTTGTCAATATTTCATTAATAATATAATTACTACATCATCATTGTGTCATAAATAAATTAAATTATTTAAAGTCTAAAAATTAAAAATAAAATACCATTATGTAGGAAATTTTTTTATATTTCTAATGAATATTTATAGTCGAATTTATCTTTTTTATAACCCTATATTACAAATGACTTACTTATTAAACATTGATTTTAACTATTTTAACCCTTCTTTAAATAAATTAATAATAAATTTCCTAATCTAATCCAAGTGGGACTAAATGGTCATATTTTATTACAAAGGTTGTTTTTGGTCGAATTACACTTATCCAATAGAATTAAGACATGTGTTAGGGTAATAATAATATCATTTTTAACCTTAATTACCTTATTTACTTTTAACCGTGGTAAAAAAAGTAAAAAGTTACTATTCACCAAAAAATATTTTCATCTGATTGAACCACATTTTACTTACTGACATCAACCGTGTTTCTTGAATTTTTTAAATTCCACTCATAGAAGTGATAAAATTAAGTTTTATGTTAATTTGGAAATTCTCCTAGGAGGTGGGTAAAAGACGGTGAAAAGTTCAATAAAATATTTATATATCTAAAATTATTATAAAATTACTCCAACGAATTACATTGAACATATATAGTTATTATGTATCAATTTTTACCTAAAATAAATTTAAATAAAATAAATAATTATTTAAATAAAAAGTCGGTTTTTAAATAGTAACCCAGTGTTTTCACTATTCATCAAAAACTGAAAGTTTTCAGAAAAATACCAAAATTTTACCCTAGGCTAATTTAGATTTTCCGAATCCAAAATTGAAGTCCATTTTGAAAGATGAAATTTAAAAAATTTCAAAAACTGGGTATTACTATTCATAACGACTAGTTTTTATAACATATCGTTGTTTAGCGAAACTCGGTATTGCGTACAACACACGCTATCGTGGAAGGTCGCGATTGCGTGTAGTGCAAGCCAAGTCAGGGATGCGTATTGTGCAAGCTCCTTTTGGTGTAGCGTACAACAGAAGACATTAATGAAATTAAGAGGAATATTTTTCATAAAATCTCGGGGTGTTACATTCTACCCCCCTTAAAACGAATTTCGCCCTCGAAATTCGTCGAGGTTATAAATGGTTTAATACTCGAAAGTTTCTTTAATAGAAACCCACACCGTAAAAATTAATACCAAAACCAATCTTTAAAAACAAAAGTATGAAACGTAATGGTTACCCAAATAAACTAATCACTGGGTTTCCACATATGTGAAAATATGGATATGGAAGAGAAATCTAACCATCATGTTCTGATGGAGAGTGGTAGAGAACATGGCTATAGAAAATCCAGCAATCACAAATCCATAGATTTGTGATGATCTAAGGTACCATCTGATTCATCGGATATAAGGGCACTAGGACAACATTTTTGGTTTTCAATATCATTTCCCTAAACATGAAAATTTTGAATTAGAAGAAATACTTGCTTGTTTTTGGTACAATCTCACTTTTGTTGGTGCTTTGAACAATTTCCACTTCATCTCTTAAAGAAATGAAGTTGAATTTTTTATTTATGAAGTGTTAGCAGATCATGTGATAGAATTATGAGTCATTCCATCTATTTCAAACAAAAGGTTAGAAAAAGTTATCAAATATACATAAGTCCATATATGGCGAGGTTAATCTTTTACGATTACAAAAATAAACTTATACTTCATCTATCATGCCGCTTAATAAAATAAAACTAGTTTCTACTAACCAGGGACTTCCTGTAGGCCATTGGTATGTGATGAAGGCCAGTTGCACTTCGGTTGTGGGTTCGATTCCCACAGTATTGTCCGACGCGATGGGTTGTCGCCCGTCCTACAGGTTTTCCTTTTTCTAAAACTATATTACTATAACATCCCATCAATAATATCAAAAAATGTTCTATCCTTAAACAATACTAACTTATGTCCAACACAATCCATTCCAATATTTAGGATAATCTAAAATACTTTGATCCAAGCTCATAGTATAAAGAAAATGATTACTTGAAATTTCACATAACAATCACATGAATTCCATCATTTATCCCCCATATATCATAAGATATATCTTGTTGGTCAAATTACAAACATGTGAATACCTTAATCATGTATTCACTTGAAGAATGAATACCCATTGAACCTTAGTGAAAACATGAATGTATTTAAATGTTAACATTTTCCACATACCAAAATCCTCAAAATTCTATATACTCAAACCATGATATCACTTAGTCCTTATATCAATCATGAGCTCATGAATACAATCAAACATCTCATTATCTTCTTATCCCTTCATTATGAGCATATCATCTTCTTTCCAAAATATTTGAATCACTTTTCATGGTTACCAGTACCATTCAACATATTCTTTCAAATTCCTAAGAAAAAACAATAGTGTAACAATCCTTATATGATTATTTATTCCATAGTACCATACATTATTCTTTATAAACATACAATCATTCCACTAACTTCTTAAACCACTGACTGAGCTTCATCATTTCTTTCATCTCATATTTCATTTGTAGTCTCTTCATCATCATCCACATAAATACTACTCATATGACCATGCTGATTCTCTTCATGAGATTTTCCCTTAGGGAATTGGTTTGCATAATTCCCATACATTCCACATTTAAAACATCTAATCATTGTTGATGTCGTAGAAATATCATTATCCTTTTCCATGGTGTTAATTGAACCTTTTCCTTTGCACTTATTGGCTTTTTATCCTTCTTTTCCACACCCAAAGCATCTTCCAGATCCTTTGAAACAATCTCCCCGATGCGTCTTCCCACATGATTTACATGAGGGAAATTGAACTTTCTTTCCTCTATGATCATCATGAAACTCCATCTTTCTCTTATTATCTGAGTTGGGAAACTTACCAAAGTTTAGATTATTGATCATATTATGAGACTGTTGATTAGGCATAATAACGATGTTTGGACTTCCAGATCTCGTTTCATTTGATTTCTCATGAAGAATATCATTCCATTGTCCGCCATATCCTCCATTATAGTGAATCTTCCAGTTTCCAGCCATTTTCTAAAACCCAAAAAGAATAGTGTGAGAGGCCAAAATCATGCTAGGGAAAACAACATAATAAAGGGGTAGTACCATCAATATCTAACATCTTAGGTTAAATTCTATGATTGTTACCGTAGTTCTAGGACTATATCCTATACGTATACTTATCCTTAGGGACATCGCTAGACATACCTTAGAAATATCTCTAGGGATCTCACTAACTTTTTCGCATCCTAGTTTCCAAAGGTTGACTAAACCATTCCTCTAATACCAAATGTAGAGACCCGAAGCTTGACATGCATGGACATTACATTACTTTTGCGGAATACTTAGTACATAACAAAAACAGACACACAAGGACCGTAATAGTTTAGTGTCTTTGGAAACTCGGAATATAATCTTCAAATCACGGTGAAAGATCTTCAACATCTCCCATAAAGATCTTCCCCTTTTTTTTCTTACCTAAAACCTTTCTTTATATCCTGGGGAAAAGAAAACATAAAAGGGGTGAGCTCAAATGCCCAGTAAGGGTAAACATAGAGAACATAAAACAATCCATAAACATTTGAATGCAAAAACTTGAACATAAAATCTAAACATCAAAATCTTGAGCAAAGGCATGAATCTTGGAAGTACGTAAGGCATATATCATAAGGGAAAATCAATCATGATAAAATAGAATGGGAATACAACATGTAATAGTGGCAACCATTAAGCACATGTTATGATTTCTATAGTAGCCAAGGCATTGCTGCCAAGACCATCTTAGTGGACAAAGTCCCTTTCTGAATCGAGTTCACTCCTCGTTTCAGTCCTGTAACACTGAACCGGATTAACTTACCGTTCCAGCCATGTCTATCTCATGAGATATAAATCTTTACCTAATGCATTGGAGGGAGATATAGGTCCCACCCATCTCATAATGAAATAATTCTTACTTGTGCCACAAAATAAACATACATCATTCATAATAACCCAACAAATAAAATGGGTTTCATAAACATCATCCCATCATCACATAATCCATATAAAAGAAATGGATATCATTTCATAATTAGAAAAGTGAAACCATGTAAATCATAGAGACTTTATACTTGAAAAATACACATATGAAATAATATCATCTTAGATGGAAAATGGATTTGATAAAACACTTGAAATGAATTCATGAGGAAAATATCCTTTCTTTTTCAAAATCAATTTCTTTTTTCACAAAACGTCATGAAATTTTAAAAGAAAAAGATTTTGTTTAAAATAGTCATGAAATATTTTGGAGGAATATTCATGAAAATATGGCTTTATAAAACCGTAAAAATCATTTCATGCCGTATACGTTAAAAAACATTCTTCTTGTACTTTTGTCAGAAAAGTAAAAAAGTACCTTATATGGTAAATAAAAGAAAGATTCCTTCTATACCATGGGGTAAAAGTCAAAATGGGTAAAAAGGAATTTAAAAATACATGAATACACTTTTATAAAACATGTACATGGCTGATAGCAATAACCCCAGTAAATACTTACGAATAAGCAATCTCTGATAAAAATGAGATTTGCAAAATTATCCCTTACCTTAGGTCCGATATGCTTCGTACTTATCCAAACCTCATGTATAATGATTTAAATAATGTCATTGACTTATTAAGGAATCATATTTATTGTTATGATATCATATATGTTTCACTTGTGACTTTATATTACCCGTTCTTTTGTAAATTCCATGTTAAAGCATCGTTTTGGGTAAAATCATTTCATTTATCATATGTGTTTCGACATGTCGTTATTGATATTAATACTTATATACTTATTTACATAATTCCAGAATGTAAAACATGATTTATATATAATATATATTCATCATATACATATATATATTATAGATCGATAAAATGAATGAAATACACCGTTCATGGAGACGGTAGGTCGTACGTACGCATGAACGCTGTTTTCGTTTCCTTATTGAATTGAATGAAAATAAATAGATGACATACATATATATATAAATAAATCCAGTAGAAATATTATTTCATATATTTCATGAGTACCTATTATATATACTTTATAATCATTTATGAATGGTTAATCATTGAGAATGAATCTCATTGCGTCATGGAGACGGTATTCCGTACGTACGCACGAGCGATGATATCGTTCCCATGATTATTGAATAGAATTGTAGTGGATGGAATAATATATCAAAATAAGTATGATGTTATAATAACCATATATAGTTATTCTTTACACCATTATACCCATCCATGTAAGGTGTTGGTAGAAAAATAGATTTCACCATGGCGTGGAGACGGTATTCCGTACGTACGCACGCGTGGTGATTTCGTTTTCCGTAGGATGGATAAATGGTGAAATAGGGTTGTTTCATACATATAATAACATATCATTATATGAGTTATACTGATGTTATTACTTCATAATGAAACAACTAAAGAAGAAGAAGTGGAAGAAGAAATAAAGTTGAAAGAATCGGTAACGGACATTACCTCTTATTTGAAGCGCGTCTTTGAGACCTCCTCTTAGGGAACCAAAATTGGTCTTTGAAGAAGACCAGGACCTCTAGAATGATTATCAGAAAGTGGAGAAGAGATTTTGGCAGGTTTTGGCCGATCATGAAGGCTCAACGTGGTGTGAGGAAGAGAGGGAGGATGTTCCCTTTTATAAGGGTGGAGAGGGGCACCTTTGGAATAACAAAAATATTATTTTATTATAAAGTCATATTCGGTTTTTAATAGATCCAAATTGATTTATTTAGAAGATAAGGTGGGGATGGATCGAAATCCACTCATCAAATAGAATTTAGACAAGTTTATGTTTCTATTTTAACCTTATCATTTAGATTTAACTTTAAGTTAAATACTTTTTTCCATTACCGTGTCTTCTTGTTTTCTTACACTATAAGGTTAATAAACTTACCATAACAAGCCAAACGAACCCCAAGTTGTTTATTATTAATATATATAACCTTATCTAAGTCATTTGGCCGAACCTTCGATTTTTAGGAATAAAATAACAATTAATAATATAATATTTGTTTTAAAAACTATTTGATGTCAATTTTGACACTATTTGGTAATTGATTTTTTTGGAAAATCATAACAGAATGATTAGTTCTAAAAAAGTTAACTAAGTCAATACTAACATGTCATATTAACCTAGAAAATTATTGTAATTGATAAAAAGTCTTAAATTACATTTATTTGGGTATTTATAACATCAATTATGTCAATATTTCATTAATAATATAATTACTGCATCATCATTGTGTCATAAATAAATTAAATTATATAAAGTCTAAAAATTACAAATAAATTACCATTATGTAGGAAATCTTTTTATATTTATAATGAATATTTATAGTAGAATTTATATTTTGTATAACCCAATATTAAAAATGATTTACTTATTAAACTTTGATTTTAACTATTTTAACCCTTCATTAAATAAATTAATAATAAATGTCCTAATCTAATCCAAGTGGGCCTAAATGGTCATATTTTATTTCTAAGGTTGTTTTGGGTCTAATTACATTTATCCAATGGAATTATTACATGTGTTAGGGTAATAATAATATCATTTTTACCCTTAATTACTTTATTTACTTTTAACCATGGTAAAAAAAGTAAAAAGTTACTATTCACCAAAAATTATTTTCATCTCATTGAACCACATTTTACTTACTTAAATCAACCTTGTCTCTCGGATTTTTTAAATTCCACTCATATAAGTGATAAAATTAAGTTTCATGTGAATTTGGTAATTCTCCTAGGGGGTGGGTAAAAGACGGTGAAAAGTTCAATAAAATTTTTATATATCTAAAATTATTATAAAATTACTCCAATAAATTACATTGAACTTATATAGGTATTATGTATCAATTTTCACCTAAAATAAATTTAAATAAAATAAATAATTATTTAAATAAAAAGTCGGGTTTTAAATAGTAACCCAGTGTTTTCACTATTCATCAAAAATTGAAAGTTTTCAGAAAAATTCCAAAATTTCACCCTATGCTAACTTCAATATTCCGAATCCAAAAATGAATTCCATTTTGAAAGATGAAATTTACAAAATTTCAAAAAGTGGGTATTACTATTCATAACAGCTAGTTTTTATAACATATCGTTGTTTAGCGAAACTCGGTATTGCATACAACACACGCTATCGTGGATGGTCCCGATTGCGTGTAGTGCAAGGCAAGTCAGGGATGCGTGTTGTGCAAGCTCTTTTTGGGGTAGCGTACAACACAAGACATTAATGAAATTAAAAATAATATTTTTCATAAAATCTCTGGGTGTTACATTCTACCCCCCTTAAAATGAATTTTGCCCTCGAAATTCATCGGGGTTATAAATGGTTTACTACTCGAAAGTTTCTTTAATAGAAACCCACATCATAAAAATGAATACCAAAACCAATATTTAAAAACAAAAGTATGAAACGTAACGGTTACCCAAATAAACTAATCACTGGGTTTCCACATAGGTGAAAATATGGATCTGGAAGAGAAATCTATCCATCATGTTCTGATGGAGAGTGGTAGAGAACATGGCTATGGAAAAGAAAGAAATCACAAATCCATAGATTTGTGATGATCTAAGGTACCATCTGATTCATCGGATATAAGGGCACTAGGACAACATTTTTGGTTTTCAATATCATTTCCCTAAAGTTGAAAATTTTGAATTAGAAGAAATACTTGCTTGATTTTGGTACAATCTCACTGTTGTTGGTGCTTTGAACAATTCCCGCTTCATCTCTTAAAGAAATGAAGTTGAATTTTTCATTTATGAAGTGTTAGAAGATCATGTGATAGAATGATGAGTCATTCCATCTATTTCAAACAAAAGGTTAGAAAAAGTTATCAAATATACATAAGTCCATCTATGTTGAGGTTAATCATATATAATTCCATAAATGAACTTATACTTCATCTATCATGCCGCTTAATAAAATAAAACAAGTTTCTACTAACCAGGGACTTCCTGTAGGCCATTGGTATGCGATAAAAGCCAGTTGCACTTCGGTTGTGGGTTCGATTCCCAGAGCCTTGTCCGACGCGATGGGCTGTCGCTCGTCCTACAGGTTGTCCTTTTTCTAAAACTATATTACTATAACATCCCATCAATAATATCAAAAAAAGTTCTATCCTTAAACAATACTAACTTATGTCCAACATAATCCATTCCAATCTTTAGGCTTTTCTAAAATACTTTGGTCCAAGCTCATAGTATAAAGAAAATGATTACTTGAAATTTCACATAACAATCACGTGAATGACATCATTTATGCCCCATATATCATAAGATATATCTTGTTGGTCAAATTACAAACATGTGAATACCTTAATCATGTATTCTCTTGAAGAATGAATACCCATTGAACCTTAGTGGAAACATGAATGCAGTTAAAAGTTAACACTTTCCACATACCAAAATCCTCAAAATTCTATATACTCAAACCATGATATCACTTAGTCCTTATATCAATCATGAGCTCATGAATACAATCAAACATCTCATTATCTTCTTATCCCTTCATTATGTGGATATCATCTGCTTTCCAAAATATTTGAATCACTTTTCATGGTTACCGGTACCATTCAACATATACTTTCAAATTCTTTAGAAAAAATAATAGTGTAACAATCCTTAGATGATTCTTTATTCCATAGTACCATACATTATTCTTTATAAACATAAAATCATTACACTAAATTCTTAAACCAATGACTGAGCTTCATAATTTCTTTAATCTCATATTTCATTTGTAGTCTCTTCATCATCATCCACATAAATACTACTCATATGACCATGCTGATTCTCTTCATGATATTTTCCCTTAGGGCATTGGTTTGTATAATTCCCATACATTCCACATTTAAAACATCTAATCATTGTTGATGTCGTAGAAATACCATTATCCTTTTCCATGGTGTTAACTGAACCTTTTCCTTTTCACTTATTGGCTTTATGTCCTTTTCCACACCCAAAGCATCTTCCAGATCCTTTGAAACAATCTCCCCGATGCCTCTTCCCACATGATTTACATGAGGGAAATTGAACTTTCTTTCCTCTATGATCATCATGAAACTCCATCTTTCTCTTATTATCTGAGTCGGGAAACTTACCGAAGTTGAGATTATTGATCACATTATGAGACTGCTGATTAGGCATAATAACGATGTTTGGACTTCTAGATCTTGTTTCATTTGGTTTCTCATGAATAATATCAATCCATTGTCCGCCATATCCTCCATTATCGTGAATCTTCTAGTTTCTAGCCATTTTCTAAAACCCATAAAGAATATTGTGAGAGGCAAAAATCATGCTAGGGAAAACAACATAATAAAGGGGGAGTACCATCAATATCTAACATCATAGGTTAAATTCTATGATTTTTACCGTAGTTCTAGGACTATATCCTATACGTATACTTTTCCTTAGGGACATCCCTAGACATACCTCTGAAATTTCTCTAGGTATCTCAATAACGTTTTCGCATCCTAGGGTCCAAAGGTTGACTAAACCATTCCTCTGATACCAACTGTAGAGACCCGAAGCTTGACATACATGGACATTACATTACTTTTGCGGAATACTTAGTACATAAAATAATAGACACACAAGGACCGTAATAGTTTAGTGTCTTTGGAAACTCGGAATATAATCTTCTAATCGTGGTGAACGATCTTCAACATCTCCCATAAAGATCTTCCCCTTTTTTTTCTTACCTAAAACCTTTCTTTATATCATGGGGAAAATAAAACATAAAAGGGGTGAGCTCAAATGCCTAGTAAGGGTAAACATAGAGAGCATAAAACTATCCATAAACATTTGAATTCAAAAACATTAACATAAAATCTAAACATCAAAATCTTGAGCCAAGACATGAATCTTGGAAGTACGTAAGGCATATATCATAAGGGAACATCAATCATGAAAAATTTCATTGGAATAAAACATGTAATTGTGGCAACAATTAAGCACATGTTATTATTTCCATAGTAGCCAAGGCATTGCTGCCAAGACCATCTTAGTGGACAAAGTCCCTTTCTGAATCGAGTTCACTCCTCGTTTCAGTCCTATAACACTGAACTAGATTAACATACCGTTCCAGCCATGTCTATATCATGAGATGTAAATCTTTACACAATCTATTGGAGGGAGATATAGGTCCTACCCATCTCATAATGAAATCATTCTTACTTGTGCCACAAAATAAACATACATCATTCATAATAACCCAACAAATAAAATTGGTTTCATAAACATCATCCCATCATCACATAATCCATATAAAAGAAATGGATATCATTTCATAATGAGAAAATTGAAACCATGTAAATCATAGAGACTTTATACTTGAAATATACACATATAAAATAATGTCATCTTAGATAGAAAATGGTTTTGATAAAACACTTGAAATGAATTATTGAGGAAAATATCCTTTCTTTTTCAAAATCAATTTCTTTTCACAAAACGCCATGAAATTTTAAAAGAAAAAGATTTTGTTTAAAATAGTCATGAAATATTTTGGAGGAATCTTCAGGAAAATATGGCTTTATAAAATTTTAAAAATCCTTTCATGTCGTATATGTTAAAAAACATTCTTCTCGTAGTTTTGTCGAAAAAGTCAAAAAGTACCTTGTAGGGTAAATAAAAGAAATATTCATTCCATACCATGGGGTAAAAGTCAAAATGGGTAAAAATGACTTTAAACATACATGAATACACTTTTATAAAACATGGACATGGCTGATAGCAATATCCCTAGTAAATACTTACGAATAAGCAATCTCAGATAAAAATGAGATTTGCAAAATTATCCCTTACCTTAGGTCTGATATGCTTCGTACTTATCCGAACCTCATATATAATGATTTAAATAATGTCATTGACTTATTAAAAAATCATATTCATTGTTATGATATCATATATGTTTCACTTATGACTTTATATTACCCGTTCTTTTGTAAATTCCATGTTAAAGCAGCGTTTTGGGTAAAATCATTTCATTTATCGTATGTGTTTCGACCTGTCGTTATTGATATTAATACTTATATAATGATTTACATAATTCCAGAATGTAAAACATAATTTATATATAATATATATTCATCATATAAATATATATATTATAGGTCGATAAAAGGAATGAAATACACCGTTCATGGAGACGGTAGGCCGTACGTACGCATGAACGTTGTTTTCGTTTCTTTATTGAATTGAATGAAACTAAATAGATGACATACATACATATATATATATACATAAATCCAGTAGCATTATTATTTCATATATTTCATGATTACTTATTATATATACTTTATAATCATTTATGAATGGTTAATCATTGAGAATGAATCTCATCGCGCCGTGGAGACGGTATTCCGTACGTACGCATGAGTGATGATATCGTTCCCATGATTATTTAATAGAATTTTAGTGGGTGGTATAATATATCAGAATAAGTATGATGTTATAATAACCATATATAGTTATTCTTTACACCATTATACCCATCCATGTAAGGTGTTGGTGGAAAAACAGATTTCACCACGGCGTGGAGACGGTATTCCGTACGTACGCATGCGTGGTGATTTCATTTTCCATAGGATGGATAGATGGTGAAATAGGGTTGTTTAATACTTATAAAAACATATCAGTATATGATTTATACTGATGTTATTACTTCATAATGAAACAACTAAAGAAGAATAAGTGGAAGAAGAAATAAAGTTGAAAGAATCGGTAACAGACATTACCTCTTCTTTGAAGCACCTCTTTGAGACCTCCTCTTAGGGCACCGAAATTGGTCTTTGAAGAAGACCAGGATCACTAGGATGTTTCTAGGGAAGTGGAGAAGAGAATTTTTAAGGTTTTGGCCGAGCATGAAGGCTCAAAGTGGTGTGAGGATGAGAGGGAGGAGGTGCCCTTTTATAAGGGAGGAGAGGGGCACCTTTGGAATAACTAAAAATATTATCTTATTATAAAGTCATATTCGGTTTTTAATAGCTCCAAATTGAGTTATTTCAAAGCTAAGGTGGGGATGGGTCGAAATAATTTCATCCAATAGAATTTAGACAGGTTTAGGTTTCTATTTTAACCTTATCATTTAGATTTAACTTTAAGTTAAATAATTTTTCTTTTACCGTGTCTTCTTGTTTTCTTACACTATAAGTTTAATAAAATTACTATAACAAGCCAAAAGAACCACAAGATGTTTATTATTAATATATATAACCTTATCTATGTAATTTGGCCGAACCTTATATTTTAGGAATAAAATAACCATTAATAATATAATACTTGATTTAAAAACTATTTGATGTCAATTTTGACACTATTTGGTAATTGTTTTTTTGAAAATCATAACAGAATGATTAGTTTGAAAAAAGTTAACTAAATCAATATTAACATGTCATATTAACCTAGAAAATTATTTTAATTCATAAAAAGTCTCAAATTGAATTTATTTGGGTATTTATAACATCAATTATATAAAATATTTCATTAATAATATAATTACTCCATCATCATTGTGTCAAAAATAAATTAAATTATTTAACGTCTAAAAATTAAAAATAAAATACCATTATGTAAGAAATCTTTTTAGCTTTCTAATGAATATTTATAGTCGAATTTATCTTTTGTATAACCCTATATTAAAAATGATTTACTTATTAAACATTGATTTTAACTATTTTAACACTTCTTTAAATAAATTAATAATAAATGTCCTAATCTAATCCAAGTGGGCCTAAATGGTCATATTTTATTCCTAAGGTTGTTTTTGGTCGAATTACACTTAACCAACAGAATTAGGACATGTGTTAGGGTAATAATAATATCATTTTTACCCTTAATTACATTATTTACTTTTAACTATGGTAAAAAAAGTAAAAAGTTACTATTCACCAAAAAAAATTTTCATCTCATTGAACCACATTTTACTTACTAACATCAACTGTGTCTCTCGGATTTTTGAAATTCCACTCATAGAAGCGATAAAGTTAAGTTTTATGTGAAATTGGTAATTCTCCTAGGAGGTGGGTAAAAGACGGTGAAAAGTTCAATAAAATTTTTATATATCTAAAATTAATATAAAATTACTCCAATGAATTACATTGAACTTATATAGGTATTATGTATCAATTTTGACCTAAAATAAATTTAAATAAAATAAATAATTATTTAAATAAAAAGTCTGTTTTTAAATAGTAACCTAGTGGTTTCACTATTCATCAAAAATTGAAAGTTTTCAAAAAAATACCAAAATTTTACCCTAGGCTAATTTCAATATTCCAAATCAAAAAATGAAGTCCATTTTGAAAGATGAAATTTAAAAAATTTCAAAAAGTGGGTATTACTATTCATAACGGCTAGTTTTTATAACATATCGTTGTTTAGCGAAACTCAGTATTGCGTACAACACACACTATCATGGAAGGTCGCGATTGCGTGTAGTGCAAGCCAAGTCAAGGATGCGTGTTGTGAAAGCTCCTTTTGGTGTAGCGTACAACAGACGACATTAATGAAATTAAAAAGAATATTTTTCATAAAATCTCGGGGTGCTACATCTAAGAGCTGAAAATTTGTGAGTAATGCATTTCTTACTATAAAAGGTTTCAAAATTCATATTTTGAAATTATCCACTATGATCACTATAAATAGTGATCAGAAATAGGTTTTTCTCATTTATAACATGGAATATAAATGTTTTTAAATATAAAAAGGATTTAGATTTTAGTGATAGAAAATATGTCCATGTAAACCTAGTGTAGTCATCAACTAAAACAAATACATATTACTTACCTTTAATGCTTCTGGTTTATGTAGGACCAAAAATCTCCATGTATACTAATTGGAATTCATTATAAGTTGAGTCTTAATTGGTTGATTTAAAGCTAGATTTATGTTGCTTTCTATATTGACAAGGGTTATAAGCTTTCGAAGAATCATACCTTAGATTCTGTAGATCCTTAACAAGTATATTAATTGAGAGTTTACAATGGTTCCATATGTTACAGTGTTTTATCCTTCTATTCCATAGCCAATATTAGTCTTCCATTGCACTTAATAAAAGTAAGTTGTGGCTCCTAAGGTCCTCTAAGTTGATTTTTATACATTCTTGTAACGTCCCGGATCTGGCTGCCACACAATGGGTGCCCCGAACCCGGTTGGTCACATGAAATCAAGTGCATTTCCCCAACACCAAAGGTTTCTGACAAGCAGCGAGGGCCTAGGACTGATAGTGGGAAAACTATGCCCTCATTTTTCAAAGTTTAGCACAACAGAATATATATAAAACACAAAAACAGAAGTAGTAAACAATATAAACCTGAAATGGACAACGGAACCGAACTAAAAGATAACAAAAATTCATATATATGATGATGCAACATGTCTGTAACTCTAAGAAAGCATCCAAAATAGGATACACTACAATCAGATACAATACAGC
Source organism: Viscum album (assembly GCA_963277665.1). Lineage (NCBI taxonomy): Eukaryota > Viridiplantae > Streptophyta > Magnoliopsida > Santalales > Viscaceae > Viscum > Viscum album. The sequence continues at coordinate 1,998,778,901 of OY728150.1, read as the reverse complement.
CCAAAGTACAAAGTAAAGTCAAACAAAACCAAGACAGTGTAATAGGAACTCAACAACATCACAAGCATAAGCCCAGTCCCATGCTCTCCTACTCCTATGCAAAAATCATATACCTGTTTAGGGACCCTTTCCCTTATCGACACCTACAGTAATATAATCAGATTGGGCCCAAGACATGACCCAAAAAGGGCGTGAGAAATAAATCCCAATAGGCAACCACCAAAGGCCCATACCCAACTGTTAGTGAAAAAGTGAAACACCAGGGTGCAGTAATGAAATGAAGTAAACTAGGAAGTACACAAAAGTAACAATTCCTACCAGTTACATTTCCATTTTAATAATTATTTAACAACTCCAAGCATATGATTTAGCTTGGTATGTACAACGTAAGAAATCACCACAATGAATATTCAAAGTAATCATTATTCTCAGACGTAAGAACCGTTTCCCTCAGGATAAACAAAACCTTTCCCTCAGGCTAAACAGAACCTTCCCTCAGGCTAAACAGAACCTTGACCTCAGGCTAAACAGAACCTTGCCCTTAGGAAAAATAGAACCTTTCCCTCAAGCTAAACAGGACCCTGCCCTCAGGCTAAAAAGAACCTTTCCCTCAGGATAAATAGAACTTTCCCCTCAGGCTAAACAAAACATTTCCCTCAGGCTAAACAAAACAAAAGCAAGTAACTGTTCCAAGACCATATTATAAGCATGAAACTTACATATGTTTCCTCTCATGAAAACAAAAAACATGTTATAATCACGGAAAACCCATGGGTATCCTATCCAAATAGATAAACATGGGAAACACACCCTTAGGGTGGCCCTGGATAAAAGCAACGATCCCAAAAAGTAGGTCATACAAAATCATAAGAGTACCTATGCAATTCTAGGTATCTAAACTGTCAAGGCCTAAGCCACACGACACCCTGAACATGGGTGTATGGCACAACGGTGCACCAAATCAACTTGACAGTTGGAAATAAACACAAGACTGCCTACCTCGATCTCCTTTGATCGATATACGTGAAAGGAACCTCCTGAAATGACCAAGAACGACACATATATGAGATAAATGATTACCCATTCAAACCCAAATAACATTATTTAGGGAAATAATTGGAAACAGATGTTTAATAAGAGAGAATATCTCACCCGCACAGTTCGAACGAGATCGATGACGGAGGAATCGGAGTCACGGTGTGCGATCGAGATCTCCTCCAAGTCCCATCCTCCTCTCCCATGGCTCTTGGTGAGTTCTATGCCTCCTCTTACGAATGAGGAGGATACTACATATTTTTAACAAAAACAAATAACTATACGGTGTGTACTCTCAAGTACACGACATGTACTTTCCATTTTTTTAACTGTTCCACTAGTGGCTTCTTTCCCCCGCCTCACTGTTCATATGCCAACTTGATTACACGGTGTGTATTACTAAATACATGGCGTGTACTATCGTTCCTCTGGAGGTACTTTCACTACCTTACTATTCACTTGCCAACTGATTACACAGTGTGTATTACTAAGTACACGGTGTGTAGTTACTTTTTACACCCTTAATCACTGACAAGACTACACGCCTTTTATTCTCATTCCACACAGCCAAAGTACCCAACGCATGTGAAAAAGTACATGGCGTGTACCCATATATTTGGTATTTTTCCAACATTTCCCTTCTTTTCTAAAAAACACTTAAGGAGAAAGGAAAAGAAGAAACTTGTACCTCAAGAACAAGAACCGGGTTCTTACAAATTTCCCCCTTAATGCAATTCATCTCCAAATTTCCTTTCCAAGGGTGGTGAAGATAAAACTGAGAACATCTCTAGCCACTGAGCATGTATGTCGGTCACCCCTCTTAGGTTTCGTCCTACACTAGGCCATGCTGCCATAACACTTGTACGAGAGGAATTGACCGGCCTCGGAGAACCTCTGTTCCCCTATCAACAATACGAATCAGATGATCCTCAATGAACGCATCGACCTGAAGTTCAACCTCCTTGGGATGAAAAACGTGAGATGGGTCTATGTGATAACAGCATAGCTAAGATATGTGGAATACGTCATGCATGTCTCGGTACCTCTGTGGTAACTACAACCGATAGGCAACCGACCCTACTCTCTCCAGAATCGCAAACGGCCCAACATACCTCAGTGAAAGTTTATCATATCTCTTGATCCGCCTGTATCCCACCCTCGGTGTAACACACAAGAATACCTGATCCCTGACCACGAACTCCAAGCGTCTTCTGTGGAAATCAGCATAAGAATTCTGATGAGACTGTGTAATAGCCATCTGTTCTGAATCAACTGGACCTGCTCTAAAGTCTCCTGCATGAGACGTGGTCCCAGTAAAGCCGCCTCACCTGCCTCGAACCTGTACAAGGGTGATCAGCATGGACTACTATATAAATCCTTGTAAAGTTCCATCTCAATAGTTTCCTGAAAACTAATATTGTAGGAAAACTCGACCACAACTATGTGCTTCTCCCAAGAGCCCCAAAGTTCAGGATGCATGCACGTAACATTTTCTCCAGCACCTATATCGTATGCTCCGACTGGCCATCGGTCTGAGGGTGGTAAAATCTGCTCAGAAGCACCTGTGTACCCAGTTCCCTCTAAAAACTCTTCCAGAAACGAGATGTAAAATGAGAATCCCTATCTAAAATGATAGAAAGAGGGACCCCGTGAAGACGTACCACCTCTTGGAAATTAAACTTCTCGAGCCTCTCAACACCGAAGGTCTCCTTGATCAGCAAAAAGCGAGCTACCTTTGTAATTCATTCCACAACAACCCATACAGAATAATTACCTAGAGGTGACCTTGGAAACCCAGTCATGAAGTCCATCACGACATCATCCCATTTCCACTCCGGAATGGGTAACTGTTGTAACAGTTTTGATGGACTATGATGCTCCACCTTCACCTGCTAACAGGTGGAACATCTTGTAACAAAACCAGATACCTCTCTTTTTATACCCAGCCACCAAAAATGATGTCTCAAGTCACTGTACATTTTAATAAATCCAGGATGCACTGCCCAAGATGTAGTATGAAATTCTAACATCAACTCCTCACATATATCCCATAGAACCCACACTCATCCATGGATATGCAGTACCTCATTATTGCCTATCGTCCAACCAGGAGGAGGGCCCTCAATTTCCACTGAATCCCATAGAACTAGACCTTCTAAATATGATAGTTGTCTTATCCTCAACCTATCTAGGATGGTAGAAGTCACAACTAAGGATAAAGGATAGGTTCGCCGCTGACTGTCATGCACCTCCAAATGCATCTCAAAGAACAAAGCCATAAGCTGCCACTCACCACTGGCCTCCTACACTACCTGTATCTGAGTCCTCCTACTCAGTGCATCAGCTACTACGTTACCCATACCAGGTGTATAAGCAAGGTCAAAGTTGAAGGATTTAAGGTATTAAACCAACCTTCATGGTCTCAAATTCATGTCACGCTGGGTAAAGATATATTTAAGACTTTTGTGGTCCATAAACACCACAAAATGTTCTCTCAAGAGATAATGTACCCAATAGCTTAATCCATGAACAACTGTAGCCAACTCAAGATTATGTGTTGGGTAATTCCTATCATGTGGCCTCAACTACCGAGACCCATATGCAACTACTCGATCACCCAGCATCAACACTGCTCCCATTCCAATACCCGATGCATCACAATAAACTGTATAGATTTTCCCTTACTCTAGAAGTATCATGACTGGTGCTGATGTCAACCTTACCTTCAGCTCCTAAAAGGCTATCTTGAAAGCTTCAGACCAAATGAACTTCATACCTTTCTTAGTAAAACCCTTCAACAGCACTACTAAGAGGGACAAGTCCTGTATAAATCACCTGTAGTAACCATCCCGCCCCAAGAAACATTATATCTCAAACACGTTCTTCAGCTGCTCCTAGGAAACTACTGGTTTCACTTTCTCTGGGTCTACCGCAACTCCTGCCTCTGAGATTATATGAACCAAGAAGTGAATCTGGTCCATCCAAAAGTGGCACTTTGAGAGCTCAACATATAACTGATGCTCCCTCATTGTACTCAGTACAATCTCAAGATTGGTGGCATGGTCATGTCGGGTGTGAGTGTACACCAAGATATAATCCATGAAGACTACCACAAATTTATTTAGATATTGGTGGAACACACGATTCATCAGAGCCCTGAAAACTGCTGACATGTTTATGAGTTCAAACGGCATGACCATGTACTTGTATAGATCATATATACTTTGAAAGGCTATAAGTAGTATGTCTGATGGTCTAACACACAACTGATGATATTTGGATCCCAATTCAATCATCGAGAACACTCGTGCACCTCAAAGTTGATCAAAAAGATCATCAATACTTGGTAAGGGATATCGTTTCCTAACCATCAACTGGTTTAGCTTCTGATAATCCACACAAAGTGTGAGGGTACCATCTGCCTTCTTCACAAACTGGACAGGCGAACCCCAAGGAAAGTACTGGGTCAGATGAAACCCTTGTCCTTCAACTCCTCTAACTACCTCTTGAGCTCCTTCAATTCTATTGTAGACATCCTATAAGGAGGAATGGAAACTAGTGCCGCTCCTGGAACAATCTCAAGAGAGAAATCCACCTCTCTCTAAAGGTAGACCAGAAAATTCATTCGGGAAGACATCCCGGAAATGATTAACCACAGGAGGGAAATACTTCCTACATGTTTCCAGGTCATCTAGATATAAACTATCAATCGTGGTTGTCACTCCACCTCACCCACGATGCACGGGTTTAGCTCGTCTCGCCTAGACATCCCATTCACCCCTGTATAGAAACACTCCACCCTCTGGTGACATGAAACTCACCATACGGAGATAGAAATCTACAAAGGGTTGAAAGGGTACAAACCAGTCCATCCCATGAATGAAATCATAGCCTGTTTTCTCTAAGAAATTGAGGTCTCATAGAAAGTGAGACCCAGTAACCTCTAGGGGGCACTCCTTGCACTGATGCACACATTCCATCCTAATTCCCAACGAAGTGTCTAGAATCATGATATCAGAAAGCAGAAGAAACACAGAGCCCAAGCTCTCCAAAATAGGCACAAATATAAAGCTATGCATAACAACAATATCGAAAAGTGAAGAGGATAAAACTGAAGCAACTAGAATTGTACCACTGACAGTGGAAGGTCTGGGATCCTACTCCTGTTGGGTCTGTTGCACTGTATATGACTACCCATTGTTGCGACCCTACGACATAGCCTCTCTACCCTGAGTTGACCCACCCTACTGTCTCTGAGATCCTGGTGTCTGGCTACCACGACCATGACCACCACCTCAACCTGAAAATCTTGACGTATTCCAATTCACTAACTGGTAAGAAGCTGCTAGTCCTACTCATGCATGCAGAGTCTGCACAGAAGCCCTCTCACTAGTCACTAGGAAGAACACCCTACAAAAAAATTCCTAAGATGACCCATCTTTCCATAATCTTGGCATTCCACTGGGTCACAGGGACACTGAGATCTCTTGTTCCCCTCTTTACCACATTGGTAGCACATTACCGGGCCACCTGAAGAGTTTTTCTAGCTAGTACTACCACCGTGATAGAAATACATCTGCCTCTTACTCTTTTTGGTAGAAATAGTACTAGAGACAGGTGCTCAAACACCCTGGTCCACACCACTAGCTTCCCGCAGGTTTTACTTACTAATTAACACCTGGTTCACAATAGCATGCATTGTAGTCAACCTGAAAGAATTCACCAGGACTCGAATGTTGCATCCAGGACCATCCTTAAAGTGTGTAACCCTCAACGTCTCATCACCCACTAGAATAGGTGAAAAATGTTGTAACTCGGTGAAGCTGGTGGAATAAGCCATCACTGAAATAGCACCCTACTGTAGATTCATGAACTCTTGAGCTTGATCTGCCCTCAGTGTCTCCAGAAAGAAAAAGTCATAGAAGACTGCCTAAAAATCTTCCCATGCCATGTCTAGGTTATGCTCAGTCTGGGTGGTAACATCCCACCATCTCTTGGCGGAATCACGCAACATGTAAGTAGATAGCTTGAACCTCCTCTTAAGAGGCGTCTCCAGATGCTTGAAGATCATATACATAGAATCTAGTCATGACTCAGCAGCCTGTGGTCTTCCATCCCTTGAAAACGTCGGAAGATGCTGCTGCTAAAATATACGTGTCAGTTCTTCCATAGACGCGGCAACTGGCGGTGATCCCTGGAAGGTCTGTATGAACCGCATAAATCCTTCACGGAACTACGCATCTGCATCTACGTCCGGTATAATGGTTGTCGCCACATCTGGCACTGTTGGAGGATCCATCAGTAGCCCATGACCTACCATCTCTGGAGTATAATCGTCACCACTCTCTTGGAGAATACCTCATGTTCATCTTGGCGGAATGACTGTACAAGGCCAAACACACTCCTTAGATTAAGACCATTAAGGACTATGATCTGGAAACGTATGAAGGGAACAATAGAAAGAAAACATACAAGTTTTACAAAACAAGACTACACTGCATGTAGAGACCCCAAACTTGACATACATGGACATTAAATTACTTTTGTGGAATACTTAATACATAACAAAAATCAACACTCAAAGACCGTAATAGTTTAGTGTCTTTGGAAACTCGGAACATAATCATCTAATCATGGTGAAAGATCTTCAACATCTCCCATAAAAATATTCCCCTTTTGTTTTCTTACATAATACATTTCTTTATATCCCGGGGAAAAGAAAACATATAAAGGGTGAGCTCAAATGTTCAGTAAGGGTAAGCATGGAGAAAATAAAACAAACCATATACATTTGAACTTAAAAATATGAACATAATGTTTAAACAACAAAATCTTTAGAAATGAAATAAAACATGGCAGTAGGTAAGGCATAGATCATAATGGAACATCAATCATGATAAAATAGCATGGGAATAAAACATGTAATTGTTGAAAATCATTAATAACTTGATATTATTTCCATAGTAGCCAAGGCATTGATTCCAAGACTATCTTAGTGGAAAAAGTCCCTTTCGGAATTGAGTTCACTCTTCATTCAAGTCATGTATCACTGAACCTGATTAACTTACCATTCCAGCCATGTCTATCTCATGAGATATAATTCTTTACCCAATGCATTTGAGGGAGATATAGGTCCCACCCATCTTATAATGAAATAATTCATACGCATTCCATAACAAAAACATAAAATCATTCATCATAACCCAAAGAATAAAATGGGTTTCATAAACATCATCCCATCAAAACATAATCCATATAAAACAAATGGATATCATTTCATCATAAGAGAAGTGAAACCATGTAAATCATAGAGACATTATACTTGAAATATAAATATATGAAATAATGTCATTTTATATGGAAATTAGTTTTGATAAAACTCATGAAATGAATTCTTGAGTAAAAAATCCTTTCTTCTTCAAATTCATTTTCTTTTCACTAAATGCCATGAAATTTGAAAAAGATTTTGTTGAAAATAGTCATCAAATCATGTAGAGTAATCTTCATTAAGAAAATGCGTTATGAAACCATAAAAATCTGTTCATTCCGTATAATTTAAAAAAACATTCTCCTCATAATTTTGTTGGAAAAGTCAAAAAGTTCCTTATATGGTAAACAGAAGAAATATTCCTTCCATAACATGTGGTAAAAGTAAAAAATGGGTAAAAATTAATTTAAACATACATGAAACCTTTTTCAGAAAACAGGGAAATGGAAGATAAATATAACCCCAGTAAATACTTATGAATAATCAATCATAGATAAAAATGATATTGGAAAAGTTATCCCTTACCTTAGGTCCGATATGCTTCATACATATCTAAACCTCTTGTATAATGATTTAAATTACACCGTTCATGGAGACAGTAGGTCATACATACGCATGAACGCTGTTTTCTTTTCCTTATTGACTCGAATGGAAGTAAGTAGATGAAATATATATATACATAAATCTATTAGATTTATCATGTCATATATTTTATTATTATTCATTATATATACTTTATAATCATTCTTTAGTGGTTAACATGGAGAATGAATCTCATCGCGTCGTGGAGACGGTAATCCGTATGTACGCACGAGCGATGATATCGTTCCCATAATTATTGAATTGAATTGGAGTGGATGATATAATATATCAGAATTAGTATGATGTTATAATAACTATATATAATTATTATTTACACCATTATACACATCCATGTAAGGTGGTGGTGGAAAAATAGATTACACCACGACGTGGAGACGATATTCTGTACGTACGCGCGCGCGGTGATTTCATTTTCCGTAGGATGGATAGAAGGTGAAATGGGGTTGTTTCATATTTATAATAACATATCAGTATATTAGTGATACTGATGTTATTACTTTATAATGAAACAACAAAATAAGAAGAAGTTGAAGAAGGAAGAAAACTATGAAAGAATCGGTAGAAGATATTACCACTTCTTCGACGCACCTCTTTTAAGCTTCCTCTTAAGGCACTAGAGTTGGTCTTTTGAGAAGACCAGAACCTACATAATGTTTCTAGGGAAGTTTATAATAGAAATGGGCAGGTTTTGTCCAAGCATGAAGGCTCAATGTGTTGTGAATAGAAGAGGGAGGAGGTTCTCTTTTATAAGGGAAGAGTGGGGCACTTTTGGAAACCTCAAAAATATTAATTTATATTAAACTCAAACCCCACCTAAAAACTTCCGAAGTGACTCAAATTCGGATATGAGGTAATATAGGGTTGTAATCTAATCAAACAATCAAATTTAGACATGTTGGGAAATTATTTTAAACCTTATCAATTTGATTTATCCTTATTTAATTTATTTAATCTTATTTGAGGTAATAATATTCTAGATTTTAAATTGTTATAAATAATTACTTATGTGCTGTGAATTATCCATAATTGGGTACTTTATGATATTTTAGTCCATATAAATTTCAATTTTTAATTTTTAAATATTTATTTGATTTTTAAACAATTTAATAATATGTTATTTTTATAAAATAATAATAGTGTTAATTTTGACACTATTCATTTATTTGAAATAAAATCCTCACAGAAGATATGTTCGAACTAAAATCTTTAATATATTTATAAAATGTCATATTTATCTATAAAATTATTGTATCACATTAAATAGTTCATATAATATTTATTTTAATATTTTTAAAACCATTTATTTGATATTTCAATCAATAAAATAATTTCAACATCACTATTGTGTCACCTTTAATGATATTTATTTAATCACTAAAAATTATAAATAAATTAACATGATGTAGATAATTTTATTAGATTTTTTTAGACTATTAATTTACGATGTTTCATGAAGTTTATCACTAAATTAAAATTATTATACTTATAAGATTTAAGAGAGTGACATGTGGTCACTTTCTTTGGTTTTAATAATAATTATATTATTTTCATGGTGAAAAGTTCATAAAATTAATCTATTCCGACCCTTAGGTGATATGGGTCGACTTTTAGTCATCCAATAGAATTTTGGTAGGTGTTAGGGTAATTTTAAAATCTTATTTTTACCCTTAATTACCTGATTTACCTTTAACTACAGTAAATAGAAAATTACCGTAGTTACTATTCATAATATCAAAAAAATAAAATTAACCTATTAACATAATTTGGACCCACTAAATTCAAATATGGAATCCATTTTTCAAAATGCAAAACATAGAAGTTGCATTAATTAATTTAAAATTCATCCTGTTGTTAAGAAAACTGGTTTTAAAAGCTAAAACATTGCCAAAGATTGAAATGTTTTTACCTATGAATCCAATGAAAATTAATGGTAATGACATAAATTATATTAAATGGTAAAAACATATTCTATTTATACTTTAAAACTATAAAATATTATAACTTAACCATATAAATTATTGTGAGGAAATTTTTTTTTTAATTAAAATATAGCGTGTGTTTACTATTCATTAAAATATGAAAGTTATCAGAATAATGTGAAAAATTTATACAATATAAATTTTTATATCCTAATTCCAAATCATAATTTTATTTTTTCAAATTAAACTTATAAAAATTTCAAAAACTAGATTTAAAGTTGTTGCGCCATCAAAAGGCAGCAAAAATGCATTTTTTGAAAAATACTTATTTTACCCGAAAAATATATTTTGTTCACATACCATGTTTTATAAAATGTGTAAGATGAATAATAATTTTATAAAATTAAAAATGTAGTTAATAATATTCATAATGGCTAGTTCGTAAAATTATAATAATATATCATTGTTTAGTGAAACCTGGTATTGTGTACTACACATGCTATCGAGGAAGGTCACGATTGCATGTAATGCAAGCCAAGTCCGGGATGCATGTAGTGCAAGATCCCTTTAGTGTTGCATATAAAATAAACAAAAATTATTTAATTTATATATTATACCAAATCTATACTTAATGTTGCGTAGAATAATTTCTCCAAAACGAACTGGAAATTGTGTGTAACACGAGCCAAGAATAGTGTTGCGTATACTGCAAGCTAATACGGTGTTGCATATAGTACAAGCTAACATTGGTGCATCATACAACACAATACATCAATAAAATTAAAAGAAAATTTTTCATAAAATCTCAGGGTGCTACATTCTACCCCCCTTAAAATGAATTTCGCCCTCAAAATTTGTCAGGGTTATAAATGGTTTACTACTTGAAAGTTTCATTCATAAAAACCCACATCGTAAAAAGGAACACTAAAACATAATTTTAAAAAGTGATGTATGGAACATAACGGTTACAAAAATTTACTCATCACTGGGTTTCCACATAGGAGAACATAGGTGAAAATATGGATATGGAAGAGAAATCTAACCATCATGTTCTGATGGAGAGTGGTAGAGAACATGGCTATGAAAAAGCCAACAATCACAAAGCCATAAATTTGTGATGATCTAAGGTACCATCTAATTTATCAGATATAAGGGCACTATGACAACATTTTTGGATTTCAAGATCATTTCGCTAAAGGTGAAGAAATTGGAAGTAGAAGAAATACTTTCTTGATTTTGGTACAATATCACCATTGGTCGTTCCTTGGAGAATTTCCACTTCATATATTATAGAAATGAAGTTGAATTTGTCATTCGTGAAGTGTTAGCAGATCATGTGATAGAATGATGGGTCATTCCATCTGTCTCAAACAAAAGGTTAGTAAAAGTTATCAAATATACATAAGTCCATGTATAGTGATATTAATCATACATGGTTCCTAAAATGGACTTATACTTCATATATCATACTGCTTAATATTATAAAACTAGTTTCTACTATCTAGGGACTTCCTGTAGGCCAGTGGTAGGCGATAAAGGCCTGTCACACTTCAGTTGTGAGTTCGATTCCCACAGCCTTGTTTGACGTGATGGGTTGTTTCCCGTCCTGCATGTTGTCTTTTTTCTAAAACTACACTATTATAACATTACAAAAATAATATCGAAAAAAGTTATAGCCTTAAACAAAACTATTTGATGTCCAACATAATCCATTCCAATCTTTAGACTTATCCAAAATACATATTAATAATCTCATAGTATAAAGAAAATGATTAAAGGAAAGGTCACATAACAAGCACATGAATACAATCATTTATCCCCTATATATCATAAGATATATCTTTTTGGTCACATTCCAAACATGTGAATACCTTAATCATGTATTCTCTTGAAACATAAATTACCATATAACCTTAGTGAAAACATGAATTCTATCAAAAGTTAACTCTTTCCACATACCAAAATCCCAAAAATTCAATATACTCAACCCATGATATCACATTGTCCTTATCTCAGTCATGAGCTCAATAATATTATCAAACATCTCATTATCTCCTTATCCCTTCATTATGTGTATATCATCTACCTTCCAAAAATATCTGAATAACCTTTCATGGTTACTAGTACCATTCATCATATACTTTCAAAAACTCAAGGATAGACAACACTGTAACAATCCTTAGATTTTTCTTTATTCCATAGTACCATACATTATTCTTGATAAACATACAATAATTCCACTAACTTCTTAAACCACTGACTGAGATTCATCATTTATTTCATCTCATATATCATTTGTAGTCTCTTCATAATCATCAACATAAATACTACCCATAGGACCATGCTGATTCTCTTCATGAGACTTTCCCTCAGGGCATTGGTTTGCATAATGCCCGTACATTCCACATTTAAAACATTTAACCCTTGTTGATGTCTTAGCAATACCATTATCCTTGTCCATGGTGTTAACTGAACCTTTTCCTTTACAATTACTAGCTTTGTGTCCTTATTTTCCACACCCAAAGCATCTTCCAGTTCCTTTGAAACATTCTCCTTGATGCATCTTCCCACATGATTTACATGAGGTAAATTGAACTTTCTTTCCTCTATGATCAGCATGAAACTTTATCTTTCTCTTATTAGCTGAGTCAGGAAACTTACAAAAGTTGAGATTATTGATCATATTATGAGATTGCTGATTAGAAATAATAACGATGTGTGGACCTCAAAATCCAATTTCATTTGGTTTCTCCTGAAGAATATCATTCCATTGTCCATCATATCCTCCATTATCGTGAATCTTCTTGTTTCCATCCATTTTCTAAAACCCAAAAAATAGTGTGAGCGACAAAAATCATAATAAAGGGGGAGTAACTTCAATATCTAACATCTTAGGTTTAATTATAATATGGTTCCCATAATTCTAGGACTATAACTTATACTTATAATTAACCTTATAGACATCCCTAGACATACCTTATAAATATCTCTAGGGATTTTACTAAAGTTTTTGCATCCTAGTTTCCAATGGTTGATTAAACCTCTACTATGATACCAACTGTAGAGACCCAAAACTTGACATACATGGAGATTACATTACATTTGCGGAATACTTAATACATAATAAAAACTAGCACTCAAGGACCGTAATTTTTTACTGTCTTTGGAAGCTCAGAACATAATCATCTAATCACGGTGAAAGATCTTCCACATCTCCCATAAGAATCTTCCCCTTTTATTTTGTTACCTAAAACCTTTATTTATATCCTGGGGAAAAGAAAACTTATAAAGGTTGAGCTCAAATTCTTAGTAAGGGTAAGCATGGAGAAAATAAAACAAACAATATACATTTGAACTTAAAAATATGAACATAATGTTTAAACAACAAAATCTTGAGCAATGAAATAAAACATGGCAGTACGTAAGGCATAGATCATAATAGAACATCAATCATGATAAAATATCATGGTAATAAAACATGTAATTGTGGAAAATCATTATGTACTTGATATGATTTCCATATTAGCCAAGACATTGATGCCAAGACCATCTTAGTGGACAATGTCCCTTTCTGAATCGAGTTCACTCCTCGTTCCAATCCTATATCACTGAACCGGATTAACTTACCATTCCAGCCATGTCTATCTCATGAGATATAAATCATTACCCAATTCATGGGAGTGAAATATATGTACCACCCCTTTTATAATGAAATCATTATTACGTGTGGAACAACATAAACATAAATCATTCATCATAACCCAAAGAATAAAATGGGTTTCATAAACATCATCCCATCATAAAATAATCCATATAAAACAAATAGATATCATTTCATATTAAGAGAAGTTAAACCATGTAAATAATAGAGAGATTATACTTGAAACATACACATATGAAATAATGTCATTTTAGATGGAGAAATGTTTTGATAAAACACTTGAAATGAATTCTTTAGGGAAATATATTTTATTCTTCAAAATCATTTTCTTTTCACCAAATTCCATGCAATTTTAAAAGTATTTTGTTGAAAATAGTCTTGAAATCTTGTAGATTAATATTAATTAAGAAAAGGCATTATGAAACCACAAAAATCCGTTCATGCCGTATAAGTTAGAAAAACATTCTCCTCGTACTTTTTTCGGAAACGTAAAAAAGTTCCTTGTATGGTAAACAGAAGAAAGATTTCTTACATAACATGTGGTAAAAGTAAAAAATGGGTAGAAATTAATTTAAACATACATGAAACCTATTTTAGAAAATAGGTAAATGGATGATAAATATAACCCCAGTAAATACTTATGAATAATCAATCATGGATAAAAACGAGATTGGAAAAGTTATCCCATACCTTAGGTCTGATATGCTTCGTACGTATCTGAACCTCCTATATAATGATTTAAATAATATCATTTAATTATTACAGAATCATATCCATTTTTATGATATCTTATATGGTTCACTTATGACTTTATATTAGCTGTTCTTTTTTAAATTCCATGTTAAAGTAGCATTTTGGGTAAAATCGTTTTATTTATCGTACGTGTTTGGAATTGTTGTTCTTGATATTATTATTACTTATATCATGTTTTAATTACTTCCAGAATGTAAATAATGATTTATATATCATATATATTTAGTATATATATATATATAATAGATAGATAAATGAAATGAAATACACCGTTCATGGAGACGGTAGGCCCTATGTACGCATGAACGCTGTTTTCTTTTCATTATTGACTTGAATGGAAGTAATTAGATGAAATATATATATATATACATAAATCCAGTAGCTTTATCATGTCATATATTTCATTTTTATTCATTATATATACATTATAAACATTCTTGAGTGGCTAACATGGATAATGAATCTCATCGCGTCGTGGAGACGGTAATCCGTACGTACGCACGAGCGATGATATCGTTCCCATAATTATTGAATTGAATTGGAGTGGATGATATAATATCTCAGAATCAGTATGATGTTATAATAACTATAAATAGTTATTATTTACACCATTATACCCATCCATGTGAGGTGGTGGTGGAAAAACATATTACACTACGGCGTAGAGACGGTATTCCGTACGTACCCACACGCTGTGATTTCGTTTTCCGTAGGATAGATAGAAGGTGAAATGGGGCTATTTCATATTTATAATAAAATATATGTATATTATTGATACTGATGTTATTAATTTATAATGAAACAACTAAAGAATAAGATGTTGAAGAAGAAAGAAAACTTTGAAAGAATCGGTAGAAGAGATTACCTCTTCTTCGACGCACTTCTTTTAAGCTTCCTCTTAAGGCACTAGAGTTGGTATTTTGAGAAGACCCGAACCTCTAGAATGTTTCTGGGGAAGTGGAGAATAGAAATGGGTATGGTTTGGCCGAGCATGAAGGCTCAAAGTTTTTTGAAGTGGAGAGGGAGGAGGTGCCCTTTTATAAGAGAAGAGAGGGGTACTTTTGGCAACCTCAAAAATATTAATTTATATTAAACTCTAACCCCACATAAAAACTTCCAAAGTGACTCAAATTCAGATAAGAGGTAATATAGGGTTGTAATCTCATCAACCAATCAAATTTAGACATGTTGGGAAATTATTTTAAACCTTATCAATTTGATTTTTCCTTATTTAATTTATTTAATCTTATTTGTTGTAATAATATTATAGTTTTTAAATTGTTATAAATAATTAATTATGTGTTGTGATTATCCATAATTGGGTAATTTATGAAATTTTAGTCCATATAAATTTCAATTTATAATTTTTAAATATTTATGTGATTTTTAAACAATTTAATAATATGTTATTTTTATAAAATAATAATAGTGTTAATTTTGACACTATTCATTTATTTGAAAGAAAATCCTCACAGAAGATATGTTCGAAATAAAAGCTTTAATAGATTCATAACATGACATATTTATATATAAAATTAGTGGATAACATTAAATAGTTCATATAATATTTATTTTAATATTTTTAAAACCATTTATTTGATATTTCAATCAAAAAATAATTTCAACATCACTTTTGTGTCACCTTTAATGATATTTATTTAATACCTAAAAATTCTAAATAAATTAAAATGATGTAGATAATTTTATTATATTTCTGGAGACTATTCATGTTCAAAGTTTTATGAAGTTTATCACTAAATTAAAATTATTATACATATAATATTTAAGAGAGTGACATGTTGTCACTTTCTTTGGTTTTTATAATAATTAAATTATTTTCATGGTCAAAAGTCCATAAAATTAATCTATTCGACCCTTAGGTGATATGGGTAGACTTTTAGTCATCCAATATAATTTTTTCAGGTGTCAGGGTAATTTTATAATATAATTTTTACCCTTAATTACCCGATTTACCTTTAACTGCAGTAAATAAAAATTACCGTAGTTACTATTCATAATATCAAAAAAATAAAAGTAACCAATTAAAATAATTTGGACCCACTGAATTCAAATATGGAATCCATTTTCTAAAATTCAAAACACAGAAGTTTCAGAAATTAATTTCAAATTAATCCCGTTGTTAAGAAAACGAGTTTTAAAAGCTAAAACATTGCCAAAGATTGAAATGTTTTTACCGATGAATTCAATGTAAATTTAATAGTAATGACATACATTATATTAAATGGTAAAAATATATTATATTTATACTTTAAAACCATTCAATATTATAGTTTTAACATATAAATTATTGTGATGAAAAAAGTCGTTTTTAATTAAAATATAGCGTGTTTTTACTATTCATTAAAATATGAAAGTTATCATAATAATATGAAAAATTTATCCAAAGTAAATTATTATATCCTGATTCCAAATAATAATTTTATTTTGTCAAATTGAACTTATAAACATGTCAAAAACTAGATTTAAAGTTGGTGCGCCATCAAAAGGCGGCAAAACTGCATTTTTTGAAAAATACTTATTTTACCCGAAGAATTAATTTTGTTCACATACAATGTTTTAGAAAATGTGTAAGATGACTAATAATGTTATAAAATTAAAAATTTAGTTAATAATATTCATAACGTCTAGTTCATAAAATTATAATAATATATCATTATTTAGTGAAACCCGATATTGCATACTACACACGCTATCGAGGAAGGTTGTGATTGCGTGTAATGCAAGCCAAGTCAGGATTGCGTGTAGTGAAAGCTACCTTTGGTGTTGCGTATAACATAATCAAAACTTATTTAATTTATATATTATACAAAATCTATACTTAATGTTGCGTAGAATAATTTTCCAAAACAAACTTGAAATTGTGTGTAACACGTGCCATGAACAGTGTTGCGTATTCTGCAACCTAATACGGTGTTGTGTATAGTACAAGCTAAAATTGGTGTAGAATACAACACAACACATCAATGAAAATAAAAGAATATTTTTCATAAAATCTTGCAGTGTTACACGGCGTGTATAATAACTATACGACATGTGCCCTTAATTCTTTAACATGGGCGTGTACTCCTGCCAGAACTGGTCATGTAACACCACAAACACACGGCGTGTTGTCCTTACACACAACATGTACATGAATTTCTTCTTCTTCCTGAGTCCTTCTATAAGGCTAAGCCACACGGCCCCCCTTAGGACAATGTTACACAGCGTTTTATACCCGCACATGGTGTGTACACCACCCTGTTTCCCCAGCCACACGACCAAGTCCACACGATCTCTCACTGGTGAAGACTACACGGCATATCCCATAGGTACACGAATTGTACTAGATTGGCTTTACTGACTCGTGTTGTTTTAGACATGGCCGGATACACGGCTCACACTACACAGCATGTTCCAGAAGGACATGACGTGTATTGGAAAAGATAACACTGACCCGTGTTGTTAGCTACATGGCCAGAGCCCATGATTACACTACACATCATGTTTGGAATTGACATAGCATGTATAAGTTAATATTTCTCCGTCCGTGTTGTTAGTTACATGGGCGGACACACGGTCAACCCTAAACGGTGTGTACAACTGGTACACAGTGTGTTCCACAAGAATTTCCCTATCCCGTGTCTCTACCCACACGGCCTATGACACGGTTAGAGACTACACGGCATGTACATAAGGTACACGGTGTGTACTTATAATTTTTTCATTTCTTCCCGAATAGAAGAACACATGGAGTGTAGGAAAAACTACACGGTGTGTATTCTGGGTTTTACCAGATAGTAAGCCTTAGAAACTACTCCGGAGTCCAGAAAAAAACTGAAATGAACACCAAAGTTCCAAAATCAGATTTGTGAGGGCCCATACTCCCAACGTACCAAATCTTGGAATCTTATATGTGTTATAATAAGGTAAAAAAGTCGATGATCTGCCAAATTACGATTGATGAGGGCCCATAATCTTCAAGAACCAATGTTTGGAGTTCATTCAAAAAATCTTACATAATAATACACTATCAAATAGAAGGTATTTAATCAAGGCATCTATCACAACAACATGCATTTTCTAGCACAACATCTATCACAACAACATGCAATTTCTAATGAAGCTACATGACATGGAAACTATACATGCCATGTATTTCTAACATGTGCCTAAATGATGCATGAGATGGCATACCCTCATCTCATTGGGTTGCAACTAAATAGAACCCATGTATAAAGTATAAAAAACAAACCACAAGTGTGACACCCAATGGTGAATATCAAATCAATTGTAAAATTACAAAACCAGAAAAATTGAAATTAAACAAGGTAGATTGGATTTTCCCTGTACAAGGGTTAGCTACTCTCGGGCACAAATTATTACCAAGTACCTATTCCTTCCTATTCCTGACTAAGGCTCCAAACAGTGAGTTAAGAGAAAAGAACCTCCCTCTGATACAACTTTCTAAGGTCCCGGATCCGGGTACCACACAACAGGTTCCCCGAACCCGGTTGGTCACATGACCTCAAGTGAATTTCCCAAAACTCTAGAATCTTCCGACTAGCAGCGAGGGCCTAGGACTGATAGTGGGGAAACTATGCCTTCATTTGTCAAAGTGTAGCGCAGTGGAATAAATATAAAACACAAAAGCGGAAGTAGTAAACAATATAAACCTAAAATAGAAAATGAAAATGAAGGAAAAGATAACCAACAATCATATATATGATTATGAAACATGTCACTAACTCTAAGAAAGTATCCAAAATAGGGTACACTACAATCAGATACAATATAGCCCAAACTACAAAGTATAGTCAAACAAAACCAAGACAGTGTAACAGGAAATTAGCAGCATCGCAAGCCTAAGCTCGGTCCCATGCTCTGCTACTCCTCTTCAAAAAACATGTACCTGTGTAGGGACCCTTACCCTTATTGACACATGTAGCAATATAATCTCTTTGGTCCCAAGACATGACCCAAATAGGGTGTGAGAAATAAATCCCAGTAGGCAACCACCAAAGGCCTGTTCCCAATAGTCAGTGAAAAAGTGCAACAGTAGTGTGCAGTAATGAAATGCAGTAAACTAGGAAGTACTCAAAAGTATCTATTCATAACAATTACATTTCCATTTTAATAATTATTTAACAATTCCAAGCCTGTGATTTAGCTTGGTAGGTACAACGTAAGAAATCACCATAGTGAATATTCAAAGTAATCATTATGCTCAGATGTAAGGACTATTTCCCTAAAGCTAAAAGAAACCTTTCCCTCGGGCTAAATAGAACCTTTCCCTCAGGATAAACAAATCCTTTCCCTCAAGATAAAAAAAACCATTCCCTCAGGCTAAACAGAACCTTGCCCTCAGGCTAAATAAAACCTTTCCCTCAGGCTAAACAGAACCTTTCCCTCAGGCTAAACAGAACTTTTCCCTCAGGCTAAACATAACCTTTCCCTAAGGCTAAACAGAACCTTGCCCTCAGGGTAAACAAAACAAAATCAAGTAACCGGGCCGAGCCCAAAGTATAAGCATGAGATTTACATATTTTTCCTCTAACGAAAACTCAAAACATGTTATAATCACAACATACCCATGGGTATCCTAGCCAAATGGATAAACATGGGAAACACACCCTCAGGGTGGCCCTGGATCAAAGCAACAATCCCAAATAGTAGTTTATACACAATCATAAGATTACCTATGCAATTATAGGTATCTAAACAGTCAAGGCGTCAGCCACACGACACCCTGAACATGGGTGCATGACATAACAGTGCACGAAATAAACTCGATAGTTGGAAATAAACCCAAGACCACCTACCTCGATCACCTCTAATCGATATACATGAAATGTACCTCCAGAAACAACCAAGAATGACGTAGATCTGAGATAAAATATTACTTGTTAAAACCCAAAATAACACCCCTTAAGGAAATAATTTTAAAGAGAGGTTCAAGAAGAGAGAATATCTCAGCCGCACGGTTCAAACGGGATCGACGATGGAGGAATCAGAGTCTCGGTGTGCCATCGGGAGCTCCTCCAAGTCCCGACCTCCTCTCCCACGGCTCTTGGTGAGTTCTATCCATCATCTAAAGAATAAGGAGGCTAGTGCTTTTTTAATGAAAAAACATAACTACACGGCATGTACTCTCAAGTACACGACATGTACTTTCCATTTTTTTAACTGTTCCACTAGCGGCTTCTTTCCACCGCCTCATGGTTCATCTACCAACTTCATTACATGGTGTGTATTACTAATTACACGACATGTACTATACTTCCTCTGGTGGCTACTTTCACCACTTTACTGTTCACCTACCGACTGATTACACGGATTGTATTACTTAGTACATGACGTGTAATTAGTTTTTACACCCTTAATCACCGACAACCCTACACGCCCTATATTCTCATCCCACACGGCAAGAGTACATAGTTTGGGTACAAAATTACATGGCATGTACCCATAAATTTGGGATTTTTCCTACATTTCCATTGTTTTCTCAAAAAATCTTAAGGAAAAAGGAAAAGAAGAAACCTGAACCTCAAGAATAAGAACCGGGTTAATACAATTATCATGCCTATGTCTTGAAACAATGAATTCATCCTTAGAATTGTAAACTAAACATTTATCATTCCTAAATTTCACAAGGTAACCTTCATCACATAATTGACTTATACTGATAGGGTTGTTCTTAAGTCCATTTCCAAATAAAACATTTGATATTAAAACTTTTCCTAAAAGAATAATATTACATATACCAATGATCATTCCCTCAGCATTATTTATGATGGTTACTCTTCTAACATTCATTTGAAACATATTTTCAAAAAAATATTTGTTTCCCATCATGTGTCGAGAACAACCACTATCCATGTACCAAATATTCTTATTATTGGTACATTTCTTGTTTTCCTAAAAAAAATTAACAATTAGTTTTTTGGAACCCAAACTTGTCTGGATCTAGAAATGTTAGATAAAATAATTTTAGGAATCCACATTTGTTTTGAAAAATGGGATTTAGGAAATCCTAAAGATTGAGTTTTATTAAGAGAACAATCTCTTTCCAATGTCCACAACATTGACATTTATTACAGAATGGGGCAATTTGAGGAACAAAATAGTTATGACTAAAAAATGGTTTTGAGTGAGTGTAACAAATTCTAGAACTATTTCTAATAAGAATAATTAGAGAATACATTATGTAAAATTATTTCCCTCCCAAGGTGAGTTTCGATAAATGTTTCTTTAAAGAATATATTTCAGATTTTAGTCTGATGACTAAATTATCATTCACACAATAATTTTTCTGGAATTGTTATTAGGTTCAAAAAAAATTTATTTAAAAAAAGTTTTTCAAAGTCTATTGAAATTTCTCCTTTTCAGAACTTAATTTTTTAAGGGTTTTTGAAATATTTTCACAATAAATTGTTTTAATATCAAGATCTTTTGAAAGATCTGATACTTCTTTTGTAAGAATATATATTCTATAATTTTTCTTTATGAAAATTTTTCTTGAGTTTACAAATTTTATTCTCATGTAATTTGGAAAATATGGATACATCATCAAAAGAAGGTAAATTGTCCTCTGTTGAGGAAGATTCTTTATCCCAAGAGTAAGAATATTTCTCCTCGAGGTCATTTTCAATTTAAAGATACATTTGTAAGAGATTAATCATTTTGTACCTTTTCCATGAAATAATGATTTGGAATAGGTATTCTGGATATAAGTCCTATATTATTCTAACAAGAAGATTCATATTCGAAGGATTTTTCTAAATAATCTCCACACCTTTCAATCCAAGTATCATTTTTTCAATATTTTCTTAGTATTTGTCTTGTAATAGTTTTTCTAGTTTTTTCATAATATTTATCCTCCTTATATTTTCATTTTAGTAAAAGAAAATCTGGTTTAATATGACCTTCTCTTTTACATTCATAAGAATTTACTTCTATGATTTTCTTGTCCTTCTTATATTTCTTTTTGAATCTATATTTACGGTATTTATTTCCATCAATCTCTTTTATCCTTCAAGCAAGATTGGATAACTCATTTTCTAAGTGATCACATTCACATGATTCTAATATAAACACGGCTATCTTATCTTTCGATCTAGTTATCCTTTCTAGTGTCTTAGCTTTTCATATAGTATTGAAATCCACACTTCCATTACCATTCCTTTTCTTCTTGAAATCAACATCTATTTTAATTATTGTCTCATGCTATAAGATAGTACTCAATAACTCATCAAGAGTGATTTGTGTAAATTTATTATTTTCATCAATAGCTATCCTTTTCGATTCCTATTCATTAAGAATTATATCAATTACCTTTTCCAAAAGTGATTTATCATCAAGACCCTTTTATCCCATAGATTTAATATTATTGATGATTTTCAGAAATCTATGTTGAACATTGAATAATGGTTCTCCATAAGGAAAAATAAACCCATGATATTCTGCTCAAAGCATTGCTCTTCTTGTTTCTAAAACATTGGATGTACCAAAATGTATGACTTAAAATTTCATCCATATACAATTGGTTACTTCACATGATGATATCTGACTATATATATTCCAGGTTATGAAACACAACAAAGTATTGCGTACCTTGTAATTCATTTGTATTTTTGTTTCTCTTGATTAGTGAAGGTACTGATTTCCTTGTCTGGAAGTTTGTAACCTCCAACAAGCATGATAAGTTTATCTACTCTAGTATTAATAAAAAATGTCTTCATTTGATATCTCTAGTACTCAAAAACATTATCATTGAAAATAGGTGGTCTATTTGGATTTAGGTTGTCAAATAACCCAATATTCATTCCTACCATCTTATAAAACAATGCTTTTCCACTTCACACATTAGTGTAGTAAGTAATTATAAACAAAATATTTTTAAAGTAAATACAATTGTATTATTAAAATAAATAGAGGAATTAAGATAAATTATTGGAAACCTTTCTCTAATACAAATTTTTGGATCATAATATAGATGTGTATGTAAATTAGATGGAACATTACAAGATGGGGGTGAATTGTAAGTTTAAAACATTGTATTTAAACACTTATGGAAGAATTTAGTTTTAAAAGTCTGAAACTAATACAATTCAAAATAAATACAATTGTCTATATAGGTCTTGGATCTGATATATATGACATGATGTAATACTATAAGTAATGTGAGACAATTGTATTCAAATTTAATACAATGATCAGAGTAATACAATTGAAAAATAATCTACCATACAACATCTAGAATATATTAATATAATATGTAATGGAATAATTTTAATTGGAACAATTACAATTGAAATGAATATGAAGAGAAAGAGGAAACAATAAAATTCCATTTTTAATACAAAAAGTAGAAGAAATGTAAAAGTATTACAATTATTTTATCCCAAAGAGTAGGGTATCCATTCACCGAGAATAAAAGTTTTGTCTTACCACCACCTAGGTAAAACATGGATACAATGATCTTCATGATTGTCTTCCTATCTCCGGAAGCCCTTGATTAAGAAGTTAATCAGTACCTTTTTCTTTTAAGAAATTTACATCCCTCTATATGATGATCGACATCATGTCTTCATATCCCCATAAGCCCTCGATCGTTCTCAGAATTATTGGTCGCACAAATCAGAAACAAATCTCTTATAGAAATATAGGAACATGGAACAATAAGTTCAATTCTTGTATCTTCAGGGCTTTCAAACGAATCAAGAGAGACGTCATAATATCTCTATCTAGAACTTGATGAAAGAAAAAGTTGTGTATTCTGGTTTTAATTACCTCTTATTTATAGGCATCATGTTCAAACAGACATATTTTCTCCAACAGTCATATTTCTCCGAAAAACTCAGAGATACATGGACACCTATCATTACAATGGTAAAAACAAATAAAATACAAGACATCATTTTTATTGGTAAACAACCAACTCAATGACACCATTTTAGTTTGAATATAGTAAGTAAAATAGTATGAGACAATTAGTATGAGTAACATGTAATCAGTAATGAAGTTATGATAAGATTCTAATGCATTTCAAAAGTACATAACTTGGTTACTAGGATTATCATGATAAAAATAAATATCGATTACAATTTATAACCAAGTTTTAGTTCTTAACATGGTTACGACACAAAATATTTAAAGTAGTTACCATACTTGAATACAATGCATAAATAGGAATAAAATACATAACCTTGTAACTATTCACGACTACGATATAATAATTAAACTTGGTTATGATGCGTAATTATGATGCGGTACTTAGACTGGTCATAATGAACATGGTTACAATGCATGAATAGTTATGATACATGTGATTACAATGCAAGACCTGGTTATGATTTATGTGGTTATGATGTAGGTGATTACAATCTGATACTTATCCTGGTTACAGTTCTTGATTATAACACAATACATAACTTGTTACAATTCATGATTACGATTCAATAGATAATCTGGTTACGATTTCTGACTCTAATACGACACAAAATATGGTTGTGATTATGAAACAACATATAAAACTATGTGAGTAAACAATATACATGTTTATGATAAGAATGCAACATATAATTAAAACAATGTGAGTAATTACCATTTTGAAACAACACACATGATAAAAAATATATATGATTATGATATATGTGATTTTTGGTTTCTAAAACTAATGATTTATGGGAAAGTCGAAACCCATTTTGATTTCAATTGTTTCTAAATGTATATGTGGTGTACCAAAATTCTCTAAACCAATATGAGCTGTATTAATTATTTCACATCATGTTGGAGTAAATTATGAGAATTAATTACCCATTTCATGATGACAGCCCAGATAGATTATGGTTTTATGGGTTACAAAACAATTATTTGGTGTTAACATAAACTAACATCACAATGTTTCACCACATTAGAAACATAGAAGCTATGCGGCTGAATACGCATCATGTATTCAATACAGTCTGGGTAAGTTCTTAAATTCGAGTAAAAGATGCTATATTTGATTAAATATTGTATAGATTTTGTGAAAATCATATATCATATAAGTTTTTACATAGAACACACATCGATTCCTTAGGCATCTGTTTTGGATGACCATCGATTGGAATATTCATCTTGTATAAGCTTATACTTTCTATTTAACCCATGCACGTTTATGCAAAGTACATATTAATCATGGATGCACAAGATGTAAAATAATTTTTTTGAATAAAATTTAATTATTGAAATAAACCAAACTTCATGGAATTTATCTGGAATACTCTTTACATGGTAGGGTTTTGTAGAATACTAAATTCCAAATTATTATCCACATTAGTTATAGAACTAAAATTATTTTTTGGTCTATTTATATTCCATGTACCTTACATGAGAAATAATGGAATTAAATAAGATATATATTAAAGTGTTTCATGTGTTATTAAAACTAATATAATTTCATTAATTGACAAATGAAACTTAACACTATGTAATTATATGGAACATTATGAACAAAACATGTTCTATAAGCACATTGTAAATTATGAGGACCATATGGGGAATTTTTAATTTATGAGGGTTGCACTCCATGTTTCTTCCAAGTAAAAATAAGGTCCATTTTTTGATTTAAATTTAATAAAAATTTCAAATTACATAAAATTATATATGATTCATATCTCTAAGACTATTTATGTGGAAAATTAATATTAAATAATTAACTAATTCATAAAATATTTTTTTATTCATGTGATTTATCATAATAAAAATTGATTTGAAATAAATACTATCTATTTTCATTAAATCTGTAATAATTTTATTCATGTATAACCAAGAGCTTGATTGACCTATGTATGTTTTGGAATTATCTTATTTTAATTATTATTTCATTATTTTCCAAAAATTATTAGTAAATTTTAATGATTGTTTTTATTCCATACCATTCTCTTATTATATATAGTCCTAAGTTTCCACAATATATTTTATGTAACCCCATGCCCATAGTTCCAATCACCTATATATGTGTGAATCATATGTAATCGATAGAGCTCCAATACATGAGGAGACAATTCATGAGTGGATCAAAGGTGAAATAAACATAGGATATTCATTAGTGTACGAATATAATTCAACAACTCGATATAGAAATTACATGAAGGAATTATTCCCATAGGGTCAAGGGATTGTTTATCATATTCTCTATAAGTCGGAAATTATAAAAACTCATGATTATTCCACAAAAATTTATTTTATTTCCATCATGTTCATGGTTAATTATTTTTTTATTTGAATCTTTATTGTGTTCACATAAAATAGTTGAATTAAAAATCATTAATTATGTAAGAACATAAATGGATTAGTAATAAATTATTTCATTAAGACATTGTAAATAACATATTTAAAATCCACATATTATTATCAGGTATGTAAAATAAAAATATAATTATTCATATAGATAAAAATACCTCATAGAAAATATTAAATCAATAAATCCATTAATATCATAAGTTGAAATGAAATCATACTTAAAAGTTTTTTTCTATCCCTTGTTTGAGTGCTTTAAATTTTCCGAGAGCAAGCATTAAGATATTTTTTTGGTTGAATTATCCATGTTCATGTTATGGATTAACTACCCATATAGGACATGGTGGAACTAAGGGAAAAGTGTTTGAAAAATACCATTATAGTATTTAGAGATTGAGGAGCCCACTGAACAGATAAGGGGATAATGGTTTAATGTAGTTGAAAAAAACTATCAACCTAAATACCTTGGCATAACATAAACAAACCATTTTTGGTTATGATAAGTAGAATATGGTTATTTTTCACTATAATATCCACGAGATTGTATATAATGTATCCAATGGTGAGGGATATTCGGATTTGAAAAAAAAATGTGTGTTGCTAATAAATAAAATTTATTATGACATGTTTTGGTAATAAGGATAAATTACAAAGAATATTTAAATTACTATTATTATCTAAAATTAAAGCAATTAAATCTCTACATTAACACTAATATTTAATTTTAATAAATATAACCTCCTAAATGGAAATGATAAAAACCTCTTTTTCTACAAGAGGCACCTAGATGAGGCGGTAAATATCAAGTTTTCAATGTTAACATCAATATCTAATGTGTTCTAGAAGCTATAAAGAAGAAATGGAAGTATAATGGCTGACATCTCCCCATAGTGATATTTATTAGGAGAAGGATAGAAAAGGGAGGTACGAGAACTCTAGGGAACTCTTGACTAGAAAACATGGAAAGGTTTGTAGATTAGATATTATATATTCAAAGTTATTTTTTGCATTGAGATTTTGGACATCGTGGTATTTAAGATATCAGATGAGTTGTGCACTAATGTTATACATTATTTACTCCCTTATAGAATATATAGATATATTATGATTTCTAATATATATAATATTAAGATTTCACTATCAAATATTATTACCTTGATCTTCCATGATAATAAGGACATGAGGAATAAAAATACCCGAGCCCTTAGATTGAATTAGCGGAAGGGAAAGGAAATTGTTTCTAAGAAACATTCCAAAGATAAGGACTCTACACAATAATTGATCATGAAATAGAATATATAGGGAAATTAAAATTAATAATATACATAGTTGTTTTCATGTGGAATGAAAGGGACACTGTAAGAGGAATCGTAACACGAAAATGAATCAAGGGGAAGGCTCACGTGTGTTTTTTATTGAATGTTGGTTACTGGTTCGGTAACATATATAGTAGTTATTTCTTTAATTTTTATACAAATATAATAACCTTGTATATTTAATAACATCATGAATGTTTATGGGGATTTTTAAGATTCCAATAATACTAAATTTAATCAACTACCAATAAAAGACTACCACCCTAAATCCCTAGCTGGAATGTTTTAGTCTTGAAGAGTTGTTATTAGGTTTATAGTGTCACCAAAAACAGTGTATCCATGTTCTGTTATGATGTGTAAGGGTTTATATTCAAATTTTTATGTAAAACATACTATTTTAAAAGGATATAATTTTTATTAGTTCTAACACCCCAATAATGGTATTTATAAAGTATAATATGATAAAAAAGAGGTTTTAATTGATTATTTATCAGATTTAGATGAAATATACCACACCCAATTATATTATCTCTAACAAGGTCATGTAAATAAGAAGATTTTGAGAAATCTATATCAAGATGAGAATTTTTATTCTATTAAAAAAAACTACAAAAATAATTTGAAGCATTTTGTAAGAAAACATGACAAAACTATTATTTGGTGGAAAGGGTAAATAATAAACATATTCTTTCGAATTTGTTTATACAAATGCTTGTGGATATTTTCATATTAAACCTATATGTTGATACTCATAATTAATTACATTTTCCAATGACTTATGTATATTTGATTTTTTTACATAATGAAAGATATGTTAAAATCCTTTGATAAATTCACATAGTTAAATAATGAAGTGGTGGATCATTTTGGTAAGAAGATAAAGAACCATTTATTTTATTAAGGTATATAATATCTAAAATAGAAGTTTTTTGACTATATGGGGATGTTTGGGATTTTATCTCAACTCACTCCTCTATCTACACTATAATGTAATGGTTTTAGTGAAAGGAGAAATGATATCGTATTGGAAATAGTGAGGCTAGTGATGAATCATGAAAATATTTCTTTATCCTACAGGAGATTTAATTATAGAATGTGTAATATGAACTAATTTTTTTTAATGAAAATTGCTAAATTGTATTCCATTAAATATTCAGAGTTAAAACAAACCTGTTTTTTCATATGCACATATTTGGAGCTATTATTCATTTGCTATGATTTTTTATGAAAATAAAAGAGAAACTTAGTTAAAAAAGTTTATCCTTTTTTGATATAGAAAAGAATACATGGTATACTATCTATAAATCCCACCATACAAGAAGGTGATAGTGAAAATACATCCATATTACTTGATTGGGGGAACACCTCCAAATAAAATAGTGGGGGAAATATTAAAATGGATGTAGTTGACGCTCTTGATATATAAGAGTTCTTATAGGATCATATATCACAAGATCCCATGGAAGGGTTTTCATTAGATATGCAAGTATTTTTTGGGTGAACAAAAGTGGTCAAATAACCATAAAGATATGGTTTTCGAGTCACAAAATATGGTGAATAATTATTAGTTGATAATAATGACCCAATCTCAAAAACAATATTTAGTAAATATCTCATATGATAGTCCACATACAGTACCCTCTCATCATTAGATGACTTAATGAAAATATTTCATTAAAATACATTCCTATGTTCATTTAGTTTTAGTGTATTATAGAATTTGGATGAAATAATAACTAAATAACCCTTGTTCGTTTCGACTAATAGGTGTTTTCCAACTATATAAGAAATTTCTTAATTCTTAACCAGTATTAAATATATCTAACAAATTCTCTACACATGATACTTTTCTAAACGAAACATCTGTAATTATATTCTATATATCATAGGGAAATGGGAAAATAATAAAGGGGATATATCAATTCATTAGTAAGGTTAAACATGCGTGATAATAATCAAAGATAACAAGTGATCATATGATGAGGATACGTGTATAATAATTATACATAATAAAGTTGTACCAAAAAAATAATATATCATATATCATAGAAAATTGTAAAATAAGTTAGTTAAAATAGTGTTGAAACATTATTCGGTAATCATGATCTATGAGAGTGTAACAATATGATACCCTAAAAATGTGACACAAACATTAGCATTGGGAAACATAAACATTGTCAACAAAACACTTTCACCCATTCTTATAGGAAATTAAATTGATACAACATATAAATGACTCATGATATTTAAAATCTCATTTAATTCACTGGAGGGTGATATAGGACCCCATCTATCATTAATCTATGGTTATACGTACCACATGAAATGAATTATTCATTATATCATAAAAACCCCATCTGAAGAAAATGGGTTACTTATACTTTTGAAATGTATTCTCATGAGTAAATAGTTCATTATTAAATCAATAATCATAAAATGATAAAATCATAGAATATAAATGGGTATAATAAGATATTCAGTAACTCTCTAGGTAAATACACTCAAATTAGAATGATGTGGTATTGAGTATTTAAACCATATTGATAAAATGTATGTATTTAATATATAATATCCCTAATCAATTGAAAATTGGAATCTCGGTGAACAAACATAAATCAAAGGAAGGAAACATATTGGGTCCAGAAATGAAATAACTAAAATAAAACTCAAATTTATACATAGTGAATGATCAAGTAATAAAATTGTAGTGCTAAATTACCCCTCTAATAGATAATTAAATTACAAAATCCATATAGAAAATACAATTTATATTGTAAAATTTTAACATTATACATCATTAATAATAATATATGTCAAAATTTGTTGACATAGGTGGAAAAAATTTCATACGATGACAAAAAAATCATTTATGAAAAATAAAATATTATTTAACTTTTGAAATATTTATTTAAAAATTAATATTTTATTAAAATAGGGGATTGTAGTTTCTTTAAAAACTATTAAATTATATATATATTTTTTTACAGAATATAAAAAAATGGAATAACATTATGTTCAAATGGAAATATAGTAAAAAAGAGATTCATTTCATAATTCGATAAAAAACCCATATGAAAAATGATAAAAATTACTTAAAAACATTTAAAGAAATTAAAAATAGTTAGAAATAAACATTTAAAATTGTTTTGGAACATATAAGGACGTTTTTAGTAGTATCCAATTAATATTTACATAGAAAATATAAGTTTGTGACTGAAAAAAGTAATGAGATCAGTTTATCTTATTTGAAGAAATTTCAGGTCAAATATGATTCAGGGGGAAATGAAATTTTTATGAGATATTTAAAGCCCTACGAATAACAAAAAAAAATAATGAGGTATTTTATAAAGGATACGAATTATTCAATTTTAATAACCTTCAAAAACAATATTGATTTAAGGAAATGATTGCTAATGAAAACCTTACAGTTTTAGTGAAATTTTAATTAAAACCCATTTAAAGAGGGATATTGTAATTTATCATAAAATACCTTGAATAAAATAGAATTAATTATGTAACATATCAAACGGGAAGTGTATGTAGCATATAAAAAAAATTGAGTGAAAAATACAACAAATGTCGTGGATTTGGAAATAAGACAATGAAACCATTATAAATATATTGTCATTTAAATAAAAGTCCATTTTAATAAAGAACATGAAATAGATTTTCAATACAAATGAGTTAAAATAATATGGTTAAACAAATAAATAATGTATTAATCACTCCATATCAATTATTTCATGGATAATTATATGAAATATGTCCAATGAAATTAAATTTCATACAATGAACCATTTATATTAATTATCGACATCTACTAAAGGGATTCAATATCTGGTATCAAAAATAAATCCATATTAATCACCGATTTCAAAACCATATTCTAATATATATATAAAATTATAAAACATATTTATAATTATTCTCTATATTTATATTAGTTACATATTATGTATTCTCAATATTAGGTTTGATTAATCTTGATTATTTTGAATAAATTTCAAAATTGTGGCATTGTTCTTTATTCTACTATTATATATAAATATTTAAAGATAATCCATGGTATAATAAAGTATTAGTTATTATTATATATAATTATATTTTTTTTCAATGGGATTTATGTTCACCATATTTAATGATGAATTTCATGATGAAAATGTGTAATTAATTTTTAATGAACAATAATTGATAGCTTAATTAACGAGTTTAATAATAATGTTACTATTACAAAACCAAAAAAACCATTATTAAATTATTTATTTTATATATTATCATTAATAAATTTATCATACTCGTCTATGATATTATTTTATATAATTGTTCAAGTAGGTTGTTAGACATTCTCATACATGAAAATATAATTATTAATAGATAACTATAGTTATGAAAGTGGTTTATTTTGGAATAATATCAATAGATCATAAATGATAAAGATATATTTTAGATATAGTTTTTCCAATAATATAATATGAAATTTTAATAAATAAAAATTAAGTTAGGGGAAAAATGATATTCGTTAATTCATGTAAGTGATCATCTCCACATATGCAAGGATAAAGTTTTCATTCCACAACAAAAGATGTAAAATGAAGTTATCTAAATTTTTTTATCTTCATAATAGTAATTATATTATATAGTTCAAATTAATTTATAAATTCCATCATTTTGACCATATAATATTTCTGGTGGTGAAAAATAGAATACATAGCTTCCTGGTGGTCGTAGTCTAAAAAATGCATTAAAAATGCCTCCATTTTTCTTAATGGAAAAGGAGAAAGGTGGTTAAGTATTTTTACCTTAAGATAATAAAATTAAGTATATAAGAAATAATTATTTAATCATATAGAAAAAAATATTATTTAGAGTGGTGAGATTGAAAATAATGAAAATGGGAAAAGAATAGAAATCACAATGAGAGTAAGATTTTTCCCTTAGAAGACTCCATAAAAGTGGAGGGCTTAGGATGAATTATTGTGAACATAAGAAGTTGATGTAGAAAATGGTTATAGGGGATAAAAATATTATATTTTAATATTTTTTAATATCCCAAACATTATATACTTCTACATTATGGTATTTTGTGGTTGAGGTGTCTGTAGATATTCACAAGGAGTTTGAGAGTAGAGGAGTGGTTGTGTATATAAAGTCTATATAGGAAGAGGATTATAGTATAGAGCCTTAGGAAAAACCTTAGGGGTAGATACTATAGCATGAAAGAGTGTTATATGGCATAGAGTGTTCGTAGTTGAGTGATCTTTAAATTAGATGAGGTGTAGGATGGCTGGTTATGGTGTAGCTACATGAGTGGTGTTTTTCTGAGGTATTCATATTTTGGGGTGGTTTCACCATGTATTAGGGATATAGAATAGCCCCATGTTTGGATATTAGAGGTTTTTAGTGTAGTGTCCTTTGATATTTTATTATCTTATCTGAAATTTTAGTGGATCTAAATTATAGAGATAGCAAAAAATCACATACACAACTTTAACCAGTTATATATAGTGCGGTTCTTGAAATAGTGTTGTAGTCCCTTTTTTCTAGCATTTCTACCTTATGGTTCTATAGGTTGCATTGTCGTATTTTGTTTTTTAAAATGGGTATAAATTCCTAAATCCCATTTGACCTCAAATCTTTTTCAAACTATCTCTCATTTATTAGGAATAATAAGTTTTAGGTCCACTGGGCTAGATACCATGAGAGGGGAAGGGGGTGAATCATGGAATGACAGATTAAAACAACTTCCCCTTTTGATCTTGTTTTTCTGTTAGAAAAAAACCCTCTTCTCTTTCCTTCCAGATACAGAGTATGAGTAAAACTTAAATCATGCACAGGAAACAACGATTATTACTTGGTTCACCCTCACTGGGCTACGTCTATGGAGAATACACTGACAGTGTTCCGATGTACCAATTCCACAATAAGCGCACTGCTGTTTACAAGTTCGAAGTGGACTCACTATCCCTTCTGGGTTACAACCACTCATAATTTGAGAACTCACTGCTCTCTCAACTAAAGTGAGCTCACTGCTTCTTCAGAAGACCCGCTCACATTTTATAGACATGTAGGTCTCTTCATTTGCATGAAATAATGCATCCTAAACTGTTGATAGATGCTCTATTGAAGTTGAATGTTCATCCACTTATGAATATCGCTTTACCACATATGTTTTGGGCAATTTCTAACATTCACGCAACCCTAGGGTGACTTGTGTTCCTCTTTAACTTGTGCATAGCCTCTGCCATCATTGCAGAAAAACCAAATTGCACGCCACACTTGTGCGCCCCACCAGCGCGCCAAACTTGCTCACCACACTGCTTGCGCGACAAACTTGCACCGTACACTTGTGCGGTACACTTGTGCAGTACACTGGCGCGGTACACTTGCGCGCCTCACTTGAATGCACACTGAACTTGCACATCACTTCCACTTGTGCGATCAGAGCTCAGATTTTATCTAATTGTTGAGCTCGTTAATAAATGAGGAGAGTAGCTGTCTATTTATAGGAATTTTGAGGACTTGGGTGCCACACATGTGCGCCTCACTTGCACGCCGTACTTGTGCACCACTTTTGGACTTGCACGCCTCTTTCTTTCCTTTGTCATATTTTGATATGATGATATTTGAAATATGACTTACGCTCCATACTTGTGCACCATAATTGCACGCCATACTTGCGCAACACTTTTCCTTTCCCAAAATTTTGATGTTGTAAATTTGAAAAATTCATGGAGTACAACATTAGAATCCTCCTTAACACAATATCACAACTCCCTTTTCCAAAAACTCTTTTCCCCATTCTCTTGGAAAACCCCCTTTGTCAATAGTTTGAGTCATTGAGACTCGTTTTATCAAAAAACACAACATGGAGTCATGAATTTTCAACAAACACAATCATCTCAAAAATGCTTCAATGATATTTTGAGGGATTCTCTCTCAACAGTCTCCTCCTTTGGGTTTGTTGATAACTCTACTCAAAACAATTCTCCATTCTTTGATACCTCATTAAGGCTTAATTCATCTTCAGCCACCATTCACCTCTTGCGATACAGATAGCGATCAAAGATTTAATCAACACATAGTCTAAGCCCACATGATAAATGCTCAGTATGAGAAACAAGAGTATCATGAAAAGTTCATCTATGATTCACTTCATTTCTGACACCACTACTCATACCAACTTGATACCAATTAAAATTTTCATACCAACATGATACCAACCACACTTCTGCTTTTATCATGATCCTCAGCTGTCATGATATCTATTCTTTAAAAGATCATATCTAGCATTGTCTGATTTAATTTTCTCCCCTATCTCATTGCTCCCCATATCTCGCTGATCCACTGGTCAGCTTCTCCTTGTGTCTCGACTAAGACAGTTTCTCTCTCTTGAACAATCACATTTGCTCACATTTTCTCCCCCTTTGTCAATGAACCCCAAGGGCACTTCTTTTCAGTATTAAGTAGGGTAAAAACACATATCAGAACATAAGGGAAAAACACACCATACCTTAGAAAGAGTGGTGTGGTCCCACATCCACACTTTTCTAGTGTGGGGATTTGACTGGACTCCCAAACCTAGTCGATTCCTCTCAAAAGCTTCTTTGGGTAAGAGCTTTGTCAGAATATCTGCAAACTGTAGTTCAGTAGGCACATACTCCAACTTCACAATCCCTTTCTCCACCTTCTCCCAGATGAAATGATATTTGATCTCAATGTGCTTTGTCTGTGAGTGATGAACTAGATATTTTATACGATTGATGGCACTTGATTTATCACACTAGATTCTGATCGAAGACTTCACTTCAACTCTAATATCTTTAAGCTGCAGCTTCATCCACAATAACTGTATGCATGCTTGAGTGGCTGCAATATACTCAGTCTCTACGGTGCTCAGAGAAATGCAATCTTGATTCTTTCTTAGCCAAGAAACACACAAGCCACCAAGATAGAATTCACCTCCTGACATTAATTTCAAGTCATCCACTGAACCGGCCCAATCTACATTAGTATATCCCAATCACTATGTCTGAGATTTTCCATTTTACATCAAGAAGAAGTCCATCGTGCCCTTGATATACGGAAGAATTATTTTCAATTAAATCATGTGGATTTCCATGGGATTGCAATGATATAATGATTCTTGGAAGGTGGTGAAAACAATATCAGGTCCCATTGCTGTTAGGTAAAGTAAACTCCCAATAATCTGCCTTTATCCTGTGGTATTAACTGCCTTTCCATTACCATCTTTCGATAATTTCATCCAGGTAGCAACCGGAGTCTTCATCTCCGAGTAATTTTCCATTCCAAATCTTTTCAAAACCTCCTTGGCATATTTGGATTGAGAAATTAATGTTCCATTCCTTCCTCATGTCATCTATAGACCAAGAAAAAATATTAGCTCTCCAATCATTTACATTTCGAACTCACTTTTCATGAATTTAGAAAACAGTCTACACTGAGCTTCATCTGATCTGCCAAATAATATGTCATCGACATAAACCAAGACCACCATCCTTTGATTACTTCTGTTGTTGAAATGGATCTTGTAATCAACTCCCCCCACACTGGAAACCAAGATTCATCAAGTACTGATCATTCCTTGAGTACCATGCTCTTGGTTCTTGTTTCAGCCCATACAATTCCTTCTTCAGTCTATAAACCTTGTTATTATCTTCTTGAATGTGAAAACCATATGGTTGCTCAATATACTCCTCTTTCTCTAGAACCCCATTCAAAAATGTAGATTAAATGTCCATCTTGAAAACATTGAACTCCCGTTTCACTACAATGGCTAGAAATAATCTGATTGTCTCTAGTCTCACAACCGGTGCAAATGTCTCATCAACATCTATTCCCTCTATCTTCGAGTATCCCTTTCACACTAGAAGTTCTTTGTTCCGAATCATTGTTCCATCTAAGTTCATATTATTATGATAGAACCATTTCATCCCAATGACATTCTTATCTGCTGGCCTCAAAACAATATCCCACATCTTATTCTTATCAATCTAATCTAGCTCTCCATTCATTATCTGAATCCAGTTTTCATCTTCAAATGCATCAGTGAAGCCATTTGGCTCAACCTGTTCTATTAAAGTTCTCTTTTGCAGTGATTTCATTCTTCTTTCTTGAACTGGATATGACTGATCACCAATGATATTCTTCTTGTCAATTTCAGCTCGACTTCTTGGCTTCTGTGCGGATACAAATTTTCCTTCCTCATTCTCATCATCAGTATCTTCTACTGAATCAACATCATCCACTTCTGCTCACCCTACGTTGCTTTGTTCCTCATCACTCACATCAAGAAATTGTTCACTACGGTGTTGAATGATATCCTCATTCTCTACTACAGTGGCATCATTACTCTCAACTACTTTTCCCAGCCTTTTGTTAAAGAATTTATATGCCTTACTTTTTCCTGAGTAGCCAAGGAATATCCCTTAATCCCCTCATGACTCATATTTCCTATGTTTTTCCTTATTGAGGATAAAGAACTTACTTCCATATATTTGAAATTATTTCACCATTTTCTTCCTTCTATAAAATATCTCATACAAAGTCTTTCTTTCCTTTGAACATAACAAAGCCTTGTTAGAAATGTAGACCGATGTCAAAACTGTTTCCTTCCAAAATTTCTCTGGTAGGACTTTTTCAATGAGCATCGTTCTAGCCATGTTATTGATGATCCGATTTCGCCTTTCAACCACTCCATTCTTTTGGGGAGTTCATAATAAGGAAACATGATGCCTTATCCCATGTTTCTCGAGATAGCCTTCCAACCAACTGTTTGTGAATTCCGTACCATTGTCGTTACGAAGCTTGTAAATTTTCTGTCCAATCAACCTTTCAAACTCCATCATGTACTATTTTAAGCAGCTGAACACATCCAACTTATGGGAAATAAGAAATACCCATTCCATTCTGATATAGTCATCAATGAAAAGAACATAGTACCTCTTTTCGTCAATTTCTCTTGGTGTGATAGGACCACAAACATCAGTATGCACCAATTCGAGCACTCTTATTGACTTCTTTTCCTTTTCCTTATACATCTTTCTGATAACCTTCCCTTGTTGGAATTCATCACACGTGTGAGTATGAACACGTGATAGATTAAGGTTGTATCTTGCTACATCATATAAAAAAACATTATTCTTCCAATTCTGTTAATATATATTATTCTAAAATCTTACTTTATATAACCCTCACCTATTCTTACCTAAAACCCCATCTCATTTTCTCTCAAACTCTCCATTTTTCATTTTTCCTAGATCCATAAGCCAATAGCTCCTTTGATCCATTTTCATTTAGGTAAGAAGATAGTTTTTTTATTTACCAAAGGGTTTGATCAGGTTTTTAGTCAATCCTTTGATGATTTATTTACAAAGATATATATATATACAAATGTATTTTTACATATATAACTATATCGATCTATTTAAATTTATTTGTTTTAGAATTAAAAGGGATTAATTATTTATTTTTAAATCTATACAAAATTGTTTGATTTTTTTAATCTACCCATTTATACATGATTTTAAAAAATACATAATATATATATATATATATATATCAATTTATATATCTCTTTTTATTTTCACAATTTATAAAGAAAATGATTTTTTTAAATTTATCTATTTACGTTATTCTTTGAAAAAAGTTTTTTTATTAAAAATTCATGTTTATGGATTTTGTAAAGTTTTTATCAATTTAAAACCATTAAAAATCTATTTCTCTTGTGAGTATTATTTCAATATAGTGTATTTATACTCTTAAATTTTATAAAATCATATAAAGTAATTTTTTTAAATTACATGGTATATATATACATATAAATTTTTATCTATCAATTTTATGATTTTATGAATTTAAGGGTTTGATTTTAATTCCAATTTGTCAAACTATGTTGTATTTAAAATGATATATAAATATATGTATATATTTATATCTTTATATATGTATATATCAATTTATTTTGAAAATATATGATGTAAGAGAAATTGTTCAACTTTATTTATCAATTTATTGTTTATGGTATTATTTTTTAAGGACGATTTTATCATTATTTATGGTTCTGTATTTCCAAATTAGGAAGGAATTATATTTATTTTCATCAAATATTATCTGATTTTTTTCAAGATTTTATTCTATTGATTTTTTTATTATATATCTTAATATATTTTCATTTATAAAAATTATGTTTTATTTTATAATTTATGATAAATATGTTTCAATGTGTATTTTCATTAATCAATTTATACCATATGGTTTTATAAGGGATTTTTACTTATCAAATTTATTTCCTAATATGAATTCATAATTCTGCTGTAAGCGAAATTTTTATTTGTTGATGTTTTTTTAAACATCAATATATTCTGTGATTATGTGTATTAATAATTCCATATCATATATATATGTGTGTGTTGTTATTGTGGGAAACATAAATTTCTTTTATTTGGAATTTACATTGATGGTTTATATATAAATATATGTATTTGAATAAATATTATTTTGTTGAAATAGATTTGTAGTCTGATGATATTAAATACATGTATATAAACATATGTATCAATATTTCAATATATGTAAAAAAACTTTATTTTTTCTGTTTATATATGAAAATATATGTATCCAGAAGAATATTTAATTTTATGGTAAGGTGTTATTATTTTTAATATTGATATGTTTATTCACGTGAGCATGAAATCATGTTTTATTCAAATATCAATATTTTTGCTAACAAATATATATATATATATATACATATTTTATGTAAAACTGCTATATATATCATGACCTGTTCCCCCAGGTCCCATGTCGTGACAACCCCAAGACCGCCTTCTATAGGCCAGGGGGTGGCGATTCACACCAAAGGCATAAATACCTAAACTAGGAAGAAATTTCTTTATAACTATAAACACACTCAACATAGTAAAAGCTGGAAGCAAAACAGTAAGTAAAACTATATAACAAAAGAGTGATGAAAAGTAAAGGGGGCCTGAAATACAAGCCCAACTGTAAAGTACAAGTATAACTGAAAAGGGGAAAATAGTTGAAAGGTGAAGAGCAGCTCCTGGATCATCCACCACAGATCCTACCTAAAGGGTAGGTACAAATAGCCTCCTCATCACTCCTCATCCATCAGTCTCCTCTGGGTACCGACTCATCGTGAGGTCCACCTCCAGGTACCATCCAGTCCTCATACACTCAGCCTCGGTCAGTGTTGTCCGTCGTCTGCATCCAGCACAACAAGGTGCGGGCATAACCCATGTAGGGGTGAGTATAACGATACTCACTAGGGACCCTAAGACCCTCAAGTTCTCTCAAAATCTAACAAGGATAAACCAAAAAGTATGAAATCAATGGATAACCATTAATTAGGTATATTCCCATACATATACCTAAGTTATCAAGTAACCCATCTCAATCATGAAAAAAACACCAAATTCACTGACTCAGCTCACATAGGTATACAACTTATGTAGAGAGATAGAGATGATCAGATATATCCACCGGATCATCTGAGCTGTCGGACCCACACAGGATCTAGGAACAACTATTTTTTCAGACCATCACATGATCCGGGAATAGAAGTTGGAGTTGTTGGACCCACACATGAATCATGACCAGCTATTTTGTCAGACCAATGCATGATCCAGGAACAAAATTCAGAACTGTCGGACCCACATAGGATCCAGGATTAGTATTCAGAGCTGTCGGACCCACACTGGATCCAGGACGAGCTATTCTGTCGGACCAACACATGATCTAGGTATAAAAGTTGGAGCACAGCTAGCCACATGGTTTCCACAAAGCATGCTTGATTCTAGGAGGGTCTGCTTCTCAAGCCAAGATTCGATACGTCAACTTCCACAAAGTCCCACGAAGAATTATTTTAGTGGTCCGCCACATCATAGGGGTCTCAATGAAACAAACATCTCATCGATCAGACGCCCGGTTTGTAAGTTATTAGCCTTTTAGTCTTGGGGGCCCGATTGGATTCGAGTAAAATCC
The DNA here is from genome assembly GCA_963277665.1 of Viscum album. Lineage (NCBI taxonomy): Eukaryota > Viridiplantae > Streptophyta > Magnoliopsida > Santalales > Viscaceae > Viscum > Viscum album. The sequence continues at coordinate 1,998,738,044 of OY728150.1, read as the reverse complement.
AACCTGACCATATCTCAAATATACCCCAAACTCTAGTGAGGTATTTTCAAAGGGACCGTCACCTTCCAAAATTACCAACGATGTTGACGGTTCGTCAAACGGATGTCTGGTGCCAAAGATAAGGCCCAAGAAAGTAAAGGGGTCGGTAGTGGGCTAGGGTCTGGACCGACCCGGTCGGACTGACTCAGCCCTACCCCGTCTGGTCCGACCCCGTTAGGGTCAACCCAGTCAGACCTACTGGTTTTGACCCGACCTGTTTGGCGGGTCAGCCCGCTTGGTTCGGCCCGGTCCGTTGGGCCTGGCCCAATGGACTATGGGGGCGGTTCGACCCAAAGGTCGCCGCGTAGGCGGTTCAGCCTGGAGGTTGGGGCCTGTTCGGCTAGCACCACAAGGGGCGCAGCTCAGGTGACTCAGCCCGGAAGGCTGAGCCGGTTCGGCAAGCAACATCGTGGACCGGCTCGGGAGGCCGGCGCGGCTTGGCCCTTTCAGCCGGGAGCCGAGGTGCGGCCCGGGTAGGCGGGCGAGGCAGCCAGGTGGTGGCCTAGACATGCCGGAGGGCTGCCAAGAGGGTGTCGGGCTGACCGCGGGTAGGCCGGCTGGGCGCGGGTAGGCCGACAGTGGTATGGGGCGCTGTGGGGGTGGATCGGTTCATAGAGGCCGCAGGTAGCGCGACCTTTGTCTTCTGCTGCTTTCTTCACCTCGCTGAGAATCAACACAAACAAGAACGGTGGAGGGGTCGGGCTGTGTTGGTTTGTCCCTCACCCTCTGTGTTTAGGTTGGTAATAATCGGCTCATCAAGAAGTAAGAAGATTATTTTCAATTGTTATTTTCAATCTCCGTAATGTTTCCATTACAACCGAAGGTGAGAATAAGAATTGGCATATTACTCAAAAACAAACCCCTACCTTTCATTTTTTGTCATCGACGTTTGAAGGAGTCATGGAATGTAGATGAAGAAGGTCATCGTTCGTCGCATCCACCATGCACTTTCAAACCCGAGTTGCGTCGGCTCGTTGATGACTATGCGAAAGTCAGTATTCGAAGATGTCTCATGACAGTTGAAGCTCCGAGTCGAAGAAGGTCATTTCCAGTTTTATTCGTTGGAAGAACGCGTTCTTCATTCTTTATTGGAAGTGGAGGTTTTTCATTGGAGAGCTCCTTTTCTCCCAAGCTATCCTTCAAAAAGATGAATAGATGTGCCAACCCAAAAATAATTAGATATTGTGATATCTTATTATTTTTTTGGAACAATATCCAAAAATGATAATTAAATTAAAGGCTCCCATAACTAATTCACAAGAGATGACACAAATTAATTAGGGGAGATTGGAACAAATTAAATAAATGGATGTTGAAGAGGTTCACCCTAATTAATTGGAGCTTAAGGGTTTCTCAACATTAATGGGGAGTTTCAAGGAGTTAAAAGCTCGGGTGGTCCCCACCACATTAATCCTCCCATGGGAGGATTGAGTTCGGGTGGGCCCCACCACCATAACCTCTCATGGGAGGTTAAGGTGTGGTGGTCCCACTTCCAACCTGCATGAGGTGGTTTTAACCACCACACACCAAATGGAATCTCAAATAAAATAAAGTGTGTCTCACTTTATTTTATTATTTTTCCATGAAAACCCAAAATCCAACTTTTCTTCTCGACTCACTGCCATCGAAGTAAAAGTCCCCTTAAGAGAATTCCAGTGCTGTGAGTTTCAACGGTGCACTCAGATTTCAATTCCAAGCACCGGTTCAAAAGTTATAAAATATTTCTCATAAGTTTACTGAACATAACTGAACAAAACATCATAAATTGATTCCGGGCACACCGGGCCTCCGAATCATGTGCCGTTAGATTTCACGGACTCGTAAAATTCCCATCTATTTAAGAAAATATTTTCCATGGAAATTATAGGTCTTTACATTCTCCCCACCTCAGGGATTTAAATCCCTGTAAGCTACAACTCGAACTAATGGAACAAATGGGGGTACTGAGTATGCATCTGAGTCTCCCTCTCCCATGTGCTCTCATGGAGGTTCTCGTGCTGCCAATGAACGCGCAATAGATGTATCGACCGTCCAAGTAGGAAATGCTCTTGTCGATCCTCAATCTCCACTGGAACCTCCATGAAAGTCACCCCATCATCGATGTCCAGCTCTCCATGGTTGATGATTTGAGTAGGGTCGTGCACATATCTCCTTAGCTGAGATACGTGGAAGAAGTCTTGCACCCGGTGCAACTGAGGTGGAAGAGCTATGCGGTAAGCCACCTCGCTAACTCTATTGAGGACCTGAAAAGGTTTGATGAATCTCAGAGATAACTTGACGCCTCATCCAAATCTCTGTAGAACTCATCGAGATGAGACCCGTAGGAAGACATGATCTCTATCCTCAAACTCCATAGGCCTTATTCTCCTGTCAGCATATGACTTCTGCCTGCTCTGTACTGTCTTCATCCATTCCTGGAAGTTCAAAACCTTCTCTGTGGTAGCTCGTACCAACTCTAGTCCCACCAGTGATGACTCCCCTGGGTCAGTCTAGCATAAGGGTGATCTGTAGGGTCACCCATATAATGCCTCCAACGGTACCATCCGTATGGTTGAGTGATAGTTTTTGTTGTACGCAAACTCCACAAAGGGAAAGTGATCCTCCCAACTGCAACCTACGTCAAGGACACATACTCGGAGCATGTCCTCGAGGGTCTGAATGGTCTGCTTCGTCTGACCATCAATATGAGGATGGAAGGCGGTTCCCAAGCGAAGCTGCATCCCAAAAGCATCCTGGAACCCCTTCCATAGCCGGTAAGTAAATCATGCATCACGATCGGAAACAATCGTTTAGGATAAACAATGTAAAAACACAATCTCCTGCACATAGAGGCGTCCCAAGCTCTCTATTGAACCCTGATATCTGATCGGTAGGAACTGGGCCGACATGGTGAGTTGATCAACGATCACCCAAATCGATTCATGACCCCTAGATGTATGTGGAAGACCTGTCACAAAGTCCATGGATATCTCATCCCACTTCCACTCTGGGACCTATAAAGGTTGTACCAAGCCTTCTAGTACTTGATGCATCGACTTCACTTGCTGACAAGTGAGGCATCAAGAGAAATACTCTACTACCTCCTTCTTCATACCTGGCTACCAGTGCTTTCGTCGAAGGTCCTGGTACAACTTTTCCACTCCTAGATGTACCACTAGAGGAGATGTGTGAAACTCTATCCACTCTTCCTCCTGAAATGACACTGGCACCATAGTACATCCTTTAAAGAGGATTACATGCTCCCCGCCATTAGAAAATCAATCAGGTGCCTGTCATGTGGATATCTGAGCATTTCGTGTCTCGCAGTCAATGTCTCCATGCTGCGCCTCCCTAACTTGCTGATGAAGTGGGAGAGTGACTGTAAGATACTGAAGAAAGGTTGCTCCGTCTTTATACACAACATATATTTGTAAAGTAGCGAGTTGCTCGGTCGCATCGCCTAGCATCCGTTTACCAGACCTTCTACTGACTGCATTTGCAACAATGTTCCCCTTCCTAGGAGTATAGACTATCTCGAAGTCATAATCCTGGAGGAACTCAAGCCAATGTCATTGTCTCAGGTTCAGGACCTTCTGAGAGAAGATATACCTAATAATCTTGTGGTCAGAGTAGACTGTGAAACCCTCACCCAAAATATAGTGCCGCCACATTTTCAAGGTGAAGACCACTGCTGCTAACTCTAGGTAATGGGTGGCATAGTTCTGATCATACTCTCTCAGCTGACGAGAACCATATGTGATCAGTGCTTGCTCCTGCATCAGGACACACCCATGTCTGGTCCTTGATGCGTCATAGTAGACCACGTACCCTATTCCCTCCTTTGGAAGCCTCATGATGGAGGCAGTAGTCAACCTCTACCTGAGATCCTGAAATATCTGATGGAATATCTATGACCATATGAAGTGTTTCCCCTTCTTTGCCAAGGCTGATAGTGGTATTACAAATCTAAAGAAGTCTGGTACGTTCCTCCGGTAATAAATAGCCAATCCCAGAAAACTTCGTACCTCTTTCAAACTTCTGGGTGGCTCCCAAGAAAGTACCGCCTCGATCATCGCAAGATCTACTTTAAATGCAGCCTCCGAGATAACATGCCCCAGAAAGTGAACCTCTCGGATCTAGAACTGGAACTTGAAGAGCTTACCATAAAGCTGGTGATCTAAGAGTGTGTCCAGTACTACCTGCAAGAGGTAGGCATGCTCCTCCTCTGTAGTTAGGTAAATAAGAATGTCGTCGATGAAGACTACAACAAAGCGATCGAGGTATGGCGCAGAGATCATGTTCATGAGTCCCATGAACACTCTTAGAGCGTTGGTTACACAGAAATGCATAACCAAGAACTCTTAGTGGCTGTACCAACATCTGAAGGCTATCTTCTGGACATCCTCATCTCAAACTCTGAGTTGGTGATAGCCTGATCTGAGGTCTATCTTCGAGAACCATCGTGCTCTTTTCAGCTGATCAAAGAGGTCATCAATCCTCGAGAGTGGGTACTTGTTCTTCATGGTCACCTGGTTCAGGTGATGGTAGTCGACACAAAGCCTCAAGTTTCCATCCACCTTCTTGGAGAACAGAATCAGGGATGCCCAAGGAGAAACACAGGGTCAGATGGATCCCTTCCCCTGCAAGTCCTCTAGCTATACCCGTAGCTCATGATGTTAAGAGGGATCCATCTGATATGTTGGTGTAGATATCGGTGTCGTACCGGGGTACAGGTCAATGTAGAAGCCTGCCTCTCTGTGAAAAGTTAGTCCTATAAAATCCTTAGGGAAAACATCTGTGTACTGGTCCACCACTATAGGATTGATTGGACTATCCACATCAGTTCCTCTGAGGGTAAGGTAGGCCAACTGACGATTGATCGGCTGCACCCTCCTCCGAGTAAGTCCTTCCTGTGCTAAAAAGGCTCTCTTCTCGTCAGTGAAGGTGAACCTAGTCCCATCCATGTGGACACACCGCACTTTGTGCCTAATATAGTCAATTTGAGCAGAGACTGTAGATAACCAGTCCATACCGAAGATGACGTTGTAAGGCCTCAAAGCCACTACTAGGACATCCCAGCCGAAGCTCATGCCTCCTAGAGTAAGCTCACACTGCCGACACCGGTGCGTAAACATCAATTCTTCTCCCATAGAAGTCTCTAGCCATAAGGATCAAGCCAACGACTCCATCAGAATCTCCGAGCTCCGAACAAGGGAAGTGGTAATGAAAGAGTGACTAGAACCTGTGTCTATAAGAACAACAACTATGGTGGATTAAACACAAATCGTACCTCAAATCATCCCTGGAGTACCTTGATCGTAAGCCTCAGCTTCCTGGAGCTAAGCTCTCACCTATCCACCTACTCCCTACGGACGGGGTGGACCTCCTGGTGGTGGTGGTGGTAACACCTCTTAATGGCGTCCATCGCTAGTTTCATGACTGGTTCCTCTTCAACATCCGCCTCCTCTCTATGGACTGCCTCGATCAAACCTCTATCGTGACATGGGTGGTCTTTCGACCGTCTACAGATCGTCAATACTGTAGGTTGGACAGTCATGAGCCATGTGACCCTGCCCGCCGCAAGAGTAACATTACCCGCTTCTGACATGACTGGCTATGTCTCGTGTGCCTCGCACAATCGAACCCGAGTCCTGAGGTCTTCCACCAGATGGCCTACTCCTCTTGGACCACTATGGAATCTGTCTACTGCCAGCTGCAAAAGACTCTTCTGCATGTCTACTAGTGATGGGTCTCGCTACTGGTGGCTGCTCAGCAAAAAACCTCTCCTCTAGGAGCGCTCTCTCTAACACCACCGCCTACATCGGGATGCTGAGTGAGATTATAGACACTCTGATCTCCCGTCTAAACCCCTTCTTTAAGTTCCGGGCCCTGAAGAAAGGGCCCACCACTATATATGTGGAGTAGCGTGAGAGGTCGGTGAACCTCGCAGAGTACTGTTCCACAATCATGCTACCCTACTGTAGATGCAGTAGCTCTTGTATCTACACCGCATGTAGGGTGGCTGGGAAAAACACCACCTGAAACAGGATCTCAAAGTCTGCCAAGGAATGTGTCGCCTCGTCATGCACCTAGAGCATCAGGATCCACCATCTGCCTGCTTCTTCCTGAAGAAGACTCGCGACAAGGATTACCATAAGGTCGGCTGGTGTCCCTACTAGTCTGAAGATTCTCACCACAACTTATAGCCAATCCTCAGCTGCCTGCGGGTACGTCTCGCCACTGTACCTTGGTGGCCTCTGGCGCTGGAATTCAGGCAACGTACTCAGGCGGAGTGCACTCTCTGCTGCTAGGGCTGGTGGCATCAGTGGCCCATCAGGTAGTGGTACCGTTGGTGTTTCCACTATGATAGGGTCCTGCATCGAGGCCTCGTCACTCGGTGTACTACCATCTCAAACAAAGCCTCAAACTCTGGATGGTTGGCTGTGTGGAGGCATGCTGTAGAGAAATAGGTGTGCCACAGTCAATAATTTATACCTGGTGAGCTGACTCAAAGTGATCCGTAAGAAAACTCTTGAAACACACATGCAATCTATGTTTTTGTGCACTGAGTCAGAAATCATAAGTAAGGGTCCTGGCATATGGATACGTCATCCGCCGCACCAACACTAGACTCCCTGAACTAAAAACCACACTCATTACCCTTAACACTATTGCTTCAAATAAAAGATCAGAGTCCTAAGTTCAACGGTAGAACTGACTCCTATGATACAACTTTTTCACGACCCGTTTCCCCGGGCCCCTTGCCGTGACTACCCTAAGCCTGCCATCCATAGGACAGGGGCTGGAAACTAGCACCAAAAGCGTAAATCCCTAAACTGGGAAGGAATTGCCTTTATAACTGTAAACACAGACAAAAGAGTACAATCTGGAAGAAAATCACTAAGTTAAACTGTGTAACAAAAGAGTGCTGAAAAGTAAAGGGGGCCGGAAATACAAGCCCAACTGTAAAGTACAAGTACAACTGAAAAGGGAAAAAATAGCTGAAAGGTGAAGAGAAACTCTTGGATCATCCACAATGGATCCTACCTGAAGGGTAGGTAAAGATAGGCTTCTCAGAACTCTTCATCTGTCAGTGTCCTCCAGGTACCGAATCGTCATGAGGTCCACCTCCGGGTACCGTCCAGTCCTCGTACAGTCAGCCTTGGTCAGCGCTGTCCGTCGTTGTATCCAACACAGTGAGTTGCGGGCATAGCCCGTGTAGGGGTGACTATAACGATACTAGTTAGGGACCTCGAGACCCTAAAGGTCTCACAAAATCCAACAAGGATAAACCATAGAGTTTGAAATCAATGGATAGCCATTACTTAGGTATATTCCCATATATATATATACCTAAGTTATCAAGTAAACCATCTTAATCATAAGGAAAACACAGAAGTCACTGACTCAACTCATACAGGTATACAACTTATGTAGAGAGATAGAGATGATCAAATATATCCACTAAATCATCTGAGATATCGGACCCACACATGATCTAGGACCAGATATTCTGTCGGACCAACATATGATCGAGGAACATAAGTTGGAGCTGTCAGACCCACATAGGATCTAGGACCAGCTATTATGTCCAACCAACTCATGATCCAGGAATAGAAGTCAGAACTGTCGGACCCACACATGATAAAGGAATAGTAGTCAGAGTTATCAGACCCACAAAGGATCCAAGACCGGCTATTCTTTCAGACCAACACAAGATCCAAGAATAGAAGTTTGAGCACAACAAGCCACATGGTTTCCACAAAGCATGCTTGATTACAAGAGGTTCCACTCCTCAAGCCAAGATTCTATACATCAAATATCACAAAGTCCCATGAATAATTATCTTAGAGGCCCGCCGCCTTATAGGGGTCTCAACGCAACAGATGACACATCGATTAGATGCCCAGTCCGTGAGTTATTAGCTTTTTAGTCCTTGGGGCCCGGTTGAATTCATGTACGATCCAGCCTGACCATATCTCAATTATACCCTGAAGTCTAGTGGGGTATTCTCAAAGGGACCGTCAAGTTCCAAGAATACCAGTGCCACTGACGGTTCATCAAACGAATGTCTGGTTCCAAAGATAAGGCCAAAGATAGTAAAGGGGTCGGTAGTGGGCCCGGGTCCGGTATGAACCGTTCGGACGGCCTCGACCCAACCCAGACTGGGCCGAACCAGTCTGGTTTGACCCGGTCGGACCAGCTGGGTTTGACCCATCCCGTTGGGTGGGTCAACCCTCTTGGTTCCACCCAGTCCGCTAGGCCCGGCTCATCAGACAGCGGAGGTGGTTCGGCCCAGAGGTCGCCACGTAGGGGGCTTGGCTCGGAGGCTGGGGCCGGTTCGGTCAGTGCCGCGAGGGGCACGACTCATGTGACTTGGCCCGAAAGGCCAAGCCAGTTCTGCCAGCAACTCTGCGATGGATGCTGCAGACCGGTTGAGGAGGTCGGCGCGGCTCGGCCGGTTCAGCCGGGAGTCGTGGTGCGGCCCGGGTAGGCTGAGGGGGCGGCCGATAGCCTAGGAGGCAGCTTGGACTGGCTGGAGGCCGGCCAGGAGGGTGTCAGGTAGGCCCCGGGTAGGCCAGCGGGGTGCGGGAAGGCCGGTGGGGTGTATTGGCAGGCCAGGGGGGAGGCCGCGGGTAGGCCGGGAAGGGCGCGTGGGAGGAGGCGAGCATGCCAGCTGTGCGACCGGGTGGCTAGTTCGGCTGGCGGTGATGCAGGGCACCATGGGGGCGGCACGGCTCATGGAGGCCATGGGTAGAATGGCCTTTGTCTTTCTCTGCTATCGTCACCTCGCCGATAACCAACACAAACAAGAACAACGGAGGGGTCGGGCCGTGTTGGTTTGGCCTGCACCCTCTACGTTTAGGTTGGTAACAATCAGCTCATCAAGAAGTAAGAAGATGATTTTCAATTATTATTTACAATGTCCACAACATTTCCATTCCAAATGAAGGAGAGAATAATTATTGGATTATTACTCGAAAACAAACCCCTACCTTTCATTGTCGTTTTTAGACGTTTGATGGAGTGACAAAAAGTAGACGAAGAAGGTCATCGTTCGTCGCGTCTGCAATATACTTCCAAACCCGAATTGCGTCGACTCGTTGATGATGATGTGGAAGTCGGTCGTCGAAGATGTCTCACGACGGTTGAAGCTTCGAGTCAAAGAAGGTTGTTGCCGGCGTTCTTTGTTGTAAGAATGCATTCTTCGTTCTTCATTGGAAGAGGAGGTTCTTCGTTGGAGAACTTCTTTTCTCCCATGATATCCTTCAAAATAAAAATGAATAGATGTGCCAACCAAAAAATAATAAGATATTGTGATATCTATTATTTCATTGGTACAATATTAAAAAAAGTAGAATTAAATTAAAGGCTCCCCCTAACAAAATCACGAGAGTTGGCATGAATTAATTAGGGGAGATTTGCACAAATTAAATAAAGGGATGTTGAATAATCCCTTTTTAATTAATTAGAGATTGAGGGTTTCTCGACTTTAATGGGGAGTTTCAAGGGGTTAAAAGCCCGGGTGGTCCCCACCACATTAATCCTCCCATGGAAGGATTGAGTTTTCGTGGGCCCCACCACCATAACCTCTCATGGGAGGTTATGGTGTGGTTGTCCCACCTCCAACCTCAATGAGAAGGTTTTAACCACCACACATCAAATGGCGGCTCAAATAAAATAAAGTGTAGCTCACTTTATTTTATTATTTTTCCTTGAAAACCCAAAATCTTACTTTTATTCTTGACTCACTATCGTCGAAGTGAAAGTCTCCTCAAGTGAATACCAGTGCTATGGGTTTCAACGATGCCCTCAGATTTCAATTCTGAGCAACGGTTTAAAAGAAATAAAATCTTGCTCGTATGTTTACTGAACGTACCTGAAAAAAAAATTCAGAAATTGATTTTGGGCACACCGGGACTCGGAATCACGCGCCGTCAGATTTTGCAGACTCGTAAAATTCCCATGTATTTATGAAAAAAAATTCCAACATAAATTCAGGGTCATTACAATATAAATATATAGGTATGATTTCATCCAAAACTATTTTTATCATGTCACATGTATATCCAAGTAATTTCTTTTCACAAAATGAACATCGTAAATAAAATATTTATAGAATATATTTTGTATTTATGATAAAAAATATTCCATCAATAATTTTTGTAATTCTAAAGATTCGTACATGGATATTGTGATGATAGGGTATGGTGAGTGATTCCAAAACCATAATGTGAATTTTTACCAATCATGTGACTGGTGATACCAAAATTATATAGTGGTACAATAAATTTGGTAATGTAGTAATATCATGGTATGTCATGTATATTGTGCAAATTGTGTATCCTAAGCACATTATGGGATTAGGGAGTGAACCTACTCCATAATCAGACTATGTCTACCATATCTCTGGAGTGAACTGAGGATCCATGATATGATCCAAGGTGCCTTTGAGAATTAATTATGAAATATTATATGCTTTTCAAGTGAAATTAATATTATTTTATGAATGAATGAAGTGGATTTTCATGATGAAATATTTATTGAAATCCTATTTGCTAAGAGGATTATTTTGAAAATTATTCATGATATCTTAATCATTAATTAATAATATTTATACCTTGTTTTACAATATATTTGGAATTACAAAACAGATTTTTTGTTTCCTTACATTTTGAAATCCTTTACATTGATTTTTTCCTAACACCCTATGTTTTTTTTAAAAATCATAGGGCTTAAGGAAGTGTAAATCGAGGTAGTGGTTCAGGACCCTTTTCAGTGTTCAACCCTTTCAAAGAATAATATTTTTTTGTCTTTTGTTTTATAGGTTGGGTAATGTGAATTCTTCAATGTATCCAGACTATCTACAACTCTAAACCTTTTTGATCTCATGTTGTATAATAAATAAATTAAACAAAAATAACAATAATAATTGTTTAGGATTATAGGACATTCTAGTTAACCTACTTAGATGATGTAGATTATGCTTCTTTATCATGGGTAAAACATAATGAAATTTTTCACATTTACATGAGAGAATTTTGTGTGGCCCTTCTATGTTAATTTGTTTTCTCACCCTATCTATAACATTTTTTTTCCAATATTATAGGTAGACTATATGAACTGTGCTGGACATTACTCTTACATATCACTAGATTGTTGTTGTGTCGCAGCATTAGATATTCTTTCAGATATTTATTTTGAAGAAATATTGTACATATTTATTTCACACATTTAATATGGGATGGTTGTTGGTTTCATTTATTATATGTTATTTCATGCAGATGACTAATCATTGATATCATATCTCTCAATCCTATTATCATAAAAGGTAATGCCTCCCATATGTGATATTTTTATACCCGTGGCACTAGTGACCAACCCATGGACTACTAAAGGTGGTGCTTGGGAATCATTATCTCTATCCCTTCAGTAATGACCCAAAAGGCGTTAATTTGGAGGGAGCGGATCATGAAAATATGAAACATAAATTTAGAGTGGTCTTGAAGGGGTAGTTAGAGGCCCCTTTTAGAAGTGGGGAGACTGACATTATAATAAACATTTATTCATAATATATAGAGAGCACATGCTTCACATGTTAATAGGAATAAAAAATGGAAAATAATAAAGTATAGATAGAGTTTTGTTAATCCAATCATCACCCACTCAACTATAAACATGTTTTTTCACATGTTCGGGATTTTATCCCTTTGGTCAACCCTTTTACCCATTATTTTTTTTTCTACGGTAAGTAATTTTTACCCAAGTAATTTATTTCTTTTTACAAGAAATTAAATGGTTATTATTACATAATATATACCTTTTAAAACAAATTTTGATATTATTTTTATTATATTCACTTTATAAAGATAGTAAAAATTAATTTTACAATAATAAATGTATAATGTATTCAAAATAGTTTTATTGAATATTATATATTATGTTATAAAATATCAAACATAATTTTTCAAATTAAAATAAATATTTTTAAATATAAAATATAACATATAAAATACATAATTATTTATAAAATGGTTTCATATATTTACAAAGCATAATTATTAACTAATAATGTCATAAAAATCATGTTAGTAGTAAATTTTTTCAATGTTATCCTAAAATAAATATTTTTAGCAAAATACAAAGAATTTATCCTAATAAAATATTTTTATGATGAATTTAAAAATGATATCCTTTTTCTAATCCATGATAAAAATTTATGAATTGAACTTTTAAATAAAATCATATAATATAATGAAAATATATTTTTATAGGAGTATAAATTTTTAAATTACTATATAATCATATTTTCAATTTTTATAAAACACTTACAATAAAAAAATTCATAAAAATATATTATATTTAATAAATTAATTAATTGAAATATAATATAATTACATGTTATTAATAAAATTAATAGTACATTACAAGTTAAAATTTAATAAAATATATTTTAATTAAAAGATTATCTACGTTAATTTCTCTAAAATTACGTTTATATATAAATATATATAAATTTCATAATCTAGTTACGTTTATTGATACAAAATAATTTTATCTATTGAGTTTAATGGTCATCATTTTATCTAAATAAAATATATCTTATTTTTTCTTTAGTTTGAGTTTTTATGTAGGAAAATCCATTAACATAAAATATATTTTAGGAAAATTAATTATGAAGCTCTGCATTGTTACATTATCCACACCTCAATAAATTCTTTTTTCTTAATTTTAATTATTTATAACTAATGTAATATTTAAGGGTGTCAATAAGATAGACATGACTCCAAATATAATTTATAATGTGGTTCTATCCATATTATCCTTGGTATGTCCATTGAACTCCTATTTTAACTTATAATAGGAACATATCTCATGTTTAGTAATTTCCTTCAACCATTTGTGAGAAATACCCCCAATATAAAGGGAGTAATTCTTTATATAGATATCATAGTCAGGATTTTATTAATTTGTGGTCATGGGTTATTTTTTAGAGGGGATTTTCCAATATTTGAAGTTATCATGGCCATTATGTCAAGAGGGAAAATAAATTCCTAATATCACATTAAACTTGAATAAAGGAAGGATTAAATGATTTTATTAGAGTCACAATTATATTAAAATATATTCTAGATGATTTATATGCATGTCATATAATAATAATACCACTATATTTTTTGTTAATAATTCAAAATTTAGTCATTAGAGAGGAAATTTTATTTTTTAATAACCCTTCTAGGTATTCATGAGTTGGTTTTAAAATATATGGATAAAACACTGACAGCATGTACGTCAGTGATCAGTGTTCCTCATTATATATCATTCAAATAATCAACTTTTGCCGTTTCAATTTTTTTTATTTCCATTATTTAGGAAATTTATCGTGACAAGAGTCTTTATTATATCTTATATTAGGGGATTTAACTTGATAATTTCTTTGTTTCTCACATTTAAGACATTAATCTATTAGGGGTACCTTCGGATGAACTCTATTTCAATTCATTGTGTCTACAAAGATCATCACTTTTATTTATTAATTAGTTTCTCGATTACCTTATTTTGTATACATAAAATATATTTTCATTCCTTTAAGATACCCCCTTGGATATTCATACCACATTTTGACATGAATGAAATTGAATCATCATTATTTCCTCATATTCATTACTAGAACATTAATGAGACTCCATCATCATATTTTTTTGGCATGTTTGGAACTCAAATAAGTATACATTGATAGTATGAAGTCCTGATAGTTTATATGGAATAATAATAATATTTATCACTTTAAATATTATACTATTAAGTTTCTTAATGGGGAAATCTCTTCATTTCCAATGACATCCATTATTAACATGGTTCCTTTTGGATTTTAAAATTACTAAAACTAAAAGGATTTAATCATAAATACTAAAAAAATTAAATATAGAGTATAATGGAATGATAGTTACATGAAATATTCATCTTCAACACATCTTACTCATTGATATTATTAAATTACCTTATTGTTCAGCCTAAATCATTCTCAGTTCAATATTTTTTTCTTTAGTTTGTATCCTCTATTATTCCATAACATAATTCCTTAGAATAATTAATCCTTTATAATGATTAGAGAATACAGTGTTATTAGCTAGATCATATCCTATAGTTGTTTCTATCCTGGTGATTAGTCTTTGTCCCACATATTGTGAACCAATACGAAGATTGATTTAATACTCAACCATCAATTTTCTAGGTGATTACCCTTAGGTTAATCAATGAAACAACCACATACTGTTTCTAATATCTATATAATGAATTAATTTATAGGATAACCAAAAAATATCTAATTTACTAAAACATATAGATGTTATCTTATACTTGGACTTATCCCATATAATTATTCCTATGGTTTTAATTAATATTATCTTATTCAATACTTAAAATATTAAATATTAACTCAAAAACAAAAAAACGGTTATCTATACCTTTTGAATTATGATTAGGCTTAACTTTCACCTATTGATGAAATTTAGATCATCATATGATAATATATTAATCTATAGAGTTGTCTAATAATTACTATAATACAAACTATGAAATACAAGAGATATGATCGTATCATCTTAAAATGGAATAAAGAAAATATTTATTTATAAACCATTCCCATGATATTTTATGTTTAGATTTGATGAGAATTGGGACGAAACATAAACATGAAAATTCTATTTCTTGTTAAATTGGTGGGCAATTTTTACACTATAGAATCAAATGTTTAATCCTCAACGAGTCTTTAACGTCACCAAAAAATTCTTCATACCTGATAATATTCTAGAACAATATTACATATTAATTTTCATTATAACAAGTGGAAATGGAATCATTATAAGGTGATATCATATTCTCAGAAAGCGCAAAAATATGTGACAATAATCAAAGATCACATGTAGCAATATGATGATTATAAGGGTATAAACAAGATACATAATAAATTTATACCACAAAACAATAGACCATAAATCATGTAATAAGGAAAAATTTCATGACTCCAAATCATATAAAACTATTATTAAATAGATATTATCCATGCGATCATAACATCAGGACACAATAGAAATGTGGTATAAGGATAATAATAGTTAAATATCACCTTTGCGTGTCACATAATAGAAACCATGATTATGAGTAATAAAATTATTCCCATGTTCACGTATCTCATGAGATATAAACTTTTAACCAATGCATTAGAGGGTGATATAGGAACCCTCAAATAATTCATCCATATATACAAGATCCACTTAAAATCATTCATTAATCATATCATAAGGAACCTGTATGATGAAAATGGGTTTCATTCATTGCATCATAAATAACCCATGAAATAAAAATTTGTTATATATCATTTTTAATGTATTCAAATAACGAAAATTTTCAAAATTACATGAATAATACTAACATGATATTCCAAGGGAAAATAAATAGGTATCAAAATCAATTTAGTAATACTCTAGCTAAATACTTTTCTAATATGATGTCAACTTAGAGGGTAATTACAATAAATTGATCAAAAGTAAATGGTTTAATAAATAATTTCCCCATTCAATAAATGTAGAGAATATAGTTGAACACCCATCAATCAATGTAACAGAATATAGAGTGTACACTAAGGAAAATAATTGTATAAAAACTTATATATATACATAGTGGATGATTAAAAAAATACAATGACAGTGATGGTTTATTCATCTAATAGAGAATAAAATTATTAAACTATACAAAGAAAAATGATTTGGATGGTAACATTTTAAAATTATCCTTAACAGATTGTAAAAATATTTCAAATGATGTTTATATAGGAGAAAACACTTTTGAGAATCATTAGAAAAAATACACTGCAAATAATGAATTTCCCTAACCACTTAAAAATATTTATTTTAAAAAATAATTTTTTATAAATAATATAAAATTTTAATTTCATTGAAAAAGGTAAGTGTAGAGAGGATGTTTCAGAATAAAATAAAAGTTTTTTGAATGATATGTTCACTTGGAAAATATTAAAAAATATTATTTTCACACATTGATGGAAACAAATCATATGTAAAACATGAAAATTTTAGTTAATTTTTCAAAAAAATTAAAAATTATTATAAAAGGAACTTATTATATTATTGAGGAACAAAAATGGACACTATATAAATGACATAATAAATATAGATATAGAAAATGAATTTTCCTGAAAAAAAAGAATATATTATGTCTTTATAACATAGAAGAAACACTTCTGATAAAATATGATCGAAGGGGAAATTAGATGTTGAGAGGATATATAAAACTATATGAATATCCAAATTAAATTATGAAGTAATTTTTAAGGATAATTTTTTTTGAGATAGATCGTCTATAAGAAATACAATTTATTTGATGATAATACTAGTATCAAAACACTTACAGTTCAAAATAATATTCTAATAAAAATTCTATTGAAGAGTGAGATTTATATTGATAAAGAAATTAAAAAAAAAATATAATCCATGATATTTTATCTCAAAGGGGAAGTTTTTACAACATATAAAAAATATAGTGTAAAAAATCAAACAAATATCAATGATTTTAAAACGAGATAAAGAAACACATGCAACCTTTGATTCCATTGAATTGAAGGCCATTTAAAAAAATGATATTGATATTCAAACCATAATAATTACAATTTTATGATCAAATATAAATATAAATATGAAACCTCACTATATCAAAGATATCACGGTGAATAATATAATATATTAAATATGAAATTTAATTTGAGAAAAATAAATGCTTACTATAATTCATGACATTCAATAAAGTAAATTAATATCCTATATAATATAAAACAATCATAGAAACATATTATAGAACCCTATTCACATGTATAAACTATTATAAACATCACATATAACTATTTTAAACATGTATATTAGTTATTTATTATCTATTTTCAATATTGGGTGTGAGAATCAAGAATGTTTCGAAAAGTTTCCTAATAGTAATGTATTTCTTCATTATTATATGAATGATCATCATTCAAATATTCTAAAAGGTACTAGAATTGATTATTTTTAATTATTTCTAATTCTATAGTTTAATTCTATGTGATTTGTTGATATTATCATTATATATGAAATAAACAATGAGCATGTTTAAAATTTTTAAGGAATTGGGTGTTTTCATCTTAATTCATGAGTTTCATATTAATGATACCAATATAGAAAATATAATAACACAATAATATAACTATTTATATAAAATATTATAATTAATTAAGTTCTCATATTCATCAATGAAGCAATTTTATTTCATTGTTCATGTAGGTGGTTAGACTAACCCAAAAATGAACATACCATAATTAATGGAGGAGTATGGGTATGAAATTAGTTATTTGGGAATAATATAATTATTATAGAATAATATATATATATATATATATTTAACGTGTTTAATCATATTAGAATATATTTTCATAAATAATAAATAAAATATATGAAATATGGGATACATTACTTCATGGAGGCAGTAGTTCCTAGATACACAAGATTAACATTTCCCTTCAAAATCAAATAAAATGGAATGAAGGTGGGTTAAATATTTATCTCTTAATAATAGTAACTATTATATTATATATGTTACCTTTATTCATTAATTTAATCCTTATAACTTGTTAATAGAGGTTGTGGTGAGAAACAAAAGATGTTGATTCATAGTGGTGGTGGTCCGCACAAATGTAGTAATGAAATTTGTTTATTACAAATGGAATAAGGGAATGATGGTTAATTATTATTACCATATAAAAATAATATTATATATAAAAAATACCGATTTAATTTTAAATTTATGGAAAAATTTTATTTGGAAAAGTAAGGTGGAAAAGAAATGAAATAGGGAAAGATTGGAACTCATGTTGAGAACATGATTTTTCCATTAGAGGACTCATTGGAAATGAATTTTTTTTGTTAAATTCATGTGAAATAAATTATAAATTAAGTGGAAAGGTCTACAATAAATGTAAAAAACCTAGAGTTTTATGAGTAAGAAAAACTTTTTCTATCTTTATGTGGTGGTGATAGGGCCCTTTATTAAGTCCTAAGAATGGAATTATTATAAATATTTAATCATAAAATTGATAGAAAACATTTTTTATATGTCAATAAGACATAAAAATTTATAATAATTTGGTTTATATATTTTTTATCAAGAAAAACTACAAAAAATCAATTAGAAACATGTTTCTTAGTTGTTAGGTCTTTTACCCCTTTTGTTGACCCTTTTCCATTTTTTAACTTTTACTCTGGAAAATAATTTCTACCTAATTTATTTATTTTTTATGCATAATAATTAGTTGGAAAATGTTACATAATTTAAAACTTTTAATTAAAATTTAAAAAATAATTTTATTATATTCACTTTATTAAGGTTATAAAAATTAATTTTAGAATATTATATTTATAATGTATTTAAAATAGTTTTAGAGAGTACTGTATATTAATGTTTGAAATATAAAACATAGGTCTATAATCTAAAATAAACATTTTAAAATTAAAATTTTACTTATAAAAAACATATTATTTCTTGAAATGGGTTTTATAATTTCGTAATTCATATTTATATATTAATAATTTCATAAAATATATGGTGTTTGGTAAAATGGTATTTTTGACTACTCACCTAAAAATAAAACCTTTAGAAAAATCACAAAAAATTACTATGATAATATTTTTATGATGAATATTAAAATAATTTCTATTTTATTAAATTCATGATCTAAAATTTTGGAGTTTTTCCATTAAATAAAATCATAAAATATAGTGAAATATTTTTTTATAGGAAAATAAATTTCTAAAATATTGGTTATTATTGTTCTTAATTTCTACAAAACAATAATAAAACTAAAACAAATCAATTGATATTATATTTTATTAAAATAAACATTTGGAAATAATCTAATTAGTTTTTATTAATAAAATTGAAGGAAATAAAAAAAGTATTTTTTTAAAATAAATTCTATGTTCAAAATCGACTAAGTAAATTTTTTATACCAACAATTATATATATTTAATTGTATTCCATAATTTATTTACACCTATTCATACGAACAAATTTTATGGATATTTTTTTATATTCATATTTTAATCTAAAAAATATATATTTAGGATTTTTTTATTTTGATGTTTTATGTTGAATAATTAATTAACATAATATTTATTTAAGGAAAATAGATTATGAAATTTAAGTCTGTTACAACAGAAAAGATTCAATATATAAAGAAGCTATGAATTTTGGAATTGATTGCGTGTATTATACATAGGTATATGAACCGGATGATCCACTACTAGATAAAAATATCATTAGGTAAAACTGGGAATTCAAGAAGAGATAAAAACAAGAAGTTAAATTTAATGTATATAAGAAAAGAATAGTAGATAAAGGGTTTAAAATTTCAAGGTATAGAGTATAATAAAACATTTTCTCAACTTCACATGATAAAATCAAAAAGAATTTGTCTTTCCATAGTATCTTATAGTGATTTTGAGATTTAATATTTATATTTAAAAATCAATTTGTTAATGGAAACCAAATATAAAAAGTTTATATGAATATTTTCTGAATCCAAAATATTGCAATATGGTATAGATTTTGTCGAGAAATAGTGATGGATTCAAAAAAGCATCCATATCATTAAACATTATTTTATGAAGCCATATGGGAAATTTTTTCCTAATGAATGAATTTGATCACTGCATCTATTGTCGGTTTAGTGAGAATTAGGTTGTTTTTTTAGTAGAATATTTTTATGATATATTAAATATTGGAAAAAATATATTGTTCTTATAGTATACTAAAATTTCATTGAACATATTCTTCTCCATTAAGGACTTTAGTGAAGCATCCCACATTCTAGGTGTCAATATTATTCATGAATGATCAAATAGGATTATTAGACTATGTCAATGTATATATATTGATATTATACTGATGATATTTATTATTTAATAATCAAATGGGGATAGCTTCTGATTTATCATGTTGTAGATTTTAATAGGAAAATATATTCTTAGAAACATGATTCGAGACAGATGTTTTCTAGGATTCCTTATGAATCAACTATATGATCACTCATGTATTCCATGATATAGATAGGGATTAATTATTTTAGGGAATTATAATATTAGATAGATATCAAGAAAATCTGAGAGACCACTATTTTATGGAATCTAAAAATATCATAAAGTATGTGAGGAATATTAAAGATATATTCTTAGTTTATGTGGGAGAAGAAGATATAATCATCTGGGGATATACAAATTCATGTTTCTAGATATATAAAGATGATATAAAATCATATTTAGCATATTTATTCACCATAATGGAGGTATAATGGGTCTGAAGAGCTGAGATAATATTTTTTCCACTAATTTTATAGACAATTATGTGTATGTTGGGACATTTTCTAGTTCTAAAAAATAGATTTTTATACAAAAAATCATCCAGGAGAGTGATATAGTTACTACTAGTAGGATACCTACCACATTTTATTATGATAATTCTACAACTGTGGTCCACTACAAGGAGACAAGATCACATCAAATGATGAATACCACCAATCAGAAGTATCACATCTTTAGTTATATTTCCCAAATGTTTGATATCATAGTAATATAAGTTTATAAGAAGGAGAATGAGGTGGTCCTATTGGTAAATTGGTATCTCAGTTGAAGTATTAATATCATTTTATTACTAGTAGACTGAAATTAATTAAGAGTTGTCTCTAGTCATAGTGGTAGTCTATTGGAGTTGGTTCACTAGATCAAAATATTTATTATTTTTTATTATGAAAATATTCTAAATATTGAATATTAATTTATTTTATTTCAAACTATGTGTATTATTCAATGCTAATTTAATGTGAGAATGTCTATATAGTATTAGATGCATTGAATCGTCATAGTAGTTCCTCACTATGATGAGAACCTTAATGTGATATTTCTATAATCTTAAAAACATGTTCTATTGATGGATTACATCCTATTAATAGTTAAAAATAATGTATGTTTTTTGTTATAGGGGGGTTATATGTCATTGATACTTTTCCTCGTGATTTTCTCCTTTGGTAATATATAAGAATGTAGGATATGAGAAAAAGCCTTCCAATAAGAATTATATATGTTATTGGTGACACTGGATATTTCTATCTATAATTTTTTTTTATTTTTTCTTATACATTATGTTATTATTAATTTATATCACGTGTTGCATACATATATGTATTTATGAAAATCATGATGACATATGCTCATACATATGTATGATATATTGGGTGTGTCACAAGTGATATTTAATTTTTAAATAGGTCAAAAAAGGATATTCAACTTTTAATATAATTGTGGTAGGTTTCCCCATAACTTTATTTCCAATATAAATTTTGAATTAATTCCATATACCTTGTGATTTATCAATGTGATTTTCATAGGAAATTCAAAAAAATCAATTAAATAGGTTGACGGCACATGCGATGCAACCTGCATGAGGATATATTGAGACATTGAGGTTAATTACATGATGAATATTCATAGGATCTCATTTTCATTATAATATTAACATATTGTTTTATGGATTACATGATTTTTATTAAATTTTGATCTCTAACATTGGGTGGGTTAGCGAAATGCGACTAAGAAAGAGCCCTAGAGGATCACACATTTAGTGTATCTAGATCCTTAGTTAAATTTGATTTGAATATAATATTAGAGTAAAAATTATTCTCAATTTCCAAGGAATAGTAATTATTTAGGATATATTGATTTCATAAAATTTACTAATGAATAATATAGTAATATTTGATTATTTAAAAATTTAATTATTATTCAGGGTTCAAAAAATTGGGAGGATTAATGATATTAGAGGACCAAGTTAAGTGTCTTGTGGGTGTAATATTATAAATACCATCTAAAAAATACCAAATTATTTAGTAATATTTATTTTATTTTTATGAAATATTCACATCTCAAAAATACTAATATATTATAAGTATTCATCATGGGTTTTATTAACAATTAAATGAATAGTTAATGGTCTCTATGAAATTACCTATTCTTATCCAAGATAAATAAACCTAGTAATGTAATTTATATGATAACTTTTTTATATATACTATGGGTATTCTCTAAATAATTCTCCCAGACCTATAGAAAACATATTTTATAGATCTCTCTCAATAACATAGAGAATATTTCCTTATCATCCCTATCCATAAGAGAAGAGATATCAAAACAATAATTGTACATCAAAATAGAATGAAGTTGTGATCAATAAGAATTGTGGAAGGTTATAAATATTCTATAATTTTACAAAAATATGTATTGGATTCATTCTGAGGTTAATGCATCATGTGTGTATTACCACAAGAGGGATTCTCCCATTGTATGTTTCATGAGAAAAATAGTTTAACTTGTAAGGTTAACTAATTCATCAACAATGAAAGAATTTCATGAATATAAAGTTCTTATTTATATAAATTAATTATGAATGATATGTTAAAGAAACAACATTTTTTATTCTAGTTTTTCAATTAATTATTTTCTAAGGAGAAATCCAAGGAAACCGATGAAAAACTATTATTATGCTTGGGTTGGACCGCTTCTTCCCCACCCTGAAAATATTAATTTTATTTCTAAAAAAATCTTTTCTAACTATAAAATATTCTATTTTTATCATTAATAACATAATTTTTATGTTTTACTTCAAATAAATGGGTGGATAGTATTTATCAAGCCCTTTACTCTACGAATTCACAGTCTTTATGGCGTTAAGTGGTCGTTTGGAGAATTTTGTAGGAACAATGGTGGAGTTTTAACTAAATTGTAGTTATAATGATGTTTTTACAATGATTATAACTGTTTTGAAATGAGTATTTTTCTTGTGACATGGGTATTTTTCCATTATTAATTAGTGATTCGTTGGTAGAACATATAGAGTATACTGTAATGTGATGTGTAGATTTACGGTGCGATTAATTTGGATGTTTCATTGAGTCCTTCTTATGAGATTTTAATTTTGTTCTGTTTGGGTGTGGGAATCCTATTTTAGAAGGTACTAATTCATTATTTATTGAAATATTTATTTGGTACTTCTCGTTTAATCTTACATGGGAGTGGTTGTGTCATGGTGATAGGCACTATCCCATAAATTTTTTTCTGGGGTTGATCATGATTGTGGTGGAGGTGTAGTATATTCATCATGGTTTGAGTTTCTTTATGAATTTTTATGTGTTAGTCCACACTCTATTTTGACCCTCCTTGTTTGTATTAAAATTATATTGTTCCCCCTCTTGATATTTTTTTGCGGTCTTGCTATGGTTTTTGGATAAAGCGTTATTTCATTATGACCATTCCTGACATGTTAGATCCAATGTTTTACTATTGTTAACATATATGAATATATATATTGTTTATTATATTGATTTTATCTAACTCTTCTAAACTCCTTCAAACCTTGGTGTTGTCTGGGTAAATTTTGAGCATTCTAGGTCAGCCCTCTGTATTTTTTATCCCTTAGCATCTAGTGATCACTGCACCATAATCAAAAGTTATATTTTCTCCTCTATTCCTCTATTATTTTTTTGGTTATTTAAACTTTATAATTATATATTAGTGGTATTAGTTATGTTTTTTGTAATTCATAAGCGTTTTATTGATTGGTGTGGTCGTTAATAGGTTTTGTGGTGGATCCTTTCAATTTTAATGGTTCATTATTAATATTATTATATTGAATAATTCTTATTGAATATTTTATTGAGATATGGGATTCAAAATATATTTTTTATTTTATCATGTGTGAATCTATAATTATAAAGCTTAGGTTTTTAATAGGTATATGATAATAATTAACTAAATAATTATAACAAAATAGAGTTAAATAATTCTAAGGGAGTTTGTTAATCTCATAGATTTTTTTATGATTTATATATTATTACTAGTGTTATAGACTATGGTGATTTTATGGTGTGATATTATGTATCCTTTGGTTATTTATGGAAATAATTATAAGAATCATAATTTTTTTAATTAATTTAAAGACAATAATGAAATAGAATATATGGACATTTGTAAATTATTTTGATGTTTTTATGAATGTAACGTTGATTTAGTTTGAAAAAAGGATTTGAAAGTTATTTTTTGTTTCTTAATATGATATATTATGTTTTTTCTATTGCTATTTTCATGTTTTTCATGTTTTTGTGGATTTTGGGGTGGCGATGTGAGTTTTTGGTGGGGGAGGTTCAGCATGGTTGATTTATGGGGGCAATTGTTGGTATGTAGAATAAGTGGAATAGAGTTGGAAGTTGATGATATAAAGATTATTCTGTATAATGAATTGGTAATGAATAATTTTATGGGATGTGTTTCTAGAAATATGGATAGAACTATATTTATGAAATTACTAATCAGAGTGGGTTTCTAATGAAAATAATGAAGTGGAAGTGTCTTACCATAATTTTCATGGCTATAATTAAATGTGACTTAAATAAAGAAAAGGTGGAGGGAGTTAAATGAAACATAATAAATGTAATTATGATGGAAAATGAAATATCTAAAAATTGGAAGTGTTATGATAAAATGAAAGTTATAATTACTATGTTGACATTATGTAGTGATGGTATAGTGGCTTGTGTTGGGGTTATTTATAGATGTGGTTTTCAATGTGATGTAGATTGGATAATGTCACCATTACAAGTCATAGAAATAAATGTTATGAAAATTTGATTCAACCAATAGGATGGGATTGTGTGGTATAACATATTTATTATAGTTTGTTATCAATAATACTTGCCCACCTGATTCATGTAACCCTAATTATTACCATATCTTGTTTTCAGTTTGATGTGTTTCCGCAATATCTAATTTATAGAGGATACAGATGACAGACCACTACCCCTTCCCCACTCTCCCTTGAAAATATAGTAAGGTTTATAATGTATTATCATTGTGATATATATATATATGTATGTATGTATGTATGTATGTATGGTATGTAATTTAATGTGGTTATGGTGTGTGTGCATATGTACATGTTAAGTTGGATCTATAGTTATAATGCATCTTCTAAAATGTCTTAGGTTTTTGAGTTTCTTTAATGTGGTCATCGAATATTTCGGATATATATATGGAAGAAGGTAAGAAGTTTGAGATCATTCATGTTTACAGTACCATACCTATATATGGTTCTGATATATGGATGTTTAGTATTTGGATATGGATATAAGGCGTGTTCTTGTGAAGTATGTGTATAGTAGTGATTTTGTTATGTGACTATACGGTTTATGGAAGGGATGGTGTAACCAAGGCATAAACCATTGGGTAATAATTGAAACTAGTTGAGTGGGGAAGTGTTTATGGAGTATCATCTTCATATTTTGTATTTTTATATGATGTTACTATATTGTGTATGATATTTAGTGAGAGAGATGTAGTAAGGTTGGAAAGATGATGCCCTGTCAAAGGTGATGATCTGGTTCAACTATTTTATCACTGATGCAATAATATTATTCACCCAAAATTTCATGATAGGATTAGGGGAGTATCTAGCTATGTATAAAGTATAATTACCCATTTCATTATATATATAGATATTTCATATTAATAGATTTTTAGGAGGGATTTGGTGATCACGATAGTATCTAATAGCGTTCTTTATTGTTGTTGGTGATGTTTCTATAAGAGTTACCTTTTGGTATCTTATTTTGGAGTATTATATTTTACGTATGATATATATGATTTCTAGGATATCATATGTAATATATTATATACATTATTGGTTTATTTTAATTGTGAATTCCATGGATTATGAGGGTAATATATCTCATGTAAGTGTTTTTAACCCTCATTAATAGTTTCCAAAAAATATGTATGTCGAGGTAATGATTTTGGGTATATCATCTTTACTACTATAATGAGATAGGTTCTAGTTGGGGCTCGTCATCATAAAAATTTATTTAAGATAAAACTAAAATTTAGGGTGGAGTTTGGAGTGAAAAATTAGTGAGGACTGATATGGGTTAGTTGTGGAAATATTATCAATAAAAATATCTTGTGATGTAGCATGGGAGACCAGTTATGAAAAAATATTTTAGGGGTCCTATGATTTTTGAAAAATAAATTATACATACTAATAATACTATATAAAATGACATTGATTGTGGGTTATAGATAATGTTTTGACCGATGAATCATTCTTTTGTTCTCATGTGTTTGAATTGTGGTGATTCTGTGGAAATTTGAAATGAATCAAATTATGTGAAATTAAAACTATTAAACATTTCTAGGATACAATATTTCAATATTCAATATTTTATGGTTGGATTTTGGGTTTCATAATTATTTGGTTTATATTAGATAGGTTCAATAGTATTCTACAATTTACCATAGAAGGGATGACCTAGTGGAGAAAGATTATTCCTAGAGGAAGACATTGTGTGAGGTCCAACATCTAATATTGGTAATGTATAAGGAAAATGTATCAAAAAATAAGATAGATAAGTGGATAAATAATCATAAGATAACTTTTAGTCTGATCCATGTAGGAAAGGATAATTGTAATATTGGAGATATTATTCTATTTTGGGGATCATCTCATCAGCGGTGGATTATGTATCTTGGTTTGCATGAAGAGTCTAAGGTATATTGGGAATATTTCCATAATAAGTTTCATGTTTAGTTCATTTATTTGATATAGATGGTAGCTAAGATATAGGTATTTCTATCTATTTATATAGATAGATTGATTGTGTAGGATCATGGGTTGATCCAAGAATCTTGAATATTACACTCTTAATGTCTATCACAAAAAGAGGGTTGAGCATTATATTTTGAGGAGGTGTTGCATCAAGAAATCCATCCGCTGGTATCCCTAGTTATGCTTCCTATGTATCTAGAGGTTATAATAAAGGTGGTATTGATAAATAACATAAATGAACAAATGAAATCACCTTTAGAAAAAAATTCATTAGGTCATGTATTAAATAGGTATCTATTAGGAGATTTGTTTTATTATTTCATCTTGTGTATTTTATATTAATCTACTACTCTATTTCCCAACAATTTTTAGTGGTTAGTGTGAGACAAAAAAACAGTTTCCTATACAACTACAATAGTATATTCCTCTGAGGGCTTATTAGATGTAGAAGGTTCAGTAATACTTCCAAAAATATAGAGGATTTGTAGTTGTAAGAGAAAAAATACAGGATATTCCTTATCCTCATGGATATATGGATAAGAATGATTATAGAGGAATCCACCATTGAGGATAATGAGAATGTATATTTGGGGTAGTTAATTTCATACCATGGTGTTCCTTGACCTATATGAGATACATATTTTTCAATGTACCATTTTCTTATATTTTATAGTATCCAATTATTTGTTTCATTTAAGATATTCATACTTTTTTGTGTAACTAATTTGGACTAATATATAAAATATAAAGTACATAGGCTTCTAGGTCCCTTGCTGCTAACTACACTAGCCATATATTAGTTTATCTTTGTCTGGGTTTGTCGAGATTGTGAGCTAATTATTGGGAAACATCAGTCTATGGGGGATTTTTCATTTTTTATAGATACCACTTTATGATGTCATCCTCGGTAGGGGCTTGTTATATTTTATTAATTTTTATGTTGATTTATTGTAAATAATTGTTAATTTCAATGATGTGGAAGCTAATCATATAGTGTATGTTGGAGATTGTGATCATCATATGCATCATAGTTCATTGGATCCTATTTCTTCTTAGCAAGAAGAGTTGGATGCAAGATCAATGGAATTATGGGTAATGGTATTTCCTAATGTTATTTAATATATACTGAATACCCTCTCTGAAGTGGTTATGATGATAACCTTGATCTAAAATTCAATTTAGGATAAATTTATTGTCTAATGACTTGCTAATATTTTTTACAATTTTCATAAGCTATATTTTATGTTACAAGAGTTATAGATTAAGATAAATGTTCTATTATGGATTGTTTTTATCATACCTAGAATTATACTTTGGGGTTATCCTATAATATTTTTCAACAAAGAGGGTGATATTATAATTTTGTTCATTGAATTTCAAAGGAGGCACCAAGTTATGGTGAAGAAACATTATCCCCTTTTGAGGATATAGAATCTCTTTTATTGGTAAAACGATTTTAGTTATATCAAAAAAAACATACACACGGTATTGGTATTATTGAAATAGGGTGAATGATACATCTTTCATGTGTCGTTTTGGGAAATTTGAGTTTTTTGTAATACTATTCAGTGTCAAAAATTCCCCAACTATTTTCACCAATTTAGTAAACAAAGGGTTATATGTATTCTTATATCAGTTTTTATGTTGGTGAATTAATGAATTTCTAATGTATCTAAGGTTATATTAGGATCATTTTTATCAACTATGAGTTATTTTAATGGAATATGGATGACATTATTTTTATAATATATTTTCTATGTGTTGTTTTTGGATGTGTGAGGTGTATTTTATTATCCATATTATGGTTTTTGTAGGATTTAGTGGTTGATGGTTTAAACATTGAATCAATTATTACATGGGTGGATCCAAATAATGTTTCAATGGTTGAATGATTACATTGTATTTTATGATATTATTAGTCGTTTGTTCATTATTTAACATGAACTTTAGACTCTAACAACATTGACAAGACACTACCATGCCTTTATTTGAACAAATCATTATTATGTGGAATTTGAATACTTGATACAGATGTTAATAATTTCTCCAACACTCATTTAGTAGTATATGGAGTCATATTCAATGTATTTTGTGATTGTTCTTGATTCATATTGTGGTTTATATTGACATATAAAATATTAAATGATTTTATTTCAGATTCTACCGCATTCCCTTTAATGTAACTAAGTTAACTATGATCTTGAATCAGAAGAAGTGGTATTTTTTCTAAAGCATTTCTATTAATACATATTCAAATATTTCCTTTTGGATTTCATCGATCATAAAATCAAGAGGTATATTTTATCTTATTGTGATTTCAATCTAGATCTACAATAGTGAGTAACATTATCATTGAATTATGACTTCAATAGGGGGAATTTAAATACAGTATGTTATGTATTTAGCAGGATATTTCATAATGTTTTTGTTTATGTGTCAGGAGATACAAAGTATATGATGGAGGAGTTTGTTTTTTAATCTTCATAAAGGGTAATTAGTTAGTAGAGGTTTCCTATGTTAAATTAAAGTGAAACCATCCTTATTATGACTAGTCAAGGAGTTACATTTTTTAGAATATTAACCAATGAAGGTGGATAATTTTCATTTCATTTTGGTATTTTTCATGTCATTCACTATTTAAAAAAGTTTAATTAATGAATTTTTTAGTATAAGATCAATTTATCATTATATATGAAGTTCTTATTTAAAATTTATTAATTTAAACCCATTTTAGCATAACCTTATCAAAAACACTGCAATTATAATTTGAATATAAAATTTCACAAAACATTTTTTTATTAATTTGTTTATAGAAATTAATATAATTTCTACACATTGAGCATTATTTTATTGTTTAATAGAAACAAGTATTTGGATTTGTAATTTAAAAATTCCATGAAAATTATATTATTCCTTTTTATTTTTACTCTATTGCTTTATAACAACATATTATGTGATATTAGATTTTTCATTAATTTTAATCAAATCATTTTACGTAATTTTCCCTATATTTTCATTTAGACATTTAATAATAAATACAATTTATGATTGAAAAATTGTGTATATGAATTCAATGATGCGATGGACTTGATAGAATATACCCCAACTCATAATTTTTTTCATAACCTTTTTCATTCGTGCATGGAATGGGATGAAAAATTTAAATATGTTAGAGGAATAATTTTTTATAATTTCACTGAACAAAATGGAATGGATTTTCTATTGATACATCATTCGATAGGATTCTCAATTTAGAGTAATATTTTAAGTAAGGATAAAACATGTACCCTTTATTATATTCCAAACCCTATCCCCACTAAACTTGATTTATTTTAGTTTTTCCCAATTGGGTTATATTGGTATGGGATTTTAAAGTGTGGGGTAGAATAGTGTGTTTCATTTCCACCTATCTAAACAATTGGAAGAAGAATTTTTTTAGAAATAATATATTCTAATAAGGCTTTCATCAACTTAATATAATTCTTATTTAATTGATTTTTAATAGTAATATTCTTTCCTCTTTAATTAAATATCATTAATATTCTAAAAATGTTTTTTTTATTTTTTGTTATTTTGTCATAAATATATTATTGGATTTGATATTGAGTTTTACCCTTCACCATTTTCATATAAAAATACATTCCAACATGAAAACTATACCCATAGAATTATATTTCTTGTTCATTATCAATCTAATTACTAATCCCTTAAATTATTATTTTTAAATCCATGAACATGATGTAATTAATACATTATGGTCAATTGATTTTTTTAACTTATATAGAAAATGATCAACAATCACTTATATTTTGATATAGGACATTTTTGAATTGAAAGAGTGAAATTATAATCGATAAATATTAGTATCATCAGATAAATTATGAGGGTTAAAATAAAATTTGTAAATAATACAATTCCCATTGATAGTTTTTATATTTTCTCTTAATTTATGATAATCCTAATGTTGGATTTGATACCATAATTAATATATGATGTTGTTATTGGATAACTCAAATTTAACCTTGGGTTCATTTCCTTCTATCATTGTGGTTGTGATATTTTAAATATGTTTTACGGGTTGAAATTATTAGTGAATCATAATTATATATTTTTTTAAGATAAGGGATGGTGATAAATTAATCATTAAGGGATATATTAGATCAATTACGACTTGTAATATTTGTATTTTCAAAGAAATCACTTTCTTAATCATCTAATTTTGTTCATAAATCACTCACCCCCCTATATTTTGTTCTGTGTTTCATTTACATTATATGATTCATTAAAACTATTAAGGGATGTATAATTCACTTTTTCCTAAAGATAATGTCTCTGGTTGACCCATATACCAATCTTAGTAAAATAAGAAATATTTTGGGGGATCTTGTGACAATTATCATAAAATTCTCATGATTTTCAGTATGGTAAGTGTTTTCTTCAATTAAATATTAATAATGCTAAATTTTAATTATTATTAGGTTTATTTTCATCTTACACCACATATTATCTATTCATCCTTTATCAATACTTATTTTTGTGACAAAAAAATGTATTATCATTTTATGATATTATAATCAACATCTTTTGTTTTACTTTTTATATAATTGATTAACGAATCTAACCCATTTGTTTATTTTCAATTTTATCCTAATATTGACCAAAGTGTTAGGGTTCAAATAAAAAAATTTAAATTCATAAACTATTTAAATTCAATCATTCTAATCTTTTCATTATTCAAATAGTATTGTTTTTGGTATCTCTTCACATTAAAATTATATTTATCATAAAATATATCTAAATAATAATGAACAAGAAAGAACCATTTGAGACTTGGTTGTACATGATTTTCATTATATCACACTGTTTATTTCATATCTAAATCATCAATGGATCATTGAGAAAAAGTCCTCGATAATTAACCTTCACCCTAAATTCCATATCCCATATGATAAGGATTAAAAAACATATAAAATAATTATATTTGGATTCTATCAACTAGGAAACTGAGGAATTATTTTAAAGACCAAATAAAATTAAGAAAATTCCCAATCTCACTTTATGGAACTTAATATTACTATTTGTATTACTTAAAACATGAATATTTTAAATTTTTGTATGATTTGAAATGATTTTATTTACATCGATTCTTTACTATATCATGGTCTGTGGAAATTTTAAAGTAGATCTTAGGAATCATGTAATCATAAATATAGTATATGTATAAGCACTGGGAGTGGTTTAATAAGGTATGTTCAATATTTAAACTTCTACAAATCAATTAGAAACCACACATTCAATACATCTATAAATATCTCACTCTTATGGAGAGGATCACAATAGATGTTGTGGTAGGAGGAGAATTGGTTCACAAAACCCCCATGCCGGCTGAATTATTGAATGAATGAATGATATAAAACTCATAATGATTTTGTGATTGGGGTACAATGGCTATAAGGGGAGAACATCAAGTAAGTACTTATTTAATTGAAAATCATTTAATTGATACCATGTTTGATGATTGTACCATTGTGGTGGGAAAGATATCCTTGGCTCAAAAAACACCCTTACCCACTCCAATAAATCTCTATCTCATTTTTACAACATTAAACCACATAGATTATTGTTTCCCATAATTACATGTTATAGAAGATTATGAAAAAATATTCCCTAGGATAAAATTTCAATATAAACCATAACCATCATATCAAATTAAGTATGATCCCTTCACACTAACAAATAACCCATGATAAAATGATAACACAAACATTCATAATATCTCTAGAAAATAATAATTTCCCCTTTTTCATAAAAACATAATGTTGTATCTGCCTTACTAACTATATTTTCAATATCCCTAAATATGATTTGAGGCTTGAGCCCAAAAAATTCCGCAAAAATATGGGAATTATAAATAAAAGGTATATTTTAACATTGATGAAATAATGAATAATGTTTTTATTAATAAAAGTATAAAATTGTGTGATATGAATAAATAAATTTGTTAGATAGAAACAACCCTCAAATAACTAGTTAGTGTAGACTCTATAAATATTCCCTCCCAACACACTCTAAATCTCAAATGGAATATAAGAGCTATCATATTGAGAAGTGGTTATTAAATGGGTGATATAAGTGTTCCTTGAAATCCAAGAGTATTCATAACACCATAGGAGATTCTACCATCACTTTGAGTTGATGATAAATGAAAAGAAAAATAGAAGGGAAACCTAAATCTCAACAAAGTGCCATTTGGACCACATTCCATTCCTATTAGGGTGTTAAAAACCTATAATATGGAGAAGGGGTAATTGTAAAATTTATTTTTATTCACATTAAAAGATATTTGAAATAACTATCACACTTCAAGAGGTGAATAAGAACATATAATCATGTGTTAAATTCTCAAATAACTTTTCAAAAATAGAAGAGGCCTCAATGGAATTTAGTAGATCAATATTGAATAGAATTTTTTGTAACCCATTAATCCTATGAATGTGGTTCCTAAAGAGGGAAATAACTTTAGTAAATTCACTATATAATGCTCCATAGGGGGGATTTACTTTTTTTAAATCTTTATGTGATTTTAGATATTCCAAAAATAGAATTCCCAACTCAAGTTTTTTTTTCATTATAAATTTACGAGTTCAATATGAATAGAGTTATAGTGAAATTGGAAATAGATATATTATATATCTATAGGGAGTCCTTGAGGATGTACATGTTCGGGTATGAGAAATAATATTTCATATTGATTTATGGTTTCTTAACTTGCAGGATGAGCAATTATATACTTATTCTACAATTACCTTAGGTATACACCTTTTTAAAATAGCTAAAATTATCAAAAATGTCTATAAAAATATTCCTTCTATGTTGTTAGGGGTTCAATTTTTGAGATTTAATATTATGGACTACATGAAGTACCACATATAATATTATTATTTATTCATTGTCTCTCATTTTGACCAATCTTATAAAAACCCATTGTATTTTGATCATTTTATGTTTGAGGAGATTATGAGAACAGGGTATAGTTTGATGTATAATAGTATTTTCATACAATTTTTTCATGATAATACGTCCATTGGTTTTCATTTTTATATATATTCATATTTTAATTATTAGCATGTTTATTCTTGTCATGAAAAGTATATTGAGTATGATAATGAATTTTATGAATAATTCTATGATTTTGATGATGTCTATTTTAATATTGAAATTCATTTTTAACTTATTTTAGTTTTATTAATGAATATTTACTGATATCACCCCTCACATTGGAACTAATTCCTCTTCCACCAAACATAAAATACTCGTACAAATTGAGGGGTGGGATATTACCTAATATAACGGTGATAATATCCCCACTAAATTTATATGAAAACATTTGAATATTCTAATAGAGAAAATCAAGTAAAATGGGTTGAACTTAGATAACAAATTGGTATTATTTCCAAAATTTAAATTCATGCGATTATTTTAGTGAATTGGGATAAATTGATATGAAATCCCCAAAAGATACAAATATCACATTCTTAGAAGTGGTAAAAAAGAATTTGAAAAAATTTATTGAGGTAGGTTTGATTGGTCACATTTATAAATCATAATGGGCTATTTTTTTAATTTTTCTTAAAAAAGGAAGAATTTAAATTGTTTTAAATGATAGGGATAAGACATTTTTGATGACAGTGAAAAATAGGTGGTGGATTTATATTTATTATAGGAAACTATATCAATATAGTCACAAGGAATATTTCCTATAATTAATTTATCAGATTATTGACTGATTTTTACACAAGACACACTATATTTTCTTAAATTAATTCTCTAGTTATGTCATGTTCCTATTGATATAGATTATCCTTAGAAGGTGATGTTCAAAAGTCCATTCATTAAATTTTCATACCAAAAAGATTCCATTTGAACATATTAATGCCTCGGGTACCTTGCAAAGGATTATACTGGGTAATTTTTCTATTTTTTTGAGACATTCATTTATGTATTTATATGTGATTTTATAATACATGGTTATTTATTTTTTGAGTGTCCCTTGATTTTGGGTATTGTGTTTCATTGACACATTTATGAAAATTAATTTTGAATTTTGAGATATTATATTTCATGAAAATACATGGTGTTTTCCATTTCATGTAGTATCAAAAATTGAATATATATTGAAAAATATAAGGTAGATATTATTTCATCTTTTATATATCTAATATGTGTGGGTGATTTTAGATATTTCCAAGAACGTTTTGTTTTTTTAGAAATACATGATCATAGATTTCAGTAATATTACTTTACCCCTGTTGAGATTACATTAAAATGATTACAATTTTGTGCTTAATGATTAATTTAGTATTTATTTATATGATATGAAGAAAATATTCCCCAAATCAAAAATCATAATCCCCCATGTTGGGAGCACCAATTTTATTTTATGTGTAATGCATCAAAACTCTCTATTAGAGCGGTATTATCTCAGATAGTGGACATGTATTTTGATATTATTTCCCATGTCTTGCAAATATTGGATTCAACCTAGAAAATATATAAAAAATAAATAAGGAGTTTATTTATATAATATTTTCTTTATAAAAATTTAATTATTATTTATTGGATAAATGTATTCATTTTCTTTGACCATTCATCATTTAAGTACATCAAGAAAAAGAAAAATGATAATTTGATACTTATTCATTGGAAGCACCTATATGAAGTGTTTTTCATTGTGATAATAAACAACAAGTGTTTATATAACTTTTTTGT
This sequence comes from Viscum album, assembly GCA_963277665.1. Taxonomy (NCBI): domain Eukaryota; kingdom Viridiplantae; phylum Streptophyta; class Magnoliopsida; order Santalales; family Viscaceae; genus Viscum; species Viscum album. The sequence goes on along the minus strand of OY728150.1, from coordinate 1,998,702,515 downwards.
CGACCAAATTAATAGGATCTTATATATTTTGGATCATTATACCCTAATATATGTACCACTTCTAAAAAATTTTCTTAATGGCCATCTCTATTCCATCCGAGGTTCAAATACTGGGTATGTTGATGAGAATATCTATAAAATCATAGAATCACATCCTTTGAATGTTGATTTTTTAATACAATTGGTTTCCTTTTAAATTCACCCACACCTGAAGAAATGCGATATTGAAAAATTGATGTGTGTTCCTTGGTTTTATATAAGGGATGATCCTTAACTTTTGTGAATTTATTGAGTCTAAGTCATAATTGGAAATGTTCCTCATCATGAGTTTGATTATTTTTTCATTTTTTCATATGAAGTCTTATGGTTGAGACATTGGAATCTAGAATATATATAGGAAAGTATTAGACACTCAATTATATTGACCAAAATATTCCATGATGACCACATGTTTTTTATGTGATTTTCATATCTCGATCACATTGAATAAATTTCTTGGAGGTAAAATATTCTTAAGAAACCAAGAGTATTCAATAAGATTTTTTAATTATGGTACTTTGAATTTTTTTTGGTTTTATAGCTCATTTGTGTTCTTAATCATTATTATTGTTTCTTATTTTGTCTGACTATAGGATGATTCCATGTTTATTATGACTTACTATTCTCATGTTATAGAATAATTTTTCAAAGATCAAATTTTTGTATGTTTAGTATACCAAAGGATATCATCAGTGACTAAGGATCACAATTTAATAACAAAAATTTTCCTTCCCTACATCATAAGCGTAGAGTTATTACCAAAAAATAAAAAACATAAATCCATAAATAAATGGGGAGGATGAAGATTATAATCATGATATGAATAAGATCTAGAAGAAAACTATAAATATAAATAATAATGATTTTATTAAGTTCTTGTAAGATGTGATATGGGCATATAAAATGGATTTAAAAACTATAATAAGTATTTCCATATAAAATTTTATTTTTGAATTTTTTTTATATTCTTATAGAGGTCGAGCATCCAAAATGTTAGGATATAATGATATAGAACCCGAATTTATCCCAACAAAGAGATCAAAAGAATATAAAACTTCAAGATCTTGGGAAGATTCAATTTTCATCATATGGTAAATCAATTTTTTATAGTATAATTTCAAAATTCATCCATGATAGACTAATTTGGAAAATAGTGTTTCCTCTTAGAGAAAATTTACTTCTCTATAGTTAACAAATAAAGATGATTCTTGGTAAGTTGAATTATAGATGGTCACACCCCTATGTTATATCACATGGTTTTATATATAGTGTAGTGGATGTCACATAAGAGGATACAAGAAAGATATTCAATGTCAATGGGTAATGGTTGATGTAGTACCTTGAGGGATTCTCCACATATTTAGTTGATATAATCACCCTATATAACCCCAACATCACATGAGAACATCATTTTTTCCATTATCGAATCCATTTTTTTCAGAAAATAAATTCAATATTTCATGTGAACATATATTTACAAAGGGCTACATTTTATATAATGTAACATTTTAAATGTTAGGGGGGAGATGAAATTTTGGGTAGCTTCTTTAGGAATTTATTTTTTTTTGTATCAAAAAATCATAAAAACCCAAAAATGTGTCACATTATCAATGCTTCCATGGAAGATACTAAAAATGTAACTTTTATTTTTACCCAATAACATTTACAGAATTTTATCCATGTTAAAATTATCATCTTTAGTGGTTGATTATTGATAAAATGGATGTTGGTCGATAATGTTATTGATTGTGACTTTATAAAGCCTTTGATATTTTCATACCATTCATTATTGGAATTTTATGGTTAAATTTTTTCATTAAATTTCTTTACACTGCATCACATTTAATTATTAATTTTGAATTTATCCTACTAAATGTATGTTATAATCACATTAAATAATTTTTTTCATCTTATAAGAATGAGATTTCCTTGTTTTTATTTGTATTCTGATCAATTTAATTACTATAGAATATTGACCTATGCATGTGTAGCTAATATTTCGCAACTAAACAACCTTAAATAAATAAACTAAAAAAATTAAAAATATTAAAAGACAGGAGTGATGAAATGTATTACATATGGGGATATCAACGTCAAGTCTGTATAGTTTGAATTTTAAGAATTCTTAAATGAGTTTGTTTTTAAAATTTGATAGAATATGATATAGAATAAGTTTAATAAAAAAGAACAAGGTGAGTATAAATTTTTTACATGACTAAAATATATGGAATAAAGGGTGGAAGAAAATATTTAAATGTATTTTACATAAACACAAGGGATATTTTTTACAAGGGAGACTCATAGCTTTTTTTACATTGACTGGTGTCATTAATCTCCTTGTATATTTTTTGACACAATTTCCAAAATAATTAATTTCAATTTTCATTAATATTTTCTTTTTTTTCTTACATAATTATTATGTATTGATAAATGTCAATATGATTTATTTTTTAGATTACATGGCATGTGAATTTTTCAGGGAGTGTAAAAACGTAGGTGTGTGAGAGTTGATAAAGAATTTTTGAAATTATTTTTTTAATAATAATAATTTATATAATTCCTCACATTGAGATTAATTATAATATTTAATAATATTTTTTATTTTTAGTTTAAATTATGAAATTCATGAAAATTTGGTTTTTCCCTTAAGTGTTTACTTTACTGGTTTACCAATAAAATTTTGAAAATAAATTTTAAATTAAAAGTTTCTAACCCTTTATACACTAATAGGAATATAATTTTTATTTTTTAAATGACATTAGGATAGAACATTTAAACATAAAAATTGGTCTTGGAATTCAAAACTATGATGATCTTGATATAATGTACCACAATTCACTATTTTATCCACAACCATTACATCCTTTAATCTAACTTGTTTATTCTTTGAAATAAGTTAAAAGAAAAAATTAGGATATAATTTAACTAGAATAATATATGTATCTCATGGGATTTCATTCAAAAAGGTGGACACATTTAGAGTATCATTTGGAGGAAGAATTTAACATGTATACATGTTGAAATTTAAAACTATATTCCCCATACACTGTAATTTTTTGTGTTTTTTTCTAATAAAAATAGTTATTCAATGATTTGGGAGTGTTTTTTGGGGATAAAGGTTAAATTCAACCTTTATATACATCTGTAATAAAAATACTTGTGGGAATGATCAGTTCTTGGAATTATCCCATACTCTTCATTTATGTATTATTTATTTGATATTATTCTGATCATATCTCTTTATCGTTAACAAAATTTCATTTTTATTCTCTAAACAATATTTTATTTTAAATATTTATTTTTTAATATAAATGTGTAGAAAATATTTTTTTAATAATTCAACCATTTATTTTTTTTAATCATCTCTATGATGAAAACTATTCCCATGGAAGAGTAATTTCTATTTTTAGTCAATCAAATTTTTAATATGTTAAAATATTTTTTTTAAAAAATAATAAAATTATAATTAGTAATTTTTTTCAATTAATTTTTTTAAATTTCTATATAACTTTATTGATAAGTACATTAACTATGAAAATGATCTCACTTAAATTTATCAAGAGAAAAATTAATTACTAAATCTAAACAACATGGGATTAAATTATAGGGTTAAAATAAAATCCGTAAAATCATATTATTATGATTTTCTTTATGTAGATTCTTCCATAATTTGACAGTAAACACAATTAAGATTTTCAACTGTAATCAAAGTACAGTTCCACAAGTGGATGTCCTGAAGCTAACCTATGGTTAATTTCATCCTATATTTGGGATTGTTTTAATTTTAATTGCGATTAGGGGTTGGAAATAATTGGGGATCACAATTAAATGTATTCAAATATAAGAAATGTTAAATGAATGAAAATTTAATGGGTAGATTATATTGATTATGTATGGTTATATTAGTGTATGTAATGATTTTTTTATTCCTTTATTTTATTATATAACCACATAATAATCCCCCATTTTCCCATATTTAATTTATTTTACTTTTTTAAACATATTAAGTTTTGTTCAATTAACTTCATCTTTAGTGGAATGAACTACATTAGACCATCTACTACACTAAGTAAAAAAATACCAATCATTTGAGAGAGCACCCGACAATGTTCATCAAAATTTGAGGACTAATTTTTTGTGAGCCGAAATATGGGATTGTTGCAAGGGATTTAAAGGTTAATGTTTATTGGTCGATATGTTATGTATCATTTATACCATAATGGGTCTATTTAAATTAATGATCCCAATATTTTTTATATCATTATATTCGTGAGTCCTGTGAAATATCCATTTATAGAATCAATCCATAAACACAAAACTAATGAAAATTTGAAAGATATAATCTATTAGTTATTAAATATTTTATTAGTTATGGGGTATATTTTGAGAGAAAAACATCAATCTAGTAAATTTTAATAGGTAAAATAATTTATTTTTAGTCATTTTATTTACTATTTTTTTTAAAAAAAGTGGAAAATCTTGTTTGTTTTTAATCCTTCTATTGGGTTTTAATTGTATTTTGTTAAGGGAACTACTAGGGGATTACATGGTGCATAAATGTTATTGTGTGTGAGTTTAAGGAGGTGGTGAATCTTAAGGGAATTCAATCAATCAACATACATTCAAGATTTCATACCCTACCTTCCTTCATCCACGATTCTAAATGTGACATGGATATTATAAATTTCTTAATATTATGTCTTCATTTTTAAATAAAATAATTTTTTAATGAATTCATTTGGAATTTAATTCCTAAACTTATCTCCTCACCATATATATCATTTTTTTATTTTTTTTTATCTCATATAATTTAATCTCAATTGAACATTCATTATATGTTGTAGTGAAAAATTATAAATTTATTGGGAAAATGGGATTCAATAGAAAAATTAATTAAATTATCCATTCAAGTGATAATAATCATTGAGAAAATTAAACTAAATATCTAAGATTTTTTTAATTTAGTCAATATTATATTTAAGAATGTTTAATCTCATGAGAAAAATTATCAAAATAATGGGTTTCTGGTATGATTTTTTTCTAACATCATTTTCATCAATTTTAATCAAAAAAATTTAATACAAGTCCTTTGGTTCTTGGGGTCTATGTTTGGGTTCGTTGGGACTACACATTTATAGAATAGGTTTTGGGATAACATTATATTTAATTTTACTATCCCTAAAAATGATCATGTATATAAATGGATTAACCTAATATATAGAATCCAACACTTGGGGATACAGAATAAATATTTTTCTTTCTGAGAGTCATGCTTTATACATATTTATAAGGCATTAGGTTGACCGAAATGGTGGTGTTAAAAACATGGGGATACTGACATAATAGTTTTATTTCTCATAGTTAGATGTTTTGTCTATATTATTTTTAAAAATAGATTTTCATCTTCTATTTATAATTTTATTCTCACTTAGAACTTCCAACATTTTTCGATCAAATAAAAATGAACCCCATGTCTTTTGGAAAACAAAACACGTCTTTATAGCTAATTAGAATTGGATTAATGTTTTCGGTGAAAAAAAATTGAAATAGTCTTGGGATTAGGACATACCATTGTCCATAGATTTTTTTAATGGATTTTTATGGGATTTATGGTTCTATAATGTGATGTTACAATAGAAAATAGTGCAAGTTAAAAAAAATTAGGGAAAGGAATTATGTTTTGATCACTATTAGATATTAATTTTATAAGGAATTGAAAAAATAAATTTTGGTGTTTTATTTTTATTTGAAAGTAGATAATACTCATTTATTTTTGATTATTTTTCATATGACCCATTTTTTATAAAATATGATGATAAGTAATTTTAGAGTTTAAACTTAATATCCCCTTGAATGTGAAATTATTTTTTAAAACACTTTAATTTTGGAATACTTGAACATAGAATAATTTAAGAGTCTCTTTTCATTATTTGAAATTGAAATTTTATGATAAATTTAGTAAAAATAAAAGATATTTAGGTGGAAGTATAACATGATTTTGTAGTTTGTTGATATTATTTATAGTGGTAGTTAGATGATGATCAACATTGGGTGTTATTATAAGGGATGATATTTGTCCCATTAGTGATTTGAGAGTTAAAAATTTATCAGCTCCATATCTCACCACTTATTAAGAATCTTTATATATCTACAACGTATCATTATCTGTGGATTTAGTACTGGTTTCCATGTATGAATTGGTCATTGAAGAAGTTTGTATCTTGATATTTAGTGTGTCTCTAAGTGAAATATGATCATAACATTCTTTGTAGTTTATTATAGCCATTATATATTCAAAAGTTGTAATGTGAGAAAGTAATAATGTATTTTCTTTTCATCTTTACTTGAGAACAAGGATGGTATAAATATATCTAGGTGATCATAGACTTGTTGAAAATGTCGGATCATTTATCTGTGATAAAAAAATCTAGTACATTGGATGATTTTTCAAGGATATATAGAGGAAAATTTGAAATTCCATGGGGATCCAATGATGATGAATTTGATTAATATCCTTACATTACCTCATGATTGTTTGAAGATATTCATCATATCATTGGCTCCCAATTATTCATTAACACTTTGTTCTATCCTCATATAGATGTCCATACATAACTAATGACTTAGATACATGAGGAAATGTTTCGTGCATGCGTTTTGGATTTTACAGACTCATGGGTGAATCATTTTCCATGATTGGTCATTATAATAACAATATATATCACCCATCTAGTAGTATTCCATTATTTGAGGTGCTTTCTGGAAATTATCATAGATCAATAATTATGTTGGAATAAGGCTGGGGATATAATGATTATTGAACTATATTTAGTGAAGAGTGTGATAGATAATGCAGAGGTGAATTTTGAGTAGATAAAGGATGCTTGAGATAGTTGGAATGTGTATACTAATTGAATGAGTATACCTATAGAGTTTATGTTTAGTGATGATGAACTACTAATAGAAATTACTCACAATAAAACTCATAAATTTGATTGGGGAAGTGATTTATCTTCTGTTTTCATCAGAAATTTTTTGGTGTTAGGTCATATTTATGTCATGGCATGCTAGTTAGATCTTATACCAAAGTTGGATCTGATTCATGATATCATCCACATGCCTCAACTCTGATGGTATCCTCACAATGACATGTATATCATTAATTGTGTATAATTATATATTAAGGATTTTGGGATATTAATATGGTCACCTATTGATATTAATTATCTCAGGGAGAAGGTATTGTCTGGGAATGTAATTCTCTTGGTTAGTTCCATATGAGTTCATTATGTATTTTAAGAGTATAAATTGTAAATTATATATTATTTCTCTATATATTGTGTTTGTATAGACCTCATTTATAATTATCAATGAAATTATTTCTTTTAGGATTTTGTGATTAATGTTTCAAGATTTGTGTTGTGTTTTACTTTCAGTAATGGTGTAGTACTTGTTTGAGAGATATTACCTAGGTATGTTTCGGTTTTCATGGTTGCCTTTTTTTTCTTTGTTTCGATTCCTAAGGGTTAGAATAATTTGAGAAGAATATAATAATGATTCATAGATTTACCTTGGTCCTCTACAATATGAATTTTTTCTAATTATGGTGTTGGGAGGATATTTGTAGGAAGTTGGTAAAAGAAAGATTTATTTTTAGATTAATGCATTAGTTTTAAGAAATTATTATACCGTGATTATAGTAGTTGAATATTTAGGGGATGTGTTGCAGTGTAGATCTTGTTCCATGATATTTTTTTTGATTATCTGGAATAGAGTGTTGAGTAATGATATGATAACATTAGTTCCACCATCTTGTATGCCATCATATTTTAGTGTTTTTTAGGCATCAGAATATTATTATTCCATAGTGTAATTCATTTTTATGTAGAATATTTAGTTGGTTTCTAGGTTTTTTATACATTGGACATATTTCATTATGGTGGTAGGTGGTACACCATGGTGTTGGTTTTTGGTTGATCAGGTTCATAGATGTGGCATGCAATTTTAATCATGGTCACATATACTTCAAAAATTTGAACAAAGAAGTAGGAGGTGCACTGTAACCATTCTTGTTTTTATAAAATTTAAATGTTTTTGAACCCATTTTATTTTGCGAGATCCTGATGTGATTTTCTAATCTAGCCACAATTGTTATGTGACCATGCATTTCATGAATTGATCCTATATTTTCTTATTTTAATACAAATTCAGGTGCTTATATAGATTCTCTCAGATTCAACCGGCCACATTTAAATCAAGTAATTATTTATCTCAATTAAGTGGTCTTTGGGTCATACCTTGAGAAATTTAGATTGCATCATACCGGGATTAATCCATCATAATCCACAGTGTTCTTCTATCCCTTTTCCACTATTCATTTTATATACATTTTTTATGTGGTAGTTGTGGTAGTAGTATTAGTTTGGATTCATTGATGTTTGTTCATGGCCATGTTGGGGGACAGTTTCCTATTGGTTTTGTTAATAATCCTTTTAGATTTAGTGGTGATTTATTAGTATTCCATCATCCTTATCTTGCATAATTTTTTGATTATTTGAAAGAGGTATGGGATGCAATAACTCCAATCCTTTATATTTTTTGGGAATGTATAATTTTCATGCAATTTTTAAATGGGTAAACGGTTAAAATTAACCTAAATAACATAATTATAGAGATTAAATATATTCTAACAGATGATGACATTCACATTTGTTTTATATGATATATACATTAATTATATTGTTGTTTTTTAACATGATTTAATGGGTTGTTTCTATAGATACTTGTTTATTACTATAGATACACCTTATCACTTTCGTAATTATATTATTCAATTTAATATGGGAATAGAATAGTAGACATGAAAATCTGTGAATTATTTTTATATTTTACGTGTAAGTAGAACTGAATAAATGAGAAATAATGATTTAAAATATATTTCATGTTATTACTTGTTCTGATATTAAATATGGAATTCTTATTGGTATTTTTGTGGTTATCATGTTATGATTGAGTTTGGGGTGGCAGTGTATTGTTGTTTTGGTGGAGGTACGGTATGATTTTTATCCCCTTATCAAGGAGATAACCCAGATATGGTAGGTTAATCTGGGTAATACAAATTTCAAAAAATAAATCCCTTGATTACAATATCATTCTAGTTATATGGGGAACAATCCATTCCATAGATTACTTTCACTCTATAAATTAATAAATGTAGTAAATAAAATGTATAATTTTACTTGGTTTACCATTATTAGGCTAGTTTATGGATAATGAAAAGAGGAAGTGCCTATGCAGAAAACAACTAGATCTCCCTGCTATAGTTTAGTTTTCATAATATATTCATCTATATGACTCATTAAATCACTATCTAGGCAAATTGAAAAGATTAGTGTCTATCATCACAAATAGGAACTCACTTCTCCTTTTATGATAAAAATTATGATAATCATTATATAATAATACTGATATACACCTGTAATGTAGTGTCACTTGATCCCAATTAGTTGATTCTTTAGTGAGGTTATTATCCTAGAATTTCATCATCCTTATTCTCATTTAGTTTCCAAAAAATTGTGTCAAAATACTCTATGATCTACCAATGAGAGCTTCACTCCAACATTTTTGAACTACTACATGTTTTTGTGGAAAATACAAAAAAATTAATTTGATCTAAGTACTGTAATCGATCAATTGTTCCTCTTGCATCGTAGGATCAAGGCTCATGTACTATACAATTAATTGTGGTGATTAAGGACAATTAACGTATCATTAAATGCCTAAAAACATGATCATGACATTCTTGTTAAATATATGATCATTGACAATAACATCTTGATTGTGGCATGAATGAACCTTATATGTCTTATCCTTATCCTTATATATCACAAACATGGTTTATCAACCAACACTACGATGAAAATTAGTGATTCAATAAATTTTTATGGGCGTGGTCTTATGTTATGTGGTGTGATGTCCCTTATTGGCCAGATCCATAAAATCCAATTTGAATTTGAAACACCCATGAAATATAGATGTTCTCCTAAACATTACATAGAACATAGTTGAATTCCTATTATGTGATATTTTCAGTTCTTGAATGGGAAAATATAGGATTTGTGATAAAAAAACATTCCCATTTATGCTGATTTCAAAACCTCCAAGATGCATGCAGTATATGTAAAATATGAATGTTCTCTTAAACATAGATACAATGTAGTCTATCCTCCATGGTCATGGAACACCGAATCTTCTAGGGGAACTAAATTTAACCTATTAATGTCCCATACTACATGAAGAAATTATTTTTATTGAATACTGTAAGAAAATCATCCCACATTAGACTATCCTCATGAATACTAGTTTTATATCAAGAACCCCATGCCATCACCACATCATAAATAACTTATAGTATGAAATTTTTACATGAACTCGTAACTATGGAATCTACCAAAATCACCGTCCCACATTGATATGAAATAGTTATCACTAGCTCACTCTTTTATGATAGATAGATTATGTGTTTCTGGAGCTTTCCCACTAGCTTTTCTTAAGGCTTTTTAGATGCCATCCATGAATGCTCTTAGACGTCTTTTTTCATGTCCCCTTAACATTAATATGGTTCAAGAATCCTTTTATGGTGTAGATACATATATTATTACAAGGAAACAACCATTATAGAATGACTAGTTTTCCTTCAATTCAGGCTATCCTTTTCAAAAAGGTCCATACGGTAATATAGGGTCAATAGAATCACATTTTTCACCCAAATAGAGTGACACATCCAATAATACCTAGACTTATAGATCAAGTGAAAACATTGAAATCCCCCATGATTCATCTATAATATACATCCTTATTAAATTATATCACAAAAAAATCTATAAAAACCAATAAAATGGGGGTTTCCGAATAATCTCACATTTTGGACTTGTTTACAATTTCAAAAAAAATACTAGTTATCAAATATATTCCATCATTTATAAAGAATTTCAAAACAAAACACACCTAAACCACTTCATTTTACATTTTCCTTAAAAGATTTTACCAATTACTAGTCAATAATAAACTATAAAATTATTTGACTCAAGTCTCACTACGAGAAACAAATGTTTAGTTAAATAATTATCATATGATTAACCATCACTATAGTACATGAAACTATTTTGGAGAAGGATGTGGATGGTTTTTGATATTTTTGAGTTAATATGCCTAATTCCTATAATGATTCAGTTATTCTATTACAAAAATATTTCACATTTGGTTTACCACTTCAGTTTCCTTTAATGGTTTTTTGAGCATTGATGATTGATTTTGGGGGGTTGAATGTGTTGCACAATCCCCCACATCCAGTTTACCATTTATTTATCTTCCATAGAAATTCCTAATAGTTCCCACATCCAAAACTGACTACCAACCTTGTTTATAGAGGCATATAGTAATTCGGTGTAATAGAACTAGTGACGCTTAGGAACTCTCATTGTTTGAGAGAAGGGAGGTCATATTTATCACACATTTTTTTATGGGAGTTATTACATACTTCAAGACTCTCATATAGATTTATGATATGTTAAAAATATCATCCAAATTTAGATATGGAATCTTTTACCCTGAAAAATGACCAAGGTTTAAATATCTTCATATGTATAGGGGGTTATATATTAATTCCATCTATATGAATTTGATTTTCCTTATACATTCGAGTTATTTCTTAGGAATGGGTGACTGTTGGTATTTTAATTCCATATATCTAGGAACTGTAGAGTTTACTATCCATCCATGGAGGTGGTAAATATTTCATGGATGAGATTGAACCTTTAAGATACATCCTACATATCTTATATTATGGAAGGAATCAAAACCCATGTAGTTTACTAAAGCTATTCAATTTAACATCATGTGGGAATGTTAGATATGAGGAACTCATGCACTAGGTATTGAGATCGATCTTTATGAAGGTGTTCTACATATAATTCTTATGAAATAAATCAGAGTCACCATATTTCTATGTGCCACATGGACTTACCCAAAGTTGGATTCCCTTATTTTTTGGAATTCATATTATGTCATTGTTTGGGGCTTACACATTGTGGATTCCCTGGATAAGGAAAATTTATGATGAAAATGAGATGATAATTACAAATCACTAAACCCGTGTGAGCCATGATCAATGTGATAAATAAGGGATAGAAAGTGAATATTCTCTATACATATGGAAAAAGTAAGTATACACTAAGGTAGACTTGAGGAGGTGTTTAATATGTATTTCGGGCCTTAAGAAGGCACCCTATGTATATAGACTACAGCATGAATCTGAGTTTTCATGTTTCATTTAGGATATGTAGGGGATTATACTAAGGTGGATTCCCATGAGAGATAAGGCCTTTAGAGTATTTCTATATATCCTAGTTATATCCATAATTATATTTCCCATAGTTTATTTTGGGGTTCTTCCCAAATATTTCCATTGGTAAAGGTTATCATGTCTCAGGGTACATGTATGATATGTCCTGATTTTCTATGTGACATGTCCAAACTGGCTGTCTCACTTGTCGTCAGTGTCATCCTAACATGTTTAAAGTTGTTTGGACATGTCCTAGTATCCTAATGGACATTTTCAAATAAAATCACATGACTTGGATGACCCATCTATAGGAAATCACATGAACTAGATTACATGATTGGAAGAAATCACATGATCATGGATGAAATTTCTAGATGATGTCACATGATCAAGGCTTCCATGTATGGTGGATTTCCTATGATTTAGAAGACATGTCTAGAGGGCATAAAAGGAATTTTCTAACATGTCCAAAGGATACCACATGACCTGTCTTGACATGTCAATTGGGGGAGGGGGTCGCATGACCTGGACGACATATCCAAAGGATGTCACATCATCTATTTGACAATGATAGATGGTTTTCATGACATGGATGACATGTCTTAAGGGATTAATGAGAAATGGGTGACATTTATTTCCATCGTTTCATGGTCTAGATATATCATTTGAAGAGAATGATTCATTTTTATGACATTTAGAATATCCATCAGCTCATAATTATTCCTCAATTTTTCAATTTTCATTACATATATACCCCCTGGTTTGTTAAGAATTAGTCCATTCAGGTTTCATGCGACCTTGTAAACATGCATAAACCCCATCTCATAACCTGGCTAAAATGTGTGGAGTCATTTGTATGATCTATAGAGTTATCATGTAAAGAACATAATCATGTTGTGTGATCCCTTAGGTTATTCCCCAGGTTTTAGCTTGTATAAGGCCTTAGGATAGTGTGACTTTATGCTATGATAAGTTCACTCGTGCACTATGGTGCACTAGTTTATGTCAGTCGTGGGAATGATGGATCAATTATTTATTACTGGTAAGTGGGATTTATTTGAATCATAACCCCAATTATATGTATATCGCAAAAATGAGTAAGAGTAGGTTGAGGTATTTTTGTATCACTAACATTCTATAATACAATTATAGTTCATCCTAGGTGTCACATCATGTTAGGGACCATAATAATGTCCCACAATCGATATGATTATTGGACATCAGTTTTTCAAATCTATTTTAAAAACTAATTTTGACATTTCAATCAACCTTCAATATTTTATACTGGTATGACTAGTATTTATGAAATCAAGATTCCCATGGAAAGTCTCTCACATGAATGATGATTTTCTGGGGTCCTTCATGTGACAATGAAAACTTTCATGGGGACCTCACAAGAGTATGCTGAAATGACCAAGGGACCCCACAGGATCATGATGTCTTGTTGAGGGGACGTCTCATGACTAGTTTCGATAACTCGAGGATTTTAAATCATTTCTTTTGATGATTAGTGTATCCTCCTTTCACTAGATGTTTATGCATTTTATCATTTTTTTCTTTAACATTTTTACTCATACAAGAGATCTTAAAATGTTGTGCGAGCATCATTAGGGACAATCAATTTGTCTTCATTTTATTTTTCACTTGACCAATGTTGTGTCTCATGTTGATATAAGATCATTTTCATAGACAATCCCTCAATCTATCTATTGTGAATTGTGTAATCAATGATGGGTCTCATGATGAAGTGTGAGCATTCTCATGGAAAATTATTCAAATTTTCAATGGAGGTGAAGGGATATCTCATAATAAAATTGACATAATTGAGGTCCTTCATATGATGAAACTGACATGTCAACATTCTCTAATGGAACAAAGTGGAAATGTTCCAAGTACTCCATGGGATCTTCATTGCTTTCTTGGGAACCTTCACGTGAGTAGCTGGTTTTTTCAGAGGGACCTCATGCGATCAATGGAATATCTTGAGAATCAAATGAATCATTTTTATGACCTTATGGAGGGTCTTCTAGGGAATTTTATTTTGATTTTTATGTGATCTATGTGATTTTTCTCCCTTCCCATTCTATGTTTTGTGGAAAAAATAATACACATACTTCATATACTTATTCAATATTAGATTTCTTGATGCTCACTTAACAGGTGTCAAAAAATCCCCCCTGAGGATTGACTTTCTAAAGAGAATGTGATGTATTCAAGATAAATTAAATGTCGAACTAAGTCTTTAGGGCTACTACCAATCAGCGTCTTCAAAGACATTTGGTCTTCTGAGTGGCCTTTGATATTTAGCAGAGTGGTCCTTATATAGTAGTAAAGAAGCATCTCATTCCATTGAAAACATAGACTCTCCATAGATCACATGATTTCATCCATCACATGATTCCTTTGAAAGGCGTCATCATAAGATCTCATTTGAAAGACCTATTCACATGAACTAATATTTAGACCTATTTTGTAATTCTGATCGAAATATTTCTTTTTGAGATTTATTCATGTGACCCGATCAAATGTATTTTTTTCCTTAGATCATTTATAGAATACCCTACAAATCAACTATCAGTAATTTCTTGATCCTTGACTTTTATCCTTGGAATCCATGTTGTCTTTCAGGTTTCACATAACCACATGGTGCAGTCAGATGATCACTTCAAACATTATGTGGTTCATCTGACCATCTCAAGGTTACATGATCTCTAGTGTCATAAAAAATTGTCAAGTCACTATATGTTTCATTGGAAATTCTATCCGCAAGCTCTCCATATGTCATGGTATTCGTGAGACCTATATTGGATCATGAAATCACAAGTTCCTTCATGGTGCAAGTGGCTAACATGATAATTTTGGATCCATGTACATCTATTTTGATTTGATTTCTATCTTATATGATATTTCTAAATGTGTTTTGTATAGATGGAATCTAGCTCCCATCACAGTTCTTTTATGCCCTCAATGAAAGATGCTAGAGTAGTGGTGTCTCACAATAACTCTGTTGTAGCATGCATGGATGCGGTTTATCACCATAATATTGAATTATCACAGAAAATTCAGACAATCCTAATGGGAGAAAACCATATGGAATATACATTCTATGAATTCATGGCTCTAAATGGGTTTGTTCTTACAAATTATGCTCTCATTCATTCACTGTACTCATAAATTATGTCACTCTGTTTGATTTTAGAAACCCATAATACCTTTCAGGTGAATATATCCCTTATAAGTCATTTCTTTGTTTAGGAGAAATGAATAGATATGTATATGCGGAAATTAATGTCCACATATATTTATGGGAGGAATTCTGAACCTGATTTATAAATACACATACACCGGTCTATAATGTTAAAATATGCCACACAATAGAGGTTTGTGTGCATTCTTAAATAGGACCTTCAATTAGGGGGATGTTTTAGAATTGATGGGGTCTCTCCCTTCTCAGTGCAGTATGTCACCTAAAAATTTTATATAAATTTAAAATAGATTAGGATTTATGAGGCCTTCTAGATCCCACAAACCTTTTCCTACTGTAAAAAGGGCTTGATGGTGGACATGGTCAATCACTAGAGTCCTATAAAAAAAATTTCCACCTAAAACATGTTGTGGTGGGTATCTATCTCTAGTATGGAAAGAATATTTTCAACTCAACCATATTGGGAGATATGTATGATCAGTTTGTACCCACATTTTCTGTGTTGGATAAAATAGATAGGAACCCACATCTTTCATGAGAGTTGATCAAAGTGGCCAAAAATTCATCTGTGAAGGAACTACTTGATGTGGGTGGGAGTTTATATCCAACATTTACCAGACCATTTAGTTTTCAAATTATCTTACTATTTACTTAAGTGTGTACCTACTCTTAATGAAGTGATATAGTGGATTCAGAGTCTGCACTATCATGATGGTGACATCCTTGGTGGGAGGGTAGTGAATTAGATTATTCATCTCTTTTTTGGACAAAATATATCACCTTCTACAATGTACTTATAGAATATGGGACCCTCATTAAATATTTGGCCCTGTTTAGTTATTATAGGGTTTGATGGGGATTATTTGGGATTCTATTAGTAAATTAGTATCCAGAACATCCCAAACATTCACATTAGAACATTTTTTTAGTTTATTAGTAGAGTAATTCCCGTCACACTAAAGGAATTGGAGGATAGGGAATTATTGAGCTATTATGACAACTTTTCCTTCAAACCCTATAGGATAGTTTTCACTAGTAGTATTATTGACAATAGAGGGTGAATCTTATAGGATAGAGCAAACATTATGTCACTTCATGAGGGAATCCTTTCTGCATGCATTGATGAGATCATCCTCTCTAAATAATATAATCCTTGTTGGTTTAGCTATCTATTTTAGTGTATATAAAATATATTTACATCCCATGTTCACGCTTGATCCGAGAATCATCCATTGGTGGATCACCTATTTTGGATGATGTTAACCAATGATGAGATTTAGGTAAAATTAAAATCCCCTCACCATGATGTTGATAACTATTTTTCATGAAGTTATGCTGATATTTAGATCCAGTAATATTTGGATGGTAGACTATTTGAATTGGTATGTGAGGATAAAAAAGTTCCATTGATTATCAAATCAAATCTTAGGACTGTAAATTATCTTTTTTGAGCAAGCTAACATCCTTGATAGAGCCTCATAATGAAATAAGATGTCTACAAGTAGTTTAATTTCTAATAGAAGAATCTAATGAAATGGATTTAGTGTTCATGTCACCTTTGAGTGAAGTTTCGCCTCTGATATTATTTATCATCATAGTTAAGTAATGGATGTCCATGACAATAACTAATTTATATGGTGATCTCTGGGGGTTACTACATCTGGATGAGTAACCTTTAGAATGATTCACTCTTATTACTACTCCCAAAGGGGTCACTATCAGGGGATATCCTCATGAGTTCAAGGCTTTTCTTTATGAAATTAACAAAATGTTGGAATGTTTGTATAGTTTGATTCACTGTTCTCCTCAAGTAAATTGAATTATGGTTCAAGGAAAATTAGAGGTTTTGTAGATGAAAAGGGTCATCCCACTATCAAGGTAGTGGTAAGGGTGATAATACCACTATATTTAAAGGGACATGGTGTCGATGAAACTGTACTAATTCCTTTTATGTTCCAATTGTAATAGTAGGAGGATGAAAAAGACCAGAAATTCCTACCATCCAGGGAATATTATTCTTGGGGTATGACTAGTAGAGATGAAAGCGGTGACTAGGGAACTTGTAGCATACCATACCCGGTCTACTAGGTGAGTCACCCAAGTTAGCCCATCATAGGTTGGGGTAAAACAATAAAAAAGAATATTATAAACGGATTATAAGACAAAAAACTAGAGTAAAATTAAGAAACAAAGAGAGATATGACTGAGACATATTGGAGAAGATAGAAAGTATAAAAAAACTAGACAAACAAATCTCCATGTCACCAACCATTACCTTTAAACCAAAATAACAATGCTTGGAGAATAATTCATTTTATAGAATGATATTCTATTTACCATCCATCCAATGGCCCGAAGGCCTTCAAATATTTTTATTATTGATAAGTCCCCCTTTTAAGGGAAGAAGGAGGAAACTCAAAGACTTCATGGACATAGGACAATCATACCCGAAAGACAAAAGAAATAAAACCAGATTGAAAACCAGAGCAGCCCCTCCCAGCATAAAAACAAAATGAAGCACTCCAACGATGTAAGGAAAATTGGCTAGCAAATGTCCTGTGTCAAAGCACAGTCTTGATCCGACGGCTGACGCCATACCCTCTCAAACAACCAAATCCAAAAAGCACTACAAAGGTGAACCACTAGCTCTGAATCCTCCTCTGGGTCTATTCTAAGTGATCAAGTCCAGCTTTACAACTCTCCACCTTCCAGATCGAACCAATCAAAAACAATTTCACCAAACACATCAAAAGCCTTAAGAGAACCAAATCCCCTGCAGAGTCAGGAAAAAAAAGAGTAGATCCAAGTCAAAATATCCCACAATAATCACCACGAGGACCAAAACCAGAAGAACCCTCTCGCGATCACAAGGAACCCTTCATACACATCCGCAGAAATCCGAAAAGGAGGACAGACCAAGGAGAATGGAGCCAAATCTTCACCACCCAAGACTGGAAGATCCAACATGATATCCATAGAGCATCGCCGAAGTAGGGAACTGAGAAAGTCCAATATGGAAACGCCACTCTGGGCTGGAGCCGATCAGAACAAAGCTGTGGAAGAACCCACTCTAGATTCCAAATCAGACAAACCACAAAAAGCGGAAAGGACCAGCAGGAAGAATAGGGACACCTCCGATGATGACACCACTGAAATAACATCAACATCGCATTGAAATCAAAGATGAAAAACCAAAACCAAACCTCCCTCTTCCATGACACTTCAAAGCATACACCGAGCCCTACTAGAATGTGCCCAAAGCCAGAAAACAGCCAGATCTCAATTCCAGAAGCCAACGCCAAGCTGTATATCCAAAACCAAGCCACCAGAAGCTGTCGAGTCGCGTCATCACCAAACCAAAGCCAAACAACCACTAAAAGCAGATTCCAAGACCAAACCACCAGAGCCTGTCGGACACGCCATCACCATGCCAAGATCAGACCACCAGTGTCATTGTCAGGACGTACCATCGCTAAGCCAAGAGAGCTAGAGCCAGCCAGAGCCTCACCAGAACCACGTCGAAGACACCGCTGATTCGCCGCCTCCGAGACGAGATACCAACGAATACTTCACCATGCCAATACACCTCCTAGGTGAGATCCAGAGAGGTAAACGTCGAGCCATCATCGCCATGCTGGAGGAGGGTGGAGCTGACTCCCGTGAAGAAACACTAGGTGTGTCGAAAAGGGGAGAACTTGCCGCTCAGAGGCCTCCTCCTTCTATTTACCTGTATCCTACAAAACAAGGTCTGAATCCACCCACAAGAAGAAGTGGGGTGGGATAAACAAAGATCAATAGGATACCACTAAAGAATCTATACATGTTATAATTATACGTGTGCACATTTTCAAGATTAAAAAATAGTTTTACAAGATTTATTTTAAATAAAACAAATTGAAATCCTTTTTCAAATAATCCATGATTTTTCAAAAATATCATAACATGTTTCTAATGTTTGAAAAAAAGTTAGTAATGATACCAAATATATATAAACATGTGTTCCAAAATCCATGAAATAAACAATCATGCATTAAACAACCAGAAATTATTGTTAACCTACCATATGGTCTTTAGACTATGGTAAAATACATACTAGACACTCATAGCTATTAGTTGTATTTCACAACTGTGAGATAAATATGAAAAATCATTATTTATTATCTCCATCAATGTAAATATTCCTAGTAAAAGACACATTAATGATGTTGTTTGTAAAGACTTATTATAGCTCGGTTTAATGCTTTAGCTACATTTGTACCAACTGTTGTATACTTGAACTCAATCAAGTAGCCCCTAGAAAAAGGACTAGAAATCTGAAACAAAATGTCATGTCTAGTGAAAATATCCCAACTCATGGAGAAGGGTGGTGGTGGAGTCGACATGGAAATTCTATTCCCAGAGTCAGTATAAATATTTTAGTCTAGTACAATTTCCATGTTCTTTTATTTATTATATAACTTGTGTTAAAGAAAACATATGAAGTAAGTTATATCATAATCAAGTTGGTTTCTTAATCTATAAATTTTTTTAATGAACTCAATTTACCCCCAGATGATTCTTAGTGTAGTCCTATCGGGACAACAACTAAAGATTTACTGCAACCTGGATATAATGGTTTTCGACATCTCCATACAATAATTTAACAATAATTGAATTTTTATATGGTTTAAAATCCTACATCATGAAATAATTTTTCAATATAATATGGTGTATAATATTTAAAATCACCATCATCATTAGGTCTCAAATTATGTGTTATTTTACTATTCTATATCCAATGGCAATATCCCAAATTAAAAACACATCAAATCAAATGATCTTTAATTTCTATATATAATAATTTTTTTTCAAAAACATCATTATTGTACTGTTAAAAATGTTTCCATTTTAATTTTTACATTTATGAAATTCTGAGAAATCCGCAACCCTTTTCTCATATTTTTCACATTTCCTTCCTAGATTTATCTATTTATGATCCATTAATTATCTATAATAAAAATAAAAAATATAAATATATACATAATATTTCAATAAAAATAATATTAGGTAATTTAATATATATATAATAAGAAATTAAACAATAATATTACATTAAATTTAAATATCCATGTATAAGTTATAATAATGTATAAAAATTTCACACACAAGAACATATAACATAAAATTATTTATATAATCTTATAAGATATATATATAGTATAATATAAATTATATATATTATAAAACATATTTATAAATTTAGGCATATTGTGTGCATTGTATAAAAATATAAATATAAATACATGTATATATATATAGTAAAAATGTATAATCATATATAAATATATATAACTATACAAAATTTAGAAATAATAAGATAAATATAAACATTTAAACATATAATATAGTAAACACAGACACGCATATATATAAAATCATATACAATTATAAATATATAAACCCAAAGATATGTTCACATGTTTATGTTTATATATATAGAAACATATTTCTATAAGTTTTATATAATATTTATACATTCATCTATTTTAACAAAAAAATTTCTTTTTTTAAAGCAATCATGTAATAATTGTTTTAAGTAATATTTGATATCAAAGGATGAAATAATCAATAAAATAGAAAACCCAAAATATTATAACTCAAAACTAAAAACTACCATTACTTCAAACAAAAACAATGAAAAAAAATCATCATCCTTTGTAAACCATGTCTATGAATAAGGAAGACTCTCAAAAAAATAAATGACGTTAAAATCTCTAGTAGAATAACCATTTAAAGAAATAATTTCTACGAACATATTTATTCTTCAAAAAAGTGTAAGAGATTATTATACCCTCTTATATATTCATTAAACCATCCTGAATAATGTATGAGAAAAAGTAGTGTATAAACTCATGATTATTTAAGATCTTAAGAATTGAAGTATCTTCAATTGAAATGAAATCAAGATGCATACATCTCATAGAATAATTTCACTATGAGGAGTAGTCCCATAGCTTCTTCTAGTAATGAGGATGAAAGACTAATTTTGTATGTTAATCCCATCACCATTGACACATAGTAGACAAAACCAATACCTAACCTCACAAAATTACCATTTTATTCAAATTTATAAGTATTAATCTTAATAATTAGACATTAAGGTTTCCATTAAACCCAATTCCTTAAATGTAAAAACATTAGGATGAGATCTTAGAAGAAAAAAGACTATAAATAGAGAGTCAAGAATACACTTGAAACCATCATTTTTTTCTTGGAGTGGAAGATCTGGTGAGGTATAGAAAAAATGGTGATGGATATATTTGAAGGACATAGCTTAAATTATTTAATAGAGTCCATTAAATCTCCAAGAGAGAGTCTAGAAAACATTCATAAAAATTAAAATCATGAGAAAACTTACACAACTTATTGCTAGATATTGAAACTACAAATCACGGATCACCTAAAAATAATCCACCAAAAGGTTAATATCTCTAATGTTTGAAAAATATTACTTGTGGTTCAATTACCATAAAAATTTGGTAAATATGTTATCTTTGTATTCATAAGAGTGGGAGCATCACCTTTACCTCCAAACAAGATAAATGCCATTATTCTAATTCACAACATCCATGGAAAAAATATTCTTATAGGTCCACCAAATTTGAAATCTCATTTTAATTGAAACTCAATTATTCTATATGAATCTTCCCCACTAGAACAGCTTTCCAAGGATCTTGTTGAAATATTGGATGGAAAATACTAGTCATTACTAGGGTTTATATTTACCCATGATGAAAAATGAGTAGTAATCCAATTATATGTTGTTTAAATTTTTTAAAAGGATTTTAATATCTATTTTTATAAAATATATCTTTCAAAACATATCTTTCATATTAGTTTTTATAATAATTGATAAGGAAAAACTATGTGGTAGAGAATTTAATATTGGGTATTTTGTATTAAATTTTTAAATATTGTTTTCAATTTTATTTATTTTACAATTTATATAATATTTTCCTATCCACATAAGAAAATATAAATCAGTAAGAGATATATAAGAGCTGTTTTATTGGAAAAAATTGAATATGAAGATTGTAGATTTTTTCATATGATGCTTTTTTATCTTTAAATTATGTCTACATAATAAAATTATAAGGGGATGAGGAAACCTTTACCCATACTGATATTAAAATGAGATAACATATACAAAAATTCCATTATATATCTTCAAAACACCTTTAGAATAATAAATTTCAATTAGATTATTTTTTATTACCATATAATGGTGAACCACATCATTGATATTTAGGAGGATATTTTAGCTGATCAACTTAATTGGATATATATTTATAGTTGATGTGGTAATTCTACATGGAGTTGCAATTTAAATTATATCTAATCAAGAACCAAGGATAACCTTAATGTTTTAGTGAACCTGAAATATGAATTGAATACATAATTAGACATTGAAAACAATTTTCATCCATAAAAATATATCTAGACTAAAAAGGCTATTTAGACACAATAAGTTATAAAGATATTTCACTATAGCGATTTTAAAGGAGGTTTGGAATAATGTCTTCCACTAGTCATGTTTTCATATAATAAATATTGACACCCTAGAATACTAATGGAACTATACAAGGATCTATATAATAACGTATGTATCACTATAATATGATGGGGTGAAGTTAGAGAGAAAATGTTGTTGGGTATAGAACATGATCTTAAAATTGTAGAGAAGATTCAATTGATTAAATGATAAATTAAAGCTATAAATAGACAATGGTAGAGTAATGTTAATAATCATGGAAGATATTTTGAGTTTAATGTTAATCAAGATCTATTCCATAAAATATCACTATGTAATCGGGTCAGGATATGTATTAATATAAGATGGTAAATACCTTGAAACTTCAACCCATTAAGAATTGTGATATCAGGGGAATTTTATCTTATCAACTATAAAATCAATATATCATCTCACATCTTCACAAAATGTTCCATGTATAACTTATGAGAATTCACATTATAGACTTATCAATTTTCTTAAAATCATAAGATATAAAAATGTTTCATGATCTCTTCTATGATTAATAACTAGTATAGATTTTAGATCATGGAGATAATTTACTATGAAAAAAAATATATATAAAAACATTAAAGTTTTGTTTCAAATTAATAATTGTGAGAAACTGACATGGGAACTTGGATGTATAATGAAAAAGTATCTTATAATAATATGTTATAAATAATTTAATATTGTGGGTGAAAAATTTTATTTGATGAGAATGTACGACCAAATTTTTTATTATGACTTTTAATTATGTAATTAGAATTTTTGTTGTACTTTAATAACTTTTTTAACATGTAATACAATTCTAAAATGATAGAAATAATCAATATTTAATTAAGCTATAAAATTTAAACATAAATTAACAGTGTTATTACTAGGAAAATATATGGAGCATAATTATATAAACTACAAGAGGACAATAAAGAGTAGTAAATTAAAAATATTGAAAACCTAAAATATTATATGGGTATATATATCTAATATTCATAGTCATTGGTTATATATAGTCATATTTAATATATTGAATTTTGATATATATATATATATATATTATTGTATGTTAAAACTAATTTATAGGATAAAGTATTACATAATTTGGTTGGATTATGTGTATTGATATGGTGATTATAATGAGATGTAATAACATTCAAAAATGTATATAGAAAGTGCGATATTGTGGCATCAATTACTTGAATCCATTCATATGAGGAAAAATTTTCAAATAATGGGATGGAGGTAACAACACTATGTTTTTTCCATAACAAGACCATTGTGAACCATCCCCACAAGAGCCACTCATTTTTTAGATGAAAATATTAGGGAATCCCATGAATCCTATAACTAATTGGAAATAGGTTTGTGAGTATCACTGTGGGTATTAAATAAACAGTATTGGAGGAATTTAATTAGTCAATCCCTAGAAAATATAATAATCCACCAATAAACACAATATCCATAAAACAATACAATCCCTCAATTACATGAATAATATATTATACATGTAATGTCATCAAAATAATGATTTTTTCCAAATTTAATAGAAAAAGGAAATGGAATTGAATACTACATCTCTAATTATAATAAATCACTACCCAGTGATTTATTAATGTCCATTTTAATCACTTTTTTTTTCTAGATAAAAATATCAAAACAACATATAGAATAGTAGGTGACTGGTCATTTATTCTTAATTTTTTTATCCCTATGAACTATTATTCTAATATGGAATTAGTATACTAAATACTCAGTTAATAAAGAATTAAATTGACCCAATCCCTATCATAGGTTAACTACATATCATTTCACTAATGTTTCACTTAAAAATCTTGTGTATAATTAATTTTTGATAAACCTAAAAATATTGAAATGGAGGTTCCCTTAACCCACTTACTCACTAATCTAGTTATCCTCATGTCTTAATGGAATATGTTTTTGTTTTCTCAATCAATATTGTATCTACATACCAAAATGACATTAAATATCTAAAAAACATAACATCAATATGATATACCATATCCATATAATAGATTAAAACCTCATATGGAATCTCTATCAAATAACCAATTCACTACCAAAAAATGTCATAACCATAGTACTAATGAAGTAAAGAGTGAGTGAGTGGGAGTATTAATCCATCCATATCACCAAATACTAGATTTTTGGGGTTTACCCATTATGGAAAATAAAATATGGGCATTGGTTTTGTCACCCATATCCAGTGGTGGTAGGAAAGAAACAAAAAAGTATATGATGGAAATATTATAGAACAAAATAAAATAAAATATTCCACATTCAATAAACTACCTCTATAATCGAATATCATTATCACCATATCGATTCTAGATATTAATAGATAGTGACACCTCAAACAAAACAACATCAACCACCACAACCACATTATCAACACATAATATCCATAGAAGTTTCTTCCAATTTCAAACATTATTACCAATTGCATATTATTTAATTCAAAACCATGTATTGTATGTGGCTTGAATACACTAAATTTAATCATGCTATATCCTAAATAGACATCAATTACAACTTTTATTTTTCAATATTAAGGAATAAATGTTAGGGGGTCTTGGATTAAATGTGTGGGGGATGCAATTTTCCCCTTTAGATAATCTAATAATTATCTAAGGTACATACCCTTATAAGGTATGTCCTATATTAGTATCAATCAATCAGAGCTTACAATTGTCCATCAATAAAAGAAGTTATGAATATATTGGAAGGAATAAATATAAAATATTATATGAACATGCATATTATATTATAAAGGGTTTTTAAAATAAAAAATATATATATATATTAAGGGGAACTAAACCAAAACTACAAATCTAGACAAGTGTGTTGGAAAAAATAGGCCTAATGATATAAATTGGTGAAACTATTTGTGATTACTATCTGGAAATAAATTTTTTATTTCCCTTGTTTTTTTGGATAAAATAAATTGCAAAAATCTGAAAATAATCATATATTCTCTATGATCCATGAGTGACTGTAGCTCCAATTTTCTTGATACTTTCCCTTTCTCAGAACATTCATAAAAGTGTTCACACTATTTCTATGAGGTGGACATATAGGGAATGAGGATGAACACTATGTAGGATGTCACTATACTTACCCCATAACCTATCATAAGATAGTATGTATTAAAGAAGTTGTAAAATGCTTTAGGAATTGTAAAATAACAATCAAATGAAATAACAATAAATATAAAAATTTTGGTGACACTAAAATTTAAATACTTACTAATGTAGGTTCCATACTTTTATACCTAATTCAATCCATAGATCAAGATCTGATATTATATTTGAAGTCATCCCCTATAATAGGAATAACTAGTACTTATAAATTAATCAATCATGTAAACATATATACCCAAACATATGAGTATAAGTTTGTAAAGAACCTAGGGTTGAAGTGTCCTATCCCAGTGGAAAAAAAAATCTAACCTATCCAATGGGGGAAATCTTATCATGCTTCTCATGGAATATGGGAATGAGTATAACAAATTTTGTTATTATCATCCTCTATAAAACCATAAATCCATATGTATAATCAATGCCTTTTAGCTTCCCCAATTGTTCAACCTATACACTATCATAGGGGTACTTGATCAGGCTCAAATACTTATATACATACACATTAAACAAGTCTATCATCAAAAACTTGTAAAATATAATCCTAGAATATCAAGATTAGAATACATGGTCTTTAATATTAATATATAAATACATTAAATAAAAATAGGTAACAACTAAGAAATAAATTCACCACTATAAAATTTCAATAACATTAAATCAAACAATAGTGTGGATGGGAATTCACAAAAAAGAAACAAACACTTATATTACTTCTTGGAATGTGAAAAAATTAAATTCAACCAAAAGTGGAAAATATAATAACTATTACCCACAAAATTTTTAAGAAACATGATTTATTAATTAAAACTATAATTTTGTATTCTATTTACTCAACCCCATATAATTACTTGGATAATAATATATAAATAAAAAATTATGAAATGTTATTCATACTAATATATTAGAGACTATACCATTAATTCCCTAGGAAGAGAAGTGATTCCACTAAAATAAAAAGTAATCCATATGGAAAAGGATAAAAATTTGGTCAAACCCACAGTGATTTGATGAATGTGATTTTCGAAAGGGAAACTGTATTCTTTGAATAGTTTTTTTAATAAGATCTAACACATCGTTAATTCTTGAAGGAATCTAAAGATTTGAAAATATACGCCAACACTGAAATAAAAATCATAGGGTTATAAACTCACTAATTCCAATGAATAAGAAGATATGTATATTAGAAGTTATTTAATACCTTGCCTTATTAAAAGCATACTTATGTGGCACAATAAAGACCCTTTAAATAATCATAGAAGATGGAATCCCCTTGAATATATATAATAATGAAAATAGATACTTGGAGGATAAAAAGTGGTTGGATGGGAATGGAATCTCGAACCCCCAAGAATTTAGGATTTAATTTAGGGTATAAAATGATGAAAACTCAATTTTTAATGTAATTTTTGCATGATATAAATAAATAAACTATATCTATGATATAGGGTACCCAATTTCTCAAAAAGAATAACCTATGTACCTTTGGATATATCAGGTACTTGATACAAAGTCTCATGATACCCATTACATAATGTAACACAACCTATTCCCATTTCCCCCCAAACTTATTCTGAAACTCAAAAAAACTCTTTAAACATTAAACATACCAAATTTTTTTACATATTATGAAATTGATGAAAATTAAACATTTTTTAGGGTCTTGATATATATAACCTCCCAACTATTAATATTTTCATCCCAAAAATCCATTAACCTGCATCTTGAGAGAAAAAAACATCCATTGTATATTAATTTTTTTTCTCACACTCTAGGTATCATCCCAAAGTCTCCCAAGATTCCACATTACAATAATGAGATGGATGACATTTCCTTGTAACACCTTAAGACTTTATTTTATTTGTTATAATGAATTTTTTATATAGGATGAATTGTCATCAATATCGAAGTCATCAAACTGATTGACATGTGATGTGTTAGGAATACACTTCCCCAGTTAGTAGGATACACTGAAATTGTTGTAAATTGAACTGAATTTATGAGGTAGAGTAAGATAACAAGAAACCTATCATAATAAAAAAAATATAAATGTTTAATATACCTACATGTATATTTACATAGCTTTACCAATAATTCATTACCTACTATTGAAAGAGCATTAAGTAAAAGATGGTTTGTAACGTTGAATTCCAATTATCACTTTTGATATATCGTAGAGAGTTTTTGGTAATTCTAAGTGGTTATGAGTTTTTCTAGATCTATCACACCTTCTTGGTAATCTCATAGATGATTATTGGTGAAATCATAGATAATTAGGCTAAGTCCTTGCAACATAATGGAGAATGACATGGTTTCTTATACAAATTGTTGATGTGAACTATTTGGATATACAACTACAACTATTATTATAATAGAATTCCACTAAAGGGTAGTTATTATTAAACGAGACTCTAAAATCCAATACTCATGCTTGATTAATATCCTTTAAAATATGAGTTGTCCAGTTAGAATGGATATCAGTTTTATGGGTGGAAAGTAGTACACAAATATAGCTAAAAATTCAATTCCACTTATAGTCCATTCTATAATTGAGATGTAAGTTTTTTATCCATATCATAAATTATGCTAAAATGTAAACCATAGAGTTTCAAAATCTCCCTCACATACAATCTATTAATTCCATTGACTAAATAGTCATCATTAATTAGTATAATGTGTACAATTTTGGTTAGATGACCCATATTAATCTATTTTTTATTTTTAACACTCAATTTTCTAATAAGATTCATCACTAAAACCCAGTGTTATATTTTCCCGCCTCTATATTGGAAATGGTAGTGGTAATTCTTTCCTGGTAGCCTTTTATTATTTCAAATTACCAACTAAAAAATGATACATATATTAAATAACCTTATGATATCCCTTTTTTATTCCAGAGCTGTAACACCCAAAGCTTCCACGGTACACTTCTCTTTCAATAATACAGTAGTGTGTGTTCTACGCAACTTCGACTTCTAACACGCACCACAACCAATCAAACTACCCATTCTAAATAGTAATACAAACTTTTTTAAATTTTATAAATTTTATCTTTCAAAATGGACTTCATTTTTGGATTCGGAATATCAAAATTAGCTTAGGGTGAATTTTTGATATTTTTCTGAAAACATTTAATTTTTGATGAATAGTGAAACAAAAACATTGAGTTATAGTTTAAAACCGATTTTTATTTAAATAATTATTTATTTTATTTAAATTTAAATAAGGTCAAAATAGATATATAATACCTATATAATTTCAATGTAATTCATTGGAGTTAGTTTAGAATAATTTTAGATATATAAAAAATTTATTGAACTTTTCATCGTCTTTTTCCAACCTCCTAGGAGAATTTACAAATTCACATAAAACTTAATTTTACCACTTCTGTGAGTGGAATTTCAAAAATCTGAGAGAAACATTTAATATCAAGGAGTTAAATGTGATTCAATAAGATAAAAATAATTTTTGGTGATTAGTAATTTTTTACTTTTATTTACCATGGTTAAAAGTAAATAGGGTAATTAAGGGTAAAAATGATATTATTATTACCCTAAAACATGTATTAATTCTATTGGATAAGTATAATTCGACCAAAAACAACCTTAGGAATAAAATATTAACCTCTTTAGTCCACTTAGATTAGATTAGGACATTTATTATTATTTAATTCAAAGAAAAGTTAAAAGAGTTAAAATCATATTTTAATAACTAAAACATTTTTAGTATAGGGTTACACAAAAGATAAACTTGATTATAAATATTCATTAGAAATATGAAAATATTTCATACATAAAGGAATTTTATTTATAATTTTTAGACACTAAATAATTTAATTTATTTATGACACAATGGTGATGCAGTAATTACCAAATTAATGAAATATTAAAATAATTGATATTATAAATATCAAAATAAATGTAATTTCAGACTTTTTATTAATTCCACTAATTTTATAGGTTAATATGACATATTAGGGTTTGTTAGATGAATTTATTCTGAAGTAATAATTCTACTATGAATTTAGCAACAAAAATACCAAATAGTGTCAAAATAGACATAAAAGTGTTTTTAAAACAAATATTATATTATTAATTGATTTTATATTCCTAAAAATATAATGTTCGGACAAATGACATAGATAAGGTTATATATATTAATAATTAACTACTTGGGGTTATCTTGGCTTGTTATAGTAAGTTTAATAACCATATAATATAAAAATATAAAGAGACATGGTAAATGTCAAACTATTCAACTAAGAGTTAAATATAAATGACAAGGTTAATATAGTGACCCAAACCTTTATAAAGTCTATTGGTTGAAATTATTTCGACCCAAACCCACCTTATCCTTGAAATAAGTCACTTTGGATCCATTATAAACCGAATATCAATTTATTATAAAATAATATTTTATGTTTTTCCTAAGGTGCCTTTCACCCCTCTTATAAAAGGGCACTCCCCCTTCTCTCAAATTAATACCTTAAAAGCATTTTGGATCGGCCAAACCCTGCCCAAATATCCTCTCAACTTTCCTCAATTCAACCTAAATTCCTTATTTTGATCATAAATCCATCCTAAGGAGCCCTTTTGATCAAATCGAAAGGAAGAACCCGAAGAAGGGGTAATGATTTCACCACCCTCTTTCAAGTTCCTTTCTTCTTCCACTTATTCTTTCTTTATTATTTACATTATAAAATACTAAATCCAGTATCTTCTATATAATTTGATGTTATTATAAATATGGTACAACCATTTTCAGTATTCTACCCATCCTTTGAATGACATGTCACCATACGTGCGTACGTACGGCTTACCGTCTCCACGTCGTGGTGTAATTGTTATTCAATACATTATTATTTTTATGGGTATAATAATGATGTTTAATTCATGTAAATAATAAATATAACATGAAAATTATTCTTTATATAATACACACCATCCAATTATATATTAATTTAATAACAAAAGAATGATATTATCACTCGTGCGTACGTATGGACTACCCTCTCCACCAACGCGATAAGATTCATTCCCCATCGTATACATTCAAGACTAATTTTCATTTGATGATTGAAAATATTGTTTAAGTACTTGATATAATTATATATATGAATAAGATATTTCCCTTACATAACAAACATGGCTCACATAACAATGAATATAATGGAAAACGATTCTGTTAACACCCAAAACGATGATAATACTAAGATATTATTAACAAATCAATGTTAAAAGACCATATATGATATCATATTAATGTATATGATTCTTTTATTATTAAATATCAATTATTTCACCATTATAAAGGAGGTTAAACTACCTTTGACCAAGGAAAAATTACAAAGTAAGGGGTTTCTTATCTCACTTTTAATTCCGTGAGATTTCCATTGTTCGCCACTTATTTATTTCATGCGGTGTGTGTACTACCCATGATTGTATTAATTGTGTATTATAATTCAATTTATGGGTATTTACATCATCATTGTATGATATTTATTTCATGGGTGTATGTTTCATAAGTTACCAAATCGATAAGGGAATTTTAAATTTCAATTTCCACTCATTCGGCTTTATGCATACTTCATTGATTATTTTACTCCAAGATTATGTGTGGAATAAATGTTCATTTTATAATGTATTAATTTACACTCCCCTTTCTGTGGATATAATTTTGATACACATAATCACTCTGTTGATAAATTATCAAGTCATTGATATGAACTTGATAAGAGAAATTTTAACTCAATCTTCGTTTGTTGAGTTAAGCATCCAATTAATTGGTGTTGTTTTTACAAGAATATGTGGGAATGTCCTTTGATTTAATTACACTGAATATCCAATAATATTGAGTGTATTTATATTTTTCACACATAATTTTGTCATTCATTTATCCTTAACCTAAGGATGCGGTCTTTATAATAGATTTCATCTCAATTAACATTCCATTGAGACTTATTTGTTGGTATACACCAAATAACTTTTATATGGTGTATATAATATACTTTGAAATAGTATATCATGAATCCATTTATTCTCATGATATTAAAATGTTTTGATTACCTCAATTATTTGTATGCAAGTGTCTCTATTTTGGTTATGAACTCTAACTAAAATATCATTTTAAATGTTTTAAAGATTTATTATTCAAAATCATTCTCATTAATGTCCATGTTTAAAAAAAGGTTTTAATGTTTTATTTATATGGACATTGAAGTTTTAAAATTAAAATTACTTTTAAATTTTTCAAAGTGGTATGGGAAACTTTGATCCAAATATCTATTTTTAAACAACTTCATGACAAATAGTTCGACTTTTAAATGTTTTCAAGAAAAAGGGGATATTTCTCTCAATAGTTTGATGATTATTTTAATCTATGTCAATATAATTCATTATTTTATATTGAGGTTAATATATTACAATAAAATCTTTCATATTGTATTGAATGAGTTATGTTTGACTATGGATGTGCTATTTTTTTACCATTTGTGGTTTTTGGAGAATGTGTTGACATTTCATATGCTAGTTTTAATACTAATGTTTATGTTATGTTTCAAACATTTCATATGAGGAATTAATTGGACTTAGTAAGTGACGGGTGGAGCCCGCTATAGCTCCTCGATGCATCGGTAGGTCTCATGAGACAAACTACTGTCTTGGCACAAGGCCTTGACAAAATCTTATTTGTGGTCTTGGAACAAGGCCTTGACTATGTGGTTATGATAGTCTAGCATTATGCATTCCATAATTATGAAAGTGATTATTTGTAGAGACCCAAAGCTTAACGTATATGGACATTACATTACTTTTGCGGAATACTTAATACATAACAAAAACAGACACTAAAGGACCATAATAGTTTAGTGTCTTTGGATACATGGAACATAATCTTCTAATCTTGGTGAAAGATATTCAACATCTCCCATAAATATCTTCCCTTTTTATTCTTACATAAAACCTTTCTTTATATCCTGGAGAAAAGAAAACATATAAAGGGTGATCCCAAATGGTCAGTAAGGGTAAAAATGGAAAAAAAATAAAACAAACCATATACATTTGAACTTCAAAACATGAACATAAAGTTTAAACATCAAAATATTGAGTTGTGAAATAAATATTCATAGTGTGTAAGGCATAGATCATAAAAGAACATAAATAATGATAAAATAACATGGGAATAAAACATTTAATTGTGAAAAAACATTAATCACATTATATGATTTCCATAGTAGCCAGACATTGCTGCCATGACCATCTTACTGGACAAAGTCCCTTTCTGAATTGATTTCACTCCTCGTTCCAGTCGTGTATCACTGAACCAGATTAACTTACCATTTCAGCATGTCCATATCATGATATATAAATCTTTACCCAATGCATTTGAGGGAGATATAGGTCCCACCCATCTCATAATGAAATCATTCTTACTTGTGCCACAAAATAAACTTAAAACATTCATCACAATCCAAAGAATAAAATGGGTTTCATAAAAATCATCCCATCATCACATAATCCATATAAAACAATTGGATATTTCATCATAATAAAAGTGAAACCATGTAAATCATAGAGACACTTTACTTGAAATATACACATGTGAAATAATGTCATCATAGATGGAAAATGGTTTTAATAAAAACACTTGAAATGAATTCTTGTGGAAAATATCCTTTCTTCTTCAAAATCATTTTCTTTTCACAAAATTCCATGAAATTTTAAAAGAAAAGTATTGTGTTGAAAATATTCATAAAATATTGTAGAGTAAGCTTCATGAAAATGAGGCGTTATGAAACTGTAAAAATCAGTTCACGCCGTATATGTTAAAAATAACATTCTTCTCATAACTTTGTCGGAAAAGTCAAAAGGTTCCCCATGTGGTAAACAAAAGTAAGATTTCTTTCATAAGATGTGGTAAATTTCAAAAATGGGTAAAAAGGACTTTAAAAATACATGAAAACATTTTTAGAAAACATGGGCATGGATGATAACAATAACCCCAGTAAATACTTACGAATAACAATCTCGAATAAGAACGAGATTGGAATAGTTATCCCTTACCTTAGGTCTGATATGATTTGTATGTATCAAAAACTCCTGTATAATGATTTAAATAATGTCATTGAATTATTACAGAATCATATTCATTTTTATAATGTCATATATGATTCACTTATGACTTCATATTACCCGTTCTTTTGTAAGTTCCATGTTAAAGGAGCGTTTTGGGTAAAAATCGTTTTATTTATCGTACGTGTTTGGACTTGTTGTTATTGATATTATTATTACTTATATCTTGATTTACTTACTTTAAGAATTTAAATAATGATTTATATATCATATATATATTTATTATATATATATAATATATATATAAATGAAATGAAATACACTGTTCATGGAGACGGTAGGCCGTACGTACGCATGAACACTGTTTTTGTTTCCTTATTGAATTAAATGGAATTAAGTAAATGAAAAATATATTTACATAAATCCATTATCATTATTATTTAATATCTTCCATGATTATTTATTATATATACTTTATAATAATACTTTAATGGTTAATCATGGAGAATGAATCTCATCGCGTTCGTGGAGACGGTAGTCCGTACGTACGCACGAGCGATGATATCATTCCCATGATCGTGGAATTGTATTGAAGTGTATGTATAATATTTCAGAATAGATATAACTTTACAATAATCATATATAGTTATTTATTTACACCATTATACCCATACAAGTAAGGTGTTGGTGGAAAACAGATTACACCACGGCGTGGAGACAATATTCCGTACGTACGCACGCGCGGTGATTTCATTTCCATAGGATGGATAGAAGATGAAAATTGATTGTTTCATATTTATAATAACATATCAGTATATGAGTGATATAGATGTTTTTAATTTATGATAAACAAATAAAGAAGAATAAGTATAAGAAGAAATAAATTGGAATGAATCGGTAAAGGATATTACCTCTTCTTTGACGCGCCTCCTCTTATCCTCCTCTTAAGGCACTAGGGTTGGTCTTTTGAGGAGACCAAAAGCTCTATAATGTAACCATATAGGTTGAGAAGAGGAATTAGAGGGGTTTTCCGAGCATCAAGTCTCAAAATGGTGTGAAGAGAGTAGGGAAGGGGTGCCCTTTTTATAAGGGAGGAGAGGGACACCTTTGAAAAAACATAAAATATTATTTTATAATAAAGTCATATTCAGTTTATAATAGCTCCAAATTGATTTATTTCGAAGATAAAATGGGGATGGGTCGAAATAATTTTAGACAATAGGTTTTAGACAGGTTTTTGTTACTATTTTATCCTTATTATTTAGATTTAACTCTAAGTTAAATAATTTAACTTTTACCGTGTCTTTTTGTTTTCTTACACTATATGGTTAATAAACTAACTATAACAAGACATAAAAACCCCAAGTGGTTCATTATTAATATATATATCCGTAACTAATTCATTTTTCTAAAACTTATATTTTTAGGAATAAAATAACAATTAATAATATAATATTTGTTTTAAACACTATTTTATGTCAATTTTGACACTATTTGGTACATGATTTTTGTGAAACTCATAACAGCATGATTAGTTTGAAAAACGTTAATTACATATATACTAACATGTCATATTAACCTATAAAATTATCTTAATTCATAAAAAGTCTCAAATTACATTTATTTGGGTATTTATAATATCAATTATGTTAATATTTCATTATTTAGGTAATTACTGTATCACTATGGTGTCATAAATAAATTAACTTATTTAATGTCTAAAAATTATAAATAAAATACCATTAGGTAGGAAATATTTTTATCTTTCTAATGTATATTTATATCCAAATTTATCTTATGTATAACACTATATTAAAAATGTTTTAGTTATTAAACATTGATTTTAACCATTTTAACTCTTCTTTAAATAAAATAATAATAAATGTCCTAATCCAATCCAAGTGGACCAAAAGGGTAATATTTTATTCCTAAAGTTGTTTTTGGTCGAATTACACTTATCCAATATAATTATGACATGTGTTAGGGTAATAATAATATCATTTTTACCCTTAAATATCCTATTTACTTTTAACCGTGGTAAATAAAAGTAAAAAAGTTACTATTCACCAAAAATTATTTTTATCTTATTGAACCACATTTTAATCCTTGATATTAACCGTGTCTCTCGAATTTTCAAAATTCCACTCACAGAAGTGTTAAAATTATGTTTATGTACATTTTCAAACTCTCTTAGGAGGTGGGTAAAAGACGGTGAAAAGTTCAATAAAATTTTTATATATCTAAAATTATTCTAAAATTACTACAATGAATTACATTGAACTTATATGGGTATTATGTATCAATTTTGACCTAAAATTAATTTAAATAAAATAAATAATTATTTAAATAAAAAATCGGTTTTTAAATAGTAACCAAGTGTTTTCACTATTCATCAAAAATTGAAAGTTTTCAAAAAAATACCAAAAATTCACCCTAGGCTAATTTCAGTATTCCGAATCCAAAACTGAAGTCCATTTAGAAAGATAAAATATATAAAATTTCAAAAAGTGGGTTTTACTATTTATAACGGCTAGTTTATATATCATATCATTGTTTAGTGAAACTCGGTATTGCGTACAACACACGCTATCATGGAAGGTCGTGATTGCATGTAATGCGAGCCAAGTCAGGGATGCATGTAGTGCAAGATCATTTCGGTGTAACATAAAACACAAGACTTCAATGAAATTTAAAAGAATATTTTTCATAAAATCTCGGGGTGTTACATTCTACCCCCCTTAAAATGAATTTCGCCCTCAAAATTCATCGAGGTTATAAATGGTTTACTACTCGATAGTTTATTTAATATAATCCCACACCATAAAAAAGGAATAGCAAAACTTATCTTGAAAAACTAAACTATGAAACGTAACGGTTACCCAAATTAACTAATCACTGGGTTTCCACATAGGAGAACATAGGTGAAAATATGGATATGGAAGAGAAATATGACCATCATGTTCTGATGGAGAGTGGTAGGGAACATGGATATGAAAAATACAAAAATCACAAAGCCATAAATTTGTTATGATTTAAGGTACCATCTGATTCATCAGATATAAGGACACTAGGACAACATTTTTTTTGTATTCAAGATTATTTCCCTAAAGTTAAAGAATTGTTGAATTAAAAGAAATAATTACTTGATTTTCGTACAATCTTATTGTTGTTTGTGCCTTGAAAAATTTCCATATAATATATTAAATAAATGAAGTTGAATTTGCCTTCCGTGAAGTGTTAGCATATCATGCGATAGAATGATAGGTCATTCCATCTGTCTCAAACAAAAGGATAGTAA
The DNA here is from genome assembly GCA_963277665.1 of Viscum album. Taxonomy (NCBI): domain Eukaryota; kingdom Viridiplantae; phylum Streptophyta; class Magnoliopsida; order Santalales; family Viscaceae; genus Viscum; species Viscum album. The sequence goes on along the minus strand of OY728150.1, from coordinate 1,998,664,857 downwards.
AATTTATTAAATATACATAAGTCAATTTATAGTGATATTAATCGTATATGGTTCCTAAAATGGACTTATACACCATATATCATACCGCTTAAAATAATAAAACTAGCTTCTACTAACTAGGGACATCCTGTAGGCTAGTGGTAGGAGATAAAGGCATGTCGCACTTCGGTTGTGGGTTCGATTCCCACAGCCTTGTCCGATGCGACGGGTTGTCACTCGTCGTATAGGTTTTCCTTTTTCTAAAACTATACTATTATAACATTCCATGAATAATAATAAAAAAGTTCTATCCTTAAACAATACTAACTTATGTCCAACATAATCCATTCCAATCTTTAGGCTTATCTAAAATTCTTCTATCCAATCTTATAGTATAAAAAGAACGATTACTAGATATGTCATCAAACAAGCATGTGAATACCATCATGTATCCCCCATATATCATACGATATATCTTGTTGGTCAAATTACAAACATGTGAATATCTTAATCATGTATTTTATTGAAAAATGAATACCCATTGAACCTCAGTGAAAACATGAATGCTGTCAAAAGTTAACTCTTTCCACATACCAAAATCACAAATTTTCTATATACTCGAACCATGATATCAGTCATGATCTCATTTCACTTTCTATTTATCCCTTGATTATGAAAATATAATCTTTTATCCAAAAATATTTCAATCAATTTTCATGGTTACTGGTACCATATAATTATTGAAAACCAATACATAGATATTCCAAAATTCCACGATACCATAAATGAGATTCCATGATACTATTTTGAAATCCCTTTACATAAACAATTAATCATTACACAACATCATTGTCATACTCAACATCACAAATAGTGATCTCATGTGACTTCCCTTTATCCTTTTCCTTAAGTGGTTTCTCACGTTGATCATCATTAACCCTTGGATTAGGGCATTGATTAGCATAATGCCCCATTTCCATACAGTTGAGGCATTGAAGTGTTGGGGGTGCGTTCTCTGCAGTCTTTTCTTTATTCACATCATTAGAAACTCTTTTTCCATTACTTTGACACTTAGCTACTCGATGACCTTGTTTTCCATACTTAAAACATTTTCTAGTCCCTTTAAGACAATCTCCACCATGATTCTTTCCACACTTTGAGCATAAAGAAACATTCATCTTCTTTTCACCATTATTCTAAGATTTCTCCTTAAACTCCATCTTTCGTTTCTTGTCAAAACCATGAGATGGATATGTTACACCAACTTCTATTTCTACCTTGATATCACAATGCACAATTTCTTCATAGCTACTAATGTCTTTTATAGCTAATTCCCTACGAAGACTTCGTTTTAAGACAATGAAAAATCAATCATCTTTACTTTTAGGTTGGATGATAAAACCAGATACATACCTTGAAAGTCTTGTAAAATTCACTTCGTATATACCAACAGATTCATCATCCATCTGCTTAAGCTCAAGGAACTCCTTTTCGATCTTTGTTTGAAGAATACGAGGGAATTACTTACTAAAAAACATGTTCTTTAACTCGTCCCATTCCATGGATTCAATTTCATCTTGGGGACTTGTATTCTTAATTAGAGTCCACCACTGGTCTGCTTTACCTTCTAAATGGTAAATAGCTAGAATGACTTTATCATGTTCCGAACAGCGAAGTTTGGAAAATATATTTTCAATGGTACTGATCTTTTGTTTAGCAACAAGTTGATTAGAAGACCCATTTAAAAAAGGTGGGCGTTGCCTCATGAAGGACACAATAGAATATTGTTCCCTTCTATGATCATTTGGAAATACAGAATGATTCATAGCTTGTGTAAGTATAGCAATAAGATTTTTCACTTCATCTCCCATCACATTTGGTTGCTCAGGAGGAAAATCATTGCATTGTCCATTACATTGATCAACACGGTTCCTTCAGGTTCCAACCATCGTCTAAAACCCAAAAAGAATAGTGTGAGGGGAAAAAATCATGCTAGGGAAAACAACATAATAAAGGGGTAGTACCTCCAATATATAACATCTTAGGGTTAATTCTAATATTTTTACCATAATTCTATGACTATAACTTATACTTATACTTATCCTTAGGGACATCCCTAGACATACCTTATAAATATCTCTAGGGATTTCACTAAAGTTTTCGCATCCTAGTTTCCAAAGGTTAACTAAACCTTTACTCTGATACCAACTGTAGAGACCCAAATCTTGACGTACATGGACATTACATTACTTTTTAGGAATACTTAATATATATAAAAAATAGACACCAAAGGACCGTAATAGTTTACTGTCCTTGGAAACTTGGAACATAATCTTCTAATCTTGGTGAAAGATCTTCAACATCTCCTATAAAGATCTTCCCTTTTTTTCTTACCTAAAACCTTTCTTTATATCCTAGGGAAAAGAAAACATATAATTGGTGAGATCAAATTCTCATTAAGGGTAAGTATAGAAAAAATAAAACAAACCATATACATTTGAACTTCAAAACATGAACGTAAAGTTTAAACATCAAAATATTGAGTTGTGAAATAAATCTTGGCAGTATGTAAGGAATGGATCATAAAATAACATCAATCATGATAAAATAACATGGGAATAAAACATTTAATTGTGGAAAAACATTAAGCACATGATATGATTTCCATAGTATCCAGGCATTGCTTCCATGACCATCTTAGTGGACAATGTACCTTTCTGAATTGAGTTCACTCCTCATTCCTGTCCGGTATCACTGAACCGGATTAACATACCATTTCATCCATGTCCGTATCATGAGATATAAAACTTTACCCAATAAATTGGAGGTATATATAGGTCCCACCAATCTCATAATGAAATAGTTCTTACTTGTGCCACAAAATAAACTTAAAACATTCATCATAACCCAAAGAATAAAACAGGTTTCATAAAAATCATCCCATCATCACATAATCCATATAAAATAATTGGATATTTCATCATAAGAAAAGTGAAACCATGTAAATAATAGATACATTATAATTGAAACATACACATATGAAATAATGTCATCTTATATGGAAATTTTTTTTGATAAAACACTTGAAATTAATTCTTGAGGAAAATGTCCTTTCTTCTTCAAAATCATTTTCTTTTCACAAAATTCCACGAAATTTTAAAAGAAAAGTATTTTGTTGAAAATATTCATAAAATATTATAGAGTAAGCTTCATGAAAATGAGGCGTTATGAAACTGTAAAAATCCGTTCTTGCCGTATAAGTTAAAAATAACAGTCTTCTCGTACTTTTGTTGGGAAAGTAAAAAAGTTCCCCATGTGGTAAAAAAGTAAGATTCCTTTCATAACATGTGGTAAATTTCAAAAATGGGTAAAAAGGACTTTAAAAATAGATGAAAACATTTTTAGAAAACATGGGAATGGATGATAACAATAACCCCGGTAAATACTTACGAATAACAATCTCGGATAAGAACGAGATTGGAATAGTTATCCCTTACCTTAGGTCCGATAGGCTTTGTACGTATCTGAAACTGTTGTATAGTGATTTAAATAATGTCATTAACTTATTACAGAATCATATTCATTGTTATGATATCATATATGGTTCACTTATGACTTTATATTACCCGTTCTTTTGTAAGTTCCTTATTAAAGTAGCATTTTGGGTAAAAATCATTTTATTTATCGTACGTGTTTGGACTTGTTGTTCTTGATATTATTATTAATTATATCTTGATTTACTTACTTCTAGAATGTAAATCATGATTTATATATCATATATATATTCAGTATATATATATAATAGATATATAAATGAAATTAAATACACCGTTCATGGAGATGGTAGGCCGTACGTATGCATGAATGCTATTTTCGTTTCCTTATTGAATTAAATGGGATCAAGTAAATGAAACATATATGTATATAAATCCAGTATCATTATTATGTAATATATTTCATGATTATTTGTTATATATACTTTATAATCATACTTGAATGGTTAATCATCGAAAATGAATCTCATCGCGTTCATGGAGAGAGTAGTTCGTATGTACACACGAGGGATGATATCATTCCCATGATCGTGGAATTGTATTGAAGTGTATGTATAATATTTCATAATCAATATCACTTTACAATAATCATATATAGTTATTTATTTACACCATTATACCAATCCAAGTAAGGTGGTGGAGGAAAAAATATTACACCACAGCGTGGAGACAGTATTCCGTATGTACGAACGCGTAGTGATTTCGCTTTCGTAGGATGGATAGAAGATGAAATTGGATTTTTTCATATTTATAATAAAATATTAGTATATGATATATACTGATGTTTCTAAATTATGATGAAACAAATAAATAATAAGAATTATAAGAAGAAATAAATTGGAAATAATCGGTAAAGGATATTACCTCTTCTTTGACGCGCCTCTTCTTAACCTCCTCTTAAGGCTCTAGGGTTGGTCTTTTGAGGAGACCAAAACCTCTATGATGTAACTAGAGAGGTTGAGAAGAGGAATTGGCAGGGGTTGGCCGAGCTTCAAAGCTCAAAATGGTGTGAAGAGAGGAGGTAAGGGGTACCCTTTTTATAAGGGAGGAGAGGGGATCCTTTGTAAAAACTTAAAATATTATTTTATAATAAAGTCATATTTGGTTTATAATAGCTCCAAATTGATTTATTTCAAAGCTAAAGTGGGGATGGGTCGAAATCATTTTATTCAATAGGTTTTAGAAAATTGGTTCATTATTAATATATATATCCTTATCTTATTCATTTGGCCAAAACTTAGATTTTTAGGAATAACATAACAATTAATAATATAATATTTGTTTTAAAAACTATTTTATGTCAATTTTGACACTATTTGGTAATTGATTTTTGTGAAAATCATAACAGCATTATTAGTTCAAAAAAAGTTAATTAAATCTATACTAACATGTCATATTAACCTATAAAATTAGTGTAAATCATAAAAAGTCTCAAATTACATTTATTTGGGTATTTATAATATCAATTATTTTAATATTTCATTATTTAGGTAATTACTATATCACTATTGTGTCATAAATAAATTAAATTATTTAATGTCTAAAAATTATAAATAAAATAACATTAGGTAGGAAATATTTTTATCTTTCTAATTAATATTTATAGTTGAATTTATCTTATGTATAACCCTATAGTAAAAATTTTTTAGTTATTAAGCAATGATTTTAACCATTTTAACTCTTCTTTAAATAAAATAATAACAAGTGTCCTAATCTAATACAAGTGGACCTAAAGGGTAATATTTTATTCCTAAGGTTGTTTTTGGACGAATTACACTTATCCAATAGAATTAGGACATGTGTTAGGGTAATAATAATATCATTTTTACCCTTAATCACCCTATTTACTTTTAACCATGGTAAATAAAAGTAAAAAGTTACTATTCACCAAAAATTATTTTTATCTTATTAAACTACATTTTACTCCTTGATATTAACCGTGTCTCTCAGATTTTCGAAATTCCACTCACAGAAGTTGTAAAATTATGTTTTATGTACATTTTCAAACTCTCCTAGGAGGTGGGTAAAAGACGGTAAAAAGTTCAATAAACTTTTTATATATCTAAAATTATTATAAAATGACTCCAATGAATTACATTGACTTTATATGGGTATTATGTATCAATTTTGACCTAAAATAAAATTAAATAAAATAAATAATTATTTAAATAAAATTTGGTTTTTAAATAGTAACCTAGTGTTTTCACTATTCATCAAAAATTGAATGTTTACAGAAAAATAACAAAAATTAACCCTAGGCCAATTTTTATATTCCAAATCCAAAAATGGAGTCCATTTCGAAATATAAAATTTATAAAATTTCAAAAAGTGGGTATTACTATTCATAACGGCTAGTTTATATAGCATATTGTTGTTTAGTGAAACTCTGTATTGCGTACAACACACGCTATCGTGGAACGTCGCGATTGCCTGTAATGCAAGCCAAGTCAGGGATGCTTGTAGTGCAAGCTCCTTTTGGTGTAGCGTAAAACATCAAGACATCAATGAAATTAAAAAGAATATTTTTCATAAAATCTCGGGGTGTTATATTATTGATATTTCATGTGATTATTCGACTAGTAGAATATCCATATGAATAAGAAAATGGCATTATTTATTTTCATTTTTTCCGTATTATGCTGAAGTTCAAGTTTAAAAGGCTTTTGTTTTAGTTATACGTTGTCTTAAATGTTTATGCTTATTTGTGAAAGTTTCCGCTATATTGTTATCCTTACTGAGCATCTGAGCTCACCCATTTCTATGTTTTATTTTTCCCATGATGTGAAGAAGTTTGTTATGATTGACTTGTAGGCATAATCTAGGAAGCTTGGATGTTTCTAATGGAATAATTTAGTGCTGTTTTTCTTTTAAAGTTGCAATGTTGACCTTATTAATGTATCTAGTTTTTCCAAGGCTACTAAACTGATCGGTCTTTCGGGACATGATTTCCTTGTATCATGCCAATGTTATGTAATAATGCACCGACTCTGGGTAACTAGGGTCAGGGTGTTATAGTTGGTATCAAAGGAAGTTTAGTACAAACCTTGGAAGCTAGATTTAAATAAACTCTGATTAGAGCACATAGCCCTAAGATATACTTTGAGAAATAGTATAGAAGAACTTCCTAGAATTTTGGTATCATATAGATTTTGAGAGTTTTCCAAGCGATACATCCATGTCTGGATACGAGCAGGTAGAGGCGGCTCTGGCACAGATGTACCTACGGGTAAAACCCGAAAACACCGCTTTCATCTAGACTCGAATGGGAACTGGTGCACGACAATGGGCCTTTCTTCACTCTTGGTTACAACAATCCTTGGGGATATGCTTAGGATAATTTTCATTTTCTTTACAAACCAATTTGAAGTATTTTAATATAAGATGAGGATAAATGACCATGGTTAATCCTAAGGTTTTTGAAATTTAGAATATGGTGTCATGATATTCTCTAAATGATTTTATGAATATTGTTACTCACAAAATCATTTCTGGTTTTAGTCAATGGCTGGATTCCAAGGAAGTCATAGTTACTTTGAGAATGATGTTCAAGGTGGGAACGGTGGTGGAAATGAGAAAAAAATGGAATGTTGATTGGTGTAAAAGATATCGTGTTCATGCCAAATCAGTTTTCCAAAATTATGATCAACAACATATATATTAACCAACTCCCGGACTCAACAAAGAAGAGAAATGTGATGTATGATAAGAGCCCCTGTAGTGAAGACCATGAAGAAAATAATCCTCAATTTCTATCACGCAAATAAGGAAATGCTTTACGTGTTAGAAAGAAGGACATAAACTGATGAATTGTAGAGGAAAAATGAAGAGTACTATGGAATAAAATAAAAATGGTCCCAAGAATCCATTTACAGTCATTTTTTGTAAATATAGGGGACCTGGCCATTACCCAAGTGAATGCCCTATTCTATAGGATATTTTCCTGGTCAAAGAAGAAGTTATATGGAAATAAATGGTTGGAGAAATGTTTAAAAGTATTAGTGGTCCTTGTTGATGGGATTACATGGGAATAATTTTCACTTGTATTTGTAACCCTCCAGTATGGCATGTGAGAATGATATTTGAGGAAGAATTATCTTTTCTCTTGTGGATATAGTAATAAATAACCATTTGGTTTTATATGATCATTGGGTTTACGGAAATTACAAGTAATTATATTTTGGGATGAAAATGCAAGGTATGAGATAACATTTGTGGTTATATTATTTTGAGGAATTTATCTCATTTTGGTACTATTATAAAATATAATATTTGAAAAAGGACAACACACAGACCATGTGACAACCCGTCACATCGGACAAAACTGTGGGAATCAAACCACAACTAGAGTGCGATTGAGATTTATCGCCTACCACTGGACTACGTGAAGTTCCTGGTTAGTGTGACTAATTATTTTTAGTTAAATTATTTTATTGATCAATAATAAGTTGATTTGGGATCTTATTTCTTATCAAATGAATACCCTTAGTATAGGAAAATGTTTTGGTGATTAAGTGATAAATTTTATTTTCAAATATGTTCGCTTTGTAGGGAAAAATACATGCCCAAGGAAAATAGAATACTATTGGATTTCATTTGAAGAGTAATGGTGGACTTTTTTATATGTTTTTATTGTGGATTTACAGTGAATTGGGTTATTTATGGAAATTATTAACCTATAATAGAGAATATGTGATTAAGTTAATTACTTTTAAGTATGTGACTTTAATATTAGTTGATATAATTTAGAGATACAATTTAACGTGGAAGATTACATAACAAAATTCTTATATGTTATGGGTTTCAATATTAGATTGGATTATATTTAAGGATTTTAAGGACAATTATTTATTGAATGGTATTTATTTAACTTTGGGGTATTGTTGGTTTAATTTTATAAATTGAGATTAGTGTTTCTTTCTCTAAAGGAATATCCTTTTGGGGGATCATCAGATCTTGTACTAACCATTTTGGTTTTGATTAATCTCTAAAGACAAGGTAAATCTATAGTTTATCCTTTATGGATCATGTGATTCTATAGAAGTTTATTCTAGATCTTCCACTATGACCAAGTCTTCTTGAATACTAATCGTTTAAAAAAATGAGTTAGTGGTATAAATTTATTAAAGAATGAAACTCTACTTAAAAAGTAAGTATATCTCTTTATGTCCTTATTCCATTTCATAAATAAATTCCTCATCTTTATATAATGTAACTTAAAAAATGTTGTTCATTTACTTTTACTACTGGGAAACTAATGACCATTTTTCCAATCATATATTTGTGGTTTTATTGTTGTTAACTTTCTCCTGATCATGTTTTCTATCCCTCTTCATCAGAACTTGACACTTATTTTATCTTCCATATCAATGTTTTTTTACATTCAATACTAGTATGGGTTACCTTGGGTGACCTTTGTACTTCTCTTTCTTTATTTTAAAGTGATAGTTTTGTTGACACTTTTTCCGATGTGGGGCATTCCATTATATTCCCAAGACCAATTTTAAAAATTACGAGGATGAAATTTATTGATGGAGGGGAGAATGTAACACCCCATGCTTCTAGATTACGCTTCTCTTTGAATAATACAGTAGTGCGTGTTGTATGAAACTTCGAGTTCTATCACACACTACATCCAATCAAACTACCCGTTATAAATAGTAATAAACACTTTTTGAAATATAAGAAATTTTATCTTTCAAAATGGACTTCATTTTTGGATTTGGAATATCTAAATTAGTTTAGGGTGATTTTTTGGTATTTTTCTGAAAACATTTAATTTCTGATGAATAGTGAAAAAAACATTGAGTTATAGTTTAAAACCAAATTTTTATTAAAATAATTATTTATTTATTTTTAAATTTAAATAAGGTCATAATAGATACTTAATACCTATATATGTTCAATGTAATTCATTGGGGTTAGTTTAGAATAATTTTAGATATATAAAAATTATATTGAACTTTTCACTATCTTTTACTGACCTCCTATGAGAATTTACAAATTCACATAAAACATAATTTTACTGCTTCTATGAGTGTAATTTCAAAAATCTGAGAGACATGGTTAATATCAAGGAGTAAAATGTGGTTCAATAAGATAAAAATAATTTTTGGTGAATAGTAACTTTTACTTTTATTTACCATGGTTAAAAGTAAATAGGGTAATTAAGGGTAAAAATGATATTATTATTTCCCTAACACATGTCCTAATTCTATTGTCTAAGTATAATTCGACCAAAAACACCCTTTGTAATAAAATATGAACCTCTTTACTCCACTTGGATTAGATTAGGACATTTATTATTATTTAATTCCAAGAAGAGTTAAAAGGGGTAAAAACAATGTTTAATAACTATAAAATTTTTAATATAGGGATACACATAAGAAAAAATTGATTATAAATAATCATTAGAAAGATAAAATTATTTCCTACATAATGGTATTTTATTTTTATTTTTTAGATATTAAATAATTTAATTTATTTATGACACAATGGTGATGCATTAATTACCTAATTAATGAAATATTAAAATAATTAATATTATAAATTTCTAAATAAATGTAATTTGAGACTTTTTATGATTTAAACTAATTTTATAGGTTAATATGACATATTAGGGTTGGTTATATGATTTTTTAGATGTAATAATGCTTTTATAAATTTAGAAAAAACAAGATACCAAATATTGTCAAAATTGACATTAAAGAGTTTTTAAAACAAATATTATATTATTAATTGATATTATATTAATAAAAATTTAAGGTTCAGAAAAATTTCATATATAAGGTTATATATAGTAATAATTAACCACTTGGGGTTCTCTTGGATTGTTATAGAATGTTTAATAACCATATAATTTAAACATATAAAGAGACATGGTAAATGTCAAACTATTCAACTAAGAGTTAAATATAAATGATATGGTAAATATAGTGACCCAAACCTGTCTAAAATCTATTGGTTGAAAGGATTTCGACCCATCCCCACCTTAGCCTCTAAATAAGTCACTTTGGATCCATTATAAACCGAATATGAATTTATTATAAAATAATATTTTAAGGTTTTCCTAAGGTGCCCCTCACCCCTTTTATAAAAGGGCACTCTACCTTCTCTCAAATTAATACCTTCAAAGCCTTTTGGTTCGGCCATCTTCTGCCCAAATATCCTCTCAACTTCCCTCACTTCATCTTGGAGGCCTTAGTTTGATCAGAAAGCTGACCTAAAGAGCCCTTTTGATCAAATCGAAAGGAAGAACCCGAAGAAGAGGTAATGATTTCACCACCCTCTTTCAAGTTCCTTTATTCTTCCACATATTTTTTATTTTTTATTTCCATTATAAAATAATAAATACAGTATATTATATATACTTTGATGTTATTATAAATATGGTACAACCATATTTAGTATTCTATCCATCCTTTGAATGACATGTCACCATATGTGCGTATGTACAGCTTACTGTCTCCACATCATGGTGTAATTGTTATTCAATACATTATAATTTGGATGGGTATAATAATGATGTGTAATTCATGTAAATGAAAAATATAACATGATAATTATGCTTTATATATCACGCACCATCCAATTATATATTATTTTAATATCAAAAGAATGATATTGTCGCTCATGCGTAAGTACGGACTACCGTCTCCACGAATGTGATGAGATTCCTTCCCCATCGTATCCATTCAAGACTAATTTTCATTTGATGATTAAAAATAATGTATAAGGACTTGATATCATTCTATATATGATTAATATACATCCCATACATAACAAATATAGCTCACATAACAAAGAATATAATGGAAAACGAATCCGTTAACACACGAAATGACGATAATACTAAGATATTATTAACAAATCAATGTTAAAAGATCATATATGATATCATATTAAAGTATATTATTATTTTATAATTAAATAATAATTATTTCACCATTATACAGGAGGTTAACCTACCCTCGACCAATGAAAAAGTACAAAGTAAGGGGCTTCTTATCTCACTTTTAATTCCGTGAGATTTTCATTATTCACCACTTATTTATTTCATGTGGTATGTGTACTACCCATGAATGTATTAATTTTGTAATATACGGTAATTTATGGATATTTACATCATCATTGTTTGATCCTTCTTTCATGGTTGTATGTTTCGTAAGTTACCAAATTGATAAGGGAATTTGAAATTTCAATTTCCACTCATTAGACTTTATGCATACTTCATTGATTACTTTACTCCAAGATTATGTGTGGAATCAATATTCATTTTCTTATGTAATAATTTCCACTCCCCTTTCTATGGATATACCTTTGATACACATAATCACTCCATTGATAAATTCTCAAGTCATCGATATGAACTTCATAAGAGTAATTTTAACTCAATCTTCATTTGTTGAGTTAAGCATCCAATTCATTGGGGTTGTTTTTACAAGAAAATGTGTGAATGTCCTCTGATTGAATTACACTGAATATCCAATCATATTGATTGTATTTATATTTTTCACACATAATTATGTCATTCATGTATCCTTAACCTATGGATACTATCTTTATAAAATATTTCATCTCAATTAACATTCCATTTATACTTTTTTGTTGTTATACACCAAATCACTTTTATATGGTGTATATAATGTACTTTGAAATAGTATATCATGAATCCCTTTATTCTCATGATATTAAAATGTTTTTATTACCTCAATTATTTGTATGCATGTGTCTCTCTTTTGGTTAGTAACTCTAACTAAAATATCATTTTAAATGTTTTAAAGATTTAATATTCAAAATCTTTCTCATTAATGTCCATGTTTTAAAAATGGTTTTAAGGTTTTATTTATATGGACATTAAAGTTTTAAAATTAAAATACCTTTTTGAAAGTTTCAATGTGGTATGGGACACTTTGAATCGAATATCTATTTTTAAACAACTTCATGACAAATAGAGCGACTTTTAAATGTTTTCAAGAAAAAGGGGATATTTCTCTCAATAGTTTGATGATTATTTTAATCTATGTCAATATCCTTCATTATTTTCGATTGAGGTTAATCTATTAAAATACAATATTCCACATTGTATTGAATGATTTATGTTTGATTGTGGATGTGATATTTTTATACCATTGATGGTTTTTGGAGAAACTATTGACATTTCGTATGCTTGTTTTAATACGAATGTTTATGTTATGTTTCAAACTTTTCATATGAGGAATGCATTGGACATAGTAAGTAATGGGTGGTGCCCACTATAGCTCCTCGATGCATCGGTAGGTCTCATGAGACAAACTAGTGTCTTGGCACAAGGCCTTGAAAAAATCTTATTTGTAGTCTTGGAACAAGGTCTTGACTATGTGGTTATGATATTCTGGAGTTATGAATTCCATCATTATGAAAGTGGTTATTGATATTGCATGTGATTATTCGACTAGTATAATATTCATGTAAATAAGTAAATGACATTATTTCATTTCATTTTTTCCATATTATGCTGAAGTTCATGTTTAAAAGGCTTTTGTTTTAGTTATACATTGCCTTAAATGTTTATGCTTATTTGTGAAAGTTTTTGCTATATTTTTATCCTTACTGAGAATCTGAGCTCACCCCTTTCTATGTTTTATTTTTTCCAGGATGTGAAGAAGTTAGTTATGAGTGACTTATAGGCATAATCTGGGAAGCTTGGATGTTTCTAATGGAATAATTTAGTGTTGTTTTTATTTTCAAGTTGTAATGTTGACCTTATTAATGTATCTAGTATTTCCAAGGATACTAAAGCGATCGGTCTTTCAGGACATGATTTCCTTGTATCATGCCAATGTTATGTAATAATGCACCGACTCTGGGTAACAGGGGTTGGGGTGTTACAAGAGCACCATAATTGGAGATGAACATTGTTGGTTAGAGTAGGACACAAAGAGGATGGTGAATTGAGTTCCTATAAAAATTTCTATTAAAAAGTATATTTAAAAGATTCTCCCAATTTAAAACATAACATGAAAATTAATCAATGTTGTGAATTTATAATAGTATGAATGTTCAACTAATTTTTTAGAAGATTGATTATATCTTAGTTGTAACAATATGAGATATTGATACAACTTTTAAAACATATCTAATAAGCCAAAACAGTTATAAAAACTATCCAAGACTAACTGTCAAAGTGAAATTCAATTTTCTAAAATCCAGGTAAAAATAGAGAAAACTAAATTTGAAAATATAGAGGATATAAAACAATAGATTCAATATCAAGCTGATACTTAGTCCTCTCCACTTGGTGATCACCTACCGTCGAACAATCCATATAGATAAATGTTCTGATCCACATCCTTGATCTAGGTTTACACAACAGTTTACAAATATCCATGTCACGAGACCAATACTGCTATTATACATGGGAACAAAATACAACTAAGTCACACAGGATATCTACAACATTTCTACATAGGATAAAAAAGTGTATAAATATATTTTTGTGAGGATATATAGTATTTACTAGTTCAGTGCAGAAGAGAATGTGTGTTTTATAGACATATACAGACACTGCTTGAAAATGAAATAAAAAGGAACACAACAGAGAAATAAATTTTATACAAGGTTTTTAAGGCTCTGTGCATTATTCAATTCATCTTTGGACTCTTTGATGTATCAGTGTTGCAGTTGGAGTCCTCTTCATAATGAATACACTGAAACAGAGTATCGTGGAGCACTGTGTTCTGTCTTCCACGATGATGACATATTCTTATCTTTTGGTTCAGTTGAATGATGCAAAGATGTTTTAAAATTTGTGGAAAATATTTATTTGGTGCATAGAAATCAATAATGAAGTGTTCCTCATGTATTTTTCCATTATGAATATTTCTCATGTGGGTCTACTACTACGTCTATGCGTATCATTGTATCTATGTTTTCAGCTCGAGAGATTCTCTTTTATATTCTACAGATCAAAAATTATCATGTTTGAGGTAGGTGATGTACCTTTTAAATTGGACATCCTCATTAAATATGTCTTCAAAAATAATTGAATTAATTAGTCTCATTAAAACTCTCAGAATGTGACTGTTAGAAATAGTATTAAATTAATGGAAATTTAAAAAGTCTATCGATGAATCATTTTTCAGTGAATAATGAATTAATGACTCATTCTATTGGTGAGTCGTTTTATCTGTATCAGTGTCTCATTCTATCATTGTATCCTTCTGTCATTCTATTTGTGCATCGGTGTGTCCTTGTGTCGGTAGCAAAATATGTCTGTAACACCATGTGTTGGTAGCACCATGCGTCAGTAGCACTATGCGTTGGTAGGTTAGTCCATCTATTGGTGAGACAATAGAACCATCAGTTACTCATTTGATCTATCATTGAGGCATTCTATCTACTTGTATCGGTGATTCCTCTGTGCTCTTGGCATCAGTGATTCAGACATATTCTGTCAGCATTGGTGACTCAATTGTCTGTCGGTGTCACTTTCTCATACTTAGGAAATATTTCTATTTTCAATGTCTTACAACATAAATATTATCAGAATGTGTTAATATTATATGTTATTATAGATAATCATAAAGACACATATTGAAAATTAAATAAACATGATTGAAATGATTAGACACGATTAATAAAATTTGACCTGATTTGTGATTATTAAAACCATAGAGGGTGGCCAACAATCACAAATGGGCCAACAATCTCCCTATTTTTGATGATCAAAAATCATGGAATTATATAGTACAATAATTTGATGTTTAATATAATCATTATACTTATAATATCCCATTACTGATGAAGTTTCTAAATATATAGATAAGGTTCATGGTTAAAATAAATATTAATGGTATCAAAGGAAAAAATAACAACATAAAATAACTATTCCTTTTCGTCCCATGTGTAATCAAATGTAAGGAAAATAAAATATATAAGAGTGGTATCAAAGGTAAAATAAATAAGGACAATTCCAAATTTTTCTCCCGGTTTTGTTATTATCAAAAATTGAAAGGGTGTCAAATGATAAAATCAATAATGAAATGGAATAAAAGGAATACTCAGGAATAAAACGGGTATTAAAGGAATTAGATGGATCAGAGAAAAATAAATATAACACAAATAGATGAAAGGAAAGTGAACTAATTTCCCTTAAATAGTGAAGGAAAAGGTATTAAAATATTTAGTGAAATAAAAAAAGTACAATACATTATCCCTATCAAAAATCATCCACCCTACTTCTTAGAGTCAAAAGGGGATTTCCCTTTCTCTGAGGGATCAATCTATGGTCTAGTAGAAAGGTAGAGGCTAAGAGGTAAGAGGGTCTAAATGGATCTTCAGAGGAGGTAGGATCACTACTTATGGTACAGTAGGGGAAAGGATGGGCTTGGGTTGTGAAAAAACATGAGGTTAAGCCTATGATGTGATTACTGGCCGAATCTTATTGAAATCTTGAGAAACTGTCATCTGAGGTGGAGGTACTGATCTAGTTGGCCGAATAGGTGTAGTGGTAGGCACAAAAATTGATTAACTCTGCACATGAAGGTATGGATTCAATAACATGATGAAATCCTTAATGTTTTATCTACCGTAGTTCATAGCTTTCTCAAATTCACTTTTCTTTTATATGAACTTTTTAAGAAGAGGTGTGAATTCCTTCAATTTTTTAACTTGATCATTAAAATATTTTGTCACTAGAGGCAATGTAAAATTATCTATAAAATATTTAACAAGTCTTATCAACTGATGCTTGGTAATAATATTCTTGAAATAAAAATCCACCTTCTCGGTAATCTAAGCATTGGAAGTCTCAACACTCTTAGAATAGAGACTGACCATATCATGAGCATGATCACTATTCTTCTCATTTTTTGCAAGGTTGTCTAATCTAGAAGCTAAAAACAAAGCCTTAAGATCTTCTTTAACAACATTTAAAACAACTTCAATGTCCAAGGCCTAAGATGTCTTACTAGATGTAGGAGGAATATCATGATCGGAGGTTTAGTCCTTAAGATCTTTATGTACTATCTCCAGACAACCATTATACACAGAGGTCAGATGATTTATTATAGAGAAAAGCCCAACCATTTCTTATCTCAGCTTTGTGGCATTTGAAATAAATTTTTTAGATGTTGTGATTATGTTTAGTTGCATATAGTCTATAACCAACCCTAAAACATTAACTAAATCGACCTCATTCACACAATCTGTATGAATTGGAATAGGAGAAGCTTGCACAGACTGCTTCATCTTTTCTATTGAAGATTTGGGAAAGGGTAATTCATTACTCAGCTAAGTTTTATCTATTCTAGTTTGTTGAATCTCATGGACAATTTGTGGTTGAACTAATACTTTCACAGAGGAACATATTTCATCCTTTAACTTCTTGAAATCTGATATAGTGACATAGTGCCTAGGAACTAAAATAATAAAATGAGTAAGGACTAAGGAAAATTCCACTACATGAGGTGTCTCAATAAGAACATTCTATTCAACTAGTTGTCTCTGTGGAACTACTACACATTCCTCAGCATCAGATTTAGAATATCCTATGTTAAGAACTACATACCCAGGATGACATTTCCATTCAGATAGCATAGAGGGTTCTACAAGAGTGAGTGTGTTAACTTTCACTCTTCCTGCTTGAGGCTCCTCCTCAACTAGAGATCTTATATCTTGTAGCTCCCCCTCAATATGTTCTATCTTCACTGGTTTCTTACCCTTAATAGTATGTCTCCTTCATTCATATACCAACCAAGGTGGGGGGATCATTTGAGCTTCCACTGCTCTGTGAGCTTCAACTACTGTTCTTTCTTCAATAGCAACTATAGAAGGTTCTACAACAACTTTCTATACTTGAGCATTAACCACCTCCAAATATCAACCTGGATCATCCTCATGATGGTCACTATCACTTTTATCACCTTCACCATTTCCTTCCCTACCTTCATCATCATCATCTTCTCCATGATCTTCACTTCCACTTGCATTAGCATTCTCTTCATCTCCTCTTTCACTGCCTAAACAAAAACCACATTCACTGCAACTTTTACATTCATATTCTTCAATTAATTCTTTTTCTCCTTCTTCTGATTTTTCCTCGGAGCCACTGTATCTACTTACATACACCACACTTCTGGAAACTTTTGTATCCTTATCTCCATTTTCTCTAAATGTGGTCTCATCAGTGAGAAAATAAAGGGGAGGACTAGGTGGTCTATATGAGATACCATTTCGAGATTTAGGGGTGTCAAGATCACTCATATCATCGAATGGTTACCCTTGATCTCTGATTGGTGTTGCAGACTCTTCTTCCCTATATGAAGAGTAAAAAAATTCTTTATATGGTCCCATAGATGGATCAGTCATATCTCATGACCTAGTTGAATGGTCCACTAGATTGAATTTCTCATAAATATCATCTTTATCACAAACCCATTTTCATTTCCATGGGTTCCAATGGATTATCATCCTATTGAAAATGTCTTTATTCAAACAAACTCTACTAGACTAAGATAAATTTCATCACTTTCATCTATACAGCCTTTCTCCTTAAGCATGTATAAGATCATTATTTGGTAAAAAAGAGTGTTTACCTTGTAGGAAAGCATAATAATCTCTCTGATATAAACCATGAGATATCTAAATAGGTTTAACATAATTCCATTCATTAGTAGGTACAAAAAATATAAAGATTTATATTTTAATGAATAAAAGTCCCCTTTCCTGGGACAGATTTGGTGCTAAATTAAATTGAATAGAATTATGCAATCCCCATCTAATTATATAGAAACAGGCCTCTCCTACTCATCATTTTAAGTAATCTCCTTGAGAGAAATTTCATAATCGGAAAAGTCACTCTCAGGTGGAGAAATACCTTGATACTCATCAACCATACCCCCATGGGGTACGTCAAGTGATTTATCCCACTATCTAGATGAGAAAGAGATCATATTTCCTTTAACAATTGACTTGATCCAATCAACTTCAATTACTTCTAATAGAAACTACACATTCATGTAAAAATGTTGAACTAAAAATGGTTAGGAAGGTATTTCATTTTATAAAAGTCACTCAAGCCATCCGTGATGCTACAACACCTTCAACATGAAGGATTTTCTTTCCAAAAACCACTCAACTTGCACTTCCTTTTTTGGTGTAACCACTTGGCTTGCAATGCCCTAAAGTCTCCCCTTTTTGTTTCTTAGAAACATGAGACTCTTCACTAGAACCACTTCCTAGAATGCACTTCTCACACACCATTCTTACTGTTCATTTGAAGGTAAAGAGGTGAAAATTAAGAGATAAGATGATAGAAACAACTAGAGAGTGTAAGGGTTAATGTGTGAGTGTATGTAAAATATTGTATCAACTCGGTTTAAATAATTTAAGAAATTTTATATCGTAAAATCATGAACTACATTCCTCAAAATAAATGAAATAGTGTCATTTTGGTAAAAACCTAAAATGGATAAAAACAATGAGTCATCGATGTCGGCATGAAAAAAATTTCATAACACTAATGGTGTCAGTTTGACAAGGCGTCAATGTCAACATTACAACTATGTCGGCATGGCATAGAGTCAGTATGACAATGTTATTTGTGTTGTCATGACATTTCCATCTCAACACTTTCAGTGTCAGCATGACACTATCCTTTTGACTTTTCCGGTGTCGGTATTACAACTTCACTTAAAATTATCAAAGGAATAACAATATAAGGTCCTATAGATTGATTATTACTAAATCATGTCTGATGTAGTTCATTCTTTCATTATTTAACAAATTGGTGAAAATTTCAGCAAGATGATGTTTAGTTCCATTGAATTCTAATGTTATATCACCTTTTTGATAATGGTTTCTCAAAAAGTGATGTCTTACATCAATGTGTTTTGTTGTAGAATATGAAACATGATTCTTAGAAATATTAATAGCACTTGTGTTATCATAATTTATAGGGACATGTCTAAATTTTTATCCATAGTCTAGTAATGTGTGTTTAATCCAAAAAATTTGTTCACAAAAACTACCTATAGCTATGTATTTTTCTTAGGCATTAGATAATTCAGTATAATTTTGTTTCTTTTTACACCATGAAACTAGAGACTTTCTAGAAAGGTGACATATGATAGAGGTGCTCTTTCTTTCTAACTTATAGCCACCAAATTCAGCATCTAAATAACTCACCAAATTGAAAGGTTTTATTATAGTATAGAATAGTCCTAAGTTGGTTGTATATTTGAGGTATTTAAAAATCCTTTTGGTAGAATTTTATTGAGTCTTTTTTTAGTTTTCTTGAAAATGAGAACACATGCACACACTAAACATAATATATGGCCTACTAGAAGTCATGTAGAGTAAACTCCCAACCAATCCTCTATAAGTGGTCTGATCAATATATTTACCATATTCATCAAGTTCTGACATACAAGTGGTACTCATTGGAGTGTCACTACTCTTTGTGCATTAAAAGAAAAATATTTTTAAAATATACATAGTATATTTAATTTGATTCTAAACAATACCTTCATTATTTTAAAATATCTAAAATCCAAAAAACTAATTTGATTTCCCCCATAAAACTCATCTCAAATTTTATTTGTATCATCTTTGAAAAATCAACACAAAAATAATTTTAAGAGGATCCAAAAACAATATCATCTATATAGATTTTTACTTTTAAACATCTTTGGAAATTCGTTCTACAAAAACGGTAGGATCAACAATAACTTTTTTAAAACCTTTTGAAATTAGAAAAGTGTTGAGACTATTATACCAAGATCTTGGAGATTTCTATAAACCATATAAAGATTTACTTAATTTAAAAACATTATTTTAAAAGTGGGGGTTTTTAAAACCAGGGCATTGTTCAGAAAAAACATCCTCAATTATATAACCATTTAATAATTAAATCTTAACATACATTTGATAATGTTTTAAATATATATGTGCAACATAGGACAACATGATTCTAATAGCCTCCAGTCCACCTACTGGTACAATGGTTTCCTCATAGTTAATACCTTCTTCATGACTATAACCTTGGGCAACCAATCTATCATTATTTCTATATATATTACCATATTCATCTATAATACTCCTAAACACCCATTTAGTGCCTATAGTCATGGTGTATTTAGGTATATCTACATGTTTCTAGAATTTATTTATTTTAAAATATTTTAACTCTTCTTGCATAACCATCATCCCAAATTCATCATTGATTGCATCATTGATGTTCTTAAGTTCATGATGTGGGATGAATGACTGGTGTTAATCCTAATTTATAAGAGAATATCTAGTCTAATTTGCTTTATCTAAATCTCCTATTATATCAACTAATGGATGCTTCTTGAGAATTATAATGGGCCATGTAAAAGAAGGGATAGTCAATTCAGGTTCTCCTATAGGTTCAGGTTCATCATAACTAGGGTCTGGAGAATTTCTAGAATTAGGAGTTTTAATATATTTCTTAACAGGATGGTTAGAATATTTAGTATTTATGTCTAGATTTGACATATCATCCTCATGATACTCTAGAGAGGTCATTGACTCATGTGGATCTGTCTCATCAAACATGACATGTACATAATCTTATACATATTTGGTTATCTTATTTAAGACTCTATAAGATTTTCTAGAAATTTAATAACCTAAGAAAATTCCTTCATTACCCTTGGAGGGATTTTTTTTCATATTATCCTTAGTGTTAAGAATAAAAACATTTAATCCAAAAACTTTAAAGTAATCAACCATGGGTTGTTTATTGTTCCACAACTCATATATATTCTCTTATGGATAAGTCTAATAATGATTAAATCCATTATATATTTGGATATATAGATAGCTTCTTCCCAAAAATAGATTGGTAGGTTATACTCACTAAGCATGGTTCAATAAATTTCTTGTGGGGTTCTATTTATTTTTTCTATAACTCAATTTTTTGGGGTGTCTAAGGAGAAAATATGTAATGACTATATCCATTTTGTGAGAAGAAGAATTCGAACTCTTGGCTCTAAAAGTCATAACCATGGTGACTTCTTAGGGTTTTAATTCTAAGTCAACAATGATTTTCTACAGTCCTAGCATACTTGGTGAAATGAGAGTAAGATTCACTTTTGTGAGCTAATATGAAATTCCAAGTATATCTAGAGTAGTCATATACAAGAATATAGACATAGTGCATCCTAGATAGACTTGAAAATATAGACGGTCCAAACTAGTCTATTTGAAACAACTCAAGAGTTTCAGAAAATAAATCTTCTTTCTTTGGTTTGAAAGAGATTTTGGGTTGTTTACCCTTTTGAAAAGGATGAAAGACTGTCATTTGGAAACTAATGTTTGGGTAGATCCATTACTAAGACTTTTCTACTAATATTTATAAGTGATTTTTATTTCATTTCCATAATATCCTATACAAAATCCAAAAAACATTGTGGGAAGTACTCAAACAAGAAATAGTTTGAGAAATTAAAGAATCTAAATCAACAGAATTAACATTTTCATTTGTAAAATCAGAAAATACTAACTCATTTATAGAATCAAAAACATTGCATGCATCATCCTAAAATTTAACATTAAAACAACCATCACATAACTGAGAGATATTAGTTATATTGTATTTTAATCCACAAAAAAGTACTTTCAAAATTAAAAATGACTTAGAGTTTCCAATATTCCCTAGGCCAATTATTTTTCTATTTTTCATTGTCAGCAAAGGTGATATGACAACCATTAATATTTATCATATTCTTGAAGAATGACTAATATCTTATCATGTATCTTCGACATCCACTGTCCAAACACCATATACTTCAACATGATCCCTTTAAATAGAATTCCTACAAACAGATTAGAAAAGAAAATATTTTGGTACCAAAATTTGTTTGGGTCTAGTAACATTAGTAATAAGATCTTTAACGACCCACATCTACTTTATGGATTTTTTATAAGCACCATGTAATGTATTTTTAAAGTAGATTTTATTTTGGATGAGAAAACATGAAACAATATAATATGTTTCATGGCTGCAACTTGTCAAATTTTTTCCAAAACTAAGCACAAAACTAGATCTTCTAGATTTTGATACAAAATGATTTTTATTGATATTAATTTTTCATGGTTGGTATACTATTACAGTAGTATATTTAAGAGATACTTGTTTACCAAGAATTTGGTCTAATATTTCTTTTCTATTGGTAAATCTTTCTGTGTATTTCATAAATTGCTCATTTGATAACTTAAGATCATTGTTTTCATTAAGTAGTTGAGAATTTTTCTCTTTATCCATAGCAAGTTCAGATTTAACATTACCAGTGAAATCATATTTTTCATTCAAGTATTTATATTTATCTTTTAATTCATTACCTGTGTCATCAAGCATTCAAAAATATTCAAACATTTCCTCATTCGTCATGTATTCATAATCACATTCATCTTCGGAATAATAATCATTATGTTCAGGAGAGTTAAGTGTTACCTTATATGTGGTTTTTATAAAACACATATTTTTATTATTATCTTTTTCATCATTAGTGGATTTTGATTCACTTGATATGTCCTCATAATCACTCCATGTTTCTTTCATTTCTTTCTTGTATTTCCTATTTTTTCCTCATACTTATTGTAACATCCCAAGTAAGTAATGAATAATAGATATTTTTATCTATGTCTATTAATGATTAATATAGTTTTTTAGAGGCTTAAAATGAAAATAAATCCAATCTTAGGCATGGAATACACTAATATTTTTAAAAGATTGTTTTACTGCCTTTTGATGGCAAACCCTTTTTAAATCTATCTTTTGACAATTTTATAAGCTATGTTTGTCAAAATAAAATTATTATTTATTATTGGGACATAAAAATTTACTTTGTGTGAATTTTTGGTATTTTTCCGATAAAGTTCATTTTTAATGAATAGTGAAAAATGTTGTATTTTAATTCAAAACCTCTTTTTAATCTAATTTATTTATATGATTAGATTATCTTTTGAATTGGTTTTGAATTGAAATTAGAATATATTTTTACCATTTAATCCAATGGTGGTCACTGGAATCAATTTCACTTTGAAATTGGACTTAAACTAGTGTCAATCTTTTGATACTTATTGTTTTATAAAGACACGCTATTTGCTCTGACAGCGGGAATTAATTATTAAATTAATTAATGTGACTTATATGTTTTTAATTTGGTAAAATAGACTTCATTTTTGAATTCGGAATATCAAATATAGCTTAGGGTGAATTTTTGGTAATTTTCTGAAAAACCTCAATTTTTGATGAATAGTGAAACCACTAAGTGGTACTTATAAAAACTGATTTTCCGTTTAAATGAAATTTTGCCATCATTGTGTTTTGAATTTCAAAAATCCGACATACATGGTTTTAATTAAGAAGTAAAATTTGGTTCAATGAGATTAAAATAATTTTTTGGTGAATAGTAACTTATTATGTTTTTAATCGCGATTAGTGGTAATTAGTGTAGTTTAAGGTAAAAATAATGATTTAATAAAATAAGATGCACTTGAAACATGTCCTACACTCATTGGTTGTGTCATGGCCGACCACGACAAGCCATGGGTCAACTTGGGGACCCCATGGAGCCACTTTGGTTGGGAAATGACATAAATAACTCTTTATTTAATGTAAAAGTAAAAATGACACAAACATCATATGTTTTACGAAAACAATTCTTACATGGGGTTATAAAGATCAGATTTTTAATTATAAATAGTCATTGGAAAGCTAAAAAGATTTCCTACATCATAGTATTTTTTTTAGACTTTAAATAAATTAAATTATTTATGACATCATGATGATGCAGCGATGACCTCACTATTTAACGATTTAAATAAAATGGAAAGATAATGTAATATCTAAAACATACACATGTCCAAAACCTATTGGATGGGTAGATTTCGAACCCTTATCACCTTATCCTCGAATTATATCAATATGCGACCATTTAAATCCAAAACTCATTTTCAAATAAAGTAATATTTCTTTACTTTCCAAGAGTGCCCCTCCTCTCCTCTTATAAAAGGCCCCCACCTCTACCTCTTTTCCCACACTCCCAAAGCCTTTGGCTCGGCCAACCACTGCCCATTTTGTCTCTCCACATCCCTCTCCTCATCCTAGAGGATTCCCTTTGTGTTGGGTTCGGGACTGCGCAGCGGAAGCCAATGGGCCGGGATTTTAAAATTTTTCTGCATCATCAGAGTGACATAACCCTGTCGACTCCGGTGATCTCGTCCCAGCTTGGTCCGAGGATCTCGCAAGGTTCATAAGGAGCACAAAATAAAATTGAACGTTTACCTTTGTTCAGAATTGACGTGTAAGGCACCGGCGATCGTTGCTCAAAGACTCCGATGTCGAAGCCCTCTAGATCGTCCACACACGCCTTGCAAATCTGCACGCGCGCCGTTCGTCAAGATCCGGGTGCTAGCGCGGATCTACGACGCACACTTCAGCGCAACGATGATCACCGCAAGGGAGGATGCTTCGATCCGGGATGGATAAGCTTGAAGATCCTCCTTGCTTGAGAGACTCTCTCTCTAAATTCCAGGAGGATAGAGATGCTCTCAAAATTGGCACATGAATAGTTCTGGTGGGAGAGCATCTCTCTCACTTATATAGGGAGTATTAAAACACGCGGTGTAGGTTCCCGGCCCCCGTGTATTAGGCGTCCGCTATATAAGTTATGTAAATAATTATTTATGGAAAATAAAATTATGCCATAAATAAAATTTACAATTTATCACTTGCTTGTAATATATAAATATATTACGTGATAAATTTGAGTCTTTAACTCGACTCATACCTCCTACTAATATTAAACGAACCTAGGACATTTAAATCCAGTCGAATAATATTAATACGTGTATTTACCATACAACTTGTAAATACTTGTTATAAATAAATTCAACTAATTATTCTAAACTCGAATAATTAATGAACTTATTTATTATTTGGTGATCCATAGAACTTGGATAGTACTCGGACCCTTTGGCGGGGCCCACCAAGTTCTAAATTCCTACTCTCAGAATAGGGCAGATTTTTCAAGGCGCTATCGTGTGTGACCCTCTAGGCCCTTATCTCAATAGCAGTGAATAATATCACAGACCTAGAGCGGGGTCTAGCAACCCATCGAGGCCCCTATAGAGATAAGGCAAAGTCAAAGCAACGACTGCCTTCCTATGAACATGGTCCGTGTAATATAATCTCTTCGTCAAACGATATCTCAATAAAGCAGAATGCATACTAGTGTCATCATTCTTTATTTGCTTTATTTTTGTTTGTTGATTTGTCCGGACGGTCTTACCTTCGTCTACCATGGCCATGGATTTAATGAAGGTGCAACCATCCTAATCAACCAGGCCCGAGATATCTCTTCCTAAACTTGGAAGCGACAAATCCTTTCTCGATCATTCAATCAATGCCATGCCATTAATGACGTACCCAATACAAACTACCTCGCCATGACTTTGTCGCCATGGTTTTCGCCTTATATCAAATGTACGTAATTAAATGACATTCATTGATAATGATCTCAAGTCAGGAGACCATTACACATGCCCATAGATAGGAACGACCAATGACACCAGAAACATGTGGTGTTCCTATTAAGCGGGTCTGTCCTCATGATCTCGTTAGCTAGAGATCATCAAGTGCGAACTTCATGAGATGAAGTCTCAATGCTTATGAGCCCCCAGCACTTGATGGTCACACATCATCTGTGTCCTTTCAGAATGATGTAACTGGACCATAGGACGTTACTTTAAGATTACTGTCATGGCATCTCAGGGTTCTCATTATAGCCTGGGAACTGCTATAACCATTTGATGCGACAGGTAGTCCTAGGACATTGCCATTGATGAAGTGGATGCAGAAGTATCTATACTATCATGGCAAGATAAACACATGCATAAAACCATACTGAATACATGTAACAGTAATCAAAGTACAAGACAAGTTGGGTCTAGAGCACCCACTTTCAACACTCCCACTTGCACTAGAGCCAACTGCTAACAGGTTTCAATCCGCTAGCTCTCACATGTGAATCATGCTTCTGCTGAGAAATGGCTTTAGTTAGGGGGTCTGCCACGTTGTCCTCTGTGGCTACTCTGCTAACTGTTACTTCACCTCTCTGAGTAAAATCCCTCAAGAGATGGAACTTCCGAAGAATATGCTTTGTCCTCTGGTGAGACCTGGGCTCCTTGGCAAGCACCACTGCAGCAGTATTGTCACAATATACTGGAACAGGGTCTGCACTGCTAGGTATAACACCAATGTCTGAGATAAAGCTACGTATCCAGACTGCTTCCTTTGCTGCATCGGAAGCTGCAATATATTCGGACTCTGCTGTAGAATCAGCAACCACAGCTTGTTTTGAGCTTCTCCAGCTCACTGCACCACCATTCAGGCAAAAGATGTAGCCTGACTGCGATTTCATATCATCATGATCTGTCTGGAAACTAGCATCAGTGTATCCCCTCACAACTAGTTCCTCATCTCCTCCATACACCAGGAACATATCCTTAGTACGCCTCAAGTACTTAAGGATAGTTTTAACAGCTGACCAGTGCAGCTCTCCTAGATTAGCTTGATATCTACCCACCATGCTTAAAGCAAAGGCAACATCAAACCTAGTACATAGCATGGCATACATGATAGAACCCACTGCTGAAGCATAAGGGACTCTACTCATTCTGTCAATCTCCTCCTGTGTTTGTGGACACATTTTCTTGGAGAGATTAATACCATGTGACATAGGTAACAATCCTCTCTTGGATTGTTCCATATTGTACCTTTTGAGTACCTTGTCAATATATGTACTTTGACTTAGGCCAAGCATCCTTTGAGATCTATCTCGATAGATCTTGATCCCTAGGATGTAGGTGGCTTCACCTAAGTCTTTCATGGAGAAGCATTCATTTAACCAAGTCTTAACTGACTGTAAGACTTGCACCTCGTTTCCCATGATTAATATGTCATCAACATATAAAACTAGGAAAACAATAGCATTCCCTTCAACCTTTTTATAGACACAAGGCTCGCTTTCATTTTTGACAAAACCGAAATCTCTTATGGCCTCATCAAAACGTACATTCCATGATCTTGATGCCTGCTTCAATCCATAAATGGATCTCTGCAACTTGCATACTTTATTGACACTCTTTGACTTTACAAACCCTTCGGGTTGTGTCATATAGACGTCTTCAACCAACTTCCCATTTAGAAAAGCAGTTTTGACATCCATTTGCCAAATTTCATAATCATGAAAGGCTGCTATTGCAAGCAATATTCTGATGGATTTAAGCATTGCCACTGGTGAGAAGGTTTCATCATAGTCAATGCCTTGACGTTGTCTGAAACCCTTTGCAACCAGCCTTGCTTTAAAGGTATTAACCTTACCATCCATGTCCAGCTTCTTCTTGAATACCCATTTACAACCAATGGGTTTCACATCAGCTGGAGGGTCTACCAAAATCCAAACTTGATTTTGGTACATGGACTCCATCTCAGAATTCATGGCTTCTTGCCATGTAGCAGCTTCTTTGCCTTCTACTGCTTCCTTGTAGGTCAGAGGTTCATCATCCTCAAGGATTAGTGTGTCACCTGACTCGGTGACAAGAAAACCATAACGCTCCGGTTCTCTAACCTCTCGCGTAGACCTACGCAGTATCTGTGTCTGAGGAACAATTTCTTCTTCCACTTGTTCTTGTAGAGATTGTTCCTCTACCAACTCTTGTGCATCTGGAGCATTGACTTCATCAAAGTCAATCTTGCTCCCACTATTTCCAGTAGAAATGTGATCCCTTTCTAGAAATGTGGCGTATCTTGCCACAATGACTTTTCTATCTAAAGGGTTATATAGGTTGTATCCTCTAGTTTCCTTAGGATAACCTACAAAGATGCACTTAGTGCTTCTGGATGCTAATTTGTCACTTGGTAAAGTCTTGACAAATGCCTCGCACCCCCACACACGCATGTGTGTCAGATTGGGTTTCTTTCCAAACCATAACTGATATGGAATCCCATCTGTGGCTTTAGTTGGTACTCGGTTAATGGTATATGCTGCTGTCTGTAAGGCGTATCCCCAAAAGGATAATGGAAGAGTTGTATGACTCATCATTGATCTGACCATGTCAAGCAAGGTCCTATTCCTCCTTTCACTAACACCATTCCATTGTGGTGTATAAGGAGGAGTGAGTTGAGATACTATTCCAGACTCCTTCAAATGATCAATGAAAGCTTGGTTAAGATATTCTCCGCCTCGGTCTGAGCGAAGTGCTTTTATCTTCTTACCAAGTTGGTTTTCTACTTCACTTTGATATTCCTTAAAGAAACGAAAGGAATCTGACTTATGCCGCATTAAGTAGATATAGCCATACCTACTATAATCATCGGTAAAAGTGATGAAGTATAGAAAACCACCCCTTGCCTCTACTGGAAATGGACCACATACATCGGTATGTATCAATTCCAGTACTGCATTGGCCCTTTCTCCCTTTCCTGAGAAAGGTGCTTTGGTCATCTTTCCTTGTAAACAAGCTTGACATACATCTAAGGGTTCTAACTGTACCGAGTCTAGATACCCTTCTTGATGTAATTTTTGTAATCGCTTCTCGTTTACATGACCAAGCCTAAAGTGCCATAGGCGGGTGTTATTTGAGTCATGTTGGTTATTTTTGTCATTGATGGCCATTACTGAGTTTTCTAGTTCTAGTATATATAAACCATTGTTAAGATGTGCCATACCATAACATATGTTATCCCTATAAAAGAGACAACTTTTATTTCCAAACTTGAAATAAAAACCCATAGTGTCTAAACATGACACAGAGATGATGTTTCTGGTAACAGACGGTACATAATAGCAATTGTTTAAAACAAGAACCAAACCAGTTGGTAAAGTCAAGTGGTAGTCTCCCACTGCCAAGGCCGCCAGACTTGCACCATTTGCAGCTCGGAGATCCACTTGACCTTTTTCAATCTTCTTGAACCTACTTGGTTCCTGTATATGAATACAAATGTGTGAGCCACATGCCGTATCCAATACCCAACTTGTAGATAATGATAGATTGCATTCAATGACAAAAATACCTGAAGCAGAAGCGTCATCTTGCTTCTTCTTCCCAGCTCTGCAATTCTTTTTCCAGTGGCCTTTCTTGCCACATCCAAAACAGACAGCTTCCTGCTCATTACTCTGCCTCTGAATCTTTGGCTTCTTGGCAGGACGATGCATTGGTGTCTTTGGCCTTGACTTGGCCTTAGACGCCTTTGCCTTGCCCTTGTTTTTCTTGTTCACCATAAGGACAGATGTATTGGAGTTTTTCATGTCCTTATCAGCTTGGCGAACTAAAGCCAAAAGATCTGGGAGCGACTTTGTCATATCATTCATATTATAATTGACAATGAAAGTCGAGAAGCTTGACGGTAAAGAGGCAAGAATGAGATCCACTGCTAGTTCTTGGTTCAGTTTGAACCCAAGGGCTTCAAGCCTCTCAATATACCCAATCATCTTGAGTACGTGAGGACCGGCTTGGTGCCCTTCTGCTAGCCTGCACTTATAAAGTGCACTTGAGATCTCATACCTTTCTTTCCTAGCCCTCTCCTCATACAGTTCTTGGAGGTGTGAAAGCATCTTGTAGGCATCCTCTTCCTCATGCATTTTTTGCAATTGGCTGGACATGGATGACAACATGATGCATTGTACATCAAGTGCATCATCTACATGCTTTTTCCACTTATCTTTTTCCGTCTTGCTTGCTCCCTGAGGAGGCTCAGCAGGAATTGGGGATTCCAGCACATATAACTTCCTTTCTTGGCGTAGTACTATGCGCAAGCGCCTGTACCACTCCTGGAAGTTATTGCCGGTCAGGATATTTTCTTTATCCAAGATTGATCACAGTGATAAAGTACTAGTGGTGTTGGTGATTGCCATTTTAAATCTACATCAGATAAACATTTAGCAGTTAGTACTTTGTCTTGATTACCTTTTGACATTTTATGATTAATAAATTATTATATCATTTAATGTCTCCCACTATTTTAACGAACCTTAATGGCCCTCACCATTAGATTCGGAATACTCTATCGCTTGAGCATTCTAGTGGCAAGGATCCTCGAAACCTCCCTCGTAGTCTACAAGCTAGGGCTACGACACTACTTGAAGGGTTTCAAGGTAGGCGCTATGCTGGCCAACCACCTGTTCTTGTGGTTCCTTGTGTGGTTGAGTAAAGTCCCAGCTTTTTGGAATCTATACTTAATTCCCTCAACCTCTTGCCTCTAAAGTGATAATAAGTTAGCTAAGGCTAAACCTTGATTACTCACTTTAGTTAAGTCGACCCATTCCTCACATGGAAACGCCCCGGTAGTAAGAAGTACTCTCAACTGAGGCTGATGAGCACCCAAACAGCCGGTTTTGTTTAGATATGAGAAATGGAAGGCACTATGACTTAATATATCTTTGAGGGATTTTTAAATTATTAATTGACGAATATAATCCCTTTTTATTTATTATGTTCAAACTAGGTTGTCTCGCTCACAACTGAACATTCAAAAGAGTATTTATTCGTCATAACTTTATGCATTTTTCTCTTGTTTACTATCCTATGTGATCATGCAATAATCATGCAGTCGCATAAAAATAATAAACTATGCATAAAGTAAATCAAGCATTCCGACTGGTCTTGAGCATTCTATAATGATTGATCATTAACTGATCAATCATTACCTAGGGGCACACGTACCTGAGTAAACACAAGGCTCGTGTCGCTGCTGGCCCCAGTGCAAAGCCCAACTCATGTCTGGACTACCGCCTCATCTTGGCGGGGTCTGCCTCTCGGATCGTCATGAAATATTACAAATATACTCGCACGCAGGCGAGGGGGTCTGGGGTACAATATACATATAGTGCAATGGATGCGCAGGCCCTTATACATATTTGAATTAAAAGACGATTCGCAGACCGTCATTTATCTAATTAATTATTACAAACATCGCACGCATTGAATAAATAATTAAATAAATACATACATCCCAAACATGCAAAGGTCGGTCAAAAGCTCAAGACCAGTCGGGGTAAAAGTGCAATAAAATTAAACTGCAATAAATTTAAATTATGCGAGGGTGTTTTAATAAATTAAATGAATTTGATAAAATTCAAATAATTTATTTTTATCGGTTCCATTTGTTTAATTTAATTTTAATTCTAAAATTAAATTAAACCATTAATTTAATTCTAAACTTAAATTAAATTAATATTCTTGGATTAAAATAATCTAAACCCCTAAATTAATTTTAATTAATTTAATTTAAAATAAATTAATTAAAATTAATTCAGTGCAGGTTACCTCTAACCGGAGAGAAGTCCGACGGGTCCGCGTACCGCTGCGGGATGTTGTCCTGAACCGCGGTGTGACCGCGGCGTGACCGCGGCGTGACCGCGGCGTGACCGCGGCGTGACCGCGGCGTGACCGCGGCGTGACCGCGGCGTGACCGCGGCGTGACCGCTTCCCGCAACGGTTGCATCTCCCGGCAGCCCGCAACTCCGGCGATGGTTCGGGGCGGCCGGTCGGAGCTGGTCCGACGCGGACCGAGGTCGGCAGGGGTGGTCCGGCGGGGTTTCGCGTCCGGCGAGGGCGGCGTCCGGCGAGGCAGGCCGCGTCCGGCGAGGGCCGCGTCCGGCGAGGGCCGCGTCGCGGCTGGGAGGTCCGGTCCGGCGCGGGGTTTCTCGTCCGGCGAAGGCGGCGTCCGGCGAGGCAGGTCCGCGGCTGGGAGGTCCGGTCCGGCACGGGGAGGCCGGCGCCGGTGCGCCGTGATGCTGGACCGCCGGAGAAGGGGAGGCCGGCGCGAGGAGGGGACGGCGCGGGAGGTCCGGCGCGGGGAGGTCCGGCGCGCCGCGAAGGAGGAGGGCCGGTCCGGGAGGAGGCCGTGGCGCGGCGTGGTGCTGGACCGCCGGAGGAGGAAGGCCGGTCCGGCGAGGGGGTGGCGGTCCGGGAGGAAGCCGCGGCCGGCAACCCTAGGGTTTGCCGGCCCTTGGCTGCGCGAGGGAGAAGACCCTACGGGTCTTCTTCCTTTTTTTTTTTTTTGCTTTTCCGCAAAAGGCCAGCCACCCCTTTTTTGTTTTTTTTTATTATTATTATTATTATTTTAAATTGGGAAGACCCCATTTTGGGGTCTTTGATTCTCCCCTTTTTTTTTTCTTTGAACCAAAAGGAAGAAGACCCATGAGTCTTGGTCTTCTTCTTTTAAAATATAATAAAATTTATTATAAATATAAGAAAATATTTATTATAAACTATTTTATTATATTTTATAATAATAAAATAAAATTATTTGATGTTAATACTCAACATCAAACAAGCATGAACACGAGCATCGATCCGATTAAAAATTTCAAATGATCGTATCTTGATCATTTGAAATCGAAACGACGCGCGGTCGAATCCGAATGAACCGTCTTAACACCCCGCAATTAAATTTAATGCAATTTAATATTTTTGACTCAGAAAAAACCTTGCGCTCCCTTTGATACCACTGTTGGGTTCGGGACTGCGCAGCGGAAGCCAATGGGCCGGGATTTTAAAATTTTTCTGCATCATCGGAGTGACATAACCCTGTCGACTCCGGTGATCTCGTCCCAGCTTGGTCCGAGGATCTCGCAAGGTTCATAAGGAGCACAAAATAAAATTGAACGTTTACCTTTGTTCAGAATTGACGTGTAAGGCACCGGCGATCGTTGCTCGAAGACTCCGATGTCGAAGCCCTCTAGATCGTCCACACATGCCTTGCAAATCTGCACGTGCGCCGTTCGTCAAGATCCGGGTGCTAGCGCGGATCTACGACGCACACTTCAGCGCAACGATGATCACCGCAAGGGAGGATGCTTCGATCCGGGATGGATAAGCTTGAAGATCCTCCTTGCTTGAGAGACTCTCTCTCTAAATTCCAGGAGGAGAGAGATGCTCTCAAAATTGGCACATGAATAGTTCTGGTGGGAGAGCATCTCTCTCACCTATATAGGGAGTATTAAAACACGCGGTGTAGGTTCCCGGCCCCCGTGTATTAGGCGTCCGCTATATAAGTGATGTAAATAATTATTTATGGAAAATAAAATTATGCCATAAATAAAATTTACAATTTATCACTTGCTTGTAATATATAAATATATTACGTGATAAATTTGAGTCTTTAACTCGACTCATACCTCCTACTAATATTAAACGAACCTAGGACATTTAAATCCAGTCGAATAATATTAATACGTGTATTTACCATACAACTTGTAAATACTTGTTATAAATAAATTCAACTAATTATTCTAAACTCGAATAATTAATGAACTTATTTATTATTTGGTGATCCATAGAACTTGGATAGTACTCGGACCCTTTGGCGGGGCCCACCAAGTTCTAAATTCCTACTCTCAGAATAGGGCAGATTTTTCAAGGCGCTATCGTGTGTGACCCTCTAGGCCCTTATCTCAATAGCAGTGAATAATATCACAGACCTAGAGCGGGGTCTAGCAACCCATCGAGGCCCCTATAGAGATAAGGCAAAGTCAAAGCAACGACTGCCTTCCTATGAACATGGTCCGTGTAATATAATCTCTTCGTCAAACGATATCTCAATAAAGCAGAATGCATACTAGTGTCATCATTCTTTATTTGCTTTATTTTTGTTTGTTGATTTGTCCGGACGGTCTTACCTTCGTCTACCATGGCCATGGATTTAATGAAGGTGCAACCATCCTAATCAACCAGGCCCGAGATATCTCTTCCTAAACATGGAAGCGACAAATCCTTTCTCGATCATTCAATCAATGCCATGCCATTAATGACGTACCCAATACAAACTACCTCGCCACGACTTTGTCGCCATGGTTTTCGCCTTATATCAAATGTACGTAATTAAATGACATTCATTGATAATGATCTCAAGTCAGGAGACCATTACACATGCCCATAGATAGGAACGACCAATGACACCAGAAACATGTGGTGTTCCTATTAAGCGGGTCTGTCCTCATGATCTCGTTAGCTAGAGATCATCAAGTGCGAACTTCATGAGATGAAGTCTCAATGCTTATGAGCCCCCAGCACTTGATGGTCACACATCATCTGTGTCCTATCAGAATGATGTAACTGGACCATAGGACGTTACTTTAAGATTACTGTCATGGCATCTCAGGGTTCTCATTATAGCCTGGGAACTGCTATAACCATTTGATGCGACAGGTAATCCTAGGACATTGCCATTGATGAAGTGGATGCAGAAGTATCTATACTATCATGGCAAGATAAACACATGCATAAAACCATACTGAATACATGTAACAGTAATCAAAGTACAAGACAAGTTGGGTCTAGAGCACCCACTTTCAACACTTTGGGCATAATCCTTTCAAAGGAAGCCTTTAGGCTCAAATCAAAAGGAGTTACACTTTTAAAGGTAATTCATTCTCTCATGTTCATTTGTTTTATTTTGCTTCTCTAACCCCCTAAAATCTTTTTATTTACTTCTTTAGTAACAACACCAGTATCTTAAATACACTAGGATTTTGTTATAAGATTTATTCGAGCTACACTCTCACACAACTACATCAAATTGTTAAAGAACATATGGTTTCCGTGGATGGTGAAATTCTGCTTCCCGAAACGATGATTGTTCAATACTCATTTAACACCTTAAAAGGTGGCCATTATGATGTCACTATTTTTATATATTATATATAATATGTTTATTCTTTCCTTAAGCTTATGTATTTTTCATTTATGGCATACCATTATTGTTTCCATTATGGGTAAACATGATATCTTCATTTTAGGAAGTGCGGAATACCGCCCCCTGAAAGTGATTTGATTCGTTAATACCATATGTGGGATGTGTAAAGGATAAAGTTAATGATATTATATATGTTCTTATACTGGAATTATAATATACTCTTATATAATTATGAATCCATTCCAGAAAATACGAAATAGAAATGGAAGTAGCGTTCATGCGTACGTACGGCTTACCGTCTCCATGAACGGTGCATTTCATTTCTTACCTCTAAATGTGATGTAATATTATAAATACATGTATATGATGAATATATATGATATATATGTTATCAAAATCATTAATATAATTCTGGATATAACGAAACTTTGACCAAATTAACAACATGTAAGTGTAAGAAGTCTATTTTTGACTTAAGAACCAAATACCGACAAAATGAACATTATTAACTTAAATGATTACATGATGTTCATAACATGGTATAAAAGGAATAATGAACTTGAAAAAGGTTCTTAAGAAAGTAGAGATTAACTCAAGTTTATTATTCAGGAGATTAAAGAACGGTCGGGTCAAGTCGGATACGAGGTATGGGACTTCGTCTCAATCTCCTTTCATTGAGGCATATTTTGTTTTATACACAACCTTATTTTATACGGTGTATAAACCCCTTTGACTTTTACGTTTATTCAAAAGGAATATTTTTTATACGAAGCGTTTACTAAATGACAAAAGGGAATGTTTTTTTCATACGTATGCGGCGACAACGACTTCTCCGCCGTCGTGACCATTATTTGAGTTTCGGCTTCCTCTACAAGCCATACCTTTTTTAAAAAAGAAAAATAAATAACATGTTTTAATTTTCTTTTATTTTGGGTATTGAAAATGGTTTTCATAATGTTTTTATATCAATGTGTTGTATTGATATCTTGTGATTTAAAGGTGGAAATGTTATGTTTTCTTTATGCATGTTTTATGTGATACGTTTATATTGAGGTTCTTGGGCATTATTATGAAGACGGGTGGTTCCGTGATAAACTAAGGGTGGGTGAGCCCGATATAGCTCTCCAATGCATTGGGTAACACGAAGGAGTGAAACGTTAAGGTTTCTCCGAAGAGATTTAGGGAATATACTGTGATGGGTATTCCAAACGTAACCAAGAGGGTTACTCCCTACGTAAGAATGTTATGAATGCCTCAAGTTACCTTTATGTCTTATGATTTCTATGATTTATTCATGATTTGATGAGGTATGTTAAAGTGATTATGTTTTATGGGTAAATTATGATCTCATCCTTATGTATATATGTACCCATGTTTCCTTTCCATATTTTTATATCCCTTACTGAGCTTTTTATGCTCATCCCAAGTTTTTTTGAAATGTTTTTCACAGGTCAAGGGAAAGGTATATGATATGATGATAGTGTCAAGGAAGTGTCAAGAAAGAATCCATGTTTATTTTAAATATGTTTCCATTGATGGGAATGAAGAATACTATCTTTATGTAACCACTTTGTTTATATGTGGAATGTAATGCAAGTTTTATGATCTAATTCTCTAAAACTCTAAACCCGAAAAGATCCTCAATGTGTAATCTTGTAATAACTCAAGATTAAGTAAGGTTTAAGGCATGGGGCCTTATAGTTGGTATCAGAGGTCGGTTTAGATAACTTTAGGAGTTAGAATTATATTAAATGATTATCCAAAAATATTTTTTTTATGGTCAAATTGAAGTGATATAGCATTTGAAGATTACCATGTTGCTTCATCTAAGACATGTTTATTCAGAATGGTTTTCCATAGAGGAAACAGGGAAGAAGTTCTAGGAAGGCATACATAAGGAAATAACTTTCCGAATCAGTATCCTGGGATGGTCGGAATTGGAACTGAATAGTTTGTTGCAGTAATGGCGCAGTTGACTCAAGCGATAAATGGTGGTGGTATCCATGCACGAGATCAGCCAGATCAACCACAGAGGAACATGTCAGTGGTGGAACATTTCATGAGGCAACATCCCCCATCATTCAGAGGATCATCTGACCCTATGCTAGCTGAAGGGTGGATTAAAGCACTAGAGAATATTTTCGATGTCATGGAGTGTTCAGACAATCAGAAGGTTAGTCTTGCTATTTACCGTTTGGAGGGTGAGGCAGATCAGTGGTGGTCGATGGTTAAAAATATCAGGGACGCTAATGAGATTGATGCTCCTGACTGGGATGAATTCAAAGGTATGTTTCTTGAGAAGTATTTTCCTAAGGCTTTTCGACTTAGGATGGAAAAGAAATTCTTGGAATTGAGGCAAGAGGAAGACTCAGTGGATACTTATGAATAAAGGTTCACTCGATTGGAAAGGTATGCTCCAAATTTTATCCGAGACCTTGATAGTAAAATCAATCATTTTTACTCAGGATTAAAGCAAAAATATCGAAGGGCATTAGCTTCTCGTGAGTTTAAAAGTTATGAAAATCTTGTTCGATGTGCTGAGAAGGTGGAAATGGAGTTTGCCGATGATCAAGTGTTCTATAACAACCAATAGAAGAAGAGACCGAGGTGGCAGGAGAAAGGTAAGAATTCTTTAAAAAAGTCTGATGGTAAGAAAACTAAGTTTCCAGTTTGTGATAAATGTGGAAAAAGGCATGCTGGGGAAAGTCTTCTGAATTCTGGAAAGTGCTACCGATGTGGTAATATGGGACATAAGGCTCGTGATTGCACTAAAAAGGATCAAGGTGAAGGTAAGAACAAATTTTATTTACAGTTAGTGAAATATTATAAGTGCAATGAGATGGGTCACTATGAAAATGAGTGTCTGATAAAGAGCTTGAGTGATTGGAAGAAGTTAGACTACAAGCAGAAAGGGGTGGTGAAATCCTTTGCAACTACTTCAGCAGATGTCGGGCCGTCAAATGAAGTTGTATCAGCTCCAGAGAGCTCAGTTTTTTTCAAAGATTGACTTGAGATCGGGGTTCCATCAGCTGAAGGTAAAGGAGGTAGATATTCCGAAGACCACGTTCCGTACGAGATATGGCCATTATGAATTCGTAGTAATGCCGTTTGGGCTAACCAATGCACTTTCTGTATTCATGGACTTAATGAATATAATTCTCCATGAGTTCTTGGATAAGTTTGTGGTGGTTTTCATTGATGATATTTTGGTGTTTTCTAAAAGTAAAGAAGAGCATGAAAGACATTTAAGGGTTATCTTTCAAACCTTAAAAGAAAATAAACTGTATGGAAAATTCAGCAAGTGTGAGTTTTGGTTGCAACAAATTTCTTTCCTTGGTCACATTGTTTCTAAAGATAGAATAACTGTTGATCCTGAAAAAACAAAAGTTGTTGAAGAATGGCCAAGACCCACAAATGTAACTGAGATTCGTAGCATCCTTGGTTCGGAAGGATATTACCGAAGGTTGGTTAGAAATTTTTCACGGTTATCCAGTCCAATGACTAAGCTAACTCGAACGGGTGTTAAGTTTATCTGGACAAAAGAATGTGATGATTGTTTTCAGGAATTGAAAAGAAGATTGGTGAATGCTCCAGTTTTGGCACTACCTTCCAGGAATGGTGAGTTTTTTATCTACAGTGATGCTTCATTGAAAGGACTTGGTTGTGTCCTAATGCAAAATGATCAGGTAATTGCTTATGCTTCACGACAGTTGAAGACTCATGAGGTAAATTACCCTACACATGATTTGGAATTAGCTGCTGTTTTTTTTGCTTTAAAAATTTGGAGGCATTATTTGTATGGAGTAAAGTGTGAAATATATACCGATCACAAAAGCTTAAAGTATATATTCACTCGGAAAGAATTGAACATGAGACAAAAGATATTGCTAGAACTAATCAAGGATTATGATTGTACAATTCATTACCATCCGGGAAAAGCAAATAAAGTGGCTGATGCTTTGAGTCGAAAAAGTAATGCTTCATTAGCAATGTTGCGTTTGGAACGTGATCCTTTGGTTAAGTATTTGATGAACTTTGGCATAGAAGTTGTTGGTGCAGGAATTTCTTCTGTTTTGTTTCAGGTATCAGTGAGATCATCTCTATCAGAAAGAATCAAGCAAGCACAGAAGCAAGATAGTGAGTTGCAGAAAAAGATAGAGCTGGTTTAGAAAGGTAAGTTGCCTGAATTCAACATTGGTAATGATTGCGTTTTGAGATTTGGGAAGAGATTGTGTGTGCCTTGTGATTCACAGTTGAAGAGAGAGTTGTTATGTGAAGCTCATAGTTCTCCGTTTTCAGTTCATCCTGGAAGTACTAAGATGTATAGAGATCTGCGGGAGTATTACTGGTGGGATGGAATGAAAAGAGATATTGTTGATTTTACTGTGAAGTGTTTGACATGTCAACAGGTTAAAGCAGAGCGGCAATTACCGAAAGGGATGCTTCAGCCTTTACCAGTGCCAGAGTGGAAATGGGAGAATATATCCATGGACTTTGTTGTGGGATTACCGAAGACATCTCGAGGTAATAATGCAATCTGGGTTATTGTTGATCGCTTGACCAAATCTGCTCATTTCTTTGCTATACGAGATACTTTCTCTCTTGATCAACTTTCCCGTTTGTATCTTAAAGAGGTAGTCAGGTTACATGGAGTACCTCTCTCCATTGTATCTGATCGTGATCCCAGGTTCACTTCTAACTTTTGGAAAGGCCTTCAGAAGTCGTTGGGTACTGAATTAAATTTTCGTACAGATTTTCATCCTCAATCAGATGGGCAATCAGAATGAACAATTCAGACCTTGGAGGATATGCTATGAGCTTGTTCTATGGATTATTAGGGAAGTTGGGACCAACATATTTCTTTGGTTGAATTTTCATATAATAACAGTTTTCATTCCAGTATACAGATGGCACCATTTCAGGCATTATATGGGAAGCGGTGTCGAACTCCAGCTTTCTGGGATGAAGTGGGTGAAAGGAAGTTGATGGGACCAGAATTGGTAGAAGAGATGGCAGAAAAAGTTCAGCTGATTCAGAAACACATGATAACAGCTCAGAGCAGGCAGAAGAGTTATGCGGACAACAGGAGGAAGGATCACTCTTTTGATGTAGGTGATCATGTTTTTCTCAAGGTTTCTCCTTGGAAAAGTGTGATGAGATTTGGTAGGAAAGGAAGTTGAGTCCAAGGTTTATTGGACCATATGAAATTCTGGAGAGAGTTGGATCAGTTGCATACCGGGTGGCTTTACCTCCGAGTTTATCTCAAGTACACAATGTTTTTCCTGTTTCGATGTTGAGAAAGTATATGCCAGATCCATCTCATGTTTTGAGTCCAGAGGTAGTTCAGCTGGAAGAGAACCTATCTTATGAGGAACAACCGGTCCAGATTCTTGACCACAGGGAGAAAGTGTTACGAAATAAGGTGATTAATCAGGTAAAGGTTTTGTGAAAAAACCACATGATGGAAGAGGCAACATGGGAATCTGAAAATGCAATGAGGGATAAGTACCCCCATTTATTCGATAAGTAAATAAATTGCGGGGACACAATTTTCTAAAGGGGGGAAGGATGTAACATCCCAAGTAAGTAATGAATAATAGATATTTTTATCTATGTCTATTAATGATTAAGATAGTGTTTTAGAGGCTTAAAATGAAAATAAATCCAATCTTAAGCATGGAATACACTAATATTTTTAAAAGATTGTTTTACTGCCTTTTGATGGAAAACCCTTTTTAAATCTATATTTTGACAATTTTATAAGCTATATTTGTCAAAATAAAATTATTATTTATGATTGGGACATCAAAATTTACTTTGTTTGAATTTTTGGTATTTTTCCGATAAAGTTCATTTTTTAATGAATAGTGAAAAATGTTGTATTTTAATTCAAAACCTCTTTTTAATCTAATTATTTTATATGATTAGATTATATTTTGAATTGGTTTTGAAGTGAAATTAGAATATATTTTTACCATTTAATCCAATGGTGGTCATTGAAATCAATTTCACTTTGAAATTGGACTTAAACTGGTGTCAATCTTTTGATACTTATTGTTTTATAAAAACACGCTATTTGCTCTGACATCGGGAATTAATTATTAAATTAATTAATGTGACTTATATGTTTTGAATTTGGTAAAATAGACTTCATTTTTGAATTCGGAATATCAAATATATCTTAGGGTGAATTTTTGGTAATTTTCTGAAAAACTTCAATTTTTGATGAATAGTGAAACCACTAAGTGGTACTTATAAAATCTGATTTTCCGTTTAAATGAAATTCTTCCATCATTTTGTTTTGAATTTCAAAAATCCGACATACATGGTTGTCATTAAGAAGTAAAATGTGGTTCAATGAGATCAAAAATAATTTTTTGGTGAATAGTAACTTATTAAGTTTTTAATCGCGATTAGTGGTAATTAGTGTAGTTTAAGGTAAAAATAATGCTTTAATAAAATAAGATGCGCTTGACACATGTACTACCCTCATTGGTTGTGTCATGGCCGACCAAGAAAAGCCATGTGTCAACTTGGGGACCCCATGGATCCACTTTGGTTGGGAAATGACATAAATAACTCTTTATTTAATGTAAAAGTAAAAATGACACAAACATCATATGTTTTACGAAATATTTTTTTACATGGGGTTATAAAGATCATATTTTTGATTATAAATAGTCATTGGAAAGATAAAAAGATTTCCTACATCAAATTATTTTTTTATAATTTTTGTCTTTAAATAAATTAAATTATTTATGACATCATGATGATGCAACGATGACCTCATTATTTAACGATTTAAATAAAATGGAAAGATAATGTAATATCTAAACCCTACACATGTCCAAAACCTATTGTATGGGTATATTTCGAACCCTTGTCACCTTATCCTCAAATTATTTCAACGTGGGACCATTTAAATCCGAAACTCATTTTCAAATAAAGTAATATTTCTTTACTTTCCAAGAGTGCCCCTCCTCTCCTCTTATAAAAGGCCCCCACCTCTACCTCTTTTCCCACACTCCCAAAGCCTTTGGATCGGCCAACCCCTGCCCATTTTGTCTCTCCACATCCCTCTCCTCATCCTAGAGGATTCCCATTGGTCATAATCCTTTCAAAGGAAGCCTTTAGGCTCAAATCAATAGGAGTTACACTTTTAAAGGTAATTCATTCTCTCATGTTCATTTGTTTTATTTTGCTTCTCCAACCCCCTAAACTCTTTTTATTTACTTATTTTGTAACAACACCAGTATATTCAATATACTAGTATGTTGTTATAAGATTTATTCGAGCTACACTCTCACAGAACTACATCAAATGGTTAAAGAACATACGGTTTCCGTGGATGGCGAAATTCTGCCTCGCGAAACGATGATTGTTCAATACTCATTTAACACCTTAAAATGTGGCCATTATGATGTCACTATTTTTATATATGATATATAATATGTTTATTCTTTCCTTAAGCTTCTGTATTGATCATTTATGGCATACCATTATTGTTTCCATTATGGGTAAACATGATATCTTCATTTTAGGAAGTGCGGACTACCGCCCCCTGAAATTGATTTGATTCATTAATACCATATGTGGGATGTGTAAAGGATAAAGTTAATGATATTATATATGTTATTATACTGGAATTATAATATACTCTTATGTCATTATGAATCCATTACAGAAAATACAAAATAGAAATGGAAGTAGCGTTCATGCGTACGTACGGCTTACCGTCTCCATGAACGGTGCATTTCATTTCTTACCTCTAAATGTGATGTAATATTATAAATACATGTATATTCTGAATATATATGATATATATGTTATCCAAATCGTTAATATAATTCTGGATATAACGAACCTTTGACCAAATTAACAACATGTAAGTGTAAGAAGTCTATTTTTGACATAAGAACCAAATACCGACAAAATGAACATTATTAACTTAAATGATTACATGATGTTCATAACATGGTATAAAAGGAATAATGAACTTGAAAAAGGTTCTTAATCAAGTAGAGATTAACTCAAGTTTATTATTCAGGAGATTAAAGAATGGTCGGGTCAAGTCGGATACGAGGTATGGGACTTCGTCTCAATCTCCTTTCATTGAGGCATATTTTGTTTTATACACAACCTTCTTTTATATGGTGTATAAACCCCTTTGACTTTTACGTTTATTCAAAAGGAATCTTTTTTATACAAAGCGTTTAATAAACGAAAAAAGGGAATGTTTTTGTCGTACGTATGTGGCGACAACGACTTCTCCGCCGTCGTGACCATTATTTGAGTTTCGGCTTCC
Source organism: Viscum album (assembly GCA_963277665.1). Taxonomy (NCBI): domain Eukaryota; kingdom Viridiplantae; phylum Streptophyta; class Magnoliopsida; order Santalales; family Viscaceae; genus Viscum; species Viscum album. Next base: position 1,998,621,311 of record OY728150.1, on the reverse strand, counting down.
TCTACAAGCCATACCTTTTTTTTAAAAAGAAAAATAAATAACATGTTTTAATTTTCTTTTATTTTGGGTATTGAAAATGGTTTTCATAATGTTTTTATATCAATGTGTTGTATTGATATCTTGTGATTGAAAGGTGGAAATGTTATGTTTTCTTTATGCATGTTTTATGTGATACGTTTATATTGAGGTTCTTGGGCATTATTATGAAGACGGGTGGTTCCGTGATAAACTAAGGGCGGGTGAGCCCGATATAGCTCTCCAATGCATTGGGTAATGCGAAGGAGTGAAACGTTAAGGTTTCTCCGAAGAGATTTATGGAATATAATCTGATGGGTATTCCAAACGTAACCAAGAGGGTTACTCCCTACGTAAGAATGTTATGAATGTCTCAAGTAACTTTATGTCTTATGATTTCTATGATTTATTCATGATTTGATGAGGTATGTTAATGTGCTTATGTTTTATGGGTAAAGTATGATCTCATCCTTATGTATATATGTACGCATGTTTCCTTTCCATATTTTTATATCCCTTACTAGGCTTTTTATGCTCATCCCAAGTTTTTTTGAAATGTTTTTCACAGATCAAGGGAAAGGTACATGATATGATGATAGTGTCAAGGAAGTGTCAAGAAAGAATCCATGTTTATTTTAAATATGTTTCCATTGATGGGAATGAAGAATACTATCTTTATGTAACCACTTTGTTTATATGTGGAATGTAATGCAAGTTTTATGATCTAATTCTGTAAAACTCTAAACCCGAAAAGATCCTCAATGTGTAATCTTGTAATAACTCAAGATTAAGTAAGGTTTAAGGCATGGGGCCTTATACTTATTTTTATACTTTAGTTTGGGATAGTCATCCTTCACATGTCCCTTTCTTTTTCACTCATAGAATATTATTTCATTTGAGGTATCATCACTTTTCCAGTCCTTTTTCCAGGTGACCTTATTATCATATTTAACTTTATAGCTAAGATTTATGGAAAAAAGTTTCTTCTTGTATAATTTCGTAAAACTTCAAGATATCTAAGCTATCTCCTAATCACTATCTATTGATGATTTTTTATCACATGAGCTTTTAGTTTCATCTTGAGGTTTTTACTTCTGTTTAGATATAGTATATTTGAAAGAAAATCATTTTCTTTTGGGTTCATCATCATCCTTTTTATTTACTTTTAGTTCTTCCTCGCCTATCAGTCCCTTCATTGGAAAAGTTTTGAGGTCACAAGATTCTTTTATGGATACAGAAGTCCCACTCCATCTATATGGTAAGCATCTAATAATTCATGTGATTTTCTCCTTGGTTATAAAATCTATTACTAGAGATATCATAATGTTCACAATTTCATTAAACCTGAGATACATGTCAGAAATAGGCTCATCAGGCTTCATCTTAAAATTATCGTACTTAATAGTATAAGTGTTAAGTATCATTTCTTTTACATTAGATGTTCCTTCATGTTAAATAGCTAAAGTGTCCCAAATTCCAAAGAGATATGTACAAGAAGATATTATATTAAATTATTCATCTCTTAGTCCACAAAATAGAGCATTCATAGATTTGAATTTTTATGATAATAAGTATTTGTGGTATCACTCCAGGTATTCTTAGAGGTATTTGGTATTTCATATTTATCTTCTATAACTATCCATATATAAAAACCCATAATTTTAAATGCAATTTCATTTTATTCTTCCATTGGGAATATTTTTTTCCATTAAATTAGGGAGTTCTATTTGTAGAATCACCTTATAATCTATTATTCATACTAAAGAAAAGATTTTTAATGTGAAAAAAATTTAGAAGTAATAGAAATTTCAGATCTTTAGAACACAACTAAATCATAGTTGAAAATATTTGAAAATTATTTTAATGGTCATTCCCTCTGATACCAAATGTTGGTTAGAGTATCACACTCAATAGGGGGTGAATTGAGTTCTTATAAAAATCTTTATTAAAAAGCTCATTTAAAATATTCCCCCAATTTAAAACATAATAGGACATTTAATTAATGTAGTGAATTTATAATAGTATTACTATTCAACTAATTTCTCAGAAGATTGATTATTTATCAATTGTAACAATATGATATATTGATACAACATTTAAAACTAATATAATATGCCAAAACTGTTATAAACACTAGCCAAAACTAACAATCAATGTGAAATTCAGTTTTTTCAAATATAGGTAAAAACAGAGGAAAATTAATTTGAAAACACATTTGATATATAATAAGTAGTTTAGTCTCAATCCAAGACATAGTCTTCTCCACTTTGTGATCAACTGCCAACAAGAAGTCTATATAGATAAAGGATTTGATTCACACCCTAGATCGGGGATTACACAACATTTTACAACTGTCATGGTCACCTGACCTCTACCACAGTACTATATGGGAACAAAATAAAGCCTGGTCACAAAAAACCTCTACAAAAATTTCAGATGGGATAAAAAGGAGTAAAAAGATAGTTGTCTAAAGATATCTAGTATCCTACAGTTTAGTGCATGAGAGAGAGTGTTTTTTAAAGATAGATACACACACTTCTCAAGAATTTAATAGAAAGGCACATAACATATCAATAAATATTAGATAGGGTTTAGGAGGCTATGTGTTTTATTTTGTTTTTCTCTAGACTCTTTGATGTATCAGAGTTGCAGATGGAGTCCTCTTCTAGAAGAATAAACTAAAATAGAGTGTCATGGAGCACTGTGTTTTGTCTTCTAGGATAATGAGATGTTATTCTCTTTAGGTTGAGATGATTGTTGTAGAGATGTTGGAACTTTGGTGGACATTAGTTCTTTGGTTCAAAAAAATATGATTTAATAGTTCATCAGGTGTTTTTAATTTCTGTATATTTCTCTTGTGGGTCTTCTATTGTATCCATGTGTATCTCTGTATCTGGATTTTCATCTTGAGATATTTCATCTTATATATTCTATAGCTCGATAATGTGCATGTTTGACGTAGGTGTTGTACCTCATACTTCTTAAATCCTCATAAAACATGTCTGTAAAATGAATTAAATTAATCAGTCTCATTAAAACACTCAAAATGTGACTTGTATAAATAGTATTAAATAAAAGAATGTTTGAATTGTCCATCAGTGACTCCTTTGTCAGTGAATAATATATCAGTGACTCATTCCATTGGTTAGTCCTTCTATTGGTATCAGTGTCTCGTTCTATCAGTGTCTCCTTCTATCTATCTATCTATGCATCAGTGAGTCCTTGCACTAGTATCACCATGTGTCGATAGCACCATGAATTAACATCACCATGTGTCGATGCGTCATTCCTTATATCGGAGAGACAACTGAACTATCAATGAATTGTTTGAACTATCAGTGAGACATTTTTTATATCAGTATAGGTGAATCCTTTGTGTTTTCGACATTGGTGAGTCAGACTTATTCTGTCGGCATCAGGGACTCAATTGTTTGTCGGTGTCAACTTCTCATACTTAGGAAATATTTTTTTGGACTGTCTTAGATCATAAATATTATCAGAATATGTTAAACTTATATGTTATCTTATATAATCATAATTACATATATTTAAACTTAAATAAAAATGATTGAAATGATTAGACATTATTATTAATTTTTGACATGATTTATGATTATTAAAACCAGAGAGGGTGGCCAACAATATCTTATGGGACATCAAACATCATTACACATTTATGTGATCCTAGGATTTAAAACCCATTTAGAAACATGATATTCATTCCACAAACTATCAGTTATAAAACCAGGAACAACTAGTCCTCCATGCATTTGTGGGAGGTATGTAAAATCTTGGAACCCACCATATATGATTTATATATAGTTTATTCTCTCATATTATGATATAATCTATATATGAAATTTTTATATCTTTGACCTTCTTCATGAGTGACAATATAAGGTTGATATGGAATAATTACATTCCATTATGATCATTAGCCATATCTGGGTGAAGGTCATCCATAAGAGATATCAATTTCTATATATTCTTAACTAACATTACCTTTTGAAGTTGATCCTTTTGGAATAGATCATCTAGAATAAAATTTTAATAATTGGAAGAATAATTAATATTGAAATCGAATTAAAATAGGTATTTTGGAATTTAGAACACCAATCACTAAAAATAATATACTAAAATATTTTAGAATTGAATAAACCTCAAAAATATCCTAGACTGGAAGAACCATATGAAACACACATACCATAACATAGAATTCAATATACACCAATGAAAGTTTATCGACTTGATTTCATCACACATTAAAAAAAACATAGTTCAAGGAGACAAACAATAATGTGAAATAAAAAAGACAAAAATGTAAACTTATGATTTTTGTGGTTTGGATGATAATCTAATATCTATGAGAGAATAATATTTCTTCCATCCATTTCAAAATTGATAAAAGTTTACATTCACAATTGAAAAATCATCCAATTACTTTACTAATAAAAAACAATGTGTGTAAGTGGTCCACCCTAACCTTTATAGTAGGTTCTATATAGTCAACCATTTTTACCATCCCTAGGTTATTTTTAGGTACCCACCAAATCCTATGGTATCCTCTAATTACCTATGGTTTACCTAAACCAAACTAATGACTCCCATTATTCATGAAAATTACACTTATGTATTATCCTAAGAAACCCTTATGTAATTTATTTTCTAAAACAATATTCTTTAAAAAACCTTATATGTCATAAAAAAATACATAATTCAAAAAAACCACATGACTTTGTATGATCAATAAAACTATCATGATTAATTTTTTGAAATAACATATGGACCAATACCCCTACGGGGCATCAAATTTTTTAGACCATCATCATGTTATGAAATACTATGTTCGATAGTTCTTCTATCCAAATAGTGAGAACAAGAAACATGATTGAGTATTCGCATCTACTAACAATATCCTCATGAAAACTATATTAATGAAAAGAATCCACAAGAACATATTTTAAAAAACAAATCAATCCATCTTTGATAGTAACAAACAATATCTCAATTCCATCTTTCAGTCACCCCAGTCCTATTGAGGTACTATGTTGCCTCAGACAATCATTGATTAAACCCATGTCAAAATTATATTCTGGAATCTGATATGTTCTGTTCATTTACAACACTATTAAAACTTCATCTATAATCTTCTAGATTAAATGATATTTCTAGATAATGTGATTTATTTTGTGAGTGAGACATTAGATTCTTATCTAAATAAATTTCACTTTGAATTTCATAAAATAGAAAGTACTTTTTCTAAATCCGTATGAGAATTTTAAATAAAAACATGAACTATATTATCCATTTTATAACTTCTATGATGGTCACATATTCTACTTATGTTTTTAATTGGTTAGCAATTGAATCTAATCTCGACATATACCTTATTGTTTTTAATATAAATATATAAAATATAACCCATGGTACTCTTTCATGTGTCTATATCTCCATAAATATTCAAATCAAAATAACCCTAAAGTGTTTCATATAGTCCAAAACACTATTTTATATATTCTAAATATTTTAGATACCATAGTATGCACTTCACAACATCCCAATGATCCTTTCTAGAATTTTCACTTAATGGAATTATGACTCCCAATTAAAATGTAATGTGTAGCCTTTTAAAACAATCCAATACATCAAAATTAAAATAAATTTTTCTAATAGATCTTTGGTTATATACTTGTCCCCATATTATATTTCTGATGCATTTTCCTTGTATAATTTTATGTATTTGACCAATAGGTTCGACATTGGATAAAATACTTTCACTCTGAATCGATCAATGACTATCTAGATTTATTTTTCTTGTAAAAAACCAAATTATTAGTCTTCTTGACTCACTTATATGAATCTAATATATACCAAGAGGTATATAATTTTTTTTTTCAAAAACCATTGGTGTAGATTACCCCTATAATAATGGTTTTTTCAATAAAACAGTGAATGTTTTCTCCCTATAGTAATAGTATAACCTCCACACCATATTCTATAATGTGATTTGAGCTTCACATGTGGCTAGTTTCTCTTCCCCGTTAATTATCGCTTGATTTACCTTCAATTCATCATTTAAAAAAATCACAAAACTATCTAGGTATGATGTATAACTTCAAATTCACTTTTATTTTAATCCCTTCTTTAATATTTTATTTCACTAGATTTCAATTATGGCCTAGGTTTACATGGTTCATTAATTTTATTGCGTTATTAATATTTTTAGATTGTATACTTGATGGCTACAATCACATTAGGTGAAAAATTGTGGGAGAATAACAATTGTGACGTTTTTACATTGTAGGTATTATTCTCAAATTGTATAAGACATAAATGTCTTGACCAATGAAAAATTTCCATCGAATATTGGCATATAAGAACTAGGAACTTAGAGAAAGAGTATATTCAGATTAAATTTATAACTTATTGATATTAGATCTAGAGAAATAATAACTTCTTGGAGGATCATTCTTCAGAGATGATATTGTTCGTGTGAAAACACTTTTCTATTTAACCTTCATTGTATAGGGAGGATCCATGTGTAGAATCCACCTAGTGGTGACCCAAAACTACTCCATCGATCTCCAAATGAAACTGATTGGTTTGATGGTGATAGAATTGTAGATATATCAACATGTATTTTTCGTATTTATCACATTTAGTTTATTCAAGATTAAAGGATTCAATATAGTACTTAAAATTGTTTAGATGAAGAGAGTTGATATTTGAGGGAGAATTATTTTGAGTGGAAGGATTATAAATTCTATGTTAAACACAAATAATAAAAATAAACATATATTTATAGAGTTGGGGTTTAGGTTAAAATAATATTTAATTGTGTTCAACCCATAAAATATATAATATTACTTTTCTAACCCCATTCCATAATAATAATAATTATTTTATCTTGTTTCCTTACTCAAATAATGTTAAATATTATTTTATCATCTTAAAAAAATTCATCCCCAGACTTATTCTTAGTGCACTTGAACTTCTCTTCATTTATTAAATACCCAAATAATTTTTTTTATTTATAAATAGTATTTAATAAAAAAAATATTTATTATTTATATATATATATTTGTGATCAATAAACATGAATAAAATTATTCCTCCACCTTGAGAATAATATTTATTCTATTAGTTCAATTCAATTAAAAATTAATCATGATCTACCTAAACATATAGTTTGTGAAAATCTTGAATTCTCTCTCATTGAAATTAGTAAGTCTTTTATGAAGTCCAAGATTACTATCTAGGAATGGGTCAATGCTCCCAAGAGAAATAATGTAACATCACAATGTTGGTAAACCCATATGAATGATTTTTTTTTTGCAATATAATCCTTTTATCTCAACATCTCATCAAGCAGGATGAAAATCTTTTTATTTAACATATGTGCTTGAAAATAATTGTTTTACTATCTGAAATAAACATGTCATTACACCATGGAAAAGGAATTTAATGTGACAGTTCTATTTAAATCAATGATCAGAGATATAATCTTCCATAAATATGGAAGGGAATAGAACTTCTATGAAATATCCACTTTTATATTTTCATTATTGGGACACCCAAAGTACCCTACATACATGAAAATATATGATCAATGTTTTGGTTAGTAAATATAATTTAATGGTTCATGATATTCATTAAACATAATCATAAATTCCATATACCATTGCACATTCAAACAAATAATAATATTTGATGTCATGTAAAGATAATAAAAACTTAATTAAGGGTCTATTATCATAATCTCCTATCTTGGAATTCACCATGGGTTAACTTCATGAGATGAAGTCTAATCCACTTATGATTACATGCACCTACTATAAAACAGACTGTGTTCCCCATCATATAATTTTATCTGAATAAAAGACTATATTTAAGACATATCATCATAGTGTCTCATGGTTCTCATCATAGATATAAACAACTTTGACCTATTTTGATATGAAATATACCCTAGGAAATTATCACGTTAATGTTATTAAGAGGAACAATAAATATGTGAAAATGTATTTATATTAATATAAACTTAAATGAATATAAATATAGTCTAAAGAATAATGTTTTTGGTTTTTTTGAATCAATAGCTATGGACTCTCTCATGCACTAGAGACAACTTCTAATGACTGGTTAGTTCTCTGATGTTAAACATGACTTTGCAGAGTTTGGATACATCTAATAAGACTAAAAAAATTCCATGTATTGTGTTGATAAACCCAAACATCTTTAATATTAATATTTTTACTAAAAACTTAATATGGTAACACCCTGATATTTTGTGACATATTTTTTTTCAAATTAATTTAATCTTTTTGATATTGTTTCATTTCACACGACAATGAATATAAGTGTTACTATATAAAAGCACTAACATTGAATTTAATTACACATAAAAACAAGTTAAGATTTTTCTACACTCAACACATATATTAAATTTAGGTATATTGTAAATTATGTTTGTATTTTATTACGCATAATTTAGAGATCCTTTAATAGCTTGTAAAACAGGCAATGTCGAGTTATACCAAACTACAATATGCTATTAATATTACTATAAAAATATTATTATAGAAACCACCACACCATTGGAATTAAATTTTTGAATAATATTAACTAAATTGTGAAAATATGACTTGCACATATATATAAAATTAATACTTTGGATATCATTTAGTATAAATGAATGAAATAAATATTTGAAAAAAAAAGAATTTACTTTTCGAAAAACCCTTTTTTTATGTACAAGCGCAATTGTATCACAATAAATTAAAAAAAATTCATTAAATTTTTCAATAAATGTATATTTTATATATTAAATAAATATTTTTTATACCCATCCAATATATTTGATAGGTATAAGATAATAATAAATCAAATTTTTTAAATAAAAATTTGTATACTTCTGAAAAGAGATTTTAACACCTATTAATGGGGAACACATTTTATATATATTTTAGAAACTTTTATAAATTCTATTTTACAAAATAATATTCATTTTTGAAATTATAAAATTAAAATTTACTTTGGGTGAGTTTTTTTTATTTTTTTAGAAGTTCCATTTTTTGATGAATAGTGAAAAACACTAAATAATAATTCAAAACTACTTTCACATATAATTTATTTATATATTTATATTATATTTTAATTTTATTTTAAAATGTAATTATGTCAATAATAAATATCTTAATAATATTTAGGTCCTTTTTAACCATTTTCACAATTAAATTGGATATAAAAACATTTCAAACTTTTGGACCTTTTCCCTTTAAAAACCAGCATAGTCGTCCTGTATGTGGGGTTAATTTTAAATTAATTTCTAACAATTTTGTGATTTTAATTTGAAAAAATGAATTACATATTTGTAATAAGAATAATTTTTAATTTCTAATAATGATTACTTATTTTTTAACCAAAAATATTTGTCAATGTTATTAAAATTAATTACAGGGATTAAGAGTAAAATTAGCTTAACAAATGACTAAGCATTGATATTAAGGCCCAAATGAACTGAAAACATGTAAAAACCCATTTTATATCATATTTGTACTGTATCTTCCATTAATAATAATTTTTACCTTTATTGGATCCACATGATATAGAAAAAATGTGGGCGGAATTCTTTTTCCAATAATTTACAAGAATGCCACTTCTCCTCAACTACTAAAAAGAACTCACCCCTACAAAAAATTGAAACCTATAAACCACTTTCATCTTCCAAAATCTGATAAAATAATATCTAAAAATCCCTAACATCATCCTAGAAGAATATATTTTGATATAAATCCAACCATGTAAACCCTTTGGTGCAAACCAAGAGGAGTTGCCTAGTTGAAAGTTAATATCCTTCCTCAAACCCCTTTGTTTTATTTTCATTATCTGCCACCCCCAAAAATATTACTATTCCATGATTATAAACTAAAAAAGTATCTAAAATATACTAATATGTATTTATTCTATGCTTTATACCTACACATACATACACTTCTATCTAGTGGGTAATGAACTTAACGTTCGTGTGTACGACAGACTACCGCCTCAAAAAATGGTGTATTCCGTTTAATATTTCAATTTTTTATAGATTATAATAAATACATATATACTGAATTTACATGATATTTATCTCATTTTATAAATTATCTAATTAATTAAATCATCATATCAGTAATAGTATTAACAATAACAAGTTAAATCATATTTGAATAGAAATCAGATATTACCCAAAACATAACTTTAACATAGAGTTGATAATAGAAGCGTAATATAAAGTCATAACCAAATAATATATGGCATTAAATATAATAATATTTTTATATTTTAGATCTATAATACAATTAAATTTTTTATATAGTATGTTTTAACATGTACTAATAATGTCAAGACTTAAGTTAAGGGTATTCTCATCCCAATTTTATTTATGTTATACTTATTCCTTATTCAGTACTCATTGATTTTTTTATTTTTTATATACTAAGAATGAATTTATTATATGATTCATATAAATAAATTTATGGTTATGTAAAAATCTATTTTATTATATTTCTTTCATGGGGTTTATGGTTCAAAAGTACAAAATAGTTAATGTAATTTCAATATCAATTTGACTTATTTGAGATACGTGCTAGGTTAAGCACCTATATTTTTATATGGGGTGTATGTAAAATCCTTTGACATGTTATATAATGAATATCTTTCTTTCATGATATTCTAAACATAATTCAATGGTTTTCTCTCATGTGTATTATGATTCAAAGATAATAATGTAGTAATAGTTTGTTTCTAAAATTTTATCATTTATCGAGATTGTTTATTATTATGCATCCATTGATGAAATCATATGATCCATATCTAAATAAAACTCATTAATTTTCTTCTAATATGTTTACTAATTATGTATTCATGTATTAGTACAATTATTTACTATTTCTAACTTATTATATTTAGGAAAATTATTTTAATAAAATCTGGCTGTATTTCTCTTTTTAGTCAAGAAATCTATTTACTACAAAAAACATTTATGAATAATGATTTTCAAAAATGTTTTTAAAATGATCTTTAAAGATAATTTTAATGGGAAATGATCTAAAAAATTATTTATGGTTTTCAAATATTCTTTTATAAATTTTAAAATCTATTTTCAGAGAAAAAGTTTTTCAAAACACCTTTTATGTTTTAAAAATATTTTTCCATAGAATATAGTGTATTTACCTTAGGAAATGACTTTAAAAGATATGTAAAAATTATTTTAAATCTTGGATGACATCCATTGGTGTAACTCACACATTTATTTAGAAATTATCTATAGGCTATTTTCATATTATTCCTTTGAATGGTGTAGGTTTTTATGGAACGATGGTCATGAACCCATTTTCTAATTCAAGAGTTATATTTTAATGAAACATGCTTATTTTCACATGTTATGATTTGATGAAATGATTATGTATATTTTTAAATATGTTATGATATGTTTACAAGGTTATGACACACATTTCAGTTTATGGTTTAGGATATTATTTTTTATAATCATATAGAACACGAACATATGATTTCATTATGATATGTGTGGGACTTATATCTCCCTCATATGTATTGGGTAAAGATTTATATCTCATGAGATATAAATGGATGAATTTAGGAGTGAACTTAGTTCAGAAATATAGTTATAGAACAACGAGTGAACTCAGTTTAGCAATACATGGCTGGAATGTGGAGTTAACTTGGTATACTAATATAGGGTAGGGATAAGAAATGAACTAAGTTTAGTAATATAAGGATAGAATGAGAATAGAGCTTGGTTCAGTAATATAGGGCTCAAACAAGATGTGAACCTAGTTCATTAATACAATTATGGAATGGGGATTGAACCCGGTTCAGTAATAGGCATTGTTTACTAATATGGTATTGATAGTTAACCTTGACTACTAAGAAGGTTTTAGGAGTGAACCCTTTTTACTAAAATGGACTTGGATTTAAACCTTTACCAATATGAAATCATTGTAATATGCTTATTTGCCTAACAAATTATATGTATTATTCTTATGTTATGGTCTCATGGCTAATTCTCATGATTCCCTTATGATTCAGGTATTATGAACTTCCCATCCTTGTTCCATGATTTATGTTTTTCTTCTTTGATATGAAGGGTGTGATTTTTCAATGTTATGAACATGTTCTCTCAACCATATGCTAATTATATTCTTACATATCTCCTTTGTTTACCATTACTAAGAATCTGACCTCACCCATTTCTTATGATTTATTTCCCTGTGTTATGAAAAATGATTTTAAGTAGGACTAATAAATAGGTAGATAAATAAGGGAGGTGATGAATATATTTCAAGAAGTTAGAATATTATTTATCCAATATACTGAATACACTAAATTATTATGATCCTCGGGCATTTATTTTTTTAATGTGTTGAATATTCATCTAAAATTATGTAATATCCATGTATGTTAATCATAGTTCTCTATAGTTGGTATCAAAATAAATGCATACTCAACCTTTTTTAACTAGCATACAGAAACACTTGTGATATCCCTAGGGATGTTTCTATGGATATGTCTATGGATGACTGTTAGGATAAGTCGAAGTCTATGAAAATGTCCTAAAATTTTGTTAATGGATATAGTGATTGGTTTTATATAAATACATCCATCTATATATACTATAAGTTTATATGGTGCTAGAATAGATGTACATGGGGGTAATAACACTGAAAACATAGTATTGAGTTAGACTCGATCGAGAACTGGTCCAAGCAAACGGTCCTTACGACACACCTAGTTGGACACTCCTAGGGGATATTACTTGGGAATTCAAAAACTCTTTATAGAACATCAAAAATTATTTAAATAGACAATGAATATGAATTTACTTTGAAAAAAATGTCATGTAATAGACAAGGAAGAAAGGTGTCAGGATTTAGAATTCCTAAAAGTAGTTTTTCATGATTATGTGGTTCCCTTATATGATGATTGTTTCATAATCTATGTTGTTTGGTTTTAGTAAATGGTTGGAAAATGAAGGAACATTTCTAATGGGGAATGAAATGGACAATTCAATGATTTTCCTCCAGTGAAACCAAATATTATGGCATATGGAATAAAAAACCTCATAGTTATTCTTAAATAAATTTTACAAACTATGAATCATGGAGAAAATACAAATGAGAAAAAAGGTAAAATAGATATATTGAGTACGTTTTTAGGAAACTACCACATTCTTCCAATGGTTCTGTCGACCCAAAAGTTTCTAATAAATGAACAGTACAACGGATAATATATATTCTGTTCTCAAGTGTTCCAAGCATGAAAAAGTCACTCTAGTTGTATACCATCTTAAAGGTGATGTAGATTAATGGATAAATCATATTAATTACATGAAAATAAAAGATTAAATTTATTCCATATATCGTGATTAGTTCAAGAAAATATTTTATAGAAATTACTTTTTCATAATCTTAATACTAAGATGGAAAATGAATTCCTAGAGCATAAGCAGAATGATGAGGAATCTGTTGGTTCATATGAAGTGAATCTTACAAGAATTTTGAGGTACTCTTTGGGTATTATCATCCAAACTAAAAGTAAATATTTAGATACTTTAGTGTCCATAATCATATTCATTGAAAGGGAAAGGTTTTATATAGACTTTAGTAGTTATAAAAAATATTTTTTATGTTCCATCGAGCTAGAAATGGAGGTTGGAGTTGCGTATCAATCTCATGGTGTTGATGATAAAATAAAGATGGAGTTAAAATGAAAATATATCGATCATTGATAGAAAATGATAATCTTTAATTTATGCTCAATGTGTGGGAAGAATCATGGAGGGAATTAACTTATGTGGATTACTAAATGTTTTATGTGTAGAAGAGATGCTCATCAGGAAACTAATTTTTGATGTGATGTGATGAAGTTTGAAAATGATGTGAATATAGATAAAGATTCACAAAATGCACCCCAAACACTCTATTGTTTCAATTTTATATATTTTGGTCATTATTCAAATAAATGCTCCAATACAAGGGTGGATGTGGATGATAATCCAAAAAAACCTCTTATGAAAAAGTACAAAGGCAAATCTTATATAATCAAAATGGATGAAGTAAATAATGATTATTAGGGAACACAAATACTTCTATAGTTAGGAAATTCATATTTAGTTTTCTATAAATAATCCCTATCAAAATACTATTGTTCAAAATTTGGTGAAATTTCATGTGATTGCCTCCCTCTATAAGGATTAAAGTATAATAATATCAGGTTTGATATTCTATCTGTACAAGGATAGAACCATGTTTTCCAATGACTTTTTTTAGTATAAGATAAGTTATTATTTAAGTAATGAAGGGTACATTATATTATTGAAGGGTGATATGGTTGACACTTTATGAAATGGATTATGTTAAACGTTAGATAAGCTTTTATATATTAATGTGTTACATAAAAATGTGATTTTTTCCATATTAGATAACTTGTTCTAACCATTTTGTTATGGTAAGGACATATGGAATAAATTATCATTATATGTATCGATCTCATGATCTATAAGTCCATCAAGAATGATAAAATGACCTTTATCCCTTAGAGAAAGTGATGAAGTGGAAATCAAGAAAGGAACAACCAAAGAGGGAGATTGTGCATATAAAATGGAATTAAAAAAAGTAAGTATATTTCATTATGATATTAGATAGTAAAAGAATTGATCAAATCTTGGAAAATGATATTGAAAATTATTAATCCTAATTTCTTCATTTATATTTAATTGATGATCTTATAAATTATCATAGATTTTTGTTTTTAGGACCTTAACCTTCCATTTATCACTTACCTACTGGTGATTAAGTGTTATTATCACTCTCTATAATTATTTACGCTTTTCATACATGTATAATATTTACTCCAAAACTACATTATCCTATATCGAATTCTAGTTGTGTGTTACGTTGGGTAATCATTATCGTTCTCACTTTCCATATTTAAAGTATGTTTTATTATTAATTTTTTATGTGGGCTCTATGAATGGAACATTAATGTATTAAACCATTGATAAAAAAAATCATATTTTAAAGGAGAAATTCATTTTAAGGTGGTAGAATGTAACACCACAATATTTTTTGAAATATTTTTTTCTAAATAATTTAATTTTTCGGATGTTTTTCATTTCACACAACACTGAAAATAGATTATGTTATATAAAAAATCAAAGTAGTACATTCATTATAAACAACACTATATTATTCTTGCGCTATATGAAACACATAAATTATCATTAGATATAAAAAAATATTGTGTGTATATTATGTTAAAAAATGGTGATTTCCTTCAATAGCTTGTGTAACATGTATTGTTGAGTTTTGCTAAAATACAATATAGTATTAATATTGGTATTAAAATATTATTATAGATACCACCAAGTCATTGTAATAGAATTTAAAAATAATATTAACTAAATTGTAAAAATATGATTTACAAACACACATATATATAAAATTAATCCTTTGTTAATTAATTATTAGAAGTGAATGAAAGAACTATTTGAAATTAATGAAATTAATTTTATTAGAAAACTTTTTTTTATGTACAGACACTATTTAATGTCAATAAATAAAACAAAACACTTTTGATTAATTTTTTTAAAAAAATTTATATTGTATGTATTCAATCAATATTTTTTATACCCCTTAATATATTTCATATGTGTACAAAAAATATAAATCCAATTTTACGAATTAAAAGTTATATTTTTCTAAAGGTTAATTTTACCACCTATTAATGGAAAACAAATTTTAATTTCTTATTTATGTCAGATATATAATTTTTTTTAAAATATAAAATTAATTTTTAAATATTGAATATCAAAATTTTCTTTGGATGGCTTTTTATTTTCCTTAAATGTTTTATTTTTTGATGAATAATGAAAAATAAATAATTTTAATACAGAACTAATTTTTCATCTAATTTATTTATATAATTAAAATAAAGTTTAATTTATATTTACTGTATAATTATATAATTTAAAAATCAAAAAATAAATTTTAGGTAATTGGAAACAGTTTTATATTTTAATTGGATATAAAAACATTTCAATCTTTTGGACCATTTCGTTTAAAAAACCCACCTTGTCGTCCCCTCTATGGGATTAATTTTAAAATAATTTCTATCATTTATATTATTTAAATTTAAAATAATGGATTAGATAATTTTAATCTTAAAAATTTATAATTTATATAAGGTAAACTTTGTTTTTTACCAAAAATATTAGTAAAAGTGATTAAAATTAATTAGAGTGATTAAGAGAAAAAAACAGGTTAATAATGGACTAAGTCTTAAACTAAAGGCTAAAAATGACCTATAACCTTGTTAAAAATCCATTTCATGTTTCTATTTTTTCCCTATAATCAATTTAATATAATTTAAACCATTATTAGATCTACTTTACTTGGGAATCATGGGTAGAATTCCCTTTTAAAAAATTTGAAAGAAAGCTACTCCTCCTATAATATAAAAAGTAACTCAGCCCTCCCACTTATTAAAACCTATAAAAATATATATAGACTAAATTATACTCACATAAACTCCCAAAATCCAACCAAGTAAGCCCTTGGGTGTAATCTAAGAGGAGTTACACAAAGAATAGGTAACATCAATCCTTAATCTCTTTTGTTTTATTTTCATTATTCACCCTCTAAAATATTCTCATTAGATGATTATATATTATAATAATTATATTCAATAAACTGAGATTTTTTAATTCTATGTATTCAAATTATAATTACACAGGCTTCCATATAATGCATAACAAACATACTACTCGTGTGTACGATGAACTACCGCCATGCAAAATGAAGTTGTTCATTTTTACTTTACCACCTCTCATGGGTGGGAATTAATATGGGAAATATATTTTTATATGTTATATATTATATTTAGGATACATTTATGATTATGTAATTATTATATAATACATAACATCATGCTTTCTGTTTTGTGTAAATGCTATAACATATTTTGCGGATGTGTGGACTACTGGTTCTTCAAGGTGATGTGATTTGTTCCCACATTACATGGAATATATTAAGGATATGTTTAGTGAAATTATATTATATATATGGAATAATAATTATAATATAATGATAATACATATATTTGTGTGTGTGTGTGTGTCTGTGTGTATTGAACATTCTTTCAGTACCACAATAAAAAGGAAACAACATTCATGGGTACATATGACTTATTGTCTCTATGAACGATGTATTCCATTTCATATTTATATATTTTATAGATTATTATACATACATATATCCTGAATATATATGATATTTATAGATTTTTTACGTTCTATAAACAAATAAATGATAATATAAGTTAAATTATAAAGAATAACAAGACAAATCATATAAAAAAGAAAGCAGATATTACCCAAATCATAAAATTAACATTTAGTTATTAATAAAAGGGTAATATAAATTCATAACCAAATAATATATTATTCTAGATATAATAATATGTTTCTTTGGTAGATTTATAATAAAATTATATTTATTATAAATTATTTTTAAACATGTATGAATAAATTCAACACTTTAGGTAAGGGTTTTCTCATATCACTTTTATTTCTTTGAAGAATAGGCCTCATTCACCATTCATTTATTTTGTTTGGTGTATATAATGACCATGAATGTATTATATTATTCTTATATTTAAATTTATTATCATTTATGTAACCATTTTATGATCATTCTTTCAAAGGTTTACTGGTCCAAAATATACCAAATCAGTAAAGTAATTTTTGTCTCAATTTTCATTCTTTGAGATATATACCATGTTATGTTGTTCTTTTTTTATAGGGTGAATATGCTACTATTTGAAATTTTATACAAGGAATGTCCTTACTTCATGATATTTTAATCTTAATTTAATGTTCTTATCTCATGTGGATTATTATTTGATGTTACATAACTAGAAACATTTTATTTCTACAATCTCATCATTTATCAGGATTTTTTATGATTATCTTATATTGATGAAATATTATTATCCATTTATCAAGAACACTCATGGATAATTATTCTCTTTTAGTTATTGAATAATTAATCACATATTAGAACCATTTTTATCACTCTTTTGTACAAATGATAATTAATATTTTCTAACGAAAATATCATCTTATTTATTTTTTTGGTAGGAAATACATTAATTACAAAAAACATGTTATCAAAAATTATTTCCCAAAATATTTTTAAAATTATCTTTAAATAAATTTTTCAAGGAAAGGGATTTCAAAAAAGATTTATTGTTTTCAAAGATTACATTATATGTTTTCAAAGCTATTTTTAAAGATATATGTTTTTATAAAATGTTTTATGTTTTTAAAAAAAGTCAACGAATAAGTGGTATTTTACACATGAAATGTTTTTATAAGATATTTCAAAATTATTTTCAAACTAAGATGAAATTCATTGGCATTACTTGTGAATTTATAGGTAAATGATCCAAATGTTACCTCATACTATTCCTCTGAATGGTTTATATTTTAATGGAATCATGTTTATGAAACATGTTTCTCTTTCATGGGTTATATATTTATAAAACCTATGCATTTTTCGAGGGTAATTATTTGATAAAATTATTATGAAACCTCTCTATTTTTTCATATGTTATGATATTATTACATGTTTATTATACCAATTTCCTTTCATGGGTTAAGATGTGCTTTTGTATAATTTTATGGCACACGTATGAATGATTTCATTATGAGATGGGTGGACCTATATCTTTGTCAAATGCATTGGGAAAATATTTATATTTCATGAGATAGAAATTGATAGAACATGGAGTGAAATTTGTTTAAAAATACTGGGAAAAATGATGACTTAAATCAATTCAATAAAACAAGGATGGAATGAGGAGTGAAATCGGTTCAGTAATACAAGGATGTAATTGTAATTCAACCCAGTTCAGTAATACATGTATATAACGGTAAGGGAACTCATTTTAATAATACATGGAAATAATGGGAAGTGAACTGGGTTCAGTAATTCAGGGCTAGAATGGGGAGTGAACCCAGTTCACTAATAAACTTTATCTGCTATGATGGTCTTGGGTGTGAACCTTGAAAACTAAGAGGGTTTAGGGAGTGAACCCATTCTACTAATATTGACTTTACATTAACTCTTAACTTCCTTGAAAACCATTGTTATATTCTTATTTTTCTTCCAAAAATTATATTTCTTATTCAAATATTATTATATAATGGACAACTCTCTCGATTTCTTTATGATTTATGTATTATTGACTACAAATATTTATTCCATGATTCATTTTTATGTTCTTTGATATATAGAGTTTGATTTTTCAATGTTATTCGCATTTTCTCACACACCTATGCTTATTTTATGCTTATATATCTCATTTTCATACCCTTAAGAAGTATCTATGCTCACCCATTTGTTATGTTTCATTTCCCCAGGTTATGCAGAATAGTTTTTGTAGGAGTAATAAAGGGGGATACCTTTAAGGGATATGTTTAAGATCCTTCACCAAGTTTTAATATTATTCTTACAAGTTTCAAAAAGTACTAAACAATTATAGTCCCCAGGAATAATTTTTTTAATATGCTCAATATTTATCTAAAATGATGTAATATAAATTTATGTTAAGACTAGTTTTCTATAACTATAATGAGAAAATCCCTCACGTAGTGATATAACCTAGTATATACCATCTATTCCCATGTCAGAATCTTGACGTCCTTACTAAATCCATAATAATTGATTATAATAATAATGATAAATCTATTTCTTTTGAATAACACAAAATTGGTATAAAAAATTACTAAAGTTCTCTATAAGATATATCAGAAGCCATAATCTACATGGATATTTTAGATATAGGAAAAACTGTTTGTACTATGTTTTTTAGTTATATGATCTTATATGTTTCTATTCTACATGATCAAATTGAACTAAATGAAAATAAGTGTTCAATTAATTTGATCACTAGTATTCTCACTTTCCTATAAACTAGGAACTCAACTTTCGCAACGTTTTGACATATTGTCAGAAAAAATATAACTGGAAATAGATCATGTTATATTGGATCTATATCATATTCCCCTACTATTTTTTCCATTAGTATGATCAAATTACCAAAAATATCATGTTATATGAGATAAATTAAAAGCACATGAAATTGTGAAATTATTTTAATCTCTATAATCTATTCTTATTCCCATGTATGATTCAACCGGATGGATTATATGTCAACAAATATTCAAACATGAATTTATTGAAATTTTATTTTTTTGTTACTTTGTTAATGTATATCCTATAACATGATTTTGAAAACCTATAGATATATTTTTATTGAACATGTTCTCTAGAACCTGATTTATACTTTAAACTATATTTGAATAAATATTAATTCATTCGTATTCACGATATGGTATGACACAACATTTTATTTACATATTTTATAAACATATATATCATTCATACATATAGTTCTCCCACTAACCAGTTTGATACACTTATCCCGGATTCATTTTCAAATGAATATTCTATGATCACTATGCATGATTTATTCACCAATAAATTAATGAAATATTCCAATCATTTTAGAATTAATTGATTATAACAACCCTTTATACTTATTCCTTATAAACATATATCATAGGGTCACCTTTTAGATGTATCATAAAGACATTTTCAATAAGGATTCCTCCAAATGAGGTGGACTTAAATGATGATCAAAGATGTATTCTTTGACCTGTAGAATTCAAAAGGATTCTATTTATGATGATTGGTGTATAGGTATTATCATAGAGTATAATTATTGATAATAATTCATTCATCATTATTACTATAATTTACCATCTATGATTACTTTATCTTTAAAACTCATTTTCAATATCACATCTTATAAACATTTAAATTATAAAGAGCCTAAATTTTGATACATAGAGACCTTTACCTGAATTTATTCATAATTTTCAACCTTATCACGTTTCTATTTAATAATTAATAGTATGGATTTTTATCCAGATATTATAATATATGTTTCTATAACTAAAGTGAAAAAAATCCATAATTTTTGTCTGAATTCATACACATTATCTATCTCTAGAACTATTCCTACCACTAATTGTAGTGGAGTCATGTATTCCTATGCCATATCATGTGAATCTAAATCCTTAATCCATAAAATCTAAGTCTAATTCCACTATATTTAAGAATATATGATTTATTTGTTGAAATAGAGTTATTCATGAATATAAATTAAAATACTATGTGGAAATGAGATTATTAAATATGAATCAATTTAGTGTTTGATGACCATTTATAGCTAAATATAAATTAAAATAAATGTTTTTAAACATAAAACTATGGTATAATCCTAAAAAATTATTAACACATCAGAAATCATATGATATCCATATTAAAATATAGTTGGAATATTATATGTTTTATCATTTATATTTACAAAATATATATTTTGAAAAAATAATGGTTTTTTTGAAATATATGTAAGACTCAAAATTGATCTTATTTTACTAACATCATGAAATTGATGTATAGATGAAGATGTGATTTTTTATTACCTTTACTCAACATTTATGATCAATGATTACATGAATAATATTTTCTTGGTCAATCCATTACAGATATTCATCAATATTTACCAAATGTACTCATCTACTTCATTGAGAAATTCTAAAATTTAAAATAGGAGCAACATGAAGTATATGAAGTTATCATTAGCATAAAAATAGTTCATGGGAATATTTTGAACATAATATAAAAGATTTTCTATGTACCTTTATTTATAATGGTTTATTTATTTGAAAAATTATAAGTAGTTTGTTTTTATATCTAGTATCTTAGCACAATTGAGATTAAAGAACCTTTAGGGAATAAAAAAATCAACTACTTTTAGTTTTATTTGGAAAAAAATTATATTTCCACCATCATTGTAAGAGTCATATATTTTGTATTCATCATTAACTATGGGGATATATATCATTTATGAGTCCATGGATTGTTAATTTTTTATTAATGTGTCATAACAACATTTACACGAAATGTGAAATAATTGTTTATTCTATCTGAATTGACACTAAGATAATTGTTTTGGAAACTCTTATTAAAAAATGAATTAACCAATTTGCAAATGTGAATAGTGATCTCCCCTTGGATGAAATAGGAATATCCCTTTCTCAAAACGTTTTTAATTTACTCTATAACCTTTATATTATCGCTCATTTCTTGTATTTTAATACATTTATGTTTAATAATATTTCATTTAATACATAAGTGATTAATATAAACACAATGAATATATCAAAACTAGATGCAACTTCTCACTTCCTTAATTCCTTGACATTTATTTTCCAATTTCCATTATTCAAATATAAGATGAAAATATTCTCATTTTCATTATTCATTCTTTGAATATTTTTTCTCTATGATGAATATTGTAAAGGATCTTTTATTTATAGACTAGAAAAGGGATCTTTATCCTTTTATTTCAATGTTTTCACCACAATTTGTGAGCAAACATGTTTTGACCAATCCTGATCCACTTGGTGAATTGTGAACAAAATTTTCTTAAGTGAAATATCCATTTCATTTATCTTGTCTTGGAAAAAGAAGGATAATATTGGCGATAAAGATTATAATACAAGATCAATGGACAATTTCTTTTCCAAGATGATTCCCAATTTCACTAAATGATCAATATTCCCCATCATTTTGAAATAATTATTAATATAAGGTTTTATTTATTCTAATTAATGATGATATTTTTCATTGAAAATATAATTAATTTAGATCATTTACTTTCCATTATCATGAAAAAGAAAATGGTAAATAATGGTATAATAAACCTTTTATTTATGTTTTTTATCAGCTCTGCATAATTAGTTGATAATATAATACAAAAAACATAGTAAGCATCCTCAATATGTCTCTTATGTGAATCCTTTTCGCCATCTCTTACCTACTAAGGGGGGTGAAAAGAAATATAGTATTACAGTATATAATACAATGTTTCTATTAAAATTAATCACATAAAAAATTATTCCATATCACCAAATTTATATCTTTAAGGAAATCACTATGTTAAGAAATGATCAAACAATTTTTGTGGTTAGTATTTCTATTTTTCTATAACAAATATAATAGATTATTAGCACTTTAATTTAGTACAAATTATGTCAGTCATATTAATACTTATAATTTGATAAACTATTCTACATTTTTTATCAAGTCCCAACATCCCCATCATTGGACTCAAAATTTCTAGTTGTGAGAAAATTTTAGTGACATGGACCCATACTCCCCATCACCTAACCCCAATGAGGTATAGCATCCTAAATTGTGTGCCATACACTGGTTCCCTGAACTGGATGGCCACATAAACTGAAGCACTTATCCCCTTATTCTAGAGGCTCTTGACTAGTAATAAGGCTCTAATATCGATCATGGGGAGACAATACACACTTTATAAAATAAGCACAACATCATAAATATATAAACAATATCCAAATGATATAATAATAACAAGAATAATACCAATATCAAATGATGACCAACATATCAATAAAATATACAAGACTAAATTAGTAGACATATAATGACAAAATATGCTTCATGTGTCTAATGAAAAACCATAAATAAAGACACCAAAAAATCTGATGGGTCCCGACACTATGTTTCATTCCCTCATCCATAATCCATCCCAACTCAGTCATCTAACATAAGAATATTTACCTTATCATGTCGTATAAACATGTATCATATTCAGGTATTGATTAGGTAGCCTAAGTGGGGTGTGACTAAAACTTTGTAGGCCACCACCAATAATGTCTAAAATGACATCAAATCAATAACACTGTAATAATTTGTATAAAGAAAAAAATAAAAATCAATAGGTAATCATTTATCAAATTTCATTATTATGTAACTATCCACATAATTTTCCCTAGGTGCACAAAGACACCCGTCCCATCAAAACCTACTTCATTCTGTGCTGGATTCTAAACCATATCACGTAGGGCATTACAATTAACTATCATGTGTCCTTTAATTATCAATTCAATTTCAATTCATATCTTGGATAATTGGATTTATGGTCTAATGCCAAAACTTTTGGTCCACAAACGTCATGTCTAGAACCCCATGATTTTTTAGAGTATCAGTCCTTATCTCACACTCTTATTTATCAGTCTATAACATTTGTGTATTTGGAGCATCAGTATGTTTCACACACTCATATATCCTTCAACCAGATATCGTTATTTTAAAAATCATTTGTGTCCCACACTCATATAATAATAAATCACACATATATAATATATATCACAATAATCAAGGTTAATAAATATTAACAACCTTTTTATCATTCCATATTATGGATACTATTTGAATTAAAAAAAATTAGGGATAAAAACTTTAATCATCAAAAATAATATGAGAGATTCACCTTTAAATCATTTTCAATATTTAAATCATATAACCATTTAACTGATTAAGGTTATTCGAACTATATCATTAATTCATAATAACATTAATAGACCAATTAAAAAATCTCATTAATTAAAAAATTTCATCTTCCTCACATCCTATCAATTTTATAATCACAACATTCCATTAAATAATTAACCTATTAATTAATCCAATTCAACCAAATTGATATTTCCCCAAATTCAACCCATCTAATTATCACCAGGGAATTATATTTAATATAATTTAATTTCACATGAAATTTTCTAATTATGGTAATTTCAATTGCATAATTAAATACATGCAATTTAATGTAGAATATGAGATTTTAAATTTATATCACCTAACTCAAGATCGTAGACGGATGCTCACTAATGAAAATCCTCTATTTAAATAGAACTACCAAGATCATGATGAAGAAGAATATCTTGATACAAAAACAATATCCAATATCAAACTGATTGGATCCTTGAAACCCTACATCTATATCCACTACCAATATAGGAAAAAATTACTTCAATGGATAATATAAAGATAAGTGAGATGGAGGAAATGAAACTGTATGAGAATCTCTTATGGGGATATTTGAAGATCTATCAACATACATTAGATTCATCCTGAAAAGAGGTTATAATGTCTTCGAAATCCTATAGGATCCTATAAAATTTTAATCAAATAGTTCAGGGTCAAGACATTTTTTAATGAAATAATAAGGGGGTTTTTGGAATTTTTGATAAATTTTTAGGGCCTTAATTTTTAGTATGCATAGTTACCGGAATGGGGCACACAATTTTCTTGAACTGTTCGGCTAATCATACAGCTCCTCCCATGGTGTCACATAGATACAAATAGTATGGTCTAAGAATATAAAAATAGTGAACCAACCATGATAATCCCCTATATTTTGGTTCACATGGTATATTGGTCTGGGTGTAGAGTTTGGGAAAAGCATACGCCTATTGTGAACTACCCCTATTCTTCAAAAAATTCTCCAATTTCTCCCCAAAATAACCAAAGTAAAACCCCAAACAGATAAAGTCAAAACAATTAAAGTGGATAAATGAAAATGAGCGCATGAAATATCTAGAAAAAGTTTGGGATCTTACAATCACCCAACATTATAATAGCTTTTCATCAAGCTATACTCCCAGGCCCCTCAAAATTTTGAGTAAAAAAGATCGGCCCTTTCAGCTCGTATATCTTGTTCTCTATCCCATGATTCATCCTGAAGATAGCCATGTTTCCCTTATAAATGAACTATTAGCATGATCTCTCCTCCCAACACTTTATTAATGTTATTCATAAGACATATGATATTCTCTTCAAAAGACACTATATGAATTACAATATCCTCTGAATCGATCATGTGAAAAAGGTTAGGGTGATGTCGTCAAAGTTGTGACACATGAAAAACATCATGCATAGTAGTATACCCCTGTGTAAGATCCAATCGGTATACCACTATCCCAATTCAATACATAAACTCAAATGGTCCAACAAAAATGGGTTCTAACTTCCCCATCCACTTAATCATATGATGAACCAATCTAGGAAACACCGAAAGGAACACACAATCATCCATTTAATTATCTATGTGTCATAAACATCAATCAACAAAGTAATTCTATATAATATAAGACATAAATATATGTTTTTGAATCAACTAAACCTCCTCTGACATATCCTTCACAAGAATCATCCCAAATAGCATTGACTAACCTACTTCCAACCAACATCGGGGTGATCTGCATGGCCTACATTAATGTGCCTCAAATGGTTCCACCAAAATACTGTCCTGATAACTATTTTTTAGGAGAACTCCATATGCTCTAGGTGTTTCTCCCAAGACACACCAAAGTAATGAAATAAACTTTTAACATATCCTCAAGTGAATGAATATTACACTTCAACTACCAATTTTTTTATTGGTGGAATGATGTACTCATGAAAAATTGTGATCCAAGACCCTTATGAAAACCATACCAGAAGTGTGAACTAAAATATGATTCATGGTCTGAAACAATACTCCTTGACACCCCAGAATGGTGGAATATCTCCCAAACAAATAAATATCCCAACTGATCCATTTTGTAAGTTTCATTTATAGGCATGAAATGAAATTCTTTCATCAGTCAATCCAAAACCACCCAAATAGAATCATTCTTATAAGGCTTCTTCGGGTGACCCACCATAATGTCCATGGTAATGTAGTAGAAATTCTATTCTATAATGGTAAATGGGTGTAATTGACCACCACATCATTGATGCTCAACCTTTACCCATTTATAGATGTAGCATCACATCATAAATCCTTATATCTTACGTTTTCATGCCCGACCACCAAAACTATCTTCATAGGTCACTATAAATTTTGATCACACCTTGATGAACAACCCACCTCAAGGCCTGAAAGTTACACATCATCTCCCCATGCATACTTTTAGGAACAAAAACCAGATTGCAAATAGACATGGTCTCATCCTATATATGGTCCAATCTGAAGGTGACTCCCCACCTTTAAGGATTTCCCTCAAGGAAAATTATTTTGAATCTAGATACTTCCTTTACCTGGCCTGACTAAAATGTGTAGACTCCACTGAAACAAATAAAAGGGTAATCTACTCTCATCCTTCTTTAAGGAAAACATGCATCTCATCTATTAAGGTAATCATCTTCCACTCTTAACAAGACTCTTGAACTACATAAGTCTACATTTTCCTACTTAGAGAATCACCAACACCATTAACCCTCTAATGCATATATATTCGCTCAAAATCAAATGAATACATATACTAAACCCACCTATTCTTTATAATTTTTAAATTTCGAGGTGAAAATATATACATTAAGATCATTTGATGATTATACAAAATTATCCTTTCTCCCATTATATAATGATACCAACACTTCAAAGCATAGAACACTATTACTTTACTCATGGTTTTGAGTTTGGTAGTTCCATTTTTATGGCCTCAACTGTCATGATCAATACACTACAACTCGATCTCCCTACATCAACCCTACTCCAATACCAATCCGAGAAGCACCACAAAACACCACATACTCCTCTCCTTACTCACATAGGATCAAGATTGGTGTCATTTTCAAGAACCTATTTAACTCCTTGAAATAATTAAAAAATTCTCCAACCCATTCAAACAATATTACATTCTTGGTAAATTTAAAAAAAGGTTCTATTAAGAGGGAAAATTCTTGATTAAACCTCTGATAATATCTCACCAATATGAAGGAAGTAAAAATATCGAAAACATTCTTGGTTTAATATCAAGAAGTCACCATCTAGACCATATCTGGGTCCATTGACACACCATCCTCAAAGTTTATGTAACCCAATAAATATACCTTGTTGATCCATAATTTATATATAGTTATATTGATGTATATCTGATTCTTTCTTAGTGTACTTAGGATAAAGTAAAGATGTTGGGAATCATTTTCATGAGTCTTAGAGTACACAAAGATTTCATCTACAAACTAAACCTCAAAATGATCGAGGTAAGGGTGGAATATTTTGATAAAGAAGTCCATAGACACTACTAGTTCATTTTTTAACCCAAAAGTTATCACGATTAACTCATAACGTCTATACCTACTTCTAAAAGTTATCTTAAATATGTTATAAGGTCAAACTATCAACTAATGACACCCCAATATCAGGTAGATCTTTGAGAAAACACAGGATACCCTCAACTACTCAAATAGGTCATTGATATGTGGAAGAGGATACTAGTTCTTCATAGTCATCTAGTTCAATATTCAGTACGCAGCACACAAGCACAAGGTTCTATATGCCTTTATTGTAATAAAGATTAGATAACCCCAAGGAGATGTACTCAGATAGACAAAATCATTATCCATTAACTCTTATAGTTGAGTCTTAGGCTCTTGAATCTCAATTGTTTCCATTCTGTAAGGTGGAATAAAAATGGATTATCCCCAAATATGAGCTTAGTTTTAAATTCCACATCTCTTTTTGGGGGGAGCACTGAGAAGAACTTAGGAAAAACGTCTTGGAACCTATCTACTATGGGTGAAAAAACATCTGTCAATACACCTTTATCATCTAGAAAGAGACCATCAACCTGGGTGGTGAGCTCCCATGGTTGTTGATGAAATGTTCTTATATGTGCAATCTTGATATCCCAATTTCCATAATGAATATAATTGTCACCATCAAGAGACATAAAATACAATCTCTTTATATAACAATCAATGTGGACTCAGTGTGCTACTAACAAGTCTATACCCATAGTTAAGTAAAATACTAAGATTTCAAGGATGTAAATATCACAACTGAAATGATACGCCCCAACCTAAAGAGATCACCCCTTTAACAAATAGATGTCTCTTCATCATACTCCCAATAGTGTATCGATCATCATTAAAAAAATAAAAAATTACCCAGATAGACTCATCCCATTGACATTCTTTACATATATAAAGTAAGAGGAGGTGACAAGATCAAATAAGAAACTAGAAAGCATAGGATATACAAGAATGTCACATCTAAATATTGATGGTCTAGCCATACTATCCACAAGTGATATCCAAATTACATTCAATTGTCTTACCCATATTATTTATGATGTACTCTAAGTCCTCTGAGTCAAACCACTCTGCAGATACGAGATCTCATTCACAAAATAACCTAATCTACTACCTTAAACACTATATCTAGTAGAACTATGATTTCCAAACTAATATGGGGTGGAAGGCCCCCTTCTAGTACTCTGATTCTGTATAGCTCCTTCATTGCTACCCACCACTCATGGGTTCCTACATAACATCTTTAGATGTACCATCCTTCTGCATGTTCGACAATCTATTCATGGTCAGGAGAACTGTAGAAAAAAGTTACCAAGCCTATCACACTGGTGACAGATCACCTGAGTAAGATCATAAGAAACTGATCCTTCCCCCAAGCCCTACCACACAGTCAAAACCAAGGTTCTATCACAACCATTTACTATGCATCATACTGGTCTAGGTTAATAAATGGTAAACATATTTTAATTTTCTAGTTTCTCATCAGATTTATATGTGTTGGAATTTTGAATCATTTTACAACTTTAAATTCCTAATTAGGAATCATTTTTAGTTAAATTACATAATAAAGTAAAAACATTTCAATTTTAACAACTTAACCAAAACCTTATTTTCCCTTCATTCACAAAAATGATGCATTTCACAATAAATCCTGAGTGCCTAGAATGATGAACACATACTTAACTCTCATTCCATACTAAGCCTTGATTCAAATCTCATAAAATCTCTAAAATAAATAAAGTCACACAACATGTGCAACAATTAAGGTGAAATAAAATCCAGTTGTAATAGAAAAAATACACAATAGTGATCCCGTCCTGAGTACATGAGTTTTCTTATGTACAACGGTCAGCTAATCCCATGCATGAACTCATGTCCAAGGTCCAAAAAACAGAGTCTCACATTTACCTTTACCAAATAGTAAAAAAAAGAAGAAAACTCATTTGATACAACTTTGTAACATACCGACTCAGGTATCACACACCTATTCCCCATGCTAGTTGGCCACATGACCTCATATGCGCCTCCCCATATTCTAGAGGCTATCGACTAGTAGTGCGGCTCTAATATCAATCATGGGGATACTACATAGTGTTTATCAAAATAGAACAACATCAAAAATAAATAAAAAATAGATGAATAACATAACCTAAACCAAAATAATACCATTATCAAATGATGACTAACATGGAAATAAAATATGCCAAATTAATGAAATATATACTGCATTCCAATGTAAGTGTCAAGTGTCTAACGAAAAAAATGACACTAAAAACAACAAGAGGGTCTCATCATCAGGACCTATTAGCACATCCATATTACATCCAAACTCAACCATCAAGCATATGGCTCTTATGATTATCTTGACCTATAAACATGAACTTTATTCAGTTACTATTCATAAAACCCAAATAGGGTGAGAGTACAACTCAGTAGGTCACAAACAACTGTGTCTAAAATGATATACAATAAACAACAGTGTATGTAGCTGTATAAAGAATAAAATAAAAATAAATAAGTAAATTTTTATCACACTTTATAATTATTTAATTAACAACATAATATTTCTCATGTTCATAAAGTCTCCCAACCCATCAATATATGCATCAGCCCATCAGGGAGTCTAAACCATATCACCTAGGGATTGACACTTCATTATCATATGTCCTTTCGATATCAATTCAATTTCAACTCATATCATTTCAAATTAGAACCATGGTCCAATTCCAACAATTTTGGTCCAAGAACACCATTCCTAGGACAACATGAATATTTGGAACATTAGTTTGTGTCTCACACATTGCTTATCTATCAATCACATATTGATATTTGTATCATCATTATATTTCTCAAACATGTATATTAGTCAATCACATATGAGTATTTAGAGCATTAGTATGTGTCCCACTCTCATATATCAATCAATCACAAATATATCACATATATCACATCAATCAAGTTTAATCAACATAAAACCCCATTTATCATTTCACATCATGAATATCATTTCAATTATCAAAACAATCATGTTTCAATACTTTAATCACATGAAATAACATAAAAAATTCACCATTAAACCATTTTCCGATATTTTAATCATATAACCCATTAAACCATTAAGGTTAAGCCAAACAACACATAATTCTCATTTCCAATTAATTCATAATCACATTAATTGGCCAATTAGAAAATCATGTTATATAACCAATTTTATATTCCCCACATCCCACAAATTTCATAACACCATCACTCCATTAATTTATTTACCAATTAATTAACCCAATTCAATTGACATACAATTTACCTAAAAACAACCAATTTAATTATCACATTACAACTCAATTTAAAATAAATGAATTATAGATACAATTACCCTATCATGGAAATTGAAATTGAAAAATTACATACATGTAATTAAATCAAGACTTTGATATTTTCAATTTAGAAGACCTAAATCAAGATCATTGACCGACATTAGTCAATGAAAATCCCTAATTAAAGTAGAAAAACTAAGATCAAGAAGAAGAATGAGATCTAAATCTGAAACCCAGATCCAAGATCAAAAAGATTGGATCCATGAAAACCTAGATATAGATCCTCTACCAATAGTGGAAAAAATTACATTAAAGGATGAGGTATGGATGATATAGAAGTTGAGTAAGCCACGTGAGATGAGAATCACATGCTGAAATAAGTGTAGATCTATAAATAAACCTTCAATTTTTCAACAAAAGAGGTTGGAATTACTTGCTATTTATTTAAAACCCTCTAAAATTGAAGGAAAGTTTTTTAGGGTCATGCTAGTGTGATTATTGAAGTAAGATGTGAGGTTCATGAAATTATGAATAAAATTTTGGAGGTTTATTTTTCCTCAAACATGGTTTGTTGTACTAGGTTTGTAGTTTTTTCTAACTACGCACCTTCACCTAGGGGGTTTCACAGTTACTAGTAGGAGGGAGCATGATTTGAAAAACCATGCAATACTATGAAAATCCCTTTTATTTGTGATCGCAAGGTATTCTAGAATGAGTGCATGGTTTGGAAAAACCACGCGCCAACCATATACTACACATCTTCATCCCAAAAGTTTCCAATTTCACCAAAAACTCTCCAATGAAAAACCCAACAATGATATACTCAAAAAAGGAAAGAGAGTACCTACAAATGAGATAGAAACATCTGTTTAAAAATTTTGGGATATCACTTGACGGTAGCTCAAGATACATGAATATATTTAGGTATGTAGGACTTATCCACTACAATATTTCTACTCCATGATCCGTTGTCTAGACAGTCCAATATAGAAATCATTATATGGATTTACTCAACACTCACTTCCATGTTTCATCAATTCTATAAAGTGATACTTATCTTGATTGAATATGGTTTAGTAAAACCATGAAAGTTATATTAACTCCATGATAAATGAATGTGTCTCAATGAAGGTTGGTCAAACAATTTGTTCTATAGTATTTATTTTCAATCATGTAATGAAATTTTTAGTCTAGCTTAATATTATTTTGAGGTATTTTTTTATTATGTATATAATTTTTATTATTTAACATTGTCCATATATTGTTAATATTTTTTTGGATTTTACATAAGTGATTAACCATGTTTTAGAAATAAATATACCTAATCCATTTATTTATATTCCATCTTTTCACATTAATAAATTAAATTATGTGATAATGGTATTGACTTCATAAAATAAATATTCCCTATAACAGAAATAAGTAAATGAATAAATATATGAATGACATAATCATGAGTTTATAAAATTGATAATTTATTTATTGGAGTATAAAAACTGCATTTTATATTTTTTATTATTATATTTATTACTTGGTGTTTAAACATGTCGATGATTTTCATGTTTAGAATTGTGTGAAATTTTTGTGTTTTTTATCTTTGGATCATATTATAAATCTATACATGGTTACTGAGATTGTTTGAGGTAAACTATATGACTATACCATGGATGGAATATTTCTAGTTCTTTTTATTCTAGTGCATTTTTTCTCAAATACAGAACCCATGGGGTTCCAAAATTTTGTGAGTCTTAATAGAGAATCATGTGGGTGCCTGGTGGTCTTTAGAAGCTATCATAAGACTATTGAATGTTCTAAAAAATATTCCCAATATGCATGGGTTTGTTAAATTACTTAAATATGTGTTTTTAATGGTTGGTGCAAAGTTTTAAAACCATGCATTCAAACCGGGTGTGGCAGGTGTGCCATCCCATTGGAGGGAACAATGGCGGTGCATAGTTTGGTAAACAATTCAAAAAACCAAGGACCATAAAATATTGAAAATTAATATTTTCCCTAATAATTTTATAATCTGTATAATCTGAATTTCTTCCCTATGACTCGCCCTCCCTCACTTGACTACCAATGAGGTATCCTTAACCACGCACCACTACTCCACCTTCTCAAAATATTCTCAGTTGATTCCCTCCCCCTTTATTGGTTCTATAACACTTGGTTAAATTATCCTCTTCCCAAAGTCCTTTGGTATGATTTTTTCTTTTTTTTCTCTACAGTGTGGTGTTCATGACCTTGAAGAACCCTAAACCAAATGTGGTATTTATTTTCGATGATTCTTGGATCCTATGTTTTTTGAGGACTAAGTTGAATATCATTCAAACCATGGATGTCTAAGAATATGTGTTCTTCAAAAAATATATATTGGGTTTTTCTGATTTTATCTATAGCATAATTTATAATTAGGTATTTTTTTACAATTGGGTTTCCAATACTTTTCCAGTGTTCCTCATACATTTTTATGGTATATTTTAGCAGTAGTTGGTGAAGGTGACACTATTTTATGTTTGTTACCATATGTTTGATAAATTTAAAATAAATCCATGAATTCGTGACTATTTTTATATGTGTTCCCATTATATTATGATGTAAATAAATTGATGACAATTATTTTTAAGACAAAATTATCATCATTCATATTTTACATGTTTTATTAAGCATTTTCCATTGATTGTTTTCTATGAAACTAATTTTTAGATTTTGATCCGAAAGTTAAATCCCACCATGTTCTTAGTTTATCATCCAATGTTTATTAGTAATGAATTCTGGAGATATATAGAATGTTTTTCCTTGTGTTTGGCTTTATATAAAGTTCTAATTCCATGTTTTATTTCCAAGGATCATTATAATGGTTTATAAATTCCTCATCCTTCTAAAATGTTACATATTCATATATACATGTGTGATATATACATATCTTCATTATACATATTCCCTCAAGATCATCAAAATATATACATTGGGATAAGGGGTGTTTATATATATAAAGGTTCTTATGTGTTTATGGATAAATGGTGTCTTTGGAACTTGATTAAAGTTGGCTTAAAATGGTTTCTCAAAAGAAGAATGTTGGTTTTAAAATTACATGTCTTGGATAGAACCTTTGAATGGTTTTTATAAAAAGAGGACACCTCCATGTATACTCTATATTATATGTGGAATTCACATCGATAGTGTTGGAGAGTGGGACTATCATGTATGATAGATTTTAATGATTTAGATATTGAATTTTTATTTTCTTACCCACCTCCAAATTTTTTTATTGCCATGAGATCCCAAGAATCTTTTTTAGAGTTGAGAGAATGTTTATATTTAGTTTTGATTATATATACTAAAACCCATAGATGGGAAAGTCCATGGTCAGTTATGTACTAATGAGACTATGAATCTGGATTGGTTATAGAATGTTGAACACATTGACTGGTCAATAGATGGTTCTGAATCATGTATCTCTAGGGTATCATCACTTGGTGTCTTTGAATATTTCATGAAAGAAACATTTAAATTATTCTAATTTCCCTTGTTTTCTAATTTTTTCATAAAATCATTTCTAATATTACTGTTTTTCTGGAAAATATTTTATTTTGAATTGTTTACATGTATTATGTATTCCATTATTTTTTATAACAATGTGATATGCATTTTCACATTTAATTTTCACTGGGATATTTCTTTTACCACATGTTTCTTTTTGTTAATCGATCATTGAAAAATATTTTATTCTTTCGAAACTATTTTTGAAATTGAAGAATAATATTATTCTTTTTATACTATTAACTTATTATTTTTTAAAAGAAAATAAAAACATTATTTTAAATATATATTTTTTAAAATTACAGGAAATTATATTCTATTTACAATTAGTGAAAATGGATTTATTTACTTTTTGAATACCTACTAAACATATTACTCATCACAGTATTTTTATATTCAGTTGCATTTTTTAGTTTAGTTTTTCCTCATAGAATGAGTATAGTTTTGTGGATATTGGTGTCCCACGAGGTTACATGATATTGTAATTTTAGTTTAGTGTCATTTAAGTTTATATAATCACATTGGTGAAAGATGTTTTTAATAATTTATATGGTAGGAGGTATAAAGATACTTTGTGGCCTTAGATAGGTATTTGGTGAGCATCATATACCTATAGGAGAGGGAGACTAGGGTGGTTAGTAGGTTTTTTGTGCATGGTTCAATTTACAACTTTCACAGTTTGATATTATATTTTTGTATCATTTTTTTATTTTTATTTTCATATACAAAAAAGGATGGGTGATCAAAAAATAATATTCAATTTCCATAGATTATTAAATTAGTTTTTATGATATAATCATTTTCAAAGTGTGTTCCTATGATACCAAAATATTATTTTCTATCCCAAACGGATTGGGAACGACCTTCGGGCCTTACCATGGGCAGGTCCAAGCATTCAATGAATGGAAAGCTTGGTATGGATCATGAAAAAATTATATTAGATAAACCTTTTTTGGGAAAATCCGTAGGATAGATATTCATAATATTGAAAATCGAGAGTAATGATTAGAAAATTTTTACAATCTCTTAATCATTCTCACATTAGAGTTTCCATGGAAATTTGGATTTTGAGTCATTTTTTTGAGTTTTCTAATTGTTTGGTGGTTTCTGGGATGGAAATGGGGAGTGAACTGGGGATATATTGTGACAATATAAGAATTTAAAATCCATGTGGTGTCTGATTAAATGGTTCATAATGACTCATAGTGCGGGTTGTGTGGTTGGAATATGGTCCACTAAGGCATATGACTATGTTTAACACCAACACTAGTACCCTATGGAAATTTTTATTTGGACTCATTTTGTTTTATTTCGATTTTCTTATGGTATTATGTGTTGTTTGATATAAAAGGTGGAAAAATTCATTTTTATAATGTTTATTCAAAAATAATTTTTTTGTTCTAAATGAGGATTTTTATGGTGTTTCAATGATAATTTTTTATGTTTTAAAAAGATTTAGAAATTTATGTTTGGTTTCAATATTAAATGACAATGTATTTCCTATTGAAATTCATTCCTCAGAATTAATAAGTACCATTAATAATTTTAAGCTTTTAATTATAAATCAAAAACCCTCTTAAGGTATCCCCCTTGATTTTGAAAATGGGCTAGGTATTGAATGGAGGGAATGTATGATGTAATACTAGTGTAACAGCTTGTGTATTATTTTGAAACATGGAAGTAAAATATGGATATAGTTAATAATAGATTATGAGTTTAAGGACCTATTAATTTTTTAAATGTAAATATTGTGTAGTTTTTAGATGTACTAGAGTGAGAAAAAATATTTTATATTGAATTATCAAATTTAAAGTGGTTCTGATTTTGAAAGTGAATTTTATAATCTTTGAATTTTGAAATGTGATGCTTTAAATGTTTTTAATGGATGAGATTTATAAATTAAGTAAAAATTATTGGTTGATTTTTTGTTCTGGGGTTTTTTATTTGAGTTGAGATTTAATTATTTTGTTTGATATTTAAATTGAGATTATTTTTATTAATCTTTTTATTTCTTTTATTATTTGGAGTACGCCTCCGTGAAGAGTTTTAACAGTTTATAAGGATTTGAAATTGGATTGTTCATTGGATGAAACCACCTAGACTTAGGATAAAGTGGTGGGATTAATTTATTTTCATGGTTTCACTATCTTTTGTGTGTCATCAAGACCTCAGAGGGGAGTATAAAAGGATTATGAATATTGAGAAAGTATTTCGATTCTTTCAAACCCATAATTTTTTTGCGGTAAATGATATTATTATGTGGTTTGAAGGGTCTATTTTAGGTCATTGTAAGATCATAACCTCATATATATTATAGGTTTAGATTTCTATGTATGTCATTAAGATGATGTTATTTATGTGGTTCCCTTCCTGAGGTGTTTAAGGTGTATAAGGTTTTGGATCATATATGAATTTAAAAACCTCAATAGATGGTGAAAGAGTATGATGACAATATCAATGAGTTTAATCCCTTATCCTGGGAGGTTGTATTGGGAAATTCCTTGAATACTCACTGTTTCATGAATTTTATTTACTCAGAACTCATTTCTTGTGTCCTTTCACTAGGTAATGTTCTATTTAAGAAATTGGTGAATAGGGCCTATCTAGATGAGTTTTATTTTCAAGAGGAAACCATAGTGAGTTATGACTATTAATTTAATATTTGTTGAATGCTCACTATTAAGTGATATGTGAATACTAGAAGGGCCTATCTTTCATGAACCCACATCATGTTATGCTTCTTCATTAAGGAATAATTCCCTTATGTTCTACCAATATAGTTGGTTCTGGAACTCTAATACGTCTTTATAGAATGGTCTAACTACCTATCACTACTATTTTTGGATGGGACTCATCCAGATCATTTGTAATAAGATGAATATATTTTGGAAGATGTTCTCTCTAGTTTCAGGATCTTGATTGTTGTACGTACAAATTTGAGGTATTTTCCTTTTTTCATTGCCCAATATTATTATTATAACATTATTTGTGCCCATTTTTATTGTTAACATTAGTTATGTGTAATGTATTATTGTGATATTGTTTAGTTTCATTACTGAAGTCTCCAATGATAAAACCTATAACAATATACTTTCTGGTTATTTTTCTAGTTGAGCTATTGTAATTTGTAAACATCTAAATAGTGAGGAGATCCACGTTAGATTTACATATATGATCCCTTAGTCATTTCATGTGTATATTCTAGAGATATAGGCAACTCTTGTGTTGGTAGTGTTAATTTTATTTTGGGTACAATTTTCCAATCAATTTCTGAGGGTTCTTTATTCTGGGTTGAGGGTTGATACTTTCTACTTGTCTTGGAATTAATGACTTCAATGTGAAGAAGTTTTTTAATATTGGGGTGGATTTGCACACAATTATTTTTAAATTATTTTTTATTTTAATTATTATATTTTTGTTTATTCATTTCAACATTTTCTAGGATCAAATCAATGTAATCATTTTGAGTTTTAGAATTTTGGATTATTTTTTGGCTCTATGCATGGTTAGTGCACATAATTTGTGGTAAATCGTGAGAGTTCCCCATGAAATGGGATTTTGTAGTTCATTTTTTTCTAGAATGGGTTTTCTGACATGGGAAATGAATGGTTGATCCAAAACTATATGAGTATTAGGAGATACCATGAGGTGGATTTTGGTATATAGAAGCATGTGCATACCTTGCGCACAGTTTAAGAAAATAGTGATGAAAGCATGAAATTTTGAATAAAATTTTAACATATGTGTTTTCTATGGTTGGTTAACATTTTCCATACTATGTGGCCAGCCCATACAATAATGGTGTGTCCATCCATTAGAGGGGGCATGGTTGGCACATGGTTTAGTAAACCATGGGACCTAATTGTGTAACCCACCTAAAACCATTAAATTTTGAAAATTCATTTTTTTACCATATCATTTTCAAAAATATTAAAGGGGATTTTCATACCCATGCCTCAACCTCTCTAGATTGAAGCCCAAGATATCTCCCTAACCATGGGCCACTCATCCCCATTCTCCCTCAATTCTTGATCGATTCTCTCCCCAGTTTGTGATGTGGTCAACCTAGGATATATTTTCTTCTTCCATCTTATTAACTTTCTTCGTATTCTCTATTCTCTATCATAGGGTTCATGTGACCAGTGAAACCCTTATCCCAAATGTAGTTTTTTATTTGGTGATTCTTGGTAACATGGGTTTATGAGTACAAATTTAAATCCCCTTCTAGCCAAGGATTTTGAAGGAAACATATTCCCCATCTAATATGGGTAAGATTTCATCAAATTTTAATAGTATGCTGATTTATAATTAAGCATTTTATTACCTTATGTTTTATTTATTTTTTCTAGACTTCCTTGGACCTTTTTGAGGTAGACTTGGATCACTACAAGTGAAACCCAAACCGTTTAAGGTGGGTTACCCTATGTCTGAGCCTCTGAAATGAAATAAATTCTTTCTTGTCTATTTTAATATGTGTTTCCATTTTATTATAGGGTAAATTAGTTAAAGAAAATTATTTTGTTTGATTAAATTAGCCTCTTTCAAATTTTCCAATTTTAGTAAGCTTTATCCCTAGGGTTTCTTTAATGAAACATGTTTTAAAGAGTTTTATTGAATGATTAAGAACATCAAGTTTTATTTTTATCTTCTAATTGTTTTAATGACACAATCTTGATATATTTACACAATTATAGCCTTTTGGAAAATAATCCATATTCACTATATGAAATTTTCTATTTCCAAGGAACTTCCAAATGTTTTCTATACTCTTATTCATTCTAATATATGACTTATACATGTTCACCCACATATATATATATATATATCTTCTTTTAACATATTCATGAACATTCATTTGAGTATTCATGTCATGATAATGGGTTTATAAATATATATATATATATAATGGTGAAATGTGTGTAAGGTTAAAGGGTGACTTTGGATCATGAAAGTCCTTGGTTATAAAATGGGTTCTTTAAAGATGAGGTTTAACATTAAAATGAAAAATCATGGTTGGTACCACAACTTTGTTTCATAAAAATTGGAAACCTCAATGGATACGCTCTATTATAGTAGAATGTTCCTCGATTGTTTAGAGATATGGGATTATCATGTATAATAGATTTTCTTGATTTAGATGTTGTATTTATATTTTTTCCTTCACCTCCCACTTTTTTTTATATTCATGGGATCCTATTGTTTATTAGAGAGAGAAAAGAAATAGTTTATATTTAGTTCATATTAAATGGAAATAATCCCCATGCTAGGGAAAGGATGAGGTGGGTTTTGCCACTTTTGAGGATTGTTGAGAGAAGCCAAGTGAGTTATACACTATGGATCATAGTAATAGGTCAGAAGATGTTTTTGGGCAGCGTATGTCTATGGTATCATCACATGGAGTCTAGGAATATCCCATGATAACCTATTTACATGCATTCCACTTTTCCCCATTTTGTGATTTTTTTGTAAAATAATTTACATTTTTAATATTTTTAATGATAAACACTTATATCAGAACCTATTTACGTGTACTATACATTCATTTATTTTTGTAGAACTTTTGGATATTATTTTTACATATTACTTTTCGTAGGTACATATCTTTCACCACACATTCAATTTTATAAATGGAACATTAGAAAATATTATATTCTTTAGAAACATTTTTGGATAATAGAAAGGAAAATGGTTTTTTTAAAATTAATAAATTCTTAATTAAATTAAATGTAAATGAAAACCTTATTTTAAATATATGTATTTTCAATCTATAATGAAATGGTATTATAAATAATTGTAAATCATGGGGTGTTTTTTTTATTTTTAATATCCTAAGGGAGCTGTTTTCTCATTCCTACATTATCTTTTTTAGTTTAGTATTTGATTCAACTTTGTGTCACTCATGGAGAGAGTTTGGTTATGTTGATAGTGGTGACACATGGAGAAACATGGAGATAAATTTCTAGTTTTGTTTCATTTAAGTCTCTTTTATTATATTGGGAACCTAGGCTTTTACTTCTTTCTATGGTCATAGTTTTGGAGATATTCTGTTGGAAAAGGATAGGTATTTAGTGGAAATATTTTCCTTGCTGGAGAGGGACACATAGGTGGGGAGGAAGGTTTTCAGCACCCAGTATAATTTACTACATTACTAGTTTGATATTTGGTTGTTTTTATATTTTTATCCATTGTGTGTGGATGTTTAACATATGTATGGGTTATTCCAAAAAACTTTTTACATTCCCCTACTTATTTAGTTATTTTTTTTATTGAAACCATTCCCATGTGAGTTCATGTGATGCTCAAGGAAAGGTTTCCTACTATGGATATAAGAAATTCCATTATGGATTATCTAGGATATCTCAAGTATATAATAGAGGGAAAGCTTATGTTGGTTCCTAAAATGAATAATAAATCAAAAAAATACATAGTGGAGAACTAATTATGTTAGTATTGTCAAGAGTTACCCAACTCTATCTATCCACAAACGCAACACCTTGGTTGGTATGATCTTAGTTTTATCTTATACTACCTCCATGTTCCTTGGATACTCCTTAGTTACATGTATTTATATATAATGTTTGGTTTTGGAGAACCAAATTATTTGTCAATAGGAATTATATAAATCATATTGGACACACATTTCTTACATAATAAATAAGGGTGGTATAACTCGCAAGCCATCAAATTTTATTTAATAATGAATAATTTCAAAACCATGCAATAAATTTAATTAAATATAACCAAAACATTCAAAGGCCTTTTTAGTCTCATGAATGGCCACACATGTAAGAAATATAAAAAGTTACACTAGATGATATACATTTATATTTTTTCATTATAATTATGTTAAAAATGATTTCATTAATTAATTAATTAATTAATTCTTTTTTATATTAATGATAATGTAAATTCTCATTGAGATACTAATCGTTATGTTGTTCATGAAAAATAAATGACAAGACCAATCATTAAAAATAATTAAAATAAATAAATTTAGCATTTTAAATTATTAAAACATTTA
Source organism: Viscum album (assembly GCA_963277665.1). Lineage (NCBI taxonomy): Eukaryota > Viridiplantae > Streptophyta > Magnoliopsida > Santalales > Viscaceae > Viscum > Viscum album. The sequence continues at coordinate 1,998,579,330 of OY728150.1, read as the reverse complement.
TAAAAACTATCCAAACACATCAGGTTCCATTCAATATAGTAAATTTTTAATTACTTAATTTTTTGTTTAATTTAATTTTAATTATGTCTTTTACTGGGAAACTGTATGGTGTGTATTTATGAGCTACACACTACATACCATGATTTTCTTGTTCATGAGATAAAGGTGTGGGTCTTTATAACATACCTCAAACAGACTACATGATGTATACTTTTAATCTATACAATGTGTATCGTTATTTTTGTAGGTCCATGAAACCCATTGAAGGAATCAGTGTGTTCATTGGATGTAGGATCACATGATGTGTATCCTAGATACACACCATGTGTTCTGTCAATATTTTGTTTTTAAAACTCAATGAAGGACATGAAAATTTATTTAGATTAAGGGCCACAATTGGTGTACGTCAACTACATGCCTTGTCTTCTGCTAGTTGTGTGTATGTATAACATTCTAAAACACTCGACATGTATTTAATACATTTGAAATAATTAACTATAACCATTTTATTCCAACAGAACATCATGAATTTAATTAATTTTCTTGGTTTTCTGTCTCATGTGGGATAAAAATGTGTATTGGACCACACAAGTTTCATAAATTTCATTAAAAAACTATGCATACTACGTAATGTGTATTCCAGCTACACACTATGTAATTAAAAAAGTTGTGTTCTAAGTCATCTTGTTTGACACATTGTGTGAAATAAATGCACTATGTGTAGTTTTCATTTGGCATGTCATGTAGCCCACAATGTTTATATGTGCAGTACAATGAGGTACATGATGTATACGGCCACACCCCATATGAACCAATCTCTTCAGCCAAAATCTTTGGAACATTTTTAGAGAATATTTTAACATTCTTATTCATTTTATAGGATTTTATGAAAATGAAACACTAAACTGTGATGATTAATATGTTGAGAAAAAGTTAATTAAAATCATACTAAATAATGAATTTTCTAGAAAAAAATATATAAATATTATTGAACATATAGATCAAAAATGAAAAAATTGGTTATAAATTTAAAACGTAACATCTCTCTGATGCCACTTGAAGGATCTAATTGCAATGCAAGATCCATGGTGGGTAAATATCTATAAATATTTCATTTTATTTTATAGAAAATTTTAAAATTGAACATGAGGTAAATTTCTAGGCCAATAAAAAATTTTCAATAAATATTGACATAAGATAACCCATAAAAATAAGAGAGTATCTTTTCATATTTAATTTATTATTCATTTATACATGATCTGAAGAAATATTACCCACTATCAGGATCATTACTCATATATGATATTGGTCCTCTGAAAATCCTTTTCAATATTACATTCATTGAATATGGAGGATTAAAGTGTAGAATCTCTCTATGAATGATCCAACTGTGCTCCTTTAATATTAGAACAACAATGATTGATTATAGGGTTATAGTATGGAAGATCAATCATCTCGTGTTTTTTGTCTTGACCTCTTCTATTTCAATTAGTATTGAATTATTTTTTCTAATTCTTCACATTCGTTGGTGGTGTATAGAAGGAGTAATTAAAGATATAATTTTGTTGTATCAAAAAATTCTCAATTCATGATTAAACCTATACAATAGAAATTACCATATTTTTTTAAATTTGGTGTTTAGGTGAACATATTATTTAATTATGTTTTGAACCTTAAATAATATAATAAACTATTCTTGACCCCATGAAATAATATTTTTATTATTTTATGGCATACTATAACTTGTTCAATGATGAATATTATTTTATTACCTTGAAAATTAATATTTATCACCATGAATGATCATAGTCTTCTCAAGCTACTCTTTATTTACTGAATACCGAAATAATTTTTTTCTCATAAACAAATATTTTTTCCTCAAACCTCTAAAAAAATGTTTTTATAATACTCTATAAAAATTTACTATCAATAAAATATGTATATAATTTTTCCCTGGTGATGGAAAAAAAATTCCATCAATTAAATTTAAATAAATTTTTTTCAAGATCAATAGAAACCCTTATTGTGTAACTCTCACAGATTCTATCTCATTTTCGTTAGACATTCTTGCATAATGTCCAGGATCCATATATATCAATGGTTAAAGGCACATAAGAGAAGGAAAATAATTTGGAAACATCTAAAAAAGTATATGTATGCTCATATTCTGATATATTCTCTTTGCCTCAATATCTCGTCAAGTATGTTTCATATCAGTGTCATCATCCCATAACCTTGATATGTCTTTTATTGACTATCTGAAATAAACACATTGTTATACCATGCCGGTGGAATTTAATGTGATAGTTTTTTTTAAACCTAAAAGACTAGATATTAACTTCAACTTAGATTTAAAGGAAAATTCCATCCTCAACTAATCTACTAATAAAATATCTTTCATAATGCACCCATTGTACCATACTTACTGCTAACATATGGATTCACGGTTATGGTCATAACATCTATGCTTGTGATTCATGACATGATTTAGTGATAATGTTAACTTCCAAGGAACATTAAACATGATCATAGATAGGACTATCTGCTAACAAATAATTATACTGAATTCCAATTTGAGGTTATATTATCATGATCTCCAATCTTGAATATTATCATGAGTGAAGTTCATGAGATGAAGTCTCATCTTCTTTCAAGTACTCAAACATGAAATCCAATAAATTATGATCCCTATCATAGTATGTTATATGATAGTAGAACTATATTTAAGAGATATCATTAAGGAAGCTCATTGTTTTCTTCATAGTGTGGAACTACTATGACATATTTTTATGCAAATGATGCCAAAGGGAAAAAATAAATTTGAATGAATGAACAATTAATATTTTATAAGGTATATTTACTAATATTGACTTAATTGAATATACATGTAATATAAAGTAAAATATTTGTTGGTTCTACAGTACCAACCATGACAATGATCTTATAATGACTGTTATTTATTTTTCTTAGTGGATTAACATTGTTCACCATTGGATTTTTCAATTTATATCATTGATTGTGTAATTTTTGAAATGATAGTTTTACAACTGATTAATATTTTTACATGACATTAAAAAATTCATTATTATATTTTTTTCACTTAACACTAGAGATTATGGGGTTGGATCCGAATTATTTTGAATTTATACTTACCCTATTAATATAATTTTTTTACTTTTTGGATAACATTGGGTTTGGTTATTTATTTTTTTAAGAGGAAAATTTATCTCTCATCGATTAAAATTTATAATGGGTTTCTTTTAGTCATTTAATGTTAGTATATTGTTATTTTTTATTAAAAAACTAATATCAAGTATCCATTAACAAATATTTGGAATTTTTTTGTTAATTTTAAATTAGATATGATAAATTTTTACTATAAAATTTAAATTCAACCCATTATATTGGTTTAAAAACATTTTTATAGTCTCCACTTCTAGATTGATTAAAGGTTTTATTTAGGTGTTACTGTTGTAATCATTACCAACTCAGGTGGAGTCCTTATGTGGACCGATAGAGTTTGGTGTAGGAACCAGAATGAATTGTATCGGTTGATAAGATATATAGATCTTAAAATCACCTGGAATAGTATGGTGAATATACCCCTTAGGGATAAGAAACAAGGAAAAAGGTATTCCACAGTCCCCTCAGAACTAAGGCACATACCATGAAAATGAAAGAAATTATCATTTTCAACAATATTTAATAGTTAAAAATATTAATTCTATCAGTGTAATATAAGTTTAAATGAAAAATAATAGAATTCAATAAACCATAAACTAATATTCAATGTTAAAATACAAAAGAATGTGATGAAAATCAAGGAGAAGGATAAATGTGAGCCTACTACTAGAACCCCAATTAGAGTTTTTGTGCACCGAAATATTGATGGGGTCATTAAATAGAGTTTTTTTATATTTTTATAGGGTTTTATTTGATTTAAGACCATACCGTTAGGGGAAATTAGCTTGAATTTTTTTACCATAGATCCCATCTCTTTTTATAGAATTGATATAATATTACAGAAGTGTCCCGTTTTATTTTTGGTAGTAGAACATAAAACCCACATGATTCCTAACCACCTCTAGAAAAAACACATGAGGCATGAAACATTATTATTCCTTAGTGAGGATTCAATGTCATGCTCATAGAGAGGCACTCCGGTGCAACTCATAACACTCCTTTCAAAGTCACATTCCTTTTATCACCTTTGACAACAATGGTAAGCCAATTTTATTATTTTATCATAGTATGTGCAATAAAATAAGCAATTGTTTTAGGATACATATGTTTATTGTGATCCTATGTGTTTTATTTTATCAAATATTGATTATTAAAAGGATAATAGTGAATTGAAAGTATTTTTTGTGTAATAATAGAATCATCCATAATATAATATCAATTCATGATGGTTCTATGTGATATGAAACCAATTACTCATAATAATTTTGTAATTATTTATGATTGATAATTTTTTATTAGTGTTTTTTGAAAAATGATTTGAATTTATACAACATAAAAAAAATATTATGATTTGGAGATTACATTATAAAATTTAAGAAATATCTATAAAATAATTTTAAAATTATCTAGTTTAAGATATTGATGGATATTTATTTAATTGAGCCTTTTTATTGTAATGTTTATTGTAAATACATCTTCAATATGAATTTTACTGATTGTGTAAAAAAATCCTAAAATATAATTGTTGAAATATTTAATTATTACACATGATGATAGGATATATGGATTTTATTTTACCACATGAAATATCTATGTTATTATAAATTATGAAATTAAAAAAATCATAAAAATAAATCTTATAAACAAAAAATATTATAATGATATGATGTTTTTAATATTTATATATAGTATGTTTTGGAATTATTTTTATACTTATATATATTCAATGGACTCATTATTGCAATGAATTTCCTAATAAAAGTCTATAATGTCGATTTTAATAATATATTTCTATATCAGGAAGGAGTGTTGTCGGAAGTATGATTAAGATAGGATCTCAACTGAGTTTCAAAATAATCTAGTTTTATTTTTTATTTTTCAATAGATAAAGATTCTTATGGAGGAATATAATTTTTCCTTATTATAACTGTGTCAGAAGTAATATGTTATGTCAATAATTAGTGTGATACCCTGTAATTTTTTTAAAAAAAACTATTATGGTAGGTGTTACAATGTAGAGAAACAATAAGATCCAACTATTCATCATGAAAATAAAAGTAGTGGAATTGAAAATTATATATTTGATCAGTTTCAATTTATTGATCATCATGTTAAAGAATATATATTAATTCTAGAATAGAATGAAATGAATACACATGATAAAACTAAAGAAATTATAATGTCTAGAGAGTAAAAAATTATGGATAATGAAATGGATCATATATATCAGGCTTGTGATAAAATCATAATGGTGGAATTTAAATTGAAAATGTTTCATGAGAAAACCATGTGAAAAATTTATAATACTGGAATTTATTATCTTCCTTTTTTACTTTAAGGAAAACCATCTTGATGATGTATAAACACTATCGAAAAAAATCATGATTATTAGTGGTTTTCCAAACCATTGTTAAACTATAAGCTATTTGGTTTAAGGGAGGATTGTTAAAAAAACACCACTAAATAGAAAATTCTAATATTTGAAAATATTTATTTAATAATAGCAATGATTATTAAGAAACCATTGTGAAATTAATGATCATAATTACCGAAAAAAAAATTTATTTCCAATTTTTGATTTTTATTATTTTAATATTTATTAACTACAAAAAAAAAATATTTTTTATTTAAAGTATAATTTAAATTTTATTTTTAATTATTGTAAATTATTTTTTAGTAATTACATAAAATGTAAATTAATTGTTAATTATTTACTCATTGTTAATTATTTATTTATTATTAATTATTATTTAGAATTTATTTTTATATGAATATATTTAAATATAAAACCACATACACACACACACATATATATGTATGTATGTATGTATATTTATTTATAATTATATATATTTTATGATATTTATATGGATATTTATATTTATTAATATTTATATGTATTCATATTTATATATATAAATAAATAAATGTGTGTGTGTGTATTTGAGTGTGTGTGTGTATTTATATGTGTTTATATATATGTATATGTTTAAATTGGTATATAATTATATATATTTATTTATATATAATTGAATATATATATATATATATATATTTATATGTATATTATTTGTTATATAGATTTATTTATAATTATATTCATTTATATATATTTATATATTTATGTATATGTATATGTGTGTATACTTATATGTACTAATATATATTATGTGGATATGTATATATATTAATATGTTATTAGTTATATAGTTTGATATATTTATGTTTTTATGATATGATATTCAATTATATATTTATATTTATGTTAACTAGGACTAAATTTACATGGTGTAATAATAAATGGGAGTATCAATGTATACACAACCTCTTGGACAACTGTTTTACAAACATGGAGGGAATTCCATTAGTTCAAGATTCCATAGTTTTCCATCTTCCTAGAGTACGTTAATATCAATCTTCTATAATTTTCCCATCTAGGGATAGTAGTAAGAGTAGTTTTTGGTTATCTACATGAGGTTAATACATCCTCAAATATTCCCACACAGGTATATGCATTGGTGGTTTTGAATAATAAGTTTATGAGCCTTAAAGAGGATGTCATTATCTGGAAGAAAAATATACCAGATGTTCTGGAAGGTCTTAAAGATATAAATAATTATATTGGACAAATTGATCTTAGTGTTCATGAAATATGGGATGATGATGCAGTTTCTCTCCTCAAGATCAAACAAGAAATTCCATATATGAAATTTCTAGAGTTTTAAAGGGTTGTTGGGAGAGATCATAGGTCTATTGAATAAGGGAAGGAAGAAAAAGTACTACCTTTTTTCATGCATTCATTAATGAAAGACATTATATAGGGAATTGGAAATCCATATTTTAGGATGAATCTTAAACCAGTGACATGAACATGATTGGAAATTGCGAGGTTACCCATTTTTAAGATCTCTTGATAAGTTTATTCCCAAATTACAAGGGGTGTATCATAGGGATTGTGATGGTGGTAATTTTTTATGTAATATTCCTAAGATGGTTGAGGGTAATAATAACATATAATTGTTAATGGTGGTTAGGGAATATAAAATAAATGGGGATTTATTTCACTTGAATCCTAATGGTTCTCCCAGAGCAGATGAGTTTATCAGTTTTTTATACTTCACCATGGGTTATTATTAAACATAATCTCTATTATTATTTTCATGACTTTTTCATGGGGGTTTCTTCTGAGCATTTTCCAACGATACTACCACTTTTATCATTCAAAATTTTAAATATCCCATTTCTTTTAGAAAATATTGACTTATTTCTATATATAATTTTCCACATAATATCATGACTGTAATTATAAATAATAGGCTCTCTTTTATGATCATTGAGATTATTTAAGAGGAATAACATGGGTTCATTATTAATAGAAGAATTAAAGGGGTCATTGGTTTTAGAAAATACGTCTTTCAAAATATTTTTAGAAAAAATTATGAATATAATAAGATGGTTATGGTTTAAATGGATAAATAATATAATATATTTGAGTAGAATTGAATTATTGAAGCTATGTGGTGTACATGATTTTCTAAAGTGTTCTGTAAACTAGTATTTTATTGTTATTCATCTCCTAGGTTTTATGTTTCAATAAAGGGAATGATGTTTGCATTTATCATCTCTACATGGGGCCATACCCAAGGAAATATCATCTTTCATTATTTCTTAATTTTTTCCCAAGATGTGTCAAGTAGTTTTCTTAGTGAAGCTCTTGATGATGTAATGGTATTTAATTTTAGAGGTATTATTGGTTTCGTTGGTGTTTCTCATATACTATTTATTGATGATAATTTTTTCAATTTATCCTTACTGTCCATTTAGGGTTTCCAAAATATTATGGATGAATACGGTAAATTGAGTGGTTATAAAATCAATAAGTCCAAAATTAACGTGTACCATTCCATGTAAATTTCACATCAATGAGTGAAACAGGGTGAGGAAGGGCTAGGAATGGTTCATAGAAACATTAAAATTGATTATTTTTAAGCTCCAATAAATAAAAGATGGATTAGAATCCATAATTTTGATTTATTGGTGAATCACAATGCAAACCATCATGAAAATTGGAAGAGCATGTTTCATTCCATTAGAGACTGAATTACATTTGTGAATAATGTGCTCTCAACAATTCCCATGCATGTTATCTCTGGAATTTTGGCTCCAAAAATTGTTATTATGTCTATTGTAAGAGTGTAAAATAATTTTCTCTAGTATTCACATGAAAATGGAAGGTTTTATTTGGAGAGGTGGGTTATGTTTTCAAAACCCACTAACAAGGAGGTGTTAATACAAGGAATGTGGGGGAATCATTATCCATCCACCAGGAAATGCATTCTATGGAGATAAAAGAGGGTTGTATTCTTTGTAATAGAGTCATGTGAGAAAAATTTCGTTATAAAAATGACAATTCCTCTTATTCTATGAAAATCAATCAAATTTATAGTGATACATGATGGAAATTTTTCGGATCCCCTATGACTGAATGAGATGGATTGTAGGGAGGGTGGAATTAGATTCTAGAAAGGTACTTGGGTTGGAAACCTTATATTTTTTCAAGATTACTCATTACCTATTTTTCAATCTGGGATGGAATTTATTTTTCATGATTTATCTATGTGGTGTTCAGTAATGATTAAAAATAATATTTTGAGGAAGTTTTCTTAAGATGACAACAAGTGTGTCTTCATTCCTTCTTATTATAGTTCATTCAAGGTGGTAGACCTTTTTACAAGTTTTAATTTGAATCTAAGTATGGGTTATCTGAATAGGAGGTATTGGTGCAAAGTTATTCCTATCATGTTCAATTTATTTGTATGTAATATCAATGATCATTCCATTCCAATCTACAAAGAGTTTTATAAGAAGGGAAAATAGTTCACTTCTAAATGAAATGATTGTATGTCATCCAAAGATGAATCTATATCCCATAGTTATTTTTGATGTGTGTGGGATATATTCAAATGAAAAAAATCCAAGAGGTATGTTACATATCATTATTAATTGAGTTACATTGCATGGTTTTTCGCTTCAATTATTATTTGATTTTAGTGGGGATGATAAATCGACCACACAAAGTTTTTTTCTATTAGTGGGAACTATGTTTATCTTGGAGGATCGTAATAATGTATGATATAATGGTCATGACTTCTCTTATATTTTTTTGAAGTTGAGATTTCAATCCCTTGTTTTTGATCTTGGTGACCTTATCAAGTGGAAAGAAAGATCCCCTCTCCTCAGGTCCCTCATGAAGCAACCTAAGTCTCATCTAGATTCTTCTATCTGGTGCGGTCATTAGTTGTGATGGAATAGACCATAATGTATTAGGAAGTTTAATAATGATGGGACTTGTGAGATGGGTTTTTTATGGGTGTTGGGGTTGTTCAAAATGTTTTTGGTTCTATGGGAAATACTTTTAGTTCTTTTTATAGCTCCGGTTCCTATCTTCTCGCTAAGTAAAGGCCCTTCAAAATTGACTTCTAATAGGAGTGAATGATAGAATCATAATTCAAGAGATAAAATTAGACTCATCATTGGTTCATAAATCCATTATAGGTTAGATATAATTTATTGGTCTATTATTTGTCAAATTTTTTTCTTGAAAAACACTTTTGAATAATCATATAGAAATAGGACATACATGTCGTGGGGAAATAGAGCAGAAATTTTTTTGGATTCTTGAGGATTTCATGAGGACACACTTATTAGGTATTTTATAATTTTTTTCTTCCCAATGGTTTTATGAAAATTATAAGATAATATCCTTTTGTCGTCCATCACTTTTGACCACATTGGTTTCCAAGGTGCGGTCTTTTGTTAATAAAAATCATATTATGTGTGTGTAAGAAAAATAATATGTTATTATATATATAAGTTTATAAATAATTGTATTAAGGAATGGTAATGGGCCCAGTACACATTGAATTTGAGACATTTGAATCCTAAACTATTTATTTTTACAAAACACTAACCCAAAGCCTAGACAATTAATTTTTTGAATTTACTACCCTAACCCAAAAATATTATAATGTTAACTACCCATTTAAATATCCTAACCATTTTAATGAACTATTTAGTAATTTAAATATTTTAATTTTATTTATAAAACTAGAATAAAAATATTCAAAAACTATGAAAATTTATTTTATAAATTTATTTTATTTAAGGATATATAGTCCAAAAAATAAAATAATAAATTTTCATATAAATATAGTATGAACCCAAATCAAAATAAATAAATATTCTTTACACATTTAATTTCATTTAAATTTATTTATTCATTAATTAATAATAATTTACATAAGTGGGCTCAGGTTTATGGTAACTTAAGAGTACTACATAACCTACCCATTTTTTAACCTTGTTTTGAATTTGATACTTAAACCCTATAAATACCTATTTAACCACTACTCTAACTAAATTTAATCAAGTTGGATAGTATCAATTACAAGATTAATAGGTACCAATTTACAACACTAATTATATTTAATTATATATATATGTGTGTGTGTATTTATATCTTTTTATATATATTTATGTTTACATACAGTTGTATTGAATTGTATATATACATATATATGTATGTGTGTATATGTGTATAAATTTTAATAAATTTAATTATATTTAATTATATTTATTTATCTTCATATATATATATATATTTATATATATATATATATCATTTTGGTATATATATATAAATATATAAATATATTTTTATGTGTATGTATATATTTATATATATTTGTATTTGTAAATAATTATATTTTATTATATATATATGTTTGTATTTATTTGATTTTATGGAAAGTCATTTATATTTATATATATTTAATATATATATATATATATTAACACATATTTATCAATTCTTATAACTACATTTATGTTAATTTATAAGGAATTGTATTTTTATATATGTATTTATAAATTGTGAATATATATGAGTGTGTGTGTTTGTTTGTCTGAGTCTATGTATGTGTGTATATATATATGTATTTATCTATACACACACATACACACACACACAAACACACACACACAGATATATATATATGTATATTAAGGTCTGTTTAATAACTATAGGAAGGAATCCATGAAGTACTAAAGCCTTTAATGAATAACTAAGAGGTAAGTCGTTCAAATATCACCATATACATATTTATGTCTAATTCTATAGTAATAGATATTAGATAATAGATAATAGATAATATTTTAAAATAATAAAAAACATCACTAAATTTTTAGAAATTTTTCTTAAAACCATCATGAAATGATTCATGAAGGTGTTTTAAAAGAATTGTAAAATTAATCATGACATCTCAATACACGGAGGTAATGGGAAACCATAAAGAATCATTTCTTTATGGGTTATAAAAGTATTGAATGAAAAAAAACAACCCCAAAATGGTGTTTTTGGTGAAGTGATAGTTCCAAAAATCATTATATTACATTGAAGTTAATTTTTGAGACTGCATGATCAGAAAAATAAAAAAATTTCATTCTCAAAAATTGCAACCATTTTATAGACAAATGGTAGGCCATGTCACGACCTGCCTTCACCAAGATGAGGTAATGTACAAAAAACTGCCAGACCCTTCCTTCTTCAAGTTGAATGAGAGATAATAACCCCCAAGTCTTGCCTTAAATAGTCCCTTGAGTGTAAAATGGCCCCAAGGGTATAGAATCACATGTAATATGGAATGAATTTCCATTTTCATAGAAAAATATTGGGAGATAAGATGGTAAATCCCAAAAAAATACGAAAACAGAATGTAAAAGTAAGAAAAAAACCCTTTTCCTGCATGCATGTTCTAAATAAAGTGCTATGGGGTATAATAAAACTCTAATGAAAAGTACCGAAAGAAAGAAAACAATGACGAAAATTATCCCGATGCCTGAGCTAGTATAGTCTGACACAGTCCTCAAATTATTCATAGAAACCTAAAAGTAGTTTTATATACGTAGGGTGAGTACATAGGTATACTTAGTAGGGAAAACCCAAAGCTATCGTGCATATGTGGGGGGACATTCTAATGCCCTGTGAGAAAAAGAGATAAACAGAGCATATAGGAAGGAAACTATCCACCCAACCTCACAAAGGAACACTCCCAAAATAACACAAGTCAGGTAGGGTAATAGTAATAGCTCATTTATTTTTGGGTATCCCGCAATACTTTTTCCCTTGTTATTGAAGACATCCTATGCATTAGACCTCCCTCTCCATTTTCATTGTAGTCCCACTACCGCCCCAAAAACAACCTTATGGGCCACCACAACCATGCATCCTGCCCGTAGACACCTAGAATACCACAACAACGCATCTTACCCTTAGACACCTGGGCCCCCACAACCACGCATCATGCCTGTAGAACCTAGGGCTAGAACAATTACTTCTATGTCTGAAGACACCTGGGAATCATCCTGAAGACACTTGGGAAAAAAACCTGCCCACACAAGCCTAGCCCAACCACCACAACATTTTCTCCCTGAAGATTATTGGGATATAATAGACCTCATTCCATCACAAATTTCCAGAATAGTCTCGGGATACCCTAGAGAAGGAGCAGAAAAGGATTTAATAACCAGACACTCGTATGATTGTTAGAAAAAACACCCTCCCCCGTGAAATAGAGGTGTTCGGCACGAAGTGATCAAGATGGGAGGGGTGCTTATAAGAAACAAAAAAACTAAATATTTACATATCAGTAATCAACCACTCACCCCAATCTAAGGGTTCTGAAACAATCCCTTACGCAAATACCCTCATTACTATTCATACATGCACAAAAATGCAACAACCATTACCCGAATACAACCCATTCCTAGAAAAAAATTCCCCATTGAACCCATTCCTGATATCATGTTCAAGTGATTCTTTTTAAGTATTCTTTCACTACTGGGAGACTAAAAAGAATAACCACAATCCCAAAAAACAATTGAATTGAATAAGAAAACATCCAAACAAAAATTCAAGAATTCACACCCGGTTCTCTTGTAATGTCACAGCAACAAAAGCGATCTATGAGAACCCTCAAAGTACTAGAACCAAACCGATCCCCAACATACTGGCTCAACACGTCCTCAAATCCACAAACAAATAACTAAAAAAATAATGGATCCCATCCCTATCCATGTCACCCTAAAAGAATCAACCAGAACAACTGTGCTTATTAACAGAACATAGCAAAGGAATTTTCAGATTTAACCACACCATTTAAAAAGTTCATTCCTTCTATTTGTTTAAATGGGGTGATCACACAAGGATTTTTATTCACTGGGCATCCATTTAATCAACCAGGTTTATGTGATAAACTAGTTTCCATGTTATATTCATTCAATCACATGATTATCCTAAAAAAAGAGTTTCATTAGTGTACAATAAAGGACCACCAACAGACACGATTTTTAGTGGGCATAATCCCATATAGTTCACACCATAAAAAGGAAAATAAAATAATAACACAACATAATAATCAAACACACCCCTTCAATATTTAGAGTCTTTTTATTATTTTGTTAAGGTTTTAGGTTTTTTTCATGTCATGAGGGAAGCATTATCATACACACCCTACATGATACACAGTAAACAGAGAAGAAGGAAAAAACCCTACTTGGATGATCAACGATCAAAGTTTTACCCTCACACCAAGAACTAGGGACGTGCAACTTGTAGAAGAAGATCTACTCGGGCTCCAAGGGTGAGTAGGAAAGTATCTAGCATGGGAACACAATTTATCTTCATAAGAGGGTCTCCAAATGCACCAAGGAAAGAAAATAGAATAGGGAAAAAGAAGATCTCTGGTGATAAAAGTCCAGATCCAAGAGTTACGAGATTTGAAATCTCAAAGTGCATAAAAGAGGATCCTAGTTTAACAATGAGGATGCGTGGTTTCACACATTATAATTTATTGAGAATTAATAATTATCCTCATATATGGTGTAGATAATGACTATTATTTAATATAATTCATTTAAATGAAAAAATAGGTGAGAAACTGGAAAGCACGAGACGTTGGAAAAATGACAAAAGGGTGTGACATGCCACACATTTTGGTAACTTTGTTCCCCAAATTCTTAGGGGATTCAAAAAGTAATTTATCAGAATTAAAATGAGGTTAAACCACTATGAAAGAGATAAGAAGAATTAAAATAGGCATTCTGGGAAAACTGGGGAATGAAACCCTAACACCCCTACAGTGGCACCGATCGAAGTCAATGATAGGTGACACCCTACCACTGACACCGACAACCACCTTACTCACCGATGGGGTCCAAGACACCCCAAACACCAGATTTTGGCAATGTAAAGGATTAGGAGGGTCTAGGAAATTACATAAGATACCTCTTAATCTATTCTTGTCCTTGATAATCCAAGAGTAAATATGAAGAAAAGAGAGGGGTCCGAACAACCATCTCATAAGATACCTCTTAGGGACAAAACCACTATAGAGTTTCTAAAATCTAGAAAAAACATTGACATCTACGAGTATCTCTATCTCCCCTCTCCTGGAAAACTATAGAAAAACTATGCAACCAGACAAGCACAAAAGTCAAACCATCTAGATACATGGATTAGGGAGTTCCTTCTTCTATGCCAAGATACTATCTGCTTTGGGTGGCACTGACTCACCCACATGGGTTTAATCATATCAAATTTAATGAATCTTGATTAGGGATCAGGTTCTCCCTTTCCCACTATCAATACTCATCACACACATTCAATGGACCAGGGAAACAACCCATAGAATAGTTAACAAGGTTAAGCATTACATCAGAGTCAAGTACAAAACAACACTAAACAAAACTCAAAAGTGATCTGAGTACTAGGAACACATTTGTGACTCCCATTCCTAGGTACTCTCCTTGAAGCCACCATGCCTCCATAACACACAAACCAAGGGAATAGTTCATCCACAAAGAACCTTCTCCTCACGATCCTCGATCCTCACTGGTCGCTCTAAGAATGTATCATCATCATCAATATCGAGCTTTCCCCAGTTGAGGATGTGTGACTCGTCATGTAGATACCGACAGAGCTGAGACACATGGAAGATGTTGTGGACCCACTATAGCAGTGGTGGTAGCTCCAATTGATAATCCATTTCACTGACCCGTCGCAATACCTCAAAGGGCCTGACGAAACTGGGAGAAATCTTACTCCCTCTCCCAAACCCCTACTTCCCACGTCGAGGGGAGAATTTTAAGAACATGTTGTACCCAACCTCGAATTCCAGGGGTCTCATCCTTTGATCAACATATGACTTATGTCTGTCACGAGCTTCATTCATCCTCTCTCATAAAAGCTGAACCTTCTCTGTTGTGCTTTACACCACATCTGTGCTAAGAACACTGGCTTATCCAACCTCGGTCTAGCATACAAGTGAACGACACGGTCTTCCATACAAGGCTTCTAATGTAGCTACGCCAATGGTAGAGAGATAGCTGTTGTTATATGAAAACTCAACCAGAGGAAAGTGTCATACCCACGATCCTCCAAATCCCAAAACACATGCCCTTAGAATATCCTCCAATGTCTGTTTGGTCTGCTCTGTCTGCCCATCAATTTGGATGTGGAAGGCAGTGATGAGGCATAGTTGGGTTCCAAACACATGTTGCAATCATTTCCATATTTTTGGGGTAAACTGTGTATCCGGATCTGAGACTATGGATCTAGGAACTTCATGAAACTACACCAACTCGTCCACATACTTCTATGCAAAGGCTTCCACCACACTCGACTCCTTGATGGCCATGATGTGAGATGATTTTTTCAACCGTTCCACCACTACCCAGTTAGCATCACAGCCTCCTTGAACCCTATGTAGTCCGATAATGAAATCCATCAAGATGTCATACCACTTCCACTCGGGGAAATCTAAAGGCTTCAATAGACCACCTGGGATGTGGTGTTCAACCTTCACCTACTAACACACAAGACACTTTTCCACAAACTTTTATGCTGCCTGTTTCACCCTATCTCACCAATATTGATATCTCATGACTCAGTACATATTAGAAACTCTTGTGTGTGCCACTAGAGGGAGTTATGGAACTCATGAAGAACTCCCTCATGTGTAGTCTCTGGAAAAAAATAACTTCTCGTGAAAGAGAATCTGATTCTGATCGTATTCTGACCAACCTTCTGGAGCATCAACATGGCTATAATGTTCACCCAAAACTTCAGCCTCTAAGTCACCCACTGAGACTTCTCCACTAGTTGTTCCAAGGATGACTATACCATTATCTGGAATAGAAATCCTCTACCATCCACCACCCTTGAATCCAGGTGTATGGAAGGCAACTCCTCCATCTCTTTATAAGAATTTGCTGACTCTCGAACCACATCCTTCTACGACATCCTACTCAAGGAATCAACCACCACATTCCCCTTTCCTGAGGTGTAAGAATATCAAAGTCTTAGTCCTGGAGAAAATGTATCCACCTCCACTTCCATATGTTTAGGTCACGCTGGGAGAAGATATACCTCAAGCTCTTGTGATCTGTGAAGAAGAAGAAGCATTCCCCGATAGGGTAATTCTACCACTACTTCAGCACGAGCACCACTGATACAACATCCATATCGTGGGTGGTATAGTTATGCTCATGGGATAATAACTACCTAGAGCCATATGAGACCACTCTATATTGCTGCATCATCACACGCCCAAAGCCTAGGCTTGAAGCATCATATAATACTTTAAACATTACCCATTCTTATGAAAACCTCATTACTAGGGAACTCACCAGTTCCCCAATCAGATAATTGAAGGCTGCCAGAAACTCTTCAACCCAAAAAAATCTTGGTATTTCTTGGTTGAGGATTTCAAAGGCATTATAACTCGAGTGAAGTTGGGCATGGACCTCTGATAGTAACCAGTTAGAACCTGGAAACTACGAACCTCTACCACATTCTTGGGTTCTGCCGAAGAAAAAACTTCTTCGACCTTTGATGGGTCCACTGATATTTCCTTCAAGGACCCCACATGTCTAAGGAAGTGCACATATCTTTTCTAGAACATTCACTAGGAAAACTTCCTGTAGAGTTGGTGCTATTGGAGGACCTCTAAAAATGTCCTTAGATGCTCACCATGATCCTTCTCTGATCTTGAGTAGATCAGGATGTCATCGATAAACATGACAATGAACTGGTCCAAATATTCCCAAAAGATGGATTTCTTGAGCCCAATGAACATGACTGTTGAGTTCATGATGCCGAATTCCCTGACCACGAACACAAAGTTCCCATATCTGCACCTGAAAGAAGTCTTTGAGATGTCACCCTCTTTTAACTTCAACTGGTGATATCCTAACTACAGGTCAATCATAGAGAACCAACCTACTCCCTTTAGCTGATCAAAAAGGCCATTGATCCTCAGGGGGGTAGCAGTTCTTAAATGTCACCTGATTTAGCATTAAAAAATTTATACACATTTTGAGACCACCATCTGCCTTCTTTGTGAACTAGATTAGTATAAGGCCCCATGCCTTAATCCTTACTTAATCTTGAGTTATTACAAGATTACACATTGAGGATCTTTTCAGGTTTAGAGTTTTAGAGAATTAGATCATGAAACTTGCATTACATTCCACATTTAAACAAATTGGTTACATAAAAGATAGTATTCATTCTTCCCACCAACGGAAACATATTTAAAATATAACACGGATTCTTTCTTGACACATCCTTGACACTATCATCACATCATGTACCTTTCCCTTGACCTGTGAAAAACATTTCAAAAACTTGGGATGAGCATAAAAAGCTCAGTAAGGGTTACAAAAAATATGGAAAGGAAACATGAGTTCATATATACATGAGAATGAAATCATACTTTACCCATAAAACATAGGCACTTTAACATACCTCATCAAACCATGAATAAATCATAGAAAACATAAGACATAAAGGTAACTTGAGGCATTCATAACATTCTTACGTAGGGAGTAACCCTCTTGGTTACATTTGGAATACCCATCACAGTATATTCCCTAAATCTCTTCGGAGAAACCTTAACGTTTCACTCCTTCGTGTTACCCAATGCATTGGAGAGCTATATCGGGCTCACCCGCCCTTAGTTTATCACGGAACCACCCGTTCTTCATAACAATGCCCAAGAACCATAACATAATCGTATCACATAAACATGAATAAAGGAAACATAACATTTCCACATTTCAATCACAATATAACATTTTAGGATATTGAAATAATGAATCCATTCAAAAAGAAACCATTTCCAAAACCATTTAAAACATTTAATAAAGAGATTTTTGAATCAAAGTGTCCCATACCACCTTGAAGCTTTTAACATTTTAAACCATTAATATCCATATAAATAAATCCTTAAAACAATTTTGAAAACATGGATATTAATAAGAACAAATAATTAAAACATTTAAAACGATATTTTGGTTAAAGGGGTTTTACCAAAATTAGAGACACTTGAATACAATAATCGAAGAATAACATTTAGTCAGAACTTTATAATATCATGAGAATAAAAGGATTCATGATATAATACTCCAAAGGACAGTATATACACCATATAAGAGTGAATTGGTGCATAACAACAATGAACCCTCAATAGAAATGTCAAATGTGATGAAATCCCTTATAAAGAAGGTATCCTTAAATTAAGGAAAAATAAATCTCAAAAATATGTGTGACAAATATATATACACCAAATATAAGTGGATATTAGGTTTAAAACAATAAAAGGTCAATCACACATATTCAATGGATGACATATTCAATGACTACAAGTTGAACCCAAAGAAATCGAAATTGGGATAAAAAGTTCCCTTGACAGCCTAACGGCATCACATCAAAATGAGTTGATGAGAGATAAAAAGTGTATCTCATCACTTGGACATAAAATTTACATCAATAAGGATGTATGAGAACATATCCCAACATAAAAATATGTAAATTAAAAGACCCAATAAAAGAAGTCTTTTAAAAAAGAGGAGGGTGAAAGGTTCCCTTACCGACTTGGGTATCTTTCAAAACATACACCCCATGAAAGAAAGACAATAGGTCATTGATGTAAATACTCATAAACGAAAGTATATTACACAAAGAGTAGAATAATGGGCAGTACATACACCACTCAATGGAATTTGTGGCGAATGTAGCATAAATCTCACGAGAATAAAAGTGAGATGAAAAATCCCTTACGAAAACTCGGCAGCCTAACGGCGCCACATAAAACTTCCGAATATGGATTGATGAGATAAAATAGATTATTCCATCATATTACAATAGAATTTACAGCAATTGGAATATAAAAGAAAATCCCCCAACATTTCAAGGAGGAGTTTAAAAGAAGTGACATAAAGGATAGTACTTAAAAAGAAAGAGAGAGGTTAGATCTCTTACGAAAGTTCGGCAGCCTAACGACGCCACTCAAAACTTCCAAAATGGATTGATGAGAGAGAAAAGGGTCTCTCATCTCATGAACATAAAAATTACAGTAAATTTAATATAAAATAACATCCCAATCATAAGAAATATGAGCTTAAAATAAATGACATAAAAGAGTGTACTTAAAAGGAAAGAGAGTTGTAGGATCCCTTACCTCGGGTCCGACTTGACTCGATCGTTCTTTAATCTCCTGAATAATAAACTTGAGTTAATTTCTAATTCCTTAAGAACCTTTTTCAAGTTCATTATTACTTTTATACCACTTATTACCATGTCATAAACATTATGTAATCATTTAAGTTAATAATATTTGTTTTGCCGATATTTGGTTCTTAAGTCGAAAGTGGACTTCTTACAATTACATGTTGTTCGTGTGGCCAAATGTTTATTATATCCAGAATTGTATTCATTATGTAGATATCATATATGTCATATATATCCAGTACATGCATGCATTTATAACATTACATAATCATTTAGAGGTAAGAAATTAAATGCACCGTTCATGGAGACGGTAAGCCGTACGTACGCATGAACGCTACTTTCATTTCTATTTCGTATTTTATAGAATGGAATAATAATGATATAAAAGTATATTATAATTCCAGTATAATATCATATATAATATCATATTTCCATCCTTTATACATCCCACATATGGTATTTAACGAATCAAATCACTTTGAGGGGGTGGTAGTCCGCACTTCCTTAAATGAAGATATCGCGTATACCCATAATGGAATCCATAAAGGTAAGACAAAAATGAAAAATACATAAGAATAAATAAAACATAAACATATTATATATCATATATAAAAATAGTGACATCATAATGGCCACCTTTGAAGGTGTTAAATGAGTATTGAACAATCATCGTTTCGGTAGGCAGAATTTCACCATCCACGGAAACCGTATGTTCTTTAACCATTTGATGTAGTTGTGTGAGAGTGTAGCTCGAATAAATCTTATAACAACATCCTAGTATATTTAAGATACTGGTGTTGTTACAAAAGAAGT
Organism: Viscum album; assembly: GCA_963277665.1. Lineage (NCBI taxonomy): Eukaryota > Viridiplantae > Streptophyta > Magnoliopsida > Santalales > Viscaceae > Viscum > Viscum album. The sequence goes on along the minus strand of OY728150.1, from coordinate 1,998,558,704 downwards.
AAATAAAAAGAGTTTAGGGGGTTGGAGAAGCTAAATAAAACAAATGAACATGAGAGAATGAATTACCTTTAAAAGTGTAACTCCTTTTGATTTGAGCCTAAAGGCTTCCTTTGAAAGGATTCTGCCCAAAGGGAATCCTCTAGGGTGAGGAGAGGGATGTGAAGAGAGTAAATGGGCAGGGTTTGGCCGAACCAAAGGCTTGAGGAGTGTGTTAAATGAGGTAGAGGTGGGGGCCTTTTATAAGAGGAGAGGAGGGGTACTTTTGGAAAGTAAAGAAATATTACTTTATTTGAAAATGTGTTTCGGTTTTAAAATGTCCCACATTGATATATTCGTGGATAAGGTGATAAGGCTTCTAAATACTTTCATCCAATATCTTTTTGACATGTGTAGTTCATAGATTTTACATTATCTTTCCATTTTATTTAAATCGTCAAATAATGATGTCATCGCTGCATCATTATTATGTCATAAATAATTTAATTTATTTAATGTCTAAAAATTATAAAAAAAATACTATGATGTAGGAAATATTTTTATCTTTCCAATGAATATTTATAATCAAAAATATGACTTGTATAACCCCACTTAAAAATTGTTTTAGTAAAACATATCATGTTTGTGTCAATTTTACTTTTACATTAAATAAAATGTTATTTATGTCATTTCCCAACCAAAGTGGATCCATGGGGTCCCCAAGTTGACCCATGGTTTGTCTTGGTCGGCCATGATACAACCAATAGGTGTAGGACAAGTGTCATGGTGTTTTCACATTCTTATAATATCATTTTTACCTTAAACTACACTAATTACCTCTAATCGCGATTAAAAACTTAATAAGTTACTATTCACCAAAAAATTATTTTAATCTCATTGAACCACATTTTACTTCTTAATGACAACCATGTATGTCGGATTTTTGAAAATCAAAACACAATGATGGCAAAATTTCATTTAAACGGAAAATTAGTTTTTATAAGTACCACTTAGTGGTTTCACTATTCATCAAAAATTGAAGTTTTTCAGAAAAATCCCAAAAATTCACCCTAAGATATATTTGATATTCTGAATTCAAAAATGAAGTCCGTTTTACAAAATTCAAAACATATAATTCACATTAATTAATTTAATAATTAATTCCCGCTGTCATGACAAATAGCGTGTTTTATGAAACAATAAGTATCAAAAGATTGACACAAGTTTAAGTCTGATTTCAAAGTGAAATTGATTCCAACGACCACTATTGGATTTAATGGTAAAAATATTTTCTAATTTCACTTTAAAACCAATTCAAAATATAATCTAATCATATAAATAAATTAGATTAAAAAGTGGTTTTGAATTAAAATACAACATTTTACACTATTCATTAAAAAAATGAACTTTATCGAAAAGATACCAAAAATTTACACAAAGTAAATTTTGATGTCCCAATTCTTAATAAGAGTTTTATTTGGTCCAAAAGAATGTTTAAGAGTGAACAAAACTATATTTAATGACGGTTCTCCATCAAAAGGTGATAAGTGAACCTTTAGTGAAAACTATGGCATATACGCCTAAAATTGAATTCTTTCCGTATTTTAAGCCTTTATCTTTTATTGTATAAATGTAAAAATATTTAAGAACATATATAATCATATTTTAGTTATTTCTATCCATTCCCGCCATTACAATGGCTACATGTTAACTACCATTTAAAATAATATTATTTTATTATTAGAGTGCAACGTAAGATTCCCAAGAAACTCGTTGTTGCGTGTTGGGTACGCCATCGAGCATAGCGTCCCCTTTAAAGTCATATTAATATTTTATTCACAAATATGGATAAATATGAAAATGTCATATTCCTTATTTACCTGGGGTGTTACATCCTTCCCCCCTTTTGGGAATTGCGTCCTCGCAATTTTAAAATTGCGCTTGGAAACATCCTTGAACGTCCCACATCGGAACAAGAGTCGGTAAAACAATCACTTTAAAATAAAGAAAGATAAGCACAGAGGTCACCCGAGTTAACCCATACTAGGATTCCAAGTATGAAAATATGGACATGGAGGAGAAAACATAGGGTCATGTTCTGATGGAGAGTGATAGAAAACATGTTTAGGAGAAAGTTAACAGTAAGAAAATCACAAACTTGTGATGGGTTAAACGGTGTTGGGTTCACCAGTAGGAAAAGTTAATAGACAACATTTTTGTATGAAGTTACTTTTTATTGAGGAATTCATTCATAAGGAAGCATAATCACTTATCATGTTGACTTTCAACTTTTACTAGATTCCTTAGTCAAACTCATATTTTTTTCCAAAAGACGAGTATTTAGGGAGACTTTTTCGCATTAAGAGTACTATAATCAACTTCTAGAGAATCACCTAATACCCAAAAGAGAACTATATACATCCCATGTATTTAGGCTTTAACCAAACCAAAACCAAAAAGGTTAGTACAAGATCAGATAATCCAGAAAAGGATAACCCATTATAAAAAGAAAATCTATTCTAAATCTCCAAAATTTGTCCAACAAAACCCAAAGTTCAACGAGGACCATCCGATAAACAATTTGTCCATAAAATTCTTCAAAGTAAACCAATATAAGATTGAAGCCCAAATATTTGAAGGATTTAGTCACATAGTCTTCCAAGTTAAATCGTAACATTTATCTCCAAACAACATCAGTTGCTCCTAAAGTCTCACATTGAAACGTAATTATCCTAATCACATATCCTCCAAAATAAACTTACTCTTAATTCATAAAATCATATAAATAAAAAGAATCAGTCAAACTAACCAGGGACTTCACGTAGTCCAGTGGTAGGCGACAAATACCAGTCGCACTTTGGTTGTGGGTTCGATTCCCGCAGCATTGTCCGACGCGACGGGTTGTCACACGGTCTGCGTGTTGTCCTTTTTCCAAAACTATATAATTCTCAAATCATTACCCAAAAAGGGATAAAATCATCAAAAATAACCATAACATAATTTAACCTCAATTTTATCTCATGCCTTTCACTTCAATCATAACACATGGTAACCCATAATTACCTCAAAATTAAGGATCATATAAACCCAAATGGTTCTTTATAACTATGTCCACAAAAGAAAAGATAACTATTACTTGAGTAAAATTTGCCGATATTAAACATCAGGGTTACACATAATATAAAAAGTATTCTAATGTATCCCCATCATCAAAAGAGACATAATACTCTTAAGAATTTCACCCTAACTCTTGAAGCCCTTATATGTTGACATCTTACTCAATCAACATTCTTCATGATCAATTATCCATTCCGTTCCAACTTATTCCGAAATACCTCTTTCCTACAAACAAAATCATGAATCATATCCTAAGATTCCAAAATAAGAAAACAATAGTCATGAAATAGTACATACCTTTGATTGGTCATTGTCAGTTTCTTCATCCTCAATTGGAATGGAATTAGGTATTGGTAAACGAATATTGGTACGCTCTTGGTGACCCCATTCACGAAACTTCTTCATAGGGAATGTGTTTGTATAATGACCATACACACCACATTTAAAACATTCAATTGATCCCTCATAAAGAACTTCTTTCCCTTTCCTCGAGTCAACAGGATGCTTCCTTTTTCCATGGCAGGTTCTTGCTTTATGACCTTCATTTCCACATCTATAGCATATTTCTGTCCCTTTGAAACATTTACCTAGGTGTTTCTTTCCACATCTTTGACACATAGGTTTTTGAACACACTTACCTTTATGATTATTACCTGTACTTCCGTAGGGATTTGTTTCTTGCATATATGATGCCTTAGAGAAATCTCCAAGGTTTAGGTGGTCAATCATGACTCCAGATAGTTGGTTGAGGATAATCAAAAGAGTTCTCATTGCAGCTCCCATATCATTCAGTTGCTTGCTCAAAAAACTGTCACAGTTTCCTTCACATCCACTGTTTCTTTGGTGCCTGCTAGATCCAGCCATTTACTAAAACCAAAAAGGTCAGTGTGAGTATATCAACAAAACCATCATGTACTAATGAGTAATATAGAAAATAAGATATACTTACTCATTCACTTTATCTAAAACTAAGACTCTTTCTCAAATCCTAACCATTATGGTAATTGTCAATTATGCTTAATGAATACCCTAACCTCTAAAGTTATCTAAACCGACCTTTGATACCAACTATAAGGCCCCATGCCTTAAACCTTACTTAATCTTGAGTTATTACAAGATTACACATTAAGGATCTTTTCAGGTTTAGAGTTTTAGAGAATTAGATCATGAAACTTGCATTACATTCCACATTTAAACAAAGTGGTTACATAAAAGACAGTATTCATTCTTCCCACCAACGGAAACATATTTAAAATATAACACGGATTCTATCTTGACACATCCTTGACACTATCATCACATCATGTACCTTTCCCTTGACCTGTGAAAAACATTTCAAAAACTTGGGATGAGCATAAAAAGCTCAGTAAGGGTTACAAAAAATTTGGAAAGGAAACATGAGTTCATATATACATGAGAATGAAATCATACTTTACCCATAAAACATAGGCACTTTAACATACCTCATCAAACCATGAATAAATCATAGAAAACATAAGACATAAAGGTAACTTGAGGCATTCATAACATTCTTACGTAGGGAGTAACCCTCTTGGTTATGTTTGGAATACCCATCACAGTATATTCCCTAAATCTCTTCGGAGAAACCTTAACGTTTCACTCCTTCGCGTTACCCAATGCATTGGAGAGCTATATCGGGCTCACCCGCCCTTAGTTTATCACGGAACCACCCGTTCTTCATAACAATTCCCAAGAACCATAACATAATCGTATCACATAAACATGAATAAAGGAAACATAACATTTCCACATTTCAATCACAATATAACATTTTAGGATATTGAAATAATGAATCCACTCAAAAAGAAACCATTTTCAAAACCATTTAAAAAATTTAATAAAGAGATTTTTGAATCAAAGTGTCCCATACCACCTTGAAGCTTTTAACATTTTAAACCATTAATATCCATATAAATAAATCCTTAAAACAATTTTGAAAACATGGATATTAATAAGAAGAAATAATTAAAACATTTAAAACGATATTTTGGTTAAAGGGGTTTTACCAAAATTAGAGACACTTGAATACAATAATCGAGGAATAACATTTAGTCAGAACTTTATAATATCATGAGAATAAAAGGATTCATGATATAATACTCCAAAGGATAGTATATACACCATATAAGAGTGAATTGGTGCATAACAACAATGAACCCTCAATAGAAATGTCAAATGTGATGAAATCCCTTATAAAGAAGGTACCCTTAAATTAAGGAAAAATAAATCTCAAAAATATGTGTGACAAATATATATACACCAAATATAAGTGGATATTAAGTGTAAAACAATAAACGGTCAATCACACATATTCAATGGATGACATATTCAATGACTACAAGTTGAACCCAAAGAAATCGAAATTGGGATAAAAAGTTCCCTTGACAGCCTAACGGCATCACATCAAAATGAGTTGATGAGAGATAAAAAGTGTATCTCATCACTTGGACATAAAATTTACATCAATAAGGATGTATGAGAACATATCCCAACATAAAAATATGTAAATTAAAAGACCCAATAAAAGAAGTCTTTTAAAAAATAGGAGGGTGAAAGGTTCCCTTACCGACTTGGGTATCTTTCAAAACATACACCCCATGAAAGAAAGACAATAGGTCATTGATGTAAATACTCATAAACGAAAGTATATTACACAAAGAGTAGAATAATGGGCAGTACATACACCACTCAATGGAATTTGTGGCGAATGTAGCATAAATCTCACGGGAATAAAAGTGAGATGAAAAATCCCTTACGAAAACTCGGCAGCCTAACGGCGCCACATAAAACTTCCGAATATGGATTGATGAGATCAAATAGAGTATTCCATCATATTACAATAGAATTTACAGCAATTGGAATATAAAAGAAAATCCCCCAACATTTCAAGGAGGAGTTTAAAAGAAGTGACATAAAGGATAGTACTTAAAAAGAAAGAGAGAGGTTAGATCTCTTACGAAAGTTCGGCAGCCTAACGGCGCCACTCAAAACTTCCAAAATGGATTGATGAGAGAGAAAAGGGTCTCTCATCTCATGAACATAAAAATTACAGTAAATTTAATATAAAAGAACATCCCAATCATAAGAAATATGAGCTTAAAATAAATTACATAAAAGAGTGTACTTAAAAGGAAAGAGAGTTGTAGGATCCCTTACCTCGGGTCCGACTTGACTCTATCGTTCTTTAATCTCCTGAATAATAAACTTGAGTTAATTTATAATTCCTTAAGAACCTTTTTAAAGTTCATTATTACTTTTATACCACTTATTACCATGTCATAAACATTATGTAATCATTTAAGTTAATAATATTTGTTTTGCCGATATTTGGTTCTTAAGTCGAAAGTGGACTTCTTACAATTACATGTTGTTCGTGTGGCCAAATGTTTATTATATCCAGAATTGTATTCATTATGTAGATATCATATATGTCATATATATCCAGTACATGCATGCATTTATAACATTACATAATCATTTAGAGGTAAGAAATGAAATGCACCGTTCCTGGAGACGGTAAGCCGTACGTACGCATGAACGCTACTTTCATTTCTATTTCGTATTTTATAGAATGGAATAATAATGATATAAAGGTATATTATAATTCCAGTATAATATCATATATAATATCATATTTCCATCCTTTATACATCCCACATATGGTATTTAACGAATCAAATCACTTTGAGGGGGCGGTAGTCCGCACTTCCTTAAATGAAGATATCGCGTATACCCATAATGGAATCCATAAAGGTAAGACAAAAATGAAAAATACAGAAGCATAAATAAAACATAAACATATTATATATCATATATAAAAATAGTGACATCATAATGGCCACCTTTGAAGGTGTTAAATGAGTATTGAACAATCATCGTTTCGGGAGGCAGAATTTCACCATCCACGGAAACCGTATGTTCTTTAACCATTTGATGTAGTTTTGTGAGAGTGTAGCTAGAATAAATCTTATAACAACATCCTAGTATATTTAAGATACTTGTTTTGTTACAAAAGAAGTAAATAAAAAGAGTTTAGGGGGTTGGAGAAGCAAAATAAAACAAATGAACATGAGAGAATGAATTACCTTTAAAAGTGTAACTCCTTTTGATTTGAGCCTAAAGGCTTCCTTTGAAAGGATTCTGCCCAAAGTAAATCCTCTAGGGTGAGGAGAGGTATGTGAAGAGAGTAAATGGGCAGGGTTTGGCCGAGCCAAAGGCTTGAGGAGTGTGTTAAATGAGGTAGAGTTGGGGGCCTTTTATAAGAGGAGAGGAGGGGTACTTTTGGAAAGTAAAGAAATATTACTTTATTTGAAAATGTGTTTCGGTTTCAAAAGGTCCCACATTGATATAATTAGTGGATAAGGTGATAAGTCTTCGAAATCCTCTCATCCAATAAGTTTTGGACATGTGTAGTTCATAGATTTTACATTATCTTTCCATTTTATTTAAATCGTCAAATAATGATGTCATCGGTGCATCATTATTATGTCATAAATAATTTAATTTATTTAATGTCTAAAAATTATAAAAAAACTACTATGATGTAGGAAATCTTTTTATCTTTCCAATGAATATTTATAATAAAAAATATGACTTGTATAACCCCACTTAAAAATTGTTTTAGTAAAACATATCATGTTTGTGTCAATTTTACTTTTACATTAAATAAAATGTTATTTATGGAATTTCCCAACCAAAGTGGATCCATGAGGTCCCCAAGTTTACCCATGGCTTGTCTTGGTCGGCCATGATACAACCAATAGGTGTAGGACAAGTGTCATGGTGTTTTCACATTCTTATAATATCATTTTTACCTTAAACTACACTAATTACCTCTAATCGCGATTAAAATCTTAATAAGTTACTATTCACCAAAAAATTATTTTAATCTCATTGAACCACATTTTACTTCTTAATGACAACCATGTATGTTGGATTTTTGAAAATCAAAACACAATGATGGCAAAATTTCATTTAAACGGAAAATCAGTTTTTATAAGTACCACTGAGTGGTTTCACTATTCATCAAAAATTGAAGTTTTTCAGAAAAATCCCAAAAATTCACCCTAAGATATATTTGATATTCTGAATTCAAAAATGAAGTCCGTTTTACAAAATTAAAAACATATAAGTCACATTAATTAATTTGATAATTAATTCCCGCTGTCATGACAAATAGCGTGTTTTATGAAACAATAAGTATCAAAAGATTGACACTAGTTTAAGTCTGATTTCAAAGTGAAATTGATTCCAACGCCCACTATTGGATTTAATGGTAAAAATATTTTCTAATTTCACTTTAAAACCAATTCAAAATATAATCTAATCATATAAATAAATTAGATTAAAAAGTGGTTTTGAATTAAAATACAACATTTTACACTATTCATTAAAAAAATGAACTTTATCGGAAAGATACCAAAAATTTACACAAAGTAAATTTTGATGTCCCGATTCTTAATAAGAGTTTTATTTGATCCAAAAGAATGTTTAAGAGTGAAAAAAACTATATTTAATGACAGTTCTCCATCAAAAGGTGATAAGTGAACCTTTAGTGAAAACTAGGGCATATACGCCTAAAATTGAATTCTTTCCGTATTTTAAGGCTTTATCTTTTATTGTATAAATGTAAAAATATTTAAGAACATATATAATCATATTTTAGTTATTTCTATCCATTCCCGCCATTACAACGGCTACATGTTAACTACCATTTAAAATAATATTATTTTATTATTAGAGTGCAACGTAAGATTCCCAAGAAACTCATTGTTGCGTGTTGGGTACGCCATCGAGCATAGCGTCCCCTTTAAAGTCATATTAATATTTTATTCACAAATATGGATAAATATGAAAAATGTCATATTCCTTATTTACCTGGGGTGTTACAATTAGAGCACCCCATGGTGATGTGCTCAGTCAGATAAAACCCTTCTCTATATGGTCATCAACCTTGTTCACAACTCCTGCAACTCAGAAGGCGCCATCTAATAGGGAGCCATCGAAATCCCACGTGCATCAGGTTGTAAGTATATCTCGAACTCAATATTCCATCGAGGGGGTAGAGTCACAGACTCTCTAGGGATGACATCTAAGAAATCACTGACAATCCCCAGGACGTAGACCATCTTTTTATCTGCTGAATCCACTGACATTTCTTCTAACAAGAAAATAATGGGATCTACTTTCTGGCTGCCCTCCTGGAAACCCCACTCGCCTACAAAAGTTACATGTTGGCCGCCCATATCTGAAAACACAACCCTTATCCGGAAGTAGTCGATAGCTTCATACATAGAGAATATCCTGTCGATTCCTAAAATGAAATTATATGGATACATATGTAGCAAAAAAGTTCCCCACTAGACTGATGTGTCCCCAAAATTAGTCTACATCCCCGACAAAAATAATACAAGGTGGTATGACCTTTGACTGGTGTACTCAATACCAAGGGAATGGAAGGTCTCTCTCCATTTAGACCCAAAGAAAGGGCTAAAATTGGTGCAATGAAGGAGTGTGAAGCTACTAAATCAAACATGGAATAGACAATAGTACTAAACAAGTTGATCATACCTTGATCGACCTATGTCCCTTCTTAAACTACTGCCTCTGTGGTGTGCAACTGCCCACACCGACCTCCCCTACCCCTTCGTTGTTAGCCTCCTCCCTGACCATAGCCTGTTTGAGGTCCCTGAGGATCACCCTAAGGCAGGCCTCCACCTACAACATATGCACTTGTTAGAGTGGGAGATCTCTATCCCTACTAGGGCTATTAAAAAGGACTGACTGGGAACTGCTGCTGGTGAGGTGTGTTTTGTACCTTCCCACATCCATTGTACTACACTCAGTTCGGGAACTAATTCCAAAGGTGACCACAACTGTCAAAGATAAATTATCTTAGTACTAGGTCTGTAGAAAAATAGAAAAGATCGGGAGGCTGAAACTGAAACTACTGAGCCCTTCCCCCTGTCGACTAAAAGCTAGAAGGCCCTAAGGCTGGCGGCTTACTGCTGATAACCTTTCCCTTCAATGAGCTCAACTGGATCCCCTCTCATAGCACACATCCCAACGTGTGCATCCTTTACACCAATTCATCCTTCTTTTACACCTCTATGTATGTTAGTAGATTTATGAGAGTAACAACATACTGAAGCGAGGGTCGGAGTGCCTCCCCTAAGTGTCTTTCTTGCAATTCCTTTTCTTGGAAGGGGTCTGGGGAGAAATGGAGAAGATCATTGAACTTGATCCATAACTCACTCATGCATCCATATTATAGCTAGAGGAATCCAGTACTCTATCAATGCTCAAATCAAGTTGAAATCTATCACCATCTCTTCAAGCTAGCCCTCCTTCTCCATATCTGAGATGCTACCCTCATACTTCCCGAGGGTTTTCCACTGAAAGTAACAAATAGTCTTCTGCCACAGGTCATCTTCATCCTCTCGATCCCCCCTCTACAGATTTTCCAAATTAGCCTCTTGGGTCCCTATCACTTGCACTACTCTTGTATGTCATCCGAGTTCCATAATTGTATGTTAAATAAGGAATTCCTAATCCCGAGTAGTGTATAAGATTTATTTTAAATTTTTCTTAAACTTGTTATTAACTTTAAATTTCAAAAATAAACCATAACACATAAGAACACAAGTCATTATGATGCATGTACCATTAATATGGTATCTAACCTGCAATCTTTGTATCCTCACATGGTCATTCAATAGGTCCAGAGTCCTTGCATCAGATCATAAGGGGCCCTAAAATCCCGTGTCCAAGATGGTTTTCCCTAGCCTATTTCTCACACCCAGATTTCCTTACACTTCTTGCTCTACCATCCCATGAAATCCTCACTGTGCCTAATAACGAACTCTATCCTATCTCTCAACCAACCTCACTGTGATACCATTATGTCACGGCCCGCCTTTACCAAGATGAGGTAAGGGACAACAAACTCCCAGACACTTCATTCTTCAAGTTGAAAGAGAGATAATGACCCCCCGACTCCCACCTTTAATAGGCCCCAGAGTGGCGACTAGCACCAAGGTTGTATAATCACACATAATATGGAAGGCATTACCCATTTATAGAAAAATATCAGGAGATAAGATGGTAAATCTAAAACAACTCCAAAAACAAAAAGTAAAAGTATTCCAAAACCCTTTTTCCCACATGCGTGTTTAAAATAATGTGCTACAAGGTACAAGAAAACCCTAATGAAAATTACCAAAAGAAAGAAAACAACAACAAAAACGGTTCTAACGTCTGAGCTAGTAATGTTTGGCATAGTCCTAAAATTCCTCTTAAAAACATGAAATAAGTTTTATATATGTAGGGTGAGTGCACAAGTATACTCGTTAGGGAAAACTAAAACTCTCGTGCATAAGTGGGGATGCATTCAAATGCCCTGTGAGAAAAAGAGATAACCAAAGCACCTAACAAGGAAACTATCCACCCAGCCTCCCAAAGGAACACTCCCCAAATAATGAAAGTCAGGTAATGTAATAGTAATATCACATCGATATTTTGGTTCCATGCACCGCTTTCCCATTGGATATTGAAAACATATTATGTGTCAGACCTCCCCTGACATTTTCACTACAGTCTCACTACCACCCCAAAAACAACCTTATGGGACACCACAACCACAAATCCCACCCACAGACATCTGTTCCACCACAACCAGACATCATAACCCCAGTCACCTGGGCCACCACAACCACACATCCCTCCCGTAGACACCTATGCCAGAACAACTACCGCCACACCTTAAGACACATGGGCCTCATCCTGAAGACCCTTACGAAACAAACCTTCCCACACACACATGGGACAACCACCACAACATTCCTTGTCCAAAGTGTCTTTGGATATAATAAAACTCAAGCCGCAACAGCCTTTCCTAATATTCTTTGGCTACCTAGGATTAGGAGAAGAAAATGAGCTAATAACCAACCACTCGTAAGAGTGTTGGAAAAAACACCCTCCCCCATGAAATGGGGGTGTTCGGTACAAAGTTCTCAACTTAGGTGGGGTGTATATAAGAAACAATAAATAAATATATACATGTAGTTAATAAACCACTCACCCAAAACTAAGGGTTCTAAAACTAGACCTTACACAAACACCCTCATTACTATACATATGTGCACAAAAATGCAATAGCCACAACCAGGGAACAACCCATTCCCAGAAACCAATTCCCTATTGAACCCATTATTATTATCTCATTAATGTGATTCCATTTAATTATTAATTCACTACCGAGAGAGTAACAGGTATAACCACATGCCAAAAACAACAAATGAACTGAAGAAGAAAATAGCCAAACAACAATTTAAGAATTCACACCCAGTTCTCTTGTAAAGTCACAATAATAGAATGGATATTTGACATCTCTTGAAGTACTAGAACCATACCAAGCCCCAATATATTGGCTCCACACAACCTCAAATCCACAAACCAATTACTAAAAAATAGTGGATCTCATACCCATCCATGTCACCCCATAAAAATCAAGAAGAATAACAATTCTTTTCAACAGAACAGATCAAAGGAGTTTTCAGATTCAAACACACAATTTAAAAAGTCATTTCTTTCTGTTTGGTCAACTGGGGTGATCACACAAGGATTTTTATTCATATGGAATCCATTTAATCAATGATTTTTTTGTGATTAACTAGTTTCCATGTTACATCAATTAAATCACAAGATTATTGATAAAAAAGGATCATTAGTGCGTAACAATGGACCACCAATAGCCAAGATTTTCAGTTGGAATAATCCCATACAATTCACAACCTAAAAATGAAGATAAAATTAAAACAGAATCATCATAATAATCATCAAACACACCCCTTTATTCTTTAGATTTGATTTATTATCTTCATTAAGGTTTTTGGTTTCATACACGTCCCAAGGGAAGCATTATCATATCCACCCCACATGATACACATTAAATAGAGATGAAGGAAGAACCCCTACTTGGATGATCAATGATCAATGTTTTCCCCTCGCACTAAGAACTGGGGAAATGTGACTTGGAGATTAAGATCTCCAAGGACTCCAAGGTTGACCAGGAAAGGCTCCAGCACAGGTGCATTATTATTTCACCAGAAGAGGAACCCCAAACACCCCAAGGAAAGGAAAGACACCATGTAAGGAGAAGATCTCTGGTGATAAAAGTCCAGAATATAGAATTTCGAGATGTGAAATCTAAAAGTGATTAAAAATAGGATCGTGGTTTAAACACGTAGCTGGGCGGTTTGAAAAATTAGAATTTATTGGGAATTAATAATTATCCTTAGAGATAGTAGATATAATGACTGTGAGTTAATAATGTTCCATTAAATGGATAAAAACACGTAATAGGGGTGAAACTGGATAGCATAGGATGTTGGGAAATGTAGAAAAAGGGTGTGACATGACACATGTTTTGGTAACATGGGTCCCCCCATTATTAGAAGATTTAAAACATCATTTATGGTATCTAAAAGGGGGTTAAACAACTATAAAAGAGGTTGGAAGACTTAAATGAGGTGTTTCATGAAAACATGGGGAAAAAACCCCAACACCTCTATGGTGGCACTAATTAGTGCCACCGATAGGTGACACCCTTCCACCGACACCGACACACTTCTCACTCACCAATGAGGTCCTGGACACCCCAAACACCAAAATTTGGCTTAGTAATGGACCAGGATGGACCAGTCTATTACATGCCATAATGGCTATAAAGAATGTGGAACATCTCGATGGAATCGATATTTATATGGGAAACCATATTTTTCACCATATAAATTAATGTGTCACTTTCTATTTATTCTTAGGACCCAAAATTATTCCATTTCTGAAGACATGTCAACATATATGTGATATAATAATGGTTATAAAATTTTGGTTTATAATTAGTTATTCCATCTTGTAGATGGAGTTCTATGGTCGAAATTAGATGTATAAAATCCTAATTTTGTTATTGTTTTATGTAATTTCAAGCCAGGTCTATCATGTGATAGTTATAATCCATTCAGTTAGATGCTTACTTTACAAAGAATGTGGCAACTTTTCATACACATCAATAACATACCTCCATTGTTCTATATAAAAAGAAAATTATTTTATTTAGTATACTCTTTTTAGGCCCCTTTGATCCTAGAAATGACATAGAAGTGTTATTGAGACCTTTAATAAATCATTTGAAGAAAATTTGATATGTGGGAGTGAAACTATATGATGCTTCATTCAATGACACATTTAATATCCATGTTGCACTTATGTTGATGGTAAAATAATTTTCTTCTTATGAAATGATGTTTGTCTAGAGCACAAAGGTGAAACTATCATGTAATATGTACATAAATAATATCTAATCCACTAGTATTATATATTATTAGAGTTTTAATTTCTTGAGAAATAAAAAATTCTACCAATGAATCATCCATATAGAAAAATTTACTTATGTTTTGAAATTACCTCTGAGATTAAGAATCCATGTCAGTGTATCCTTAGAACTATTGTGTAACTAATGTAATGATGCTAGTTTTTCATTTTATAAATTTTAAAGGATTTCAAGGCAATGAAAGAATGTTTCTAATGAATCTAATAACAATTATAGGATGAAAATAATCTTCATTGATTTTCTTTTGTAGCGATAAAAATTATTACATAATTTTTTTATATAAAACATATTTAGAAACATATATGTAAAATATTTCTTTTAATACATCTAAATTTGAAGGATATGTGCATAGATAATTTATATTTTTTACATGGAATGGTGGAAAAGGCTGTAAGAACATAACTATATTCTGAGTGTATGTGGGAAAATAATTTAAATTTCCTCTTACATATTATGTGATGAAACAATTATAGAATTTTATTCTTTGTAAGTACTATATATTATAAGTTGTCATCATGGTTATTCAAGAAACATATCAGAACATGTCAATATATGTGAGGTGAAATAGAAATCTTTGAAAACTCATTAATATCACAACATTATTCATGAATTGATTTGAATTGTAAATTATCATCTAATTTCCAATAATATATGGGTAATAATTATTCTATTATGACACTTTTTATACATTACTTTTCTAAATTTTTTCAAAGTATTTCCTGAAAAAATATTGGAAGAGGGACCTCTAAATATAGGTGAATTATAGAACTATTTTCCTCCATATTTTTTCATTTTAACGTTAATTAAAAATATATATCTTAAAAAAAATATTTAATGGGGGTCCCATTAATTTTAATTTTATGTATCAAACCGAAACAAATATGTTAAAATTGGTTCCTTATGCTACATATATTATTCTTCATGAGAGTGACATTATGAAATGTTATTTAGATAAAACAATCTATGTTTTTTTTTGTTTTATGGGTTTGGATTGTGAGAGGATGGTTCATAAAAAACAAATAGTAAATGAATATCCATAGTAAGAGAAAATGTATCCCCCTTTTCCATCACTTACCAACACTAGAGGGTTTCTTGTATCATAATCAATGGGTAAATTAATCCCCAGAGAGTGGGAGATGGCACATCATCTAGTCTTGTTTAGTAGTGATTTGTTTGATGACTATATCATGTAATTAATTTGAACATGTATATATTATTCTATTCTATGTAATTATATATATATATCATAATATTTTGAAATGTTTTAATGTACGTTAAAAAATAATAATTATAATTCCCAATTTGATATCATTGAAAATGAGGGATACTTTATATAATAACGAGTTTTCTACTTGATTAAAACAAAATTTACAACTGTTACATTGATAAAATAAAAAATAAAAAATAAATATTAATTTTAATATATATATATATATATATATATATTGTAATTAATTCATCAGTTGATGATATCTTTCAATAAATAATATTATTTGTTATTATTCTAAATAATGTGGTTCATGAATGCAAATCAGTGGTGATTAATGGATATTTTTTTAAAAAATGTGTCATGTATTGCACATGAGAACATAACATGATGGGGTTATATAAACTAAAATGGTATATAGTTATGTTATTTCATCATATATATTTCCCAGATATGAAAACATTTATTATTATGGATTAGTTGATAAAATAATAATATTGGATTGTTACTACCATGGTCAAGTAGATATGATTAATTTAATGTTGTTTGTTTCAATGAAATGATAGGGAATATTTATAAATGATTATTGATTTTAACATATTAACATGAATATATTTATTGATACCAACAAAATAATTTTTTTTACATCAACATAGAATAATGTGATTTGTGGTAATGATCCTTTAAAACTTAAATTTGTTTTCATTATTGATGTGATAACAAGGCATGTTTTGATGATGGTGAGGATGAAATTGGAACCATCACTCTATTCCTTTTCCTTGATAATTAAATTTCTAATAACTAATCATATAATTCAATTATCAGAGTTGAATTTGATCCTAATTTAGTAGTGGGTAAAAATAGAAGCAACAATATCTAGTCTCTGGGCATTCTATTTAGCTCATCTTTCATTCTATTTGGTTATTAATATTCCAATTTCTTTAATTTGGATTTTAATTATATTTTTAAGGTTCACATTTCTTCATGTTGTTTCCAGTTCAGAAAGGTCTTTTTAGTATACATTATTTTTATTATAGAATATAATTGGACATTTTGGTTATCCATTCAATTTGGTTTTATTTTTTTATTTCAATTTAATTAATTTAATTTAAATTCACCTTTGTTACTTATGTTAGGTTACATCGATTTCATGTTGGTTTTTCTTTGATTGGTTTAGGTTTGTTTAGTTCAGTATGATTGAGTATGTCATTGTTTAGTTCCATCTTGTTTAACTTTTCCCGTATGAACCTAACTAGAACCAAACAAAACTGAATTAAATTTAAAAAACATCAACCAAAATGAATTAAATCATAAAAATTATATATGAAATTCTCAGAAATGAATGGAATCAAATTCATGAAATCTAATATAAAATTTATATATTTTGGCCAACCTGGACCCAATCAGGTAAAAACAATCTAACACAAGTATAATAAAATTAAAATGAAAATAATATAACTAAAATAATATCATATTTTATTAGTTGTAATATAATAAAAAAATATGAATTGATTTGAATATCCTTTTTAAAAGTGGCATAAATTAACCAATGATAACCTTATATGATTAGATGTGAACATGAATTACTAGTACTGAAAGACTTAATACAAACATAACTAAAGTAAATATAATCATCTAGACCTAGTCAGACTGAATAATAATATATCATATAAAACTAAACAAATTTAACAATAACTAATGGGAATCTAATATAACCCATGTAAACTGAAAAATATTATCCATAAATAAAATGAAAAATCCTAAATCAAACTAAACTAAATATAATGGAATAAACATTAAATAATTAAAATAGGACCAAATCAAATGAGCTAAAACATTAATTAACTAACCAAAATATACATAAAATTAAAACAGAGTAATATGAATTTATTAAAATAATCCCTACCTAAGATAACTCAACCAAATCCATATTAAATAGAACAAAACTAAATTTGGTAAACTAGAACTATCAAGTAGATAAAATATTTGATCGAACCAAATGTGACATAAATTGACATTAAATTAACCAAAAAATAATAATATAGTCAAAGCATACATGACTCAATTTGATCCTATTTAAAGTAAAAAATCTAAAATTAATATTATTTATATAAAAAATTTAAAATAACTAAATCATATATAACTAAATAAAAAAACATAAAAAAAGAAAAACATACCAATATGGACTACAAAAAATAAAAAAAAATAAGAAATGACCCAAAATTAACAAAAAAAGATTATAATTAATACATATTATAAAACAAAATTAATGTCTTGGTTATAATGTGTCTCATGTTTTTCATTGTGTGGATTTTCAATCAACACGACTTAATAATTTTAGGACTCCATATATGTTTTATTTATCATTCCCATTGATAGTATATTTCTATAAAAATGTACATTTTACTCCAATAAATAATATAAAAAATATTAAATAAATATACATGAATATATTTTCCAAAAAATGATTGATAAAAGTGAGAAATGTTAATAAATCCTTGAGTGCCTATAGTGAGTATAGAAATGTTAAAATACAATAATTAAACTAAATTAAATTAAATTTTATTATTTATATTTAAATATATTTGTGGAAAAACCATCTAGGTTAAAACTAATTCCTATTTAGAAAACTTTCCGTGGTGAGTAGCATGCCCGATCAAGTATGTGTTGTACTAGAAGTACTCATATCACCTTCCATACCCGATCACACCCACACCTTCCCTAAAATATGAAATCTTTTAAACATTCTTATCCAACTATTCTACTTGAGGCATTGGGGATATACCACCAAAAAATTTTCTATCATTTTAGAAAATATATTCTTCTTGGTTACCTTTTACATATCACATGATTAAACCTCACCCCTTATATCATTTTCCACCAACTTATATAATTTATTTATTTCATACTTCTTCAATATCAATAGTATTTTATTCTCATTCTCTTGTGTATTCTACTTCATTTATTTCTGATCATCTAGAAAATATGTTGGAACTTACACATTCTTAATAGTCTACTGATACACCACATTTTTTGGATCCATTAAATCCCACTAATCAAAGTATATCATGTATTAGATTAAAATTGAATTTAATTTTATGATATTAAAATTTTATGTTGTAATATATACAAAATATATTTTTTATTTTAAATTTTCAAAAATATTTTCCAATAGGGGTCATCATTATACTCATATGCATGGCATCTCAAACTCCTATATATAAATCATGGTAGTGTACAATGAATATATTTAACTGAATGGTAAAAATTATAGATATTCTGAAGGTTTAATGGAAACACTAAAAGAATTTTGAGACATCATTCATGTAAAACAAATATCAAGGAGACACATTGCGGGTGAAATCATGGATAATTTATGGAATGAGATACAGGTACAAAAATTTGTGAAATTAAAATTAAAATTATTTTATTTTTATAAACTCATCTAGTTCATGAATATTTTCTTTAATAAAAATGATTTCCAAGGAATGTGGGATACATGACTAATTGAATTAGAGTAATAATGGAGAGAATATAGGGATGCGTTATTTATTGGATGGACTATTAAAGATAGTATAAAATTACAAGGTACATTTTCAATTAATGATTAACCTATTAAATTTCATAAGAAGATGATTTTCTATTTGAAGAGTGATGACTATAATGTGTTATTAAAATTTAGCATTTTTTGGTTAAAATTTATTATAGTATTTTTATTAATAATTTATTTTAAATTGTTTTTTTTAAGATTATTCAAAATAAAATAACAAAACAAGGGTTATGTAGATAATGTTCACAATTTGGGATGAACTTAAATATAGGAACAATAGTTAAACCATGTATTTTTCATGTAAAACTATGTTTAATTTGGTTTTTTTGATAATTCATTTGAATCGAATAAAGAAAATGAGGTTGTAGTTTTAGTTGAAATTAATTATTTTTTATTTGGAAAAAAAATATTTTCAATATTTGTTTAAAATCCATAGTCATGAACTATGGGTGTATTAGACATCTAAGTGAATTTTCCTTGGGAAAAATTCATTTTCTCAAGTATAAAGAGGAGTTTTGGGATTTTTGTTAATTATGTTATGTAAGAGAATATTGTAAGTATTATTATAAAACATTAAAACTTTAATACATATGTTATAAATAAAATTTTAATTTACATTTTATATAATATGATATTTCATGATTATAAATATTGTTGAAAATTTATGTGAAATGATCAATTTTTATAGGTATTATGTGACGATCCCCTAGGGAGAGTCCTATATTGACTCTAAAATAGTACATAATCACTATATATTGTCACAAAAAAATAAATTGCAATACCTCTATAAAATAAATATGAAATAGGCTTGTGAAAAATAAACAGGTCTAAAGAAATTGGCCATGTAGTAGCAAGAAACGTGTTAAAAGGTCACAATGTAGTTTATGAAAGTGAGGTTTGTTTTCTATATATCACATGAACAAAATACGACAATGGTTTTTGATATATGAAATTCATGTTTTTTCTCTCATTATATATGCATTGGGTGATGGGGATGATGAAAATAGAGTTATTTATGTATATGACTTTTCATGTGGTTATGGCGATGAAGTTGTTTATGAAAATGATAATTATGATTATGTCCATGATGAGGGTGATGGTAATGATGACCAAGATAGAGATAGTGGTCGTGATAATAATTTTTTAGAGATATATATTTACCAAATCAAAATATAACCTCTTATTTTTGATATTTCCAACCATGTACATGTTGTTATAGGACAAAAACTATTTCTATATATCTATTAGTAATTTATTTTTATGTCCTTAAATTTTTTACTGAAAAATATATAATATTTATGAAATTTTTAATGTGTATTATGGATGGTTGTATATATGTTTTGGTTATAGTTTAACTATATGGGTTAATGATGGATATATGTGATTTGGTTCCCAGTGGAGGGTTATACCAATGGTTCTTTAAACCATTGGTATTGGATTATACGAATAGATCAAGGGAACAACTATTACATGCTTATGTCTAGATACATTATACTGATAATTTCCTTCATCCATTGGTATTGGATAATACCAATGGACCTATATAAATGTTTCTAATAAACTATTGGTATAGACCTATCCCTTTAAAGATTTTACCAATTGTTTTGGAAACCGTCATTATTAGAGATACCTATGTGTTTCTATCATTTAAAAATGGTTTAAAACTATTAGTATGACTTTGAATTCTAGTAGTGTCTCCCTATATCCACATCCTAACATTTTACTTACACAAATGAGATGATTCAACTTAAATTATTTGAAAAATAAAACTTTACATCATGAATCTACTTAATGTACATACCCTCAAGAATCATGTTATCCACACCTAAGAGAAAAATGATAAATACCCTTTCCAGCAATATCATTTTCCAGTAATAATGATTCTATTATATTTAGACAAACCCCTTATTATCCATAAATTTATAGAACATATATTTCCATTCAATTGGTTCTTAATTCCAGTCATATAGACTTGTTTTATGCTTACAAACTATGTCCTAGTTCTATTTTTCTACTAAAAAAATATGTATAACTATATATATTTCCTCCACTCAATCACCAAGAAGGATGGTTTAAATTGCATCCATCCATTTAAGTTGAAATATTTATAAATTAACCAAAATCAAAACTATTTAGATAGTTTCATGTTTAATGAGAAATAAAACATAAGAAAATACTACACATTATTTCTGTAAAAACCATTTCACAACTATTCTAGCCTTGTTATTTTTAATACTTCTAACTTAATATTTCAAATAGAAGACTCACTTTTATGTTAATTCATTATATATATTGATTATTTTAAATCATGGGTTTTATTTTCATAAAAAGAATCCATAATATATTTAATGGTTAACACCAACCTTATAAAATAACTTACACCAGCTACTTCATTTAGAATATTAGATTATCCTCTACCTATAAGAATCATGTTTTGGAAATTAGTTCTAAACCTCTATATTGGTCATCTGATTCTTTTATATCTCTATAATATTTCATTAAGTACTACTGTATTCAAACCCACCAGTTCCAAAAAACACCTTCTAATGTACTTCCAATATATTTCATGGTTATTATAATCTCTATTACTTCTCTCATTATCCCTATAATTTCCTCTGGAAATTCTATGATCCATGAAATATTTGAAAATTCTATTCTCTGGGAACTTTCACAAAAGTTAAAATATTTTTCCTAGTTCATTCCTTATTCTGAAATAAATCACTCAATATGTATCTGTATTTCCAAAATACCTTCTTTATTTAAGATAAATTTTTGTCTTCTAATGCCTTATAATTATGATTATCCCAAAGTTATAAAGTATATTTATCATTTCGATATCCCACAATAAAAATCTAGGGGCTTTTAATTTATTTTCTTAAAAAAAATGAATCAACATTGGAATAGTTTATACTTCTGAAAACATTCAGATATGTTAATTCTAGTACTATTTAATACTATTGTTTTTCAGAAATAGGTTTCACCATTGTTATGGATGGACTCATATTAATTTGGTATGGAATAGAATTGACTATCTTCTCCCACATTCAATAGAAATATCAGAATGAATTCTCATACTCTTAAAAATTTTAGTTAACATTTTATTCAATAAAGATAATCCAAAATCATGATTTTTTGATCTAGGTGTAGTATTATCAAACCTAATTCCCTTTTATATCAAATTTTTTTTGAAATTTCTTACTACTATATATTCTAAAAATATCTAGAATTTATAATTTTAGATTATTTCTGGTCTCTTTTTCAAACATGTCTCCCTTTTAGAAAAACCCCCCCAAAATTTCATATTTTTTCATAAGAAATTAGACCCATATTTTCATTGTTTAATCATTAATGAAAGAAATAAATTAAACTGACACCATCAGTAATGAACTACTACAAGCCTATAAATTCTAATGTACAGGAGATCTAATTTCAATGACTTAAGTTTCCTTATAATTAGAATTAAGGAAAAAGTTCTCAACTTTATTATTATAAAACTCTGAAAAATTGTAAACTCCGTTTGATTAAGTTTCACTATACCATTTTCCACCAAGAATCACATCTTCTTCTCATTAATGTATTTCAGAAAACAATTCCATAACCTTGAACATTCAGATGTGATCATTATAAAAATCATTCTTCAATTTAATCATACCATCATATAAAACATATTTTATTTCAAAAATCCTTCTACACTAATAAATCCAAATATATTCTATCATTATTAATTTTCAATTTTATTTCTGAATGATGAGTTATCTTGTTGACCAATTGAAATTATGTTCTTCTATAACTATTTTATGTGATTAACTCGCTATTAAACCAAGATCCAAATGTCTATTATTGGTACATTAACATCTCTATAGCCATGATCTCAAGAGATAAATCTTTGGTTAGACAGACCTCTTGAAACCTTTTAGATATATAATTTTCCATGCATCCTCGCATGACCATAAAATTTAATTAATTCTTAAAATGAATGATCCAAGATTCCAAAAAAACATAGAAACTCAGTAAAAATTTCCAACATCTTTAGAAGTAGTATTGGTGGAACTTGAGAATCATAAAAATCCCTTCTATAATTAACCCTATAATATATATAATATTTCAAAAATTTCCCCCTTTTCAAAATATTTATTCCAATGGGCTCAAAGATACTTTATTTACTTTAGAATCACTCCCTTTATTTATCTTGTGATCTCTTTCATCATTCACATTTAGTGGAATTCCCTCTACCATTCTCAATGAGTGTACTTCTAATAGGTTCTTGACTTTTATATCTATCATGTATCATTCATAATGGGATCTGTCACATCCTAGAACACTAATATTGTTTTTATACAAGATTCTTGTATGAATGTTTCCAACAAATCCCATGATTCTGGTACTCATGATAATAGCAAGTTATCCTACACATATTCTCCAAACATTACATTAACATATTCAAATAGGTGTGGAGCCATATTAAATTCATTAACATGATCATATTTTCATCTTCTTTTTGATATCCCAATATGTTTAATAAACTCTAAATCATGAATAAATTTTTTATAGTTTTTTTCCTTTCATATATGTACTTTATAACATTTATCATCTCCAAAGTGGAATTCATCCATAAATTATTATAGGAAACAATTTATACCAATGACATGTGAATCTATTAAAGTCCTTTTAAATATATTTTTTCACAATCCTATTTTCTCTGCTACTTCTAGTTTAATCTCATTTAATGGAACTTCATGGTTATTAAAAATCATATAGTCCTCCATTTTCATCATGTATAATCTAAATTACTCACAATTGAATTTATATATATTGTCCTTTCCATCTCCTGATTATATGAAATTTAAAATAATGACTCCCATTAAAATGTTATGAAAATAACATTACCTAATTAGAATACTTTAAAGAGTGTAAATAATTTCAAAAAAAATAAGCTCTGATATGATTGAATGGGATTCAAAACACCAATAAATAGAAGAAAAACCACTTAAATCTTCATGCATGGAACAAATCTCCAAATGATTCTAGTCCAAAATGAAACCAACAAAATTGAAATATGAGAACATAGTAGTCATTTAGAAATTATAAAATAATAACAAGTTTATTTCCTAATAAAATCAAATGGACACAACTCATAGTAAAAAAATATTAATGTGAAATAAAGAATATAATAAATATATAGAACATATATAAGTGGTTCGAATCATAGTACAACATCCATAAGAGAAAAAACACTTACATTCATTTCACATAAGTCAATAAATTACAATAAAAATTGATAAATTAATGAGTAATATTATTAATCACAAGACACATATACAAGTGATCCAACCCCACCTTTATATTGGGGTATGGATGATTAATGATTTCCCCCCCCCCTCTGATATTTGTGAGGGTTTTCTAGGATAAGCTCTAATTTATAAACATCACCATCCATAATTAGTCACTCTTAGTGAACCATAATGTTACTCTTTTTCAATCTTTTTATGAATATTTATTCATTTTCATTTTCTATAATGGACTTACAAAAAAACTTAAGTAACATCAAAGGAAAAAATTACATACAACATAACATATGAACACCATTATTCGATCATGACCACCAAGACACATTGTTCTAAAACCATCTTGACCACAACAACCACCTCACTTATACTATATCAATACTTCATAATATTTTGTAGGCCTATTTTTTATAGTTACAAATTATATACATTAAAAACCAAAAACATGAAGGATAGTTCACATTTTCAAACAAGTTATTCCACCCAATATAAATTGTCTAAGATTCAAATATCATTAAGAAAATATATATTTAATAAATTTTCCATATATATAAATAATTTTAAAATCTTATTTTTAGTGTCTCTAATACATCAAGGAATTAATAAAAAACAAAATTAAGATCATGGGTAGGGTAGTTCTGTTCATGAAGAATCAATTTTCTGTAACCATAAACCACTAACCAAGGATCCTAAATTGGGAAGAATCTAAGGAACACTAAAAAACATCATAATATATCTCAAATACCTCACTTAGATGAGGTATAATATAAATAAAAGATAAATTAAATTGATCCTTTATATATCAAAAACATGATTTACACTATCCTGACCATATAAATATAGAATTCTTATTGGATGAGTTCATAATTAAAGAAAAATGTTTAGAAATGTCTTGAATAAAGTTATAGTAAATACCCCTAAGTATAAGACAACTCAAAACCTTGAAGAAATCATTTGGAACCTTCAATAACATCATCAACTCCACTTTATAAGGATTCATGGAAATACAAGCTTAAGATGAGACCTGAATTGGGAATTTCAATACTTAAATATTGAAATAAAAGTTGGATAACTTAAAATATATATATTTTTACATTAAATTATAAAAAACCAATATAGAGACACTAACCATGATAAGCATGATACATAGAATAAATGTGTATTTAATCTATAAACACTATTATGTAGGTGTCTAAAAATGGATAAAATTATTTTCCTTAAATTCACTAATAAAATATTAGAATTATTTAAGACAGTATGTACTATAAAATAATTAAAATTCCCTAAATAGATTCATATATGCAGCTTAGTAATATCCTATATCATAAATAAAAGATTAATGTTCCTTCTAAAATGGTTATTCTTTGAAAACCATATTTATCCCTTAAATTGTTCATATATATTATCAATTCCATGAAATGGGTAACAATTCTTAATTATAAATTGATTCAAACTATTCTATTCCAAACATATAGATGGAATCTTATCAACTTTCTATATTAAGTGAACCAGATCACCCTATAGATATACGATTTATCTAATGAATCCTTTTGAAAATATTAATAAAAATAAGGCCATAAGTAAATAAAATGCCTATTAAAAATAAATATTTGTCCATAAATTTTTCAATGAAGATAATTCCACTTATTATAACAATATAATAATTGAAAAATATTTTCAATAAAATTTAATATTTAGAGAAATAAAAAAATGAGGTGGATGAATGAAATATAGATATCTATGTAAGGATATATACATGGGTCAAAATGGGTAATTGGTCATTATATGACTCTTGAAAATATATATGACCATTTGGAATACATATTGCCAATTTTTATATTTAAAATATAATACTTTGAATATAAAGAAAGAAATGGAAAATAAATAATAAATAATATTTTATAAATTTATAATAAACATTTAAATTATATGATTGAAAATAAGTAAAATATAATCAATCATTATATAAGAAATTGTTTATATTCAAGATTTTATTTATGATGTGATATATTTATTTATTTAAATACTAAATTTCAAATATTTTTATTTTTAATATGATAAAATGGATTTTATTTTTTAATTATTATAAAAATTGGAAATAGGATTAATTTTATATTTGGTAAAAAATTTAATGGGGTGGATAGTGGATTCCATTTGAAAAATCTAAAAATTAGAAAATACAATATTTATTTAATATTATATATAATAATTATAAAAAACAATGTTAAAAAATATATGAACTTTTAATTATCAATGGTTATATCTATTTATGGGAAACATCCACTGATAAAATGAGATTTTTTAATCATTAACAAATGAGAAATTGCAGGTATGTCACTCAATATCGACTATAAATGGACTCATCCTCCACCTATCCTAAAGTACTTCTATAATTTTTCTTTATCTTTTATACCTTACCAAATTATGTCTAATAAGGTCAAATTATATGTTGGGTATTTTTTAATTCCCTAAAGAAGTCCTAAATCCTTAATTACCAGGAAATCTATTTCGAGAAGGGGAGAATTCATCAAAGTAAGCATCTAGTACATCTCCATATTTTTCAATTATATTTTCATCTCCAATGTTATAAAATAAAATTAACCACTATAGATATGTTATTTTATCATCATTATTCTTATTTAAAAATGACATTACTCTAATATAACTCTATAATATTTCTTATTCATTAGTATGCCATGTTCTTATTTTGGTCGGTTTAACCACATATATGAACAATGCAATAATATCTTCCTAATTTCCATCACGAATGAGTATAAAAAAATAATTACTGGTAATTTATTAAAATAAATTCCAATTTATTTTATGATTATAGTTCTTGGATGGTGAAAAATAATTTCCATTGTAAAGTAATTCATTTGTATCAACAATGTAACCAAACCATCAACATAATGAATTTCATTTAGGTATATTGTACCCAAGGAATAAAAAATGATCATGGAACTATATAAATCAATGAAATAATATAAATCCATTTCCCTAATTAATCTAGTAATAATTATCTTTTTATAAAAAAAAATATGATTAACATCACCATACAAAAAATTGTATGAGAAGTTTAAACTCTTAACATCCAATGATCAAAATAAACTATAATTAACAACTATGTATATTGTAAATATATATAACTGATTTTTATAAATGGTAATTAAAAATAATATTTTTTATAAACAATTTATTATGATAGATATTTTTATTATATAAGAAGTTAGGGAATTTTCATGGATGTTATTAGTATTGGTAATTGTTTCTCTCACAATCTATAAATATTGGGATTATCAATACAAAAAAATTATCTATAGAATATGTATTAAATATCTATCTAAATACACATTTTTCATAAAATATGGCTATTATGAGGACCAACATTACTTTTAATAGTTTCCCCACAATTTTATTTATAATATATCAGAAATAATAATTATAAGGGTAATTATATTTATCATTACTCTTTAGTTTGGAATCATTATTTTATTTTTTCATATATTATTTATATTTTAATTAGTGTCATTATATCTACATAAATAATTTCATAAGTTCAGTTTATATTGACATTGTATTACATAAATCTGTTTATTTGTAATCTTATTTTCTCTCTTATATTATGTTTATTTATTAGTCATTTTTTCTGACCGTTTTCTTTAGTTTTTTAACAAAATATTCGTTTCCAAAATATCATGAATCATCCAAGTAATTTTTATTCACATTAATAATCAATTTAAATTTATTTATTTATAAATTGTTATTTTATAATATTTCAGATAATGAAATGTATTATTCTATTTATTTTATTAAGAAATTAATGTTCTTTTTAAGCATTTTAATCAAATCTAATATCCTTTAATATTACTTATATTTCATTAGTGAAATATTTTAATAAAATAATTGACATTCATTCTCAAAACATTTTATTTTTATATATTTCATTAATTTAATGAAACGATTTTCCTCCTCTGAGGATAATTATTATATGATAGATTTATCAATATTTTCATGTTCACGTGGAACACATAAATATAGTTCACCATTATGAGATGGGAGAGAATTAAATTACACAGCCCTAAAATTCATTTATTACAGAGTTTTATCTTAGATGATTTTTTGTTATGGGACATGGTATGTTTTCATAGTCTACTATATCATGGGACATGATTATCCACTATGTTATGATGGTCTTTCTTACTAACCTCAATATATAATTTTATTTTTAATTCATATTCATGTTTTTCATCTCAATGTCTAGAAACACACCTTTTCCATATTTCATATATTATACTAAATCCTAAAGTTATTATTTATGTATAATTAAGGGTTATATATATTATTTATTTCATTTACATTTATTATACCATTACAACCACATGTTCATCTTAGGATTTATTATGATCATTATTATGTTATATTTTGTTATTCTAATTGATATATAACTTTTTTTACCCATTATAAAGAATATGGTATAACTGTTTTATTGTTATTTGATTTCCTATGTAATAAAGAGGAGTATTAGGTATGTTATTTTGAGAAGTCTATCATGTGTAGAAATTTCTTATGGGAATTGTTGTGTATCACCATGATCCAAACCTCTAATTATATCTTGGGGGGTCCACAAGACCTCATTCATTCCTCCTCGTATGAATGAGTTTTTTGGCTACTAGTGAGGGCCTAAAAAATGTGGGGAGACTATACCCATAACGCTAGATGAATATAATAGTATATAAACATATTGATTGTAATAATAAATAAATAAATAAATACACAATAAAAATTAGTGTAGAAACATATAAAATATAACACATGCAGAAGTAGTTTGGTAATCCAAATAGAATACAAAAAAATAACAAAAAGGATCCAAATATTGAGAAAATAAATTAAAAAAAAGTTGTAGTAACCTACCTATGGTCCACTAGACATAAACGACATCCTCTTTCTATCAAAATAAATCATCTATCACAGGGCCCTTTCCCATCTCTAGATCCCTAAGCATGAAATATATAATCACATAGAAATACTCGAGTTGGGTGTGAGTACAAGACTTAGTATAAAAAAATTAAGAACCTTTAACCTAAGTGTATAACATATGGAAGTGAATTAAATCAAAGTAAATAGGGTACATATATCACAAAAAAATATCACACAAGTCCAGAATATATAATGGTTCATCACATATTGGCTCTACCTAATTCATCAACATGGTGGAAAGAACATTTATCATCCACCTAACAAATCCCTATCAAATGGGTAGTATAAGAACATGATTGATATATCTCTCTTAAAGTTACATACCAAATCATTTTGACTTAAAATCAGACACATACCCTTGGATAAGTTTTCCATAAGGATCAACTTACATTCTCAACTTTAAGATATAATAACAACACAACATGATATAAGACACCAATAATATACTTAACATCACATGAAATAAAAAAGAATCATATCTAGGATTATACACTTGCAAGAAACAAAATAATGGGTCTCTTAGGGAAACACATGAACCCAAAATGTGATCAAACATTAATTATAGGTTTTGAGGCTGATAAATGAACTCTATAAATCATACCAATAAACCATATAAAGTAATAGGAAAATTCAAGGGCAACCTACCTTAGGTGATACAATGAAAATAAATGAAAGGGTCACTAAACAAGTCCATAAAACTACCAAATCATAGATAAATTACCTATTTAACACATTTTATAACTCTATGATTTAGGTAGAAGAGGAACCACACCCAAAAAGGTTACTATGTTTATCTCACTAATGAAGACCCACTTCCAACCACGGTCTTGGTCCAGGAATTGTGGTGGATCTAATTCCTTGAATACTAAAGTTGATTCGATCAATGACCATCAATGTCCTCAAAAGATAATGAAAAACTTCTTATATTTGGTCAATAAATTAATGATATAATTTTTTTTCTTCAATTAGAAGAGTAGATAGATGATCATGATCAAATAATGACTTGTGGTATTTAATATATGGGATTTAATGAGAGTTCAAGCATCAAAGAGAGAAGTGGGAATGAGAGAGGAGATTACTAAATCACTATGAGAGAGAAATAAGTTTAAAGTAGTAGGAATGGAGATAGATAAGAGAAGTTAAGAGAAATGGGTCATTAAAATTGGAGAAACTAGTGACATTAATGGTTTAGATTAAGGATTAACATCCAAATTTATTTGGAAAACCGATACACTAAAAAACATGTATCCTTATCGTAAAATAAAAAAAAGATTATTCATTTCCTGAATTTGACTTTAAAATTGTGAAAGTGATTATGGACTTGAATCAGATTCATTTGGTTATCCCTATGAATATTCATTTCCCTAAATTTCTATTCAGGTCATGAGTTTCTCATTTATCCAATTTCTATCCATGATTCACTTCCTTCACTGAACACCCCTAGAAATCCTTAGATCATTTAATTACAAAAATAATGATGCCAAAAACATAAAAATTGATGTATATTGATATTAAATATGTTATAAATATCCCACTATAACTACATCTTTTCCCTTAAAGGTGTACCCAGAGGTATTCTCAAACAACTCTATCCACTATTAATGTTTTTTTCTACCAATCCCATGTTTCTTCCTGAAATCAGATATACAACCATTGAAAAAAACTAAAGGAATGTTCCTTCCTCAATTTTTTTTATTTCATCCACTATAAGAATATGTCATTTTACCAAAAATCATCTGATTCCAGCTCAACATCAACACAGTTGATCATACACACAAGATCTATCTCATACATCCAATGATGGGAGACATAAAATAATTTGTTCATACCCTGATACCTAGAAAAAAGATCTAATATATAGGACTCCATCCCTATGTTTTCTATAGTCTTGAATGGATCAATGTATTGTGGTAACAACTTCCCTTTGCCTCCTGATATGTTCATTCTCCAACCAAGGGGAGACCCTCAAGAAAAACCTTTCACCCACCACAAACTATAAGGGATACCTCCTTCAATCAACACAATACATATAGTTTTTATGAGAAATAAACAACCATATTTTAATCATCTTAACCTTCTCTATGGTCTTTGAAACTATACATGACCCAAAAACTAATGACTCACCAACCACATGCTAGCTGGGATATAAACAAGAAGGTATCCCTTGCATGGACTCAAGAAAATCAATCCAAATTGAAGAATAAAAACATTAATTATAGGAATAATATATCAAATACATATATTCATATTAATATTCTCTAAAATATATAATACATATTGTAATCATATATTCTATGAACTTAATTGTTCTTTATGACTACCCATTGGTCTGAAGATGAAAGGAAATACTCACATTCAGCTAAATACCCATCCCCTATTATAATTCTTTCCAAAACTCTAAGGTACAAAATGAATCTTTCTTATTTAATATATAATAAGGCACACGAGAAGGTTGTATAATATCTCAAAAATTGAGTATTCCAAGATTATATAATGATATTATTTCCTAGGCCTGTATAAAGTGAGATATCTTGGTTGGATGATTTATAACCAACAAAATAGTTTATCAACCACTATTGGTCCTAGGAACCACTATCATGATGCCAATAATTAACTCACACCACATATACATGGGAACTATATGTGGATATAGTAACCCTATAGGTTTTTAATTCTCAACATTGATTCTATGACATGTCTCACAATTAGATATAAAACCTACAATGTCCCTTTTCATGTTAGGCCACTATAACTATAACTTAACATCATGATACATTTTGGATAACCTTGGGTTCACTTACCATAGTGAATAATAAGAGGCTATCCTCAGAACCAGTCTAATTGAATATAGAACCATCACCCTACCACGAATCAGAATCATTATATTCTTGTCTAAAGGCCAACTTGAAAAAATCCATTTTTCCCAACCTATCATGGATAAAACCAAATTACCAATTAATACCAATTCTATTCTTTACTCATTATACTTATAAGTTCATGATCACTAATGGTGAACAAAAGACTTCCTCTAGATCCCCATTTATTCTCACCATCTAGTATACCAATAAATCCATCATATTCCATCAAGATTCTAATGTATTTTATCCCAGCTCCCATGTTTTTCTACTCAGTTAATCTACTACCAAATACTGATTTATAGCACTGTAATCCATATTGAAGCTGAAATTATGAAATTACTCAACCCAATTCCACTATTTATGATATATTTCATGCTGGTATAAAATATTCCACGTACTCTTATGGACTGCGTGCACAAAAAATAAATCACCAAAGATGTAGTGCCATAATCATTTGAGTTCACGGACCACTGTCACTAACATGATGAAATGTGTAGCGTAGTTATAATAATGGTTTCATGAACTATGAGACTCATGTGTGACTTCCTTATCACCTTGCATCAAAAAAATCTCATAATATAACTCTATGTGTGTCACAATACAAAAAATAGCTAACTCTAGGCTTGGAAAGGTTCAGGAATAGAGTCAGTATAAACCATATATTAATCCCAATGTAAACATTATAAAACTAATAATTATATTTGAAAATGACTCATTTATTGGTAATCATGATTAGGGGTACTTATAAATAGGATAATCCCTGCATTAGTATTCTATACTACCCATCTAATCTAAGAAAAAATTGAAATATAAATACAATCCTAAGTTGTGCCCAAGAAACAACCATATCATCCTTCCATGGGTCAACTTATATCATTGGTTGTGAATCCATGTTCCTTAGAATGTGAACCTCCTACATAAAAAAGAATTGATTTTAGTACTTAGTGTAAAGATGATGCTCCTAAAGAGTACTCAACACAATATCCACGTGTATCTAATTTAAATATAATATCATAGAAAATATAAGGATTTCATTAATGAGCACCATGTTAATGGAATACAAGTATAGGTCATAAATCTTTTTCATTAACGAAATTAACACTACAAAAGTTGTCATCTTCTCACAAGTTATAACAAGATAATCATATAGTTCATACCAACTCCTAAATGATTTCTTCATTATGTCTTCCTCTCTAACCTAAAGATGGTTGTATCTAGAATGCAGATCAATCTTGGATAAGCACTAGGCTCCCATCAACTAATCCAATAAGAAGTATATTATTGGAAACATGTACCTATTTTTCTATATTACATGATTCATATTTAGATATTCCAAAGAAATCCAAATTCCACCATCCAACTTCTTGGAATATAACTCTAGATCACTGAATGGGAAAGTACTTGATTTGATTAATCCTATATTGTAAAGATCATAAAGTTTCACCTTGAACCCTTTTAACTTGACTAATACCATGTTATTTGGTGTAATTAATATCAACTATACACTAGGTATGAGCTCAATTTCAAATTATACTCCCCAATGTGAAAGTAACACAAAAATACCTCTATAATGAAATTGTATTATATGTATTCAAGTGGAGTGAAATATGATGGAGTCTCCACCTTATCCACAATAAGGATCATTCTAGCCACTTGTTCAGTAATAAATTATACAATATGATGTTATAGTCCAACTCCACTTTCCCCAATACCACATTCACCCTTCATCAGAAATTTTTTCCCCCTTTGGAAATGAAAAGGTAACTCATCCTTGATAATAAATTACGTGTGAACAAAAAAATCGTCAACCAATCTGTGCCAAGGATCACACAAAAAACTATCATCTCTAAAATTGTGAAAATCCTAACATGATCATACATAGAAAAAAAATTGGATTGTTAAAATAGATATGAATTTTATCTCTCGTGTTTTTAGAGGTATATCAATAGATAGAAACAAATATGATTATTTAAAAGGAATGTTTAACCAATCAACCACCTAAGAAGATCTGAAAAATATGTTTTTCTAGCATTAAAAAAGAAATAGATAGAGTAGAAGAGATCATAATTCTATGTCAAATAGTTTTAACTCCCTCTCTTTTATTAGCTTGAGCCTGATCAATTGTATTTTCTATACTATCCACCACCCCATGATTCCTTATAGGCTCATGAGTCACCTAGTTCATTAACCTTTGTGTGGTATGCACCTACTACAAAGGTCTTGTTCAGTTAAAATGTCATAATTTAGCTATGTGACACAACAATGTCTTGGAATAAAACCACTTTAGATGACTATTGTTACCAAAATTATATCATCTAGAAGAGTTTCTCCCCAAAAGGAGTAAAAAAATAATATTTGTTCTGAGATTAAAATTTTATCTTCTTACTTTAAAAATGAGAAACTAAGATATTATTGAAGAAGGCACCTATGATTACATTATTAAAAGAAAGAAGACCATCATATAAATCTTCCTCAATACCCTTATACATTACCAATTACAAGTGAATCACTGCAGCATAGGTCATTAGAAGAGAGTTCGTAACCTATCACGTAGTCTTTATAAGTAGGTTAATCATGAACTTACTATATATTTATGGCTTACTTATGTCTAGAAGTAGTAAAATGTTGAATAACACTATGAACTATATAAAAAGAAGGACAATATCATTGAAACATGGTAGAGATTCATGAACTCTTGAGCATGGTCATACAACATGGAATTAAGGATGAACTCCCCAAAATACATGTCTTTAAAGGTCTCCCATTTATGCCCTTCTTATACACTAGGATTTTGTATGACATCCCAATATTGTCTCTCTGGACTTTAAAGCATAGTGATCACAAGCTTACCCTTCCATTGATTTTGGGTCTCTACTAGGTATAAAATTTTTTCTATGACCTATATCGAGTCTTCGACATCATTAGGACTTCTGATACAATGAAAATATGGGGAGGGGTTCTAGAAATGAATCTCACATATTGATAAGACCATTGTCATCCTACCCACATGGGCTCCTCCCCACTAAATAGTTACCAATGAATATATTCCCCATTAGATCTGTATTATATCTTGTCTCTCTAGAGAAATTAAGGGAGCATACTTAGTTACGTCCACCTACTCACCAGGCAATGAAACAGGCTACATGAGATTCACATAGGGAAAAATTTCCTAAATATAAATAACAAACTATAAAGGAAGCTGAAAACTAAAATAAAATAACAAGATCTAGGAGACCTTTAAAAATTATTCAGAGAACAAAATGTTTTACAAAAAAACATTACCCTAAGAATTTACCAGTAAGAATAAGGTATAACCCCCTAAACAATTCCAAAAACCCAAGTCAAGCCTCTTATACCTTAAAATTAGTAACACCCATGAATATAACCTCAATCAAAGAATAAAAAATTATTGATCAAAATAATTCAATAAGTAATGCACCAAATTCCTTATCTCAATTTACACATTAATAAAATTATCAGGGATCTATATAATATATGTAATAGGTATATATTGCATGTGAACCTAAATGTTATATAATGATCCAGGAAAACACACCCTATCTCATAAATCAATAAATAAACATCATTTTAATTATATAATTTTAAATTACTAACAGTAAATCAAACAACCAAAACATAAATGCACACTTTGTAAAATGTATGTGTTTTACTAAATAATGTTCGTCAGGAAGTAACATAGTTCCTCGGCCTAAGTCCAAATCATCTTATATCATAATTAATATATCTAAACACAAGGAAAATCGAATAAAAAAGTTACTGAATAACCTCCTTGGATTCCATTTTCTAACCCCAGACAAGAACCACTAGGTTTGTGAGAGGGTGCTAGACAACCTCAAGCACACCTCCCCATACACAAGAGGTTTTCAACTAGTGATGAAAATCTAAAAAATGGGGTGGGAAAACTACTCCATAGATGTTACATGAACATTATATTATATAAATAGAGTGATAAAATTAATTGATTAAAAAATTAAACAATAACAATTAGATTAGTAGAAAATCAAAATATAACCCATGACGTAGTAATATAGAATGATGGATACAATGACCAAAACTAAGAAAGTGGAACCAAATTATGATAAGACAATAATAAAAGTAAAAAATGGACCGAGGGACCATACAACCTCATCAGAATCCTTTGAATAAAATGGTCAAACATTTATCATAGGGACATTTCCCCTATCAAATCCCTATGAATGAAATCTACAAGAATAATAAAATCCTCAAGTTGGGTTTGAGTACAAGAATAATTAAGAGACCACTAATGTCCCTCAATATAAGTTTGTAACATATAAAAGTGAACTCTATAAAAGGAAATATTGTAAAAATGTCAAGACAATATATCAGATAAATCCAAAATAATGTGTTGGGTCATCAGATCCCTTTATTAAATATGTCTGCACCATCCCAATATGAAAAATGATCAATCATCTGACATACCCCCTCGATGGTATAATCCTAAAAAATTACCAACATTTCCATCTTGAAGCGATATCCTGATGCATACTGACTAGCCATCTAACACATTCCCAATTTGAAATTATTCCATGAGGTCCAACATGTACTCTTAACAACAAGACATAATAACTGAATAATATGTTAAAATATACAACTAATAGATAAAATATTACATAAAATAAACAATTATAAAAATGATAATAATCCAAATGAAAGAAAAAAAAGAATAGGTGTCCCAGGGCTATGCACAGACTTCAGAAGAGATCAATAATCAACCATGGATCTTTAGGGCTACACAAGCAGACTGAAATTCATTCAAAAAACCCATATCAAAAATGATGTAAGTCAAGGGATTTTTACCTCAAGTTTTATAATAACAATAATTGAAAGTGTCACTTTCAAGGTCAACAAAAACCACTATATCCAATAACCATTACTATGATGACACATTTATAACTATAAGACTGAGCAAGAAGAGGAACAACAACCCAAAATTCTAGGACATTATCGAATAACAAAGGAATATCTACTATCGATAATACTCTTGGTCAAATCATTGTGCATATTCCAAATCATTGATTCTTGAGGCTAATTCTATCAATGATAATCTAAACCCTCGTTAACCACGCCAAAAACCTTTTATAATGATATTAAATTTATGTTCAAATAGACTTAGATCAATGAGAAAGGGATATAAATGATCACAATGAAAGAATTACACACCGTATTGGATGCACAAGATTGAATAGATGTTTAATATTTACAGAAATTAGTTGAAAGGGGATAATGGATCCAAAATTATTTTAGAGGCAACCAAGGGATCCGATTAGTATTGAGGGAGATGTATGAGAAAAAATAATGGTGTAGCATCCCAGACCCGGAAGCCACTAATCTGGTGCTCCGAGCTAGGTGGTTACATGACCTTAAGCATGCCTCCCCGTACGCCAAAGGCTGCCGACTAGCAGCGGGGGTCGATGTAGTCAAGTGGGGAGACTATACCCCCTTGTTATCAGAGTAAGCCACAATAGAAATAAACTAAATAGTGGAATCAATAACCAACAACAAGGAACATGTATAACAACTAATTCCAATAACAATAAATCTGCCATGTCATACTAGAAGTGCAAGAGTGAACAAAAGACCAAAAATAAGGACAACGGCCAAATCCACAAAATGGTCCCGACACCATGTCCGGATCCTCCAACAAGTGCTACCCTTGTCCACTCAGCTAACTAGCAAGGACCCTTGCCCTTGTCCTGGCCTGCAAACTTGAAGTCTGCTTGGGTACCCAACGGCGGCCCGAGCAGGGTGTGAGTACAACTCAGTAGGCCACCACCAATGGTGTCTACAAAATTTACAGTATAAATAGGTAGTGCATGCAAAAGGAATATGAATGATAAATGACAAGTAATTAATTAAGGTTCCATTATCTAGTTCAAAGCCCAGCCATTACCACATTCATTACCATTCATTTCCCAACAATTACCATCACTTACCATTTCATCACATTTCAATGGGTTAATTACATTCATCATGTTACATGGGTCAAAGGCCATCAATCACATGCAAGAGGGTAAAGACATCGTTATCATATCTCACTAGGACTAAATCCCTCATAGAAACCATATCCTCACCTCGAAGCCTCAGTCCGGGTGGATGCAACTATTAGGAGAATAGACCCTCAGTCCCCTTTCTTAACCCGTGCATTTAGGGTGGAGTTTAGAACCTTAGTCTTCACTCGACCCGTGGGCATAGATCCCCATGTCATACCCCACTCTACGAATCCATGTTCACATGATTATATATAAGTAACCATCAACCATCCAACCATTTCCCTTCGGCAAACACTATTTACAACAACCCACATGGGAATCCAAAACATGCCTTAACCCATTAACACATTACCATTTCACATCATTTAACCATTCACCCAATTCCCATTTGTTATGCCTATCTCACTAAGCATTCAACATTAAATCCATAATATATCCCATTATGGTCTTTAATCAATTTACACATTAAACCATTTAACCCATTCATCATTTCCATGAATCAACCATTCATGCCAACATGTTTATCAAGGGCTCTACAATTCACTACAACAAGTCACTTGTTTAATGTCAATCCCTAAACTCAGGAAAAGCTGGAACATCCCATGGATGGCCCAATTAGGTCAAGTTAATCCCAACACATACCACATGGTTTGTGAGGGTTCCCATTTTCCATTTTAAACACCATTCTTCTCAAACATGCCAAGGCTATCTAGAACATAACCAAGGGAAAGAAAGAACACAATTTAACATGCATAAAATACCCAAATAACTATGGGATATAACTTGTATACCACCTAACTAGAATCCATGGTTGGGCACACCCTCAACCGAGTCCTTAGACCTCGATTCAACCAACTCTTGGAGCTTCAACCTAGAACTCACCCAAAAGATATGGTTTTAGGGTTTCGAAATAAGAGGGAGAGAAGACACAAACCTTAAACCAAGAAAATAACCAAGGAGGAGATTAGCCTTACTCGGAGCTTCAATCCGCAACCAACAACACCAAAAACGCATTAGAAATGAGGGAGATCGATCTCTTAGAGCTATTGGGAGAATCGGTTCGTTCCTAGGGTAAAGAGAGAGGAAATTGAGGAAAATCCCGAGTTGGGGTTATAAAGCTCGGAGTGGAAATTTTATAAATTTTCCAACTTTAAGTGGCCATAGAGTTTAGCTGCATGGTTTGGAAAACCGTGCGCAAACCATGCGCACGCCAGTTCCCAAAGGAGGGGAAGTCGCACGATTTAGTCGCACGGTTTGGAAAACCATGCACAAACCGTGTGCTCGCTTCTGTCCAGAGGAGGGAGGGTCGCACAACTTAGTCTGGGTAGGCCGCACGGTTTGGCTGACCGTGTGCAGGCCGTGCGCCTTGGTCTGCTTTGCCCAGAATTCCCTTCTTCCATGCCCCGAGCCCCCAGTACACCCCCAAGGCCTCTCACATTTTCAAGAAAACTTTTAAAGCCCCAAAAGCAAAGGGTTCAACCCAAAACACAACAAAACATACATTTCCAAAAACCGGGATCTTAAAAACTCCCCACCTTATAACGGCTCATCTTCGAGCCGAGATTCCAAGCCTCATTGCTCCACCGAAGAGAATAGTTCAGGCCACTGAACCTGTATATCTGATTCCCGCTCCCAAGTTTCTTTTTGAACTTTCCCATGCTGCCATAGTACTCACACTAATGACACAACCTTGCCTCACAATACCTTTTCACTACGATCCACCACACGAACCAGATTCTCCTCAAAGGACGCATCAACCTCAAGCTCCACATCCTCAACATCAACAACATGAGATGGGTCAGGGTGATACCATCGAAGCTGCGACACATGAAACACATCATGCATCCCCCCATACTGCAGTGGAAGAGTCAGTCGGTAAGCCACGGGTCCGATCATCTCCACAATTTCAAAAGGTCCCACATACCTGGGTGCCAACTTACCCTGCTTCCGAATCCGTTGGTGACCCAATCTTGGTGACACCCAAAGGAACTCTTTATCACCCACTCCAAACTCGAGAGGCCTATGCCTCTGATCTGCATATGACTTCTGCGTACTCTGAGCCATAGCTATTTGCTTCTTGATCAACTGAACTCTCTCTGAAGCCTCCTGCATGTGACTCGGCCCCAAAAACTCAGATTCACCGGCCTCTAGAAAACAAAACGGAGATCTTCATGGTCTCCCATAAAGCACCTCAAATGGTGCCATCTGAATTGTAGCCTGAAAACTGTTGTTGTAGGAAAACTCAACCAACGATAGGTGCCTCTCCCAAGAACCACCAAAGTCCAAGACACAAGCTCTCAACATGTCTTTGAACACATGGATCGTACGCTCCGACTACCCATCCCTCTATGGGTGGAAATCCATACTCAAAAACACCTTATTACCAAGAACCTTCTACAACCATTGCCAGAAACTTGATGTGAAATGTGGATTTCGGTCCTAAACTATGGTCCATAGTACCCCATGAAACTACACTACATTCTAAACATACAGCTCACCCAATTGGTCGACTATAAAGGTCTCCCAAATCGGTAAGAAATGAGCCACTTTCGTTAACCGATGCACGAGCACCCAGATTGCATCGTTCTTCCATGGAATCCCTAGAAGACCCACGACAAAATCCATTATTACATCGTCCCACTTCCATTCTGGACTGGGCAGCAGATGCAACAAACCACCTGGGCGTTGATGCTCAGCCTTCACCTGAGGACAAGTAAGGCACCGTGCGACAAAGCCTGCATCTTCCTTCTACATTCCAGGACACCAAAACAGCCTTCGAAGATCACGGTACATCTTGGTGAAACCAGGATGCACTGACCACTTTGACGCATGGAACTCACGCATCAACTCTTCCCGCACACACATTGGCACAACCACACGATCACGAATGCGAACAACACCTTCCGCGTCGACGACCCAACCAGAAGGTAGCCCCCCACCTTTAAGCTTTTCCTTCATGGCCAAACACCCAGGATCATCAAGCTAACCTTCCTTAACTCAACTAAAAATCATCGACTCCATCATTAAGGAAGCAAGAGTGACCTGACCACTCTCCTCTTGTACCTCCAGGTGCATTTCTGCAAACAAATCCATCACCTTCCTCTCAGTGCTGAACTCCTAAACCTTCTGATTCTGAACCTTCCTGCTCAAAGCATCAACAACACTGTTTCCCTTTCCCAGCATGTACACCAACTCAATGTCAAAATACTAGAGGTATTCAACCCATCTTTGCTGGTGGAGATTCAGATCTCGTTGTGAGAATATGTACTTTAAACTCTTATGGTCGGTATAAACGGTAAATCGTTCTCCCAACAGATAGTGCCTCCATCACTTCAAAGAGTAAACTTCTGCAACCAACTCAAGATCATGAGTGGGATAGTTCTTCTCATGGGGTCTCAACTGCCTCGACCCATAAGCCACAACCTGCTCATCCTGCATCAACACAGCCCCAAGCCAGATTCTGGACGCATCACAAAACATGACGTATTTCTTACCCGGTTCAGTTAAGATCAGGATAGGTGCGGTGTTCAAACGCTTCTTCAACTCTTGGAAGGAATACTCACAAGCACCAGACCACTCAAACCTGATTCCCTTCTTTTTCAAGCCCGAGAGTGGTGCTTCCAAGCGAGAGAAATCCTGAATTAACATTTTGTAATAACCGGCTAGACCTAGAAAACTCTAAACATCAAAAACCCTCTTGGGCTGCTCCCAAGACACAACTGCCTGCACTTTCTCTGGATCCACTGTCACGCCTACCACCGAGATGATGTGACCCAGAAAATGCACCTCACCTATCCAGAATTGACACTTGGATAGCTTGGCGTATAACCGCTACTCTCTTAGAGTACCCCAGACGATGTCATTATGTTGTGCAACACCCCAAGTAAATAATGAATATGACATTTTTATATTTATCCATATTAGTGAATAAAATGTTAATATTAATTTAAATGGAACACTATTCTCGATGGCGTACCCAATACACAACCATGAGTTTCTTAGAAGTCTTACGTTGCACACTAATAATAAAGTAATATTATTTTACATGGTAGTTAACGCCTAGCCGTTGTAATGGCGTGAATGAACAAGAACTAACTACAAAATGATTATATTTGTTTTTAAAATATTTTTTCTTTTATCCAAAAAATTTTATAGGCTTAAAATGCAAATGAATCCAATTTTAAGAATAAATACACTGATATTTTTAAAAGATTATTTTATCGCCTTTTGATAGAGTACCTTTTTTAAATAAAACTATTGAAAATTTTATGAGCTCTATTTGAAAATATAAACTTATTCATTATGATTGGGACATTGAAATTTACATTGGATAAATTTTTGGTATTTTTCTGACAATGTTCATTTTTTAATGAATAGTGAAAAATACTGCATTTTACTTCAAAACTGCTTTTTCATATTATTTAATTATATGGTTAGATTATCTTTATATTTTTTTCAAAGTGTAATTTGAATATATTTTTACCATTTAATCCAATAGTGTTCATTAAAATTAATTTCACTTTGTAATTGGGCATAAACCAGTGCCAAACTTTTCATAGATATTGTTTCAAAAAAAACCCACTATTTGTTTTGACAACGGGAATTATTTTTTTAATTAATTATTGAAATTTCTGTGTTTGGAATTTGATAAAATGGATTAAATATTTCGAATCATAAGTTCCAAATTATGTAATTAAGACTTTTTTTTGACATTATGAATAGTAACGATGGTAATTATCTTTAATTATCGTGATTAATTACTAATTGGGTAGTTAAGGATAATAAAATAATATCATAATAATAACAAATGACCCCAAAATGTGTCCTAATTCTACTGGTTGTTTTATGGACGACCATGGTATGCCTTGTGCCAAACTTTGGGACCCAATGGAATCACTTTTGGGTGGTAGTGACACTTTATCATTTTATTTTTAAATAAAGGAGAATATCACAAAAGTATGTAACACCTAAGTAAATCAATTTTAGTTTTGTCTGTGTAAATTATATCTTAGACTATAAATATTCATTATAAGTATAAAAATATTTCATAAATCATGATATTTTTTTTATAATTTTTAGACATTAAATAAATTAAATTCTTTATGACACAATGATAATGCAACGATTACCTCATTAATGAACGATTTAAATAAAATTATAAGATAATGTAAAATCTAAGACTTAAACTTGTCAAAGACCTATTTTATGAGTATATTTCTAACCCTTATCACCTTAAACTCTAATTATATCAATTTGGGACCTTTAAAATCCGAAAATAATTTTAATATAATGTAACATTTCTTGACTTTCCAAGAGTGGCCCTCCTCCCTCTTATAAAAGTCCCCCAACACTACCTCCTTAGACATACCTCTAAAGCCATTGTCTCAGACAAACTATGATAATATTATCTCTAAAAATACCTACCTTCATCATAGAAGCCTTCCCTTGGGCAT
Organism: Viscum album; assembly: GCA_963277665.1. Lineage (NCBI taxonomy): Eukaryota > Viridiplantae > Streptophyta > Magnoliopsida > Santalales > Viscaceae > Viscum > Viscum album. The sequence goes on along the minus strand of OY728150.1, from coordinate 1,998,514,839 downwards.
AAATCTCTTCAAGAAACCCTTTTGGTTTAAACCAAGGGGAGTTACCCGATTTAAAGGTAAAGTCATCTCTAATGTTCTTTTGTTTTATTTTGCTTCTCCAACCCCCTAAAAAAATTTTATTCCATTCTTTTGTAACAACACCAGTATCTCAAATATACCAGGATTTTGGTATGATAAATATTCGAGCTACACTTACACACACCTTCGTCTAATGGTTAAAGAACATACTGTTTCTGTGGATGGAGAATTACTGCCTCACGAAACGATGATTGTTCAATATTATCTTAACACCTTTCATGGTGTCCATTATGATGTCACTATATTTTATATATGATATATACGGTATTTATTTTTACTATATTCTTTTGTATTTTATATTTAAAACATACCTTTATGCTTTTCATGTTGTGCAAATGCGATAATTTCATACGAGGAAGTGTGGACTACCACCCCCTCAAGTGATGTGACTCATTAATGAAATACATGGAATGTATAAAGAATGAAATTAATGAACATATGTGACCTATATAAAATATATATTATAGTGTAATTATAATATAAATATCTCTCATTTATTTTTAATTCCATTAATATGACAAAGAAATGAAAGTAGCGTTCATGCGTACGTACGGACTACCGTCTCCCTGAACGGTGCATCTCATTTCTTTTTATCTCCAAATGTTATGGAATAGTATAAAATGAATATTTAATGGATATATATGATATTTAAATCATTAATACTATTCTGGAGATTATTTACTTATAACAACATGGACAATCATCTTCAAACAAGTTAATTTTTTACTCATGTACCAAACATCGACAAAAACATATGATATGAACTCGCATAATTAACTAATTATTATAACATTATAATATGTGATATGAATTGAATAATAAACATTAAATGAGTTCCTTAAGCAATTATAAGTTGACCAAAGTTTTTTATTTAGTAATATAAATAAACGAACAAGATAAGTCGGACTTGAGGTAAGGGATCCTACCACTCTCTTTCTTTTTAAGTACTCTATTTTATGTCACTTCTTTTAAGATCCTATTTATTATGTTGGGGGGTGTTCTTTTATATTACTCTTACTAAAATTTTTATCTTTAATATGATGAAATACCCTATTTTTTCTCATCAATCCTTTTTTGGAAGATTTAAGTGGCGCTGTTAGGCTGTCGAAAGTTCGTAAGGGACTTTTTATCTCACTTTTTGTTCCCGTGAGATTTATGCTACATTTGCCACTATTTCCTTTTTTGTTTTGTATGTACTTACCATTATTGTATTATTTGTGTAATATACTTTAATTTATGTGTATTTACATCTTCATTTTATGACCCTTCTTTCATGAGGTGTATGTTTTGAAAGTTACCCAAATCGGTAAGGGAACCTTTCACCCTCTTCTTTTTAAAAGACCTCTTTTTTCTTAAGTCCTTTAATTTACATCTTCTTATTTTGGGATATATTATTATATATACTTATTTATGTTAATGTTATGTACAAGTGATGAGATACCCTTTTTATCTCTCATCATCTCATTTTCAGAATTTTAAAGTGACGCTGTTAGGCTGTCGAATTTTTGTAGGGGAACTTCTCAACCCAATTTCAATTCTTTGGGTTAAACCTCTCATTCTTGATTATGTTGTGCTATAAATATGTTTGGATGACATCTGACTGTTTTAAACTAAGTATCCACTTATATTTGGTGTATTTATATTTGTCACACATAATTATGTCATTTCTTTATCCTTGCTCTAATGGCATGATCCTTGATTGAGATTACATCTCAATTTCTTCTCATTGAGACATTTCATAATGATATGCACTTTTATTCTTTTATAAAGTGTATATACAGCCCCATTGACATTCCATATCCATATTATGTCTATATTAAGTTATTTAAATGTTTTGAAACTGGTCTAATTTCATGTGGCTTATAATTTAAATGTTCAAAATGGAAAAGGACTCTTTTATTAAAACATTGTTTTAAATGGTTTTAAAGATTTATTCTTTTAAACATTTATCATCCATGTACATGTCTTAAAAATGGTTTTAAGGATTTATTTATATGGACATTAATTTTTTAAAACCCTTACAAAAGTGTCGAAGTGGTATGGGACACTTTGATTCTAAAATCTCTTTTAAATGTCTTCTTTTAATATTTTCAAAGTATAAAGGGATATTTCTCTCATAGTGTTTTAATGATTTTATTAGATGTTTTTATTTATGATAATATCATGATGTGATCTATTGTGTTTGAAATGTTGAAATTTCATGTTTCTTTTATGCATGTTTTAAGTGTTATGATTATGTTATGGTTCTTGGGAAATGTTTATGAAATCGGGTGGTTCTGTGATAAACTAAGGGCGGGTGAGCCCGTGATATCTCTCCAATACATTGGGTAATGTGAATGAGTTAAACGCTATGGTTTCTCCAAAAAGATTTATGGAATATACTGTGATGGGTATTCCAAACGTAACCATGAGGGTTACTCCCAACGTAAGAATTTTATGAATGCCTCAAGTTACTTTTACGTCTTATGATTTCTATGAGTTATTCATAAATATTATGATTCCATGAGGTATGTTAAAGTTCTTATGATTTAAGAGTAAAGTATGATTTCATTGATTCTTATGTTTACATGGACTAATGTTTTCTTTCCATATTTTTTTATATCCCTTACTGAGATTTTTATGCTCAGCCCACGTTTTTTTGAAATGTTTTCTGCAGGACTTAAAGATGAATAGGGTTAAGGATGGGATCAAGGAAAGACAAGCTATCTAAAACATGGAACTAGACATGTTTCTTTTAGGAGTTTTTGTTTTATGATGGAAATAGAGTAGAAGTGTCTACTTTGTTATCATGTGAGATGTAATAGTTATGTCCTAATTCTCTAAAACTCTAAACCTGAAAAGATCCTCAATGTGAATTATTCATTTAATTCAATATTAAGTAGTGTTTTATGGCTGGGTCCTAATAGTTGATTTCAAAGGTCGGTTTAGGTTACTTTAGAGGTTAGGGTATTATTTATGCATAAGTGACATTACCATAATGGCTAGGATTTTAGAAAGAGTCATAGTTTTTAGATAAAGTAAATGAGTAAGTATATCTTAGTGTTTATCTTCCTCATTAGTACATGATGATTTTTTTGATATACTCACACTGACATTTTTGGTTTTAGTAAATGCATGGATCTAGCAGGCACCAAAGTGACAATGGGTTTGAAGGAAACTATGGTGGTTCTCTGATTAAGAGACTGGATGAAATGGGGGATTCAAGGAGGAATTTTTTGGTTATTCTAAACCAACTATCAAGGATTCATTATTAACCACTTGAACCCTGGTGAGTTCTCTGATGCATCATGTACGAGAGAACCAACTCAATGTGGATGTTCAGGTAATAATTATAATGGTAACCATTATGGTTTATATGATCCTTACTTTTGAGGTAATTATGTGTTACTATAAGATGGAAAAATGTAATTCATGAGGTAAAATTGAGGTTAAATTATGTTATGGTTATTTTTGAAGATTTTATCTCTTTTGGGGAATGTTTTAATAATTATTCTGTTTTGAAAAAAGGGACAACACGCAGACCGTGTGACAACCCGTCGCGTCAGACCAAGCTGTGGGAATCGAACCCACAACCAAAGTGCGACTGGTATTTATCGCCTACCATTATACTACGTGAAGTCCCCGGTTAGTATGAAAAATTATTTTTAGTGATATGATTTTATGATTCATGAATAAGTTGATTTTGGGTTATCTGTGGAAATGATTGACCTATCATGGAGGATATGTGATTAGGCTAATTACTTTTCAGTATGAGACTTTAAGAGTAACTGATGTTATTTGGAGAAAAATGTTAAGATTTTCCTTTGTAGACTATGCAATTAAATCCTTCAGAGATTTGGGTTTCAATCTTAGGTTGGTTTGTTTTTGATGAATTTTAAGGGAAATTTTGTATTGAATGGTCTTTGTTGAACTTTGGGTTGTTTGATAAATTTTGGGGATTAAGAGTAGTTTTTCTTCTTGTGAAAGATTATCTTTTTTTTGGGATTATCTGATATTATACAAAAAAAATTAGTTTTGGTTAAAGTATAAAGACAGAGGAAATATATAGTTCTTTTTTTGTATTAGGTGATTCTCTAGAATTTGATTATAGCGCTCTTAATGTGAACAAGTCATCCTAAATACTCGTCTTTTGGAGAAAATATGAGTTTGTGTAAGAAATCTAGTAAAAGTTGAAAGTCAACAAGATAAGTAAGTATGTTTCCTTATGTTTTAGTTAAGCTCATAAATAAATTCTTCAATGAAAAGTAACTTAAAACAAAAATGTTGTCTATTAATTTTTACTTCTGGGGAATCAAATACCATTTAACCCATCACAAGTTTGTGCTTTTTTGGGGGTTAACTTCCTCGTAAACATTTTTTTTATCACTCTCCATCAGAACATGACACTTTGTTTTTTCTTCCATATCCATGTTTCCATGGACTCCTAGTATGTTTTAACTCATGTGACCTTTGTACTTAGATTTCTTTATTTTAATGTGATATTTTTACCGACTCTTGTTCCGATGTGGGACTTTCAATGAAGTTTTCGAGCCCAATTTTAAAATTACGAGGACGTAATTCCCAAAATGGGGGAAGGATGTAACACCCCAGGTAAATAAATAATATGAAATTTTTATATTTATCCATATTTGTCACTAAAATTTTAATATTAATTTAAAGGGAACACTATGCTTGATGGCGTACCCAATACGCAACCACGAGTTTCTTGGAAATCTTACATTGCACTCTAATAATAAAATAATATTATTTTATATGGTAGTTAATGCCTAGCCGTTGTAATGGAGGGAATAAACATAAATAACTACAAAATGATTATATATGTTTTTCAAATATTTTTACATTTATCCAATAAATGTTAGAGGCTTAAAATGCAAATGAATCCAATTTTAAGAATAAATACTCTCATAATTTTAAAAGATTATTTTACCGCCTTTTGATGTAGATCCTTTTTTAAATAAAACTTTTTACAATTTTATAATCTATATTTTTTAAAATAAACTTATTCTTTATGATTGGGACATTGAAATTTACTTTGTATAAATTTTTGGTATTTTTCTGACAATATTCATTTTTTAATGAATAGTGAAAAATACTGCATTTTACTTCAAAACTGCTTTTTCATCTAATTTAATTATATGGTTAGATTATCTTTATAATTTCTTTTAAAGTGTAATTAGAATATATTTTTACCATTTAATCCAATGGTGGTCATTATAATTAATTTCACTTTGGAATTGGGCATAAACAAGTGCCAAACTTTTTATAGATATTGTTTTAAAAAAACCACTATTTGTTTTGACAACGGGAATTATTTTTTAAATTAATTATTGAAATTTCTGTGTTTGGAATTTGATAAAATAGATTACATATTTGGAATCAGAAGGTCCAAATTATGTTATTAATACTCTTTTGTTTTTTGGACATTATGAATAGTAACGATGGTAATTATCTTTAATTATCGTGATTAATTACTAATCAGGTAGTTAAGGATAATAAAATAATATCATAATAATAAAAAATGAACCCAAAATGTGTCCTAATGCTACTTTTTATGTGATGTCTGACCATGGGATGCCTTGTGCCAAAATTTGGGACCCCATGGAATCACTTTTGAGTGATAGTGACACTTTATCATTTTATTTTTAAATAAAGGAGATTATCACAAAAGTATGTAACACCTAAGTAAAACAATTTTAGTTTTGTTTGTGTAAATTATCTCTTAGACAATAAATATTAATTAGAAATCTAAAAATATTTCCTACATCATGATAATTTTTTTATAATTTTTAGACATTAAATAAATTAAATTCTTTATGACACCATGATGATGCAATGATTGCCTCATTAATGAACGATTTAAATAAAATGAAAAGATAATGTAAAATCTAAGACATTCACTTGTCAAAGACCTATTGGATGAGTATATTTCAAACCCTTATCGCCTTATACCCTAAATATATTAATTTGGGACCTTTAAAATCCAAAAAGAATTTTAATATAAAGTAACATGTCTTGACTTTCCAAGAGTGCCCCTCCTCCCTCTTATAAAAGGCCCCCAACACTACCTCCTTACACACACCTCTCAAGCTATTGGATCGTCCAAACTATGATAATATTATCTCTACACATCCCTACATTCATCATAGAATCCTTCCCTTGGGCAGAAAACTCTTCAAGAAACCCTTTTGGTTCAAACCAAGGGGAGTTACCCGATTTAAAGGTAAAGTCCTCTCTAATGTTCTTTTGTTTTATTTTGCTTCTCCAACCCCCTAAACTATTTTTATTCCTTTCTTTTGTAAAAAACCAGTATCTCAAATATATTAGGATTTTGTTATGAGAAACATTCAAGATACACCTAAACACACCTCCGTCTAATGGTAAAAGAACATACTGTTTCTGTGGATGGCGAATTACTGCCTCACGAAACGATGATTGTTCAATCTTCTCTTAACACCTTTCATGGTGGCCATTATGATGTCACTGTATTTTATATATGATATATATGGTATTTATGTTTTCTATATGCTTCTGTATTTTATATTTAAAACATACCTTTATGCTTTGCATGTTGTGCAAATGCGATAATTTCATACGAGGAAGTGTGGACTATCGCCCCCTCAAGTGATGTGACTCGTTAATGCAATACATGGAATGTATAAAGAATGAAATTAATGAACATATGTGACCTATATAATATATATATTATACTGTAATTATAATATATATATATATATATATCTCATTTATTTTTAATTCCATTATTATGAAAAAGAAATGAAAGTAGCGTTCATGCATACGTACGACCTACCGTCTCCATTAATGGTGCATCTCATTTATTTTTGTCTCTAAATGTTATGTAATAGTATAAAATGAATATTTACTGGATATATATGATATTTAAATCATTAATACTATTCTGGAGATTATTTACTTATAACTACATAGACAATCATCTTCAAACAAGTTCATTTTTGACTCATGTACCAAACATCGACAAAAACATATGATATGAACTCACATAATTAACTAATTATTATAAAATTATAATATGTTAAAGGAATTGAATAATAAACATTAAATTAGTTCCTTAAGAAATTATAAATTGACCAAAGTTTGTTATTCAGGAATATAAAGAAATGAACAAGACAAGTCGGACTTGAGGTAAGGGATCCTACCACTCTCTTTCATTTTAAGTACTCTCTTTTATGTCACTTCTTTTAAGATCCTATTTATTATGCTGGGGGTGTTATTTTATATTCCTCTTACTATACTTTTTATCTTTAATATGATGAGATTCCATATTTGATCTCATTAATCCTTTTTTGGATGTTATAAGTGGCGTCGTTAGGCTGCCGAAAGTTTGTAAGGGACTTTTTATCTCACTTTGTGTTCCTGTGAGATTCATGCTACATTTGCCACTATTTACATTTGTGTGGTGTATGTACTGCCCATTATTATATTATTTGTTTAATATACTTTAATTTATGGGTATTTACATCTTCATTGTATTATCTTTCTTTCATGGGGTGTACGTTTTGAAAGTTACCCAAATCCGTAAGGGAACCTTTCACCCTCCTATTTTTAAAAGACTTATTTTTGTTAGGTCTTTTAATTTACATATTATTATGTTGGGATATATTCTTATACATCCTTATTGATTTTAATGTTATGTACAATTTATGAGATACCCTTCCTATCTCTCATCATCTCATTTTTATAATTTTAACGTGACGTCGTTAGGTTGTCAAATTTTTGTAGGGGAACTTCTCAACCCAATTTCAATTCTTTCGGTTAAACCTCTACTTCTTGATTATGTTGTGCTATAAATATTTGTGGATGAAATCTGATTGTTTTACACTGAGTATCCACTTATATTTGGTGTATTTATATTTGTAACACATTATTATGTCATTTCTTTATCCTTCCTCTAATGGCATGATCCTTGATTGGGATTACATCTCAATTTCTTCTCATTGAGACATTTCATAATGATATGCACTTTTGTTCTTTTATAAAGTGTATATATATCCCCATTGACATTCTATATCCATATTATGCCTATACTAAAGTCATTTAAATGTTTTGAAAATGGTCTACTTTCATGTGTCTTATAATTTAAATGTTCAAAATGGAAAAGGACTCTTTTATTAAAACATTGTTTTAAATGGTTTTAAAGATTTATTCATTTAAAAATTTATCATCCATGTCCATGTTTTAAAATTGGTTTTAAGGATTTATTTATATGGATATGAATGTTTTAAAACCCTTACAAAAGAGTTGAAGTGGTATGGGACACTTTTATTCTAAAATCTCTTTTAAATGTCTTCTTAAAATATTTTCAAAGTATAAAGGGATATTTCTCTCATAGTGTTTTAATGATTTTATTAGATGTTTTTATTTATGATTTTATCATGATGTGATCTCTTGTGATTGAAATGTGGAAATTTTATGTTTCTTTTATGCATGTTTTTAGTGTTATGATTATGTTATGGTTCTTGGGAAATGTTTATGAAATCGGGTGGTTCTGTGATAAACTAAGGGCGGGTGAGCCCGTGATAGCTCTCTAATGCATTGGGTAATACGAAGGAGTTACCACTATGGTTTCTCCGAAGAGATTTATGGAATATGCTGTGATGGAAATTCCAAACGCAACCATGTGGGTTACTCCCTACATAAGAATGTTATGAATGACTCAAGTTACCTTTAAGTCTTATGATTTCATGAGGTATGTTAAGGTTATTATGGTTTAAGAGTAAAGTATGATTTCATTGATTCTTATGTATACTTGGACTAATGTTTTCTTTCCATATTTCTTTATATCCCTTACTAAGATTTTATGCTCATCCCATGTTTTTTTGAAATGTTTTCCACAATACTTAAAGATGAATAGGGTCAAGTATGGGATCAAGGAAAGACAAGCTATCTAAAACATGGAACTAGAAATGTTTCTTTTAGGAGTTTTTTTATGATGGAAACTGAGTAGAAGTGTCTACTTTGTTATCATGTGAGATGTAATAGTTATGTCCTAATTCTCTATAACTCTAAACCTAAAAAGATCCTCAATGTGAATTATTCATTTAATTCAATATTAAGTAGTGTTTTAAGGTCGGGTCCTTATATGTTTGGCATGATCGTCGTGAGTTTTCTATTAAACTATGAAATCATCAACAAAGAAAACCACAAATATATCTAGACAGGGATGAAAGATCTGGTTCATCAAAGCCATAAACACCGCCAGTGCATTGGTCAAGCTGAAAGGAATTACCAAAAACTCAATCAACCTGTACCGACTTCGGAAAGCTGTCCATGGTATGTCAGAAGACCTCACGCTCAACTGGTGATAACCCGACCTCAGATCAATTTTGTAAAACACTAACAAACCCCTCAACTGATCAAACAGGTCATCAATTCTAGGGAGAGGGTACCAATTCTTCACTATCACCTGATTTAACTTTCGATAGTTAACACACAACCTTAACAACCCATCGGCCTTCATTGAAAAAAGCATGGTAGATCCCCAAGGAGACGTACTAGGATGAATAAATACCTTATGCTCTAACTCCTCAAGCTGAACCTTCAGTTCCTAGAGTTCTGCCGATGCCATTCAGTATGGTGGAATAGAAACTAGCTCCGCTCACGGCAGCAACTCGATCGTGAACTCAACATCCCTCTAGGGTGGTAAGCCTCATAAATCCTCAGGAAACACATCCTGAAATTGATCCACCATGGGAGGAAAATTAGGTTGTTTCCCTCCCTCAACATCATCAAGAATGAGACATGCCACGTGAGCCATGATTCCATTCATCTGTTGACAAAACAGCCCTGCACGCCCTGCTCGAACATCCCATTTTCCACGGTGGACATAAGAGTCACCCTCAAGCGACATGAACGATAATCTGCGGCGATAATAGTCTATGTGTTCCCGATACAAAACCTACCAATCCATTCCCATGATTAGTTCAAACCCTGACATCTCGAGAATGAACAAGTCCCACAGAAAACGATACTTACCAACTTCCATGGCACACCCCTTGCACTGTTTGATATCCTCAACCCGCACCCCCAATGTTGTGTAAATTGACATAACTTCACACACCCTTTTCACAGGTAAACCCAATGCTACCACAAATTGAATAGATATAAAGGATTGTGTGGCACATGTGTCAAACAATGCACTAGAAAATATAGAAGCTACATGGATCGTACCTCGAACAATCGACGGTCCGTATTATCCATCACCAAATGAAAACTGAACTGCCTGAAGCTGACTTGCCCCTCTACCCTAGGCTCCAGCCTAAGCACCCTGCGCTGCACTTCCCAGCTGGCATGAGCGATCTTGCCCGGGAGTTCCCCTTCCACCACCCCAACCAGTACGGCCCGTGGAGCTCCAACTGACTGCCTAATACGGGGAAACTGATCCCCTTCCCGTATCTGGTACCTGCCTTTCACCATCATGCTCACCTACCTACCGAGGATTCCTGCATAACCTCTGCACATGTCTCATCCTGCCGCACCAACAGCACTCAACTGGTGGTCGAGGACACTGACCATGCATATGCCCCGGCCTACCACACTGATAGCAGAACAACTGATCCCTACTTTGAGAGGCGAACCCTCTCTTCCAACCGCTTTTCACACTTCCACCATGCTGTGAGCCCTCATGGCGTCGCTTCCGACCCTCGGTAGCTGCACTACTCTTCTCCCCCAGTGGCACCACAAGCCCACTACCCGTATCTCCCTTCAGGTTTCCTTCTGAGATCAATACCTGATCTACTACCTCTGCGAACCTCTTCAAGCGGAATATATTTACTTGACATCTGATCTCATGTCTCAGACCATCATGGAAGCATCTTTCTACAGCTTCCTTAACCCCGCCTAACACTGGAACAAAGCGTCTCAAATCAGTGAAGGGACTAGCATAGTCCATCACCAACAATGATCCCTGAGTCAGGCTCATAAACTCTGCAGCCCACTCCTACCTGAAGGTCTCTGGGTAGAAATTCTCCAAGAACGTTTCCTGAAAATACTTCTACAACATTCCCTCATCCAGCTCGATTTGAGCCTGAATGTCCCACCAACACCTAGCCTGGCCCCGCAACATATTAGTGTCCAGCTTCACTCACTTTTCAACCGGATTCTCCAAATTATCTAGTATCATCTAGACAGACTCTAACTAGAACTCCGCTGCCTCTGGCCCACCCTCTCTGGTGAAAGTCGGAGGGTGTTCTAGCTGGAATTCCCTGATCATATCAAACATACTTGGTGCAACCCGCCCTGGGTCCCAATCCATCATCTTCATTAGGTGAGCCAAGTTCTCCCAGAACTGGTCTTCTCCACCTTCATTGATCGCCATATTTTCTTTCTCCTCTACCGGAGGAGTTTCCTCAACAACATCCTCCCATTGTCCAACAGGTACCCGACGTCGTGGTGCCATCTCTCTACATTTCCAAGCACGAGATTTAGCACACATACCACCAAAACTTTCATGAGTTCATCACAAATGACTCCTTACTAGCCACAACAACCCAACAACATTTTCTAATTTTTATCCAAACCCTTATATTTCATTAACTTCATTTACCCACTTATTTCATTTTATTCTTCTCATTATTTCATGGTTTCATGAAATTCATAATGCACCCTACTTTCCTGCCTCACACACCCATCCCATGCATGTGCCTAATACAATGCATGTCACCTATCTCCCTAGGTGCCTACAGTGATGCTTGAATACCAATACTCATGTTGTTAAGGCCATGAGCCAAATGTCATAAAACAATAACATCAAACCACACATGCATCACCCAATGGTGAAATATCATCAACTGCAACAACACACAACCAAGAATAACTTTTCCCACCTAGGGTGACTTGGATTTTTCCCTCGTACCTGGGTTATAAACTCCCAAGAACAAGCTCATTGCCAAGGACTGACACATCCTAACCCTTGGCTATCAATCCCAAAAAACAAGACCTCGGAGAAGGAGAAGAAAGACTTCCTCTGATACCACTTTGTAGCATCCCCGACCTAGAATCCACTAAACCGGTGCTCAGAGCCGAGTGGTTACATGACCTTATGTGTGCCTCCTTGTACGCCAAAGGGTGCTGACTAGCAGAAGGGGTCGATGTTGTTAAGTGGGGAGACTATACCCCCTTGTAATCTGAGTAAGCCACAATATAAATAAACCAAATAGCGGAAACAATAACCAACAACAAGGAACATGTATAACAACCAATTCCAATAACAATAAATATTCCATGTCATACTACAAGTGCAAGAGTGAAGAAAATCCCCAAAATAAGGACAACGGTCAAATCCCCAAAATGGTCCCAACACCATGTCTGGATCCTCCACCAAGTAATACCCATGTCCACTCACCTAACTAGGAAGGACCCTTTCCCTTGTCCTGGCCTGCAAACATGAAGTCTGCTCGGGTACCCAACGGTAGCCCGAGCAGGGTGTGAGTACAACTCAGTAGGCCACCACCAACAGTGTCTACAAAATATCCAGTATAAATAGCTAGTGCATGCAAAAGGAATATGAATGATAAATTCCAAGGAATTAATTAAGGTGCCATTATCTAGATCAAAGCCCATCCATTCCCACATTCATTACCATTCATTTCCCAACAATTACCATCACTTACCATTTCATCACATTTCCATGGGTTAATAACATTCATCATGTTACATGGGTCTAAGGCCATCAATCACATGCAAGAGGGTAAGCACATCGTTATCCTATCTCACTAGGAATAACTCCCTCATAACAGCCATATCCTCACCTCGAAGCCTCAGTCTGAGTGGATGCAACTGTTAAGAGAATAGACCCTCAGTCCCCTTTCCTAACCCATGCATTTAGGGTGGAGTTTAGAACCTCAGTCTTCCCTAGACCCATGGGTGTAGATCCTCATGTCATACCCCACTCTACAAAGCCATGTTCACATGCTTATATATAAGTAACCATCAACCATCCAACCATTTCCCTTTGAAAAACACTATTTACAATAACCCACATGGGAATCCACAACATGCCTTAACCCATTAACACAGTACCATTTCACATCATTTATCACTAAGCATTCAACATTAAACCCATAATCTATCCCATTATGGTCCTTAATAAATTTACACATTAACCCATTTAACCCATTCATCATTTCCATGAATCAACCATTCATGCCAACATGTTTATCAAGGGCTCTATAATTCACTACAACAAGTCACTTGTTTAAGGTCAATCGATAAACCCGAGAAAAGCTGGCACATCCCATGGATGGCCCAATTAGGTCATGTAAATCCCAACACATCCCACGGGGATCGTGAGGGTTCCCATTTTCCATTTTAAACACCATTATTCTCAAACATGGCAAGGCTATCCAGAACATAACCAAGGGAAAGAAAGAACACAATTTAACATGCACAAAATACCCAAATAACTATGGGATATAACTTGTAGACCACCTACCTTGAATCCGCCATTGAACGCACCCTCAATCGAGTCCTTAGACCTCGATTCGACCAACCCTTATATCTTCAACCAAGAACTCACCAAAAAGATAGGGTTTTAGGGTTTTGGAACAAGAGGGATATAAGACACAAACCCTAAACCAAGAAAAGAACCAAGGAGGAGATTGGCCTTACTTGGAGCTTCAATCCGCAACCAACGGCACCAAAAATGCCTTAGAAACAAGGGAGATCGATCTCTTGGAGCTCTTGGGAAAATCAGTTCGTTCCTAGGGTGAAGAGGGAGGAAATGGAGGAAAATCCTGAGTTGGGGTTATAAAGCATGGAGTGGAAATTTTGTAAATTTTCCAACATTATGTGGTCGCACGGTTTGGAAAACCGTGCGTAAACCGGGCACATGCCACTGCCTAGAGGAGGGGGAGTCACATGATTTAGCCGCACAGTTTGGCAAACTGTGCGCAAACCGTGTGCTCGCTTCTGTCCAGAGGAGGGAGGGTCTCACGGCTTAGTTTGGGCAGGCTGCACGGTTTGGCTAACCGTGCGCAGGCCATGCGCCTTGGTTTGCTTTGCCCAGACATCCCTTCTTCCATGCCTCGAGCCCCCGGAACACCCCCAAGGCCTATCACATTTTCATGAAACCATTTAAAGCCCCAAAAGTAAAGGGTTAAACCCAAAACACAACAAAACATACCTTTCTAAAAACCGAGATCTTACAAATGGTGATGGGTTGTTAAAACTGCCAAAACATGCTATATTCAGGGAACGAATTTAGGATTCACATCATGAATTCTTAGGAAAACCAATACTCCAAAAAAACACATATACACAGCTTAAAATCCAAAAACTCCATTTAAATAATAAATTTTAATTTCATATTATCAATTTACTTCACATACTAAAATAAATTCATCACGCTGTCATAGAAAACATTCATATAGTGAATGTTTATTCATAGTTTGAATTATTATGATACCCAATTTACATCCTTTGGTCATTTACTTCTCTAAAAACCAATAAAAGTATTATATAATTTAATTACACCATTAATGATGTAAACATGTAAAAAAATATATACCTTGAGATTTATTATGTTACATGTTGAATAAATATTGTAAAATAAAATGGTTATATTTCCAATATCCATAGTCACTAAAACTAGTTGTTCTATGAGTGTGACTTTTATTAGGTGTAATAGATATTAAAGTGTAATAATTTAATATATATATAAATATATATATATTATTTTCATATATTCTTATGATGGTTGAGTGATGATTGATCCTTATGCAATTCATCTCCCAGAAAATAGCCCCAATGGTACTAGGTATCCCTAGTCAAAGGCTCAGGGAATAACATGTCTTTGGGTTCTCTAATATATCTTATAGATTGATCATATGATGCAAGAGTCCACACACTTTCCCTAATTAACAACGATTCTTTATGATGAAGGGTTCTTGAATAACTATCTGATCGAAAATGATCAAATAGTTCCCCATGTTTCTACCGCATCCATGAGATCATTTGGTGCCTGATTTATTGGTAATGTTGGATCAATCAGATTATATAACAACTCATATGTCCCCATCTACCAAAAAAGGGGTCAACGATGCTAAGACCAAGATATGGTTCCAAATCCATCTGATTAGGGATCATTTGGCCACCATCAAGCATAATAAGTTGTGTGGTACAAGAGAAGTTGGTTCTACTAATGGTTCATGGGAATATGAGGATAGTATTTGGAAATCTAAAAAATTTGTTTGTATCCTTTTGGTTTTCCAAAAATCTATAACCGTTTATGGGACAATTTCAAAAAAAATAATGATTTATTAAACTAATTTTGATCAATTAATTATTTAAAATCATAAATAATAAATAATACTAATTTTTCTTGATTAATTTTTTTAAGGTATGGATAATCACTTAAATCTTGAAGTTAAGTTATAGAATAAGTTAAATCATTAAAATGTTAAATACTATAATATGATGTATAGTTTTATTGAGTTTTACATATAATAAATTTATTATTACATAATTATATTAATATTTGTGAGATATTGGTAAACATAAATAGGGGATTGAATTAATCAATGTGATGACAAGATTAACCACATGAGGCGACAATATGCATTTTTTGATAAAATGGTGGATGTAATATGAGGTAGTACAAATGAAAGAAAATCATTTAACTTTATACGAATTTCACTTAAATTTTTTTACAACACTTTTTGTTATGATGAATTAATTATTCTTATTATGATCATACATGATCTAAATAGATGATAATGAAGTGAAGAAATAAAAAAGAATCACATGCATTGTTGAGGTTGAAAATACTATAAGAATATTAATCAATGTTTGATTTTTTTTAATAAATATGAGATATGGGACATATCTAAGTCTCTTTTATATGAATGTTAATATATTAATTGAGTCTAATATGGGTTTTTTATAGGGATCTCTTTTAGAGAAATGGAACAGCTAAGAAGGACGATTATCCAACCTGATAAAGCTACTATTGATCATGACATTATTAGCTAGTCCATTTCTACCATGTTTTCTTCCATATATACATGACTGATTTTGTAATAAATAGGTTAAATTAAATCTTGTAAATATATCTATTTCAACATCAAAATCCATGAGTTATGTATATTTTTTTTCATATTTCATACAATATGGTCATGGCCTCACTCTCCAACCATATATTTGACCATCCTCTATGTGTAGAAATATTAACCACATTGATGACTCTAAGTTTCTCAACTATAAGAGATAATTTACTACCAGATGCACTAAAAAGTAAACCAAATATTTATAAATTATGATTTCTAAATAAAGTACGACATCTTGACGGCCTAATATTACCCTTATATTCAATAATAATTCTGAATTTAATCCAACTTAGGATTGAAGGTTTCTAAACAACATCAAATGTACCAGGAGGGAAATTTAATTTACCAGTAATGATAAAGTTCCTTTAAACAATGAAATTGTGAATGGAGTTATAACAATAAACTATATGAAAGGAGTTTTCATCCTTGATAGCATTGATTAACCCTAATAACCAAACATAGAGATTGAATTTGAACTGTAAATAGACAAAGTCATTAAAACTACTCCAAATGATACATATAATTTCTTCACTAGCTTTCTTAAAATAGTTGTATAGTTGACCATATATATGAATTGTATAGAAATTGAGAAGAATACCATCTATGGAGTTTTTACTATAGTGGGGGACATCAAAATAATCAACAAGATAATTCTAACGTGTGAAGATAGAAATACTACATTAGAAAATATGATCTAAATCTTTTATATCCTAGTTATTATGATCACATTTAGATCAAATTTTCAGACCAAAGTGTTGTAAATATGCCTTTTTGGGAAATTTTACATGGGTAGGCCTCCAAACCAAGGTAAATCATGAAGGATTTATCCATATAATATTTAGTATTTATATCTAAGAGATACATGTGTTTTCATTTATAATAGTGAAGAGAGTTAATAGACTGGAATTGATATGGATGTTTTTTTCGGGTTCCCATATAAGAAGGTACTCCAAGGGAGTGAATAAGTATTCACTAATGGCTATTCCAGTCTCTTTAGGTAAATTGATTTTGCCTTATTAGGGAAGTCCTTTAATGTATCACTTAATAGAGTTGGTGTTTTTGTTAAAAAAATTTGTTGTAATATAATTTTATAGGGGCAGTCTAGTGTAATAAATTTGATGATTTATATCATGTCATGAAATTTATTTTAACTAATAAATTATATATAAATATATTGAATGGTAACGGTTGGTTATGTTGAATGGTTTAATAAATTATTATAAAAAAATAATTTTATGGGATATAACTGATGATGAAATTGATTGTTATAATATTGATTCACCCTCAAGAAAGAGATTTGAAGTCACTAAATAATGATATGATTAATTGGAATATAATGAGTAGCGGGGTCATGAACATTAATATAATGTAGTGTAATATTTATGATAAATATTTATAATCCTTGGAATTTACATGGAGATCTAGTGGAAGTACCTTTAGTTAATTCTGATAACAATAACATTACGTATAAATAGGAAATAAAAATCCTCTTTATTTTCATTTGGCTATCTAGATAATTTTATAACCACATTTATATATTATTAAATAATCAACCAATTTATATAAACAAGGTATGTGATAATATGTTGTGGATGAGGTCATTGTTTGATTGATACATTGGAAGTATTTTGTTACTTATAGGATATCTTTAGTTGTGATCTTTGGTGATTGATTATAAATATTCATCTTCTTTGATATGTGATGAATTCAGAGTGGGATGGATATTGATGGTTATGGATTACCTTGTTGGATCACCTTTTTACTCATCCTTTAAATATTTTTGAATGGGATAACTATTTATTTAACATTATTACACACTAACTTGAGTATGAATGGTCGATGACTTAAAAATGTATCTTTCTCTAATAAACCACTTTCCAATGATATTATAAATCAAATACTAACTTAGATATAAGTTGAAAATGGTTAATTCCTATAGAATATATTATTTAGGATAGTTAATTATTGATAGTCACTATATTATAAATGTTATGTGAATGCGAGGAATCATAATTCACCGGAGTGGGGAAACTCTTCTCCTATAACTCTAGGATCAAGGTGGATGATGATTCACCAATTATTATAACTCCATTTATAGAAAAACTCAAGGATTAAGAAGACTAGATATATAGAGACAAATGTAGATATTTATATTTTTGTTAGTACCATAGTATAAAGTTTTATCCCCTGTGATGTGTATTTTATTCTGTGTCTTTACATATATAGAAATTATAGCTTTTGAAATGGGTATTCCAATAATAACATCCATCATTAGTGGACATATATATTTGCTGAAGTATATCATGACTAGTTAAGCATGGGTGAATTCATTTACCAATAAAATTAAATTGATTTTATATTAGATTTCTATTATTATCCTAAAGGATTTTTTAATTTTGTGATAATGATGATAATTATCTATGGTTTGTGGATTAATATTATTCATAATTTGGAAATATCTGATGATTAATTAGGGGATGTTCTATTGTATAAACATTACTTCATATTAAAGCACCTAGAAACTAGTTTTTATAATTCTATATCACTACTTGGGATGTCCATACTAGTTATTATTATATTAAACCCTACATGAACACATGAGCATTTTATACCTTATAACTATAAAGTTTGACTAATGAAGATGATAAATGATCATGGAGTCGGGATATGGAAAGTTGGTGTGGATATCAAATGTACTTGAGATATCATTATCATGGGAAAATTAAAATATTCAGTATTTTGGATGGCATCTATTCAGGGTGAAATTGTTTTACCTAGTGTTCCATATATATTATATTATATACATATTTATGATTTTTCTATATATATATATATATGAATCTATTATATTGTTAAATTTATATTTCATGAATTTCATGAATTTCATGGTGGATGTTGATGTATGAAGGATGGTGGTGGGTTATTTATAATTAATTTCATCTTTTATAAAAATTGCATTTCAGGTATATTTTTTAATTTTTATCATTGACTAATATGTGACATAATTATAAAAGATGTTATAAATAATTTTTCTAATTTTTTTAAATTGATTTTAAAAAATAACTTCTATACCAGTCTTAATAAAAACTAACATTGAAAAACATTAAAAAATCAAAAAAATGAAGGAATTTTAACAATAGTTATAAAATACATAACATGGATTATTGTTTGATATGATAATAATTTAATACAACTAATATAAAAAAACATAAACATCAGTTATAAAATAACTAACATGTAAAATCCTTAAAAAATGAAAAATCATCTGAATATTTAGTATAGTTATGCGACACAAGTATGGTGACTAGACAAGATTATATTCAGTTGTACTTTTATATTTATCTATTCATGGAGTTATCAAGATTTATAGGATAAAAAGTTTGAATTTTGGGGAATCCATCAAGGGAACTTGGTTAACATGTGGTTAGTACCAACCAGCGACCAATGATGCAATAGTGGGTGTTAGGGTATAGTTTAGTTTTTCATGGTATATACATTTTTTTTGTACCATGTGGTACCCTCTAGAAAATAATGTATTATTATTTTGTTATGTCAATGGATTTCATTCAGTTAAGGCGTGGTTTTCTATATAGTGTAACCAACCCATTTGGAATGTCCAATTCATTAAATTCAAGGAATTTATTATTTTACCATAATAAATTTAACATAAAATATCCTTATCTTCCTCCCCATTCACACCAGTCCTCATCCAAGGCTTGGATCACATCCACCTTCATTTATTATTAGATTTCCCTTGAAGTTTATTTTTTTATGGTAAGAATTGTATATCCATGATTTTTTCATTTTAAAACTTCCACCATCCTTATCCGGCCATTTCAATGTAGTGATGAAACACTTTAATTCAATAGAGGATGATCATAGTGTTTAAGGTGGACTCATAATGATATTTCCTTGTGATTTAGGTTTGTGAGATGATTTTATACTTGGTTCTTGTGGGTATAGTCAAATGAAATGGGTTGCAATCTAGTTTCAATGTATGTGCCTCTATATAGGGGTCATTTTCTTTGGGTTTCCTTTACTTCATAAATTTAATTAGTTTTTATTCTTTAAATTAATCTTATATTATTTTGATAATGATGGTTCATCCATGTTTAATATGTTTCTCAATATTTGATTAGAATTTGATGGTTTCAAATACCTCCTCTAATAGAGCCAGTTTCAATGCATGCAAGATGTTTAAAAAATACCTCAATGGGAACTTATAGTTTCAAATAAATTTAGGATGAATTTTTGGATATATTTTCCCTTGTAATTATTTTTATATGGGAATGTGTGGTTTATAAAATTATCATTTATACTGGTTATGTGATTATAAATTTATATCACATGAGATAAATTGGGTGTGTGGGTGTCGTAGACAATTGAATCCCCAAAAAATATTGTGAAATAGCTAGTAAATATTTCCCAAGGGACCAAGTGATATCATAGTAGGAATATAGGTCCTAGAGAAGAATTAGGTAGCTTCCGAAATTATTTTACTAACTTAGCTAGCTAATTAACCATTTGTTAGGCTACGACATGCTAGAACTAATTTTTTAGAGCCCATGATGCATGTTACTTGTTCATTTTTTTAATTAGGACTCCCTTGAGTTTATACCTCATCCCATTTATTCGATATATGATGATGTTTGTTATTATTTTTATGCCATGTTTGGATAAGTTGGTTTTGATTATATCATGTTGGATGAAATATTTTTTATTGAGCCTTCTACACTAAAACTTTTGAAACATGGGTTGTTTTTAGTAAAACTAAAGGAATTTATGATGAATTTTTTCATAAATGAACTTTTTTTAAACAAGGATTTCAAACTAAATTTTTTTAGTCTTGAATAAATACCCTATATAGATTTATGTTAGAATCCTAATGTGATTTTACCTCACACTTGGTATATATAATTTGGATTATGCAAACTTGGTTTTGTAGGATGCGAGAAATTATAAGGGAACAATGTATTTTGGTGGGTTATCTTGAATTATCATTTTCCACGAATGGTTTGGGATAGTGGAGATGATGGTATCAT
Organism: Viscum album; assembly: GCA_963277665.1. Classification (NCBI taxonomy): domain Eukaryota; kingdom Viridiplantae; phylum Streptophyta; class Magnoliopsida; order Santalales; family Viscaceae; genus Viscum; species Viscum album. Next base: position 1,998,493,640 of record OY728150.1, on the reverse strand, counting down.
GGATATAAACATGTTTGTGGATCATTTTGGGATCTTGGATTTTCAAGGTTATTATCTCTCAACTTCATCATCCTTGATCCTATTTTTTGAGTATTGTTTATGTTTAGTTTTTTATATTGTATATATATATTTGGATAAAATGTGATGTTTTTTTGGTTATATGATCAATTTTCGGTTATTACTATGTATAAAATATATAGAAATATAAATATTTGATACTATGTATTTGATGGTTTGGGAATCTAGGTTAACATAGCTTATGATGGGTTTATAAAAGGATCCCATGGTTTATTATTTGAATTCCTGGGGTCAAAATATTCTCAAATGGATAAGTATGATACCCTAGTTATTGAAACCAACTCTTGGTAGTTGAGAAATTTTTTTCCTTGTGGTATGCTGGACTAGGTGATTAGTCGGGTCAACCCTGTATAGCTGATTACTAAATCAATATAGAGGATTATTTTTATTTTTGGGTTGGTGGTAGTAATGAGATATAACATTCAGGGATCAATTAGTGGGTGTGGAAGAATTCCTTTATTTCTCCATATATTGAAGAAAATCATATTTCTAATGTATTTTTGGAATTGTGTCATGTAATTGAAATTTATTTTGAAATAATTATTTTTGATTTAGTGTTCTTTCTTACCTGTTGGAGATTTAGGGTAAGCCTATGATTTATTTTGAGTAATTTTATGTTTGGGGTGAACTAATGAGTAAAACCACAAGTAGAATATTTGAAAAAACTTACTAAAAGCATGATTCATTTTCTATGATCCCTCCAAGGGTACTTTTCATGGTTGGAATATGTTTTTAAAAACCTTTCACGATGAATAAAATATCAAATTTTTTATATTACGACCCCTGTTTTTTGCAGCTTTTTAATTCTAATTATTTTTGGTTATGTTATACTACAAATATTTATTGTAATTAAATTGTTGTTTATTGATATGTAATTATTAATTTTATATATTTTAGGACTTTTGATTTATATAAAATTCCACCTAGATGGACCTCCTTTAATATAAGAGAGGGAGCTATATAGCATGTTTTATAGGTGAACCATCTAGTTGACCTTATTTTAGTGGAACCTTTGATTTGAACTATGTAATATTTATTAAAATATGCTGGAATAGATCATACATTCATATTAGACCATGTTTAGGAGTTCACGGAGCAGAATAAAAGTATTTTATGTTGTGAAAATGTAACCCATGAGCCTGATTAGTGGATCAAAATTATCATGTATATCTTCAATTTTCTAAAGACCCCTTTGACATCTAAATAAAGACTCACATCATATTTGATGGAATTTTTAGGATGTGTTGGGAATAAAAAGTGAAATTAATACATGATGTGGATATCACATTTACTACCTTTAAGTGAATAATCATTAAGCAGTTCAATACTGAAGCATTTATGGTGGTGATAGATGATGAGTTAATGAATATGGATCAAATCATTCATTGGGAGTTAGAATGTCTTACTCAAATTATTGGGCTGGTTCATTCATCTCCTGATATAATCATGAATGACTATCTCATAGATCAATGTTGGTAAATAGGAATGAATTCCATGATCAGGTCGATGATTATTCTCTTTTACCTTCCCACTTATACAGATGTGGTGGATAAAGAGGTTAGGGATGATGTGGACTGATAGGTGATGACATGTCTCTATGGGGTTTCATCAATAGACGGGCTAGCCAAATCCCTTCATCTAGAAAGAATAGGAAGTTTTATGAACCATGTCAAAATGTTGGTAGAGGTGGTAAACACTCATCATAATTAGGATTAATGGCTTCCTTAAGGTATATGCCTATAACCTATTTTCTATGTGGGATTTTTGGTGACACTAGACCCAACTAACAAGAGGATTTATGGACCTTCCACTAGTTTCGGAATCCATGCTATTAATAACGCTTCAGTAGAAATCCCCTCTAGGGTATATGATATAGTGTGTAATTTTCTAAGGCCTCATAGGGAAAATATGAAACATCCAATGGTATATGATATCATCAACTATATAAATGGTATTATCATTTGGATAAGAAGACTCATGGTGATCATTATTCCATACAGATTTATATAGTAGAAATGGAAGAAAAGAAAATTTATTTTTTTTAATCAATTTTGATATGTATGGTGTTTCAGGATTCTTCTATGGACATGGATTTATCTGATATGGGTGTTTCAAATTCTTCTATCTCATTCATATTTATTACTACATATTGTATGATATGGAATTCTATTCAATTTATAATTGATCTATATAATTTTTTGGGAAGGAAACAGAGCATGGTTTTATGTTCCAATAGAATCATGTCCTATTTATTAACATAGGGTTCATGTATACCTTACATGGGTTGACCCTAGATGATTCATATATCATCGTATGAATCAATTGGATGATTATTTTTAAATCCAACATTTAATGTTGTCATCTCAAGGAACATTTTTTATCTTTTGAAAGGAACACTCACATCATACATGGTGAGTAGGACCCATGGTTAGGGAAAAAAGGATGAATTGTTCCATATGTTAGATAATTTTTTTGTTATAAATCCAAGGTTTTCTTTTATATTTAAGATAATAGGGTGGATTTTCATCTTCAAATGGAAGTTGATATGTTTCCCTTTGTATTTTTTGATGATTTTAGTATGTTTTCACTATAGTGGGTGGTCAAGTTTACTATCGACCTTATCCCTATGAAGGGCCCCTTTTCTTCATTTACGTTCTATATATCTCCTTCCATGTTGAAAAGGGTTCATAATTAATTAGAGTATATCAGAATAAATAGATTTATTTAGATAATTACATCACCATGGGAGACAATGGTTTTTTTTGAAAAAAGTCGATGAGATTCTATGATGATTCATATATTATCATAATATTAATTTTGATAAATTTCAAAATGAAAATTTATTTCCTTGAATTTTTTATATTTTTTACCATCTTAGGGGAGCCTAGTGGTTTTTTTTAAATTGAAATGATCTTTTGTTATTACCAGTTGAGGTTCATGGAAGAAGAAGTTCCTAATATAACCATTGTAAACTGGAATGTGTATTTTTAGTATTTGGTTATGTTGATCAACATTACAAATTCTCCTACAATATTTATTTATGTGATGAATATGATATTTCATCACATTTTGTACACCATTTTTCCATATTTTTGGATGATATCTATTTGTTGTAAATGAAAAAGGAGGTCTAGAAAAACCATCATGATAAATTTTTAGAACATTTTAAGTTAATCTATAGTATATTAAGCTACCTATATATTTTTTATGTATATAGGAAGAATGTTTTGGGTTATGTGATGTCTAAGAAATGGATTTCAGTATTACCCATGAAGATCCAATTGGTCATGTATTGGGAAAGGATAATAATTTATTTGAGGTCAAGAGGTTATAAGATCTTTTTGGGTATTATAAGAATTTTTTTAGGACTTATATAGGTTTAATTCTCCCTTGACAGCCTCAACTCAAAAAAGGATGAATTATGAGGGGTGAGAGAATTCAATGATTTATTTTAAGGATTTTATCATTTGGTTGACATCAAATGTATTTTTGATTCTTCCAAAGCCTTAAATTGGTTAGGATTTTTTATACATACAATAGAAGACACTATAAAAAATGGATAATATAGTTTGTCTTATTCGTAGGATCATTCGGAATTTACTCAATGTTAATTCTATAAAAATTAAAAAAATTCTAAAGACTATTTAAAAAACTATTTTACTATAACCAAGAGTAATGATCATTTCACATTAATTTATAATTAATTAATAACATAAGAGGATAGATAACGTTGATATTTTGATCATTCATCATTGATGTGTTTTATTAGCCAAACTTAATCAGTGTATCGTCATTTCATAGTGATGACTCAAAAAAATCCCCTCTAGTCATGGTCTAAAAATGATCCTTTGATCTCTAAATAACACCAATGATACTACCTCTCCTTGTATGGCTGATTGATCATCTTATGTTGTTCACTTGTATTGTTTCACATTGCATCATTCTTGAAGGGATTTCTATTATTCACCTAAATCATTAGAAGATAATATGATAATGATGGTCTTGATATGGAATTATTGTTCACATCGATTATTCATTCTCTGATTGACATAGTAGTCTATAAATATAACTTAGTTTAAAGGTTAATTATAATTAATTTACAAAAATCCCTTTAATTTTTAATTAATCTCAATTTAACACCATGTCATATAAATAATAACAATATTATTATTATTATTTTACCTATGAAATTCCCAAACCCATATATTAGAAAATATAATTTTAAAATATGGGAAATAAATATCAATCATTTGACCTAAAACATAACATATCCATCCCCCACATCATATATTGAAATCTTGAATCAATATTTAAATGAGTATTATTTATTTAAAAAATAAAATAACCATTCCATTTATAGCCTAAAGAATAAATATTTATTATATATTATCATTATTAAATTAATTAATTATTAATGAATAAATAATTTTTTTACATTGTGAATAATAAGAGATAAATAAATTGCATATATTCAAGTGATTAAAAATTAACTTATGAATAAATATTTTTTTAATAATTGTTATTGATTAAAATTCGTGATAAATGTTTCATCTTAGAACGAAGAATGATTCTTATTTTCAATGTTAAATAAATAATATTTAACTAATATCAAATGAAGAACTTTTTGGGTGACCCTTTATGCCTCATCCACTGTGGAAGTAGGTGTTATTACCTAATGTCCTTGATTATTTTCTACTAATGGGTCATGGAACCCATAGAGGAAGAAGATATATCACTGGGACAATAACCACAGATGAATGATAACTATATAATATAATCCCTTTTATAGGATATATCATAAAGTAGGTTTCAAAATACTATCATCAAAAAATATAATTGATATTTAATTCTTTAACTATCTTAAATGAACTCATCTATACACCATGGACAAGAAATGTAATGTGTGGTTCTATTTTAACCAATGTTCATGGTGATTACTATCCACCATGATTAAATGGGTAAATACTTTCTTGACTTATTCATTAATAACAAATCACTCATTATGAACACAATGTACCCTTCGCCATCATGAAAATAAGTCTTAAGAGTTTATAACTATTCGTATAAGTGTGAAACCCATGTCATTCTATAATAATAATAATAAATTATAAGGATAATAACACATGATCAAATATTGTAATATCTAATGACACTCAGACATATGGAGTTTCTATAGGAAGGTATTCTATTATAATATCACAACTTATAGATTACTAAGTTTAAACTTAATTAGAATGATTTTAATTTTCAAACAAGTACTCAAAACCAATAGTAATATTATTATGTCTCCCATCATAGAATTTTATTAGACCATATAACAATAGTAAATAATATTATCATTTTATTTCAAGTTTTTCATCATAACAAGGAAGTGTTATTACCTTTTTAATGCTAAAGATAGTATAATAAATAATTGAATTTAATTTATTTAGAATAGTGTAATATTATATGAATATCATATTCATAAAATATAAATTAAATTTATAGTAAAAATAGTTTTTTCAAGGAAACATACTCCAATAAAATCCCACTTATACTAGAGCCATAATCCAATAACTTATAGTTTGATGTATCTCACATGATTATCATAATTATGCTCAATTAAGGGTTTATATGAATTTTATTTTTTGAAAAAATTACTTAATAAAACATCACTTCTTTTAGAATAATCACTAAAGAAATGATGTTTTTGAGGTATGTGCCTCGTACGGTGATGTAACCATGGATAAGTCGGAAGAACCATTGCATCTGTGTTGTCAAAATAGATTCTGACAGGGTTATTATATATAGTCACTATGTCAATATATTGGATGATGTTGCATATCCAAATAGCTTATTTATATTATTGAAGTACAAAATTTACTCAAAATCCATTATATAACCAGAGACTATAAATTTCTTAAAGATATTTCATCTCACTTCAACTCTATTTATTATTAAGATATATCATGCCTATAATTTCTTATCATATTAATCTATTGAAAACTAGAATTTTTATATCCCCTAATGACTAGTTCCTCATATCATCCATATACTAGTACTATATAATATGTATGCATAAAATATTTAAGGATAGGCATGATTTTCATCCAATGATATTCACCTAGGTGTCATTTATATCTTCTAACAATTATTAATGTGTAAGAAATAATTATCCTCATAAAAATCCTAACATTCATGACCCAACCAGTCGCTAATAAATATATGTTTGAGGATAAATCTTCCTGGAATGATTGATTCCAAGTGATACTAGAAACAATATGAACGTGGATTACACCATACAAAATATCTATAATATAATATTAATATATGTACTTTTACATGGTCAAATAATCCTATTGGATTAATCATGATTAATATTGATCCTTATAATGTATAACACTTATCCTAACTTCTTCATTGGGAAAACAATGTTTAAACCGACCTTGAAATATTGTAGGAATGATATTTTGTTTCTAATAAATAGTTTTACTTCAATATATGCTATAAGAAAATTTTTCCCACTCTTATTGGAACTCTTATATATATAAAGATTAATTTTTTAATTATGAAGCAATATTCTATAATGGATTCATAAAATTTAATTTTATATAACCTAGATTCTTTCTATAATCCATAAATATATCTCTACAACATGAAAAATGTGTTCAAATCCTTTGGATTCACAACACCTTCTGGTTATTCCACAGAGATATATTCTTGAAGGTCCCTATTAAAGAATTCAATTTTTTTAAATCCATATGTTAAATCTCATAGTCATGGAAATATTATATATCTAGTATAATTATGATCAATTATACCATAAAATCTCATGAAAATGTTTCATTGTAGTCTCGACCATAGCACTGTCAGAACCATTATTTATCTAGTCATGCCTTATAGCTACTAACGTATACATCCATGTCTAGTTTTGTTTTGAATACCCACTTACAATGAACCATATTTACATCCACTAGGGGATCTACCTTGAATTAAATAGAATTATGGTATAAGGAATCCATTTAATATTTCATAGCTTCTTGCCACTTCACAACATCTATTCCTCTTACTTCATATGTGTAGATTCTAAGATCAATATTATCTGGTAAAAATTAGTCATTGTCATTTGTGAATAAAAAACCATATATTTTGGGTTCTATATCCTATCATATACTCCTATATAATAGCTATGTTTTTCTAAATTCTTCTTACATGAGGCTATGTTGAATCTATTGCAATTCCAACTCATGTGTAACTTGTACCATTACTTAATTAAGGATTACCTTTATCCCACCATCTCCTTTAGATTTATGATTAATCTCAGTTAATATTGGAAATCCATTAAAGAAAGTATTCTTGTCTATGGGACTTCATAGATAACTCCCATTATTTTTACGGCATCCTATAATGATAATCATACTGAATTGGGTTGTAGGTTTGTTTATAAAATATAATTAACAAGTGTTTTATATCCCCACATTCATATATGTGTCAACAAGGGTTTATTTATACAGTAATGTTCTTAAGGAATACTATTTGGATCCTTAGTTTGAACACAGTTTAAAATGTATTATTTTTTTATAATTATTATCCCTAAAAGGATTATAAATGTATTTCTAGACTCATTATTGATTTCACTATATTGAAAATGGCGTGTTTTATCCATTTAAATACTCAATTCCACAATGATGTATAAGGAGGAGTGAGTGGATATAGAAATACAATCATCCATAAATAATCAATTATGTTTTGATTTTGATATTCTCCATTATTCTATAAGAATAGTTTCTTATTCTTCTTACCAAGATGGTTATCCTCTTCATTCATGTATTATTTGAATTTATAAAAAGAATAAGATGGATACCTCATTAATTATACATAAAAATATATAATAAAATAATTAATAAACATTATGATGTATTATTACCCACCCCTTTCTACAACTAGAAATTGTAACAACCCTAGATTTTAAAATATTAAACTATGTTCAATAGCATATACAACACACTACGATGATCCTAAATAAACCATGAAATATTTTTATTTAAACATGATCATTATAACCTTGCTATTAAATTTTTGGGTAATAATAATATTAAAAATTTTAGGAAATATATTCAAATTTCATAGTCAATATAAATATATTATTTATTTAATAGTATAGAATAAATAATTTTTTCATAAAATATTTTATTCTTTAAAAAATGTTTTTTTTCAAAAACTAATTGTATCGATTCTCATGAGAAAACATTTTAATTTATCTGTGGAACATATAAAATTATTTTTGGTAGAGAGGTTATAATTTTTTTTATCAAAATATTAAATTGTTAATTGATTAAATATTTTCTGAAATGGTTGTTTTTTTAATGAATAGTGAAAAATAATAATTTTTATTCATTATTGTATTTATTTTGAAGAAATTATAAAATAAAATACTATTTTGGATTAGTTTTAAAATATAATAACTTAATTTTTATTAAAAATAATCTATGTTTTGTAATTTTAATGATATTTAATCATGGATATAGTATAAAATCATTTTATACTTAAAAGGAATTTCTCTAAAAACCCATGTTTGGCACATCTCGCGAGTTTAATTTTAATTTAAATTCTACAACTTCTATGAATTTAATATTTAAAAATAGATTCATTTTCCATCACCACCTCCCATGTATATTTATTTTAATAGATTTAAGGTGTATATATGATATTAATGTCAAATTTATCATTCTAAAAATTAATATCTCATATATTTTCTTACATTTCCATTCATTGCATGATAATAATTTCATTCATGTGTACATATGGATTACCATATACATAAAGTGATGTGATTAATTTTTAATAACTGAATCACATAGGTTGTAAAAAAAATTATTTAAAGATTTAATATTATATTTATGATATGAATATTATTTTGTTAAGAAAAAATAACACTTAATTTCTTTCCATAATTATCATTTAAAAATGGAAATGTTACTCATTTATACATATGACCTACTATCTTCATGATTATAACATAGTTCATTTTTCATAACGATGTTTAATGGGTGGTTTTAAAATTATAGTTGATGTAAAAATAATATAATTATGACATGATTATTATACTATAGATAATGAATTTAGGAAGTCATTGACCATTGTTAACCTGCCAAAGATATTTTGGACTTACGAGCCGAATATCATCAAAACATCAGTTTTGAATTTTAAATAATATCGTAATTGAATATAACATGATAATTAATTAAATAAAAGGGATAATAAAATTGAAAAAATTAGTTAAGAATGTAAATTGTCAATATAATTTTATTATTCAATATGAAAATGATCATACATAACGATTCAGACATAAATTAAGCTACATTCTTTTAAAAAATAATTCATTAAAGATTAACTTACAACTCTTATTCTTCTATGTACATTAAAATCTAAATATTACAAGATTTTTTCCCATTTTTCAATTTATGATAAATATTGTTTCTACCAAATTTTACTTTATTTTAAAATTTTCAAAAAATAAATATTTTTATTTTTTTACATTGGGAAAACATTAATTTAAAACCCATATTTTAATGGTTTTAAGTATTTATTTAATAAATATTTACCTCCCATGTACATATTCATAATATTATTTTATTTATGTATTTATAGAGAAATAAATGAATTATAAATTTGTTTTTTCCCCTTTTCTATTTCATTCATTGATTTTAAAAAGGAATATTTTTAAATATTTTATACAAAATGTTTTGAATTCTATTAAAAAATAAAAAAGTAATGTTCAATTTTAAAGTATATGGAATTAGTGGACTTTTCTAAAGGAAAAAAAAAATTTAGTTGTATTTATTTATAATATTCCTTGTTTTATTGAAAGATACCCACTATTCTCGTTATTATAATAATTATTAAAAGGTGTTTTAAATGGAATTCATATTTATAATCTAGAAAAGTTTTTCTTGTGGGTTTAATGGATCTATCCAGACCACCCTTTCCTTTGGGTTAGGAAATTTCCCTCTCTATCTTGTTTTCCCTCTCTTTAATGTTATGGAATACTTTCTTAGTTCTATATATTTTTACCTCACTTATATACCTATCCTATTCTCTCTTCCTTTGATGGTTAATACATATATAATAATCATTTCTCAAATTACTTATTTATAAAATATTTTTTTTATAAGATGAGGAAATATAATAAAACCCATTTTTTCATGTCTAACTTTTATTTTTGTGGACTATGATTGATTTCTTTTTTGCAGAACACATAATAATGAACATGTTATAATGGTTGTGCCCATATGGTGCTTTAATTCCTTAGGTAATTATTTTTTCTCATGAGATGTTATGTAAGGGATTGAGGAGTTAACCTAATCCACTATATGGCTCTATCTACCTTGTGATATATTCTTGGAATATTTATTTAACTAATTCTTATTTCATGTCTTGTGTTCTCTCTACGTTTCTTATACTTTAATTATATTTTATTCCATGTTTTTTATGTTATAATAACATGTTATTACTCATGATCATGTGTTTATAAAAAAAGTATATTGTATATTGTAAGGGGTAATGTATAGTATTTTTTAAATATTTTAAAAAAAATCATGATTTCAAAGGAAACATTAAATGTTTTATTTTCTATTTAATATTTCTTATGAAATGATTTATGAAAATAGTTGTCTAGAACGGTTTATATCTTTGGTAATTAAATGTTTATATTGATACCAAGATTAATTTTGAAAAAAAAAATCTTTTATATGTATTTATAAACTAAAATGTTTATTTATTTATTTCTATATGTATTTTAATGATATTTTTGTGCATGTAACATGATTTAAAAAACATTTTATTTGGTTTTATGGTGATTGGGGACATGGATGAGTAAATGATAAAAAATGTAAAGATATTTCACGAAAAAAAATATTTTTATATCATTAATGTTTTAATGTGGGATAAATAGATACTAAATGTATGTTTCTTCTTTTTGATGTGATATTTATTTATGTCTAGGTGATGAAAAAATTCTCCAAAACTATAGTCTACAAAGACCCATAAAATGTAAGAAACTGAATTCTTAACATAAAAATCATGATTATGTACTTTTTTAGGATCATTATTTACAATTGGTATCATAAGAAATGATTATATAATGTTAGATATTTGGATGTTTTCATGTGATCTTAACTTAATATTTATTAATACCTTCATGGTATTATGAGTTTAAGGCTGATCATAAATTCAATGTATTAGACACCCATTTTAAGGATTTATGTTTTGGGATCCTAATAAGATTAATGAAATTTTAGGATTCATTTTATTGTATTGAGGTATATGTAACCCTTATGTTTAAAATGATGTATTATTTGATGAAGAATTATATTTTTACATGATTAAGAGCATTCATAACCTTTAGGTTCTATTTTTTATTTGATTGTTATGATTATTTTTTAGGATGTTTATCATATTTATGTGAAACTTATAAAAATTATTTTATTGTGGTTTTAGAAATAATGAAATCTTATCACACATGGAAATATCATGAGTCTTGATCTTACAACCAATGGGTGAAAGGACTATAATGCCTAAAATAAAAAAATGTGATGTGTTGGTTAGTATGATTTTTTAATTATTTGACATATAAATATTAAGTTGATTTCGGGGAGATATATTTTATTATAGTGATTCCACCAAGATTGAAAAGTTATTTTGTAATTATTTGATTAATACTATGTTATAATAAATTAACTATTTTTTTGAACTGTATATGATTTTGGTAAGAAGAAAATTGTGGGATTTTATTTTAGGAATAATTATTGAATTTTATTTTTGAAGAATATATGATTTTAATATGGAATTATTGTGTTTTAAGATTTATATTGAACTTATTAGAATATCACAGAGATTTTATGATTAGGGAATATCATATTTTATATGAGTCATTAAGATTGATTGGTGTTATTTTGATATAAATGTTAACTATATCATGGAAGAATATGTGATAAATCTATTCTAATATTTTTGTTCGAATTATATTATGTTATATTCTATATAATTTTATGGTTAGTTATTTATCAAATGATCTAAATTGAACATTGGGTGTTATTTTTGAGGCCTTAGGTATTAATGATGAATTTATTTATATGATTTATTGATCATTTTAAGAAATATCTTATTCTAACAATTTTAGTTCTGCTTAATATATAGGTATATGAGTAATTTACTTTCATCCATATTTTGAATTTTTGACCCATTAACAGTTTATTTTATTGTTTTGGGCATGTGAAATTTGACATGAATACTCATCATTTAAAGAAATAAATGAAATTGTGATATAAAATGATTAAAGGATGAAATTATAATTATAAATTAGGATTATTTCCTTATTATATTCATCTAAGTGGTAATGTAAATCCTTAAATCATGGAATATGTTCTTGAAAAAAATCATATTACCTTCATTTTTTATGAATTGAAGGTCTTTTTTTCCCCTCATTGGTTTATGGATTTGTGGTCATTAAATTTCTATTGACCATTAAATTTCTCATGATTAATGATCTATATAATTCTTCATAGTTTTTAGAGATTAAATATTTTAAAACTTTATATATTTTTACTTCCCATTAATTATCCTATATTTGGAAACCTAGTAATGTGATGACCTTCATATTTCATTTTACCTCTTTTCAAGAGGAATTTTTATTAATGCTTTCTAGGATATGGGATTTAAAAAAATTAATTTTTATATTTTAAACCCATGTTTACTGATGATAAGTTAAAATTATATGGAATAAATTTTTTAATGAGGGGGAGAATGTAACATCCAGAGATTTTAAAAATGAAACTTTTTTGGTAGCATATATTACACACATCATTAACCCTTAATCATCAAGACAATATTTTTATTTAAATATTAATTCTATAAAAAATCTAATAATGTAGTGGGTGTGAATAATATTAGAAACATTATAGACTAATTATGAAGGTACTACATTATTAAAAAAGTATTCATAAATTCTGAGTAAATAATCGGTCTATTTTTAGTAAATCAATTTTATTTCCAAAAAAATAGGTTTTCTTATAAAATGGATTTTTTTCCTTTAATGACAAAATATTATAATTAATTTTATTATTGTTGATTTAATTTATATATTTGATATTTTTGACATATTTATCTTTCAATAAAATTTATATATTATTTATTTATTACCATTATATTCATTAAAAGATGATAACGCCATTCATTTGTAAATGAGGATTACCAACTATATAATGTGATATGATTTATTATTCAATACCAAATCATGTGAATTTTAAATATAAGTGTATTTATGGATATAATTATAAATTTATAATATAATTATAGATTATGGATTATAAAATAATAATCACATTCTTTTAATAAGTATCTTTGAAAATGGAATCATTACTCAATTGTATGTACTGCTTACCGTCTCAATGATTGTAACATAGTTCACTTTTTTGTTAACGATATTGCATGGTCCATTTTAAATTATAATATATTAATAAAACATATTCTCATACCATGATTGTTATTTTTAATATGGTGAAATAATGACCTTATTGACCATAACTAACTTGTGGAAGGCACTTTTTAACATCTGAGCTCAATATCATCAAAACTTATGAAATGAACATAAATAATTAAGTATTTAAATATAATATGATAATAGAAATAAATATAATAATATTTAAAAAGTTTATTAAGAATTTATATAACTAACATAATATTTTTATTAAAAATAAATAAATAACATATTAGAGGAGTTTGATTCATTTTTTTAATCAAATTATCTTTAAATGTTTTCCTTCTAACACTTTTTTAACCACATATGTGGTCTTAAAAATGTTTTATAAAAATATCTTATTCACCAATGGATTATAATGTTCAATTTTGACTATATTTGATTTTATTTATAATTTTTTGGAAAATAAATCTTTTTAAGGAATTATGTAACTGATTAATTATGATAAAAACCCCCTTTTAAATTTTTTTAAGATTTATTTTCAAAATAATTATCTTCCATGATCATATTATTAAAAATAATAATTTTTAATGTATTTATATAGATATAAACAAAACATAAAAACACTTTATGACTGTATTTAATTTTTTAAATGGTTTTCAGTTGGAATATTTTTACTTATTTTGTAAAAAATGTATTGAATTTCCTTATAAATGAAAACAGTAATGTTTTATTTTTAGGTGAAAAGTTTCCACAGACTCTCTCGTTATCATGTCCATTTTTTGATATTTTAATTTCTTTATAATTTTTCTTTTTTCTCTTTAAAAAAACCATAGATTCTTTTTTATTTAGGTATTTACAAAAATTAGTTTAAATGGAAAAGACATTTCTATATCCGGAAATGTATGGTTTATGGTTTTAAGGATCTCATTGAATGGCCATTTTTATTGGTTCCTGACCATTTTGTCCATAGATCACTTTAAATATCTCTTTATTGTAATGGAATACTTCTAAATTATGTATATTTGTCTCTCAAATTTATACCTAGATTATTTTCCCTTCCATTTATGGGGTAATATATTTCTTATGATCATTTATGAAATATCTTATTTAAAAAGTATTTTCCATTATGATATGAGGAAATATTATACAACAGATTTCTATTCTATGAGTAATTCTTATGTTTACAACCTATGATTGATTTCATTTTTGTGGAACATATAATCATGAACAATTGATATTAGGGTTTCCCAAGTAGTTCTAAAATTAAAAGGGTAAAACGTTTTCCCCATGAGAAACTATGTATGAGATTGGGGAGTAAACCTAAGACACTATGGTAATATGTACACAATGAGATGTTGTATTAGAACTTATCCTTGACATATTCTAATTTCATTATTTTTATTACTACGAAATTTTCTATGTTTACATGATCATATAATACTATGTTATTTATGTTATTATCCCTTGTAATTATTAAAGGTATTATGTTTTTAGAAAAGAATATGCAACTTTTCAAGGTTGAAATGTATAACTCTTTTCTAAAAAAATTCATGATTGAAAATTAACCTTTATGAGTATGATTTTTTTATGATTACTTATGAAATGTTTTTTGAAATTATTTTGGGATATTTATTTATTTGATAGAAAAATTCTTATTTTGATCCATTTTTTAAATAGAATCATGTATAAGTACTCATATACTAAAACGTTTATTTGTTTATTTTTGGAAGTCCCTTAATATTTTTTCTATTCCCATACCATGTTCTAAAAAATATTCATTGAGTTTTACTTATGATAAGGGATATTTCTTAAGTAAAGACGAATACTATGAATATATATCCCGAATATAAATCATGTAATGCCATAAAACTATTGTTTTGTGAAAAAAGGGATACTAAGTAGAAGTGTTCATTTTGTGATGTAATATTTATTGATGAAATAGTGATGGAAGAATTCTATAGACACTAAAACATAATTATCCAATGAGTTAATAAAATTAATTCTTGAATTAAAACTCAAGGTTACGTAAATTTTAAGGTGAATTCATTATAGAAATTGTCCACAAAAATTTCTATGGACCAAATTGAGATATTTTGTGGCCTTTCACCTTTTTCCTTAAATGGGGATTATTTTTTCCATTTAAACATGAATTAAATACTCAATGTTGATTTAGATTAAATAAACCATAATATGCATATTAGTAAAATAAATTCCCACTATTTTGGTTTACATGAACTAAGCAGTGATGCCATAGTTGGTTGTAGTATGAGTCATGTGAACTATTTTTGTTATCAACTTCTAGTAGTTGGATCTGTTAATAGAAAAAATATGACCATTATTTAAATATTAATTATATTAATAAATATATTCATTGTAAAAAATGTAATAATTATTACAAAAAATATAAAATCAATTCAATTTAAATCATGTATAGACACATGAATAATGTTTTTGGAAAATAAAGAGAAATAATAAATAACTTTTAAAACCATGATCATTCCATTCCAAAAAATGAGGTGGCAATCCCCTATAGGTAGCGAAGTATATATACCTCTATTAGAAAATCATACATCTACCTAAACATTGTAAATCCTTCAAAATATACTTGGTTACTATCTTTTAATATATATATGTGACCTCCACATGCTGTATCTAACAACCAATTTATAGAATTAAATATACCACACTCAATAACAAATAAAAATTCAGATTCCCCTTTATTCTTTTAATGGGTGATTATTTTTACAATGTACCTTTTATCTATTTGAAAAAAATAACATCATGTTATATTTTATTCCCCCTGACCTTCATCTCCTTGGATGGACTTTGGGAAAAAGAATAAGACATAGAGTTAGTAATTGAGATCTTTAAGTGGATTATAATTTTATTCTCCATATGTACAGAAGGATTTTCATGCTTCATATACTTGTCTCATTGGTTATGTTCTATGAAAAGATATAATAGATTCTTTCTATGTTGTTCATATTTAAATTAACAAATAACAATAAGATAGGATCTAAGGTATTGATGAAATAATGTAATCGATGTGTAGTTAATTAGGTAGCTTAAACCCTCAAACATCAAAGAACACAGTGTGACCAATGAGATTCACTATGTGAGGCATACTTAGTGTACCAACTCCATGATTAATCATTAAGATAATGATATATATCTATAACCATTAAAATTTTACTATCTATTTATTATTATCATAGTGATGTTGGAGCATTCTATAATCATCCATGTTCTCAATCGACTTCTCGAGTTTATTAGAAGTAGATGAAAACCATAAAAACTAAATAATCTAGAATATAATTAATATGTTTTCATATATATTTGAATCTACTTAATTTACTTATCTTGAATAAATATGAAGTATTTATGACTCTACAACATAATACATTAGTTCATTGTGCTTCACAACTAGTAAGTGTTTGAACCATTCAAGGATGTCACTCCCAAATAAGAGACGAACATCCACCAAAATTGATCATAAATATAATGTGTCTAATTTAAATTTTCAATATTATACAATTATATAAAACAATATTATTAGTATTATAAGTGATTAAAATTTATGTTAGATATAACAATTTTTGTTTTATTTAGTCTCCCTCAATTTTATCTTGTCTCAATAGCCTTCTCTGTTGAACTCGAAAAGTTCCATCATGAGGATATTCTAGTGGAAGGGTCCCCTATTTCCCTTCAAAGAATATATATTGAGGCTTTTAAAATTTTATGAAATGTTTTAGGTATGATTTCCTACCAACTATAAACTAGTAGCTCCTTGATCTCTTGAGTGGACTCCCCATTCTATAAATCCTTACGTGGATTTTCTCAATACATTCCTCCAAAAAAATTTAATACTACGAACATTAATCACATTACTTATTTAGTTAACTCTACCAAAAGTAAATAATTCTTTTTCATATAATTTTCCCTTAATGATGGATGAACTAAAAATTCAATGATGAGTTTTTCTTAATTAAGATGGTTGAAGGCTTAGTCTGGCTTAAAATTTTATTGGTGGATTTTACTGTATTGTGTATAAATTTTAAAATTGTATCCAATATATTTATTTTAAATATTAGGTTGTTTTTTTAATTATTAACCATTTATCAATAAAAAATTCATGCATAATTATTTTTTTAAATTATTTTATTCATAATAATCTATTTCATTAAGTGATTGTATTCTATCATCTATATAAAAAATTTCACTTTAGACAAAAAAAATTAAAACCTATAATAATCATTTTATTTAAAAAGAAATTTCTATATTGTGTGGACAATAGAAACCCATTTCTTCTAGTTTAGAATATAATTGATACATTCTTTGATATAGTTGGATCACTCTACCTCTGTATTGTGAATCTCTGAGGTCATTTTCATGTCGGTTCTATCTTAAACCAACTCTATGATCATGGGAGATCCATTTTGAAAAATTATTTCACTTCACACATTGGTGAGGGGGACTAGAATGGGGTATTACATAAAATAAAAATTATTCATGCAAGATCATACATAATAAAGATGGTGGGATGACTCACATTCCATCAATTAAATTTACTAAAATAATAAGAAAAAATTCTGGAAATAATTAAATTAAAAGAAACCATATAAATACCCAAGTTGGTTTAAGATTATGATCATTCACTTATTCCACAAGTACACATTTAAAATAACTAGATGAAATTCATTTTTATTCATTAATTTATTATGATAAAATATAAATAAATTAAATTTATTCTTTATCTAATTAATAAAGCAATTCAATTTATCTAACTTTCCATCTAATATATCCTTGATAGACCCATCCGTTGTGATTATAAATAAATTATGCAACTTAATTTTGTATAAAATTTAATAAAATATGTACATATTGTACAATGAAGAAACTCTGGAAGTAATTTTTCGAACAATATGGAATGTATCGGTATTGTATTTGTTTTACTAATAAGGAATATAAGAAACATTTTTTATCATATAATTACATGTCTTGTATAAGTCAATAAATTACATTATGAATGTAACAATTTTAATGTGGAGAGTTAAATTGGTATATTATTACTATACAAGTAATGTAATAGAAATTTTATATAGAATTTAATTAATCATTTAATATCATATAAATCATATTATATAGTGTGAATGGGTCAATAAATGACACCCAAAACAAATAATGATGAAGTTTATAGACTAAGAAATTAATTTTATTCTTGATTATAAATATTTTAGATACATAATGTGCCCATCCAACTACATGTCATGTATATCACTCATCGTAATTATATGTTACATGTTTAGGGACTAGGTTTTTATCAATACATGGAAATTTCAATGGTAGACGACATTTATATTTGGTAAATTCCATGAAATTTTCATGTGACATTGTTTCCAATCCCTGTGTTATGTTATTATTTCATAGATTGACTTGGAACCCATGTTTTTAGTTATGAATAAAAGGGGTCTGCATTATGTATTGAAGAGTTTCATGGAGGTTTGTTCATAAAATTATATTCCATCATGGCTGGTTAATACATTAGGTGAATTTAATTAATGTTTTGTGAATGTAATACATGATTTATTGAGAAATTTTATATTTTTCCAAATTAATTAAGCATTTTACATTTCATGTACCTTTGGGTTTCACTCCATGCACTCTTGTATAATCTTTCAAAAATCACTAACACCTATTATTGGGTCCTTTGGATGTTCAATAAAAATATTTAATTATATTTATATTAAATGAGCAAGAAGTGAAATAAGTATGAGGTGATATAAATGATTGAATTATAATAATGAATTTATTGAATGGAAAACTAACTTTTAAATATGTAAATGACCATATAATATTAAATAATTAAAAATTGAACATGAAATCTCTGATAACACATAGTGGTTCAAGTTGTATTTGAACATCCGATTAGGCCATTGGAAAAATATACTTTTGTTAGAAATAATTCATTATTTCAATATACATGATGTGAACACCATTACCAATGAAAATTTTCCATTTAATATTGATAAATTATTTTTCTAGATCCAAGAGAGTGGATCATTTCAATTGAAATTAAAATTAATTTAAAATATTAGAGTAAATATTAATTAAGCCTTTAGATATTTATTCATTGATGGATTTGATAATTTTAACATAATTGGTAAATCATCTTTGGGTAGTGAGGACCCAAAGTAGAGACCCTTCTAGAGATGATTCAGATATACTCCTTCAATCTTTGAACAAATCTATTAAAATTTCAAGTGCTAGTGTAGTCAATTGATCATCTATCATGATTTTATTTGATTGTTAAACATTCCTTTCGTCCTACTAATTTTTTTCATGAACTTCTCAATAATGAGAGGAATATATGGGGGGATATTTAGATTAATTATTTCTTCACAAAGATTTACCTTTCTCTGATTGACATAAATATTTTTAAATAGATAATTGGTTGGGTTTAATTATAATTAATTTTTCAAAGGATTGTAACTCTGAATTGATCCCCAATAAACCTGATGTAATTTAAATAATAATACTATTGTTAATATATATATAGTGTGTAAAATCCAACATCTTGGAAAATGAAATTTTTCTATATGGTAAATAAATTTTATCATTATACCCAAAACTCAGTCTGTTTTTTCTCAAAATTATTTTTAAATTTTTTAAAAATAAAATAAATATCATTCATTCATTAAATAAAAATATTATATTAATACCCTTGATAATAAATGAATATTATATATTCACATAATTTAAGAAATTATTTAATAATGAGTAAAAAATTATTTATTAACAAAAAAATAAAAATAGGCAAGTAAACTTTATATATTATTTTAAATAAACAATTTCCTTTTGAATAATTAATTATTTATTATTTCTAATAAATTAATTAATTATTAAAAAATAATACTTCTCAGTCCAAATAATATTATGTAATATAACCGCAAAATATATAATATTTAATTGATATCAAAGGAAACACTTTGTGTAGGACCCTATATGCCTCTTCCTCGGTGGTGTTAGGTGGACTCTCCAAAAGTATTATATTATTGTATAGTAGAAGGTCAAGACACTCATTCATGAAGAAGATATATCACAATGATAAAAACCAAATATAAATTATCATTTTGTAATATTTTCCCATTCTCATGATATCTCGTTGACTTGGTAGAAAACTCATGTCATCAACATATATGTTTGATACATCATTATTTAACTATCTGAAATGAACTCATCCATTCAACATAAATTAGTGGTATGAAATAATAAATTTAATAAAGATCAAATGGAAAAAATCCTTCAACAACTTAATCGTTAAAAACATATCATTCAGGACACACTGAATATACCCAAATTTTCTAAGAATATATGTCATCATGGTTTGTGACAGTACAACATAGTATATGATTCATGCGATGAATTAATAATAATTTAAATGTATATGGTTATTTAAATAGGTTCATAGATAGTTATATCCAATAACATGAAAACATGTTGAATTTTTACTAGGGTTATGTTATCAAATCTCCAATCATAGATATTTTCAAGTGGGAACATAATGAGTTCAAGACTTTACCACTTATGAGTACTCAATGTTGATTTTCAAAATGAGATATGTCTATCCATAGAATATTATCTGACCATAGAATAATTTTTAAGAATATATTCATTTCATTTCAAGGTTGTCATTATAGTGGGGAACTGTTATGTATTTTTGAATATGATAGAAAATCTAATACATTATTACATTAAATTCTAATTGAATACTAAAAAATATTAATATATTAATAATATATTCTAATAATATAAATTCAATATAAAGTAAAAAAATTGGTTTTAGAACATAAACTCCTACATTATTTAGTGTATTTTTACATGTCCGATATCAAGATATAGTTTTTTCTAATATAAGATTGTCATGTGTTTTCTTATAGTGGACTTAATCTATGCCAACATGAAAATAACTTCAAAACCCTAAACTGGAGTTCGATGTTAGGATGCACACATCGAAGACTTGGTTCCATTACCAATTTTATGAGTAGTTTACAATTTATTCTAATCATAAGAGCCCAAAATACATATCCATCTAGAGAGACTTGAGACGTATGCATATAATCTTAGTGGAATGTATTTAGACCATTGATTTTGATATATCCTATACCCTCAAGATGGTGAATTCGGTTTATGATTTCTTGTGAATGAAATTATTAATATCTGAAGGTAAATAATCATAGAATTAGTGGGGTTTGATAATTTTTATTTTTGATATGAGTTTTTAACCGATTGAATAAAAATATTGTCCATTCAGGACAAGTGTACATGTCACACCCTCTCTTAATGATCAGGTTTAGTGTGAGTAAGCCTATGAACCTAATAAAAAGTAGATTTTTAGATTTTAAAATAGTGAATAGACCATAGATGATTGATATAAATACCTTAATGGAAACATCTTCATTGATAAGCGTCTTATGTTTCCTATAACCTTGAGGTGGGAGGTGATGCTTGATGGAAATTATTATCGTTTCTTCATTCACGATAAGGATAATAATATTTTTTATAATTTGACAAAAAATTATTTTAGGATAGGGATATGGGGTTCATTACTATTTTTTGTATCATGGTGCTTTATTTACTAATGGATTATGGGTGATATTAGATAATATATGGGTCATAATAGCCTTTTCCAAATCTATTATAGATGTGGGATTCGTTTTTTATGGATTTTTTATCGGTATACCTATAAATACTAGCGGGAATGCTTCTATTTGGGTTATTATGGATTTTTTGACTAAATAATTCTATTTTATTTTGATTAAAAAGTCAATTAAGTTATAGATGATCGACCACATTTATCAATGAAAACTCTTTAAGAATCATTGTGTACCCCTGAACATAGTTTTTGACTGAGAAGACCGTTCTACCACATTGATTTGGAAGGGTATATAGGGAGCCATGGGTACCCAGCTAATGTTGAGTATAAAGTATCCCTCAGAGATATAGAGCCAGATGGAGTTGGCCTACCAAATTCTTGAGGATATTCTTCATTACCACATACTATGTTTTGGGGGTTCATGATAGAGGAATATATCATTTTTTGAGCTTTCATACAACAATATTTCTCAATCCTCAATTAGGATAGCTCTTTTTTAAGATTTGTATGGTTACTTGTTTCAGTCCACACCTTTATGGGTTGGGATAGGTGGAAATTCTTTATTAGTACTAGTATATATCCCATAGAAGGTGGAGAAAGTGATTTTTATTTTAAAATTTTCATTTATATGTTAGATTCACTTGAAATAATATGCTAATTTCCTTTATCACCCTTTATAATTTGATGTGGGTGATCACTTGTTGCTTTAATTGTCTATTCGATTAGGAAATCTTCATTTTTGAATGTTGGGGAAATTTTTACCATGTTATATTAGATCATTTTAGAATGTGGAGAACCTTGGGAAGGTAGCCTATCAGATAGAAATGACAATAGATCTGACATCAATTCAGGATTTCATTCATGCTTCATAGTCAAAGAATTACCATTCATACCTATCTCATGTGATAGAATTGGAGGATTTGGAGTTGATTCTAGACACCCCAATTGCTGATAAACATATTAATATATTGGACTATCAAAATATGGTTAAATATGGAAAAAAGGTCCCATTATTTCAGGTGATATGGAAAATTGATATATATTTCTATGATACATGGGAGAATAAATAATTGGTTATGGTATAATTACCCATTTTTATCATACATAGATATAACATCTTAACATAATAATATTCATTACATAACATTTTCATCCATGCCATTAAATTTTAGTTCTAGTATCATTGAAAACATTGAAAAAAGTGGTTTCTAAAATATCTACATCATCTCCCACTAATTTTATAATAACTATAACCCTTCTTAGACAAATCATACCTAAAATTTTTCTTCATTGCATGGGGAAAAGAAACATAAAAAATGATGATTTCAAATTCTCAGCAATGGTAAATAAAAAATATATTAATGACCATATAAACATAGAATGATCATGAGGATATAAGAATTTGATATTAATATTTCAAAACCATAAGCATATATCAATGATCTTAATCATATGTAATGGAATAAATCATGCCAGTTCAAAAGACGTGAATCATAAATTAATCAAAGAACATGATCAATGAGACAATAATATTGAAAAAAACATGTAATTTGGGAATAAAAATAACCATTAAAACCCATTGCCTTAGTAGTCATGGATATTTTAAATTACTACCATAGTAGATTGGGTTCAATATCTAAACCATCATAGTTGTCAAAGTTCACTCCCAAGACAATCATAGTGGAGTAAGTCCCGTACTGAACTAGGTTCACTACCCATTACAATCTTATTTATCAAATGAGATATAAATCTTTACCCAATTCATTTGAGGGAGGTATAGGTCCCAACTTTCACATAATGAAAATCATGTATATTTGTTCCACCATATCATGAAGCATTTATCATATCCAAACCCTTGAATGTATATAGGTTTTAATTTTTTTTTACATATCATAAACTATGGAAATGAAGTATAAATTATTAATATATCATCATCATAAACATAAAATTTCTATAGAAAGAATAAGGATGGTATTCTTGAATCACATCCCTAGTAAATTAGATGTGATATCAAGGGTTTCATTCTAAGAGGAATAGAAAACCAATTAAAAGATAATTAAAAATTATTGAGTAAAATATCCTTTCTATATTGAAATCACTTATTTTAGAAAAACCACATAATTATAAAGGGGAAAATTTTATTTAAAAATATCTATATAAACTTATGAAGGAAACATCAAATAAAACATTTTTCCTGATGGTGGAAAATATTGTTCCTGAAATATAAGTTAAAAAACACTCCTTCAATATTTTTTTTGGAAAATTCACAAATTAAATAATTTAGAAAATGTCAGAAAAATACCATTATATTTTTTTTGGAAAAATTATATCATAGTTATAAATTATTTTAAATACTTATATAATAATTTTAAATAACTTCATAAATTCCTTTTTAGAAAAAATGGACTTGGAATTGAAAATATATTTGAACGAGTAGAGAAATGATGTATATTTTTATTCAATTTTTTTTAGTTTCATGAGTACATAAGATAAGTAAAATTAAAAGTAAACATTTATATTAAATTACTTTCCATGGGAGAAGAAAATTATAGAGATTCCTAGAAATATACTATATGATATCAAAAATTTTATCATAAATAATCCTAATAAACAGAGAGATCGTAACATAAAACCCTTAAATTTAGTTTCTCTTTCTTTGAAATCACTCAAACATACTCTATAATAAATTTAAATGTATTATAATTATATTAGAGAGTCATTTTAAAACTTATAGTATCATATATGTTCATTTTATGGCATTTCAACACCCCTTTTATCAATAATTTTTTTTAAAAATCATTTTTGGGTGTAATTATTTGGTTTATCATGAGAAATTCATCTCAACAGTTGGGATCCTTATACATTTATCTGGTTACATCATATACAGATTATTAATCATGATATAGATATTATATATATTCATTATATAAATATTTTTAGTAATATATAAAATTTATTTATAGAAAAATGAAGTACATTGTTCATGGATATGGTAGGTCATATATACAGATGAATATGGTTTATGTTTTTCGATAGAGGAAAAAAATAAAGGTAAATTTTAATTCAAATTTAATATATCTTTATTATATCATATATATCATATATATTTATCAAATTCTACCTATTTTATGTACATTTAATATATAAATTAAAAATGGTCACATCTCTTTGTAGAGGTGGTAGTCCACACATATGGATGAATGATGTTATCATTTCCCAAAGGATTGTATCATAAGTATATTGATGTTATATTATACTTATATAAGTATAATTATTTCATAAAAAAATATAAACATTAATCCAATCATAATACACAACCATAAAACATGGTGATGAAAATTGAATTGTATCTCTATGTAGAGAGGGTAAGCCATGCGTACACATGACCTATAATTTAAATTCATATTTGATAGAATATAGGGTGTATAATGGGGATTCCATATTAATAATAATTATAATTAGGAATTTTATAGACAATAAATGTATTATTTTATGATAAATGTTATAGATTAAGAAGATTTAATGAATGGTAGAAGAGAAAGTGTCTGGTTAAGATGAATAACTCTTCTTTGAAATGAATCCTTTAGATGTCCTCTATTGGGATCTGTGGTTGGTCTACTGGGAAGATTATAACCTCTATAATGTGAAAATTAATGTTGATAAGATAAATTGGTATGGATTTTTAGAAAAATAATACTTGATGTTGTGTAATAAATTTAAAGAGGAGGTGCCCTTTATAATTGAGTTGATTGATACTTTTGAAATTATAAAAAACTAAATTATAACATATTAATTCCCATGAAAAAAGAATCCAAATTCCAAGAGATTTGATAATAATGTAGTATATTGGTTTAATCTGATCATATAATTTAATTTTCACATGTTTTGGTATCCTTTCATCTCGTACCATTTTTAAAAACCCTTAGTTAACAAATTTTAATTTTAACTACAGTAACAAAATTATCAATATTAATGAGTTATAATTTTTTACATATAAGGTCAAAATTGGACAATAAATTCCCATGTTATGATATTTTAGAAAATACCATATCCAAATTTCAATATGTAATTATTTATGATATTTTAATAAAATTTATGATACAATTATTTTGATAAAATATCATAATTGTTAATATTGACACTATTAATTTTGTTTCACATAAAAGACATAAATAAAATTTTTTCATTAAAATATAAATTTTAAAACAACACTAATATTTAATATTATCCTATAAATTTTTTTGAACACTATATATTACTCAAATTATATTAGTTTTAATAATTTTAAATTCATTTCTTCTATATTTTCAATAATTGAATAAATACTTTTTTAAATTGTTTAATCATTTACTGTTAATATATAATACCTCAAAATTATAAATAAATTACCATCATGAATATAATTTGATTATGTAAAAAAAATCTATTAAAATTAATTAATAACTATTTTTCATGATATGGACTCATTAAGGATATTTAAAACCTAGAGAGTGACATTTTGTATCTTTATTTGATTTAAAAAATATATAAATAATTTACTGGAAAAACTAATAATTAAAAATTAAAATTTGAACCTAAGTTTTAAGGATAAATCCCATCAATTATATACTAATTAGGATAAAAACATTATGCCATGATAACTTATTTTTAATTCGTATTAACCTATTTTACGTTTTATTGGAGGTGATATGTTTTGTCATTATAACTATTAATATTCACCCATAATAAAATATTCCAATTTACCAAATTTAGACCATATTATTTTAACTAAATTATTAATTTTATCTCATTAAAATCTTTTAAATAGATAAAAAACTAATTTTAAATTACGCATGTAAAATGTGATAAAAATATTTTTTTGAAAAAAAATAAAATTTTCAGCATGAAATTGAATTTATTCTTATAATATTCTTAAGAAAATATTTTTTTTAATGTTTTCAAATAGTTTAATAATTAAATAATATATAAATTTCTTTAAAAAAATTCTCTAATAATGATAAATTTTATTTATAAATAATAAATACATTGTGTGTTTAAAAATATTTTTTTCCAGAGAAAACTTCACTTTTATTCTCAATTATTAATTTTATTATTCTAATCATTTGATACCTAATGAATTTATTTTATAAATTCAAAAATAATATATTTTTAATTATTCAATTCTAACTATTCATACCCACAAATCCAATGGCTATGATATAATAGACACATTATATTTTATTAATGATACATGGTTCTTCTTAGCTTCTTATTTCATTTAATAAAAGACATTGATGGAATAAAATTTTATAAAGATAAATATTTCATAAATAATATTAGGTAATTATAGGGTGAGGAGTATTGACACCTTTTTTTACTGTGAATCCTTTAAGAAATTATAGTGACATAAAGCAGTTTGTTGGGGAGAATAGTGAGACCCTCTAGGTCTTTAGTATGTATTACATAGTGTTTAATTTATTTGTAAATATTTTTTCGGAGTTCTCAAGGGATATAGGTAGGAAATATTTAATTTTGGAGAATTAATCATCGTTAAATTCTTAGTACTAGTAGTGCGATGAACTGAATAAGAGGGTTATTTGGTGGATAATGTGTTTTTATCTTATGTGAATGTTTTTTATAATAGTGTGGTGCTATTTTTGAAATATAGTGGATTCTACAAGGTTGTTTAACATGTTTCCAAAAATTGAGGCCACACCATGTGGATGGTTCAAATCATTATAATCATGGGGTTTAATCATTTTCCCTTGATATATTTAACTCCATATCACCCTCTCTTCTTACACATTCTTTTTTAAAACTCCCCACATGGCTTTGAGATCTTGTCCCCTTCATTTTATGGTGTGTTTTCTTTGATATTAAGCGTTTTTTATTTAGGTAATGATTATTTCTCCTTGATTTATTCTGTATCGATCTTTATTCTTATTTCTTCATACATTTCCATGTAGTTTTGAACCCTAAAATTTAATGGGGGTCGAACATAGGTTTTAGGTCAGATACTTAATGGTATTTCATGGTGATATTGGTTCATTGTATTCCTTTATAATCTAATATTGTTCTTCTTGTCTAAGGTGATCAGTTTTAATCGAGTTTCAAGTTAGGTGTCTCTACATATTGGTGTATTTCCATGTATAATAATTATTTCTTGATTTTATTTTCTTATTATTAATTAAATTTACTTAATTTTTTATTAATGATATTTCATACAAATTCAATTTTTTCTTCAAATGTGATAGTGATATAATTATATTAAAGGGATTTTTAAAAGGATTTATTATTGATCCATAGATGATTTTTGAAAAAATTCCTTAAATATGGTTTTTGGTTTCAATTATATTTCAATAGGGATTTTGGAAAGAGTTTTCCATTTGTTTTATTCATGATTTTATATGATAAATTATTGATTATGAATTGGAATATTTAGTGGATATTTTATTATAAACATGTGGAACATGGGAAAACTTGGGAGTGTGTGAGTCATAAGCAATTAAATACCAAGTCTATATCATTAAATAAAAAGTAAATTTTTATCAATGGACTGGGGGATCTCATTAGATGAATTTAGTTCCCACAAGAATACCCATATAGCTTTTAAACTTATTGTACTTACTTATCTAGCTAGTGAACCTAGTGATAGAAATGGTTATATAAGGCTCCATTAGTTAGATCCCATGATACATGTTTCTTATGACTTTTCTTATTTTAATGAACTTGTGTTTATGCCAAAATACTCCATTTTGATACATGATGATGTTTATGGATATGTTTATTCCATGTTTAGATGAGTTGGCCTTATTTATGCCTTGTGGCTTCACTGTATTTGTATTGATCCATGTGCAGTCATACTTTTGGACCATGGTTTGTTTTTAGTACAACCAAACAGGTTTAGATGGAAATTTTTTCAAAGTTAGTTTTTTTAATAAATATTTCAAACTATATTTATTGATTTTTTTAGAGAAATAAATTATTATGATTCATGGAGGTATCCTACTTTTCTTCTTCCTCACAAACTATATACACCTTTAGACATTTACATACTTGTGATTACTATATATAAGTAAAGGTATGTGAACAATGTCATTCCGTAGAAATTATTGAAATATTGATTTTCATGGTTCATTTGGGTTAGTGGAGATGATGTTCCCATATATCTTAGCTCAATTATGAAGAATATTAGTATTTTAGATCATATGGGGTGTTATATATTAGCCTCTGCAAATTTGATACCATTTTGGATCATTGACAATATTGACTTGTGAATATTATATATATGTTTTATTAATAATTTTTTAAGTGGTGATGATTACAATTTCTATTTTTTGTTATTATTGTGTATACTCTATATTAATACTTAAATTTTTGAGACTACTTATTTCATGGTTTGTGTCTATGTTATCATCAAACATGCTAGATTTTTGAATGAAATTCATGGTTGATTATTTTGATTAAGAGGAAGAAAACAGTCCCAAATTGAATAGGATGATACTATTGTTCTTGTTGGTAATCATTGGAAATCAAGAGTACGATTCAGTCCATATAGTAAAGTTGATTGGGTGTTGGGATTGGTTGGCCTAAGATAGTTTATTATAAGTTTTCTTAACATTCCACGTGAATGTTTTATTTTTTATATCAATTTTATTAACTTAATGAATTAAAATTATGGGGAATGTATTTTTAAAATTTATTGTTTTGTATAACATATTTAAAAAATATTTTTAAAAAATTTATGATAAATAACCTAATCAAAACCTATAATATATAAAAAATTAATCAAAATGCAGAAAACCCCATTAAGAAAAAAAATTAATATGAATGTTTATTTAGAATAATTCAATGATATCTATTTATATCAAAAAATTTCTAAAATTACAATAACATTAAATTTTCAAATATAAATATCAAATCAACATTACAATTATAAATAGAAAAACTAAAATTGAATCAAACTTTTATAATAATCAACCCATACTCCCAAAAGATGATTGGTCTTGTTTCAATTATAATTACATAGACATTAAAAAATATACAAATTAAAATGTAAATATTCAAAATTTATTCGCAATATTATGAAAACAAAAATATAAGGAAAAGTTTTAATGAAATTAAATAGTTTCAAAATGCATAGTTATACATGTTTTAATTAATTCATACATAAATATCCAAACATAATATCAATATTCGATTAATCCTCTTTGATGATGTAAATTATATTTAAAAAAATGTATGATTTGAAAATATAATTTTAAATATCTAATATATTTTAGTTATTATAACACAATTCATATTTTCACACACATATTTGTTCTTTTTTATCCTCTTTACAATTGATAGGTTATATTTTTTCCATGAAATAATTGAAAATGATAATTGTGAAATAAAATTAAAAAGTAATTTTAATATATGAGCATAACAATAATACAATGTGATTATATAATACTTAATTAATGTTTTCTCACACCTCACAATGTATATAGGATACCTAGTAAGTTGTATTTTGTTTTGCGAAAAATAGACTGCATCCAATGGAAATTGAAATACAATAATATAATGTAATTTATTTTTTATTTAAGAAAATAATTTTTTTTGAAAATATATATGTTTCACATCCATCTTGATAAGGAAGTATTCAAAAAATAATTTATTCATTATGGAATCCTTGAAAACTTATTTTTTTTCTTTATTCATTATGTATTATATTATTTATTGGAGAAATGAATTATGTATCCCTGAATCCATACATCAATGAGGTATAATACTAAATAAAAATTTATCAATATACCTACTAAAAATATTAGTGGTATGACAAATCGAATTGATATACATGAAATAAAATATGGTAATTTACATACATGTAAATTTCTTGAATAATTTTGTGTCCCAAAATATTTGAAGTTACAAGATAATAAAATATCTCTTATAAAAGTCATCAGCATACTTTCATGAAAAAAACATATATATTCATTGGTGACTCATAAACAAAAAAAACATTATTTTATATGAATATTATTTTGAATATCCTCATAAAAATTATTATATGATGTCTAAGGGATCTCAAAACATTGTTTAGTTCAATAAAACATGTCATTAACTTCAATGTATTCATAGAATATATATATATATATATAATTTAAAATAAATTTTCTAAAATAATATTATCAATGTATACCTCGATGATAAGATTCGGGGTAACTATATATGGCTAATGTATAATTTTTTTGATGTTTTTCCAATTATATAATCCTCTTTAATTGGTAATAATATTTTTCCCAATACATCTATAATAGCTTATACTATTGACCAAATTTGATACATATCCATCAATTGATGATTTAATTTATTCTTGATAAAATGCATGATCTTATATGCTATATTATAATACTTGGGATACTCAATATATAACTCATTTTACATATAAAATAGTGGGGGAGGATATAGTGGAGTGAGATATGAATCTTGAAGATATATCTTCATGTACGAAACCATTGGTTTTATCAATGATATTATCCTCCCCTCTATTATATTTCCCAAATTCTGAACAGAAGCTACTAAATTATCTACTTATACTAAATATACATTGACTCGTGAATAGGTTCCAAAATATCCAAATATCTTTTAGAAGATACAACTACCTTATATCCTCATATATGTCCCATGTATTCTTTATATCATAAATAAATAGCTAAAACAACCTTCTTACACTTTTGTATAATATTCCTTCTATTCTCTAATCCTTAAGGACTTACTGTAATGAATATTTGAAAAATTGATTAATGAATTAAAAAATATAAAGAGTATATAAAAACATAACTAACATTAATAATATTTTTATTTATAGACTTCAAATCCTTTATAATCTATATTCCCATTCTAATAATATAGACCCTTTCTATTTTTTCATGTAAAACTAGTGGAATGTAGGTGATGTCTCTATAGATCCAGTATACTTAGCTATAATTTTCTTAAACATTTCAGTAATCTTTTCTTCTTCATATAAAAAACCAACTAGGGAAAAATATATGGGTAATCACTTTTATGTTAGATCCCCTTATGGGATATCCTTATTTTCTAAAAATTTAGGATAAAAATTATTAATATGATCATTTTTTTGTAAATATTTAAAAACTCTATAAATTATTTACAATTCATTTACAAAAAATGATACCTTCAATCAACTTTAAACAAACTTTGACTATTTATTTTCATTTGTAAAACCATATATTTCCCATGGATTTTCATTCCTTCATCCACCAAATATGAAATATAATGTTAGTTTTGATTTAAAATATATCTATATCCTTGGATAAAATGATAAATATCTATTCATAACTTTTTTATTTTCTTGTATATTTTATCAAATCTACTGAGAATAGAAAACCCACATATTGTATAAAAACATGTCACGATAATAATACAATAAAAAATTGTCTTACTAAAATGGTCTCCCATAGTGAAGATAGTGTCTAATGATTAACAATTATCTAATAAAAAAATTGAAATTTTTTCTCAAAATTTATTATAAATGAACAGTAAAATTATATATGTATTTTTACTTTTAAGATTACCATGACAACCAAAGTCATTATATATCCCCAGGCCCTTTCTATGAGAGTGTGATAATTGAAGTTTCAGTACCACCGGTTTGAGGTATGTAGCTTTGTTTGTGAATTTTTATGTGTTTAAAGTGCATGGAATGAGTTGGGAAGAGGTTGGGAGAGTTTGGAATGGTTTTGGATGAGTTTGGAGGCTATTAAATGAGTTCACGATTTGAGTATGATTAAGTGAAACTGTGAGATTGTTACAAGAAACCGTGTAGGAGGAGACAGTAGGCTTCGCATGGTCTACGCACGGTCTGCCAAACTGTGCGAGGCAATGGTGCAGACCCTTGCTCTTTTGGCAGTAGCATGCGCAAATTTTGCGTATAGTTTACCAAACCGTGCGGGCTAACCGTGCTGCCACTTAGAGCTGGGTTTTTTAGTCTAGGCTCTCTCAGGATTGACCTAAAACACTCAAATCATCCTCCCACTCGAGCCTCACTTGGGATTTCGGGTTCTTAGTGGTTGGAGGAGCTCTCCCACTTGGTTTGGAAGGATTTTGAAGAGGTTTCTTGGTGGTTTGAAGGTGGTTTCTACCTGGTAAGTCTCTCCTCTTGGTTTCA
The DNA here is from genome assembly GCA_963277665.1 of Viscum album. NCBI lineage: Eukaryota > Viridiplantae > Streptophyta > Magnoliopsida > Santalales > Viscaceae > Viscum > Viscum album. Next base: position 1,998,460,298 of record OY728150.1, on the reverse strand, counting down.
TTGTGTTTTCCTCTAGATCTACATCCCACTCTTTATTTGTTTTCCAGATCTACCCTTGTTTTGTGTAGATCTAGGGTTGTGGTTTCCTAGGATGTTAATATTAAGGCTTGTGGATGTTAAGGAAAGGGGTCTAGAGAGATTTTAGTGGTGTGTTCACCAGATTTGAAGCGCAGTTGTTCATGGGTCGATTTTTCGGGAACCCTAAAGGTAGGTGGATTCTCTCTCGACTCCACATGGTTAGAACGAGTGGTTCTTTGTTAAAATTAATTTTTGGGCTGAAAATTAATTGTGATTTGTTATGTGAAATTGGATGGAAATCCATTTGGGTATTTTGGGGGAAAAGGGCGATTCATAGTGAAATGCTATTATTATGGATTTTAAAATGGAGATTTTAAAATGGGTTGTTGAGATTGATTTGAGAAAATGGTTGGTGAAAAATGGTTTTCAATAAAGTTGTTTTTTATTGAAATGTTGTTTGGAATGGAAAATTGTTTTCAATAAATGATGATTTATTGAAGCGGATTTGTATGCGATGGAATTGGTTGATTGCATGTTGTTGTGACATTGGTGAGTTATATGCTTGTTTATGGATTGATGGGAATTTTTTGTGGAAGTGGTGAGAAATACCACTATAAAAAGAGGATTAATATTTGATGAAAGGGCCACCATCAAAGGATAAGTGGACGTAAAGAGTGACTAGTTGTGAATGGGTGAATGGGTTGGGTGGAAGTCCCACCATTTTGGTTTTTTTGGTGTGTATGGGTGAATGGGTTGGGCGGAAGTCCCACCATTTCGTTGTTTTTTGTGCATTTCTTTGCATGTTGGAAATTGTTGTTCTAGTATGTGAATGGTGAAATGGCTTGTGGCATACTTGGTTGGCTTTCCCTTGGGTTCTTGGTTTGGGTGTGATGGCTTGGTAAGGGTATGTTTGTCTTATAGAAATGGTTGCACTTGTGATTATTTTATATAAATTGTTTTATATAAATGTGCTAACGGTTTTATCCTAGTGGCGTGTGTATGGAAGTTATTTGGGGAAAACCTACTGAGTTTTATTACTCACCCCTTGCTTTGACACGTTGGGGTCTTTGCAGATGTTGATTATCGTGACGTGGGAAAAGGTAAGGCATCTCTCTCCTTTAGTGGTGCGTTGTGATGTCTTAGTGGATCTTGGATATTGTAGCTTGGTGTGGAGCTGTGGTGGGGTCATGTCTTGTAGTATTTGTTGCTTGGTTTCCACTTGTACTCTGTTGTGGTGTAGACATGTCTAGATGTATTGGTTTTGGGTTGTATTTTGGTACAACTTGGTTGTCTTTTGGGAATGCATGTTTGGATATTTTATTGACACACATCATATAGTGATTGATAGTGGATGGTTTGGTTGGTTTTGTCTTAAGAGAAAATCATTCCCCAATTTTTTTTCAAAGCCCTCAGCATTTATTTCCTGCATTTGGCACCTTGGGAACATCTCTTAAGGCCAATTAACCCTCACCACCTCCTCAAGACAATGAGGTAGGGGCGGGGTGTTACAAGTGGTATCAGCTTGTTCGGTCCTTTGGAGTTGATTTTTGGATTTAGAGTTGACATTCATGGTGGTATATTCCTTGAGTCAGGATGGTAGCCAGGCGTAGGATTGTCGAAACATGGAATGTATAGCATTAAAGGACGTAGCTAACCCTTTTTGGCTGAAATTCAAGTTACTAGGGAGTTGGTTATATAAGTGTTTTGGAGACACTTATAGGCATTGGAAATCTCATTGTCATGGGTATAGCCAATGACATGTGCATGACATATATGGTAGAAATGACTTCCCTATAGGATGCATATATCATTGGGGTATAATGATTTATGGGATGAATTGAGAATCAGTTTTTCAAATGTGTGAAATTGTAATGTGAATAAATATGGTATTTTGAAAATGGTTTGGTTTTCAAAATGATGAAACATGGAAAATGTGAACTTGTGGAAATCCTTGTGTGATAGTGTCGTGTAATGTGATTTTAAATGGGATTTATTGATGTCTACGAAAGTGAGACTCATGGTTAGTTGTTTTCTGTTTATAGAAATGGCACCGGTTAGGTGTCATATAGACCAACCGGAGAAGGCTACTGAGAATGTGGAGCACCTGAGCCTCAAGTGAACCAGCAGCTAGTTCAAAGCATAGTGAAATCTTTCCAAGCTGTGGAAAGTGGAAGTAAAATGGATGAACCAAGCCATATGGATCATGCGGTTGAGTTTCAAAAGCATAATCCACCCATCTTCATGGGTGATTCAGAGACGGAGAGGATAAAAGCATGGTTGAATAGAATGAATAATATCTCCATGTTCTTGCAAACATTGGTAGAATTAAAAGTGATGTTGGACATGTATATGTTGGATGATCTTTCCCTTCAGTGGTGGGAGTTGGTAGTCCAAGAGGTGACAGACCAGAATATGATGTGGGAAGGCTTTGAAGAATTGTTTAATAAACAATTCTACCCACATACATTCAGAATTCAGCATACAACTAATTTCTTCAGTTTGAAGTAAGAGCTTATGTCTGTAATGGAGTATGAAGCTATGATTATGAACATAGTAAGGTTTTCACCTGAGTTAGTGGGTATCACATCATTGAAAGCAAGGATCTTTGAAGTGGGGTTAAGGCAAGAAATCTGTTCAAAGATAGCAGTACTATGTATAGATGATTACACAGAGATGGTGAATAGAGCCTCGGTGGCTGAGCGGGATCTGTTGGGTGCTCCGGGCGGAGGAAGCATGGTGGTACCCATGGGGAATAGTGGGAACTCTAACGCTGGGTTCAAGCGAAGGGTGGACACTTATTCCAAGGGTGGGAGCATGACATATAATCCGATGATAGGATTGGTGAATCTTCCTCCGAAGCCCCAAAGCAAGACAGGATGTTTTCAGTGTGGTTTGACAAGCCACATCAAGCGATATTGTATGAAACAACCTCAATCATGTCATAATTGTAATAAGATGGGTCATCTGCAACATTATTGTTGGAGTGCTCCAAGGTCGGGTGCACATGATACTTCTCCGGGATCGCAGACGTCGTATGCTTCGATGGGACGAGGGCAGCAGTATACCCCTCGGCAGTAGGGTAAAGTGGGTCATGGTGATTCTCGAAATACCACGACGCCTCAGAATGGAAATAAAGAGCAGAGTGTGGCAAGAAAACATGTGTTTGGTGCTGAGCAGGTTATGGTGGATGATCAGTCGAGACCACCAACAGTGCGAGGTACTATAATTTTAAATTCTACCTTGATGCAAGTGGTGTTTGATATGGGTTCTTCATACTCTTTTATTGTTTCATGTGTGGTTGATTTCCTAGGTTTAAGGGTAGAAATGATGCCCTCGATTTTGGAACCTTAAACTCTTCTGTGTCGAAGAGAGTGTTGAGCCTTCTTGTGTAGAGCATGTTGTATCGTTGTGGGCAAGGTGGAGCTAGTGTGTAATTTCTCAATGCTTGAGATGGATGGGTATGATGTAATCCTGGGAATGGATTGACTTGTGGAATTTAAGGCCCACATTGATTGTAATGCACAAACAATGTCTTTTACGACACACGATGGCATTAGACATCTCTTTAGAGGAGAGATACATTAAAGGGAGGGTGCAATGGGTATGTTGGAACCAGTAGTGGGAACATTATCGTATCAGTTGGCAGTTTTGTCATTAGAATCAGTAGATGGTGTTGAGTAGAGTGTTCTTCCAGCAATGGTGGATTGGATCATGGATGTTTTTCTTGAAGAATTCTCTTGGTTACCTCTCGTAAAAGAAGTGGAGTTTACGATTGATATCCTTCTATGGACCAGTCCTATCTCACTTCTATCTTATCAAATGGCAGCAGGTGAATTGTAGGAATTGAAAGTCCAGTTGGAAGAGTTTGAAAATAAAGGGTTTATCCGGCCTAGCACGTCTTCGTGGGCAGTGCCAGTGTTGTTTGTGAAAAAGGCGGATGTAACTTTGAGACTTTGTGTTGATTATCGTAGACATAACCAAGTTACGATAAAGAACAGATATCCACCTCCACGAATTGATGATTTTTTTGACCAGTTGAGGGGAGCCCAGTGGTTCTCCAAGATCGACCTGAGTTCATGATATCATCAATTGCGAGTGAGGAAGGACGATATCCCTAAAACAGCTTTTAGAAGTAGATACGACCATTATGAATATCTGGTTATGCCCTTTGGTCTAACGAATGCACCAGCGGTGTTCATGACATTGATGAATTAGGTATTTCAGAGATATCTGGATTCATTTGTGGTGGTGTTTGTAGATGATATTCTAGTGTATTCAAAGACAAGGGTAGAGCATGAGCGGCACTTGGAGACAGTTCTAGGGATCTTGAGGGATCATCAGTTGTATGTCAAATTGTCAAAGTGTGACTTTTGGATACTGGAAGTTCATTTTCTTGGCCATGTGATTTCGGAAAGGGGTGTTTCAGTGGATCTAGAAAAGATAGAGGATGTTATCTCATGGAAAACATCAAATAATGTGTTTGAGATATGGAGTTTCCTTGTTCTAGTTGGGTATTATCTGCATTTTGTTTGTGATATTTCACATTTGGCTTCACTGATGACAGCTTTGACAAGAAAGAATGTTCCATTCCAGTGGAATGAACAGTGTCAGCATTTTTTCGAAGAGCTAAAGTGTTGCCTTACATAAACACCAATATTAGTTTTTATAGAACCAAGAAAAGGGTATGTGGTGTATTGTGATGCATCTAGATTAGGGATGGGGTGTGTTATCATGAAAGGGAATCATGTGGTTATCTATGGCTCACGAAAGATGAGGGTGCATGAGAAAAACTACCCAAATCATGATTTGGAATTGGCAGCAGTGGTGAATGCTTTGAAAGTGTGGTGTCATTATCACTTCAGTGAGAAATTAATGGTATATATATATCATAAGAGCTTGAAGAAAATTTTCTCACAAAGGGTTTTGAACATGAGGCAAAGTATATGGATTAAATATCTCCAAATGTTTGATTTTTACTTATGGTACACACCAGGTAAGGGAAATTGGGTGTCGGATGCATTAAGTAGAAAATCATATGCTCAGATGGTTAAACATGCACCGGACCAGTGGAATTTGATGTTGGTTATAGATGATATGTGGTTGGAATGTGAGGAATAGGGTGATAGATTGGTCTTCTTTTTGGATTTTTTGATTCCTGACTTGGTTGTCCTGGTTAGAGAAGCACAGATATCTGATTCTGAGTGTGTGACCATAGGGTCGAGACTCAATGGTGGGGAGATCATTGAGGGTTGGAAACTGAATAAAGATTCAGTTTTGTGTTTTCGGAATCGGATGGTTGTACCAGTTTTTTTTAGGAGGATCTTCTTCAGGCGTATCATCATTCCAGGTTGTATTTTCATCCTGGAATTCAGAAAATGTATAATGCATTGAAAGCATAGTTCTGGTGGGCTGTTATGAAAAGAAGAGTGGTTGAGTTTGTTTCTAGATGCTTGACTTTCCAGCATGTCAAGACAGAACAGCAGAGGCCATCAAGAATGTTGCAGTCTTTACCAATCCCTGTTTAGAAGTGAGAGTAAATAGCGATGGATTTTGTTACAGTTCTCCAAAGAATGGTCAGAAAGCACGATGCCATTTGGGAGATTCTAGATCGACTAACAATGTCAGCCCATTTCATCCCAATTCATGAATCTCATACAGTGTAGGATCTATCCAAAATCTATATCCGAGAGGTGGTAAAGAGGCATGGTGTTCCAGTTTCAATCGTATATGATAGAGAACCAAGGTTTACATCTCGTTTCTAGAAATACTTACAGAAATCCATTGGAACTAAGTTGACCATGATTACGGCGTATCACCCTCGAATGGATGGCCAATCTGGGAAGATGATACAAACTCTAGAGGTTATGTTGTGGGCTTGTGTCATGGATTTTGGTGGCTTGTGGGATGAGAACTTGACATTGGATGAGTTTTCGTCCAATAAAAGTTATCATGAATCCATATATATGGCTCCGTTTGAAGCATTGTATGGGCGGCCCTGTCGTTCTCCACTATGCTGGGGGAAATGGGTGAGTCCTTGATTGTTGGACAGAGCATTTTTTAGGAGACTATGAAAAAGATCAAGTTGATCAGAAAGAGAATGGAGACTGCTCAGAGTCGTCAGAAATCATATGCAGATCATCATCGATGACCGTTGTCATCTGAGGTGGGTGATCATGTTTTCTTGAGGATCTCTCCTAGGATGGGACATTGTCAGTTTGGGAAGTAGGGAAAGTTATATTTGAGGTATATTGGGCCTTTTGAGATTCCTGAGCGGGTTGGTGAGGTGGCTTATCATTTAGATTTTCTACCTAGGTTCAGTGCGGTGCACAATGTGTTTCATGTGTGGCAGTTGAAAAAGTATCTGCCGAATCATGACCATATAATTTGATGGAATCATGTTGAGATAGAACTGGATGCTTCATTGGTGCATGTGCCAGTGCGGGTTGTGGATAGGAAAGAGAAAGTATTACGTGGTAAAAGCATCGGTTTAGTTCGTGTTTTGTGGCAACATGGTCAGATTCAAGAGGAAACCTGGGAGCAGTAGAAAGAGATGATTGAGTAGTGGCCTAAGCTTTTTCGGCAGAGGGTGGGTTCACTACTTTCCGAGGATGGAAAGTCCAATGGTGGGGAGAATTTAGTACCCCCGGTTTGAGGTATGTATCCTTTTTTATACATTTTTATGTGTTTAAAGTGCATGGGATGTGTTGGGAAGAGGTTGGGAGAGTTTGGAATGGTTTTGTTTGAGTTTGGAGGCTTTTAAATGAGTGCACGGTTTGAGAACTATTAAGGGAAACTATGGGGATATTCCCAGAAACCCTGCATGAGGAGACAGTAGGCTTCGCACGGTCTGCGCATGGTTTTCCAAACCATGCGAGGAAATCGTGTAGACCCTTGCTCTCTAGGTAGTAGTGTGTGCATGGTTTGCCAAACCGTGCAGGTTAACTGTGAGACCACTTAAATTTGGTGTTTTTAAGTCCGATCTCCCTCAGGCTTGACCTAAAACACTCATATCTTCCTCCCACTCAAACCTCACTTGGTATTTCGGGTTCTTAGGTGTTGGAGGAGCTCTCCCACTCAGTTTGGAAGGATTTTGAAGAGGTTTCTTGGTGGTTCGAAGTTGGTTTCTCCTGGGTAAGTCTCTCCTCTTGGTTTCCTTGTGTTTTTCTCTAGATCTACATCCCTCTCTTTCATGGTTTTCTAGATCTGCACTTTTTTTATATATCTAGGGTTTTGGTTGCCTTGGAAGTTAATAGTAAGGCTTGTGGATGTTAGGGAAAGGGATCTAGAGAGGTTTTAGTGGTGCGTTCACCGGATTTGAGGTGTGGTTGTTCGTGGGTCGATTTCTAGGGAACCCTAAAGGTAGGTGGCTTCTCTCTAGACTCCACATGGTTAGAACTAGTCGTTCTTTGTTACAATTAATTGTTGTGCTTAAAATTAATTGTGACTTGTTATGCGAAATTGGTTAGAAATCCATTTGAGGATTTTAGGGAAAAGGGGTTTTCATGGTGAAATGCTATTATTATAGATTTTAAAATGGATATTTTAAAATGGGTTGTTGATATTGATTTGGGTAAATGGTTGGTGAAAAATGGTTTTCAATAAATATGTTTTTATTGAAATGTGGTTTGGCATGTAAAATGGATTAAATAAATGGATGATTTATTGAAGTGGATTGGTATGTGATGGAATTGGTTGATTGAATGTTGTTATGAAATTGGTGAGTTATATGATTGTTTATGTATTGATGGGAATGTTGTGTTGAAGTGGAGAGAAGTACCACTATAAAAAGGGGATGAATATTGGACGGAACAGCCATCATCAAAGGATAAGTGGACGGAAGAGCCACTAACTGTGAATGGGTGAATGGGTTGGGAAGAAGTCCCACTGTTTTGGTTGTTTCGGTGTGCATGGGTGAATAGGTTGGGCAAAAAGTCCCATCGTTTGGTTGTTTGTTATGCATTGCTTTGCAAGTTGGAAATTTTGGTGCTAGTGTGTTAATGATGAAATGTATTGTGGCATATTTGGTTGGCTTTCCCTTGGGTTCTTGGTTTGGGTGTGATGGCTTGGTAAGGGTATGTTTGGCTTATGGAAATGGTTACACTTGTGATTATTTTATATAAATGTGATAATGGTTTTATCCTAGTGGAATGTGTGGGGATGTCATTTGGGGAAAACCTACTAAGTTTTAATACTCACCCCCTACTTTGGCACATTGGGGTCTTTGTAGATGTTGTGCATCGTGACGTGGGAAAAGGTAAGGCATGTCCCTCCATTAGTGGTGCATTGTGATGTCTTGGTGGAGCATGGAGTTTGGGGCTTGGTGTAGAGCTGTGGTGGGGTCATGGATTGTATTGTTTATTGCTTGGTTTCCACTAGTACTCTGATGTGGTGTAGACATGTCTGGTTGTATTGGTTTTAGGTTGTATTGTGGTACAACTTGGTTGTCTTTTGGGAATGCATGTTTGGTTGTTTTATTGACATGCATCATATAGTGATTGATAGTGGATGGTTTGGTTGGTTTTTTCTTAAGGGAAAATTGTTCCCTAATTTGTTAACTAATCCGTCGGCATTTATTTACAGCCTTTATTGCCTTGGGAACATCACTTAAGGCCAAGTAACCCTCACCGCCTCCTCAATCCAATGAGGTTGGGGCGGGGTTTTACAGAAGTAAATATATACTTCCATATATTCTAATCATAGGGGCCTTCTAGTTCCATATAAAAATAGAATAATCCAATATAGAGTAGTAAACAGTATTATGTGGAGTTTCCTCCAAATAAGATCGATATGACCTAGTGGATATTCCCAAATTTACTTACATGTATATGTGGTTGATGTATTATAGGTAGGGATCAAATCCAATGTGACTGAAGAAGTAACCATATAACACTCATATTTGAGGGGTGATATGGCTATGAAGTGGCTGAATTTGGTGTCTATTATAAAAATAACAATGAAATATAAAATATAATTTATTTAATTAATGAATTAAAAACTAAATATTTGAGTGTAAATAATTAATAAAGATAAGCTGATCCTAGGGTGTATCTAGGGTGAGATTGGATGTATTTGTTTTCTTAGAAATTTTCAGATTAATAACTCAAGAAGTATCAAAAAAATTAAGTAATTCCCCAAGATCATTCACCAATTTAATCCCTACACAAAAATTATTCTAATAACAAATTAACATAGAGGATAAATTAAATTATCACTCCAAGGAATTGTATTATACTAGCACTGAAAATGTGTAATCTTTAATGTTGATAAAGATGATGAAGAGAGTAAATCATTGAATGGAACTCTTCCAAATAATTAATTGATATAAAATATTAAATAACATGAAATATAATTCAATACATACCATTTATACACATTTGGATCAACCCAAGTGAGTTTTATCCCAACATTGATGTCATTTTATCAATGGAATCGAGAAGTAGACTCGTGAGGGTAGAATTGAAGAAGAAAAACATTAAAATAAATATCACCCCACTATTGGGTAAATAATTTCAAAAACTATTATTTCAATTGATTCAATCCATAATAAAATAGTAAAAATATGGTATGATTAATAATATAAAAAGTTATTAAGATGAATTTTTTTATTAAACTAAAGTGATATGAAAATATTACATGACAAAACTTGAACATTCAATTAAAAACAGACAGCGTGACATTACAATTGAAATAGAAAACATGATACTATTAATTAATTCACAAAACCACCTTAAATAGGTATATTATTATCCCATTGTCAAGAACCTATCAACCAATTCTTTTCAAATTAATTATTAGAGTGAAAATGATGGTGAGGAAAAAATAAAATTGGACCCTTTCAATGTTGACCATGAAATTCAACTAGATTCATCCCCCTTTTGGAATTTAAATTTGGAATCGAATAATGGAGAATAATTGATTGTAAAATATTCTATAAATCTTTTTATTGGTGTACTCTGATAGTTTTCCAAATTTCATTCCAATTGGATTATCCATTCCGACATTACGCTCAAATTGGTGGTCTAGTTTTATGGGCCTTGAAATCTAGCACAAAATTTAAACTTCAAATTTTTCCGCAAGGATCACAATGAAAAATTATGAATTTTCTCTGAAAAAAGTATAATGAAATGATACCCATATTTTTTTATATATGCAGATAAAATTTCATCTACATTGTGATTTAATTGTGGGCTTCAATTATATTTGATAGAGCTAAGGATCATCATACATTGATCATAAATTTCTACATAAATTGCCAAAATTGTACAAATTCCCATTATCCTAAAAGAAACCATATTACATTCAATGTAGTAAATCATATACCAAAATATAAAATTTAAATTATCATTATAATTAATTCCACAAATTTATGAATAATTGGGACTAAATTGACAAACATTAGACATGAATTGGATGATGATGAGAAATGAAGTTCGATTTATAAAATACACTAAAATTTGTGTTTATGGAAATAAAAGAATATGAATATAAAAATATAATCAACGAATGTTATCCTTTTTAGTGGATAATCACACACCAACCTAATTTTTTTTTGTCCTGAGAAAGAAGTATCTCAAAAATATGTACTTGAATTCCCTTTCTCAAGAACATTTTAACAGACAACACTCATCAAAAGGTATCATTCCAAAAAATCATTAACCCTTTAAAAATAATTTCACACAAGTTATTTTTAGAAGCATATCCCTATTCCAATCCAATTCATTTGTTTAAATTCATAATTTCATTTTATCCAATTTCAATTAAATATGATGATGTGTTGTGCATCACAAAATACATGGGGTTTATTTATTGTGTTCAAGGGGGAGAATGGAAGGTCTAGGTGGGAGTAACATTAAACCCTAATATGATTATCCAAATTATTAATTTATGTCATTTTTTTTACCCCAATAGAGATGTAAAGACCAATTGTGGGCTAGAAAACTATGAAGTCACAATTCCCATGTGCTAGATGCCACACATTTTTTTCAATTCCATACTCTACAATATATATGTAAATCATAACTATGTGTAATGAAACTATGTAATCATGATCTAAAACTATCTAAAATCATGCATTTGGATAACATATTTCACTACACTGTCTTTTCTTTCATTTTTTTGATACTCAAATAATGATTAAAGTGTCCCCAAACCCTATGTTATGACAAAAGGGGCCCAAAAACTCAAACATACATCCAAAATCCAAAAGTTTTTCATTGTGGAATTTTGATTAATAGGATGAAAATATAAACATTGAAAAGTAACATCAAGCAACTACAAATTCCAAAAAAAATTCTTATGAACATAAATGTGCATTAAAATCATAATGAAGGATTTGATAATCATATGTTCATCAATTTTCATGTTTTATAATGTAAATTAATGAATCTAAGGATACTGAATTGTATTTTTTCAGTGAATTAATTTTTTACCATAAAAGCACCATTTTTTCAAAATCATAGAATTTCAATCCCCCCCAACATAGAATGACACTACCCTTAACGTTGAAACATAAGAGAAGAGAGAGATTAAAATTGGGAATAAATAGGCGGAGAAGTGATTTGAAATTAAATCATGGAACAAAATTTCATGTTTTGAAGATGATAACACATAAATTTGAAATTGATCATTTTTTCTTCACGTTACATGAAGACCCCTTAGGGATAATTTAATATTGCATTTGAAATATGGAAGGCATGTGTTTTAATTGAAAATACTAAACATATTTAGCTATTAAATCTCACGCAAAAAAAACATTTGATCACATTGGAAACTCTAATGGGTTCCCTTAACACAAAAAAATCACATAAAATTAAATAAAAACAATGCAGATGTTGGGTTGCCTCTTGGGAAGTGATTATTTAAAATCATTAGCTCAACTATAACCACAAAACGTACCCAATACCAAATTTTATTATTTCAAGGACCGCATTTTTCACCAATTCAATTTGATTGTAATTTATTCTTCAATGGGATTGAAAGGAATGTTCTGAAATTGATTAAAGGAAAATAATATAAGTCCCATGGAATGAGATAATACCATTTATATTGATAATATTTTGTCTTATTTCATCCTTAATATTTAGTAAGACATAAAGTGGAATCTTTTTTCATTTTACATGTGATAGATTGAATTTAAATCTAAAAGTATTTTGTTATCTATAATTATGGAATACTTGTGAGAGGAATGATGGACATTGATTTTGAGATTGGGTTGGCTAACACAATTAGGCATTGGTCAGGACTTAGAATTGAACTTCATTTCACTATCAAAATTACATAGAATAATTGGTTCCTTTTGAATAGATTTTTCAACAAAAAATTCATATATGGTTATAAAGAATCAGTATGTACTCAAAGATTTTTATTTCTGCCAATTATACATTCAATGGTGATATGGAAAAATCACTATTGGATCCATCTAAAAGAGATTAAATCCTTGGATATAAATTTCCCACATTTTAATAGGGAAAATAAATTTCTTCATTATTTAAACACCCTTCAATGATTACCTATAGTTTCTTGAGTTCACTTTCAAAATTCCCTTGCAAATTCTCGTCATTTTCTAACTCTGATTTCTCATATTATAAAGTTGTCCATTCGGTATTTTATTGAGATTTTGAATCATCTAATGGTTTGAGAATGAATTGTTAAATTATTTAATTATATTTCCCACTATTGGGAGTAGTCATAGCATGGATTTTTTCATGATGGGTTTTAATGTAACATGATTATTCTATCAATGTTCAGTAAGGGATAACCTAAGTGGGCCTGGATTCAATAATTGTTTCAATGATTTGTATTTATAATATCATTGATGAAACTTTAAAAATAATTCTAACCATTTTTTACACTATTTTTCAATATGTTATTAGGGATTAGGCAGGATAAAAGTTTTGATATCATGAAATTCCCAATGATTGATTTTTTTAACCAACCTTCAAAGGGAATAAAATTTTTACTTGAATAATTCATCATCCAAATGATTATACATTCCACTGAGTGTGGGGAATTTATTAAATGGTTGATAAAATAAATTCCATATGTTACAGCCTTCATAATATTGATTTCCAATTTGATTCAATCATGTGTTTAAGTTGAGTTAATATTTATAATACTCTATTGGAGTGAAAATAAATTTTGATTTGATATTTTACAAACACACACAAAAATAAAGGTAAAACATAAGAGATATGTGGGTGAGAATCAGGAATATGTGGCGAGACAAGGATGTGAGTGTCTAATATAAATTTATTTGGAGCCTTGAAATGGTGAAAAAAATTCCTATGCCCAAATTTTCCCTACAGGTAGATGTAGTTGTTGTAGTATAGTTAGGGATCGAATTTATAGGTGTTGATGAAGTAACCTTGAGACGATCCAATTTTATTGGAGGATTGTATTTGAAGTGGATAACTATGGTGTTCATTTAAAAACAATACTAACATACCTAATATAATTTATTTAATTAATAAAATAAAAACTAATTATTTAATTGTAAATTATTCAATGAAGATTAGTTAATCTTAGGGTGTCATTAGGGATATATTGGATGTATTTTCTTTCTTGTAAAACTTCAAACCACTAATTCAATATGTGTCTAAAAATGATATTATTCCCCATAATCATTCACCAATTTAATATCTACATATATCTAAGTGTAATCACTAATTCACATATAGGATCAATTTAACGGTAAACATAATGAATAGGACCGTACTAGAACTCAAAATGTGTCATTGTTAATATTGATGAAGAAGAAGAAGAGAGTAACTATGTGAATGAAACTATTTGAAATAATAAACAATTTTTAAATATTTAGTATGATGAAATAAAATCCAATAATACCCTTTATACACCCTTGTATCAACCCAAAAGTGGTTTGTTCCTCTATTTATGTTATTCTATCAATGGAAGCGGTAAGTAGACTCATGATGGTGGAATTGAAAAAAAAATTGAAATAACTATCACTCTATCATTGTGAAAATAATTTCACAATATATTATCTGAATATCTTCACACACAATGGTAAAGATACAAACATGATATTAATAATAGTATAAAATTAGAATAATAATAACATTTAATATGAAACTAAAGTGATATAAAAAATATACATGATAGAATTTGAATAAGTGATTAAAAATTGACAGTATAACATTATAATTGAAATAAAAACATTACTATCAAAATTAATTAAAAAAACAATATTATATAGTCATATTATGAAACTAGGGTTGAGAACCCATCATTCAATTATTTCCCCATTATTTTAGAGAGTCTATTGGATAGTAAAAAAAAGAAATTACACTCTTTCAATGCTGACTAGGACATTCGGCCAGAATTATTCCCCATTTTGGCATTAAATATTGTCATACAATTGATGGTTGAATAAGATAAATATCTTCTTCTATGTTTCTTATAATATATTTCAAAAAAAAATCCAATTCCATCAACTATTTGAATTTATTCTTGAAACGGTGAGCAGATTTAATGGGCCTTGAAATCTAGCACATAATTTAATCTTCAACTTGGTCTGCCAAGATCACCTTAAAAACATCATAATTAGATCCGTACATAGTTTAATGAAGTTATTCCAATATTTTTTTATCTAGATATATTTTTTTGATTCATTGGGATGGAATAGTGGGCTCTACTTTTATTTGATTGTCATAAGGCCAATTATGCTATGATCATAAAATTCTGCATAAATGGAAAAAATATCAATCTTCCCTTATGATTTTTCCATTGGTCCTAAAAGAAAAAATATTAGAATAAATGTTATCAATAATATCCCAATATATCAATTTAAATTAAAAAAATTATTAATTTCACAAACTAATGATTATTTGGGCCTAAAATGACACACTTTAGACATGAATTGTTTGATGATGTGAAATGAAGTTAAATTTATAGAATGCCATAAAATTAGTGTTTATAGACATTGAAACACTTGAATATTAAAATATAGTTAATTATTATTATCCTTTTTCATTGGATAATTACACAACTATTTTATCTTATATGATCCTATAAATAAAATTATTTTAAAATTCATAAAACATTATTCAAATCCAACAGTTTCATATAAAATTAAATTATAGTAATAAATTATATAGACAAAATTGAACACAGATGAACATAAATTCTATAAAAAAATTATATTAGTTAACTAAGATTATTAAAAAAATGTTAATATAACTTATTATACATGAAAGGATATATACCTAAGATAATAAAAATGAAGTAAATGATTATTGGACTCCAAATGATATATGTAACACATAAAAACAATTGAGAATTTATATTTACAAAATAAACTAAACTAAACCAATCATACTTTTTATCATATAATTTGGACTAGTTTTCTAATATTTGAAAATAATATTGAAAGAATTTATAAGACTAAAAATGATATAAAACAAATAAAATTAAACAAAATTAGAAGTTTATGAATATCCATCTCTTAAATATAAATTTAAATAACTGTAAAATTACAAAAATATAAACTAAACTAAACATAATTGTATTATTTATTATATAAATTACATAATTTAACTGAATTGTTAAAATTAATGAAAAAATTAGTAAGATATGAAATTATATAAAAGGAAGAAGAATCCTATACACAATTTTGAATGATAATGATATAATAAAATTTCAATATTTATATGTAATACTTATTTAGATACTAAACAAAAAATTCATAAAAATAATTAGAAATAAGTTTCTTAGGAAAAAATAAATTACAGAAAATATATCACAAATTTTAGAAATTTAAATTTTTAGAATGGAAATAAATATATGGAACGTGAAATATTAGATGATTACTCAAAAATAGTTTTTCTATATTAATTATTTATAATGGTTATGTCTAAAAATAAATAATTTATACACTTTTGTAATCAATAATATCTTATAATATTTCCCTATAAGTAGTTATCTCACATAATTCAATATAATTGTGAAATTTCTCATCACAAAAATATATTGTTTTTATCTCCAAATAATAGGCCACTACACATTTGAAGGATCAATAAAATAGAAAAAACTCTTCTGTTTCCATGATAAAAGGGACATATTTGTATTATAATAAATTTATATCTATTAGTGTCATATTGAATTTATGTTTAACAATATTTTTACTAATAACCAATTTATAGTTGAACTTAAGAACTCAATATTTAATATAATAAATCCCCCATAATTTATCAATAAGTCTATAATATGAAATTGTTGTTGAGAATGTTTTGTCATATTTTTCACATGAAAATGGAATTACTTCATTCAACACTAATACACTGCTATTATGGGATGTACTTTTTATCCTAATCATTGGTATAAAATGTAAAGCCACTAATATAATTCCACTACCTTAAACATTATTTATCCTTGAGTTATGTCAATAATTTGACTTCACATCAAATTGATGATCTTTTCTAGTTTAGAGATATAGAGAATTAAGTCATAACTCATACATAACGACTTAATTATTACAATATAGAAAAATCTAATATATGGATTTTTTTCATAAAAAAAACTTTTTAAAAATAAACATGGTTAAGCATTCCCCTTAAAACCTTAAAAGAGGGATTTTCCATAATAATATAAAAAATAAGGCCATTAGGATATTCGGAGGAAAAGGAAACATGGTTCATTCCATGAATTTTCTTTGATCCCATCATTGACTCTATTTTCTATAAACCCTATGAATTTTTTTTCAAAACATAGGATGAGAATAAAAATATCAATAAGGGACACGTAGTGAATTAAAAATTTTAGTCTTTGGATAACATGAAAACCATGAATACTTTATAATAAAGTAAAACTTTTCACTTTTAATAAGTTGTAAAGATACTTAACTGAACATAAGATCATTTATTACCTTTTTCGTAACCAAAAGATTTCCATAAATCCCAAAGAAATCAATATATAAATATAAAAGTAACTTTTAATATAAACATACTTTAATGGAATAACCAAATGGTCGACTTCTATACATATCACTAAATGGAATAGCCATACGACTGACTTCTACACCCAATGCATTGGAGGTTATAATGTAACCACACATCCTTGGTTTATCATATAACCACCCATCATTTGGTTTATCATGTAACAACCCATATTTGGTTTATCATGTAACCACCCATCAAATGTCAATGTACAATTAAATAAGCATAACACATTAAAAAATCATAAAGGAAAAATAATATTTCCACACTACAACCACAACAGATCATAGAAATATTCGACCCATTTAAAAGACCATTTAAAACATTTAATAAAAAAAATTTGAATCAAAGTGTATCATATCACATTAAACAAGCATAAAATAAAAATAAAATTTCCACATTGAAATCACAATATATCATAGAAATATTCAACCCATTTCCAAAAACATTTAAAAGATCTAATAATGGGAATTTTGAATAAAAGTCTCTCATACAATTTTGAGCCTTTTGAAACAAATTATAATTTTAAAACATTCATGTCCATATAAATAAATTCTTAAAAAACAATTTTGAAAACATGGACATGAAATAGAAGGTTTTAAATGAATAAATTATTAAAACATTTAAAATGATGTTTTAGTTAAAGAGCCCCTTACCACTGGAGAAACACTTGAATAAAAATAATTAAAGAATAACATTAAAAAAACTTATAATATTAAGAGAATAATAATAGTAATGATATAATATGTAAAAGGGTAGTTTATACATCACATAAAATTGAATTGGTGCATAACAACAAAAAAGTCTCAATGGAATGTAAATTGAGACGAAACCCCTTTAAAAGAACATATCATTAGATTACGGATAAATCAATGACATAATTATGTGTGTAAATAAAAATACACTAAACATAAGTGGATATGGAGTTAAAAACAATCATAGTTCATCCACACATATTATTGTAAAAACAAAACTAATGACATTGATATTTAACTCAATGAATGGAGATTAAGTTATGATTTCCCTTAAAAAGTACGTATAAATGATAAAAGAATTTTTGAATAGGGTGAATATGTGTATCAATAGTATATAAAAACAAAGAGAACTATAAATTATAATATAATAAATAAATAGGGATTCCACACATAATCTTGTATTAATATAATCAACCAAGTATGCGTAAAACACAATGAGTGGAAATTCAGTTTAGAAACTCCCTTACAAAGATCATTTTGTTAATCAAATAGATTGATTATTTTTATTCACTATAAATCCATATAAAGAAATTATAAATAAAATAGATGAATCAAAATTTATTTCACAAATAATCATAGAGGGGCATAATCAAGGAGTAGAAGATCAACCCAATGAATGGAAATTGGGATAAAAAGTTCCCTTACCTTGAGTCCTACTTGTCTTGTTCGTTATTTATATTAATGAATAATAAACATAGGTTAATTTAAACAAAATTAAAAACATTTTTAATTTTATTATTCATTTTATATTACTCATTGTCTTGTTATAAAATATACATAAATATTTAAGTACATATCGGTCGGTTTGTCGATATTCGGTACTTGAGTCGAAAATGAACTTGTTTTGATTTCAATTGTCCATGTGGTAAAATTTTATCATATATAGTATATTATTACTGATGTAAATATCATATATATCTAATATATATTTATTTATAATCTTCATAATATTTGGAGATAAGAAATGAAATGAACCGTTCATAGAGACGGTAGTCCATATGTACACTTGAACGCTACATTCATTTCTTTGTTATATTAAAATAATAATTATAAAATGATATAAATGTATATTATAAAACCAGTATTATATTTATGTCAAATATTTCTCATTTCATTAATAAAACCATCCTTTATACATTCCATGCATAGCATGAATGGGTCATATCACGTTAAGGGGGCGATAGTCCACACTTCTTCAAATGATATTATCATACTTACACATCTTGGAAAGCATAAAGTTATGTTATAAATAAAAATAACATAATCATATAGAAAATAAATATATATATAATATAAATACAGTTCCATGATAATGGAAACCATGAGAGGTGGTAGGGGGAAAATGAACAGTAATCATTTCGTGGGGCAGTAGTTCTCTGTACACAGAAACAGTATGTTCATCTATAGTAGATAGAGGTGTGTAAGTGTAGTTAAAATACCTCTCATAAAAAATCCTAGTATATTTCGGATACTTTTTTTATTTAATCAAATAATTATAAGATAATATGGAGTGGAGAAGGAAAATAAAGGAAATGAACTTGAGAGAAAAAGTTACCTCTAAATCTGGTAACTTCTTTTTATTTGAGCTAAAAGGATTTATTGAATTACTTTATACCCAAATTAAGGATTATATGTGGAAGGGTGGGATTTTGGGAGATTATTTTGTTAGAATTTAAATGATCCAAGTCGATTTAGAGGTGTGAGTAAGTTACTATAGGTGGTGGCATTTTAAGAGGGAGGAGGGTTACTTTAAGAAAGTCTTGAAATATATATTTTATTATAAATTGATTTTTGGTTTCAAATAATCCAAAACTCATTTAATTCAATAATAATATGCTTTTGGGTATAAAAACGATCAAATACTATGTTTCAGAAAAGTTTACATAACAAAACTGACATTATCTTTTAGTTTTACCCCACAATTTAAAACATTAACTCTTACCATATCTTCTTGTATTTTCATAATATATGGTTACTATATTTAATATAAAATGTTTAGAGAACTATAAGTAGATAATTAATGAAATTTTGAACAATATATACATTATTTGGCTTAATATTTTATTTTTAAAACTATTATATTATTTAATAAAATTGAATTTCTTTTAAAAACTCATTTATGTCAATTTTGACACCATTTAGTAATTGATTTTTGTTAAAGTAAAAAAAATTTATTGCTTCGAAAATAAATCAATTAACTCAAAGATAATATGATAATATCATCCATAAAATTATTCTATGGCATGAAAATAATCAAATTAAATTTATTTTAATATTAATAATGTCAATTATTTGAATTATTCTATTAATTAATCAATCACAACATCATCATTGTGTCATAAATAAAGTTATTTATTTAATGTCTAAAAATTATAAATAAAATATTATGATTTAGGAAATATTTCAATCTTTCTAATTAATATTTATCATCACATAGATCACTTATCTTACCCCATATAAAAAATTATTAAAAGATACATGTTTATGTTATATTTCCATTTTCATTAAATTAAAAATCATAAAATGTCATTTTCACACCCAAGTGGCTCCGAAATGACTAAAGTTGCCTAAGGATTCTAATGGTCTAAAATATATCATCCAATAGGATTAGGACTCGTCTTATGTTAGTTTTATACTATTATAATATTATTTTTTTAAGCTTATTTACCTACTTTACCATTTAACCATAGTAATTAAAAATAATTACTAATGTTACTATTCAAACTATCCAAAAATAAAAGTTATCTATTTACACAATTTGGAAAATTATTATTCTAAATATGGAATCCATTTTTCAAAATTCAAAAAAAAATTATAAATTAATTTAATATTAATTCTCGTTGTCAAAATCAAAATGCGTGTTTTTAAGAAGTACAAACTACCAAAAGATTGACATGTGATTATGTCCAATTTCAATATGAAAGATCTTTCAATGACCAAAATTTGATTAAATGATAATAAATAATCCAATTATATTATAAAACTAATTAAAATGATAATGTAGTTGTATAAATAAATCAAATGAAAAGAAAGTTTTGAATTAGAATGCAATATTTTTTCACTATTCATTCAAAAATGAACATTATCATAAAATTCCCAAAATTTTAACAAACGTAAATTTTTATGTCTCTATTTTATAGAAAAAAAATTATTTTTTCAAATAGAATGTATAAAAGTGACAAAAACTATATCTAAAAAGGGGTTTCCATCAAAAGGTGGTAAAAACGATCTTTTAAAAATATTAGGGTATTTCATGCTTAAAATCAGATTCATTCTTATTTTAAGACTCTAATATTTGTTAGATAAATTTAAAAAATTAACAAACAAGTGTAATCATATTATAGTTAGTTCTATTCATTTACGCCATTTTAACTGTAGAGACCCAAATCTTGATGTACATGGACATTACATTACTTTTGTGGAATACTTAAAACATAACAAAAATAGACACCAAAGGACTGTAATAGTTTAGTGTCTTTGGAAACATGGAACATAATCTTCTAATATTGGTGAAAGATCTCCAACATCTCCCATAAAGATCATCCCTTTTTTTCTTACCTAAAACATTTATTTATATCTTGGGGAAAAGAAAACATATTAAGGGTGAGCTCAAATACTTAGTAAGGGTAAGCATGAAAAAAAAATAAAACAAACCATATACATTTGAACTTCAAAACATTAACATAAAGTTCAAACATCAAAATATTGTGTTGTGAAATAAATCTTGGCAGTTCATAAGGCATAGATCATAAAATAAAAATCAATCATGATAAAATAACATGGGAATAAAACATTTAATTGTGGAAAAACATTAATCACATGATATGATTTCCATAGTAGCCAGGCATTGCTGCCATGGCCATCTTAGTGGACAAAGTCCCTTTCTGGATCGAGTTCACACCTCGTTCCAGTCTTGTATCACTGAACCGGATTAACTTACCATTTTATCCATGTCTATCTCATTAGATATAAATATTTACCCAATGCATTGAAGGGAGATATAGGTCCCACCCATCTCATAATGAAATCATTCTTACTTGTGCCACAAAATAAACTTAAAACATTCATCATAACCCAAAGAATAAAATGGATTTCATAAAAATCACCCCATCATCACATAATCCATATAAAACAATTGGATATTTCATCAAAAGAAAATTTAAACCATATAAATCATAGAGACATTATACTTGAAACATACACATATGAAATAATATCATCTTAGATGGAAAATGGTTTTGACAAAACTCTTGAAATGAAATCTCGAGGAAAATATCCTTTCTTCTTCAAAATCATTTTCTTTTCACAAAATTCCATGAAATTTTAAAAGAAAAGTATTTTGTTAAAAATAGTCATAAAATCTTGTAGATTAAGCTTCATGAAAATGAGGCGTTATGAAACCATAAAAATCTGTTCACGCCGTATAAGTTAAAAATAACATTCTTCTCTTACTTTTGTTGGAAAAGTCAAAAAGTTCCCCGTGTGGTAAACGAAAGTAAGATTCCTTTCATAACATGTGGTAAATTTAAAAAAATGGGTAAAAAGGACTTTAAAAATACATGAAAACATTTTTAGAAAACTTGGGCATGGATGATAACAATAACCCCAGTAAATACTTATGAATAACAATCTCAGATAAGAACGATATTAGAATAGTTATCCCTTACCTTAGGTCCGATATGCTTCTTACATATCCAAAACTCCTATATAATGATTTAAATAATATCATTGACTTATTATAGAATCATATTCATTGTTATGATATCATATATGATTCACTTATGACTTTATATTACCCGTTCTTTTGTAAGTTCCATGTTAAAGCAGTGTTTTGGGTAAAAATCATTTTATTTATCGTACGTGTTTGGACTTGTTGTTCCTGATATTATTATTACTTATATCTTGATTTACTTACTTCCATAATTTAAATCATGATTTATATATCATATATATATTCAATATATATATATATAATAGATATATAAATGAAATGAAATACACCATTCATGGAGACGGTAGGCCGTACGTATGCATGAACGCTGTTTTCATTTCTTTATTGAATTAAATGGAATTAAGTAAAAGAAACATATATGTACATGAATCTAGTATCATTATTATGTAATATATTTCATGATTATTTATTATATATACTTTATAATCATACTTGAATGGTTAATCATGGAAAATGAATCTAATCGCATTCGTGGAGACAGTAGTCCGTACGTACGCACGAGCGATGATAGCATTCCCATGATCGTGGAATTGTATTGAAGTATATGTATAATATTTCGGAATCAATATCAATTTACAATAATCATATGTAGTTATTTATTTACACCAATATACCCATCCAAGTAAGGTGGTGGTGGAAAACAGATTACACCGCGGCGTGGAGACGGTATTCCGTACGTATGCACGTGTGGTGATTTCATTTCTGTAGGATGGATAGAAGATGAAATCGTATTGTTTCATATTTATAATAACATATCATTATATTATTGATACTGATGTTTTTAATTTATGATGAAACAAATAAAGAAGAATAAGTAGAAGAAGAAATAAATTGGAAAGAATCGGTAAAGGATGTTACCTCTTCTTTGACGCTCCTCTTCTTAACCTCCTCTTAAGGCACTAAGGTTGGTCTTTTTAGGAGACCAGAACCTCTATGATGTAACCATAGAGGTTGAGAAGAGGAATTTTCAGGGGTTGGCTGAGATTCAAGGCTTAATATGGTGTGAAGAGAGGAGGGAAGGGGTGCCCTTTTTATAAGGGAGGAGAGAGGCACCTTTGGAAAAACTTAAAATATTATTTTATAATAAAGTCATATTCGGTTTATAATAGCTCCAAATTTATTTATTCCTAAGATAAATTGGGGATGGGTCAAAAAACTCTCAAAGAATAGGTTCTATACAAGTTTAGGTTACTATTTTAACCTTATCATTTAGATTTATCTCTATGTTAAATAATTTAACCATTACTGTGTCTTCTTGTTTACTTACACTATATGGTTAATAAACTTACTATAACAAGAAAAACTAACCCCAAGTGGTTAATTATTAATATATATAACCTTATCTAATTAATGTTGCTGAACCTTATATTTTTAGGAATATAATAACAATTAATAATATAATATTTTTTTTAAAAACTATTTTATGTCAATTTTGACACTATTTTGTAATTGATTTTTGTGAAAATCATAACAGAATGATTAGTTCAAAAAAAGTTAATTACATCAATACTAACATGTATTATTAACATATAAAATTAGTGAAATTCATAAAAAGTCCGAAATTACATTTATTTGGGTATTTATAATATCAATTATTTTAATATTTCATTATTTAGGTAATTATTGTTTCACCATTGTGTCATAAATAAATTAAATTTTTTAATATCTAAAAATTATAAATAAAATTCCATTAGGTAATAAATATTTTTATCTTTCTAATTAATATTTATAGTCTAATTTATATTATCTATAACCCTGTATTAAAAATGTTTTAGTTACTAAACATTGATTTTAACCATTTTAACTCTTCTTTAAATAAAATAATAACAAATGTCCTAATCCAATCCAAGTGGACCTAATGGGTAATATTTTATTCCTAAGGTTGTTTTCGGTCGAATTACACTTATCCAATAGAATTAGGACATGTGTTAGGGTAATAGTAATATCATTTTTACCCTTAATCACCCTATTTACTTTTAACCGTGGTAAATAAAAGTAAAAAGTTACTATTCACCAAAAATTATTTTTATCTTATTAAACCACATTTTACTCCTTGATATTAACTGTGTATCTCAGATTTTCAAAATTCCACTCACAGAGGTTGTAAAATTATGTTTTATAAAAATTTTCAAATTCTCCTAGGCGGTGGGTAAAAGACGGTGAAAAGTTCAATAAAAAATTTATATATCTAAAATTATTATAAAATGACTCCAATGAATTACATTGAACTTATATGGGTATTATGTATCAATTTTGACCTAAAATAAATTTAAATAAAATAAATAATTATTTAAATAAAAAGTCGGTTTTTAAATAGTAACCTAGTGTTTTCACTATTCATCAAAAATGGAAAGTTTTTAGAAAAATACCAAAAATTCACCCTAGGCTAATTTTGATATTCCGAATCCAAAAATAAAGTCCATTTCGAAAGATAAAATTTATAAAATTTCAAAAAGTGGGTATTACTATTCATAATGGCTGGTTTATATAACATATCGTTGTTTAGTGATACTCGGTATTGCGTACAACACACGCTATCATGGAAGGTCGTGATTGCGTGTAATACAAGCCAAGTCAGGGATGTGTGTAGTGAAAGATTCTTTTGGTGTAGCATACAACCCAAGACATCAATGAAATTAAAAATAATATTTTTCATAAAATCTCAGTGTGTTACATTCTACCCCCCTTAAAATTAATTTCTCCCTCGAAATTTATCGGTGTTATAAATGGTTTACTACTTGAAAGTTTCTTTAATAGAAACCCACATCGTAAAAAGAAATACCACAACAGATCTTTAAAATCTAAATTTTGAAACATAATGGTTACCCAAATTAACTAATCATTGGGTTTCCACATAAGAGAACATAGATGAAAATATGGATATGGAAGAGAAATCTAACCATCATGTTATGATAGAGAGTGGTAGAGAACATGGTTATAAAAAACCAACAATCACAAAGACATAAATTTGTGATGATTTAAGGTACCATCTGATTCATCGGATATAAGGACACTAGGACAACATTTTTTTGTATTCAAGATTATTTCCCTAAAGTTGAATAATTGTTGAATTAAAAGAAATACTTACTTGATTTTGGTACAATATTATTGTTGTTTGTGCCTTGAACAATTTCCACATCATATCTTAAATAAATGAATTTGAATTTTTCTTCTGTGAAGTGTTATCAGGTCATGCGATAGAATGATAGGGCATTCCATATGTCTCAAACAAAAGGATAGTAAAAGTTATTAAATATACATAAGTCCATCTATAATGAGATTAATCGTATATAGTTCCTAAAATGGACTTATACTTTATATATCATAATGGTTAAAATAATAAAACTAGCTACTACTAACCAGGGACTTCTTGTAGGCCAGTGGTAGGCGATAAAGGCCCGTCACACTTCGGTTGTGGGTTCGATTCCCACAGCCTTGTCCGACGCGATGGCTTGTCGCTCGTCCTATGGGTTATCCTTTTTCTAAAACATTACTATTATAATATTCCAGAAATAATATCAAAAAAAGTTTTATCCTTAAACAATACTAACGTATGTCCAACATAATCCATTCCAATCTTTAGGCTTATCTATAATACTTCTATCTAATCTTATAGTATAAAGAGAACGATTACTAGAAATGTTATCAAACAAGCATGTGAATACCATCATTTATCCCCCATATATCATATGATATATCTTGTTGGTCACATTAGAAACATGTGAGTATCTTAATCATGTATTTTCTTGAAAAATGAATACCCATTGAACCTTAGTGAAAACATGAATGCTGTAAAAAGTTAAATCTTTCCACATACCAAAATCCCAAAATTTCTATATACTCAAACCATGATATCAGTCATGTGCACATTTCATTTTCTCTTTATCACTTCATTATGTGCATATCATCTTATATCCAAAAATATTTCAATCACTTTTCATGGTTACCGGTACCATATAATTATTGAAAACCAATACATAGATATTCCAAAATTCCACGATACAATAAATGAGATTCCATGATACTATTTTTAAATCCCATTACATAAAAACTTAATCATTACACAACATCATTTTCATACTCAAAATCACAAATAGTAATCACATGTGACTTACCTTTATCATTTTCCTTAATTGGTTGCTCATGTTGATCATCATTAACCCTTGGATTAGGGCATTGATTAGCATAATGCCCCATTTCCTTGCACTTGAATAATTAAAGTGTTGGTGGTGCGTTATCTGCAGTCATTTATTTATTCACATCATTAGCAACACTTTTTCCATTACATCGACACTCAGCTGCTCGATTACCTTCTTTTCCACACTTAAAACATTTTCTAGTCCATTTAAGACAATCTCCACCATGCTTTCTTCCACACATTGAGCATAAAAAAACATTCATCTTCTTTTCACCATTATTATGAGATTTATCATTGAACTCCATCATTCTTTTCTTGTCAAAACCATGAGATGGATATTTTACACTAACTTCCAGTTATACCTTGATAGCACAACGCACAATTTCTTTATAGCTACTGAAGTCTCTTATAGATAATTCCCTTCAAAGACTTGGTTTTAAGCCACTGAAAAATTGATCAACTTTACTTTCAAGTTGGATGATAAAACCAGATGCATACCTTGCAAGTATTGTAAAATTCGCTTTGTATACACCAACAGATTCATCATCCTTCTGCTTAAGCTCAAGGAACTCCTTTTCCATCTTTGTTCAAAGAATACGAGGGAAGTACTTACTGAAAAACAAGTTCTTGAACTCGTCCCATTCCATGGATTCAATTTCATCTTGGGGCCTTGTATTCTTAATTAGAGTCCACCACTATTCTTCTTCACCTTCTAAACAGTAAAAAACTAGAATGACTTTATCATGTTTTGAACAGCGAAGTATGGAAAATATCTTTTCAATGGTACTGATCCATTGTTCAGCAACAAGTGGATCAGAAGACCCATTGAAAGAAGGTGGATGTTGCCTCATGAAGGACTCAATAGAATATTGTACCCTTCTCTGATCATTTTGAAATCCAGAATGATTCAGAGCTTGTGTAAGTATAGCAATAATATTTTTCACTCCATCTCCCATCACATTTGGTTGTTCAAGAGAACAATCATTTCATTGTCCATTACATTGATCAACACGGTTCCTTCAGGTTCCAACCATCGTCTAAAACCCAAAAAGAATAGTGTGAGTGGCAAAAATCATGCTAGGGAAAACAACATAATAAAGGGGGAGTACCTTCAATATATAACATCTTAGGGTTAATTCTAAGATTGTTACCATAATTCTAGGACTATAATCTATACTTATACTTAACCTTAGGGACATCCCTAGACATACCTTATAAATATCTCTAGGGATTTCACTAAAGTTTTTTCATCCTAGTTTCCAAAGGTTAACTAAACCTTTCCTCTGATAACAACTGTAGAGACCCAAAGCTTGACGTACATGGACATTACATTACTTTTGCAGAATAATTAATACATAACAAAAATAGACACAAAAGAACCGTAATAGTTTAGTGTCTTTGGAAACTTGGAACATAATCTTCTAATCTTGGTGAAAGATCTTCAACATCTCCCATAAAGATATTCCTTTTTTTCTTACCTAAAACATTTTTTTATATCCTGGGGAAAAGAAAACATATATAAGGTGAGCTCAAATGCTCAGTAAGGGTAATCATTGAAAAAAAAAACAAACCATATACATTTTAACTTCAAAACATGAACATAAAGTTTAAACATCAAAATATTGAGTTGTGAATTAAATCTTGGTAGTACGTAAGGCATAGATCATAAAGGAACATCAATCATGATAAAATAACATGGGAATAAAACGTTTAACTATGGAAAAACATTAATCACATGATATGATTTCCATAGTATCCAAGCATTGCTACCATGACCATATTAGTGGACAAAGTCCCTTTCTATATCGAGTTCACTCCTCGTTCGAGTCATGTATCACTGATCCGGATTAACTTACCGTTTCATCCATGTCTATCTCATGAGATATAAATCTTTACCCAATGCATTGGAGGTAGATATAGGTCCCACCCATCTCATAATAAAATCATTCTTACTTGTGCCACAAAATAAACTTAAAACATTCATCATAACCCAAAGAATAAAATGGGTTTCATAAAAATCATCCCATCATCACATAATCCATATAAAACAATTGGATATTTCATCATAAGAAAATTGAAACCATGTAAATAATAGAGAAATTATACTTGAAACATACACATATAAAATAATGTCATCTTAAATGGAAAATGGTTTTGATAAAACACTTGAAATGAATTCTTGAGGAAAATATCCTTTCTTCTTCAAAATCATTTTCTTTTCACAAAATTCCCTGAAATTTTAAAAGAAAATCATTTTGTTGAAAATAGACATAATATATTGTAGAGTAATCTTCATGAAAATGAGGTATTATGAAACTGTAAAAATCCGTTCACACCATATAAGTTAAAAATAACATTCTTCTCGTACTTTTGTCGGAAAAGTCAAAACGTTCCCCGTGTAGTAAACAAGAGTAAGATTCCTTTCATAACATGTGGTAAATTTCAAAAATGGGTAAAAAGGACTTTAAAAATACATGAATTTTTTTTAGAAAACATGGTCATGGAGGATAACAATAACCCCAGTAAATACTAACGAATAACAATCTCGGATAAGAACGAGATTGGAATAGTTATCCCTTACCTTAGGTACGATATGCTTCGTATGTATACGAAACTACTGTATAATGATTTAAATAATGTCATTGACTTATTATAGAATCATATTCATTATTATGATATCATATATGGTTCACTTAGGACTTTATATTACTCGTTCTTTTGTAAGTTCCATGTTAAAGTGGCATTTTGGGTAAAAATCGTTTTATTTATCATACGTGTTTGGACTTGTTGTTCTTGATATTATTATTAATTATATATTGATTTACATACTTACATAATGTAAATCATGATTTATATATCATATATATATTCAGAATATATATATATATATATAATAGATATATAAATGAAATGAAATACACCGTTCATGGAGACAGTAGGTCGTACATACGCATGAACGCTGTTTTCGTTTCCTTATTGAATTAAATGGAATTAGGTAAATGAAACATATATGTACAAAAATCCAGTATAATTATTATGTAATATATTTCATGATTATTTATTATATATACTTTATAATCATACTTGAATGGTTAATAATGGAAAATGAATCTCATCGCGTTCGTTGAGACGGTAGTCCGTACGCATGCACGAGCGATGATATCATTCCCATGATCGTGGAATTGTATTGAAGTGTATTTATAATATTTAAGAATCAATATAAATTTACAATAATCATATATAGTTATTTATTTAAACCATTATACCCATCCAAGTAAGGTGGTGGTGGAAAACATATTACACCACAGCGTGGAGACGGTATTCTGTACATACGCACACGCGGTGATTTCATTTCCATATGATGGATAGAAGATGAAATTGGATTTTTTTAATATTTATAATAACAAATAAGTATATTATTGATACTGATGTTTTTAATTTATGTTGAAACAAATGAATAAGAAGAAGTAGAAGAAGAAATAAATTGGAAAGAATCGGTAAAGGATATTACCTCTTCTTTGAGGCGCCTCTTCTTAACCTCCTCTTAAGGCACTAGGTTTGGCCTTTTGAGGATACCAGAACCTCAATAATGTAACCAGAGAAGTTGAGAAGAGTAATGTTTAGGGTTTTACCGAGCTTCAAGGCTCAAAATGGTGTGAATAAAGGAGGGAAGGGGTGCCATTTTTATAAGAGAGGAGAGGGGCACCTAAAATATTTTTTTATAATAAAGTCATATTCGGTTTATAATAGCTCCAAATTAAATTTTTTAGAAGATAAAGTGGGGATGGGTCGAAACCCTCTCAACCAATAGGTTTTAGACAAGTTTAGGTTACTATTTTTACCTTATCATTTAGATTTAACTCTATGTTAAATAATTTAACCTTTACCGTGTCTTCTTGTTTACTTACACTATATGGTTAATAAACCAACTATAACAAGAAAAAAACCCCAAGTTGTTAATTATTAATATATATAACCTTATCTAAGTCATTCAGCCTAACCTTAGATTTTTAGGAATATAATAACAATTAATAATATAATATTTGTTTTAAAAACTATTTTATGTCAATTTTGACACTATTTGGTAATTTATTTTTGTGAAAATCATAACAGAATGATTAGTTCAAAAAAGTTAATTAAATCAATACTAACATGTCATATTAACCTATAAAATTAGTGGAGTTCATAAAAAGTCTCAAATTACATTTATTTGGGTATTTATAATATCAATTTTGATGCATGTAGTGCAAGCTCTTTTTGGTGTAGCGTACAACACAAGACATCAATGAAATTAAAAATAATATTTTTCATAAAATCTTGGGGTGTTACATTAAAGGCAATGGGTCAAATACCATTTAAAATAACAATTTTATTATTTTATTATTTTTCAGTATAACTCAATTTTTTGTGCAATGTACGATTTTGGAAAAACCCATTATTATGTTTTGAGTATGCTATTAGACAATGAGTTCCCTTTAATGTAAATTTAATATCTTATTCACAAATATTAATAGATATGAAAATTTATTATTCTATAAATACATGGGTCGTTACAACTAATTTCATACCGAAACCATTTTCTTGCATTAAAAAGTTTATCACCCACTAACAAAATCAATGTTTTTGATGCATCATGTATACCATGAAAAGTATCATCATACCATGGAAAAAAAATTCGTATGCTCATTCAGTACCCACATATCATTCTTCTTTGGATAATTTTTTTAACACATTATTATGTGACGTTAAATATGACTATGTATTATATGTGTAATTCAAGATATATAAATGTGACCACATTATTTTTCTCCAATCAGTGACTTTAGTTTAATTAAATGATCTTGTTTTACATAGAACTATATATTTTATTGATAGGTATAACCAAACTAACATGATCCAGTAAAAAAATTAGTTTTTTTGAAACACATATGGCTCTTGAAAAATATAAATCTCAATAACTGAGGATTTTGGTTCATGTGGATTCATTACATAACAATTTTTTATTTCCATATACCAATCAAAAGGAAATATTAAGTATAAATATAATAAAAAAACTTATTTTTCACAAAAAATGAACCAATAAATATATCATAGCTTCAATATAAAATGGTGGAAATTGAATTTAATATGTAAGAAGTATATCAACTACATTTCCCTTCAAATTATTCAATGAATTATGATCCACTAATTTGGTTCAAAAATAATTGAAAAGAAAACACACCTTGATTATAGTAAATCTGACATAGATCGGAAAAATTACATGTAATGAAATTTTTATGATTTGTTTTAGTATATTAATACATTAATGAAATTCTATGAATATTATCTTCAAATTTTTTAGTGAAATAATTTTTTAGAGATAAAAATAACTGTTATAAATTTTGATTCCATTGAGGGTTAAAAAAAATGCATTTTTCCACCTTGGATATTATTTAAGAATATGGAGGTAATTATGTTTTCTAAATTAATAGAAGGATATAACATGAAATTTATTCCATTTGAAAAAATTACACTCTTTCATTTAAACTATCCATTGTCTTGCCTTTGAAATACAACAATGCTCCAATAAAATGTATTGTGACCCATACATTTCAAAAAAAATTACATCATTATAGATGAATATTAAATGTATTTCACAATAATAAATTCTTAAGGAACATACAGTTTTAGTATATTTTGAAACATGGATATGTAAACAACTGGTATAAAAAATATCTAAATCATTTCCCATTTAGTTCTCCATATGTAGAAACCTAAAATTCTAAAAGAATAAAATTTTATTAAAGAGCGTATGTGACATGAAAAAAATTTATTAGAAAAAAAATTTAACTCCCCAATAAATAACAATATATTTATTTTTGAATAAATTTAATTTCATATATATCAATGATACATGAAAGACATAGTTTCTTTGATAGCTTTCATTATATATAATACAGGGTTTTACAAAGAAATATACTATTATTATGATTATTTAATATTATAGTTATAACCTACCCATTGAAATGGTGGGTATAAATAGGATTAAAAAAATATTAACATACATATTTTAAAAAATATTATTTTTGAACTATTGATTATAAATAATATTAAGAATCATTTAAAGTAAAAAAATGTTTTTAGAAAAAACTACATTTTACTAAAGGATGGTTTAGTCACCCTTGGAGAAAATAATTTAAAATGAATTTCAAAAACATTTAGAACATTTATTTTAAAATAGAAACATCATTTTTGAAATTATAATTTCAAAATTATCTTAGGATAAATTTTTTTATTTTTATAAAAATTTCATCTTTCGATGAACAATGAAAATTAAAGAACTTTAATATAAAACAATCATTTTGTTTAAATAATATGTAATGTAAAATTATTTTTTGAAGTGGTTTTAATGTAAAATTAATTAAATGTTAAATATAATTATATAATTTAATTCATTTGAAAAA
This sequence comes from Viscum album, assembly GCA_963277665.1. Taxonomy (NCBI): domain Eukaryota; kingdom Viridiplantae; phylum Streptophyta; class Magnoliopsida; order Santalales; family Viscaceae; genus Viscum; species Viscum album. The sequence continues at coordinate 1,998,427,263 of OY728150.1, read as the reverse complement.
AAATAAAATTTAATTTAGATAAAAAAACCTTGATAGATTTTAGACATTTTCTCTTTAAAAACTTGTTCCCTAGTCACATATACGTGAATAATTTTAATATATTTTTTCAAATTTTGTATATTTAATTTGAAAAAATAGATTAAATATTTTAAATAAGAATAATTTATATTAACTAATATCCAAAAATTTATTTTTGAACAAAATTAATAGTGAAAAGAATTAAAATTAATTACAGTGATTAAGATAAAAATGAGTTTACCTATCCATTAAAATTATAATATAAGGTGTGAGAATGATCAAATAATTTCCAAGAAAAATTGGAAAGATATTTTTCAACTATATTTCTTCTATTTTCAATAATGGAACACTATTTCGGCCTGTTGACATGAAAAAATTTTGGTCAAATACACTACTTCAAAAAAAATTAATATTGTGTCACTCACCCTACTAATAAAAGGCCACCCCTCTCCAATCTTCTCCACACATTTGAACCAATTTGGTTTAGAAAATAAATACTAAAATCACTCCCTAATTTCAAAAACCACATACTAGAAGACTTATTTTTTTTAGTAAATCCAATCTTTTAAGGATTTAGTACAAACATAATGTGTATACTAGAAGAATATGTGACGTTCTTCATTGAGCATCCCCATTTTACATCATTCTCGAACACCATAAATTTTTACCAAAAATTAATGATATAATGAACCCATTATATTCCATAAATCGAAATTATTTTATAGTAATGTATTTACCTAAAATATTCTCCACTTCCATCAAATGGTTTATTAAATCATCATTCATTTGTACAATGGACTACCACCTCATAAATCAATGTCCTTCATTTTTCCATTTCCACCTGTCAAGGTTGAGTATGATGATGGATATAATGTATAGATATTATATTTATAACATATTTATAACTATAGTCACTATATCACATATATATTTTCTCCTTCCATTTTGTAGGATACATGATAAAGTCTCACATGTGTATGGCATACAACCTCCTCTTGAAGTGATAAGAATCATCTTTCACTAAAACTTCGCATGGATAGTGAGAAATTTAAATTTAATGATTTTATGTTATATTAATTACATAATTATGATACTCATGATATATTTATCATTATAGAATTTTAATATATTTCATTTTCATTCATTCCTTTTCACTCATGTAAATATGATAGCATCGTTCATGTACTCGTGGAATATTACATTAACAAAGTGATGTGACTCTCATTTCATCACCACCCCACATGGATGAAATATATAAGTATAAAATATTATATTCATAATATTATTAAAAAAATTAATGTTAAAATGTTACTTACCAAATTTCCATAATGATAATTGAAAAATGTAAACGTTACTTGTGCGTACATACGTCCTACGTTATCCATTATCGTAAAATATTGCATTTTTCAAAACCATCATTCATGGTTTTTTTTAAATTATTATTGATTTTAAATAATTATAATTATGTCATGATTATCATTATATAGATTATATATCTATATAATATGTGGAAGAACTGAAACATTCATAATAAATCAAGAACGGGAAAACAAGGAAATTAACACTTGAAACAGTGAATTTAATGGAATATTATTAATTACTGGGCGATAAAATGTTATAAAAGGATAATATATGATATAATAAACGATAATATTGTTTTTTAATAAGTAAATAAATTTTCTAATACCACTATATAGGAGGTTAATAAACATTCATCCAAAATAATGCATAATGTAAGCGGTTTCATATAAATTTAAATTCCATTGATACATATTTGTTATCATGCACCAATTAAATTTTATGTGGTGTATATACATCCCTTTAATGAAGTAATATCATGAATAATTAATTAATCATATTTTATTATGTTTTTATTTGAATTATACAATACAAAGGGATTTGATTTTAAAATTATCAAGTGGTTAATGTAATTGTAAAATCTCACATTCTTTGTTGATTATTAACATTCTCTTGAGAAAATAAATTTATTATAATTATTTTTCATTATAAATTTAATATTATATATATATATATATATTTGATTTATTTTTTTATTTCTTAAACTGTATACCACTTTACAAAAAATATTTACTTTAAAATTTACTTAATTACTCAAGAAAATATTGATAAATTTATATCCTTTATTCAATATAAATACATGATGATAAGGAACATTTTAAATAAGTAAAATTAATTAATTTATATATGAAGAATTATTTAGAAATGTAATACATAGGTTTGGGACCTGTTAATGAAGCCCCTTTGTAAGGGTCCAGATCTATGTGGATTGACTATTTGCATGTTTTCAAAGACTGAGGAACGTGAAGGAGACTCGAATGAAGTCTATATGAGTTGGGGTGATAAAATATAGAACCAGGGAACATTCATGGAGTGAATTTGGGATTCATGCCATTTAATATTTTGTGGTCCGAAAAATAAATATATGCAAAAGTGGGAAATTTTCTGAAAAAAACTGAATTTTGAGGGTTACACAACTTGAAATAGGATTACAAGTCATGTAATCCTTTGATTATATATTTTTTAAAACATTTTATCCACCTGTTTTGTCAAACCCTACAGCCGCAACATCCCTCTCTCTTGACTCCAAGAAACACGAAAACCCTCTCTTTAATGTTTTGGAGATCCCTTCGATGATAATAGATCTCGGGATTCCTTATTCGATCCATAGTGATCCAAATTCAATCTGAAGTATGATCTACCCCCATTATTATGGTTTCTTCAACCTTTTCTCATCCAATTTCCCTTTTCCATGTGATATTACATGATCTCCATGTTCTTAATAGAGTTTATTTGGTTGTTGGTTGGTGCAGTTGTGATGTTTCATCCCCGAGTGATGAAGTTGTTGTGGGAGAGGTGAGCAAGATCCATTGTGTGGATTTTTTTCAATGTGAATAACATTGATGACTTTATGAGTTTTTGGATTTGTGGTTTCTCTATTTATTTAAGTGAAATCATAGACCTATCATGATTTCTACACTTCGATTGTAATGTTATAGACCTAATTAAACAATTAAACCGGACTATAGAATTGGTATCGATCACATAAGGATTTTGTGGATTTGTGTTGTAATAATTGTTTGCCTCTTGATTTAATAGATAGTTTGATATCTATTTCATGCTTGGTTTAGAATTTTTTTCTTAACGGAATTTGGTAAAGAACATAAAGCTATAATTAATTGATAATTAATTGTCTAATTGGTTAAAGATACATGTTTAATGAATCTGGTTGTTGTTTTTATAATTTGTTGTTAATCAAATTTATGTAGAAATGCATGTTTACTTAAATTGGTGAATGAAACTGAAGCATTTTGATTCTTGTTGATAAAATAACTAATTTGATACTAAATTTATTGTTTAATTAATTTTTGATAGTTTGTGATAGATTTTTGTTTAGGTTTCCAGTAGTTGGAACCTATGAATAATGAATTGGGTAATTCAAGATGGAATAAGAACAAGTTGTGTGATAAAGATAATGCCTTTATAGGGCATGAGTTACCTAATTTCTTATAATTTCCATGTGCCTTATGCATTAAAACTATGAGATCTCATTATGTGTGAAGTATGAATTCCTTAATTTGGGGTCAAGAGATCATTGCTATGTTTGTTCATGTTCCTTGTGATGTGATTTAGATATGAGACATGTGGTATGTGGGGCCGGGAGGCCCGAATATGATGGTATCCTTGGATAACTGAGCATGGAGGGTTGTTGGGGTACATAGGGTAGGGAGGCTCAGCTTTTGTGGAAGTAATTGACCATTAGAGTGGGGAGATGAATTGGTGTATGCATATTTTGTCAGGGAGGACACTGGAGATGATGGAATGGGTCGAAGATATGCTTACTCATTGATTTCAAAGTTGAATTCTTGTTGAATCTGTTGTTTGTGTATCTGAATTACTTTCCCCACTGCTTGAGGTAGATGGTTGTTATTACACTCCATCCAAGGGAGGTGAATATATGTGGGGTATTCCATATGATTTCTGTGTTTATATTCTCATGTTTGGATGGGAATATGCTTCTATTATATGTGGTAAAGACTTTATGAGTAGTTTATCTACTCACCCTATTGATCCTGTTGTGTTTGGTTGATTAGATTATTTTCCTAGAAAACCTAGAAATATAGAAAGAGGTAAACATTTTAAAATAACTAAATAAATGTTTAATCCATGGGGTTGGAGCTTGTTGGGATGCAATGTCGAGGTTATAATTCTGAGGAACTGTGGACATGGTTTGGTTATGCTTGGTGGGCATGGTTCTTTGTTATGATACTAATGAAATAAAATGTGGAAATGATAATGGTTAATTAATGATTACATGATTAATTAATGTAAAGTGAAACTGATAAAAAAGGGATAAATTAATATAATGTAGATCTTTAAATGGATGTGTACTTATAGGATATCTAGTTTTAGCAGTGGAAACCAGGAGTCCGAGAGATTTTAGATGCATTTGAGTCTATGACTAGGTTATGTCCATAGTGTGGCTGTAAGCTATATTATATTATGTAATTTTTTATTTCTATATGCTACTCCACCCTATCAATTAGGAAAACTGACAACCTGGGGATTCTGATCCCTCAAGGGTGTTTTCGTCGACATCCCAATGGGAGGATGGTTGGCTTACTATCCCTTTTGGCCCCACTCTATTTTCTTTGTAGTTACTTGTACTGGTATGCATGGTGGTTAGTTTTCCCTATATATTTTTTTAGTGGGATGTAATGTATTTTCATTATTTCACACACAGAGATTCTGGATATAGGTTCCTAATGGATATTGTAGGTACAACATGTATGGGCTATGAAGGATGGATGATCCTTACTCTGTGTATGGGTTATAATGGCTTCAGGTATAATAACCGATGTATAATAAAAATTATTCGAGATGTGGTGGCTCCTGTAACTACCTGGTTACATTGGTTATGAGGATGTGGTGGTGTGATACATGAACGACATGTTGACGCATGAGGTGCATGTTGTGGTGATTCAACCAGGTGTTTGTGGGATAGCCTTTTTGGAAAGATATTTTCAAGATGTGCGATATTGGGGAAAAGTGGAAAACTAGTGGGGAAGTGGTAGCAGGTTACCATTAATATTATTTATTATATTATATTCGCCTTCATGCGATACTTTTTGAGAGTATATATGGTGATGCTATGGAACATAGTGTATCAATCTATGTTACAAGTTAGTTTTACTTGTTGTTCACTATTCTTTATAATGATTTCAGTAATTTTACATGAGCATCTCTGAGGAGGGTCCGACTAAGTGTATTGTTATACTCACCCTACGTATATTTATAAATTTTTTCTCAAGTCAGTTTTACAAGCTTGTAGATCTGGTTGGAAACTACTAGTTTTTGGGTTGCAGTATTTGTTTGGGCTTCATGGTCACTACCATCTTTACATTCTTTTGGTACTTAATGTTTTCAGTACAGTTTTAGTAGTTATTGGATGAAATTAAATTTTTGTACTTGGTTTTTGATTATATTTTAATCTGAGAAGGTTTTGGTTGGTTTCTATCTTATCACCCTCTTCTGCATGTGTTTCTCTTAGAGGGTAATTCCTTCCATTGTCATGTTTACTATACCCTCGGTGCTACACACAAAACTGGGGTGTATTGTAGGCTGGAATTGGGGGTCACTATCTATATTCTCTAATTATCGGACTAAGAGGAGAAACCTTTGTGGAGAGGGGGTCATGATAAAGTTGTATCAGAGGTCGGTTGGAGGGATAAGATGATGTTTGGAGTTTTTCATAGGTGAGGTTATATGGGTTAGTGGGGATACAGTGTCATCTATGTTTTGAAAGAACTATAAACAAGGGAGACTGGCTGAGACATTAGTATTTAGGGTCCTCTGTGATCTGATGTGTATACCTTTAACTATATTGTGGATATTAAATATGGTGATACTGGTTGTAGGGTAGACACATAGGAAAATATCATGCATCGTTATTCCTTGCACTAGTGTTTGAATTGGTAGACCTTGGGATTGTTTAACCTAAAATGAATAAAAGAAAATGATTAATTAATATTAAAATATTACATGATCTAGGTTTAGGAGATCAAATTGTTTTTTCTTTTGCAGGTATGGCTCTAGGTCGGCATCCTCATCAGGTTTTCCTATAAGATTTCTAGCAGGTTGTGCTAGCAGATTGTCGTGAGGTAGAGGTTGATGAGGAAGACACTTATAGGAGGAAACTTCGAGAGTTTAAACACCTGAGTAGTTAGAGGTATGAGGGGTATGGTTTATATGTAGTCACATAATACTGTTTTGAGGAGGATGAGAGATATTTTAGTTCGATTCATGATTGGAATGTGTAATGGGTGTCTTTGGTTGTGATGATGTTGTGCGGGGCAGTGAGGTAGTGATGGTTCTTGTTCCTTGATGATTTTGAGGATTTAGAAGTCATGTGGGAGGAGTTCTATGACCTGTTTATAGTCAAGTTTCTTTCTTCGACCATAAAGTTGACTAGTATATAAAATATGTTTACCCTTTAGTAGGGGAGCTTCAGTGTACAAGAGTTTGGAATCCATTTTAGGAACCTTTAGCGATATGCTTCGAACATATTTCTAGCTGAGGAGGTCAGGGAGAATAATTTATAGGAGGCTTTGCATCTAGATATGTAGAACCAGATCACCCCATTTTTGTTGTAGATGTATCTTATGGTACTAAAAATATCTAAGGTCATCAAGAAGATTTTATCCATAACCGGATCATCACATGAAGGGATTCATTAGGATTCTTGCCGAAGAAGATCTGGGGTCTGGGGTTCCTATTTTTCAGGATAGAAGAGCTTCTAATCTATCGGGGGTAGGTCTCAGCCCTCAGTGTCTTATTTCATTTGGAGTATCATCCGATAGCCCGATGTTATGTAATCGTACACATTTTTTCTTGTGAAGGCTGAGGTCATCAATGGTGAGAGTGCCCTACCTTTCTGAGCATTCATCATGCTTATGATGCACTGCTTCAGGTTCCTCCATTGTTGTAGTTCTTGATAAGGCACCAGTATTAGGTTGTACCGGTTTTGGATCATCATAGATCACATGGGGCAGGAAGAGGATATCCCTAGGATGTTCCCCATCCTTAGAGAGAAGAGTGTGGCCATGGAGGTGGTCATCAACATAGTTAATCAAGCCATGGAGAAGGTCGTGGTCAGCTTTATTATTTAGTGTTTCTAGTGCCAGATGATCCATATGTTGTTCAAGGTACTCTTTTCTTGTTTTATACTTATGTTCATTATTTTTTTGATTTAGGAGTGACACACTACTTCATATCACCTTTTATTTTCCATGCTTTGGGACATGAGGTAGAGAAACTTCCATTTCACTTGGAATTTACTACATGAGATGGATATAGAGATAACTTGTTTGAAGTATCTAAAAACTGTGATCTAGTTATGGAGTAGAAAAAATCTTGGAGATGTTTCCATAGTTTATAGATACAACCATATGATGTCAAACTTACCATGGATTGTTTTTATTTGGTGTAGGTATCATAAATTTCTTCAAGATGAATTTTTTGTTCTTCGATGCGAATGGAGAGCTAGTAATGTTTGTTGGAGAGTGAGAAACTCATATAGATGAGATAAATGTTCCATAATTTTCATCCATGATGGTTGATTTGATGCAAATTTCTTCAAAGGTTCAATAGTTGGTGTTTTCTATGGTCGTGGAAGAGTACCCTGATGTCGTTCCACATGAGTTTGTAGCGTTACCCCTTCGATGAAAGATCGATTTTGGTATTGAACAACAGTTAGGAGTGTCTCCTATATCTATGTCTACATATATTATGGCACCTTCTGATTTGTGAGAGTTAAGTATATAGCTCGATGGTCTATTGTTTTGTGGTATTGTTTGGCGAAGTCTATCACTATGGGGTACACATGATTTGTTCATGAAGAAGGAAGATGGAGGTTTGCAGTTATGTATCAGTTATTATCACTTAAACCAAGTGATAGTGAAGAAACTCTATCCTCTTCTGATTATTGATGATTTATTTGGCCCATTAAAGGGTTCAAGTTGTTTTTTGAGGACCAATTTTCAGTCAGGATATCATCAGATCCATGTAAAAGATGAGGATATTCTAAATACTACCTTCCATTGTCTTCATGAGAGTCACAAGTTCATTGTGATTTTGTTTGGTGTAATGAATTATATATCTATGTTCATGGGGATAATGAATTCCATGTTCTGGGAGTTCCTTGATAAGGTTTTGGTGGGTTTCATCGATGACGTCCCCGTGTACTCTGTATCCAAGGAGGAGCATGTAGAGCATCTCCGTTCTATTTTAGGAATTCTATTTCATCATCAGCTATTTGGTAATATTCTTGGGTCATGTTTTATCTTATTAGGGGGAATGTATGGATACATCGAATATAGAAGTGATTGTTTCTTGAGAAGACATCATTATAGATGTAGATATGTGAAGTTTACGTGGTCTTACAGTTGAGTCACAGATATGCTCTCAGTACCCCCAATGTGTTAGATGTTTAGTTCTTCTCTTGTAACATTGTTCATTTTGTGGTTGTAGAAATTTTCTATTTATGAGATGGATTTATCCTATTGCTTGTTATTTCTTGCTCAAATTTGAAGGGTTTCTTCCCTAGGAGAGTTTCTAAAATCTAGTTGTGTATATTGAGTGGTTTTTTGCTTCTTCCTCTAGTGAGGTGGTTAGATCCTATGGTGGAGAAATCTTTAAGAGGTATCTTGCAGGGTGGATGATTGGATGACCCCTTTATGTTTCCTCAATGGGTTTGTTTGTGGATTCTTGTGCAAAATAATGTTTTGAGAGGTATCTAATGTAATGAATTGGATACACATGGATCATACATTTTCATGTTCCCAAAGAATGAGGTGCTTGGAAGAACATCAATGGATATATAGAGGATTTTGGGTGCTAACAAATGGTAGTAGGGAACGTTCGTGGCATGAAAGTGGGATTCCCATTGTGTAATATTTTCGGACTCAAAAAATAAATAAATGTGAAAAGTGATTAATTTTTCAGTGAATCCCAAATTTTATAGGTTACATGAAGTGAAAAGGGATTAAATTTCATATAATCCCCCGATACTGTATGGTTTAAAACATTTCATCAACTTGTGTTGTGAAACCCTACGGATACAACATCCCTCTCTCTCAAATCCTGGTGACCCAATGACCCTCTTCAACATTTTGGAGATCCTTTCGACAAGAATTGATATCAATATTTTGTCTTTGATCCATGGTGATCCATCTTCTATCTGAGGTATGATATACCTCCATTCTTGTTTTCTATTAAAACTGTTTTCCTCATTTTTTACATTTCCATGTGATGGGACTAGATCTCTATGTTCTTAGTAGAGATTCCTTGGTTTTTGGTTGGTGTGGTTGTTTTAACACCCCAGGCTTCCATGGTACGCTTCTCTCTGAATAATATAGTAGCGTGTGTTGTACGCAACTTCAAGTTCTAACACACACCACAACTAATAAAACTAGCCGTTATGAATTGTAATACCCATTTTTGAAATTTTATACATTTTATAATTCAAAATGGACTTCATTTTTGGATTTTTAATATATAAATTATCATAGGGTGAAATTTTTGTACTTTTCGGATAACTTTCATATTTTGATGAATAGTGAAAATTACTAAATTTTTATTAAAAACAACTTTTTTAATCGAAATAATTAATAGTGAAAAATTATGAATTTGAGTGGTTTTAAAGTATATTTAGAATATATTTTTACCATTTAGTACAATTTTGGTCATTGTACATGATTTCACATCTAAACCGGACATAAACAAGTGTCAATCTTTTGATAGTTATTATCTCTTAAAAACACGCTTTTTGTTTTGACAGCAGGAATTAATTTTAAATTAATTTCTGCCTCTTCTATGTTTTGAATTTGGAAAAATGGACTCCATATTTGAAATCATGATTTCCAAATTGTGTAAATAGATAACTCTTATTTTTAGACATTTTGAATAATTACTTCGGTAAATATGTTATTTACCATGGTTAAAGGGTAAATCTGGTAAATAAGGGTAAAAAAATAATATTATAATAATATTAATTTACCCTAAAACGTGTCTTAACCTTAATGGTTGATACATGTCTGACCATGGTCATCTTTGGGTCGATTTTGGGACCCCATGGATCCACTTGTTAGAGAGAAGGACAATTTATATTAAATAAGATAAAATAAATACAAAAATGATATAAGCATATATCTTTTAGAAAAACAATTTTTACATAGGGTTATATATGTTGGATTTTAGACTATAAATATTAACTAAAAATATAAAAATATTTCCTATATAATGGTATTTTATTTATAATTTTTAGACATATATTAATTAAATTTATTTATGACACAATAATGATGCAGTATTTTCCTTATTAATGAAAGGATCAAATAATTGATATTATAAATATCAAATTAAATGTAATTTGAATCTCTTTATGAATTAAACTAATTTTATAGGTTAATATGACATATTAGTACTGGTTATATGAATTTTTTTCGAAGTAATAATGTTTTTGTGAATTTATCAAAAACAAAATACCCAATAGTGTCAAATTTGACATAAAAGAGTTTTTAAAACGAAGATTATATTATTAATTGATATTCAATTCCTAAAAATATAAGGTTCGTCCAAGAGACTTATATCATGATATTTGTATCATTAATGGACCACTTGGGGGTCTCTTGGATTATTATAGTATGTTTATTAACTATATAATATAAAAATACAAGTGACATGGTAAATGTCAAACTAATTAACTAAGAGTTAAAACTAAAAGATAAGGTTAATATAATGACCCAAACCTGTATAAAACCTATTGGTTGAATGGTTTTAGACCTATTACCACCTTAAAATTTCAATAATCCACTTTGGAGCCATTAGAAACCGAATATGAGTTTATTATAAAATAATATTTCTAGTTTTTCCTAAGGTGCCCCTCACCCCTCTTATAAAAGGGAACTCCCCCTTCTCACTAATTCACACCTTAAAATCATTTTTATCAACCAAAAACTGCCCAAATAATCTCTAAACTTCCCTCAACTAAATCTAGAGGCATTATTTTTATCATAAATCCAACATAAGGAGCCCTTTTGATCAATTCAAAAGGAAGAACCCGAAGAAGAGGTAATGTTTTCACCACCATTTTAAAAGTTTATTTCTTCTTCAACTTCTTCTTTCTTTGTTATTACCATTCTAAAATAATAACTCATGTATATCCTATATACTTTGATATTATTATAAATATGGATTCTGTATTCTATCAATCATTTGAATGACATGTCACCATACGTGCGTACGTACGGCTTACCATCTCCGCATCGTGGTGTAATTGTTATTCAATATATTATTATTTGTATGGGTATAATAATGTTGTGTAATTAATGTAAATAATAAATATAACATGATAATAATTCTTTATAAATGATATAACATCCGATTATATATTATTTTATATCAAACTAATGATATTTCTGCTCTTGTGTACGTACGGATTACCTTCTCCACGAATGCGATGAGATTCATTCCCCATCATATCCATTCAAGAATAAATTTCATTTGATGAATAAAAATGACTTTTAGAGACATTTTTTCATTCTATATATGAATAAGATACATCCTATCCATAAAAAATATGGCTCACATAACAAATAATATAAAGGAAAATGAATCTGTTAACACCTGAAACAACGATAATACTAAGATATTATTAACAAATCATTTTTAAAAGAGCATATATGATATCATATTAATGTAAATAATTTTTTTATAATTCAATAACAATTATTTCACCATTATATAGGAGTTTAAACTACCTTTAACCAAGGAAAAAGTACAAAGTAAGGGGTTTCTTATCTCACTTTAAATTCTGTGAGATTTCCATTATTCACCACTTATTTATTGCATGTGGTGTGTATACTGACCATGTTTTTACTCATTGTTTAATATACTTTAATTCATGTATATTTAAATCATCATTTTATTATCCTTCTTTTATGTGTCTATGTTTAGTAAGTTGCCAAATCAATTAGCTAATTTGAAATTTCAATTTCCACTCATTCGGCTTTACGCATACTTCATTGATTATTTTACTCCAAGATTATGTGTGGAATCACTATTCATTTGATTATGTCATAAATTCCACTCCCATTTCTGTGGATATACTTTTGATACACATAATAACTCAATTTATAAATTCTCAAGTCATCGGTATGAGCTTGATAAGAGTAATTTTTACTCAATCTCTATTTGTTGAGTTAAACATCCAATTCATTGGTGTTGTTTTTACAAGAATATGTGTGAATGTCCTTTGATTTTTTTACACTGAATATCCAATCATATTGAGTGTATTTATATTTTTCACACATAATTATGTCATTGACCTAAGTATACGGCCTTTATGAGAGATTTCATCTCAATTTACATTCCATTGAGACTCCTTTGTTGTTATACAACAAATCACTTTTATATGGTGTATATAATGTACTTTGACATAGTATATCATGAATCCCTTTATTCCCATGATATTAAAAAGTTTTATTACCTCAATTATTTGTATTCAAGTGTCTCTCTTTTGGTTAGGAACTCTAACTAAAATATCATTTTAAAATGTTTTAAAGATTTATTATTCTAAATCTTTCTAATTAATGTCCATGTTTTAAAAATGGTTTAAAGGATTTATTTATATGGACATTAAAGTTTTCAAATCAAAATTATTTTTAAAAGTTTCAAAGTGGTATGGTACACTTTGATTCAAAAATCTATTTTAAATGACTTCTTGACAAATAGTGTGACTTTTAAATGTTTTCACTAAAAAGGGGGATATTTCTCTCTAATAGTTTTGATGATTATTTTCATCTATGTCAATATCCTTAATTATTATCAATTAAGGTTAATATGATATAGTACAATATTTCATATTGTATCGAATGAGTTATGTTTGATTGTGAATGTGCTATTTTTATACCATTCATGGTTTTTAGATAAAGTATTGACAATTCGAATGCTAGTTTTGATATGAATGTTTATGTTATGTTTCAAAATTTTCATATGAGGAATGCATTGGACTTATTAAGTGATGGGTGGAGCCCGCTATAGCTCCTCGATGCATCGGTAGGTCTCATGAGACAAACTAGTGTCTTGGCACGAGGCCTTGACAAAATCTTATTTGTAGTCTCGGCACGAGGCCTTGGCTATGTGGTTATGATAGTATGGTATTATGCATTCCATCATTATGAAAGTGGTTATTGATATTGCATGTGATTATTAGACTAGTAGAATATCCATGTGAATAAGTAAATGACATTATTTCATTTTATTTTTGCCATATTATGTTGAAGTTCAAGTTTAAAAGGCTTTTGTTTTAGTTATACATTGCCTTAAGTGTTTATGCTTATCTATGAAAGCTTCTGCTATATTGTTATCCTTACTGAGCATCTGAGCTCACCCCTTTCAATGTCTTATTTTTTCCAGGATGTGAAGAAGTAATTTATGAATGACCTGCAGGGGTAGTATGAGGGGATATGAAGACAAGAAGTTGTTGTAGTTTTTTTACCTTATGAGGTAATGTAAGACTTATGAATATATCTAGTGTTTCAAAAACTACTAAACTAATCAGTCTTTCGATACTTGATCCTTTGTGATCATGCCAATGTTATGTAATAATACATCGACTCTGGGTAACTGGGGTCGGGGCATTACAGTTGTGACACAACGTCCTCAGTTGGGATAATTTCTTGTGGGAGAGGTGATCATGCTTTGTTTCTTTGATTCATTATCATGTGAAAAATTTCAATGACCTTTTGAGATTGGCGATTTTCATCTTCGTAGTTTATTTACATGCAATCATGTATCTAGAATGATTTAGCCCATTGGATCACTATTGAATTTACCTAATCAAATACTTGAACCAGATTAAAGAATCAGTATTGACTGCAATGTGATGTTGTTTCATTGTGACATGATAATGGTTTGCCTATAGATTTTATAGATAATGTGATATTCATGCCATTATTGGTTTATCATGTTTCTCTTTATTAAAATTGTTAAAGAATTCAAATTTGGAATTAATTGACAATTAATTGGATAATTAGTTAAAAATTCATGTCTAATGAATATGGTTGTTGTTATTATAATTTGATGTTAATCAATTTTATGTAGATATGCATGTTTAATTGAATTGGTTAGTGAACCTGAGTAATGTTTATGGTTTTTTATGAAAGAAAAAAAGGAATGTCTAATTAATTTTTTAATTAATTTTTTATTGATTTTTTTTAGGTTTACCGTAGTTGGAACCTGTTAATAATGAATTGGTTAATTCAAGATGGAATAATAACTGATTGTGTGATAAAGATAATACCTTTATTGGGACTAAGATGGTTGCCTTCATTTAAATTCCAGGTGCCTTAGTCTTTGGAGTAGTGATAGAAAGTTGTGTGTGAATACTAAATGCCTTGCTTTGGGGCTGAGATCGTGTTGCCATGTTTTTTCCTACTGCTTGTGCTTTGCTCTGGACACGATACTTGTGGTATGTGGGCCAGGGAGGCTCGGATGTGACATGAGCCTGGGATGGCTGATCCTGGAGGGTTGTTTTAGTATGTGGGGCTAGGAGGCCCGATTGATGTGGCAGTAGTTGATGCCTATAGTGCGAGATACACCGTTTTATGCATGTGGTGTCGGGGAGGATACCAGATATGATTGAATAACTTGAAGATGGGATTACTTGTTGATATAAAAGTTAGAGTCTTGTTAAATCAATGGTTTATTTATATAATTTTCTTTACCCAGTTCTTGAGGTGGATGGTTTTTCATACTATTTTTATAAGGGTGGTGATGACGTGTGGGGTATGCCACATGATTTTTGTGTTTGGATTCTCAAGTATGGATGGGTCTATGCTCCTACTATAGGTAGAAATGACTCAACAGATAGTTTATATACTCATTATGTTGTACTTCTTATATTCGGTTGCATCTAATGTTTTCCTGGAATACCAGGAAATATGGAAATAAGTAATTATTATTAAAGAAATGAATAAATATTTAACCTATGGGTTTCGAGCTTGCTGGGTTTCAATGGTGAAGCTATATTTTTATTGAACTCTAGACTTGGTTTGGTTATGCCTAGAGGGCATGGGACTTTATTGTTGTACCAATGAAATGAAATGTGGAAATGATAATGATTAATTAATGATTAAAAAATTAATTAACTTAATGTTAAAATGATAAAAAATGGATAAATTAAATTAATGAATCTATTTAAATGGTTGTGTTCATATATGATATCTAGTCTTAGTAGTGGCAGTCGGAAGATTGAGAGACGTTAGCTGCAGATGATTATAAGAATATGTTTTTTCCATAGTGTGGTTGTGAGATATATTATATCTTTTGATTTTGTGTTAATATTTTATACTCCACCCTTTCGGTTAGGTAAATTGACACACAGGGGAATCTAAGACATGGGGGTGTTTTCCCCAATATCCCAATGGGAGGATAGATGGCTTACTACCCTCTTTAGCACTACTCTCTTCTCAGGGTAGTTAATTTTTTTTGTATGAATGATGGTTATTTTTCTCTATATATCTGTATAGAGGAATGAAATGGCTTGTGGTTATTTCACACACATATATTATGGATATAGTTTCCAAACAGCTACTATAGGTACAAAATTCATGGGCTGTGATGTCTTGATGATCCTTACTCAGTGTATATGATGTAATGGCTTAAGGTATAATACCTGATGTAGGATACACGTTATGAAGGGAATTGTGCCTCTTGGAACTACCTGGTTACTTTTTTATGTGGACATGGTGGTGTGATGAAATAGGTGAAAGTTTATGCATGAGGTTCATGATGATGCATGAGGTTCATGTTGTGTTGTTTCACCCAAGTGTCTCTAGGCTAGCCATTTTGGAGAGAGATGATCAGGATGTGTGATGTTGGGGAAAAGTGGAAAACTAGTGGGGATGTGGTAATCAAGTACCATTGATATTATTTATTATATTATATTCTATATCATGTGATACTTGGTGAGAGTATCCATGGGGATGTAGGAAACATATTATACTTGTTTAGGTGATGAGTTAGATTCATATTCTATTTAATGTGCTTTAGCATGATTTCTTTATTTTTTTCATGAGAGGCTCCAGGAAGGATCCTACTGTGTGTGATGTTATAATCACCCTACATACATATAAACTATTTTCACATCAGTTGTTGTAGGTTGTTGATCAAGCATGTTACTACTAGATTGTGGGTTGTAGGAGCTGTTCGGTCTTCATGGTCGATTTCATCTTTAATTTTGTTTGGTACATGCAATTTTCCTTTCAGTTGTAGTATTTCTTGGATGAAATTACTTTTGTGTACTTGGTTTTCTTTATATTGTAGTCTGAGCATTGGTTGGATAGTATCTACTTATATCTTTATTCTGTATGTGTCTTTCTTATAGGTTAATGCCTCCCATCTTTAGGTTTATTATTCCCTCAGTGAAAGTTTCCATCCTGAGGCCTACTAGAGGCGGTACTCAAGGGTCATAATTTTTCTTCCCTTGTTTTTATTCAAGGAGTGGTACACTTTGCGGGGAGGTGGTTGTGACACCTTTGATGCATTAGTTGTCTCGTGAGATGAAATCAATTGGATAACCACTATTCATTTATAACCAATATGTTTTAAACAGTTCTTTGGAAGGCTTTAGAAGTAGTATGATAAACCATCTTGTGAATTGTTTTGACGGTAAAGGTTCCATGTTCCTGGGAAACATGAATTTCTATATCTAAACATTCCCTTCAATTAGTATTTAGTTATTACTATCTAGGATAATTTCACTATGACATTATCTCTCAATGAATTTTATTTTTAATTTATTGATTAAATGGAATTTTTTATAATTTATTTAAATTTTCATATCAATTATTCATTATCTGGTTATTTCAATAGAATTTTTACTCAGTTATTTACCATTCCAGGTTGACTCTTATTAATTCAGGAAAAATTCTGTCACACTCAATCCATATTTATCATTTGAGCTCATATTTATTTTTCATTTTTTCCCTAGGGTTCCTTGATGTTTTCTATAATTGATATGTATAGATATTTTAACTCGAATAAAGTTATTTTTGAATGAAAAAAAATGTAGCAATCTGTGCATTCAAATGTAATATAAGAAACATGTATGTATCTATTTTACAATGACTTGTAAACTATTCAGTCCTTCAGGATGTGTTTTCTTTTATATTATTCCAATGTACTAATGTACATAATTGACTTTAGGATACTGGGGCCAGGGTATCTATAGTTTGTATCAAAGATAGTTTATTAGAACACATGGGATCAAGATTTATAGAAATATATATTAGGAACTATAACGAACCATAAATTACATACATTGATATTACTTCAAAATTGAAGTTGATTCATTTTAGAATATAATAAATCCATGAAAATAAAATATAGGTATAGTGTCTTTAGAAACAAGGAAACATAAATAACAAGTTCATAAATCATCTTCATTGTCTCCCACTTATTTTTTCTTAACTAGACTTCTTTCTGACATAGCTTACATAATACCATTCTTCAAGACTTGGGGAAAAGAAACATATAAATGTTAGCTCAAATTCTCATTAAAGGTATAAAAGTGAAATATCAATCATATCATAATCATAAGACATGAGAACATAACATTTATAAATCTTATCCTGCATAAGAAATATCATGAAATCATGTCACGAGATAATAGTTCATAATAATTAATGGAAATAATACCAAAAGTCGTAACATAATATATGATTTTTGTGTCATAAAAAATCATAAAAAATCATTTCCATATTATCCAAGGCTCATATCCAAGACCATCATAGTGGAAAATGTCAATTACTGAACCAAGATTACTTGTCATTCCAGCTCTGTATTACTGAACCAGATTTCATTCCACTCAAGTTATGTTTATATCATGAGATGTAAATATTTGCCCAATGCATTGGAAGGAGATTTATGTACCACCCATCTTATAATTAAATCATTCTTACATGTGCCACAAAAACATAAATCAATCATCATAGCATAACCCATGAAATACAATGGGTTTTTTAAACATAATCCCATCATAACATAATCCTTATAAAATATAATTCCATCATTAAAACAATAAAATAATGGTAATAATTGGGATAAAATCATATCCCTATTTAATAGTATCATCTTAGATGTAAAATAATTTTGATAAAACACTTGAACTTAATTCTAAAGGAAAATATCCATTCTTCTTAAAAAATGCGTTCTTTTCTCAAAATGCCATGAAATTTTAAAAGAATAGAATTTAGTTTAAAATAAAATAAAAATATTGTATAAGAAGCTTCATGGAAATAAGGCATCATGAAAATGTAAAAATACATTTATGTTATCTTTGTTAAAAAAACATTCTCCTTTTACTTTTTCCGGAAATGTCAAAAAGTACCTCAAATCGAACGATGAAAAAAGATTACTTTCATACCATTGAATAAAAATTCACCAAAGGGTAAAATTAACTTTAAAAAATTTTATACCAATATAAATAATATTACATAAATAGGAACCATTTATGTCGATGATCAATATACCCCAATAAATACATACATATAAACAATCCTGGATAAAAATGAGATTGTAAATGTATTCCTTAACATAGGTCTGATATCATTCATATGTATCCAAACATCCTATATAATGGTTAAAGTATGATATTAAATTATAAGATAACCATATTCATATTTATGATATCATATATGATCCTATTATATTATTTTGTTAATAGTGTTTCAATATAGCCATTATTTCATGTGTTTACTGCTTCATTTTCCCATTCCTGTTTTTCCATGTTTGTCAAGTTTCATTTTCTTAGGATGTATTTTATTCATGTACATAATTAAATTAAGTTCATAATTATTATTTTTACTCATAATATAATTTTTATAATCATTCTCTTATTGCTGATGTAGTGAAGGAATCTCACCACATCGTGGAGACGATAGGTCGTACGTATGCATGAGTGACGAAATCATTCTCTTTAATGGTTAAATGGTATGAAATTGGATGGTATAGTATTTATATAGAATAAAAATAAGGTTATGTTAATTATTTAAATCCATTATACCTATCATTATTACCATCCAAATAATGTATTTTTGAATAACAGATTTCACCACATTGTGGAGACAGTAAGTCATACGTATGCACGTATGGTGATATTATTATTTGTTGGATGGATAAAAGATGTTAGATGGTTTTACCATAATAATATAAACATCTTAAGATGTATAATATGAATTATTTATTACTTTATTATGGAAAACCCATAATAATAAAATGTACACGAAGAAAATAATTTTGAAAGATGTGATAGAACAATTACCTCTTTTTCGAGTATCACCTATTGATTTTCAAATAAGGCATCCTTATGATATATTTCTGCCCAAAGTGTATCCTCTAGGATGAATTGAGAGAATTTGGGAGTGGAAATAGGCTGGTTTTTTTCAGGAAAAAGGATTTATAGGTGTGATTAAAATAGAAGGAGAGGTTCCCTTTTATAAAAGAGGGGAGGGACACCTTTGGAAACACGAAAACTATTAAAAAAATTCAATTAATTATTAGATTAAAATGACTCAAAATTAAATTATTTATAATATTAGATGATTATGGTTAAAAATAATCTAAACAAATAATATTTAGGCTTGTTTTTTTTATTTTAAACCTTATCATTTTGATTTATCATTATTTAATCTATTAAATTTTAATTTTGGTAATATATTATAAATATTTAATGGTCATAACTATTTACTTATATGGTTTTAATTTACCATAAATGGATATTTAATGATATTTTAGACCTCATAATTATCATTTTGTAAATTTTAAATATTTTTATGATTTTTAAATAATTTAATAAAATGTTATTTTTATAAAATATATATAGTGTCAATTTTGACACTATTCATTTCATTGATTTTAAATAAAATCCACAAAGAAGATAACTTATGAAAAAACTTATAATATTTTACAAACTTATCATTATCACCAATTAAATTCATGGATAAAATTAATTAATTCAAATTATATTTCTTTTAATATTTTAAAATCATTTATTTGATATTTCTATTAATAAAATAATTTCAGCATCACTATTGTGTCATCCTTAATAGAAATTATTTCATTTCTAAAAGTTATAAATAAATTTCTAAGATGTAGTTAATTATTTTACTTTTCCACATACTAAATATGGTTGATATTATCTTCTATTTATCCATATAATAAAATTAATTAACTTTTATAAAATTGAAGTTTGACATTTTTTCCCATTCATTAATTTTAATAAAATTAATATCATATTCATGGGAAAGTGGCCATTAAGTGATTCAAATTTGAAATATATATGATAAGGGTATAATTTAGTCATCCGATAGTATTTTGAAAGGTGTTAAGGTAATTTTATAATATTATTTTTACCTTTAATTACCTGGTTTACCTTCAACCATGGTAATAAATATAATTACTAAAGTTAGTATTCATAATGACAAAAAATAAATGTATCATATTAATCGAATTTGGAACCACTAATTCCAAATAGGGATTCCATTTTTAAAAATTTAAAACACAAAATTTGTAGTAATTATTTTAAAATCAATATCGTTGTCGGATTGAGAGAACGAGTTTTAAAAAGTTTAAACATTACAAAATATAGAAATAGTTTTACATATGAATTCATTATAAAATTAATTCTAATGAAATACATTATATTGGATGATAAAATAATATTCCATTTATACTTTAAATCTATTCAATAATATTTTTAAAACATATAAATTATTTTGACAAAAAAGTTATTTTCTCTTAAAATTTTGTGTATTTTTAGTATTCATTGAAACATGAAAGTTATCAAAAAAATTTAAAAAATTTATCAAAAGTAAATTTTTGTATCCCATTTCAAAATAAAATTTTTATGTTTTCATGTAAAAATTATTAATTTGTCAAAATATTAATTTTAAAGGGGTTTCCCATTCAAAGGTGTAAAATTACCCTTAAAAAATTGGGTTTATTCATACCATGTGACTAAAATATCAATTGGATGAATATAAAAAATATTTTATTAAGTATATAGCATATATATATATATATATATCTCATTAATTTAATTACCAAAATTAATTAAATCAATAATAAAAATATCTAATTGATTTAATTATTTTATAAATAACTGATAGTCAATGGATTCACAACGCATTTTCATAAGTTAGTTACATTTATTCATACCAAATTAAAAACTAGGATATAATGGTAATTTAGACTAAGTCTCATGATTCTTTTGTACTCAAGATTTCATGAAACTCAAACTACTAAAGAATAAATATTATCTAAAGAAAATATTTCCTAAAAACATCTTGGGGTTGTATTTTACCTCACCCCTAAACTGAATTTTTCCCTTGAAATTCATCACATGGAAACAAAAATATGATGATACATCTCCCTCTCTATATCCTAAAGTTCTCATATAGCTTCTCCAAGTTTTTTGTTCTTCCATAAAACGTTATCCAACTGAGCGGTCTTCTTTCGTAGAATATTTTTACAACGATACATATTCTCTATCGGTTGTTCTTCATAAGAAAGATCTTTCTCCAACAGTATGACTTCTGAGTTTAGTACATGTGAAGAATCATGTATGTACTTTCTTAGAAGAGATTCCTGGAACACATCATGAACTTGAGAGAGATTTGGTGGAAGTGTGAATTGGTAAGTTACCTTACCAACATGAACATAATTTTAAAAGGACTGATATACCTAGGGCTCAACATTCCCATCTTTCCAAATATCATTACTCTATTATAGGGAGATATTCTTAAAAACAACTTATCACTAACTTCAAAATCTAGGTCTTTTCTTCGATTGGTAGCATAACTTTTTTTTATCTCTGATATATTCTTATGTGTTGTTGAATAGACATGACCTTTTTTACCATTTCATCAAAAAGATCAGGTCTTAATATCTTTCATTCCCCAACTTCATCCCAGTAAGTTGGAGTTCCACACATCATTCCATATTGGGTTTCATAAGGTGCCATATGAATACTAGAGTGAAAGCTATTATTGTAAGAAAATTCCACCAAAAATATGTGTTGATCCCCAAAACCTTCGAAATCAATAAATAAATCTCTCAAAACTTCTTCCAGTGATTAAATTTTCCTCTTAGACTAACCATTTGTATTATTATGATAAGATGTGTGGAAACATAACTCTATATATAGAGAATGCTAATGGCTTATCCAAAATTTAAGGTAAACCTCAGATCCTGATCAGGTATAATGGAAAGTGGTACTCCATGAAACTATACCACTTTCTTTACATATAACATTCAATGTTGATCAAGAGATAAATCCTTTCTAATAGTAATGAAGTGTGTCAACTTCATAAGAGGATCAAATATAACCCAGATAGCATTATTTCCTTCATATGTTTTTTGAAGTCCAATGAGAATGTTCATAGGGATGTTTTCCCATTTCTATTCTAGTATAGGTAATGGATGTAACATCCCCTTAGACTTCTGTCTCTCAGCCTTAACTCCCTAAAAAACAGAGCATCGAGAGACATATTCAGCAACATATCCTTTCATGCCATCCCAGCAGAAATAATATTTCAGCTCCTTTTACATCTTTGTTATTCTAGGGTGAATAGTTAATGAAAAACAATGAGCCTCGCCAAATATCTCCTTCTTTAATTATAGTCTCGGAGGAATAAAAACCTGATTCCTAAATCTTATTATTTTATCCCAATCATGGTTGAATTCAGGAACATTTCTCACCTTATTTTGTAGATGTGCATATTCCTTCTTGGCCTCCATAATATTCACTTGTATAGATTATTGAAAATTAATTTAAGAATGATAATATTTTTCCCCTTCCTTTAAAATTTCATGATCTATCATTTGAAAATACCTAAATATTGGATCTTTTGTGATTGTCATCATGGATAGGCTAGCATAGTCTCATCAACTCAAAGCATCTTCCACATTGTTCACTTTTCTAGTGTGGTAATGTATTGAGCATTCGTAATCTTTAATAAACTCCAACCATATTCTTTGGCATATATTCATATCCTTTTTTGTGAAAATATACTATAAACTTTTATAATCAGTATAAATATCACACTTTTGACCATGAAGATAATTCCTCCATATCTTTAATTAATAGATTACTGTAGCTAACTCCAAATCATGAGTTGGGTAATTTTTATCATATATTTTCAATTGTATTGAAGAATAATCTATCACCAAATCATTTTTCATGGGAACACCTTAAAAATGTTTCTTGGATATCTCAATATAGATCACAAACCTTTCTCTAATACATGCTAGTGTTTGCATAGGTGAACTGGGTAACCTTATTTTTAGCTCGTTGAAATTCTCTTCACATTCTTCCTTCCATAGGAACTTAACTCTTTTTCGAGCCAACATGGTGAGTGGACTAGATAATCATAAATAATATTTCACAAAACATTGATAATATCTATCCAAACATAGAAAACTTCATATCATAGTTACTATTTTTATTCTCAACTAACATTCGACAACATCTATTTTTGATGGATCCACATATATCCAATATCTTGAGATTATGTGACCTAAAATAAAACTTCCTGAATCCAAAATTCACACTTGGTAAATTTTTCATAAAGCTTCTATTTTATCAGGATCTTTAGTAAAATTCTCAAGTGGTCATGATGTATTAATTTATCTTAAAATAAAAAAATATATCATCTATAAAGATTAACAAAAATGATAAAGATAGTCTCTAAATAATTTATTCATTAGATCCATGAAGACAGTAGGGGCATTAGTAAGACCAAAAGGCATCACTATAAATTCATAGTGACCATAAATTTTACAGAATATCGTCTTTGGTATATCCTCCTTCTTGACTATTAATTGATGACATCATGTCTGAAGACCAATCATAGAAATGTATTGAGTTCCATGTAGTTGGTCGAATAAGTCATCAATGTGGGGAATATGATATTTTTTCTTGATAGTGAACTTGTTATGTTCTCTATAATAAATGAAAAGTCTCATTGATCCATCTTTTTTTCTTAAAAAATAGAAGAAGTTCTCCCAAAAGTGACACACTGGGGTGTATGAATCCCTTATAAATATTCTCTTGGAGTTTATTATTTAATTCCTTAAACTCAATTTGGTACATTCTATAAGGTGTATTTGAAATAGGCATAGCACCCGGTATAAGTTCAATTAAAACCTCAACTTTACAAATTGGTGGAATACATGAAAATTTTCTCATGAATGACATCATCAAACTCCCATAAAATGGGATTACTCTTAATTATGAGTTTGTCCCCAATAATTTTTGATAAACAACCTTAATTTATAAAAAAAACATAAGATGGAAGAAATTTCTATTTTAAGTTTATATTCATCATTGCATTGATAGATGATCATATATTGATCTAGAATATGAAATGTGACTTGACTTACTTGGAAATTGATATGAGATATATATAGGGAAAGACAATCCATGCCAATAATCACATAAAATTCCCCTAAAGGAAGGATCATGTGATTTTCAGGAAGTATTGTCCCACAAACATCAACCGAAGAAGAATTATAAACATTTCATGCGACTGTTGTTCCATTATGAGTCATCAGAACTAACTCAACATCTAATTGTAGAGTCAAAATAGAGATACACCAAGAAAATTATTCATAAATAAATTAGTGGGTGAATCCATAATCCAATAAAACATTTTCTACATTAGAGTGGATAGTATTTTTACCTTCCACCACTTCATTATCGTACTCCATGTCACTGATAGTGATTGTATGTGACTTTCCTTTATATTTATCCTTAAGAGTTTGCTGATGTAAATCATCATCAATAAACCTTGGATTAGGTCATTTATTGGAATAATTCCCCTATTTCCTTGTAATTATATCATTGAAGTGTAGGAGATTCATTCTGTATATCCTTTTATTTGTTCGCATCATTAGACTTATTTTCCCCATCACGTCAGAATTCAACTATCTGATGACCTTGTTTTCAACACATAAAACATTTACTATTCCCTTTAAGAAAATTTCCTCTATGTTTCTTTATACACTTTGAGAATAAGTGAAAAATCATATTCTTTTCTGTTTGGTCTTCATATTTTTCTTTGAATTCCATTTTTATCCTCTTATCAAATCTAGAGGACTAATTTTTACTCCAACCATCATCTCAAACTTGAGATCAAATCAAATTATTTCCTCATAGCTATTGAATTATCCTATGTATAATGCACTTCTAAGGCTTGGTTTTAATCCACTAATGAATCGATCAATTTTACTCTCAGGTTGGATAATAATTCTAGAAGCATACCTTGAAATTAGTGTAAAATTTCCTTCATAGGTATCGATGTATTCATCATATTTTTTCATAAGTTCAAGGAACTTATTATCTATATTTGTTTGAAGAATATGAGGATAGTACTTATTGAAATATAATTTCTTGAACACCTCCCGTTTCATGGACTCAATTTAATATCTTTTTGTTATATTCTTGATAAGATTCCACCGGTGATCTGATTCACCTTCCAAATGATAGTCTGCTAAGATGAATTTATCATATTCAGAAAATTGTAGAACTGAAAATACCTTTTTAGTTGTGTTGAACTATTATTCATCCACTAATGGATCAGAATACCTATTGAATTAGGGTCGATGCTGCCTCATGAATGGCTCAACATAATGTTGCTCCCTCTATTTCTTGTTTGAAAGTCCTACTTAATTCATATCTTAAGAAAGTTGTGTGAGAATGGATACAAGATTTTTCATTCCAAATCCCATAACATTTAGTTCCTCATAGGGAAAATCATTGCATTTCCCATCGCATTTAGCATTAATGTGATTCCTTCAGGTTTCATTAATTAAATAAAACTGAGAATCATAGTGTGAGAAACACTAATCATAATGAGAAAACCACACGATCAAGAATAAAATTTCAATTTAGGAAACATTAGATTTTATCCTAGGTTATTCATGGTCATTTCTAAAACACTTTAATTGTAGCCTATATTTAAACATATCCTTTGGGTTCTTACTAAGGTTTTTTACATCCTATTTTCCAAAAGTTAACTATACCATTCCTCTTAAACCAACTATAATAACCCATACTTTACATACATTTATATTAATTCAAAATTTAAGTGCATTTATTTCAACATATAATAAATCCATGATAGGACATTATAGTTATAGTGTCTTTAGAAACTGAGAAACATAAACACCTTGTTCATAAAACATCTACATTATCACCCACTTATTTATTCTTAATTAGACTTCTTTCCCACATAGCTTACTTAATACTTTTCTTCAAGACCTGGGGAAAATAAAAATTTGAATTGGTGAGATCAAATGCTTAGTAAGATTATACAAGGGAAATATCAATCATATCATAATCATAAGATATAGGAACATAACATTTTTAAATCTCATCATGCATATGAAATATCCTGATATCAGGTCGGGGGATGAAATTTCATAAGAATTAATGGATATAATCCCAAAATTCATAACATAAGATGTGAAGTTTTTTGGAATACAGAATATCATAGAAAATTATTTCCATATTATCCAAGGCTCTTAGCTAAGACCATCATAGCAAAAAAAGATCATTACTGAACTGGACTTACTTGTTGTTTTCGCCCCGTATTACTGAACCAGATTTTCTTATCATTATAGTAATGTGTATCTAATGAGATATAAATATTTACCCGATGAATTTTAGTGAGATATAGGTAATACCCATCTCATAATGATATCATTCCTATATGTTCCATAAAATACATAAATCATTCATCATATCATAACCCAAGAAGTAAAATAGGATTCTTAAACATCATTCCATCACAACATAATCCCTAAAAAATAACATTCTATAATTAACACAATCAAATAATAGTAATAATAGGGATAAAAAATAACCCTATTTATGAGTGTTATCTTATATGGAAAATAATTTTGATAAATCACATGAACTTAATTCATAGGGAAAATATACATTCTTCTTCAAAAAAATTTATTTGCTCAAAATTCGATGAAATTTAAAAAAATAGAATTTAGTTGAAAATGATCATGAAATAGTATAGATGAATCTTCAACAAAGTAAGGCATCCTGAAACCATAAAATTCCATTCATCCTGTATATGTTAAAAAACAATCTCCTTGTTCATTTTCCAGAAAAGTAAAAAAGTACCTCAAATCGAATAATAAAAAAAGATTCATTTCATACCATTTATTAAAATATAAAAAAATTGTAAAATTAACTTTAATCAATTTTAGAGTAATATTAATAATTTTACATACTTAGGAAACATATATTTGGATGATAAATATGCCCAAGAAAATACTTACGTATAAACAATCTTGGAGAAAAATTAGATTGTAAAACAATACCTTACCTTAGGTTATGATATATTTTGTATGTATCCAAACCTAAATTATGTAGTATAAATTATGTTATTAAATTATAAAATAACCATATTCATATTTATGATATCATATATGACCCTATTATATCACTTTGTTAATAGTGTTTCAATATTTCCATTATTTTATGTGTTAACTGCTTCATTTTCCCATTCCTGTTTTTCCATGTATGTCATGTTTTTTATTCTTAGGATTTATTTTATTCATTTATATAATGAAATTAATTTCATAATAATATTTTTTACTCATCGTATAAAATTTATAATTATTCTTGAATTGTTAACGTGGAGAATTAATCTCATCGCGTCGTGGAGATGGTAGGTCATACGTACGCACGAGTGATAATATCATTCCAGTTAATGGTTAAATGGTATGGAATTGGATGGTATATTAATTATATAGAATAACAATAATGTTATATTAATTATTTAAATCCATTATATTCATCGTTATACCCACGCAAATAAAGTATTTTTGAATTATAGATTATACAACTCTGTGGAGACCGTAAGACGTACGTACACAAGAATGGGGATATTGTTATTATATGGATGGATAAAATAAGGCATAAGGTTTTACCATATCTATATTAACTTCTTAAAATTTGAAACATATTGTATTTATGACTTTATTATAGAAAAATATAATAAGAGGAAGTATAATAAGAAAAGAATTTTGAAAAAGGTGATAAAAGAATTACCTCTTTTTCAAGTATAATCTTTTGATTTATAGAAAGTCCCTCCTTAAGATGTATTTAGACCCAAATTTTGTCCTCTATAATGATTTGAGGGAATTTGGGAGAGTAAATGGGTTGTTTTTGTCCAATAAAAAGTCTTTTTAGGTGTGATTAAAAGAGAAGAAGAGAATCCCTTTTATAAGAGAGGGGAGGGGTACCTTTGGAAAAACCAAAACTATTAAAATAATATAAATTAATTTTTAGATTCAAATGACCCCATAGTGAATTATTTTTAAACTTAGATGAGGATGGGCCGAAATAATCTAAACCAATGAAATTTATAAATTTTTTGATTTTATTTTGAACCATAACATTTTGATTTATCGTTATTTAATCTATTTAATTTTAATTGTGTTAATATATTCTAAATACTTAATGGCCATATATATTTAATTATATTGGGTTAATTGACCATAAATGGATATTTTATGAAATTTTAGACCTCGTTATTACAACTATTTAATTTTTAAATATTTTTATGATTTTAAAATAATTTAATAAAATGTTATTTTTATAAAATATGAATAGTGTCAATTTTGACACTTATCATTTATTTGATTTTAAATAAAATAAACACAAAAGATAACATATAAAAAACATTTAATATAATCCATACATGTGATAATGACCAAAAAAATTCACAGATAACCTTAGTTAATTCAAATTATATTTATTTTAATATTTGTAAAATCATTTCTTTAATACTTCTATTAATAAAAGAATTTTGGCGTCACTATTGTGTCATCCTTTATGGTAAATATTTAATTTATAAAAATTATAAATAATTTTTTATGATTTATTTAATTATTTTATATTTATAGAGACTATCTATAGTTAATATTATCTTCTAGTCATACATATACTAAAATTAATCAACTTATATAAATTGAAATCGTGACATTTTGTCATATTCATTGATTTTAAAAAAATTAATGTCATATTCATGGGAAAGTGGCCATTAAGTGATTATATTTAAAATAATTTACTATAAGGTTATAATTTAGTTATCAAATTTAATTTTAATAGGTTTTAAGGTAATTTTATTATAATATTTTTATCTTTAATTACCTGGTTTACCTTCAACCAGGGTAATAAAAATAAATACCAAAGTTACTGCTCATAATTCCCAAAAATAAAAGTAGCCTATTAACATAATTTGGAATTAATAATTCCAAATACTGAGTCAATTTTTAAAAATTCCAAAAAAATAATTTTTATTAATTTATTTAAAATCGATCACATTGTCAGAATGAGAGAACGAGTTTTTTAAAGTTAAAACATTGCAAAAGAGTGAAATATTTGTGTATACGAATTCAATGTAAAATTAATGATAATGACATAAATTGTATTTAATGATAAAAATATATTATATTTATACTTTAAAACCACTCAATATTATAGTTTAACAATATATATTATATTGATGAAAAAAATTACTTTCTCTTAATATTTAGTGCATTTTTAATATTAATCAAAACATGAAAGTTATCAGAAAAATATCATAAATTCAACAAAAGTAAATTTTTATATTCTGATTAAAAATAAAATATTTATTTGGACATATAAAAATTATTAATGTGCAAAAATATTAATTTGAAATGGGTTCTCCATTCAAGCGTGTAAAATTCCCTTAAAAATTGTTTTTTATATATCAAATATGGTTTATTCATACACAATGACTAAAATATACACTGGATTAATATCAAAAATATTTTATTAAGTATATAAAATTTATACAACATTAATTTAATTACCAAAATTAATTCACTTAATTATAAAAATATCTAATTGATTTATATTTTTCATAAAAATTTGATCGCCAATGAATTCAATAGGAATTTTCATAAGTTAGTTATACTTATTCCCACTAACATAAAAGCAAGGCTATAAAAATAATTTATACTAAGGGTGTCTCACAAATATTTTAAACTCACGATTGCATTCAATGAAAGTTAATGAATAATAATACTTATTTAATAAAAATATTTCATAAAAACATCTGGGTGTTATATGTAACATAAGCTTAAGATATAAATTGAGGATAAGTATATAAGAACATCATAATGTTCCGGTAAGATTGATATTATGTGGTTTTCCCTTATATTATATACTTTTATAGATAATACAAGTGGTAATTGTTTTTGGATATATTTAACTTGGGGTAATTACTATGAAAATGGTTCATTAATATTAAATCAACAATTACTTGTTAGCCAACAATGGGCCTTAATGCACACCTAGTTTAACCCTCTTGTGGGATGTACTTCAGAAAATCAATACATTCTTCACAAACCATTATAATGAATTTGATTTGACAATGAAAATTAATGACCTAGGGTGAACCCTTTTCTAAGGAAATACCTGGGTTGAAATTAAATTAATGAATTATTTATCTATTACGATTAAAGAATTAAATTATTGAACTATTTTATCAATTCTTTTGTTAAAAGTATCCTGAATCATCTAATGTTTCTGTTAAATTTTAGAAGAATATATGTATTCATTAATATAATAGTCATGTATACCATCATGGGTTAATGAGTTAAGATTTATCGTAATTTAAAATTCATAAACACATTTTGGGTTCTTATGTGGTAGGAATGTGAGAGGATTTTTTGGGGGAAATTTATGGAATGAATATGTTTTATTGGAAAATTTATTTGAGGAATAATACATTTAAATTTTATCAGAATTTTTAAAGGTATTGATAACCATTAAGGTTTATATGATCAATTGTGGTATTTTAATAATAGTTAAATAAGATTATATGGATTTGTAAAAATATAAATAAATAAATATGTAAATAAATTATGTTGAAAACATTAGTAAATATTTTATTTAATTATTAAATTTATTCTAGGAATGTCCATCATTGTTTTGGGAACTTTTTTTGAATTATATTAATATTGTTTTTAAAAAGGAAAGAAAACATATTTGGTGCAAACCAGCCACTTCCACCAAGGTAGTGGGTCTTAAACCCATGATAGAAGGTTGATAAGGGTTTTGTGCCTACTACTAGCCTATGCATTGTTTGGGATAATATGTCATTGTATTGAAAATTTGATAAATAAATATTAATGATGAACCAATGTTTTTACTTATGAGTTTTAGAGATTAATATATTACCATACTGGTTATGTAAAAAATTTAATAAAATATATAAATTATTTTCACTCTTTTATGGATATTTTTATCTGTTTAATGAAAATTTTAGAGATTTGGGAAAAAAATCATTTTATGATATTTATTTCTTGGAATAAGATATTAATTTTTATATGATCAAGGAAAAATAAAAGGATTAAATTATTATTATAATATATAAATGTATCAATTAAGTATATTTCATTATATTTTTACATATTAAAATAATTACTAAACATTAAAAATGATCTTGAAATAAAATTGTATCCTATTACCATCATTTTTAGGATATCAAAGACCTTTTTCACAACTATTAAATTTATTTATTTGAGTCCCTCAACATTCAATTTATATTTCACATTATTGTGATCATTGTCCTCAATTACTCTCTATTTATATTTACATTTTTCCTCTATGTCTATATCTTCGCATTCCACTAATGTTTTCCTACTCCGAAACATATATATTTGATATTCCATATGACCTTTGTACTTCCTTTAATACCTTATTAAGGGGATATTTTATTGAACCTTTTACAATATTTATTTACCAATAATGTTATTTCAATATTTTATACCCTTTATTATTGACATCAATTTAAAATTTAATGGTCGTAATTTATTTATGGTGGGGAGAATGTAACACCCTGAAATTCTAAATGAATTGCATTTTATTCAATAAAATATGTGACACAAAAATCCTAAAATAAAAGAGAATATAACACCCAAATACATTAAAATATATACCTTTTATAATAATTTTAATTTATTTGATAGCTTAGAATACACACAAAACCAAGTATCTCTTATAGCGTACGTTATAAAAAAGATCGGGTATCACCAAACAAAAATATACTATAAATTTTATTTTTTTTAACATGATAGCTATCATCTAACCATTGGTATGGAAGGTATGAATAAGATTTACTAACTAATATATATATATATAAAATTTAAATAGATTTATTTTTTATCTATTTATTACAAATAAAATCAAGAATAATTTAAAAGGAAAAAAGAAATGTTTTCATAAAAACTGTATTTCCTAAAAGACTGTTTACTCACGATTGGTGCACATAATATAAAATTAGTTTTTATAAATTTTATAAATTTTATTTTAAAAAATAAAATTTATTTTTAAAATAATAATATGAAAATTATCATATGGTGAATATTTGACATTTTTATTAAAGGATTCATTTTTAGGATAAATAATGAAAAATATAGAATATTAATTAAAATGTCCTTTTTTATTTAAATAATTTATACTATTAAATTATATTTTTAACTGATTATAAAGTAAAATAAGTTAAATTTTACATATATAAATTAAATTTATTACATATTACTCATTTTCATATTTAATTTTGACATAAAAAATTTGCAAGTATTTGGACATTTTCAATTTAAAAGCCTACACTCTCATTAGGTTTGCAGGATCAATTTTAAATTAATTTGTTTAACTTTTATGGAAATAATTTTGAAAATTTGATTACATATTTATAATAATAATATTTTATATCATAAACTAAATTCAACTTAATTTTTGACAGTAATGATAACTGACCCAGTAAAAATTAATTAAAGTGATTATGGTAAAAATGAGTTTACTTACTTGTTAAACATATAATATATGGTGTAATAATGAAGTAAAACATGTAAAAAACATTTTATGGAGGTATTTAAACATTAGTTCTTATAAGGTCAATAATGAAACATTATTGTGTCTTGGTGACGAGAAAAAAACGTGGGCATAATTCACTCTTTAAAAAAGATACAAGTGTTCCACTCACCCCATTTATAAAAGGGAACCCACACTCCCATCCTATTCACTCATTTAAAGCATAATATATTGGAAAATAACTACCTAATTAACTCAAAAAATTATCTTTATTAATATTAGGATCCTTATATTGGGAATAATTCCATCCTAGGAAGACATTAGTGAAAACCTAAGGAGGGAACCTGGAAAAGAGGTAATGTTTTTCAACGAGTGTCTTTGTTTGTCTTCTTCTCCACCTACATTAATTTTTATTAGACCAGGATGATATGACATAATCAATATATTATATATAGTAGGATACTTTAATAATATGTTAATTACCTAAAACCTTTTACGCTTCCATTAAATGGGTCAGAAAATCATCATTCATGTGTATGGAAGACTATTGCCTCGTAAAATGATGTTGTTTGTTTTTACATTTCCACCTATAATGGTTGGGTATGATGATGAATATAAATTATAGATATGATATTTATAATATATTTATACATTTTTTTTTATTTTATCAGAAATATATTTTTAAATTTCATTTTATAGAAGATATAATAATATAGATCTTGTATACGGTGGACACACACGTCAAAAAGCGATGTGATTCGTCTCACATAAACACCTCACATAGAAGCTGATAAAGAAAATTTTAATGATTATATGTAATATAAATGACATATCAATGATATTAATTACATATTTATAATTATGTAAAGATAATATACCTCATTTTATTTCTTTTCTTTTCACTCATGTAAAGATGATAACATCATTCGTGTATTCATAAAGATATGTGACTCTATTTTTATCAGCACACCTCAAGGATAAAATATATATTTATATATTATTATTTTAATAATATTAATATCATTTAGTAAATTCAAAATATTACTTACCACTATTCAATAATGATCAGGGAAAATGGAAAGTTACTCATGCATAACCATAATTATTGATTAGTTTTAAAATTAAAAATGATTTAAAAATATTATAATTATTTAATGATTATTATTCAAGATATGACAGAAATATATAATATGTTAATGAACATAAACATTCCTAACAAAACATGAATGATAAAATTAGGTGATTGGCACTCGAAACAATAAATATAATGAAAGATTATGAATGAATGGGTGATAAGAAGTTATAAAATCATTATATATGATATCATAAATAAATATATGGTTCTATAATAAGGTCATAACATTTTTAAAACCACTATATTTGATATTCAATAATTTTAAACCCAAGGATTTATAATGTAAGGTATTTCATCTCAGTTTACATTCTATTGAGAAATATTTGTTATTATAAAAAAATTCTCTTTAATGTGAAGATCATACTACTCTTTTGACATGTAATATCATTTATAATAAATTCTTCATGGTATTTGATGTTTAAATTAGAATTATCTCATCCAAATGTGGTAGAAGTTATTATGAAATATCATTTTTTTTTAATTGTTAACTTTATCTAAAAAAAATCACTTTATTGTAATAATTTTTCAATGGAAATTAAATTTTTCATAAATATCCATATTATTTTTTTGATGCATATTTTTATTTTCTACACTATGTGTCATTTTTACATATTGTATTTAATTTGAAAATTTTTCGATTAACTGGGGAAAATGTTGATAAATGTGTCTCCTTTACTCAATATGGATACATGATAATAAGGACCATAGTTTATGAGTTAAATATAGTATTAAATATATGAGGGATTTTTTTGTAAATTCAATACATGGTTTCAGGTCTAATTAATGAAATCTCCTTGATGAATCATTAGTTTCTTGAGACAAATTTAGTTGTAAAAACCCAATGTGTTTGCAACTAGAATTTTTTAAACTATCTTGTGAATGATATTGACTGTAGTACAATAAACCATATTATTAAAGGTCATTATGGTAAAGGTATCATGTTCTTGTAAAACATGACATCAGTATTTGATAATTTTTTCATTCTGTATTCAGTTATAACAGTCTATGAGGTTTTCAATACTACATTATACCTGGATGCATTTCATTTTTTATTTAATGATTAAATTGATTTTTTTCAGTTATTTAGCTGGAAGTATTTATTATTACTTATCCAATTACTCAATTGGATTTT
This sequence comes from Viscum album, assembly GCA_963277665.1. NCBI lineage: Eukaryota > Viridiplantae > Streptophyta > Magnoliopsida > Santalales > Viscaceae > Viscum > Viscum album. The sequence goes on along the minus strand of OY728150.1, from coordinate 1,998,391,971 downwards.
CTACCCAGTTATTTACCTTTCTATTTGTATTATTCTTATCAATTCGTGATGCATTCTGCTACACTTAATCCTTACTAAGAATTTGATCTCACCCACATTTTTTTTACTTTACCCATGATTATATTATGTTTACTATGACTAATATGAAAGGATATTCTAGATTGAATAAATTTATTTATGAACTAAAGAATTTTTGCTATAATTATTTTCATTTAAATGATATTAATGACAAAATTATGTATCCATCTTACCAAGAAAATAAAACTTTTTATTCATTCAATATGTTTTTCATTGTATATTAAGAAAATGTAATAATGTACGAAATAGGATCTAGGATGTTGGGTTTGGGGTCACTACACCACAACCATCACAATTCTTAGAAAAAACATACTTGAAAACATTCTCCCTAACCTGGGGATGGAAAAAATAAGAATGGGTGAGCTCATATTCTTAGTAAGGTTAAATGTAAGATATATCAATAAATTATTGTAAGAGAAGAAATAGGTTATGTTGTCATGATATAAACAATATAAAATCATACTCATCAATTCATATATCACAATCATGTCACCTAGAATAATGTTTAATCAATTGAAAAACATAATACATTAGATTGTAGAATGAAAAATAATCAATCATGAGCCATGACAACATATCATAAGCAAAAGTTATATGTTATTATAATATTCATAATCATAGGAAAAAAATTCCTTGTCCAAGGATAATTTTAAATATAATCATAGTGGATTTGTCTCACCCCCATTCAATTATTCATTGGTCAATGTTCAATCCCATGACTATCTTATTTGAAAAATTCCCTTAATAATGGGATTCACTTCCTATTATAGTACATATTTTCTCAAGATATATCCTTTTTTACCCAATTAATTAGAGGGATAAATAATTCTATGACCACCTGTTACATAATGAAAACCATATATATGTGTTCCATGAGATCATAAAACATTCATCATATTATCATGTCCTAACTCATGGAAACGATATAGGTTTTATAATCAACTCATCATTATAATAATAAAACATACATAAGATGAATATTAATGGTAACATTAGATTATCTCCCCATAAAATTATAAGATTCATCAATGATTTTTTTTCATAGATAAAAATACCTTCAAAATATCACCACAATATTTGTTGAGGAAAATACCCTTTTTGTTTGAAAAAATTTATTTAGAATCTAAAATTTTCAAAAATAGTAAGGAAAATATTTATATTTGAAAAGTTATATGGAAACTTATAATGGAATATTAAAATAAAAGAGTACAAGTTATGGAAGATAAATTCATTTATGAAGTGTATATTAAAAACAATTACTTTCAAATTGATGGTAAAAAGTCTGAAGCACATTTTTATGTTATGTACAATAAGATTACATTAATTTTTTTTCAAAATTCAACCTTGGTTAAAATGACTTTAATTAATATTTTTATAATTGTAAAAAAATTCTTGATAACCATTTAAATAATATATATACACAGAATAAAATAGTATTAACAAAATATAAAAATATGATCGGTATTCCATAAAAACATTTTTTCTGTATATTTAGTATATAAATAGAGTAAAATGAAAGGAAAAAATAAAAAATAAATAATTAAATATTTTTTAAGAAAATTCATAATATTTGGGAGATGTTTATCATAAAACATTATCTTCATAAAAATTAATTATAAAAAATCATTGTAAAAATGATATTATAATATAAAACCCTTAAGGATTTAGAAATCATTAAATTAAAAGTAATTTAAAGATTGAGAAACATATGGATCTATAATTTTAATGAACTAAATAATTTTTCATTCCTAAAAAAATTATTGGGAAACATATTTACATTAGAGGTAATATATTAGTTCATAACACTAAAACTAGTCTTAATGAAAATAAATTGAGATGAAAAACATTTTCCTCAAGTCCATCTTACATTGTACGAATAATAGAATAATGTGAACTAAAAATAAATTTATTATAATTCAATAAATAAAATAATAGATGGGGTCTACTTATAGCATTTTAAATCTTAATTATTAACAATATCTCCTTCTCATTATCATTGTCATTTTAGGGGTAAACTATTTAGTTTTTCATGTTTTTTTTCGATCGATGGTTTTTATACTTGAACCTTGTTCATGGATCCTTTATATCCATAATTTTAATAATGATATATATCATATATATTAATTATATAAATATTTATAACAATTCATAAAATTTCATTATGAAAAATTAATTACATGACTATGTGGAGACCGTAGTTTGTATATACTCACAAGTGAAATTAAAATTTTTTGATGGATAGAATGAAATAAAGGTTAATATTAATTAATATTTATATAAAAAATATTTTTATATCAAAATAAAATATAAATATTAAATATGTCATAATTTTCAACCATGAATATTGGTGGTTGAAAATGAGTTGTATTGCTATGTGGAGGTCGTAGTCCACACGTTCGCATGACCGATAGTTTTATCTCCCTATAGATTGATAAGAGATGGTAAATGGTTATTCAGTAATATTTATATTACATAATTATATCTATGATACTATAGTTATCAATTTTTTATGGTTAAAAAATTTTTAATAGAAGTTGAAGGATAAATAAAATTGAAATGGTTTGCTTATGACTTAAATCTATTCTTTGAGAGATCTCTAATGACATACTACTTAATATAGGGAGTATTGGTATAATACGAAAAACAAAAGATCTATGATTTAATAAATTATTATAGATTTTTTAGCATGGATTTTCTAAGATATACAGCTCAAATTATGTGAATAAAAGGAGGATATGATGTGCCCTTTTAATGTGAGGGGAGGGACACGTGTGGAATTTAGTAAAAACACTTCAATGATTTCAGGTCATGTTCATGGTAATGGGGCTAAAAATGGCCATATATTATATTTTATGATATGATAAGGTTTAAATATATTCAACCAATATGAATTTTACATATGAGGGACAAAATATGACCCATATCTCATGGATTAACCCCCTTAAACTCATTTAATGATTAACCTTCATAAAAAAATATTATATTTTTACAATTTAATGTAAAAAAAAATTTGATATGATTAATTTTATTAAATTATGATGATAAAAATATTTAATAAATTTTCTTAGAATAAATTTCTATAAATAGAAGAATTTAATTTTAATTGAGCACTCAGACAACAATGAAAATCCATTTTCAAAAAATGAATTTATAAACATAAAATATAATTTAATTCCATTAAATTATTTATAAAAATAAAAAAATGTTTGTTAAAATATTATATTTATTATAAAAGATATTCATTTCATTAAGACTGTTAACCCATTGAGATTAAATTAATTTGTTTTGATAAAAACACATTGAGCGTATAAAAAATATATTTTTTAGAAAAATATCATTTTAATCTAAAAAATTTACTTCTACCAAAATCATGTATAATGATGGTTACAATGTAATTATTGAGATTATTTATAAATACAAGTTACCTAGGTTACATTAAGATCAAATTCATAACAAAATGTGAACTTTACATGAAAATAAAATTAAATGTTTACAAAAATTTGTATTTTTTACTATTCAAGGGAAAAAAATTTAACAAATATTAGAAATTAACCCCACGATAATGTTGAAATTATTATTATCCAAATGATATTAACTTACTCAAATAAAATTTCAATAAATGGAATAAAATATATATAAATATCACAAAAAAATGTTATAAAACAAATTCTTTTAAATAATATATTTTTGAATAAAAAACAATATATAATATTGAGTACATATTTATCATTCATTAAAAATAAATTTTCATTAATAAAAATATATGAACATATTTTTTTGTAATGTGGTTATTTCTATTCTTACATAAAAAATAAACTACTAGGTTATAATAGCTTACTATATCACGGTTAAATTAAATGTGGGGTTTCATATAAAGCGTGATATCAAATACTTCAGTTTATATTTCAAAGGAAATAAAAATAAAATCATGGGTTGTTACAGTATAAACCCCTAAAAACAAAATTTTCTATGAAATTCTATCACTCTATTACAAAAATGGGGATATCACAACTTTATCATATTATCTGGTTCCCATATATCCTCATTAAATTGTTGATTTCACTATTGAATTTTAACCATGTGAGTAGTAAAGTTCCATAGATAATTATCTCTATGATCATAGATTTCTACAATATAATATTCCTAAGAAATTTCATTCTCTATCAGAACATCTTTTGAGTTCAATACATGTGAATGGTTATGTATGAACATCCTCACGAGAGATACCTAGAACACATCGTGAACTTGATAGAGGTTTGGTAGGAGTTACAACTGATATGGTACAATCCCAACTCGATCAAGATTTTTTAAGTACAAATATACCAAGGAATTAGATTTTACTTCTTTCTAAATCTCCTACCCTCATCCATGGAGAAATTTATAAGAAAACCTCCTAAAAACATTTAATTATATATCCTTATGGAAAATTAAAATATAAAACTTTTTCCTTATCTGAGCTATCATGATATGATAGTAAAAAGATCTAACAATCTATACCATTTCCTCATCAAGATCATATCATAACAGCTTTCATTCTCCTACCCCATCCTAATATATTTTAGTTCTATACTTTTTTCCTTGGAGAGATTCATAAGGATCTATCTGAATGATAAGGTAAAGATATTATTATAAGAAAAAATTAATAGAGTATGGTTTTTATGAAAACCATTTTTGGAATCTATAGAATAGGATATCAATATATTCTCTGGTTTCGAATGGACCTCTCAAACATACCATCTATATGAGGATGATAAGAAATACTAAAACACAACTCTATATCCAAATCTTGATGAATACTTTTCTCCAACATCATGGTTATCCTCGGATCCTAATCAGATATAATAGAATGTGGTATCCCATGTAACATTACCACTTTTTTAATATATATCATAGAAATATTATCAAGAGATAAATTGAATCAAATAGAAATTAATTGTGTTGACTTCATAAGGAAATCAACTATAACCCAAACATTATTATGGAATTTAGTTGTTTTTGGGAGTCTGATAATGAAATCAACGGTGTTGTTTTCACATTTACATTATATTATAGGTAATGGTTATAAAAAACCTTATAATTTTGTCTCCCATCATTAACTTACTAATATACTAATCATCTAGATACATATTATTTAATATATCACTTAATGTTTTCAAACTATAAATACTCTTTCATATCACCATACATCTTCATACATATTATATTAATAATTAATGTTGAGATATTCCAATAGTTCATTATTTAATTATATTATTGAAGAGACACATAATTAGTTCTTAAACCTTATCTCTCATTCACAATCATGGTTGAACTCAAGAACAATTATCACCATGTTTAATAGGTTCATACTCCCCTTTTACACCTCATTAAACTTTATAAGGACATATGGTTGAACACTCATTATATAATGATAATATTTCTCTCCTTCTTCTAATATTTCAATGTTCAAAATTTTTAAATCCATAAATATTTTATATGTTGTGATCATCATCATAGATAAGATTGCATAATACATTCATCTTAAACCATATGTCACCTTGTTCAATTTCTTAATTTAGTAATTATAGTGACCTAGGATTCTCATAAAATGATATTAAATATTTTTAAATGAATATTAATTATAATACACAAACACACAGCTGATTACCATAATTTTTTTGTGTCTTTTGAAACATGGAATAGAATCATCTATTCTGGTGAAATAACTCTAATTTTTCCAACCAAGATCTTCTCATTTATTACTCTTTATAGATATACCCTACAGAAACCCTTTCTTAAAAACTTGGGGAAATGAAATAGAATAAATTGTGATCTCATGTTATTAGTATGGGTAAACATAAGATATATCACTTTATGATCATATAATATTATAAGATACGAATAATGGTATGTGATAATGAACATAAATTATGAATTTCATACCCAGCCACTCATATATCATAAACATGATGCATGGTATAAATATTTTCATTTATTATGACAAGAATCACATGGGAATCAAAGAAAATAATTAATGAGAGAATAATATTTGAATAAGACATCGAATTGTGGAATTCAAATAAGTATATAAAATTATTTCCTTAGTAGTAAATAATCATTTCAAGTTCATATCAATGAAATACATTTGTGGATAAAATACCAAGTCAAGACACAAGACCATCTGTAGTGGCATCACTTTTCTCGTATTGAAATGGGTTTACTCCCCAAATAATCATTGTAGTTAAGGTTTACTCCCCAGACCATCATAGAGGAAAAATTACTTTACTGAACCAGATTCATGGCCCATTCAAGACCATTCTATATTATGAGATATAAATCAAAAACCATTTAATTGGAGGGAGATATTGGCCCCAACTATATTTGGTTACAATATAACCACCATCTGTAGTTATACCATAACCACCATTCTTGTTTATAATGTAACCAACATCACATAATGAGAATCATATATATTTGTGCAAAAGTTCATAAAATATTCATCATATCAGAACTCATAATGTTAAATGGGATTCATAATCATTTCATCATATCATAACCTTTGGAAAAGATACATAATTCCTAATAATTTCAAATTTTCATCATAGAATAACCCATGAAAAAAGTGGGTTTGATAAACATTTTTTCTGGTTATAACTCATAGAAGAGATATGAGTTTCATAAACACATCTTCATCATAAATATAAACAATTAGGTGAAAGAATAATAATGGTATTCTTGGTTAATATCCATATAAATATATAATTCTAATCAAAGGATGTTATCTTAGATGGAGAATTATTCTATAATTTAAATAACATGGAACGTTTCTTAAGGGAGACAAAGTTTCTTTGAAAATCACATTTTAAAACACAAAACATTCTTGAAATCCTTTTAAATGAAAATTAGCATTGAATACATTCAATAAAATTTTTGAAAATTTATTTAAAACAATTATTTAGTAAAATATCTATTCCAATTTTAAAAAACTTTTTAGTATAATAAAAATTTTGAAAACATTTTTAGAAATCATTGTTTTGGAAGAACAATGGTTTTGGATCAAGAATATATTTTTCATTAAAAAATATCTTTTGAACTCATGAATACATAAAGAGATAAAAATAAAGGCAAAACATGAATTCTAATTTCATAATCATTAGGTAAACAAATTCAAGTGTATTTTGAGAGATGGATTATAAGAGTTAATCATCAAGAATACAGTCATAAACAATCCATAAAAACAATTATATTGTAACATAAGATAATTACCACTTTAGTAACATTGAATCATATGACCCATGATGAAATAAAAAAAATTGAAACATAAAATATGATGAGTATAAATAAATTGTTGATATTATATATCAAATGGGAAGTATATACAATAAAACCTCCTTTTAACTTTATTATCGATAATAAATTTGAATTATTTTCAATAATAATTATTGTCAGAATTAAGATTAAAATATTATATAATATAAATTATTCTAATTTAAAATATTAAATCCATTTTTCCAAATACATTTCATATAATTGGAATCATATTACTTAAAATTCATCTTGAATATGCAATAAGAAAGCGGGTTTCAAAGAGGAAATGTTTAAAGGTTTAGAAAGATATATATCAAAATTTAATATAGAAATGATTGAAATGATGAAAATTGGATTAATGTATATATATATATATTATAATATTACATCAAAAAAAATTTAAAATTTTATTTATCTTCATAAATAATTTATTAAAAGAGGTATTATTCAATTAAAATGAAGTATTTTTTACTATTCGTGAAAAAATGAGGATTTTCATAAAAATCCAAAAAACATTACCATAATATAACTTTGATATTCTTAATTAAATGTTTTATTTTGATAAATTAAAATAAAAATATAAATTTTTAAAATTTTTATTAATATAAATGTTCCCAAAAAAATTGTTTTTAAAAAAATAAAATTTTAAAAATAAATTTGGTTTTATTTTTATTTTTTTCTATAAAACACATAATAATAATTATAAAAATTATATTGAATATATAATATAAAAATATGATTCAAAAAGAGTGATTTCTATACTTTATTGATGTAAATTACACATTTTCTCATAAAAATATTCTCTTTAGAAAAGGATTTATTTCTATTTTGAAAAATATATTTTTAGTTCCACTTATAATTAATTAGTAACATAATGATTAGTTATATGTTTAAACAATATTTTAATAATAAATTTAATCCTATTCTTATCTTCTATTCCAACGGGTAGGTGATAACTGTCACATTAAATTATTATTTCTTAATAGTAATTCATGTTTCATTTAAACTCGTTGTTTCATGTAATGAAACCTAAACTCAATTTTCATGTAAGATAAGATATCAAAAAGATTAACGTCATTTGAAAATAAAAAACACAAAATATCATGGTGTACCTTCGTACCCATATTAAAATTAATTTCTTCCTTGAACACTGTCTCGTTATTTAAAGGTTTTACATTTGAAAATTACTTCATATAAACCCAAACAATAAAAAGGGTTAATAAAACATAATATTGAAAAATAGAATTTTATGTTGGAATGTAATATTCAATAATAGATACTAGGTTTCCAAATAGGGGAACATCGGTGGGAAGTGAAAACATGGCATAAAATAGAAAATATACATGGAAATATCAATGGAGAGTGATGAAGAAAATTGATCACAAGAAAGTGGGTAATCAAAATAATGTTAACTACCATAAAGACATAAACCAAAGAGGCATGAATAACATAATTTATTTTATAAAAATGATGATAATAGGGAAACATTTTATTTCAATATCATTTTTCTAATTTTGGGGAAATCTTTTTTCATCTAGAAATAGAACATAATAAAATATATGTAATGGCCCATACCCTCATGGCCCATCCATTTTCCAAATTTCGTGACCCTAAGGGCCTGCACCTCATTTTGGAGGGACCGATTGGCGCGACTGATCGGAGCGACCGATCAGCGCGACCTATCAGCACAACCGATCGGCACGACCGATCAGTGTCATCTAGCCGTGTCGGCTCTTTCCTTCTACAGTATTTCCCGTAACACCTCTTTTAGGCATTTTTAACCTTTTGAAGCATTTTAAGGTAGTTTTTAAGCACATAATTAATATCTAAAAATCATGAGAAACCTCCCTACTAAATACCAATTAATCCCATCGTGTGTAACCACCCAACTGCATGGAAGAACCACGATCTGACTTCCAAGGCATTCAAATTTCTTATGCCATAACATTGGGATCTCATATATTTATCACGATTTATTTTCTTCTCCTTCCTCTTGGCCAGTCTCCTTTTCCTTGTACATTTGAAGTCCTTTGTTCCAAACGCAAGTGGTGCACCTGTACCTAATCCCTGCAAGTCGTGCATCCCCTATTCCTGACGCAGAGTTGGAACTTCGATCTTTGATCAACCTAGAAGGGATTTTATCCTTCGTCTCTCCTTATGTGTATCATGCGGGGTGGGCATGCTTTTGTCTCTGTGGAAATTGATGAAACCTAACCTAATGAAGATAATGAATGGACCTTTAAAGAATAAATGGGTGTGTAACCGATTTTCTGCTATACTCTTTTTATGTTGTTATGTGTTGTGAATTGTACGGGCCTATGCTCACTGAAAATCAAGGCCATTGGTGGTCTTTCTCTATGCACTAATGAACCTCGATCCTCCTGGATGTTTAACTAACGGTAACATGGAATTGGTTAATAATGTATACTCGGTTAAATAAATTGAAAGCACCCGGATCAACCCTTTTCTATGATACCCCTAGTTAATGTACAATGGAATTGAAACCATGGAGTGTGTTAAATCTTTTAAATCTGAAAATACCTGCATGGGATTGCCTAATGTTGGTGGGGGTGGTTTGTTTTCTTGGGTGATATGGGTGGGGATGGGATCCCCTGTTGTTATAATTTTGATGGTTGTGAATTTGAGGTTGTGTGGTTACTCTGCTTATATCACGAATTGGGGTGGAATCCTCTATTATTGAGAAACTATTGGCTCCTAGATTTTGGGAACATGGGGCTGTATCTCGGGTTTTTATTTGGTTCCAGTACTTCGAGGGATCTCACTTATGCCTTTTTTTTGTGACATTGCAAGAGTACCGGGTTTGAATGCTTAAATTGTTGTTGGTTTTAACTTTTTACCTTCGTTTATGCTTATGATGTTAGTTTCCCAGTAGTGCCGAACTTTATTTAAATGAGAATAGCTTAAATGGGAATTGGTTCTGGGGATGAGTTGTGACTCAGCTATGAGCAGTGTGCTTCCTATGAATAGGGACGAGTGTGCTTGTTCTTGGATTGTCTTGGGAAACCCTATGTTGGGTTGGGTGCTTGTAAATTATACCTATATTTGTAGTTCTTATGTTTCTTATTCCCTCCCCACTCAAGTTGATCACTTAGTGCCGAAAACCCCCATTTCATGGGGTGTGATGTTTTTTCCAACACTTCTATTAGGGGTTGGTTTTTAGCTCATTTCTTCTCCCTTTTTCGGATAGCCCAAGTATCTTCAGGCAGGCTGTGATAGCATGAAGTCTATTATTATCCCAATAATCTTCAGGTGGGGTAGTTCTGGTGGTTGTCCCAGGTGTTTGTGTGCAGGTTGTTTCCCAGGTGTCTTCGGGATGAGGCCTAGGTGACTTTGGGCACGACAGTAGTTGTTCTGACCCAGGTGTTTGCAGGTATGGTTATGTGTGGTGGTTGCAGCCCAGGTGTCTGCGGGCGGGATAGTGGTTATGGCCCAGGTGTGTGCGGGCGGGGTGTGTCAGTGGGACTGTGGTGAGGTTGTGTCCCAGGTGTGTGCGGGTGAGTGTGTCAGTGGGACTACGGTGAGAATGGTGGGATTGGTTCAATGTGTAGGATGTATTCAATAACCAGTGGGAAAGTGGCACGGGGTACCCAAACATCGATGTGTTATTACTATACTTTACTTGACTTTCGTTATTTGGGGAGTGTGCCTTAGTGAGGCTTGGGTGGATAGTGTACCTTTTTAGGTGTTTGGTTATCTCTTTTTCCATGGGGAATTAGAATGTCTCCTCACTTGTGTATGAGAGTCTTTGGTTTTCCCTACTGAGTGTACTTGTATGCTCACCCTACGTATGTAAAACGATTTTCAGGTTTTCAGGAGGACTTCAAGGATTCTGCGGGACCATACTAGTGCGGACCTTGGGGCAGTTGCTGTTGTTTTTTTTCCTTTTCTTGGTACTTTACCTATGGAGTTCTTGATGCTTGTATTATTTACTGCTGAACATTCATATAGGAATGGGTAACTTTTGGCTTTGACTTTACTTTTATCTTTGGTATTATTGGGGATGCTATCTTATCTCTTGTTTCTATAAAAAATAAAAAGGGTAATGGCTTCCATTTTGTGTGAAATTCTATACCATTGGCACTGGTCGGAACTCCAAAACCTATTGAAGGTGGGTTTTGGGGGTCATTATCTCTCCTTCAACTTAAATAAGGAAGGGCCTTGAAAACCGCTGACCCTTCCCTCCTTTCGGTGAAGGCGGTTCATGACAGAACAGTATCAGAGGACAGGTTGAGAGATAGGATGGAGTCTAGAGTTAGGCATAGTGAGGATTGCATCATATGGTAGGGCAATAGTGTTGGGTTACCTTGGTGCGTGAATTAGGCCAAGGAAGACCAGCTAGGAAATGGGATTTTAGGGCCCCCGTGATTTGAGGCAAGGACTCTGGACCTACTGAACGACCAAGTGAGACCACACTGATTGCAGGGTAGAGACCCTAGGAAAGGTACATGCATCATAATTACTTGTGTTCTCATGTTTCTGGGGTGTTTTGGGAAATTGAAATAAATAAGAAGTTTATGAAATTTTTAAGAACAATATTCTGCACTAGTTGGGCTTAGGCATTCTTTATTTACCTTGCAGCTATGGAACCCGGGAGACGACCATGAGTTGTACAGGTGATCGAGGCCCTGGAGGTTGACTTGGCTGATCAGCAAAGGGATTATCTAGAGGAGGAGGACGACTAGTGGAAAAAGACACTTCGAGCCTTCCAGCGGCAGACCCTTGAGAAGTACGAGGGCAACACCTCTAACATGAAGACGGAGGGCTGGCTAGAGGAGCTGGTGATTGTAACGCCCCGACCCCAGCTACCCAGAGTCGGTGCGTTAATTCGTAACATTGGCATGATCACAAAAGATCAAGTCTCGAAAGACCGATTAGTTTAGTAGCCTTGGAAACACTAGATACATTCATAAATGTTACATTACACAATAAAGTGAAAAACTAATAACAAAGTCTTCATAGTCCACACTCATATCCTCTTTTAACTATCCCTACAGGTCATTCATAAAATACTTCTTCACATCCTGGAAAATATTAAAACATTGAAAGGGGTGAGCTCAGATGCTCAGTAAAGATAACAATAATGCAGAAGCTTTCATAAATAAACATAAACATTTAAGGCAATGTATAAATAAAACAAAAGCCTTTTAAACATGAACTTAAACATAATATGGCAAAAATAAAATTAAATAATGCCATTTACTTACTCACATGGATATTCTACTAGTCGAATAATCACATGCAATATCAATAACCACTTTCATAATGAGGGAATGTATAATGCCAGACATTCTGAAACATTTTTTCAAGGCCTCGGCCAAGACGTCTAAAATGATTAAGGCCTCAGCCAAAACCATAAATCAAATTGGGAAAGGGCCTCGGCCAATTCCACATCTAGTTGTCTCATGAGACCTACCGATGCATCGAGGAGCTATAGCGGGCTCCACCCGTCACTTATTAAGTCCAATACATTCCTCATATGAATAGGTTTAAACATATCATAAACCATAACATAATCGTATCACATAAAACATGCATAAAGGAAACATTACATTTACACATTTCAATCACAAGATATCAATACAACACATTGATATAATAAAAACGCTTTCAAAACCATTTTCAATACCTAAATAAACGAAAGTTGAAACTTTGTATTTATTTTTCATTAAAAAAAATGATGGCTTATAGGGGAAGCCAAAACTCAAATAATGGTCACGGTGGCGGAGAAGTCGTTGTCGCCGCATAAGTACGGAAAGAAAAACATTCCCTTTTGTCGTTTAGCAAAACGCTTCGTATAAAAAAGATTCCTTTTGAATAAACGTAAAAGTCAAAGGGGTTTATACACCATATAAAAGAAAGTTGTGTATAAAACCAAATATGCCTCAATGAAAGGGGATTGAGACGAAGTCCTTAAAAAGATAATTTTTTTAAAATAAAGTACATCTATAATGTGTATTCACTATAAGTACACATAAATAATGTACAAATACAAGATAGGACACAATAATATCATGACATAATTTGTAAGTAGGAGATTAACCCAAAGAATAGAAGTTGGGTTAAGAAGTTCCCTTACCTCGTGTCTGACTTGACTCAACCGTTCTTTAACCTCCTGAATAATAAACTAGAGTTAATATATACCTTATTAAGAACCATTTTCAATTTAATTATCCTTTTTATATCACTTATTACAATGATATGAACATTATGTAATTATTTAAGTTAATAACGGTCGTTTTGTCGATCTTTGGTACTTGAGTCAAAAATAGACTTCTTATAATTACGAGTTGTTCATGTGGTGAAGTATCCGTTATATACAGAATTATATTCATGATATAGATATCATATATCTCATATATATCCAGTATATACATTCATTCATAATATTACATGACATTTAGAGGTAAGAAATGAAATGCACCGTTCATGGAGACGGTAAGTCGTACATACGCATGAACGCTACTTTCATTTCTATTTCATATTTAATGGAATGAAGTTATAATTATATAAAGGTATAATATAATTCCAGTATAATATAATGTATAATAACATTTACTCCATCCTTTATACATCCCACATATGGCATTAACGATTCAAATCACTTTGAGGGGGCGGTAGTCCGCACTTCCTAAAATGAAATTATCGCGTTTACCCATAATGGAAATCATAAAGTATGCCATAAATGATAAATACAGAAGGATAATGAAAACATAAACATAATATATATATCATATATGAAAATATTGTCATCAAAATGGCCACCATTATAGGTGTTAAAAGAATTTGAACAATCATCGTTTCGTGAGGCAGAAATTCGCCATCCACAGAAACAGTATGTTCTTTAACCATTAGATGTAGGTGTGTGTAAGTGTAGCTCGAATACTTCTTATAACAACATCCTAGTATATTGAGGATACTGGTGTTGTTACAAAAGAAAAAAATAAAAAGAGTTTAGGGGGTTGGAGAAGCAAAATAAAACAAAAGAACATAAGAGAAAACACTACCTTTAAAATGGGTAACACTTTTTGATTTGAGGCAAAGGCTTCTTTGGGAAAAGTTCTTCCCAAAGTGAGGATTCTAGGAGTAATAGGGGGATGTTGGGAGAGTATTTGGGCAGATTTTGGACCATCCAAATGGCTTGAATGTGTGAATAAGGTGGTAGAGGTGGGGGCCTTTTATAAGTGGAGAGGAGGGGCACTCTTGGAAAGTAAAGAAAAGTCACTTTATTATAAAATGAGTTTCGGATTTTAGAGGTCCCAAACTTATATAATTCTAGGCTAAGGTGATAAGGGTTCGAAATCTACCCATCCAATAGGCTTTGGACAAGTGTAAGCCTTGGAGTTTACATTATCTTCTCATTTTATTTAAATCGTTAAATAATGAGTTCATCGCTGCATCATCATCATGTCATAAATAATTTAATTTATTTAATGTCTAAAAATTATAAAAAAAATACTATGATGTAGGAAATCTTTTTATCTTTCCAAAGAATATTTATAGTCAAATATATGACTTGTATAACCCCATGTAAAAATTATTTTAGTAAAACATTTTATGTATGTGTCATTTTTTACTTTGACATTAAATAAAAAGTATTTATGTCATTTTCTAACTAAAGTGGCTCCATGGGGTCCCCAAGTTGACCCATGGGTTGTCTTGGTCGGCCATGACTCATCCAATAGGAGTAGGACAATTGTCAAGCTCATCTCATATTATTAAAACATTGTTTTTACCTTAAACTACACTAATTACCTCTAATCGCGATTAAGAACTTAAAAGTTACTATTCACCAAAAAAATTATTTTAATCTCATTGAACCACATTATACTTCTTAATGAAAACCATGTATGTCGGATTTTGAAAATCAAATCACAGAAGTGGTAATATTTCATTTAAACAAAAAATCAGTTATTTAACTTCCACTTAGTGGTTTCACTATTCATCAAAAATTGAAGTTTTTCAGAACAATGCCAAAATTTCACCCTAAGCTATAATTGATATTCCGAATTCAAAAATGATGTCTATTTTAAAAAATTCCAAACATATAAGTTGAATTAATTAATTTTATAATCAATTCCCGTTGTCACAACAAATAGCGTGTTTTTAAGAAACAATTTATATCAAAAGATTGGCAATTGTTTATGACCAATTTCAATGTTAAATTAATTCTAATGACCACCATTGGATAAAATGGTAAAAATATATTCTAATTATACTTTAAAACCACTAAATAGTATAATTTATCACAATAAATTATTTGGATAAAAAAAGTTCTTTTAAGTATTTATCACTATTCATAAAAAATTGGAAGTTCTCAGAAAGTTACAAAAAATTAAACTTAGGATAATTTCGATATTACGAATAAAAAAATGAAGTCCATTTTGAAATATAAAATTTCTATAATTTTAAAAAGTGGTTATTACTATTCATAACGGCTACTTTGATTAGTCGCGGTGTTTTAGAACTCGAAGTTGCGTACAATGCAAGCTATTGCCTTATTGAATGAGAAGCGTATCATGGAAGCTCGGGGTGTTACAGTGATAGCCTTTGGCTTGATCTAGGCTTCGACTGAGTACTAGCTGCCTCTGGCCGTCAGCCATATGTGGGTAGTAGCGCGTCAGTGGTGGATGCTCTACCTGGGGGAGAGGAGAGAGGCTGGGGTGGCATGGGATGATTTCGAGAAAAAGTTCCGGACGGAATTCCTCTCTTCTACGATGAAGGCAGAGAAGAGGCAGGAGCTACTCTCCCTCTAGTAGAGGATTATGTCAATAAGGGAGCTAGGGATCAAGTTCAAGGGCCTCCTCCGCTTTGCTCCGGACCTATTTCAAGATGAGGAGTCTCGAGCGAGATGTTTAGAGGAGGTGCACTGACCCTCCCTCCACTATGTTGTTACCACCTTCACCTTGTTGACATACTTGGAGGTCTAGAAGAAGTCTGAAGTGGTAGAGAGGATGCACACGTTGGGAGGTGTGTTACGAGAGGGGATTCAGCTAGGCATGTCAAGGGGAAAGGTCGTCAGCACCAGACCTCCAGCATCGGGACCCTCTAGGTTCCGACCAGCGGGGAGCAGGCCGCATCAGTTTCAGTTCCAGTCCCCCGGTCCTCACCCTTTCCCTTTGGGCCCAAGATAGAGGTGCTTCATCTGTGGGAGCCATAAAAATCTCTGGAATCAATTTCCAGACCGAGTACAATACAGCAGGGGTGGACAGGCCCAACACCCGCCTCAACAGCAGCTTCCAGCTAGGCCCTTTTAGCAGCAGCAGGGGCAGTGAGCTTCCGCTCTTCTGAGGGCAGACGTTGCAGTGGGAGGCCGACCTCAGGGCACTCCTCAGGGAACTCGACCAGGGTGTGGTCAGGGAGGTGGCCGACAGCTGAGGGGCAGAGGATCTGGGCGTGGACAGTTGCACGCCGTGGAGGCAGTAGTTCCAGCAGGACCGGAGGTTGTTCGAGGTATGATCATTTTGTTTAGTACCCTTTCTTATGCCTTGTTCGATACCGAAGCTTCGCACTCCTTTGTTGCACCCGGTCTGGCTCGTACTCTGGGTCTAGATGCCGAGAGTCTTCCAATGCCTCTGGTGCTGAGCACACCAGTCAGAGGTCAGACCGACTTGTTATATGTTTGTAGAGGATATAAACTAATGATAGGGAAACATCATTCGGTCAAAGATCTACTACTACTACAGATACATCCATACGATGTCATCCTAGGCATAGATTGGTTGTTCATTGTGTGTGTCATCATCGGTTGCTTCCAAGGAAGGGTTGTGTTCTCATACTTGGGCGGCCAACGTGTTACTTTCACCGGTGAGCGGAGTGGCCAGAAGGGAAGCAGGCGAGAGGAACCCCTCCTCTCCTTGTTAGCCGAGCTGTCAGTAGAGTCAGTAGATTCTAAGGTGGTGGAGGTACTAGGGATCGTCAGTGAGTTTATGGACGTCTTCCCTGAGGAGGTTACAACTCTACCCCCTCGACGTGATATCTAGTTTCAGATAGACTTGCAGCCTGGTGCACGTCTGATTTCGATGGCTCCCTACCGGATGGATCCTTTGGAGCTACGAGAGTTGCGGATTCATATTGACGATCTGATGAAGAGGGGTTACGTTCGACCAAGCGCGTCACCGTGGGGTGCTCCTGTCTAGTTTGCGAAGAAGGAAGATGGTGGTCTCAGGTTGTGCATAGACTATAGGAGGCTGAATCAGGTAACGATCAAGAATCGTTACCCTCTTCCAAGGATAGACGATCTTTTCGACTAGCTGAAAGGGGCATGATGGTTCTCGAAGATCGACCTGTGGTCTGGGTATTACCAGTTGAGGGTAAAGGAGGGAAACATCTCGAAGATGACCTTCAGGTGTAGATATGGACACTTCGAGTTTTTGGTCATGCCTTTTGGCGTTACGAATGCTCCGACTGTGTTCATGGGGATTATGAACTCCATCTTCCGGGAGTATTTGGATCAGTTCATAGTGGTGTTCATCGACGACATCCTGATCTATTCAAGATCAGAGGAGGACCATGCTGAGCACATGAGGACGGTTTTAGAGGTCCTCCTACAGCACCAACTCTATGTGACATTGTCGAAGTGAATGTTCTGGACGCTATCGAGAAGTACACTTCCTTGGGCACGTAGTGTCCGAGCAGGGGGTAGCGGTGGACCCATCAAAGGTTTAGGCAGTTGTTTCTTGGGAAGCACCCAAGAACGTGGCAGAGATTCGTAGTTTACTCAGGCTGGCAGGTTACTATCAGAGGTTAATACCAAACTTCTCCTGAGTTGAATCCCCTTTGACAACCTTGACGAAGAAGGACCAGGTTTTCGTGTGGAGTGAGCAGTGTGAGGCAGCCTTCATCTATCTTAAGAAGAAGTTGGTTAGGGACCCAGTGCTGAGACTACTAGAAGAAGGGGCGGCGTATGAGGTGTTCTGTGATGCTTTAGGGAAAGGCCTTAGATGTGTGTTGATGCAGTGACAAGGGGTGATCTCTTATGGGTCTAGGAAGCTACGCCCTCATGAGCGTAATTATTCCACCCACGATCTAAAGCTTGCAGCGGTCGTTTTCGCACTAAAGTTATGGCGGAATTACCTCATTGGAGAGCACTTTTTGGTCTTTACAGATCACAAAAGCTTGAGGTATATATTCTCCCAGTGGGACCTAAACATACGGCATTGAAGGTGAATGGAGTTCCTCCAGGATTACGACTTCGAGATTTCCTACACTTTCGGGAAAGGGAATGTAGTGGCTGATTCTTTGAGCAGGAGGTCGCAGAAGGATGTGGTCCAAGAGTCGATAGATGCTTGGAAAGCGATGGAGGAGTTGGCTGCCTTGCACCTGGATGCGAGGATGGATAGTGGTAGAGGTTTCCAATAGAAGATGACAGTGCAATATTCTCTGTTGCGGCAAGTGGAGGAGTCTCAGTGGGGAGACCCAGAGTGCGAAGTAATGCACGACCGAGTTGACCAGGGTGATGCTCCGGAAGGGTGGACGGAAGGTGGTAAAAATCGGATTCTCTTATGAGGGAAGATGTTTGTTCCAGAGGCGATGCAGGGAAAGGTTCTTAGTGAGTTCCACAACTCACCCCTAGCGGTACACCCAAGAGTTTCCAATATGTACCAGGGTCTGAGGAGATAGATTTGGTGGCCCAGAGGAAAGCGAGCAGTGGTAGAGTTTGTAGCCAAGTGCCTAGTGTGTCAGTAGTTAGAGGCTGAACACCGTGTTCCAGGCGGGTTGTTGTATCCTTTAGATGCCCCCGAGTAGAAGTGGGATGACATATCTATGGATTTCATCATGGGACTACCCAAGGTGCAAGGAGGATGCGACACCATCTGGGTAGTAGTGGATTGGTTGATGAAATCGGCTCACTTTATAGCGATCAAGGAGTCGAGTGCGGTGGACGCTCTAGCACGGAGGTATGTGGACGAGGTAGTGCGGTTGCATGGAGTTCTGAGGTCCGTAGTCTCGGATATGGACGCACGATTAACCTCACGGGTCTGGAGGGGTTTGCAGTATGCTTTTAGCACCCAGTTGCGCCTTAGCACTGCCTTCCACCCCCAGACAGATGGGCAGATAGAGCGCACCATCCAGACCCTGGAAGATATGCTCTAAGCATTCGTTCTAGACTTCGGGGGATCATGGGTGCGACACTTGCCTCTAGTAGAGTTTACCTACAATAATATTCATCACTCTACCATTGGCATGACTCCATTAGAAGCCCTATATGGGAGGTCGTGTTGCTCACCCATGTGATGGACTGAGGTTGGGGAAGCAGGTGTTCTTGGCCCGAAGGTGGTGTAGAGCACAACAGAGAAGGTTCAGCTTATACGAGAAAGGATGTAGGCGGCTCAAGACCAGCAGAAGTCATATGCCGATGATAAGATGAGACCCTTGTAATTCAAGTTCGGGGACCATGTGTTCTTAAAGGTCTCCCCTCGGCATGGAAAACGGAGGTTCGGCATGTGAAGTAAGATTTCTCCCAGGTTCATCAGGCCCTTCAAGGTGTTGCGGCGGGTCGGTGAAGTGGGATATCATCTAGCACTACCACTGCCACTACAGAGGATACATGATGTATTCCATGTGTCCTAGCTCCGATGATATCTACACGACGTTTCACACGTCCTCGATTGGGGAGAGCTAGATATCGAAGACGATGCAACCTTTGTAGAACGGCCTGTGATGATCGAGGGTTGTGAGGAGAAAGTTATTCGTGGGCGAACCATTCTTGTGGTTCGTGTGTTGTGGAGATATGGTGGGCTTGAGTAGAGTACCTCGGACAAGGAAGTGCAGATGCGTACCCAGTACACAGAGTTGTTTTGAGTTTTATCATGTTTGGTCAGTACTTGTTTTCTATGTAATGCTTTACCTTGTTGACTATGGGATGTGTAGTTTCCTTTTTCTATGAATGTGTGTGAATTGTCCTAAAGGATGGGGAGGGGAGGACCTGATTCCTAGTTAGGACGCATTCAAGTGGATGCACCTAAACCCGTGCGGGCGAGTCAGTGCCTCCCAAAGCGGATCATATCTTAACACGGAGGAAGGGAACCCCCTCTCTGACATGGCCTGACGGTTTAGTCTTTTTTTTTGCATGGTTACGTGGGGAAAGGAGCAGTAGGGTAGGGTGTTTGTGTTTGTTCAAGAAATAAGGTGTTCCTGTGTCAGAGAGGTTCACTCCTGGGAGGTATCTTTTGGGGTGGTTATTTGGACCCCCCCCCCCTTTCCTTCAGATCTGGTTCTGGATTCTGGAGGATGAGAATAGTTTGAGAGGTATCTGATTTAATGTCCTAGACCCTCATGGCCCATCCCTTTGCCAAATTCCAGGACCCTATGGGGTCGCACCTCATTTCGGAGAAACCGATCGGCGTGATCGATCGGAGTGACCGATTGGTGCAACTGATCCACGCAACTGATCGGAGTAACCGATCGGTGCGACCGATCGGTGACATCCATCCTTTTTGGGTCTTTCCTTCTACACTATTTCCTATAACTCCTCTTTTAGGCCCTTTTAACCTTTTGAAGCGTTTTAAGGCCATTTTAAGCCCATAATTAATATCTAAAAATCCCAAGAAACCTCCCTACTAAATAACAATTAATCTCTTCATGTGTAACAACCCAACCATGTGGAAGAACCATGATCCGACTTCCAAGGCGTTCAAAATTCTTATCCCGTAACATTGGGATCTCATCTATTTATCACGCTGGATTTTCTTCTCCTTCCTTTTGGCTAGTCTCCTTTTCCTTGAGTGTTTTAAGTCCTTTGTTCCCGAGGCAAGTGGTGCACTTGTACCTGAGCCCTGCAAGTCGTGCATCCCCTATTCCTAAAGAGGAGTTGGAACTTCGATCTTTGATCAACCAAGTAGGGATTTTATCCTTTTTCTCTCCTTCTGTGTATCATGTGGGGTGGTCATGCTTTTGCCTCTGTGTAAATTGATGAAACCTAATTTAATGAAGATAATGAACGGGCCTTTAAAGAATGAAGGGGGGTGTGACTGATTTTCTGATAAACTCTTTTTATGTTGTTATGTGTTGTGAATTGTATGGGCCTATGCTCACTGAAAATCATGTCCATTGGTGGTCATTCTCTGTGCACTAATAAACCTCAGTTCTCTTGGATGTTTAAATAACAGTAACATAAAATTGGTTAATTATGTATACTCGTTTAAATAAACTGAAAGCACCAGGATCAACCCTTTTCTGTGATAACCCCAGTTAAAGTACAGTGGAATTGAAACCATGGAGTGTGTTAAATCTTTTAAATATGAAAATACATGCATGGGCCTGCCTTGTGTTGGTGGTGGTGATTTGGTTGCTGGGGTGATATGGGTGGGGATGGGATCCCCTGTTGTTATACTTTTTCTAGTTGTGAATTTGAGGTTGTGTGGTTACTCTGCTTATATCACAAATTGGGGTGGAATCCTCTATTGTTGAGAAACTATTGGCTCCTGGATTTTGGGAACATGGGGTTGTATCTCAGGTTTTTATTTGGTTCCAGTACTTCAAGGGATCTCACTTATCCTTTTGTTGTTGTGACTTTTTAAGAGAACCAGGTGTGAATGCTTAAATTGATGTTGGCTGTAACTTTGTCCCTTGGTTTGTGCTTATGTTGTTAGTTTCCCAGTAGTGTAGAACATTATTTAAATGAGAATAGCTTAAATGGGAATTGGTTCTAGGGATGAGTTGTGACTTGGCTGTGAGCAGTGTGCTTCCTATGAATAGGGACGAGTGTGCTTGTGCTTGGATTGGCTTGGGAAACCCTATTTTGGGTTGAGTTCTTGTAAATTATACCTATATTTGTAGTCCTTATGTTTTTTATTTTCGCCCCACCCAAGATGAGCACTTAGTGCCGAACACCCCCATTTCATGGGGGAGGGTGGTTTTCCCAACACTTCTATTAGTGGCTGGTTATTAGCTCCTTTTTTCTCCCTTTTTCGGATAGCGCAATTATCTTCGGGTAGGCTGTGATAGCCTGAAGTCCATTATTAGCCCACGAATCTTTGGGTGAGGTCATTGTGGTGGTTGGACCAGGTGTTTGCAGGCAGGTTGTTTCCCAAGTGTCTTCGGGATGAGGCCCCAGTGTCTTCGGTCGTGGCAGTAGTTGTTCTGACCCAAGTGTTTATATGTATGGTTATGTGTGGTGATTGCGGCCCAGGTGTTTGCGGGTGGGTGTGGTAGTGGGACTACGGTGAGAATGACGATATTGGTTCGATGCGTAGGATGTCTTCAATAACCAGTGGGAAAGTGGCGCGGGGTACCCAAACATCGATGTGTTATTACTATACTTTACCTGACTGGAGTTATTTGGGGAGTGTGCCTTGGTGAGGCTTGGGTGGATAGTTTACCTTGTTAGGTGTTTGGTTATCTCCTTTTCCACAGGGAATTAGAATGTATCCTCACTTGTGCATGAGAGTCTTTGGTTTTCCCTACTGTGTGTACTTGTATGCTCACCCTACGTATGTAAAACTGTTTTCAGGTTTCCAGAAGGAATTCAGGGATCGTGTAGGACCGTACTAGAGCGGACCTTGGGGCAGTTGTTGTTGTCATTTTCATTTTCTTGGTACTTTAACTTTGCAGTTCTTGAGGCTTGTATTATTTACTGTTGAACATGCATATGGGAATTGGTTACTTTTGGATTTTCATTTACTTTTATCTTTGGTATTGTTTGAGTTTCTATCTTATCTCTCGTTTCTATAAAAAATAAAAAGTTTAATGACTTCCATTTTGTGTGAAATTATATACCCTTGGCACTGGTAGCCACTCCGGAACCTATTGAAGGCGGGTTTCGGGGGTCATTATCTCTCCTTCAACTCAAAGAAGGAAGGGCCTAGAAAACTGCTGACCCTTCCCTCCTTTTGGTGAAGGCGGGTCGTGAAAATTTACTTACATGGTATTTTTTTATTTAATAAACATGTCTCTTCTTTTGGTAATACCCTGGTAAATATCCACATCATATCTTAATCCAAGAAAAGAAAGTGAATTTTTTATTCCTGAATTACTAACACCTCATAAAAAACCTAAATATAATGATAAGTCATTCTTCAAATCTTTAGTTATCATCACAAAAAATGGTTATCATAATTTATTTAGAAATATTAATATGGAAAAATAATACATTAATATCTAAAACCTCATCCAAAGTTAAATATAAAAAATTTCACAAATGGTTTACCTTAAATCCCTTCAAAAATTTGAAATTTTAAAAGAGGGTCACTATATTTATTAAAAATCAACTTAACAATAATTGTAGAAACAACATGAAATTTATCTCAATTTTCACATACCAAATAAGTGAATACCTTCATCATAAATTCACATGAAACTATGTAATAAATAGAATTAACATAAAACATTATTGAAAACATACCTTTATCCATATTACTTCAATAAAAAACATTTTATTGATTATATTAAAAAAATACAACAATTCTGTAAACTTCATAAATGATAACAAAAAACGTTTTTCACAATTAATTAATCAGTTCCATGGTCATAAATACTGTAAAATTTAATTTATTTATATCAATCATGTGTTTCTCCAACCTAAATAACATTTTGATAAAATAAGGAACATATTGTGGGTTATCATCCGTTAATCAAAATATCATGTCACCATTAAATAACCCTTTTAGTCTACAATACCATTTAATATATAGTTTCATGTCCTCAATGAAAAACTTATACTGAACAGTCTTGATATATTTCATGATTCATATAACATAGTCTTCGAATTAAAATACATAAATACAAAAGTAAACCCACTTATTTATGAAACCATTAACTAGGCTTCATCATATTTTTTCTTAATGATTCTTCCTTCCATATGTAATTTTTCGTATCTTCAACATTAAGAATATTAACTTTACTCATAAAATCATGTTGATTTTATTCATGGTATTTACCATTAAAAATATTGACTTTTATAATGACCATACATTGCAAATTTTAAACATTCAACTATCAATGATACATTAGGGAGACCATTATTCTCATTCATTACATTGTAAGAAATTTTAATTTTCCCTTTGAAATTTTTTACTCTATGCCTGAATTTTCCATAAATAAAACAACTTCTCATTCATTTGAGGAAATAACTTGAGTGCATCATACCATATTATTAACATAGAGGAAACATAGAATTCATTCATCCTAGGGCTCCACAACCTATACTCTCAACAAAGTGTATCATTATATTCTTTTTGATTCTGAGAGTTGGCTAAAGTCCACATTATTAATCATGTTCTTTGATAAATGATTAGAAATAATCACAATATTCTTTACTAAATTCATCATCCTATTTGGATAATCATTAAAAAAATCTATCACATTCAATGTTAACATAGTTCTTAATGGTTCCTTACATTGAATAAGCCCAAATATGATAGTGTGAGAAACACTAATCATAGTGGAAAACTACATAATCATTAAAAATTAAAAAAAATTATATCTAAATAATAAATTTTACTTTAAATTCAATACAACTAAGGATTAACCTAGGTCATCCATGATAATCATTTCATTAAATCATTCATGTTGGTTTGTAAATATTTTTTGATTTTCTAATGCATGTCTCTCAATATTTTCTAACTAGGTGTGCAGTAAGACCCTCTTTTGTCCACCAGTTGATGATCATGTCTATCCCAATGCACTATTTTTGGTGTTATTACCTCTAAGTATCGTTGTTATATATCCACATCCATATGCAGTATCTAAAGAGAGATGACATTTCTTAGAAACCACTTTCTCTATCTATTACCAAAATTCTAGAACATTTACCTATAATTTGAAACATCCTTATACTTATCCTTAAAGACAAACCGAGACATATAATTATAAATATCTTCAATTAACTAACTGATGTTTTCATATTGTATAGATTCTAGAGTTAAAATAAAACATTCCTTTGATACCAACCATAGAAACCCAGGCTTATCAAATATGGATTTTACAACATTTATAGTGAATGTTTCTTACATTACCCAAACACATGACTGAGGACCATAATAATTTAGTGACATTAAAAACATGTAACATAACATTCTAATCGGGTTAAATATTATAAATATTTCTGATAAATAACATCTTATTTATTACTCTTCATATACATACACTAAATAAAACCTTTCTTCATAACATTGGAAAATAATCATAAGATACATTGATCTCAGATGCTATATAAGGGTAAACATAAGAGATATTAATTGATGAGCATAAGAAATCATAATATAAGAATATATATGTATAATAATGAACATAACTTATGAATTTCATACCCAACATTTTTTAGATCATGACGATGAGTCATAGAATAACTACTGTCTGCCCATAAGACATAAATCATAAGTGAATAAAATAATATGAGTTATGAGGGAATAACAATGGAATTAGACATAAAGTTGTGGCATAAATATTTGAATAGAAAATCATATTCTTGGTAGTCAAGGCTCATTTAAAATAATTATTAGGGAACTACATGGGAAGCTACACCTCCTTATTAAGGAAAACCACCATACCCAATGGCATCCCATTCCTTATAGTATAATGGTTTAACTACCAAAAACATTATAATATTCAAGTTTCACTCCCATAACCATTATAGTAAAAAAATTTCTTACTAAACTAGGTTCACACCCAATTCTATTACTATTTATCTCATGATATATAAATATTTAACCAATGTAATAGAGGGAGATATAGATACCACCCATCTATGGTTGTAAAGTAACCATAGTTTTTGGTTATAACATATCCCCAATCCTTCGTTATAATATATCCATACCCACATAATGAGCATAAAACATTTGTACTCCACAAGATCATAAAACATTCACCATACCCTTACTAATGAAATTAAGTGTATTTTTTAAACATTTGTTCAAATCATAAAATATAGAGAAAATAAAGGATTCATAATCATTTCAACATTTCATCATATAATAACTCTTTAATATAAGGAGGTTTCATAAATATTTTATGATGGTATAACCCATGGAAGAGAAAACATGTTTCATAAAAATCATTCCATCATAAAAAATAATCCATTTAGTGGATGAATAATAATGGTATTATGGGTTTATATACCAATATAGTCATAAATTATAAAAAATATGTCATCTTATATAATGAATTGTTTTGAAAGATAAATCAATTGGAACTTTTCTCTAAGGAGATAACATTCCATTAAAATTTACTTTTTAAAACATAAAACATTTTTTAAATAAAATTCTTTGAAAGTAAAAAATGAAAAATTATAAAAGAAGATCTAGAAATCAATTAATAAATTTATTGGGGGAAGATATCCTTTCCAATTTGAGAACACATTAAAATAGAAAAAATATTTTGAAATAATTTCTATAAAATATTATTTTTTAATAAAAAGGGTTTTCGACAAAAAAGATGTTTTTTATTAAAATAATTATTTTTAAAAACATTATGGACATTAAAATAGGAAAATGAATGTAAATAATTTATTATCATGTCATAAATAGAGGAGAATAAATTTACCACGTTTTTTGAGAGATGGATTATAATATTTGATCATTAGAAATATAGTCATAAAAAATCCTAATAAAATATGAGATTGTAATATAAAATAAATACAAATTTAGTAACATTGAATGATAATTCCTTTATTTAGAAAAACAAATATCATGTGAATATATAAATTAAGGATATTATATTTAAATGGGTCTGTATATACATCTCACCAAAATAATACGTGTGAATAACAAAACGTACATCTCTAAGAAGAAAAATTAAGACAAAAATCACTTAGCGCTTTAGTAATTTTTTAAATAGAAATTCCTAAAAATAATAAAATAAAATTAAAAAATAAATGTCATGAAAATAATTTGATTCATGTTATAACATTTCTAATCATAATTATATACATCACATAAAAGAAACAAGTGGTGAATTTGCATATGTCTCCCATAAATAAAAGAGAGCATAGAAATCCCTTACCTTAAGCCCTGAAATCCATAATACATGTTCCAACATCATTAATAATAAATATAAGTTTTTTATAAATTTATTATAGACCCATATTAATTTATAACATACCATATATAGTTTTTATATAACCTTTTATTACCCTTATATTAATTATTCCATGTTAAAGTCACGTTAAGGGAAATAACTTCTTGGTTTTTTGTGTATATTTTGACTTTTTTTTTGTTCCTCTTACTTAAATTATGGTATTATCATTTATAAAATGTTATCCATGATATAAATATCATATATATTAATTATATATATTTTCATGAGTAATCCATAAGATTTATAGATAAAAAATTAAATGCACCATTCATGGAGACTATAGATCATACGTAGGCATAAACATTGTTTTATTTTTTTTATCATATTGAAGGAATAATGGTAAATTATATAATATATTTACAAAATATTTTTTATGTTATATATATCACACATCTTCATTAAAATAAACTTTTTTACCTTCTATTTAAAGCATGAATGAATCACATCGCTTCATAAGGTGATATTTCATTGTAAACACGAGCGATGTTATCATATTCCAAAAAATGGAAATCATGAAGGTATGTATGATATAAAAATTACATAATAATAATAATATCATAAATAAAACATTAAAAAATCATTCTTCCCCACAATTATACATGGTAATAGAAAAAACTAATGACATCAATTCGTGAGGCAGAAGTACATCGTAAACATAAACAATGATTTTATATCGCATTTGATAGAAGTTAAGATAGATGTAGGTAATTACCTTAACATAACAACATAAATTTATATGTAATATAATTATTTTATTTTTTAATTATGTTATGATAAGAAATTAAGTATGTCTATGAAGAAATAAATCAAAAACTCTCATTGATGAATGTTACCTCTTCTTCAGGCATCCTCCCAGGGTTTGCACTATATACTTCATGGGATGGATTATTTCCAAAAAAAAAGTTTATAGGATGAGAATAGGTATATTGAGAAGTTATTTGGGATGGTTTTTTTATCCATAATTACTGATAGTTGTGAGTAAATGAGGTAAGTGTGTGCCCTTTTATAATTGAGGAGGAGCAGTATTTTTGTAAATACCTGAATGTATTCACTATTGGGAGGT
Organism: Viscum album; assembly: GCA_963277665.1. Classification (NCBI taxonomy): domain Eukaryota; kingdom Viridiplantae; phylum Streptophyta; class Magnoliopsida; order Santalales; family Viscaceae; genus Viscum; species Viscum album. The sequence continues at coordinate 1,998,363,509 of OY728150.1, read as the reverse complement.
CAGTCATACCTCATGTGACTACAAAATAGACAAATAATGGATTTGATGGATTATTTAATCAATAAAAACCTCCAAAAAACAAAATAAATATATTTTTCCATGTTATTATTTAGTCTTTATGTTTACCCAATTTTACTATTTTATTTTTTACAACTGTAATTTGTGTCTTTTTATATACCTAAAGAATTTATCATATAAGAATAAAATTAAAATCAGATTAATTTTATAATTTTTGACTAATTATTATAAATATTAAATCCAATTTATTAAAATAACTATATGTGTGAAAAATTAATTTTAAAAAACGCATGCAATGCACAGAAACTCAATTTTAACCAAAATAGTTGTAATTAATTTTAACTATTTTTACTAATAATTATGGTAAAAAATTAATTTTAAATAATTAGATATTATAAATTTTTATCATTCAAAATATGAAATCAATTTTTATAGATTCAATTTTCATAATTAGAATAACTTTATTTAAAATTATTCTTGTAGATGCAACGAGAATACATGTTTTCAAAGAAAAAATTTTCAAAAATTTTCAAAGTTTTTAAATCAAAATTAATAACAAAAATTATTTAAATTACATGAATTGGATTAAAAGAGATATAATTTATCTAATTACAGTTTTAATAAAATTTTAAATTAAAATTAAACTTATAAATAATTTAAATGAAGATTCTATTTTTAATTAAAATGGAGTTTTTTCACTATTCATGAAAAAATAAAACTTAATAGAAAAGTCCAAAAAAATCACCATAATATAATTATGACCTGATTATCAAAAATAAAAAACCTAAATTTTTTAAAAAATTATATAAATATGGTAAAATTTAATTTTAATATAAGTACACCAAATGCACCAAAAACGTTTTTTAGAAAAATACAGTTCTACTGATAAAATTAGATATATTCAAATCACTTTTCAAAAAAACACAAATGGTTTATTAAAAAAAATTAAATAAAAAAAATTATATATGATTCACGAAGAGTTATTTTTCAATTTATTGATGTAAAATACACATGTTCACATAAGACATTCAAAAAGAAAATTCCTTCTATTTTCAAAATGGTTTTTTAATTATCATTTCTAATTAATTTTTCACTAATGATTCATTATATGTGTCAATAATATTTTAATAATTTTTTAATTCTACTCATATATTCCATTCCAATATTTAGGTTATAACTATTATAATAAATATTAGTTTCTTTTTATTAAGGCATGTTTCATTTAAACTCAGTGAAGCATGAAGTGTTGGAAAAACTCTATGTTTCATGTTACATAAGATTTTAAAAATATTAAATTTATTTGAAAAAAAATCAAAAAAATCTGGTATTTAATTTTACCTTGTAAAAATTAATTTCTCCCATGAAATTTATCTCAGTCATCAATGGTTTTACATTTTATAATTCCTTCATAGAAACCCACATCATAAAAAGGGTTAACAAAATATAATCTTAAAAAAGAGAAAGGGGTGTGTTATCGTTATCTAGAATTACACATACTACATTTTTAAATAGAATATCATATGTGGGAAGTGAAAAAAACACATAGAAGAGAAAAATAACACCCAAATATTGATGGAGAGTGATAGAGAACATTGATCACAAGAATATTCGTGATCTAGATAAGGTTAACCACCATAATGACCTAAACCAATCAGGCATGAAAAGCTCATTGATGTTATCAAAAATTATTTTTGCATAGAAACATTTTATTTCCATATCATTTACCTAATGATTGATAATTTTTTTATCATCTAGATTTAGAAAATTTGAAAATGTACTTAGTTGATATATTTTTATTCAATAAACACAATTTCATCATTTTTTCATACCTTGATCAATTTACACATCATATCATACTCCAAGAAATAAAGGGGAATTTTTTATTTTTTAAGAACTAACAGATCATAATATCAAAAAAAATATAATGATAATTCATTCTTTTTATCACTACATATCATCACAACAAAAAGGTTAGCAGAAGTTATGTATAAATCTTGATACTATGAAATAATACATTAATCTTTAAAATTTCATCCAATGTTATACATAATCCATTCCATAAATGGATAACCTAATAACCCCTACCAAAATTCACAATTTATATATAAGGTCGCATAAATTTTCTAAATAAACATATCATTTTTTTGATTGAGTAACACAAACTATCTCTCAATTTTTACAATAACAAACATCTGAATACCTTAATCATCTATTCTTTTGAAACATTTTAATAACTATAATTTCCATAAAACCATATTTATTGAAGACATGCTTCATTACTCCTTATAAAAAACAATATATTATTTGAATATATTCCATAAATCCAATAATTTTGTAAACTTCATCAATGAGAACATAAGATACTTTTTCCGTGAATTATTAATCAGTTACAAGATCCTAAATTCTATCAAATTTTCTTTATCAATATCAATAAATTCTTTCCACAAACTAAATAACATTTTCTCAAGATCAAGAACATATTATGATATCTCTTCCCATAATAAAAATATCACCTCTCTATTAAATCTCTTTTCAAGTCCATCAATACCATTTTACATATCTTTTCAAATCTAAAATAATAAATTATACTGAATAACAATGATATATTTCATTATTCCTATAACATAATATTTTAATTTTAATACCAAGGTACATTAATAATACAACGTCATTCTCAAACAATTAACTAGACTACTTAATATTTTTTCATTAAATTGCATTCCTTTCAAATGTCATTTTTTGTCACTTCATCATCTAGAATATAACTGTTACTAGTATAAACATGTTGAGTTTTATTGTCAACATTTCCATTAGGATATAATTTTTCATAGCCCCATATTTTCCACATTTGAAACATTATTCCATCAGTGATACCTTAGGGAGACCATTATTATCAACCATATAGTTAAATGAACTTTTCATTTGCCATCATAAAGTCCTTACTCTATGTCATGACCTGTCCCCCGTGGTCTGTGCGATGACTACCCCAAGACTGGATCCCATAGGTCAGGGGTTGGCGACTAGCAGAGAGTGGGTAAATCCCAAACAAATGGGAGGCATTCTCTTATGTACCTGTACACACATACACAACTCCAAGCCACAAATGTTGGAATGTGAAAACACTATGTAAATAAACACAAGGTATAAAAATAGAAAATTGAAGGTAAATGGGGACAACATATAAGCCCAACTAAAACAAAAATGTAAAAATACAAGTCTATGGATCTCCTCCGCAGAAAAACCTACCTGAAGGGTATGTACACAAACAGCTATCTAAAGCCGTAGAAGCACATCTCATCTTTCCAGTCACTCTAAGCACCATCTGGCCTTGCTCCACCAAAGACACCATAAAAGCGTCAATCATCTTCACAAGACACGACAGGTGCAGGTGAAGCCCATGTAGGGGTGAGTAAAACAACACTTAGTAGGGACCCCAAACTAAAAAGGTATATCATAAATCCATACACAAAGAAGACTGGAAAAGAGGTACATGAACTATAGCATATAAGAAATATAGTCAAGACAGTCACTAGATTCATCTCACATAGGTATAAATATAATGTATGAAAAGAAAGACAATAATACATAGTCCCAGAACATCCAGTACCACTAAGTCACTTAGACCTCTTGAATCATCTAGAACCACTGAGTCGCCTAGACCTGAGGAGTCACCTAGACCCACTAAGTCACCAAGACCCACTGAGTTGCCTAGAACCATTGAGTCACCTCACATGTTGAGTCACCTAGACCTGCTGAGTCTCTTAGAATTGGTGAGTCGCCTAGACATGTTGATTCACTTAGTCTTGTAGTCATAGTCTTCTCATCATAGCCAGCCACCAAATTCTTGCTCATAGAGTGCTGATTCAGGGAGATCCTACTCCTCAAGGAAAAGGTCGCATGTTGACCTCAATGAAAACCAACTCAAAGTGTCTCAAAAGGACCGCCTCATCATGAGGGTCACAAATCTATAAATGGATCTTCGACCAGACATAAAATATATAACATATGAACCTTTTAGTAAAAAGGGGTCCGTTGGGTTTGGGCGTGGCCCGCTGTGTTGGCCCAGCCTATTTCACCATCCCATCTTGCTGCAGCGGACTGGTGTGGTCCACCTAGGAGGTGGCTGGTATCGTGGGTCACCTTTGTTGTCTAGATAGACCATGGACTAAAAATGCATGACGTGGCCCGTCTACCATTTCCACCTCAGTTTACTAGTGGCCCCTACTCACTACCTGTTGATAAAGTCATGGGTTTCTTTTGATGCTGGTGTAGACTGCCTCTCGTACACATGCCACAAGACTCACTTTAGTGGTATGTTTTCCAATTCAAGACTACCATGGCGATTCATGGTGCGCCGACTCCATTTTCGTGTTCTCTAAGTCATTTTGTCGTCGATTCTGGGGGTTCGACCATGTTTGAAACCTTCCAAATAGATTCTTATGCAACTAATGGGGTATATTAGTGAATAACACAAGAAGTAAGAGAGGGATCACAAATAATTCCTTTAGAAAAAAATGTTTTACTTGTTCGTTTTTCCTTTGTTCATTACGTTAAGAAAAAAAGAATACATTTAAAAAATCACTAAGATATAATCTCCTTTATTTAATCCCCCCATGAATATTAACATCCCACATGAATGACCAATCCACCGGTCAACTTGTTAGTGAGTTGTTCCTGGTTCATCATTTAGAAAAGATGAATGATGGATTAAGGCAATCACACAGAAAGAATAAAACCCCTACCTGGAGGGATGGATCAGTCGTTGGTGATGAAGAGAGTTTTTCCTCCATCAATATTTGATCCTGGATCATCAGTTATTCATCCGTGATTCATGATATGTAATCTGTCAGTGTTTGTTCCCACCGGGAGGCTTCGTCAACGCCTTTTCATTTCCAAAGCTTCCAAAGAATTTTTTTCATGATTTTCAATAGGATTTTATATCCCTACCAAAAATATAAAATGAAGAAACATGTTTCATCATATATATTTTATTGTGTTACTTCATCGAAACACTATTTTATTTATGAAATAAAACAGCTTCTTGGTTGTGGCATCGCAATGTAGCTGAATGGCTGTGAAATTTTAAAAAAATAAACTTTTACAAAGTTTATTTTATTATCTTTTAAAATGTCTATAAATTTAATTTTACCAATTACCCACATCATTCATGGTTAGGCCTAACCTAAGGAAATAAAACCCTCAAGAGATTAATGCTACTGTCATATTTTCAATTTGAGTTACTCCCTCTCCTAAGTGATTCCCAACCAGATGAGGGTATGAGCATGAACCTGTTACTCCCTCTCCCATGTTCTCTCTTGAAGATTCATGTTCTACCAACAAATGTGACCTAGAGGAATGGATCACTTACAGAGGGTCCTCCCTTATCGATCCTCGATCTACACCAAAATTCCACAAAAGTCTCCCCATCCTCAACATCAATCTCGCTCTAGTAAATGACGTGTGATGAGTTGTGTATGTATCTCCTAAGTTGGGATACATGGAAGATGTAATCCACCTAATATAACTATATAGGTAGATCCAAGAGGTACGCCACCTTTTTTACACTACATAGTATTAGGAAAGGTATGATGATCCTCGGAGTTAACTTGTCGCAATGGCCAAATCTCTATATACCACATCATGGAGAGACCTAGAAGAGGACACAGTCTCCATCCTTGAACTCCAAGGGTCTCTTTCACCCATCAACATAGGCCTTCTGATGGCTCTTCACAATCTTCATCCTCTTCTATAAGACATGATATTTCTCTACAGTAGCATGCACCAACTTTGGTCCCACGAGCACTGACTCTTCGAGATCAGTCTAACAAAGTGGCAACTTGCAGGGTCACCCGTACAGGGCCTCGAATGGTACCATACTAATGGTGGAGTAGTGGCTATTATTATATGAAAACTCCACCAGAGGGAGGTGATCCTCCCAAATACGGCCAAAATTAAGGATGAAATCATGTTGCATGTCCTCTAGTACTTGAATGGTCCCATATGTCTGGTCGTCTGTTTGTGGGTGGACATATCAACTCAAGATAATATGATTCCCCAACACCTATTGAAATCCCTTCTAAAACTAGGATTTAAAGTGTGCATGTCGATCTGAGACTATTGTCAATGGGACTCCATGGAGTTGAACTATCTTCTGCAGATAGAGGCATCTAAAACTCTATATGGGACTCTATTCCCAAAAAGATAAGAAGTGACTAACATGATGAGTTGGTCAACGATCACCCATATGGTACTGTTTCCCCTTTATGTATGTGATAAACCTATTACAAATTCCATCGATATACTTTCTCACTCCCTTCTTGGCACACCATAGAAGAAAAAAACCCTTCCAAGCATAGGGGTTTGACATAGTGTGTTGACAAACCAAAAACTTAATTAAAAAGTGCTCATCTTTTATATCAATAAGTAAGTCCTGCTTCAACCTATTCCTTCATCCCTGATGTCTTCCTTGACACCTATATGTATATCCTAATGCATCTCATCACTCTTGATTTTCATCAGTACTATTGTGCATCCACTAAAAGAAATGACCTTATCCTCACCTTTTGAATATCTATCAGGGGTATTCCCTGTGTACAACTGAGCACTTAAAGACTCATATTCGGTATCATCAAGTTGTGCCTCCCACACTCACTTTAAGAGTGGAGGCCTAACAACCACCAATTAGAGGTAAGATGCATCATCTCTATCCACAAAAGATAACTGTAATGAGGCCAACTACAATATTTCCTCATTCAGTATCTATGAACTGGATCTCCTGATGAGATCATTTACTACCACATATTCTTTACCAGCCATATAGACTATTTCAAATTCATAGTCATGGAAAAACTCTAGACACTGTCATTGTATCAATTTCAAATCCTTATGAGATATGACATACTTTAGACTCATTGTCGTTAGAGTAGATGATAAATCGTTCACCCATAATGTATTGTCGCCATATCTTCAATGAAAAGACTACCATTTCTAACTCTAGTTCATGGGTTTCATAGTTCTAATATTGTGGTATCAACTACTGAGAACCATATCACTCCCATCATTTGATTGATGAGATCATTGATCCTTGTTAATGGATAATTATTCTCCACAGTCACCCGATTTAGGTGCTAGAAGTCCAACTATATCTCCATGATCTCGTATTCCTTCTTGGAAAAAAATATTGGGGATTCCCATGGTGAAACACTAGGTCTCACAAATACCTTTCTTCTCCAAGTCCTCCAATTGTACCCTCAATTCACAAAGCTCTATGGGAGCCATCTGATATGCTAGTGTAAATACCGGTCTCTTCCTAGGGTACATGTCAATGCTGAAGTCTACCTCCCTATGAGGTGGTTTTCCTAGAACATCTTCTGTAAAGATACCCTCAAACTCATCCACCACTATAAGAAACAAATGGGTCGTCTTATCTACTAATCCTAGGGTAATTCTATCCAACTGAAGAGTGATTGGTTTCACCCTACTATGCATGATTCTATCCCATGCTTCCTGAGTTTCCTTTTTCATTGACAAAGGAAAACCCAATTCCATTGCTGCTGACATGGCGCACCATTTTTCCTAAAATAGTCAATCTACGCATGGACTGTCAATAACCAATCCATACCAAGAATGAATTCATAAGGCCTCAACGCTGCCACCAATAGGTTTCAACTGAAACTATCGCCTCAAGGGTCAGATCACAAAATCAATATAAGTGTGATTATTGAGTCTCCTCTCATAGGTATCTCCAGATGCTAGGGTCAAGTAAATAGTTTAACTGGAATATCTAGGTCTTGAACAAGATTAATTACAAGGACGAATGATTATCACCTATGTATATTAATACGACAGCTAAGAATAGACACATACCATGCCTCGAATCATTCCTAGAGCCCTTGTTTCATATGACTAGACCACATACAACTGCCCTTACCTTGTCCTCTAGATCTCTGAGCATAGTGTGGACCACATAGGGGTGGTGGTGGTAACATGTAGAAATGTATACCACCTCCTAATACTCTCCCAAATCCTCTTCCATTCCTTATACCTGGCATATTCATCTGTTCCTACCACTGTCTCTGCCCTAGTGGCTCATCCACTATTTTACTGTCCACATGACAGGCTATAAGATCTTTTTCAAGATGTCCCCAATAATCTTTTCAAAATAATTACCTCTTCTTAGGATTATTGGACTCACCCAATGATCCTTAGGTTGTAGATACCCTATCTTGGGACCTCTTCAAAATGTCTCACTCATCCAAATCCTTGATATTGATGTTGTCTTCTTGGTCATGAGGTCTGTAGTACCCTTGGATTCTGGTATGTGACCCTTACTTGATTTTTTTCATGGTTTTAATGTTAAGGGTGTTGAATTGGAGAGTCGGAAGAACTTGGAGTGATGTTTTGAGGAAAAGGGGAAGTCGCACAGTCAGCGCACGGTTTGTCTAACTATGCGGCGAAACCGTGCGCAGTGGGTCTTGGAGGTAGTGGCTTCTGCATGGTTGGTGTACGATTTGTATAACCGTGTGGGCAAACCATGTGAGAAGGGTGGCCGAAGCAGTATCCAATGCATGGTTAGTGCATAGTTTTTCAAACCGTGCGGACAAACCGTGCAGTCACTTAAAATTAGATCCCTATATTGTGGATCTAACTTTTTTTCCCCCAATTTCATCATTAAGGCTCCTAAGCGGCCCTAACTCAGGATTTTGGTTCTCCTAAGATCAAAGAGGGTTCTCCCATCATTCTAGAGGTGATCCGAAGGCTTATCTTGGCGAATCGAAGCTGGATTCTTGAGGTATGTGATCGTTCTACTTTGTTCTTGAATGGTTTCTTAGATATACTTAGATCTACTTCTCCCTTTCTCTTTATTTCTTAGATCTATGCCCATTAGGGGTATACCTAAGTATGTGGATGCCAAATGTGTTTATATTTGGTCTTTTTTGTGTTAGGAGAATAGATCTAAGGTGGGTTTTCAGAGATTTGACACGGTGTTCTTGAGCGTTCTTCGTCCATTTCTTGGTTTCTCCTTTTTGTTGAGGTAGGTGGCTTCAATCTCGACTCCTCTTGTAAGAATTGGTTGGCAAAGTTTTAAATTGGTTATTTTAATGTAATTGATTGCGAAAATCCTAGAATAAACCTTCTTTAGTAAAGATTTATGGTTTTGATGAAATTGTGAAATCTTGGTGAATTGTGTGCAAAGTGAATTGGATATTTGAATTTAAAATGTTGATTTTAAATTATGAAATTTTTGAAATTGTAAATGGTTTGATGAGAAATGGGATTTCAATAAAAAGGGTATTTTATTGAAATGGTTTTGATGGATTGGTTTTCAATAAAAATGGAGTTTTATTGAAATGGTTTGAATTGGTTGAACAAACTTGGTTTCAAGGGAAATGGTTTTCAATAATAGGTGTTTTATTGAAAGGTTTATTTTGGCATGATTTTTGGGAATGTGTGGTGTGTGTTCATATTGCATGTATGGGGATTGGTTGAAATAGGACCTTGTGCTCAGTGCCAAATGTTTAATGGCACATGGTAACTACATGTATAAGGTTTGGTTAAAATATGACCTTGTGCTCGGTGCCAAATGTGTAATGGCACATGGGAAATAATTAACATGTGACGACTTGGTAGATCGACAAGAGACCACTCATGATTATGGAACTGTCTTAACGATGCATGCATGGTTGATTTCACGGGTCTGTGAAATGGTTGGGAATTCCAAAACAGGATGTTTGTGAAATGGTTTGGAAACTTGTTTGGTTATTTTTCTGGAAAAATAACGTGTTGGAAAAGCCAGTTTAAATTTCACTTTGATACTTTTGAGCATGGATGGTTTTGGAAAACTAGTATATATTGAGTTATAAACAGCTTTGGTGAGAATTTTTTATATAACCTGTTTTATATAAATGTGGCTAACTCTTCTATCCTAGTGGCATGAGTAGGGAAGTCATTGGGGAAAACCTATTGAGTTTTATACTCACCCCTACTTTGGCAATTTGGTGCTTTGCAGATGTTTTATTCCGAGACACAGGTAAAGGTAAAGCATCTCATTACTAGTGGCTTGTGGTGATGTTTGGGAGATGATGTGGAGCTTGGAGCTTGTGGACCACTGAGTCGTGGTTTCTTTTGGGAGTCTTGTGTTGTTATTCCGCTGTGTACCTTGATGTTTGGTTTGGTCTTCTACTATTGTATACTTTGATGTGGTTTAATATAAATGAAGTTATTGATTGGTCTTTCATTTGTTTCATGCTTCATATAGTGAATGGTTAATGGATGGGTTTATTTTCTTAAAGAGTAAATCGTCCCCCATTTGTTTTTTAAACCCTTCAGCATTTATTGCGAGCCTTTAGCACCTTGGGGATGTCGTTTAAGGTCTAGTAATGACTCATTCCACTCTCAATCCAATGAGAATTTGCAGGTCATTACAAATGGTATCATCTTGTTCGGTCCTTACCTAACAAGTGGTCGTTGATGTTCTTGGTCTTGGAGTTGAAATTCCTTCTTGTCTATTCCTTGGGTGGTCATCTTAGGCAGGAGTTGGATTGTCGAAACCTGAAATGTATAGAATAAAAGGACATAGCTGACCCATTTATGCTGAACTTCAAGTTACCAGGGTGTTGGGTACATAAGTGTTTTGGATACACTTCTAGAATGTTGGAAATCTCATTGTCATGGGTTTAGCCAATGAGAGGACCATTAAATGCATTATAGACGAATGACTTCCCACTAGGATTGCATATCTCATTGTGAGGAATGAGTAAGTATTTTGTGCATGGTGCTAATTTTTGAAAAATTCAGAAATTGTTTTCAAGTGAAAAAATTGGAAAATAGGGTATTTGGTGTATTTTGAAAATGGATTGATTTTCAAATAGTATGTTGAATTTTTTCAGAAATGGTTGGACATAGAAAAAGTTTATATTGAGAACAATGTTGTGATAGTTGATTTGATAGAATTTGAAATGCTAAGCCAACAGTTTATAGAGAGCGAGATTGACAGAGTTTGTTGTTGGTTTAGAAAATGGAACGCGGTAGGCATTGTCAGAACCAACCCAAAGAAGCTGTGGAGAACATGGTTGCACCTTAACCATGTGTGAACCAAAAGCTGGTTCAGAGTATTGTCCAAGATTTCCAAGTTGTGGATATGGGGAACCGGAGAAATGAGCCACAACATGTGGATCATACCATCCATTTCATGAAGCAGAATCCACCGAACTTTTGGGGTGATGCTGAACCTGATAAGGCGGAGGTGTGGCTAAGCAGGATGAATTGTATATTCGATTTCATCATCACACCAGTGAAGCTAAAAGTAAAGCTGGTGACGTATATGCTTGAGGATCTTGCACATCAGTGGTGGGATTTAGCGGTGCATGCTAAATTGGATTAAGGCCTTACTTGGGAGGATTTTGAAGAATTATTTAATGAACAATTCTATCCATACATGTTCAAGATCCAGAAAACGAAATAATTATTCATCTTGAAATAGGAGAGCCTCTCTATCATAGAGCATGCGGCAAGGTTCATGAATTTAGTCCGTTTTGTACTAGAGATTGTGGAAAGTGCTTCTTTGAAGAAACGCATCTTCGAATCGGGGCTAAGGAATGAGATTCGATCGAAGATTGCGGTGCTCTGTATTACAGATTATGCAGAGATGGTGAACAGAGCAACGATTGTTGAACGTGATATCTCGGAATCGATTGGAGGAGTCATGATGTTTCCCACAGGAATTGGTGGGAACTCCAATGCTGGGAACAAGCGGAAGAGGGACACCTACTTCTAAGGAGGGAGTGCGAATCAGAACCAGACGGAGGGATTAGTCAACCTTTCTCCAAGACCCCCGAAAAAAGCAGGTCGCTTCAATGTGGTTCGACTGATCACATGAAACGAGAATGTACAACACCACTGATAGAATGAAACAATTGCAACCAGATGGGGCATCTTCAGCGATATTGTCACAGTGCTCCACGGTCGGGTGTTCCGGACACTTCCCAGGTGTCGCAAGCATTGTATGCTTCAACAAGATGAGGACAGCAGAATCAGTCTCATAAACATAACAGAGCTAGCCATAGTGATTCTCGAAATACCATGACTCCTCAACCAGGGCAATCTCAACAAGGCAACAAGGAGAATAGTGCAGCGATGAAGTAATTATATGGAGCTGAGAAAATGATGGTCAATGATCAGGCTGGACCATCTACGGTGATAGGTATGATTCTTTTGAATTCTACCCTCATGAAAGTGTTGTTCGATACTAGTGCATCGCATTCTATTCTTTCTTCTCATATTATTGATTTTCTATGTTTAAAAATGTAAATGATTCCTTCTATATTGAAACTGAAAACTCCTCTTGGTGAAAGAGAATGTCAAGCCTTAATTTGTAGAGCTTGTGCTATAACTGTTGATGGAGTTGAGATGAAATGGGACTTATCTATGTAGAATATGTATGTCAATGATATAATCCTGGGAATGGATTGGTTGACAAGGTTTAAGTCTCACATCTACTGTTGTAGGAGAACGGTTAGTTTCATGACTAAGGATGGCATCGACCATCTCTTTAGAGGAGAGAGAATAGTAGAGAAGGGTGTAAAGAGCCTGTTGGAACTAATGGTGGGAATGATCTCTTACCAATTGGAAAAGTTTACTTTGGAATCATTATAAAAGTGTGAGGAAAATAGTTTTACAGCTTTGGAGGATCAATTTCCCGATGTTTTTCTTGAAAACTTATCAGGATTACCACCTGTAAGAGAAGTGGAGTTTACGATTTATCTCCTTTTAGGGACCAATCCTATCTCACTTCCATCTTATAGGATGGCACCAACAGAGTTAAAAGAACTGAAAGTGCAGTTATAGGAGCTGGAAAGCAAGGGTTTCATTCAGCCAAGCGTGTCTCCGTGGGCGGCACCGTTTTTTTGTAAAGAAAGCAGATGGAACTCTTCGGCTATGTGTTGATTATCGTAAACTTCACCAAGTTACAATAAGGAATAGATATCCACTTCCATGCATTGATGATTTGTTTGATCAATTAATGGGATATTAGTGGTTCTCCAAGATTGACTGGCTATCAGGATATCACCAATTGCAAGTTCAGAAGGAAGATATTCCAAAGATAGATTTCAGAAGTAGATATGGACACTATGAATGTATAGTTATTCCTTTCGGTCTAACGAATACACTAGCGGTCTTCATGGATTTGATGAATCAGATATTTCAGCAATATCTGGATTCTTTTGTTGTGGTGTTTGTGGATGATATATTGTTGTATTCAAGAACAAGGGATGAGCATGAGAAACACTTGGTGATAGTGTTGGAAATATTGTGAGACCATCAGTTGTATGCCAAATTATCAAAGTGTGATTTTTGGATACAAGAGGTACGTTTTTTGGGCCATGTTGTTTCTGAGAAAGGTGTTTCAGTGGATTCAGAAAAGATAGAATCTATTCTTTCTTGGCAACCGCCGAAAATTTTCTTTGAAATACAAAGTTTTCTTGGTCTAGATGGTTATTACCGATGCTTTTTCTGTGACTTCTCACGACTAGATTCAGCTATGATAGCATTGACAAAGAAGAATAGTGTATTTCAATGGAAAGAGGAATGTCAGAGATCTTTTGAAGAGTTGAACGTTTTCCTTACATTAGCACCTATCTAAATCTTTCCAAAATCAGGGCAAGGATACGTGGTGTATTGTGATGCTTTGGGAATAGTTTTGGGTTGTGTTCTCATGCAAGGAGACCATATGGTTGCTTATGGATCAAGGAAGTTGAGATTGCATGAGAAAAATTACCCAAAAAATGATTTGGAATTAGTTGCAGTCGTCCATGCTTTGAAAACATGGAGACATTATCTCTTTGGTGGGAAATTTACTGTGTTTATCGACCACAAAAGCATGAAACACAATTTCTCACAGCGAGACTTGAATCTAAGGTAGAGGAGATGGATGGAGTATCTTCAAATGTTTTACTTTGACTTTATTTATAAACCAGGTGAGGGAAATTCAGTGGTCGATGCATTAAGCAGGAAGTCATATGCTTAGTTGGCAAAGGAAGCTTCAGATGAATGGCAGTTGATGTTAGTATTACCCAACATGTATGTGGAATGTGAAGACCAAGGTGATGTTGCGGTTTTCTTTTCAGCTATGCTTGTTCCTGATCTGGTAAAAGTGGTCAATGAGGCACAAACATCTGATGCGAAATGTATGGTAATGAGTTAAAAACTCAATGGTGGGGAGACCATTGATGGCTGGAAACTGGAAGCAGTTTCAGTTTTGTGTTTCAGAGATCTGATGGTTGTACCCATGGTTTTTCAGGAAAAACACCTTCATGCTTACCACTATTCAAGATGGGCTGTACATCCTGGTACACAGAAGATGTATAAGGCGCTAAAGGAACAGTTTTGGTGGAATGACATAAAAAGGAAGGTAGCCAAGTTCGTCTCGCGATGCTTAACTTGTCAGCAGGTTAAAGAAGAGCTTCAGAGACCAGCTAGCATGTTACAGTCTTTACCTATCCCAGTGTGGAAATGGGAGAAGATAGCAATGTATTTTGTTACAGGTCTTCCAAGAATGGTCTGGAAACACGATGCTATTTGGGTGATAGTGGATCGTCTAACCAAGTCGACCCATTTCATCCCTATTTGTGAAACCCATACGGTGGAAGATCTTTCAAAAATCTATATCCATAATGTGGTAAAGAGACATGGTTAACAGTCTCTATAATATCATATAGAGATTCGAGATTCACATCTCGTTTCTGGAAATCATTTCTGTTATCCCTGGGGACTCAGTTGATGATGAGCACAGTGTATCATCCTTAGACGGATGGTCAATCCGAGCGGATGATACAAACTTTGGAAGACATGTTGCGAGCTTGTGTAATGGACATTGGTGGCTCATGGGAGGAGCATATACCCTTAGTGGAGTTCTCATACAATAACAGTTATCAAGACTCTATACACATGGATCCGTTTGAAGAATTCTATGGGCGTCCTTTTCATTCTCCACTATGTTGGGTGGAACTGGTGAAACTTCACTAGTTTGTCCGAGCCTTGTCCAAGAAACAATGGAGAAGATTCAGTTGATTCGAATGAGGATGGAGATGGCTCAGAGTCGTCAAAAATATTATGCAGATCACCGTCGCAGACCGTTGGCATTTGTTGTGAGTGATAATGTCTTCTTGAGGATCTCTCCAAGACTAGGAAATTGTTGTTTTGGGAAACCGGTAAAATTATCTCCTCGATATATAGGCCCTTTTGAGATACTGGAACGGGTTAGAGAGGCGGAATATCGGTTGGAATTACCACCACAGTTCAGTTCGGTGCACAATGTGTTCCATGTATCTTAGTTAAAGAAGTATCAAACTGATCCTGACCATGTGATCAGATGGGATCACGTTAACCTAGAGCCAGATTCTTCATTGGTACATATCCTAGTGCGGATTGTGGATAGGAAGGATAAAGTCTTGTGTGGGAAAATCATCGGTCTAGTGTGGGTTCTGTGGCAACATGGTTAGATTCAGGAAGAGACTTGGGAAGGCGAGAAAGAAATGAAAGAGCAGTGGCCAGAACTCTTTCAGGCAAGCGATGGTTTTCTACTTTATGGGGACAGAAAGACCAATGGTGGGGATAATGTAGTACCCCCAGTTTCTGCTATGTAACCCTTACTTGATGCTTTTCATGGTTTTAAAGTTAAGGGTGTTGAATGGGAGAGTCGGGAGAACTTGGAGTGATATTTTGAGGAAAAGGGGAAGTCGCACGGTCAGCGCACAGTTTGTCTAACCGTGCGGCCAAACCGTGTGAGAAGGGTGGCTGAGGCAGTAGCCAATCCTTGGTTAGCGCATGGTTTGTCAAAACGTGCAAACTAACCATTCGGTCACTTAAAATTAGATCCTTAAATTGTGGATCTAAATCATTTTGCCTCTAATTGCCTCATTAAGGCTCTTAAACAGCCCTAACTCGGGATTTTGGTTCTCCTAAGGTCAAAGAGGGTTCTCCCATCGTTCTGGAGGCGATCTGAAGGCTTCTCCTGGAGAATCGAAGCTGGATTCTTGAGGTATGTGATCATTCTCCTTCGTTCTTGAATGGTTTCTTAGATCTACTTAGATCTACTTCTCCCTTTCTCTTTATTTTGTAGATTTATGCCCGTTAGGGGTATACCTAAGTATTTGGATGCAAAATATGTTTAGATTTGGTCTTTTTTGTGTTAGGAGAAGAGATCTAAGGTGGGTTTTTGGATATTTGACCTGGTGTTCTTGAGCATTCTCCGTCCGTTGCTTGGTTTCAACTTGTTGTTGAGGTAGGTGGATTCACTCTCAACTCCTCTTGTTAGAATTGGTTGGCTTAGTTTCAAATTGGTAATTTGAATGGAATTGATTGTGAAAATCATGGAATAAACCTTCTTTAGTGATGATTTATGGTTTTGATGAAATATGAAATCTTGGTGAATTGTGTGCAAAGTGACTTCGCTATTTAAATTTAAAATGCTTATTTTAAATTATGAAATTTCTGAAATTGTAAATGGTTTGATGAGAAATGGGATTTCAATAAAAAGGGCATTTTATTGAAATGGTTTTGATGGATTTATTGTCAACAAAAAAGGAGTTTTATTAAAATGGTTTGAATTGGTTGAACACACTTGGTTTTGATGGAAATGGTTTTCAATAAAAGGTATTTTATTGAAAGGTTGATTTTGGCATGATTTTTGGGAATGCGTGGTGTGTGTTCATATTGCATGTACAGGGCTTGGTTGAAATATGACCTCGTTCTTGGTGAAAAACATTTAATGGCATGTGGTAACTATATGTACGAGGCTTGGTTGAAATATGACCTTATGCCCGGTGCCAAAGGTGTAATGGTACATGGGAAATAATTACCTTGTGATGACTTGGTAGATCGACGAGAGACCGCTCGTGAGTATGAAACTATCATAATGATGCATGCATGGTTGATTTTTCGGGTTTGTGAAATGGTTGGGAATTCCAAAACATGATGTTTGGAAAATGGTTTATAAACTTGATTGGTTATTTTTCTAGAAAAAATAACGTGTTTGAAAAGATGGTTTAAATTGCACTTTGATACTTTTGAGCATGGATGGTTTTGGGAAACTAGTTTATATTGAGTTATATATTGAATTGGTGAAATTGTTTTATATAAACTATTTTATATAAATGTGGCTAACTCTTCTATCATAGTGGCGTGAGTAGGGAAGTCATTGGGGAAAGCCTTCTGAGTTTTATACTCACCCCTACTTTGGCACTTTGGTTCTTTTGCAGATGTTGTATTCCGAGACACAGGTAAAGGTAAATCATCTCATTACAAGTGGCTTGTGGTGATGTTTGGGAGATGCTGTGGAGCTTGGAGCTCGTGGACCACTGAGTCATGGTGTCTTTTGTGAGTCTTGTGTTGTTCTTTCACTGTGTACCTTGATGTTTGGTTTGGTCTTCCGCTGTTGTGTACTCTGATGCGGTTTTATATAAATGAAGTTGTTGATTGGTATTTCATTTGTATCATGCATTATATAGTGAATGGTTAATGGATGGGTTTATTTTCTTAAAGGGTAAATTGTCCCCCATTTGTTTTTGAAACCCTTAGACATTTATTACCAGCCATCGGTGCCTTGGGGATGTCGCTTATGGCCTAGTAATTACTCGTTGCACTCTCAAGCCAATGAGAATTGGCGGATTACAAGGTCTCTGCTTTTACTTGCCCACTACTGACATCCATTGGCTCTATCTTCTTAGACAAAGGACTTTCAACCACAAAGGTTCTCTCTAGCACCCTCATATAAGTAGGAAAGCACATAGGAATAGTGTTGGATTAGATGTCCCTAAACATAGCTTGCTCAATGGTCTGACCCTTGAAGCACTGGTCGTATGGTATTCATCGTGTATCTAGAAGGGTCGGTATGACTCGATGAATAATCAGCTATTGACATGTTATCCCGTAGTAGCTATAGAATCTCTTTTCCACATATATACCTTAACTTTTATAGAGACAACCCCTTATCTAAGAATGGTTATCAAGACCTGTCCATGGAAGAGTCACCTCATCGTAATATTGGGTAATCTAAACCCCTCCATCGCCCAACTGATCCATGTAGAGGGCTCACCGCCATGACTGATATCTGATCTAATGGTGTTCTAACTGGATGGAAAACTCGGCCACCACCTCAAGATAGTCCTTATCCACTTGTGATTTGATTTTTTTCTCGAAACATGAATGGTATCTATCACTAAAACCCATGAAGTGCGCTCATCCCGCACATCTCATCCACTTTTTCTATGAGTACCATGTGCTACGTCATAGGTGGGGGTATAACTGATACACTGCCTGAATGTGCTATCTCAGGTATGAACCCATGTACCCATCTCTTCACCCCATGGATAATCCTGACGATCATGTGGTGGAATCCTAGTTGGCTATCTACGTGGAATCATCTTGAAACAAAACAATATATAGCAAGGTAAATATAGTATATCTTGTGATATGACACAAGAAGGAAATGTAAAAATCAACCCATTCTAATATGATTCTTGTACCGTAGTTTTACCCTGCAACTATTGTTTTCATGTACCAAGTCAAAAAGTAGAATTCAGGGTCCTGGTGTATGGATACATAGACTACCACACCAAAACTGGATTCCCTAGCTGGAAATCCTAACTCGAAACACTTAACATTGTTTCCCCAAACCAAACTCATAGAATCTAGGCTTTTAAGGTAGAACCAATCTCCTATGATACTACTCTTTCCTGGCTTGTCCCTCTGGTGATCATTCCATGACTACCCCAAGCCGGCATCCCATAATCCAGGGGTTGGAAACTAGCATTGAGTAGGAATATATCCAAAAAATGGGAGGCATTTTCCTAAGTACCTGTACACACGCACACAACTCCAAGACACATATATTTGAAGGTGAAAACACTATGTAAAAAAATTCATGGTATGATAGTAGAAATTTTACGGTAAATGGGGCTAGAATATTAACTTAAGTGAAATAGAAAAAGTACAAGTACAAGTATCTATAACTCCTCCACAAAAAAACTGTACCTAATGGGTTGGTACCGAAATTGATGTATGAAGCCACCGAAGCATGTCTCATTTTTCAGGTCACTCTAACAACCACCTGGCCCTAGTCGTCCATGGAATCTATTAATGTTTTTATCATCTACACAAGACACAACACGTGCTATAAAATCACATGCAAAAACGAGTAAAACAGTACATAGTAGGGACCCCAAACCATAAAGGTATACCACAAATCAATACACAAAGAAGACTACCAAAGAGGTACACAAAGTGTGTCCTCTAAGAAGTATAGTCAAGAGAGTCACTAGAGTCATATCACATATGTATAAATCAAAATTATGAAAATAAATACTATAATACATAATCCTAGATCACTCAGTACCACTAAGTCACTAACACCCACTAAATCGTATAGACTCGTTGAGTCACGTAGACCCGCTGAGTCTTCTAGACCCGTTGAGTCACCTATACCCATTGATTCACCTATACCCACTAATTCACCTATACCCTTAGATTCTCTTAGACCTGCTTAGTAACCTAGACCCACTAAGTCACTTAGTCTTATAGTCATAGTCTTCTCGTCACAACCATCTACATGATTCCTACTTGTAGTGTGCTTGTTCCAGGAGATCGTACACCTCAAGACAAAGGTCATATATCAATAACCATGAAACCCCACTCTGAGTATCTCAAAATTTCTACTCATTGAAAGGGTCCCAACACCACAAATTTATTTTCAATGAAACATATGGTTTAGAAGATATGAGCCTTTTAGTAAAAGGGGTCTGTGGGGTCCAAGCCCGATGACCCAGTCAGGACGACCCAGCCCAAACCAGCACGACACAAGGCATCAACCCACTTTTAAAGCCTATATACTAGAGAAAGAAACTGTGGTCTACTCAGGACATGGATGGTTTCGTGTCCCACCCATGGTCATTTCCATGGGTCACCTCTGCAATCAAGCTAGATTGCGGCCTCCAGCCACGTGATGCGGCCCACCTTCCACGTCCATCGTGGCTCATAGCCAGCTTCTTACTGAAATCCCCTTCTCACTCTCTGTGGTAGATGGCACTTCTTTATTCCTTTGGCAGTCATCTCATGTGACAGTGTTCCATCAGGTTCTTCCGTTAGCCATCAGATAGGCTCCCTTGGTCCCTTTTCTGATCTGGGAGTACCGTTGCGATTTTGGGGTCTCTGCCTCCACTATCGTGTGCTCCAAGCCTTCTTGCTAGAGATATAGGGGTTCTGACCACGTTTAGAAACTCCTAGAAATATTCTGATGCAACCACGGTGGTTCTTTGGTGAAGAACGCAAGGAGAGAGAGAGAGGGATCACAAATAACACCCAAAGAAAAAAATGTATGCCTTGTTCATTTGGACTTCAATCATCGCATTATAAAAAAGGGAACAAATTTGAACAACAAATAAGATATAATAACCTTTCATTAATCCCCACAAGAAAATTCCCAACCCATACGAATGACTGATCTGAGGTTCAACATGTTATTTATTTGATCTATGTTCATCGTTTAGAAAAGAATAACAGAGGATTAAGGAAATCACATAGAAAGAATAAAACCACTACCATGAGGATTGGATCAATATTTGGTGAAGAATGGAGTTTCACTACCATATTTCATCGGTCCTCGATCATAAGTCCTTAATCCACAATTTTTGATCCACAATCCATCGACGTTCATCACCGCTTGTTGTTTTTCACCAAGAGGCCTTGCCAATGCCTTTTCCTTTCTAGGGCTTCTTGGGAATTTCTCTAGGATTTTCAATCTGATCTCATATTCCTGTGAAGATGTTAAATGAAGAAACATGTTTTAGCATCACCAATTAGCAATGTCTTATCATCGACACACTTATTCATTTATAAAAGGTGAAAACTTCTTTTTCATGGCATTGTCGTGTCACTACATCACTGTGAAACGTTAAAATAAATAAAATAAACTTTTTATGAAGATTATTTTTTTATCTTTTAAAATGTCCATAAATATACATTTACCCTTGACCTACACCAGTCAAGGTTAGGCCCCACATATGGAAATAATACCCTAATGAGCTCAACGGTACACTCAGATTTCCAATCTGAGGTTTCGTTCATGAGTTATAGAATTTGAAAATGAAATAATGTTTATTTAATTATTTTATTTATAGCCACGTACTAAAAACTAGTTTCCATAGTTGACCTATAACAACCAATGTTAGGATCTGCCTAAGGAAAACACCCGATTAGGAACTCAACGGTGGTATTAGATTTTCAATATGAGTCCTCATTTATGAGGTATAAGTATTTGAATAATAAAATAATTATATTTTATTATTTTATTTACGATACTCCATTTTTGGGTTTTCTCATTTGAGGCCCTTGTTGACAAAAGTTAAGTCATTTCTAGAGTGTACCTTCCATCCAAAATGTAATAGTTCCCTTAGATATCGGATATAGTTACCCTTTTAAAAGTTATTTTTAGTTTTTCCAAAAAATAACTCATGCGCGCTATTTAAAAACCTAACATTTTTCGACAGACCATTTTGAGAACACTAGGCCTCAGAATCACATGTCATTTCCACGCCTGGTTTCAGAACATTCCAAGAAATTTTCTAAAAATAAATCTAGGAAAATCGGAGTCATTACACTCTATGAACTTATTCTCCACATAAAAAAACATTTTCTCATTCCATTGAACAATTCCCTTGATTTTTTTTCAACACTCATATCATATAGGAAACTGAATCATCTTACATAAATGGTATAAACTACCCAAAGTCTTAGAAAAATCTATACTTCAATTATTTGGTGAGTCTGAGAGTTTGTTATGTTTCAAATTTTTAATCACATTCTATGATAACATATTAGGCATAATAAAAATATCTTACACACAAGTCATTATCCTGTTTGGATGCTCATCAACAAATTCTCAATCACATTATATATTAACCCATTTATTTATAGTTCCCTCCATTGACTAAAAAATAGTGTGAGAAACCCTATTCATAGTTTAAAACCATGTAATCATTAAAATCACCAATATTATGTCCAAACCATTACATATTCTTTTAAATATATGACACCTTAGGCATAAACTAAGATATCAATGATCATAATATATTAGAATCCTTAATGATGGATCATAAAGAGTGTGTGAATTTTAAATCACATCCCCTAGTAGTGTCAAACCAAGTATGAATAAAGGCCCATTGTTGTGAATGAGGTAATGATCGAGTCCAGGTCAATGCACATTTTTTGGAGTAATTATTATTCAGTACAACTATTCCCGAGCCACAACCACTTGTAGAGCCCAGATTGGGATCCAATTTCATAGAAACCACTTTATTTATCCATTAACAATATTATAGGACACTTTTATATACATTTACTCTTCATTACACTTATTCATTGAGATATCCCTATATATATCTTTAGACATGTTCCAAGGGATCTCAGTAAAGTTCTCTCATCCTAGATTCCAAATGTTAACAAAATCATCCTTATGATACCAACTATAGTGATCCATGATTCTCATATATGGATATTATTTCTTTTTAGATGAATATTCATTACATTACACAATCATATGAATGATGGCCATAATAGTTTAGTGACTTTTGAAACATGGAACACAATATTATAATCTTTTGAAATATATTCAATGTTTTGCTCTAATATATTTCCATATAGTAGTATTCAAAAACATTCGCCACATAATATCTTTCTTTACAACCATGGGAGAGGAAACATAATAATTCATGAACATGGATTCTTACTAAGGGTAAACATAATATATATCAATCAATGATCATATAAAAGAATAATACAAGCATAAGAATATATGATAATAGACATAACATACATTGTCCATAGCCAACCTATCATAGATAATAAAAATGATTCATAAAAAAAAGATTGGTAGTTCATGAGAAATGAATAATAAGGGAATCAAAGAACATGAGTCATGAGAGAATAAAATTGTAATAAGACATAGAATTGTATCTTACAAATAACAATATAAAATAATTTCAATAATAGTCAAGGTTTTTTTCCAAGACATATCATGGTAGTCTATGGTAGGCTACACTTCTAGGATGGGTCCTGACACTATCCCCAAAGGTAGTCCATTACTCATAGTGTCATGGGTCCACTCCCCAAACCATATTAATGTCAAGGTTCAATTTAAAAAGCATCATATTATAAAATTTCTCTTATTGAATTGGGATAAATTATTATTCAAAACCTATCTATATCATGATATAAAAATATTTTTCCAATTCATTAGGGGGAGATATAGGTCCCATATTTCTATGGTTATAAATTAACCACCTTCATTGGATATAAATAAACCACCATCCTTGGTTATATCATAACCACCATCACATAATGACAATCATACATATGTTTTCCACAAGATCATTAAATATTCATCATATAATTACTCATCAAGTTAAAAGGGTTTCAAAAACATTTCATCATATCATAACCTATATAAAAGAGAGAGCTTTCATAATAATTTCAATATTTATTCATAGAATATCCCATGAAAAGAAGTGGGTTTCATAAAAAATTTAATATTGTATAACCTGTGGAAGAGAAATGGGTTTCACAAACATCTCATCATCATAAACATAAACCATTCAGAGAATGAATATGAATTATTTTATTAGTTCATATCCCCATCAAAAAATAAGTTACTTTAAATGATTTAATCTTATATTTATAATTATTTTGAATGATAAATAACATCAAATTCTCATTAAGTGAGATAAATTTTCATTTGAAACCACATTTTAATATATAAAACATTTTATAAATCCATTTCATTGAAAATAAAAATTAAATATGTATAAACAATGATTTAAAAAATATATTGAGAAAAAAATTCCCTCCTATTTGAAAAAACATTTTAAAACATAAAAAATTTTGAAATCATTTTTAGATAATATGGTTTTGGAATAAAAATTTTTTCTTACAGAAAAAGAAATTTTTCTTAAAAATATTCCTTTTTTAAATCATTAGTACACAAATAGTGGTAAATGAAGTGAAAACATGTATTCTCATTCCATAACCACTATATAATACAATACATGAGATTATCAAGATATGTATCATAATATTTAATCCCTAGAAAACATAGTTATAAATAATCTCGTTAAAAGATGAGATTATTACATAAAATCACTACCAAAATTGTAATGTTGAATCATAATCCCCATTAAAGAATAAAAGAAAATGAAACATATAATATCATAAAGATAAATAAATTCAGGATATTATATGTTAATTTGGTTTTATATACATCTCGTGAAAGAATATTGGTTCATAACATAACATACGTCTCAAAGAAAGAAAATTGAGACAAAACTCACTTACTGTTTTAGTAATATTTTGAATTTTATTATCTAGTAGATAATAACAAAAAATTAAACATTAAATATCATTAAAATAATGATATTCATGGTATTAAATTTAAAAAGGTTGTTTATAAAACATACTAAATAAACGAGTGGTGAATTTTCATATTTCCCCTAAAAATACAAGAGAGAATATAGATCCCTTACAATAAGTCTTGACATCCTTAGTACACATTAAGACACCATTTATAATTAATATAATATTATTATAAATCAATTGAATAACTATATTCATATATATTATACAATATATGGATTTATTATGACATGTCATTACCTATTTAATAACAATTCCAAGTTAAAAGTTGTGTTTCTGCAATAACAACATTATTTTTTATGCATGTTTTGACATGTTTTATTATGGAAATGATAATTTAATAATGTTTTATTCATATCCATAATGTTAAACATGAGATAAATATCATATATATTCAGTATATATGTTTTTATAGTAACCCATAATATGTAGAGATAAGAAATGAAATGCATTATTCATGGATACGGTAACCCGTATGTATGCAAGAAAATCATGTCCATTTTATTTTCAGATTGAAGGGGAAAAGGTAAGTAATATATCAACATTATAGAATAATTTTTATCTCATTTATATCATATATTTTAATTAAAACCTCTTTATTATCTTTCATGTAAAGTGTGATCGAATCACACTTCTTCGTAAGGCGGTAGTCCATCGTACACACAAGTAATGTAATCATATTCCCAAAAAATAGATTGAATTATGGATTTTGTGGTATTAAAATTTTATAATCATAAAAATATCATTAGATTCATATATAAATAAATATATCATTATTTCCATCAGTTATAGTTGGTAATGGAAAAATGATTAACATCGGTTAATGAGGAGGTAGTCCTTCATCCACCCAAACAATGATTTCATATCCTATTTGATGGAATTGGATTTGGTTGTAGGTCATTAAAATAAAATAAAAAATACTAAAATATATAATATAATGATTTTATCATATCATCATGGTATAATACGAATTCAAGGAGGCGGAGGAAGATATAAACCAATAATGCAAATTGAGGAATACTGCATCTTTCTTGGGTATCCTCCTTGGGGTTTCCCTAAATCATTCCTTGGATGGATTTATTACCAAAATGAGGCCTCTAGTATGAGATGAATTAATGTTGGATGTGATTTGGGTAGGTTTTGGTTGAGTAAAAAGGCTAGAGAGGTGTGAGTTAGTGAGGGGAGTGAGTTCCTTCTTACAATCAAGGAAAGGTTTTATTTTTTCAAACACCCAAATGTATTCACTATTGGGAGGTCACACTTACCTTGAGTGCCTATAAAATATATAAGTAATGTATTAGGTAGATTATTTCATCGTGACACACCTCCACCACTCAAAATAAATGTAATTTCTTGGCTCGTTTCCCACATAACCATGGCCCCAAGCCAGTGGGTCACAAGGCATCAAGCATGCCTCGCCAAACAGCATAGGTTGTCAACATATAGTGTGGGTGTATAGTGGTATGGTGGGTATACTACACCCTCATATCATAGTGTCGTATTGGATAATATAATAATGTAGTCAATAACAGAAGCATATATAAATATACAATAATGAGTGGACCAATAATTCTCCATAGTGGACGCATGATATAACATAAATG
Organism: Viscum album; assembly: GCA_963277665.1. NCBI lineage: Eukaryota > Viridiplantae > Streptophyta > Magnoliopsida > Santalales > Viscaceae > Viscum > Viscum album. Next base: position 1,998,337,428 of record OY728150.1, on the reverse strand, counting down.
ATAAACAACTGTGGAAGTATAAATAAACATCAACTGTGATAAGAATAATATTAATCCAAGAGTTTGAGTAACATACATGATGTCATGGAATGTAGATATATAAAAAGGAGAATCAAGGTATAGGCATGTACAACATGTTATACAAAAATTCTAACATGGACAAAAGACTGATCCAATAGCATCTCGAGAATATACTTGTTCCACTACTACCACGATCTAAATATAAGATAGAAAAATAAAGAATCTATAGTGGTGGAATTTTCTTTTATCTATACCCACAAATAAGTAATCTACTCAAGTGCCAAAGGCGGCCTGAGTAGGGTGTTAGATAAATTCCTAGTAGGCCATCACCAATGGTGTCTAAAAATAATCCAAGTGGTGTACAAAACTATTAGTTTGTAGGTATAATTAATAATGTTTAAAAATAATTACTAAACAAACACTATCAAGGTCATGTTATTACAGAACACCCGGGGGCTCTACTTACTTCAGCATAGGCCAAAATGAGTGTTTGATCCGAAATAATATATATATAGTAATAATATATATAGTATAGTTATATACTATATCCACCTATTTGAACTATGTACGTGAGGAAATAAGTATCCATGAACCGATATACTGGGTTCTGGATTGACCCATATTGTAGGACATGCATCCGCAACCAGTCTAAAGAGTTAGTAGGCTCAAGAAGAGGGTATATTCCCTGAATCATATAGTTAATGTGAGTCTTCATGCTCAATATTATAGATAGATGGGGTGGTACCTCATGACCAATATTTTAATAAATTAATGTTGAATAACATTACCATCATCCATATACAAGTATAACAGTGAAATATGCTTTGCTCAACCCCCGATGTAAGGGAGAGTGAATCGCTATGCTCAACAAGTCCCTTAACCATCGTTACATATCCAATCTTGATGAAATAATGATTAAAATATAATTATCCTGAGGTATACTCTCATTATGATATTTATCATCAAGACCCTATATATAAATGTGCCTCATAGTTCATATAATCCATATATAAAAAATCATGAAACAATTAGTGTGGCCTTGCCTCTCATTAGTATTCAGTATAATTAATATATTTAATTCATTTATGTAAAGAGAATAATTTCCATTAAATTTAATAAATCTATCAAAGAAATTAAGGAATTTCAATTCAATTTCATATAATTTAATTACATAGAAGTTTCATTAGTCATCTAAAGGTATGCAGTAGAGTGTAAAAATCCATTTTCTATAAAATTTGAATGTGTGGGGTGGTGTTTGGTCAATTAAATGATTATATTGAAGAGATAGATTCATTTGGGACACCCAAAGGGGTGTCTATGAATGATTTTGACATCCCCTAACTACTTAGTAGGGTCTCTTTGGAGATAACGTCGAGCATACATTCATTTATATATCGAGAAATCAATTTAAGGAAACACGTGGTAATGGTTTTCATGAATCACAATGATAGAGCTATGAATAAAAGATAACATTTAGGAAAAACAACTAGACCACCTACTTTAGGGTTGTAGATGACTCCTCATCCAATATCATCTTCATATTTAATGTATATTTAAATAAATTAGAGAAATTTCCCACCACCGTGAAAATAGGGTGAATGATATTATACCAAACTAAAACAATATATGAAAATAAGAACGCATAATGAAATAAAGAAGAATCAATAGCTTACTTTATTATATCCAATACTTCCAACGGTACCTTTTATGGAGTCTGGATCTATGAGATATCAAATTTACTTGATTAAGAAAAGAAGAGATCAACATGAGAGAGGGGATCTACTGCACACCAAAAAAATGTATGGAGGAAGAGGGGTTAATAATTTTGGTTCATTAATTGAAAATTTGTCGTTTCACAAACATAGACAGGGTCTCATGGGTTGGCCTCACGGTTGTCCAAACCATGTTCCAACCATGCACACCTCACAGCCCTATAAGGGACCTCACACAAATTAAGGTGCATGGTTACCGTACCCATGTGAAAACCATGTGAAAATTTTATATACAAAATTTATACAGTATCTCAAGGGTATGTGTTCTGGATCACGTGGTTTCAAACAAACATTGTCATCTCTAAATGCTCAGAAGTGCCTCATAGGTTTACCCCACATAGTTAGTACTAAATGTGAGGTAACCATGTTTCCTACCCTGTTTTCCCAATTTAAAGAGATCCAGACTCAAAAAACACTGAATTATCATGGAACATTCCTTATGTTGAAAGTAATATTTACCAAGATTTAAAAAGTTTTTAAATAGAAAATAAATTATTTGTACCTTTGAGAAAAATCATGTCGTTACAACCTCCCCCCACCCACTAAAGAAACTCATCCCTGGACTAACCTTATGAGGATAAATTGGTATCAATAGAGAATATATCCATCCACTATGATCATAGATCATATTAATAATCCTAATTATCATCATGAACATAGTATTTCTTCCATAGAATCCATACTAATGGAACTGACCTACCTCAGAGTGTCTTCACACTCTGATCAACAATACACCATAGATACTCCTCTAAGTAAGCATACATTCCTAACTAAAAATAATCATGTTAGAATATGTGTTGTTGGTATAGATTATACTATAAAATCAAAGATATTTGAAGGACATCATGCATATATTAGTATCTCTGAGGAAGTGGTATATGGTAGTCCACTAGTTTTATTCATTTAGAACATTAAAAGGCCCAATGAATTGAGGTCAAATCTTACCCTTCCTCGAAATACATTGATTTCCCAACCTAGGTGAAAATCAAATGAAATCCCAACCCACAACCTTGAACTAAATAGGTCATCTTCATCGGCATTCATATAACATTTGACTTGAATAATCAATCATCATTTTCTTTTTGATCAACCAGGCCTACTCTATAGTCTTCTAAATGAGATGATTTCAATAAAATCTACCTCCCCTACCTCTATCTAGAACATATTTGATCTAAAAGTCCCACCATAAAATGATTTATAAGGATTCATCTCATAGGTATCCTGAAAGATGTTATTATAATATAACTCTACAAGGGGTTTGTTTCTCCCAGAAATCCCCAAAGTTATGTACACATGCACATTGAATTTTCTCTAACACTTGAATCATATGCTCTATGAATATATTGTTAGGAGGGTAATAGTAAATTACCAGAATCACCCGTATGCCTAGGGTCTTCTGAAACCACTTCTAGAATCGAGATCTGAAGTGATCATCCATATCAAAAATGAGAGACTAGGGATCTCAATGGAGACATAAAACCTCCCTAGCATATAGCCTCCCTATCCTGTTTATCCAAAAGGTCCTAAAATAGGTTACAAGTGTACAACTATTTTTAAATGATCAATGAACAAACAAATGGTATCATTTTCATAAGGTGGCCTTGGTAATCCAATCATGAAATCCCTAAAAAACATCTTATTTCTATTTACAAAATAAAATTGAATAAAATATCCAGCCATTATCTGATGCTCTGACAACACCTATAGACAGGTGGGACATCAAGTCTTGAAGTTGGAAATATCATGTTTCATAATAGGAAACCAATACTAGTGATATATAAATCGATAAATTTTGGTGACACCGATATTTACTACCCATGACGAAGTAGTAAATTCCCACATCAGCTCCTCTCTGATGTCTCTTGGGGTCCATACATTCAAATGAATGAGTAAACTATCATCCTCAACTATGGTCCAACCAAAATGTTATCTATAATTTGAGATATTCTCCCATATTAAAAAGTGTTTAGGATCATAAATCTTCCTCATTCTCACTCTTTTGAGATGGGCAGAGGCCACTACTGAGGTTGAGAGGATAGTCTTCTAATGATCCTCATAAACAACGATGTTCATCTCTAAAAATCATTCCATGATATGTTATAATCTAGAACGATATGTACATGAGTCTTATGGCTTAGAGCATTGACTACTGCATTTCATTTCCCAGGCATATAAGCAATATCGAAATCGAATGATTGCAGGTACCCAACCCATCTGTGCTGTATGAGATTTAGGTCACGTTGTGTAATGATTTACTTGAGTATTTGGTAATCAGTGAATAACAAAAAAAAATATCCAATTAAATAGTATCTCTAACAATGTAGAGAAAGATCTATAAAAGTTATCTCGAGGTCATGTATCCGGTATTTAACTTGTGATGCCTCAACTGAAGAGACCATAATGCTATGAATCACTCATCCTACATCATAATAACTGAAAGAATGATACCTAATGCATTGAAATAAATTCTATAGATCTTTCCTAGCTCTGGTAGAATTATTATTGGATTTGAATTCAATCTTCTCTTCAAATAATGAAAGTATAATTTACAAGATTCTAACCATATTAATTTCATGCCCTTTTTAGTCAGACCGATAAGAGTCACTACAAGGCATAAGAAATCATAGAAGAAATGTTTGTAATATACATATATTATAAATAAACTCTATAAGTCAATGAGATTCTTAGGATTCTCCCATGAATTTATGGATCTTATTCATTTGGATGTACTGATACTCCTGACTTCAAGATAATATTACCTAGAAACTGGACATTTTGGATCAAAAATAGGAATTTGTTGATCTTAACTAAAATATGATACTTCCTTAGTATATTTAGTAAGATTTCAAGATGATTAGAATGGTCATTTCAACAGATTTAATTAACTAATATTTCCTCAGTAAATACTACCATTAAATCATCTATATACAAGTGGAAAATAAAATTACATAGAGAGATAAAACACCAGGTTCATTCTTGAGACCAGACGGTATGACCAGGTACTCATATAGACAATAGCTACACTTGAATGCTATGTGAGGTATGTTTGATGACTTGGAATGAATATAGTTATAGAGCAACCACATATAATTCTATAAAAACACTCTCACCCATTGGAGATGATCGAATAGGCCATATATTCGAGATAGTGGATACATATTCAATATCATGAGCCACTTCAATCAATGATAATCCACACAGAACCAAATGGTACCATCAACGATCTTGGAAAAAATGACCGGTGAATCCCAAGTAGAATTATTTGGGATTATTAATCCTTTTTCTTCTAGATGCACCAACTATTTCATGATCTCTAGAAGCTCTATATGTGTAATCTTATAAGGAGGAATGGTTACTGGTGCTACTCATAGAACTAGCTTAATAATTAATTCTACCTATAACACTGAAGGTATCCCAGAAAAGTTACAATATCGACCCTCTCTTTTTAAACATTGACATTACATTAATTTTATGAAATACATAATACAATAAAAAAATTTCCTAAATACCTTATTAGTTTAGTGACATTGGAAATATGGAATAAATTATTATAACTTGTTAAAAGTTCTTCAACATATCCCATAAATATCATCCCATTTAGTACCCCTAACTAAAAACTTTCATTATATCCTAGGGAAAATAATAAATAAGAAAAATTTTGAGCTTAGATGATGAGTAACGGTAAAAAAGGGAGACATGTAAATAATATGATGAAAATAATGGTACAATAATAGAATTGGGATCTATTCCAAAGGATCAATAACCATAGTTTAGATAATATGTGGGTATAGATCATTTGGTCAAAACTATCCTTATAGTTTTTAAAAAAACCATAGTTTAACCCATTACAAATCTGGCCTAGCTCAGTCTCCTCCTCCCCTTCCCACTTCAATGATCCCTAATATCCCCTCCTATGAGCTTTGGCCTCCCCAACCTCCCCTCCCCTCCCCGCCTCTTCCTTGACCTCGACCCCCCAGCCTCTACCCCCCACCTCAACCTCCTAGCCTCTACCTCAACCCCCCACCTCCGCCTTCACCTCCCGACCTTTTCCTCTCAGCCCCCGCCTCCCTTCGCCTTCCTTCCTTCATATCTGTCATTGCCTCCGACTCCCCACCTCTGCCTAGAAGCATATGCCTCTACCTACCAATATCCAACTCTGCGTCCATCTCCACCATATTTCCCTCACCTCCAACTCAGCTTCTCCAACTCCCTATCTCAGGCTCCCATCTACCAGCCTCTGGTGGTCATCAATCAGTCATGGGTATGTATTTTTTACATGTATTTTGGGATGTCCGAGTCCAACACCTAATTCTATTTTCTATTTTTTCCTTTATTACGGATTCTTTGATTATAATGTGGTTGATCTTACTATACAGTTTCAACTCTATCAGTTATCCCTACTATATAAATTTTGAATTTCATTATTCATTTATCATTGTTCTTATATTTTCTTCCATTACCTATATTTTAGACGATAGTAATACTCAAGTTAGTTTTTCAAAATTCATGTTCCCATAATATACATTTTTTTATGCACTATAATGATCTAAAAAAACCTTTTATATTGAATTATATTTCATTTTATATTAGAATGTGATATTTCTATTTATACTCTACTGAAACATCAGTTTACATTTCAATTTATTTTTCCATTTTAATAAAACATTATATTGTATTTTATCTTGATGTTTATTTTGCATTATCTTGAAATTAATTTTCAGTTTTATTATAGATTACATTGATATTTATATTAATATACTTACTATTTCCTTGAGTAAAATTCTATTTTTTTCTGTATGCATTATCTTGTACTGAAAGTTCATTTTATTTTCAATATACACGCGATTTAATTTAATTATTATACATGATATTTCTCTAAATTCATGTGGTTTTATTTACTAAACCTGTAAGAAATATAAAATTTTTAGTATTTTATTCATTTTACAATTTTCAAACCCATGTTTTATGCACTTTGAAGTAATAGTTTCATCATCTATGAGTGAATTGTTTGAGCATGAGATTGAAAAATAAATAAGTTGTGCTAACAAGGTAATGATATATTGTTTTTATTAGATTGAATATGTTGGGTTTTACTATGAATTGTGATTACTTGAAATGATTTCATAAGTACCATAGTGAAAGGTATTTTTGGTTGTTGATTTATATAAACATCAAAACATGTATTTGTTTTAGTTATTAAATTAATAGTTCCTTTTTTATTTTTTAGTTCATGAAATATCATCACACAATAATGCATATATGGTGATGGATTTAAAAAATATATTTTATAGTTAATTAAAAAAAATATTTATAGTTTTATTTTTATACACAAAATGTTTAATGTATAATTAATGCATATTTGTAAAAAAACCCATGATTTCCAATAAAGTTAAATCCTTTTATAATAAAATTTCCAAAAAAAATCATCACATTCTTAAAATTATATATTTCAATTTCTTCAGATTTTTTATTTTAAAATTATTTATTTTATCCTCCTACAACTATCTTTTCCCATGAATCTCTCTAGGTTTATACAACAAAACATTTAAAGAAATATAAATTTGTTTATTATGAATTGATTAATAAGGTTATTCAAATTATATTGGAATGTCTTTGATAATGTATTTACATTGTAAAAAATGTTAGGTTTTATGATTGGGATAATGAAGGTACTTTTTTGATTGTCCAAGAATAAGATATTGGAGAGGTTTATGAAGTGGGGTTTCCATATTCTTATCATATTATACTAATTATTATTAACAAACTGAAATAAATAAAACACTTTCAACCTATTAGTGTGTGTTTAGTCTATTTCTATTTCTTATAGATATACTATTGCAAATAATCTATGGGAATTTTTAAATTGCTATTTTTGAAATATAGGAATGTATATATGCTAGATTGAAATCTATGACTATGATATCTTTATAAAAAAATTCTATTATAAATTTTAATTTTTCATGGAAACTTATGAAATCTACAACTTCTAGTTATCTTAATCATTGTTAATTCCTTCTTGAATCTTAATTAAAAAATTATTAATATTCTTTCAGATGCTTTTTTCCATTTTTACTGAAGAATATTTATCAATTTATTTTAATAGATGTTTGAACAAATATTCTTATGGTTTCCTTACTTTGACTATATATTATTTTCTTGGTAAATTAATGCTATTTATTCCCGATTCTAATTATTTTTTTACTTTCAATTCAATCATAGAGTGGTTGAATTTCCTTATGGAATATGTGCAATGACTTCTTATGGAGTTTAGATTTATTGAAATTAATAAAACATATATGTATGAAATATTGTTTTGAAATATTTCAACATTCTTTATGGTTTTCCTCCTTCGTGTTTTTCTATCACCCCTTCCCCCACCCCGGAAAAATTTTCATCCTATTTTCTCCATTATACTCTTACTTTTTCTATTAAAATCCATCATAGTCGGAACAGATTTCTTTATTGGTTTTATATGATGAATTTATATTAAGGTAGGAATTATTGAAATTAGTTGAACATTACTTTATTGTTTTGATCGTTATTAAAAATAACTAGACATCCCACATCTATCCCTTTTCCCCACATTAATCGGTTTCATTGTTGGTGTTGTGTAATGACTTATTTTTTAGGTAATATTAATTTAACTTAATTGAACATTATTATGTGAAATATTTTTTTTATAAGTTTTGAAATAAATTTTCATTATTAAAAGTTAAGAAAATGGTATCTTAGTATACTCTGCATCTAAATTCTATGTTGACTACTATTTCATGTTATCATTTTTAGATTTTTGAGTATCTTTAAGTAAATTTTTTCAATAGGGTTTTTTATTGGTTGGATTTTTTGTATTTTCTAATAAATTATTTTTAGATGTTTAGGAACACCATATTATTATGTGCTATTATTATTGAACTGATACTACACCTATTAGATCACCAAATATGGTCACCTAGGACCTTACTCAAACTCTTACATGCCTTTGAGATCAAATAGTTGATCAAATAATTAGTAATTTTATTTCTTAGGAACCTTTTTTACACTTTCGGTTTTGATAATCCATAATCTATGTATTAACCCACTAGTATTCATTAATATGGTCACGTAGAATGGTTACACTAAGCCTCATTAGAATTTTCATCATTAATCCCATTCCCAACACCTAATATTTCCATTAAAATATTTTTCAAGGTTTATATAATTTTCCACTCCTTTATTGAAAGAACCCAAAAGGTTAACCTATGAATAAACCAATAATTACATGGTGTACACTCACTAGACCCCTCTAACTAGATAAAAAGTGACCACACTAGACAACTTATGTTTTACATCACTTATGAATGTCCACTTAGTGTTCATCAAATGGTAACAAATATTTTACATGGTAAAATGGATGTACATTAATCCTAAAATTTTGCAAAAATATATGGAATGTTTGTGTGAGTACTAATAGGTTTAACCTAATCTATAAGTCAAATTTGAACTCTCGTGGTATCTGTTCTGGTACCCTATAACTAACACACATGTAATAAACCAAATCACAAAAAAAAAACTACATTGCATAATTTGTTATTAACTACATAGACTATAACATTATGAATTAACTCATCCATTTTCATTGACCTTTTTATCCAAATTTGGGAGTTGACAATGAATCTTTAAATAATGTCCAATTTAGAAAATTTATCTATAACACATTCTAGATGATTAATATAATGATAATATATATTATTTATTATCGTAGACTTGTTTCATAGATCTAATACTAGGATAAATATATTTAATTGGATGATGGAAGTGATGTGTAGAGGGAGTCCAAGATAAATATGGAATAGTGAAAGTAGAGGGGGAGTATCCATTGCATGTAGAAATAAATGGAAAGAAAAAAGGACCAAAATATTTATGAAAATTTGTCCATAAATGACTATAATGCCCATATATAAATATGGGGTTAGGATTTCCACTATATTCCTAGTGGTCCCTTGGAAATATCTCGATTATCTATCATTGATATTATACTGGCATGGGCGATGGCACAATTATACTACCAACCTACCAGACTCCCAGTAGTATCTTATTGTTCTTCCGGTGTATTTTTTTGTTACCCACATATTGGATTTTAACTCCATAATACCCAAAATATCAATTTTGGTCTTTTATACCCATATTTCCACCACTAAAATCTATATTTAAGAATTCAATGAATTGAAAATATTTCTTCCCATAGTCTAAATTATAATCACTCAAATTCATCAAGATCCCATTTCATTGAGTTCCATTATTTCTTCATATTACACCAATAATATTCAATATAAGGCATTGCATACTCACCAACATATGAATTCTCATTCTCAAGAAATACTATTTCACATCTCTAGTGACACAATTTTTCATTAAGATCTGATGCATCTATTTTTTCATAGTACTATACTAGATAATATCATGCTATAGTTTTGCTTGATCTTGATATACTGTATTTTATTTTAAATATATCTCTCTCTATTCTAAAATAGGCAATCACTTCCCAAACATTTAAATCAACTCCAATTATACGTCAATGAAATCAATTGCACTTGAAAAACACTTGTAAACACACCACTATACATTATTTTTGTGAAATCATGATAGTCCTATGCACTATAAAATTATACATATCTTTTCTCTTCTACATGATGTGTTAAATAAGGTGACATCCATTGAAGTACCTGATCGACGACATTAATATTTAAGAGTTCACATCCGTAGTCTGTAAAAATCATCCATCCACTCAAAACTACACACAACAATCTATCTATTATCTAAACATGATCCATAGTCTCTTGATCAAGACTTGGTCTATTGTACAAAATATCATTTAGTACAAAGGTTATCACACTCAATTCATGACATTTAACATTATTCAAATTTTGGGGACAACATGGACCGATCACTATAACTAACTTTCCTTAATTACCCTAGGAAATGACTTTTTGTAAAGGCCATTAACCAAATTAAAAATAAAATGTCTACATAGCAACAACATATAACTCACTTTATTCTATTATAATATTTAAAGAAACACCATAGTCACCAAATTCCTGATCTTGTTGAAATTCCACCATCTACATTCATCATAATTTACCAATCATAGTAATTATACTATAAATGTTCTAAAGGAGTCTTATTCACCATAATAATTCTCATATAATTTTTTTCATCAATAGTAATGCACTAAAATTATAGTGTTACATGAAAACCACTACATAGTATCCCAGCTCGACATAACCTGAAAACCATCCCATGAAACTCACTCGAGAAATTAAGGGAATTTGAATACTCTACACAAAAAATATATCTCGTCTTAAACATGGGTTCTACATTAAAAATATATAAAAATGAAATATAAAAATCAAAAATACCTCAAAATTATCATCCTTTATATTATACAACATGATTCCCATGTTTATGTTCACTCCAAAATCTATATTTTCATGTGAACATTTATATAGTACCTCTATAGATACCCCATCTCACCAAAGGTGATATGTTTCCTTCTTTCATCCATATAATAAAAGGGAACATTATATATCCTTATATATGGTAAATAATCTGCATTTATTATATGTAATAATATTATAAAATACCCCCCATCTCTAAATAAATTAAACCTCTCTTGACTTGCTTCAATTAAGATTTTATCAAACATAATGAACCAAGATGAACAACATAAACCGAACCAAATAAGATTGTGAATATTAAACCCAAAATGAATTGAACTAAATAAAGTGGCACCTTAAAAATCCACAATATATAGAATAAAACCAAATAAAAAATAGACTGAAACATTTTTTTAAAAAACATTTACAAACTAACCGAACATTATTGATATAAATGTAAATCCAATCAACCAAAATACATATAGAATGCTCAAAATAAAGAAAATATAATTCAAATAGAAAAAAAAAATTGAATGAAACTAAATTAGACTAAGTCAAACTAATTTAACATGAACTAATCTGATATAAAAATGATGAATCAAATTCGTCCAAATATAATGAATTCAAACCTGTATGATCTTAATGGATATGAACTAAACTGAACTAAACCAAATTGATATAATCCAAATGTAATCCAACTGAATTGATTAGAACCCAACTTAATGAAATTGTCCAAGCTAATATAAACAAAAACAAGGAAAACTAAATCTAATGAAAATTTCCCAAACTAACATGTATAGAAAAAAACGAAACTAAGAGGAAACTCAAGACAAACATATTATATACTGTTAATATAAAAAATAATTGTTAGTTATATGGAATATACTATTTGATAGTATCATTTTGATACATGGATCTATTTCCCCCTTTCTTGTATGAACATGATTTGACTCAGGGGGCATTGTGGTTTTTATATATTGGGCGGTGACTTGTATAGTCACATGAGATAGGTATGATGTAGTTTAGTTTAGTTTTTTATCACATCATTAACTTAGGCCTTTTACCACTTTCTATTGATAGAGGGTAGTCATATTCTGTCAAGGGGTCCATAAGGGAACTAGAGTCAGTACACGGTTTTCTTTATAGGGGAGGGAAATTGGGGTAGTGGATAGATTAATTAATGTGTTTCATTTTTTTCCTCTTTTATATCGTGTTGTTTCAATTTTTTTTCTTTACCATCTTTGTGGACCTCCAATGTACGGATGGGTCAGGACGAAATTAAATTTATTTTAAAATACTATTTTAATTAATTTGTTATGGTTAAATTGATCCCAAGTGGAGATTCATTGATGGTCGCACACTTGTACCAGCTCGTGGCACAGCCCATCCACCTTACTCCATCCTATTCATTCTTATATTAGAGTCTATATAGGTCATTAATATTTCTGAACCACGGGAGGGCCTAGAAAACATTGAATAACCGGGGAGGTATTTAGAACATCTTCACAATTCTACATATCCATTAGATCGGTTAACATATACAATTTAACAAATCAAATAAAAGTCATAATCTTATGCTCATAAAATCATGATCTAAATCTAGTTAATTCCATTCTATTATTTTATATCTAAAGATTCATATTCAATTTATTCCCTATCAGGAGACATCAACAACAAATTTTCTCAAGAAAACTTTTCCCCACAACAATAGTCTATCTTTGGAAGTTTCTCCCCCGAACATAATGAAATATCCTTGAAACATGTATAATCATGACCCAAATACATCATAATCAACTATTTATGGAATGTACTACCTGAAAAATATCATTGGGCTATTTTTAAACAAAATGAATTCCCTATATATTCTATAAATGATTCCAACCAAATAGATATATGTTGTAAGACACCATTCTAGCGTTCCAATCCATTATCTTCCAACTAGTGAAAATATCACCTATCATATATTTCAAAACACCATTCTATCTATAACCTATCATATTCTTCACCATCATAGAATCTACTTCATCATTCATGGATCATCTTGACAAAGGTTTTAATGCTCCTTAGATTTGTGGTTTTAAGGAAAACACATTTACTGGTGTGAAACTTTTTTTAAAGAATGTAATTTTTTGTACACTGGATCTTATAAGATCCCCTAACATGTATATGTTTCGATTCTCCCTTCACTCATTCATATCCATAGGAAAACCATACCACTAACCTTATTTTATGGTAATATTTCTTTAAAACATGGCACAACCCTTCTGAATCATTCTTCGTGATCAAAAAACATTTTCACATTAAAACATAATTATAAATCCCATAACATGATTTCAAGGCTTTATGAAACTTCTTTTTATATTATTTAGTAAATCCTCGAAGCTATCTTTAGATGGACCAGGATGATGAAACACTCCTACTTTTGTCCCTTGATGGGATAGAACCACCACTTCTTCAACCATTATTTTTCTATTACATATACCTTCTCCCATTATATATATTGGGTGAATAGAGAACCATTGTAAATATTCCATGAAATTATACGGGTTATAATAACTTGGATGAATTGAAATCCACCCCTCCTCACATACAAAATTTATGGAACCTCCAAAAAATGTACCTTTAAGGAAATAAACTTCTAGTCCTAGATGATTATCCTCGACTCAACTTTACATGATTTCTACTTTACTACCAATATCTCCTTCAAGTAACATGTCACATGTATTTTCACTAAAACCATCCAAAATGATCATTGGATTTTTTTTTCACAGCCTTCAAGTTTACAAAAATACCCACTTTTGGATGACTCACCATCCAAAAGAACATATAAACCCTATAGGTGTCTTAGATTCAGTGTCTTATAAGATATATATCTTCTAATATCGAACTATTATATTGGTCATAACCCATGCAACACAACCTTCCAAAATAAGTGTTCTACCATTCATTTAGATCACTATTACCCAATTCAGATGCTTCCAACTGCATGAAAAAATTATTTAGATGAATATAAACCTTCTCTGACTGGAAACTAGATGTAACACCCCAGGTAAATAAAGAATATGACATTTTCATATTTATCCATATTTTTTAATAAAATAATAATATTACTTTAAATGGAATGCTATGCTCGAGGGCATACCCAATACGCAACAACAAGTTTCTTTGAAATCTTACATTGCACTCTAATAATAAAATAATATTATTTTAAAAGGTAGTTAATGCCTACTCGTTGTAATGGAGGGAATGAACGGAACTAACTACAAAATTATTATATATGTTTGTCAAATATTTTTACTTTTATAAAATAAATTTTGGAGGCTTAAAATGCAAATGAATCCAATTTTAAGCATAAATCTTCTAATATTCTTTAAAAGGTCGATTAACTGCCTTTTGATGGAGAACCCTTTTTAAATATACTTTTGAGAATTTTATATGTTGTATTTGACAAAATAAAATCCTTTTGGACATCAAAATTTACTTTGTGTAAAATTTTGTTATTTTTCCGATAAAGATCATTTTTATTGAAAATGTTTCATTTTAATTCAAAAACTCCTTTTAATATGATTTATTTAGATGGATAGATTATATTTTTTAAATTTATATTAGAGTGTATTTAGAATATATTTTTACCATTTAATCTAATGGTGGTCATTGAAATTAATTTCACTTTGAAATTGGACTTAAACTAATGTCAATCTTTTAATAGATATTGTTTTTTAAAAACACGCTATCTGTTTTGACAGTAAAAATTAATTATTAAATTAATTAATGCAACATATATGTTTTGAATTTTCTAAAATAGATATCATTTTTGAATTCGGGATATCAAATAGATCTTAGGGTGAATTTTTGGTATTTTTCTGAAAAACATCATTTTTTATGAATAGTGAAACCACTAAGTGGTAGTTTAAAAACTGATTTTCTGTTTAAATGAAACTTTACCACTTCTGTGATTTTAATTTCAAAAATCCGACATACATGGTTGTCATTAGGATGTAAAATGTGGTTCAATGGGATTAAAATAATTTTTTGGTGAATAGTAACTTTTTAAGTTTTTAATCGCGATTAGAGGTAATTAGTGTAATTTAAGGAAAAAATAATGTTTTAATAATATTAAATGACCTATACACATATCCTGCCCTCATTGGATATGTCATGGCCGACCAAGACAATCCATGGGTCAACTTGGGGACCCCATGGAGCCACTTTGGTTGGAAAATGATATAAATAACTTTTTATTTAAAGTTAAAATAAAAATGTAACAAGCATGAGTTGTTTTACTAAAACAATTTTTAAAATGAGGTTATACAAGTCATATTTTTTACTATAAATATAAATTAGAAAGATAAACATATTTACTACATCATGATTTGTTCTTTATAATTTTTAGACATTAAATAAATTAAATTATTTATGACATCATGATGATGTAGCGATTACCTCATTAATAAAAGATTTAAATAATATGAAAAGATAATGTTAAAAATATAACTTACACTTGTCAGAGACCTATTGTATGAGTATATTTCTAACCCTTACCACCTTATCCTAGAAATAAATCAATGTGGGACCTTTAAAACCCGAAAATCATTTGAAAATAAAGTAACATTTTGTAACTTTCCAAGAGTGCCCCTCCTCTCTTCTTATAAAAGGCCCCCACCTCTACCACCTTACCCACACCTCTAAAGCCTTTGGCTCGGCCCAAACCTGCTCATTTTGTCTCTCCACATCCCCCTATTACTCCTAGAAGCCTCACATTGGGCAGAAGTCTTCCCAAGGAAGCCTTTGAGCTCAAATCAAAGAGAGATACCCGATTTTAAGGTAATGTCTTCACTTGTGTTCTTTTGTTTTATTTTTCTTCTACAACCCCCTAAACTCTTTTTATTCATTTATTTTATAACAAATCCAGTATCTTCAATATACTAGGATGTTTTTATAAGAAGTATTCGAGCTACACTTACACACACCTACATCTAATGGTTAAAGAACATACTGTTTCTGCGGATGGTGAATTTCTGCCTCACGAAACGATAATTGTTCAATATTCTTTTAACACCCTCAAAGGTGGCCATTAAGATATCACTATATTTATATATTATATATAATATGTTTATGTTTTCCTTAAGGTTCTGTATCTTTCATTTATGGAATACCTTTATGGTTTCCGTTATGGGTAAACGCGATATCTTCATTTTTGGAAGTGCATACAACCGCCCCCTCAAAGTGATTTGATTTGTTAATACCATATGTGGTACGTATAAAGGATATATTTAATGATATTATATATGATACCATACTGGAAATATAATACTATTATGTATCATTATGTTTTAATTCCATTAAATATGAAATAGAAATGGAAGTAGCGTTCATGCGTATGTACGGCTTACCGTCTCCATGAATGGTGCATTTCATTTCTTACCTCTAAATGTTATGTAATATTATAAATGCATGTATATAATGGATATATATGATATATATGATATCTAAATAATGAATATAATTATGGATATAATTGATATTTTACCCCATGAACAAACTTGTAATTATAAAGAGTTTATTTTTGACTCAAGTAGCAATGATCGACAAAACGACCATTATTAACTTAAATAATTACATAGTGTTAATAACATGGTAATAAGTGATATAAAAGGAATAATGAACTTGATAAAGGTTTTTCAGAAATTATAAATTAGCTCATGTTTATTATTCAGTAGGTTAAAGAACGATGGAGTCATGTCGAACCCGAAGTAAGGGATCATACCCCTCTCTTTCTTTTTAAGTACACTCTTTTATGTCATTCCTTTCAAGCTCATCTTTCTTATGATTGGGATTTTCTTTTATATTACTCTTACTTTAATTTTTATTTTCATATGATGAGAGACCATATTCTCTCTCATCAATCCATTTTGGATGTTTTAATTGGCGTCGTTAGGCTGCCGAAATTTCATAAGGGGCTCGTTATCTCACTTTGTGTTTTCATGAGATTCATGCTACAATTGCCGATATTTCTTTTTTAGTGGTGTATATACTTTCCATTATTCTACTCTTTGTGTAACATAATTTCATTTATGAGTATTTACATCAATGTTGTATAGTCCTTCTTTCATGGGGTGTACGTTTCGAAAGTTACCCAAATCGGTAAGGGAACCTTTCACCCTCCTCTTTTTAAAAGACTTCTTTTGTTATGTCTTTTAATTTTCATCCTATTATGTGGGGATATGTTCTTATATATCCTTATTTCCATAAATTTTATGTCCAATTGATGAGATACCCTTTATCTCTCTCATCAACTCTTTTTCTAAAATTTGATGTGACGTCGTTAGGCTGTCAAGGGAACTTCTTAATCCAATTTTGATTTATTTGGGTTCAACATGTAGTTATTGAATATGTCATCCTTTGTATATATGTGAATGACCTTTGATTATTTTACACTTAATATCCACTTATGTTGGGTGTTTTTATATTTTTCGCACATAATTATGAGATTGATTTATCCTTAATTTAAGGATACCATCTTTATAATGGATTTCGTTTCAATTTACATTTCCATTGAGACTTCATTGTTGTTATGAACCAATTCACTCTTATATGGTGTATATACTGTCATTTGGAATATTATATCATGAATCCCTTTATTCTCATGATATTATAAAGTTTTGATTAAATGTTATTCCTCAATTATTGTATTCAAGTGTCTCTCGTTTTGTTAAAAACCCTTTAACTAAAATATCGTTTTAAATGTTTTAATGATTTAATATTATAAATATTTATCATTAATATCCATGTTTTCAAAATGGTTTTATGGATTTATTTATATGGATATTAATGGTTTAAAATTGTAAAATATTCAATGTGGTATGGGACACTTTGATTAAAAAAAATCTTTATTAAATGTTTTAAATGGTTTTGAAAATGGTTTTTAGAATGGATTCGTTATTTCAATATCATAAAATGTTATATTGTAATTGAAATGTGGGAATGTTATCTTTCCTTTATGCTTAAGTTATGTGATATGATTATGTTATGGTTCTTGGGAATTGTTATGAACATGGGCGGTTCTGTGATAAACTAAGGGCGGGTGAGCCCGATATAGCTCTCCAATGCATTGGGTAACGCGAAGGATTTAAACGTTAAGGTTTCTCCGAAGAGATTTAGGGAATATATTGTGATGGGTATTCCAAACGTAACCAAGAGGGTTAATCCCTATGTAAGAATGTTATGAATGCCTCAAGTTACCTTTATGTCTTATGATTTCTATGATTTATTCATGATTTTATGAGGTATGTTAAAGTTCTTATGTTTTATGGGTAAAGTATGATTTCATTATTATGTATTTATGTACTCATGTTTCCTTTCCATACTTTTTATAACCCTTACTGAGCTTTTTATGCTCATCCCATGTTTTTGAAATGTTTTTCACAGGTCAAGGGAATGGTACATGATATGATGATAGTGTCAAGGATGTGTCAAGAAAGAACCCATGTTTTATTTTAAATATGTTTCCGTTGATGGGAAAAATTAATACTATCTTTTATGTAACCACTTTGTTTAAATGTGGAATTTAATGAAAGTTTTATGATCTAATTCTCTAAAACTCTAAACCTGAAAAGATCCTCAATGTGTAATCTTGTAATAACTCAAGATTAAGTAAGGTTTAAGGCTGGGGCCTTATAGTTGGTATCACAGATCGTTTTAGATAACTTTAGAGGTTAGAGTGTTGTTTAAGAAAAAGTGACAAGTAGTGTATAACCACAATGGTTAGTATATTATATGGAGTCATCATTTTTTTAAAGTTAGAATGAGTTTGAGATAACTTGGATAAGTATATCTTGGTGTTTATCTTCCTCTTGTTTATTTGATTATTTTACTGATATACTCACACTGACCTTTTTTGTTTTAGTAAATGGATGGATCTAGCAGGCACCAAAGTAACAGTGGATTTGATGAAAATTGTGATGGTTTTATGAAAGAACAACTGAATGATATGGGAGCTACAATGATAACTCTTGTGGTTATCCTCAACCAACTATCTGGAGTCATGATTGACCACCTGAACCTTAGTGATTTTTATAAGGCATCGTGTATGCGAGAAACAAATCCCTACGGAAGTTCAGGTAATAATCGTAAAGGTAAGTATGTTCAAAAACCTATGTGTCAAATATGTGGAAAGAAACACATAGGAAAATGTTTCAAAGGGACAGAAAGATGCTATAGATGTGGAAATGAAGGTCATAAAGCAAGAACCTACCATGGAAAAAGGAAGCATCTAGTTGACTCTAGGAAAGGGAAAGAAGTTCTTTTTGAAGGATCAATTGAATGTTTTAAATTTGGTGTGCATGGTCATTATGCAAACACATTTCATACGAAGAAGTTTCAGGAATGGGGTCACCAAGATCGTACAAATATTCATTTACCAATACCTAATGTCATTCTGATTGAGGATGAAGAAACTGACAATGAATAATCAAAGGTATGGATTATTTCTTAACATATGTTTTTCTATTATTGGAATCTTAGGATATGATTCATGATTTTGTTTGTAGGAAAGAAGTATTTTAGAATAAGTTTAAAAGGAATGGCTAATGGATCATGAAGAATGTTGAATGAGTAAGAAGTCATCATATAAGGGAATCAAGGGTTATGGTAGATTTTAGGATGGTGAAATTATTAGATGTATTAAGTCTCTTTTGATGATGGGATTACATTAGAATACTTTTTATAGTAATGCTGATGTTTGATATACGAAAATTTTATTCAAGGAATAATTATCCTTTCTTTTGTGGATATAGTTATAAAAAACCATCTGGGTTTATATGATCCTTGAATTTGAGGCAATTACTGGTTAATACATTTTGGGTTACAAAATGGATGTTATCAGATAACCTTTGTGGTTAAAATATGTTATGGTTATTTTTGATGAATTTATCTCTTTTTGAGGAATGTTATAAAATTATATAGTTTTTGAAAAGAGACAACATGCAGACTGTGTGACAACCCGTTGCGTCAGATGAAGCTGCGGGAATCGAACCCACAACCAAAGTGCAACTGGTATTTATCACCTACCACTGGACTACGTGAAGTCCCTGGTTAGTTTGAATGATTCTTTTTAGTTAGATGATTTTAGGAATTAAGAGTAAGTTGATTTTATTTGGTTATCAATGGAAATGATTAGCCTATCATGGAGGATATGTGATTAGGTTAATTACTTTTCAGTATGATACTGTAAGAGTAACTGATGTTATTTTGGAGAAAAATGTTAAAATTTATCTTAGGAGACTATGTGATTAAATCCTTCAGAGAATTGGGTTTCAATCTTAGTTTGGTTTACTTTGTAGAATTTTATGGATAGATGTTTATTGAATGGTCTTTGTTGAACTTTGGGTTTTAGTTTTGGTTAAGGTCTAAAGACATGGGAAGTATATAGTTCTCTTTTGTGGATAAGGTGATTCTCTAGAAGATGATTATAGCTCTCTTAATGTGAACAAGTCATCCTAAATACTCGCCTTTTGGAGAAAATATGAGTTCATGTAAGAAATATAGTAAAAGGTAAAATTCAACATGAAAATTAAGTATGCTTCCTTATGTTTTACTTAAGCTCATAAATAAATTCCTCAATGAAAAGTAACTTAAAACAAAAATGTATTCTGTTAATTTTTCCTACTGGGGAATCAAATACCATTTAACCCATCACAAGTTTGTGATTTTCTTATTGTTAACTTTCTCTTAGACATGTTTACGATCACTCTCCATCATAACATGATCCTTTGTTTTTTAATCCATATCCATATTGTCATACTTGGAATCCTAGTATGGGTTAACTTTGGTGACCTTTGTACTTCTCTCCCATTCTCTTAAAGTGATAGCTTTACTGACTCTTGTTTCGATGTGGGACTTTCAACGAAGTTTCCAAGCCCAATTTTGAAATTGCGAGGACGCAATTCCCAAAAGGGGGGAAGGATGTAACACCCCAGGTAAATAAAGAATATGAAATTTTCATATTTATCCATATTTTTGAATAAAATATCAATATTACTTTAAAGGGAATGCTATGCTCAAGGGCATACCCAATATGCAACAACGAGTTTCTTTGAAATCTTACGTTGCATCTAATAATAAAATAATATTATTTTAAAAGGTTGTTAATGCCAAGCCGTTGTAA
Source organism: Viscum album (assembly GCA_963277665.1). Lineage (NCBI taxonomy): Eukaryota > Viridiplantae > Streptophyta > Magnoliopsida > Santalales > Viscaceae > Viscum > Viscum album. The sequence continues at coordinate 1,998,316,057 of OY728150.1, read as the reverse complement.
TGGCGGGAATGAATGTAACTAACTACAAAATGATTATATATGTTTGTAAAATATTTTTACTTTTATCCAATAAATGTTGGAGGCTTAAAATGCAAATGAATCCAATTTTAAGCATAAATCTTCTAATATTCTTTAAAAGGTCGATTAACCACCTTTTGATGGAGAACCCTTTTTAAATATACTTTTGACAATTTTATATATTGTATTTTACAAAATAAAATCCTTCTTTAGAATCTGTACATCAAAGTTTACTTTGTGTAAAATTTTGTTATTTTTTCGATAAAGATCATTTTTATTGAAAATGTTGCATTTTAATTCAAAACATCCTTTTAATATGATTTATTTATATGGATAGATTATATTTTTTAATTTATATTAGAGTGTATTTATAATATATTTTTACCATTTAATCTAATGGTGGTCATTGGAATTAATTTCACTTTGAAATTGGACTTAAACTAGTGTCAATCTTTTAATAGATATTGTTTCTTAAAAACACTCTATATGTTTTGACAGCGGGAATTAATTATTAAATTAATTAATTCAACATATATGTTTTGAATTTTGTAAAATAGATATCATTTTGGAAATCAAAATATCAAATATATCTTAGGGTGAATTTTTGGTATTTTTCTGAAAAACATCAATTTTTTATGAATAGTGAAACCACTAAGTGGTAGTTTAAAAACTGATTTTTCGTTTAAATGAAACTTTACCACTTATGTGATTTGAATTTCAAAAATATGATATACATGGTTTTCATTAGGATGTAAAATATGGTTCAATGGGATTAAAATAATTTTTTGGTGGATAGTAACTTTTAAGTTTTTAATCGCGATTAGAGGTAATTAGTGTAATTTAAGGTAAAAATAATGTTTTAATAATATGAAATGACCTAGACACATGTCCTACCCTCATTGGATGTGTCATGGCCGACCAAGAAAATCCATGGGTCAACTTGGGGACCCCATGTATCCACTTTGGTTGGAAAATGACATAAATAACTTTTTATTTAAAGATAAAATAAAAATGTCACAAGCATGAGTTTTTTTACTAAAAAAATTTTTAAATGGGGTTATACAAGTAATATTTTTTACTATAAATATTCATTATAAAGATAAAAAAATTTCCTACATCATGATTTTTTTTATAATTTTTAGACATTAAATAAATTAAATTATTTATGACATCATGATGATGCAGCGATTACCTCATTAATAAAGGATTTAAATAAAATGAAAAGATAATGTTAAAACTATAACTTACACTTTTCAAAGACCTATTGGATGAGTATATTTCTAACCCTTACCACCTTATCCTAAAAATACATCAATGTGGGACCTTTAAAATCTGAAACTCATTTGAAAATAAAGTAACATTTTGTAACTTTCCAAGAGTGCCCCTCCTCTCCTCTTATAAAAGGCCCCCACCTCTACCACCTTACCCACACCTCTCAAGACTTTGGCTCAGCCACACCCTACTCATTTTGTCTCTCCACATCCCAATATTACTCCTAGAAGCCTCACTTTGGACATAAGTCTTCCCAAGGAAGCCTTTGAGCTCAAATCAAAGAGAGATACCTGATTTTAAGGTAATGTGTTCACTTGTGTTCTTTTGTTTTATTTTGCTTCTCCAACCCCCTAAAATATTTTTATTCATTTATTTTGTAACAAATCCAGTATATTACATATACTAGGATGTTTTTATAATAATTATTCTAGCTACACTTACACACACCTACATCTAATGGTTAAAGAACATACTGTTTCTGTGGATGGTGAATTTCTGCCTCACGAAATGATGATTGTTCAATATTCTTTTAACACCCTAAAAGGTGGCCATTAAGATGTCACTATATTTATATATGATATATAATATGTTTATGTTTTCCTTAAGGTTCTGTATTTTTCATTTATTTAATACCTTTATTGTTTCCATTATGGGTAAACGCGATATCCTCATTTTAGGAAGTGCGGACTACCGCCCCCTCAAAGTGATTTGATTCGTTAATACCATATGTGGTACCTATAAAGGATAGATTTAATTATATTATATATGATACCATACTGGAATTATAATACTATTATGTATCATTATGTTTTAATTCCATTAAATATGAAATCGAAATTGAGGTAGCGTTCATGCGTACGTACGGCTTACCATCTCCATGAACAGTGCATTTCATTTCTTAACTCTAAATGTTATGTAATAATATAAATTCATGTATATAATGGATATATATGATATATATGATATCTACATAATGAATATAATTCTGGATATAATGGATATTTTACCCCATGAACAAACTTGTAATTATAAAGATTTTATTTTTGACTCAAGTCGCAATGATCGACAAAACGACCATTATTAACTTAAATAATTATATAGTGTTCATAACATAGTAATAAGTGATATAAAAGGAATAATGAACTTGAAAAAGGTTATTAAGTGAGTAGAAATTAAATCAAGTTTATTATTCACGAGGTTAAAGAACGATCGAGTCAAGTCGGACCCGAGGTAAGGGATCATACCCCTCTCTTTCTTTTTAAGTACACTCTTTTATGTCATTCCTTTTCAGCTCATCTTTCTTATGATTGGGATGTTATTTTATATTACTCTTACTATACTTTCTATGTTCATATGATTAGAGACCCTATTTTCTCTCATCAATCCATTTTGGAATTTTTAATTGGCGTCGTTAGGCTGCCGAAATTTCGTAAGGGGCTTTTTATCTCACTTTGTGTTTTCGTGAGATTGATGCTACATTTTCCAATATTTCCTTTTGAGTGGTGTATGTACTGTACATTATTTGAATCTTTGTGTAACATACTTTAATTTATGATTATTTACATCAATGTTGTATAGTCCTTCTTTCATGGGGTGTACGTTTCGAAAGTTACCCAAATCGGTAAGAGAACCTTTCACCCTCCTCTTTTTAAAAGACTTCTTTTGTTATGTCTTTTAATTTTCATCTTATTATGTGCGGATATGTTATTATATATCCTTATTGACATAAAATTTATTTCCAAGTTATGAGATACCCTTTATCTATCTCATCAACTCTTTTTCCAAAATTTGATGTGATGCCGTTAGGCTGTCAAGGGAACTTCTTAACCCAATTTCGATTTCTTTGGGTTCAACATGTAGTTATTGAATATGTCATTTTTTGTATATGTGTGAATGAACATTGATTATTTTACACTTAATATCCACTTATATTGGGTGTATTTATATTTTTCTCACATAATTATGAGATTGATTTATCCTTAATTGAACGATACCATCTTTATAATGGATTTCATCTCAATTTACATTTCCATTGAGTCTTCATTGCTATTATGCACCAATTCACTCTTATATGGTGTATATACTTTAATTTGGAATATTATATCATGAATCCCATTATTCTCATGATATTATAAAGTTTTGATTAAATTTTATTCCTCAATTATTGTATTCAACTGTCTCTCATTTTGTTAAAAACCCTTTAACTAAAATAGCTTTTTAAATGTTTTAATGATTTAATATTATAAATATTTCTCATTAATATCCATGTTTTCAAATGTTTTTAATGATTTATTTATATGGATATTAATGGTTTAAAATTTTAAAATCTTCAATGTGGTATGGGACACTTTGATTTAAAAATCTCTTTATTAAATGTTTTAAATGGTTTTGAAAATGGTTTTTAGAATGGATTCATTATTTCAATATCTTAAAATGTTATATTTTTATTGCAATGTGGGAATATTATCTTTACATTATGCTTAAGTTATGTGCTATGATTATGTTATGGTTCTTGGGCATTGTTATGAAGACAGGTGGTTTCGTGATAAACTAAGGGCAGGTGAGCCCGATACAGCTCTCCAATGCATTGGGTAACGCGAAAGAGTTAAACGTTAAGGTTTCTCCGAAGAGATTTTAGGAATATACCGTGATGGGTATTCCAAACGTAACCAAGAGGGTTACTCCCTACGTAAGAATGTTATGAATGCCTCAAGTTACCTTTATGTCTTATGATTTCTATGATTTATTCATGATTTTACGAGGTATGTTCAAGTGCTTATGTTTTATGGGTAAAGTATGATTTTATTCTTATGTATATATGTACTCATGTTTCCTTTCCATACTTTTTATAACCCTTACTAAGATTTTTATTCTCATCCCATGTTTTTGAAATGTTTTTCACAGGTCAAGGGAATGGTACATGATATTATGATGGTGTCAAGGAAGTGTCAAGAAATAATCCATGTTTTATTTTAAATATGTTTCCGTTGATGGGAAAATGAATACTATATTTTATGTAACCACTTTGTTTAAATGTGGAATGTAATGCAAGTTTTATGACCTAATTCTCTAAAACTCTAAACCTGAAAAGATCCTTAATGTGTAATATTGTAATAACTCAAGATTAAGTAAGGTTTAAGGCTAGGGCCTTATACCAGACCCAATTCATATTTCCATAATTTAAACACTAATATGTTTCTTACCCAAGTCCTTATATCTAAAAACACTGAGGGTGTCATTATTCAACACCTATCAGGCTTACGGTTCCCCCCCTTCATAAGCTTCCTCTTACCACCACCAATCCACATGCTTTAGTTCCTCCTCCATTAAATATTCACCTCACCTATACATACACTAGAAAACTGGTTAAATGTAAGAATCCATCCTTGTCACTAAATTTCAGATAGTGATAGACAAATAACTATAATTCATTCAAATCCCTATAATGTATAGGATTATCCTTTAAAGTGTTGGTTTTATTCACAAAACACATCTTTTATCCATTAAATATCATTCCCGATGTGGTTTGAAACTACCTGAATCCAATTCGTATAGGCACTGGGATTCAAATTATTCATGTTTAAAGGTTCTAGAAGACTATAAGCTCTAGAAGAATAGAACTATATCATGATAGACCTAGGTTATTTTCTAGGTAATATAAGATATACCAATGTTTTATCTAATCATTGGTATACAGTTTGGGTAATATGTATACCACAGTTCTTAAACTATTGGTATACATATATTCTAATGGTTTAAAGAACCGTTGATATGCAAGGATTTTGGATAGTATGTATGACATGGTTTTTGAACCATTGTTATACATATATTACAATGTTGTAAGGGACCGTTTTTATACAAGGATGCTGGAAAGTATGTATACCATGGTTTTGGAATAGTTGGTATACATATATTCCAATGGTTTCAAGAACCGTTGGTATAAATATATCCCTATGGTTTCAATAAAATCATTAGGATAAAGTAAGTTGAGACATTTTATACCAACAGTTTTATAGAAACAGTTGGTATATGGCTTATGTGATGGCTAACATGTATGTGGTTCTGAGAACCGTTGGGATAGCATGTCCCAATAGTTTCATGGGCTAGCCCAATAGTTTCAAACAATTGGGAAGTGTGATATTCTCAATAGTTTTGTGAGAACAAGATCAATGAAATATAATATTATACCCTTCATATCAAAGATCATAAATAGGAATCATGAAATAAAGATTGGTATTTCATAAGACATGAATCATAATTAAATAGAGAACAAAATCCATGACATCATAACATATGAATAAGACATGGAATCTTTGGTAGAAAAATTATAATATAATATGATTTCTATAGTAGTCATGAAATTTCTTCCAAGGCCATCATCGGAGTATAGGTTCACATCCCATATCATGTTGGTAGTAATGGTACACCCCTATGGAAATCATAGTATTATGAGTTTTATCCCCATACCATCTTGGTAGTCATGGTTCACTCCCATGGCCATCTTAGTAGTCAAGGTTCACTCCCAATATGATCTTAGTAATCATGGATCACATCAAAGACCATCTTATTATATATCACGAGATAAAAATATTTACCCAATTCATTAGAAGGAGATATCGGTCCCACCCATCTCATAATGAAATCATATATACATGTGCCACAAAATCATAATTAACCATATCATAACCCATGAAATGACGTGGGTATCATAAACATGTGATCATATACTAAATTTTAGAAAAGGTGCATGTTTCATAATCATTTTATCATAATCAAAACTCTTGAAAATAAGTAGGTTTCATAAGCATATAACATGTGAAATAGAAATTTGTTTCTTAAACCTCATGTCATAAAAACATAAACCATTCAAAGAAATAATATGAATGGTATTCCAAGATTATGACAAATTATGTCATCATAGATGGGGAAGGATTTTGAAAGATCACATGGAACATGAAATTTCATTAAAAATCACTTTTCAAAATATAAAAAAAATTCAATACCATTTTCTCTGAAAATAAACATGAAAACATACAATAGAAACTTGAAAAAATTTCAAAACCCATTTTTTAAAAATATATAATAGAATCACAAAAACATATTTATAAAAAATTTCCTTGAAAATACCATTTAAAATTACAAAGGAATCATTGAAAAAACATTAAAATAGAAATAATTTTTTCGAAATCAATTTCTTTGAAAATGAGTTGAAGAGATCCTTTGAAAACATTTCTTTTTGAAAATAATATTTAAACATTTCATAGTGTCTCATACCACATTAAAAAATTTGAATCATAATCCCGATGAAATAGTAACATTAAAATAAGATTAAAATAGAAATAAAAGAATAATATTGTATATATAATATTTAAAATTGAGGTATATCACCCCATAAATTAACATAGGTGAATAACTAAACATATGGATAAAAGAAGGAAATTTAGATAAAACAGCCTTACTCATTCAGAATATTTTGAATCGTAAAACCCCAATAAATAAATATGATAAAATTGATATGTGAATAACCATAAATTAATTTATAAAAATAATATAATAAATTCATGGGTATAATATACACCAACGAAAAGAAATTAATAGTGAATTAGGTGTGTATCTCATGGAAATAAAAAAGTGATATGAAATTCCCTTACCAATTTGAAATTAGTTGAATTGTATTCCTCGTGAAATAAAGAAAATTATAAGGATATGAAAATAACATAATCTTTTAAATATGACTCTTAAAATAAATTCATCACTATTATTTGCACCACGTAGAAGAAACAAGTAGTGTATAAGTCACATGTCTTACAGAAACAATAGTGAGATGAAAATCCCTTACCTTAGGTATGATTCCATCCATACGTGTCTGAAACTACATTATATTAGTTTTAAACATATTATTAATTTATAAAAAATAATAAATATATTTATGATATCATATATGATCTATTTATGACTTTATATTACCTTTTAATTAATTATTTCACGTTAGAGCCACATTTTAGGTAATAACCGCTTTGTTTATCATATATTTTTTGACCTATTATTATTAGTCTTATTAATTATATCGTGATTTAATTATTTCCAGAAAGTAAAACATGTTATAAACAACATATCTATTAATTATATAAATATTTATAATAAATTTTATAAGATATAAATATTAAATGTAACACACTGCTCATGGAGACGGTAGGTCGTACGTACACATAGACACTGTTTTCATTTTCTTTTGAGGTTAAAATAAAGAAATATATATGATATATTATCACTCTAGAATAATTTTAATGTCATATATAACACAGATATATTATATAATTTTATCCATATCAACATCCATGTGAAATATAGGTGAATAATGAATCACATCTCATTATTGAGATGGTAATCCATATGTACACACATGCGACATTATAATTTTTCTACAAATTATAGACGGATGATAAAAAGTGTCGACATGATATTATTATTATAGAAGTTTAATTAAACTATAAATATCATATTTAAAAATTAAAACCATAATAATTCTCACTCGTAGAATATGGTCATGAAAAATATATTACATCACTTTGTGGAGATGGTAAGTCATACGTACGCATGTGTTGTAGTTTTATTTTTTATAGGATGTTTAAAGGGAGGGATATGGTTATCCCATAATAATAATAATATAATATCAGAATATAGATGATACTGTAGTAATTACTTTAGTTTGGAAACATAAAAGGAAGAAAAATTACAAAAAGGAAAGAACTTGAAGTAGTCGGTAAAATAATTACCTCTTTTTCTGTTATCTCTATTTGATTTACAAAAAAAGGACTTCGTAGGCTAAATTTATTCTAAAATTATGGCCTCTATGATGAATTTAGTAAAATTGGGAGGATAAATGGGCATGGTTTGGCCGATCCAATGGGGTTTAGAGGTCTTAATAAAAGAGAACGATTTGTGCCATTTTATAAGAGAGGGGAGGGTCACCTTAGGAAACTCTCAAAATATTAAATTAATATAAATTAATTTACTATTACAAATGGATAAAAAGTTATTTATTTGTAATATAATAATAATATATGTCTAAATATTTTCTAAAATTATTTTTTAGAAAATTTTAGGTTATATTATTACCCTTACATTTTTGATTTAACAATTAATTAAAACCTTTAAATCTAACCATGAGAACTTGGTTTTTTACTCTTTAGTGTTAATATAGTTACAATAAAATGAAAGAAGAATCCAAAATGGACCATTTATGAAATATTTAACATTATAATAGCTATTTTATAGAATATTATATTTTGAAAAAATTTATATAATTTAATAAAATATTATTGATTTTAAATTACCATTTAAGTCAATTTTGATACTATTCAATATTTGCCTTTTAAAAAATACCAGAACAACATGATAACTTATACAAAACACTTATAATATATCAATAACATGTATAAGTTATCTATATAAATATTTTATGTAATTATTTAGGTAAATTTATATATATTTTAATATATTTGATATCATTTCTTTGATATATCCATCGATTAAATAATTAATGGATCATTATAATGAAAGAATTTAATTAAATTATTCCATCTCAAAATTTTAATAAAAATTAATTATAAAGGTAAATTTATTATATTTAAATATAATATTTATAATATTTTTTTATTCTTTGTTACCCTATATTAAAAAAAAATTAGTTATTAAAAATATAAGTATGTCATTTTAACATATATTTATATAAAATATATTAAATGAAATTTTCTCAGCCAAGTGGCTTAAAAAGGTTATAATTTTTTAATAAGGATTATTTTTGTAGAAAATAACTCATACAGGGAAATTAACACACATGTTAGGGTAATTTTATAATAATACATTATTTTTTTACCTTTAATTTCTAAATTTACTCTTAACTGCGATAAAAAAGTTTACTAAAGTTACTATTCCTAAAAATCCAAAATAAAAATTATTTTAATACCATTGGAAAAAAATTATAATACTAATTACATCCACTTATTTCAATTTTTCAATATTTAACACACATAAGTGGCTAAATTAAATTTAACACTAATCCCGCAGATGTGGCGAGAAGCAAGGTAAAAGAGAGGTTTAAAAGATCAACATGTTTTTATATCTAATATAAGTATAAAAATAATTATAATGAATTAAATTGGATTAATATATTTATTTTTAACATATTTTTACATTATAAATTAATTTATATAATAATAATAATTTAATCAAAATATCAGTTTTTAACTACAATGGTGTATTTTGTACTACTCATCAAAAAATGAAAATTTCAGAAAAATACTGAAAATTTACCCTATCATAATGTTGAAATTACATATTCAAAAATTATTTTTATTTTGTCAATTTAAATTTATAATCGTTTATAATATTAATTTTATTATTTTTCAGAAAGGACTTAAAATTAAATTATTTTAAGAAAATATTATTTCTAAAAATATAAATACTTTCCCAAAAATTATATATTTCTTAGTTCCTAATATATTTTATTTATATAAAACCAAATAATATTTTTAAAAAGTAGTTATTAATGTTCATATTACTATGTTTAACGGCTACATTACAAATATATTATTTAAATAATTATAACAATAAATTGATGTTCTGTGTAAACTCAGTGTTGTGTGTAAAGAAAGCTAAGATGGAGTTGCGTATAGTGAATGTAAACACCTAAAAAAATTCTATCTATTTTCTTAATTATTTGGGATTATTACTAGTCTTTGAAAATTTACGGTGCATGATTCTGAGGCTCGGTGTGCCCGGAATTAGTTTCTGAACATTTTTTAGGTATGTTCAGTAAACGCATAGGCGGCATTTTCTATCTTTTGAACCGTTGCTCGAAATTAAAATTTGAGAGCACCATTGAATCCATAGTGCTAGGATTCTCTTAAGTGAAGCTTCACTTTGACCACAGTTGGTTAGCCGAAAAAGATAGTTTTTGGACTTTTTAATGAATAATAAAATAACATGATATTGTTATTTTCTTTTCTTTTTCTCCAACGGATGAGCAGTGATGGTGGGACCTCTGACATGTCAATCCAATTAATGGCTTGACACAACCTCGTTTGTACCCGCACCATTGGGGAATTAATAGGTTCATTCATTAATGAACCTCATTAATTCTCTCATGTGTTACTCACCCTTTCCACTCTTATTTATACGAGGCTCGAGGATTGGTTTTGGCATGACTTCACTAAGAGAGGAAACTCTAGCAAAGTACCGTGATCACATCCACCGATGGAGGATGGAAGCTCGTACGGTAATGATCAGGGATCAACAAAGGCCGAAAACTCCATCCAATGAGGTAACTCTTCCCACCGCATACCCTCGAATGTGGAAGTACCACCATTCGCAGTGGTCACCAACAATATTTGAGGAAGGGGGTTTAATTATTATAGTTTATCTATGAAGATTTATTTTCTTCTGCTTGTTATCATATTAACGCGGATGATGCAGACCAAACTAACAAGGCCCAAACCCTCTGCCACTTTGCTCATGTTTCTTTCTTTGGGGGAGGTCTCCTCAATTTGACGGCAAAGCAAAACATTGGGTCACGCTACGATGGGGCATCCTGAGAGGCATGTAGGTGCTGACAGGAGTGGAAACAAAGCTCTTGAGTATCGTCAGAGCCCTGCAGAAGATCCTCCGGCATGGTACCGGCATGGCGATGCTGGAGACCAGCACCATCAAGTGATGAAGGCAGTTGTAAATAGCTGACCACAATGGAAACAGGAGGTGCACAATCGTTCACTACAGAAGGGAGCTGCAGCATCATGCTGCGACAGCTGTAGGCGGTGACCGACACCTCGGACGGACGCAGAGGTGGAGGTGGTGTGTCATCGTGTGCCACAGAGTAATGAAATTTGTGGCTCAATTCCATGGCAAAAAAGGATGGGGACCCGTATCCCATGGGTCTTGCAGACCATGTGGCACCACTGATTGAAGGGAGTCGAACGACTCCTTAGAGTTGTGCAGTAGGTGGACTGCACGCCTTGCGGGGGGAGCGCCAGCAGGCCAGTCTGCACCGCCCAGCAAGTCGGGCTGGTCCATGGACCATCCCTACTAGGTCAGCCCAGGCAGGTTCAGGCTGGGTGGGGTCAGACCCGTACTAGGTCAGTCTGACTGGGTCGGACCAGACGTGGACCCCTCTCAGGCCTAGAAACACTTAAGTGACCATATCATGGGAACCAAACATCTATATGACGAACCGTCTATGGCGCTGGGATCCTTGGAGTGACAAGGTCCTTTTGACATACTCCACTTGGGTTTTGATGAAAGTTGGATAATGTTCGGGTTGAATCGTACCCAAATCCAACTGGGCCCTCGATTCTAAAATGCTTATAACATACAGACCGAGCATCTGGTTGACACGTTGTCTGTTGTGTTAGAACCCTTATGACGTGATGAATCACACGGTTACTTCTTCATGGGACTTCGTGCCAGTTGAAATATGACTGATGGCTTGAGTAGCGGTTCTCCCAGAATAAAGCGTACTATGTATGGGAATCCAGTGGCTGGTAGTGAGGCGAAGTTTGGAGACAGATTATACAGAGGTTAGTACCGACCAATCTTGTGTGGGTCATCACCTAGGTAACCTTTGAGGATCAGCACCGAATAGTTGAAATATGGTTGATGGCTTGAGAAGTAGAATCTTCCAAAGATCAGGCGTGCTTTGTGCGGGAATCCATTAGCTGACTGTGACATGAAGAATAAGAGTGACAAATATGGGTCAGCATCAGAAACTCTAAAGTGTCATGATCTAGTTGTATGACTAATCATCCATACCTCTCTACTCGTGACCAATACGGGTCCTTATTGGCGACCAATACAGGTCATCACCAGTGACCAATACGGGTCAGCAGTAGGGACGGATACAGGTCAGCACCAGCGACCAAAATAGGTCAGCATCTATAGACCAATACGGATCAACATACAGTGACCTATACAGGTCTGCAGTAGAGTTACTATGGACAGGATGATCTTATTTTATGACTAGTCATCCCTATCCTAGTAACCTTTCAGTTTTATCGTTAGAGTGATGTGTCTCTTTTGATTCATGCTTCATGATTTATATCATTTTTTTGATATTACCAGTGTGGAATTTCTTGTGATTTTTTCCTTTTTGGATTATTAAGAGAGCTTCGGGGGTCTCGGGGTCCCCTATTGAGTTGTTATACTCTCCCATTCATGGGCTCTTCCCACACGTGTGTGTCTAGTGCAGACTACTGACGCTCTGAGGAAAAATTTGGAGGTTCGATATTTGGTGCAGCTTGGTGCGATGAGATCATTCGATATCCTCTTCTTCAACTTCAGACTTATAGATACTACCCCTAGGTAGATCTCCTCGGGAAGATACGACAACTATTTACTTCCTTTTCAGTTTCTAGGGCTTGTATTCCGGCACAATTTTTTCAGTTTTCAGTTGTACTTGTGGTTGTACTTTACTCTCGTGATTATAACTTACTTTTTTTGTTTTTTACTTCATTTTTTTTCTTTTTGAGTGTGTAAATATCGGAAATGCCTTCCCTATTCAGGAAAATCCTTCAGGTTCTAGTCACCAACCCCTGGCCTATGGAAGGTGGGCTTGGGGTAGTCATGTCCGGGACATGTGGGAGGGGTCGTGACAAAGTGGTATTTGAGAGCAGTCGGTTCTACCAGGGGAACTAAGATTCTACTTTTAATGAGGCAATTCCGTAAAGTTTCTTGAGTTTGGTTTTCAGTTCAAGGAGTCTAGTGTTGGGGTGGTGGCTGACATATCCATACACCAGGACCCTAAATTTTGTTTTCGGACTCAGTACATGGAAACACCGGTTGCTAGTGTTTTGAAACATTTTCTTGATCTTTTTTGAGTCAGCAAACCAGGTATAACATATTGATCATGGCACATATTTTCCATACAGGATGACTCCAGGATGAAAACCATCTAGGATTTTGGTTAGAAATTATGACAGTGGCCCACCAAGCAATGAGGCATCGGTACAGGGACCACTCACAGTGATGGCACCTTCGGGTGGTGTACCAGTAGCAGCAACACCCATTGAGTAGCAGATGCTACCAGTGGATCAGGCACGCTGGTTGAGCATGTTCCATGAGTTCCATAGATAGAGGTCTCCAAAGTTTCTAGGTCAGATGGACCCCCTAGCATCATAGGACTGGATTTAGGTGGTTTCATGGGTCTTTTTCTTAATAGACACACCTGTCAGGAAGATGGTGATTTTGGCTGATAGCCTCTTTAGGACTCGGAAAGACGATAGTGGGTCTCAATGCTCTAGGTGCACGAGGAGCCAACCATCACCTAGATGGAATTGGAGAGGCCTTTTACAATGGATTTTTTGCCAGTGACACTATGCTCTATGCATATTCTGATGTTTCTGCATCTGCATGAGGTCATCCAGATTGTGGCTCAGTACTCGATGAGATTTACTGACCTCTCTCGATACTCAACCGATATTCTACATGACCCTTACTTTAGGGACCAAACCTTTGAGAAGGGGCTCTGATGAGAGATCATAGATGATACATTTTCTCTTAGAATCCCGATGCATGATGGGGTGCTAGATCGAGCTTTACTGATCGAGAGATTCCATTCTGAGCAGGTACCGACAGTTAGATCCCCTACTAGACGACAGGTAGCAGAGTCATCTTCCGTTGGAAGTAGATAGATGACGCATAAGACCAAGTGGGATTGAACATACATAGGGTGACCCCAAGAGGTAGGGTCAAATGTGCAAGGGTCGAGAGGTTGAGGGATCCACCAGTGAGGAATGATTTGTTTTCCTATGGGGGATAGGATCACAGAGCTCATGACTATCTGACTCACCGTGTGGATGATCAGAATATGGGGGAGGGGCCACCGAGGCAGTGGTAGAGGCAAGACCATGAGTATTAGCTAGATGGAAGACGAGGCTGGGGAGCAGGACATGCATCGAGAGATGGTCGGGGTCACTAGGCACGAGCACTACCACCCCCAGGTGGTCCACCACGAGCACAAGGAGCAGGTAGATGGGGACATGCCTAGCTACAGGAAGTAGAGGTTCATGATCCTGACTTCCCTGAGATGATACAAGGTAGGATCTGTATTATCTCTACTTTAGTATCAGTTCTTATCGACATAGGTTCTAGCCATTCTTTCCATGTCTTGGACTTAGTTCGGGACTCTGAGATTCCAAATGAGCCTTTACCTTGAACATTGTGTTTGGATACTTCTATGGAAGGATATTTAGTGGTCACACACTGGTGCCGATAGTGTGATCTTATTCTCGAAGGAGAGAGTTTTAGATGATATCTTTTAGTAGTATCTTTGAAGCCCAACAACGTCATTCTAGGCATGGACTGGCTATCAGCAGTTCACGCAAAGATTGACTGCTTGAGACGTACAGTGTGATGTACTCGCAGAGATGGAGGCCAATTTTCCATTGTGTGTAAGAAGGAAAACAGAGCCGGATGAGACAGACATGCGCTCAAGATGGTACAAACGATTAAAAATAAGCTAGATTGCATGACCTTTGACATGGTGGATGAGGTGAGTCCATAGTTCTCAGTGGCAGTGGACGAGTATGAGGACGTCTTTCCTGAAGAAGTCCTAGGACTACCTCCTGGTACAGAGGTACACTTCCACATGGACATGTACCCAAGAATAGCACTAATATCTATAACATCATATCAGATGGCCCCTATGGATATCCGGGAGTTGAGGGTACAATTGGAGGACTTGCAGAGGAATGGATTCGTAAGACCTAGTATCTCTCTTTGGGAATCCCTAGTGTTGTTTACCAAAAAAGGTAGATAGAAGATTGAGGCTATGAGTGGAATTATGGTGCCTAAACTAGGTGACCGTGAAGAAAAAGAATCCTTATCCACGGATTGATGATCTATTTGGTCAGTTGAAAGGATCGATGTGGTTCTCTAAGATAGACCTCAGATTAGGATATCATCAGCTTAGGGTACGAGACAAGGACTTACCAAAGACAACCTTTAGATGTCAGTTTTTCCATTAAGAGTTCATTGTGATTCCATTCGGAATGACCAACACTCCAGCAGTGTTCATGGGGCTCATGAATAGGATCTTTCAGCCATACCTTGATCTCTTTGTGGTGGTCTTTATCGACGAAATCTTGGTGTACTCAGCGTCAGAGGAAGATCATGTTGTACACTTGAGGATAGTTCTGGACAAAAACTGGGTGCCCCAGTTATATGGGAAGCTCTCAAAGTAGGAGTTCTGGATGTGGAAGGTCAACTTCCTAGGACACTTCATCTCAGAGGTTGTAATTGTAGTGGATCCAGAAAATACCGAGACAGTACTTTCTTGGGAGCCACCCAGGAGTGTTACTGAGGTGCATAGCTTCCTTGGATTAGAATTCTACAATCAGAGGTTCGTACCAAATTTATCCAGAGTTGCAGAACCTATGACTACCTTGAATAAGAAAGGGAAAACCCTTTCTTTGGTCAGATATATGCCAATAG
Organism: Viscum album; assembly: GCA_963277665.1. Lineage (NCBI taxonomy): Eukaryota > Viridiplantae > Streptophyta > Magnoliopsida > Santalales > Viscaceae > Viscum > Viscum album. The sequence continues at coordinate 1,998,300,283 of OY728150.1, read as the reverse complement.
AGATTTCAAAAGATGAGGTAGAGCTTGACTAGTGCTTCCATCCTGAGGTTTCCAGAGGAGGGAACTAACTACGTGGTTTACTATGATGCATCAGGGACCATAACCGGTTTCATCCAAATGTAGGGTGATGCAGTGATTGATTATGGCTCACTATATCTGAGGATCATGAGTATAATTATGTGACTCATGACTTATAATTATAATCATTAGTCTTCACACTAAAGATGTGGCGACACTACTCAATAGGGGAGCGGTTCATTGTTTACTCAGACCACAAGAGTTTCAGACATATCTTTACACAGAAAGATCTAAAACTAATATAAAGACATTGGATAGAGTTCCTCTTGGAGTATGACTTTGATATAGTCTATACTCATGGGAAGCTGAACGTAGTGGAAAATTAACTTAGCCAGAGATCGTGTTTGCAACTACTGAATGAGGCTTCAGAGCAGTTAGCCTCGCTTCAGATATCCTACATGGATAGAGATGAGACAATCTTCCTCCAGTCAATGGTATTTTCCCCTCCACTCCTTCAACGAGTCAAGAAGGTGCATAACGGAGACAATGGATGTGAGAGTGCATGTGGTCAGATATCCTCAGGCCATGCACCTGCCAGATATTCTGAAGATGGGGAGCACACTATCTTTTATAGAGGACGTACAGTTGTACCAGTGGCACTTTGAGAGGAGGTGTTGAGGGAGTTCCATACACCTCCCTTGGTAGTACATACAGGCATGATGAAGATGTATCAGGACCACTGGTGTCAGTACTGGTGGATAGGGATGAAGAAAGATGTGGCTGATTATTGTTTCTAGATGCCTCACTTACCAACAAGTGAAGGCTGAGCACCAAGTACCAGCAGGCTTCACCAAACCCCTCAAGATAGAAAAGTGTAATTGGGAAGTGATATAGATAGACCTCGTGATGGGGTTAACATGTAAGTCCTGATGTCGCGATATCGTATGGGTGATCATTCAACAACTCACTAAGTCAGCCCACTTTTATTATATTCAAGATAAGGGTTCGGTAAAGAGCCTGGGACATCTCTACATTCAAGAAATCATGCGACTTCACGGGGCTCCTTTGATGATAGTCTTGGACCATGATGCATGCTTCACATCCCGGTTGTGGAAAGGTTTTTAGGAGGCTTTTGGGACTCAACATCACTTGAGTATAGCCTTTCACCATCAGACAGATGGTCAGACTGAACGGACCATCTAGACCATGGAAGACATGATTCATGCATGTTTCATAGATTTTGGTCGTAGTTGGGAGGACCAAATACTCTTGTTGGAGTTTACGTACAACAAAAACAATCACGCCACCATAGGTATGGCCCCTTTTGAGGAATTGTACGGATGACCATGTAGATTTTCCTTGTGCTGGACGGATGCAAGAGAGCCAACACTCATGGGCTTAGAGACGGTACAGGCTAACACTAAAAAGTTACAGGTTATCCAAGAGCGGATGAAGATGGCACATAGCCGACATAAGTTCTATACTAATAGTGATAGATACCACTAGAGTTCTAGGAGGGGGATGACGCATTCTTTGGATTCTCCCCTCGATGGGAACCACAGAGATTTGACTGAGGAAAAAAACTCTCACTGAGGTTTATCGAACCATTATTGATTCTTCGGAGGATTTGTTAGGTGAAATACTGCTTGGCACTACCACCTCAATTAGAGAGAGTGCACGACGTCTTCCATGTATCCAAGATGAGGAGATACGTGCATCACCCATCTCACGTCATCGACCATGGAGAGCTGGAGATTGACGACGGGGTGACTTTTATGGAGTACTTGATGGAGATAGAGGATCGATGGTAGTGGATCCTTCATGGATAGTAGATACCTCTGGTGAATGTTTTGTGGCAGCATGAAAATACCTAGTAGAGAAAATGGGTGCGAGAGGCTCATATGTGTGCCAAGTACCCCCTCTTTGTTTATGTTGTATTGTTTGGCTTTCAGGGATGTAAATCCCCAAAGTGGTGAGGATTTAAAGACCCAGAATATTCCATGTATTTTTTTTAAATTATTTGGGATTATTAAGAGTCTTCAAAAATTGACGGTGCTTGATTCCCAGGCCCGGTGTGCCTGAAATGAATTTCTGAGCTTTTCATTGGTATGTTTAGTAAGCGTGGTTGGCATTTTTTATCTTTTGAACCAGTGCTCAAAATTGAAATCTGAGAGCACCATTGAATCCGCAGCACTGAGATTCAATTAAGGGAAGCTTCACTTCGACCGTAGTTTGTCAGGATAAAGATATAGTTTTTGAATTTTTAAATAATAATAAAATAGCATGTTATTGTCATTTTCTCTTCATTTCCGACAATGGATGAGCGGTGGTGGTGGGACGGATGACTTGTCAAGCCAATTAATTTATTGACTAACCCTCATTTGTAACCATACTATTGGGGAATTAAAAAGGTTAATTCATTAATGAACCTCATTAATTATCTCGTTCAATACTCACCCTATCCCCTCCTATTTATAAGAGGCTCATGGATGGGTTTTGGAACGTCTTCACCAAGGGAGGAAACTCTAGAAAAGTACTGTGATGCCATCCACCAATGGAGGATTGAATCTTGGGCAGCAAAGATCCAGGATCGACGAACACCAATGACTCTATCCGATGAGGACGCTCCTCCCACCACATACACTCAAACGTGGAAGTATCTCCATCTGCAGTGTCACCAACAATCATCAAGGTATGGGGTTTAATTATTATAGTTTATCTATGATGATTTCTTTACTCTTGCTTGTTATCATAATAACATGGAGAGTGCGGGCCAAACGAACAAGGCCCTGACCCTCCTCTGCTTCTCTCATGTTGTGTTCTTCAGGGACGGTCTCCTCAACTTGATGGTAATGTAAAATAGTGGGTCACACTATGATGGTGGCATCCCGGGAGGCCCATAGGCATAGACAGAAGAGGAAACGAAGATACATAGAATCACTGGATCCCTACGGAAGATCCACCAGCCAGCGACGGAGGCAGCCAAAAATGGTTTCCCACGTTGGCAACAGACGGTGCACCATCACACACTATGGAGGGGAGTTGTAGCATCATGTTGTGGTGGCTGCAGGAATCAGTCAACACCTCGGTCGGCCACAGAGGATGAGGTGGAGTGCCAGCGTGTGCCACTGATTGAAGAAAGTCGCAACTCAATGCCATAATAGAGGAAGATGGGGACCCACATCCCATGGGCCCCATGGAACATGTGGTGGAGCCATGTGGCACCACTGACTGAAGGGAGATGAACGGATCCTTAGAGTCGTTCGGAAGGTGGACCACGTGCCTTGCACGGGGAGGGCCAGTGGTCAGGGCTGGTCCGCAGCCCAGCAGATCTAGCCCACCGCAGCCCAACCCAGTCAGGGTAGATTGGGCTGGTCCATAGCCTAGCGAGCTCCACCCACCGCAGCCCAGCCCAACCGGGCCAAGCCAGGTCGGCCTGACCGGGTCAGGCCGGACCCAGAGCCTCTTAGGCCCAAAAAACTCTTAAGTGACCATATCTTTAGAACCGTACATTCTTTTGATGAATGATATACGACGCTGGGATCCTTGGAGTGAGACGGTCCTTTTGACATACTACACCTGGGTTTTGGAAAATTTGGAGAATGGCAGAGTTGGATCATACCTGAATCCAACTGGGTCTTCGTCACTAAAATGTCTATAACTTACATATCAGGAATCTAGATGATGCACCGTCTAGTCAGTTGGATCCCTTATGATGTGACAGATCGTCATGTTATTTCTTCATGGGATATCGTGCCAGTTGAAATATGACTGATGTCTTGAGGATCAGTTCTCTCAGAATCAAGCGTACTATGAGTGGGAATCCAGTGGCTGGTAGTGAGGTAGTTGTTGGATACATATCATATGAAGGTTAGTACCGAGTGATCGTTTGTGGGTCAGCACCTAGCGATCTTGTGTGGATCAGAAGAAGCCAGTTGAAATATGCCCGATGGCTTGGGGAGAAGAGTCTTCCAATGATCATGTGTGCTTCCTGCAGGAATCCAGTGGTTGGCTGTGACATGATGGAGAAGAGAGACCAATAAAGGCCATCATTAGAAACTCTAGAGTGGTACGATCTAGCTGTATGACTAATCATCTCTATCTTTGTACCAACGACCAATAAGGGTCAGCACTAGTGACCAATATGAGTTAGAACCAGCGACCAATACCGGTCAACACCAGTGACCGATATGGGTTAGAACCAGTGACCAATACGGGTCATCGTCTAGCAACCAACGCGGATCAGCATTCAATGTGTTATATGGGTCAACAGTAGAGTTACTAAAGGTATGATAATCTGGCATTACAACTAGTAATCCTTATCCCAGTAACCTTGATGTTTTACTGTTAGAGTGAGTTGTCTCTTTTTCTTCAGGCTTCATGATTTAGATCATGCTTGTGATATTAACTTTGTTTTATTTCTTGTGATGTTTTTCTTTGTGGATTACTGAGAGATCTTCGAGGATCTCTGGGTCACCTACTAAGTTGTTATAATCACCCCTATATGGGCTCCGCCCGCACCTGTGTATCTGGTGAAGACTACTGAAGCTCTGAGGTAGACATTATAGGTTTGGGACATGGTGGATATTGGTGCTATGGGAGAAGTCGAGATCCTTTTATTCGACTTTAGATATACAACTACTACCCTCCAAGAAGAGATCCCATGGAAAATGCGACATCTGTTTATTTATTTTTCAGTTTCTAGGGCTTGTATTCCGGACTACTATTATTAGTTTGTAGTTTTACTTGTGGTTGTAATATACTCTCATGATTATACCTTACCTTTTTGGTTTTTTTACTTTAGTTTCTCTTTTTCAGTGTGCAGATCCCTAAGGAAATGATGTCTCTATTCGGGAAAAGCCTTCTGGTGCTAGTCACCAACCCCTGGCCTATGGAAGGCGGGCTTGGGGTAGTCACATCCAAGCCCCATGGGATGGGTCGTGACAGTGAATGTTTATCTTGGTGTTATATATAACACAAACCAAACATTTTTTTTATAATGAAATCCATATTCTATATTGAGTGAAATGAAAAATATTTAAATAACTAAATTAAGTTGAAAAAAATATTTCACAAAAAATCAGGGTGTTAAATTCTTCCCCCATTAAAATTAATTTGTCCCTTGAAATTATTTATTCTAATACAAAAAATTAGGATACTTATACCTCATATTATCCTCACTTTACCAAAAATATTCCTCACAATGATTGTTTTCTCTATAAAACAGTTTCCAAGAGAGTGGTCTTCTTTTTTTAGAACTTCATATCTTCATTTAAAATTTTTTATAGGTTTATCTTACTTAGAAAACTCTTCCTATAGTGGTATGAACTCTTATTTTAGTACTTGTTAATGATCCAATATATAATACTCCAGAAGAGATACATGTAATTGAGCATTAACTTGAGAGATATTTGGTAAAAGTTCTATTTTTGGGAAACCCGTAATGTAATGATGAATTATAAAACATCCTTTTAAAAAGGAATCTTGGAAACGTAATAGTAACCCAAAGTAACTGATAAATAGGTTTCCTCATAGGATGACCTAGGTGTAAAATTTAAACATTGACATGGAATATAAATAAAATAATCATGTTCTTACAGAGATTCATATAGAACATGTTCAAGAGAAAGTTAACAATCACAAAGACCATAAATTTGTGAGCATTTAGGGGGGAATTTGATTCATCAGAAAAAAGATACTAGGATAAGATTATTGGTTTCAGGATCTTTTCCCTAAAGTTAGATAATTTTCATGATAATTAATAAAAACATTATTTAATAGTATTTAGTAAGCATAATCTCATCCTTTTATTATACTTTGATTAATTTCCACTTCATCTCTTATTCCTAGAAAAGCTGAAGTGCAAATTGTAATGCCTGATGAACTAATAGATCTTAAGATCCATAATGGGATGATAATTCCTTTATTCTCTCTAAAGTTATCACAACAAAATGGTTAGAACATGTTATGAAAAATGAATAAATCTTCATATTACAAAACATAAATCTCTAAAACCTCATCAAAATTTCAATATAATTTCTTTCATTAGTTATTACCCTAATGAGTCTTCTGGGAGATTAAGATCCATAACTTTAGAAATAAGGCTACTAAATTTCCAAAATCAACATATCATTAATCATCTATAAAACATTATTTAAATCTTAATTGTCACACAATCACCATTTAAAGGTCATTATATGTAGCGCCCCGACCCCAGCTACTCAGAGTCAGTGCGTTACTTCGTAACATTGGCAGGATCACAAAAGATCAAGTCTCGAAAGACCGATTAGTTTAGTAGCCTTGGAAACACTAGATACATTCATAAGTCTTAAATTACATCATAAAGTGAATAACTAATAACAAAGTCCTCATAGTCCACACTCATATCCTCTTCTGACTATCCCTGCAGGTCATTCATAAAATACTTCTTCACATCCTGGAAAATATTAAAACATTGAAAGGGGTGAGCTCAGATGCTCAGTAAGGATAACAATATTGCGGAAGCTTTCATAAATAAACATAAACATTTAAGGCAATGTATAACTAAACAAAAGCCTTATTAAACTTAAACTTCAGCATAATATGGAAAAAGTAAAATCAAATAATGCCACTTACTTACTCACATGGATATTCTACTAGATGAATAATCACATGAAAGATCAATAACCACTTTCATAATGAGGGAATGTATAATGCCGGACATTCTGAAACATTTTGTCAAGGCCTCGGCCAAGACGTCTAAAATGATTAAGGCCTCGGCCAAAACCATAAATCAAATTGGGAAAGGGCCTCAGACAATTCCACGTCTAGTTGTCTCATGAGACCTACCGATGCATCGAGGAGCTATAGTGGGCTCCACCCGTCACTTATTAAGTCCAATACATTCCTCATATGAATAGGTTTAAACATATCATAAACCATAACATAATCGTATCGCATAAAACATGCATAAAGGAAACATAACATTTCCACATTTCAATCACAAGATATCAATAGAACACATTGATAAAAACGCTTTCAAAACCATTTTCAATACCAAAATAAAAGAAAGTTAAAACTTTGTATTTATTTTTCATTAAAAAAAAGATGGCTTGTAGAGGAAGCCGAAACTCAAATAATAGTCACGGTGGCGGAGAAGTAGGTGTCGCCGCATAAGTATGGAAAGAAAAACATTCCCTTTTTGTCGTTTAGTAAAACGCTTCGTATAAAAAGATTCCTTTTGAATAACCGTAAAATTCAAAGGGGTTTATACACCGTATAAAAGAAAGTTGTGTATAAAACCAAATATGCCTCAATGAAAGGGGATTGAGACGAAGTCCTTAAAAAGATCATTTTTTATAAAGTAGTTCTATTATGTGTATTCACTATAATTACACATAAATAATGTAAAAATACAAGATAGGACATAATAATATCATGACATAATTTGAAAGTAGGAGATTAACCCAAAGAATAGAAATTGGGTTAAGAAGTTCCCTTACCTCGTGTCTGACTTGACTCAACCGTTCTTTAACCTCCTGAATAATAAACTAGAGTTAATATATACCTTATTAAGAACCATTTTCAATTTCATTATCCTTATTATATCACTTATTACAATGATAGGAACATTATGTAATTATTTAAGTTAATAACGGTCGTTTTGTCGATCTTTGGTACTTGAGTCAACAATAAACTTCTTATAATTAAAAGTTGTTTATGTGGTAGAATATCCATTATCTCCAGAATTATATTCATGATTTAGATGTCATATATATCTTATATATCCATTATATACATTCATTTATAATATTACGTAACATTTAGAGGTAAGAAATGAAATGCACCGTTCATGGAGACGGTAAGCCGTACGTACGCATGAACGCTACTTTCATTTCAATTTCATATTTAATGGAACGAAATCCTAATGATATAAATGTATAATATAATTACAGTATAATATAGTGTATAATACCATTTACTCCATCCTTTATACATCCCACATATGGCATTAACGATTCAAATCACTTTGAGGGGGTGGTAGTCCGCACTTCCTAAAATGAAATTATCGCGTTTTACCCACAATGGAAATCATAAAGTATGCCATAAATGAGAAATACAGAAGCATAAGTAAAACATAAACATATTATATATCATATATAAAAATAGTGACATCTTAATGGCCACCTTTTAAGGTGTTATATGAGTGTTGAACAATCATCGTTTCGTGAGGCAAAAATTCGCCATCCACAGAAACCGTATGTTCTTTAACCATTAGATGTAGGTGTGTGTGAGTGTAGCTCGAATCCTTCTTATAACAAAATCCTAGTATATTTAGGATACTGGTGTTGTTACAAAATGAATGAATAAAAAGAGTTTAGGGGGTTGGAGAAGAAAAATAAAACAAAACAACATTAGAGAAGACATTACCTCAAAATCGGGTAACTCTTTTTGATTTGAGCCAAAGGATTCCTTGGGAAGAGTTCTGCCAAAAGTGAGGCTTCTAGGAGTAAGAGGGGGAAGTTGGAAGAGTATTTGGGCAGAGGTTGGCCGAGCCAAATGGCTTGAAAGTGTAAATGAGGTGGGAGAGGTGGGGGCCTTTTATAAGTGGAGAGGAGGGGCTCTTTTGGAAAGATTGAAATGTTACATTATTATACAATGCTTTTCGGATTCTAAAGGTCCCACACTTATATAATTCGTGGATAAGGTGATAAGGGTTCGAAATCTACCCATCCAATAGTCTTTGGACAAGTTTAAGCCTTGGATTTTACATTATCTTTTCATTTTATTAAAATCGTTAAATAATGAGGTCATCGCTGCATCATAATGATGTTATAAATAATTTAATTTATTTAATGTCTAAAAATTATAAACAAAATACTATGATGTAGGAAATCTTTTTATATTTCTAATGAATATTTATAGTCAAAATTTGGACTTGTGTAACCCCACTTAAAAACTATTTTAATAAAACAACTCATGTTTGTGTCAATTTAATTTTAACATTAAATATATATATATTAATGTCATTTTCCAACCAAAGTGGCTCCATGGGGTCCCCAAGTTGACCCATGGGTTTTATTGGTCGGCCATGACTCATCCAATAGGAGTAGGACAAGTGTCAAGCTCATCTCATATTATTAAAACATTATTTTTACCTTAAACTACACTAATTATCTCTAATCGCGATTAAGAACTTAAAAGTTACTATTCACCAAAAAATTATTTTAATCTCATTGAACCACATTTTTCTTCTTAATGACAACCATATATGTCGGATTTTTGAAAATCAAATCACAGAAGTGGTAATATTTCATTTTAACGAAAAATCAGTTATTTAACTACCACTTAGTGGTTTCACTATTCATCAAAAATTGAAGTTTTTCAGAACAATGCCAAAATTTCACCTTAATCTATAATTGATATTCCGAATTAAAAAATGATGTCTATTTTACAAAATTCCAAACATATAAGTTTCATTAATTAATTTTATAATTAATTCCCGCTGTTACAACAAATAGCGTGTTTTTAAGAAACAATTTATATCAAAATATTGGCAATTGTTTATGTCCAATTTCAATGTTAAATTAATTCTAATGACCACCATTGGATAAAATGGTAAAAATATATTCTAATTATACTTTAAAACCACTAAATAGTATAATTTATCACTATAAATTATTTTGATTAAAAAAGTTGTTTTTAAGTATTTTTCACTATTCATAAAAAATAGAAGTTCTCAGAAAAATACCAAAAATTCAACATAGGCTAATTTCGATATTCCGAATCCAAAAATGAAGTCCATTTTGATAAATAAAATTTATAAAATTTCAAAAAGTAGGTATTACTATTCACAACGGCTAGTTTAATTCGTTGTGGTGTGTGTTAGAGCTTGAGGTTGCATACAACACACGCTATTGCATTATTCGAAGTGAAACGTACCGTGGAAGCTTGGGGTGTTACATTCTCCCCTCCTTCAATAAATTGCGTCCTCGCAATTTGAAATTTTTCTTTGAAAATAAAAGGTTGAAAAGAGAAAATACCTTTGAGGAAAACCCACATCGGAAATAAGGTTAATAAATATATAACATTAAAAGAAAGCAAGATAAGTACAAAGGTCACACGATAAGCCCATTATAGGATTCTATGAAAATATGGATATGGTGGAGAAACAAACCATCAAGGTCTGATGGAGAGTTATAGAAAACAGGATTAGGAGAAAGTTTAACTACAACAAAATCACAAACTTGTGATTGGTTAAACGGTCATTGAATCCCCAGTTGGAAAAGTTAACCGACAACATTTTTGTTTTAAGTTACCTTTTATAATGTTGAGGAATTTATTTAGGAGATTTACTAAGAACGTAAGGGAATATACATAATTGTTATGTATACTTTCATTCGTTAATAAATTTTTACCACAAACCCATCTTTTACTCCAAATGGTAACGGAACTCAAAAATATTCTTTTTTATCCTAATTGTATAAGGTTCCAAATATTAACACATACCATTTAGATTAGTAAAACTATTTTGTAATAACCAGGGACTTCCTGTAGGCTAGTGGTAGGAAATAAAGGCATGTCGCACTATGGTTGTGGGTTCGATTCCTGCAGCTTTGTCCGACGCGACGGGTTATTCCCCACCCTGCAGGTTGTCCTTTTCCTAAAACTATAGTATTATAATATTCCAAAAATAATCTTCAGAAATGCTTTAACCTTAAACAATACTATCCATGGTTCAAGTTAATCCATTCCAACCTTAATAGTTATCCAAAATACCTCCGTCCAAACTTTCTCTAAAAGGTCTCTAAATTCCAAAATCAATTGTAACATCAGATTCCCCAAACAAAGAAAAGTTTCTCTTATTGTCACATACTAAAAATATGATTACCTTAATCATATTAAAACCTTACTGAATTAAAAAAGTACTGCAGTACAATATTTATATATATCACATTATTCTTATAACCAAAATATAATCCTTGAGTCCAAAAGCACCAATACATTAATTATTCCGCTTCAACTGTAGTCAAAGCATAAGATTGGCCTTGATCCCTTGGCCTTTTCTGAGGTAAGTTTCCTTGACGCTTAGGACATTTATTTGTATAATGCCCCATTTCCCTACAATTGTAGCATTCAACTTTGACAACCTCTTTTTTTCCCTTGCAATCACGAGCCTGGTGACTCTTTTCTCCACATTTATAACAAACTCCCATTCCTTTTAGGCACGTACCAGGGTGATTCTTCCCACAATTATCACATAATGGAAAATCCTTCTTTCCCTTTTTCCCTTTATCTGTCTCTTGTTCCCCTGTTCTCTTCTTCTCTTGCTTTACTTTGTTGTCATAATACTTAGAGAATTCCTTTTCTGTCTTGATAGCACACGAGACAATATCTTCGTATGATGAGAAGGATTGTGATACTAAAGCTCGACGGAGAAATGGTTTTAACCCATCAAAGAAACGATCAATATTACTCCTTGGGTTATGTATATAATCGGCAGCATGCCTCGCTAACCTTGTAAAGTTAGCCTCATACTTTGCGACATTCTCATCCTCCTTCTGCCTCAAACTCAGAAATTTCCTTTCCATATCTGCTCGATGGTCACGAGGAAAGTATTTTTATAAGAAAAGCTCTTTTAACTCCCTCCATTCCATATTCGATACGTCATCATCTTCTTTTGTGTTTTGAATCAGCGACCACCACTGATCGGCATCTCCAGTGAGGCGGTAAACTTCCATGACAACCTTCTCCCTTTCACTACTCCCCAAGGCATAGAATATTTTCTCTAAGGAATTTATCCATTGCTCAGCTACTATAGGATTTGTACTCCCATTGAAGGTTGGTGGTTGTTGCCTCATGAAACGGTCTAGCATTGATCCTCCACGTTGCGGATCAGGGTGCTCCATACGAGTAAGGTTGTTATTCATAACCTGCGTGAGTTGTCCCAGTACGGTGAGAAGCTGATCAGCACCAGTTGTATCACTAGCTCCACCATAATTATCTTGAGCAGGAGGGCAATCCCTACACGGAGTGCGTGCATTGATACGGTTTCCATTCCTTCCACTAGGCTCCATTTCTAAATAATGGCATAAACTAGATTAGTTTATGAATCAAAATAAATAATTCCATACTTGTAAAACACTTTACATAAATTGAACTATTTATGGATATAATCCATAATCATAAAAAGAAATGTTTTCTTTGAGTAAGTATATACTCATAACCCTTCATAGTGGTTTGTAAATAAAATGAGAATTATCCTAAGCATATCCCCCGGGAGTGTCGTAACCAAGAGTGCAGCAAGGCCTGTTGTCGTGCACCAGTTCCCATTCGAGTCTAGCTCAAAGCGGTGTTTTCGGGTTTTACCCCTAGGTACATCTGTGCCAGAGCCGCCTCTACCTGCTCGTATCCAGACAGGGATGTATTTCTCAGAAAACTCACAAAATCTCTACAATACCAAAATTTTAGGAAGTTCTTCTATACTAATCCTCAAAGTTCATCTTAGGTCTACGTGCTCTAATCAGAGTTTGTCTAAATCTAGCTTCCAAGGTTTGTACTAAACTGCCTCTGATACCAACTGTAGCGCCCCGACCCCAGCTACTCAGAGCCGGTGCGTTACTTCGTAACATTGGCATGATCACAAAAGATCAAGTCTCGAAAGACCGATTAGTTTAGTAGCCTTGGAAACACTAGATACATTCATAAGTCTTACATTACATCATAAAGTGAAAAACTAATAACAAAGTCCTCATAGTCCACACTCATATCCTCTTCTGACTATCTCTGCAGGTCATTCATAAAATACTTCTTCACATCCTGGAAAATATTAAAACATTGAAAGGGGTGAGCTCAGATGCTCAGTAAGGATAACAATATTGCGGAAGCTTTCATAAATAAACATAAACATTTAAGGCAATGTATAACTAAACAAAATCCTTATTAAACTTAAACATCAGCATAATATGGAAAAAGTAAAATCAAATAATGCCACTTACTTACTCACATGGATATTCTACTAGACGAATAATCACATGAAAGATCAATAACCACTTTCATAATGAGGGAATGTATAATGCCGGACATTCTGAAACATTTTGTCAAGGCCTCGGCCAAGACGTCTAAAATGATTAAGGCCTTGGCCAAAACCATAAATCAAATTGGGAAATGGCCTCGGCCAATTCCACGTCTAGTTGTCTCATGAGACCTACCGATGCATCGAGGAGCTATAGTGGGCTCCACCCGTCACTTATTAAGTCCAATACATTCCTCATATGAATAGGTTTAAACATATCATAAACCATAACATAATCGTATCGCATAAAACATGCATAAAGGAAACATAACATTTCCACATTTCAATCACAAGATATCAATAGAACACATTGATAAAAACACTTTCAAAACCATTTTCAATACCAAAATAAAAGAAAGTTAAAACTTTGTATTTATTTTTCATTAAAAAAAAGATGGCTTGTAGAGGAAGCCGAAACTCAAATAATAGTCACGGTGGCGGAAAAGTCATTGTCGCCGCATAAGTATGGAAAGAAAAACATTCCCTTTTTGTCATTTAGTAAAACGCTTCGTATAAAAATATTCCTTTTGAATAACCGTAAAATTCAAAGGGGTTTATACACCGTATAAAAGAAAGTTGTGTATAAAACCAAATATGCCTCAATGAAAGGGGATTGAGACGAAGTCCTTAAAAAGATCATTTTTTTATAAAGTAGGTCTATTATGTTTATTCACTATAATTACACATAAATAATGTAAAAATACAAGATAGGACATAATAATATCATGACATAATTTGAAAGTAGGAGATTAACCCAAAGAATAGAAATTGGGTTAAGAAGTTCCCTTACCTCGTGTCTGACTTGACTCAACCGTTCTTTAACCTCCTGAATAATAAACTAGAGTTAATATATACCTTATTAAGAACCATTTCCAATTTCATTATCCTTATTATATCACTTATTACAATGATAGGAACATTATGTAATTATTTAAGTTAATAACGGTCGTTTTGTCGATCTTTGGTACTTGAGTCAACAATAAACTTCTTATAATTAAAAGTTGTTTATGTGGTAGAATATCCATTATCTCCAGAATTATATTCATGATTTAGATGTCATATATATCTTATATATCCATTATATACATTCATTTATAATATTACGTAACATTTAGAGGTAAGAAATGAAATGCACCGTTCATGGAGACGGTAAGCCGTACGTACGCATGAACGCTACTTTCATTTCAATTTCATATTTAATGGAATGAAATCATAATGATATAAATGTATAATATAATTCCAGTATAATATAGTGTATAATACCATTTACTCCATCCTTTATACATCCCACATATGGAATTAACGATTCAAATCACTTTGAGGGGGCGGTAGTCCGCACTTCCTAAAATGAAATTATCGCGTTTTACCCATAATGGAAATCATAAAGTATGCCATAAATGAGAAATACAGAAGCATAAGTAAAACATAAACATATTATATATCATATATAAAAATAGTGACATCTTAATGGCCACCTTTTAAGGTGTTGTATGAGTGTTGAACAATCATAGTTTCGTGAGGCAGAAATTTGCCATCCACAGAAACCGTATGTTCTTTAACCATTAGATGTAGGTGTGTGTGAGTGTAGCTCGAATCCTTCTTATAACAACATCCTAGTATATTAAGGATACTGTTGTTGTTACAAAATGAATGAATAAAAAGAGTTTAGGGGGTTGGAGAATAAAAATAAAACAAAACAACATTAGAGAAGACATTACCTCAAAATCGGGTAACTCTTTTTGATTTGAGCCAAAAACTTCTTTGGGATAAGTTCTGCCCAAAGTGAGGCTTCTAGGAGTAAGAGGGGGAAGTTGGGAGAGTATTTGGTCAGAGGATGGCCGATCCAAATGGCTTGAAAGTGTAAATGAGGTGGGAGAGGTGGGGGCCTTTTATAAGTGGAGAGGAGGGGCTCTTTTGGAAAGATTGAAATGTTACATTATTATACAATGCTTTTCGGATTATAAAGGTCCCAAACTTAAATAATTCGTGGATAAGGTGATAAGGGTTCGAAATATACCCATCCAATAGTCTTTGGACAAGTGTAAGCCTTGGATGTTACATTATCTTTTCATTTTATTAAAATCGTTAAATAATGAGGTCATCGCTGCATCATAATGATGTTATAAATAATTTAATTTATTTAAAGTCTAAAAATTATAAACAAAATACTATGATGTATTAAATCTTTTTATCTTTCTAATGAATATTTATAGTCAAAATTTGGACTTGTGTAACCCCACTTAAAAACTGTTTTAGTAAAACAACTCATGTTTGTGTCAATTTAATTTTAACATTAAATATATATATATTAATGTCATTTTCCAACCAAAGTGGCTCCATGGGGTCCCCAAGTTGACCCATGGGTTTTCTTGGTCGTCCATGACTCATCCAATAGGAGTAGGACAAGTGTCAATCTCATCTCATATTATTAAAACATTATTTTTACCTTAAACTACACTAATTATCTCTAATCGCGATTAAGAATTTAAAAGTTACTATTCATCAAAAAATTATTTTAATCTCATTGAACAACATTTTGCTTCTTAATGACAACCATGTATGTTGGATTTTTGAAAATCAAATCACAGAAGTGGTAATATTTCATTTTAACGAAAAATCAGTTATTTAACTACCACTTAGTGGTTTCACTATTCATCAAAAATTGAAGTTTTTCAGAACAATGCCAAAATTTTACCCTAAGCTATAATTGATATTCCGAATTCAAAAATGATGTCTATTTTACAAAATTCCAAACATATAAGTTGCATTAATTAATTTTATAATTAATTCCCGCTGTTACAACAAATAGCGTGTTTTTAAGAAACAATTTATATCAAAATATTGGCAATTGTTTATGTCCAATTTCAATGTTAAATTAATTCTAATGACCACCATTGGATAAAATGGTAAAAATATATTCTAATTATACTTTAAAACCACTAAATAGTATAATTTATCGCTATAAATTATTTTGATTAAAAAAGTTGTTTTTAAGTATTTTTCACTATTCATAAAAAATAGAAGTTCTCAGAAAAATACCAAAAATTCAACATAGGCTAATTTCGATATTCCGAATCCAAAAATGAAGTCCATTTTGATAAATAAAATTTATAAAATTTCAAAAAGTATGTATTACTATTCACAACGGCTAGTTTAATTCGTTGTGATGTGTGTTAGAGCTCGAGGTTGCGTACAACACACGCTATTGCATTATTCGAAGTGAAACGTACCGTGGAAGCTTGGGGTGTTACATTATAATTCATTCTCTTGAAACTAGGTAATGACCCAAAGTACCATAAACCCTTATTGAAAACATGATTTAAAAAATTAACCATTTCTTTATACCATAAGTAAAATAAATCTATAAAATCAACCATACTAAGGGTTATCAATCCCTTAATCATGTGTTAAAAATATCACCTTATCAACTATATCACATTTCATGGTTACTAGTACTATTCGACATATTATTGAAAATCCTTAATGAAAAATATAAACCGAACAATACTTATATATTTCACAATTCATATAACATAATTCTTAAACCCAAATACATAAACACTTCAATTATTTCACTTAATCCTTAATCCATAAACATGGATACTTCACCCTATTACATAAAACCAATTCCCTTTCTCATTACACCTATAGTCTCATCATTATCAATAGTAATATAACCATTAATTATACCGCCTTTCTAATTATCATTTTAAGCTTTACACTTAGTAAATAGATTATAATAATTCCCATTATTTCAAAATTTAAATCATTCATCATTTTATAGTACCATTTGGAGTCCAATATTCCCATCCATTACTTTAAATGAAATTTTTACCTTGTAGTTACTTACTTGGTGTCCTTCATTTCCAAAGTAAAAACATCTTCTTGTTCTTCTAAGAAATCCATTTGGGTGTTTCTTCCAACATTCTTGATACAAATTAAACTGAATCTTCTTCTTTCTGTGATTTACATTACCATAATTTTTAGCAAACTCTTTCCTCTTCTTCTTGGGTGAGTTTGATAGTTGCATAAGGTATACTTTTTTAATAATGTTAAATGAAAACTGATTAGGCATGATGACAATTTCCTTCACTACAGTGATCATCCCATTTGAAAACTCATCAAAAAAATTCATCAAATTCAATGTTAACCCACTTTCCTTTTTGTTCATTCCTTTGACAAAACATACAAGCATAGCATGAGAAATAGTTATCATAGGGGAAAACCACATAACTATAAAAAATAACTTATAGAATGTTTAAATTTTGATACCTTATTTAACATATGAAACCTTATGATAATCCTAGGTTATTTATAGCCATCTTCTATTTAAATAATTAATGATGGTTTTTGAATAATTTATAAATTCCCAAAGAATATCCTCCAATAGTGTTAAACTAGGTGTGTAGCAAGTCCTATGGTCATGTTCAGAGTTATATTCGAGTCAGTACCGATTCACATTTGTGGAGTGGTTACCCTTTGGTATATCCCTACTAGATCCAAATCCACTTATTATATCTATAAAGTGATGTATTACTGGAAAACCACTTACTCTATCCTTTACAAAAATTCCAAGACATTTTCCTATACTTATCCTTATATTTAAACTTATCATTAGATACATCACTATACATATCCTTATAAATATTCCAAAGGATTTAAGTAATGTTTTTTCATCCTATGTTTTAGATGTTGACTAAACCTTCTCTATAATACCAATTATAGTGACCCTCGGTTTTCATAAATTGAATTTACATTAGTTTTGTGGAATAATTAACACATGATAAAAAAAATTCCCAAATACTATCTTAGTTTAGTGCCTTTGGAGACATTAAATACATTATTTTAATTTGGAAAAAGATATTCAAAATCTCCTATAAAGATATTAACCTTTACTACCCCCAACTAAAATCATTATTTATAACCTAGGGGAAAATCATAAGGAAATGAATGATATCAGATACTTAATAAGGGTAAGCAAGTGAGACGTGTAATAAATCATGAGCATAAGGTTACAGAAAAATGATCAAGGAAATTGATGATTATACCCTACATGTCAAATATCATAAATAGGAATCATGGAATAAAGATTGGTAGTTCATAAGACATGAATCATAATTAAACAAAGAACATAATCCATGAAATCATAACATAGGAACAGAAAATGGAATTTTTGGTAGACACATTAACATATAATAATATTTCCATAGTATTCACAGAATTGCTCCCAAGGCCATCTTAGTAGTGTAGGTTCACATCCCATACCATCTTGGTAGTCATGGTTCACTACTATAGAGATCTTATTAGTATTAGTTTACTCCATACACCATCATGTTAGTCATTGTTCACTGTCATGTCCATCTTAGTAGTCAAACTTCAATAACAAGACCATCATAGTAGTAAGGGTTCACTCAAAATAACATCTTTGTCTATCTCAAAAGATATAAATCTTTACTCAATGCATTGGAGGGCGATATAGGTCCCAACCATCTCATAATTAAATAATAAATACATGTTTAGTAAGATCATAATCAATCATATCATAATCCAGGATGGCTCCTCACTCCACCAGATCCCTCCTACCTCTCGCTCTCGCTCACAATCATAGGGTTTCTTCCTAAATCATTCTTAATATATGAGTTCTTATCCCCCTATATCTTCCCATATCATGCATATTCCAGGGATCCTCTTTGGGTACTTCACCTATATCTCCTTCATAGATGGTCTACTCCTACTTTTCCCATCAGCTCGACTTCTCACTTTCGCTTTGGAGAAGGTGTTGTGGTTTTTCCCTTGGTCATCATTGTCATGTGCTGACATAAAGGTCCACCATTCCTCTTTAGGTAAGATCTGGATCAATGTAATCTCTAATTCTATGGTCTAGAGGCTTAGTGATCATGGATCTTATCAATATCTTCTTCTTCTTCCCTTTCATGTTTTATTCATCACTTCCCATTCTCTTTCCAATTTGTGGTTTCTAGTTAGGATTTATTCATGGGGTCTAATGGATTTTATCCCCATATGTTCCTTTTTATTTTTTACATTTGGGTATCTTCCGCTAATCTTGTTTTCCCTTTCACATCTCATCTTCAATGGGGGTTTTCAGTTTTGTTCTGGGTGATTTGCGTCTTAGTTTTTGTTCTATAGTCAGTCACCTAGTGGGGACTCTGAAGGATGAGATCTGTCGGGATCCATCATGGTCAATTATCTACTCTGGTCTCAGGAATCCACGTCACTTTCAAAGGATGTTTTTCAAGGTGTTCCTAATGGTGATTTTGTATGTGTGTTCGATTGTCCAGTGGCTGGGGGTTGTTTCAATATCATTGGATATAGGTGATTATTAGTGATGGCTTTATGGATGCAGCACATCAACTGGAGGAATTTTTGTGTCATTAATGTCTCTTGGTGAACATTGGTGGATGTGGTGTTGAGATATTTGGGAGTCTCACTTGTTTCTTGTTAATTATAAATGGATTTGGTGGGTTTTGTTGGATGTTTGACGTCACCATCAGTTTTCTGGTTTGGGATGATGACAAGGTGTGTCAGGGTTTATTTCTTGTGTATCTCTCCATAAAAGTTTTTTTATTTCCTCCTATTATATTATAGAGACTATGTAATGATGATGATGATTATTATTATTATATGTTGGATGTGATGGTGATACATTATCTTTTGCATCAATGGTTTCCTTGGTTGATGTTGTACTATTTTGTGTTTCGGCTCTATGGCGGTGATGATGGACTATGGTGGAGAATTTTTAATTTTATAGTCGGTTGTGTTGGTGGGATATGGTGTGATTGGTTAATGACTCAATTTGGGTGCAAATATATGGTTACAAAATACAAGGTGTCACTTCAATCAAACTATAATGATGATCCAGAAAGCAGATGGTATGAAGATAGGTTGAATTTTTGGAAATTTGAATTTGAAACTTTTTTTGATGGTGTTCATTTTTTTTATTTTGTGAAGGTGAGTTGTGATGTTTGTTTTATCTAGTATTAAATATTTTTATTTCCACACTTATCCATTAAAAGTGTTATTTGAAAATAAAATAAAAATATGGATTATGGTGTAATTATATCATAATCCATGAAACGAAATGGGTATCATAAACATCTAATCATATCATAACTGTGGAAAAGTGATAGGTTTCATAATAATTTCAACAAAACCATAACTCATGAAAAGAAGTGGGTTTCATAAGCATATAACCCATGAATGAGTAATGGATTTCTTAAACATCATTCTATAAAAACATAAACCATTCTAAAAAATAATAAGAATGATATTGTTGGATTATAAAAAAGTATTACATCATAGATGGGGAAGGATTTTGATAGATCGCATAGGACATAAATGTTCCTTAAAAATCTATTTTTAAAACATAAAACATTTTTAAACCCATTTTCCTTGAAAATAAACACGAATACATATAATGGAATCTCTAAACCATTTTGAAAACACATTTTCCTTGAAAATATATGATGGAAGCTTGAAAACATTTTTTATATAATTTTTCCTTGAAAATATCATTGAATGTTATAATGGAAGCCTTTAAAGACACATTAAAACATAAAAAATTCATTTAAAACCCTTTTCCTTAAAAATGAGCTTAAGAGATCTTATAAAAACATTTCTGTTGGAAAGCAATTATTAAACATTCAATGTGTAACATGCCACATTGAAACATATTAATCCTAATCCCACTAAAATAATAACATTACACGAAGTATAAAATATCATTAAAATATTTATACTATTTATTTAACATGTAAAATATAATTATAACACCTTGTAAAAGAACATAGGTTCATTGTAAAACATGTCTCTAAAAAGAAGGTAAATTATGACAACACTTCCTTAGTCAATTGAAAACTTTTGAACCATAAAACCCCAAGAAATAGGGATCCTAAAATTGATATTTAAATCCAAATAAATTAATTTATAAAAAAATAGAATACATTCATAGAAGTTTGTACAACACATGAAAGAAATTAATGGTGAATAAGGTGTGTATCTCACAGAAATAAAAAGTGAGATGAAATTTCATCACCACTTTAAAATCAGTCAAATTGTTTTCCAAATGAAAGAAGGAAAATTATATAGATTTTAAAATACCATAATATTATAAACAATAATAATAAAATAAATTCATGGGAATTATATACAACATGTATAAAAAACAACTAATTTATAAGATATGTGTCTCACCGAAATAAAGGTGAGATGAAAATCCCTTACCTTAGGTCGGATTCCTTTCATACATGTATGAAACTCTTGTATAGTTATTTTAAATACATTATTAACTTTTAACATAAGCATAATAATATTTATCAAATTATATATGATTAATTTATGACTATATATTACCCTTTTATTAACAATTTCAAGGTGAAGCAACATTTCGGGTAATAACCGCTTTGTTTATCATATATGTTTTGACCTTTTATTCTTAGTCTTCTTACATAGATCATGATTAACATATTTCCATAATGTAATTTTTTTAAAAATACCATATATTTTCATTATATAAATATTTATAACAAACTTTAAAAGATATAAGTATTAAAAAAATACATTGTTCATGGACACGGTAGGTCATATGTATGCATGAATGCTATTTTTGTTTTATTGTTGGGTTAAAATAAAGGAATTTATATGATATATTATCATTAAATAATAATTTTAATTCCATATATGATATATATATATATCAATAAATTAATCATTATTAACATCCGTGTAAAATATAGGTGAATAATGAATAAAATCGTATCATGGATATGGTAAGTCATACGTATGCATGAGCGACACTATCATTTACCCAAAAATATTAGATCAATGATTAAAAGGGTAGACATGATATTATTACTATAGATGTTTAATTAAATTTTATATATTATTTATAAATATTATACCCATAATAATTATCCCTTATATAATATGGTCATGAAAAAAAATTACACCACAACGTAGAGATGGTAAGTCGTGTGTACGCATGCGTGGTACTTTCATTTTTTTTAGGATGGATAAAATAAAGAATACGGTTGTGTGATAATCATAATAAAATATCATAATATATATTATACTGGATTTATTACTTTTAGGGTGGAAACAACAATAGAAGAATATGTAAAAGAATAAAAGAACCTGAAGGAGTTGATAAAACAATTACCTCATTTTCAGGTATCTCATTTTGATTAGCTGAAATAAACTTCATTGGATGGATTTCTTACCAATTTATGACATTTAGGATTAAATTATGGAAGTTAGGATGAGAAATGGTTAATTTGTTTCCAATAATAATGGCTCTAGAGGTGTGAGTAAAAGATAAAGAGATGTTCCCTTTTATAAGGGAGGGGAGGGGAACTTTAGGAAACTCTCTAAATATTAAATTAATACAAACCAATTTGTAGTTATAAATGGATCCAAAGGTTTTTTTTCAAATATAAGATGACGATATGTCTAAATAGTCTTGAAAAATAATTTTTAGACAATTTTAGGTTACATTCTTACACTTATCATTTGGATTTAACCCTTAGTTAAACCCTTTAATCCTTACGGTGGCAACATTGACTTTTACTTTTTATGGTTAATATATTTACAATAAAATGCCAAAAACCCCAAATGGATCATTTATGACATATTTAACATTATCCTAGTCATTCAGATGAATTATATACTTCTATTAATTTAATAACATTTAGTAAAATATTATTTTTTTAAAATATCTCCATATCTCAAGGGGATAATTCTTACAAGAGCATATGCTCTCTAATCAGATATGTAATGGGGTAGTGAGTATCATCATGATAAATAAGTGTTCTATCTTGAGGCCCAGACCCTCTATGATTACTTATGATATAAAATAATTAGAAAAACCTATATAAAATAAAGTATACACAAAGTGGAGGATACTAGAATAGTCCATTGAAATATAAAAGGTTTGGTGATCTTCTTCTCCAGCATAGGTTTCACTACATGTAACTGGCCTGTACTATGACCCTAATTCACAACCTGGCTACCCCCAAGTATTCATTAATTACTAGAACTATATATCCTTAGTCTTATTACCTCTACCTAAACTACCACCTTGACATGAGTGGCATGTAGTATTCTAGATATCTTCCAGAAAAGATACTACTAGGCCCACTCTGGAATGTGGGGTAAGTGTAGATCCCCACTCACTATGCACTGATAGAAAGGTTTTGAATAAGTGATGGATGTTTCCAATACTTATTAAAATTATATAATTAATTGGATCCCATAAATAATGGGGTTTTATATTCCCTATTTTCCCATACTTGTGACATATCAAGAAGATTTGAGTACATGGGTACTAACTACTGCACCCCTGTGAGAACCTTGAAATGATGCTTTCATCCACTTGAAGAACCACTATCTGGTCTAGGTGTGGAACCACATTGGTTCACCCCATCATCTTCCATTATATTCCTCTTAGTAATAAGAGAACCTTTGAACCTCAACTATGGAGAATAGTATTACATGATAGAAATTGATCCCTAATATATGTTTAAGAACTCTAAATCAATTTTAGCCCTCGGAGTCTATGGAAAGAAGTTATGATAAAAGAGCTTCTGAATGTCTGCCCAGATAACATCACAGTTTTGTTCAGTATGGTTAATAACCTCCCACCATATCTTGGTAGAATCACTTATCATATAAGAAACAACATTGAACCTCAACTCTGGAGGTTTCTCTTAATGCTCAAATATTTAAAGGATTTCCCATTGTCATGAGTCCACAACATTTGCTCCACCATCTACTAAAAATGTGGGAGGATGCTAATGTTTAAACTCCAGATTCAATTATTTCATAGTAAAGGTAGTTAGAGCTACACCATATATACTTTATATCCTATGGATGAAAAACTCTTAGAACTATGATTCATTGCCCATATCAATAATAGAATGATATTTCATAGGCGGTACAATAGGAGAAATAAATAGTGTCTAAGACCCCACCACCTTCAGTGCATGGTTGACAATGCCTTCAGGGTGTATAACATGAGGATTTCATTGTGACATGTGGATAAAATCATGAACATACACCTTAGAAGAGATTTTAGTAGTTTAATTAACTTACTAACAGATAATTAGGTAGGTAAAAAACATTATTATATATAATATCACAGTTGTTTTCATCTTCAAAAGTTAGGCCTATGTGAAATAAAAAGACCATAAGATTCCATAATAACATAAGAGATTACATATACCCACTAATAACATTTGGTTAGGGTCTAGGTCTCTATTTATAAAAAGGTGGTCGAGGAATAGGTTGTGTGAATTGAAAGTTGTAGAAGAAAACACCATTTATATTAAAATTGAAATCCCTATTTATTTACAATCATTTTAACATAATGATTCAATTTCATTAATTTTTTAATCTCTTCACTAATATGTATATATATATAATGATATGGATTGGGTAGGTATATAACCCAAATTATAGAATAATTGGTTAATTACAGAGTCATCCCCAATCTATTAAGGAAAACCCCATTTAGATTAATATGGGAACTTTAATTAATCTAATTATATTATCCCTCTGAGAAATTTCATCACATTTAAATATATGTTAATTAGGAACTAACAATATGAAGCAAGAAAATGCATGAAAAAAAGTAGAGGTGACATACAAAGATGTATGAAATACTAGTCCTATTAATCCAAAAATGATAAATGTAATGAAATCCCTCATTTCATAGATTCTAGGTGAAGAAAATATCAATACAATAATACAAATAGTAATTGAATCACCAAACATGTTCATCACCCAACAATGAAGTCATATAAACTATAATAGGTGAAAATCATAAAATAATAACTAATAATAGGTAATTTGGGTTTCTCCAATACATGAGTTAGATACACCCAATCACAGAATCATTACCAAATTCCCATTATCTCCTAGTCTCATGTATAATACCCAAACAACATTATAATGAAAAAATAATGCTCTAATGCCACTTTGTAACATCTCAGCCTGGAGTCCACTTAACTTATGCCTCAAGATAGTGGGTTACAAGGCCTCAAGTAAACATAACCAAACTCTATAGGTTTATGAATAGTATATAGGGTGTAAGGTGGTATGATGGGGGGACTATACTCACATATTTGAGTGAAACTGTGGATAATATAAATAAGAAGTCAACAATAGAAGCATATATAAGCAGACACTATAATGACTGGACTAGTAACACATTGTATCAGAATCATGATAGAATAGAAATGATTAAAAAATAAGGAATATTAAATAAATAACAACTTTAATAATTATAAAAATCTAAGAGTTTGATTCATATTCACGACATCATGTCATGTGGATATATAAACAGGGCAATCAATGGAAAAGCATATACAAAATTCTATACAAAAATAAAAAAATATATATAAAAGTATTCTCCACTAGAATACCAAGCATATTTTCAGTAATCTTCTTCCATTATCCAATTATAAACTAAAAAAATCAATCATCTATAGTGGTACTCTTTGCCTTATCCATACATGTTGATAAGTAATATATTCATGTAGAAAAGGAGGAGTGAGTAGGGTGCGAGATAAAATTCCCACAGGGCACCACCAATAGTGTTTATAAATAATCCAAGAATTAATCATATAAAATTCTAAATAAATAAATAAATAATATCCAGATCATGTTCTTAAAGGACACCTAGAGGCTCTATCTGCGCCATCATAGGCCTGAATGAGTGTCTGATGAGTAACCATATATATATATAGTACAGTTGTATATTGTATCCACCTATATGACCTATGCATTTGAGGATGTAAGTAGCCATATAACTTTATGCTAGGTGATGGATGGACCCGAGGTGTAACACATGCAACCATAAACAGTCAAACGAGCTGGTATGCTAAAGCAGATGGAACATTCCCTAAATCTCATACTTAATGTGATTCTTCATGATCAATATTCAAGTTAGATATGGTGAAATTTCATAAACAAAATTCTAATCAAGGAACATATAATTTCATTCCCATCATTCAGACACAAGTATATTGGTCACAGATGCCATGTTCAACACCCAATGAAAGGAAGAGTGAATCACTTTCCGCAAAAAAATCCCTTCCAATCATTCCACAACCAATACCAATTCTTTAATAATAGAAATAAAAATACCATGAGATAACTTCTATTTATTACAATTATCATCAATTCCCAATATATATAAATGGGAATCACAATCCATATATAAAAGTATGCAACAATCACTGTGGCCTTGCCACTCATTAGTATTCACTATAAGTAATCCATTTAAATCATTTAAGCAAAGGGAATCATTTCCATTTAATTTAATCATTCCATATAATTAATAAATGAATGGAAATTCAAATTCATATAGTAAAAGCACTAAGATGGTTCCTTGGACATCTAAACATATGGGGAAGAGTGAGATATCCATTTTTAAGAAAATATGAACAAATAGATTATGTTTAGTCAATTAAAAAATTATATTAATGGGGTAAATTAATTTTCCCACAAAAATGGGTATCTGTTATTTATTTCTTCATATTTAAACCATATAAGAAGTGTATCTATAGAGTATAAAATTATGCATGTAGTCATTTATGTATGAAGAACTCAAATTATTGCAATGTGTGGCGATAGCTGACTTATGGCACCATGTTGTAGATATAAAAATAACATAACTTTTAGGTAAACCAATTGTAACACATAACATAGGTTCATATACCAAATCTCATCCAATATTGGCTTTATATTTGTTTAATATTGAATGAAATAGGAGAAATGGTCCAACACCCTAAAAATAGGAAAAGTGAGCTTGTAAAAAATTAGTCCAATAGATGTGCATAAAAATGATGAACAGAAGTAATAATAATAGATATATTACCTCAATATATCTAACTCTTCCAAGAAAACATGATTTGGAGTCTAGATCTAAGAAATATTAAGAAGTCCATGTTTGGTAAATGAGAGCTCAATGGGAGAGGGAGGCTCTCCTACACACTGAAAAAAGGGAAGGAGGAAGAGGGGTTAATAATTTAGGCTCATTAAAGAAAAAAATTGCAATTCCATCCAAAAAAAATAGTTTCACATAGTTTGGCCACATATTTTCCCAAATCATGCACTAATCGTGCACATCTCACATTCCAATGAGGGTCTGAACATGGATTTAGGTGTATAGTTATGCAAACCATACACAAACTGTGTGAAAATCCTCTATCCAAAATAACTGAAATATCACCCAATCATGTAACTTGTCTTGCATGGTTATAAAAAAACCTGTTGGAATCCTACTACTCAAACATTCCCCACATGTTCAGTACTAATCATGTTACCTACCCTTCTTTCCCATTTCTTGGGGCATTGGGCTCCAAACAAGCCCTAGATGCTCCTAGAACCTTCTTTAGTTCATAGGGTACATTTATCAATATTAAACAAATGATTTAAAATAATAAAATTATCTATATCTCTATTAAATGGTAATTAATTACATTAATCACATTTTTCATGTTATTCTTTACTCTCTATGTTTACATAGTCATACCCTTTAATTTTTTTCCACAGTAACTTGTATATTTTTATTTACCTATGTAATTTATACTTTAAGGCTAAAATTAAAAAGATATTTATTAGATAATTTAGTACTAATAATTTTAAATAATAAATCTAATTTATTAAATAAAATTCTTTTGTGTACGTAGAAGTAATTTTAATACAAATTCATGTAATGTGAAAAACACCCATTTTAACCTTAATCGTGGTAAATAATTTTTATTATTTTCACTAATCATTATGATAAAAAATTAAGTTAACCTTATTATATAATATAAATTACATAGGTTAAAATTATTTAATAAACTTTTCTAAATTCAATTCACATAATTGGAAGGATTTAATTCAAAATTAATCTCGCATATTCAATGAGGAAGCTAGTTTTCAAAAAGAAAATGTTCAAAAGTTTACAAATTTTTTAAATAATAGTCCAATTTGAAAATGATTCCAATTAACAAAATTGTATTAATAGATAAATATTTGATATAAATTTACATTAAAAAAATTATTATATAGTTTAACTTTATAAATAACTAAAATTTATAGGCAATTTTCAATTAAAATGCAGTATATTTTACTAATAATCAAAAATTGAAACTATTTATAAAAAAACCAATAATTTACCACAACATATTTTTTGAAATTATTATTTCATAAAAATAATATTTTTCCAAAATAATTATTATAAAATTGGTTAACATTAATAGTAAAATAAGTTCTTCTAAGGTGACAACACTATTTTTTAGAAAATACTACATTAAGCATAAAATTGGATTTATTCATATAAATTTTTAATAAAACACATAGGATTAATTTTAAAAATTAGATTAAATATATAATATATAAATATAATTATACATAATTAATTTTTTTTAAATTATTGATGTAAAATACACTAGCTCACATAACAATTATTTTCCTAAAAATTATTTCCTTTTAATTTCAAAAATGGTTTTTTATTTTTATTTATAATTAATTAGTTAAAAAAGGATTCATTATATGTGTAATCTATATTTTAATAATTTAGTCGATCCAATTCATATACACCATTCTAATGGATAGGTTATAACTATAATATTAAATAATAATTTCTTAATAGTAAGTAATGATGGGTTTAAACTCAGTGTTTCATGTTTTTCAAGCTAAAGGAAGCTCTGCATCTAATAGAATATATTAAAAGATTTAAATTTATTTTGGAAAAAAAATCACAAAACATCAATGTGTTACATTCTACCCACCTTTAAATGAATTTCTCCTTAAAATTCACCTCATTAATCAACTTATTAATATTTGAAGATTTCTTCATAGAAACACTCAAAATAAAAACGGGTTAATAAAACATCCTCTTAAAAAAGGGAATGTTAAGTGTGAATTTAAATTGTAATAACACATAATAGGTTTCAAAATATGAGAACATATGTGGTAAGTGAAAACATAGACATAGAAGAAAAAAATAACCCCCTAATATTGATGGAGAGTTATAAAGAACATTGATCACAAGAATGTGGGTGATCCGTAGAAGGATAATGATCAGTAATACATAAACAAAAGTGCCAAGATAAAGGTCATTGATGTCATAAAAATTATTATAACAGTGAAAAATTATATTTGAAGAACCTTTTCCTAATATAGGGGAATTACTTTTTCATACAAACATAGAACTTAAGAAAAAATGATTATTTGATATTTTTTATTTTATAGACAGAATTTCATCTTTTGGTCATACATTGATCAATTTACACTTCACATATTATTCCAAGAATTTAAAGTAAATATTTTATGGTTGAAGCAATAACGAATCCTAAAATTGATAAATATAATGATAAGTCATTTTATCTATCTGTAGTTACATAAAAAAGAATGGTTAAGACATATTATGTATAAATTCTAGTACGGATAAATAATACATTAATTGCTAAAACATCATTAAATTTTCATCTAAACCCATTCCATAATTGTTTCTCCTTATAACGCGTCTAGAATTTTAATATTTATAAATAAGATAAATACATTTCTAAAATTCACCATAACATTAATTTTTAAGTAAACACAAAGTATATCTAATTTTTCACATACCAATCATGTCAATTCCAAGATCACTTATTCTCTTATAATGTGGTAATAAATTTAATTACCATAAAACCTTATTCAAAAAATGCCTTATTCCTTATTACTTGAATAAAATGGTATATTATTTAATATTTTCCGTAAATCCAAAAATATTGTAAGTTTCATTGATGATAACACACACCACGTTTTCCATAAATCATTAATTGGTTCCATGGTCATCAATACTATCTAATTTAATTAATTCATGTCAATAATATATTTATCTAAACTAACCACCATTATCTTATCATCACGAACTTATTAAGGGTTATTTTACCTTAATAAAAATTCTAACTTTCTATTAAATAACATTTATAATCAATCAAAACCCTTTAACATTTTTTTCAAATATATAATTAAAAATTATACTTAACAATACTGATATATTTCAAGATTCATATAACCTAATCCTTGAATTATAATACCTAAATACATCAATTGTCTAACATGCTTCTCAAACCATTAACTAGTATTCATAATCTTTTTACATTAATACTTATTCCATCCATATTCCATTTGTATTCTCTTCATCATAAGGAACATAAGTATTACTCGTATAAAATTAATGATTTTCTTCAAGATCTTTCCCCTTTTGACATCAATTTTCATAATTTATACACATTCAAATTTTCAAACATTCAACCATCAATTATATCTTAATGATACTATTATTATCTTATATTCCATTAATGTAACACTTCATTTTCCCTTATAAATTTCATACACTATTCCATTCTTCTCGACAAATAAAATATCTCCTCTTCTATTGATACAGTCCATTGAGTTCTTCTTCCTACATTTTCAACATATATGAAAATAAAATATCTTTTCTACATGGTCTTCTCTACCCATACTATTAGTTAACACTATCCTTATCTTCTTTGGTGAGGATGAGATATGGATAAGGTTTTCATTTTTAATCAAGTTATGTGATAACTTATCAGAAAAAATCACAATATCCTTCACTCTAGGCATCGTTCAATTTGGTTTCCCATCATAAAATTTTCTATCACATTCAATGTTAACCCATTTATTTCAAGTTCCTTCCATTGACTAAAACCAAAAATTTTAGTGTGAGAAAAACAATTCATAGTGGAAAAAAATAATCATTAATTATCACTTATACGAAGTCTAAATAATAATAGCTTAGTTTAAATCTAAGACACATTATGCCTAACCTTGGTCATCCAAAATAACAATTTAGTTAGATACCTCATGATTATTCATAAAATGTTTGTGAATTTCCAAATAATATCTCATGGGAGTTTCAAGCTAGATGTGAATCAAGGCCCATTATCAGGAACCATGTGACGATTGAGTCCAGCTCAATGCACCATTTTCAAAGTCATTACACCTTCGTAACTCCATACTAAAAGCATGTCCACTTTTATTATCCAATATAGGATGAAATTTCTTGGAAACTACATTTCATATCCTTTACAAAAAGTTTCGGAAATTTTTATTTACTTTGAATCATCCTTAGTCTTATTATTGGATAGATACTTAGATATATCCTTATAAATATCCCTAGTGATATCACTAATGTTATCTCATCATAGTTTCTAAGGGTTAAATTAACATTTCCTAAGAAACTAACTATGGTGATCTAGGCTTCTCAAACATGGATATTACATCGTTTTAGTTGAATATTCCTCACATTATATAAACACAAACATGATAACCATAACACTTTATTTCCATTGAAAACATATAAAAATATTCTAATATGGTGAGTGATCTTCAACTCTACCTGAAAATATCATCCTATTTAGTACACTTCGTAGACATACCCTACATAATACCTTTCATTATAGCCTATGGAATGGAAACATAAGAAAGGGTAAGCACATATTATAAGTTGTGGTAAAAATTATAAATGTCAGTCAATGATGATCTGAATGAATAAGATAATAATAAGGGTATATGATAATGAAAATAACTTACAAAGTTCATACAGAACCTATCATAGATCATAAACATGAGTTTTTTAATAAATATTTGCAATTCATAAGATATTAATGTAAAGACCTAAGCCCGAGCTATCAGACTCAACCCTTATAAAATGTTGTGTATTATTTTTTTATTAAAGAACTCAACAAATACACAAAATTTGAAATTTCATATTAGGATCTTTTATCAGCCTACTATTTATAGAATTATAACCCAAAAATTACATTCCAACATAAAATATACAAAATTTAACTTTAAACAATAAATGTTCAACTCATTACTTCCAGTTTTGAAATTCATCATAACATGACTGCTAAACCTGTTAGGGTAACTATAATACATAGGATGAGCATAAACACTGAGTATAGGGTTTTAAAACAAACAACAAATTCCTTAAAAATTCATTGAAAATTTCTATACATACATAACACTGATTTTCACAATACATAAATATATATAGAAAAACAATATTTCACAAAATAATTATATTTGAAAAGTCTTTAGGAATTATCCTTTGAAAATAGTAATTTTCTACAGTTCATTGATAATACACAGTAGATCATATGAAAATAAATATTTAAGGCTTTTAGAAAAATCAAATATGGAACAATGTTCCCCTAAGTCTTATGGGTTCACTCCCCTTAACATTCACATGACATACTAGCACCATTTTTGAAAACATTTTCCCATGGACCTGCCTTTCTAATCTCTTACCCAAATCATTTCTAAAGTACCTATATAATAATATTATTTTTTTTAAAAGAAAATAATCCTTAACATTTCATTACTATTTCCTCAAAAGGTTTAAAAATTATTTTCAAGAGAGTCCCAATCTTGGAGAAAACCAATTTTAATTAAAAACAATAATTTCATGAAATAGGGATTTATGTTGGTGTAAGATTATATAATGCCTTTAATGTCACATATGAGCTATATTATGTCCGCATATATTCACACATGACATGATAGGAGATGCAGATGCATGTTTGCACATAAAATAATAACTATTTCTACATAAAATGTTAAGATTTATCACATGAAAATGTCTAAACATGGTTAATATAAGAGTTTAAACTAACATATATCTGAAACACAAGTTTGATAGGTGTTAAATACCATTTATAACTTATAAATAAATGAGGAAGAAAACTATACATAGGTTTTTTATACTTGAATTCATATATATATGTATATATATATATATACACTAATATATATACTTATATATGTACTTTTGTATATGGTTTGTATTCATAAAACACTTTCATGATTTTAAAATAAGAACCCTCTTGTATGAACTCGCTCCAAAAAGGGTTGATAAATATATGTATGTGTGTTTATTTTCATGTAATAACACACTCATACACATAAATACCCATATATATATCATCCATGTAAATTACAAACTTTGAAAACTATAACATTCCCAAATATAAATAAGTTCATATAAATATAGTTCAAGAAAAAAGAAACCCTTATCATGTTTAAATATATAAATTCTAAAAATATTAAGCTACATATGTGTATATACACATGTATATACACACATATAATTCTTTGTTTAAAGATCATTACATTAGAATAAAAATCATACCCATGTAATTATAAGATTTTATGGAAAATGTCATTTAAAACCTAAAGGATAATCATATATGTAACCAGTATTAGAATGATACGGTTCTACACACACAGAGAGAGATATATATCTACACATAATAATATATGTATATATATGATTAAATAAATCAATCAAAAATAATAAAATACCATACTTGATTTTGGAATCTGAAGGGGAAAAGAAAATATGTCGATTGCTTAAGAGCATGAACCCGTAGAGAGTTTTGATTCTGGACTTGTGACCATGGAGTAGGGGTTCTCCCGAGTATCACTTATTTATAAAAAATGATTTTTTGCAAGATTCTCAATGAATCTAAGTTATTTAATTTTTTAAAAAGAAAACCAAATAATACCTATAATCATGAGTAGGTTTATTATTTTATTCATAATCCCATGATTATGATTGTGGAATGCATTTTTTGAGCATTTATCATTTTTTTCCTTTTTTAATTGCATTAGCATTATCTTATTTTTTCACTTTTTCATATTCAACGATTTCCCTTATCATATATTCAATTTTTCACGTTTCATCTTATTTGTTTATTCTCTCACATTGAAAAGACAACAAAATCAATATATTATTTTATGACAGGATCATTACAATAATATTTTATTTTTATATTTTATTTTACTATCTTATTTAAACAAAATTTATGAAAAGACTTATCATCATTTTTTTAAGCATAGAAATTTTTTAATCCATTTTACCATTTTTTTCTAATATATATATGTATTTTTGTTTAAATAATTCAAATTCTAATTTTTTTAAAAACATATGCATATATTGTGTGTTTTTTTGTAATAAAGTAATTAGGATTATCTATAATTTATGAATTTTATAAAAAAACAAAAAAAAATCATAAATTTAAAAAATTTATAATATTCTTTTAATCAAAATTTATAATTCCAAAACTAATTATTATAATTTGATATGTATCATCTTTTCAAAAATAAAAATTCATAAAAAATAATAATTATAATCGTATATTAGTATATTTATTATTTAAAATATTATATTAATTAACCTCTTGAGAAAAATAAATATAATTTCTCAAAAAAATAAAAAAATAGTTATTTATAAAAAAAATTAAACTAAAAAAATCAATAATTGTTTTTAGAATAAATTTGAAAAGTATAATAATAATTATAATTAATTAAATAAAACAAATAATTTCAATAATTATTATAAAATAAACTCAACTCAAAAATGATATTAGTTTGTTTCAATTATATACTAATTAATTTAAAAAAATATTCATATAATAAAACTGTGTTAAAAAATTTGTGATGTTACATTATTCCCCGATCAAAAGAATTGTGTCCTCTTAATTCATTTGCATGCATAGGGAAAGTAATTTTACATAAGAGGGATGTTTAAAATTATTAATTTCATTCTAATATTCCAAAAATTATCTAGATCATTGTTCTGATACTAACTGAAAAGACCTGAACCCCACCTACTAGACTCCGCTATTATAAAATTCTATATATTATTTTATAAAAAGAACTAAATAAATACAAAACATTTAAGATTTCATATCAGGATATTTTATCGGCCCAAGTTTTGGAAAATTATAACCCAAAAATTACATTCCAACATAACATGTACAAAATATAAATTAAAATAATAAGCCTTTAGCTCACTACTTCCACTTCATAAATTCATCATAGCATTACTACTAAACCTGTAAGGGTAATTATAATACATAGGGTGAGCATAAACACCAAGTAAGGGGTTACAAACAACCAAAAAATTCCTTGAAACATTTATTGAAATTATATATAAATTTTTACAACTTATTTTCACTATAATTAAATATATATTAAAAAATATTATTTCAAAAAATAATTATAATTAAAAAGTTGTTTGGAATTATCCATTGAAAATACTAATTTTTTGGGTTATTGATAATACATGGGAGACCATATCAAAATCCATATGTAAGGGCTCTAGACATATCACATGTAGATTAAAGTTATCTTAAGACTTATGGGTTCACTCCCCAAAACATTCACATAACATTCTAGTTCCATTTTTGAAAACATTTTTCCATGGAATTCCATCCTTATCTCTTACCCAAAACATTTCCAATGTACTTACATAATAATAATATTTTATTTAAAATAAAACAATCCATCTCATGTCTTTATAATTTCCTCAAAAGGTTTAAAATTAATTTTAGAGAGAATCCCATTCTTAAAAACACACTTTTATTTGAAAACCGCATTTTCATGAAACGTGGATGTAAGTGTGTGCAATATCACATAATGGTTGGAATTTCATATATGAGATAGATGATGGTTATACCTATTCACGCATGACATGTTAGGAGATAAAGATGCTTGTATTCAGAAAAAATAATAACTTGTTCCTTATAAAATGATATGATTTATCACATGAAAATATGTAAACATGGTGAATAAAGGATTTTAAATGTACATAGATCTTAAAAACATGTTTTATGGGTGTTAAATAACATTTATAACTTCTAAATAATTTATAAATAATAAATATACTTATATTTTTTATACTTGAATACATATATATGTATATATATATATACTTATATATGAATTTGTGTATGTGGGTTGTATTCATAAAACTATTTCAATATTTTAAAACATGAACTCTCTTGTATGAACTCACATAAAAAGGGTTGATAAATATTTTTATGTGTATTTTTTTATATAGGAATGCACTAATATCCATAAATTACAATATATATATTTATTTATATTTATCATCCTTGTAATAATAAACATTGAAAACTAAGATTGTCCCAAATATACACAAGTTCGTAGAAATATGGTTCAAGACAAAAGTAACCTTTAACATGTTTATATATATATACTGAAAATATTAAGCTACATATGTGTATATACACATGTATATACAATTATATAATTCTTTGTTTAAAGATCGATACTTGATAATCAAAATAATGCCCTTGAAACTATATGATTTTAGGGAAAAGATCATTTAAAGCTAAAAGGGTTATAATATATGTAACTTGGATTAAAAAGATATGTTTAGACATATATTTATATATACACACATAACTATATATGTATATATATGTGTTTTAAAAAATCAAACGAAAATAATAAAATCTCCTACTTGATTTGGAACCTGAAGGGGAACAAGAAATCTGTTGATTTCCTAAGAGCATGAACCCATAGAGAGTACTCACTCTAGAATTGTGACTATGGAGTATGGTTTCTCCTTAGTATCAATTATTTCTAAAAACATGTATGTTTGAAATATTCTCATAGAAGCTATGTTGTTACGTTTTTTTTAAAATAAGACTAAAGAATACCAATAATCAGTAGTAGGTGTATTTTTTTCATAACCCGATGATAATGAATCAGGTGTGTCTTTTTCAACATTTATCATTTTCCTTCTTAAATTTCTTTAGTGTTATCTTTTTTTCCCACTTTTTCATATTCTTTTATTTCCCATATTTTATATTAGCCTTTTCACCTTTCATCTTATTTGTTTATTCTCTAAAATTAAAAAACCAACAAAATCAATTTATTATTTTATTACACAATCATTACAATAATGTATTATTATTATATTTAATATTATTATCTTATTTAACATTTTTTTTCAAAATACTTATCATTATTTTTTAAAAACATAGAATTTTTTTAAAACCCATTTTAGCATTTTTTTTTCTAATATACATATATTTGTAATTCATTTTTTTAGTAATTCAAATTTCAATTATTTTAAAACACATATGTATATGTTTTTTGGTTTTTGTAATAAAGTACTAATATATATATATAATTTATAAAATTTTTAAAACAAAAAATTAAATTATTTTCATATATTTATTAAAGTTATGATATTCTTATAATTATAATTTATAATTCCAAAACTAATAATTATAATTCGATATATATCAACTTTTAGAAAATAATAATTCATAAAAAAACAAAATAATTATAATAATATATTAGTATAATAATCATTTAAAATATTCTATTAATTAAACTCTTGATGAAAATAAATATAATTTTTCAAAAAATAATAAAAATTGTAATTTTATAATATTATATTAATATAAGGAAATCAATATTTGTTTTTAGAAGATATTGGAAAACTATAATATTATTTATAACTAATTAACTAAAACACTTAATTTCAGTTATTATTTTAAAAACAAATCAGCTCAAAAATAATATTAGTTTGTTTTAATTATAAAATAATTCATTTAATAAAATATTTAAATAATAAAAATATGTTTGGAAGTCCATATGTGTTACAATAAATCATATAGGAATCAAAGATGATGAGTCATGAGATCATAGCATTTACATAATGCATTGAAATTTTCCATACAAGTAAGAATAGAAAATCCATCCCTTTTGTAGTCAAGGCTTATTTCCAAGAATTATCATGGAACTCTATGGGTGGTAACAACTCTTGGTTGAGACACATTATAGCACCTTGATATTTGGGGAAAGTCAAATTAATTTAATCTTTTAGATATTTTTCATTTCACAAAATATAGGATTTAGTGTATATATATATATTAAAGAATTATGTCTGTATTTCATAAACTACATGAAAGACTTAGATTATATTTTGTTACACATAACACTATGTTTTGGTTTTCGTACATATAATTTTGAGTTTTGTTGAAGATCGCATAGCACGCGTGGTAGAGTTATTACAGAACTACAATATACAATTAATATTATTAATAAAATATTATTATAGCTACCACCTAGTCGTTGGAATAGAAGTTAAAAATATGATTTACTAAATTTTAAAAATATATTTTACAAATGTATATAAAATTAATCCCTTGGTTATCAATTATTAAAATTAATTGTATGAACTATTTGAAAATAAATAAATTACTTTTCTAAGAAAACTATTTTTCTATGTACAAAATTTGTTTTTATCTCAATAAATTTAACAAGACAGTTTTGAATAATTATTTCAATAAATTTTATATATAATATATTAATAATTTTTTTGATACTTATCCAATTATTATATAGGTGTAAGATAATAATAAATCCAATTTTATGAATAAAAATATATATTCTTTTAAAAATTAATTCTACCACCTTTTAATGGATAACCAATTTTAGTACTATTTTTTGGAACTATTATTGATTTGATATGTAAAAATAAAAATCAAATTTTAAATATTAAAATGAAAATTATCTTAGCGTAAATTTTTGGTATTTTCTGTAAATATTCATTTTTTGATGAATAGTGAAAAAATGGATTTTAATTCAAAAGTTAATTATCATATAATTTATTTACTAGGTTAAATTATATTTTTAATTTATTTTAAATATTAACTATATAAATTGAAAAAATATTATTATGATTTATTTAATTGAAATTAATTTAACTTTTAAATTAGAAAGAAAAATTTACCAAACTATTAAATGTTTTTACTTTAAACACTCCCTTTATTGTCCCGTTTGCAAGATTAAATATCAATTAATTTCTTCGATTTATTATAGGAATTTGGAAATATTGTCTTGATATTGAGAATCAAAATAATACATAATATGAAATAAGGTAAACTTAGTTTTTGAAAAAAAAAATATTAGTAAAAGTAATTAAAAGTAATTATAATGATTAAGATGATATCTAGCTTAACAAGGGAATAAAACATACACTTAAGGTCCAAAATGACCTAGAAACTTGTTCAAAATCCATTTTATGGATATATTTTTACCCTATATTTCCTCTTATCTATTTTTTCTATTATTGGATCCAATTTTTATAGGAAAAACATGGGTGCAATTCCCTTTTCAAAATATTACAAGAATGTCACTCCTCCTCCACTATAAAAAGGAACTCACCCCTCCAACTTATTCACACCTATCAAGCCCTGTATATCTCCAAAAAATATTCTCAAATTAGATCCCAAAATTCCTCTATTCCTCTTTAAATCCTCATTTTCTTCAGAAATACAACTAATTAATCCCTTTTGTGCAAAGTAGAAGGTGTTACCCAAAGAAGAGGCAACATCTTTCCTCATGATCCTCTCTTTTATTTTCTTTCAATACCACCTTAATTATTATTACATGATTATATAAAAACACGAGTATCCTAAATATACTATTTTTTTATTATAAGGGTTCTACCTAAAATTACACACACTTCCATATAATGGGTAATGTACTTACAGTTATTGTGTACAGTGAGCCACCGCCTCACAGAATGATGTTGTTTGTTTTTCCTTTACCACCTATGATGGTTGGGAATTATGATGGAAACTATTTTTTATATTATATATATGATATTTATAATTTATTTATTCTTTTTAATTATTATATAAAACATACCTTCATGCATTCCATTTTTTGTTAATACAATAACATCGTTTGTGGAAGTGCGGGCTATTGCCTCCTCAAACTGAAGTGATTCAATAACACTATATATGGAACATATAAATAATGTTTTTTAATAAAAATATGTGACATAAATGACATATATATTATATTCATGACATAATTACCTTTCTCTATATATAATAGATCATTTTATTTATTACCTAGTTGACAGACTAAAAATATGATAACATCATTTGGGGATGTGGGAACTACCACCTCCTCAACATGATGTGATTCCTTTTACATAACAAGAATTCCATATATAAGTATATATTATTAAATAACATGTTATTTGAGATATAATATTCCTTCACGAACGATATATGAGAACGTTACTCATGCGTACATACGACCTACTGTCTTAATGATTTTAACATTAGTTCATTTTTTATAACCATAATCCATGATTGGTTTGAAAAGTATAATTTATGTATAAATATGATAATTAATTCACGATAATTATAATTAATTTTTTATATAATTAACCCTTTAACATTAGTCATCTTACCAAATTCTTTTTAACATAAGAACCAATTTTGGTTAAAACACCCCATATAAACTTATTTTGTAAGTAGTTGTATAAAAAATTTAATAAGTGATTTAAAAGTAATAATAAAAAAATTGATTATGAATCATGTAAAAAATTAACATAAGTTTTCTATTTATGAAAATAAATACACACATGACACGTCAGACTCAAGTTAAGGGAATTTTGTCTCACTTTTTATTTCTGTGAGATATATGTATTTTTCACCACTCATTTCATTTGTGTAGTGTATATACTTTCTATGGATGTATTATATGGTTATTATAATTAAATAATTTATTATGTATATAAATATTTTATGATATTTCTTTTTTAGGGGTTATTTTTTAAAATTTATAAATTTGATTGAGTAATTTTGTCTCACTTTTCATTATTTGATATTCATTCCATGTTATGCCCCAATATTTTTATTTGAGGTCTATATAATGCTTTTAGGAATGTTATATCGTGAATATAATAATTTTAATGACATGTTATGATTCATGTAATTTTATTCATTCCATTTTATTATCATTTAATGTTACCAATGTGGTAATGGTTTTAAGCTTCAATTTTATCATTTATCGAGAGATTTTAGGATTATACTTCCATTAATGAAATCATATGATCCTTCTCTTAATAACTCACATTAATTTTATTAACCTATGTATATTAATGTTATATACAAGTGATAATACCATTTTTCCCACTCTTTGATACATAATATAATTTTGAATTTTTATATAAAAGTATGATTTTATTTCTTCTTTTTGTTAGAAATATGTGTTCTTTAAAAAATGTGTTTTCTATAGATGTTTTAAAAAAATTAACAATTACCATATGATGTTTAGAGTAAATTTTCCCCATGTTTTACTTTTTTTCAAAATGTGTTTAAATAGAATCTCCTTGTCATTTTCCCATTAGGGCACTTTTCTAAAATTTTAAGGTGAAAAAGGATTCTTCGACATGTATGTAATTATCCACCATCATGACCATCATCTCTATGAATATTAATTTTCATATTTAAAATTTGATTCTTTTTCTAATTTAAAGTTGTTTCATAAAAAAGTTTTCAAAAAAATTTTTTTGTTTAAAAAAGGTATTAAATGATTTTAAAATAATTCTTCGTTAGTTTTCAAAAATTTATTTTCCAAGAAAATAATTTAATTGATTTATAAATTAATATATATATTTTCAAAACCATTATCTAGAAAAGAAGTTTCATAATACTTAAAGAACTTATTTTAGGATATCAAATTATTTTCAAAGAAAAATGTTTTAAAAATGTTTTGAACATTATTTTAGATGTTTCCAAGGAATTTTTTATCAAGATTCAGTGATATGTTTCAAAGGAAAAGGTTTTAAATCTTTTTCAGGACTCTTTTATCTATTATCAATGAAAAAATGTTTGTAAAAAAATATTTTTGGAATCCTTCATAAGTTTCATGTTTATTTTAAAATGAAATGGTCTTAAAAAGTTTTAATATTGTTAAAAGAATTATTTTAATGAATAAAGGATTTTTTTTCCTCAACAAATGTTTTTAAAGGATAATTCCAAATTAATTTCCATCTAAGATGGCATATCTTTGTGTTACTCATATCTTTTTGGAAATTATCCAATGGTTCTTTTTATATTTTTTCACTGAATAGTTTATGTTTTGATGGAATGACATTTATGAAACCTGTTTCTCTTTCATAGGTTATATTCAGATGAAACTCACTTCTTTTCATGGGTAATAATTTTATGAGATGATTATGAGACATGTATCTAACCCACAATTTATGATAAGAATATATGTTTATGATATACATTTTATTCCATGGGTTATGATATGATGAATGTTTATTATCTTCCGGCACATGTATGTATGATTTCATTATGAGATGGATCTGACCTATATCTCTCTAAAATTTATCAAGTATTTTTAACTTATGAGGGAATGATGGCAATCAAGTAGATGGGAATGGTCCAATATGAGAATATAGGGAAACATGATTCACTATGGGATGATATAAAACTGGATACACTATGCGAAGATAGGGAAACCCGGTCCTCTATAAAGAAAGGACTTTGACTGGGGATAGTGGTGTGTAACTCCCACTAGGTGTTGTCTCCATGAAATGCCCTGAAATGTTTTTGGAAAAAATCTTGACTTATAGGGAATTATATTACATGTTTATGTGTTTTCCACAAATTTTATGTCTTATACCTGTGATATGATCACATGGTTTATGTTCTTGATTATATTATTATTAATGTATTATGAACTACCAATCTTTATGTCATGATTCATGTTTTTGTTCTTCAAATAATGATTATAGTATTTCAATGTTATACTCATGTTCGCATACCCTTATATTCATGTTATTCCTCTATATATCCTTTATTTATCCTTACTAATCATTCAATCTCAACCCTTTATTTTGTTTCCATTCCAAAGGTTGCGAAGAAAGGTTTATAATTAAAATTGTTGTGGGGGAAGATATTTGTGGGAAACAATAAAGATATTTCACTGAGTTATATTATTTTTTCATATGTTTCTAAAATAACAAAACTAATTTGATCTTTGGGTTTTTTTCGTATTGTATTAAGTGTTCCTCAAAATTATTTAATTTCTATATATGTTAATCTTGGGTCATTATAGTTGGTGTCAAAGATAATTTTTAGTCAGCCTTTGGAAACTTGGATGATAAAACTTTAGTGATATCCCTAAGGATATTGATAATGATATGTCTAAGGGTGTCTCTAAGGATAATTATAAGGATAATTTAATGTTTAGAAAAATGTCTTGGAGTCTTGTTAAAGGATAGAGTGATTGGTTTTCAAGTATTACATCCCTTTCTAGATACTAATATTGGGTGTCTATCTGTAACAATTTTACCTAGGGGAAACAACTCTAACATGGTACGTCATGCCTAACTCGAGCATACCCTGATACACGACAATGAGCCTTTCTACACACCTAGTTTGACACTCCTAGGGTATATAATTTTGAATTTCATAAAATCATTACAAACCATCATGAATAATTTAAATGGATGTTGGATATGAAAAACATAGGATATACCTAAGGTGTAATATATTAAGTAATGTTTCATTATTTATAAATATTTAAGTGGTTCTTTCAAGATTTTGTGTTTCCTCTATATGATAATTATTTCTTAATCAATGATTTTTAGTTTTATTCAATGGTGGGAACCAAAATGATAAGGGTTAACATTGAATGTGATGGAAAATACTATGATGATAATTCAAATGGGATGGTCACTAGAGTGAAGGATTATTTGATCACACCTATTTAGCTTTCACGAATCATGATTAACAATGTGTACCTTAACCAACTCTCAGACTCGCCAAGGAATAGAAGGAGGAAGTTCATTGAGAATTTAGGTAATAGATTCCATGGAGTAAAGAAGATTCAGTTTCCTTTATTTCATTAATGTTGAAATAATCACAAAAGTTAATGTCTTATAAAAACAAGAAGTTGTTTTGACTATAGAAAAAAAGGCCACAATGTAAGACACTACAAAAGAAAAATGAGGGGTTTGTTTAATGAAATTTATGAGTATATTAGACACTTGAGGACATAATAAATTGATAAATGATTTAATTATTACATGATTGGATATTATGAAAATCGATTAAACACAATATAATATCATGTAGAGAACCAGTACTATGGTATGAGTAATGGTTATATTGCTGATGTTGATGATACTACAGATGAAATGTGAAAGGAAAGATATTTTGTGTAATAGGATAAGGTATCCTTCTTATAGAATATATATTAAGTGAAATATTCTATGTTTTTATGTATTTTGATTCAAATATTATGTTATATGAATGGTAAAATATACAAGTATTGTTCAGTTTATATATTTCACTTAGGATTGAAAACTTTATGTCGAATGTTTTTGAGGGACTGTAAAGGTGATTTAATGGAAAGGTTAAATTTAGAATAAGGGAATATAACCCTTAATATATTCCTTATGTTAATAT
This sequence comes from Viscum album, assembly GCA_963277665.1. NCBI lineage: Eukaryota > Viridiplantae > Streptophyta > Magnoliopsida > Santalales > Viscaceae > Viscum > Viscum album. The sequence goes on along the minus strand of OY728150.1, from coordinate 1,998,256,078 downwards.
AATTTTGTTAAGATAAATATATTTTGGATATGAATTAGTGAAATGGAAATTACTGATTACCTTGGATGTAATTAAGGACTTATTGAAAAGTGCTTATTCTATCATTGATGATGTTTAGAAAAAATTATGGATTTATGGATTATATCCAATATACCTTGAAATAAGGATAAATTTTTGTTTTCAATAATAAATAATGTAAATCTAGGTTATTACCATGTATCAATGGAATACATGGTAAAGGTATTCACATGTTTCATATGTGATAACAAAGATCTAATTTATGATATACGAGGTATCAATGTAAAGTATTTTTTAAAACATTTAGTGCCTTATTTCGAGAGTTTTGGATTCCCATCTTCCAAAAGGGTTATATGGTTAAATATTAATGGAATGTTTTATTTTAATCTTTAGATAAGATTTTAGAGATTAAATTATTATATCATCATATGAGGATTTATTCATAATAGATAACTTGTTCTAACTTTTTGTTATGACAAAAATAGATGGAATGATCTTTCATTCGATTCATGGATCTCATGATCTATTAATGATTTAGTAATGAAAAATTCACCTTAATTTCAAGGAATGGGAGATGAAGGGAATGTTGATCATGGAACAAAAATTGAATGGTTGTCCTGAAATCATGTAAGTATATCCTTTCATGAAAATTCTTCTAATATTGGAAAAAGATCTAGAAATATATTGTTTTCTTAATACCATATTTTTTTTGAACTGGTGGCCCTTTAAATCATAAAAAATTTATGAATTTTGGGGAATAGAATTCCCATTGATCATTTACTTGTTTGTGATTTATGAACACAATGACTCCCTAAAAATATTTATACTTTTAATCTAAGTCTATGTTTTTATTTCCCACCTATGTTCGCCTATGCGGAAACCTTGTTACATGTTACTTAGTGTAACCATTATTTTTCTAAAATTTATTTTTAATGTAGGATTTATTATTCATTTTTATGATGTCGGTTTCTATGAATAGAACATTCAAGTATTAAACATTTCAAAAAATAATAATAATTTCAAGGATAAAATTACTTTTAATGGTGTCTAATGTAACACCTTGAGACATCGTGATATATTTTTTAAAATTTAATTTAATCTTTATTATATTTTTCATTTCACAAAATAGTGAATATAGTATATATATATATATATATGTGTGTGTGTGTGTATATATATGTATTTAATAATTGTGTTTAGTTTGATAGAACTACACAAAACAAATATATTTTCTTTCGGTACACACAACACTATGTTTTTCTAATGTTGCACATAAAGATCAGTTCTTTTGATAGCTTGCATAACACACAATGGGGAGTTTTTAGAAAACTGAAATATACTATTAATATTACTATTAAAATATCATTATAGATAAAACCTAACAGTTGGAATGGAATTTGAAATTATGATTAACTAAATTATGAAACTATGATTGAAAAATTTATAAAAAAGTATCCTTTCATTATCAATTACTATAAGTAAATTTAAGAACTATTTGAAAATAAAGAAATTTCTTTTCTATAATTATATTTTTCTATGTATAAACACAATTTTATCTCAATAAAACAAAAAAACCACTATTGATTAATTTTTTCAATAAAATTTAAATATATTATATTAAATGATATTTTTTATACTTATATAATATAGTTGATATGTATAAGATAATAATAAATACAATTTTATGAATAATAAGATATATTATTCTAAAAAGAAATTATTCCTTTTTTAATAGAGAACCCATTTTTAGTAATTTTTTTGTATTTTTATTGATTTTATTTGTCAAACTAAACGTCATATTTGGATTCATATTATTAAATTAGCTTAGGTTAAATTTTTTGTTTGTTTATGTAATGTTTCATTTTTTTATGAATAGTAAAAAATATTGGATTTCATTCAAAACTAATTTTTCATATAATTTATTTACAAGGTTAAATTATATTTTTAATTTGTTTTAAAAATTAATTAGATAAATTTTATATCAATTAATATAATTTTGGTCATTTTAATCTATTTAACATTTAAATTATATACAAAAAACATCCAAACATGTGAACATTTTTACTTTGAAAACAAATTTTGTCGTCCAATTAACAAGATTAAATTTGAATTAATTTCTACCACTTATGTGATTTGAATTTGAAAAAATAGATTCAATATTTTTAATTATAATAAAATATAATTTCAAATAATGTCATATTATTCTTTGAAAAATAGACTATTGAAATAATTATAATTAATTGCAATGATTAAGAGGAGAATTAGCTTATCAAGGGAATAAACATTACACTTAAAGAGAAAAATGACCTATAAACTTGTCCAAAATTCATTTTATTGATATATTTAGACCATAGAAAACATTGGATCGAATATTTTCCATTATGGGAGAGAATTTTCATAAGAATAAAGTGGGTGGAATTATTTTTTAAAAAATTTACAAGTATTCCACTCCACCTCCACTATAAAATGCACTCAACCCTACCACATATTAACATCTATAAAGCCCTCTGGCTTCCAAAAACTCTTAATAAATAAGATCCCAATATCCATACTTTAATCCTTTAATTAAATATTTGTTTATAAATGAAACTAATGAATCCCTTTTGTAGAATGAAAAAGGAGTTACCCAAAGAAGAAGTAAATCCTTCCTCAATATCCTTTCTTATAATTTCTTTTTCTACCAGCTAGATTATTATATAAAAAAATAGTATCCTTGGTATACATATATTTTTTATTGTATGTTTTTATACTAAACCTACACATAATTTGATCTAATGGGTAACAAACTTATCGTTCATGTGTACGGTGAACTACCGCCCCACGAAATGATGTTTTTCATTTTTACTTTACCACATCTCATGGTTAATAATTATGATGTAAAATATATTTTTATATGATATATATTATACTTATGATGTGTCAATTCTTCTAGAATTATTATATAATACATACCTTCATGTTTTCCATTTTTGATAAATACGATAACATTGTTTGTGGAAGTGTGGACTACCGCCTCCTTAGAGCGATGTGACTTGTTCACACTATAAATTGAATTTATAAAGACTGGTTTTAAAAAATATATGTGACATAAATGCAAAATATATATAATATATAATTTTCTTTATTACCCATTTCAAGTACTAAAAAGATGACAATGTTGTTTGTAGACGTGTGGACTACCGCCTCCTCGATGTGATGTGATCCCTTTTACATCACAAGAATTGCATATATATAAGTATTTATGATTCTATTAAAATTTATTTATGATATAATTATAATTCATGAATGATATAATGTTTCTTACCTTCTTTCTATAATTATCATTAAAAATGGGAAGGTTTCTCATGTGTACGTACGGTCTAGTGTCTCTAGGATTGAAACATTGGTTAATTTTTCTAAAAAAATCACATGATTAGTTTTAAAAGTATAATTAATGTATAAATATGATAATTATATTATTATTATTATGGAGATGTTTATATAATGACCCATATTACCATAGTGCACATACCAATGTTGTTTTAACACATAAACCGAATTTGGTCAAAACACCCAATGTAAACATATTTGTTTATTTAGTTATATAATACATTGTAATAAGTGATAAAAAATTAATAATCAAACTCAAATGTTTACTAAAAAAATTATAATTAAAATAATTTTATTATTCCAGAATTTAAAGACACATGCAACAAATCGAACACAATGTAAGCTAATTTCATATCACTTTTTTATTTTTGTGACATACATTACTTATTCACCACTCATTTCATTTCCGAGGTGTGTATAAATCCAATGGATATATTATATTATTCTTATAATTAAATTTAATGCGTATTTACATATCTATTTTTTGTTATTTATTTCAAGGGGTTTATATAACACCCCAGGTAAATAAAGAATATGACATTTTCACATTTATCCATATTTGTGAATAAAATATTAATATAACTTTAAAGGGGACGCTATGCTCGATGGCGTACCCAATACGCAACAACGAGTTTCATGGGAATCTTACATTGCACTCTAATAATAAAATAATATTATTTTAAATTGTAGTTAACGCCTAGTTGATGTAATGGCGGGAATGAACAGAACTAACTACAAAATGATTATATATGTTTGTCAAATATTTTTACATGTGTTGTTTACTGAAACAATTTTTATATGGGGTTATAAAAGTCATATTTTTTACTATAAATATTCATTGGAAAGATAAAAATATTTCCTACATCATAGTAGATTTTTTATAATTTTTATACATTAACTAAATTAAATTATTTATGACACCATGATGATACAGCGATTACCTCATTATTTAACGATTTAAATAAAATGGAAAGATAATGTAAAATCTAAGACCTATACATGCCCAAAATCTATTGGATGAGTGGATTTAGAACCCTTATCACCTTATCCTCGAAACACATCAATTTGGGACCTTTAAAATCCGAAACTCATTCTAAAATAAAGTAACATTTCCTTACTTTCCATGAGTGCCCCTCCTCTCCTCTTATAAAAGGCCCCCACATCTACCACCTTACCCACATCTCTCAAGCCTTTGGCTCGGCCAACCCCTACCATTTCATCTCTAAACATCCCTAGTTTCATTATTTAAGCCTCACTTTGGGCATAATCCTTTACAAGGAAGACTTTGAGCTCAAATCAAAGAGAGTTACCCGATTTAAAGGTAGTGTCCTCTCTTGTGTTCTTTTGTGTTATTTTGCTTCTCCAACCCCCTAAACTCATTTTATTCTTTTATTTTGTAACAAATAAAGTATCTTAAATATAATTGTATTTTGTTATAATAATCATTCGATCTACACTTACACTCACCTACATCTAATGGTTAAAGAACATATTGTTTCTGTGGATGGCGAATTTCTGCCTCACGAAACGATGATTGTTCAACACTCATATAACACCTTCAAAGGTGGCCATTAAGATGTCACTATATTTATATATGATATATAATATGTTTATGTTTTACTTAAGCTTCTTTATTTTTCTTTTGTGGCATACCTTTATGGTTTCCATTGTGGGTAAACACGATAATTTCATTTTAGGAAGTGCGGACTACCGCCCCCTCAAAGTGATTTGATTCGTTAATGCCATGTGTGGGATGTATAAAGGATGGATTTAAATTTATTATATATTATATATGTTACATATAAATGATGAATATAATTCTGGAATTAAAATATACATACCTCTCATTTGGTTTTAATTCCATTAATATGACATAGAAATGAAAGTAGCGTTCATGCGTACGTAGGACTTACCGTCTCCATGTACGGTGCATTTCATTTCTTACCTCTAAATGATTATGTAATATTATAAATACTTGTATATTCTGGATATATATGATATATATGATATCCAAATCCCGAATATCATTCTGGAGATAATGAACCTTTGACCACACGAACAACATGTAATTGTAAGAAGTCCACTTTCGACTTAAGAACCAAATATCGACAAAACAAACATTATTAACTTAAATGATTACATAATTCTTATAACATGTAAATAAGTGATATAAAGGAATAATGAACTTGAAAAATGTTCTTAAGCAAGTTGAAATTAACTCACGTTTATTATTCAGGACGTTAAAGAATGATCGAGTCAAGTCGGACCCGAGGTAAGGGATCCTACTCCTCTCTTTCTTTTTAAGTACACTCTTTTATGTCATTCCTTTTAAGCTCATCTTTCTTATGATTGGGATTTTCTTTTATATTACTCCTAATTTACGTTTTATGTTCATATGGTGAGAGACCCTATTTTCTCTCATCAATCCATTTTGGAAGTTTTGAGTGGCGCCGTTTGGCTGCCGAATTTTCGTAAGAGATCTAACCTCTCTCTTTCTTTTTAAGTACTCTCATTTATGTCACTTCTTTTAAGCTCCTATTTGTTATTATGGGGGTGTTATTTTATATTCCTCTTTCTGTACATTTTATTTTGATATGATGAGATACTCTATTTGATCTCATCAATCCATTTTTTGGATGTTTTAAGAGGCGTCGTTAGGCTGCCGAGTTTTCGTAAGGGATTGTTCATCTCACATTTAGTCCCGTGAGATTTATGCTACATTTGCCACCATTTCTTTTGAGTGGTGTATGTACTTCCCATTATTATACTCTTTTTTTAATATAATTTCCTTTATGGGTACTTACATATTCATTGTATGACCCTTCTTCAATGGGGTGTACGTTTCGAAAGTTACCCAAGTCGGTAAGGGAACCCTTCACCCTCCTCTTTTTAAAAGACTTCTTTTATTATGTATTTTAATTCACATACTATTATGTTGGGATATGTTCTTCTATATCCTTATTAATGTAAATTTTATGTCCAAGTTATGAGATACCCTTTTTATCTCTCATCAACTCATTTTATGAATTTTTAAGTGACGCCTTTAAGCTGTCGAATTTCTGTAAGGGAACTTCTTAACCCACTTTCAATTCTTTGGGTTAAAACTATAATTCTTGATTTTATTATGCCAATATTATGTGTGGAATATCTATGTTTTAGTTTCCACAAACCTTTGTGTGGATATACTATTTCTACACATAATCATCTCATTGATAAATTCTTATGTCATTTAGATGGTCTTCTATCAGAAATCATAACTCAATCTCATTTCATTGATTTAAATATCTATGTCATTGGTTTTGTTTTTTCATGATTATGTGTGAATGAAATCTGATTGTTTTGAACTTAATATCCACTTATATTTTGTGTATTCGTATTTGTCACACATAATCATGTAATTGATTTATCCTTAATCTAAGGATACCGACTTTGTAAGGGACTTCATCTCAGTCTCCTTTCATTGAGGCATATTTGGTTTTACACACAACTTTCTTTTATACGGTGTATAACCCCCTTTGACTTTTAATTTTATTCAAAAGTAATCTTTTTATACGAAGCGTTTTACTAAATGACAAAAAGGAATGTTTCTTTTAACGTACGCGGTGAGAACGACCTTTTTCGCCGCCGCGAGTATTATTTGGTCTTTGGCTTCCTTAACAAGACATAATGTTTTTAAAATGAAATAAATACCATATACTCTTTTATGTATGTTGGTATTGAAAATGGTTTTTATAAAAGATTTGTTATGTCGACATACTTAAGTGATATATTGTGATCGAAATGTGGAAATGTTTTCTTTCCATTATATTTGTTTAATGTCTTACGATTTTATAATGGTACTTGGAAATTATGAAGGGTGGTGCCGTGAATACCAGGACGAGTGGTTACATTATAACCTCCAATTCATTGGGTATGGAAGTCGGCGGTATGGATATTCTATTAAGTATGTGTGGAAGTCGACCGTATGGTTATTCCATTTAAGTATGTTTATGTCCCAAGTTACCTTTGTATGTTATGTGTTCTTTATATGAGTTTTATGGTAATATTTTGGTTACAAAAGGGTATGTAATGATATTTTATTCAGTGAAGAGTTTTTACTACTTCCTAAAGGTGAAAGGTATTACTTTGCTAAAGTATACATGGTTTACTTGTTGCTTTGAAAAACTAACAGTTTTCATTCTTTGTGTATCCCTTGCTGAGCTTTTTATGCTCATCCCAAGTTTTTTTGAAATGTTTTTCATAGGACATAAAGTTGAATAGGGCCAAGGATGGGATCAAGGAAATTTCATGTTATCCAAAACATGGAACTAGACATGTTTCTTTTTAAGAGTTTTTATTTTATGGAAACTTAATAGAAGTGTCTACTTTATAATCTTTGGAGATGTAATAGTTAAGATCTAATTCTCTAAAACTCTAAACCTGAAAAGATCCTCAATGTGAATTATTCATTTAATTCATTATTAAGTAAGGTTTAAGGCTGGGGCCTTATAGTTGGTATTAGAGGTCGGTTTAGATAACTTTAGAGGTTAGGGTATTCTCTAAGCATAAGTGACATTACCATAATGGTTAGGATTTCAGAAATAGTCCTAGTTTTAGATAAAGTGAATGAGTGAGTATATCTTAGTGTTTATCTTCCTCATTAGTACATGATGGTTTTGTTGATATACTCACACTGACCTTTTTGGTTTTAGTAAATGGATGGATCTAGCGGGCACCAAAGTAACAGTGGATGTGAAGGAAACTGTGACAGTTTTCTGAATAAGCAACTGAATGATATGGGAGCTGCAATGAGAACGCTTGTGTTTATCCTCAACCAACTATCTGGAGTCATTATTGACCACCTAAACCATGGTGATTTCTATAAGGCATCATATATGCGATAAACAAATCCCTACGGAACTACAGGTAATAATCATAAAGGTAAGTTTGTTCAAAAACCTATGTGTCAAAGATTTGGAAAGAAACACCTAGGAAAATGTTTCAAAGGGACAGAAATCTGCTATAGATGTGGAAATGATGGTCATAAAGCAAGAACCTGCCATGGAAAAAGGAAGCATCCAGTTGACTCGAGGAAAGGGAAAGAAGTTCTTTCTAAGGGATCAATTGAATGTTTTAAATGTGGTGTGCATGGTCATTATGCAAACATATGTCCTATGAAGAAGTTTCGTGAATGGGATCACCAAGATCGTACAAATATTTGTTTACCAATACCTAATGCCATTCCGATTGAGGATGAAGAAACTGATAATGACCAATCAAAGGTATGGATTATTTCATAACATTTGTTTTCCTATTTTGGAATCTTATGATATGATTCGTGATTTTGTTTGTAGGAAAGAAGTATTTCAGAATAATTTGGAAATGAATGGTTAATGGATCATGAAGAATGTTGAATGAGTAAGAAGTCAACATATAAGGGATTCAAGAGTTATGGTGAAATTCATAAGAGCATTAAGTCTCTTTTGATGATGGGGTTACATTAGAAGACTTTTTATAGTATGTGTAACCCTAATGTTTGATATATGAAAATTTTATTCAAGGAATAGTTATCTGTTCTTGTGTGGACATAGTTATAAAGAACCATTTGGGTTTATATGATCCTTACTTTTGAGGTAATTATGGGTTACTATATGTTATGATGGAAAGTGAAAGGCATGAGATAAAATTGAGGTTAAATTATGTTATGGTTATTTTTGATGATTTTATCTCTTTTTGGGGAATGATTTTAGAATTATATAGTTTGGAAAAGGACAACACGCAGATCGTGTGACAACCCGTCGCATCAGACAAAGATGCGGGAATCGAACCCACAACCAAAGTGCGACTGGTATTTATCGCCTACCACTGGACTACGTGAAGTCCCTGGTTAGTTTGACTACTTCTTTTTAGTTAGATGATTTTATGAATTAAGAGTAAGTTGATTTTGGGTTATCTATGGAAATTTATTAACCTATCATGGAGGATATGCGATTAGGTTAATTACTTTTCAATACGAGACATTAAGAGAAACTGATGTTGTTTGGAGATAAATGATACGATTTAACTTGGAAGACAATGTGATTAAATCCTTCAAATATTTGGGTTTCAATATTATTTTGGTTTACTTATGGTCTTCGTTGAACTTTGGGTTTTGTTGAACAAATTTTGGAGATTAAGAATAGATTTTCTTTTTATAAAGGGTTATCCTTTTCTAGATTATCTGATCTTGTACTAACCTTTTTGGTTTTGGTTTTGGTTAAAGTCTAAATACATGGGAAGTATATAGTTCTCTTTTGTGGATTATGTGATTCCCTATAAGTTTATTATAGTACTCTTGATGCGAACAAGTCCTCCTAAATACTCGTCTTTTGGAGAAAATATGAGTTTGATTAAGGAATCTAGTAAAAGTTGAAAGTCTACGTGACAAGTAAGTATGTTTCATTATGATTTAGTCAAGCTCAAAAAATAAATTCCTCAATGAAGAGTAACTTAAAACCAAAAATGTTGTATGTTAACTTTTCCTACTGGGGAATCGAATACCATTTAACCCAACACAAGTTTGTGATTTTCTTATGGTTAACTTTCTCCTAGACATGTTTACTATCACTCTCCCTCAGAACATGACCCTTTGTTTTTTTCGTCCATGTCCATATTTTCATACTTGGAATCCTAGTATGGGTTAACTCGGATGACCTTTGTACTTCTCTTTCTTTATTTTTAAAGTGATTGTTTTACTGACTCTTGTTCCGATGTGGGATTTTCAATGAAGTTTCCAAGCCCAATTTTAAAATTGCGAGGACCTAATTCCCAAAAGGGGGGAAGGATGTAACACCCCAGGTAAATAAAGAATATGAAATTTTCACATTTATCCATATTTTTGAATAAAATATTAATATAACTTTAAAGGGGATGCTATGCTCGATGGCGTACCCAATATGCAACAACGAGTTTCTTGGGAATCTTACGTTGCACTCTAATAATAAAATAATATTATTTTAAATTGTAGATAACGCCTAGTCGTTGTAATGGCGGAAATGAACATAACTAACTACAAAATGATTATATATGTTTGTCAAATATTTTTACTTTTTACAATAAATGTTAGAGGATTAAAAATTCGAATGAATCCAATTTTAAGTGTAAACATTCTAATATTCTTTAAAAGGTCGATTAACCGCCTTTTGATGATGAACCTCTTTTAAATCCACTTTTTGACAATTTTATGTGTTATATTTGACAAAATAAAATTCTTCTTTAGAATCGGGACATCAAAATTTACTTTGTGTAAATTTTTGGTAATTTTCCGATAATGTTCATTTTTTAATGAATAGTGAAAAATGTTGTATTTTGATTCAAAACCTCTCTTTAATCTAATTTATTTATATGATTATATTATATTTTGAATTGGTTTCAAAGTGAAATTAGAATATATTTTTACCATTTAATCCAATAGTGGTCATTTGAATTAATTTCATCTTGAAATTGGACTTAAACTACTGTCAATCTTTTGATACTTTTTGTTTCATAAAAACACGCTATTTGCTCTGACAACAGGAATTAATTATTAAATTAATTAATGTAACTTATATGTTTTTAATTTTGTAAATTAGACATAATTTTTGAATTCATAATATCAAATATATCCTAGGGTGAATTTTTGGTAATTTTCTGAAAAACTTCAATTTTTGATGAATAGTGAAACCACTAAGTTGTAGTTAAAGAAACTGATTTTTCATTTAAATGAAACTTTACCACTTCTGTGATTTTAATTTCAAAAATCCAATACACATGTTTATCATTAAGAAGTAAAATGTGGTTCAATGGGATTAAAATAATTTTTTGTGAATAGTAACTTTTAAGTTTATTAATCGCGATTAGAGGTAATTAGTGTAATTTAAGGTAAAAATAATGTTTTAATAATATTTAATGACCTAGAAACATGTCCTACCCTCAATTGATGTGTCATGGCCGACCAAGACAATCCATGGGTCAACTTGGGGACCCCATGGAGCCACTTTGGTAGGAAAATGACATCAATACCTTTTTATTTAATGTTAAAATTAAAATGTCACAAACATGTGTTGTTTTACTGAAACAATTTTTATATGGGGTTATAGAAGTCATATTTTTTACTATAAATATTCATTGGAAATATAAAAAGATTTCCTACATCATAGTAGATTTTTTATAATTTTTATACATTAACTAAATTAAATTATTTATGACACCATGATGATACAGCGATTACCTCATTATTTAACGATTTAAATAAAATGGAAAGATAATGTAAAATCTAAGACCTATACATGCCCAAAACCTATTGGATGAGTGGATTTAGAACCCTTATCACCTTATCCTCGAAAAACATCAATTTGGGACCTTTAAAATTCGAAACTCATTCTAAAATAAAGTAACATTTCCTTACTTTCCAAGAGTGCCCCTCCTCTCCTCTTATAAAAGGCCCCCACATCTACCACCTTACCCACACCTCTCAAGCCTTTGGCTCGGCCAACCCCTACCATTTCATCTCTAAACATCCCTAGTTTCATTATTTAAGCCTCACTTTGGGCATAATCCTTTCCAAGGAAGCCTTTGAGCTCAAATCAAAGAGAGTTACCCGATTTAAAGGTAGTGTCCTCTCTTGTGTTCTTTTGTTTTATTTTGCTTCTCTAACCCCCTAAACTCATTTTATTCTTTTCTTTTGTAACAAATAAAGTATCTTAAATATACTTGGATTTTTTTATAATAATCATTCGAGCTACACTTACACTCACCTACATCTAATGGTTAAAGAACATATTGTTTCTGTGGATGGCGAATTTCTGCCTCACGAAACGATGATTGTTCAACACTCATATAACACCTTCAAAGGTGGCCATTAAGATGTCACTATATTTATATATGATATATAATATGTTTATGTTTTACTTAAGTTTTTTATTTTTCTTTTGTGGCATACCTTTATGGTTTCCATTGTGGGTAAACACGATAATTTCATTTTAGGAAGTGCGGACTACCGCCCCCTCAACGTGATTTGATTCGTTAATGCCATGTGTGGGATGTATAAAGGATGGATTTAAATTTATTATATATTATATATGTTACATATAAATGATGAATATAATTCTGGAATTAAAATATACATACCTCTCATTTGGTTTTAATTCCATTAATATGACATAGAAATGAAAGTAGCGTTCATGCGTACGTACGACTTACCGTCTCCATGTACGGTGCATTTCATTTCTTACCTCTAAATGATTATGTAATATTATAAATACTTGTATATTCTGGATATATATGATATATATGATATCCAAATACCGAATATCATTCTGGAGATAATGAACCTTTGACCACACGAACAACATGTAATTGTAAGAACTCCACTTTCGACTTAAGAACCAAATATCGACAAAACAAACATTATTAACTTAAATGATTAAATAATTCATATAACATGGAAATAAGTGATATAAAGGAATAATGAACTTGAAAAAGGTTCTTAAGCAAGTGTAAATTAACTCACGTTTATTATTCAGGACGTTAAAGAATGATCGAGTCAAGTCGGACCCGAGGTAAGGGATCCTACTCCTCTCTTTCTTTTTAAGTACACTCTTTTATGTCATTCCTTTTAAGATCATCTTTCTATTGATTGGGATGTTCTTTTATATTACTCCTAATTTACGTTTTATGTTCATATGGTGAGAGACCCTATTTTCTCTCATCAATCCATTTTGGAAGTTTTGAGTGGCGCCGTTAGGCTGCCAAATTTTCGTAAGAGATCTAACCTCTCTCTTTCTTTTTAAGTACTCTCATTTATGTCACTTATTTTAAGCTCCTATTTGTTATTATGGGGGTGTTATTTTATATTCCTCTTTCTGTACATTTTATTTTGATATGATTAGATACTCTATTTGATCTCATCAATCCATTTTTTGGATGTTTTAAGTGGCGTCGTTAGGCTGCCGAGCTTTCGTAAGGGATTGTTCATCTCACTTTTAGTCCCGTGAGATTTATGCTACATTTGCCACCATTTCCTTTGAGTGGTGTATGTACTTCCCATTATTATACTCTTTTTTTAATATAATTTCCTTTATGGGTACTTACATATTCATTGTATGACCCTTCTTCAATGGGGTGTACGTTTCGAAAGTTACCCAAGTCGGTAAGGGAACCCTTCACCCTCCTCTTTTTAAAAGAATTGTTTTATTATGTATTTTAATTCACATACTATTATGTTGGGATATGTTCTTCTATATCCTTATTAATGTAAATTTTATGTCCAAGTTATGAGATACCCTTTTTATCTCTCATCATCTCATTTTATGAATTTTTAAGTGACGCCTTTAAGCTGTCGAATTTCTGTAAGGGAACTTCTTAACCCACTTTCAATTCTTTGGGTTAAACCTATAATTCTTGATTTTAGTGTGGAATATCTATGTTGTAGTTTCCACAAACCTTTGTGTGGATATACTATTTATACACATAATCATCTCATTGATAAATTCTTATGTCATTTAGATGGTCTTCTATCAGAAATCATAACTCAATCTCATTTCATTGATTTAAATATCTATTTCATTGGTTTTGTTTTTTCATGATTATGTGTGAATGACATCTGATTGTTTTGCACTTAATATCCACTTATATTTTGTGTATTTGTATTTGTCACACATAATCATGTAATTGATTTATCCTTAATCTAAGGATACCGACTTTGTAAGGGACTTCATCTCAGTCTCCTTTCATTGAGGCATATTTGGTTTTACACACAACTTTCTTTTATACGGTGTATAACCCCCTTTGACTTTTAATTTTATTCAAAAGGAATCCTTTTATACGAAGCGTTTTACTAAATGACAAAAAGGAATGTTTCTTTTAACGTACGCGGTGACAACGACCTTTTTCGCCACCGCGAGTATTATTTGGTCTTTGGCTTCCTTAACAAGACATAATGTTTTTAAAATGAAATAAATACCATATACTCTTTTATGTATGTTGGTATTGAAAATGGTTTTTATAAAAGATTTGTTATGTCGATATACTTAAGTGATATATTGTGATCGAAATATGGAAATGTTTTCTTTCCATTATATTTGTTTAATGTCTTACGATTTTATAATGGTACTTGGACATTATGACGGGTGGTGCCGTGAATACCAGGACAAGTGGTTATGTTATAACCTCCAATTCATTGGGTATGGAAGTCGGCGGTATGGATATTCTAGTAAGTATGTGTGGAAGTCGACCGTATGGTTATTCCATTTAAGTATGTTTATGTCCCAAGTTACCTTTGTACGTTATGTGTTCTTTATATGAGTTTTATGGTAATCTTTTGGTTACAAAAGGGTAAGTAATGATATTTTATTCAGTGAAGAGTTTTTACTACTTCCTAAAGGCGAAAGGTATTACTTTGCTAAAGTATACATGGTTTACTTGTTGCTTTGAAAAACTGACAGTTTTCATTCTTTGTGTATCCCTTGTTGAGCTTTTTATGCTCATCCCAAGTTTTTTTGAAATGTTTTTCATAGGACATAGAGTTGAATAGGGCCAAGGATGGGATCAAGGAAATTTCATGTTATCCAAAACATGGAACTAGACATGTTTCTTTTTAAGAGTTTTTATTTTATGGAAACTTAATAGAAGTGTCTACTTTATAATCTTTGGAGATGTAATATTTCAGATCTAATTCTCTAAAACTCTAAACCTGAAAAGATCCTCAATGTGAATTATTCATTTAATTCAATATTAAGTAAGGTTTAAGGCTGGGGCCTTATAGTTGGTATTAGAGGTCGGTTTAGATAACTTTAGAGGTTAGGGTACTCTCTGAGCATAAGTGACATTACCATAATGGTTAGGATTTCAGAAATAGTCCTTGTTTTAGATAAAGTGAATGAGTGAGTATATCTTAGTGTTTATCTTCCTCATTAGTACATGATGGTTTTGTTGATATACTCACACTGACCTTTTTGGTTTTAGTAAATGGCTGGATCTAGAAGGCACCAAAGTAACAGTGGATGTGAAGGAAACTGTGATAGTTTTATGAATGAGCAACTGAATGATATGGGAGCTGCAATGAGAACGCTTGTGTTTATCCTCAACCAACTATCTGCAGTCATTATTGACCACTTAAACCTTGGTGATTTCTATAAGGCATCATATATGCGATAAACAAATCCCTACGGAACTACAGGTAATAATCATAAAGGTAAGTTTGTTCAAAAACCTATGTGTCAAAGATTTGGAAAGAAACACCTAGGAAAATGTTTCAAAGGGACAGAAATCTGCTATAGATGTGGAAATGATGGTCATAAAGCAAGAACCTTCCATGGAAAAAGGAAGCATCTAGTTGACTCGAGGAAAGGGAAAGAAGTTCTTTCTAAGGGATCAATTGAATGTTTTAAATGTGGTGTGCATGGTCATTATGCAAACATATGTCCTATGAAGAAGTTTCGTGAATGGGATCACCAAGATCGTACAAATATTCGTTTACCAATACCTAATGCCATTTCGATTGAGGATGAAGAAACTGACAATGACCAATCAAAGGTATGGATTATTTCATAACATTTGTTTTCCTATTTTGGAATCTTATGATATGATTCGTGATTTTTTTGTAGGAAAGAAGTATTTCAGAATAATTTGGAAAGGAATGGTTAATGGATCATGAAGAATGTTGAATGAGTAAGAAGTCAACATATAAGGGATTCAAGAGTTATGGTGAAATTCATAAGAGCTTTAAGTCTCTTTTGATGATGGGGTTACATTAGAAGACTTTTTATAGTATGTGTAACCCTAATTTTTGATATATGAAAATTTTATTCAAGGAATAGTTATCTGTTCTTGTGTGGACATAGTTATAAAGAACCATTTGGGTTTATATGATCCTTACTTTTGAGGTAATTATGGGTTACTATATGTTATGATGGAAAGTGAAAGGCATGAGATAAAATTGAGGTTAAATTATGTTATGGTTATTTTTGATGATTTTATCTCTTTTTGGGGAATGATTTTAGAATTATATAGTTTTGAAAAGGACAACACGCAGATCGTGTGACAACCCGTCGCATCAGACAAAGATGCGGGAATCGAACCCACAACCAAAGTGCGACTGGTATTTATCGCCTATCACTGGACTACGTGAAGTCCCTGGTTAGTTTGACTACTTCTTTTTAGTTAGATGATTTTATGAATTAAGAGTAAGTTGATTTTGGGTTATCTATGGAAATTTATTAACCTATCATGAAGGATATGCGATTAGGTTAATTACTTTTCAATACGAGACTTTAAGAGAAACTGATGTTGTTTGGAGATAAATGATACGATTTAACTTGGAAGACAATGTGATTAAATCCTTCAAATATTTGGGTTTCAATATTATTTTGGTTTACTTATGGTCTTCTTTGTACTTTGGGTTTTGTTGAACAAATTTTGGAGATTAAGAATAGATTTTCTTTTTATAAAGGGTTATCCTTTTCTAGATTATCTGATCTTGTACTAACCTTTTTGGTTTTGGTTTTGGTTAAAGTCTAAAGACATGGGAAGTATATAGTTCTCTTTTGTGGATTAGGTGATTCCCTATAAGTTTATTATAGTACTCTTGATGCGAACAAGTCCTCCTAAATACTCATCTTTTGGAGAAAATATGAGTTTGATTAAGGAATCTAGTAAAAGTTGAAAGTCTACGTGACAAGTAAGTATGTTTCATTATGATTTAGTCAAGCTCAAAAAAATAAATTCCTCAATGAAGAGTAACTTAAAACCTAAAATGTTGTATGTTAACTTTTCCTACTGGGGAATCGAATACCATTTAACCCAACACAAGTTTGTGATTTTCTTATGGTTAAATTTCTCCTAGACATGTTTACTATCACTCTCCATCAGAACATGACCCTTTATTTTTTTCGTCCATGTCCATATTTTCATACTTGGAATCCTAGTATGGGTTAACTCGGGTGACCTTTGTACTTCTCTTTATTTATTTTTAAAGTGATTGTTTTACTGACTCTTGTTCCGATGTGGGATTTTCAATGAAGTTTCCAAGCCCAATTTTAAAATTGCGAGGACCTAATTTCCAAAAGGGGGGAAGGATGTAACACCCCAGGAAAATAAAGAATATGACATTTTCACATTTATCCATATTTGTGAATAAAATATTAATATAACTTTAAAGGGTATTCTATGCTCGATGGCGTACCCAATACGCAACAACGAGTTTCTTGGGAATCTTACGTTGCACTCTAATAATAAAATAATATTATTTTAAATTGTAGATAACGCCTAGTCGTTGTAATGGCGGAAATGAACAGAACTAACTACAAAATGATTATATATGTTTGTCAAATATTTTTACTTTTTACAATAAATTTTAGAGGATTAAAAATTCGAATGAATCCAATTTTAAGCGTAAACATTCTAATATTCTTTCAAAGGTCGATTAACCGCCTTTTGATGACGAACCTCTTTTAAATCCACTTTTTGACAATTTTATGTGTTATATTTGACAAAATAAAATTCATCTTTAGAATCGGGACATCAAAATTTACTTTGTGTAAATTTTTGGTAATTTCCCGATAATGTTCATTTTTTAATGAATAGTGAAAAATGTTGTATTTTGATTCAAAACCTCTCTTTAATCTAATTTATTTATATGATTATATTATCTTTTTAATTGGTTTCAAAGTGAAATTAGAATATATTTTTACCATTTAATCCAATAGTGGTCATTTGAATTAATTTCATCTTGAAATTGGACTTAAACTACTGTCAATCTTTTGATACTTTTTGTTTCATAAAAACACGCTATTTGCTCTGACAACAGGAATTAATTATTAAATTAATTAATGTAACTTATATGTTTTTAATTTTGTAAATTAGACATAATTTTTGAATTCAGAATATCAAATATATCCTAGGGTGAATTTTTGGTAATTTTCTGAAAAACTTCAATTTTTGATGAATAGTGAAACCACTAAGTGGTAGTTAAAGAAACTGATTTTTCATTTAAATGAAACTTTACCACTTCTGTGATTTGAATTTCAAAAATCCAATATACATGTTTATCATTAAGAAGTAAAATGTGGTTCAATGGGATTAAAATAATTTTTTGTGAATAGTAACTTTTAAGTTTATTAATCGCGATTAGAGATAATTAGTGTAATTTAAGGTAAAAATAATGTTTTAATAATATTTAATGACCTAGAAACATGTCCTACCCTCAATGGATGTGTCATGGCCGACCAAGACAATCCATGGGTCAACTTGGGGACCCCATGGAGCCACTTTGGTAGGAAAATGACATCAATACCTTTTTATTTAATGTTAAAATTAAAATGTCACAAACATGTGTTGTTTTACTGAAACAATTTTTATATGGGGTTATAAAAGTCATATTTTTTACTATAAATATTCACTGGAAAGACAAAAATATTTCCTACATCATAGTAGATTTTTTATAATTTTTATACATTAACTAAATTAAATTATTTATGACACCATCATGATACATCGATTACCTCATTATTTAACGATTTAAATAAAATGGAAAGATAATGTAAAATCTAAGACCTATACATGCCAAAAACCTATTGGATGAGTGGATTTAGAACCCTTATCACCTTATCCTCTAAACACATCAATTTGGGACCTTTAAAATCCGAAACGCATTCTAAAATAAAGTAACATTTCCTTACTTTCCAAGAGTGCCCCTCCTCTCCTCTTATAAAAGGCCCCCACCTCTACCACCTTACCCACACCTCTCAAGCCTTTGGCTCAGCCAACCCCTACCATTTCATCTCTAAACATCCCTCGTTTCATTATTTAAGCCTCACTTTGGGCATAATCCTTTCCAAGGAAGCCTTTGAGCTCAAATCAAAGAGAGTTACCCGATTTAAAGGTAGTGTCCTCTCTTGTGTTCTTTTGTTTTATTTTGCTTCTCCAACCCCCTAAACGCATTTTATTCTTTTCTTTTGTAAAAAATAAAGTATCTTAAATATACTTGGATTTTGTTATAATAATCATTCGAGCTACACTTACACTCACCTACATCTAATGGTTAAAGAACATATTGTTTCTGTGGATGGCGAATTTCTGCCTCACGAAACGATGATTGTTCAACACTCATATAACACCTTCAAAGGTGGCCACTAAGATGTCACTATATTTATATATGATATATAATATGTTTATGTTTTACTTAAGCTTATTCATTTTTCTTTTGTGGCATACCTTTATGGTTTCCATTGTGGGTAAACACGATAATTTCATTTTAGGAAGTGCGGACTACCGCCCCCTCAAAGTGATTTGATTCGTTAATGCCATGTGTGGGATGTATAAAGGATGGATTTAAATTTATTATATATTATATATGTTACATATAAATGATGAATATAATTCTGGAATTAAAATATACATACCTCTCATTTGGTTTTAATTCCATTAATATGACATAGAAATGAAAGTAGCGTTCATGCGTACGTACGACTTACCGTCTCCATGTACGGTGCATTTCATTTCTTACCTCTAAATTATTATGTAATATTATAAATACTTGTATATTCTGGATATATATGATATATATGATATCCAAATCCCGAATATCATTCTGGAGATAATGAACCTTTGACCACACGAACAACATGTAATTGTAAGAAGTCCACTTTCGACTTAAGAACCAAATATCGATAAAACAAACATTATTAACTTAAATGATTACATAATGATTATAACATGGAAATAAGTGATATAAAGGAATAATGAACTTGAAAAAGTTTATTAAGCAAGTGGAAATTAACTCACGTTTATTATTCAGGACGTTAAAGAATGATCGAGTCAAGTCGGACCCGAGGTAAGGGATCCTACTCCTCTCTTTCTTTTTAAGTACACTCTTTTATGTCATTCCTTTTAAGCTCATCTTTCTTATGATTGGGATGTTCTTTTATATTACTCCTAATTTAAGTTTTATGTTCATATGGTGAGAGACCCTATTTTCTCTCATCAATCCATTTTGGAAGTTTTGAGTGGCGTCGTTAGGCTGCCGAATTTTCGTAAGAGATCTAACCTCTCTCTTTCTTTTTAAGTACTCTCATTTATGTCACTTCTTTTAAGCTCTTATTTGTTATTATGGGGGTGTTATTTTATATTCATCTTTATGTACATTTTATTTTTATATGATGAGATACTCTATTTGATCTCATCAATCCATTTTTTGGATGTTTTAAGTGGCGTTGTTAGGCTGCCGAGTTTTCGTAAGGGATTGTTCATCTCACTTTTAGTCCCGTGAGATTTATGCTACATTTGCCACCATTTCCTTTTAGTGGTGTATGTACTTCCCATTATTATACTCTATTTGTAATATAATTTCCTTTATGGGTACTTACATATTCATTGTAGGACCCTTCTTCAATGGGGTGTACGTTTCGAAAGTTACCCAAGTCGGTAAGGGAACCCTTCACCCTCCTCTTTTTAAAAGACTTCTTTTATTATGTCTTTTAATTCACATACTATTATGTTAGGATATGTTCTTCTATATCCTTATTAATGTAAATTTTATGCCCAAGTGATGAGATACCCTTTTTATCTCTCATCAACTCATTTTATGAATTTTTAAGTGACGCCTTTAAGCTGTCGAATTTCTGTAAGGGAACTTCTTAACCCACTTTCAATTCTTAGGGTTAAACCTATAATTCTTGATTTTATTATGCCAATATTATGTGTGGAATATCTATGTTGTAGTTTCCACAAACCTTTGTGTGGATATACTATTTCTACACATAATCATCTCATTGATAAATTCTTATGTCATTTAGATGGTCTTCTATCAGAAATCATAACTCAATCTCATTTCATTGATTTAAATATCTATGTCATTGGTTTTGTTTTTTCATGATTATGTCTGAATGACCTCTGATTGTTTTACACTTAATATCCACTTATATTTTGTTTATTCGTATTTGTCACACATAATCATGTAATTGATTTATCCTTAATCTAAGGATACCGACTTTGTAAGGGACTTCATCTCAGTCTCCTTTCATTGAGGCATATTTGGTTTTACACACAACTTTCTTTTATACGGTGTATAACCCCCTTTGACTTTTAATTTTATTCAAAAGGAATCTTTTTATACGAAGCGTTTTACTAAATGACAAAAAGGAATGTTTCTTTTAACGTACGCGGTGACAACGACCTTTTTCGCCGCCGTGAGTATTATTTGGTCTTTGGCTTCCTTAACAAGACATAATGATTTTAAAATGAAATAAATACCATATACTCTTTTATGTATGTTGGTATTGAAAATGGTTTTTATAAAATATTTGTTATGTCGATATACTTAAGTGATATATTGTGATCGAAATGTGGAAATGTTTTCTTTCCATTATATTTGTTTAATGTCTTATGATTTTATAATGGTACTTGGGCATTATGACGGGTGGTGTCGTGAATACCAGGACGAGTGGTTACGTTATAACCTTCAATTCATTGGGTATGGAAGTCGGCGGTATGGATATTCTATTAAGTATGTGTGGAAGTCGACCGTATGGTTATTCCATTTAAGTATGTTTATGTCCCAAGTTACCTTTGTATGTTATGTGTTCTTTATATGAGTTTTATGGTAATCTTTTGGTTACAAAAGGGTAAGTAATGATATTTTATTTAGTGAAGAGTTTTTACTACTTCCTAAAGGTGAATGGTATTACTTTGCTAAAGTATACATGGTTTACTTGTTGCTTTGAAAAACTAACAGTTTTCATTCTTTGTGTATCCATTGCTGAGCTTTTTATGCTAATCCCATGTTTTTTTGAAATGTTTTTCATAGGACATAAAGTTGAATAGGGCCAAGGATGGGATCAAGGAAATTTCATGTTATCTAAAACATGGAACTAGACATGTTTCTTTTTAAGAGTTTTTATTTTATGGAAACTTAATAGAAGTGTCTACTTTATAATCTTTGGAGATGTAATAGTTAAGATCTAATTCTCTAAAACTCTAAACCTGAAAAGATCCTCAATGTGAATTATTCATTTAATTCATTATTAAGTAAGGTTTAAGGCTGGGGCCTTATAGTTGGTATTAGAGGTCGGTTTAGATAACTTTAGAGGTTAGGGTATTCTCTAAGCATAAGTGACATTACCATAATGGTTAGGATTTCAGAAATAGTCCTAGTTTTAGATAAAGTGAATGAGTGAGTATATCTTAGTGTTTATCTTCCTCATTAGTACGTGATGGTTTTGTTGATATACTCACACTGACCTTTTTGGTTTTAGTAAATGGATGGATCTAGCAGGCACCAAAGTAACAGTGGATGTGAAGGAAACTGTGACAGTTTTCTGAATGAGCAACTGAATGATATGGGAGCTGCAATGAGAACTCTTGTGTTTATCCTCAACCAACTATCGGGAGTCATTATTGACCACCTAAACCTTGGTGATTTCTATAAGGCATCATATATGCGATAAACAAATCCCTACGGAACTACAGGTAATAATCATAAAGGTAAGTTTGTTCAAAAACCTATGTGTCAAAGATTTGGAAAGAAACACCTAGGAAAATGTTTCAAAGGGACAGAAATCTGCTATAGATGTGGAAATGATGGTCATAAAGCAGGAACCTGCCATGGAAAAAGGAAGCATCCAGTTGACTCGAGGAAAGGGAAAGAAGTTCTTTCTAAGGGATCAATTGAATGTTTTAAATGTGGTGTGCATGGTCATTATGCAAACATATGTCCTATGAAGAAGTTTCGTGAATGGGATCACCAAGATCGTACAAATATTCCTTTACCAATACCTAATGCCATTCCGATTGAGGATGAAGAAACTGACAATGACCAATCAAAGTTATGGATTATTTCATAACATTTGTTTTCCTATTTTGGAATCTTATGATATGATTCGTGATTTTGTTTGTAGGAAAGAAGTATTTCAGAATAATTTGGAAAGGAATGGTTAATAGATCATGAAGAATGTTGAATGAGTAAGAAGTCAACATATAAGGGATTCAAGAGTTATGGTGAAATTCATAAGAGCATTAAGTATCTTTTGATGATGGGGTTACATTAGAAGAATTTTTATAGTATGTGTAACCCTAATGTTTGATATATGAAAATTTTATTCAAGTAATAGTTATCTGTTCTTGTGTGGACATAGTTATAAAGAACCATTTGGGTTTATATGATCCTTACTTTTGAGGTAATTATGGGTTACTATATGTTATGATGGAAAGTGAAAGGCATGAGATAAAATTGAGGTTAAATTATGTTATGGTTATTTTTGATGATTTTATCTCTTTTTGTGGAATGATTTTAGAATTATATAGTTTGGAAAAGGACAACACGCAGATCGTGTGACAACCCGTCGCATCAGACAAAGATGCGGGAATCGAACCCACAACCAAAGTGCGACTGGTATTTATCGCCTACCACTGGACTACGTGAAGTCCCTGGTTAGTTTGACTACTTCTTTTTAGTTAGATGATTTTATGAATTAAGAGTAAGTTGATTTTGGGTTATCTATGGAAATTTATTAACCTATCATGAAGGATATGCGATTAGGTTAATTACTTTTCAATACGAGACTTTAAGAGAAAATGATGTTGTTTGGAGATAAATGATACGATTTAACTTGGAAGACAATGTGATTAAATCCTTCAAATATTTGGGTTTCAATATTATTTTGGTTTACTTATGGTCTTCGTTGAACTTTGGGTTTTGTTGAACAAATTTTGGAGATTAAGAATAGATTTTCTTTTTATAAAGGGTTATCCTTTTCTAGATTATCTGATCTTGTACTAACCTTTTTGGTTTTGGTTTTGGTTAAAGTCTAAAGACATGGGAAGTATATAGTTCTCTTTTGTGGATTAGGTGATTCCCTATAAGTTTATTATAGTACTCTTGATGCGAACAAGTCCTCCTAAATACTCGTCTTTTGGAGAGAATATGAGTTTGATTAAGGAATCTAGTAAAAGTTGAAAGTCTACGTGACAAGTAAGTATGTTTCATTATGATTTAGTCAAGCTCAAAAAATAAATTCCTCAATGAAGAGTAACTTAAAACCAAAAATGTTGTATGTTAACTTTTCCTACTGGGGAATCGAATACCATTTAACCCATCACAAGTTTGTGATTTTCTTATGGTTAACTTTCTCCTAGACATGTTTACTATCACTCTCCATCAGAACATGACCCTTTGTTTTTTTCGTCCATGTCCATTGGAATCCTAGTATGGGTTAACTAGGGTGACCTTTGTACTTCTCTTTCTTTATTTTTAAAGTGATTGTTTTACTGACTCTTTTTCCGATGTGGGATTTTCAATGAAGTTTCCAAGCCCAATTTTAAAATTGCGAGGACCTAATTCCGAAAAGGGGGGAAGGGTGTAACACCCCAAGTAAATAAAGAATATGACATTTTCACATTTATCCATATTTGTGAATAAAATATTAATATAACTTTAAAGGGGATGCTATGCTCGATGGCGTACCCAATACGCAACAACGAGTTTCTTGGGAATCTTATGTTGCACTCTAATAATAAAATAATATTATTTTAAATTGTAGATAACGCCTAGTCGTTGTAATGGCGGAACTAAACAGAACTAACTACAAAATGATTATATATGATTGTCAAATATTTTTACTTTTTACAATAAATTTTAAAGGATTAAAAATTCGAATGAATCCAATTTTAAGCGTAAACATTCTAAAATTCTTTAAAAGGTCGATTAACCGCCTTTTGATGACGAACATCTTTTAAATCCACTTTTGACAATTTTATTTGTTATATTTGACAAAATAAAATTCTTCTTTAGAATCAGGACATCAATATTGACTTTGTGTAAATTTTTGGTATTTTTCCGATAATGTTCATTTTTTAATGAATAGTTAAAATGTTGTATTTTGATTCAAAACCTATTTTTAATCTAATTTATTTATATGATTAGATTATCTTTTGAATTGGTTTCAAAGTTAAATTAGAATATATTTTTACCATTTAATCCAATAGTGGTCGTTTGAATTAATTTCATCTTGAAATTGGACTTAAACTAGTGTCAATCTTTTGATACTTTTTGTTTCATAAAAACACGCTATTTGCTCTGACAGTGGGAATTAATTATTAAATTAATTAATGTAACTTAAATGTTTTGAATTTTGTAAATTAGACATCATTTTTGAATTCAGATTATCAAATATATCATAGGGTGAATTTTTGGTAATTTTCTGAAAAACTTCAATTTTGATGAATAGTGAAACCACTAAGTGGTAGTTAAAGAAACTGATTTTTCATTTAAATGAAACTTTACCACTTCTGTGATTTGAATTTCAAAAATCCGACATACATGGTTTTCATTAAGAAGTAAAATGTGGTTCAATGGGATTAAAATAATTTTTTGGTGCATAGTAACTTTTAAGTTTATTAATCGCGATTAGAGGTAATTAGTGTAATTTAAGGTAAAAAAAATGTTTTAATAATATGTAATGACCTAGACACATGTCCTACCCTCATTGGATGTGTCATGTCCGACCAAGAAAATCCATGGGTAAACTTGGGGACCCGATGGAGCCACCTTGGTAGGAAAATGACATTAATACCTTTTTATTTAATGTTAAAATTAAAATGTCACAAACATGTGTTGTTTTACTAAAACAATTTTTATATGGGGATATACAAGTTATATTTTTGACTATAAAGATTAATTGGAAAGATAAAAATATTTCCTACATTATAGTATTTTTTTTATAATTTTTATACATTAACTAAATTAAATTATTTATGACACCATGATGATGCAGCGATTACCTCATTATTTAACGATTTAAATAAAATGGAAAGATAATGTAAAATCTAAGACCTACACAAGCCCAAAACCTATTGGATGAGTGTATTTAGAACCCTTATCACCTTATCCTCTAAACACATCAATGTGGGACCTTTAAAATTTGAAACTCATTCTAAAATAAAGTAACATTTCCTTACTTTCCAAGAGTGCCCCTCCTATCCTCTTATAAAAGGCCCCCACCTCTACCACCTTACCCACACCTATCAAGCCTTTGGATCTTCCAAACCCTTCCATTTCATCTCTCCACATCCCTCTCTTCATCATTGAAGCCTCACTTTGGGCATAATCTTTTCCAAGGAAGCCTTTGATCTCAAATCAAAGAGAGTTACCCGATTTAAATGTAGTGTCCTCTCTTGTGTTCTTTTGTTTTATTTTGATTCTCCAACCCCCTAAACTCATTTTATTCATTTATTTTGTAAAATATCCAGTATCATCAATATACTAGGATGTTTTTATAATAAGAATTCGTGCTACACTTACACACACCTACATCTAATGGTTAAAGAACATACTGTTTCTGTGGATGGGGAATTTCTGCCTCACGAAACGATGAATGTTCAACACTCATATAACACATTCAAAGGTGGACATTAAGATGTCACTATATTTATATATGATATATAATATGTTTATGTTTTACTTAAGCTTATATATTTTTATTTTGTGGCATACCTTTATGGTTTCCAGTGTGGGTAAACACGATAATTTTATTTTAGGAAGTGCGGACTACCGCCCCCTCAAAGTGATTTGATTCATTAATGCCATATGTGGGATGTATAAAGGATGGATTTAAATTTATTATATATTATATATGTTACATATAAATTATGAATATAATTCTGGAATTAAAATATACATACCTATCATTTGGTTTTAATTCCATTAATATGACATAGAAATGAAAGTAGCGTTCATGCGTACGTACGGCTTACCGTCTCCATGTACGGTGCATTTCATTTATTTCCTATAAATGATTATGTAATATTATAAATACTTGTATATTATGGATATATATGATATATATGATATCCAAATCCCGAATATCATTCTGGAGATAATGAACCTTTGACCACACGAACAACATGTAATAGTAACAAGTCCACTTTCGACTTAAGAACCAAATATCGACAAACAAAAATTATTAACTTAAATGATTAAATAATGATTATAACCTGGAAATAAGTGATATAAAGGAATAATGAACTTGAAAAATGTTCTTAAGCAAGTGTAAATTAACTCAAGTTTATTATTCAGGATGTTAAAGAACGATCGAGTCAAGTCGGGCCCGAGGTAAGGGATCCTACCCCTCTCTTTCTTTTTAAGTACACTCTTTTATGTCATTCATTTTGAGCTCATCTTTCTTATGATTGGGATGTTCTTTTATATTACTCACACTGTACTTTTTATATTCATATGGTGAGAGACCCTATTTTCTCTCATCAATCCATTTTGGATGTTTTGAGTGGTGCTGTTAGGCTGCCGAATTTTCATAAGAGATCTAACCTCTCTCTTTCTTTTTAAGTACTCTCATTTATGTCACTTATTTTAAGATCTTCTTTGTTATTATGGGGGGTGTTATTTTATATTCCTATTTCTGTACATTTTATTTTAATATGATGAGAGGCTCTATTTTATCTCATCAATCCATTTTTTGGATGTTTTAAGTGGCGTCGTTAGGATGTCGAGTTTTCGTAAGGGATTGTTCATCTCACTTTTAGTCCCGTGAGATTTATGCTACATTTTCCACCATTTCCTTTTATTAGTGTATGTACTTACCATTATTATAATCTTTTTGTAATATTATTTCCTTTATGGGTACTTACATATTCATTGTATGACCCTTTTTCAATGGGGTGTACATTTCGAAAGTTACCCAAGTCGGTAAGGGAACCTTTCACCCTCCTCTTTTTAAAAGACTTCTTTTATTATGTATTTTAATTCACATACTATTATGTTGGGATATGTTCTTCTATATCCTTATTAATGTAAATTTTATATCCAAGTGATGAGATACCCTTTTTATCTCTCATCAACTCATTTTATGAATTTTGAAGTGACATCGTTTGGCTGTTGAATTTCTGTAAGGGAACTTCTTAACCCACATTCAATTCTTTGGGTTAAACCTCTAATTCTTGATTTTATTATGCCAAGATTATGTGTGGAATCCTTATGTTGTAGTTTCCACAAACCTTTGTGTGGATATACTATTTTTACACATAATCATCTCATTGATAAATTCTTATTTCATTTAGACGGTCTTGTATCGGAAATCATAACTCAATCTCATTTCATTGAGTTAAATATCTATGTCATTGGTTTTGATTTTCCATGATTATGTGTGAATGACCTCTGATTTTTTTTCACTTAATATCCACTTATATTTTCTGTATTCGTATTTATCACACATAATCAAGTAATTGATTTATCCTTAATCTAAGGATACCGACTTTGTAAGGGACTTCGTCTCAATCTCCTTTCATTGAGGCATATTTGGTTTTACACACAACTTTCTTTTATACGGTGTATAAACCACTTTAACTTTTAATTTTATTCAAAAGGAATCTTTTAATATGAAGCGTTTTACTAAACAACAAAAAGGAATGTTTCTTTTAACGTACGCGGTGACAACGACCTTTTTCGCCGCCGCGAGTATTATTTTGTCTTTGGCTTCCTCAACAAGCCGTAATGTTTTTGAAATGAAATAAATACCATATACTCTTTTATGTATGTTGGTATTGAAAATGGTTTTTATAAAATATTTGTTATGTCGATATACTTAAGTGATATATTGTGATCGAAATGTGGAAATGTTTTCTTTCCATTATATTTGTTTAATGTATTATGATTTTATAATGGTACATGGATATTATGACAGGTGGTGTCGTGAATACAAGGATGAGTGGTTACGTTATAACCTCCAATGCATTGGGTATGGAAGTCGGCCTTATGGATATTCCATTAAGTATGTGTGGAAGTCGACCGTATGGTTATTCCATTTAAGTATGTTTATGTCCCAAGTTACCTTTGTATGTTATGTGTTCTTTATATGGGTTTTATGTTAATATTTTGGTTACAAAATGGTAAGTAATGGTATTTTATCCAGTGAAGAGTTTTTAATACTTCTTAAAGGTGAAAGGTATTACTTTGATAAAGTATACATGGTTTACATGTTGCTTTGAAAAACTAACAGTTTTCATTCTTTGTGTATCCCCTGCTGAGCTTTTTATGTACATCCCAAGTTTTTTTGAAATGTTTTTCATAGGAAATAAAGTTGAATAGGGCCAAGGATGGGATCAAGGAAATGTCAGGCAATCCAAAACATGGAACTATACATGTTTCTTTTTAAGAGTTTTTATTTTATGGAAACTTAGTAGAAGTGTCTACTTTATAATCTTTGGAGATGTAATAGTTAAGATCTAACTCTCTAAAACTCTAAACCTGAAAATATCCTCAATGTGAATTATTCATTTAATTCAATATTAAGTAAGGTTTAAGGTCGGGGCCTTATAGTTGGTATCATAGGTCAGTTTAGATAACATTAGAGGTTAGGGTATTCTTTAAGCATAAGTGACATTACCATAATGGTTAGGACTTCAGAAAGAGTTCTAGTTTTAGATAAAGTGAATGAGTAAGTATATATTATTTTTTATCTTCCTCATTAATACATGATGGTTTTGTTGATATACTCACACTGACCTTTTTGGTTTTAGTAAATGGCTGGATCTAGTAGGAACCAAAGTAACAGTGGATGTGAAGGAAACTGTGACAGTTTTCTGAGCGAGCAACTGAATGATAGGGGATTTGAAATGAGAACTCTTGTGTTTATCCTCAACCAACTATCTAGAGTCATGATTGACCACCTAAACCTTGGTGATTTTTATAAGGCATCATATATGCGAGAAACAAATCCCTACGGAACTACAGGTAATAGTCATAAAGGTAAGTTTGTTCAAAAACCTATGTGTCAAAGATTTGGAAAGAAACACCTAGGAAAATGTTTCAAAGGGACAGAAATATGCTATAGATGTGGAAATGAAGGTCATAAAGCAAGAACCTTCCATGGAAAAAGGAAGCATCCAGTTGACTCGAGGAAAGGGAAAGAATTTCTTTTTGGGGGATCAATTGAATGTTTTAAATGTGGTGTGCATGGTCATTATGCAAACACATGTCCTATGAAGAAGTTTTGTGAATGGGATCACCAAGATCGTACAAATATTGGTTTACCAATACCTAATGCCATTCCGATTGAGGATGAAGAAACTGACAATGACCAATCAAAGGTATGGATTATTTCATAACATTTGTTTTCCTATTTTGGAATCTTATGATATGATTCGTGATTCTGTTTGTAGGAAAGAATTATTTCAGAATAAGCTGGAAATGAATGGTTAATGTATCATGAAGAATGTTGAATGAGTAAGAAGTCAACATATAAGGGATTCAAGAGTTATGGTGAAACTCTTAAGAGAATTAAGTCTCTTTTGATGATGGGGTTACATTAGAAGACTTTTTATAGTATGTGTAACCCTCATGTTTGATATATGAAAATTTTATTCAAGGAATAGTTATCTGTTCTTATGTGGACATAGTTATAAAGAACCATTTGGGTTCATATGATCCATACTTTTGAGGTAATTATGGGTTACTATATGTTATGATGGAAAGTGAAAGGCATGAGCTAAAATTGAGGTTAAATTATGTTATGGTTATTTTTGATGATTTTATCTCTTTTTGGGGAATGATTTGAGAATTATATAGTTTGGGAAAAGGACAACACGCAGACCGTGTGACAACCCGTCTCGTCGGACAAAGCTGTGGGAATCGAACCCACAACCAAAGTGCGATTGGTATTTATCGCCTACCACTGGACTACGTGAAGTCCTTGGTTAGTTTGACTAAATCTTTTTGCTTAGATGATTTTATGAATTAATAGTAAGTTTATTTTGGGTTATCTATGGAAATTTATTAACCTATCATGGAGGATATGTGATTAGGTTAATTACTTTTCAATACGAGACTTTAAGAAAAACTGATGTTGTTTGGAGATAAATGATACGATTTAACTTGGAAGAATATGTGATTAAATCCTTCAAATATTTGGGTTTCAATATTATTTTGGTTTACTTATGGTCTTCGTTGAACTTTGGGTTTTGTTGAACAAATTTTGGAGATTAAGAACAGATTTTCTTTTTATAAAGGGTTATCCTTTTCTGGATTATCTGATCTTGTACTAACCTTTTTGGTTTTGGTTTTGGTTAAAGTCTAAAGACATGGGAAGTATATAGTTCTCTTTTGTGGATTAGGTGATTCTCTAGAAGTTTATTATAGTAGTCTTGATGCGAACAAGTCCTCCTAAATACTCGTCTTTTGGAGAAAATATGAGTTTGATTAAGGAATCTAGTAAAAGTTGAAAGTCTACGTGACAAGTAAGTATGTTTCATTATGATTTAGTCAAGCTCAAAAAATAAATTCCTCAATGAAGAGTAACTTAAAACCAAAAATGTTTTCTGTTAACTTTTCCTACTGGGGAATCGAATACCATTTAACCCATCACAAGTTTTTGATTTTCTTATGGTTAACTTTCTCCTAGACATGTTTACTATCACTCTCCATCAGAACATGACCCTTTGTTTTTTTCCTCCATGTCCATGTTTTCATACTTGGAATCCTAGTATGGGTTAACTCAGGTGACCTTTGTACTTCTCTTTCTTTATTTTTAAAGTGATTGTTTTACTGACTCTTGTTCCGATGTGGGATTTTCAATGATGTTTCCAAGCCCAATTTTAAAATTGCGAGGACGCAATTCCCAAAAGGGGGAAGGATGTAACACCCTAGGTAAATAAAGAATATGACATTTTCACATTTATCCATATTTGTGAATAAAATATTAATATAACTTTATAGGGGACGCTATGCTCGATGGCGTACCCAATACGCAACAACGAGTTTCTTGGGAATCTTATGTTTCACTCTAATAATAAAATAATATTATTTTAAATTGTAGTTAACGCCTAGTCGTTGTAATGGAGGGAATGAACAGAACTAACTAAAAAATTATTATATATGTTTGTCAAATATTTTTACTTTTTACAATAAATGTTAGAGGATTAAAAATTCGAATGAATCCAATTTTAAGCGTAAACATTCTAATATTCTTTAAAAGGTCAATTTACCGCATTTCGATGACGAACCTATTTTAAATCCACTTTTTGAAAATTTTATGTGTTATATTTGAATAAATAAAATTCTTCTTTAGAATCGGGACATCAAAATTTTCTTTGTGTAATTTTTTGGTATTTTTCTGATAATGTTCATTTTTTAATGAATAGTGAAAATGTTGTATTTTGATTCAAAACCACTTTTTAATCTAATTTATTTATATGATTAGATTATCTTTTGAATTGTTTTCAAATTTAAATTAGAATATATTTTTACCATTTAATCCAATAGTGGTCGTTTGAATTAATTTCATCTTGAAATTGGACTTAAACTAGTGTCAATCTTTTGATACTTTTTGTTTCATAAAAACACGCTATTTGCTTTGACAGTGAAAATTAATTATTAAATTAATTAATGTAACTTATATGTTTTGAATTTTTTAAATTAGACATCATTTTTGAATTCGGAATATCAAATATAGCCTAGGGTGAAGTTTTGGTAATTTTCTGAAAAACTTCAATTTTTGATGAATAGTGAAACCACTAATTGGTAGTAAAAGAAACTGATTTTTCATTAAAATGAAACTTTACCACTTTTCTGATTTGAATTGAAAAAATCCGACATAAATGGTTGTCATTAAGAATTAAAATGTGGTTCAATGGGATTAAAATAATTTTTTGGTGAATAGTACCTTTTAATTTTATTAATCGCGATTAGAGGTAATTAGTGTAATTTAAGGTAAAAATAATGTTTTAATAATATGTAATGACCTAGAAACATGTCCTACCCTAATTGGATGTGTCATGGCCAACCATTAAAATCCATGGGTCAACTTGGTGATCCCATGGAGCCACTTTGGTAGGAAAATGACATTAATACCTTTTTATTTAATGTTAAAATTAAAATGTCACAAACATGTGATGTTTTACTAAAACGATTTTTATATGGGCATATACAAGTCATATTTTTTACTATAAAAATTCATTGGAAAGCTAAAAATATTTCCTACATTATAGTATTTTTTTTATAATTTTTAGACATTAACTAAATTAAATTATTTATGACACCATGATGATGCAGCGATTACCTCATTATTTAACGATTTAAATAAAATGGAAAGATAATGTAAAATATAAGACCTACACATCCCCAAAACCAATTTTATGAGTGGATTTCTAACCCTTATCACCTTATCCTCTAAAAACATCAATGTGGGACCTTTAAAATTCTAAACTCATTCTAAAATAAGGAAACATTTCCTTACTTTCCAAGAGTGCCCCTCCTCTCCTCTTATAAAAGGCCCCCACCTCTACCACCTTAACCAAACCTATCAAGCCTTTGGCTCGGCCAACCCCTTCCATTTCATCTCTCCACATCCCTCTCTTCATCATTGAAGCCTCACATTGGGTATAATCCTTTCCAAGTAATCCTTTGAGCTCAAATCAAAGAGAGTTACCCGATTTAAAGGTAGTGTCCTCTCTTGTGTTCTTTTGTTTTATTTTTCTTCTCCAACCCCCTAAAATCATTTTATTCTTTTATTTTGTAACAACTATAGTATCTTAAATATACTAGGATGTTCTTATAAGAATCATTCGAGCTACACTTACACACACCTACATCTAATGGTTAAAGAACATATTGTTTCTGTGGATGGCGAATTTCTACCTCACGAAACGATGACTGTTCAACGCTCATATAACACCTTAAAAGGTAGCCACTAAGATGTCACTATATTTATATATGATATATAATATGTTTATGTTTTACTTAAGCTTCTTTATTTTTCTTTTGTGGCATACCTTTATGGTTTCCATTGTTGGTAAACCCGATAATATCATTTTAGGAAGTGCGGACTACCGCCCCCTCAAAGTGATTTGATTCGTTAAGGCCATATGTGGGATGTATAAAGAATGGATTTAAAGTTATTATATATTATATATGTTAGATATAAATGATGAATATAATTCTGGAATTAAAATATACATACCTCTCATTTGGTTTTAATTCCATTAATATGACATAGAAATGAAAGTACTGTTCATGCGTACGTACGGCTTACCGTCTCCATGTACGGTGCATTTCATTTCTTACCTCAAAATGATTATGTAATATTATAAATACTTGTATATTCTGGATATATATGATATATATGATATAAAAATCCCTAATATCATTCTGGAGATAATGAACCTTTGACCACACGAACAACATGTAATTGTAAGAAGTCCACTTTCGACTTAAGAACCAAATATCGACAAAACAAACATTATTAACTTAAATGATTACATAATTCTTATAACATGGAAATAAGTGGTATAAAGGAATAATGAACTTGAAAAAGGTTCTTAAGAAAGTGAATATTAACTCAAGTTTTTTATTCAAGACGTTAAAGAATGATCGAGTCAATTCGGACCCGAGGTAAGGGATCCTACTCCTCTATTTCTTTTTAAGTACACTATTTTATGTCATTACTTTTAAGCTCATATTTCTTATGATTGGGATGTTATTTTATATTACTACTACTATACGTTTTATTTTCATATGGTGAGAGACCCTATTTTCTCTCATCAATCCATTTTGGAAGTTTAAGTGGTGCCGTTAGGCTGCCGAATTTTCGTAAGAGATCTAACCTCTCTCTTTCTTTTTAAGTACTCTCATTTATGTCACTTCTTTTAAGCTACTCTTTGTTATGATGGGGGATGTTATTTTATATTACTCTTTCTTTAAATTTTATTTTAATATGATGAGAGACTCTATTTTATCTCATCAATCCATTTTTTGGATGTTTTAAGTGGCGTCGTTCGGCTTCCGAGTTTTCGTAAGGGATTGTTCATCTCACTTTTAGTCCCGTGAGATTTATGCTACATTTTCCACAATTTCCTTTGATTGGTGTATGTACTTCCCATTATTATACTCTTTTTGTAATATAATTTCATTTATGGGTACTTACGTATTCATTGTATGACCCTTCTTTAATGGGGTGTACGTTTCGAAAGTTACCTAAGTGGGAAAGGGAACCCTTCACCCTCCTCTTTTTAAAAGACTTCTTTTGTTATGTCTTTTAATTCAAATACTATTATGTTGGGATATGTTATTCTATATCCTTATTAATGTAAATTTTATATCCAAGTGATGAGATACCCTTTTTATCTCTCATCAACTCATTTTATGAATTTTGAAGTGACGTCGTTAGGCTGTCGAATTTCTGTAAGGGAACTTCTTAAACCAATTTCAATTCTTTTGGTTAAACCTCTAATTAATGATTTTATTATGCCAAGATTATGTGTGGAATCTCTATGTTTTAGTTTCCACAAACCTTTGTGTGGATATACTATTTCTACACATAATCATCTCATTGATAAATTCTTATATCATTTAGACGGTCTTGTATCAGAAATGAAACCTCAATCTCATTTCATTTAGTTAAATATATATGTCATTGGTTTTGTTTCTCCATGATTATGTGTGAATGACCTCTGATTGTTTTTTACTTAATATCCACTTATATTTTTTGTATTTGTATTTGTCACATATAGTCATGTAATTGATTTATCCTTAATCTAAGGATACTGACTTTGTAAGGGACTTCGTCTCAATCTCCTTTCATTGAGGCATATTTGGTTTCACACACAACTTTCTTTTATACGGCATATAAACCCCTATTAATTTTAATTTTATTCAAAAGGAATCTTTTTATACAAAGCGTTTTACTAAATGACAAAAAGGAATGTTTCTTTTAACGTACGCGGTGACAACGAACTTTTTCGCCACTGCGACTATTATTTGGTCTTTGGCTTCCTCAACAAGCCGTAATGTTTTTAAAATGAAATAAATACCATATAATCTTTTATGTATGTTGGTATTGAAAATGGTTTTTATAAAATATTTGTTATGTCGATATACTTAAGTGATATATTGTGATCGAAATGTGGAAATGTTTTCTTTCCATTATATTTTTTTAATGTCGGATGATTTTATAATGGTACTTGGACATTATGATAGGTGGTGCCATGAATACTAGGATGGGTGGTTACGTTATAATCTCCAATGCATTGGGTATGGAAGTCGGCCGTATGGCTATTCCATTAAGTATGTGTGGAAGTCGACCGTATGGTTATTCCATTTAAGTATGTTTATGTCCCAAGTTACCTTTGTATGTTATGTGTTATTTATATGGGTTTTATGGTAATATTTTGGTTACAAAAAGGTAAGTAATTATATTTTATTCAGTGAAGAGTTTTTATTACTTCCTAAAGGTGAAATGTATTACTTTGATAAAGTATACATGGTTTACTTGTTGCTTTGAGAAACTAACAGTTTTCATTCATTGTGTATCCCTTGCTGAGCTTTTTATGCTCATCCAAAGTTTTTTTGAAATGTTTTTCACAGGACATAAAGTTGAATAGGGCCAAGGATGGGATCAAGGAAATGTTAGGCTGTCCAAAACATGGAACTAGAGATGTTTCTTTTTAAGAGTTTTTATTTTATGGAAACTTAGTAGAAGTGTCTACTTTGTAATATTTGGAGATGTAATAGTTAATATCTAATTCTCTAAAACGCTAAACCTGAAAAGATCCTCAATGTGAATTATTCATTTAATTCAATATTAAGTAAGGTTTAAGGCTGGGGCCTTATAGTTTATGTTTCAAAAGATACAGTATCGGTAAAATAATTTTGTCTCAATTTTTTTTCTTCGAGACACAAACCATGTAGTGAACCTATATTTTTTTGAGGTTTCTATAATTCATTTTGGATTTTTATATCATGAATATAATTTTTTTCATGACATTTTATGATTCATGTAATTTTATTCTTTCCATTGTATTATGATTTAATGTTAGAAAAGTGGTAAATGTTTATAGCTTTAATCTTATTGTTTACCGAGATTGTTTTTAATTATTCTTCCATTGATTAAATAATATGATTAATATCTCAATAAATATTTAGAAATTTATTACCCTCGGGATATGAATGTTATATCCAAGTTATTCTTCCATTTTTTCCAATTTTTGGTACTTAAGATAATT
This sequence comes from Viscum album, assembly GCA_963277665.1. Lineage (NCBI taxonomy): Eukaryota > Viridiplantae > Streptophyta > Magnoliopsida > Santalales > Viscaceae > Viscum > Viscum album. The sequence goes on along the minus strand of OY728150.1, from coordinate 1,998,218,695 downwards.
AAGAAAGTGTTTTTTTTTAAAATCTGTCTTTATATCATTATTTCATCAAAACTTTGTGTTCAATCAAAATTGTGTTATGTAAAAAGAAATTAAATTTTATTATTATCCTATGATGTTTAAAAAAAATTTACCCTTGTATTAAATTTTTTAAAATCAACGTAACATTATTTTCATTTTCTGATAAAATAATTTTTCTAGACTTTTAAGGTGAAAAAGGAATGTTCAATATGTATGTACTTTCCACTATCATGACCATCATTTCATTTAAGCTTAATTATTTTGTTTACAAGGTTATTTTTAAATAATTATTTTACAAATATTATTTAAATTATTTAATTTAAGGTATCTTTCAATGAAAAATATTTTTCAAATTGTTTTATGTTTAAAAATTAGGTTAAATGATTTTTAATAAAGCCTTTATATGTTTTTAAAAAGTTATTTTTCATGAAAATTATTTCAATGATTTAAAATTTTCATCACATGTATTCAAATATATTTTCTATAAAGAGGTTTTCAAATTATTTCAAGACTTATTTTTATGATTTCAGTGTATTTTAAATGAAAATGGTTTTCAAAATGTTTCGAAGATTCTATTATAATTTTTTAAGGAAAAAGGTTTTAAAAATGTTTTGAATATTATTTTATAAGTTTTCAAGGAAAATGGTTCTCAAAAGGTTTAAAAAATTATATTATAAATTTTCTAGGAAAATGGATTTAAAAAAAATTCAAACTTCTTTTATAGGTTTTCAAAGAAAAATGTTTTATATGTTTTCAAAGATTTTCTTTTCTATACTCATTTATATGTTTTAAAGTTTATTTTAAAAGGAAACGGTCTTAAAAAGAATTATGTTTTTAAAAGTATTATTTTAAAGATGAAAGGATATTTTCCTCAAAAAAAAAATTTTAAAGAATATTTCCAAATTAATTTTCATTTAAGATAGAATCTATTGGTATTACTCATTACTTTAGGGGATATGCTAAAATGGTTCTATATATATTATTTCTCCAAATGGTTTATGATTTTATGTCATGATGTTTATATAAAATGTTACTCTTTTAAAGGTATATGATTATGAAACCTGCTTCATATCAAGGGTTGTGATTTAATGAAATGATTATGAAACCTATCTCTTTTCCACATGTTATGACAAGATAACATGTTTATTATACCCATTTCATTTTATTTTTTATGGTTTGATGAACGTTGATTATCATATGGTACACGTATGTATGATTTCATTATGAGATTGAGGGGACCAATATCTCAATTTAAGGCATTGGATAATGGCTTATATACTATGATATAATTATGGGAATTAAGTCAACGGGCTTGATCCACTATGGGAATATGGGGAAACCATATCCATTATGTGAAGATGGGGAAACTCAATCCACTATTGGAAGATGGGGAAACCCAATCCACTATAGGAATATGGGGAAACTTGATCTATTATAAGGAAAATATTTTGACTAGGGATGGTGGTGTGTCTTTCCCAGTGTGTGTAATCCCTATGAAGTGACCTCATATATTTTTGTCAAGGAGCCTTTACTTATAGAGAATTATATTACATGTTTATGTGTTTTCCACAAATGTTATGTCTCGTGTCTATGATATTCTCAAATGGTTCATATTATTGATTATCTTATTAGTCATGTCTTATGAACTACCAATATTTATGTCATATCTAATGTTTATGGTCATTGATATGGATGGTATGACATTTTAATGTTATACTCATGTTCTTGTACCCTTATATTCATTTTTTCATTCATATTTCTTATATTTACCCTTAATGAGCATTTGAGCTCACCCCTTTCTTATGTTTCCTTTACCCAGGTTATGAAGAATAATTTTTAGGTAGAGTTACTATGGTGGAAAAAAATTTGGGAAAAATTGAAGATATTTCACTGTGTTATAATATTTTGTTCCATGTTTCAAAATTCACTAAACTAATATGGTCTTTGGGTGTTTGTTTTTGTAATATATTAAGTATTCCAAAAAATAATGTAATGTATATGTACTTTAATTTTTGGTTTTCATACACACCACCATAACCAGTGGAATACCTTTACTCATAGTGGAATGAGTTCACTCCCCAAACAATCACATTAGTCATGGTTCACTTGCAAGACCATCAAAACACACAAAGTCCCTAACTAAACCAGGTTAACTCCCCATTCCAATCCTACCAGTCTCATGAGATGTAAATATTTATCAAAAAAATCAGAGGGATATACAGGTCCTAAACATATTTGGTTATAATGTAACCTCCATTTTTAATTATAATATAACCACCATCATTGGTTATAACATAACCACTTTCCTTGTTTATAACATTACCACCATCACATAATGAAAATCATATATATGTGTTCCACAAGATAATTACACGTTCATAATATCATAACTCATGAAAGGAAATGGTTTTCATAAACATTTAATCATACGGTAACCTATTTAAATGTGATAGGTTTCATAATAATTTCAACATTTATTCATAGCATAACTCATGACAATATATAGGCTTCATAAAAATATTATCATGGTATAACCCATGGAAAATAAATGTGTTTCATAATCATCTTTTCTTCATAAATATATATAATTCAAACAAATATATTAATGGTATTATTGGTTCATATCCCCTAAAAATAATATGTTACATCAATGGATTTAATCATATATGGATAATTATTTTTAAATATTAAGCACTTGGAACTTTTCTCGAGGGATATAAATTTTCATTTAAATTGATTTTTAAAACATAAGATATTATGGAAATATTTTTCATCAAAATTAAATATTGAAAACTTGTAAAGTATGATTTAAAAATAATTTAAAATAGGTATAGATAAAAATTTATTTTCTTCTTTGGGAAATATTTTTAAAACCTAAAAGATTTTGATATTTTTCCAAAACATGGTTTTGGAATCAAACGGACATCCGTCTAAAAAGACTGTTTTTTAACATTTGTTATTGATATCATAAGTAAATAAAGATAGTAAAATGGACAAAAAAAAGTATATTCTCGTTTCATGGCCATAAGAAAGTAAATTTCATGATTTTCATGTAAGATGGAACCTAGTAATTTATCATTGGAAACATAGTAATAAATAATCCTGATAAATGATGATCTTATCACATAAAATCTATACCACTTTGGAAAAATTTAATATTATGCCCTATAATGGATTAAAATAAAATTAAAATTAAAATAAATTGAGGTCAAATTAAATAATTATAATATAATTAAATGGTCCTATATGCACACCGGATGAATGAATATGGGTGTATAACATGACATATGTCTCAAAGAAATGAAATTAAGATAGAATTCCCATGAAACATTAGTAATATTTTAAATCTTAATCCCAAATGTTGAATAACATGAAATTAAACATTAAATATATTGTAAATAATGTTATTAAAGGTATAAAATTTCAAAGGATAATTATATACATGTCATAAAATAAATGTTTGGTGAATTTTTTTATGTCTCTGAGAAATAAAAGAGAGATTAGAAATCTCCTTCCTTAAGTCTTGACATCCTTTATACACAATAAAACATATTTTATAATAAATATATGTTTATTATACATATATTAAAGAACCGTATTCATATATATCATTCCATTTATTATTTTTATGACATTTTTTTACCCTTTTATTAATAATTCCTTGCTATATTAAAGTTTTAGGTAATAACTGATCTATTTTTCATGTATGTTTTGACTTTTTATTTTTGGTCTTAATATATACATTATTGTTTAATATTATAAATAATTTTACCCATGATATAAATATCATATAAATTCATTATATATAATTTTAAATTAATCCATAATATTTATAAATAATAAATGCAATGCACCATTCATGGAGACGGTAGGCCATATGTATGTAGGAACACTAATTCCATTTTTTCCAAATTGAAAGGAAAAATGAAAAATGATATATTATCATTAAAAATTTATTTCAATGTCATATCTATCACATACTTTTTTTTTAAATATTATTATTACCTTCTACGTAAAGTGTGAATGATTCACATTGCTTTGTGAGGCGATAGTCCGCCGTATAGATGAACAACTTTATGGTATTCTAAACAAATGAATCCATGAATATATTAATGATATAAAAATTAATAAATAATAATATAATATAATAATAATATAATAAATATCATATATAGACATGAAACCATTCATTATTTTTAACCATAATAAGTGGTAATAGAAAAATGAATGACATTTGTTCGTAAGGTGACAATCCATTGTACACATGTAGAATGAGTTCATAACCCATTTGATGGATGTTTGGATGGTTTTACGTTATGAATATAATATATAAATATCCAATTTCTTGGAATATACTATAAATATTATATCATCATGGTGTAATAGTAATTTATTGAGGTAGATTAATAAATAAAAAATGATCATTAGATATTGTGACCTCTTCTTTAGGTATCCTCCTTGGGTTTTTACTAAACCCTTCTTAGTTTGATTTTATGACCAAAATAAGTCATTTAGGATTATATTATAGAATTTTGGAAGTAATTTTTTTTGTTTTGCTCAATCCAAAGGGCTTGATAGGTGTGATAATGTGATGGGAGTGTGTTCTCTTTTATAATTGATATGGGGTGGTATTTCTATAAATACCCAAAATTATTAACTATTGTTAGCTCACTCTTAACAAATGTGCTTAATAAATAGATAAATAAATGAGTTTAGGGATTATTTTTTCAATAATACATCCCCCAAATAAAAGAAACAAATTTTTTTCTTTTGAATCCTTATTCCTTATGTTTACTCAATTTTATCATTTTAATTTTGTTTAACACTCTATTTTGTATCTTTTTATTTACCAAAGAAATTTACCCTTCCAAAAAAAAATATTAATTAGTATTATTATATATTTTATAAATAATTATTCTATATGTTAAATTATTTTTATTAAATAATAATCCTATATGTGTTTGTAATTAATTTTAATACAAACACATGTAATGCATAAAACCTTTTTTATCATTAATCACTATAATTAATGTTAATTATTTTCACTAATAATTATTGGAAAAAATATGAAAATAATAGATTATATAAATTATTATTTATCCAAATATGGAATCCATTTTATCAAATCCAATTCATATAAGTGGAATAATATAATTTAAAATTAATCTCGAGGATGTGAGGAGAAAGCGAGCTTTCAAAGAGTAATTATTGAAATATATACAATACTTTTATATCAAAATACAATATGAAAATGATTACAATAACCTAAAATATATTTATATATATATAATTGATCTATTATTTAATTGAAAACTAATTTATAATCAAATTTATCTTTTTAAATAAGTTAAACAAAGTTGTATTTTTCAATTAAAATGTAGTAATTTTCTATGTTCATAAAAAAATTATTTTCAAAAAAAATCAAATATTATTTCTAAGATAATTTCGGATATTATAATTTAATCATTTATGTTTATTTTTTCAAAAAATATTCTCCAAAAGTGGAAAATAAAATTAATTTTAATATATGATTTACAAAGGGGAAAATTGTTTTTTAGAAAAATACCATTTTATGATAAAATTTGTATTTGTTATTATATATTTTATATAAAACACTTAAGGAGGATTTTAAATATTATAAAGAATATATCATATATAAATATTAATCATCAAAAGTTATTAGTTTAATTTATTTATGTAATATATACTTTTGTGCCTAAAAGTAGTTTTTATAAATATATTTCTTTTTATTTACAATAAGGTTTTTTTATTTTAATTTATAATTATTTAGTCACCAAAGGATTCATTATATGTGTAAACCATATTTTGATAATTTACTTAATCTTGTTATTATCCCCAAATCTAGTGTTTAGCTAAAATCTATTACATAAATTAATAATTTCTTAATAGTAAGTCATATTTTGTTTAAACGTAGAGTTATGTCTAATACAATATAAACTCGGTATTGCATGTTATAAAAGATTTCAAAAAAATTAATTTTTTTTAAAAAGAAAATAAAAAAATAACATGTTACAGTAAATTATTGATCAATAATAATCGTTAGTTAAATATATTTTTATAATATACAATTTAAACTTTTATGATCATTATATATGTCACAATTTTCTATATAAAGATAATGCCTCTATACCTTTAATGAAAAAAAGTACCACTACTAATTCCAAATCCTGAGTAGGGAAATTTCACCCTTTTTCATTAAATTAGTGCAAGGTATAAGATATCACCATATCTTTGGGAATGAGAACACATGTCGGTCATTTCTTTGATGCGTCACCATAAATCAGAAACCTTTCTCTGCTCTAGGGTAGTGAGAACCCAAGTTCACTGACCATCCTTTTCTTCTTTTCATTTAAATTTTCTACAAACTCATAATTTTAAAAGATAATAACTCCATTCTGAGTTATTGTTGTGAGTGGATTAGATATATGTCTAAAATCAATCATAATTTTTTGATAATAACAAACTAATCTAAGAAAAAATGAATTTTAGTCACAATGGTTGGTTTTGGGTAATGTTTAATAACTTCCATCTTTGATGGATCCACCATTATACCCTCTCTATATATTATATGACTAATAAAATGAATCTTTATATTTTCAATGTTCACACATTGTATGTTTTTATACAACTTATCATTCTTTAGGGTCTTTAGTACAATCCTCAACCGATATTCATTCTCTTACTTTATCTTAGAATATGTAAGAATATCATCAATAAATTCTACCAAAAATAGATAAAGGTAATATCAAGAGATTATACTTTTTAAATACACAACGTTAATAAAAGAATCAGTAATACTAAATTTAATCTATACAACTTCAAATTATCCATACCTTGAAGATAATGATTTCCTGGGTATGTCCTCGCTTTTGACCCTCAAATGATAGTGTCTTGATCAGATATCAATCATGAAAAAATATTAATCTCATCATATATAATAAAGATGATAAATAATCCTTATCATGATATTTTTATGTTCTTTATAATGAATTTTGAGTGAAATTGATCTATATTTCTTCTTCATAATAGTTTAGGTGTGCCCCATGGTGACACACTTGGATGAATGAATCTGATTCGATGTTTTTATTATAGTTTCTTCTTGATTACCTAAAACTAAATTGGTTCAATTATATATAGAGTCTTTCAAATAGGTGTACAAGAACTGGTTATGAGTTCTATTGAAAACACAATATTGTGATTTGGAGGGAGAGGAATAAAATATTCCATAAAGACATCAACAAACTCCCCTGAAATAAAAATATAAAAAATATTGAGAATCTCCCCAACCATCTAGCATAAATACCCACATTAAATGTGAATGAATACCCATGTAATGAATTAAATTTCCATTTTACATTCATATTTATCATCCCATGGATAGAAAATCATTAGTTGATTTTAAATATCAAATTTGAAATCCCTTCCTCTATAATTGATATGGTATTTATATAATGAAATTTAATCTAATCCCAAAATTATATAAAGTTAATCTAGAGGAATAATTAATATATTTTTAGGAACCGCATTCCCATTGATATATATTTTAGAATATTTAATGACATGAGATGAGATCATTGTACTGTTAGAAGTTTTTATCCATATTTCAACATATAGTCATTAAGGATATGGAAAAAAATCCCTAAAACATTTCATTTTATAAATTATTTCACATTTCTAAGATAAAATAAGTTTCTTTCATATATGATTATACCTGTAATGAACTTAACATCATCATTAAATATTCAACCCCTTATTGAAACCACAATTCTTATCATGACCATCATGCATCAATAATCAATGTGATTAATCATAAAAAATAATTCATAGGATGCATAAATCTTGACACATTATTTTTTTCTATGGCACCTTAGGTTTAACATATTCCATACTTGGTAAATATATAATTGAAATATTTCAAAATGAATCTTAATGAAACTGTGAATTTACCCAACAATATCACCTGAGTGTTTCAAATAAGGTGAAAAATAAGAAAACATTCACCATGTACTAAAATAATGGTTGAGATACTCTCAAAAAAACTCTTTTTTGGGGTTATTACACATAGATTCATCTATTAAAAAACCACATCCACTTATACTATCTAGATATGGGTGCGGTTTCATAGGGAACCACATTATATTCTTTACCATAACATATGATGTTCTCTTGTACATCATATTATTAGAATAGTTATCCCTAAATTTTCATTATCCTTCTTTCTAAAAGTTACTAAATGTTTTCTACGATATAAATTTTAGTTACCCATACCTTTAGTATATAAATATTACATCATTATAGATAAATATTTTATATATTTCATAATAATATATTCCTAATGAAAATAGAGGTTTAGTTCCCTTAGAAACTTGTATATAAAAACAAATAGTTTATAAAATATCCATATCATTTCCCATTTTGGTATTCACAACTAAAACACTTCATAAACATAACATACTTAATAACATTCTCTATAACCTGAGGAAGGGAAATATATGAAAGGGAGATCTAAGATGATTAGTAAGGGTAAACATAAGAGTTATCAATCACTGATCATAAGATAAGAATAATGTTATGATAATATATGCTAAATATTACAAAATATTTCCCACAAATTCATATATCATAATCATTAAACATGGTATAAATTTTTATCAATGGAAATACTTATGAAATAAGAGTGTGGAATCATCAATAATCAATAAGGATCCATAAACAAATATCATCATCATAAGACATATGTTAATGGAATACACATAATCATATTAAATCATTTCTTTAGTCAAGGCACACTACCAAGACTATCGTATTGGATTCCCTCCAAGTTTCATCATTCCTTAGTCAACATTCACTAAAAAGACTATTATATTAGAAAAATTACCTTATTAAACTAGGATCACTCCCCATTTCAATTCATATTATCTCATGAGATATCCTTGTTTACTAACTTCATTGTAGGACTATATAATTCCTTACCCACCCTTCAAATAATTCAATCCATAGATATTCATGCTGCAAAAAAAAATATTTATATCATCAAATAATAATCCATAGAAAGGATGTTGGTTTAATAAATATTTCACCGTCATAATTATAAACCTTTTAAGGATATACTAAATATGGTATCATTGGATAATATCCATAGTGAATGTTAAAAAAATTACTTGAACATTATTGGTAAAAAGTCAGAAGAATGTTGTTCAAGAAAATGATAAAAATATTACATTAAAATAAATTTATTCAAATTCAATATTGGGTAAAAATTAAAATTATTAAATATATTTATAATAATAAAAATACTCATAAAATCATTTTAAAAAAATATGGACATACAATAAAATATTTCTGACTAAAGAGAAAAACATAGTTGAAATTCCTAAAAATATTCTTTTAGTATCTTGAGTATATTATGAGAGGAAAATGAACAGAAAACATGAAATATGTATAACTAAAGATGGGATAATAAAATTAATATGGATTTTTATTGATATATTATTTAATATCGTTTTCTGAAAATTTTATCATAAACAATCCTAGTAAAAATAACATTTAAAAATAAGATCCTTATTCTATTAGTAATCATTATATCAAAAGGGAAAAAATTCTTGGAAATAATATAGATCATATAATATATAAATTAAATCATTTATTATTCTAAAATATATTCTTAGTCACCAAATACACCATATAGAAATGAAATTGGTGCATAATATTAAGACATATCTCAATGATGAAAAATTTAGAAAAAAAAATCCAATTCCAGAAGTATGTATTTCCCTGTCAGCACTCAGACCTTATATATACTAAATTTAAATTTATTTTAGTTATATAAACCTTAAAAATTAGTATATATAATAGTATATATTATTTACTTATTTAACATCAATAAATTATTTTTGACAGTCATTCATTAACATCTCTATTTTGGGTGTTGACTTTTTTGTTTTTCGCATATGTTTTGGTTTTGTAGTTATGGTAATTATCCTTTGATCAAGTTTAATTTACCTAAAAGATTTAAATAATTATATAGATATCATATAAATTAATTATATACATATTTATTACCATTCACAAAAATCATTTATGAAAAATGAATTACATCACTACATGGAGATGACAGTTTCTCACTTACACACGAGTGACATTTCCATTTTTAGATGGATGTAATGAATGATAGAAAAATATTAATTTAACTTCATTGAATAAGAAATATAAAATAGTTAAAATATATTACATTAATTATATCATAATAACAAATCATTAAAGATGGTGGTGGAGAATTAGTCGTATTAGAGTGTTGAGGCGGTGGTCCAGACGTATGCACATGTGATATTTTAATCTCTGATTAGATTGAGAAGATGCGGTAAATGGTTATATGATTGTCATAATAATAAATATGTATATTTATGATAAAAGATTCATATTTTTTATGGTTATAACATATTTATATGAATTATAAGAATAAATAAAATTGAAATTCCTTGGTTAAGATCTATACCTCTTCTTTGAGAGGCCTCCTTTACTTTATTATTTAGACCCTAAAAGAATGTTCTTTAGAGAATAATAGAACATATATGAAAATTGGATTGATTACAAGAAGTTTTTGGAGTTGGTAATTTAAAATAAATGTTGCTAAAATAGTTTGAATAATGGGGGAACATGGTCCATTTATTAGTGAGAGGAGGGACACGTATGGAATTATTTATGATTTAAATGATTTAAGAGAAACATAATATAAATGTACCTATAAATAATATAGGGTATGATAAGGGTAAAATATATTTAAAAATTCTTATTTTTTATGGAAATAATACCTTTCTATCTTGGTTTAACCCCCGGTAAACATGTTTTAACCTTAACGATCTCAAATTGTTTTTACTATTTTTCTATTTACTAGGCCCAAATATTATGTTGAGAATATTACATTATTTTGATTAATATAATTAAAAATATTTAATCCATTTTACTATATTTAATTTCTATAATCGGAAGAATTTAATTTTAATTAAGTGTGTAAACAAATGGAAACTCATTCTCAAAAAATGAATTTTTAAGCATAAAACTAAATTCAATTTTATTTCATGCATTTTAAAAACCATAAAAAGATTTTTAAAATGATATGTTTAATATATAATATATATGTTTTATTAAAAAATAAATTAATCTATATAAATTAATTTATTATGATAAAATACACATTGAGGGAATAAATATTGTTTTTTAGAAAAAATTATTTTTATGCCAAAATAATTAACTTATAAAAAAATTAAAGTATAGTTATGATTACTATGATTTTAATTAAATTATACTTATGTTAATTTAATATTAAATTAAAAAAAATGGGGGGCATTTACTTGAATATAAAATACAATTTTTATAATAATTAGAATTTTTCAATATTCAGTGAATAATAAAGTTTTTTAGAAAAATCCAAAAAATACACAATAAGATAATATTGATGTGATTATTTAAAAAATTATATTAATAGAGACAAAATATTTTATTACATGACTATTAAATTTAATATACTATTGATAATATAATATTTATACAAATACAAGACCTAAAAATTTATTTTCTTGGAAAAATTAGACTTATACATCACATGTACATAATAAAACAAAAAAAATCCAAATTATTTATCATCCAAAAAAATAAAAATTTATACTTAGTAAATTTAATCACTTATGGATACACATCAATGAACCAGGTGATCTAAAATCCTATTAAGGGGTGGAATATATTACATGAATCGATAGTACATGTATGAGCATAATCAACATCACCACATCATATGCATAGGGTTGTAATCATAACCTTGAGTGAATAATTTTATAACAACATGTAATTTAGTATAAGAATAATAATAAATCATCATAAAATAGTTTCCAAATTCCACTCATGTCTATCAACAATGATAACATCATTTTCATACAAAATATATGGCTAGAAATTGTAACATCATAATCGTGAAAAAGATAGAATAATGTCCCTAAATAATACACATAATCACGTGAGATATATCACATTACCCAATAAATTAGAGGGATATATATTTTCATCCCACCAAACCCAACATTAAATTCTCAAAATCTTATTTTCCACAATGAATGTAAAACAAACATTATCATGAAATTATCCCAAGGAAAGGAATGAGTTTCATAAAAGTTTTTTAAAGAATAAAATCATGGATATTCATTTTAGTTTCCAAATTAAAAATAGGAATCATATTTCAGCATAAAGCATGACCATTATTAAGTGGAGAAGAAATAATTCAAGGGTATTCAATGTGATGTTTTGAAAATTAAATTGTTTTGAAAAATTATTTGTAAATGGATTAAAAAACATATAAGAAAGGTAGAAACATGTATATTTAATGAAAGATAATCTAAATAATATTTAAAGATGATTTTTAAGATATTACAGGCATAAAAATACTGAATACATTTCAAAACAAGATATAACTCAAAAGAAATATTTGGATTTGAGAATCCCATTAACATAAATCCCACTTTATTTTATCATTTTTTCAATACTGAAATAATAAAAAGAGATCAATTAAAACTTGAAACAAGATTATAATTTTGTTCATTTTATCACTATTGATCAATTATTATAATTTTAATTTTTTCCTTAATTCCCTTTGATGAAGCGGAAACAATTTGATGTAATAATGTTCTTAAAATATCAAATTTTGTTTTGATTTGGAAATTTTTGTTCAATGTCATTTATATATAAGTAAAATCAATTCTAAAATCTTAATAAAAATATATACTTTTATATATCATAAGTAATTTATTAGAATCATCAATTAGTGTGGTAATAATAAAAGAGTATGAAATTTCATTGTTAGTGGTTAGCTTCACGTCAATGGGATATTGTCCAAAGAGGGGGTGTGAGATATATATTATGTGTCTATATTAAAAATTAAAAACTTCTTGGAAATTAAAATTATCAATATCATGTTAAAATAATATTAAATTATTTTTATATGTATTTTATTAGAAAAAAAGGGTGGTATGAAATTAGGAAAGGAAAACGAAATAAAATAACACAAGGAAATTTCCTCTTTCATCAAGATTATCCTTTTCTACAGCCCTTAACATCATGAGAGATTATATTTTAATTATTCCAAAATATAACTATGGATTTTAAGGGTATTAAGAAAGTGTATTTTTTAGGAAACATAGATTTGGGATGTGGATGAAAAATGGTTTTCCAATGGATAGGTGAGGGGTTATTTATACTTAAGGAGAGGGGAATTTTGAGTTATAATATTGAATGAAATATTATATTCACAGTAAACATTTTAATAGTAAAATTTTTGACATTATAAATAATATATTAATAAAATAAAATGGGTTTATTAATTTAATCTCCATTATAAATCAAATTCACTATATTATAAAAAGGTATATTTGAAAATGTATTAATTAACATTTTAAAGGAATACTTTTCATTTAAGACCAGAGAAAATAATTTTTACGTTTCATAATTATTTTCATTATTTTTAAATGACTCATTTATCATATTCAGTTTATTTTCACCGAAAATAAAAAAAATATGAATTAATTGTTTATTACATCATTATTATGTCATAAAACACAATGTATTCAATTTTTTTATTATTCATGTAAAAAATTGATGTTTCTTAGAAAATTATAAAACATTATCCCTTTTGATATTTTTATGTGATGATAATATAAGTGAAATTAATTTTATTAAAATAATTTTCAATCATTGTTAATTTTAATTTGTAATATAAACATTTATGATAGCAATAAAATACATTAAAATATAGTTTATTACAAATGTGCATATACTTTATTTGTGTTTTGATTCCTGATATTTATTTTATGGAATTAAAATAAATATATTTTCTTAAATTATTCATGATAAATATAATTTATGTTACATTTTTTTTAGTTGGAGGTTTAATTACTGTTCTAATGGTTAGGTTACTATTCACATTGATCAAGTTACCATTCTAAATGGTTAGGTAACTTTTCAAATGGTCACATTTATATTCTTATGGTCACCTCACTATTGAAATTATCATATTAAATCTTACAAATACCAATTCATTCTTTCATTCAACATTAAATACAATTACTCCCATGGTTATAAATTTCTTATATGTCAATGGGTATACTAATATTTTGTTTCTTTTGTATATTTTTGTTTTTGTGGGATATTTTTCTAGTAGATTGAAGGATCAAAAATTTATTATTCTACTATTCAATATTTTCTATTTTTTATCCCATCTTTATATTTTGAATTTTAATAGTATTAATTATTGAATAATGTAATTATTTTAATGAATGAAATAATTTTTTTCACTTTTCAATGTTATGTAAGTGTATAATACTAGAAAATATAATATAAAAAAATTTATTCTTGAAAAAAATATCATTTATAATGAATTGGATGTTAAACTATTACCCTAAAAAATCATCCCCTAAATTTAAAATCATATTATTTATTTAGAATAGGTGAGGGTACTTATGTTTCACTATTTCTTTAAGTTACCACATCACATATTCATATTGATGGTTCCACCATATAGCACATTGATAAGGCTAGTTGTCTTATTATGTATAAATTTTTCTAAACAGACTAAGATATTTTTTGAATTCTCCTCATAAGAGTTGTGATGCCCCAATTGCACCACCATTGAATTTTATACATATGTGGGATCTGGTATGTACTTCCTCATGAGAGACATTTCATGATCATCATAAACATGATCCCTTATAGGTGGAATTGATATCTGATATGCCACTTCTCCTATGTAAATAAGGATTTAAATATGGAAAATGTACATAGGGTTAAGCCTCAAAATCCGTATAAGTTGAATTAATCCCTTCCATGGTGGAAACCAAAGGAAAACATTTTCTCCATTTTTAAACATCAAGTATCCTAATAGGTTGTCATTATAGATATTATTCCAATTATGAGAACCTTTTATATGCTATTGGATAGCTTAAACCATTCATTTAATCTCTTAAACAATATTTTGTCAATGTATACTTTGTTCACCAACTTCATTACAAAATTATTGAGTTTAACATTGATTCCTGTATAGAGATTCATATGGAGAAATTTTAATTCTCAATTGGGAGATATTTTTACATGATAAATCATATAGTGGGATATATTTATCCCATCATCCTTTAAATTACATTGAGTATGCTCTCAGTATTTTATGGAGAGTCTGAATGGATCTTTTAGTTTGTCCATCGGTTTAGGGTTGATTGGACATATTGAAATTCAATTCAGTATTCAGAGCATGTTGAAGTATATAGTCCTAATACTTTTACACATATTATTTAATTACCAAATATCATGAGGCATAATGTATTTGAAATAAAAGTTTCATAATACATAAAATTGAAAGTAAAACATAAAATCTTTATTTTATTATCCATAATGATATCATAAATAAATTCTATCTCATAAAAATGCATATCGTATCCAGAGGAATACATGAAATAATTATAAGATCTAAACATACATGTATGGGAATAAAAAAGATAAGAAAACATAACATGTGAGTCAAAGGTATAACAAGATATTGTGGAGTCAAATGTTTCATTTAAACACTTTATAACCTTAATTTTAGAAATAAAAACATACCTCAATCAATAAATTATTTTTCAAACTTTATAATTCTCATATTTTTCAATTTTTTTATATAAATATTATTTTTATCATACATAGAAAAGATACTACATCAGATTGAATTTTTCTTAATCGGTCAAATAAATTGATTTTCAACATCCATTTGAAGTGAACATATGTACATCTGATAAACTTTTACATCGATATATTTGAAAAATGATTAATTTTTTATGTCAGTCAAAATAATAAATTTGTACACTAGTTATGTTTATAAATTTATGAATTATATGGATATACTTCTATTATAATAAGATAAAAAATTTATGAATGAAAAGGTACAATAAAATCTACCCAGACAAAGTTATACTGAGTCTACAAGACAAACATCAATCATATGGAGGAAAATATTTTCTACAGATGATCCATTATAAATCAATTGAATAATTAATTTCATTCTACCATATATACTAAGTTATTTATACCATATAGAATTTATAATCATTGTAATTTTTTAAACAAGGAGACCATAAGATGAAGATATATTGAACCTTTCATGTCAAGAAGAGTTTTTCTGATGCCATTTCATCCACCATTAAGAAACACTGAATATTTCTGATGGAGATTTTCTTATAAATAAAATTAGAAATAATAGATGAGAAATATTTATGGAAAGATAATATTTTTTATTAGTATTGATTTAAGAGTTGATTTGAATATTTTTGTAACATATTTTTTACTTTCAGTTATCACTTCATTTCTTTTTGACAGATATTTTTTATATTAATAATCTAATTTGTGAGGATCATTACAAATGACATATGTTTTCCATGTTTGTAATTATTTTTCAAATCCAGTTTTCTTGATTCCTTCTAAGGATAAGAGGATTGATTTGGTTTGATCATGATTATTGAGGGTTTATATGGATAGGAAAACCTAGTTCTTTCGATTTTAGTATTTAGGGATTCATTACCAAAGGATGATAAACCATTAATATTTGATAAAAAACAGGGATACCTAATGTTAGGGTTTTTAAAATTATTAACACTAATGGTAAATTTTTAATTATTCTTTCATATATTTTCTAATATACTTTTTAAAAATATTATAAGGTTCCATTTTACTTTTTTTTACAAGTTATGTTTTCTTTTGTACATTATTTAAAGAAAGTTTTATGTTATAAAAAATTATTGAACACTGGTTTTAAATTATCAATACAACATTTTTTATGATTATATACTATTTACGGGAAAATTATATTCAAATTAAAAAATATATAGAGTATATAAAAATTAAAGTTTTTATTTTATAACTTATAGTCCCCCATGTTATATGTAAATTTCTATACTCTTACGATCCTACAGATATAATAAAAATGGATCATGAGTAATCACATTAGAGAATACCATAAAAATAAATTTTATCACAACATATGAGATGTGGAATATAAACAAAACATAACATGAGTATATTTCAAGAAAAAATTATTTGACAAGATAATATGGATGATAAATTCCTAATGTAGATTAGCTTTTCTCCCTAAATCCCATACGGAACATATCATGATACAAAAGCTTTATAAAATTAATTGGTGTAATATATGTGTTCATACATCATAAAATTTTAATCATTATGTTTTTTATAAAGTAAAATCCATCATAATCATTGTAATTACACATGGAAGGAAATGGGTTTCAAAATCTTGGCACATTTCATAATCAAATGAAATTTCACAATAAAGGCATTTGAGAAATTAAAACAAGGAATGTATCACAAATTAAAGTAAATTATAATAATCTAGTAATATATGTGGGTGAAACACATAAATAATTTATAATAAATTGATAACTTTTCAGGAAGAGAGTGTGTTGGTTTTATAGAGAATTTTTATAACCCAATGAAAAGTGTCGTTAAGAGAGATCCCTTACATAGAGTCCAAACTATCACATATATTATTTAACTTCATGAATAATAAAATTATTATAATTATTTACTTTCTCATGACCCTATTTAATGCTTTTTTTATTTTTTTTTAAAAAATTATCTTGTTATACTAAGTTACAAAATCATTTATGTTTATGCCAGATGTTTCGATGATATTTGGCTTATATACCCAAAATCGCTTCGGTAAATTGACTAAGGTAAAATATATTATTATTTAATAATATCCATAATAAAAATCATGAAATATAAATCAATTTTAATTTTAAAACCAACCATGAAAAATGATTATGAAAAATTAACTATGTTTCAATAATTGAGGCAGTATGATGTTAGTATGCATGGGAAACGTTTCCATTTTTCTACCATCATAATGGAATGAAGGTAAATGTTATTTTTATATTTTAATTATTATAATTATATCAATTATCATATTATTTATTTAAATAATTTTATATATACCATCCATGGGATGCATTAATAAAAAATGAAGCACATTCCTTTATGGAGGTGGTAATCCACATGTGCGCACGAACGTCGTAGTCATCTTAAAATTCATGGATAGGTAAGAAAACATATGACACATTACTTTTACATAATGAAAAATATTTAATGAGTATCACATATATATACATTAAATCCACAATTATAAATATCCATGAGATATGTATATGGAAAACAAATTATATCAGTTTCTGATGTTGCTTGTTCACAGTACACATAAATGAGATCTTCATATAAATTTTTTTTGAAAAGGAGAAAGATATAAGTCATTTCATTTAACTAATAAAATATATGTACATTTTAGATATTTATTATATTTTATAAGATTTTTTTAATAATATTTTAAAATTGTTGAAGAAGAAATAAAACAAAAATGCTTGTTAAAGAACGATACCTTTTCTTTAGAAAACCACTTTAGGCTTTCACCAAAAACCTTCCTAGAAGGGTTTTATATTCAAAATTAGGATTATATAAATTTTTATGTGAATTAAGGATTTAATTTGAGTAGTTATTGTCAGACAAAAAATTATTTTGTAGTGTTTAGAGGAGGAGATAAGAGGATACATTTTATAAGTTGAGGAGATGACCAACATTAAATTTTTGAAAAGAATGGATTATATAAATGTAATAATCACACAAAATGGCTCCAAATGGTCATTTTATATAAATTATATGGTTTAAGGTCTATATATTTTCCTTAAATTTAAATCATAAAATTATATTGGTTATTTTTACACTTACCTATTTATTTTATCCCCCATTAAACTTGTTTAAACCTTAACCATGGCAATAAATTTTTACTATTTTTACTATTCCCTATAACGAAAAATTAATTTTACATTACTAAATAATATTAATTATTATAATTCAAAATATGGAATTCATTTTATTAAATTTAATTCATATTTTTTTTTCAAACATACTTTAAATTAAACATTCAAAATATGATTAAAATCCATTATTCCAGAAAAAGTGTTTTTAAACCCAAAGATTTGATTAATCCAAAAACTAAAATTAATATGATTAAATTCTAATTTATTATATTATATAATCATAAAAAAATATTAAATTTAATTCAAATTCAAGGAATAATTTTTCTTTTAAATTAATTTATCTAAAAAAGAAATGATAATTTTATAAAAAAATTGTATATTCCACTTTTTAATGAAAAATAAATCTTTTTAGATAAATTCCGAAATATCACCCAAATAAAATTTTCATATACTGATTAAAAAATGATATAATTTTTAAAAAATTAAATTTATAAAATATCCAATAAATAATTATATTATTTTTTCATAAAAATAAAAGAATATTTTGAAGAAAACCTATTTTTGAAGCATAAAATTTATTTTTTGAAAAAGTAAATGATTTTTTAAAAATAATTTATCAATAAATTTTCATTTTATATTAAAATTATATATATTTCATATTTTGTTTAATAATATTTATAATCTCTAATTTATCTTATATTTTATATTTTTAATATCTAAATAATAATATTTCATAGTTCATTTATGTTCTGTGTTGTGTGACCTATATGCTACCAAACATAATTTTATTTTAAAATTTTACAGTGTTGAATTCAAAGTCACATATAAATATTTCCCTTAAAATATAATATTTCATACTAAGTTTATAACATGTGAGGGAACTTCTTATTTATGGGTTCATCTAGTCCTCAAGATGGTTATTCAAGTTTTTGGTTCCATAACAGTACTTTGAATCGGTGAGTCATCTTGTTGTGTTGAACTTTATCTCTTGGGTATAAGATCTCCACTGTTGATCCTCAAAAGAAATATCATTTTCCAACTATACCACCTCTTAGTTAAATATATTTGAGGGATATATTATGTTATTACATATAAGGGATACACAGAATATGTCGTGTACATGAGGAAGTGTTGGTAGGAGAGCTAGTTGACAATCCATAACTATGATATGATCAAGAATGTCAAAGGTGTTTTTGTACCTAGGGTTTATATTTCCCTTAATTCCAAAACTCATGACACTCTTCCATGGTGATATTTATAGAAACACTATATGATTGACTTCAATCACATGTTCCCTTTAATGATTTTCAGTATAGCTCTTTTGTCGACTATGATAAGCTCTGATGTGTTGTTGAATGATCTTGAAAATTTTGACCATTTACTACACCATTTTAGGCCTTTATATATTTTTTTCACCATATTCACCCCAAAAAATAGGTGTTCTATATATCTTACCGCAATGGCCTTTATAAGGATCAATTTGGATGATTGAGTGAAAGATAATATTATATAATAACTTGATCAAAGGAATATATTGATATAATCATACTTTGAAGTCTATATAGTATGAACTCAACATATATTCTATTGTCTAAATATTCCACTGAGAGTAGACATCATTTTGGTCTTGATAATTCATACTTAAGCTCAAATCCGTATTTAAAGCATGTTGGTGTCACTTCCAAAACATGGTAATAAATATCATATCTCGATCAGATAAAATTGGTATTGGCCTTTAATGTAGCCTAACCACCTTTATAATTTATATCCTTTCATGTTGATTGATTGATAAGTCCTCTTGAATTTCAATTAAGTGAGAATATTTTGTAATAAGATTCATTAAAACTAAATGGGGGTATTTCCTCTTTATTTATTTGGAAGACCATATACCGAGTCCATAGTGATTTTTACCATTTCCATTTAGTTATAGGTGATGTTTTCATTATTCCCTTAAAATGATTCCTTTCAGTATATACATTTTGATATAAAAATAACTTTGATATATATCATGTGATGTCCTTCTTCATATTGTCCCACAAATAGTGATCTTGGAGATCTCGATACATCTTCCGAATCACTGGGTAAATGGGTAAGGTTGATAAATGTGAATAATTTAATAGTTCCATAAATTTATATTGATTTTATGGTTCACATATTAATGGACCAAATATTATAACTCTTTCTTCATTATTTATGAACTCTGTGCATTTCCCTTTTCTTATAGCTTCCACATTGTTTTTAATTTCAATATCATCTCTTCAAGTATCATGTATCTTCTCCCAAGGGGATGGTTTAGAAATAATTTAATAAAGGAATGATGATATTCCTTCTTACATGACTCTCATGTCCATCCATTTCATGTCAATGATGATTGGATCTTTTTTAATTCTCAATTGTGATATGTTTTATAGATCTGTCCTTTATAGACTATCTTCTAAATTATCTTCTTTACCAATTTGTCACTGGATTGAGTAGTCATATTGCTTAATCAGATCTAACTATCCTCATTGGAATATATTGTGCTCATTTTTAGTGGATATATATATTTGAGGCTCTTATGAACCATATATATTTCATACCTATTCCCATATATAAAATTTCATTAGATTATCAGTTAAGAAATTTCTATAGACAACTTTAGATCATGTGTCATATACTTCTATGCACTAAAATTGAATTTACATAAGGATTATACTATAACTTTATCATTCTATATCAAGAAAAATCCCAATCCCTTATTTGATGCATAATTATATACCATGAAATGTTCCACACTAGAGGAATGTATGAGGACTCAAGAAGTAGTAAACTTAATTTGTGACTCATTAAAAGATATCTTCTAATTAAATAGTCTAGAAAATCATTACCCACTACTGTGTTTTCTATGATTGTAGGTTTTATAATCATGTGAAGTATATCCCAAATAGTTCGTAATATCTATATGGTATAGAGAAACTATAAATATTTGTAGAATATATTAGTCTGTTTCATTCTCAGTTTCTATTTTCTTAGAATTTTCCATAGATATTCCATTGTGGGTGATAATATTCCCCAATAATGATAACTACTTTATCAATAACTATAATATACCTTACACTTCATGTAGGTTCTCTTTCGGAAAATTCCTTATCAAAGTAATAAAATTATTCTCATGCACCTCCTAGAATTTGAATTATGTCCTAACAATATCTGTAAAGAGCACCAATTTTTTTGAGGTAATATATAGAAACTCAATTCAATATATCCTTATATGTTATTGGTGCATTAGTGATTCTAAAAAGCATCACTATGAACCTTTTGTGTTCATAACTTGTTCGAAAGGCGGTTTTGGGAATATCTGTCTTTTCCCCCATTAATTGGTGATATACCACTTGAAGGTCCACCATAGAGAAATATTTGGGCCCACATAGTTGATTGAACTAATAATTTATCCATTGTAGGAGATAAATTTTTTTTATCATGATTTTTTGAATTCATGATAAGAAATAAAAATATTTATTATCCCATCCTTCTCCACGAAGAAGAGGACTAGTGCACCCCATGTTTAAGTTCTCAAACATATAAAACCCTTTTCCATATTCTCTTGTAAATGATTTTTCATCTCTTCCAACTAAACAGTGGATATTATGTAAGTATTATTTTATATAGGTAGAGTTCTGAGTATAATTTCAATAGATAACTCATCCCCTTAGTCATGAGATAGACCATGCAATTCTTTAAGGAATTAAATGGTAAAATTCCTAATAATAGTCATGTATTAGACCATTATTTCCTCATTTATCTTAATCATTAGGGCTAGATATGGTTGGTAATAAAGAAACTATATCAATGGTTGAATAGAATATTCAATGGGAGATTATTCCTCCTCATTATACTTCTATAGGATTGAAGAATAACTTGGGGTGGGAACAGTAAACTTCCTCTATCAACAGTTGTTGTAAGCATTAAATAAGGACATCCAATTCATGCCCAATAAAGCATAAAACTATACTAAAGAAAGAAAGAAATAATTTTTTGGATTATTTAGTTCTCAATAATTAACTGCATATGAGTTATACACATGGGATAAAATAATTTATCCCTTTTTAATTCACATAGATACCTTAACCACCATATTCTAAAGGGTTACATGAATAGTTCAACTAAACATACAAGATATAAAATAATACATTAAACCATAATTGAAATGTATTTTCACGATTCTTGTATGAATAACTGATGTTCCTATTACTATATCATTATTTTTATCTATCACAACAGTAATAATAGAATATTCCCTTCCTCTCTTGGAATTGGAGGTTGATGACGTTGATTGTATCTAAAAACCATTTTTTAAGGCAATTGGCCTACAAATTTCTTATATTTCAAGTATTTTAAACACTATCCATATGATGAGTTTTTATCTGAACTATATATTTTCAATTACATTCTTAGGTTTATTCATCTATCCTCATTATAGATTAGATTGATACCCTTATTTTCTAAACCTGAATCATCTTCTATCTGTTTATGTAGTTTCTAGGATGGTTCTTCCCAAACTATTGACAGGTGGAATGTCATATTTTCTTTTCACATTGGGATTTATTAGTTTATCCTCATTAAGAATACTATATTTAATGTTTTTTATCCCTTGGACTCTGAGAAAAATGAGTGTATCCTTTCTACATTTCCACCATGAGGTCACAATGAAAAATATATTTATAATTATTAATGTCTTATATCATAAAATAACTTCATATAATTCAATTTAATCCACCTTATAAGCATTATACCAGACATTCATCATTTATTATGAAGCTAGAGGCAAACCATGCAAGACTTGTAAAGTCTTACTCACAATCTTCAATAAATTCATATTGTTTACAATTTAGTCTTAAGAACCACCTATCAATTTTATACTATAGATTTTAGGAAAAATATTTATTGGAAAATATTTTTCATGATTTCTTCCCATTCTGTGGAATCAATATCCTCTTCAGAAATCATGTTCTTAACATGTGTCCACCATTAATTGGTTTCCCCCTCCATGAAGAAGAAACCAAAATAATATTATCTTATTTAGAGAATTAGATTATAAAGAATATATTTTTATTGGATTTAATAAAATGTTTTATGTTGATGGGATAAAAATATCCACTAAAGGTAGAAGGTATTTGTCACATAAATAACTCAACAACAACTTTCTCTTTTATATGAGGTGGTGGTAGTTTTGTATGATTCCAATTATTATTCATAACATGAGTCATTTGAGTGAGTATGACCATGACATTCTTATCTCCCACTCCCATAAGGTTATGAATACTATTGGGTTAATCATAACATTACCTATCATGTTGGATGATATCACAATTTCTCCTATTTCATTCCATTTACTAAAAAAGATACTAATATGATGAGAATAAATTATCAAATAAACATATACATGGGAAACAAATAAACCTAGAATAAATAACTTATAAATGATATGTGTATCAAAACTATAGTGATCCATGATTTTAATACATGTATATATCATATTTTTAGAAGAATATTCAATAAATTACAAAATTACATTCCAAAGGACCATAATAGTATAGCACCTTTGGAAACATGGAGAACAGTTTTCTAATCTAGTAAAATATTTTCACTGTTTCCCACATAGATTATCCCATTTAGGATTCTTCATGGACATACCCTAAATAAAATCATTCTATATATCTTGGGGAATAAAAACAAGATAAAGGGTGATCTTATATTCTTAGTAAGGGTAAATAAATGATATATATAAGCATACCATGAAAATAATGATATGAGAACATGATCATAACATTATAAAACCATAACACACGTATCAATAATCATAATCTTGAGTCATGGCATAAAAATTGGTAGTTCTTGAGACATGAATTATAATGGAATCAAAGAACATGTTCTATAAGAGAATAAAATATGCAGAAAAATTATATTTTTGGCATACACATAAGCATAAAAAACATTTATATATTATTAATGGAATTCTTTCTAGACCATCACATAAGAAAAATTCCCTTACTGAACTGGGTTTGCTCTAAGTTTCAGCCTTGTGTTACTAAGCTAATTTCACATCCCATTCTATCCTTGTATTACAGAACCAAGTGTATTTCCTGGTTAAGCCCTGTATTACTAAACTTCCTTAATTTCCAATTCATGACATGTATTATTGAATTGATTTCACATCCTATTCTAGCCATGTATTACATACTTAAGTTAAATTCCAATTCTAGCCTTGAATTACTAAATTGGTTTTACTTCCCGTTCCAGCCCTGTATTACTGAACAAAGTCACTTTTCATTACATTCCTATTAATCTCATTAGATATATATATCGTTACCTAGTTAATTTGATGGATATATATGTCTCATCATCATATAATCAAACTAATACACATGTGTTCCACATGATCATAAAGAATTCATCATATCATATCCCTGGAAGTGAAATGGGTTTCATAAACATCTCATCATATCATAATCTATGGAAATGAGAGAGGTTTCAAAATCATTTCATATTTTATCATAGAATAAACAGTTAAAAAGAAGAAATTTTATTAAGAATTATATAATTATAAAACTTGTGGAAGAGAAATGGATTTTATAAAAAACATATCATCAAAACATAAACCATTCAAGGAAATAATATGAATGGGTTTCTTGTATCATATCCCTATTAAGGAATATGTAATATCAATGAATGTTAGCATATATGGAAAATAATTTTGAAATATAATTTTAAACATTTGATGAGGAACATAACCATTGTATATTGAAAATACTTTCTAAAACATTAAACATTTTTAAAAATCATATTCTTTTAAAAAAACCCTAAAAACATAAAGGAAGCTTTGAAAATCATTGGAATATTTTTCTTTTAAAGCAACCTTTTAAACTTAAAAATGAATATTTCAAAATAATTAAAAAAATTTAAAACATAAAAAATTTTAAAAATACATTTAATTAAAAATGATCTTAATAAATCATTAAAAAAATTAAATCATATTTATATTTCATTTTTCTCAAAGAAAATAGACTTCCAACTAAAGAGATAAATAAAGTTGAATTTTCAGTAAAATATTTTCTTAATTATTTAAGATGAAATAAATGGAGAAGTGTTACAATTACATGAATATATAATGAATATATATAGAAAAATAATTTTTTTGATAATTATTTAGATTTAGGTCATGATATTTTAACATTGGAATCTTAATCATAAACATTATCATGTACTGATGAGATTGTAACATCAAATATTTATGACTTTGGTAACAATGAATAACAATAATCATAATGTAATAACATAAAATTAAATTTAAAATATCATTAATCATGAATATATTCATTATTTTACATGTCAAATTATTTTTATATTGACCTCGTTGAATAATATAGGTTCACAATATGACATACATCACAAAGAAGCCAAATTGAGACAAAATCAACCCTACTAATTTGGTATCTTTTGAACGATAAACCTTATGAAAGAGATATAATAAAATGGATATGTAAATGGGAAAAATTTTATTTATAATTATCATAAATTATATTAATGTTTATTACTTACATCCCATAGAATAA
The DNA here is from genome assembly GCA_963277665.1 of Viscum album. NCBI lineage: Eukaryota > Viridiplantae > Streptophyta > Magnoliopsida > Santalales > Viscaceae > Viscum > Viscum album. The sequence continues at coordinate 1,998,192,231 of OY728150.1, read as the reverse complement.
AGAGGTGGTGAATAAAGCATGTGTCTCATAAAAGTAAAAAATGATGAGAGCATCCCTTACCTTAAATCTTGACATCATTAGTACTCAGTAAAACCTCCCATATAATAAATATACATTTATTATACATATATTAAATAATAATATTCATATATATCATATTATATATGATTTTATGATGACATTTTATTACCCATTTATTAAAAATTCTTTGTAAAAGTTACGATTTGGGTAAAAACTACTTTGCAGTTCATTAAAGTTTTGTTTTTGGTCCTTATAACTTAATAATTATTTAATATTCTATAGAATTATAAAAATTATATAAATATTATAAATATTCATTATACATGTATTATTTGTTATCCATAAAATTTATTGATTGGAAATGAATTACACAATTCATAAAGATAGTGGGTCATACGTACACTTTAATGTTGCTTTTAATTATCTTGTTGGGTTGAAAGAAAAGTTAATGAAATATGAATTAAAATTTAATAATAATATTTATGTCATCTATATCACAATTATTTTTATTAAAATCATCATTGATATATTCCATGAAAATCGTCAATTAATCTCATTGCTTCGTGAGGCGGTCGGTCTCCGTACACACAAACAATGTTATAATATTCCCATGAAAATGAAATCATGAAGGTATGTGTGATATAATAATTAAAAAAGCATAATAATATCATAAATATCATTTATATAATTTAAAAATAATAAATCCATCATTATTCCGAAAACTGAACTGTTTTAATGTAAATAATAGATGATATTTGTTCGCGAGGTGGTAGTACGTCATACACTTGAACGGTGATTTTGTAACCCATTTGATGGAAATTTGTGTGTTTGTAGGTATTACCCTTAACATAAAAAATATTGTTTTATTTAATATAATTAGGTTATTAAATAATCATGTTATAATAAGAATTTATGGGTGTGGAGAATGAAAAAAAATAGAGATGCTCATTGAAGAACATTACCACTTCTTCATGTATTCTCCTTGGGTTTTCACTAAAGCAATTGAAGGATGGATTTCTTTTCAAAATAAGGCCTCTAATATGAGGGTATGGTACTTGTTAAGTGATTTTAGAATATCTTGGTTGAAAAAAAAATATTGTTGTGATGGAGTGGGGAGAGTGAGTTCCCTTTTATAGTTGAAGAGGAGTGGACTTCCGGTAAATACTCAAAATTATTCTCTATTGGGAGTTCAACATTTACTCATGTGGATCAAAATATGAAAATTAATCGGTTGGGTGGATGATATGGTTATGTTAATACATCCAAAAAATAATAAAACACAAGTTTAAAAAAATACTTAACTCATATGATTTATTGTTTTTTTATTTGGTCTTTCATTATGTTAACTAGTTTTCAAGTCTAAGTATTTTATCCATTAAGACTAAAATAACATTAAACATAAAATATAATTTATAAACCATGATTATAGATATGAAATCATACTAGTAAATTAAAAATTCTATGTGTGTGGGAAATTAATTCTACAATAAATTCATGTAATGTGGAAAACACTACTTTAACCTTAACCGTCCTAACTGATTTGTTACAATTTAATGATCAATATAGTCATTATAATAGAAAAATATTTACATGAATGAAAAAATATTTGATATTTATGAAAATTAAATTTATTTGGAATAATAATTTTTTAGTAATTTCAAATCATTTAATAACATGTCATTTATTATAAAATAACATTAATGTTAATTTTAACATTATTAATTTAGTTTGAAGTTAAAAATATATAGACAATGCTGGAATTAAAATATATGGTTATCACACCTATGTAACATTATATATTTGTCTAAAAAATATTATAATAAAATAATCTATTTAATTTACTTCTCTATTAATATTTTTAGCCTAATTTATTTCAGTTAATTATTAACTAATTGATTATTATATTAGCATTCTATAGGCATTTAACGTAATTACATTATCTCTAAAAATTTGAAATAAATTATTCTGATAGAAACAACTCATTTATCTTTAAAAATTACATTTTAAACTGAACCTATATTGTTTCCCCTATCCCAAATATTTTTAAAAATGAAAAGTAAGAAAAGTGTCCTTTATTTTATATTTCTTTCCATATTATATGGGTCATATTTAATGGAAAGTGGGAAGGAATTTATTTATTTTATATACATTTATTCCAAGGTTAAAATGAATTCATTCAATAAAATTATGATAACATTTTAGGTTAATTTTACTCTTATCATTCTATCTTAACCTCCCCCCATAAATAAACCCATTTTTTACCTTAACCGTGGAAATTAATATTTTGTACATTCACTATTCATTTTGGTAAAAAATCAGGTTGAAATTGTTAGACATTATAAATTAATCTAATTCAAAATATTGAATCCTTTTTTATAAAATCAAATCATAGAACTTGAAATCATTAATTTAAAATAAATCCTTTAGATTTGGTGATAAAGTGGGTTTTTAATGTAAATATTTTCAAAGTTTACAAAACAAATTTATATTTAAATTCAATATAAAAATAATAAAAATGACATAAATTGGGTTTATGTATGTATCATTTTACTAATTATACATTAAAACCAATATAAAATATAATTTATCTTTAAAAATAAATTAAACATAGAAGTAGTTTTCAATTGAAATTTTGTATTTTTCATTACTCATCAAAAAATAAAGCTTTTCAGAAAAATTAAAAAAAATAATCCTATGATGATTTTGAAATTATTAATTAAAAATAATGTTTATTCAGTCAAAATAATTTTCTAAAATTTTAAAATTTTCATTTTTTTAATTTTTCACAAGTCATAAAAATATTTTTTTTAAAAAAATAGTATTTTTGAAACATATAAATACATTATAAAAAATTATGTATTTTATTATGAATATATTTTCTTTGTATAAAATAACTGTAAATAATATTTAAAAATTATTTATTTCTACTCATATTAGAATATTTAATGTAATGTTTATAAAAATTGCGTTAATATATATCACGGTTTTTTTGCAACTTGGTGTGGCATGTAATTCAAGATAAACCAGTGTTGTGTGTACTGTAAGATTAACATGGTGTTTTTTGTAACACATGGAATCAAATTAAATTGTTTTCATAAAGAAATTACTTCATAAAAACTTTGGGTGTTACATTAAACCTCTATTAAATGAATTTCTCCCTTGAAATTTTTTTCATGAAAAAAAGGTTTATCATTTGAAAATTCCATCATCGAAACCCACATCGTACAATAAAATAATAAAACTTCCAAAAAATGGAATGTTAAAAACATAAATATTACCCAATATTAATCAAAACAGGGTGTCCACATAGGAAAACATAGGTGGGAAGTAAAAACATATAGATGGAATGGAAAACTAACACCCTAATACCAATAGAGATTGATTGAGAACATTGATCATAAGAAAGTTTGTGATCCAGAGAAGGCTAAAAACCACAAAACCATAAATTTATGATGATTTAATGGACCATTTGTGTAGATATCCAAAGCTTTATGTACATAGACATTAAATTAATTTTTAGGAATACTTAAAACATAACAAAAACCAACACTCAAGGACCTTAATGGTTTAGTGTCTTTGGAAACTCAGAACATAATCTTTTAATTCTAGTGAAAGATCTTCAACATCTCCCATAAAGATATTCCCTTTTTCTCTTACATAAAACCTTTATTTATATCCTGGGGAAAAGAAAACATATAAAGGGTGAGCTCAAATGCTCAGTATGGGTAAGCATGGAGAAAATAAAACAAACCATACACATTTGAACATAAAAACTTGAACATAATATTTAAACATCAAAGTCTTGAGCAATGAAATAAAACATGGAAGTATGTAAGGCATAGATCATAATGGAACATTAATAATGATAAAATAGATTGGAAATAAAACTTGTAATTGTGGAAAAACATTAATCACATTATATTATTTCCATAGTAGCTAAGGCATTGCTGCCAAGACCATCTTAGTGGACAAAGTCCCTTACTGAACTGAGTTCACTCCTCCTTCCAGTCCTCTTTCACTGAACCGGATTAACTTTCCATTCTATCCATGTATGTCTCATGAGATATAAATTTTTACCAAATTCATTTGAGGGAGATAAAGGTCTCACCCATCTCATAATGAAATCATTCTAACTTGTGCCACAAATCAAACATAAATCATTCATCATAACCCAAAGAATAAAATGGGTTTCATAAACATCATCCCACCATAACATAATCCATATAAAAAAATGGATATAATTTCATCATAAGAAAAACCAAACCATGTAAATAATAGAGACATTATAGTTTAAACATAAACATGCTAAATAAGGTCATCTTAGATTGAAAATATTTTTGATAAAACACTTGAAATGAATTCTTGAGAAAAATATCATTTCTTCTTCAAAATCATTTTCTTTTCACAAAATACCACACAATTTTAAAAGAAATATATTTTATTGAAATTAACCATTAAATCTTGAAGATTAAGATTTATTATGAAAAGGCATTATGAAACGGTAAAAATCTGTTCATTCCGTATAGGTTAGAAAAACATTCTTCTCGTACTTTTTCTGAAAAAGTCAAAAAAGTACCTCGTAACGTAAACAAAAGAAAGATTCCTTACATACCACGTATTAAAAGTCAAAATGGGTAAAAATGACTTTAAACATACATGAAACCATTTTTAGAAAACAAGGACATGGATGATAAATATAACCCCAGTAAATACTTATGAATAAACAATCTCGGATAAAAATGAGATTGGAAAAGTTATCCATTACCTTAGGTCTGATATGCCTCGTACGTATCCAAACATCATATATAATGATTTAAAAAATGTCATTGACTTATTACAGAGTCATATTTATTGTTATGATATCATATATGGTTCACTTATGACTTTATATTACCCGTTCTTTTGTAAATTCCATGTTAAAGCAGCGTTTTGGGTAAAATCGTTTTATTTATCATACGTGTTTGGACTTGTTGTTATTGATAATATTATTACTTATATCATGATTTTACTTACTTCTAGAATGTAAATCATGATTTATATATCATATATATTCATTATATATATACATAATAGATAGATAAATGAAATTAAATACACCGTTCATAGAGACAGTAGGTCGTACGTACGCATGAACGCTGCTTTCTTTTCTTTATTGACTTGAATAGAAGTAAGTAGATGACATATAGATATATGTATACATAAATCCAGTAGATTTAGTATGTCATATATTTCATTATTATTCATTATATATACTTTATAATCATTCTTGAATGGTTATCATGGAGAATGAATCTCATCGCGTCGTGAAGACGGTAATCCGTACGTACCCACGAGCGATGATATCGTTGCCATAATTATTGAATGGAATTGGAGTGGATGATATAATATTTAAGAATAATTATTATGTCATAATAACCATATATAGTTATTCTTTACACCATTATACCCATCCAAGTAAAGTGGTGGTGGAAAACAGATTACACCACAGCGTGGAGACGGTATTCCGTACGTACACACGCGCGGTGATTTCGTTTTCCGTAGGATGGATAGAAGATGAAATATTTTTGTTTCATATTTATAATAACATATCATTATATGAGTGATACTAATGATATTAATTTATAATGAAACAACTAAATAAGAATAAGTTGAAGAAGAAAGAAACTTGAAAGAATCGGTAGCAGAGATTACCTCTTCTTCGACGCACCTCCTTTAAACTTCTTCTTAGGGAACTAGAGTTGGTCTTTTGAGAAGACCAGAACCTATATGATATAACTGGATAAGTTGATAAGGTAAATGTTAAGTGTTTGGATGAGCTTGAAAGCTCAAAATTGTGTAAAGAGAAGGAGGAGGTGCCCTTTTATAAGAGAGGAGAGGGGCACCTTAGGAAAAACTTAAAATATTATTTTATAATAAAGTCATATTCGGTTTATAATAGCTCAAAATTGATTTATTTAGAATATAAAGTGGTTATGGGTATAAATCCTCTCAACCAATAGGTTTTAGACAATTTTAGGTTACTATTTTAACCTTATCATTTAGATTTAACTCTAAGTTAAATAATTTAACTTTTACCGTGTCTTCTTGTTTTCTTACACTATATGGTTAATAAACATACTATAACAACCCAAACGAACCCCAAGTGGTTCATTATTAATATATATAACCTTATCTAAGTCATTTTTCCAATCCTTATATTTTTAGGAATATAATAACAATTAATAATATAATATTTGTTTTAAAAACTATTTTATGTCAATTTTGACACTATTTGGTAATTGATTTTTTTGAAAACATAACAACATGATTAGTTATAAAAAATTTAATTGAATCAATACTAACATGTTATATTAACCTATAAAATTACTGGAATTTATAAAAAGTATCAAATTACATTTATTTGGGTATATATAACATCAATTATGTTAATATTTCATTAATAAGGTAATTACAGCTTCATCATTGTGTCATAAATAAATTAAATTGTTTAATGTCTAAAAATTATAAACAAACTTCCATTCTGTAGGAGATATTGTTTTCTTTCTAATGAGTATTTATAGTCGAATTTATCTTATGTATAACCCAATATTAAAAATGTTTTAGTTATTAAACATTGATTTTAACTATTTTAACTCTTCTTTAAATAAAATAATAATAAGTGTCCTAATATAATCGAAGTGGACCTAAAGGGTAATATTTTATTCCTAAGGTTGTTTTTGGTCTAATTAATCTTATCCAATATAATTAGGACTTGTGTTAGGGTAATAATAATATCATTTTTACCCTTAATTACCCTATTTACTTTTAACCGTGGTAAATAAAAGTAAAAAGTTACTATTCACCAAAAAATATTTTTATCTTATTGAAAAACTTTTTACTCCTTGATATTAACTGTGTCTCTTGGATTTTCGAAATTCCACTCACAGAAGCGGTAAAATTAAGTTTTATGTAAATTTTCAAATTCTCCTAGGAGGTGGGTAAAACACGGTGAAAAGTTCAATAAAAAAATTTATATATCTAAAATTATTATAAAATGATTCAAATTAATTAAATTTAACTTATATAGGAATTATGTATCTATTTTGACCTAAAATAAATTTAAATATAATAAATAATTATTTAAATAAAAATTTGGTTTTTAAATAGTAACCCAGTGTTTTCACTATTCATCAAAAATTGAAAGTTTTCAGAAAAATACCAAAAAATCGCCCTAGGATAATTTTGGTATTCCAAATCCAAAAATGAAGTCCATTTTGAAAGATAAAATTTATAAAATTTCAAAAAGTGTGTATTACTATTCATAACGGCTGGTTCATAATAATATTATAATAATTTCTCATTTAGTGAAACTCGGTATTGTATACTACAGACGCTATCGAGGAAGGTCTTGATTGTGTGTAATGAAAGCCAAGTCATGGCTATGTGTATTAGAAGCTCTGTTTGGTGTTGCATATAACATAATCAAAACTTATTTCATTTATACATTAAACAAAATCTATACTTAATGCTGCGTAGAATAATTTCCAAAAAACGAACTTGAAATTGTTTGTAACACGATCCAAAAATAGTGTTGCGTATACTGCAAGCTAATACGGTATTGCGTATAGTACAATCTAATCTTGTTGTAGTGTATAAGAGAAGACATCAAAGAAATTAAAAATAATATATCTCATAAAATATCGGGGTGTTACGTTCTACCCCCCTTAAAATGAATTTCGCCCTCAAAATTCGTTGGGGTTATAAATCACTTACTACTTGAAAGTTTTATTCGTAAAAACCCCCATCGTAAAAGGAATACTAAAACTTAATTTTAAAAAGTAAAGTAAGAAATGTAACGGTTAACCAGATTAACTCATCACTAGGTTTCCACATAGGAGAACATAGGTGGAAATATGGATATGGAAGATAAATATAACCGTCAACTTCTGATGAAGAGTGGTAGAGGACATGGCTATGAAAAAATCCAACAATCACAAAGCCATAAATTTTTGATGATCTGAGTTACCATCTAATTCATCAGATATAATTGCACTAGGACAACATTTTTGGTTTTTAAGATCATTCCCTTAAAGTTGAAGAAATTGGAATTATAAGAAATACTTTCTTGATAATCTCACCGTTGGTCGTTCCTTGGACAATTTCCACTTAATCTCTTAAAGAAATGAAGTTTAATTTGTCATTCGTGAAGTGTTAGAAGATCATGTGATAGAATGATGGGTCGTTCCATCTGTCTCAAACAAAAGGTTAGCAAAAGTTATCAAATATACATAAGTCCATCTATAGTGAGATTAATCATATATGGTTTCTAAAATGGACTTATACTTCATATATCATACTTCTTAATATAATAAAACTAGTTCCTACTAACCAGGGACTTCCTGTAGGCCAGTGGTAGGCGATAAAGGCATGTCGCACTTCGGTTGTGGGTTTGATTTCCATAGCCTTGTCCGACGCGACGGGTTGTCGCCTGTCCTGCAGGTTGTCTTTTTTCTAAAAATAAATTATTATAACATTCCATCAATAATATCGAAAAATTTCTAGCCTTAAACAATACTAACTTATGTCCAACATAATCTATTCCAATCTTTAGGCTTATCCAAAATACTTTTGTCCAAGCTCACAGTATAAAGAAAACAATTACTAGAAATGTCATCTGTCGAGCATGTGAATACCATCATTTATCCCTCATATATCTTGTTGGTTAAATTAAAAACATGTGAATACCTTAATCGTGTATTCTCTTGAAAAATGAATACCCATTGAACCTTAGTGAAAACATGAATGCTGTCAAAATTTAACACATTCCACATACCAAAATCACAAAATTTCTATATACTCAAACCATGATATAACTTTATCCTTATATCATTCGTGAGCTCATTTCATTTTTTCGTTATCCCTTCATTATGAACATATCATCTTCTTTCCAAAAATATTTCAATCACTTTTCATGGTTACCGGTACCATATAATTATTGAAAACCAATACATAGATATTCCCAAACTCCACGATACCATAAATGAGATTCCATGATATTATTTTGAAATACCATTACATAAACACTTAATCATTACACAACATCATTTTCATACTCAACATCACAAATAGTGATTGCATGTGACTTCCCTTTATCCTTTTCTTAAGAGGTTGCTCACGTTGACCATCATTAACCCTTGGATTAGGGCATTGATTAGCATAATGCCCCATTTTTTTGCACTTGAAGCATTGAAGTGTTGGTGGTGCGTTCTCTGCAGTCTTTTCTTTATTCACATCATTAGCAACCTTTTTTCCATTACTTTGACACTCAACTACTCGATGACATTCTTTTCCACACTTAAAACATTTTCTAGTCCCTTTAAGACAATCTCCACCATGCTTTTTTCCACACTTTGAGCATAAAGAACATTCATCTTCTTTTCACCATTATTCTGAGATTTCTCCTTAAACTCCATCTTTCGTTTCTTGTCAAAACCATGAGATGGATATGTAACACAAAAATCTATTTCTACCTTGATAGCACAACATACAATTTCTTCATAGCTACTGAAGTCTCTTATAGCTAATGCCCTTAGAAGACTTGGTTTTAAGCCACTGAAAAATCGATCAACTTTACTTTCAGGATGGATGATAAAGCCAGATTCATACCTTGAAAGCCTTGTAAAATTCGCTTCATATATACCAATAGATTCATCATCATTTTTCTTAAGCTCAAGGAAATCCTTTTCCATATTTTTTCAAAGAATACGAGGGAATTAATTATTGAAAAATAAGTTCTTGAACTCATCCCACTACATAGATTCAATTTCATCTCGGGGCCTCGTATTCTTAATTAAAGTCCACCATTGATCTTCTTCACCTTATAAATGGTAAATAACTAGAATGAATTTTTCATGTTCCGAACAGTGAAGTATGGAAAATATCTTTTCAATGGTACTGATCCATATTTCAGAAACAAGTGGATCAAAAGACCCACTGGAAGAAGGTGGGCATTGCCTCGTGAAGGACTCAATAGAATATTGTTCCCTTATATGCTCATTTGGAATTCCAGGATGATTCATAGCTTGTGAAAGTATAGAAATAATATTATAAACTCTATATCCTATAACATTGGTTTGTTCATGAGGAAATTCATTGTATTGTCCATTACATTGATCAAAATGGTTCCTTTGGGTTCCAGCCATCGTCTAAAACCCAAAAAGAATAGTGTGAGAGGAAAAAATCATACTAGGGAAAACAACATAATAAAGGGGGATTACCTTCCATATATAACATCTTAGGTTTAATTCTAATATCGTTAACAAAATCCTAAGACTATAAACTATACTTATACTTAACCTTAGAGAAATCCCTATACATACCTTAGAAATATCTCTAGGAATATCACTAATGTTTTTGCATCCTAGTTTCCAAAAGTTAACTAAACCTTTCCTCTGATACCAACTATAGAGACCCAAAGCTTGACGTACATGGACATTACATTAATTTTGCATAATACTTAATACATAACAAAAACCAAAACTCAAGGACCATAATAGTTTAGTATCTTTGGAAACTCGAAACATAATCTTCTAATACTGGTGAAAGATCTTCAACATCTCCCATAAAGATCTTCCCTTTTTTTCTTACCTAAAACCTTTATTTATATCCTGGGGAAAATAAAACATATAAAGGGTGAGCTCAAATTCCCAGTATGGGTAAGCATGGAGAAAATAAAACAAACCATATACATTTGAACATAAAAACATGAACATAATGTTTAAACATCAAAATCTTGATCAATGACGTAAAACATGGGAGTACATAAGGCATAGATCCTAATGGAAAATCAATAATGATAAAATATCTTGGAAATAAAACTTTTAATTGTGGAAAAACATTAAGCACATGATATTATTTTCATAGTATCCAAGGCATTGCTGCCAAGACCATCTTAGTTGACAAAGGCCCTTACTGAACCGAGTTCACTCCTCGTTCCAGTCCTGTTTCACTGAACCGGATTAACTTACCATTCCATCCATGTCTATATCATGAGATATAAATCTTTACCCAATGAATTAGAGGGAGATATAGGTCTCATCCATCTCATAATGAAATCATTCTAACTTGTGCCACAAATCAAACATAAATCATTCATCATAACCCAAAGAATAAAATGGGTTTTATAAACATCATCCCATCATAACATAATCCATATAAAAAATGGATATCATTTCATCATAAGAAAAATCAAACCATGTAAATAATAGAGACATTATACTTGAAACATAAACATGCTAAATAATGTCATCTTAGATGGAAAATAGTTTTGATAAAACACTTGAAATGAATTCTTGAGGAAAATATCATTTCTTCTTCAAAATCATTTTCTTTTCGCAAAATGACACACAATTTTAAAAGAAAATGATTTTATTGAAAATAACCATGAAATCTTGTAGATTAAGCTTTATTATGAAAAGGCATTATGAAACAGTAAAAATCAGTTCATTCCATATAAGTTAAAAAAACATTTTTCTCGTACTTTTGCCGGAAAAGTCAAAAAGGTACCTCGTAACATAAAAAAAGAAAGATTCCTTACATACCACATATTAAAAGTCAAAAATGGGTAAAAAGGACTTTAAATATACATGAAACCATTTTTATAAAACAAGGAAATGGATGATAAATATAAACCCAGTAAATACTTACGAATAAACAATCTTAGATAAAAACAAGATTGGAAAAGTTATCCCTTACCTTAGGTCTGATATGCCTCGTACATATCCGAACCTCCTGTATAATAATTTAAATAATTTCATTGACTTATTAGAGAATCATATTTATTGTTATGATATTATATATGGTTCACTTGTGACTTTATATTACCCGTTCTTTTGTAAATTCCATGTTAAAGCAGCATTTTGGGTAAAATTGTTTTATTTATCGTACGTGTTTGGACTTGTTGTTCTTGATATTATTATTACTTATATCATGATTTTACTTACTTCCAGAATGTAAATCATGATTTATATATCATATATATTCAATATATATACATAATAGATAGATAAATGAAATTAAATACATCATTCATGGAGACGGTAGGCCGTACGTAGGCATGAATGCTGCTTTCTTTTCCTTATTGACTTGAATGGAAGTAAGTATATGACATATAGTTATATATATATATAAATCCAGTAGCTTAATTATGTCATATATTTCATTATTATTCATTATATATACTTTATAATCATTCTTGAATGGTTATCATGGAAAATGAATCTCATCGCGTTGTGGAGACGGTAATCCGTACGTACGCACGAGCGATGATATCATTCCCATAATTTTTTAATGGAATTGGAGTGGATGATATAATATTTCAGAATCAGTATGATGTTATAATAAGCATATATAGTTATTCTTGACACCATTATACCCATCCAATTAAGGTGGTGGTGGAAAACAGATTACACCACGGCGTGGAGACGGTATTCCGTACGTATGCACGCGTGGTGATTTCATTTTCCGTAGGATGGATAGAAGATGAAATAGGGTTGTTTCATATTTATAATAACATATCATTATATGAGTGATACTGATGTTATTACTTTATAATGAAACAACTAAATAAGAATATGTTTAAGAAGAAAGAAACTTGAAAGAATCGGTAGAAGAAATTACCTCTTCTTCGACGCACCTCCTTTAAACTTCTTCTTAGGGCACTAGAGTTGGTATTTTGAGAAGACCATAACCTCTATGATATAACTATAGAAGTTGAGAAGGGAAATGGTCAGGTTTTTTCTGATCTTGAAAGAACAAAATTGTGTAAAGAGAAGAAGGATGGGGTGCCCTTTTATAAGGGAGGAGAGGGGCACCTTAGAAAAACTTAAAATATTATTTTATAATAAAGTCATATTCGGTTTATAATAGCTACAAATTAATTTATTTTGAAGATAAATTGGGTATGGGTCTAAATACTCTCAACCAATAGGTTTTTAGACTAGTTTAGGTTACTATTTTAACCTTGTAATTTAGATTTAACTCTAAGTTAAATAATTTAACTTTTACCGTGTCTTCTTGTTTTCTTATACTATATGGTTTATAAACATATTATAACAAGCCAAATGAAACCCAAGTGGTTAATTATTAATATATATAACCTTATGTAGGACATTTGGCCAAACCTTAGATTTTTAAGAATATAATAAAAATTAATAATATAATATTTGTTTTAAAAACTATTTTATGTCAATTTTGAAACTATTTGGTAATTGATTTTTGTGAAAATCATAAAAACATGATTAGTTCAAAAAAAGTTAATTGAATTAATAATAACATGTTATATTAACCTAAAAAATTAGTGGAATTCAAAAAAACCCTAAAATTACATTTATTTGGGTATTTATAACATCAATTATGTTAATATTTCATTAATAAGGTAATTACTACATTATCATTGTGTCATAAATAAATTAACTTATTTAATGTCTAAAAATTATAAATAAAATACCATCATGTAGGAAATATTTTTATATTTCTAATTAATATTTATAGTCTAATTTCTCTTATGTATAACAATATATTAAAAATGTTTTAGTTATTAAACTTTGATTTTAACTATTTTAACTCTTCTTTAAATAAAACAATAATAAGTGTCCTAATCTAAACCAAGTGGACCTAAAGGGTAATATTTTATTCCTAAGGTTGTTTTTGGTCAAATTACACTTATCCAATATAATTATGACATGTGTTAGGGTAATAATAATAACATTTTTACCCTTAATCACCCTATTTACTTTTAACCGTGGTAAATAAAAGTAAAATGTTACTATTCACCAAAAAATATTTTTCTCTTACTGAACAACATTTTACTCTTTGATATTAACCGCGTCTCTCGGATTTTTGAAATTCCACTCATAGAAGTGGTAAAATTAAGTTTTATGTAAATTTTCAAATTCTCCTAGGAGGTGGGTAAAACACGGTGAAAAGTTCAATAATTTTTTTTATATATCTAAAATTATTATAAAATGATTCAAATGAATTACATTGAACTTATATAGGTATTATGTATCAATTTTGATTTAAAATAAATTTAAATATAATAAATAATTATTTAAATAAAAAGTCGTTTTTTAAATAGTAACCCAGTGTTTTCACTATTCATAAAAAATTGAATGTTTTCAGAAAAATACCAAAATTTCACACTAGGCTAATTTGGATATTATGAATCCAAAAAAGAAGTCCATTTTGGAAGATAAAATTTATAAAATTTCAAAAAGAGGGTATTACTATTCATAACGTCTAGTTCATAATAATATTATAATAATATCTCGTTTAGTGAAACTCGGTATTGCGTACTACACACGCTATCGAGGAAGGTCTAGATTGCGTGTAATGCTAGCCAAGTCAGGGCTGCATGTAGTGAAAGCTTCGTTTGGTGTTTTGTATAACATAATCAAAACTTATTTCATTTATACATTAAACAAAATCTAAACTTAATGCTGCGTAGAATAATTTCCACAAAACGAACTTGAAATTGTGTGTAACATGAGCCAAGAATAGTGTTTCATATACTGCAAGCTAATACGGTGTTGCGTATAGTAAAATCTAATCTTGGTGTAGTGTATAATAGAATAAATCAAAGAAATTAATAATAATATATCTCATAAAATCTCGGGGTGTTACAATTTGATTCATCAAAAATAAAGGTATGATAATAAAATTCAAGATCCTTTTCCTAATGTTTATAAAATATTTATAAGAGGATATAATTACCTGATTTTATTATTTTTGATAAGAACAATACCACCTGTGGGTTTTCGCTTGATCAAATTAAACTTTATCCCTTACTCTAAAAAATTAAGGTGAATTTTTCTCCCTGAATCACTAATTGATCATAATATTCCATCTATATTTAGTTATAATCATAATAAAATGGTTTTCATAGGTTTTATCATATGTATAAGGCTTAATTGGGTGAAGTAGTACACTAATCTCTAAAACCTCAACTGAAGTTTAACTTTAACTATTCCATAAATGGATTACCTTGTAACCCTTATAGTATTCAAAATTTATAGCTTATTTTACTAAATTTCTCAAAATCAACTTAAAATTAATCCCCCATATATAATAAAGTATATCATTACTGTCACATACCAAACATGTGAAAACCTTCATTAGGTATTATCTTGAAACATGGAAATAATATGAATTATCATAAAACCTTATTGAAAACATACATACATTTGTATTCCTTATATAAAATAGAGATTATTGAATATATTATTTAAATCCAAAAATGTTGTAAACTCTATAAATGATAACATAAACCACTATTTTAATAAATCCTTTATCAGTTATGAGGTCGTTAATAATATCCAATTTACAGTATACCAAATAAAACATCTCCTTATCTCAACAACATTTTCTCATCATCAAGAATATATTTGGGGTTATATTTCCCATAACCATGATGTTTTCAAAAATATCACCTTTCAATTAAATAAAATTTCTTGTTAGTTAATATCATTCAATATATTATTTCAAAAATAAAACTAAAATATTATACTAAATAATAATTATATATTTAATTATTCATAATACATAATATTTGAATTCAAAAACATAAATAGTTTATTTATCCCACTTTATTCTCAAAAAATTAACTAATCTTTATCATCTTATTCCTTAACACTTATTTTATCTCACATTTTATTTATAGTCTCTTCACTATCATTAATATAACCATTACTCATACCACCTTGTAAATTTTCATTACAACCATTCCCCAGGAGATACCGATTTTCATAATGCCCATACATTACACATTTAAAGCTTTCATTCAATGATAATAACATAGGGGTACCAATATTACCATCCATTATATTAAGTGACCACTTTATTTTTCCATTTTAGTTACATGTCTTGTGCCCTTTTCCACAATCAAGAAATCTTCTCGTTCCTCTAATACATTCACATGGGTGTTTCATTAGGTATTATTGATATATCAAAAACTATATTTTCTTTATTCAACAGTTACTATTACCTAAGATCCCAAGGGACACTTTCCTTAACATATTTGGTGACTCTGATAGTTGGTTAAGGTATATGTTATAAATCATGTTTTTTGAAAAATGATGGGAATAATAACAATGTGCTTCACTTTAGTTATCACCCCACTTTGTTTCTCATCAAAAAAACATATATCACATTCATTTTAAATACAATTATTTTTTGTTTTTTCCACATAATAAAAAAGAAAAAAATATTTATTGAACCTAATCATAGTAGAAAAACATATTATCATTAAAAAATAACTTTTTGATGTCAAAATAATGACACCATATTTTTATTCTATGACACCTTAGGTTTACCCTGAGTTTATTCATATTCATTATTTATTTCAATCATTCCTGGTGGTTTGTAAAGAGTTTGTGAGATTACAAAGCATGTCCCTTGGGAGTTTCAAACCAGGAGTGCAGTAAGGCACATGTTCTGGCACTAGTTCCCAAACAAGTCTAGCATAATATAGTGTCTTTAGAGTTGTTACCCATTGGTGCATCGGTGGAAGATCTACATCCACTTGTAGTATCCAAATATAGTTGTATATTCTTGGAAACCAGTCACTCAATACTTTAACAAAATTCCTGGATATTTTCCTATATTTTAACTCATCCTTAGAATTATTCTTAGAAACATCCATTGACATATCCTTATAAATATATCTATGGATCACACTATAGATTTCTCATCCTAGTTTTCAATTATTACATAAACCTTTTCTATGACACCGACTATAGAAAAACATGATTTTCATATATGGCTATTTTTCTTTTTAGGCTAATATTAAATATATTACAAAATTACATAAGTGTGGACCATAATAGTTTAGTTACTTTGGGAGTATGGATCATAATATTCTTGTATTTAAAGCGAGTATAAATTTTTCCCACAAAGATCGTACCATTAATTATTATTCATATAAATCCTCTAAATGAAATCTTTCATCATAGACTTGGGAAAGGAACCATAAGAAATTGTGAGTTTACATTCTAAGTAATAGTAAATAAACAATATATATAAGTATGACATAAAAATAAAAGTATAAAAACATGAGAATAAAATTTGGAAACAATACCCCTCATATAAAAGATTATAATCATGAGTCATGGAATAAATATTAGAAGTTCATAAGAAATGAATCATAATGAAACCAAATAACATGAGCCATGAGAGCATAAAATAGGAATAAAATTGAGATTTGTGGAATCCACAGAAGCATAAAAAATCATTTCCATATTATTTAACACTCGCATCCAAGACCATCATAGCAGAAAAATTCTGTTACTAAACTGGGTTCACTCCATGTTTGGGTCCTATATTATTAGACTAAGTTCACTTCCTATTGCAGCCTTCTATTACTAAAATGGGTTCATTTCATATTTTATCCCTATATTACTGAACTGTGTTAAAATACCATTCCAACCATGTATTACTAACCTATGATTACTTCCTATTCTATCCATGTATTACTGATCTTGGATAACCTCTAATCACAGCCATGTATTAATGAATCGATTCCACTTCTAGTTCTTGAATCGTATTGCATAACCAAGTTCACTTCTCATTCCAATCCAATATATATCATAGTATATAAATATTTAGCACAAGTATTTGAGGTATATATTGGTCTCACCCAATACATAATGAAAATCATACACATGTGTGCCACAATACTATAAAAACTCATCATATCATAACCCATGTAATAAAATTTGTTTCATAAAAATTTTATAATATCAGAACCTGTGGAAAATATACATGTTTCATAATCATTTCATCATTTCATCATAGAAAAACAAATGAAAAATAATTGGGTTAAATAAGAATTCAATAATGGTATAACACATGGAATAAAAAATAATTTAATAAACAAAATACAATTAAAACATAAATCATTCAGTGAATGAATAAAAATAAAACTCATGAATCATATCCCCAATAAAAAATAAGTAACACAAAAAGATGTCATAATACATGTAAAATAATTTTGAAATATCATTTATAAATTTTCTTCAAGAAATTTTCCGTTTATATTTGAAAACAATTTTCAAAAAATAAAACATTTTGAAAATAATTTTCTTTGAAAACAACCATGAAAACATATACATGGTGCTTTTAAATTCGTTAAAATCATTTTCATTGAATGTATCCTTTGAAAAATACAAATGAATCATTAAAATTCATTTATAAAAATTTAAAATATAAATCATTTTCAAAATCATTTTCATTGAAAATTAACTTAATTGATAATTTAATTAAAAAATAGAAATAATTGTTTTAGAGGAAAATCGATTTTTAAACGAAGAGATAAATAAATTCAGATTTTCTTAAAAACATTTTCATAATTATTTCAGTACCAAAGAATATAAAATATAACCATTACATAGATATATCATGAATAACAAAAATATAATAAAATTTATGAGAATTATATAGAGGTGGATTCCGAGATTTTAACATTAGAAAGTTAACCATAAATAAGCCTGGTAAAGGATACGACTGTAACATAAAAATTTTGAAAATTTTGTTTCATTTAAGATTAATAATCATGAAGTAATAACATAAAATGAAACTAAAAAATATTATTATTATGAATAAAATCTTGAAATTAAATTTCAATTGGTCTGTATACACTGCTCATGGGAGAATATAGGTGCATATCATAACTTACGTCTCAAAGAGGGAAAATTGAAACAAAAATCGCTTACTGATTTGGTAACTTTTAAAATGTAAACCAAATAAAATAGATATCATATAATAGATATGTAAATACTAAAAATATTATGTATAAGAGTCATAAATTACATTAATGTCTAGTATATACACCACATAGAAGAAGCATGTTATTAATATAACATGTCTCACAAAGGTAAAAAGTGAGATGGAAATCCCATAACTGAAGTATTGAGTTCCATTATACTAATTAAACCCTATGGTATAATAAATAAAATTTTATTATACATATATTACACAATAATATTAATATATATCATATCATATATTGTTTTATTATTACTTTTTATTACCAATTTCTAAACAATTCCATGTTAAAGTTATGTTTCAGGTAATAACAGTTTTAATTTTCCTAAATTATTTCATTTTTTATAATTTTTTTCCCTATTACCATTAACATGATATCATAGTATCATCAATTATAACCATGAAATAAATATAATAAATATTCAGTATATATTTATTGATATTAATCCATAAAATTTAGTGATATGAAAGGAAATACATTGTTATTGGAGATAGTAGGCCATGTATATACATCAATGCTTCTTTTTATTTTTTTCTTTGGTTGATAGAAAAGTAAATTATTAATATAGTATCTTTACATAATAATGTTTATGTCATATATATCACAATATTTTATTAAACTTATCCTTAATACATTCCATGTAATGCGTGAATGTGAAACGTCGTTCGTGAGGTGGTAGTCAGTCGTACACAAGAGAAATATTATCATATTCTAAAAAAATGGAAAACATGATGTAATTTGTGATATAATAATTTAAGATTCATAATAAAATCATAAATATCATTTATATAATATATCAAAAATAAATTTATCATTATTTTCAACAATAAAAGGTAGTGAAGAAAAAACGAATGACATCGGTTCGCGAGGTGGTAGACAGCCTTACACGTGAACGATGATTTCATAACATAATTGATGTATGTGTGCATGGTTTCATTTTGTACAGTTAAAAAAATAAAATAATTATATTTAATATTTTTTTATATAATCATATTATAATAAAAATTCAACGTGGTGGAAGAAGAAATAAAATTGAGATGCTCGTTGAAGAACATTGCCTCTTCTTCGGGTATTCTCCTTGGGTATCCCCTAAAACCTTCCATGGTTGGACTTATACCCAAAATAAGGATTATATTATGATTTTATGGATGTTTTTAAGTGATTATGGTAGATCTTGGTCAATTAAAATGGATTTAGAGGTGTAAATAATTGGGAAGAGTGAGTGGCCTTTTATATTTGAAAAAGAGTAACATTATAGTAAATACACAAAATTATTCACTATTTAGAGGTAAATATTACTTATATTAGATCAAATATTGACAAATAGTTGGGTGTATTGGTGATATGGTTGATACACACATCCATAAAATATTAAAACACATGTTCTAAACATTCTGTTCCATAACTCTTATGTTTCATTATTTTTTTCATTTTGGTTTTTGTAATGTTAACTTTTTTTCTAATCTAAGTAGTTTATCCGTTAAGAAAAAATAAAATTATCCATAATATATAATTATTAAACATTTATTATAAATATAAAATTAAATTTGATATTAATTTTAAAATAAGGGCATATAACGTGAAAAAAATATGCTTTAGCCTTAACCACATTGGGTTTTTACAATTTAATTATAAATATAGTAATAATAATAGAAAATGTGTCCCATGAATGAAACATATAAGATATTTTTTAATATTTAAAAATTATTTGTTCTAATATGATATTTTTATTAATTTTAAGTCATTTAATAATTTATTGTTTATTCTAAAATAACATTAATGTTAATTTTTACCTTACTCATTTCATTTGAATTTAAAAAATATCATGACAATTATGGAACATAAATATATTATTATCAAACCTTTAAAACATGATATCTTCATCTAAAATGTAATTAAAAATAATAATTCATTAACATTACCTAACTATTAGTATTTTTAGTGTCATTTATTTGAGTTAATTATTAAAAAAATATTTATTGTGTTGTTGTTTCTTAGGCATTTAATGTAATCAATTTATCTCTAAAAATTTAAAATAAATTATTATGATATAAAAAATATCGTCATATTTCAAAACAACATTTTTAATGATTTCTATACTGTTTTTTTTACTATTCAAAATATTTATAGAAATTAAAAGTATGAAAATTATGTTTTTTTCCTTTTTCTTTACCTAACGTATTATAAATATCTTATTCAAAATTAATGGGAAAGTAAATTCTATATTTCATATAATTTTATTTAAAAGGTCTAAATAAACTCATTAAATTAAATTAGTATAATATTTTAGTTCTTTTTCTCTCTAATCGTTCTAGTTTAACCCTCAGTAAATCCATTTTTACTTTTATGGTAGTAATTAAATTTTAAAACATTCATTATTAATTTCTTGAAAAAATATTAAGTGAACCTTATTATAAATTATAGATTATTCATATTAAAAATATAGAATCCATTTTTATAGTTTCAAATCATGTAATTGGAAAATATTAATTTTAAATTATTCTTACAGATGTGACGACCATGTTTTCAAAGTGAAAACGTTCAAATAGTTATAATTTTTTTACTAAATTCAATATAAAAATGATTAAAATGACATAAATTAGATTAATAGATGTATAATTGACCTAATAATACATTAAAACCAATATAATACATAATTTATCAATATTAATAAATTAAACAAAAAGGATGTTTTTAATTAAAATTAATTGATCTTCACTCTTCATAAAAATGAATTTTTTATAAAAAATCCTGAATGTTCAACCCAATCTAATTTTCAAATTACGTGGTCAAAAATAAAGTTAATTTTATAAAATCAAATTTTTTAAAATTTTCAAAAATTAATTTTATTTTTTTCAAAAATTAAAAAAAACATTTTGTAGAAAAATAATATTTTTGAAACATTTAAAGACATTACCAAAAATTGTGTATTTTATTATCAGTATGTTTTATTTATATAAAATCACTAAACTTAATATTTAAAAAAATAGTTTTTATTATTCATATCATTATGTTTAATGGCCATGTTATAAAATTCATGTAAATAATATACCATGATTTTGTTAAAACTCAGTGTTGCGTATAACACAAGATTAGCCAGTGTTGCATGTAGTACAAGATTAATTTGTTGTTGTGTATAACATAATCCATGAAAATTTTATTTTATTTGAAAAAATATAATCCATAAAAACTAGTGGTGTTACACTAACATATGATTCAATATGTTTAAATGTTTCTTATCATATGTAATGTCTTCTATTCTGTTTTTAGCTTAAAAATGTTAAATTGTTCAATAAAGGTTCTTAATGTGTTTGTGAATTTATCAAGAATTTCTCATGGGAGTGTAAAATAAATTTGGTTGTAATTTATCATTACTTTTCACTCATTAGAATTCATTTGAAATCATAATGAACACTTTTTAAATTTATTATCCACAGTAAAACTATTCCAGATCCACACCCACTTGTAGTATCAATATAAGGATATAATTTCTTAGAAACCACTCACTCTATACATCATCAAAATTGAAGTATATTTTCATATTCATAGACTTATCTCTAGGTTTTACAATAACTTATTCTAGTCTTAATCACCAAAATAACAATAACATGCATTTATACAAATTATAGAGACATAATACACTTAAATATATTTTTACATGATTTTTAAAATAAATATCCGATAAGTCAAACTGAAAGATCATAAATCTTAGTTTCTTTGAAAGAATAGGTTCATAATACATTTAACGAAATATAAAACATGAAAACATTATTTTATTATCTATAATGATCCCATAAATCAATTTGAGCTCTCAAAAACTGTATAAGGTAATCAGGGGTATACAAAAAAAGGTCAACTAAAAATCCCACTAATGGAATAAACATGATAAGTACACATAATGTGTGAGTCAAAGGTATAACATGATATCATAAAATAAATGTCTCATGAGTAATCCCTTGTAATAATAACATAAATAAAATTGTATCAAAATATATCAAATGTTTTAGAAAAAAAATATGACATGAGTATAAGTGAAAGATAAATTCTAAGTTAACATCACAAGGTGAAAAAATTCCCACACTTTATTAAGTTTACTCAAAAAAACCCATCCATAATGTGTCATGGTAAAAATATTACCTAATGAATTGTAATAATATCTATGTAAAACCATCAGGAAATTCTCATAATTATGTGTTTCATAAAATTAAATCAATTATAAGGTAAAATAATTACAATTTCCCATGGAAATAAATTGGTTTCATTATCTTGCCTTATTTCATAATAAAAGAAAATTTCACAAAGGAGGAATTTGAGAAATGAATGTTAGGATTTTATTATCCCATATAAGGATAGTATAATATATATATATATATATATATATATATTTGAGAGACATATATACATAATTTATAAGAATAATAAATACAGATAGAGAGAGACAATGAGTTAGAGAGAAAATGGTCATAACCTGAAGAAAATGATGGTTTAGAGATCTCTCATACCTTGTCTGAATCATCACATACATTATTTATTTTCATGAATAATAAAAATATGATAATTATTTATATTTTTATGAAACTTTTTCAAATTCATTTTTTTATTCATTTATTATCATGTTATATTCAATTATACAATTATTTAAGTTCATGTCTAACATTTTGATGATATTTAGCTGATATGTCAAAAATCACTTAGGTATGTTGAATAAGGTCAAATAGATTATTATTTAATCATATCAATATTAATAATCATGAAATAATTATCATTTTTATAAAACAATTTTACCCATAATACTTACTAATAAATATGTTTTTAAATAATGAACCACTTCACAAGCATAGAGATGGTTGGTTGTACGTACACATGGGAAACATTTCCATTTTTCAACAAACATGATAAAAAGAATATATGTGTTAATTCATATTTATAGAATGATAATTATTTCATAAATATAATATTATTTCTTTAAATTTTCTTATATATTCCATCCATATGATGAGGAAATGAAAAATGAATCATATCACTTCACAGTGTTGGTAATCCACAAATGCTCATGAACAACATTATTATATTCTAATGAATCACTACAGGAAAAATGGCTTTTTGCGACGGGTTATTTGCGACGGGAATAAATCCCGTCGCAAATAGTCCCATTAGAAACTTATTTGCGACGGGGGCATTTTCCCGTCGCAAATAACTAGTTATTTGCGACGGTAAAATCTCACCCGTCGCAAAAGGCTTGGCGCGCATAGCGCGCCAAACCGCGGGAAAGGTATTTGCGACGGGTGGTAACCACCCGTCGCAAATAGCCGGCGGCGGTAAAAACTATTTGCGACGGGATATACCCCCGTCGCAAATAGTGTGTCGGCAAGTTGTTATTTGCGACGGGACCCGTCGCAAATAACTATTTAACCGTTGACCGTGATAAATGCGGGTTAAAGTATTTGCGACGGGACCCGTCGCAAATAATATTATTTGCGACGGGTATACCCGTCGCAAATAGACCCGTCGCAAATAAGCTAACCTATAAATACCCCCATCCGTTTTTTTTCATTCATTCTCAACTTCTCTCAAAACTGTTTACAGTTTATTAAGTTTAATTTTTTTTGCAGAGTTGATATTGAAGTCTTCAACAATTATCGGAGATCAACTTCAAATCCATTTTAAAGGTACTTATGTTATTTTTAATTTAATATTTATTTTAATTTTTTTATTAGTTTTAATTATTTTTAATTAGTTTTAATTAGTTTTAATTAGTTTTAATTAGTTGTAATTTAATTATGTTTATATTGTTTTGTTATTTAATAAATTTAAGTTATTAGTATTCATAGTTAATGGTAATTAGGTGTAATTAATAATAATTAGAAATAATTAATAATGATTAGGAATAATTAATAATAATTAGTAATAATTAGAAATAATTATAGTTATATATATATATAGTTATATATATATATAGTTATATTTATTTATAGTTATATTTATTCGTATATTAATATAGATTTATATTAATATAAATATATTTGGTTATATGAATAAATATATATATATATATATATATATATTTATTCATATATTAATATATATATTTATTCGTATATTAATATATATTTATTCTATTTATATATATATATATGTAGTTATAAGTTTTTATTCGTATATTTATTTGTATATTAATTAATATATATTTATAAGCTTAGTTTTAAATAAATTTATAAAATATGTGTTTTTATGTGTATTTATAAATAAATAAATAAATAAATACATATATACAATACAGACACACACACATACACATACACACACACACAGATATATATATATATGTATAGTTATGAATGAATACATAGAAATGAGGGGGTGAAAATCCTCTGAGAATGTTAAAACGACTATAACTTCTAATCCGTAAGTCCGTTTCAACTCCACAACCAGTCAAATCGAAGAACATGAAACGATCTTCGATATGATATGCAGTACAGTCCAAACGGACATCCGGATCGGAAGTTATAGTCGTTTGAATGTTAAAAGGACCATAACTTCTAATCCATGAGTCCGTTTCAGCTCCACAATCAGTCAAATTGAAGAACATTAAAATATCTTCGACATGATATATGGTAGAGGTTTATCGGACATCGGGATCAGAAGTTATAGCTGTTTGAACGGTGAAAAACCGGGGTGCCCCGACTAAAAACTCAGTTTTGGAGGCCTTCGGGGCCTTTTTGGGCCTCGAAAAAACCTTGGACGGGTTCCACCGGTCCATAGGGCTGTAGAGCTCTTCGCAAGCTTCGATTTGATATGCTGTAGAGCTCAAACGGAGTCCCGGATCAAAAGTTATGGCCATTTGAAGTTTGGGTTTCATTTTCTTCTTATTTTCCATCTTTCATTAATTTTTTTATTTTTTTTATATTCAAAGAGTTATTAAATGACTATTAATTGATAAAAATTAGGTAATTATTAATTAAAAATATTTTTTAATTTATTTTATAACCCTCTTTTACTAAACATCTTATAAATTAATGTTATATTTCCATAGATCCTTTCTAAAACGTATTTATAAAATAAATATTATATTTATATCAATATAAATACGTTTATTAATTTATATATTAATAAATATTTTTTTAATTTTTTTAATTTTTTTTAAATTTTTTTTATTTTTTTTATTATTATTTGCGACGGGAATATATTCCCGTCGCAAATAGTTGATTCGAGGCAACTATTTGCGACGGGAAAAGGCCCGTCGCAAAAACTTATTTGCGACGGGCCCGTCGCAAAAGTTTTTTTAAAAAAAACCACAAAACTATTTGCGACGGGCCCTTTTCCCGTCGCAAATAAGTGTTTTTGCGACGGGCCCGTCGCAAAAAATTTTTGTTGCGACGGCGTTTTCCGCAACGGGCGATTTGCGACGGAGCCCCGTCGCAAAAGGCTATTTGCGACGGGATCCCGTCGCAAATGACCCGTCGCAAATGCCTATATTTCCTGTAGTGAATGGAAAGGTAAGAAAATATATGATATATTACATTTAAAAAATGATCAATATTTCAATAATTTCACAAATATACATTAAATACATCATCATAAATGGTTTCAATCATCCATGATTGAAATGAATATCATTGGTTAATGAGGCAGTAGTCTTCCATACACATGAATGATGGATTCATTTAAAATTTGGTGGAAGATTTGATAAATTACGGTTATTAGATTAAATTTACCATATATTAGTATATTGTAGTCAGTTATTTTGTTATATCATCATGTTTTCATAATATATAAATTATTTGGAAGCATAAATAAAATAAAAACTCTTGGTTAAGAACAATACCACTTATTGGGAAAATATATTTTGGTTTTCACCGAAAGAATTCCTAGTAGGGTTGAGTAATAAAAAAGGATTATAAGATGTGGTACGGATAGTAAGGTAGGTATTTAAGAAGTTATTTTATAAATATAATGGCTTTTGAAGTGTGTATAGTAGAGGATATAGGGTGTCCTTTTATAAGTTTGAGCAATGACCCGTTGGGGATTTATGAAAGGAATAAAATATATAACCAATTTATTCACATAAAATGGATCAAAAAGGGACAATAACATAATATTATAATATATATTTTATAAAAATGGCCATAAAATAGAAATTATACAAGTTTTTTTGTCATTTTATCTCATATATATTTTTCTTTAACCCCATGCTAACTTATTTTAACCTTAACTGTCACAACTCCCTCCCCACAAGGTGTATCCCTTCTAGGTATGAAATGTGATAAGGGAGATAATGACCCCATGAGTCCTTCCTATAGTAGGCCTCAGGTTGGTGACTAGCATAGAGGGTATAGTAAACACCCAAATGGGAGGAATTACCCTCTAAGAGAACACATGAGAAAGAGAGAGATAAGATAGACACCAACGAACTCCAACTTAGACTAAAATATAAAAGAAAACCCATGTTAACATATGTAATGTCATGTAAAACTACTATAACTGAAAGAGGAAAGAACTATATGTACCAAAGGAAAGAAAAAACAATAGCAACCACAATACTGAACAACTCCTACAACGCCAAGATTGTATAAACCAGATGGATCTTCACTCTTCTCCAAGTGACCAGAAAAAATTTTATATATACATAGGGTGAGTATAATAGTATACTCAATAGAATCCTCCCAAGATCCTCTCATTCAAAAGTAAAGAAATATTTCTAAAGCACAATGAACACAAGTGAAACTAATTCATCACATAAACATGTATACTAAGTTCTCATCCTCACCCGGGATACACTCACCATGTCATGCATACAAGAGTAAATAATATAATAAAGAATATCATGGTTACCACAATACTAATTCTCCACAAGTTTTCCATTTTCCCCAACATTTCATGTCCTAAGAATCTATCTCCAAAAGTACTTGTTCGCAGACACCTGGGTGAAGCACCACAACAAGAACCTCATGCAACAAAACCACAACATCCACACAAGAAAAATAACCAGGTAGTTTTCGGGATCCACCAGAGCTCGCATAACGTGTATCATACATCAGGCATTATATATCAATCCATTGCAGCCTATACAACAAGTAAGGATCCCCAATCCATAACATCATATACATGTTATACCTATGGTAGTCCACAAAAAACTACATTCAAAATATGTGTGTGTAAATAATCACAAGCCATTACAACTCTCTACACACATATATGGAAAAAACTAACTATTGTTCCTACCCACACAAGTAACTAATTAGAGAAGAGAGTTGGTCCAAAGGGGGTAGTCATCCATCCATCCTCCCACTGGTATGTTGGGGAAAACACTCCCCCATGGATCAGAATCCCCGGTGTGTCAGTTTCCCTAAATAACAGGGTGGAACAGCATATAAAAACACAAAAATTATAGAATATATTATAGCTCACAACCACACTACAAGAATAACCTATTCATAGAATCAACTACAGCTAATGTCTCTCAGACTCATGGCCGCCACTTCTAAGACTAGGCAGCCTTCAAGAACACAACCATTTAAAGAGATTTATTACATAACTGCATTCCCTTTTTTTTATCATTTGCACTTTTCATTAATTAATTCCTTAAAAATTAATTAACCATTTTTCCATATTATATTTCATTATCATCACACCCAAAGTCCATAGTTCCTTTAAAAATTTCAACCTCAGCATTGCACCCAAACAAGCTCTAACCCCATGGGTGAACATCATTTATTCAATCATTTATTAACAACATTACTTTTATATATTCCCAGGCATTCTTGAAAAACATTCTATGATACTAAACATAAGGGGGATCAACATGGTGAGTATATAAACTACTCATCGAGTCTTTTCCGCCTATACCAAGAGCGTAGACCCGTCCTCCCTCATGAAGCTTTACACAGAAAGAACGTGGAATACCCCACACATCTTCGCCCCTTTTTGGAATAAGGGTATGAAAAACCATCTACCTTGAGCAGTGGGGATAGTAAAATAGATAAATAACCAACAAGATCAACAATCATCTAAACATTCACATCCAACACGTTCCATTATCCATGGTGTCCTCCCCAAAAACCACATGCATAAACCAATGCATCTCGCCACTCTAGGCGTCAACTACTGCCAAAACCAATAGGCCTCCCTGCCCTCACATATCACAACAGCCTTCCAAGCTCACATAAAAACACAAGTAGTAGGAAACCAAACATCATATCTATTGGGCTCTTGTCCCTTAAACAAGAAATAGGGTAACTCAGAACCCTATAAGGAATTATCTTTTATCAAACAACCAGTTCATTAATCCATCTTGAATTAACCAATATATTATTCGTAAGTTGTAACTTCAGGAAACCAATATAGTAATCTATCACAATTGATTAAACATTTTGACAGCATCAAATTGATTCACATAAAATAAAAACAACAACCAAATTCATTTACATGACTCTTTGTCTTTATCCAAAAAATTAACAATTAATTCCATCTTTACGTTCATTACCAATTTCCATCAACAACAAAAATATAACAAAACAAGCATAGATATCACACTATCTAGAAAAACAAGAGGCAATAACATATGATCAATATAAATTTATTTATCTAGTTCAAATAATTAATATATCAATTCCATTGGGATATAGTGGGATAAAACATGGTAACTCTATAGTTGCACATAAATGAAAAGAGAAATAATGAATCCCCTACCTCAAACGGTTCTTGATGTTCATTATATGAGAACGATCCACCCAACGGGTTATGATCTCCCCCCCCCCCTTATGACAACTGTATCCACCCGAGGATGCAGAGGCCCCACCACACCGGTCAACACCCATGAAAAGTTCATTTGGAACATGAAAATAGAATTCTATAAAATGTAAGGAGAAACAGAAGGAGATGAACCCAAAATAATGGAGATAGATCATACCTAATATCAAAGATTGATCAATACTACTTGGTTACATTAAAACACGAGGGGAACCAATCCATAGAGTGAATTTTGATTTCACAACTCCTACAAGAAGGAATAAAGGTTCTAGTATCTCACATTTTAGAAAAAGGTGGAAGAAATAGGGATGAAGATATCTTGTCCCTTTAAAATATTTAAAGGAGCAGTGATTTAAGGTACGCTGGATTTTCCATTAAAAGTGTATCGCATTAAACCACATGGTTTGACCAAGTAAAAGCATCCCAAGCCTCAATTAAATTAATATAGGAGTTATTTCTTTTCAATCGGCCTTGGAGTCCTTAAAAAGAGGCTTTAAATTCATTTTACTTCAAAGTATGCGTCAAAGAGGTGAAACTGTATGAAGCTAGAAACACTATTCGTGAACATGAAATTTGGCAAAGGAAATAGAGGCTGTCGTTGGACCTCACCATTCTGGAAAAACTATTCATGAACTCAAAATTTGGAAAAGGAAATAGAGGCTACCGATGGACCTCACCATTCTAGAAACACGGTTCATGAACTCAAAATTTTAAAAAGTAAATAGAGGCTACCATTGGAACTCACCGTTCTAGAAACACTGTTCATGAACTCAAATTTTGGAAAAGGAAATAATGGCTACCTTTGGACAACAACGTTCTAGAAACATTGTTCCTGAACTCAAAAGTTGGAAAAGGAAATAGAGGCTACCATTGGAATTGTTCACATAAGGCTACCATTACACTACTCACATAAGCCTACCAATGACACTATTCACATAAGGCTAATATTTCACTATTCACATAGGGCTACCGATGACATGGTTTACAGAACGAGAAATTTGGAAAAGTGTTGGGGATATGTCACATTGACCTCCTGGAACACCTCAAATGCTATATTTCAACAAAGGAATGGACAAGAGAGGTATGGACCATTACATCAGATACCTCAGAAAACATTCTCATCCTCGAGAATTCAAAGCCAACCTAAATGGAAAATAAAAACGGGGTCCGAACAACCACCCATCGAGATACCTCTCAAAAGAGATAAATCCACAAGAAGAAACCAAAAAGTGAACATTGTTACATGAAAAGAGTTAAACACCAAATAACTCGGTGTACTGAGCACGTATCTATGACACACGTTCCCCGGTAATCTCTTTCATGCCACCGTGTGGACACAGGACATGAACCATTGGAATTGAACACCCACGCAACACCTTCTCCTTACAGTCTTGGATCTCTACTGGCTGCTCCTCAATGGTAACATCGTCGTCAACATCGATCTCACTCCAATATATGACATATGATTAATCATGAATATAACGACGGAGCTGTGATACATGGAAACATCATGTATCTCGCTCATCTGTGGGGGAAGTGATACTCAATATTTCACAGCTCCAACACGAGCTAAAACCTCGAAAGGACCAACAAACATGTGAGAGAGCTTACTCCCATGACTGAACCTTCATTTCCCATGATGGGGAGTCACAATAAAAACATGTGATCCCCAGCATCAAACTAAAAATGTCTCTTCCTTTGATCAACATATGATTTCTGATGATCATACACTGTCTTCATCCACTCACGAATCACCTGAACCATCTCTATTGTATTCTGTACTATTTATGGTCCGAGAATTGCTGACTCTCCGACCCCATTCTAGCACAAAGGAGAACAGAAATTTCGTCCATACTAGTCTTAAAATGGAGCCATACCAATGGTGGAGTGAAAACTATTTTTGTAAGAGAAGTCCGCCAAGGGTAATTTCCTCATCCACAAACCTCCAAATCCAAGACACAAGATCACAACATCTCTTCATGATTCTGGATGGTTCGCTCTGTCTGACCGTCTATTTGCAAATGAAAAGTAGTTCTAAGGCATATCTGAGAACCAAAAGCTTGCTGGAGACCTGCCCACACCGTGTAGGTAAAACAAGGATCTCGATTATAAATGACCTTCCTTGGGACTCCATAAAGTCTCACTACCTCTTCCAGATACTACCTCGTCAAAACTGTTAGATTTGGTGTCCTGAGAACCAACTTCTTGTACTTTGATTACATGAATATACACTTATTATATGTTGTTCATTATTCTGTATGACTATAATATAATAATGCCCTAGAATATTTGTTGCATTGATAAGATCATGGAAGATCCCTGCTATGATGAGAACCTTGAAATGATATAACAATATTCATAAATAAAGATCTATGGTTGGATGACATACTGTGATAGGACACACAGTATACAGACTGTCATGTGTGAGTAATCATAAGAAGATGATACTCTCTCTCATGGAGTTCGTACTTGGTAATCTCCATGATGGGAGATTATGAGAACAGACCCACCAGTAGCAATTCTGTATGTCTCGGTGTCATGGGATATTTCTATCTACGATCATGTGTAATGGTCCCTAGACTGGAAGATTATAATTAACTCATGTCATGAATCATGCACTTAGATTTGCTGACAAAAACCGTCATGAAGATAGTTGGTGGTCAGTAGGGTACATTGGGTGTGTCACAAATGACATGTTTTTAATGGATAAGTCGATGAAGGATTTTTCCTTTCCATTTATGGAAGTTGATATCTCGGCCCTTTTATTGAAATAGAACTGTCGCATGAAATTCCATGGCTATGGTGTAACGATGAGTTTATTTTAGGTAGTCAAAGAACAAAGGATCAAGCATATAGGTTTATGACACTTCCATGAAACTTGATTGATGAGATATTGAGACAAATGGGTTACATTAAACGGTAAGAATTTGTATGAGGTGACACCTCAATGCGGTGTTAAATTTTTTCTCTTTGGTGCCTTGACCCGTTGTTAGACAGTAATC
Organism: Viscum album; assembly: GCA_963277665.1. NCBI lineage: Eukaryota > Viridiplantae > Streptophyta > Magnoliopsida > Santalales > Viscaceae > Viscum > Viscum album. The sequence continues at coordinate 1,998,159,660 of OY728150.1, read as the reverse complement.
TTGGACTTTAGGCAAGCCCGCCTAATGCCAATGAGAAAGAGGCCTAGAGAGTCACACATGAAGTGTATTCAAGTATCTCAAGTAGAATAAAGATTATTCTCATATTTGGTTTAATAATTATTCAAGGAAGCCTAAATCGTTTTAATGTTGGTGGAAGAATAAAATGAAAACATGTTCACGTTGTGCATTAATGATTACACGCCGTGTAGTTTTTATTTTGAAAACAAGTACATGCCATGTATTATTGAATTTACACATCGTGTAGTTTTCATTTTGGAAAGGAAATTATTAAATAAAAACAAGATATACATTCCGTGTACATTGAATGTACATGACATGTTGTTTTCAATGAAAAATAAGTACATGCCATGTATTTATGATTACACGATTTGTAGTTTTTCTAGTCAGGATTTTGAGGAAATAATATCATTTTATTAAATGATATTTATTATAATCATCATGGGAGCATCTCAAGGAATTAATGACTCGACATCGGGTTTTCAAAATATTTAATGAAATAAATAAAAAGGATAAGATGTTTATTTATTGTCATAACTTTACAACCTCAAACCCGATTATAAATATCCTCACAACCCCAACTCCTTTTTTAAGATAATAGTTGTGCACAACAATTCTGAACAATTCTCTCAAGACCGAAATAACTCCATACTCCTAGAACACTCTCATGACCGAGAGATATCCACCTCAATAAGATCAAGGTGATATAAGGCGTATAACACAAGAAAAGCCTTCTCCATGCTAGCACCCAGAGGTTCCTTTGGCGACGTCCAGAGATATGTGGTGCACATGTGGATCACCGCTAGAGGAAGTCTACCCTTGGATTCTACGATGCAACGACGAATCACATCAGAACGTGATGAATAATATCAAAGAAGAAATAACATCCAAAAGGTACTTATTTTTAATTAATTAAATTAATTATAATCAACTTGTGACGATCCACTTTTTTGGTTCCAGGACATTCCTTCTTCATTGTCTATTTCTGTGAATCGATCCGTGGAGACTGGTGTTTATCATCGTATTGATCCCAGATTGATCATTGATAATGAAAAAAATCAGAGTGGTCACATCCACCCATGAGCTTCCACTGTTCCCGGAACCTTCGATTGGTATCAATGAGAGGTAATAATGTTGATTATAGTTATTTAATTTTCGTTGATAATTTATGCATTTATATTTGATTCAATTCAAGATAAATCATTCTATAAAATTAAATGATCGAGATTTGTTATTCCTCCTTTGTTTCTCGATTCACATCACAGAAACGAACTTCTTAATTTTAATTTTGATTAAATTTAAAATGAGGAACTCATCCGTAGGAGCTACTCTTTCTGTCGGTACAACACAAGAATACACGGCGTGTAGTGAAAACTACATGTCGTGTACTTAGGTTCAATGAACCAGTACTGGTCCTCCAAACCATGCCATGTGAATTGAGTATTCCTAAGTATTTATTACACCATGTTGACAAAAACTGAATGGCGCGTGGAAACTGGAATACACGGCATGTATGTTGGATCTACACACCGTGTAGTCTGATCCGGCTCAGGTGAAACTGTGTACAAAGAAGAAGCCACATACCGCATACACAGGATTGCCAAGCTGGTAACTGTGTAATAAGGAAGTACACGTCGTGTTAGATTAATCTACACACCGTGTAATCCAAAATTTCCGAAGTACATGAAACATGCCAAAGCCCCTGGCGTGTACTTTGGATAATGCGTGAAAATAAATACATGTTGTGTAATATAACCTACACGCCGTGTACTTTCCAAAAATGGAATTTCACCAGGTTTCATCTAATGTACAAAGACCCGTACAAGGAATATGGATGAGAAGAATCTCAAAGAAATTCAGAAAGGCATTTTTGATAAATAATTGATTAATTATAAGATCATAATTAATTTAGTTCAAGTGTGACGTATCTTAGATAAGATAACGATTAAAGAATTTGAATACTAAATATGCATAAATTTCATTGCATGCTATGGATGATCATGAGCTAGACCAAATACCTTTTGTATATGTATGGTTTCTTTTAAATTTATTTTAAATTCATTAGCATGCGAGCCATCTTCCAATAAAATGTAAGGCCTACATGCCCATGGTTTCTTTAATGTAGACCCCATTTAATTGAGGATCTCCCAAGCTAGATGAGATGGTTCAAAACATGAAGTTGAGGTGAAACAAACACAAGAAGATACAAAGGTGGGCATGTGGGAGCTACAAAACATGAACCATCAGGTTCAAGATGTTTTCCCCTAGATCAGGATTAGCTTATCAAACCACTAGATAAGCTTACCAATAGAAGCTCATGATCATGCCATCTTATTTTATTTATGTTTTATTTTGTGGTTTATTTATTATGCATGTGTTGTCGCGATCACATAATTAATGAAATAAACAAGCATGAAAAGATTGAATAAAATAAAAACTGGACTATACACAAACATTATCGGAACATGGTTAATCAATTAAGCAAGAATCACATAATATTAACAAGCATGTGATAATGTGAAACTATGCATAAAGTATTAAAATCCCTCAATACCATATTAAGTCAGACCAAGCCTTCTGTTACTTGATTAAGGGCAGGAATTAATAAAATTATGTGTTTGACCAACCCATGTTGGGAAACTTACTTTTATAAAGGAAGATCTTATGAAAGATTCAGGTTGACTTTAACATTTGACATCAAGAGGAGTATCCCTTTCTAGACTTGTTGTAAAATGGAGGCAAGTGTTGAGGAAATCCATGTTAGGATTTTAGGATTGTGGAGTCCAATCAAAAGATCAAGGAACTGTAAGCTCACAGTTGGCAAAGACCTACCTACCTAAATACCTTCAAATAGCTTGACCAACCCTTGTTGGGGTTATGTGAAGAGGAATATGGATCCTTTCCACTGGAATGTCAAAGAAACTAGACATTCTGAGTTCAATGGTGAGGGCCATTGGGACATGATAAAATAGTGGGAGACTTAAAAAAAATTATTATTTCTCAAAAAATGTAATCGATAAAGTACTGATAAATATGCTCTTCTAATTTGTAGAATAAAAAATGACAAACTTTTCAACCACATTTTCTCTACGATTAATTCTTAATAAATATAATATCCTCATCGACAGTAACTTTCCAGAATGGTTTAGGCGCCTTCAGGTTATCCTATTTAATGAATGATAGTTTTACGTGTTGGAGTCCTCACTTCCCGATTCTCCTTCTCAAGGGGAAAGTGATGAAGATTTCTTGGTCTATGATCAACATTTGAACGATGCACTCGACGTTCAATGTTTGATGTTATCATCAATGTCTAGTGAGCTCATAAAGTCTCATGATGACATGGATGCCTATAGAATGCTCGAGCACCTCCATGGTCTATACTAGGAGAGAGAAAGATAGGAATGTTTTGAGATCTCCAAGGTTCTATTACAGAGAAAGCTTGGAGAGGGTGCCCCAGACGGGCCTCATGTAGTCAAGCTCATTGGGTACATTGAGTGCTTGGAGGTTCTAGGGTTTAAACTCCCTGAATAACTGGGTACTGATCTAATTCTCACATCACTCCCCTAGAGAATCTCTAACTTTGTTGTAAATTTAAACATGAACAACATTGAGAAGTCTCTATCTGATCTCTTTATCCTCATTCACTAAGTGGAAAATGATATGAAGCGTGAAGATCCTTCTGTCTGTATGGTGAATAAAAGGAAAGGGAAGGTGAAGAGAATTAAGCCCAATGCTTCTTCAAGGCCTTCCAAGAAAAGGAATATCAAAGGGGAGGCAAGAGAAAAGGAGGTTGTTTGTTTCGCATGTGGCAAGAAGGGCCACTGGAAGAAAAACTACACCCATCCAAGGAAGCAAGGGAAAACTTCATGTGTGTTTGTTATCAAATGAAATCTATATGTTTTTACTAATTGGGTATTAGATACTGCTTTTGGTTCTCACATCTGTATCCAAATATAGGAACCAAGTAGATTCATAAAGATTGACCGAGGTGAGGTGGATCTGCGAGTAGCCAACGGAGCCAGACTCGTTGTTGTAGTTGTCGGAGACTACCACCTCACATTGCCTACTGGTATGGTCTTGGTATTGAAAGGATTTTATTATGTACCCTATGTAACCAAAAACATTATTTCATTATCCAGATAATATATTTATGTATTCATCTTCAAATTTCGAAATGAATTTTGTTACTTTTATAAAGATATCATTTGTTTTGATAGGGAAAATTTATATAATGGCCTTTATGTGTTAGACTACACAAACCAAGTAATGGAAATCGATGACAAAGTTAATTCACATGACTCATACCAAACCCAACTTTGGCATCACTGGCTAGGTCATGTTAATGAGAAACATTTGACAAAATTACATCAAGATGAGTATTTAGATTCTTTTGAACTAAAACCACTTGGTGTATGTCATGCATGTCTAAAAGGAAAAATGACCAAAGCCCCATTTAGTGGGAATGGAGAAAGGGATAAAGAGATTCTAGAATTAGTTCACACAGATGTGTGTGGACCATTTCCAATTGAATCAAGGGGTGGTTTCTTGCACTTCATAACTTTTACTAATGATTTTAGTAGATATGGATATATTTACTTAATGAGGTATAAGTCAGATTCTTTTGATCAGTTCAAAGAATACAAGAATGAAGTTGATAACCATCTTGGTAATAAGATTAAGAAACTACACTCAGACAGAGGAGGAGAATATCTTAATCAGGACTTCATTGATTTCTTACGGGATTTTAGGATTCTATCTCAACTCACTCCTCCTTACACGCCTCAGTGGAATGGCGTAAGTGAAAGCAGGAAGCGCACTGTGTTGGACATGGTGAGATCAATGATGAGTCATGTGTGTCCTCCATTATCCTTTTGGGGATATGCATTATACACAGCATCACACATACTAAAACAAGTACCAACTAAATCAATAAATGGTATTCCATACGAATTAAAGAGTGGACGTAAAGCCATGTTGTCAAATTTACATGTGTGGGGTAGCGAAGCATTTTTTTAATGCCTCTTTAGGTAACATGCTTTCATCCCAAGGCACAAAGTGTATCTTTATAGGATATCCCAAAAAAAGGGGATATTACCTATACAAACCCTCAGATAAAAAGGTAATAGTGGAAAGAAACGCCATATTCCTTGAAAGGGAGCACATATCCAAAAGAGATAGTGGGAGAGAGATAGACTTCAATGAAGTCGAGGCTCAAGATACACAAGAGTTGGTATAAGAACAGATTTCAGAAAGCCCCGTGGAAGAACAATCTGTTCAATAGACATAAGAACTACGTATGAGCACAAGAGAGGTGAGAGAACCAGAACGATATGGTTTTATTGTCACCGAGGATGGTGACTCATTATTGGTTTACAATAATGATCCTATTATCTACAAGGAAGCAGTTAAAGACATAGACGCTGCCAAGTGGAAAGAATCCATGAATTATGAAATGGATTCCATGTACCAAAACCAAGTCTGGATTTTGGTAGATCCTCCAGTTGATGTAAAGCATGTTGGTAATAAATGGGTATTCAAGAAGAAACTGGACATGGAGGGGAAAGTGAGCACCTATAAGGCACTACCGGTTGGAAAAGGTTTTAGACAGCATCAAGGAATTTACTACAATGAATCCTTTTCACCAGTTGTGATGTTGAAATCCTTAAAAATCCTATTGTCCATTGTCCCTTACTATGACTATGAAATTTGGAAAATGGATGTCAAAATATCATTCCTTAATGGGAAAGTCCAGGAAGATGTATACAAGACAAGACCTGAATGTTTTGTGACTCCAAAGGATTCCAACAAGGTATGAAAGTTTCATAAATCCATTTATGGATTAAAGAAAGCATCAAGGTCATGGAACATTTGTTTTGATGAAGCCGTAATAGAATTTGGATTTGTTAAGAATGAATGTGAGCCTTCTGTCTACAAAACGTTTAGTAGAAGTGCAGTCGTTTTCTTAATATTATATGTTAATGACAAATTACAAATTGGAAATGAAGTACCAATCTTACAGTCAGTTAAGGCATGGTTGGATAAATGCTTCTCTATGAAGGACTTGGACGAGGCAGCATATATTCTTGGGATCAAGATCCATTGGGATAGATCCAAGAGAATTCTGGGCCTAAGTCAAAGTACATACATTGACAAGATACTAAAGAGATTTAGTATGGAAAAATCCAATAGGGGATTGTTTACAGTGTCACATGGTATTCATATTTCCAAGAAAATGTGTCCTTAGACACATGAGGAAAGAAAGAAAATGGAAAGGATCCCTTACGCATCAGCGATTGGGTCAGTATTGTATGCTTTTCCATGTACAAGGCTATATTTTGCTTATGCATTGTGTGCGGTAGGCAGTTATCAAGTTGATCCAGGAGACCGCCATTGGATGGAAGTCAAGACTATCTTTAAGAATCTGAGGCGTACTAAGGATATGTTCCTAGTTTATGGAGGAGATGAGGAACTAGTCATTAGAGGACATGTAGACTCTAGTTTCCAAACTGATCAAGATGACATGAAGTCACAGACTGGATACATCTTCAGTTTGAATGGAGGTGCAGTGAGCTGGAAGAGCTCAAAGCAAGGTGTGTTCGCAGATTCTACCATAGAATCCGAGTATATCGCAGCTTCTGAGGCAGCTAAAGAAGCAGTATGGATGCGAAGATTCATCCAAGAGCTGGATTTAGTACCTAGCAGTAAAGATCCTATCACACTCTATTGTGATATTACTGCAGTAGTAGCAATTGAAAAAGATCCAAAGTCGCATCAGTGGAAAAAGAACATACTTCAGAAGTATCATCTCATGAGGGATTTATCTCAGAGAGGTGAAGTTGCAGTGAGCAGTATTTCCACATAAGACAACGTGGCAGACCTCTTAACTAAAGCCTAGACTCAGTAGAAACATGATCATCATGTGAGGTCTAGCGGACTAAAATTCGTAGGCAGTTGGCTCTAGTCCAACTGGGAGTTTGTTAGAGTTGGTATCTTGAGAAACAACTGCTTGTACTTTGATTACATGAATATACACTTATTATATATTGTTCATTGTTCTACATGACTATAATATAATAATGTCTTGGAATATTTGTTGCATTGATAAGGTCGTGGAAGATCCCTGCTATGATTAGAACCTTTAAATGCTAAAACAATATTCTTAAATATAGTTTTATGGTTTGATGACATACTCTGATAGGACACATAGTATACAGACCGTCATGTGTGAGTACTCATAAGAAGATGAGACTCTCTTTCATAGAGTTCACACATAGTAATCTCCAAGATGGGAGATTATGAGAACAGACCCACCAGTAGCAATTCCATATGTCTTGGTGTCATCAAACATTACTATCTATGAGTGTGTGTAATGGTCCATAGACTGGAAGATTATAATTAACTCATGTCATGACTCACGCACTTAGATTTTCTGACAAAAACCATCAAGAAGACAGTTGGCGGGAAGTACGATACATTGGGTGTGTCATGAATGACATGTTGTTAATGGATAAGTTGAGGAAGGATTTGTCCCTTCCATTTATGGAAGTTGATATCTCGGCCCTTTTATTGAAATAGAACTGTCACATGAAATTCCATGGCCATGTTGTAACGAAGAGTTTATTTTAGGTAGTCAAAGAATGATGGATCAGGAATATAGGTTTATGACACTTCCATGAAAACCACTTGATAAGATATTGAGAAAAATGGATTACATTACTTGGTAAGCGTTCATATGAGGTGACACATCAATGCGGCATCAACTTCTTTCTCTTGGGTGCCTTGACCCATTGCTATACAGTAATCTTGGACTTTAGGTAAGCCCGCCTAATAGAAATGAGAAAGAGGCCTAAAGGGTCACACACTAAGTGTATTCAAGTATCTCAAGTAGAATAAAGATTATTCTCGTGTGTGGTTTAATAATTATTCAAGGAAGCCTAAATTGTTTTCATGTTGGAGGAAGAATAAAATGAAAACAAGTTCATGTCGTGCATTAATGATTACACACCCTGTAGTTTTTATTTTGAAAACAGGTACACAACGTGTATTATTGAATGTACACGCTGTGTAGTTTTCATTTTCGAAAGGAAATAAATAAATGAAAACAAGATATGCACGCTGTGTAGTTTTCAATGAAAAACAAGTACACGCTGTGTATTTGTGATTACACGCCGTGTAGTTTTTCCAGTCAGGATTTTGAAGAAATAATATCATTTTATTAAATGATATTTATTATAATCAGTGTGGGCGCATGTCAAGGAATTAATGACTCGACTTGGGGTATTTAAAAGATTTAATGAAATAAATAAAATTCGTAACGTGTTTATTTATTGTCATAACTTTACAACCTGAAACCTGATTATAAATATCCTTACAACCCCAACTCTTTTCCTAAAAGAATCGTTGTGCACAACAATTCTGAAGAATTCACTCAAGACCGAAAGAATTCCATCCTCCAAGAACACTCTCATGACCTTGAGAGATCCACCTCTATCGGATCAAGGTGATCTAAGGCGGACAACGCAAGAAAAGGCTCACCCAGAGATTGATTTGGCGATGTATAGAGATACATCTAGCATGTGTGGATCACTTCTAGTGGAAGTCTACACTTTGATTCTGCAACACAATGATGCATCACATAGGAATGTGATCAAGAATATCAACGAATAAAGAACATCCAAAAGGTAATTCTTTTCAATTAATTAAATTAATTATAATCAACTTGTGACGATCCACTTTTGTGGTTCTGGGAATTTCCTTCTTCTTTGTCCTTTTCAATGAATCGATCTATGGAGACTGGCGTTTATCATCATATTGATCCTGGATTGATCATTTCTAATGAAAAAAATCCAAGTGGGAACATCCACCCACGAGCTTCCATTGTGCCCGGAACCTTCAAAACTTCCACTGAGCTTGACTCCTTGATTGCTATAAGGTGGGATGATTTTTTTAAACGATCTAATACCACCCAAATAGCATCACTTCCTCCCTGATCTCGAGGTAAACTAGTGACAATGTCCATTAATATGTCCTCCAACTTCTACTTATGAACTTCAAATATCAAGAGTAGACCACTATGAGCATGGTGTTCGGACTTCACCTTATGGGAGGCCAAACATTGAGACACAAACTTCTTAACTGCATTCTTTAGCCCAGGCCACAAAAATTGACTCCTCAAGGCTTGGTACATCTTTTTCACACCAGGATGCACTGATAAAGACGAACTATGGAAATCTCTGAGAACCATCTCATGCATCTCCAAAGGAACAAATATCCTTTCGTGATACAACACTCGGTATTGTTCATACTCAGACCAACCATTAGGGGCCTTGCAACAAAAAACTCAATCTCTCCATACCTCCACCACTAGATCCCCCAACTGGGACTCTTCCACCTGTTGTACCAGAGATGACTGCTCCATCATCTGAAAAAGTTAACCTCTGTCCCCACTTCTTCCATATTGAGATATAATGCTGAAAATTCTTTCGTTACTCTACAAGAATCACCAGATTCACCCACTACATCACTTTGTGTCTTCCTGCTCAGTGCATCAAATATAACATTCCCCTTTCCAAGGGGTATGCGATATTTTAAAGTTTTATTCTCATATTAACTCCATCCATAGATGTTGTCTCAAATTTAAATCACACAGGGAGAAAACATACCCCAGGCTCTTATGATCAGTGAAAACCAAAAAGAACTCACCAATGAGGTAATGTCTCCACAACTTCATAGAAAACACCATGGATGCCAACTCAAAATCATGGGAGGCATAGTTACATTAATGGGGACCCAAATGTTGATAACCATAAGAAACAACTAATCTTTGTTTCATTAAAACACATCCTAACCCTAGATGTGAAACATCGCTGAAAACATCAAATTTGAACTCCCTCTGTTGGAAGACTACAAACTAGAGCACTTTCTAACTTCTCCATTAGATACTCAAAAGTTGTTTGACACTGATCAATCCATATGAAAACCTAATATTTTCTAGTCAAAGCAGTTATAGGAGTCACAAATTGAGAGAAATTGGCTAGGAACCTCTAGTAGTAGCCTGTGAGACAAGGAAACTTCGCTCTTCTAACACTATCTTGGGGGGTTCCCAAGACACAACAGCTTCTATCTTCGATGGATCCACCGCTACTCACTATTGGGACACAACATGCCCCAAGAAACAGACATCTCAAACCCAAAACTCACACTTCAACAATATCCCAAATAGTTGGTGTTGACAAAGAACTCCCAAAATGGTGTGTAAATGCTCTGCGTGCTACTTCTCAGACATGGATTACACAAGGATAACATTGATGAAAACCACCATAAACTTGTCTAGAAACTCATGGAACAGAAAATTCATCAATTCCATGAACATATCTAGAGAATTCGTCACACTAAACATTATTACAACAAACTCATAATTTCTATGATGACAAAGGAAAGAAGTCTTCGAGATATCCTCATCCTTCACACGCATCTGATGATATCCTGATTGAAAGTCGATTTTTGAGAACCAAATTGCACCCTTTAGTTGATTGACAAATCATCAATCCGTGGAAGAGGATAGTGATTCTTCACTGTCACTTTGTTTAAGAGATGATAATTGATACATAACTACAAACTGTCGTCAGCCTTCTTTACGAAAAAAATCGGTGCACCCCACGGTGACACACTCGACCGAAACAAACCGCACTGTAATAGACAATCAATCTGTATACGTAGCTCTCGTAACTCAAAAGGGGGTATTCTATATGGGAAAATAGAGATAGGAGATGCTCTTGGTTGTAGCTCGATCCCAAACTCAGTCTCTCGTCAAGGGGTAATGCTACAACCTATTCTAGAAATAAATCAGGGTACTCTTCTACGACCCTAGGAAATGCCAACTACTGAACTTCTTAAGAACTCATCATCAGCTCAACCATCATGGATGATAAGGACAGAACACGCCTCTGACCCATCCAAGGGTCTCGCTCACCAACGAACACCACTGGCTCTCCATCCACATCCAAGAACACAACATGCCTCTTGAATCAATCCACGATAGACTGCACTGAATACAACCAATACATGATGAGGATGATATTATATGGTTGTATTTGAAAACATAGGAAATATCCCCTAGATCGATGATGCCCTAACACTAGCTCACAATATTTACATACTTCAAATAGGTCAGCTCGATCTCCAACTGGCATATTCAATGCCAAGGGCACTGGAAGCCTCTCTAACATAAGTCCCAAAGCATGGACAAGGTTAGGTGATATGAAGGAGTGTGTTTATCCTTAATCAAACAAGGTATATACCAAGGTAAAAACAAGAAAAGGGTACATCGAACAACGTCTGGCTCACCTAGCACTGGCAATGTTAAAGCATAATGCTGATAATGACCTCCTCCACAACCTCTCTCACCCTGATGATGACCACCAGAATGTCTATGATCTTCTCTCTGAGGACGGGGAGCACCACGGGGCTGTCCTATGCCTACCCCATCTACCCTCTGCTGATCCAAAGATGGTGCAACCTGCTGCTACTGCCTTGGCTGGAACTTCCTCAATGGAGGAACCTAGAGTGGAACACTTGGTGCATGATGATTTCTCTGAAAGGTTAGGCACTCTCACTGCTAATGACCATGACCACAACAAGGAAAACAAGCACCTTATCCCTTGGAATAGGCCTGAGAGCCGCTACCCCCGGAGAAATGAGATTGTGAGGGACGGGACCTACCCTGGAATGAACAGAAACTCTTATGCCCTAAAAACTGGGAACCCTAGACCACAACTCTTCTTCACAAGGAATCATGAAGACTCTCCTCTCGTGATGATCTAGTTCAGGTCAATATCCTCTCAATGACCTCTACCCCCGCCAACACCTCAAGATGTGTCTTCAGCATAAATGGGGTGACGTGGTGTTGGATCGCTGGACACCAAGCCTCCTCGAAATGCCTCGTTGTGGCCTCCTCATCTGGCAACAGGTCCTAAGTATGTCATAAAAGGTTCTTGAAACATATTCCAAACTCTCACACACTAGATCTACCCTATCTAAGGGTATGAATCTATTGGTGACTGGATGCCTTCGTAGTCGAAAAAAGAAACTCTACTCTAAACATGTCTCAGAACTCCTCCCTTGAGATCGCCAACTCCTCAAGATCCCCAAGGAACAAGAACCACCACTGCCTTGCTACTCCACGTAGCATCGTCACAACCAAGGACACCCATTTCTCATTCCAATCATGGATCAAACTAAAGCCTATATTGACCCCCTCCAACAAGTATTATGTGACTGCATCTAAAATGGAGACCTCATAATTCTGCAATCACTAGTGTTGAAACTCTTGGAGTGTCCTATTCTAAGTGTTGACGTTTTCAACCTCTACTCTATGGTGATCTGCTGGCACAACCTATTGAACATATTCTATGGGATCCTGATGAGTACTTCGACATGGATCGATACCCATAAAATAAAAAAATAGTTAGATATCCTAAATTTGGAATATGGAAGACTCGTAATTAATAAATTAATTTTTTTTATTTTATTCTTTTTAGGTTAACCTATCCCAAGCTCTACCCATTCAAACACAGGTGCAAGGAAGAATGATGCATGATCCTTTCCTAGGTCTCTACCCTACAACTAGTATCACCTCATTTAGTATCCCTTGTAATAATAAAGGTCCGAATATCAGATCATAGGGGGCCCTAAACACCTATGTCATAGACAGTCTCCAATGTTTACATCACTTTCTAAACTTGAATGACAATGTTTCTCTACTAACCCATGCAAACTCACCAAGACCTAACACCAAACTTCATCCTATCTCTCAACCAGACCTCTTATACCACTTTATCATGACCCCCTCCCCATAAGATGTACCCCTCCTGGGTTGATAATGTGTGAATGAAGATAATGACCCCTGAGTCCTACCTCAAGTCGGTAGTGGGTTGGCGACTAGAACCGATGGTATAATGAAGACACAAATGGGAGGCATTACCCTATATAAGAACACATGTGAAAGAGAGAGATAAGATAGACACCAACCAACTCCAAATCACGCTGAAATATAATAGAAAACCCAAGTTCACATATGCAAAGTTTTTCAAATCTACTACAACTGAAAGGGGAGAAATTGCAAGTAACAAAGGAAAGAAAAAAAACAATAGTAACCACAAGCCTGAACAGATCCTGCAACCCCAAGGTAGTAGAAAACATATGGATCTCCAACCTACTCCATGTGACCAGAAAAAATGTTTATATATACATAGGGTGAGTATAACAGTATACTCTGTAGGATCCTTCCCGAAGCCTCTCATGCAAAATTAATGAAAGCATGCTAAAGCACAGTGAACAACAAGTGAAATTAACTCATCACCTAAATAGGTATACTAAGTTCCCAACCTCACCATGAATAATCTCAACAAGGAACGCATACAATATTATATAATATAATAAAGAATATCAAGGGTACCCTGATACTAATTCCCCACTGGTTCGACGTTTTTCCCCAACGTTGCACATCCTAAGCATCTCTCTCCAAAAAGGCTTGCCCGTAGACACCTAGGTGAAGCACCACAACATTCACCTCAAGCAAAAAAACCACCACATCCACACACAAAAAGTAACCAGGTAGTTTCGGGGAGCCACCATAGCTCGCATAACGTATATCATACATCAGGCATTATACCTCAAGCCATAACTATAAGGCCCCAGCCTTAAACCTTACTTAATCTTGAGTTATTACAAGATTACACATTGAGGATCTTTTCAGGTTTAGAGTTTTATAGAATTAGATCGTGAAACTTGCATTACATTCCACATTTAAACAAAGTGGTTACATAAAATATAGTATTCATTCTTCCCATCAGCGGAAACATATTTAAAATATAACACGGATTCTTTCTTGAAACATCCTTGACACTATCATCACATCATGTACCTTTCCCTTGACCTGTGAAAAACATTTCAAAAACTTGGGATGAGCATAAAAAGCTCAGCAAGGGTTATAAAAATATAGAAAGGAAACATGAGTTCATATATACATAAGAATGAAATCATACTTTACCCATAAAACATAGGCACTTTAACATACCTCATCAAACCATGAATAAATCATAGAAAACATAAGACATAAAGGTAACTTGAGGCATTTATAACATTCTTACATAGGGAGTAACCCTCTTGGTTACGTTTGGAATACCCATCACAGTATATTCCCTAAATCTCTTCGGAGAAACCTTAACGTTTCACTCCTTCGCGTTACCCAATGCATTGGAGAGCTATAACGGGCTCACTCGCCCTTAGTTTATCACGGAACCACCCGTTTTCATAACAATGCCCAAGAACCATAACATAAATGTGTCACATAAAACATGCATAAAGGAAACATAACATTTTCACATTTCAATCACAATATAACATTTTAGTATATTGAAATATTGAATCCATTCAAAAAGAAACCATTTCCAAAACCATTTAAAACATTTAATAAAGAGATTTTTGAATCAAAGTGTCCCATACCACCTTGAAGCTTAAAATTTTAAACCATTAATATCCACATAAATAAATCCTTAAAACCATTTTGAAAACATGGATATTAATAAGAACAAATAATTAAAACATTTAAAACGATATTTTGGTTAAAGGGGTTTTACCAAAATTAGAGACACTTGAATACAATAGTTGAGGAATAACATTTAGTAAAAACTTTATAATATCATGAGAATAAATGGATTCATGATATAATACTCCAAAGGACAGTATATACACCATATAAGAGTGAATTGGTGCATAACAACAATGAACCCTCAATAGAAATGTCAAATGTGATGAAATCCCTTATAAAGAAGGTATCCTTAAATTAAGGACAAATAAATCTCAAAAAAAATATGTGTGACAAATATATATACACCCAATATAAGTGGATATTAAGTGTAAAACAATAAAAGGTCATTCAAACATATTCAATGGATGACATATTCAATGACTACAAGTTGAACCCAAAGAAATCGAAATTGGGTTAAAAAGTTCCCTTGACAGCCTAACGGCATCACATCAAAATGAGTTGATGAGAGATAAAAAGTGTATCTCATAACTTGGACATAAAATTTACATCAATAAGGATGTATGAGAACATATCCCAACATAAAAATATGTAAATTAAAAGACCCAATAAAAGAAGTCTTTTAAAAAAAGGAGGGTGAAAGGTTCCCTTACCGACTTGGGTATCTTTCAAAACATACACCCCATGAAAGAAAGAAAATAGTTCATTGATGTAAATACTCATAAACGAAAGTATATTACACAAAGAGTAGAATAATGGGAAGTACATACACCACTCAATGGAATTTGTGGCAAATGTAGCATAAATCTCACGGGAATAAAAGTGAGATGAAAAATCCCTCACGAACACTCGGCAGCCTAACGGCGCCACATAAAACTTCCGAATATGGATTGATGAGATCAAATAGGGTATCTCATCACATTAAAATATAATGTACAGAAAGAGTAATATAAAAGAACATCCCCCAACATTAAAAATAGGAGCTTAAAAGAAGTGACATAAAGGAGAGTACTTAAAAAGAAAGAGAGAAGTTAGATCTCTTACGAAAGTTTGGCAGCCTAACGGCGCCAATCAAAACTTCCAAAATGGATTGATGAGAGAGAATAGGGTCTCTCATAACATGACCATAAAAATTACAGTAGTTTTAATATAAAATATCATCCCAATAACAAGAATTATGATCTTTAAAAGGAATGACATAAAAGTGTATACTTAAAAAGAAAGAGAGGAGTAGGATCCCTTACCTCGGGTCCGACTTGACTCGATCGTTCTTTAATCTCCTGAATAATAAACTTGAGTTAATTTATAATTCCTTAAGAACATTTTTCAAGTTCATTATTACTTTTATACCACTTATTACCATGTCATAAACATTATGTAATCATTTAAGTTAATAATATTTGTTTTGCCGATATTTGGTTCTTAAGTCGAAAGTGGACTTCTTACAATTACATGTTGTTCGTGTGGCCAAATGTTTATTATATCCAGAATTGTATTCATTATGTAGATATAATATATTTAATATATATCCAGTACATTCATGCATTTATAACATTACATAATCATTTAGAGGTAAGAAATGAAATGCACCGTTCATGGAGACGGTAAGCCATACGTACGTATGAACGCTAATTTCATTTCTATTTCGTATTTTATAGAATGGAATAAAAATTATATAAAGGTATATTATAATTCCAGTATAATATCATATATAATATCATATTTCCATCCTTTATACATCCCACATATGGTATTTAACGAATCAAATCACTTTGAGGGGGCGGTAGTCCGCACTTCCTTAAATGAAGATATCGCGTATACCCATAATGGTAGCCATAAAGGTAAGACAAAAATGAAAAATACAGAAGCATAAATAAAACATAAACATATTATATATCATATATAAAAATATTGACATCATAATGTGCACCGTTGAAGGTGTTAAATGAGTATTGAACAATCATCATTTCGGGAGGCAGAATTTCACCATCCACGGAAACCGTATGTTCTTTAACCATTTGATGTAGTTGTGTGAGAGTGTAGCTCGAATAAATATTATAACAACATCCTAGTATATTGAAGATACTGGTGTTGTTACAAAAGAAGTAAATAAAAAGAGTTTAGGGGGTTGGAGAAGAAAAATAAAACAAATGAACATGAGAGAGTGAATTACCTTTAAAAGTGTAGCTCCTTTTGATTTGAGCCTAAAGGCTTCCTCTGAAAGGATTATGCCCAAAGGGAATCCTCTAGGATGAGGAGAGGGATGTGGAGAGAGTAAATGGGCAGGGGTTGGCCGAGCCAAAGGCTTGAGGAGTGTGTTAAATGAGGTAGAGGTGGGGGCCTTTTATAAGAGGAGAGGAGGGGCACTATTGGAAAGTAAAGAAATATTACTTTATTTGAAAATGTGTTTCGGTTTCAAATGGTCCCACATTGATATAATTCGTGGATAAGGTGATAAGGCTTCGAAATCCACTCATCCAATAAGTTTTTGACATGTGTAGTTCATAGATTTTACATTATCTTTCCATTTTATTTAAATCGTCAAATAATGATGTCATCGCTGCATCATTATTATGTCATAAATAATTTAATTTATTTAATGTCTAAAAATTATAAAAAAAAATACTATGATGTAGGAAATCTTTTTATCTTTCCAATGAATATTTATAATCAAAAATATGACTTGTATAACCCCACTTAAAAATTGTTTTAGTAAAACATATCATGTTTGTGTCAGTTTTACTTTGACATTAAATAAAATGTTATTTATGTCATTTCCCAACCAAATTGGATCCATGGGGTCCCCAAGTTGACCCATGGCTTGTCTTGGTCGGCCATGATACAACCAATGAGGGTAAGACATGTGTCAAGCTCATCTCATTTTATTAAAGCATTATTTTTACCTTAAACTACACTAATTACCACTAATCGCGATTAAAAACTTAATAAGTTACTATTCACCAAAAAATTATTTTAATCTCATTGAACCACATTTTACTTCTTAATGACAACCATGTATGTCTGATTTTTGAAAATCAAAACACAATGATGGCAAAATTTCATTTAAACGGAAAATCAGTTTTTATAAGTACCACTTAGTGGTTTCACTATTCATCAAAAATTGAAGTTTTTCAGAAAAATCCCAAAAATTCACCCTAAGCTATATTTGATATTATGAATTCAAAAATGAAGTCCGTTTTACAAAATTCGGAACATATTAGTCACATTAATTAATTTAATAATTAATTCCCGCTGTCATGTCAAATAGCGTGTTTTATGAAACAATAAGTATCAAAAGATTGACACTAGTTTAAGTCTGATTTCAAAGTGAAATTGATTCCAACGAACACTATTGGATTTAATGGTAAAAATATTTTCTAATTTCAATTTAAAACCAATTCAAAATATAATCTAATCATATAAATAAATTATATTAAAAAGTGGTTTTGAATTAAAATACAACATTTTACACTATTCATTAAAAAAATGAACTTTATCGGAAAGATACCAAAAATTTACACAAAGTAAATTTTGATGTCCCGATTCTTAATAAGAGTTTTATTTGGTCCAAAAGAATGTATAAGAGTGATCAAAACTATATTTAATGACGGTTCACCATCAAAAGGTGATTAGTGAACCTTTAGTGAAAACTAGGGCATATACGCCTAAAATTGAATTCTTTCCGTATTTTAAGCCATTATCTTTTATTGGATAAATGTAAAAACATTTAAAAACATATATAATCATATTTTAGTTATTTCTATCCATTCCCGCCATTACAACGGCTACATGTTAACTACCATTTAAAATAATATTATTTTATTATTAGAGTGCAACGTAAGATTCCCAAGAAACTCGTTGTTGCGTGTTGGGTACGCCATCGAGCATAGCGTCCCCTTTAAAGTTATTTAAATATTTTATTCACAAATATGGATAAATATGAAATGTCATATTATTTATTTACCTGGGGTGTTACATCCTTCCCCCCTTTTGGGAATTGCGTCCTCGCAATTTTAAAATTGCGCTTGGAAACATCCTTGAAAGTCCCACATCGGAACAAAAGTCGGTAAAACAAACACTTTAAAATAAAGAGAGATAAGTACAAAGGTCACCCGAGTTAACCCATACTAGGATTCCAAGTATGAAAATATGGACATGGTGGAAAAAACAAAGGGTCATGTTCTGATGGAGAGTGATAGAAAACATGTTTAGGAGAAAGTTAACCACGAGAAAATCACAAACTTGTGATGGGTTAAACGGTATTCGATTCCCCAGTAGGAAAAGTTAATAGACAACATTTTTGTTTTAAGTTACTTTTTATTGAGGAATTTATTCATAAGGAAACATAATCACTTATCATATTGACTTTCAACTTTTATTAGATTCCTTACACAAACTCATATTTTCTCCAAAAGACGAGTATTTAGGAAGACTTGTTCACATTAAGAGTACTATAATCAACTTCTAGAGAATCACCTCATCCAAAAAATAGAACTATATACTTCCCATGTCTTTAACCAAAACCAAAACCAAAAAGGCTAGTACAAGATCAGATAATCCAAAAAAGGATAACCCTTTATAAAAAGAAAATCTATTCTTAATCTCCAAAATTTGTCCAACAAAACCCAAAGTTCAACGAGGACCATTTGTCCATAAAATTCTTCAAAGTAAACTAAACTAAGATTGAAACCCAAATATTTGAAGGATTTAGTCACATAGTCTACCAAGTTAAATCGTAACATTTATCTCCAAACAACATCAGTTTCTCCTAAAGTCTCACATTGAAAAGTAATTATCCTAATCACATATCCTCCAAAATCAACTTACTCTTAATTCATAAAATCATATAACTAAAAAGAATCGGTCAAACTAACCAGGGACTTCACGTAGTCCAGTGGTAGGCGATAAATACCAGTCGCACTTTGGTTGTGGGTTCGATTCCCGCAGCTTTGTCCGACGCGACGGGATGTCACACGGTCTGCGTGTTGTCCTTTTTCCAAAACTATATAATTCTTAAAACATTCCCCAAAATGAGATAAAATCTTCAAGAATAATCATAACATATTTTAACCTCAATTTTATCGCATGCCCTTAATTTTCCATCATATCATATAATAACCCATAATTACCTCAAAAGTAAGGATCATATAAACCCTAATGGTTACCTTAATTATTATTACCTGAATTTCCACATCGAGTTGGCCATCTCGTACATGATGCATTAGAGAACTCACCAAGGTTCAAGTGGTTGATCATGACTCCTTGATAGTTGGTTTAGAAAAACCATGAGATTCCTCATTGAAGCCCCCATCTCATCGAGTATCTTAATCAGAGAACCACCACAGTTTCCTTCAAACCCATTGTCACTTTGGTGCCTGCTAGATCCAGCCATTTACTAAAACCAAAAAGGTCAGTGTGAGTATATCAATAAAACCATCATGTACTAACGAGGAAGGTAAACACTAAGATATACTTACTCATCCACTTTATCTAAAACTAGGACTCTTTCTGAAATCCTAACCATTATGGTAATGTCACTTATGATTAAAGAATACCCTAACCTCTAAAGTTATCTAAACTGGCCTCTGATACCAAATATAAGGCCCCATCCTTAAACCTTACTTAATCTTGAGTTATTACAAGATTACACATTGAGGATCTTTTCAGGTTTAGAGTTTTAGAGAATTAGATCATGAAACTTGCATTACATTCCACATTTAAACAAAGTGGTTACATAAAAGTCAGTATTCATTCTTCCCATCAGCGGAAACATATTTAAAATATAACACGGATTCTTTCTTGAAACATCCTTGACACTATCATCACATCATGTACATTTCCCTTGACCTGTGAAAAACATTTCAAAAACTTGGGATGAGCATAAAAAGCTCAGTAAGGGTTATAAAAATATGGAAAGGAAACATGAGTTCATATATATATAAGAATGAAATCATTCTTTACCCATAAAACATAGGCACTTTAACATACCTCATCAAACCATGAATAAATCATAGAAAACATAAGACATAAAGGTAACTTGAGGCATTCATAACATTCTTACGTAGGGAGTAACCCTCTTGGTTACGTTTGGAATACCCATCACAGTATATTCCCTAAATCGCTTTGGAGAAACCTTAACATTTCACTCCTTCGCGTTACCCAATGCATTGGAGAGCTATAACGGGCTCACCCGCCCTTAGTTTATCACGGAACCACCCGTTTTCATAACAATGCCCAAGAACCATAACATAAATGTGTCACATAAAACATGCATAAAGGAAATATAACATTTTCACATTTCAATCACAATATAACATTTTAGTATATTGAAATATTGAATCCATTCAAAAAGAAACCATTTCCAAAACCATTTAAAACATTTAATAAAGAGATTTTTGAATCAAAGCGTCCCATACCACCTTGAAGCTTAAAATTTTAAACCATTAATATCCATATAAATAAATCCTTAAAACCATTTTGAAAACATGGATATTAATAAGAACAAATAATTAAAACATTTAAAATGATATTTTGGTTAAAGGGGTTTTACCAAAATTAGAGACACTTGAATACAATAGTTGAGGAATAACATTTAGTCAAAACTTTATAATATCATGAGAATAAATGGATTCATGATATAATACTCCAAAGGACAGTATATACACCATATAAGAGTGAATTGGTGCATAACAACAATGAACCCTCAATAGAAATGTCAAATGTGATGAAATCCCTTATAAAGAAGGTATCCTTAAATTAAGGACAAATAAATCTCAAAAAAAAATATGTGTGACAAATATATATACCCCCAATATAAGTGGATATTAAGTGTAAAACAATAAAAGGTCATTCACACATATTCAATGGATGACATATTCAATGACTACAAGTTGAACCCAAAGAAATCGAAATTGGGTTAAAAAGTTCCCTTGACAGCCTAACGGCATCACATCAAAATGAGTTGATGAGAGATAAAAAGTGTATCTCATCACTTGGTCATAAAATTTACATCAATAAGGATGTATGAGAACATATCCCAACATAAAAATATGTAAATTAAAAGACCCAATAAAAGAAGTCTTTTAAAAAAAAGGAGGGTGAAAGGTTCCCTTACCGACTTGGGTATCTTTCAAAACATACACCCCATGAAAGAAAGACAATAGGTCATTGATGTAAATACTCATAAACGAAAGTATATTACACAAAGATTATAATAATGGGCAGTACATACACCACTCAATGGAATTTGTGGCAAATGTAGCATAAATCTCACGGGAATAAAAGTGAGATGAAAAATCCCTCACGAACACTCGGCAGCCTAACGGCGCCACATAAAACTTCCGAATATGGATTGATGAGATCAAATAGGGTATCTCATCACATTAAAATATAATGTACAGCAATAGGAATATAAAAGAACATCCCCCAACATTAAAAATATGAGCTTAAAAGAAGTGACATAAAGGAGAGTACTTAAAAAGAAAGAGAGAAGTTAGATCTCTTACGAAAGTTCGGCAGCCTAACGGCGCCAATCAAAACATCCAAAATGGATTGATGAGAGAGAATAGGGTCTCTCATCACATGAACATAAAAATTACAGTAGGTTTAATATAAAATATCATCCCAATAACAAGAATTATGAGCTTTAAAAGGAATGACATAAAAGTGTATACTTAAAAAGAAAGAGAGGAGTAGGATCCCTTACCTCGGGTCCGACTTGACTCGATCGTTCTTTAATCTCCTGAATAATAAACTTGAGTTAATTTCTAATTCCTTAAGAACCTTTTTCAAGTTAATTATTACTTTTATACCACTTATTACCATGTCATAAACATTATGTAATCATTTAAGTTAATAATATTTGTTTTGCCGATATTTGGTTCTTAAGTCGAAAGTGGACTTCTTATAATTACATGTTGTTCGTGTGGCCAAATGTTTATTATATCCAGAATTGTATTCATTATGTAGATATCATATATGTCATATATATCCAGTACATGCATGAATTTATAACATTACATAATCATTTAGAGGTAAGAAATGAAATGCACCGTTCATGGAGACGGTAAGCCGTACGTACGTATGAACGCTACTTTCATTTCTATTTCGTATTTTATAGAATGGAATAATAATGATATAAAGGTATATTATAATTCCAGTATAATATCATATATAATATCATATTTCCATCCTTTATACATCCCACATATGGTATTTAACGAATCAAATCACTTTGAGGGGGCGGTAGTCCGCACTTCCTTAAATGAAGATATCGTGTATACCCATAATGGTAGCCATAAAGGTAAGACAAAAATGAAAAATACAGAAGCATAAATAAAACATAAACATATTATATATCATATATAAAAATATTGACATCATAATGGCCACCGTTGAAGGTGTTAAATGAGTATTGAACAATCATCGTTTCGGGAGGCAGAATTTCACCATCCACGGAAACTGTATGTTCTTTAACCATTTGATGTAGTTGTGTGAGAGTGTAGCTCGAATAAATCTTATAACAACATCCTAGTATATTGAATATACTGGTGTTGTTACAAAAGAAGTAAATAAAAAGAGTTTAGGGGATTGGAGAAGCAAAATAAAACAAATGAACATGAGAGAGTGAATTACCTTTAAAAGTGTAGCTCCTTTTGATTTGAGCCTAAAGGCTTCCTTTGAAAGGATTATGCCCAAAGGGAATCCTCTAGGATGAGTAGAGGGATGTGGAGAGAGTAAATGGGCAGGGGTTGGCCGAGCCAAAGGCTTTAGGAGTGTGTTAAATGAGGTAGAGGTGGGGGCCTTTTATAAGAGGAGAGGAGGGGCACTTTTGGAAAGTAAAGAAATATTACTTTATTTGAAAATGTGTCTCGGTTTCAAAAGGTCCCACATTGATATAATTCGTGGATAAGGTGATAAGGCTTCTAAATACACTCATACAATAAGTTTTGGACATGTTTAGTTCATAGATTTTACATTATCTTTCCATTTTATTTAAATCATCAAATAATGATGTCATCGCTGCATCATTATTATGTCATAAATAATTTAATTTATTTAATGTCTAAAAATTATTAAAAAAAATACTATGATGTAGGAAATCTTTTTATCTTTCCAATGAATATTTATAATCAAAAATATGACTTGTATAACTCCACTTAAAAATTGTTTTAGTAAAACATATCATGTTTGTGTCAATTTTACTTTTACATTAAATAAAATGTTATTTATGTCATTTCCCAACCAAAGTGGATCCATGGGGTCCCAAAGTTGACCCATGACTTGTCTTGGTCGGCCATGATACAACAAATGAGGGTAAGACATGTTTCAAGCTCATCTCATTTTATTAAAGCATTATTTTTACCTTAAACTACACTAATTACCACTAATCGCGATTAAAAACTTAATAAGTTACTATTCACCAAAAAATTATTTTAATCTCATTGAACCACATTTTACTTCTTAATGACAACCATGTATGTCGGATTTTTGAAAATAAAAACACAATGATGGCAAAATTTCATTTAAATGGAAAATCATTTTTTATAAGTACCACTTAGTGGTTTCACTATTCATCAAAAATTGAAGTTTGTCAGAAAAATCCCAAAAATTCACCCTAAGCTATATTTGATATTCTGAATTCAAAAATGAAGTCCGTTTTACAAAATTTAGAACATATTAGTCACATTAATTAATTAAATAATTAATTCCCGTTGTCATGTCAAATAGCGTGTTTTATGAAACAATAAGTATCAAAAGATTGACACTAGTTTAAGTCTGATTTCAAAGTAAAATTGATTCCAACGAACACTATTGGATTTAATGGTAAAAATATTTTCTAATTTCACTTTAAAACCAATTCAAAATATAATCTAATCATATAAATAAATTAGATTAAAAAGTGGTTTTGAATTAAAATACAACATTTTACACTATTCATTAAAAAAATGAACTTTATCGGAAAGATACCAAAAATTTACAAAGTAAATTTTGATGTCCCGATTCTTAATAAGAGTTTTATTTGGTCCAAAAGAATGTATAAGATTGATCAAAACTATATTTAATGACGGTTCGCCATCAAAAGGTGATAAGTGAACCTTTAGTGAAAACTAGGGCATATACGCCTAAAATTGAATTCTTTCCGTATTTTAAGCCATTATCTTTTATTGGATAAATGTAAAAACATTTAAAAACATATATAATCATATTTTAGTTATTTCTATCCATTCCCGCCATTACAACGGCTACATGTTAACTACCATTTAAAATAATATTATTTTATTATTAGAGTGCAACGTAAGATTCCCAAGAAACTCGTTGTTGCGTGTTGGGTACGCCATCGAGCATAGCGTCCCCTTTAAAGTTATTTAAATATTTTATTCACAAATATGGATAAATATGAAATGTCATATTCTTTATTTACCTGGGGTGTTACAATAACCACCTATTCACCGAATAATAATCCTTAAGCCATCATAGACTATACACATTATACCTATAGTAGTTCATAGGAAACTATATCTATAGTATATGTGTGTGAATAACCACAATCCATTATAGCCCTCTACACACATATATGGGAAAAACTATCTACTGTACCTACCAGCACAATTAACTACCAAGAGAAGAGAGTGGGGCCAAAGGCGTAATCAGTTATCCATCCTCCCACCAGAATGTTGGGAAAAACACCCCTAGGGCTCAGAATCCCTAGGGTGTCAATTTTTCTAACTAACAGGGTGAAGTATCAAATAGAAACACAAAAAGTACAGAATATACTTTATCTCACAACCACACTATGGGAATAACCAAGTCTTAAACACAACTGCAGCTAATGTCTCTCGGACTCCCGACTACCACATCTAAGACTAGGTATCCTATAAGCACACAACCATTTAAAGAGATTTATTACATAACTTCATTCCATTTTTTATTAGTTGAAATTTACATTAATTAATTCCTTAAACATTAATTAACCATTAATAATTTCCACATAATATTTCATTAGAATCACACCCAAAGTCCACTATTCTTTTAAAAATTTCAACCTCAGCATTGCGCCCTAGTAAGCTCTAACCCCATGGGTTAACATCATTTATTTAATCATTTATTAATTGAATTACTTTCCCATATTCACAGGAATCCTAGAAAAACATTCTAAGCTACTAAACACCAGGGGTATCAACACAGTGAGTAGATGAACTAATCGTTGAGTCTATGATGTCTATAGCAAGAGCATAGACCCATCCTCCCTCAAGAATCTAAACACTGAAAGCACGTGTCATACCCCATACATCTTCGCCCCTTTTGGAATATGGGTATGAAAAACCAGCTGCATTGAGTAGTGGGGAAAGTAAATTAGATAAACAGACAACAATAGAAGAAAGCATCCAAATATTCATATCCAACCCATTCCATCATCCTCGGTGTCCTCCCCGACACCCATATGAATAAACTGATGCATATTGCCACTCTAGGCGTCAACTGCTGCCAAAACCAATAGTTCTCCTCACCCCCACATATCATAATAGCCTTCCAGGCTCACATCACAACACAAATAGTGGGAAAATAAACATCATATCAACTGGGCTCTTGGCCCTTAAAATTAAAGTGGGTAACTTAGAACCCTACAATTAATTATCTTTTATTAGACAACTAGTTCTTTAATCCATCTTGATTTAGCTGATTTATTATTTGTATGTTCCAACATTGGGAAACCTAAAAAGTAAGCTATTATAATTGATTAAACATGCTTACTGTATCAAATTGATTAAAATCAAATAACAAAAATAACCAGAATCATTTACATGACTATTTATCTTTAGCCAAACAATCTAAAATTAATTATTTCTTTACGTTCATTACCAATTTTCATCAATAATGAAAATATAACAAAGCAAGCATAGATATCACATAATCTGTCAAAACAAGAGGCAATAACATATAATCAATATGAATTTATTTATCCAGTTCAAATAATTGATATATCAATTCCATTATGGTCCAGTGGGATAAAACATGCTAACCCTACAATTGCATGTAAAATAAAAGAGATGCAACAAATCCCATACCTCAAACTGTTCTTGGCTTTATTTATACGAGAATGAGCCACCCAATGGGTTATGATCTCCTCCCACCGTGACAACTCTATCCACTCAAGGATACAGAGACACCACCACACTAGTCAACTCCACTGAAAATTCCATTAGGAACATGAATATAGAATTCCATAAAAGTTCAAGGAGAAACAAAAGGATATGAACCCAAAAGAATGGTGATAGATCATACCTTATATCAAAGATTGATTGATACTTCTTGGTTGCATCACAAATAGAGGGGAACCAATCCTATAAGGAAAGCTTGATCACACAACTCCTACCGGAAGGAATGAAATGTCCGAGTGTCTCATAGCTGAGAACAAAGAGGAAGAACTAGGGAGTAAGATATCTTGTCCCTTTAAAGATTTAATGGAGCAATGGTTTAAGGTATGCTAGATTTTACATTAAAAAGGGATTTCATTAAACCAGGAGGTTTGACAAAGTAAAAGCATCCTGAGCCTCAGGAAAATTAATATATGAGTTATGGATTTTGAATCAGAATTAAGGTCCTTAAAACGTGGCCTTAAATTCATTTTACGTCAAAGGAAACATCAATGAGGAGAAACTGTAGGAAGCTGTAAATACTATTCATGAACATGAAATTTGGCAAAGTAAATATTGGCTATCGTTGGACCTCACCATTCTAGAAACAATGTTCATGAACTCAAAATTTTGAAAAGGAAATAGAGGCTATCGTTGGACCTCATCGTTCTGAAAACACTGTTCATGAACATAAAATTTAGAAAAGGAAATAGAGGCTACCGTTAGAACTCACTGTTCTAGAAACCCTATTTATGAACTCAAAATTTGGAAAAATAAATAGAGGCTACCATTGGACCTCACCATTTAGGAAACAATATTCTTGAACTCAAAATTTGGAAAAAGAAAAAATAAGGCTACCGTTTGACCTCACCATTCTAGAAACATTGTTCATGAACTCAAAATTTGGCCAAGTAAATAGAGGCTACCGTTGGGCCTCACCGTTCTAGAAACACTGTTCATGAACTAAAAAGAATTAAAAGAAAATAGAGGCTACTATTGGACCTCACTATTCTGGAAACACTATTCATGAAGTCAAAATTTAGAAAAGGAAATAGAGGATACCATTGGACATCAATATTCTGGAAACACTATTTATGAACTCATAATTTGGAAAAGGAAATAGAGGCTACTGTTTGAACTGTTCACATAAGGCTACCGTTGCACTGTTCACAAAAGCCCACCGATGACACTATTCACATAAGGGTACCGTTGCACTGTTCACATAAGGCTACCGATGACACTGTTCACAGAAATGGAAATTTGGAAAATTGTTGGGGATATGTCACCTTGACCTCTAGAAACACCTCAGACAATAGATTTCAGCAATGGAATGGATCGGAGAGGTATGGGCCATTACATGGACCGTTGTAATATAGTTTTATTATTTTTAATGTTCATTTTTATTAAACTTAATTTTAAATTGTTACCTAATATTAATCATTCTCATTATAAAAATGAAATCTATTTTATCAAAATAAATTCATATAATATTCAGAATTTAATTAAAAATTAAATACACAATATGTGACGGAAATTGTTTTTTTGTAAAATGCATTTTAAACCCAAAAATATAATTATTACAAAATAAGATATATAGATAATTACAGAGTAATTAATTGAATTATATCAAAATAAATAATAGTTATGTTACTTTAGAATCAAATTCAAATCATAATGGTAATTTTAAATTATATTATTTAAAGAAAATAAATTATAGTTTTAGGAAAATTGGTATTTTCCCCCATTCGATGAAAAATCAATCTTTTCAAAAAAATACAAAATTTTACCCTAATATAATTTTGATATACTAATTTTAAAATTGATATAATTTTTATAAAGATAGAACTATAAAATTTCTATTATTTAATTATATTATTTTCTCCCAAAAATAAATAAAAAATATTGATGAAAATATATTTTTGAAGCATAAAATTACTTTATATAAAAATTAAGTGATTACTTTCTAATATTTTTTCAATGCATTTTTTTTCAAAAAGACATTGCATATATTTAATAATTTGGTTATTATAGTTAATATCCTCCAATTTAATGGTAAGGATATATTTATAATATTTATGTGATAATATTTCATGGTTTTTATAGCCTTGGTGTTGTGTGTTGTATGCATTAGTGACCATAGTTTTATTTTTAAAATATTTTTCTATTACACTAAGACTTATCTATAATTTTTATTGTAACCTTGGATCATGATTAGATGTGATCAATACTAGTTCCCCAAATAGCCTCACCACTTCCTTCACATATATCTTATCGAGTTATTCAAGAAAGAAATCATCATTAATAGTGATGAAGTGTGAAGTGTTGGTGAGTCAATCCAATAAAACCAATACAGCATTACTTCCTATGGAATTATTCAGGAGAATAGTAAAAACTTATATGGATATGTTCTATGATTTATTTTTGGGTGTGGTAAATGGTATAATCATCGCCTTGGAATTCTTCCACATTGCTTTTAATTACTGATATAAAAATCACATTATGGTGTACTCAACAATATAATTATTCATGTTGTCCCACAAGATCTTCTCTCAGAAATCTTGGTATGTATTGATATGTATTGTTACTTCTCGGATGGATGTAGAAAGAGTATATAATGGAATGATCTAATATCTATTTCTTTACCTATGGTGATAAAGTTACACAAAATATAGTTATAGACTGAATGAAACCATATTCATTAATGTGGATTTCATGAATATTCCCCTCATTTTATTTTTATGATTTATTTTGAATCTCTAGTATATACCTATGTGACCCCTTAATATTCAATTGGATAGATGTTTGGGAATTAATGTGGTTGGGGTAGGATTATTTCCTTATTAATATGATTTTCATATCCATTATTCCCATATCCATGAAGACATGGGTTTTCTTAATCTGATTCAGAGAGAGGGTATGGGGTTCTTTTCTTCTATGTGCTTTGAATACCACGATTTACATTCTAGGGTGGCAGTGAATAGATCAATCATAGTCCTTTAATATCTCAAACCATCTTTACTAATTCATGTTCAACTCTTTCTGTGTGAACATATATTTTAGAATATTATGATCTCTATATATGTCACATTCTCACTATAGAGATAGTGAGATCAAATCATTAGTGTGGATATCATAGCTAATTACAATTTATAATGTATAGGGTATGCCTTATTATTCATCTTTAACTACCTTGAGGAATAGGTTGTTACCTAATCATTCTTTATGGGTACACAACCCCGTCTTTTTTTGAAGCATCACTACATATCATAAACCCTTATCTTCTTGATTGTATTGTCAGTATATGTTCACTGATTATCCTCTTATTAATATCATTAAAGAATTATTAACATTATTTCTTATTTAAATATTTTAACCCTTTCTATAATAACAAAGTTAGTAGGCTACACAATCGTGAGGAATATCTTTGAAAATGATTGTAGTACCTAGATGATCCAAGAAGACAACTGATATCTAGAACATGTGAAGGTCTAGGATATTCCTCAATTTCATTTTTCATTGAATGGTTCCTTGAAATTTTGGTTCTTATGATGACGTGACCAAAGAATATGAATTTATGAATCCAAAATTCACATTTTCTAAACATAGAGTACAATTTCTCATTTATTAATGGCACCAGAAAAATATATAGATTCTATTTATGTTCTTCCTTTCTATTTGAGTGAATGAGAATATCGCCAATCAATATAAACATAAATAATTGAAGGTAGTATTTGGAAATTTTATTCATCAAATCCATAATTATTTATGGAGAATTAGTATATTTGAAGGGAGTCATCATGAACTCATGTGTCCCTAACTTATACAAAATGTTGTATTATGAATATATTCTTTCTTTACCTTTTATTGATGATATCAATAATGTAGATCCACCTATGAGAAGTAATTAAATCCCCATAGTTGATTGACCAATTTATCAACCCTTGGAATGTGATACTT
Organism: Viscum album; assembly: GCA_963277665.1. Lineage (NCBI taxonomy): Eukaryota > Viridiplantae > Streptophyta > Magnoliopsida > Santalales > Viscaceae > Viscum > Viscum album. The sequence continues at coordinate 1,998,129,000 of OY728150.1, read as the reverse complement.
TCTATTTTTTTTTGATCTTGTTGATATCTTGATAAATGATACACGATCGCATTAATAAAACCTTATCTTGACAAAGATCACTAGTTTTCCCAAAGGAAATTCACTAGGTAATATGAACCCTTTCTTCAAATTCTTCTTTAAGTTGCTTCTTAAACTCCTCCACATCTATTAAGGCCATTCTATTGGAGAATTTGGTGATATGACTGGCTCTAGGGATAAGATTTATTTATAACCCTACATCATGATACAGGTGGAGGTTGAGTAACTCTTCATGAAAGAAATCGATATATTTACATACAATGGGAATTTCATAAACATTGATAAATTCGTTCAATATATCCATTTGAGAATTGTATTATTATTTTTAGGGTATCAGCACCCACACCATCAAAGAATTATCTAAAGGGGATTCAGAGTTTACCATGAATATTTATAATAGCATGCGGTGGTTTAGAATATTGAATTTTTTTTTATTTTTCCTAATAGTTTATGTGAGTGATTTATAAAAATATATAATACATTCCAGGTATAGCATAAAATTACACCAAGGAAAGTATAATGAGGTTCACTAGAATAATCATACCATATAATAAAATTAGAAGAGACAATCACTTGGGTTTCATTGATCTCACCACTAGATGTTTTCAAGGATATCTCTACTTCAAGGAATCATGGTTTGGATTCAATAATTCTATCAAACTTTCAGGATATAAAGGAATATAAAGAAAAATAATCAAATAAAACAGGCATCATTCTTGAGTGAATCATAATTGTACCTTGACTAACCCCATTTTCATGTTCCAACTCAGAGATAATTATTAAATAATATTTCCCTTTATCCATCACCTTTGGTAGTTGTTAATGATAATTTCCTTAAAAGACACAAGTTATAGTGCACTAGCTTTAAAATTACCCTTTCTCCCAAAATAATAAGCATTAAATCACCAGGGGTGCCTTATTTTCCTCCATAACATTCACTAAATCCTCTATGTCTCATTGATTTTCATATGATTGGTGGAATTATCTTCAATATTTAAATAATTTCATTATACCTTTGATTCAATTCCAATGATGTTTCATTCCACAATTTTGGCATATGGGTAGTTTTATACTGTTTCATTCTTTATAATTTGATCCACCATTATGAAACTCTATGTATTTTTTATTACCTTAAAAAATATGGGACAATTATATGATATCCATCTCTATTTTAAGAGATTATTGAAATACTTTTTCATAACATTGAATTTCTTGAATAGTTGGAACCTTTAGTGGGTTTTGTTTTTTAAAAATAAAGAATATATCTATTTTTCTATCATTATTGAAAATAAAACCTAAATAATATCTTGAAATTCTTGTGAAATTTCCCTTGTAAGTCATGAAAAATTAGACCTAATTTTTATTATGTTCTAGTAATTATCTCTCCATATTTATTTGATGATTTATAGGGTAATAATTTTTATGAAATATTTTTTTATAGAATCCCAACTCTATTTCTTCCATTTCTTCCATCAATTTGTAATTATTTATCAATGACCTCCATTGATTATCATATCTATGTCAATGATAGATGGATAGAGTAACCTTATTCTTCCTATAATAGTAAATCTAATACAAGATCTTCACCATTGGGTTAACCCGATGTTCTAAAACAAGTTGATCATAAGATCTGATAAAGATCGGAGTTTATTTCCACTTAAATAAATCAATAGATTATTTCTCTATCATGGTTGATGAATGATGATCCACCAAGTTCAAGATATTTTTTATAGCCCAAGACAAGAAAGGTAAGAATCATCATGTTTTTCTAAACCCCACTTCATAATTTAATGGGAATGTTTTTAGATAATCATTTCATTATCCCTCATATTGTTGCTTGGTTTAATTTCTCCTATTTCCCACAATTTTATAAAATTAAAATGTTCTGAACACGGTATAAAATAATAAATAAAATTTAAATAGTTTATAATTATGGGAAAAATTAATTCTATAGTCACATATTATGGGATCCATTTGTTTATCCTTTTTAAAAAATGATTACTATAGGATCATGTCCATTAATAATTTTACAAATTTAAGAGTAATAATTAATTTAGTTATTTATCCTTCATAATGGTATTTATTGATTTGGTTATTAGTCAAATAATATCACATGGGGTGTTAAATCATCTATGCCAATAAGGAATCTATTTCGTGCACCATGCGACGGTTGAGCTAATAACCAATCTTATATTTTTGGGGTTATTTCTCCTAAGTAAAACTACACTAGACCCACATCTATATTCTATATCCATATAGGTATTTCATTACGTGAAAACCATAAACTCTTATACTTTACCAAAACATATGATTAATATATATATTTATGATTTTCCTTACTATTTCCACTAATATCTTAGAATAAAAATTCCAAATTTAACTAAACCATGCTCAAATTCCAAATATAGTGAATCTTCATTTTCTTAAATGCATATTACTTAATTTTAAGGATAGATAAAATAGTATTAATAAAAATATATATTCCAATGAAATGGTATCATAGAAAACTTTATCCCATCCATCATTTCTATATAATAAATCATAACAATTAGATAAACCCTTATTCTTTATCCTCCTGAAATATATTTTTTATTGTTACTACATGTAATCTCATGAGGATATGCATCAAATATATGGGTGATCTAATATTCATGTATGAGAGGAATATCATGGTAGGAATAAGGGATGTGAATCAATAGTACATGGAAGAGCATAATCAACATCATCACATCATAAGTTTCATCTCATCCTCATAACATTGAGATGAGAATTTGATAAAGGCATGGAATGTGAAATATTAATAATAATGAAAAAACAAATCATATTTTTCAATTATAACACATATTTTTTAACAACTCTAGCATCATTTTCATGCATAATATATGTGCATAAATCATAAGATCAAAATTTTGAAAAACAATATAGCACCATGTTCATGAATGAAACACATTATATCATTATATATATTATATAACCCAATTAATTAGAGGGATAAAACATCTTATCCCACCAATCACATATTAAAATTCTCATAATTATGCATACTACATATACGGTAAAATAATCAAAGTCACAAAATAAACCCATGAAAATGAATGGGTTTTATAAACGTTTCATAAAACATAAATTCTTGAATAATATTTTTTGTTATAAAATGTATAATATAAATCATATAGTGGTATAAAACATCATTATTCATTAGTGGAGAATAAACATCTCAAGAGAAGTCAATGTGATGTTTTGTAAATTAAATATTTTTTGAAAAAACATGGTAAATGGCTTAGAAAAACATTATTTAAAGGTAGAAACAAGTATATTAATAGACAGAGAATGGAAATAAAATTGAAATTTAATTTTAGGGATATTAGAGAAATTAAAATATTAATAAAATGTGAGATATTATATAACCCCAAACAAAGAGTTTGTGTTGAGAATCCCCAAACCTTAACTCCTTTATTTCATCGCATTTCCACCTACTAAATAATAAAACTAGTTTTACTAAAACATGGAATAAAATGTGAATCATGTTAATTATTTTCACGATTTATCAATTATAATCACTTAATTATATTCCTTATCTCCCTTTGTTGAAGGTCAAACATTGTGACATCATATTTTTCCTAAAATATCTCAAATTTTTATTTCATTATTTTTGTTCAAGGTAAATTATACATAAGAATAATTAACTCAATAAGTCTAAAATAAATTCATTAATAAATTTATACATCATAAATAATAAAATATATCCAATAATATGGCTGGTGATAAGAAAATTGTTGGAAATTTCTTCATCAGTGGTTAACCAACTGTTAATGGGACATTATCTATAGAGGAAGTGTGATATGTATATATCATGATAATATATTAAAATTTGAATTTTAGTAGGAAATTGAAATTATTAATCTCAATATAACATGATATTTAATTTTTTTAATATATTTTTTATTGGAAAATAAAATGAGGAAATGAAATTATAAAATTAAAATGAAATTAGGATAAAAGGACATTATCTGATTCCTAAAGTTTTTCTTTTTCTAAGACCCATAAATTCCTCAAATAAATGAGATTTATTACACTAAAATGTCACTAATGGTTATAAGGGTATTAAGATATGTGATTGGGTAAAAATTAGTCTATAGTAAGTGGATGTGGAGTGGTTTTATAGGGGAGGAGTGAGGGGTTATTTGTACATGTTGATAAGGGTTTTTCAGATATAATATTGAATAAAATATAATATCCAAAGTAAACATTGTAATAGTGATATTTTTTACACAGTGAATTTTTTATTAATAAATTTAAATGGTTTTTGGGATTTAAATAACTTCATAAACCTAATTCACTAGTTTAATAAAAAAATGTGGAAAAGGTAATAAATTGTTATTTTAATGGAATACATTTGACTTTAGAACTTGGAAAAATATTTTTATATTTATAAATTAATTTTATTAATTTAAAATCACTAATTTATATTATTAAATTTTTTTGTGATGAAATAACAAAATAAACTTGATAAATTGGTTATTAAATCATTTATATGTCATAAAACATACGGTATTTGAAAAATTCAATTTTTACTATTTACTTAGAAATTGATGTTTCTCGAAAAACTGTAAAAAAAATTACCCTTTAGATATTATTACGTATTGATTCTAAAAATGACATTCTATTTTTGAAATAATTTTCTAACATCAAATTTTATTTTATCATAGAATAATTTATGATTTTTATTAAATACATTAAAACATTGTGTACTAAAAATTTTCTTATATTTTATTCTCACTTTTTATCAGGATATATATTTTATGCAGTTATAATAATTATATATTTTTAAATTACTCATGATAAATATAAATTATATTCAATTTTATTGTTTTGAGGTTAAATTATTTTTTTGATGGTCATGTTATTATTTTCAGTTGTTAGGTTACCACCCAAATAGTCACATATTAATTCTAGAGCAAATATTTCCTCAAATAAATATTACTTATTCCATTTATTAAATATTAAATAAAATTTATCCTAAGGCTATATATTTCAATGATGTTGATTGGTTTACTGATATTCTGTTACTTTTCAGTAGTGTTTTTATAGGGATAATGATTATAACATATTACAAGGATAAAAATTTTTCCATTATAATTTTATTAATATATATTTTTTTCCGTTATGATATTTTAATTTTTATGATTTTAGTTGTCGAATAATTTGAAAACTGTCATTAATGAAATAATTTGATGTTAATTTTTATATGCATTTTTTATGAATGATACTATATAACATAACATAACACACATTTATTCATTTATAAAATATCATTAATAATTCTTAGGTCATTAAAATAATTATTTTCATAGATAAAATTTCTTTAAATGGTCAAAATTAATAATAATTTTCATGTGAAAAAAAGTGATAAAACACATTTTTAAAGAAAACACAATTTTTAAGAGTAAAATGTATTTACTAAAAAAATTACTCATTTATTACACATTAAAAAATAAATTTTAAATAATAAAAACATTTATACATATTTTTCATTAAGTGTTTACTACTATTTATACATTCTAATATAATTTATAGGTTATAATACATTATAATATTCCAATTCATGTAGATTTGGGGTTGTATATAAGGAAACCTGTCAAATGTATCAAGTTTTATTTTAATGGAAATGTATATAAAATCTTGGTTTGTTACAAAACTATCATATATATTATTTTAGTCATGTATAAAATCAATTATTTTAAATGGAAATTCATATAAATTCCTCCCAAATGTGAGAAAAAATTCACCCTCTAAAAATAATTACCGGTTGAAAAAGGACATGGAGAAATTTGAAATTATTATAACCTATTTAATTCATTTATAATAATTGATAAGACATATCCATAGAAAAAAAAAGATTATATGACCTATGTAAAATATTTTCCTCCCATATTATAACTAATAACATAAATTCTTTTCTTTAAATATTTGATAAAATTTAATCCCTATAACACACTATCCATAAAAAATTATATATGCTGGAAAGACATTTATAGTGAAAATTTTCATTACATGTAATTGAAAATATTCCCATTGATATGAATCATACACTCTGATTCCTTCTCCCATAAGAGTTTCAAATCATCAATTAATATTGAAATGTTAAGATCAATTTTTTTTACAATTTTTTTTTGTAAAAATATCATTAAACTCAACATGATATATTTCTACATCATACAATATTAAGCAGATAAATTATAAATTACCAACAAACCAAGACATGGACTATGATTGATACTAAGGAGCTAATATAGATTCATATTATCTATCAAAAATCCAAGAATTTGTTTTATAAGTTCATTTCTGCATATAAAAAATTGTTCATCAATTTTTATACATTGTGAAAAAATCATTTTGATGATGTAATCTTCCATAAAATATTCTCTCATATTCACATCATCATCATAATTTTTCAACATTTTAATTTAAAAATGAATGGTCTAGATGAGGAATTATATGAAGATACAAAATTTATTTAGTTTGAGTCTTGGTACTTTTAATAATAGATAAATCCACCTATGATTTTCTATTCAACATAAACATTAAAATTACTAATTTAGGAAACTCTGATAAAACTTTATATCTCTTCTTATATATTACACAATTATTGGGGAATTCATGTATATTATTATACTTTAATCCTACAAGGAATAGTATTTTTTCACATTATAATGTTAATTTGGTAAATTGTTGTGTTTAAGAATTATTTCTTTCAATAGTTGTGGAATCATTGGAAACTATTTTCTCTCTATCAATTATCAAATGAAATTTTTTTGAATATAAATATTGTTGACATTGTCAAATTTTTGTACAACCGAAATACAGTTTTTATGAATTTCCATTCAAGTGTTCGATCTTCCGTGTTTTCTAAATTTATACAAATTTAGATCATGAAACCATTTTAAAATTTGATCATAATTATCATTTACAAATCTCCATCATCATTAGTTCCTGGATTATTACTAATTTTCCTATAATAATAAAAATAATATGATGTGAATTAAAACCATTTAAAATTAAATGATATTGGATTTATCTACTTTGTATCTTTATTAAATTTAAACATTTCATACATTGATAGAAAATAATTCTATTATTTTGATCATTCTTTCTAGAAATTCCAAAAATTCATTAACTCCCCCAAATTTATCACATGTTCATCATGAAGTAATCTTACTACAATTCATTATATCCCATAAAATGTTTTATTTATTGAATATAAGTAACTTTTTTATAAAAATTTAAATTTGAATTTAATTTTATAAATAAAAAATTTAAAAAACATTATATTAATAAAAAAAATTAGAAACACTAATATAATAAATAATTATATTATGTTTTAAAAAATAATACAACATTTAAAACTTATTAGATGCATAATGTTTTATATATATAAAATATTATGTGAAAAATTTTATTGTTCATAATAAAAATATCAACAAAATACAAATGTAAAAGACATTAATATAAAAACCATAATATCTTATCACGATAAAATAGTAATTATATATTAGAAAATATTAATTTGAGAAAAAATAAATCATGAAATAATAAAATGACCTATTCTCAAAAACTAAACATTGTAAAATACACTAAAAAATTTAAATTATAGTGTAAATAATTATAAAATATTTAAGACCAAATAATGGTATAATATAACCTATAAAAACTAGATATCAATATTATATCCTAAATAATATAAAATTGATTTCCAGTGATGCATGTAAAATAATTTTAAAAACATAGAAATTATATTGATAACAAATTTAAAAAATAGAAAAAATCATTGAATTTCTAATTATATCATAAAAATGAAATAAAAAATAAGATAATGTATCATAAAAAAATCCATAATAACTACACAATTCATCCATGGGAAATAATGGAAAATAAACAAATTCAAAATTCAAAAAAAATACAAAATAATTGTGTTGATATTCAAGATTTGACATAAGAGAGCAGTTAATGAATAACATGAATGATAGGGAAAGGATTATGGAAATGGATGATAATGATGGTTGTAGATCAGTTTTTTAGTTGTATTAAATTAAATTGGTTTATGATTGGTTTAAGTGAAGTAGTCAAAAAAGTTCAAGAGACTTAAATTAAATAAAATATCAATACTAATGTTTCTACATTTTCAAAAAGATTTTGAACATCTATTATTAATATAATCAAAATTCAAAATATATTTTTTAGGAAAATTACTAAATAAAAAAATAAAAAATATTTTTCTTATGTTGGTGTTTTAATACCAGACATAAAAACATCAAATATAAATCTTCTTTGTTTATTAATAAATATCTGATGTATTAATTCATTTATAACAATGGTTATAAATAACTTTTGTTACAAATGAATTCTTTTAATTAGTTTTTTTACTACTATACTCCCATGAACATGTGGATACTTCATTGTTAGTCTATATTTCTAGATTATTGAATGAATGTTTTGAGATTTCACCTAGAAATAAGTTAGTATGTGACTATTATATTAGTTTTATGTAATTATGAGCAGTTATTCTATACTATCATTGGTTTTAAAATTGATATTACTAAGAGTGAAGATTTTTTATGCAATTTTTAAGCATTTATTTCATTGAATAATTTAATGAGAGTAATAATATAGTGCTATAATAATATCATGTAAAGGGGGAAGACTATGAAAGAGGGCATGAGAAAATATAAATATCATTAAAATCAGAAATGATTGAAGAATAATGAAAAGGTTGAAATTATATCTATTGTAGTCTTATAAATTTTTCTTTAGATATTGATGCCATATTCATATATATGCTTTATGTCATGTAACAGATATAAAAGGAAAATGATATTCTTTATTTTAGATCTCTAATAAATTAGTTCTTCAAAAAAGTGTAACTCCATCATCTTATAAGAATTAGATATATAATTTTAGAAAAGGATATTCTTCATCTATAAGGTCATATTTAAATATTATTATATATTAATGAAACAAGGGGAATACAAAAAAACAATTAATATATAACATTTTAATATTATTAATATTATCTTATTTCCTTATATTTTTTATCATTGATACAAAAATGAATATTATATATAGTGTGATAACATTCACAACACAAAAATTAATAAAAACTCACATTGAGTGATGAAAATTAAAAAAGTCTCTATGTTATGAAATATAAATTTACATCCCATTAACTTCAGAGATAGATATTGAAAAAAATTAGTGTGATCATAGTATTCACTATAAAAAGTAACATGGGTGGAAAAGGTTGGGTTCCATAAATTTTAAATAAGGTATATTTTTAAAATATAATAATTAAAGTGTAAAAATTGGTATATATTTATTCACCTCCTCCCTTTTTCAATGTATCTTCTCATATAATGCCCTTCAAGTGGTGTTAAATCAACAGTTTCTTATTTATTATCTAGTTCTAGTTTTATTTTAAATCCATTAACTTTATAATTAAGGAATATTATTATTATTATTTTATAAAATGTATAAAATATTGTATAATTAAATCTATTTCAAAACAATGTATATCATAAGATTAAAATTATATATTATCAAATAAAAATAATATTGATCCGCAAAAGATGTGAAATTTTTGAAGCCCACCAAATGAGAAATTGAAAATCTATATGGGAAGGAATACTCAATGTATGGGTATTATTTTCTTTGAAAAACTAAGTAATAGAATGTAGACAAAACATGAGAATTGTGTAACCTTCAAACAGAAAAATGATCACATGAACTTTAGAAAGTCATGAAAATAGGTCATGCACAGTGTATGATCTGTTTTAGATAAAATAGAGCAACTTTCACAAAAACTCCCTATTCTTGTGAAGGTTCTCGAGACCCTCACTGATCATGATAGGGTTTCTTAATGAGTTTCTCCTAGTCATGTGAATTTTTAACAGAAGGATCTAGAAAATTATCCAAAACCCTTGTAAAATAAAGTATGAAAATATGAAAAATTCAGAGACCTTATGTAGTCATTGATCTTCATGTGACATTATTATACGGTTCTCAAGACACTGTGAAGCCCCTGATGACTTGTCTACCAAGATTCACCTAATCCTTTTAAAATTTCACCATCATCGTGAGATTGGTTTTGAACATGTTTGTTAAATTCTATTCTACCCATTTTAATCCATGGATAATCAGATGGGTTGTCTATGATAATGACCATTCATCATCACAATTTTCATTATTGGTCATGCAATGCATCACGGGAGAGGAGAGTTATTTTCTTAGACACCACTCAAAAATAAGTTCCATGATCCCCAACCATTATAAAATTAATAAATAAATGAAAGGGTAACAAAAAAATATACTTATAGAGTGAGGATATAATGGCCTTCATTCAAAAGTTTTTATATGCCCTAGAAAATAACCATTGATCACCTAAGCCCTCCTATCAATCTATCATGATCTATTAAATTCCATTAGAAATGTTGTCCTCATCTTACAAAGGCCCCCTAGAAAGACACCAGTTGTAACACCCATAGATTTTATGAAGAATATTCTTTTAATTTCATTGATGTCTTGTGTTTTACGTTACACCAAAATTATCTTATCCTATACGCAACACCGTATTAGCTTATATTATTTGTAAACACTATTCTTGGCTTGTGTTACACACAATTGCAACCTTCCTCGATAGCATGTGTAGTGCGCAATACTGGGTTTCACTAAAAAATGATATATTGTTATAATATTATTATGGACTAGCCGTTATGAATAATATTAACTATAATTTGAATTTTATAACATTATTATCCATCTTACAAATTTTCTAAAACATGGTATGTGACAAAAATAAATTTTTCGGGTAAAATAAGTATTTTTCAAAAAATGCAGTCTTGCCGCCTTTTGATGGCGCACCCACATTAAATCTAGTTTTTGACATATTTATAAGTTCAATTTGACAAAATAGAATTGTTCTTTGGAATCAGGATATAAAAATTTACTTTGGATAAATTTTTCATATTATTCTGATAACTTTCATATTTTAATGAATAGTAAAAGCATGCTATAATTTAATAATAAAAAAATTCATCGTAATAATTTATATGATTAAATTATAATATTTAATAGTTTTAAAGTATAAATATAATATATTTTTACTATTTAATATAATTTATGTCATTTCCATTAATGTTACATTGAATTCATAGGTAAAAACTTTTCAATCTTTGGCAATGTTTTAACTTTTAAAACTCGTTTTCTTAACAACAAGAATAATTTTAAATTAATTACTGCAAATTCTGTGTTTTGAATTTTAAAAAATGATTCCATATTTGATCTCAGTGGGCCCAAATTATGTTAATAGGTTACTTTTATTTTTTTGATATTATGAATAGTAACTATGGTAATTTTTATTTACTGCAGTTAAAGGTAAATCGGTTAATTAAGGGTAAAAATAAGATTATAAAAGTACCCTAACACTTACCAAAATTCTATTTGATTATTAAAAGTCGACCCATGTCACCTAAGGGTTGGAATAGATTCATTTTATGGACTTTTGACCATGAAAATAATTTAATTATTATTAAAACCAAAGCAAGTGACAACATGTCACTCTCTTAAATCTTATAAGTATAATAATTTTAATTTATTGATAAACATAATGAAACTTAGAAAATGAATAGTCTACAGAAATCTAATAAAATTATCTACATCATGTGAATTTATTTATAATTTTTAGGGATTAAATAATTATCATTAATGGTGACACAATAGTGATACGGAAATTGTTTAATTAGTGAAAAATAAATAATATAGTTTTTATTAAAATAATAATACCTATCAAAAGGACCAAAAACTTGACTAAACCTTATTGGTCGAGTATATATATACCATAATCATCCAAGGGTCTCTTTTTGGACTATTTGGAGCCTTATAAAACAGATTAGGACATTTATATTATTTTATTTTAAATGCTGTCAAAGATGTCACCTTCATAATTTAATAAATATATCAATTTAAATGTTGTGATTTTAAGATGATAAATTCAAGTAAAAATATTATTATGAAAGGTATTATATTTATATTAATCAAATGATTTTATTTTTAAGTTTTATACGACTAATAAGTATATTAAATTATTATACAAAAATGATGTATTAATTGTTTTGTTAAGAGAAATATCAAATAAATGGTTTTATAAATATTAAAATAAAAATTATGTGAACTAATTAATGTTATACACAAATTTTATAGATGAATATGTCATTTTAGGAATCTATTAAACATTTTTTTTGAATATATCCTCTGTTTAGATTTTATTTAAATTCAAAAAAATAAATAGTGTCAAAATTAACACTATTGTTATTTTATAAATATGAAATATTATTAAATTGTTTAAAAATCACAAAAATATTTTAAAATTATAAATTAAAATTTATATGGTCAAAAATGTAATAAATTATCCAATTATAGACAATTCACAACACATAAGTAATTATTTATAACAATTTAAAATTTAGAATCTTATTACCACAAATAAGATTAAATAAATTAAATAAGGATAAATCAAGTTGATAAGGTTTAAAATAAATTTCCAACATGTCTAAATTTTATTGGTTGATGAGATTACAAACCTATATCATCTAATCTTCGAGTATGATTCATTTTTGGAGGTTTTTAAGTGGGGTTTGATTTATTATAAATTAATATTTTTGAGGTTTCCAAAGGTGCCCCTCTCTTCCATTATAAAATGGCACCTCCTCCCTCCCCTCTTCACAACACTTTCAGCCTTCAAGCTCGGCCAACCCCTTCCCATTTCTCTTATACACTTCCCTAGATACATTTTGGAGGTTTTTTTCTTCTCAAAAGACCAACTCTAGTCCCTTTAGAGGAATCTTAAAGGAGGTACGTCGAAGAAGAGGAGTCTTGGACACATACGGAAGAAATTGGACATAAGGTAAGGGATAATTTTTCAATCTCATTTTTATCCGAGATCGCTTATACGTAAGTATTTATTAGGGTTATATTTTTCATCTATGGCCATAAAATGTTTTTCATGAAGTTTTTAATATTCTTCTATGTGTGTTTAATGGCATGTTTACCCCTCTTTGACTTTTACATTATGTTATGGAAGGAATCTTTATTTTGTTTACCATATGTGGTACTTTTTTACTTTTCCATTAAAATTACAAGGAGAATGTTTTTAACTTATATGGAATGAATGGATTTTTATGGTTTTATAAAGCATTATTTTCATGAAGCTTACTATACAAGGTTTCATGGCTATTTTTAGAAAAATCCTTTTCTTTTAAAATTTCATGGCATTTTGTGAAAATAAAATGATTTTGAAGAAGAAAGGATATTTTTCTCAAGAATTTATTTCAAGTGTTTTATCAAAACCATTTTCCATCAAAGATGATATTATTTCATATGTGTATGTTTCAAGTATAATGTCTCTATGATTTACATGGTTTCACTTTTCTTATGATGAAATGATATATATTTGTTTTATATAGATTATGTTTTGATGGGATGATGTTTACAAAACCCATTTTATTCTTTAGGTTGTGATGAATGATTTATGTTTATTTTGTGGCATAAGTAAGAATGATTTCATTATGAGATGTGTGGGACCTATATCTCCATCTAATTCATTGGGTAATGATTTATATCTCATTAGATAGACATGGCTGGAGGGGCAAGTTAATCCGGTTCAGTGATACAGGACTGGAATGAGGAGTAAACTTGATTCAGAAAGGGACTTTGTCCACTAAGATGGTCTTGGAAGCAATGCCTTGGCTACTATGGAAATCATATCATGTTCTTAATGGTTTTCCACAATTACATGTTGTATTCCCATGCTATTTTATCATGATTGATGTTCCTTTATGACATATGCCTTACATACTTCCAAGATTTATGTCTTTGCTCAAGATTTTTATGTTTAGATTTTATGTTCAATTTTTTGCATTCAAATGTTTATGGATTGTTTTATGTTCTCTATTTTTACCATTACTAGTCATTTTAGGTCACCCATTTTATGTTTTCTTTTCCCTAGGATATAAATAAAGGTTTTAGATAAGAAAAGGGGAAGATCATTATGGGAGATGTTGAAGATCTTTCACCAAGATTAGAAGATTATATTCCGAGTTTCCAAAGACACTAAACTATTATGGTCATTTGGTGTCTATTTTTGTTATGTATTAGGTATTTGGAAAAAGTAATGTAATGTCCATGTATGTCAAGATTGGGTCTCTACAGTTGGTATCAGAGGAAAGGTTTACTTACCCTTTGGAAACTAGTATGTGAAAACTTTAGTGAAATCCCTAGAGATATTTCTAAGGTATGTCTAGGGATGTCCCTAAGGTTAAGAATAAGTATAGGTTATAGTCCTTGAATTATGGAAATTATATTATAATTAAACCTAAGATGTTAGATATTAAATTTACTCCCCATTGATTATGATTTTTTCCTCTCACACTATTCTTATTGGGTTTTAGAATATGGTTGGAACAGGAAGATTCACGATAATGGAGGATATGATGGAAAATGGAATGATATTATTCATGATAAACCAAATGAAATTGGATCTGGAAGTCCATATATCATTACTATGCCTAATCAGAAATCTCATAATATGATCAATAATCTCAACTTTGGTAAGTTTCCCGACTCAGCTAATAAGAGAAATATGGAGTTTCATGATGATCATATAGGAAAGAAATTTCAATTTCCCTTATGTAAATCATGTGGGAAGAGGCATCAGGGAGAATTAATCAAAGGAACTAGAAGATGATTTGGGTGTGGAAAAGAAGGACACAAAGCCTCTAATTGTAAAGGAAAAGGTTTAGTTAACACCATGGACAAGGATAATGGTATTTCTAAGACCTAAACAATGGTTAAATGTTTTAAATGTGGAATGTATGGGCATTATGCAAACCAATTCCCTAAGGGAAAATCTCATGAAGAGAATCAGCATGGTCATATGGGTAGTATTTATGTGGATGATGATGAAGAGGCTACAAATGATATATGAGATGAAATATATGATGAATCTCAGTCAGGGGTTTAAGAAGGTAGTGGAATGATTTATGTTTATCAAGAGTTATGTTATATAGGTAGTGGTACTATGGAATAAAGACACATCTAAGGATTGTTACACTATTGTTTTTTATAAAGTTTTTGAAATTATATGTTGAATGGTACCGATAACCATGAAAGGTTATTCAGATAATTTTGGAAAGTATATGATATGCACATAATGAAGGGATAAGAAGATAATGAGATGTTTGATAGAATTAATGAGATCGTGACTGATAAAAGGACAAAGTTATATCATGGTTTGCGTATATAGAAATTTTGGGATTTTGGTATGTGAAAAGAGTTATCTTTTGACAGCATTCATGTTATCACTAAGGTTCTATGGTAATTCATGTTTCAAAAGAATACATGATTAAGGTATTCACATGTTTGTAATGTAACTAACAAGATATATCTTATGATATATGGGGGATAAATGATGGTATTCACGTGCTTGTTATGTGACCTTCCAAGTAATCATTTTCTTTATACTATGAGGTTGGACCGAAGTATTTTGGATGAGCTTAAAGATTGAAATGGATTAAGTTAGACATAATATAGTATTTTTTAAGGCTAAAACCTTTTTTATCGATATTATTTCTATAATGTTATAATAGTATAGTTTTAGAAAAAGGATAACCTGCAAGACGAGAGACAACTCGTCGCGTCGGACAAGGTTGGAGGAATCGAACCCACAACCAAAGTGAGACAGGCCTTTATCACTTACCATTGGCCTACAGGAAGTCCCTGGTTAGTAGAAAATAGTTTTATTATATTAAGCGGTATGATAGATGATGTATAAGTCCATTTTTGGAATCATATACAATTAACCTCACCATAGATGGACTTATGTATATTTGATAACTTTCTATAACCTTTTGTTTGAGATAGATGGAATGACCCATCATTCTATTGCATGATCTGCTAACACTTCATGAAAGACAAATTCAACTTCATTTCTTTAAGAGATGATGTGAAAATTTTTCAAGGAACAAACAACAGTGAGATTCTACCAAAATCAAGTAAGTATTTCTTTTAAATATTCTTCAACTTTAGGGAAATGATCTTGAAAACCAAAAATGTTGTCCTAGTGCCCTCATATCCGATGAATCAGATGGTACCTTAGATCATCAAAAAAATTTGGCTTTGTGATTTTTGGATTTTTTATATCCATGTTCTCTACCACTGTCCATCAAAACCTGATGGTTAGATTTCTCTTCCATATCCATATTTTCACTTATGTTCTCCTATGTGGAAACCCAGTGATTAGTTAATTTGGGTAACCGTTATGTTTCATAATTTAGTTTTTAAAGTTCAGTTTTGGTATTCCTTTTTACGATGTGGGTTTCTATTAAAGAAACTTTCAAGTAGTAAACCATTTATAACCCCGACGAATTGCGAGGGCGAAATTCGTTTTAAGGGTGGTAGAATGTAACACCCTGTGATTTTATGAAAAATATATCTTTTAATTTCATTGATGTCTTGTGTTGTACGTTACACCAAAATTATCTTGTTCTATACGCAACACCATATTAGCTTATATTATATGCAAACATTATTCTTGGCTTGTGTTACACGCAATCGCAACCTTCCTCGATAGAGTGTGTAGTACGCAATACTGGGTTCACTAAAAAATGATATATTGTTATAATATTAGAATGGAATAGCTGTTATAAATATAATTAAATACAATTTGAATTTTATAACATTATTATTCATCTTACACATTTTCTAAAACATGGTATGTGAACACAATAATTTTTTCAGGTAAAATATGTATTTTTCAAAAAATGCAGTTTTGTCGGCTTTTGATGGAGCACCCACATTAAATATAGTTTTTGACATGTTTATAAGTTCAATTTGACAAAATAAAATTATTATTTGGAATCAGGATATAAAAATTTACTTTGGATAAATTTTTCATATTATTTTGATAACTTTCATATTTTAATGAATAGTAAAAACACGCAATATATTAATAAAAAACATCTTTTTTCATCGTAATAATTTAAACGGTAAAATTATAATATGGAATGGTTTTAAAGTATAAATAGAATAAATTATTACCATTTAATATAATGTATTTCATTTCTATTAATGTTACACTGAATTCATAGGTAAAAACATTTCAATCTTTGGGGATGTTTTAACTTTTAAAACCTATTTTCTTAACAACAAGATTAATTTTAAATTAATTACTGCAACTTCTATGTTTTGAATTTTGAAAAATGGATTCGATATTTGAACTCAGTGGATCCAAATTATGTTAATAGGTTACTTTTATTTTTTTGATATTATGAATAGTAACTACGGTAATTTTTATTTACTGCAGTTAAAGGTAAATCGGGTAATTAAGAGTAAAAATAAGATTATAAAATTACCCCAACACATGCCAAAATTATATTAGATGACTAAAAGTTGTCCCATGTTACCTAAGGGTCGGAATAGGTTCATTTTATGGACTTTTGACTATGAAAACAATTTAATTATTATTAAAATCAGAGAAAGTGACAACATGTCACTCTCTTAAATCTTATAAGTATAATAATTTTAATTTAGTTATATACTTAATGAAACTTCAAATATAAATAGTCTCCAGAAATCTAATAAAATTATCTAAATCATATGAATTTATTTATTATTTTTTGGGATTAAATAATTTTCATTAATGGTGACACAATAGTTATGCAGAAATTGTTTAATTAGTGAAAAATCAATAATATAGTTTTTATTAAAATAATAATACCTATCAAAAGGACCATAAATTTGACCAAACCTTATTGGTTGAGTATATATATACCGTAATCTTCCAAGGGATTATTTTTGGACCATTTGGAGCCTTATAAAAAAGATTAAGACATTTATATTACTTTATTTTAAATGATGTCAAAGATTTCACCTTCATAATTTAATAAATATATCAATTTAAATGTTGTGATTTTAAGATGATAAATTCGAGTAAAAATATTATTATGAAAGTTATTATATTTATCTTCATCATAGGATTTTATTTTTATTTTTTATACAACTAATATGTATATTATATTAATATACAAAAATGATGTAGTAATTGTTTTGTTAAGAGAAATGTCAAATAAATTGTTTTGTAAATATTAAAATAAACATTATGTGAACTAATTAAAGTTATGCACAAATTTTATAGATTCATATGTAATGTTATGAATATATTAAACATTTTGTTTTGAATATATCCTCCATGTGGATTTTATTTAAATTCAAATAAATAATTAGTGTCAAAATTAACACTATTGTTATTTTATAAAAATAACATATTATTAAATTGTTTAAAAATCACAAAAATATTTTAAAATTATAAATTAAAATTTATATGGTCAATAATGTAATAAATTATCCAATTATGGACAATTCACAACACATAAGTAATTATTTATAAGAATTTAAAATTTAGAATCATATTACCACAATTAAGATTAAATAAATTAAATGATGATAAATCAAGATGATAAGGTTTAAAATAAATTTCCAACATGTCTAAACATTATTGGTTTATTAGATTAAAAAACTATCTCATCTAATATTCAAATATGAGTCATTTTTGGAGGTTTTTAAGTGGGGTTTGATTTATTATAAATTAATATTTCTGAGATTTCCAAAGGTTCCCCTCTCCTCCCTTATAAAAGGGAACCTCCTCCCTCTCCTCTTTACAACACTTTAAGCCTTCAAGATCAGCCAACCCCTTCCCATTTCTCTTCTCCACTTCCCTAGAAACATTCTAGAGGTTTTGGTCTTCTCAAAAGACCAACTCTATTCCCTTAAGAGGAAGCTTAAAGGAGGTACGTTGAAGAAGATGAGTCCCGGACACATACGGAAGAAATTGAACATAAGGTAAGGGATAATTGTGCAATCTCATTTTTATCTGAGATATCTTATACGTAAGTATTTACTGGGGTTATATTTTTCATCCATGACCATAAATTTTTTTTCATAAAGTGTTTAATATTCTTCCATGTATGTTTAATAGCATGTTTACCCCTCTTTGACTTTTACTTTGTGTTATGGAAGGAATCATTCTTTTGTTTACCATACGTGGTCCTTTTTGACTTTTCCATTAAAAGTATGAGGAGAATGTTTTTAACATATGCGGCATGAACGGATTTTTACGGTTTTATAAAGAATTATTTTCATGGAGCTTACTATACAAGTTTTCATGACTATTTTCATAAAAATCCTTTTCTTTTAAAATTGCAAGGAATTTTGTGAAAATAAAATGATTTTGAAGAAGAAAGGATATTTTCCTCAAGAATTTATTTCAAGTGTTTTATCAAAACCATTTTCCATTAAAGATGACATTATTTTGTATGTTTATTTTTCAAGTATAATGTCTCTATAATTTACATGGTTTCACTTTTCTTATGATGAAATGATATATATTTTTTTTATATGGATTATGTTTTGATGGGATGGTGTTTATAAAACCCATTTTATTCTTTGGGATGTGATGAATGATTTATGTTTATTTTGTGGAACAAGTAGGAAGGATTTCATTATGAGATGGGTGGGACCAATATCTCCCTCCAATTTATTGGGTAAAGATTTATATCTCATGAGATAGACATGGGTGGAATGGAAGGTTAATCCGGTTCAGTGATACAGGACTAGAACGAGGAGTGAACTCGATTCAGAAAGGGACTTTGTCCACTAAGATGGTCTTGGCAGCAATTCCTGGCTACTATGGAAATCATATCATGTGCTTAATGGTTTTCCAAAATTACATGTTTTATTCCCATGCTATTTTATCACGATTGATGTTCCTTTATGATATATGCCTTACATACTTATAAGATTTATGTCTTTGCTCAAGATTTTGATGTTTAGATTTTATGTTCAAGTTTTTGCATTCAAATGCTTATAGATTGTTTTATGTTCTCTATGTTTACCCTTACTGAGCATTTGAGCTCACCCTTTTTATGTTTTCTTTTCCCCTGGATATAAAGAAAGGTTTTAGGTAAGAAAAGGGGAAGATATTTATGGGAGATGTTGAATATCTTTCACCAATATTAGAAGATTATATTCTGAGTTTCCAAAGGCACTAAACTATTATGGTTCTTTGGTGTCTGTTTTTTTTTATGTATTAGGTATTCCTCAAAAGTAATGTAATGTCCATGTATGTCAATATTGGGTCTCTACACCATTCTCTCATGAAACACTCAAGAAAATTCATCTTCAATCAAGAGAAGGCCTTTCCATAGGCATTCTAATCTCTTAAGGATCCCTATAAATGTCTTCTCTTCCTTTTGAAATCTCCTTGACCTATCCAAATGGTTGGAAAAAATCAATTTTATTAGAAGGGGTACTTCAAATATAGTGATTTTGGAGTGTTACCATGGTCATTGATCATTATTTAGCATTAGGAATGATCCATTTCAAGATCATATGAAACATGGGACAAGAAAACCCTCCACTGATTCCTTCTCAAATACATGAGATATGCATAATTCATGGTGGTGTATAACCGGGGTGGTGATTCCTATAAATTCCTTCCCATCATAACAATAAACTAATTGGTAGATAAATCACATATTAGGGATAAATAAAGGACTTATGAATGTTTCTATTCATGTGATCACCAATGAAAAATATGTGGAACAATATAAAGGATCATGCGACATGCATAGGTTATTTGTGTGATCACTTTATAGATCGTGTAGAGGACTTCTGGTATTCCCGTTAGATTCTGTGAAGGAGGGCCCAAATATAAATTGGGTTATGTGAAACCTAAAATAACCTAACATTGTACAATCTTGAGGAATATATGAACAATAGGATGGAACAAACAATAAAAATACGAGAGGCTTATGAAAAGATAGATGCATTGGTCTTTATGTGCATCACATGACTCACCTAGATCATGAGATAACGTCGGGAAATGTTTCGTATGTCATGATATGCTCAATAAAAATACCACTTTGATCACGCAATGTCCTCCAAACATGTCAAGTATGTCATGTGGAACCCTCTAAACATGCCACCCAAATCATTCCAAGTCCTATGGAATTTCCAGTCAAATGTTATTTTTTTATTCAGAAATGTCATCCATGTTATGCAGTGACACTGAGATATATGAGATATATCTCATGATGTTTATAGGAAATTTCATCATGATTAATATGATTTTATTTAGAAATTTCTTATAGACACCAAAACATGTCCATACATCCTTGACTAGAACTTGTAACCCCCTCCTGAAAAGTATGATACGTCAAGTGAAACTCTTTAGACATGTCATTGTTGATCATATTATTACCTAGATAAATGTCATATAGGTTATGAGAAACCCTCCAAAAAAGATAGAAAAATCATTTTATGTACTCATGGAAAGTTATCTAGGTCTTTGAACACCATCCAGATAGGTTAAACATGATCATGCGATAGCCTCCAAACATACCATTCAGATTATGCAATCTCCTTTATAAAATCAATCTGGATCCTATGATTTTTCATGAGAATATTCTATAGGAAATCATGATCTATCTCGATGGCCTCATACATTTCAAGAAGACAATAAAAACAATTCATACATACAATCAAGACATGTTCGGAAGACTTCCCAGGACATGATAATATAGCCCATTGGATATCTAAGAGAAACATTGGTGTGTAATCCACAATAAAACTTAACTTTGAGAGTATAGATTCTTGTGATATATAGGATATATATAGGATGTATTCCTAAGGCCTAATCCCAAATATCCATCCACCTTGGTGTAAGTATCCCCATGCCTCCTAAATTTCAAACATTAGGATTCAATCTTTCCCCTTGGATTATCATTCTTCTTCATCCACTTGTATGTTTAGAAGGAAACTAAACTATGATGACTATGATTCCTACTATAACCAAGATATAGATGATACCTTCCCAAGGCTAGATCTCCATATCAAATAACCAAGAGGTATTCCCTAGTTCATAATTTCATCATCCATATATAGTGATTTTTATTACCTATTATCCATTATTTTTCACACTAAGAATACGTGGGGATATGTATTTTCAATGATCATATCATTTGTGTCATAAATACCCACCAGTAAGGGAAACCTTAGTTTGTGATCCTAGATCAATGGAATGGTATGATTACCCTTATACAAGGGAATCCACCTTACGGTAAGTTTTAAGGATGTGATTGAACTATGGTGACTCGGATTCCTACCATAACTAGGATACATAGGATTCCTCCCTAAGGATCGAGCTAAATACCAAGTTCATAAGTGTCCACATATATGTCACTTATTCATGATGTTAAACTTCATGGGTTTATATAAATACATTTTTTATTCATGTTATAATAATGATATGTATAATGCCTCATTAGGGATCAATCCCATCCTCAGAATATTAATCACCTCCCTATATGATGGTAAATTATAGAGTTCTTATTTATATGTATTTAAAATATAATTATCTTCACATTAGTTTGAAATAGATGATGGACCTTGGATCGATATAGGTGGACACAAAAATAGACCCCCAACCTTTTTACACATGGAGAGATTAAATATTTGATCATTTTGTTATGGTATCCAGTCTCATATTAGGATTAATAAGATATTCTCAGGCACATCTTAAATTTATAATATATTACTTGAGTTGGACACAGTCCACCTCAAGGGATATTGATCCTTACCTCCCGTAATTTTAACCAATATAATCCCTAATTATCATTGATTTGAAATTCCAATTGACCACCTACATTTAGAATGCATGCCCATAATCAATTTTTGATGGGGGAACCATTCAGATTTTTTTGTGAAATTAAAACATGGTAAACCCAATGTGATGAATTATGAATCACCTTTAACTCCCCTAAAAATCAATCGTTAGTAATATCCAAACAACCTCTTTCCCATGAAACAAAAACTGTGAACTCAGAGTTAAATCATTTAACTACGACATATACTTTACATTAGAATGTATGGTCTGTTCAGATATCATTGAACCCTTTTTTCCTACCATGTGGATGAATATTTTGATGAACTAAAAATGGTTAACACAACGAGAATCTTACAAATAACAAAATGATTAGTTTTACATGAATAAAAAAATCATATCTAATGCAAAAAAATGGTGAACAAAACATGAATCATTAAAATGAAAAAAAAAGATCAACTATTCCTATATAGTTGGGGTTTTCATGAAATAATTCCATCCTCAATGTGAAAAATCCACATGAGAAGAATGGCCAGACCATGAATAAGAATGGAAAACTATACAAAATATGCATATATGATTGAGTAAGTATCATGCCAGCAATGATATAGTGATCAATGAACTCGTTCCTTGTTATATTTGTTACAATATATACTAATCTAAAAAATTACACCTAACCTGAGACCATGTCTTCACCAAGTGACAGTTCTGGAAAATCAGATACGACTGCAACCTTTGTGGGTCATAGAGTGACCTCACATGCACGTCAACAGCAACGTCAAGTGGATAATACAATGGTATGGGAATAAATATGAAATGATATGATCCCAAAATAGTAGGATACATGGGAGGGTCTTAAAATACTAAAACTGAAGAGTCCACATCATCCAAAGAAAGATAAATTTAACCTATTGGTGCTCATTTCCACTGCCAACCACTTCAGAGGATTATCCCTAGAGAATGAAAATTACCAATTTTAGTATTTGATGAAGGTGGGTCATGGAGTCAACTACCTGTCCATTACGATTAAGGGGATAATGAAAATAGTACATGTCTACCTTCTTCACTAACTCTATCCCATCAATTCCCTTAATCACATACTCAGGGAACCACCCAAAAAAATTCCACCCCTAAAGCCCATGCACCGGAAAAAAGGAAGAAACTTAGGGTACACAAATATTTGGATATCTAAGAGTGGGCTCATATACCTTCTTAGATGATAAATCTCATGGGTATATTATGGAAATATCTAGTGATCATGCTCATATCCTTTCTCACTCGGATAACATCTATGGGAATATTTATATAGGATGTGTGGAGGAGAGAAATATCCCCACCTCTATGAATGAATCTCATCAGTATATTCTAATGGAATATAAGAAATTAAGTGGGATCATATATTCACTCCAATCAATGATATCATCCATTATATATTAGAGATATAAAATGGGTAGATTTACATTCTTGTGCACACTTTTCTAAAGTGGCACTATATCTTAGAAAACATTGAATAAATCAACTTCTATATTCAGACATTGGTATAGATAAATTTATATGATTATATTCTTATCTCTACATCTAGGGTAGCATTATACTATGATTAGCATGACTGTGTGGTTTCTATAGATCAAGTTCACTTTATTTATCCCTTCTAGGAAGATTATTGGCATATCCCTACAACTATGGGAGACATTATTTCTCCAAGATAAGATGATTATCAACATATTTAGAGTTTATTATATACATGATAGACTAAATTCCTATTATTTAACCATAGGATAGACCACATTCATTTGGTCTACAAAGAACTAGCCAGTCTACCCATTTTAAGATAAATAATATATCATAGTTAAATGATTTCATGTCAAGTTCGGTATTTTTGTTTCGTCAAATGATTCATCCACATGGTACGAGAAAATGGCCTGATAATAACTAGGTAGTATATCCTATTTAATGTAATGAATATGTCATAGTTGAATGATTTTACATCAGGTTTAGCATTTTTTTATCGAAAGATACACCATCATTATAGGAACAAAATGGTCATATGAGAAATAGGATGTCGATCATTTTTAATGTAAATAATATTTTTTATTTTAGTGATTTAACATCGAGTATAACATATTTTGTTACATGGTAAAGAGTGTGTTTAGAGATGCTTGAAGATTGATTGTGAGGGTGTTTAAGGGTCTTCAATATTAATCATATCAGCTTTTCTAGTTTTGACTTTCACAATAACTCTAAATGGTTCCCCCATCCATAACTGAGTACATACCTTATTTCCAAAGGTAGGTATTCAATTGGGGTTCATACCCAATAAAACATAGGGATAAAAATTGGTTGAGTGTATAAGAGGTCGGGATCATCCCACTCTTTTTGACGAAATTTTTTCCTACTCTGGGACTCTATTATAGATTTAAGATATGATTAAGAATCTCTTAATAATAACAATATGAGGTCGGTTACTTGAACAAAAGTATCAACTATTGAATATATCCATGTTTAAAAAGGGGGTGCTAATTGATTATTCCATCTATATGTATCCAATGTTATTTATCAATTTCCCACTAATGAGTAGTTACTTATATTTTAAATCCATATTTATAGGCACTATAACACCACAGGATTTTGTGAATTTATTTTTATAAAATTATTTTTATTTTTTGATATTTGAAATTTACAAAAAATGAATATAGATTTTTTTTATTATATAAAATCACTATGTTTGTATTATGTTATATGAAACACCAAGGAAATCTGATACTACGCGCAATATTGAGTTTCTATGATACAAAACATTACTATTGTAATTATTTAAATGAGATAGTTATAACCTAGACATAAAAAATAGTAATATAAATAGTAATAAATAATTTTTAAGTGTTTTCACATAAATAAAACATATTTACAATTAAGTTAAAAATTTATTGTAAATCCTTTATATGTTTAGAAATTCTATTTTTTTAAAGGAACTACTTTTTTTCTCATTATGTGAACAATAAATAAAAGTTAATTTTAAACAATAATGTGAATTTAATTTGATAAAATAAACATCATTTTTTAATTTATAATGTCAAAATTATCTTAGGGTGAATTTTTAATATTTTTCTGAGATGTTTCATTTTTTGATGAATAGTAAAAAAGACGGCATCGTAGTTTAAAACTATTTTTTCATTTAAATAATTATTATACATTAAATTGATTTTAGAATCAAAATATATAAAATATATATATATATATATATATTAATCAAATAAAATTCATTGTAATATTTTTTTATTAAAATTATATATAAAAACTTATTGAACATTTGAACATTCATTTTACCTACCTTCTTCTCGTGTCTATAGGTTTAGCATTAAAGATAATTTCTCCTCTTTTGTGAATGTAATTTAAAAAAAAGATATACATGGTTGAAATCAGTATGATATTTTGAGTCCAATAGGATCAAATTAAATTTTTGATAAATAGTAACTTTAGTAAAAATATATTTACCGTTGTTAATGGTACATCGGGTAATTAAAGGTAAAAATAATATTATAATATTATAAATTTGCCCTAAAACTTGTCTTATTTTCATTGGATGAGTGTTTTTAAACCAAAATAAACCTTAGTTAGAAATTATGATATTTTTAAGACACTTTTTTAAGATTAATATATTCATTATATTTTATTTAAGGATAAGTTAAAAATATTAAACTAATAATTTTAATAAGTAAATCATTTATAATATAGAATAATACATAGGATAAATTCAAATAGAAATTTTCATTTGAAATATAATAAATTTATCTTTATCATTATATTTTATTATTAATTTTTATATAAGAAATAATTTAATTAAAGGCTTGAATAATACAGATGCAGTAATAGTTTAATTAATGGTAATATCAAGTAAATGATATCGAAAATATTAAAATAAATATAATTTGACATAATTAATAACAAAAAATAATTTCATTGATAACTTATAAATTGTATATATATATTAGATGTGTTATTTCAAATTTATCATGTTGTTATGATATTCTTTAAAAGAAGTATTATAGATAGTATCGAAATTATCATAAATGATACTTTAAAAGAAATAATATTTTATTAAATGGTATAAATTTCATAAAAATATATATTTATTTCAAATAACTATTATAAGTGTAAATATGTCATAAATTATATACTTGGGTTCTTTTGGAATTTTATAGTAATTATATTAACCCTATAGTGAAAAACATATGTTTTCATTGTAAGAGTTATAGGGTTTAAATAAGGTTTATAACCAAAATATAAAGTTAATAATGTTACATAAAAATGTCTAAAAACCATTGGTTGAGACTATTTAGACCAATAATCATCTTATATTTTAAATAAATCACTTAAGGGGTGATTTGAAATCTAAAATATATTTATATTAATTTAGTATTTTCATAGTTTCTAAAGTGCCTCTACCCCCTCTTATTAAAGGGTGCCTCTTCCCTCACTTCCTCACACCACCTTGTGCATTTTAGATCGACCAAAACCTAAAACATTCTTCTATTAAAATTATTATTTATGTTCTATAGGTATTTTTATTCCAAAAAAACTATCCCTAGTCTCCCTAATAGAAGATCTAAAGTAAGTCCCTTGAAGAATAGGTAATTGTTTTACCAATCCAATTCAATTTATTTTCATATTTTACTTCATATTATTATTTTTTATTTACATAATAAAGTACTAACTACAATATCATATATATATAATTAGATACTATTATGATTATGGTATCACCATATCCTTTTTATTATCCATCATACAAAAACAAATATTACTATGTGTGCGTATGTATGGCTTACCATCTCCACATCGCGGTGCAATCTGTTTTTTATCACCATATTTTAGGACTGAGAGTTTTGATGAGTTTAATGATTATATATGATATTCATAATATAATTATACCTATTTAATAATAATATTTTCTATACCTTTCTACCATCTAGTATTTTTGGAAAATGATAACATCGCTCGTGTGTACATACGACTTACCATCTCGACGATGCGATGTGACTTTTTATTCATCAATATTTCACATGGTTGGTAATGAGGAAGAATTTTATGAATAAATATGTTATATATGACATTAAAATTATTATTTATTAATAACACAACATATAATATATTTATTTTTAACTCTAAAAGAAAATGAAAATAGCGTTCATGCATACGTACGACCTATATTATCTATGAATGGTTTATTTATTTTATCATTAATGATTATTATAAATACTTCGATACTAAATATATAAGATACTTATTTCATTTTTTATATTCTAGAAATAATTAAAAAAAATCTAAGTATGATAATCAGGAATACCAAGTCAAATCGCGTATGATTAACAAGGTGGTTATCACCCAAAAGGCTTATTTAACTTTGAATTGTTAATAAAAGGGTAATTTAAATTAATAAATGAATCATATATGATATAATAAATATTATTATTATTTTTTATTAAGCTAATAATATGTTTAAAACCACTATACATGAGTTTCAGACACGTACATAGGGAATCAGACCCAGTATAAGGGGATTTTTTCTCACTTTTTATTTTTTTTGAGATACATTCCTTATTCACCGTTAATTTCTATTGTGTGGTGTACATACTAGACATGAATGTATTTTATTGAATTTATACATTAATTTTTGGGTATATAAATATCCATTTTATGATCAATATTTCATGTGGTTCTACAGTTCAAAAGTTACCAAATGAGTAAGGTAGTTTTGTCTCAATTTTACTTCTTTGAGACACATGTTTTTTTATGAAACTATTTTGTTTTATGAGGTGTATATACTTCTATTTGACTTGTTATGTTATTAATATCATTACATTAATTATATTTTAATATTTTTTTAATATTATTAATTCATGGAGATTATTATTCAAGTGTTTCATTGTGGTATGGGACACATTGAAATGTCTGATAATTATTATCCTCAAAAAAAATGTTTTCAAAAGATATCTTAAGAACTTATTCAAGGAAAATGATTATAAATAAGTGTTTTATGTTTTAAAGTGTTTTTTAAAAATCATTTATAAATTTTAAAATCTATTTTCAAAGAAAAAGGTTTAATTTCAATATCTCATTAGTTTTTGAGATTGTTTATATATAAGTATTTACTCATGTGTATTTATCATCCATGTTTCATAAATTGTTTTTAAGGATATTTTTACTATTCTTATAAACAATTTTAAAATAATTTTTACCGATGGATGAGTTTTTATTAAATTTTCTAAAAGTAATCTTTTTTAATTTTCTATATGAGGTACTTTTTTACTTTTTCTGAAAAAGTACAAGAAAATTTTTTATTTAACATATATGGGATGAACAAATTTTTATTCTTTCATGACACCATATTACCTTGAAGGTTCCCTTGAAATCTTACAAGGTTATTTCAAAAATGTTATCTTTTAAAATTTCATAGAATTTATGAAATGAATAAAAATCAATGAGGAAAGGATATTTTCTCAAGAACTATTTTAAACTATTTTTTATGATATGTTTTCAAAGTGGTTTCAAATAAAAGGGGTTTGAATATGTTTTATTCTTTCACGTCTGATTTTTAAATAAATTTCACATACCAAGTGATAATTCAAAATAATTCCCACCTATGATGAAATAATTTCTTATATATCAATAATACCATTCATATTATTTCTTTGAATGGTTTATGTTTTGATGGCATGATGTTTAATAAACTCTCTTCTTTTCATAAGTTATGATTTTGATGAAATGGTTATGAACCTTTTATCTTTTCCACAAGTTATGATATAATTACATGTTTAAGAAACCCTTTCCATTTCATTGGTTATGATATGATTTTGTATGATCTTGTGTTTCATGTATTTATGATTTAATTATGATATGGGTGGGACCGATATCCCCCTCCATTACATTTGGTAATGATTGATATCTCAAGATACATACATGAAGGACCCTATCCACTAACATAGTCTTTATAGTTAACCTTTAGTACAAATCTGGTTATGGGAGTGAACCATGACTACTAGGATGGTTATGGGAGTGAACCATGACTTCCTCGGTGGTGTGGGAAGTGATCCCATACTACCAAGATGGTCTTGGAAGTGATGCCTTGACTATTATGGAAATCATTATTATATTTTCATGTGTCTTTCATAATTCCTTTATTTATTACTATATTATGTTTCTATGGACTATGTTTTTAATTTCCTTATGATTCATGTTTTATGAACTGCCAATATTTTTTCCATGATTCATGTTTTTGATCTTTGATATTAAATGTTTTATATTCTATTTTCTTGACCATGTTCTCATACCCTTTTTCTAATGATTAAGTTTTCATGCCTCTATTGTTTACCCTTACAGGGAATATGAGCTCACCATTTTCTTGGTTTTATTTTCCCCATGATATAAATAATGGTTTTAGTTAGGTATACTAAAGGGGGGTATCTTTATGGGATATCTTGATGATATTTTACCGAATTATAAGAATATATTACATGTTTCCAAAGGCACTAAACAAATATAGTCTTTGAGCGTGTATTTTTTTAATGTATTAAGTATTCTTCAAAAGTGATAAAATGTCTATGTATAAAAAGCAAGGGCGGTTATAGCTGGTATTAGAGAGAATGTTTTGATAAAATTATGAAACTTGGATGAGAAAATATTAGTGATATCTATAAGGAAATTTCTATGTATATGTATTAGGATGTCTCTAAGGATAAGTCTAAGGATGAGGAAAAGAATAAGAGAATATCATAGATATTTGGTAATGGATAGAGTGTGTGGTTTTCAATCAATAATTCTCTATCTGGATACTACAAAGGAATGTGAATCTATCACAAATATACCTAGGATTAACAACTATGACAATGTGCATATGTACTATAATGACCCAAACATTTGAATAATTTTTTATTTTCTGAATTTTTGTGCTATTTTATTTTTTACTCAACAAAACTATATCCTTTTTTAATAAAGTGAGTATAATTGAAATGTGACCATTGGGTTTTTACCATTATATGACCATAGGTCAATATGACAGTTGGAAATGTTCTTTGAAATAGAGATAATAATGGATAATTAATGCAGTAAGAAGAGTTGATGGCCTCATCCAATAGACTTTGGTCATACAAAGCCCATTTGTTAGATCTTGGGAAGAAGGTAGCATCATTGAGACTTTCTCTAGACCAAGCCCATGTTGAGCTTCAACATGTTAATCTTGAACATAATCTCTTCTAGGAGAAGTTCAAGCTGATAAAAATCCACACTCGTGCAATGTTGTTCGAGCCACCCCAAGATTCAATCACCATTGGACACCATACTATTATGTCCTATGCAAGTGTTATAAGGGGATATGTAATGACCTTAGTTACATTTTGTAATCCTTTTTTATAAATAAAATTGTTATTTCTTAATATGGTAAAATTTTTGAATTTCAAATTTCAAAATAAATATAAGATGAATTTTTAGAAGATTCATATTATTGATGAATATTGAAAAAAATAGTATTTTAAAATATTTTTTTATACTTTAAATAATTAATAATGTGAAATGATTTTCAAAAAATGAACATATATAGTTGTTATTAGTTTAAAAGTTAGAGTCTGATACGACAAACAAAATTATTAAAGAAAAGTAAATTATGAATGGTAATATTAACCTTATGAATAGTAGTGTGACCAATGGAATAGTGAACTCACTTAATTAGGTATAAATATAATTTTGACATCCTGAAGAAAAATATTATAAAATAGCATAGGTAAATAACTGTTTCAAAAATTATTAGTTAAGTATTTGAATTTTTTGTGTAAATAGTGATTTTACATAGAAATTAAATATAAAATTTTTAGAAAATTGTTTTCATAAAATGGAGTTCATTTTTTAATTCATAACATAGATATTAGGTTAGGTTTAATTTATGAAATTTTTATAAAATGTTTTGTTATTTGGTGAATAGTAAAATAACAGTTTTTGAGTTTTCAGTGTGTTTTATGAAATCATAATGATATAATATGTAATTAAAAAATTTGGTCAACTAAATTGGTTTAAAAAATTATAAGAGATGTCCCAAGTGGCCAAAATAATGGGCAATCCCATGGTTTTTCAAATTCCACTAACGAGGTGTCCCTTGAAAATTAATAAAATATTCCCTCGCTTTTTCTATAAATACCAACCCATTACTTCATTACATTAATTAAAACTTATTCCTAAACAAATATGTGGTCTTTCTACCTACTAATGAGTCCTTAAAAGGTTCCCTCAAACCCCCCCTAAGGTCCCAACATTCGTGTTTTTGATGTTACTCTTCATGGTAAGGGAGCTTTTCACCCTCTTTTAGTCAAGAATTCTTTTATGTTATGTCTTTTAGGATCCATTTTCTTATATTGGGTTATGTTATTATATATACTTATTACTATCCGTTTTATTTAAAAATTATGAGGACATGTTTCCCACTCATCAACTTATTTTCTAATTTTTTATCTGACGTCGTTAGGATGCCGGACTTTTCTAAGGGAATTCTCAGCATCTTTTTTTCAATTCAAGTTCTCTTCTATGTAGTATGTCTTTCAAGTTTCCATACCATGTTATTATTTACATTTTATTCAGTCCCAAAACAGTATTATGAGTCTTTTATGAATGGGTGACCCATGCCCCCTCTCCTTTTAATGTTTTCTAAAACCATGTTGCATAGCCGTTATGCTGCAGAATTTTCATCTCAAAATCTCTCTCTTTTTCCCAATAAATTATTTTATTTTATTTATGTTGATAAAAAAACCTATTTCATTTACAAGGTTATTTATCAACACATAAAAATTATATATTTTATTCTATAATTGGCATACATAAAATCCTATTTCCCTTTACATGGGTTATAAATGATATAATGATCATGTTTCTAAGCACTTTTTTAAAACTCCATGATTTTGATATAAAACCCATATCTTTTATTTTATATGGGTTATTTATTAAATTTTTTATTATGATATATTTGGATAACATGAAGATAAATATATATTAATTGTGTGCCTTGATAGTACTCCAATTCATGGTGTTAAGAAATTAATCTCTATAGATGACACATTTTATGATATGGTAGTAAATATCCTTAGTAATATCTATGAAACCTTGGGGATGGACCGTGGTGATATGATTATGAATGTATAAATTAAATTATTTAGACACGTTTTCATTTTATTATTCATGTTATATTTATTATTATATTCCTCTCTTTCCATTTCTCATGTCATTATGTATTTCATCAGGTTCTTATTGATATCACAAGTAAATGGATTCCCTTATTTACCCTTACTAAGACTTATGCTCACCCTTTCCTTGATGTATGTCCCCAGGTTATGAGATGAACTAATTGTATTCAGCATTACCCTTTCAAGAATAATTTCATGTGTATTAAAATATTTTTTTTATGTTTTCATGTATTATGTACCTTTTTCTAATACACTAGACTTCAAAGATCCTCTATTTGTAAAATGTGATGAAATTTTATGTAATAATAAGGTGGTATTCCATGGTTGGTATCAAAAGATAGTTTAATTATTTATGTAAATTGTGCTATGAAAACTTTTGGAATAACCCTATAGAAAAATTTAAATATTGGAAAAATTCATCGTATTTGGGTGAAATATTAAGTAAGTGGTTTACGAACAAATATATCCCTATGTGGATACAGAAAAGTGGATGTGGAACGGGCACAAATGTATCTAGGGGTAAATCCTAAAATAACTGATTAGAAATAGACTGAAATGGGAAATGGTGCATGAAAATGATCCTTTATGCACTCCTAGTTTAACACTCCTGGGGGATATGTTTGTTTAATCTCAATATTTTTATGAATTATTATGAACGATTTATAGAGAAAAGTAATTGAGGTTAAAGAATAATATGTTTAATCATGAAGTTCTAATACATAAAAATACTTTACAGATAAAATATTTGAAAATGAAATAATCTTCTCACTAAGGTTTTATTCTTTTATAAAATTTTGGGAAATATGATTAATCATGAAAATGGTGACCAAAATGGACCATGTGCTGATGGCCCTCTGATAGAATCGAGAATAGAAACATTAATGAGATTAATAAACCATCTTACTCAAGTTATGAGAAATAAATTGAATCAATCTGAGATACCATTTTAACCATGATGGGAATAACTTTCCATTGATTCCTTTAGGCGTCAATGACCACCAAAATTTTGTGGTTATACTGACCCATTAATTCATGAACAGTGGATCAGCTATATTGATAAGATTGTTTCTGTGCTCCGATGTTCAGAAAAATAAAAGGTTCCACAGGTAGTTCACCACTTTCAGGGAGAAGATGATCAGTGGTATAAACTGATTAAAACCATGAGTCCAAGATTGGAGGTTGAAGATTTGGAGTTGTAATAGTTCAAATGGATCTTCTTCAATATGTATTTCCCTTTTTCGATGATAACAAAAATGGAGAAGGAGTTTCTCGACCTGAATAATAATGAGAATGAATACGTTGGATTCTACGAGATGAACTTCACATGACTTTCCTGTTACACCTCATGATTTATCATGGATCCTAATGGGAATTATGATAGATTCTCTGGTGGAATAATACATCATCTTCGAAATAATCTAGCCAACCCAGACTATCATAGCTATGAAAAGATCGTGTGGAGTGCTATGAAAGTTGAACTAGAGTATGATCATATGAAGTGGTATTATAAATCCAATTAAAATAAGAGATCAATGGAACCAAGCTTAGGGAGGGTATTTGATTAGGGAAGCAGTGACATGAAATTTCAATGTCTCATGTGTAATAAATGTCGGATGAAGCATTCAAAGAATTTCCTTCTCAGAAGTAATATGTTTTAAAATTTTGGAAGAGATGGTCATATCTCATGGAATTTTCATACTGAGGTAAAGAAACAACTTCCAAATGCTAACCAGAAAGGAAATATTGTGTTGGACCTACCTGATGTCTAATGATTCATGTGATGATATCTTGGGTACTTTTCCAATCATTGTCTAAATATGAGGGCATTGGAGGGTAATCACCATCATCCTCAGCAAAGGCCAAGGGAGAAAGGACATGCTTTTTCTATCAGGATAGCTGATGTTGATTTTTCAAATGACGTGGTGGTATGTACTCTAGTTGTTCTCTCAAATCTATCAAGTACATTGTTTTATTCTAGTTCAACTCATTCTTTTAATTCTTCCATGTTTGCAAAGAATTTATAATCAACCCCAAAATTACAAAAAGTAGTGTTATCATTCAAGACTCATGGAAGGATTATCCAACCATCAATAGTATTTTGAAACTCTAGTATTTACATTAGTGAGCACAATCTTATCACAAATACAGTATTCATTCCCATGTTGGAATTCGACATTATAATAAGGATGGACTGACTCTTAATATATAATGTTAAGATCAAATGTAGGAGAAAAGAAATATTAGTAGTCATGAATGGGAAACCTAAAGTTAGCTTCTAAAGATATATTTCTCAACATGATATTTGTCAAGAAGAACCTCCTATAGCCTACAATATAGAGTTGATTGGTGGAGAAGAAGAAGTAAATGAGAGTATAAGGATAGAAAATTTCCCCATAATCCAGGAATACATTGACATATTTCTGGAGGAGTTGCTAAGACCTCCCTCTTAAAGAGAGGTAGAGTTCTCTATTGAACTCATACCTGGATCTCATTCAATATCAAAGACCCCGTATAGGATGGAAAATATGGAGTTAGAATAATTAAATAAAAAACTCCAAGATATTTTCAATAAGGGGATAATATGATCTAATGTGTCTCCTTAGGGAGAACCTATTCTCTTTGTAAAGAAGAAGGGTGGATTAATGCGGCTATTCATTGATTATTTAGAACTAAAGAAGATCCCTATGAAGAAAAAATACCCTCTTCCAAAAATTGAAAACTTATTTGACCAACTTTGTGGGGCTCAATTATTCTCTATGATTGGTCTTTGACCTAGTTATCATTAATTGAGGGTGAAGAAAGAGTATATTTCTAAAACTTCCTTCTGATCAAGATATAGGCATAATGAGTTTTTTGTTATTCCATTTTTCTTGACTAAGGCTCTTATTATTTTTATAGATTTTATTAATAGAGTCTTTAAGGACTACGATGATAACTTTTTGGTAGTTTTTATTGATGATATTCTGATATATTCCAAAATTCATGAGGATCATCTAAGGGTTATTTAGAAAACTCTACGAAAGGAGAGGCTTTTTTTAAAGTTCAGCAAATGAGAATTTTCATTACAAAAAGTTTCTTTCTTGGGGAAAATTTTACCCAATGAAGGAATCATAGTTGACTCTACAAAGAAAATGGTTTTAGAGGAGTTTCCTTAGCCTTCAACAATAATTGATATTCGTAGTTTCCTTAGATTAGTAGGATATCATAGGAGGTTTGTGAAATACTTTTCATGAAGTTATAATCCATTAACCAAGTTAACTCGAAAAGGGTTCAATTTCATCTGGGAAAATTTGTGTGAGGAATGTTTCCAAGACCTAAAGAATAGATTGGTTACTGCACATATGTTAACTCTACCCTTAAGTGGAGAAGGATTCGTTATTTTTAGTAATGCATCTATGAAACGGCTTGGGTGATTCTTCATGAAAAATGACAAGGTGATTGCTTATGTGTCTCGATAGTTGAATAATAATGAGAAGAACTATCATATTCATGATCTTAAGATGGATACAATTGTCTTTTCTATGAAGATATAGAGGCACTATCTTTATGGGGATAAATGTGATATATACACAGACCATCAAGGTTTGAAGAATATTTTCACACAAATAGAATTGAACTTGAGGTAGAGGAGATGGTTAGAACTTCTTAAAGACTATGATTTTTCAATTCATTATTATCCTGAATAAGCAAAAAAATCCATTGATGCATTAATTAGGAAAGACCCAGTTGTTCTATCCATGATGAGGATTTGAAGATATCCCTTGATCCAAGACCTAGTGAAAATGGACGTGGAAATTATAAGGGAAGGGATTTCATCAACCCTATCCAAAATTATTTATCAACCATCATTACTAGAGAATATCATGAAGGATCATAAATAATATTCTTTCTTATAGAATAAGTTTGAGTCTGTGAATTAGGGGAAGTTTCTTGAGTTCAATATTGATCAAGAAGGTGTGCTAAAATTTCATACAAGACAATGTGTTCCATCTATTCTAGAAATAAAGACGGAGATGACGGATGAAGATCATAACTATACTTTCTTTATACATCCTGGAAGCATGAAAATGTGTAGGGACCTTCATAAACTTTATTGTTGGGATAATATGAAAAGGGAGATTACTGACTATACTACACGGTGCCTGGTATGTCAGCAAGAGAAGGTAGAACAACAACTTCCTAAAGGGGAATTACAACCTCTACACATACAAACATGGAAGTGGGACAATATCACTATGGATTTTATCACTGGCCTCCCAAGAACATCCAAAGAAAGCGATGAAATATGGGTTATAGTAGACTGTCTCGCCAAGACTACTCATTTTATCTCTTTTTGTGAAGATTTCTCTATTGATCAACTTTCTATGATTTACATAAAGGAGGTGGTAAGACTACATGGAGTTCTACTTTCTATCATATCTGATCGTGATTCAAGGTTTACATCAAAATTATGGAGTATCCTTCAATATGATCTGAGTAGTGAATTGAATTTTAGTATAGCCTATCAGCCCCAAAATGAAGTCCAATCTAAAAGGACTATTCTAACACTCAAGGACATTTTGAGAACATTATCAATGGAATTTAAGGTTGTATGGGATCAACATCTCTCATTAGTTGAGTTCTCTTACAATAATCACTTCCACTAGAGCGTTCAAATAGAACCTTATAATTCTCTATATGGGAATTGATTTAGATCTCCTACTTGTTGGGATGAATCTGGTGAGAGAAATCTTTTTGGGCCCTCTCTTGTGAAAGATATGACAGAAAAGGTTCATGCCATCCAACAACACATTAAGGATTCTGAGAGACAGAAAATGAGATATGCTGACATCCGTCAAAGGGACTTGGAGTTTGATTTTGGTGAAAAAAAAATGTCTTCCAATTTTACCTTGGAAGAGAGTAATGAGTTTTTGGAATCAAGGGAAACTCATCCCTAGGTACATTGGCCCCTATGAAATCCTTGATCGCATAGGAGAAGTGGTCTATCGGCTTATACTTCCTCCAAATCTAGCACAAGTTCATAAGGTTTTCCATGTATCCCTATTGATGAAGTACATACTTGACCCTTCACATGTATTCAATACAGAGGTGGTACAATTTGAACATGACCTCTCTTATGAGGATCAGCCGGTGGAGATCTTGGAATGTAGAGATAAGGTTCTATGCAACAAGACTACCCACCTTGTTAAAGTGTCATGGAGGAACCAAACATATAAACAAGACACGTGGGAACTAGAGGAGTATATGAGGTAAAAGTACCCACACCTTTTCTCTTCTGAGGGTATGAGTTGAAAATTCATGGATGAAGTTTCTTAATGGGGGAAGAATGTTACGACCTGAACTTTTGAATAATTTAAATTTTCCTGAATTTTTGTATTATTTTATTTTGTACTCAAAAAAAGGATAATATTTTTTTAATCAACTGAGCATAATTGAAATGTGACCATTGGTTTTTGACCATTATTTGACTATTATTTGACCATTAGTCAATATTACCATTGGAAACAATAATATTTTTTAATGTTTTAAATGTTGTTTGAAATAGAAATTATAATGGATAATTAATGCATTAAGAAGAGTCGAGGCCACATCTAGTAAACTCAAATAGTGAAAATCACATCTATAGAATCTTGGGAAAGAGGTAGAATCACTGGGATTTTCTCAGGAACAAGCCCAATATGAGTTTCAACATGTTAAGCTTGAACATAGTCACCTTCAGAAGAAGTTTAAGCTAATAAAAATCACCACATGTGAAATATTGTTCGAGCCACCCCAAGATTCTATCACCCTTGAAAACCTTACTCTTAGGTCCTACTCAGGTGTTATAATGGGCTATGTAATGCGGCCTTAGATACATTATGTAATAATTTTGTATAAATTTTTTTTATTTCTTATTATGGTAATATTTTTTAATTTAAATTGTCAAAATAAATATAGGATGAATTATTAGACATTTCAGATTATTGAAGAATATTGTAAAAAAAGAGTATTTTAAAATATATCTTTTATAATTTATATATTAAATAATTTGGAATGATTTTCAAAAAATAGACATATACAGTTGTGGTCAGTAATAAATTTAGATTCTGATAAAATCAACTTATTTTTTGGTGAATAGTAAATTATGAATAGTAATATTACCCTTATGAATAGTAATTTGTCCAATAGAATAGTAACCTCACTTAATTAAGTATAAATATATTTTAATCATCTTGAATGGTAATATGAAATAATAGCATAGTTAAATAGCTATTTCAAAAATTATTAGCTAAGTATTAGTATTTTTTCGGGTAAAAAGTGAGTTTACATAAAAATTAAATATCTCATATTTAGAAAATTATTTTCATAAAATGGAGTTTATTTTTTAATTTAGAACATCAATATTAGGTTATGATGAATTTATGATATTTTTATAAAATGTTTTGTTTTTTGGTGAATAGTAAAAATACAGTTTATGAGTTTTCGGTGTGTTTTATGACACCATAATGATGTAATATGTAATTTGAAATTCTGGTCAACTCATTTGTATTAAAATAATATATTTGGTGTTTCAAGTGGTGAAAACCATGGGCAAATACCCTGGGAAATCCCGTGTTTCAAATACCACTAATGAGGTGTCCCTTAGAAATTAATAAAATATTCCTTTACTTTAGTTATAAATACCAGCTCATTATTTGATTACTTTCATTCCAAATTCCTCCTCAAAAAATATCTATTTATTTTACATCCCATTTAGTCCTCACAAGGTTCCCTAAATTCCCCCACATGGTCCTAGCATTCGAGTTTTCCAAGTTACTCTTCACGGTAAGGGAGCCTTTCACCCTCCTCTTTTAGTCAAGACTTCTTTTATGTTTTGTCTTTTAGTTTACATTTTCTTATGTTGGGGTATGTTCTTCTATATACATATTTCTTTCCATTTTATATCAATGTGACGAAATACCCTTTTTTCTCTCATCAACTCATTCTTGAATGTTTTAAGTGACGCCGTTAGACAGTCAAATTTTCATAAGGGAATTCTCAACATCTCTTTTTTCCATTCAAGTTATCTTCTATGTTGTATGTCTTTCATGTTTCTATACCATGTTATTATTTACATTTTATTCTATCACAATAAAATATTATGGTTATTTTATGAATGGTTGACCTATTTTCCCACTCTTTTTAATGTTTTATAAAATCATGTTGCATAGTGGTTATGCTGCATAATTTTTGTCTTAAAATCCCACTTTTTTTCAAATAAATTCTCTTATTCTATTTATATTAATACCCAAATGTATTTCATTTCTAAGGCATATTCATAAATACATAAAATTATAAATTTTATTCTTGAATCGACATATATAAAACCCACATTCCCTTTTCATGGGTTATAAATGATATAATGATCATATGTTTAAGCACATTTTTAAAATGCCTTGATTTTGATATAAAACCCATCACTTTTATACTCTATGGGTTTTATATGAAATTTTTGGTTATGAACTATTTTTATCACATGAGAATAAATACACATTAAGTTTTTTTCCTTAAATCACACCAATACATTGGGTAATGAAATTAATCTATAGAGACGACATGTTTTACGATACTGTGGTGAATAACCTTGGTAATGTTTATGACACCTTGGGGATGGACCTTGGTGATATGATTATGAATGTATAAATTAAATTTTTCATCCACATTTTCAAGTTATGATTCTTTTTTTATGATGATATGACTCTATTTCCATTACCCATGTCTTTATGTATTTCATCATGTTCTTATTGATATCACAAATAAACTAATTCCCTTATTTACCCTTGTTGGGACTTGTGCTCACCCTTTCCTTTGATGTATGTCCCTAGGTTATGAGATGAAGTAATTGTAATTAGGATTAAAATTTCAAGAATCCTATCAAGTAGATTAAAATATTGTTTTATGTTTCCATTTATTATATACCTTTTTTCCAAGACACTAGACTTTAAACATCCTCTAATTATAAAATATAATGAAAAGTTATGTAATAAGAAGTCGAGAAGTCATAAGTGCTAGCTCAGTGTAACCTAGTACATGACAATAAGGATTTATACACACATATTTTTACACTCTTGAAGAAAATTCTTTAGAATTTCACAAACTCTTTATGAACTATCATGAAAGATTTAAATAGAATATGATTATTAATAACCTATGATAATCCTAACATTTCATATATTAAATAATTATGTGTCAATATTTAGACATCTTATAAGTAATTTTTTGTGATTATGTGGTTCCTATTATGATAATTCATTTCACGAAATGCTTTCTATGTTAAGTCAATGGAGGGAAATATAAGAAATTAGGTTAAAATAGAATATGATGAACAAATTGGTGACTATGAGAAATGTAATTGGTTAATGACTGGAGAGAAAGATATATGATTATACCAAATCATCTATCATGTTATATGATTAATAAGTTGAGATTTTGGGTTATTCCTAATACATAAAATACGAGGAATATTGAATTTCATGCATGTTCACATGGTAAGAAACATATAGGAACGAAGATTCAGATTTATGCATGTTAAGAATAAGGAAAGAATAACCTTAAAGAATACCTTAAATGAGTAGAAGAATCTTTCTATGTGGTAAAAAGGGTCATATAGTGATGAATTTTCATTTATTTCAATGTCTTTTCTATAGAGAACATGGAAATTACCCAACTCAATGCCTTGGCTTAAAATTTTACTTCTAAAATATAGAACGACCAATTCCATGCTAATCATTGAAGAGGGGGTATTGATGTGTTTATGTATTTTGATTCATGAATTATGAAAAATATAAGGTTATTTTATTTTATGTGTTTTTATAGGATTTTCATGAATATATTAAATGGTTTTGATGGACTGGACTTTTAAATGTTCATTTTACCTGCCTTCTTACCATGTATACAAGATTAGTATTAAACTTATTTTTTTCACTTATGTGAATTTTATTTTAAAAAATAGACTTACATGGTTTAAATAAGTATGATATTTATAGTCTAACGTGATAAAATTATATTATGTTCTATTTTCTAGGGTGTCATCATCATTTTGGGTTAATATGAGGTCGTAGATGGAGACCTCAAGAACTCTCAATGATGGAAGCATCCTCTTTCCCATTCCTCTCTCAATTTTGATTGGATGCAGGTTTTATCTGTATGGTCTCTACATTTTCATGGCTCATCGTGTGTTCCAATTACATTGGTGGAGTCTCAAAATTATTTGGTGAGTCTTGGTTCTGGAGGTGAGTGTTACAATCTTTGGTGGTTCTGGTGCTGAAGGCTTGGTTTTTGGTGTTCTGGGTGGTCCATTCTCGATAATGTGGTGGGGAGTGTGTTACCGACATTATAGTCACATCTGGTGCACAGATCAATGTGATGGTATTGGTTGGTGATGAATGGCATGATTCGTGGGATCCATTGGATCGTGTTTTAGGGTTACAGGTGAGGTGGGTGTATGCGGGTAGGCGGCAGTCGAGTTGGGTGCTCCCTTGATGTTTTTTGGGGTGGGTATGGTCTTGGGATTGGTTCCTTGGACACCTTTCTTTTTTGTGTTGATTTTTATTTTGCATGAATTGGTTTATCTCCTTGGGAACTTTTCTTCATCTCTTGTTTGGTTCTCACTTTACCATAAATTGATTTTATTTTGAAAATACAAAAAAAATATTTGGATAGTTAATCGTAAATCAGGTAATTAAATGTAAAAATATTATTATATTATTATTAAGTTATTCCAATATTTTTCTTAATTTAATTATATGGGAGGTTTTATAACAAAATAAACCATAGTTATATTTTTTATCTTTTTAATCCACTTGGGTAAGATTAATATATATATTATTTTATTTAAAGATAAGATAAAAATGTCATATTCATATTTTAATAAGTAAATAATTTTTAATATAGGGTCATACATAAGATAAATTATAATATGAAAATTCATATGAATTATAATAAATTTACCTTCATCATGATTTTTTTTATTTTTTATTTTTAAGGTATAAATAATTTAATTAAAGGCTTGTATAATAATGAAGCAATAATTGTTTAATTAATGGAAATATCAAGTAAATGATATTAAAAATAGTAAAATTACTAAAATTTGTCATAATTAATAACAACCACTAATTTTATATATAAATTATATATGCTATAGATATATTATATGTGTTATTTTTAATTTACCATGTTTTTAATATATTTTATAAAAGAAAAATTATAAACACTATCAAAATTGATATAAATGACACTTTCAAATAAATAATAATTTATTAAATGATATAAAATTCATAAAAATATATAATTATTCCAAATAACTATAATTAGGTCAAATATGTCATCATTTATCCACTTGGGGTTCTTTTGGAATTTAATTTTAATTTTATGAACCCTAAAGTGTAATACTCGAAGTTGTCATGGTAAGAGTTAAACGGTTTAACTAAGGGTTAAGACCAAAATATAAGGTAAATAATGTTACCTAAACCTATCTAAAAATCATTGGTTGAGATTATTTTGACCCATAGTAATATAATATTATAAATAACTCACTTTTTAGATATTTTAAATAAAAATAAATTTATATAAATTTAATATTAAAAGAGTTATCTAGAGTGCCACTCTCCTCTCTTATAAAAGGGGACATCCTCCATCACATACTCACACAAACTTGAGCCCTGTAGCTCAACCAAACCCTAGAAATTTATCCTATAAACATTATTATTTATGTTCTTGTGGTTCTGGTCTTTCAAAAATACCATCGCTGGTGGCCCTAAGAGTATATCCAAAACAAGTCCACTCAAGAAGGGGTACTTGATTTACCAATCCAATTCAATTTCTTTTCTTATTTTACAATATATTATTATTTTATTTTGACATTAAAGTAATAAATCCAATATCATATATATACTAAAATATTATTATGATTATGGTATAATCAAATCCCTACTTTTATACATCCTATGGAGAACAATGTCACCATGTGCACGTATGTAAGAATTACCGCCTCTGCACCGTGGTGTAATATGTTTTTCATTATAAAATTTTATGACTAATAATTATAATGAATTTAATGATTTTATATGATATATATAATATAATTATACCTCTATAATAAAAAAATATCATGTCTACCTTTATACCATCTAAATTGTTTGGAAAATGATATTGTCGTTCGTGCGTACGTATGGCTTTCCATCTCCACAATGCGATGTGACTCTTTATTCACCTATATTTCACATGGATGGTAATGAGTAGGAATTTTATTAATATATATGTTATATATGAAAATAAAATGATTCTGGAATAATAACATATCATATAATTTTTTTTCTTTTAAACCGACAAGAAAATGAAAATAGTGTTCATGTATACGTACGGCCTACAATCTCCTTGAACGGTGTATTTTTCTTTTATCATTAAATATTTTTATAAATACTTATATACTGAATTTATAATATGTTTATATCATTTTTTTAGTTTTTTTAAATAATTAAAAAATGATTTAATTATGATAATCAAGAATTCCAAGTCAAATCATGTACCCTTAACAAGGTGGTTACCACCCAAAACATTTCTTCAACATTGAATTGTCAATAAATAGGAAATTTAAAGTAATAAATAAATCCTATATGGTATTATAAATATTATTATGATTCTATTACAAGTTAATAATATGTTGAAAACAAATATATATGTGTTCCAAATGTGTATGGAGGCAATCATGCCTAATGTAATGGAATTTCATCTCACTTTTTATTTCTCTCGCCTTATTCACCAATAATTTATATTGTGTGGTGTGCATACTTCCTAAGAATGTATTCTATGACTTTTATACATTAATTTCGGATTTTTTACATTTCTATTTTATGAT
This sequence comes from Viscum album, assembly GCA_963277665.1. Classification (NCBI taxonomy): domain Eukaryota; kingdom Viridiplantae; phylum Streptophyta; class Magnoliopsida; order Santalales; family Viscaceae; genus Viscum; species Viscum album. Next base: position 1,998,084,098 of record OY728150.1, on the reverse strand, counting down.
CTTTATTTCATGGGGTTCTATGGTTCAAAGTTACCAAATGAGTAAGGTAGTTTTGTCCTAATTTGCCTTCTTTGAGACACATATTTTGTTATGCACCTATGTTCTTTTAAAAGGTGTATATGCTATAATTTTACATTCTATATACATAATATCCTTCTTTTAATAATATGTTAAGCATATTTTAATGTTATTATTTCTTTTGCATTATGATTCAAATGATTCAAAGTGATATGGGACACCTGAAATGTTCGAATATTATTCTCCTCAAAAAGGTTTTTAAAAGATATATTAAGATCATTTTCAAGGAAAAAGGATTATAAAGAAATTTTTTATATTTTAAAGTTATTATTATAATATATTTTCATAGAAAAAGGGTTAATTTCAAAATCTCATTACTTTTCTATATTGTTTATATGTATGTATTAACGAGGTATATTTATCATCAACATTTCTTAAAAAAATTAGAATATTATTAACGTTCTTATAAAATTGATTAAATTCATTTTTACCAATGTATGATTATTAAATTAAATGTTTTGAAAGGAATATTTTTTCATTTTCTCTATGAGGTACTTTTTAACATTTCCAACAAAAGTATGAGAAGAATGTTTTTTTAACTTATACGGCTTGAACATATTTTTATGCTTTCATGATTCCTTATTACCTTGAAACATCTCCTGTAAGATTACAATGTTATTATCAAAAAAAATTCTTTTAAAATTTCACTTAATTTTAATATATGAAAAAAAATTCCATTAATAAATGAAATTTTAATCATGAACTTCTTTAAATAATTTTTCATGATATGTTTTCAAAGTAGTTTCAAAGAAAATGGTATTGAATTTTTTTTGGTTTTAAAAGGTGATTTTTAATGAAAATTAATGTTCCAAATGATATTTTAAAATACTTCCCCACCTATGATGATATACATTGTTATAGTTCAAGAATAAAATTAATATGATTTCTTCAAATGGTTTATGTTTTGATATCATTATGATTAAGAGACCTACTTCTTTTCATGGGTTATTCTTTTGAAAAAAATATTAGGATCCTTGTATCTTTTCCACAAGTTATGACATGATTACATGTTTACCACACACTTTACATTAAATTTGTTATTATATGATTTCTTATGAACTTGTTTAACATGTATATATGATATCATTATGAGATGGGTGGGTCAAATATCTCCCTTCATTTCAATAGGTAAATATTGAAATCTCATGAGATATACTTATAGGACATTGTATGCTAATATGGTCATGGGAGTAAACATTGACTACCAAATATGATTATGTGATTGAACCATGACTACTAGGAACGTTTTGGGAGTGAACCATGACTACCAATATGGTATCGGAAATGAACCCATACTACAAAGATGGCCTTGGTCGTGATGTGTTTAATACTATGGAAACCATTATTATATGCTTATATGTCTTCCAAAATTCCATGTTTTATTGCTATGTTATTATTCCATGGCTCATATTCTTTATTTACTTATTATTCATGTTTTATGAACATCCAATCTGTATTCCATGATTTATGTTTATGATATTTGATATGCATGGTGTGATCTTCTATTTTCATGATCATGTTATCAAACCTTTATGCTCATGATTATGTTTACATGTCTCTATTGCTTTCCCTTATTGAGAATCTGAGCTCACCATTTTTCTTATTTTTTATTTCCCTTAGGTTATAAAGAATTATTTTAGCTATGATTATTAAAGGGGAATATCTTTATGGGAGATGTTGAAGATCATTCACAAATTAGAAGAATGTGTTCCAAGTTTCCAAAGGAATTAAACTAATTCATTGTTTGGTTATATATTTGTGTAATTTATTAATAATTAAAAAAATTATGTAATGACTATGTATGAAAATCAAGGTTTGCTATAGGAAATCCGTAATATAATGTCATCCATAGAGAAAATTAGTATTCTGATAATGGGATTGAGACCTTTTGAGGTATCCTATATATCCTATTTGAAGAAATAATAAAAAACAATATAGTTTATTATACCTGTGTAGTTAAAAATCATATAGAATGAAAATATACTGGGAAAACTAGGAACCGATTATTGATATAAATCGTGTGGAAGGCTTCCAATGTATCACGGTTATTGAAGTAATCAAGTTCATTATAGTTTGATCATGCCATTGGGACATACCCTGGTGTGAATGTCCTTGTATGGGAGAAATCAAATCATGAAACTAATCAAGTATTACACACTATTTTTTCCATGGATGTTGGAGACTCTTAATGTGATTGATATAATCATTGGAAATCCATATGACCATTTGCGAAATGATCAGTTTCAGAAATTAGGGATACCAAGTAATCTGTCTCCCTGCATATACATATGGGGCTTATGTACTAGGGTAGCCCTTTTGGAATTTTGATATGGAGATCAGGCATTTGAATGGCCTCCTATATATCTTGGTTATAAAAGGAATTAGAGTAATCATAGTTCAGTTGAATTGTAAATCCACTAGTGGGTGAGGAAAAATAATAAGAACATGAGAATGATTAGGTCCCAATGGTTGAAATGTCAGAGACATGGGGGTTGTACACTAAGATGCATGTCTATTAGATCTCAGGCCTTAGGTAGTCATCCTACATATCATAGTTATAGAAAAAATTAGAGTTCTTGTAATTCAGTTTGATTAGGGATTACACACTGAGGTTACCCTTATATATCCATTGGGGAATGTTTATCATGTCCTAAGACATTTTTCTGACATGTCCTGATTATCTACCTAACATTTTATGATTGTCTTACTAACATGGTTGAGGTTTCCTGGACATGTCCTGGTCTCCTAGAGGACATGTACATAAGCAAATAATTTTATATAGTTATCTAAATCATGTCTCATAATCTAAATGTCATGTTTGGAAACCATCACATTATTAAGGCCGACATGTCTAGTGGGTGTCAAAATACCCTTATGACATTCCTAGAGAACATAGAATGATATGGATGACTTTTTCATAGGGTTTCACATGACCTGGCTGACTTGTTTGGAGGGAATCACATGATCAAGACTAACATGTTTATAGGGTGTCATATGACTTGGCTGAATTTTCTAGAGGGTGTCAAAAATCCTTTCATAGGATTTACAGACTTTTATTGGTGTCTAGAGGACATTTCTGAAGAAAATTGCATGATCTAAGATGACATATCCTAGTGACATCATGATACCAAGATGACATGTCATGGTGTTGTCATATAACTTGGGAAACATGTTTGGAATACATCAAAATATTTTTCTAGCAATCCCAAAAGACTTCACATGAAATTCGTATCATGTCTAGAGGTTTTCGCGTGAATTTCCTAACATGTTTTAAGGACTTCATGTTATCAAAATTAGATATCAAGGGAACACTATATTAATTTAGAGACATATCTCGGTGTTGTTTCATAATCTGGGTGAGTCATGTGAAGTGCATGGAGATCAGAGAATTAGTCATCAGATAGGCCTCCATTATTTATAGTATTTATTCTAGACTACATTATATATGTTCCTCAGTATTTTATAGTGTTGGATTATTTTGGACTTTGTGTGACCCAGTCTCCATGTAGGACCCCCTTCTCATAATCTATCTGTCATGCCAGAAGTCCTTCATGTGATCTATAGAGTGATCATGTGAAGCGAATACGCATTTCACATGATCCTTTATGTTGTTCTTCATATTTTTACCTGGAATAATTCCTTTATGATTACTTCACTGGTCACTCTGACAAGTCCACCCCATCACTCCTATATTTTATCAATCTATATGTGCATTTTTTTCTATGGGGGATTGAGATAGATTCATTGGACGGTTTTGGTGACATATACTTTTCATGATCTTTCTCCAGGTCTTTCATGGTGCTGCATGATGATCAACAACCATGGGAACAGCATGCCACCATTATGTTTGAAGTGCCCCAACTAGTAAAATAGATTTTTTCTAACCATATGGACATACTAGAGAGTTTTAAAAAAGTTAAGATATTATTTCTAGAGGTCTTAATGATATCATTATTCTTGTGGTAAGGAATTATCATGATTAAAGATGACTCATTTGGCTCTTTCGTGAGACAATGGTGACTTTCCAAGGTAACTTTATTCAATCAGGATGACATGTCCAATGGCATTTTTTAGATCATGATAGATTATTGAGAAGGGCCACAAATGATCAATGATGATTTATCAAGGAATAATACCAATTTTTATGAAGGATATAATATCCTCACTCCGTAGTAATCTTCCTCCATTTCTTCTTTTATTTCATTCTTTTTTTACATTGGTTGTGGATAAAGCAAAGTTGTGTGAGTGTTGTCAAAGATAATCACCCTCCTTTCCAGTGATGTTATTCATGAATAATAATGGGTATTGTGGTCATGTATGATCATTATCATAGAAATACTATTCTTATCAATGGAGTTGAAGGGGAAATTCATAATCAAATGGACATGTCTGAAAATCTTCATGCGATGAAGGTGACATGTCAATATGCTCTTATGCATCATGGTAGACATGTCGTTAGGGGATTCACAGTGTATTGTGAAATTCTTGAGTGATTCAAATGAAATTAAATGACTGAAAAACGTTTTAACGTTTTATATATTCTCATCCATTATTTTTCAAGGGTTTTGGATGATAGTTAGGAACCCATCAGTTGACAACTCACATGACTCGAAGGAAGTCATCTGGAAGCCTCTGCATGCTCAGTGATGTTATCAGTTGTCTTCACAAGAAATTAAAGGCTTGTCAAAGGGGTTCGGCATGATATCAATAAGATCATATGTTGTCAATGAAATGATTTAATGACCTTTTCAAGGGATTATGATCATGTTTCCTATTTTAGGTTGCACGATCCTCATGATTCTACCACCTTATATTACTTTTTTGTAGATAAAATAATAACCATACATTGGGTATTTATTTTGTTGTATATTTTTTGATGATAATTTCTTAGGCACCAACATATTCTCTCCTCTTGAGAGATTTTGGTGAGGAAAAATTCACAGTTATATGGAAATAAAATTATCACCTGTGTCCTTCCAGCTGTCACCAATAAAAATATTGGGTGATGTTTGGTCTCTCAGGTGAATGTTGTTATTCAACATAATTTCATTTAAATAGGGGTGAATAGGTTATATCATTTCACCAACTACCACAACTCTTAATAAATATTGCGACCAATTCCATCATGTGACTTTCTCTAAAGATCTTGTCACAAGTTCCCATATGTTAGACTCCATTCATAAGACTTATCCATAAGGGTTGTTTGCAAAAAAAAATTCAATACTACTATGTGAGAACCAATTTTCAAGATCTAATTTTCTCATCCAATGATTTAACCAATAATGAATCAAATATTGAAAATTTATTGAGTCTTGGACTAATTACATGGCAGTATGGATGTATTTTCATGTTTTGTAGGATATGATGGTTCTTTCATATGATCACTTAACTATCATGTTGTCTGTGTGAACATTTCAAGGTCATGTGATCATGAGTCCCATGAGTGGTCATGTGGATGAAACATTCTCTTTAGTTCATGAGGTGCATCAGATATCTATGGTTTATGTAATTAGCAAGACCTATATTAGGTCATGCGATCATGAATCTCTTCACGGATCATGTGTTTTTCATGATGCTGCCAAAGTTATGTATCTATTTTGATAGGATTTTGTTATGGGGTTCCTAATATATTCCACTTAGGTTAAGATGGATTCCAACTCATATAAAAGTTACCAAAAGAATTCAAAGAAAGGGGATAAATTATAAGCAGCTCACTAAAATTTTATCAATGCATTTCTGGAAAATACCTACCATCATGTTGATCAATCATCCTAGATAATTTTGTTGACCCTGATGGGGGGAAACTTATGGAATATTTTCTTTCAGACTTTCAGCCACCCCATGGGTTTTTTCATACCAATGAAACTCCCACTCATTCTCCATATTCATAAATCATACCACACATATGGATTTTAGAAATCCATAATAAATTTAGGGTGAAAAACTCACATATTAGAAATTTTATCACATAGTGAAATCACAATATAGGTATATATAGAAATTTATTCCCATAGAATTCAATTGGAACCATCAAAAATCTAACTTTTATATCAATATTTTTAATTAAATGATGCAGGCATATTCCACTAAAAAAATTTGGGTGGTTTCCTAACTGGTTCCCATGTATATGAGGAACTTTCGGAATGGATTGGGGTTGGCCATTATGGGTTTAGTATATCGCATTCAAATTTTATATGGATTTAAAAATGATTGGGGTGTACAAGGTTGTATAAATATTTAAAAAATTTCCCTACAATTATAAGGGCTTGATGTCAGACATATTAATTTTAAGGAATCCTGATAAAAACACATTCAAGGAAAGGTGAGTAATATATTCTAGGACATTGAGAATATTTACATCACACATGTATTGGGAGGGATTTATAATGAGTTTTTTATCACCATATTTAATGGATAATGTATAGAGTACCCATTCTTTTTCCTGAGAGTTGGTCAATATGGATGATAAGGCCATTAATAAGGTCTTACATCTCAGGGAATATATAACATTCATGCAATGGGAAAGATACTTCCTCAATAATGTCTTTTTTGATCTAGAAGCCAAGAGTCTAAAAGGCGGCCTAATGAAGGAATCCCACGGTGTAAAGGAATATTATTATGCCATATTTGAAGAAGAAAAAATTAAAAACGGGGGTGGTATTTTATCCATGATGATGATATGATCATTTTTTTGGTTGGTTTCCTTCTTATGTACCTGAGTGGGTACTTACTCTTGATGAAAGAAAAGGGAAAATTCAGGGTCTCCACATTCATGATGGGGGCCTCTATGGAAGGAGGGAATAATACCAGGTGTTCCATCCTTATAATGGCCACAATTTATCACCTCCTTCACCATATTTATAGGGGAAGTTCCCCTTACATAATCTCATTCCCCTTTATGGTGTTACGAGATTTGATGATGGCCTATATATGAGGTCATGAGTACATAATCATCCATAAGATACCAACATTAATTTCAAAGCATTTTTACAGTGCATAAGTGTTGTAAGGCCCATATAACTAAGTGACAATGAGTTTAGGGATCTCCTAATTTATTATGAATTCTTCTTCTTCAAACCTATTGGGAGAGTTCCTACTTGTATTATTGTTGATAATGATGGGGGCAGCCTTGGTGCTCGATCTTACATGATGTTGCATCATGAGATTACCCTTTACTCCAACATTGATGGGAGTATACTTTGTGAATGGTACAATCCATGTTTGTTTATTCATTAGTTTTAGTTTCTTTAGAGCATATTTCCTCCCCCTATTCATGGTCTCTCTAAGAACAATACAATGGTGGCTTGCTAGTAATGACTGATGTTCACCAAGGAGGAGAATTGGGCCAAGATAGTCCACCCTCCTTGCAATACATGTGATGGGTTTTCCTGAAATTAGGTTCATATTTGGATTTAATCATATCATAATAAGGTTTTATACAAATTTGTACATGAATCTACCATGTTTCCACCAACTATCATGTCCAACCTGAGGCCTGAAAAACAATTGGTTTTAAGAGAACCAACATCCCTAGTAGAACCTCATAAATAAGTGAGCCATTTACCATTACTCTCATTTATATTAGAGGTGCCAATCAGAATACCTATAGTGGTCGTGATTCGAGTGGTTGAAATCATTCCATTTCTATTATTTAATGTTGAATTACATCAATGTATGACTTTGAGATCATTGAACTCAAAGGCTGCACCCTAAGGAATAATGTGCAAGAAGAATTATCTTTAGAAGGCTTCACTTAGGGTACCACTCCCCCAAGCATTACTTCCAAGGACCATCATGCATAGGTAAATTATTTCCTCTGATGTAATGATGCAATGTTAGAATGTGTGAAGGTTTGTGACTTCTATTTACCTCTATTAAAAAAATTGTAGTTTGGGTTACACTGAAGGTTGTCATGGACCAACAGGGTTATCCCACTGTCGAGGAAACAGTAAGGAAAAACTTTTTTCTATTTCAAAATGGAAATCATGTTGTTTAAACCATACTAATTTATTTTTAGTTTTTTTATATGGAAGGATACTGTAGAATACTGGATACTTATTACATCTTCTGTATATTCTCTCTAGGTTAAGATTGTTATATCTAAATTTAAGGGTGATTAGAGGACTGTTGAAGAGGGTTCCCAAAGTCAGGTGGATCTAATAGGGGAATCAATTACCATTACTGGGTAGATATCCTCATAATCATCACTTTTTTGGGGTTCTTATCTAATGATTTCAGCCTTAGTACCTTATGGAGATCCCATGTCATAGGGTCAAGGGAAAAAGGAAGCATTCTAAATTATGAGGGCATTTTTCCCCATAATCCTCATGTATGTTTAGTATTTCAAGATTTTACTATTTTTTACAACTCCAATATTACATATTGATTTGTAAAAAATTTATATGTCCTAGAAAATCCCACTTAGAAGAGCATGTATCTTCCCTTTGGGATATGGGTTATCATTCAGTTTCTTTAAAAGAACCTTCGCTATTGGGACTGAACCATAAAGAAAAAGATATGGATAATGTGTCATCCATGTTATGATCAATACCTTCTAAAGATTCTCCATTAGTTGTGTAATTTTATCTAGAATAGGATAATTTCATTTTGTAAGAGATTGATATATGTAACTATTCTGCTACTAATTTAGCTTTGATAGAGGTGTGATTCAGAGATGGTTAATGCTTCTTCAGAAACTGGACACATGGTTAATTTTATGTTGTTTCACCTACCATTTAATTTGATCATATATACCTCTTTAGAAGATATCAATTAATTAATTTATAGAAATAATTAGTGATGAAATAATTCCACTCATCACAAGAGGGTGTTTTCTCTTCTCTTGAAGATATGGCTGGGGTAGTAGATGTGGCTAGTGATGCAACTAAAAAATGTATGTTCCCAAAATTCATCATATATAATAGTGAACTGATGAAATTACACTATATAACATCTAAATGATAATCCCTTGTGCCCCTTTTTTATTTCCTTCTCCCTAGAGCAAGGATGGTCATGTCTCTGGTTCATTGGGAATTCCTCTGACTGAGTCAACCAACAAAGAGGCCGCAACCCTACCTACTTTATCAATGACAATGAGCATGAATCCATATCGTAGTGACATAGTCCCATAATATATTTACGTTTCTAAAATTTTTGTGTGTAAAGTGTTGTATTTTTTGTATCTTTACCAATGTCATGTCATGTGTGGAGGGAGATTTGGACCTTAGTATCATTGGCCACTTTGGAAGAGATGAAGGATCATTTGGGTCATCTTTCGTTTATGTTTACCACCATTGTCTATGGTGGTTTTGATTATACCACCCTTCATACCTGGGTAAAGGAGTTTATCTCTTTGAGGGAGAAATAGAGGGACCTTGAATTAATGGTTGTAGTAGTTGAGGCTTCCTATAACACACCAAGTATTTTTAAAAGAGAAAAGTATATTTGATAGCTTATGTGATTCACAGCACCGAACTGAAACAAAAATTGATTATTTAAACATGACCATTTTAAATGTTCAATTATATTTTTGTATTTTAGTATGATTAAATAATTTATGAAATATATATATATCTTAAATATAATGATAAATTCCTAGTAAATAATCAATAAATTTTTTAAATGTACTTTTTCTTTCAATATATGTTTTCTTCAAAAATGATTTTTATGAAAAAATATTATAATTATTTTCAACAAGATTGAAAAAATTTATTTGATAATAAAAATCCATTTTTGATATCATAATATTATAATTAACTTAGGGATAAAATATTGGATTATCCTAGAAAAATAAAATTTTCAGTTAATAGTGAAAATATAATTTTTATGTAAAATTATCATTTATTTTGATAAATTAATTTATATAAAAGCCCAAATATTATTGTAATTTTATTTCAAGGTAACATAGGTATTATGATGTTATATATAATTAAATTAATTATACATAAATAATATTTATGAAATGTTTTATTATAATTTTGTTTTTAGGATTAAAAATGAATTTTTATAAAAGATAATTTAAAATGCATAATGTTATTCAATTTTAATAAATTTAAATGACACATAATGAGAAATTAAATGAATGAAATTATTATATTATATATTTATATTTATTAATTAATATTTATATAGAGAATATTATTATTTACCAAGTTATAATAAAATTATCTTTTCTTTAAAAATGTATTTTTCGAAAAACTACTTTTCATCGTGCTTGTGGGTTTTATATTAAATTAAATTATTCACTCCCTGTGATTTTATTTTGAAAAAATGGATTCCATATTTGGAATCATCATAATTAATATTAGGTAATATGTTCAATTTAACTTTTCAACTATAAAAATAGTAACTGTAGAAAATATTTATTACCACTATAAAAAGAAACATGTTAGTTATGGGTAAAAATAATTTAGCAAAGACTATAAACAAAGTAACAATAATAGAATAAATATTAATAAATATTTTTCGTGGAAATATTTATTCTATTTATTAATTATTTTTCTCACTTTATAAATGATTATTTAATCATTTTGATAAAAAAATATATTTTGATACAATGAAACGCAAATTTTATTTTTGAGTAATCTAAAATCTTAATTAAGACATTCCTTTGAGGTATTAATTAATTTTTTAAAATAAGTGATATTATTATAAAATATTATTGTTATTATTATATTTTTATTGTTAAATTTAAATTATAATATTGTTTTTATGATGTGAAATGTAATTTTTATAATGGTTCGAAAACTATTATTGTCAAAAAAACCCATCATTTATCAATAAATATCAATTCTATTTTAACATTGAATTTTTATATATTTATAAAATTAATTTGAAAAAATAAAAATTATTTTTTAGTCATCACATTGAAATTATCAAATTGTAAATTTTTCATAATTTTCTAAGATATTCAAATATTGGGGTGAAAGTTAAATACGATATAAATATACTATGTGAATAATGACATCATAATGTTTCAATAGTGATGTAATAAATGATATAATGGGTATCCATGAAAAAATATATGTTTCCCCTTTAAAATAATTATATTTTGAGATTATTTTATTTATTTTATATGGCCTTTATGAATCCTCAGTAACCTAGATTAGATTTTATGGTTTTAAAATTATTTTCTTTGTAAACATGAATCACTTCCACATTAGCTAGTGTATTATTATTAAAAGTTATTCCCTTGGAATTATAAAATAATTAAAACCACCTATTTTTTTAGAAACCATGTGAAAACCCATTGTAAGGTTTCTAGTTTTTAATATTTTATTGCATAGATTCAAAAACTGATGTTTATAAATAATAATGAATTCCCTACTCATTTTCTATATAAACCCACCCAAAATCCCATTTTTCATCACTAAAAAATATTAGAGCACATCCTTTCTCTTACCTTATTTCTATATAGTCCTTAAAAGGTCCCCCTGATCTCTAAAGGATATCCACCCAAGAATTTTGAATCACCCTCTCAAGGTAAGGGATTTCTCTCTTCTCATTTCCATTCAAGAACCTATTTTATATTATGCATATATATTTTTAGTTTTTCATATTGGTATTTGTTCATCCATATACCCCACAGTATCCATTTTATTTATAAATTATGATATACCATTTTCACTCTCATTAATACAACCCATGAAATTTTATGTACACCTGTTAACATGCTGAAATTTAGTAAGGGGTTTTCCACTCTGCTATTTATCCAAGCACCTCTTTTATTCTACACCTGTTAATGAAATTTATTTCATGTTGGTATATGTTATTACATACCCCCTTACAATAAATTTTATGTATAAATAATTATATGCCCATTTCAATCTCATTAATCCCTCCCATGGACTGTTATGTATGCATGTTACCATGACAAAATTTAGTAAGGGATTCTCCATCACTTCATTTAATTCAAGAATCTATTTTATGTTATGCCTCTTAATTTCCAATTTTCATATTGGGATATGTTTTTCCATATCTACCTTAATTTTCATTTTATGTATAAATTATGGGATACCCCTTTCACTCTCATTAATCCCTCCTATGAGCCTCTTTGTACACATATTACCATGTAATAATTTAGTAAGGGATCCTCTCATTCTCCTATTAATTCAAGTATCTTTATTATCTTATACCATTTATCGAGAATCAAAAATATTGGGATATATTCTTCCATATCCCAATTATATTCCGTTTTATTTCTAAATTTTTAGTTACTCTTTTCACTCTCATAAATCCCCCCAAAGAACATTCATACGCCCCCCGTCATGCTGCCAAAATTTCACCATAATTTTCCATGACAAACTATTTCTTAGTGAATATGCATATCTATTTCATATAATTGGTGTACAAATTTATGCACATATAATTAAATTTATGTATTCCAAAATACATTATTGTGTAATAAAATGTGATGATAAATGATTCCACATTTTATAGTCTATGTGGAACACTTATGCATGAGAATGAAAAGAAAGTGACGGGTGTTCCTAGAATTATATAGTGCTCCAGTGCATTAGGCAATGTTTTAGTATCATGAGAAGTCATGAAAGGGATTAGGGATTGAACCTAATCAATAAAGGGAATTTTACATGATTTTTTCTTAGCATTAATCATTGAACTATGTTTAATATGCAGTGTTTTATGTTATTTCCACATTTCCCCTATTGCCTTTATGATTATCATGTTATATCATGCCTCATTGCTCATGATTATGATTCTCAATACATTTATGGCCAATTGACATACTTATTGTCTAACAAGTATTAATTGATTCATGTTTTTCCATGTTTAGTCCCTCATTGATCTTTATAACTCACTCCTTTCTTAGGAATGTCCCTGGGTTTTCCCATGTAGTTTTATGTAAGAAGGAATAAGTTGAGGATGTTAAGTAAATTTTCAATAAAGATGATGCATACAAAATTTTAATTTGTTATTTAATGTTACTAATTCCCAAATACACTAGAATTTTTGATATTTTAGGATTTATTATGTGTAATATTATGTAATAAATCATTAATTAATGTATAATAAAGAGTAGGGATTCCATAGTTGGTATTAGAGAAAATTATAGTTATTTTTTGGATTCTGATTAGAAAAATATTGTAAAATCCCTAAGGATAAAACTAATTATAATAAAACATCCATAAATTTTGGTAAAGTATAGAGTAAGTGATTTATCAAGAAAATAAATCCTAGTCTAGATGCTATAAATGGATTTATATCTATCATAGATGTACATAAAGGTAAAACCCGAAAAAACCAGATTAAGCTAGACTAAACTAGGAACTGGTACATGACAATGAGCCTTACAACAGACCAATCTTGACAGTCCTAGGGGATATAATTTTTTAATTCACATAATAATTACAAACCCTTTTAAAGGTAAAAACATACTATAATAGGATATGCTATGAAATAGATCATTGATAACATAGATTGAAGATGATAAATTCATATGTTCATAAATTAATTTAATTTAAAATTTATCCCTTTAATATCATTGTATTCTTATTTATGTGTTTAATAGTTTAAAAATAATCATAAATAATTTTTCCTTTATTCTAGTGAATTGATGGATGGAATATCTTGTTATTATTTGGGGAATTATGTGACTTGTTAAAAACATATTCTAGTGCTTCGGGAAGAAAAAAATTATTTAGTTCTCATCATTTAGAGAAAAATATGATATTATAGTAAAAAATAATTAATGGATAAAATTATAGTTGTCAAGAAATTATATTTCAATATTTTCCTAGTCTATATGATAAAGTAATTACTTAACTATAAAAAAGATAATATTGAATCAAATTATTTTTCAAATTATTATCATTTTTAGGAATTGATGGTCATTTTATTCATAAAAAATATATGGTTTTTGGTCATTGGCCTTATCTCAACCATGTTATCTATCATAATAAATTAGTTATTTGGTGTTATTTTTCTCTTTTATGTATATTTTTTTACATCCTACTAATGTTCTCTTATTGGGAGACCTAGTTATATGATGTCCTCCGTACATCCCTTTCTCTCTTTTCGACAATATGTTTTATTAGTCCTTTTTATAATGTGGGATTTAAATAAATATATTTTCAAGTTTCAAAAAAAAATATTTATTTTAAATATAAATTATGAGGACACATTTTATTAAATGGGGGAAGAATGTAACACCTTGAGTTTTTAAAAAATAGAAAACTATGTTCAATAGCATAGGTGATACACGTCACTGAACCCAAAAAATAATGATTATTTAAATTTGATCAGTCTAACATTTAAATTAAATTTGAATATATCAGTGGTATTAAATACATTATGAAACATATATGTCCAAAATGTACTGATAAATTCTTATTAATTAATCAATCGATTTTTGTTAATGTCTTTCTGTTTGTCAAAATATATTTTCTTTCAAAAAATATTTTTATGTAAAAAATATTATAATTATTTTATATAACATTTTATAAATATATTTTAAAAAAAATATTTTTATATCATCATATTAGTACTAAAAATGGTTAAAATTTGGGATTTTTTTAAAAAATAATATTTTTAGTGAATAAAGAAAAATACAATTTTTTAGAAAAATTATCATTTCATTTGATAAATTAAGTAATATAAAAGTCACAAAATTATTTTAGTTTTATTTAAAATTAATATTTTTATTATTTATTTATATTTAATTTAATTATTTACATTTAAATCTACTTTATAATATAATTTAGTATAAGATTAATTTTAGGATTAAAAATGATTTTTTCTGAAAATTATTTTAAAATTCATATTGTTTCTCCATTTTAATTAATAAAAATAACCCTGAATGATAAATTAAATACATGAAATTTTTATATTATATATGTATATATAAAAATAAAAATGTATTTAATGAATACTTGTATTTATAGAGTAAAAGTAAAATCACATTTTCATTAAAAATGTATTTTTCGGTATACTGCTTTTCATCATGCTGACTAGTTTTATATTAAATTAAAATATTCAACATCTATTAATTGATTTAGATAAAATGGATTCCATATTTGTAATAACAATAATTAATTTTAGGTAATAAATTTTTCTTAATTTTTGAACAATATAAATTGTTACTATAGTAAATATTTACTACCATAGTAATAGAAAAATAAGTTAATTAAGGGTAAGAATAATTTAATAAAGGATAGAAACAAAGTAACCCTAATAGTATGAATATTTATATTTACTTTTCATTTAAATAATTATTAAATTGATTTTTTATTTTTCTCATCTTATAAATGATTAATAAATCAATTTGAAAAAAAATATTTTGATACGATAAAACACAAATTGTATTTTTGTGCAATCTGTAATTTAAATTAAGACATTTATTTTCATAAATTAATGAATTTTTTGAAATAAATGATATTTTAATAAAATATTGTTGATATATAATGAATGTTGAATGTAAATGATAATATTATTATTATGTTCTAAAATGTAATTTTTAAACTGGGTCAAAAACTGTTATTGTCAAAAAAAACCCATAATTTCTCAACAAATTGAAATTTTATTTTAAAAGTGAAAATTAATATATTTATAAAATTATTTTCATAAAATAAATATTATTTTGGGAACTGTCAGGTCAAAATTATCCAATGGGTATTTTTTCATATTTTTCGAAGATGGTTGCTTTTTAAGGTAAACAATAAATATGATATAAATATACTCTATGAATTGTGACATCATAATGAACTAAAATTGATTTAATAAATTATATAAAGGGTATCCATGACCAAATATATGTTTACCCTTTAAAATAATGTTATTTTTATATTATTTTATTAATTTTATAAATCCATTATCAATCCTCCACAAATTATATTATATTTCAAGGTTATAAAATAATTTCATTATAAAAATGACTCACATCCATATCTGTAAAAATATTACTATAATAATTTTGTCCCTTTTCCTTATAAAATAATAAAAAACACCTCTATTTAACAGAAACCATGGGTAAAACCCATGGGAAGTTTTTTTGGTTTTGATTATTTTCATTGTATAAAATCCAAAACCTAAGTTTGAGAAATAATAATGAATTCCACACTTTTTTTATATAGAGTCCTCCCATTGAGAAAAAATTTCTCAAGGTGTCTTCTTGGCATTTCTAGGGAGATTTTATTTTTTAATAAATCCATAATACCGTGTTTAAGAATGGTTGGTGTTGTTGAAATAGTTGTTTTTAAGTAGTGTAGTTTCCTAGTGTATGAAAAAAAATTAGGTCTTATAATTGGGAGTTTATTTATGGTAAAGGAATGTTTTCTATAATGTAATTTTTATCATTTTTCATGGACCATGAAGTGTGGATTTTACGAATCGCAAAGTAGCATAGATGAACTATGCGAACCACAATGAAAGTATGTGGAATTGGGAAGGAAACCATTATTTTACAGAGGAACGTGGTGAACTATTCATGTTGTAAAGGGATCTACACTTTTCAAACCACAAAGTGTGAAATATGGACCGCATAGTAAAATCAGTGTGTTGGAGCCTCATCATTAATGATATGCTCATTGTTTGAGGTTTAATGTAGTGATTTAATGATCGAAACAGAGATTTTTTTATGGATGACATAAACCGCCACAAAGATAAAAGGGTTTTGAAAACTAAAAATAAAGTTCATGGTAAAGTTTTTACAGCATCAGAGTTTCGGTTATTTTTTATTATTGGTTTTTATAGGATTAATTTTTATATATAAAGGATGTTAATCACATAATTATGCTGATCGAATTTCATTAGATAAGATCATATTTGGAATAATTTAGGTATGATTAAATCGGTTTGCAAGGGAGGATTCTCTATAGGAGAAGAATTTAAGGAGTGAGAAAATCTACAAAGGAGGTAGTGCATGAAGATAGCTTGTGAAAGGGGTCTATTGGGGGGAAACCATTTGTATGGTCTCTCTATAATGTAAATTATCTTCTTTTTCATGGACAATTATCAGTTACTATGGGATTACATGAAGAGATAATGAAGGACATTAATTATTCTATATGGGTGATTCATCATGGTTTAACAAAGATTTATCATGATATATATAGACAATACTAGTGGTCAAAAATGAATAAGTAGTTGGTAAGATTCATGGATATATGTTTCACTTTTTAGCTGGTGAAAGCGGAGCATCATATGCGAGTTGGGATTTTGAAACCATTTCCCATTATTTAGTGGAAATGCGATGATGTCACAATGGATTTTAAGATATTATTAACCAAGAAAATCTATAATAATTATCATAAATGGGTTGTTTTGGATTGATTGAAAAATTTATCTCACTTTTTACCAATCAGGGGAATCATCACAGTTGATGATCTGGGTATTCTTTACATGCTTGAGGTGGTTCGGTTGCATGATGTTCTAAGAAGCATCATTTCAGATCGAAATCCTCATTTCACATCATGTTTCTGGAAAGGTCTTTATTAGGCCCTAGGATCAAGGGTTATTTTAATCACAACATATCATCCATAGACTGGCGGTCAATATTAGTAGACTATTCGTGTTCCAGAGAATATGTTATGATCCTATTTTTTGGATTTTGGTGGTTCATGTGTAGATATCGAGTTTTTTCTTTGTAATACTTTGGAATATTTCAACATATATTTCCAAATCCAGGTGTTGTGACGGCATACAATTTTGAGGCCCGGTGTGCCCAGAATAAATTATACAAAAATATTAAGTGTTTTTGTACTATTCATGCAATGGAAATAGGATATCTCTTAAATGGTTGATCAGATCAGAAATTTGAGACTACGGTTGGGTCGAGTACACAGTGTTTACCCTAAGAGAAATAAGGAATATCTTAGTGTGAGACATTCATACCCCTCTCTCATTAGTAGTATGTTAAATAGATGAATTAATTTATTAATTCATTCATTTAATAGATCAAACCCTATGATCTCCCAAATGGTAACTCAGATCAGAAATCTGAGGCAAAAATTAAGACTGGTGTGTGTCGTTTACCCTAGGAGGGGTATAACTTTTGTCAGCATAGGCCTTCTGTAGAAAAAGTCCTAGAAGGAAAAACTGTAAATATAATAATTAAATAAAATTGTTTTATGTGAAATGCTACTTCTAAAAAAATTTAAATGGGGAATCGGACTGGAAATCCTAGAAATCTGTTGAGTTCAGAATGGGGTGTTATTCTTAGGTGTGACATAAAAATAGGGTTGTGGGAATTTCAGTTTCGGCGCTGAGCGGGTCGACTATAAATTGAAGTTAATTGTTTATGTTTAAGTAATAACCCTAAACCTCTTTCTATCTCTATGACCAAGAAATATCTCCCTCTCTATCTCTATCTACATATTCATTATCATTCTTCACCAGATCAAGGAGCGATCTTTGTCGGAACCTTGGAAGATAGTAGCGGAAGCATCGTGGACGTGTCGCCAACGACGAACGACCGGATTAATGTAGGATCTATTTTGTTTTGAGTTATGATTCAATTTTTTTACTTTGAATATCGGTTCATATGCTTTTCTTTTAGTTTTATAGTTGTGAAATCATCGATGGTCGCATGAATACAGCCATCGATCTCTGTTTGAAACCCCATTCCTTATCTGTTCTTCACAGAAATCTGCTATAATTTTTAGATGCATGAATTTTTTTTTTTGGATTATCGATTTGAGTTCGGCATTGTGTAGGATTCCTCATGGGGATCACCAATCAACTTTTAGATCTATTATCGGACCATTGGAGTGCCTGGTATGACATGTGGAAGAATGTGGTGAGGTGGGTCTGGCACAACGGTTATCTGGTGTGCTGAGTGGAGGAGGTCGGTGCCGGTACGGCTAGGTGGGGAGATAAGGGTTGTAGGTTGGGGGATGGATGGCTTGGAGACTCTAGGCTGAGGGGATCCAGCAACTAGAAGTGTTGGGGTTGGTGCGGTGACATGCGTCCGGGTGAACCTGGGGGGGGACATCGGGGGCGTGGATAGACTGGGAGCACATAGGAACCGGGGTAGACGAATAGTGGAGAAGTGGAATCATCCAGTTGCGGTCAGGAAACAAAAGGTGATGAAGTCCGGAATTAGGAGGTGACGGTGGAGTGGGGTCGCTAGGGCGATTGGTGGGAGACCGATGGGGAAACCGAGGCCCGCACAACGAGGGTATTCCGATTGACGTGGGGACCAATGGGGTCCTAATGCGACAACTTCCCATGGGGTGTTGTGCTAGTGAGGCACGGATGGAAGGTCAGGCCAAACCATTGTAGGATGGGTCAGGGCAGGTCGTTCGGGCTACGTTCTGGCAGTTCAGACCGAGATGACCAGGGAGGGTCTGCCCAATTTGGGCCGAAGCTCAATGAAATGTTTGTATCTCGCAATTCGAGTGTCCGATTTTTGTTCCATCTATAATTGCATGGTCTTCTCATCGAGAAAGATTTTTTTAGACTAGTTTGGGACTTTTTGGTCTTGGTATCAGGGTGTGGGTACCCAAAATGTATAAGTTAAATAATAATAATTAAATTATTATAATTTGGATAACTTTTCTCGGACCAACCTTCAAAAAAAGAGGTATGTTTGACACTCTGTCTAAGGTGTTGAAACCCTGAAGTTGAGGTGAAATTTTCAAGACAACTTTCAGTTTATTAAACCAATGTTTAGGTGTGGCCCCTACGGGGCTTCTTTGCATGTTTTGCGGTGAAAGACGACTTTTTCAACAGGTATTTGTTTTGGATGAATGAGTTATCCATTCCCGTTTGTTTTTTGTGAACGAGGCATAGGCCCCATGAGATGCCTTTCGAGAACCATGTTCCAAGTTACGACTTTTCCATCAAATGTTAGTTTGGGGTGAATAAATAGTGGATATTGCATGTTTTTCTATATGGATTATAATGGTGTGATCCGTTTGGACGTGTAAATCCTTATTCATGATCCCTTTAAATGAGGAAACATTAAAGGACTGTCAGTGGAAGATAATTTTGATGTGTTTGAATAGAACCCATGGCTTGGGTCAACCTAGACTCATATGATAGTGTAGAAGATGTATAAAGAGATGTGGTCAAATTTTCTTGAGCCGTTTGAGGAGGTCTACCGGCATAATTACGCTTTTTTCCCTCCAAATCAACCATGATTGTCGTGTGCTCATCAGCCTTTTGGCTAGAGGTTCCATTTACTCTAAGAGTACACCAGATCGCCTTGTGGGTACTAGTTCATAGTTTAGTACCATGTATATAAAGGTACATGTCTAGGCGACGAGGCAGGGTCACACGTCATGTGGGCCACACACGTGTTGTGTACCAATTTATGAATTCTTATACTTCTCATATCCCTTTCTTCTAAACTCAAATTTTGGCCTGCGAGTAGCCTATCCTAATGTTTTTTTCACATAGAACATAATGTTTCCCTCTATAGTGGATTTTTAGGTATGATACGAGATGTACCAATTGTGATGCCTATCGGTGGTGATGCACAATGTTCTAGGCACCTGTATGAGGTGGAATTTGATGATGACAGTAATGGTAGTGATGTTTTCAAAATCACTAGATCAGTTCTGGATTACCCTATATTACGACTGGGCAGTGAGGTTTGTCCTTATCTTTTTCGAGCTTACCCTATTGTGAGGCTAGGTAGTGAGGTTCTCTCTTCTCTCTTTTAAGATTACCCTCTATCACTTTTGGGAACTATGGTTCGTCGGTTACTCTTTTAGGACTTACCCTTCAGTAGAGATGGGCAGTGAGGTTTGTCATTTACTATTTCAGGCTTACTCTCTAGCTAGGATGGATAGTGAGTTTGCCGATAACACTTCTGAGCATTCCCTCTAGTAGGGATAGGTAGTGGGTTCATGACTTTGTGACATGATCTCTCGACTCAACAGAATAGTGATGAGTTGTCATTTGAAGTGACTTTGGAATCTCAAGAAATAGGGGGTGATTTTCCCACCAAGACGCATCCTTGTGATGTGACCTAAAACCATCTAGGTGAGACAGACCTGCCCAAAGTGTATAGTATCATGGTGCGATGATTGATCCCCTTTGACTTGTAGTTCAGGGAAAACATGTGGGATGCTAGGCATCAATGGTGGTTACTCTTGGAACTGTTGGAGACTCTTTTCCTGGGCTGAGCCAGTGAGATGGAGTTCCCCTTACTCTCTCGTTTGGGATTCTTTGACTGATCACACACACACACACAAACACACACACACACACACCCATAAACACACACACACACATATATAAATATATATATTGTATTACAGACCCACTCCTTGGGATTTGGTTACTCTCTTTCCAAGAGAGACAAAGACGCGAGGGGTATTCCATGTGCTTTCCATGCCTAGCTTCTCATGGTTAGACAAGCCTACTCTCCTTCTATTGGCAGTGGAGACTCAATGATAAGTTCATCTTCTCATTGTTTATATATACTTGTGTTTGGATGATCTTACTTCAATATCTATTTGGGTTGAATTGTACTCTTTTACTATACATTGTTCTATCTACTGCTTCCCTATTCAGTACCTCTCTTGGTAATCCAATTAGACTTTGGGGAATCCTACTGTGTATTTTTATACTCACCCTTTCTTGGTCTTTTCCCGCACTTAGTGTGCCCTTTTAGATAATGGATAGGTTGATTGTGAATTTAGAGTGGCATAGGGATACAGGGTGCTTAGACCACATGTGGTGGTCGTATCTTGCGATCCAGGAGTAGTGATCTCTCAGCTAATTTACTTTTCCACCTGTTGCTGGATTTTGGCACTTTTCTGGTTGGGCGTGTATTTTTATCCTTCCCCTTTTCAGTTTAATTTATTTTACTTGTACTATTTAGTGTTCTATTCATGTTTGTGGTTTATATATAAATAAGTGTTGTATATTGGTTTCTTTTCCCTCTTCACTTTTTCATTGAGTTTTGTTTGTGTGTGTGTGTACAAGTTCTTAGAAAAATGCATCCCCATGTTTGTTGTGACTTTGGATCTAGTCTCCATCCCCTAGCCTATAAAGGTAGGCTTGGGGTAGTTGAAGCTCGAGCTCTGGCATGGGTTGGGTCAGGAAAAAGTGGTATCAAAGATTCTTGTTTCCTTGAGAAGTTGTTTGGACGATCCCAAAAAAGGAATTTTTTGGGTTTTAGGGAAACAATGTCAATGTGTCTCAAGAGCATCTCTCAGGGTAAGGAGTCTATTGATGGTGTGGAAGCCGATGTATCCATTCACCTAGACCCTAATTACACATTTGTCGACTCGGCGTTCTAAGACACTATTGTAGGGAACATTAATACATGCATCATAGAAGATTGAGTCTTTGAATTTCCTTCTTGAGTCTTCTCCCCACCGATGATGATACACAGACACACACACACACACACACAAATATATATATATTTTTTCATTTGACCATGGTACTCCTTGATCAGATTCAGGATGCCTTCTTAATGATAGCCAGTAAGGATACTAGCTCTGTTTTGTGATGACAATTCTGTGAGTGAAGAGGCCTCAGTTCAGAATTCATCATGTGATCCCTTTACTCTAGGTAGACAATTAGCATCCCCTCCACCTATTGAGTAGAAGTTACTCTTAGCATACCAGGATGATGATTTTTGTAGGTTTACTGTACTTTTCATGTTCCGGCATCAGAGACCGCTGAGGTTCCACAGTAAGCCAAACCCTTAGGCAGTGAATGGTTGGCTAGATTCAGTGGTTCACCTCTACTGGCTTTTTCACACACCGACAGATTATATGGTGGCTTTGATAGTCATTATTTTTCCATAGAGTATTTTGGATTTTGTAGATCCAGGTTACTCAGATGAAAGATGAGTCAACACTCTCATGGGATGATTTCTAGAAACCGTTTCATGAGGTGTACTACCCCTCCTACTTATGCATCATATGGTTTCAAGAGATACAAGATCTTCAGTAGGGTGGGATGACAGTGGATGAGTACGTGACTATTTTTCTAGATCTTACTTAGTATTCATTGGACATGGTCCATGGTGTAAATATCCAGGCACATAATTTTGAGTATGGTATTCGTAAAGGATATTCACACCAACATAGTTTTCTTATGCATCCCCACCTATCTCAGTGTGCTGGAACAAGCACTGGTGGAAGAGATCTTTCTGTCAGAGGGGCGCCAGTTGGCCAATTTTGATAGTAGATGCAAAATAGTTGGATGTCTTCCACAGCTAGAAGACATCATTTGGAAGGCCCTTGACACATGAGTACTCCCCTTCATAAGACTCAATAACATAGTCAGGTACAACATAGAGCACCAGGAAAACCCTGGGAGGTCTAGTGCTATGATTGTGATGGGTGATTTTATGTGGCACAGGACTACCCAACCAGATGTTCTAATCTTCTTAGGCAGTTGGTAGATGTGCCACCATGACATAGGTAGTTTCGTGATTAGATATCTCCTACATGAGGACAAGGTGGTTCCTAGGGAGTTAGTATTAGAAGAGTAGAAGGAAGAACTATGGTTGGTGGATGAAATTGTGAGGTCCTTCCACCCCCACTGGGTAGCCCACGTCAGGCTTAGGGAGCTGGCGGCTGGGGCTACAGGTAGACACATTCTATGGATGTCTATAATCTTGTAGCACACAGGATGATGAGTGGTACACTCTATGAATTGTCTAACATTTTTACTAGAACATGTTAGACACTGTGTGAGGTACTCTTTTCTCCCAACTCCTTACTCGAGGAGTTACTGAGGGTGACATGGGGCGTCAGTGTAACCCTATTTTGGTGTTGTTCAACGTATATTTTAATGAACAAGAAAGAGGGGTTCTTCTACTATTGAAATGCATTTTTGAAACGTGAGAAAAACCATGAGGGAGAGTTAGTGTCACCCAAAAAGGATAGTATTGAGGTGCGGTGGATGAGTCCCTCTGATATGTGTGTCATGGATGGGTTGTGTAGTGGAGTGTTAGAGAATGTCTTGGCTTTACTAGTGGATTCTTATTGATTAACCTCATTTTGCATGACGTTCCACTAGTGGGTTTGGAAGAGTGCGTGTTTTGGAGATTACTCTCCTTCTAAGAGGGGAAAAGACTCATGGGGTGTTCCATGTTCTTTATCGTGTCTAGCCTCTTGAGATTAGATAAGTTTACTCACTAACCCTATTTGTGGGTACCTTGCATGATCAACATCAATATTGATACTTTAGTTATCATGTAAAGGTCAAGGTGATGGACACCCCATAAATAGAACTACGCGACTCACTATGAGACGCTGGAAGTGGTAGTCTTCATCCTGAGAATGTGGATATGTTATCTTTTGGGAGAGCGCTTTGTGGTTTGCACAAACCACTAGTGTCTCAAGTGCATCTTCACCTAGAAAGACTTGAAACTAAGATGGTGATACTGGTTGAAATTCTAGCAGGACTATGAATTTTAGCTAGTCTATACTCTAGAAAAACTGAAAATGTTGTAGAAAATTCCCTTGGAAGGAAGTCTCAAGCTTGTATAGCGTGGGATGTTTCATAGCATTTAGCTTCCCTACTATTGAACCTGGTAGAGTAGGAGGTTATAAATTTTCTTTAGTCGATTATGTTGACTCTTTCTCTTCTTGAGTGTGTTAGAGTGTCTCGGTTGTGATGAATCTACTGTGAAATCTTGCATAACTAGATATCATTGGGTATTTAACTAGGTGGATATTCTAAAGGAGGGAATCACAATACCCTATTCTAGGGACAAACCATGATTCCATTTTTTGAAGTGTAATGTAAATGTTCTATTGGGGAAGTACACTATCGCCCTAGTTTCTTCGGGTTGTTCAGAATCATGCAAGAGATGATGAGGTTACCTACCACCTTGCCCCCCAATAGCTGGAGTGGGCGCATGACATCATCCATGTGTCACAGCTCGTGAGATACGTTCATTTTCTTATGCATGTCATCTAATGGAGAGAACCTTATGATGGAAGACCATATCTTGGGTTCAAGTGTTGTACCAACATGGTAACATATAGGTTTTCCTGGGAGAGGGAGATCCAGGTTTGAGCTAAGTATCCTGAGTTTCTTTTTTTGGTTTTTATTTTTGGGGATGAAAAACCTAAATAGGGGAATGATAAAGAGACCCATTTTTTCATTGTATGACTTTGGAATATTTCTATATATATTTCCAGTGCTAGGCATTGAGATGGCGTGTGATTCCTAGGCTCGGTGTGCCCAGAATAAATTATAGAAAAATATTAAGGTCTTTGTAATATTCAAGCATAGAAAATGGGATATATCATAAACAGTTGATCATATCAGAAATCTGAGACCACAGTATGGTCCGTAACACGGTTTGTACCGTAGGTGAGACATGAAATATGTCGGTTCGGTACATTCATACCCCTCGCTCGTTAGTGCTACATTAAATGGATGAATTAATTAAATAATTCATTAATTTAATAGATAAAACCCTAATAACTCCAAAACGCTAACTCAAATTGGAAATTTGAGGCCATGGTTGAGTCTAGAGTATGTCGTTTACAATAGGAGGGGTAAACATTTTGTCGATGCATTCCTTCTGTAGAAAAAGTCTTATAGGGAAAAATAGTAAATAAATTTATTAAATAAAATTAATTTATTTGAAATGAAACACTGAATAATTTTTAAATGGGGAATTGGGTTAGATATCTAAGACTGCCATTGAGTTTGGAATGGGGTCCTCTTCTTAGGCGCAACATAAAAATAGGGGGCATGGGAATTTCGGTTTCTACGTTGAGTGGGTCGGCTATAAATAGAAGTTATGTGTTATGGTTTAAGTAAAAAAATCCAAAACCTCTTTCTATATTTATTCCAAAACTCTATATACCTCTATCTCTCTAGACATTATTCACTAGATCGAAGAGCGATCTCAGCCAAAACCTTGGAAGATCGAAGCGAAAGCATCGTGGACACATCGCCAAAAATGAATGACCAGATTGAGGTAGGATCAATTTTTTTTTTGAGTTTTGATTCAATTTATACTTCAAATATCCATTCATATGATTTTATATTCATTGTATAATTTTCAAATCATCGATGGTCAGATGAACACGGGAATCTATTTCTATTTGGAACCTCATTCCTTATCCATTCTTCATGGGTATCTGCTATAATTTTCGAGTGCATGAATCGTTTGTCAGATTGTTGATTCGAGGCTGGCATTGTGACCACGTTGTCATGACACGTAAAATTGATTATTTTTTTAAGGTTGATTTATAGTCTAGGGAAGACCATAGGTCATATCTCAAGGAGTGTTGGTGGGTTCAGAGTGTGTGTTTTTAATAAGAATTGCTAAAAGAGGGGTGTCTTTAAAACAGTTTAAAGAAATTGAATTGATTTAAAGAGTTTAATAGTTGATAAAAAGTGGTGTTTTAGAATTATGAAATAAAAGGGTTAATTTTGAGTTCACTACACACATTCAAGTTCATCATTATTTGAGATTAATTTAAGGTTGGATTAATTCTTTGGTTGAAATTAATTGGAATCCCGATTAATTCCTAAGCCATTATTTCATTGCTTAAAGAACCAAACCTTGACATAAAAATCATATTGTCAAGATCTAGAACTTATGCATGTAATAATATCTTCAAAATCATATTGAAATCTCAAGAAAGTGAGTAAGAAAAGGATTCTTGTGTTACCCAATCGGAACAACACAAGTCACGCACTCAAAACCTCACACCGATCGGTTAGAAATTAAGAGCATCTCATCCGCACACATCAAAACAAGCATTAAAATATGAAAGTATGTAAGATACATGGAAAAAAATGTTTTAACACAAAAATTACTCCAAAACAGTGGCTAATATATGCATTGGAACTCCCTTGACATGTGAGTATCTCCCTCACAATGAACGCCCACCATTTAGCTCGACAACGGGTGGAGGAGGAAAATCGGGTGGAACTCCTTATTCAATGTTGATCACCCTATTAGGATAGGGGCCTCTAGAACATCCAAGGTGATTAGGAGACTCCTCTAGGACTCCAAATTGGAATAAATTAACTCCATGGCCGAACTTGAA
Organism: Viscum album; assembly: GCA_963277665.1. Lineage (NCBI taxonomy): Eukaryota > Viridiplantae > Streptophyta > Magnoliopsida > Santalales > Viscaceae > Viscum > Viscum album. Next base: position 1,998,057,072 of record OY728150.1, on the reverse strand, counting down.
AATGGGGAGCCCAAGGTGTCATTTTATAGGAAAATTGGAAGGTGGTTTTAGGCACACTGATTTCATCAATCCACTTGTACCACGCGTTTCAGACTTCAGATATCCTTATCTCACTCCAGAGAAAATAGAAAGGTTGTAGCCCTACCTCTTTAATGTCTCCACATAACGTTTGGCACCATTTGGACAACTACATCTCAATATATTGATAAAATACAGAACACCGCATTTGACTTGGTCCATATTCGGTGGCTTGGACAGATCAGTTTAGATGGGCCCCATAGAAGCCGAATCAGGATTGGGTTCCTCAATATGAAATATAGCCTATTAAATTTTGGATAAGAATACAAAATTTAATCCCATTTGGATGCACATATTTCGTGTACTATGCAAAACAGTGGAAAGATGTCCATGGATCCATGCAATTTTGGCCCATTTTTCTTTCACTTCATCAAGGGCCCTCCAAATCACCTCCACCTACATTGAAATAATAAAAACAAGTAACATTTCCCATTATAATGTTGATTAAAATTAATTAAATGATTCAAACATAAAGTTTAATTTTTTTATTATATTTGGAATATTCATTACAAAACTAGTTTAAAACAGCGGTGTAAGGGTGGAATAAAACAGTGAATCGTGGTACGATCACACCCCCACACCTAAAAATTTGCACTCCTGGGAAAAGTCACATATCTCATATATAAATATTTCCAAAATCAAGAAGATTTAGCATTTGAGGAAATTTTAAATTCACCAAAGTAATGTGATAAATGCACGAACCGCGCTAAGGAGTTCTTCCCAGTGAAAATGGAAAAATATGTCTCATAAATCATATCACAATAAAATTCAAAGAGATTTATGACACCAATATGAGAAAGGAATTAAAAAGTCAAACATTACACTAACTCTCCATGTGTGTGTGTGAAAACCATTCCATTCTATTCTTTCCACTTGTTATCCAATAAATATTGGTTATTTTGACATTTTTCAGCTTAAATGATCTTGTCCACCGAACCTGCCATATATCCTTTGCAATCATATTTCAAGACCCACTCACTTAAGCATTCCCAGAATTCAAACCATAATCTCCTGAAATGGATATCCCAATTTGTTGCACATTTCATTACTCCCCTCATTTATTGTATTTTTTTGAAGTTGCATTTGGAACAAATCTCGCACTCATCTATCAAACCTTGTTTGATCTTCTCACGACACTAATTGCAATAGTTATAACAAGATCAAAGGTTGAAGAGGGGTGGTTTTTGACCTGCCCAAGACACAACCATTTTTTTAGGGCATAAAACAGTCGGACATTAGGTACACACGCATAGGTCAATCTGGTACAGTAATGAAACAGATCGAATAAGGAACGAACATATGGAAATATCATTTAAAGCTGAAAAATATTAAAACAACATATATTTACCTTATATTAAGAAAGAAATATTCACACTTTTTGGTTTGGTGCAAATATGTATTGAGATATTAGTGACACAGTTTTCCCAAAATAACCCCCTGATGTTAAATTCATGCAGATACTCTTTTTCACCATTTTTTATGGTATTTTTACTTTCCCCACTTTATGGTCACCGAATCATGGAACTTTGAAATTTTTTACGGGGAAAAAATGAAAATACCATAAAGAAGGCAAAAAAGAGAAGAAATAAGAAAGACAATGGAAAACCTAATGAACTCAAGAAGATAGGAAAAAGTGAAAATACCATAAATAAGGCGAAAAAAATGATGAAAATTCCTATCTAACCTAGGAATGTACCCATCCCCCCACACCTAGAATGTGAAGTGTCCTCACTGTAAGAAAATAGGGTGTGGAAAGGAAGGATAAAACCTGGTGTTTTTTATTCATAGATTGCTTCTTGAACATGGAGTTCCTCCCTCAGGGACTCTGGAATGGATTCATGGAAGTGCTTTAGCCGCTTCCCATTGACAGTGAATGTTTTCTTGGTTTCTTCATTTTGAAAATGGAAAACACCAAATAGAGAGACGTTAGTAACAGTGTATGGTCCAAACCAGCAGGAACGAAGCTTAATAGGATGCAAATTCAGCCTTGAATTATAAAGGAGGACCTTCTGCCAAATATGGAACTGAAGATGAAGGATAAGACGGTCATGGGAAGCCTTGGTTCTCTCCTTATAAATCCTGGAGTTTTCATATGCATCTCTTCTCAATTCCTCTAGCTCCTGAATCTGCAAATTCCTTTAAGCACCTGCACCAGAATGATTAGAATTGCATTGTTTGATGGCCCAGTAGGCCCGGTGCTCAATCTCAACAGGGAGGTGACAACTCTTTCCAAACACAAGATGATAGGGTGACATTCCAATGGGAGTTTTGAAAGTAGTACGGTAAGCCCATAATAAATCATCGAGTCTAAGACTCCAATATTTTTTATTGGGTTGGACCATTTTTTCAAGAATGTGTTTTACCTCTCTATTTGACACCTTGGATTGACCATTAGTTTGTGGTTGATACGTAGTAGATACTCGATGACCGACCCCATACCGATGCAAAAGTGATTGCATTGTTCGATTTCATAAATGAGAACCTTGGTCACTGATGATGAACCTAGGTAATCCAAACCTACAAAAGATCTGAGTTCTCAAAAATTCTACAACTATTTTGGAATCATCTGCCCTTGTGGCACGTGCCTCTACCCATTTTGATACGTAATCAATAGCCAAAATAATTTACAAGTTTCCAAAAGAATTGGAAAATGGCTCCATAAAGTCAATGCCCCAAACATCAAAAATGTCATGAAAGAGCAAGGGTTGTTATGGAATTTCATTCCTTTTAGAGAAATTCTCCATTCTTTGACAACGAGGACAAGATTTAAAAAATTCATGGGCATCCTGAAAAAGTGTTGGCCAAAAGAGGTCAGAATCAAGAACTTTGCGAGTAGTCCATTGGGGAAAAAAGTGGTCCCCACAAGCAAGAGTGTGGCAGAATCTAAGGACAGACTGAAATTCACTATCGGGAACACAATGCCTAAGGACCTGATCGCTACATGTGCACCAAAGGTAGGGGTCATCCCAAATGTACCAAAGAGACTCATGTTTTAGACAACTGACATGGTTTTTGTTGAAATCAGTAGGAATGAAAGACGCTACCAAAAAATTTACAATTTCAGCATACCAAGGAATAGCATCTTGCACTTTGTACAATTGCTCATCAGGAAACATGTCATTAATGGGAGTACAGGGGGATGAGACAATGTCTGAGGATGGGAGGATCCTACTGATATGGTCTACCACCACATTCTGTTCTCCTTTTTTATCTCTAATTTCTAGATTTAATTCTTGAAGGAGTATCATCCAACGAATGAGATGTGGTTTGGCTTCCGGTTTCATTAGGAGATACTGGAGGGCTGCATGGTCTGAGAAAACGATTAATTTGGACCCTAGAAGATACGACCTGAATTTATCCAAGGCAAACACAATGGAAAGAAATTATTTTTTAGTGGTGGTGTAGTTTTCTTGGGCAGGGTCCAAAGTACGTGAGGCATAGGCAATGACATGTGGATCTCGATTGACCCTTTGTGATAATACTTCCCCAACTGCATAGTTAGAGGCGTCACACATGAGCTCAAATGGTAAATCCCACCGAGGTGGTTGGATTACTGGGGGTGATGTGAGACTCCATTTTAACTTATTAAAAGCATCTTCACATTCCTTATCAAAAACAAATTCCTTTTATTTTTGGAGTAAGCGGGAGAGGGGGAGTGAAATTTTACTAAAGTTACGAATGAAATGTTGATAAAATCCACATGACCTAGGAAAGACCGCACATCACGTACATTTTTAGGGAATGGTAGGGAAGAAATGACATCCACTTCGATTTATATACTTGGATACCAGCCCCAGAAATGACATGTCCCAAAACTATACCTTGTCGCACCATAAAATGGCATTTCTCATAATTTAATACAAGATTATTTTCAATACATCGACGTAGGAGGGAACCAAGACTACTTAAACATTCATCAAAATAGGATCCATAAAAAGAAAAATTATCCATGAAAACTTCCATGAAATTCTACAGGTAATCCGAAAAAATACTAACTATACATCGCTGGAAAGTACCTGGAGCATTGCATAGGCCAAATGGCATCCTTCTATAGGAAAATGTACCAAAGGGGCAAGTGAAGGTTGTCTTTTCCTGATCCTCGGGGGAAATATGGATCTGAAAGTATCTAGAATACCCATCAAGAAAATAGTAATGGGACTTCCCCGCTAGCCTCTCTAGCATTTGGTCAATGAATGGCAAGGGGAAATGGTCCTTCCTAGTGTGTTGGTTTAGTCGGAAATAATCTATACAGATGGGAAAACTATTCGGCACATGAGTTGGAACCAATTCATTGTTTTCATTTTTAATTACCGTTAGGCCAGTTTTTTTAGGAACTACATGAACGGGACTGACCCATTGGCTTTCAGATATGGGGTAAATGATTCCAGTGACCAATAATTTTGTCACTTCCTTTTTAACTACTTCAAAGAGGTTTGGGTTCAGTCGACGTTGTTCCTGCCTCAATGGTTTAGCCTCATCAGTTAATAAAATATGATGTGTACAAATTTATGGGCTAATACCAGGAATGTTCGCAAGTATCCATCCCAATGCTTGTTTATACTCCCTCAAAAGTTTAAGTAGTCGCAATTCATGATCAGGAGGGAGTGAACTATCAATGATGACGGGAAACTTGTTTCCATTCTCAATATATGAATATTTTAAATCTTGAACCAGTTTCTTTAGTTCCAATTCAGGTGGATTTTGGATTGATGGGAGTGTGTGTGAAAGTGAGAGGTCACTAATCTCATCTAACTGCTCAATGGTATCATCCTCAGATGAGGAATTAGCTTTTACAAGTGTATCAGTATCATTGATGGTCATGTGATCCTCTGTGTTCAAGAAATTATCAATTAATAAATATGCATGACACTTTTCTAGAGAACTCCAACAATCAACACATGATTCATTACCAATAATTTTAATCAAAGAAGAAAATTCAGAAAGGGGTCAGGGGAAACAAATGAAGTGATTTTAGGGGAAGGGAGTACATAAATTGAATTTACCGAGAGAGAGGAATGTTCTTCTGAGGGGTGCTTCATGGCATCAAGGATGTTGAAATGGACTATGTCACCACCAAATTCCATAGATAATGTACCATTATGGACATTAATTGTGGCTTTGGCAGTTTTCAAGAAAGGTCTCCCCAATATAATTAGGGTGTGTCCATTCATTCTATCATCTTCCATTTTTATCACATAAAAATTAGTAGGAAATATTAAATTTTGAACCCTCACAAGAACATCCTCTAACACACCAGAAGGGTGTGTCGTACTCCAATTTTCTAGATGAACAAATATTCCTGTGGGCTTTAGTTCATCAACCTGGAAAGAAGAGTAAATAGAGTGAGGCATCACATTAATAGAGGCACCCAAATCAAGCATAGCATTAGAAAAAGAATACTCCTCAATGGTACATGGAATTGAGAATGTTCCAGGATCATTTCACTTGGTGGGAAGTGATGGTTATATCAATGCTGAGACATTCCTCCCCAAACTTACCTTCTCATCACCACAAAGTCTCCTTTGATGTGTAGACATCTCCTTTAGAAACTTAGCATAACGTGGAATTTGCTTCACGGCATCAATCAATGGAATGTTAACCTGCACTTTTTTTAAAGTCTCCAAGATTTCTTTATCAAGTTCAGTTTCCTTTTGTTTCTTTGGTTTGGTGGCTCTTTGGGGAAATGGAAGAGGGATTCTTGGGCTTGGTAACTCATCAATAGACACACTCTTTCCTTTGGTATGACTTCTCTCAAGACAAGGTTCCACCTCATTTGAATCTTTTTCAGTGGTTGGGATGGTGGTTTCCTTAGGAGAGAATGACTCTAATGGAGGGTTCATTTGACTTTTAAGTTGAGTTCCACTCCTAAGGGTGATGGCACTAACAATTCCATTATCCCTAGGGTTGATAAGTGGTTGAGATGGTAGTTTACCAGACCCATGGCTTTAGATTTCACCCACTGAGTTAGCTAGTTGGCCTAATTGGGTGTTGAGGTCTTGTATGGCTGCCTGAGTGGTTTTTTATAATTGGAGATTCTTGGCATTCATTTGTTTCATCATATCTTCTAGGCTAGGCTCAGTTTTTAGAGGGGGGTTGTTGGAAAGGCCTTTGGGGTGGTTGAGGATTTCTGGGTGGTGGTGGATGACTACTTTGCCCTGGTTGGTTCCATAATTAATGAGGCTGGTTTGAATACCCCCTTGCCTATAGGATTGGTTGTCTTTCCACCCAGGGTTGGATGGATATTAAGGTTCTTTCCTAATGGGTTGGTTATAGGGGTGTCCTGGGAATATTATCTCACAACTCTCAGAAGTTTATCTCAATTGGGGGCATTGGTCAGAATAGTGGGTATCAGAAGAGCATATACCATAATTTATGGGAGGAGGATATTGTAATTTCCCTTGGGAAAGAGTAAGTTGTCGTAGAAGGGTACTTAACTCTTCAAACTTTCTGTCCACCTTCTTCTCAAATTCAGTACTTTGCACCTCATGGACACCTCGAATGGGTACACTGGACCTTGAACTGAATTGTTGAGTGTTCCGTGCCACGGTCTAAATTAGGGTCCTTGTAGCGATTGGGGTTTTATCCACTAGTGCACCACCTGTAGCAGCATCAATCATGTTACGATCTATTGGAATTAAACCTTCATAAAAATATTGTATTAAAAGTTGATCACTTATTTGGTGGTGTGGACAACTTGAACATAATATTTTAAAGTTTTCCCAATATTCATGAAGGGTTTCTCCTTGAGATTGTCTTATCCCACATATTTCTTTCTTTATTATTGCAGTTCAAGAGGCTGGGAAGTATTTTTCAAAAAAAAGTCGTTTCATGTCCGCCCAACCTCTAATAGGTGAATTAACATAATACAACCAATCTTTAGCTGTGTCTTCTAATGAAAATGGAAATTCCCTAAGTTTTAGTTGTTCGTCATCCACATTTTTAGGTTTTAATGTTGAACACACAGTATGAAATTCTTTTAAATGTTTATGTGGATCTTCTCCAGGCAGTCCATGAAATCCTGGTAATAAATGAATTAAACCATATTTTAGTTCAAAATTGGGTGCCTCGCCCTGTAATTGAATGTAAGTGGGTCAGATATCAACATCAGGTGAGGTTAGTTCTTTTAGTGTTCTATTATTTTCAGCCATGTTATACAAGTTATGTTTAGTTTTAACTTTGGTTTCAGAAGAATAAGAAGAATGATCAAGAATAATTTTAAGATGTGATGTCTCCTCCTTCAAAGTGTTGTCTTGTGTGTCTCGGTTTCGTTGATGTAGGATCCTCTCCGGTTTGGGTTTAAAAGTTTGTAGGTATCCCGGGGTAGAATGCTTCATACACATAACCTACACAATAAATAAATTAGAACACAAAAATAAATGCAAAGGTAGAAGATAAAACAAACAAATATTCACAAAAATTACCAAAATTTTATAAAAAACACGCACAAAAAAACCAAAGCGCTCCCCGGCAACGGCGCCAAAATTTGACCGCATTGTCATGACACATCAAATTGATTATATTTTTAAGGTTGATTTATATTCTAGGGAAGACCCTTGGTCATCTCTCAAGGAGCTTCGGTGGGTTCAGAGTGTGCGTTTTTAATAAGAAGTGCTAAAAGAGGGGTGGCTTTAAAACAGTTTAAACAAAATAAATTGATTTAAAGAGTTTAATAGTTGATAAAAATTGGTGTTTTAGAATTATGAGATAAAAGGGTTAATTTTGAGTTCACTACACACTTTCAAGTTCATAATTCTTGGAGATTAATTTAAGGTTGGATTAATTCTTTGGTTGAAATTAATTGGAATCTCGATTAATTCCTAAGCCATTATTTCATTGCTTAAAGAACCAAACCTTGACATAACAATCATATTTTCAAGGTCTAGAACTTATGCATGGAATAAGAGATTACAAAGCAGATTGAAATCTCAAGAAAGTGGGTAAGAAAATTATTCTTGTGTTACCCAATCGGAACAACAAAAGTCACACACTCAAAACCTCACACCGATCGGTTAGAAATTAAGAGCATCTCATCTGCACACAACAAAAAAAGCATTAAAATATGAAAGTATGTAAGATACATGGAAGGAAATGTTTTAACACACAAATTACTCCAAACCAATGGCTAATATATGCATTGTAACTCCCTTGACATGTGTGTAGCTCCCTCACAATGAACGCCCACCGTTTATCTCGACATCGGGTGGAGGAGGAAGCTCGGTTGGAACTCATTTTTATTGTTGATCCCCATATGAGGATAGGGGCCTCCAGAAACTCCAAGGTGATTATGAGACTACTCTAGGACTCCAAATTGTCAGCACTTCACTTCTTGGCCGAACTTGCAAATGGGGAGCCCAAGGTGTAATTTTATAGGAAAATTGGAATGTGGTTTTAGGCACACAGATTTCATCAATCCACTTGTACCATGCGTTTCGTCCTTCATAAAGCCTTATCTCACTTTGGGGAAAATAGAAAGGTTGTATCCCTACCTCTTAAATATCTTCACCAAACGTTCGGAACCATTTGGATAACTACATCTCAAGATATTGATAAAATACAGAACACCGCATTTGACTTTGTCCATATTCGGTGGCTTCTATAGATCAGTTCGGATGGGACCTATAGAAGCATAATCAGGATTGGGTTTCTTAATATTAAATGTAGACTATTAAATTTTGGACAATCCCACAAAATTTAATCTTATTTGGATTCACTAATTTTTTGTACTATGCAAAATAGTGGATAGATGTCCATGGATCCATTCAATTTTGGCCCATTTTTCTTCCACTTCATCAAGGGACCTCCAAATCACCTCCACCTACATTGAAATAATAAAAACAAGTAAAATTGACCATTATAATGTTGATTAAAATTAATTAAATGATTCAAACATAAAGTTCAATTTATTATTATATTTGGAATATTCATTACAAAACTAGTTTAAAACAGCGGTGTAAGGGTGGAATAAAACAGTGAATCGTGGTACGATCACATTGTGAAGTATTCATCATGGGGGTCAACAATAAACTTTTGGATATAAAATCAGACCACCTAAGTTACTGGTATGACGTGTGGAAGAAGGTGGTGATGCAGGTCTGGCATGACAGTTTTCCAGTGTACTGAGTGGAGGAGGTCGGTGCTGGTGTGGCTCGGTGGGGCGGGGAGGTCCTTAGGCCAGGGGCTAGAAGGTGGTGAGATGTGAGGTCGAGGGGAGCCGGAGACCAGAAGAACTAGGGTTGGAATGGTGTGGAGTGTCCATACGAGCCTCGGGGGAGTCCAAGGGCACAAGAAAACTAGGAGCATGAAGGAACCAGGGTGGTTGAACTGTGGAGTAGGGGTAGTGACCAGATGAGGTCATGCGGAAGAAGTCGATGTGGGGTAGCTTTGGGAGGCGCCAGCAGAGCGGGGTCTCTGGGGTTAATGGAGGGTGACCAAAGGGGGAAAAAGACCTCCACAATGAAGGTCTTCTATTTCAAGTGAGGACCAGTGGGGTCCTGAGGCGATGGTTTCCAACGAGGTGTCGCGCCAAGGAGGCCCAGTTGTCGGTAGGCCAGGCCGAACCACAGAGGGGTGGGTCGTGGTAGGTGGTTCGGGCTAAAAAAGGAGGGTCAAGAAGTGTTAGAGTGGGCCAAACCCATGGCTGGGCCATGGTCCAGTGGTCCGAACTGGGCTGGCTAGGGCAGGTCGGCCTAGTTTGGCATGAAGCCCATTAAAAAGCTCATATCTCATAATCCGAGCATTTGATTTGTGTGCCACTTATGGCCACACGATCCCCTCATTGAGGAGGATAATTTTAGAATAGTTTGGGACTCTTTGGTCTTGGTTTTGAGGTGAGGGTACATGAAACTTCTAAGTTAAATAATAATAATTAAATTATTATTATTCGGAAGACTTGTCTCAGACATACCTTCTAAACGGGAGGTCTGTTTGATGCACCGTCTGAGGCATTACAATCCTAGAGTTGAGGCGGAATTTTCAAGACAACTTTTGGGTTTTTAAAACCACTATTGAGGTGTGGGACCCATAGGTCCATTCCACATGTTTTTTGGTGAAAGATTACATTTTCATTGAGTATCCATTTTGGAAGAATGAATATTCCATCTTGTGTGTTTTTTAGAGAGTATCTCAATGGTACAATCCATATAACTTGTTTCAGGACCGAAGCATGGGCCCAATGAAACACCTTTAGAGAACAATGTGCTAACTTATGAATTTTCCAACGGATGTTCGTTTGGGGTGAATAAATAGTCAATGTTATGTGTTTTTTCCCAAGGATCATAATGGTGTGATCCGTTTGGATGTGTGATGCCTTATTCACGATCTCTTTAAATGTAAAAACATGAATGGAGTATCGGTGGAAGATCCTTTTCATGTGTTGGAAGAGAACCCATGGCTTGGGTAAACCTCAACTCTTGGGAGAGTGTAGAAGATGTATAAAGAGATGAAGTCAAATATTCTTGATCCATTTGATGGGGTGTACCAGTGTAATTACACTTTGGGCCCTCCAAATCAATGATGAACATCGTTTACTCGTCAGCCTTTTGTCTATAGGAGCCATGTACTCTTAGAGTACACAAGAATGACTTGTATGTAATAGTTCATAGTTTAGTACCTGTGTACATCTAGGTACACGACCAGATGATGAGGTGGGGTCACACATCGTGTGGGCCCCACATGTGTTGTGTACCAATTTCTGAATTCTTATACCTCACGTATCTATTTCTTCTAAACTAAGATTTTTGGAATGCAAGTATCCTATCCATAGTTTTTTTCACGTAGAACATGATGGTAGTATCTATAGTGGCTTTTTAGGTACGATGCGAGATGTTATTAGTGTGATTCTTATCTTAAGTGGCGCTCGATGTTCTAGGCACAACGCCTGCTGAGGCAATACTTGATAATGATAGTGAAGGAAGTGATGTCTTTGGAATCACTAGATAGTGTTGTATTACCCTCCAGTGCGGCTGGGTAGTTAGGATTTTGATTCTCTCTTCCAGGATTACCATCCAATAAGAATGTGTAGTGAGGTTTTCCAGTTACTCTTTTTGGACTTACCCTCCAGTGGGAATGGGTGTTGAGATTCGTCATTTATTCTTTCAGGCTTACCCTATAGCAGGGCTGAGTTCTGGGTTCGTCGATGATTCTTCTAAGCATACCCTCCAATAGGGCTAGGTAGTGGGTTTATGACTTTGTGACATGAACTATCGACTATGTGGCACAATAATGAGACATGATTTGACGTCACTCTGGACTCTCGTGAAATAGGGGAACTTTTCCTACCAAGACGCATCCTTGTGACGAGACCTAAAATTGTGTGGGTGAAACAAACCTGCCCAAAGAGGATAGTATCAAGGGGTGTATATTGATCCCCTTTGACTTGTAGTTTAGGGAAGACATGTGGAATGTTGGGAATCGATGGTGGTTACTCTAGGAACTATTGGTGACACTTTTCCTGGGTTGAGCTAGGGATATGGATATCCCCTTACTCTCTCATTTGGGTTTCTTTGACTGAGAATATATATATCGTATTGAAGTAATCACTCCTCGGGCTTCAGTTACTCTTCTTCTAGTAAATGTGAAGACACATGAGGTATGCCATGTGATTTCTGTGTCTACCTTCTCATGGTTGTATGGGTCTAATCTCCTACTATAGGCATTAGATACTCAATGAGAAGTTCATATTCTAACTGTTTCTAGATCCTTGTGTTTGGATGAGCTTACTTCACTCTCTATTTGTGTTGATATCTACTTTTAAATTTATATTGTTATATCTAATACTTCCCTCTTTTGTACCTCTGTTTCTTCTCCCTTGAGCCTTCAAGGTATCCTACTGATTATTTTTATACTCACCCCTTCTCAGGATTTTCCTACACTCTGTGTGCCCTTGAAAAAGATAGGCATGATGATTGTTACTTCAAAGGAGCATAAGGATATCAACTGCTTGGACTATGTGTAGTGGTCATAGCGTGGGATCCATGAGCGGGGCTCTCTCATCAGTTTTACTTTTCCACATGTTGCTAGGTTGTGGATCATTTTTGGTTGGGCTTTTATATTTACACTTTCCCCTTTCTGCTTACTTTACTACACTTGTATTGTTTAGAGGTTGATGCATGTTTGTGGTTAATATATATAGAAGTGTTGTATCTTGTTTTCTTTTCAGTTTTCACTTTTTCATTGAGTTGGTGGTGTGTGTGTGTGTAAAGGTTCTTAGGAAAAGGCCTCCCAATGTTTTTTTTCCTTTGGCGCTAGTCTCCATCCCCTAGCCTATAGAAATAGGCTTGGGGTAGTTATGGATCTAGCCCTAGCATGGGTCGGGGCGTGACGTCATGGGAGTAACATATGACACTCATAGATTGTTCATATAATAATAGCTTATAAGAATTAATCCAAATGGATCCTTTTGAGTATTTTTATGACAAACCATGTTGTTCACCTACATATTGGCTGGAGTAAAGTGAGTTTGCACTTGTTGGGCCAAGTCTCATGTAGGAGACATCTAAGTAGGTTCATTTGATCAGACAACGGTTGGTGTCCATGTAGAGTAGGAAGAAATCAAATACTGACCGTCGAATATGACATCTAAAATTTGAGGTTGCTCATCATGTTTTATTTTAGGTGTAACCTTGGTTGGGAAAATTCCATATAAATAAATAGGAAATGCTAGTGCCCAGGTTTTTCAGGCCATTTGAGATATTAGAAAGTGTCATTCTAGGGAAATACCTTTTAGCCCTTACACAATGCTACAGTTCCATGAATGATGTGTTCTATGTTTTTTGCCTATGGAGATATCATGCATACCCTTCCCATGTGATATAAATAATATACATCAAGATTTGTTCCAATGCATCCTTTGAGGATAATATGATATGGGTTGTGGGTCGTAGTAAGAAATATCTTTGGGGTAGGACTATATCGTTGGTATGAGTGCAGCAGCATCATGGTAGAGTTTAGGAGGATGCACGGGAGAGGGAGTATAATATGTGGACACAGTGTAACAAATTATTCCCTGATACCTCACAGTGTTTTTAAAATCGGATGATGGATGAGCACTTATATGGTGGGTGTAAGAACCTAGGTTTTCATATGATGTTTGAATCCCTTCCTTTTTTTAAAATGTTTAAATATGACCTAATTTAAATTACCTTTGTGGAAACAAGTTTTTTAGGGGGGTTTGGAGCTTGTTCGGATCCCAGAACCCATGTTTAGGGGTGAAATAAGCCTGGAACACTATTCGTACAAACTGTATGGGGCAATCCATAGTGTTTAATAATCCATGTAAGGCTTGGGAAGAGAGTAGGGGGAAGCTGTACAGTTATACCAAACCATGAAGAACGGGGTTCACAACCGCAAGGAAAACTTTGAAATTTTGAACGTGGGTTTTCTGCTTGATTTTTTCATAGTTAGTAAAACTGTACTAGGAAACCATGAATCTTTTCTTGGCATACAACTAACCATGCACAGTTAGTGCATGATTTGTTAAACCATACGCTTAAACCATATATAACCTTTATTTTGGATAATTTAATAATTATAATGTAAATTAAAACCTATTTTAAACTTAATATCTCATTTAATTAAATGGAAAACAACTCTAATATTTTGGGATCTCCCTTGGTGGCTAAAATAGGATTTTATCTCGATCATCCATTCAATCTTCGATTCATGTGTGAAACATCTCATTGGATCCGCATTGGTGAGTAATCAATTCCTTTTTATTATTTCTTTATTTTTCTTGGTGTTGAAGACTCTATTTAAGTGCAATCTCATTTCCCATAATTTATGGTTCTTCATCCGTTATTATTTTTTCTATCGATCTGAGTCGAATAAGGAGCTAACATTTGATGATCTCTCCACTACTGAGCTATGTTATTTGGTCTATACATTTTCATTGAGTTTTGGTGCTTTATTAGTCTACTTATCATTGTACCACCAACCAAAATTTTTGGTGTGGCCACAAAATTAAATTATTTAATTGAATAAAATGTTATTGAACCTGTTATAAATGCCTTTAGGTTTCATTGGGATGTGTTGGGGGTCATTGGAAAAACCATGACCACCCATTGAGTGTGCTTTAGAAAATTACATTGTTGTGACTTTTTTAAACCACTAAAGGGGTGACATATCATTATTTAAAAGATTTATGAATCCCAATTATAATTTAATGGAATATAGTTTCTTGTTTAGGGAATTTCTTGCGTCCTTACAATAGGATATTTTGATATGTCATGCTTGAATTGATCAAATGTATTGAATTGATTTTGTGAAATAAGTGACTATACTCATTGGTTTCTTTTAGATTTATTGAGAATTTTATTTTGAAAATGTGATATATGAGTGGGTATACTAATGAGATGTAATGAATATGAAATGTTAATATGAGTGGCTATACTCATATGGCATGAAATGATAAATGGTATGAAATGGTGATTGGTTCCATAGATGACTTGGACTTTGTTCTTAGGATCCTGACATGGTAGTGGATGCCTTGGATTGAGTATTCTCCTTGGGTCTTGATTCAGTGGGATTCCTCGAGCTTTGATACCCCTTGTATTTCTTGCTTGGACTCATGTGGGACATGTTCATTTGACATGATCCTAGTACTCCAACCAGTGCCAAACTGAGTTCTCATCATGATGCTCCTAGTACTGAATAACGATGCATTGGTATTTTGCACCTTGGTTCCATCCCTTCATGGTCTGAAGATTTGGTTATAATGAAAGGTAGTGGGAATTGTGATACATGTGATTATATGGCTCGGTGGTGATTGTTCTAGATCATCTTCTTATACAGAAAGTTTGTGGATGACTTGATGTGTGGGATATATAGTGACGAGGTTTTAGAAACTATTATTTACTTGTAGTTTCTTTGTATTGAAGCTTGACAATATTTTTCGGGGATATTTGAGAGGATATTTTAGTATTACAATTTTAGTAGTTACATGCCATGGTAATCTTTAATTACTTTTACTATTTACCTTTTTACCTATACATTGTTTAGGTCGTTGTATTGCACTGTCAAGACTTGTATAGATCACTGGGTGGTTACCAATTGGGATTGTTTCTCACACCCTATTCGGGCCATTGTTGGGTACCTAGAATTTTCTTTTGGATGTAGTTAGGGATCAGGGTAATCACCCATAGTTCAATGATTGATTTTGTTCCATGCTTAGGAGAAGGGGATCACATGAATGAGTTGAGACTCACAATGCTATTTGTATATAGTGCATTTTTTAGTTTTGGATATATGTAATGTAGTATAATATTATGAAATTATTTTGGATACTTTATTAGAAACATTACAAGTATCATTATTTTATATATGGGATTACTCTAGATTTTTTAGATATACATTTTTTCCGGTTTATTTATAAGTTGCCTTCTTGTTATATTATAATTTGTTATTTTTTTATTACAATTACACTGTAATATACTTTGGTGATGAGGCAATAGTCTCCCAATGGACACCCCTAAGTTCCTCACTTCTATTTGGTAGCCTCTAGCATTTGGGGAGATGTTATTGAGGCCTTGTGATGCACCGTGCTTCGGCACCATTCAATGGAATTTGGGTCTGGGATGTTACAAAGTGGTATTAGGGGGTTATTTTTTGGGTTTTCATTTCTATATGGTGACAATAGATAGGTATAGAAAGGTATTAGAGTTTGGTAATAAGATTTTACTGGGCTTAGCTAACCCTCATAAAGGAAAATTCCAAATTTCCCTGACTGAAATTGTTCTTTTCAGGATTTTGACTACTACAGTTGATCTGATTCTATTATTGGGTGATACACTTGAGTTGTGTTTTTATTATTGATTTGAATTTGGGTTTAATTATGTTTCAACATGATGAGATGATGGTATGACATTTCATGAATCATATAGTAACTTATTACAAATCACATGACATGCATTATACCATTTCATTTAGGGTACATTACATGTTTTCATGCTATTCTGATAGGTATTGTTATAGATGTACCTGCTGATGTGATAGATTTTGTGTAGTGGATAGACAAAGTGATGAAATATTTCAGTTCATAAGGATCATGGTCCATTATGGACTAGAAAGTGACACACCCTTTTGGTTAAATTATTCAATGTGAATTTGATATGGTATGAATTATATGGGAACCAAATTTTTGTTCATGAGGTGTTATGGACTCTCATGGATTGGAAATTGGTGAAGCATTTGGATTAACTTTTAAATTAAATTGTGATATAATTGTAATGAATGTTAATTGAATTGAATGGAAAGGTGAACTTGGAAGAAGATAATTGACCAAGACCTGACTTTTGATTGGTAAAGAGGCAATATCTATAGTGGGTTTTGGTGACTATTATTTTTATAGTCTTATATTTAGGGGTATTTTATGTTCTATGACCTGGTTTTAGGAGGTTTTTAACCTATCTTATGCTTTTTATCTTGGATCTTTGATGTAGTTCTTTTCTATGTTGTGTGTTTGGAATTGTAGAGGCATGTCGCCATGATAACCTCCAATCATATTCTAGGAGGGTGACAATGATCACAATCCAAGGGATGTGGGATATGATCAAATATTGGATCCTACCTTAGTTCCAGATGTAGAACTAGCTGTTGTTATGGATATAGGTGTTGAGGCATAGTTTCACGAGGGATTCATTCTCTACATGCAGACTTTTCAGGGATCGTTGAAGCATGTCTTGTCTATGGCTAAGCTAAAATTTGTGTTCCAGCATAAATATACTCCCATGTTCTTAGGGGATGGTGGACCATAGGCTATTGAGCTATGGATCAATACTATGCTTTCGATCATTGGGTACCTTGAAACACCTCCTGAGAGGAGAGTGAAGCTTTATACTTATATGCATTATGGAGCAGAAAACCACTGGTTGGGTGTTCTAAACCTGGATGAAAGGCTATGGGATATGGTTTGGGATGATTCCCTAACCCAATTATATGAATAATTTAACCCTGAGACTTTATGTGTATATTGGGCTACTGAGTTCATACTTCTGGAGCAGGGAACTCTTACTGTTATGGAGTACTCGACATGCTTTATAGAGTTGTATCATTTTTCATCGATGTACCTTAATGATGAGATATTGAGGGTGAGACTCTTTTGGGAAGGCCTCTAATATGCTATGAGATAATAGTTCAACATGTTCTAATTGACCTCTGTTACTGACGTTGTGAATCAGGAACTGATTATAGAGTAGAACATGAGGGAAACAAGGGGCGTAAAGTAGGGTAGTATATTCTCTCGACCTAGTGGTTCAACATCACTAGGTAGGAAGTGGTATTGTAAGTCTCCCCATGAGATGAATACAAGTCTTGATAAGAGTATTGGTATAACTGTTTTCTTTCATCAAAGTGGAAGATTAAACCACATAAAGAATTAGTGCGCATGTGACCCAGTTGAGTGTTGAGCTTACGATATGACGGTCGTGTACAACATTTATGCACGACCTTCCCTCTAGTTGTGATTAGTAGGGGTCATCATCATAACCAAGTTCAGAAATAGGTTTCCCAGCTCCACATCTGGTAGTGAGCTAGACTACCACAGGTTGATCAGGTTGAGGCATTGGTGGTCATGGTTGGGGTAACCAGGCACCTGTTACACCAAGACATCCAAGTAGTCCTATTCTGGCTAGTGAGGTTGTGTCATCGGGCCATGTTTCAAGATAGATTTATTCTATACAGCCTACCCCCAAGGAGTAGGGTAGTAGGCCTTATATAGTGAGAGTTACGATCTTAGTAGCATCTACTATTTCATATTCTTTTTTTGATACAATTGCATCACATAGTTTTATATCTACACCTATGGTGAAAATACTTAGGCTATTTATACTATATTCTGAGAGAATTATAACGCAAGACACTCCGCTTTGAATTATAATAAAATATGTATTCCAGTGTATGGAGATCCCACTTGAGGTTGGTGGGTGTCACTTCTTCTGGGATCATTATTTCCTCAATATTACTGGGTTTTATGTCATACATGGGATGTGATGGCTAGTATCTTATTGAACTTACATTGACTACAATCGCTATAGGGTAACATTCATATTACAATAGAGTGTATTGTATACTCACAAGGGTGAATGGGTTGTCTAGACAAGCTGAGAAGGACCACAACATCAAGGTCTAGGTGGGATGACAACCTAGATTTCTAGTTTATATCTAGATGATCTGGAATCATTTTAGGAGGACTTTTCTCTAGTAGTTTAGCACTTCGGGAACATTTTCCTAGATGAATTTTCAGGTTTACCTCCCAAAAGGGAGGTTGATTTTTTCCTCGATCAAGTTCCAAGAGCTAGATTTTTATCTATTCCTCCTTACAGTATGGATACGATAGATTTATAAGAGTTCAAGAGGAAACTGGAGGTTTTGGTTGAAAAGTGGTTTATTCGACCCAATATGTTTGTGCATGGTTTTTCGGTCCATTTTTTTAAAAAGGTAGATGGTAACCTTAATAAATGCATGGATTATCATAAGATGAACTAGGTGATAGTTAAAAACTGATATCTCTTACAATTGATAGATGACATGTTTGATAAACTTTTAGGATATCATGTGTTCTTGAAAAATTATTTGAGATCAGGATATCACAAGGTATGTGTTCGATATGAAAAAATACCACATTAATCCTATATTAGTAGCTATGTTCTATAAAGGTTTCTAGTTATGTCATGCAGTCTCATTATCATGATAGCATTTTTCAAGACATTGGTGAATCGAGCGTCCCATCCTTATTTGGATTCATTTTTGGTGGTTTTCATTAATGATATCTTGGCGTATTCTCACAATCGACATAAACATGTTAATTATCTTGATATATTTTGGGATACACTGAGAGAGCATCGGTTATATGATAATATCTCAATGTGATACTTCTGGATGGGTCAGATTCACCTCTTAGGTCACATTATCTCAGAAACAAGAGTATCAACAGAACCAGAGAATGTGATAGTTTTATTTTTTGGGGAGCGTCCCAAGAATTTCATTGATATATGGTGTTTATTTGGGATATATGGGTATTATAGGAATTTTATACAAGCCTTATCATGCATAAAAAACCATTGAAGAGCTTTAATATAAGGGTTGCGAAGTTTTATGGTCAAAATCATATGAGATAGCCTTTTAGGAGCTAAAAGAAATATTGACTTCAATACCATTTATAATACTTATAGAGCATTGTATGAGCTACATTGGGTATTATGATGCATCATATATAAGGCTTGGAGTAGTGCTGGTATAGGTGGATAGAGTGCTAGAATAGGGGTCTCAGCATCTAAGACCACATGAGAGGAACTACCTGACACATGATCTCAAGTTAGCTATGATTTTACATGCATTGCATTGTTGGAGGCATTAATTGATGGGAGAGCATTTTTTCATGTACACAAACCACAGAAGACTCAAGTAAATATTTATTCAACATGATATAAATATTTTGAAGAAAATATGGGTAGAGTACCTCCAGTATTTTTACTTTGCGATTTCATAGATTCTTTGGAAAGGAAATCCAGTAGATGATGCACTAAGCAAGAGAACTCGGATATAGGAACTTCATCAGGCTAGTAAAGAGAGGAATCTTATGGATTTGTTCTCTAAGATGAACTTAGTGGTCAACAGTAGTCAGAGAAAAAACTTATCTATAATCCTTAGTTATGACTTATACCCTACTAGATAGGGTGAGGATTAGGTAGCTATCAGGCTCAGAAGGCCTAGTTCTATGGGGGAGTGTGGGAGGTGAGGCCCCTTTTTTTAGTTGGACCATAGTGTGGGATAAGATTTTTTGGGTCCATAATGGTGTTTGGGATCTATTAGAAATATGTGAGGAGTTGATATGGGAATTTCATGCCTTAGCTTGGTCAGTGTACCTCGACGTCAAAAATATGTTTTGTGACTTACACCGTCAGTACTGGTGTCCAGGTACGAAAATAGAGGTAGCTGGTTTTGTTACGAGATGTTCCACTTATCAATAGGTGAAGTTGGAGAATCAATGCCCAAATATACTTTTATAACTATTTCTGATTATTGAGTAGATATAGGATGATGTCATTATGGATTTCATGATCGGATTACCAAGGCTTCCACAAAGTAACGATATTGTGTGGGTTGTTTTTGACAGGCTTAAAAAGGTTTCTTATTTCCTTCTAATAAGGGAGACCTTCAATATGGATGATATTAGGATGGTGTATATCTTTGAGATAATAAAACTTTATGGGCTACTATTCACTATCATTTCATATAGGTGCCCAGTTTTACGTCTCGTTTTGAGAAGAGTTCCCACAGGGCATTAGGTACACATGTGCTTTTGAGTATAACATACCGTCCTCAGATTGGTGTCATGTCAAAGTGTATGATACAAGATATTGAGGACATAATAAAATCATGAATCCTATATTTTGGGGGATCTTGTTAGATACTTATTCCCTGGGTCAATTTTCATACAATAATAGGTATCAAGACACCATATAGATGAAACATTTTGAAGATTTTTATAGTAGGCCATGCTGATCACCCCTATGCTAGTTAGAGGGAGGTAAGGTAGCCTTACTGGGACCACGTCTCATGCAGTATAATTCTTATTAGGTCCAATTTATTTAGAAACGGATGGCTTCTACACATTCTCAATAGAAATCATATGTTGATCTCCACAAATGAGCTCTAGAGTTTGAAGTTAGGGATTGGGTTTTCTTATATGTTTCACCAAGTCTGAGACATAAATGAATTAGGAGATTGGGTAAACTTTTACTATGGTATGTTGGGTCATTCAAGATTATGGGTAGAGTTGGGCCAGTAACCTATCAATTGTAGTTACCTCATAGGTGCGGAGCCATGCATGATGTCTTCCACATATCTCATCTGTGAAAATATCAATCAAATTTGTCTCATGATTTTTAGCCCAAGAAATATAAGTTACAAGTTGATGGGTCATTTTAATTTCATCTTATTCATATCATTGACAAGAACAATAAGTTTCTTCTTGGATAGTCAACTCCTCTAGTAAAGGTGATATCCCCACATGGTCATTAATAGGATGAAAAATTGGAGTAGGAGGCTGACATACATTATTAGTTTCTTGAGTTGTTCTATGATGAATCTTGATTTTCCTTGAGAAGGCAATTCGAGGATGAATTGTTTTAATTTGGAATATTGTAAGAACCAGGTGTTTTGTATGAGTTATGGATCCTTTATATTTCTATTTAAATGTTTAGATATGGCCTAATTAGAATTACCTTTGAGGTAATGGGTGTTTTGGGGTGTCCAGGGCTTGTCCGAAGGCTAGAACCCATGTTTAAGGGTGAAATAATTCTAGTGCATGGTTATTGAAAATAGTGTGTGAAAAGACACAATGTTTAATAAATAGTGTAAGGATTGGAAAGAGAGTAGGGGAGGCCACATGGTTATAAAAAACCATGTGAAATGGGATGCATATCCCTGAAAAAACCTTTTTAATCTTGATAGTGGGTTTTTTAATAGTTTTTATATGGTTAGTCAAGCTGTGTGAGGAAACCATATAGGTTCCCTTGGCCTATAGCTAACCATGCACGGTTGGTGAATGGTTTGTTAAACCGTTCACCTAAACCATGTGACTCCTTTAATTTAGATAATTTTATAATTTTAAATTATATTAAAACTTATTTTTATCCTAATATCACATTTCCTTAAATGAACTAAAACTCTCACATTTGGAGAGCTCCCTTGGTGGATAAACTAGGATTTGATCTCGATCTTCCATTCAATCTCCAATTCAAGTGGGGAACATCTAATTGGATCTGCATCAGTGAGTACTCAGATCCTTTTATCTATTCTTTGTTTCCATTGGTGTCGACTACGCTATTTATGTGAAAGCTGGTTTGCCTTAATTTGGAGGTTCTTTTTTTATTTTTATTTTTTCTATAGATCTGAGTCATATTCAGAGTTGATACTGGATGGGCACTCTACTACCGAGATAAGGTTGGAGGACTATACATATTCCTTGAGTTTTTATACTTTATAGGGCTACTACTCATTGTGATGCCAGCCATAATTTCTAGTGTGGACCTAAAATTAAATTGATTAATTGATATAAATGAAATTGTACCTATTAATGATCCCCTTTGGTTTTGTTATGAGGTTTTTGTGGTTGTTTCCCAAACCATGGACACCTATAGAGTGTCCTTTATGAAATTACATTTTTTTCTTCATTGAACCACCCTAGTGGTGAGTTCTCATGCTTCCCTATATGTAGGAATCACAATTATAATTGAATGTAATTGAGTTTCTTGTTTAGGGGATTTTCTACCTCTTTTCCTTACGCAATTTTGATATTCCATGCTTAAATTGATCAAATTTTCTAAATGGAATTGGTTAAATGAATGGGTATACTCATTGGTAGATTTTATATTTCTTTAAAGTTTTATTTGTAAAATGTGAAATATGAGTGGGTATATTCATGAGATGTAATGAATGTGAAATGGTTATGTGGGTTGGTATAATCATATGGCATGAAATAAAAATGATATGAAATGGTTATTAATTCCACAGATTCCATGGATATTATTGTTAGATCTTGACATGGTAGTGGACGCCTTGGATTAAGTATGCTCCTTTGGTCTTAATTATATGGGATTCCTTGGGCTTCTCCAACCCTTGGATTTGGATTGTGTGGATTCATGTAGGAAATGTTTTGTAGATATGATCATAGGACTCTAACCAAGGCCTAACCAAGTTTCCATCGAGAATCTCATGGGACTCAATGAGGATGCCTTAGTCTTCTACACCTTGGATTCGGCCCTTTGTGGTTTGGCACATTGAATATATGGAACAACCATGGGAATTGTGATATGTGTATTTATATGTCTCAATCGTGATTGTTCTAGTTCTTCTGGTTTTATGGTAAAGACATTGTAAAGACCCAACCCCAGTTTCCCAAAGTCGGTGCCTTATTACATTACATAGTCATGATTACAAGGAATCAAATATCTAAGGAATGAATAGTTTAGTAGATATGAAAATGTAGATACATGCATATGTTCAACATTACAACTTGAAATTAAATACAACATATATGTTTTATTGGGAACATCCACAACTATAAGTTTATCCCTTTAGGTCTTTCATAATAAAATTATTCATGTTCTGAGAAAATGAAACATAAGAAAAGGGTGAGCTCAAATTCTAGGTAAAGGAAAACAATACAGTGGAATATATCATATACGTAAACATTAGTCTTAGTGAATAATTGAAAACACATGCCTTTAAAAATAAACTTAAATATAATATGGTATGAAAATGAACTGAGTAAACATTTCCATATTAAATCGTAATCATGGGTGTTCTACTAGTTGAATAACCACATGAAATATGAATTTCTAGATTTATAATGAGGGAAATTCATATGTCATCCATTCTAAAATATACCGTTAAGGCCTCATCCAAGACATCTAAAAATGATTAAGGCCTCATCCAAAACCATATCTAAAAATGGGCAAGGCCTCAGCCAAGTCCATATCTATTTGTCTCCTGAGACCTATCGATGCATAAAGGGTATATAGTGGGCCCCACACATCACATAATAAGTCCAATTAATTCTTCATTCGAATGATTATAAAGATAAACAACATATACATTCTTATAGAAACTAATATATGAAATGTAAATAACTTTCCCTGAATATTAAGCATAAACACTAACTATTCCGAGTAAATTGGTGGATGGTTTTATGATAGAAGATCCGCAATGAAAATAATAATAAACCTTTCAATTAAATATGGTAAATTATTTCATAAAATATTAATCCCAATAATAAATAATAATCAATAAGAGTTTTTAAATAGATTATGATACTCTTATAAAATCATCGAGTAATTTTTGAGATAAATACTCTTTTACTTTGAAAAGAAGAGTTAATTTGGAAAAGTATTTGTATTAAAATAGAAGTTAATTAAGATATTATTTTTATAATAAAATTATTTATTTAAAAAAATAATGGTTTCTTAAAATATATTATAGATTTCTCTTGAAATTGGTTAGAATTTTGGAAATTCTGTTGAATCAGGGTTGTATTTCAAAAAGAATTTTGAAAGTTCCTTTTAAAACTTGTAAATACCA
The DNA here is from genome assembly GCA_963277665.1 of Viscum album. NCBI lineage: Eukaryota > Viridiplantae > Streptophyta > Magnoliopsida > Santalales > Viscaceae > Viscum > Viscum album. The sequence goes on along the minus strand of OY728150.1, from coordinate 1,998,032,919 downwards.
TGAAAAAAGAAGGATTATGGTTTTTACACATAAATATAAAATTCAAATAGAATTTATGAGTAGTAAATAATAATATTTAAGAAATTAATTGGGAAAAATAGAGACAAAGAGTAACCTGAAAGAAAATGGAGGTTCAGGTAGGAAAACCCTTACCTTAAGTCTGAATGTGTTCTTATCTTGAACATAAGGTCATCGAATATAACATTAGAAATATTAATAACTTAATTCAAAATCAATAAGACATTTATTTATTTTATCGTAATTTTATTATGTTCTTTAATTTCCATATTGATAAGTTATAATATTGAATTTCGTCATTCTGGAGTGTTCGTTTCCTTGGTTTTCATGATCAGTATATTTGTATATGGGTATGGATGTTCATGTGGAAAAGATTTAATTCTCCAGAATTGAAGTTATATATTATTTATTATCATCAAAAAGTGTTAATGGTTATATATATTATGGTATGTGGATGAATCATTGGATGAAATATTAATGATAACCACTTAGATTATTTGTCATTATTTGGATTATTATGAACTAGTTTGTCATATGAATTAATAATATGTACATATACTAATTCCTGAATATTAAGTAGGTTATAATACATATATTATAGTCTAGTTCAACTATAAATTTTTTTTATGAATAGTAATTAAGTAGAATCTAAAGAATGAAACTTCGTTGTCCACAATGGTTGTAAATTGGAACCTCACAGACGATGATTTCATTTATAAAAGAGAGAGAGTAAGAATATTAATAATGGTTATTAAATTAATAATTTATAATTATAGTATATAGATTATTCTAGATTTATAAGGATCAATTGGATATATTAAGTTAATAGATAATAAGAAAAGAGGATAAATTGAAATAAAACTAAATGAAAAAAAGATGATTTACCTCTTGAAATAACCTCCTTCAGAACCACCTTAAGGGAAGGGGTTTTGGTCATTTGGAAAGACCAAGAGCTCTTGGACATGGGGAGTTACTATGGAAGGTTATTTGGGAAGAACATTTATGAGAATCAAGTCATATAAGTGTGAATAGAAGATGGTAATGAGGGGGGTTATAGTGGAGGAGAGGAGGGTTTTCCCATTTTTTTACTCATTATTTTATTACTTTTCCAAATACAACCAATTGTATTGATTATTGTGACCAAGAATATTAATATATTCTTGTGAGTTAGAATCAATTGTTATTACATCATCCATCATGCTTTTAATAGTGAATTTAACTAATAATGTATATATATGGTAAATTACCGTATTTTACTATTCGTAAAAAATTCGAGTATTTTAGAAAAATCCCAAAAAAAATCACCCCAAACATTTTTTTATGTATAGAATTCAAAAACGAACTCCATTTTTTGAAAATAATTTTCTAAATATTATTAATTTAATTTTTAAATAAAATCATAATTTATTCGAAAAAAACAATTTTAAAACTATAATTTGTTTTATATCACCATGAAAAATCAATCAAGATCTCATTATCTTATAAATTTAATAAAATAAAATAATAATATTATTTATTATTTATAAGTTTCATATTACTATTCATATTACTATTCATAATGGTATATTACTATTAACCAAAAATTATGTTTATCTTATTAGACTTTAAATATCTTACTGAATGCAACCATGTATATCAGTTTTTCGAAATTCAAATCACAAAGGCAGAAAATTTTTGTTTACTGGATATGTTATAAAAAATTGGTATTTTGTAGAGTCTAATTGTTTCATGCATTCACTATTAAATTTATTTTCAAAATCTTAGTGTGTTACATTATCATTTCCTTACAAACATTTCATCCTTGAAATTACTAGCATGTTTCCTCACAAAAAGATTTGGGTAGTTCTTCAACATAATCTCCTTAGGCTCACATGTTGCCTCTTCGATTTTATGATTTTTCAAAAATATATTTACCATTCGAGTTGTCCGACTCCTCAACACTTGTTCTTTAGTGTCCAGAATCCAGATAGGCTCTTCACATTAAGATAGGTCATGTTCTAATTATATACATTCAAAAGTGAGGACATGCACTGGGTCTAGAATGTACTTTCTTAGAAATGAGACATGGAACATATTTTGTAATTTAGATAGTCTAGTTGGTATAGCCAAAAAATATGCAACCACTCCAATTCTCTCCAAAAATTCAAAAGGGCCTATGTACCTAGGGATCAGTTTCCCTTTCTTCCCGAATCTTATAACACCCTTCCATAGAGATACATTCAAAAAAATGATCACTCACTTGAAACTCCAAATCCTTCCTTCGATTATCTACATATATTTTTTTGTCTACTTTGAGATACTTTGATACGGGTTTGAATAGTCCTTACCTTCATTATTGTTTCCACCAAAATCTTTGATCCCACAAGTCTCCAACTTTATCCCAACAAGTTGGTGTACAACATCTCATTCTGTACAATGCTTCATATGGTGTCATTTGAATACATAAATGGAAACTATTATTGTAGGAAAACTCTACTAAAGGTAAATATGTGTACCACATACCTTGAAAGTCATGTGAACATGGTCTCAACATGTCCTATAAGGTTTGGATCATCCCTTCTGATTTCCCATCAGTATGTGGGTGATAAGTAGTACTTAATCGAAGATCAGTATATAAATATTTCTAAAGACCTTTTCATAATTTCAATGTAAATCATGGATCACAATCATAAAAAATTGAGAGAGGTTCTCCATGAAGTCTCACAACCTCACTTATATATAGTTTTCCTAGGCACTTCAGTGTAAATCCTCTTTTATAGTGAGGAAATGTGTAGATTTCATAAGTTGATCAACAATTACCCATATTGCATCATTATTTCTTGGAGTTTTGGATAATACAGTGACAAAATACATGGTGATGCCATCCAATTTTCATAAAGGAATAAGTAGAGGATGTATGAATCCTCTAGGATGTTGTCATTCAGCCTTCACTTGTTGACACACTAAATATCTTGATAAATAATCAGCAATTTTCCTCATCATGTTATCCCATTAGAAATGTACTTTCAAATATCTATACATTTTAGTTCTACAAGGGTGTATAGAGAAATTTGAGCTATGAACATCAACCAATAACTCCATTTTCAGTTCGATTATAGAGGGAACACGAAGACTCTTCCCAAATTCATAATTCCATCTTTACACATGATGTCAGTCAACTTCCCATCTTTCACATCATTAATTTTCTTTTGATGATTCTTTCCATCGAACTGTGAAGATTTAATTCTTTCCAATAAAGATGGTTGGGAAGCCATTTGAAAAATTAGTGATTTTTCACCTTCTTTGATAATTCCCATATCCATCATCATTAGATAAATGTACAAAAAATCCTTGGAAAACCTCATTTTGTTGAGAAATCCATGATCCTTCTAGCTTAATGAATCAGTTACGTTGTATGCCTTTCCTGGGTGGTAGTGTATGGAAAATTCATAATCCTTGAGTAGTTTAATCCATTTCCTTTTCCTCGTGTGGAATTATTTCTGTGAGAAGAAGTATTTCAGACTTTTATGATCTTTATATATTTTACATTTTTTTCCATAGAGATAATGTCTCCCTAAATATAGAAAAAATATTACCGCTGGTAACTCAAGATCATAAATAGGAAAGTTTTGTTCATAATTCTTTAACTGTCTTGATGTATAGGCAATAACTCTATTATACTATATAAGGACACAACCAAGTCCTTTCTTTGATGCATCACTATAGGTCACAAACCCATCATTCCCATATGGTATAGTTAGGATTGGAGCATTCACTAATATCCTCTTAAATTCTTTGAAACAGTCTTCAAATTATTTTTTCCATAGGAACTTAACCCCTTTACATATAATCTTGGTCATTGGGTTGGCTAAACGGGTGAAGTTCTGAATGAAATTCCAATAATAACCTGATAAACCAATAATACTACAAACCTAATTTATGTTTTTTGGAGTAAGACATTATTTCATAGCCTTTTTCTTTATAGGATCAATAGATATTCCATTATTATAGACTATGTGTCCAAGAAATGAAATTGATTAAAGCCAAAATTAACACTTTCTAAACATCCCATATAATTCATTTCATCTAAGTGTCTTCGGAATAGTGCACAAGTGAATTTCATGATCCCCATAACTTTTGGAGTATACCAAGATATCATTAATAAATAGCACAACAAACACATCAAGATATTCTATGAAAAATCTATTCATTAGATCCATGAGAATCGAAAGTTCATTAGTTATTCAAGAAGGCATTACTATAAACTTGTAATTCACATACCTGGTTCGAAATCCTGTCTTTGGAATATCTTCCTTCCTCACATGAAACTGATAATATCAGATCAAAGATCAATCTTTGAAAAATATTGGGCTCTATGAAGTTTATCAAATAAATCATCAATGTGAGGTAGGGGATACTTGTTCATTGTTATTATTGCATCGATCTCCATGTAGTCAATGCATAACCTCATAGATCCATCTTTCTTCTTAACAAAAAGAATAGTGTCCCCCATATAGAAACACCAGGGAGAATAAATCATTTATCACTCAATTCCTCTAGTTTTTTCTTTAGTTACACTAATTTGATAGTGTTCATTCTCTAAGGCGTATTTGATATGGATCTTGAATCAAGAATTAAATTTATAGAGAACTAAACATCCTACTCTAGAGGATGTTCAAGTAAATCCTCTAAAAATACATCATCACATTCTTTCACAATAGGTGTGTCCTATATTTGAACATTCCTTTCCTCGTCCATAGTTATTGATTTCCCCTCCTCCCCAACAATTAAATTTATTAGAGCTATTAGGTGTGGATCTAGATGAGAATCATATGGTGATGTTTCTGATATAAATGTAAGGTATTCTACATCGTCCTCAAAAATTATAGCCTCCTTCTTATTCCAATAAATTTTCGCATCATGGTTTGAAAGACAATCCATACTGAAGATAATATCAAAGTCAATCATGGGTATGATAATAAAATCAATATATAAAGCAAATTTATATTCCATAATGGGGACTGCCTGGCACAACATTGTTGCAATGATACTTCCCTTAGGACTTTTGACTAAAAACTCCCTTACTAAATCAAATTGGAAATATATAATTTTCTTGAAAAACTAAGAATATATGAAAGAATTAAAAGATCCATAATCAAATAAAACATTGGCCATGTTTTTGGAAAAAATTAAAGTACCTATCACTACAAAATTAAGAACATCAATATTAGCAGTTATGATTGAATAAGCTTATCCCTGCTCCCTTAGACTTTTCTAAGGAATGTTTTCTTGACGCTTTAGAAAATCATTAGCATAATATCACATCTTACCATAATTATAGAATTGAAAATTAATAGATTATTTATTCCCCTTAAAAACACTGGTATGATGGCCTTTCTGGACACACTTTTAGCACACCCCTTTTCATTTTATGCAGGCACTTAGGTGTTTCCTTCCACAATTATCACAGGTTGGAAAGTCAACTCTTCCCTTCTTCCCCATTTCCTTATTTTATTTTCTAGAGTTTTTAGTAACCCTATTCTTCACTTTCTTTCTTTTAAAGTCATAAGACTTAGAGAACTCATTTTTCATCTTGAAATCACATGATACTATATCTTTGTATGATGAGAAACTTTGGGAGAATGGAGCCCTTCGGATGAATGGTTTAAACCATCAAATAATCTATCAATATTTATCCTTTGATAATGTATATAGTTTGAAACATGTATTTATAACCTTGGGAAGTTAGATTCATACTTTGAAACATTCTCATCCTCCTTTTTCCTTATATTCATAAAATGCCTTTCCATATCTACTCGTTGTTCACAAGGGAAGTATTTTTCTAAGAATATTTTATTAAAATAAATCCATTCCATTTATTATATTTCTTCCTCCTCCTTTGTGTTTTTAATTAAAGACTACCACTGATCCACATATCCTAATAGGCGATAAACCATCATGACAACCTTCTCTCTTTCGTTACATCCCAAAGCGAGAAATATCTTCACTAATGAACTTATCCACTGCTCCGCTACAAATGGGTTTTTAGTACCATTGAATTATGGAGGATGTTGTCGCATAAATTGGTCTAGCATAGATCCTAATCATTGTGGATTTGGATGCCCCATACGGGTAAGGTTATTGTTCATAACCTAATAAAGTTGTGCCAGTATAGTTATAAGTTGATTCCCACTAGTCATAAATCTATATCCAGCATCATTATCTTGAACAAGAGGGAAATCCTTAAATGGGATATGAACATTCATATGGTTCCCATTCCTAACACTAGGCACCATTTATAAATAATGGAATACCCTATATTAGGTTATGAATAATAATGTACTATCTCAACATAGAAAAAAATACTTAACATAAATTGAAATCATTTTCATGGATATTCCTCTCATGGTTCCTTTGAGGAAAAATTTACATTTAAATCCTTCATAATGTTATATAAAGAAAATATGAATTATCCTAAGAATATCCTACAGGATTATCAAACTAGGTGCATAGTAAGGCCCGTTTTCTTGTGCCAGGATACCTCGGGTCAAGATTGAAACTCCTTGTCGGAGTTTTCACTCCTAATTACATCTATTCCAGAACCACGTCCACTTGTAGTATCTAAATAGAGATGTATTTTTTTAGAAATATCAACATAATCTATTCCTTACCAAAATTAAAGGATGTTCATATATGTTTATCCTCAAATACTATATTATGGTTTTGTTCTAAAATCTACATTTTATAAATCTAGATTCCAAGTTTTCTACTAAACTTCCTTTCATACCAACTATAAAGACCCAACCCCAATTGCCCGGAGCCAGTGCCTTATTACATTACATCGGAATGATTACAAGGAATAAAATACCAAAAGAACAAATAGTTTAGTAGATTCAGAAATCCAGATACATACATAATTTCAAAATTACAACTTTAATTTAAATAAAACATATATATTTTATAGGGAACATCCACAATTGTATGTTTATCCCTACAGGTCATTAATAAGAAACTTCTTCATGTCCTGAGAAAATGAAACATAAGAAAGGGGTGAGCTAAAATGCTCAGTAAGGGTAAATAATAAAAATTAAGAAGTCAAAAATGTAAATATTAGTCATGGATAATCATTGAAAACAAATTCATTTAAAAATAAACTTGAACATAATATGGTAGTAAAATGAGATGAGTAAACATTTTTATAAAAATTCATAGTCATGGGTATTCTAGAAGTCGAATAACCACATGAACTATGAATTTATTAATTCATAATGTGGGAAATGCATATGTCAGACATTCTGAAACTTACCATAAAGGACTTAGAGAATACATCTAAAAATTATTAAGGCCTCGGCCAAAACCATTTCTAAAAATGGGTAAGGCCTCAGCCAAGTCCATATTTATTTGTCTCATGAGACCAACCGATGCATCAAGGGGATACAGTGGGCCCCACCGATCACATAATAAGTCCAATTCATTATTCATTTGGTTGGGGATAAACATTAAGAACAGAAACATTCATATAGAAACTAACATATGAAACATAAATAACTTTCCCCAAACATTAAGCATAAACACTAACCATTAAGAGTAAATTGGTGGAAGGTTTTAAGATAGAAAATACACAATAAAACTAATAATAAACCATTCAATTAAATATGGTATATGATATCAAGAAATATTAATCCCAATAATGCATAATAATCAAAAAGAGTGTTGAAATAGATGAAGATACTCTTATAAAATCCTCGAGTATTTCTTGAGATAAATATTCTTTTACTTTGAAAAGAATAGATAATTTGGAAAAGTATTTTTATTAAACCAGAAGTGAAGTAAGATAGTATTTTCGTAACAAAATTAGTGATTCTGGAAAATTAATGGTTTCTAAAAACATATTATACAGTGCCCTTGAAAATAGTTAAGAATTTGGGAAAATTCCCTTGAATCGGGCTTGTAATTCAGAGAAAATTTTGAGAGTTCCTTTGAAAACATGTAACTCTTGTGAAAGAAAGAAGGATTATGGTTTGTAAACATTCATATATAATTCACATATAATTTATGAGTAGTGTATAAGAATAGTTAAGAAATTAATTAGGATAAAGAGAGACAAAGAGTAACCCGAAAAAAATGGAGGTTCCGGTAGAAAAAACCCTTATATTAAGTATGAATGTGTTCCACTCTTGAACTTAAGGTTTTGGAATATGAAATTAAACTTATTAATAAATTAATTTATATTATATTCTAAATTTATATAGTTTATCATAATTTTATTAAGTTCATTTATGTCATTATTGATAAGTTATAATATTGAATTTTTTCATTCTGGAGTGTTCGTTTCCTTGGTTTTTGTGATCTGTATATTTGTATATGAGTATGGATGTTCATGTAGAAAATATGTAATCCAATAGAATTGAAATTATATATTATTTATGAACATAAAAAATCTTTAATGTTTATATATATAATGGAATGGGGATAAATCATTGGACGAAATATTAATGACAATCACTTAGATCATTTGGCAGTATTTGGATTATTATGAACTTGTTTTGTCATATAAATTAATACTAAATACATATATTGGTTCCTGAATATTAATTAGGTTATAATAAATATATTATATTCTGGTTAAACCATAAAAATGGTTTCATGACCAGTAATGAAGGATAAATTAAATAACGAAACATCGTCATCCATGATGGTTGTAAATTAGAACCTCACGAATGATGATTTCATTTATAAAAGAGAGAGAGTAAGAATATTGATAATGGTTATTACATTAAAATGGTATAATTCTAGTATATATATGATAATGGAGTTATAATGATAAATTTTATAGAGGATTTTTAGAGATAATTATAAATGATGATAAATTGAAATGAAACTAAATGAAAAAGAAAGATGTTTTTCATCTTGAAATAAACTCTTTGAGAACCTCCTTAATGATAGGGATTTGGTTTTTTTGAAAAAATAGAGCTAATTTATGTGTATAGTAACTATGGAAGGGTATTTGGGCATAAATTTGAGGAGCTTCATGTCTTAGAGGAGTGAATATAGGATGGAATGAGGGGGAGGGGTTATATTGTAAGAGAGGAGGGTTTTCCCATTATTTTTCCCATTATTTTATTATTTTGTCGAAGACAACAAATAATATTGATTATTGTGAAAAAAATAGTAATATGTGCATCTTAGTTCAAACCAAGTGTGCTTATATCATCCATGATGCTAAGAATAATGAATTTAATTAATAATGTATATATACAGTAAATTACTATATTTTACTATTAAAAAAATTTGAGTATTTTATAAAAAATATGAAAAATACACCCCTACCATCTTCCGACGTGTAGAATCAAAAAATTAACTCCATTTTTTAAAAATAATTTTCTAAATATTATTAATTTAATTTTTAAGTAAAATCATATTTTATTCAGAAAATAACAATTTTAAAATTATAATTTGTTTTATATCACCTTGAAAAATTAATCAAGATCTCATTATCTTAGAACCTTAATAAAATAAAATAATATTATTATTTACTATTCATAAGGTTCATATTACTATTCATAAGGGTATGTTACTATTCAACAAAAATTATGTTTGTCTTATCAGACTCTAAATATATTTCTAAACGAAACAGTGTGTGTTAGGTTTTTGAAATTCAAATCATAGAGGTGGAAAAATTATTGTTAGTAGATAGGTTATAAAAAAGTGGTGTTCTGTAGATACTTAGAGTTTCATGTATTCAAAATTAAATTTATTTTCAAAATCTTTGGGTGTTATGGCCATGGATTGATTGATGTGTTAGATATACAGTGACACCATGTTGGAAACTATTTTTTACTTTTATCTACCTTGAATAGAATAATGAACATATTTTGCAGGGAGTCTTGAGAGGATATTTTAGTATTAATATTTCAGTAGTTACATTCCATGGGAATCTTTACATAATTTTTCTACTTACCTATTTACCTACACACTATTTAGCTTGTTGTATTGCACTATCAATACTTGTATAGATCTATGGCGCTTACCTAATGGGATTGTTTCTCACAACCTATTCAAGCTACCATTGTGTACTTGAAAATATCTTTTGGATTCAAGTAGGGACCGGGGAATGATCTCATAGTTCGATGTTTGATTTTGTTCCTTACTTAGGAGCAGGGGAACATGAGACCGAGCAGAGGCTAACAATGATATTTTTATAAATAACATTAGTCATTTTTGGAATTTTGGATATACGTAATGTAAAATACTATCGTGAACCTATTTTGGATCTTTCTTAGACACATTACTTGTATCATCATTTTGTATGTGGGACACATCTGGAATTGTTATATATACATTCTGGCCTTGTTTATTTTTCAATTTCCTTCTTGTTCTGTTAGATTTTTCTATTGTTCAGTTATTTCTATTATTTTGTGATATACTTTTGTGATGAGTAATTAATCTCCCCAAAAACATGCACAAGGACCTCGCTTTTAGTTAGAATCCTATGGTGTTTGAGAAGATTTTCTTGAGGACTTGTGTCCCACCGGGCTCGGGGCCCCTTTCAGTGCAATCTGTGTCTGGGAAATTACAGTGGGGAGGATGTAAGATCCCATATTTTTCAGGTACATCTCAATTGGTGTTTTTTTTATCTTTTATTTTTTATAAGTTCATCCACTTAATTAAAATAAATATGGGGAAAACCAGAGAGGATTCACATAGAGAGCCTTTTATGGGGAAAATCTTAATATTTAGGGATGTAAGGATGTTTGAATTAATGGAGTGTAGGTATAAATAAGTTAACTGTTTCATGGATTCTTAGTATATTGAGAATATTTAAAGGGGTTCAGGTTGTTTAAATTAAAAATGGGATGATAACCCATCTATATAACATGTAAATTCTATGAAAATGAATTACTTTCCATGTAATATTTTGAATTTTTTAATAAAATAATCTTATTTGAAACGTTTTTCAGTTTATCCCATGAAAAATGATTTCATGACATGTGACTACATTACATGTAGTGTAATTACTCAAACTAATATTTTAATGTATGTTGTGTAGTTCATTTTTCATTTCATCTCAATGAAAATTTCTCCTATATACCATATGTCATCCTCCAGATGAATTTGGAGTGCTAACATTCCTTCTCGACGTCTTGATAATTCCTTCAATCCTTAGTAAGTAATTTTTTCCATGTGTTCCTCCTCTCTTTTGTTTCTCCAACCATTGCGGTGAAATATTTTGACCCTTCACATTGTTGGTTTTTATCTTGATCATTTTTTATCTTGATCATTTTTTATCAAGGTTTCTCTTGGAATTCATCCACAACTTCTTCCTCAAGGTAATTTCCCAATGGAAGTGTTTTTGGATAGTCTTTTAAAGGTAGGGGGTCTAAATCATAACCTTATATTTTTAAAATTGAAAAATTTATGCAATATTGAGATTATGCCAACATAATGTGTTCCCAAATCAATTAAATAATGAATTTTATTATTCCTTGGAGTCTTTTGGTTTCAATTGGCTTCATGCCTATCTTATGGCTACTCGTGGGGTGAGAGAACCATGAGAATAATTGAATTGGATAATGGTTTAATATTTGTCTATCATGAAATGATACCTTTGAATATTTCTTGAAATAGAATACCTATGTTGTGGATTATTACTTATTTTTATGAATATTAATCAATTTTTATTTAATTGAAATTGTTACATGGAAGATAAATGGTAATTTACAAAATTAACCATTTATATGTATGATGTGTTATTGTGATTTCCATGCTATATTATAGGACTTTGGTTCCATGCTATAATTCTTAAATATCTAGATAATACCTAGCACATGCATACTTATATGCTATAACACTGATATTAAACAAGCTCAGCTCAGTACCATGCTACAATTATTTTAGAGTGTGGGATTTTCCCAGTCCCATGTTGTAATGATTATAGGGATTTGATCTGGATACTATAATTCTTATAGGTATCTGACCCAGATTGATGCAATTATACCATGGTTATATGGTGGTGGTTGGCATGGTTGTAAGACATGCTCAAAGATATTCCAACATGGTACTGAATCATGTTACTTTACCTTAGTTATATGATTGTGGTTTTCATGATCATAATACATGCTAATAGATATTCCTTCATGCATCCAAAGTAGGTTGTTGTTGTATTTTATTAATTATTGAATTAATTAATACACATGTTTATCTCTTTATTACATACACTTCATATTAGGCTATTTAGTTTATACATGATGGTGTACACCTATAGAGTTATACTCACACCTTATTTGGGCCATCATTTGGTGTCTCAGTAGATTACGTGGATGCATATTTGGATAAGAGAAAAGAAACTTGTTATTGATTTATTTCTTACTGTATGGGCTGAAATTTTGTGGTGGGACTGATATGGGGTTTGGGATTGGGGAATTATGATAATTTATTTGATTTTTCTAGTCTTTTACTTGTATTGATTCTTCTATGAAATTTAGTTACATTCCAACATGTCATTACATTATTCGTTCATTATTTATTTGATTATTCGGTTGGCTTTTATTGTTTTTTCCTCTATGTCTATACATTGATTTCTTTAATTTATATGGATTATTTCAACTATTGTGGCAATTAATACTATGTGATATAGTCTCCCCACTATACATTCCCACCCTAGCAGCTAGTCTCCATCCTCCGTTGTACGGGGAGGTGTGCTTGAGGTCTCGTAACCAACCCTTTTTGGCCACATGAGAGACTATCAGATCAGGGGATATTACATACATTCTCTTGTTTAACCCAATAGATGATTTAATAACTTAAACCACACATAAAAAATATGTTTTAATAAAATTCCAATAGCACATTTGAGTTTATTTAACTCAAACAAGTAAAAAATATCATATAAGATAACATTTATATATCACAATGCCACATAATGTTTTAAAAAAACATGATAAAGAAATAATGTTTGATTACAACACTGACAAATCCATTATAAAAAAATCAACTATAAGTAATAATATTTAATTATATTAATTCAGGAATTAATATCTCCATTGACTCTAAATATTATTTTGTCAATTTATCACATTTATTCACGTGGAAGGTTTATTAAAAAATAAATAATCATGCATTTATGGAAATATATCAATATATTAAACCTTTAATTCATACTGTCTTTAACTTATAACATTAATTAATTTCATATATCATGTTATTCTATGTCATGCCCATTATTTTTTATTTAAACACATGTACATAACATAATTTAAAATTCATTTCTACCATTTAGTCGTAAAAAACCATATTACTAATTTACTCTTGAATTAATAACCCATTTCATAATACACAACCACTAAATGTGTAAATTAAAGTATCACATAAAACAAAATACACTAGATCAATGAATTAGAAGATCAGAGATGGTCAAAACCACCAACCTATTAATACATAAATTTTTACAAAATGATCAAAAAGAAACTTTAACAATAAGATATCAATAATCTATCCAAAAAAAGAATAACTATGAGAATTAAAACATAATATAAAATCAAGCTTGGAAAAATAAAACAAAACCATAGGAAAAACAAACTAATCACTATCTTGGTTCTATTGAGAGAAATTTGTGAATAATTTATCAAAAAAATAGTGATAAATCAAAAATAAAATGTTAAGAGAGGTTGAAAGAGAAATTTTGGAAAGTATATTGAAATAATAATTTATATAAATTTAAATATTATACCGAATCCTCTAATTATGAACCCTTAATTGATAAAAATTCACAAACAAAAAATTAACTAGGAACACATCGGGTACTTGGTGCTCTAAAATTAGCCACCTAGTGGGTACCAACCAACCATTGTTTCTAGAGTACCTAGTAGAAAAATGTCAGCAACACTATGTCATCCTTAAACAATTAGTACCTAGTGGTTACAAACCAAAAACCTAGGGAAGTGAATTTATAGATTCTAGAAAACATCACCTCTATTTCTCTCCTTTATCTACACTCTTTTCCAAAAACCTTAAATTTACCATAAAATTTTAAATTATGTAAAATGATAAAATTAAAAATTCAATACTAAAAAATCACCCTTGAAAACCAAATTCGTTTAAAAATCCCCACCATAATTCATATAATCCCCAATATGTTTCTTTGAGTATATCTAATGAATGACTCCATTAGTAAGATCTCAATTTCCTTCCCATTTCCAAACACTGACATGAATATACCCCACAGAACCTTGAATGAAAACAAAAAAAGGCCCCTCAATGAAGAAGTTCCCCTAACAAAATGAATACCCAGCCATATTCATTTACTAAATGAAGATAAATGAATAGATGTTACCTACAAAACCACTTCTAATCCAAAAAATATCACAATAAAAATTCAATATAAAGGTTAATTCTTACATGAATTCACAAAATCAAATTTATACCTACTCATTACAATGTTTTTGACCAACACTATCCAAATTTCACCATCATTATAAACTCCAGAAGTTAGTTCTATGACCCATGTTACCCATGATATATTAAATCATAAAATATACCCATACAAAAACATACTAAGAAATCTAATACACCAACTGATCATTCGTGTAATGCCCCGACCCCAGTTACTAAAAGTCGGTGCATTATTGCGTAACATTAGCATGATCACAAAATATCAAGTCTCGAAAGACCGATTAGTTTAGTAGTCTTGGAAACACTAGATACATTCATAAGTCTTACATTACATCATAAAGTAAAACAAAACTGAAAAAAACATCTTGTCTTTATATCCCCTCATACTATCCCTGCGATTCATTCATAATATACTTCATCACATCCTGTAAAAATTAAAACATTGAAAGGGGTGAGCTTAGATGCTTAGTAAGGATAACAATATAGCGGAATCTTTCATAAATAAAAAAACATTTAATGCAATGTATAACTAAAACAAAAGCCTTTTAAACTTGAACTTCAACATAATATAGAAAAATTAAAATGAGATAATGCCATTTACTTATTCACATGGATATTCTACTGGTCGAATAATCACATGCAATATCAATAACCACTTTCATAATGATGGAATTCATAATTTCAGACTATCATAACCACGTAGACAAGGCCTCGTGCCAAGACTACAAATAAGATTTTGTCAAGGAATCATTCCAAGACACTAGTTTGTCTCATGAGAACTACCAATTCATCGAGGAGCTATAGCGGGCTCCACCCGTCACTTATTAAGTCCAATGCATTCCTCATATGAACAGGTTTAAACATATCATAAACCATAACATAATCGTATCATATAAAACATGTATAAAAGAAACATAACATTTCCACATTTCAATCACAAGATATCAATACAACACATTGATATAATAAAAACATTATCAAAACCATTTTCAATACCAAAATAAAATAAAATTAAAACTTGGTATTTATTTTTCATTTTAAAAAAAATTATGGCTTGTAGAGGAAGCCGAAACTCAAATAATGGTCACAGTGGTGGAGAAGTCGATGTCGCTGCATACGTATGACAAAAAAACATTCCCTTTTGTCATTTAGTAAAATGATTCATATAAAAAATATTCCTTTTGAATAATCATAAAAGTCAAAAGGGTTTATACACCATATACAATAATGTTATGTATAAAACAAAATATGCCTCAATGAAAGGAGATTAAGACGAAGTCCCTTACAAAGATCATTTTTTAAATAAAATAGACCAATTATGTGTATTCACTATAAGTACACAAAAATTAATTACAAATAAAATATAGAACATAATAATATCATGACATAATTTGAAAGTATGAGATTAACCCAAAGAACGGAAATTGGGTTAAGAAGTTCCCTTACCTCGTATCTGGCTTGACTCGATCATTCTTTAACCTCATGAATAATAAACTAGAGTTAATTTATAGTTTCTTAAGAGCCTTTTTCAAGTTCATTATTCCTTTTATATCACTTATTACCATGTTATGAACATTATGTAATTATTTAAGTTAATAACAGTCGTTTTTTCGATCTTTGGTACTTGAGTCAAAAATAAACTTCTTATAATTAAAAGTTGTTCATGTGGTAAAATATACATTATATCCAAAATTATATTCATTATTTAGATATCATATATATCATATATATCCATTATATACATTCATTCATAATATTACGTAACATTTAGAGGTAAGAAATGAAATGCACCATTCATGGAGACGGTAAGCCGTACGTACGCATGAACGCTACTTTCATTTATATTTCGTATTTAATGGAATGAAATAATAATTATATAAAGGTATATTATAATTCCAATATAATATCATATATAATATCATTTAATCCATCCTTTATACATCCCACATATGGAATTAACGATTCAAATCACTTTGAGGGGGTGGTAATCCGCACTTCTTAAAATGAAATTATCGCATTTACCCATAATGGAAATCATAAAGGTATTGCATAAATGAAAAATAAATAAGCATAATGAAAACATAAAAATAATATATATCATATATATAAATAGTTTCATCATAATGGCCACCATGAGAGGTGTTAAAAGAAGATTGAACAATCATCGTTTCGTGAGGCAGTAATTCGCCACCCACAGAAACAGTATGTTCTTTAACCATTAGACGAAAGTATGTGTAAGTGTAGCTCGAATCCTTATCATAACAACATCCTAGTATATTGAAGATACTGTTTTTGTTACAAAATAAAGTAATAAAAAGAGTTTAAGGGGTTGTATAAGCAAAATAAAACAAAAGAACATAAGAGAAGACATTACCTTAAAATCGGGTAACTCTTTTTGATTTGAGCCAAAGGCTTCCTTGGGAAGACTTCTGCCCAAACTGAGGCTTCTAGGAGTAAGATAGGGAAGTTGAGAGAGTATTTGGGCAGAATTTGTCCAAGCCAAATGGCTTGGAAGGTGTGAATAAGTTGGTAGAGATGGGGGCCTTTTATAAGAGGAGAGGAGGGGCACTCTTGGAAAGTCATGAAATGTTACATTATGATGAAGTGCTTTTCGGATTTAAAAGGTACCACAATTATATATTTCGAGGATAAGGTGATAAAGGTTCAAAATATACTCATCCAATAGGTTTTTGACAAGTTTAATTCTTATATTTTACATTATCTTTTCATTTTATTTAAATCGTTAGTTAATGAGGTAATCACTGCATCATCATGGTGTCATAAAAAAATTTAATTTATTTAATGTCTAAAAATTATAAAAAAATTACCATGATATAGGAAATCTTTTTATCTTTCTAATAAATATTTATAGTTGAAAATTTAGCTTATATATCCCCATGTAATAATTGTTTTCGTAAAACAACACATGTTTGTGACAATTTTATTTTTACTTTAAATAAAAAGTTATTAAAGTCATTTTCTTACCCAAGTGGCTCCATGGGGTCCCCAAGTTAACTCATGGATTGTCTTGGTCGGCCATGACTCATAAAATAAGTGTAGGACAAGTGTCAAGATATTTTTATATTTTTATAATATCATTTTTACCTTAAATTTCACTAATTACCTTTAATCGTGATTAATAAAACTTAAAAGTTACTATTCACCAAAAAATATTTTAATCCCATTGAACCACATTTTACTTACTAATGAAAATGATTTATGTCGGATTTTTTAAATTCAATTCACAGAAGCGGTAAAGTTTCATTTAAACGAAAAATTAGTTTTTTAACTACCACTTAGTGGTTTCACTATTCATCAAAAATTGAAGTTTTTCAGAAAAATACCAAAAATTCACCCTAAGCTATAATTGATATTATGAATTCAAAAATGATGTCTATTTTACAAAATTACAAAAATATAAGTTTCATTAATTAATTTAATAATTAATTCCCGTTGTCACAACAAATAACGTGTTTTTAAGAAATAATATATATCAAAATATTGACAATTATTTATGTCCAATTTCAAAGTGAAATTAATTCTAATGACCACCATTGGATAAAATGGTAAAATTATATTATAATTATAATTTAAAACCACTCAATAGTATAATTTATTACTATAATTTATTTTGATTAAAAAAATTTGTTTTTATGTATTTTTTACTATTTATAAAAATTTGGAAGTTCTCAGAAAATTACAAAAAATTCAACTTAGGATAATTTCGATATTCCGAATATAAAAATGAAGTCCATTTTAAAATATAAAATTTATTTAATTTCAAAAGGTGGGTATTACTATTCATAATGGCTACTTTGATTGGTCGTGGTGTGTTAGAATCTTGAACTTGCGTATAATGTAAGTTATTGCATTATTGAAAGAGAAGCGTATCATGGAAGCTCGAGGTGTTACATTCTCCTCTCCTTCAATAAATTGCATCCTCGCAATTTGAAATTTTTCTTTTAAAATAAAAGGTTGAAAATATAAAATACCTTTGTGGAAAACCCACATCGGAAATAAGGTTAATAAAAATATAACTTTAAAAGAAAGAAAGAGAAGTACAAAGGTCACCCGAGATAGCCCATACTAGGATTCTATGAAAATATGGATATGGAGGAGAAACAAACCATCAAGGTCTGATGGAGAGTTGTAGAAAACAGGATTATGAGAACGTTTAACTACAAGAAAATCACAAACTTGTGATTGGTTAAACGATAATCGATTCCCCAGTAGGAAAAGTTAACCAACAACGTTTTTGTTTTAATTTACCTTTCATAAAGTTGAGTAATTTATTTAAGAGATTTACTAAGAATGTAAGGAAATATACATACCTGTCATGTAGTCTTTCATTCTTTTATAAATTTTTACCACAAATCCATCTTTCACTCAAAAAGATAATAGAACTCAAAAATATTATATTTATCCTAATCGTACAAGGTTCCAAATATTAACACATACCATTTAGATTAGGAAAACTATTTTGTAATAACCAGGGACTTCTTGTAGGCTAGTGGTAGGTAATAAAGGCTTGTCGCACTATGGTTATGGGTTTGATTCCTGCAGCTTTGTCCGACGTGACGGGTTATCCCCCAACCTGCAGGTTGTCCTTTTCCTAAAACTAGAGTATTATAATATTCCAAAAATAATCTTTAGAAATGTTTTAACCTTAAACAATACTATCCAAAGTTCAACTTAATCCATTCCAATATTTATATTTATCCAAAATACCTATGTCCAAACTTTCTCTAAAAGGTCTCTAAATTCCAAAATCAATTCATCATATTCCCCAAACAAAGTAAAGTTTCTCTTATTGTCACATACTAAAAATATGATTACCTTCATCATATTAAAACCATAATGAAAACAACAAGTACTGTAGTACAATCCGTATATATATCACATTATTCTTATAACCAGAATATAATCCTTGAGTCCAAAAGCACCAATACATTAATTATTCCACTTCAACTACAGTAACAGCATAAGATTTTCCTTGATCCCTTGGCCTTTTCTGAGATAAGTTTCCCTGATGCTTAGGACATTCATTTTCATAATGCCTCATTCCCCTATAATTATAGCATTCAACATTGATAGCCTCTTTCTTTCCCTTGCAATCATGAGCCTAGTGACCTTTTTCTCCACATTTATAACAAACTCTCATTCCTTTTAGGCAAGTACCAGGGTGATTCTTCCCACAATTATCGCATAATGGAAAATCCTTCTTTCCCTTTTTCCCTTTATCTGTCTCTTGTTCTGTTGTTCTCTTCTTCCCTGGCTTTACATTATTGTCATAAGATTTAGAGAATTCCTTTTCTGTCTTGATAGCACATCAGACAATATCTTCATATGATGATAAGGTTTGTGATACTAATGCTCGACGGAGAAATGGTTTTAACACATCAAAGAAATGATAAATCTTACTTCTTGGGTTACGTATATAATCTACAGCATGTCTTGCTAACCTTGTAAAGTTTTCCTCATACTTTCCGACATTCTCATCCTCCTTTTGTCTCAGACTCAGAAATTGCCTTTCCATATCTGCTTGATGGTCATGAAGAAAGTATTTTTCTAAGAAAAGATCTTTGAACTCCCTCCATTCCATATTCGATACTTCATCATCTTCCTTCGTATTTTGAATCAATGACCACCATTGATCAGCATCTCCAGTGAGGCGGTAAACTGCCATGATAACCTTTTCCCTTTCACTACTCCCCAAGGCATGGAATATTTTCCCTAAGTAATTTATCCATTGCTTAGCTACTAATGGATTTGTACCCCCATTTAATGTTAGCGGTTTTTGCCTCATGAAGCGGTCTAACATTGATCCTCCACGTTGCGGATCTGGGTGCTCCATACGAGTAAGGTTATTATTCATAACCTGAGTGATTTTTCCCAGTATGGTGATAAGTTTATCAGCACCAGTTGTATCTCTAGCTCCATTATAATTATCTTGAGCAGGAGGACAATCCCTACATGGAGTGCGTGCATTGATACGGTTTCCATTCCTCCCACTAGGTGCCATTTCTAAACAATTTCATAAACTAGATTAGTTTATGAATCAAAATACATAATTCTATACTTGTAAAATACTTAACATAAATTGAACTATAATTATAAAAAAAATTTCTTTGAGGAAGTATATACTCATAAACCCTTCATAATGGTTTGTAAAGAAAATGAGAATTATCCTAAGCATATCCCCCGGGAGTGTCGTAACCAAGAGTGAAGCAAGGCCCGTTGTCGTGCACTAGTTCCCATTCGAGTCTAGCTCAAAGCGGGGTTTTCGGGTTTTACCTCTAGGTACATCTGTGCCAGAGCTGCCTCTACCTGCTCATATCCAGACAGGGATGTATTGCTCGGAAAACTCACAAAATCTCTATAATACCAAAATTCTAGGAAGTTATTCTATACTAATCTTCAAAGTCTATCTTTGGGCTATGTGTTCTAATCAGAGTTTATCTAAATATAGATTCCAAGGTTAGTACTAACCTCCCTCTGATACCAACTGTAACGCCCCGACCCCAGTTACCCAGAGTCGGTGAATTATTATGTAACATTATCATGGTCACAAAAGATCAAGTCTCGAAAGACCGATTAGTTTAGTAGTCTTGGAAACACTAGATACATTCATAAGTCTTACATTACATCATAAAGTAAAAAAAAACCGGAAAAAAAAACATTTTGTCTTCATATCCCCTCATACTATCCCTGCGGGTCATTCATAATATACTTCATCACATCCTGGAAAAATTAAATCATTGAAAGGGGTGAGCTCAGATGCTTAGTAAGGATAACAATATAGCGGAAGATTTCATAAATAAACAAAAACATTTAAGGCAATGTATAACTAAAACAAAAGCCTTTTAAACTTGAACTTCAACATAATATGGCAAAATTAAAATGAGATAATACCATTTACTTATTCACATTTATATTCTACTGGTCGAATAATCACATGCAATATCAATAACCACTTTCATAATGATGGAATGCATAATGCCAGACTATCATAACCACGTAGCCAAGGTCTCGTGCCAAGACTAAAAATAAGATTTTGTCAAGGCCTCGTGCCAAGACACTAGTTTGTCTCATTAGACCTACTGATGCATCGAGGAGCTATAGCGGGCTCCACCCGTCACTTATTTAGTCCAATTCATTTCTCATATGAACAGGTTTAAACATATCATAAACCATAACATAATCGTATCACATAAAACATGCATAAAGGAAACATAACATTTACACATCTCAATCACAAGATATCAATACAACACATTGATATAATAAAAACATTATCAAAACCATTTTCAATACCAAAATAAAAGAAAATTAAAACTTGGTATTTATTTTTCATTTTAAAAAAATTTATGGCTTGTAGAGGAATTCGAAACTCAAATAATGGTCACGGCGGTGGAGAAGTCGATGTCGTCGCATACGTATGAAAAAAAACATTCCCTTTTTTCATTTAGTAAAACGCTTCATATAAAAAAGATTCCTTTTGAATAAACATAAAATTCAAAGGGGTTTATACACCATATATAATAAAGTTGTGTATAAAACAACATATGTCTCAATGAAAGGAGATTGAGACGAAGTCCCTTACAAAGATCATTTTTTAAATAAAATAGACCAATTATGTGTATTCACTATAAGTACACAAAAAGGAAGTACAAATACAAGATATAACATAATAATATCATGACATAATTTGAAAGTAGGAGATTAACCCAAAGAATGGAAATTGGGTTAAGAAGTTCCCTTACCTCGTATCTGACTTGACTCGATCGTTCTTTAACCTCCTGAATAAGAAACTAAGTTAATTTATACTTTCTTAAGAGCCTTTTTCAAGTTCATTATTACTTTTATATCACTTATTACCATGTTATGAACATTATGTAATTATTTAAGTTAATAATGGTTGTTTTGTCGATCTTTAGTACTTGAGTCAAAAATAAACTTCTTATAATTACAAGTTGTTCATGTATTAAAATATCCATTATATCCAGAATTATATTCATGATGTAGATATCATATATATCATATATATCCATTATATAAATTCATTCATAATATTACGTAACATTTCGAGGTAATAAATGAAATGCACTGTTCATGGAGACGGTAAGTCGTACGTACGCATGAACGCTACTTTCATTTCTATTTCATATTTAATGTAATGAAATAATAATTATATAAAGGTATATTATAATTCCAGTATAATATTATATATAATATCATTTAATCCATCCTTCATACATCCCACATATGGCATTAACAATTCAAATCACTTTGAGGGGGCGGTAGTCCACACTTCCTAAAATGAAATTATCGCATTTACCCATAATGGAAATCATAAAGGTATTGCATAAATAACAAATACAGAAGCATAATAAAAACATAAACATAATATATATCATATATAGAAATATTTTCATCATAATGGCCACCATGAGAGGTGTTAAAAGAAGATTGAACAATCATCGTTTCGTGAGCCAGTAATTCGCCACCCACAGAAATAGTATGTTCTTTAACCATTAGATGAAGGTGTGTGTAAGTTTAGCTCGAATCCTTATCATAACAACATCCTAGTATATTTAATATACTGGTTTTGTTACAAAATAAAGGAATAAAAAGAGTTTAAGGGGTTGGAGAAGCAAAATAAAACAAAAGAACATAAGAGAAGACATTACCTTAAAATCAGGTAACGCTTTTTGATTTGAGCCAAAGGCTTCCTTGGGAAGAATTATTACCAAAGTGAGGCTTCTAGGAGTAATAGAGGAGAGTTTATAGAGTATTTGGGCAGAGTTTGGCCAAGTCAAATGGCTTGGAAGGTGTTAATAAGGTGGTAGAGGTGGGGGTCTTTTATAAGAGGAGAGGAGGGGCACTCTTGGAAAGTCATGAAATGTTACATTATTATGAAGTGATTTTCGGATTTCAAAGGTCCCAAAATTATATATTTCGAGGATAAGGTGATAATGGTTCGAAATCTACTCATCCAATAGGTTTTTGACAAGTGTAATTCTTATATTTTACATTATATTTTTATTTTATTTAAATCATTAGTTAATAAGGTAATTGTTGCATCATCATGGTGTCATAAAAATTTTAATTTATTTAATGTCTAAAAATTATAAAAAAATTACCATGATGTAGGAAATCTTTTTATATTTCCAATTAATATTTATAGTCGAAAATTTAACTTATATAACACCATGTAATAATTGTTTTAGTAAAACAACATATGTTTGTGACAATTTTATTTTTACTTTAAATAAAAAGTTATTAATGTCATTTTCTTACCCAAGTGGCTCCATGGGGTCCCCAAGTTGACCCATGGATTTTCTTGGTCGTCCATGACTCATACAATAAGTTTAGGACAAGTTTCAAGATATTTTTATATTTTTATAATATCATTTTTACCTTAAATTTCACTAATTACCTTTAATCGCGATTAATAAAACTTAAAAGTTATTATTCACCAAAAATTATTTTAATCCCATTGAACCAAATTTTACTTCCTAATGAAAATGATGTATGTCGTATTTTTGAAATTCAATTCACAGAAGCGGTAAAGTTTCATTTAAACGAAAAATCAGTTTTTTAACTACCACTTAGTGGTTTCACTATTCATCAAAAATTGAAGTTTTTCAGAAAAATACCAAAAATTAACCCTAAGCTATAATTGATATTCCAAATTAAAAAATGATGTCTATTTTACAAAATTACAAAAATATAAGTTGCATTAATTAATTTAATAATTAATTCCCGTTGTCACAACAAATAGCGTCTTTTTAAGAAATAATATATATCAAAAGATTGACAATTGTTTATGTCCAATTTCAAAGTGAAATTAATTCTAATGACCTCCATTGGATAAAATGGTAAAATTATATTCTAATTATACTTTAAAACCACTGAATAGTATAATTTATCTCTATAATTTATTTTTATTAAAAAAGTTGTTTTTAAGTATTTTTCACTATTCATAAAAAATTGGAAGTTCTCAGAAAATTACAAAAAATTCAACTTAGGATAATTTCGATATTCTGAATACAAAAATGAAGTCCATTTTGAAATATAAAATTTATTTAATTTCAAAAAGTGGGTATTACTATTCATAACGGCTACTTTGATTGGTCGCAGTGTGTTAGAATCTGGAACTTACGTACAATGCAAGCTATTGCATTATTGAAAGAGAAGCGTATCGTGGAAGCTCGGGGTGTTACAATTCAACCATGGATAAATGATATTTTAAAAACAAACTAATTACAAAGAAATTCATCCATTCCACTAAATTTTATAATCAAATTAAGACTCAAATAATTTCACATTAAATATTGATATAAATGTAATCATAATATTTAAATTGAATTTTATTTAATTAATAAAATCATTTAATTCATCATGAATTCATAAGTAGATTCAATTTTATCATATTCTTTTACCATTACTTAACCATTTTTAAAAAAAATTACCCAACATGATCATCACATAATAAATTATTTTTAGTCTATCATGATCATTATAAGAATAAATTAAAATTTAATAGTAAGAAAAATTTATTTTTCAATATTCTAATTTGATATGTTATTTAACAAAATAATAATACCATGTTAAAAAAAATTTAACAAAATTTCTCCAAACACAACACATGCAATAATATAAAATTTATCTTCTATATAATCAAATGCTAACTAGATATTAACAGGATTTAAACTAAAAAATATTAAATTAAACTCAATCAAAAATTTAATAAATCTTAACATCGTCCCTTAAAATTATCATGAAAATAACAAAAATTATGCATTTAATTATACAAGTTAAACTTTAATCCCAATTCCTAATATCTTATTATACCTTTTCTTTATTCTCAATTTTTATAACATCTTCCAATTAATAAAAATTAACCCATTAAGCACATATTTATCCTCATTTCCACCTTTGAATAATCTATTTGAAAAAATTATATATTTAAGACATACTGAAACTAAACCACACTAATTATACAGTCATGATTTTGGAATTTATCAAAATTTCAAACAAACCAACTCAAAATTATGCATAATAATAATCCAATAAATTTACTTAAAATGAAAATAAAACCTTTCCTAAGACATTAAAAAATAATTTTAATATTAAATCTATTCTTTTAAATGATATATTGAACATAAAACAATATAAATTAAAATAATTTTAATTCTAATAAAAAAATAAAAATAAAATCAATATTGATTAAACTCTTTACTTTTTAATAATAAATGCATAATTTACCATGATTTTCATCATTTGAAACACGTAAAAAATAAATCAAAACAATATTCACGTAATAAATAAATAAAACATTTAAAAAGAATTAAACATTTTCAAATTTACAAAATTATATATGTATTAAATCTTCCACACTGTCTTAATCATGACGTCTCATTTCCATCATCCCAAAATTACCTTTCATTATAATAATGAAAATTAAAAAAACATTCCACAATAAATTACACTTCAAATTGATGCATAAAATCATTATTTAATACCATTATTAATTTTTCGAATTCAAAACTTAAAATACAATTTTTTTTTAAATAATTAATTTCTTATTAGTTAAAAATAATCAATCACCAAAACATTCACATTGAATAATTAACAACTAATATTTTATTTTGGTTAATCAATTCATTTTTAATTATCTATTTATGAAAACATTGATTATTTTATTAATTATTTAATTATTTAATTAATGAAAATTTCTCATATTAATTCATAGATCAATCACATTTACATGTGTTGTCACATACAAGCCATGTCCTTATGTCCTACAAGTATACATGAACAACCAACTACTTATACTCTATTAGAATGAGTAAATTACCCTAAAATCTATCTTAAATTTTTTTCAAAAAAATAAATCCCACAAAAATTCCTAACTATTAATCACTAATCAACCAATCCCCAAAGTATTAAGGCCTTAAAAAAATAAAATGTCCATAAGCTATTTTTAACATTATTCCCCAACATGATTGTGTTACCAAGTCAAATCATCAAATGTCCTCATGTATTCTCCTATATCACTAGATGATGGAGACTAGTACTGAGGGTCTACTAGTTTCCCCTGATTTACCCACTATTATGTCACTAAAATAAAATATTCATAATCATTGTAAATGGTCACAAGATAAAATGATAATCATAAATTAAAAAAACTATAAATTAATTATCTTTAATTTCCAGAATTTCATAAAACTAAACAACCCTATAAAAACACCTTCGCATTAATTAAGAGATAATAAAACAATAAAAACACAAAATAAATAAGATAAAAACTATTTTCCAACACCTCCAAACTCATTTAGTATCATCACGATGATCTTAGATTCAAACTCCAAGCTACTCAGTGTTCCAACCCAATAACATGAAGACATGTATAACGACACATCCAAGATATGTGATTATATAGTGTGTGAGAAATATATATCATTAGTATACTATTATAACACCGAATAAACCCTAATTTCTGACATGTATACTTATGTAGATTGAAAATTCATACTAGTATTTAAAGTAATTAATCTAATGAAAACAAATAAAACCCTCAATAAACTAATTTTTTTTAGAATATATTTTTTTATCCATTGTTGTTATGAACCCAAAAAAGTTATTTTGAACATTTTATAACAAAAATCATGGCATAAATAGTAACACTTCTAAAACCATGGAATAATCTCCCTCATTCAAAACCCATAGAATGGAAATCCAATGGAATAATCCACTTTTTAGATAGCACTGAGCGTAGAAATACCCATAGTTAATCAAAATATTGAGTATTATAAGGCTTAAGAACTATCATCACAAAACTCAAGGTTATTTCAAAGTCTAACTCAATACTTTCTTGTAAAAATACAAGACACTGACTATAATTTATAAATACAATATGAAGGCATCATATTATTGTATAATCCCCCATTTAATTTCTATAAAATTCCAAAAAAACATTCATAAATTTATTACTATATTTTTTTAACACAATAATTCAATAATTAATCAACATAACATTAAATATTTTATAAATCAAATAAAATATTTTTTAATACATACTCATTTTAATTTATATCCATTCAGATATAGTATTAATATATTAATTAAATACCCATTTAACAATCTAAAACAATATTTCATTTATTACTTTATATATCAAAATTTTGATAGTATTCCTAAAGATTATCAATTATATATATTTTTTAAAATAAACTCATTAATAGATTTACAATACCCCATTATTTTTCCTAATAATAATTTCTCCCTGATGATCCTAAAAGAATAACAATAAAAACATAATCATGCATCGATTCCTAGAAAATTATAAATTAAAAAAATTACCTTAAATATTAAACCAAAAAATCTCATTTCTCTTTTATTTCATTAGATAGTGATTAAAATAACTATCATTAGTTCACCCCATTTCAAGATTCAAATAAATTATTTCTAATATTATAAATATACTATTTTTATAATTTCCAACATAATTCCCTTTTAATTTCCAATTTTACAATGTTTTTTTCAAACTAAAAATGGTCATTAAACACATAACCACTTTATGTAAAATAAAATCTAAAAAATTAAACAATTCACAGTACAAAGCTTACCACAATTAATCAATTAACTCAATACCAAAATCACATTTAAATTCAATTAATCTTTAATATAACTAATCCCTTTAAGTTTAACATATAAATATTATCATATAAATCACAAACCACATGTTAAACCCTTAACTATTATCATTTTTCAGAAAATTCATTTCTATTTAATTCATAAATCATATACATGTGTAAAAAAAATTTAATAAAAAGGTGGATCTATGGATTTTAAGGAAAATTATATGTTAAAAGTCTTTAATTTCTATCACAAAACATAATGAAATTTTTCATAGAAACCCATCTATAGTCCTTATTTAATTACTATATAGTCCAATTTATCTATTTAAACCCCATATAAGATTTATTCAATTAATGAATACATAACCAACTAAAATTAATGAAATTTTATTTCCACGGTTCCAGTTATTTAACCCAAAAAAGAAAATTTCATCATTTAAAATAAATTTTATATATATTATGCCACATAATATTTTAAAAAATCATTATAAATTAATAATGATATATTACCACATAAAAACACCATTATATATAAATTTATCTTCAAACCATAAGATTTAATTTTATTAAATCACCCCTCCACTATATATAAACATTATTTACTCAATTTGTCCCATTAATTCAAAGGAGTGGTTTTTAAACACTAAAAATACTTCATTTATAGTAGATATTCATTACATTAATCCTTTAATTAATATTAATTTAATCTAATAAATTTAATTAATCACATATATCATGTTATTTCATGGAATAAACATCGCTTCATAATTTAAATACATGTACATGAAATAATATAACATCTATTCTATAACCTTTTTTATATATTGAGAATAAAAAATTTATAGGATTAAGTGGGAACCCACACTATTATATTTCAAAATAATAAATGAAATCCAAAAATTATATTCATGATTTTAAAAAAATGGATTCAATTTCAAATTTTAAAAAACCAACTATATTCTATTTTCAAAATGCAAACAACTTGGGATGTGTTATTAGTGAATATGCTACAAAAAAATCACATGAATTATTACTATTAATTTTAAATAAATACTATTATTAATTTACCCTCAAATTAATGACCAATTTAATTTTAATCAACCAAAAAATGCGTAAATTAAACTATAACATAAAGAAAAATATACTAAATAAATTAATTAATATCAAAGATGGTTGAGACCACCAAACTCATGTCACCACAGTAATCCACATAAGGATTGGAAACCTAATTCCTCCAAAATCATTGGAGATAAAAAAATCAATCCAAATTATAAGGAATATTAAAATTAGAACAAAAAAATTAAACCTAATTATATTAAATAAAACCATAAGAAAACATTTTATTCATTGTCTTAGTTCCAACACAAAAAAAAATAGATCATCAATATGTCATGAAATGAGCGATAAATGACAAAAAAATATTGAGGTAAGTTAGAAGATAATTTTGGGAATGAATGTTGAGAATGTTATTTTTTAATGGATATATTAGCACAAATACATAAATCTATAACCATGAAATAAAAATAACCCCCCATTAAAATTTAATTACCAAACCATTGATTACAAAGTTCTCTACCACCATCCACCTAGTGAGTATCATCCACCTAGTGTAACGTAAATTTGTATCCTATGGAAAAACTAAGGAAACACCCCCTATCTTTGAAAATTTCTATACAATGGAAACATACCATGTACATAATGATATATATTACTTGTCTCTTACAAACACAAAATTCATCCCTTCCTAGAACTTTTTTTACCTAAAACATCATATTTACCATAAAAATTTAAATCATTTAAAATTCAAAATTTTAAAATTCAAAACAAAAAAATTACATAATAAAACTAGATTTTTTATAAACCAATTCTTAAAAATAAATATAAAATAACTATCAAAACTCCAAAATCATGAAATTACACTATGTTTACCTCTATTGATATTGAGAGATGTATTAAAAAGTTTAGAGTTGAATATAATGTTTTATGTATGAGAACAACATAGTAAAATGGATTTATAAAGAGAAAGAATATAATAATATATATACTGGTAAATACCTTACTGATTATAAGTTGAATTTCAATACATTGTTGAAAATAATTTATAGAAGTGTCTTTATATATTTATAATAGATATTTATTTTTTCAAAGATAATATATCAAAACTTATTACATTTATCATGGAAATAAACAATTATAAATCATTTTGATGTTTTTAGTAGTAATTAGATCAATAAAATAAAGAAGGGATAGGGGTAGTCTGGTAATAGTATAGATGAAGAAATATTTTTGGTATACTCAATAAAAATTAAAACCTAGAAACGTTTTAATATAACAATAATTATTATTTTTTAGTGTAATTATCTAAATATCATTAAATGGAAACATGAAAATAATTCTAATATGATAAAAAACTCACAAATTCATGAAACTATAAGTTATTATGAATATTATTTTGAAGAATATCAATAAACTTCGCATAAATTTGGTTCTGAAAGTGAGTCAGAAAATAAGGATTAAACAAACCAATAACCAACAAATACATGTATTAAAATGAGGGGTGATAAAGTTGATGAATCTAATATTATTGGAGGAAAAATAGCACTTAAGTAGAAAAGTGTAAAAATTAATATTGTGAGGATGAAAATATTATCACATGTATATCCTATCTCATTTAAAGATATGATAATATATGAATTATGTGTTAATGGAATGAATAAAGCATTAAAAAATATAAATATTGGATCTTGTTAAAAGACGACATGGATACAATGCTATAGGAAAAAAGGGTCATTAAAAATATATTTTATGAGATTTGGAATGTTATAAGAAGTATAGATCATATCATGGGTAAGGTATACACAAAAGTTGAATTTATTGATGTAAAATAAACCTTTTCAACTATTAATAAGCTAGATGCAATTAGGTTATTCTCAGTCATAGATATCTAGAGGAGATATAAAATATACCAACTAAATGAAAAAAAATTATTATTGAATGTTGTACTCTAAAAGGGGGTTTATATCTAACTACCTAATTTATTTCAACTTATCAATAATAAAACAAAAGTATTATACATAAAAAAAGAATTGTATGCATTGAAACATGACCTCCATGAATGATATGGTAGACATAACTCATAATATAAAAAGATATATTTTAAGAGAGGTGGTTTTAACCAAATTTTATATATTAAAAACACCAATTAAGGTCATTTTATAAATTTTTATATTTTTATGAGATCATATTTAGTAGGATAATTTTTGGAATCTATGATCAATTTGTAAATATTATGGATTATAAATTTGAAATTTATATGATTAAAGAGATTGTATATTTTCTTAGTATAGAAGTAAAATAGAATGTAGAGTGTTATTTTATCTAAAAGATTAAATATTCTGATGAATTATTTAAAAATATATCTATACAGGGTATAAAACTAGTGCTAACCCATATCATAGTTTGTACAATACACTCTTGAAATGATGTTGGAAAGGAAATAAATTCAAAATATTATTGAAGGATAATTGTTATTTTACTCTTATTGAGATCAAAAAGAACTATAATTTTGTTGGTAACATGTGTGGTTATATATTTTCATAGTGATCCCAGGGTCGAACACATAATTTTTTTAAAAAGGATAATGAAAGATTCTATTAACTATGAGTGATTATATTTATTTGAGAAGAATAAAGTCTTATTGGCATGAAGTATTTTATATTGGAATGGTCACTTTTTTGTTGGAAAAACAAAAAATATATGAGATTTGTATATTATATATAAATTAATTAGACAGTTAAGTCATAAATTAAGAAATTACATCATTCAACACCACAAAATTTGAAAATATTTTAGTAGTAAAGGCATGTAATCAACTAATTTAGATGTAGAAATAGTTAAAAAATATTTTTTAGAATTTAATGTTTCCTAAGGTATTTATGTGTGATAATAAATATTATATTGATATTATAATTAATCTAGTGAAACATTAAATAACCAAGCATATTGAACTAATGTTCCAGTTAATTAATGGTGATATTGATAAAGGTGTGGTTAAAGTTAAACACAATAGAACTAGTGATGAAGTAAAAAATAATAAAATAAAAATTTTAGAAAAAATATATTTTATAATAAACAGATAAATCATGGTATTTAGTAGTCTCCCTTGATTTTAGGGGATTTTATAGGTGCCTCTTCCCCCTTATTTTTTTATCATAACTAATTGTACACTATTTTTGTATATTAAATAAGATATATAGTTCATGGGTTTTAGTATAAAGTAAAAGTGGTACATATAAAAATTCATAGTATTAAAGAAGAATACTAGAAAATTAATTAAATTTTTGACTTAGTAGTACTGTGTTTTTATAGAATTGAAGTGATAAGGTATAAAAATATTAAATTTATTTATTTTATTATTCTCACAAATACATTTTACTTATTTAATCTAAGATATAATGATAAATATTTCTATTATTTGGAAGAGTATTGTTTAATGGATTATTAAGGAATTTCATTTTTATTTTTTTTCTGAACGAGGAGATATTTAGGTTTTTAGAATCATTATGAGATTTGGGGACTTTGATAAATCTTGAGAAACATAGAAAAATATAAAAATGGGGAAAAATTCATATCATTTATACTTATATATGAAAGTAGTTCTATGAATTATGAAAATAGTCCTATTATAAAGAGATAAATTATTTTTTATAAAAATCTAGAAAAGAGTATCAAGGGGGGAGATAAGATCAAAGGGGTAAAAACTTTAGAAATATTAACATGAATAAAATGTTAAAATGTAAAATTAAAATTTTAAGATATCAATGTGTTGAAAGAGACATGGGATAAAGATAAAAAAGGAAATTTTAGTAAACTACATTGATGTTTTTGGGTAATACGTCTCTAATTAGTTAGACATATAATCCAACAGATAATATTTTTGAAACTAGTTATTTTTCACTATATTTTTTTTAAATATCATGAAACATGATGAAAATTTTAAAATACTAATGTATTTTTTTAGATATAATGATTTTTCTTACATAAATTTGAAAAAATTAATGACTACATAATTGTGAAATATATTTTTTAATGGTAGTTTAATTTGATTCATGTTTCTTCATAAGAAAATTTTCGAAATCAAACTGGTTAAATAAGATTTACATCATAAATTAAATTATTAATTAAGAATTAAATTTACTATACATAAGTGTTAACTTTGTTTTCAAAAGTTTATGTAATAGTGTAATCAAATTGGATGTTATATCATAATAGTTTATTTTATATAAATATTAATATTTAAGAAAAATATGTATTTTCATTGGATATTCGATATTGATTTAGTGGTTGAATAAGAGTTTTTTATAGGTTGTGTATGAATTATTTCATGTTTTTGAAAGTTGTATAAGGTTGATATGAAGTTTAATAATAATTATATATTTGAAAATGAAGGAATTATTCCTCTATTCATAAACCAATTTTTATAGATACATTAATAGAATATTCAAATAAATTATAAATGATATTCATTGGACTTTAAATATAATATTTTTTTATAACATATATTTTTATTAAAATCTTTCAATAATAGAAAGTATAGGAAAAAAGATACATTAAATCAGTCTAAAATATTGCAGATGTAACACCTCGAGAATTTAGAATAATAAAATAAGGGTTGACATAATATATCACATAAAAACTATTCTTATATGAGAATGTAACACTGATGGACATTATGATATATTTCTTTTTAAATAAATTTGATCTCTTGGTTATCTGGAAAAATATGCAAACCCAAGTATAAATGAACCATAATATAGTATATTGTTACACCCTAGCTTATAAATTGGAGGGTGTGAAAAGTGATAAATAAATTATGAAATATATACAATTTACACATGTATATAAAAATTCAGTGGTAATATATTGATTATAAATAAAATATTCTTCATTTAAAAGAGGGTAATTTTTTTCTAAAAATATAATTTTTATAAAATATGGTTTAGTCGTGCTTTGTAAGTATAATTTAAAATTGATATTTACCACTTTTATAAGATATATTTGATAAAATGAACATAAATTTCTAAATAATCATGTTAAATTTATCTTATGTTGAATATTTTAGATTTTATTGAAATGCTTCATTTTTCATTGAGTAGTGAAAATGGTGTTTATTTTAAAATTTTCATTTCATTTAAATAATTTAAAACATTAAATTATATTTTAAACTATCTTTATTTCAAAAATTAATAAATTAATTTAAAATTTAACAAATTAAATTAATTTTAATAAATAAAAAAAATAATTTTTACATTAAAACCATCTATACATATAATAATTTTCTCATTGGAAACCCACTTTTCTATCCCGTCTATGGGTATAATTTAAAATTTTATTTTTTCACTTTTGTAAACTGAATTTGGAAAAACATATCCCATAATTTGAATGATAATAATTTATATTATCTAATAAGTTAAACTTAATTTTTGAACATTATGAATTGCAAAAGAAGTAAAATTTAATTATGATGGTTAAGGTAAAAACATGTTTATCATAAGTTGAAATATGAAGATAAGAGTTAAAAATAAACTAAAATTTATCTAACAACCATTTTATACAACTTTTATGACCATATAATCTTTATGGGTCAATAATGTTCCATTTTTTAACGCATTTTCATGATAAAAATGTGTTTGTGAATGAATCGTTTCAAAAATTCAATGTGTGTCCACTCCCCCACATATAAAAGGACACTCCCTCTCCTCTAGTCTTCGCACTTCTAAATACATTTTTTTCTATAAATTCCTTCACAAATTACATATGTACACCCATAAAAATATTTTATATTATTTAGTTTGATCATAAATCTATCCTAGGAATTCTTTTGGTGCAAACCTATAGAAGTCATCTGATAAAGAGGTAAAGTTCATAAATGATCATTTTTATTTTGTTTCTTCTTCCTGAACATTTAAATATTATTAAATAATGATTTAATTATAAAATAATTGTCCTAAAAATACTTATATGTTACTAGGATAGGTTAATGACTTATATCCATCTCCTCTTCCATTAAATGGGAAATGAATCTGACAAACGTATGTATAGCGGACTACCCCCTTGTGAACTAATGTAATTTCTTTTCCATCACCATCATTCAAGGATAAATATAATGATTTATTTAAAAAAAATTATAATATATTTATGATATTATTATACTTATATAATTTTAATATAACATATTCCTTCTTAAATTATATCCCATTTAAATAATGATAATGTTACCTGTTTGTATAGCAGACTACCACCCCACGAAGCGATATTACTATTTGTCACATATGATATACACATAATGTAATAAGGATACATTTAATTAATATATATGATATATATGACTTGTTATTGATTATTGAAAATTAATATATCACTTAATTTATTAACCTTTCACTCATTAAGGAAATAATAATATTGTGCATGTGTATGTTCGGTATACCATCTCCACCAAGCGATGTGATCCATTATCCGTGTTAAAATTTAAATAATGACTCAAAGTTATTATTAAATGAAAAAATGTTATTTAAAAAAATAAAATCTTTCTGAAAATTATTTAACTATATAATGTGCTCAATAACCACAACTTTCATATTAAAACATTCATGAAAAACAAGGCAGCTATCACCCAAAACAATAGTAATAATGAAACATTATTTACAAACAGGTGATAAGATGTTAGAAAGGATCATATATGATATTATAAATATTAATATGGTTTTGGTATAAGTTAATAACTTGTTTAAACCCAATATACACAAGGTAAATAAATTCAACCAAAAGGAATCATGAGGTAAGAGACTTCATCTTAATTTCCTTTCATTGAGGCATATCTTATTATTAGGCACCTAATTTAATTTATATGGTGTACATACTTCCAATTTATCTTGTTATATCATTAATAATTCATATATCATGTTATTTTGAGTTTTAATGTGGATTATTTCATCCAAGTGGATTTGACTTTAAAATTACAAATTGGAAAATAATTTCATAACTCAATTACTTTTCATTGGGTTATACTATATCTTAGTTGTATTTGGAATTATAAGATTATGTATGTAATGAATTATAATAATATATATGTTGTATTTACACTTGTTTTATGTGTTTTTAAATTTTATAGGCATAATATATTCATTGATTAATTCTCAATTCAATGTTATGATCTTTATTTCATCTCCATTTCAATTTCATTGGGACATATTTGTTAATATTCACCTATTCACTTTTATATTGTGTATATAATAGAAATTTTATGTATTTAACATGATTACCTGTTTATTCATGATTTAATTTAAAAAATATATATTTCTGATGAATCGAGGGTCACATTTCATTTATTGTCTAATTTGGTGATTGTTTTTTTTTTTGAGATAATCACTTTCTTATGATTATTTTTCATTGGACAATACAATTATATTAAATATAAAAATTTTATATATCATAGATATGATTATTTTATAAAATGTATACCATTTTTACATATAGTGTTTATATTGAATTTTACTTGATTATATGGAGAAATATTGATAAATGTTTATTCTTTAATAAATAATGATATTTGATGATAAGGATTGATGAAATAAATTGATTATTCAATATATAAGGAATTATTTGGACACGAAATTATGGGAGAGGATTGGTTATAGATATCCCCTAAATGAATTGGTAGTCAAATGAGATGAATTAATTAGATATACTTAGTTAATTGGGTTTCTGGTGTATACCTACCCATTAGTTTTAAATTATCATGTAAAAAGACATGAAAGTAGAGGTTTCATGATCCTTGAGATAATGACATATAAAAATTAATCATTTTCTACATTATGAATTATTCTATTATTGTTCATGATATTTTCACAAAGGTGTTTTCTATGGATGCATTTCATTCACAGTTTATTGAATAAATGGAATTTGTGTTCACATATTTAATTTTCCATATTGATTATGTATTATCTTATCATGATAGTCATGTTATTTAAATATCATGTGTGTTGAGTAATTTACCTTTCCATATTAATTATTCTTCATGACATCATATTTTTCAATATATTTATTAAATGTAATGTGATTTAAATTATTTACCATTCCATATTGATTATGTCTTATCTAATCATGATACTCATGTTATTGATTAAATGACATGTATTTTCAGTTATTTACCTTACCATATTGATTATTCCATATCTTATCATGATAGTCATGTTATTTAAATGGAATGTATGTTCATTTATTAATATTTATATATTATTTATGAATTATCTATTCATGATACTCATGTTATTGATTAAGTGGAATGTCTCTTTTGTTATTTACCTTTCCATATTAATGTATAAAGTATACTATAGTTTATATTCAAGGATATTCGTGAGGGAATAATTTTATTATTGAAGAAAAATTATTATTTTTGTTTTCAAATGTTATATGGGAATCATGCATGTATCTTTTTTACCAAGACTACTAAATTATTTGGTCCTTCAGAATGTGATTCATTGTATCTTATGCTAATGTAATAATGTAACCATTGGCTTTGAGCTATTGGGGTCAGGGTCATTATAGCAGGCCAAATTCATCCCCATGGTCAAATTACATAAAAATGTTTATGGGAGAACCTATACTATCAAAAATAATGAAACCACCCAATGATCACTCAATGGAATCCAAGATATCAACAATAGTTTTCCTTCCATCCAAATGTGTAAATTAACATCTTCCCCATTAATCAATCAATGATTTTGTGGAATACATATATATATATATATATATATATATATATGTATGTATGTATGTATGTATGTATGTATGTATGTATGTATGTGTATATATTAGTGTTCAATATTATTATGGATTGTAGTGTTTATATATATATATCAGTGTTCAACATTATTATGGCAGGAGGGAACCCTAGCACGTGATTTATTTATTAACTAAACTACTACTAAACTAAGAAAATAAAATAATTACAATTATTAATTAAATATTAATTTTAAAATATAAACACTATATTCCATAATAATATTGAACACTTATGTATATATATATATATCAAAATAATTAATGAAACATCTTTCACATAATCAATAATTATAAAAACACTATCACACATTTAGTTTTATTAAAAATATTATAACTTCAACAAACATTCATCATCAGTCATCATGTCAATCGTTACACGAGCTCAACTACTATCCTACCACCAATTACACTCTCTCTAGCCCCATAATACATGAAATTAACCACAACCCAATTATATAAACTAAAATGAGAAAATTATGAAAACTAGAAAAAATTAGTAGAATAAAAAAAATATTTAAAGAATATACCTTTAAAACTATAAAACATTATTACTCACCTTTAAATAGTTTCTATGCTCAAAAGGTATTGTCACTACCTACTATTATAATCACTCACCGTGTTTTATAGTTTATAAGGTATATTTCTAAATATTTAAACATTAAAAAAAAATTGATTTGAAATTATAATATAGTGATAAAAAAAATTTCTAAGTTCAATTATCTTAAACTTAATATATATTTTATTTTTCTATGTTATTATTATCCTCCATTTAAAACATCACTTCTTCGTTTTCATCCTCTATGGTGAGTTTAATCTTTTCAAAATTTCAAGTAAAAATAGGTTCAATTTATTATTATAGATGAGGTTCAATTTTATAAAATATAAATTTGACTTTGTTACCCATATCATACAAGTCTCTTTTTATGTCTTCAACAACACATCGAACATTATTTAGTTCATTAAACACATAATATATCATCATTTATTATTAATATAAGATAAATGGATCATGTTGTTTGCACTCAATAGATTTGATGATGTGACATAAATGTTTTGTGAACACATTTTTCTAATATTTTCATGAAATTATTTTAGGTATTAAGTTTGAATCTACATAAAATGAACAAGGAGATTACAAAATAAGGGAATACTCTAAAACATTCTAAATAAGAATTAATATATTAAATCTATAGACCATTATATGTCAAAAATCACGATGAAACTCATCACATTTATCCTCATCATGGGTAATGAACTATAAGAGCATATCAACTATGTCCTAGATTATTGAATACTTCTATAAATTAATTTAACATCATTTAATCCACTAAATAGTATTTTATCTTTAGTGTCTATCTATTTTTCTTATTTTTTATTAATATTAGCATGGATGTTTCTTTCAAAAATCCAGATGGTCTCTTCCCTTGCAAATATAATTGTAAATTTATATTCCTTCATTTCATTAGAGATTATTAAAAACTATTATTCATTCTGGGTCATTATATCTCTTTCCTTCCCTTTCTACCTCAAATTAATTCCTATGTTGACCTTTATCATTGATATCCACAAAAAGTACTATTTTACTTTATTCTAAATATTGGATACCTACCTAATTTTCTGGGAGCATCAGTTTAGGTAGATATGAATAGTACTTGCAGCCTCTAAATTTATTCCATTTATTCATTGGTCAACATTCTACAACAAGTGTTCCCTTATTCCATTTTTTATTTTCTGATTGGAAGTGATCTCTCACAAAAAAATTATCTTCATATTTTGATGAAAATATAGTGGGTTTAGTATCTTAAGGGACTTTTAAAGAGGAACTAACATTATATATATTCAAATCCAATATTTATAGGGTTTTTGGTGACTCTACAACATGATAATATTTATTTTTACTATAAATTACCTACTACTATTCACCATGTTCATTTTTTGGGAAGTTATCCTCTAATCATTCAAATCTATTCTTGATTTTCATATTATTAATATCATGCTTGGTTCCTTCCAAACTCATAGATGAGATTATACCATCCATTCTTCATTCCTTTACCATAGTAACTAAGGGATAAATTAACCCAGTCATCAATGAAAGTGTGGGTTTCTCATTCCCATAATTGATAATCCTAAAGTATGTAATTCAATCCATATTCACCTATTCTTTGTTCTCCCATAATATATTAGAGATTTATTAATAATCCTTATTTAAAACATTATTCCTAGGTTAGGACTCACCGCTAGAGAAAAATAGAATGATATTAACCATTGGAAACCAATTGTAATGACCCAAATTTTATTCCTAATAAAAATGAGGCTTCATCCCCATCCTTTTAAAAAAAATATTGTGAAAAATTTTAGACCAGGAGCTGAGATGTTGTGAGATGTTGAGGTCTGATGTGCCCGGAATGATAAAGTGAAAATATTATTTTTTTTAATAAAGTGTGTAGGAAATTTCTTCTTTAAATGGGAATAGCTTCTAAATGGGTACCCAGAATAGTAATCCAAGGTAACTGTTTCATTTAAATCAATGACTTTACCTTAGGCAGGTCCTCATATCTACTGGTGTGGGTCGAATGTGAACGTTATTAATTGGACATAACATTCTTTAAAATATTTTAATAAAAATATTTTATTAGGTGCATTAGTTTTCTTAATTTTAATGAAACCTTTGTTAGTAATTTAGGGTTATCACTATAACCCTATAAATCCTCTGAGGGATGTAAGGAAACTCACTTCACAATGAACGCTTGTGAATTGACGATCGATAATGACACGGAACTTTGTTCTTCAAAAAAGACTAATCCAACCATGAGGTAGGTCATTTAATCTCATTGTGATTTTTCTTCCCCATTCATAGATTCAAATAAAGATTGCGGACCAACCCATAGAGAGTTTGATCTGTGGTTTTTCTATTATTACAGTGTGGATAAATTGTAAATGGGTTTTAAAAATTGAGATAGATCTTTGTGATTATCTGTTTGTGTTCTTTGTTAAAACTTCAAACATGAATGGATCAAGGCCAACATGAACAAGGTTAACATTCTTTCTTCAAGAATTATTTTTGGATTTTAGATCCCCTAAAAATTATGCATTATTTATGTTTTCTTCACATGTTCTTCATATGTTTTTTTTCCTTATCTCTGTTTCTTTTAAACCATATATAAGCAATCTGAATCGAGGACTGATTCTGTGATGGCACTGCGGAGGTACGACGGCAGCACAAGGTGTCTTAGGACAGTTCAGGCATACCATGTAAGGTAAGGGTCATCAACAAGGTGTCCGGTGGTGGAGGAAGTACTGGACCGACAAGGGAGGCTGATCCTGGTGAAGCACGACAGTGGCAGCGGGACACGGTCCAAGAGGGACCGCGTCGGAGGGTGCCCATGGTAGTAGGTGTCATGGGTGGTGACTAGGGGTCTATAGAAGGAGGTCATGGTAGCGACATGCCATGGGTGGACGGGGCATGGATGTAGAGGCCACACGGTCAGGGTGGACTGTGTGGACCAGTAGGAGATGTGGCTGGTGCGGGCCGCATCAAGCGCGCATACCGGCCCGAAACGCGGGCTAGACCTAGCGGCCTAGTAGGACGGGTATAGAAAGATAAGAGATATTTATAAATGAGCTAAGATGGTTCTGGATGAACTAGGTCTGGTTGGGTTCAGCGGGTCAGGTCGACCCCTGACTATCCTCAGATCGAACCTTCTAATAAAAATAGTCGTAACATTCCAACCGTGTGTCCGTTTGATGAGTTTCTTATGGTTCTTGGACCCTTACGATGAGATGTTAATTTTGAGATACTCTAAATGAGTTTTTTTCAAAGTTTTTTTACGACCTAATGGCTTGATTTGTAGGTTCTCTCAGAACAAGCGTGCTACAAGAAGAATCTTGCATCTAGCTGTGACTATGTGATTTTAGTGACTATGTGACTTAGGGGTTGCATGATCCACTGATTCTCTATGAACCATCAACACTCTGTGTTCTATCAATGCTCCTTACACCATCTATAATCCATGTTCCATCGATTCTCTATGCACCATCGACTCTTTGTGTGTCATCGATGCTTCGTGCGCTATCAACACTCCATGTGCCATCGACGCCTTGGGCCCCATCGTCATGCCAGACGCCATCGATGCTCTATGTTCCATCGACAATATGTCTTCCATTTATTCTCTATGTACCATTGATGCTTTGTTCTCCATTTATTCTATGTGTTCCATTGATACTTCTAGTGTCATGCATACTGAGAGATCTGTGGACTTCAACTAAAAATTCCTCTCTTCATGCTTTAGACTTATACCTATGTGAGATGACTGTATTGAATATACTTTATGTGTTTCCTTTGTGGTTTATTTCATTTGTTTCCTTTGTGTTATACTTCATGTATTTCTTAGTTGTATTACCTTTGTGGTTTTAGGGTGTTCAACTGAGTATTGTTTTACTCACCCCTCTATGGGATTTTCCCACACGCGTCATGTCTTGTGTAGACAATCGATGCTTTGATGGACTCCTAGGAGGACCAATACCAGGTCATTATTAGAGTGATTATATAGGTGAGATGTGGTCATACAGCTTTAAATAGTTATCCTACACCTACCCTTCATGTAGGGTTTTCTGCAGATGAGTTTCAGGAACTTGTGCATTAACTTTGGCAAACTTTAATTTTAGTGGGCTTGAATTCTGGCCCTGTTTACTTTTTAGTTTTCCTACTATCATACTTTGTGGTTGGTATCTTAGTGTATGAATGTATTTTTTTACTTACTGTTTTTATATTTCAGAATTTTGGTCTTGGAGATGTTTGTTTGTGTACAATTACCTAGGAAAATACCTCTCATTTGTGGGATATTTTTACTCAGTGCTAGTCACTAGCCCTGGACTATTAGAGGCAGGATTGGGGTTTTCAGGACATGGGCTCCTCAAGGATGGGTCAATAAAGAGTGGTATAAGAGGTGGTTGGTTCTACCCAATTAACCAAGAGTCTATGATATTTTTTTGTGGAAATAGTGTTGAGAGTTTCAAGTTAGGATTTCAGATAAGGGGCTCCAATGTTGGTGCAGCGACCAACGTATCCATACACTTTTATTTTGAATTTTTTTCTTTCTAATTTTTACATGAAAATACTAGTTGTAGGGATAATAAATGGTACATGCATCATATAGTATTTTGTGTGTGTTCTCATTTCATTCTTGAGTCATCTCACCAGGTATACTCTATTGATTGTGGTAGATCTTGATCTATTTTAGGATGCCTCCACACAAAAAGTTGTCCTGGATTCTAATGCATGATCATGAGGATGATCCACCTAGCGATGAGGAATCGGTAAAGGGACCAGTTCTAGAGTTAGCACCCTCGGGTGGTGTACCAGTGTTACTACCACCTAGAGAGAAATTGTTAAAACCAGCACTATTGGTAGAGGATGCATGTAGGCTGAGTGTGTTGCATGAGTTCTAGAGGTAGTGAACTCCCAGGTTTAGGGTTGATCCAGACTCCCATATAGATAAGTACCAGATGTAGGTAGTTACTCGTTTCTTCCACCTTGTGAGGACGCCTTCTGACTATATGGAAGTTCTATCCGCGAACATTTTTCTGGGATTAGTGGGGAGATAGTGAAGCTTAGTGATCCAGATGCATGATGAGATGAATCTCTATTAGGATAAACTTGAGAACCACTTTAATGAGGATTTATTTCTGGTGACGTTATGCTCAGTGCACATACATGATCTCTTACATCTGTAGTAAGGCAGTCCAACAGTAGTGATGTACTTTGTTTGATTTATAGATTTTTCTCACTACTCCACGGACATAGTGCGGGACCCATTCTTCAAGGCATGGAACATTGAGAAAGGGGAAAGATAGAAGATCAAAAAATCCATGATATACCTTAGAATCCCTATATATTCTGGGAAACTAGACTGAGCCCTTCTAGTAGAGAGCTTTCAGGCGAAGCAGACGCAAGTAGTGGGAGATACCAGCAGGCACCAGGAAGCTGAGTCTTCGGCGGTGGTTGTCCAAAAATAGACGTAGGGACCCAAGAAGGTAAAAAACTCTTGGGTATGACCTTGTGATATGGGACTAGCAATCTAGGGATCCCAAGGCAGAGTGAGTTTTCCAAAGGACATGTTGTATTACACGTGCAGCATTTGGGGACACATGGCTCGAGATTTC
Source organism: Viscum album (assembly GCA_963277665.1). Classification (NCBI taxonomy): domain Eukaryota; kingdom Viridiplantae; phylum Streptophyta; class Magnoliopsida; order Santalales; family Viscaceae; genus Viscum; species Viscum album. The sequence goes on along the minus strand of OY728150.1, from coordinate 1,997,988,880 downwards.
CCGACTCGTCATGAAGATGATCAGTGTATGTTGAGGGAACAATGAGATGGAGGTGTAGGTAGGATTAGGTTGGTCCTTAGGGTGGTGATCATGGTAGAGTATTAGGTAGAGCAACATGCAGTGGGATGAGATTCGACGTACTACCACCACCACCCTCAGGTGGTCCACCACTGTCTTAAGGAGATGGTGGACAAGGATGAGGCCATCTTTAGGTGATGGAGGATAATGAACCATGTGATCCCATGATTATTAGAGGTACTATTTGTGTATTTTCCACCCGAGTAACATTTTTGATAGAAATAGGGGCCAGTCAGTCTTTTCTCGCCCCAACCCTTGTTCGAGACTTGGAGATTTCAGAGGAACTGTTGACTTGATCCACACACTTAGAGACTCTTACAGAGAAAGATTTGATATCACACACTGGTGTCGATAGTTTTTCATTACTCTATGGGGATATAGATTCGGTTTAGATCTCTTGGTGGTATTGTTTAGGCCTTACGATATCATGCTTGTTATGGACTAGTTATCTGTAATTCATGCGCAGATTGAATGTTTTAGGTGCAAAGTGTTGTGTGTCTATAGTGATGGGACCAGGTTGTCTTTTTTAGGTGAAAAGGAAACACATGCAATGTATGGAAGTCTTATTCATATGAGTTTTTATCCGATTTCACATCTGGTGGACAACCTAACCCTCGATATAGTTGATGAGACGAGTCCTCAGTTTCCTATAGTGGTGGCAGAGTATGAGGACGTCTTCCCTTAGGATGGCCTCGGATTACCTCCCCATAGGGAGTTAGACATATTCATTGATATATACCATAGGAAGACACAGATATCTACACATTCATATCAGATGGCTCCTGTGGAGCTTCATGATTTGATGGTACAAGTGGAAGAATTATAGAGTAAGGGCTTCGTGAGACATGGTGTTTCACCATGGGAGGCCCAAGTTTTGTTTTCCAATAAGGAATATAAGAGATTCATATTATTTATGGAAATCCGCAACCGAAACCATGTGACTGTGAAGAATAATTATCCACTATTGAGAATTGACGACCTCTTTGATCAACTGAAGGGAGTGAGGTGGTTCTCAAAGATAGACATCAGATCTGTCTATCACTAGATTTGTATACGGGATGAGGATGTTTCTAAGAAAACCATTAGATGTCGTTATGACCACTACAGGTATATAGTGATGTTTTTTGGTCTGAAAAACGCCCCACAAGTGTTCATGGGACTCATGAATAGGATCTTCCAACCTAACATAGATCGGATCATCATGGTCTTCATTGATGGAACCCCGGTGTACTCGGCATCTAAGGAGGAGTACGTGATACACTTGAAGATAGTTGTGGACACACTATGAGAGCACCAAATTTATAGGAAGATCTCTAAGTTTCAATTCTAGATTTGGGAGGTCCAGTTTCTAGGACATGTCATTTAAGATTCTATAGTTGTAGTATATCTAGTGAGGATTGATGTGGTGATTTCTTAAGAACCACCCAAGAATGTTACAGAGGTTCCTAGTTTCCTGGGTTTGGCTGGGTACTATAGATGTTTTTTACCCAAATTTTTTCGAGTAGTAGTGACCATGACAATATTGACATGGAAAGGGAATCCTTTTATGTGGACAGAAAAGTTCCAAGAGAGTTTCCAGCAACTAAGGAAGAGTTTTACAAGTGATCCTCTCTTGAGATTGATGGAGGAGGGTGTCGTGTATGTAGTTTTATGCAATGCATCAGGGACTGGTCTTGATTTTTTCCTGGTGCTGGAGAAAATGGTGATTTCATATGGTGAATGACCGTTGAGACCACATGAATATAACTACGTGACCCATGTTCTTGAGATGTAAATAGTAGTCTTCACATTGAAGATGTGGCGACACTACCTGATGGGAGAGAAGTTTACCATCTAATATGACCACAATAGTCTCAATTATATCATATATATGAAGCATCTCTACATGAGACAGAGATGATGGCTATATTTCCTACAAGACTATGACTTTGAGATTGTCTATACTCTTGGGAAGGGGAATGTAGTGGCGGACGCTCTTAGGAGAAGAACTATCTTGCAGTTGCTGAGTGAGGCCTCAGTGAAGTTGGCCTCATTATAGATATACTTTGTGGATGGAGATGGATAAGATTACTTCCGATCAATGTTTTTCACCCCTCCAGTATTACAGTGAGTTAGGGAGGCATAGCATGGGGATATCGAATATGAGACCCAACATGCTCAGCTATCTATGGGGAATTCCCCTTATGAATATTCTATACGTTGGGAGAATTTCCTTATCTCTAGAGGGTGAATAGTAGTGTCAATGATGTTGCGGGATTATTTCATGAGGGATTTCAACACTTTCCCTTTGGAAGTACATCCAGGAGTGAAAATATGTATCAGGACCTCTAATCTCAATTTCAGTTACTGGGGATGAGAAAGGAAGAGGCATAGTTCATTTCTTGATGCCTCACTTCTTAGTAAGTGAAAGTTCAGCACCAGGTTCTAACAGTATTGACCGAACAACTTAAGGTTCCAAAGTGGAAGTGGGATGGAATATCGACAGACATCATTGTGGGTTTACCACACATGTTCATGGGGAATGATACTATCTGGTTGATCATTGAATGACTCACCATGTCATCCCACTTCCAAAGGATCCAAGAGAAGATTTCGGTAGAGATATTTAGACTCCTCTATATGCAGGAGATAGTTTTACTTCATAGAGTTTCATCTACAATCATCTCATATTGTGATGCACATTTTATATCCCGGTTGTGGAAGGGATTGCAGGTGGAATTTGGGACTCAGTTACTCTTGATCATGGAATTTTATCCCCAGACAGATGGTCATATAGATAGGACCATCTACGTTCTTGAGTACATGATACGAGCTTTCAACCTAGTCTTTAGTTGCAGTTTGGAGGATCACCTACCACTGGTTGAGTTTGCGTATAAAAATAGTTATCACTCCACCATTTTTATAGAACCATTTGAGGCCTTGTATGAGAGACTATGAAGGTTTCCACTATGCGAGATGGACCCAGGGGAGTCAGCAATCATGGTTGTGCAGTTGGTATGGGCTACCACCGAGAAGGTGCGAAACATCCAGGAGTGGATGAAGACTGCACAGAGATGGTAGAAGTCATATGCTAATAGGAGACATAGACCTTTGGATTTCAAGGAGGGAGACTGTGTTTTCCTGAAGGTCTCTCCTTGATGGGGATTTCAAATATTTGGCTGGTGTGAAAAGTTATCTCTGAGATACGTCATCTCTATTTAGATTTTGGGAAGATTTGTTGAGGTGGAGTACCACCTAACTCTACCCCTGCAGTTGCATCGGGTCCATGATGTCTTCTATGAGTCACAACTGAAGAGGTATGTGCATGATCCATCACACGTCATTGGTTGGGGTGAGTTAGACATTGATGATGGGGTGAATTTTTCGCAGTACCCAGTGGAGATTGAGGATTTACAAGAGCGGATCCTTCATGGGTAGTTGATTCATCTGGTGCGCGTTCAGTGGTATCACGTGAATCTCTAGGAAATAACATGGGAGAAAAAGGCTCATATTCATGTACAGTACACACATTTTTTGTTGATTATCCCTTTTTGGGGATTTTTGGGATGTAAATACATAAGTTTTTGAGAATGTAATTAATCGTATTTTCTTGAGTTTTGTTTTTATGAATTAATTAGAACAATTCTAAGACCAGGCACTGAGATGGATTGAGATTATGAGGCTCAGTGTGCCCAGAATGATACGGTTAAAAAATTTATATTTTAAATAAAGTGCATGGGTATTTTCTTAATTAAATATAAATAAATTCTAAATGGGTTCCTAGATTGGACATCCAAGGTCACCGTTGCGTTCATTACAGTGACTTATCTTAGGTGGGTCCTAACATTGACTGGTGCGGGTCGACTGTGAAAGATAGAAATTAGATGTAACCATCATTAAAATATTTTATTAGAAACAGTGTAGTTTTTCTTTTTAATGAATCCTTTGTGAATAATTAAATTTTATTATCATAACCCTGAAACTCTTCTAAGGCATGCATGGAAACTCTCTCGATGATAAAAATCGGGAGATCAATGATCGATGACAACACATACCTCCATTCTTCGTTAAAAACATATCCAACCATAGGGTATGGAATTTAATCTCTTTGCGATTTCTCTTCCCCATTCATAGATTCAAATGAAAAATGTGGAACAACCCACGAATAGGTTGATTGGTGGTTCATCCATTCCTGCAGGATGGATAAATTGTTTCGGGGTTTAAAAAAGGGAAATAGATCTTTGTTATTATTTGTTCTTATTCTTTGTTATACCTTTATAATGGACAGATCAAGGCCGAAATGAACATGGCCAAGATCCATTCTTCAGGCTTTCTTTGTGCCATTTATCTCCCATAAACTTCTTTCCTTCTTCACACATTCTTTATGAATTATTCGTGTGTTATTCATATGTTCTATGCCTTCTCCCAATGCCTTTGAAACCCTATGCAAGAAATCCAAATAAAGGACTAATTTCAGAACCAAACCATTGTGGTGAGATGGAAGTGAAAGGAGATGACAATGTAAGGTAGCGATGTACGAAGGCGGTGGATCCGACCGATTCAGGAATATCATGGTAGGGTAGGGTTATCGGTCGGGTTTCCAATAGCAAAGGCAGCACCATCCCAGCATGGTAGGCCGGTCTGGGTGAAGTATGGTAGAACATGCCATCAGTGGGGTGGATGTCAGCTGTGGCCGGATGCAGTCTAGGTGGGACTGCATCGAAGGGATCCCAAGGCGGTGAGGGCCCTGGGTGGTGACCATGTAATGTCTTGGATTTTACCATGTTTTATTTTAATATTATGTAGGAATTATTTCGAGACCAAGCTTCAAGACGGCGTGCAGTTCCGAGGCCCGGTGAGCCCGGATCAAATGTTTGAATTAAATTAAATAATTAAATAACGTGCGCGTGTGGTTTTCCTGAAAAAGTGAAATAACTCCTAAACGGGTTCTCGGATCAAAAATATGAGGGAACCGTTGCGTCCAGAGCAGCAGTTTTACCCTAGAAGAGACCTAACATCAACTGGCATAGGCCGGTGGTGAAATCCAGTTTTTGGACGCAACCGTAATAAAATATTTTATTAAAATATTTTATTAAGCCTTGTTGCGTCAAATATATATAATATTTTTAAATAGAGATTTGCGCAGGGGTTCAGGGTTACAAACCTCATAACCCTGAAATCCCTGGAGGCCTTGGGAAAGCTCTGGAGAAAACCCCCAATGCGGCGACAGCGTTCTTGACGAATTTCACCGGAGACGACAACACGACGACCGGATCTTCGCCAACGAACATCGTGAATCCAAGTAGGATGTTTAATTTGTGATTTCTTCCCCATTCTTGATTTCTACAATGAACACAGACTAATCCACGAACATATTAGCCCATGGATCGATCGTTCTTGCGGGATGGGCTTTTGCGGGGATTTTGGGGGATTGAATCCATGTTGATCTATTGTTGTTGATTTTATGCTCTGTTTAATCCTATTAATGGGAGCGGATCAATGTTGTGACAAATGATGGCAGAGGTTCGTTCCTTAAACTTGTTTCATTGGTTTTCTCGCCTTTCTCTTCGTCGTGTTCTTCACGTTCTTCACGGGGCGATGAACAACGGATCGTTGCGCATCCGTTCTGCGACGCAACGATCCCCAATTGAAGAATCGACACCACGGTGATCTCACGGAGGTGAGACGACAGTTTCGGTGGACGATTTAGAGTGGATCGGGAGATATTTCTCTTTTGGGTGTTTTTCTTCGGATGAATCGTTGGAGGTTTATGACCCGATCGAAGGACCGAAAACACCCAATTCGGTGTTCGTGTGATGGGAAGAACCAAGCCCTGAAGCATCGGGATGAACGAACGAGAGATCACGGATCTGGAAGATCGGCCGAAGCGCGAGGAAGAAGACGGCATTCTGGAAAAATCCCAACTACACGATGTGTAGTATGGGCTACACGGCGTGTGTTCGTCGGCGGATCACCTGGTGTGTACTCCGGGAGTACACAGACACGGGTTGGGTACATGTCCAAGGACACGTCGTGTGTACTCCTCCCCAGACATATACATGGGATACCTCGTGTACTGGTACACGGGCAGGTGACACAGACAGACACCGTGTACGGGCATACGGACAGGGTACACGGGTGTTTTCCAGTTGACCGGACACGGCGTGTTCTTTGACTGACACTCTGTGTATATGCTTTCCTACACAACTTCGATTCCAGACATGGGTCGTTTACAGGGGCAGTAACCGGAGTCAGGTAACACGGCGTGTGATCCTTCTACACGCCGTGTAGTTGAGTTTTACACAACTTGGACGAATGACACGGGCCATTACACGGGTAGTACCCGGTGTCAAGGAACACGGCATGTAACCATACTACATGCTATGTAACCTATTTTACATGGATTGAGCCAGTTTCCTTCTGTGACTTGGGCTAGTTTCCTTAGGGTTCGTCCCCTTGGTCATTCTCCTGAAGGTTTCCAGTATCATTTCCTACATACAGAAGTATGATCCCTTCAGCATGACTTCCTGAATATAGTTGTTGGAATACCATCTGTGAGACATAGGTCCAAATCCTCTATTCATTCCTGGAACCCTAGGTAGAGTTCTTGGTATCAACGTGACCAACTTCACCCGGGCGCTGATCCTATGCTTAGCAGATTAGTTCAGACTGAGTTGTTGGAATCACCCCATAGCTATTGGTTGTGATCCTCATCTGAACATCGTATTCTCTAGTACTTGTGGAGTGTGTTCTCCCGGAACAAGTACTTTGTATCTCTATCTTTGGACCTAGGAGTGTGTTCTCCTTGTTATATGCTTAGTGGAAATCCTCGAGCTGGATCCTAGTAGTGGTATTCGCGATAGTCGATCGTGTATGAGTATATCTGGATATTCTTGTTATATGTTTTGTAGACATATATTGTGTGGAGATGACTGTATCTTTCCTTTGTGGTATTTCTCTTATTGTATTTCCTTTTTGGTTCTGGGGTGTCCTACTGGGTATTGTTATACTCACCCCTGCACGGGCTTTTCCCGCACGTATCGTGTCTTGTGCAGACGAGTGAGCTTTTGACAGGATTATAGGAGGACCAAGACCGGACGGTGCTCAGTGAGATCAGACAGGCCGAGGTTTGTTCCTACGGCTACAGATTGCAGTCCTGGTACCTTTCTTTACAGGTAAGACTTTGTTATATACTCTCTTTTTGTGGGATTGTACTTATGGCCCAGGGTTTTACATTATTGTACTTTACTTTCCTGTCGTACTCTGTTGGTCGGGTTTTTAGTGTTTGTATGAATTTCCATTTTTAGTAGTTTTTACTTTTCAGCTTTGTGGGCTTGGAGATGTGTGTGCATGTGTACAGGTGTATAGGAAATGCCTCCCATATTAGTGATATTCCTACTTGGTGCTAGTCACTAGTCCCTAGCCTATTGGAGGCAGGCTTGGGGAGTTGCGGCTCGGGCCCCACTGGGACGGGTCGTGACAGAGTGGTAGTATAGGTGGTCGGTTCTACCTTAGGACTGAGATTCTGTGAGTTGGTTTGGGAAAATAGTTTCAATTGTTTCCAGTTCAGATTTCAGGCTAGGGACCCCAGTGTTGGTGTGGGCGGCCGACGTATCCATAAACCAGGACTTTGATAACTTGCTTTTCGACTCGGAACATGAGAACACTAGTTACAGGGGAAAGTAACGGTACAAGCATCATATAGGAATGGGTTGTGGTTTCCATTTCCTTCTTGAGTCAGCTCTCCAGATATACTCACTGACTGAGATACATCTTGTTTCTTTACAGGATGCCTCTGCGACATGCACCCGCTAGGATCGAGCAGCTCGATCACGAGGATGACCCCCTCAGTGATGAAGCTTCGATATAGGGACCAGATCCCCCAGCATTACCTTCAGGTGGTGTGCCAGTTGTTTCACCACCTATGGAGCAGTGTTTAGTGCATGTTGCACCAGTGAAGGAGGAGCGCAGGCTGAGCACACTCCACAAGTTTCAGAGACAGAGACCCCTCAGGTTTCGAGGTGAGCCTGACCCTCAGGCAGGAGAGGACTGGCTTGAGGTGGTGACCAGAGTCTTCCATCTGGTCAGGACACCAGTAGACCAGATGGTGATCCTGGCAGCGAGCCTTCTACAGGGCTCGATAGGACGATGGTGGAGTTTGGTTATCCAAACCCATGACGAGGCGACTCTTGCGTGGTCAGAGTTTGAGCATCTCTTTAGAGAGGAGTTTTCACCGGTTACCCTGGGAGTAGTACGTATACAGGAGATTCTTCAACTTTAGTAGGGGACCATGATGGTGGCTGACTATTCATCGAGGTTTACCTACCTCTCACGGTACTCAATGGATATTATTAGGGATTAGTACTTCAGATCTCGGACTTTTGAGCGGGGCTTGCACAGATACATTCTTCCTAGCATCATCCATATGAGCATTCCTACTTATACAGGGGTGCTCGAGCAGGCTTTGGTGGTCGAGAGCTTCTTGGAAGAGAAGAGACAATCGGCAGTTGTCAGTGGTGAGAGAGCTAGAGAAGAGACCTCGGCAGAAGGGAGTCGACGTCAGGGACCCAGGCATGGGAGACGTTTCCAGAGGAGATCCCAGGATAGGGGATCTGCCATATAGGGTTTTTAGGTCCCATCCAGCCATCCTCGAGAGAGGCGATGCTACTCATGCGATGGTAGGAGACATCTCACCTGAGATTGTCCAAACCGTCGTACTACCAACATGGGAGTAGTGGATGGACCACCGAGGTAGAGGCAACATGTGGAGCAGACAGATCCGTGGGGTGGCGGACGTGGTAGAGGATCTGGGATAGCAGCTGGAGGTGGTCAGCGTTTTAACCTTTTACCACCACCACCCCCAGGAGGTCCACCCCAGGCTCAGGGAGCTGGTGGGAAGAGGCAGGGACAGTTGTAGGCAGTGGAGGCTTATGACCCAGGTACTCCCGGAATGATTAGAGGTACAATCTGTGTCTTTTCTACTTTGGCTGCCATACTAATAGACACATATGCTAGTCATTATTTTATGGATGCTTATCTTGTTCGAGACCTTGAGATTCTTGTTGAGTCGTTGACTTGACCCTTACGCTTAGAAATACCGACTGGAGAAGATTTAGAGATCACACATCTTTGCAGATAGTGTGACATGACCCTTAGAGGAGGGAGTTTCGGTTGGAACCTCTTGGTGGTAGTGTTGAGGCCTTACGATGTCATTCTTGGTATAGATTGGCTATCCATAGTCCATTCCCAGATTTATTGTTTTAGGTGAAGGGTGCGGTGTGTCCGTAGTGATGGAACGAGGTTCTCCTTTGTCGGTGAAAAGGAGACCCAGGCAGTGCAGGATGGACTCATGCGTAGGAAGGTACAACAGATTCCATATCAGTTGGATACCCTAGCCCTTTGCACAGCATATGTTACGAGTTTCCAGTTTCCAGCAGTAGTGGATGAGTATGAGGACGTCTTTCCGGAGGATGTCCCTGGGCTACCTCCCCGTCGGGAGATAGATTTATGCATTGAGTTTCAACCTGGGATGACACCGATATCAGCGTCCGCATATCGGATGGCTCCTGTAGAGCTTCATGAGATGAGGGTGCAGCTGGAGGACTTGCAGAAGAAGGGCTTCGTGAGACCCAGTGTCTCACCCTGGGCAGCCCCAGTGTTGTTTGCCAAGAAGGCAGACGGGAGCTTGAGGCTGTGTGTGGATTACCGGCACTTGAATCAGGTGACCGTGAAGAACCGGTATCCACTACCGAGAATCGATGACCTCTTCGACCAGTTAAGAGGGGCACGATGGTTCTCGAAGGTTGATCTACGATCATTCTATCACCAGTTGTGAGTAAGAGATGAGGATATACTGAAGACGGCTTTCAGATGTTGCTACAATCACTATGAGTACTTGGTGATTCCCTTCGAAGTGACGAACATCCCGGCAGTGTTTATGGGACTCATGAACCGGATCTTTCAGTCCTATCTAGATCGGTTCGTAGTGGTCTTCATTGATGATATCCTGGTGTACTCTGTGTCCGAGGAGGAGCATGCGGGGCACCTAAGGATAGTTTTGGATACACTTCAAGAGCACCAGTTGTATGGGAAACTCTCGAAGTGTCAATTCTGGATACAAGACGTCCAATTTCTGGGACACGTTATCTCAGAAGATGGTGTAGCAGTGGACCCAGCCAAGGTAGAGGTAGTGTTAGCATGGGAGCCATCCCAGAGCGTGACGGAGGTATGAAGTTTCCTTGGGTTGGCAGGCTACTATCTGAGATTCATTCCTGATTTCTCCAGGATTTCATCACCCATGACAGCTTTGACCCGAAAGGGGCAGCCTTTTGTGTGGACCGAGAGATGCTAGCAGGCTTTTCAGCAGTTGAGACAGAGTCTGACGAGCGCCTCAATCTTGAGATTACCGAAGGAGGGTGTCGAGTACGTAGTGTTCTACGACGCATCAGGAACCGGGCTTGGTTGTGTCCTGATGCAGAAGAAAGTGGTGATTTCCTATGGCTCACGTCAGTTGAGGCCACATGAGCAGAACTACGAGACCCATGATCTTGAGTTGGCAGTAGTAGTCCTCGTGTTGAAGGTGTGGCGGCACTACCTAATGGGCGAGCGGTTTATCATCTACTCTGATCACAAAAGTCTCATATATATCTTTTCTCATAAGGATCTTAATTTGAGACGATGGCTTGAGTTCCTCTATAATTATGACTTTGATATCGTTTATACTCCTGGGAAGGGGAACGTTGTGGGAGATTCTCTTAGTAGGAAATCTAGTTCGTAGTTGCTGGATGAGGAAACGAGGCAGTTCACCTCTTTACAGTTATCCTTCATGGATAGGGATGAGGGAGCTTACCTTTATTCGATGGTTGTTACCCCTCCACTCTTACAGCAAGTCAGGGAAGCACATCTCGAGGATGCTAGTTGCGAGACTTTATGTGCTCAGATATCCGCAGGTGACGACGCTGATGGATATTCAAAAGGTGGGGAGCACGTTGTCCTTTTCAGAGGGCACATCGTAGTACCAGTGACATTGCGGGAGGTGGTTCTGAGGGAGTTCCATAAATCTATTTTGGTGGTGCATCCAGGCGGGGAAAAGATGTATCCGGACCTCTAACATCAGTTTTGGTGGCTAGGAATGAAGAAGAGTGTGGCAGAGTTTGTTTCTCGGTGCCTTAATTTTCAGTAAGTAAAAGATGATCACCAAGTGCTAGAAGGTTTGACTCATCCCCTTGAGGTGCCAGAGTGGAAGTGGGATGGGATGTCCATGGACTTCGGGATGGGTTTACCACATACGTCCAGGGGACACGATTCCATCTGGGTGATTGTTGACCGACTCACCAAGTCGGCCCACTTCCTGGCCATACGGGAGTAGAGTTTAGTAGAGAGCTTGGGATGCCTCTACGTGCAGGAGATAGTTCGAATTCATTGAGTGCCATCGACGATCGTCTCAGATTGTGATGCTCGTTTCACATCCCGGTTGAGGAAGGGATTGCAAGAAGCATTTGGGACTCAGTTACGCTTAAGCACATCATTCCATCCTCAGACTGATGGTCAAACGGAGCATACCATCCAGGTTCTGGAGGATATGCTACGATCTTGCATACTTGACTTCGGTCGTAGCTAGGAGGATCACCTACCACTGGTAGAATTTGCTTATAACAACAGTTATCATTCCACTTTTGGTATGGCACCATTCAAGGATTTGTACAGACGGCCTTGCAGGTCACCACTTTTCTGGACTAACCCAGGAGAGTCAGCACTCATAGGCCCAAAGATAGTGCGAGCTACTACAGAGAAAGTGCAGGTCATTCAGGAGTGGATGATGACTGCACAGAGTTGGCAGAAGTCTTATGCCGACCGGAGATGGAGGCCCTTGAAGTTCAAGGAGGGAGACCATGTGTTCCTTCGGGTCTCACCTCTATGGGGATTGTAGAGATTTGGCTGGGTTGGAAGGCTATCTCCAAGGTTCATCGGCCCTTTTCAGATTCTGAGTAGAGTTGGTGAGGTGGCGTACCGCTTGGCTCTACCTCCTCAGATGGACCGGGTACACAACGTCTTCTATGTGTCGCAGCTGTGGAAGTACGTACATGATCCATCGCACGTTATCGACTGGGGCGAGCTGGAGATCGATGATGGAGTGACCATTGTTGAGTACCTAATGGAGATCAAGGATCGGCAGGAGAATATCCTTCGTGGGTGAGCTATTCCCTTGGTGCGTGTCCTGTGGCAGCACAAGAATATCCAGGAGAGCACATGGGAGCGGGAGGCTCAGATTCATGTGCAGTACCCATATCTTTTTTAGTAGCCTTTGTTTTGGCTTTTTGGGGACGTAAAATCCCTAAGGTGGGTGTGATGTAATGTCTCAGATTTTACCATGTTTCTTTTAATATTATGTGAGAATTATTTCGAGACCAGGATTCAAGACGGCATGCAATTCCGAGTCCCAGTGAGCCCGGAACAAATGTTTGAATTAAATTAAATAATTAAATAACGTTTGCATGTGGTTTTCCTAAAAAAGTGGAATAACTCCTGAAGGGGTGCTCAGATCAGAAATATGAGGGCACCGTTGCGTCCAGAGCAGTAGGTTTACCCTAGAAGAGACCTAACATCAGCTGGCACAGGCCGGTGGTGAAATCCAGTTTTTAGATGCAACCGTAATAAAATATTTAATTAAAATATTTTATTAAGCCTTGTTGCGTCAAATATCTCTAATATTTTTAAATAAAGATTTATGTAGGGGTTCATCATTACAGGCCTCATAACCCTGAAATCCATGGAGGCTCTGGGAAATCTCTAGAGGAAACCCCCAACGCGGCGACAACGTTCTTGACGAATTTCGCTGGCGACAACGACGCGGTGACCAGATCTTCGCCAACGAACACCGCGAATCCAGGTAGGATGTTTAATTTGTGATTTCTTCCACATTCCTGATTTCTATGATGAACGCGGACTAATCCATGAACATATTATCCCACGGATCGATCATTCTTGCGGGAGGGGCTTTTGCGGGGATTTTGGGGGATTGAATCCATGTTGATCTATTGTTGTCGGTTTTCTGCTCCGTTTAATCCTATTAACGGGAGCGGATCAACACTGTGACGAATGACAACGGAGGTTCGTTCCTCAAACTTGTTTCATTCGTTTTATTGCCTTTCTATTCTTCACGTTCTTTGTGTTCTTCATGGTGCGATGAACAACAGATCATTGCGCATCCGTTCTACGACGCAACAATCCCAAATTGAAGAATCGACACCACGGCGATCTCGTGGAGGTGTGGCGACGGTTTCGACGGATGATTCAGAGTGGATCGGGAGATATTTAGCTTTTGTGCATTTTTCTTTGGATGTATCGTTGGAGGTTTATGACCCTATCAAAGGACCGGAAACACCCGATTCAGTGTTCTTATGATAGGACGAACCAAGCCCTGAAGCATCGGGACGAATGGACAAGAGATCATGGATCCAGAAGATCGGCTGAAGCGTGAGGAAGAAGACGACATTCTGGAAAAATCCCGACTACACGACATGTAGTATGGGCTACACGGCGTGTGTTCGTCGGCGGATCACCTGGCGTGTACTCCGGGAGTACACGGACACGGGTTGGGTACACGGACAAGGACACGGTGTGTGTACCCCTCCCCGGCCAGACCCGTACAGATACACGGGATATCTTCTGTATTGGTACACAAGCAGGAGACACGGAAAGACACCATGTATGGGCATACAGACAGGGTACACGGGTGTTTTCCAGTTAATCAGACATGGCATGCTCTTTGACTTACACATCTTGTATATGATTTCCTACAAAAATTCAATTACAGACACGGGCCATTTACATGGGCAGTACCTGGATTCAGGTAACACGGCGTGTGATCCTTCTACACGTCGTGTAGTTGAGTTTTACACAACTTGGACGGATGACACGGGCCATTACACGGGCAGTACCCGGTGTCAAGGAACACGGCGTGTAACCATACTACAGGCTGTGTAACCTATTTTACATGGCTTGAGCCAGTTTCCTTCTATGACTTGGACTATTTTCCATAGGGTTCGTCCCCTTGGTCATTCTCCTGAAGGTTCCCGATATCATTTCCTACATACAGAAGTATGATCCCTTCAGGAGGACTTCTTGAATAGAGTTGTTGGAATCCCCTCTGTGAGACTTAGATCTGGATCCACTATTCATTCCTAGAACCCTAGGTAGATTCTTGGTATCGACGTGACCAACTTCACCCGGGCACCGATCCTCTGCTTAGTGAATTAGTTCAGACTGAGTTGTTGGAATCACCCCATAGCTATTGGTTGTGATCCTCATCTGAACATCGTATTCTCAAGTACTTGTGGAGTGTGTTCTCCCGAAATGAGTAATTTGTATCTATCTCTTTGGACCTAGGAGTGTGTTCTCATTGTTATATGCTTAGTTGAAATCCTCAATCTGGATCCTAGTGGTGGTATTCGTGATAGTCAATCGTGTATGAGTATATCTAGATATTCTTATTATATGTTCTGTAGACATATACTGTGTGGAGATGAATATATCTTTCCTTTGTGGAATTTCTCTTGTTGTATTTCCTTTGTGGTTTCGGGGTGTCCTACTGGGTATTGTTATACTCACCCCTGCATGGGCTTTGCCCGCACGTGTCGTGTCTTGTGCAGATGAGCAAGCTTTTGACAGGATTCTAGGAGGACCAAGGCCGGACGGTGCTCAGTGAGATCAGACAGGCCGAGGTGTGATCCTATGGCTACGGATTGTAGTCCCAATACCTTTCTTTATAGGTTGGAATTTGTTACAGACTCTCTTTTGGTGGGATTGTACTTTTGGCCAAGGGTTTTACATTATTGTACTTTACTTTCATGTCGTACTCTGTTGGTCGGGTTTTTAGTGTATGCATGCATTTCCATTTTTAGTAGTTTTTACTTTTCAGCTTTGTGGGATTAGAGATGTGTGTGTGTGTGTGTGTACATGTGTATAGTCAATGCCTCCCATGTTAGTGATATGCCTACTTGGTGCTAGTCACTAGTCCCTGGCCTATTGAAGGTGGGCTTGGGGAGTTGCGGCTCGGGCCCCACTGGGACGGGTCGTGACAGACCAGGTGGGCATACCAGGAGTCTATGGTGGTGGCATGCCATGGGAATATAGGGAATGGATTCAGATGGCATGTGGTTAGGGTGGTCCTCATGGACTAGAAGAAGACGCGACTAGGGTGGACTGTGTCAGGTGCACAAGTCGGCCTACAACATGGGCCGGACCGAATAAGCTGGGTTGCTCCAGTGGCCCTGTGGGCTGGACCCATCAGCCCCCAGGCCAGGTCCAGTCGGCCCAACGAGTCATCCCAATGGTCCAATCCAGTTCAGACTAGGTCGAGTTAGCTGAACTGAGTCACCCAAACAATGTCGGGTTAGGTCTGGTGGGTCAGATCAGACCGGGTCGAACCAAAGTCAAACCTTCTCAGAAAAACAGTCATAACATTCAAACCATGTGTCTATTTGATGAGTCATTTTCTTCATTGAGACCCTTGTGATGAGATGGAAATTTTTATATACTCTAAGTGAGTTTTTGTGGAGTTTCGTTTGTGACCTAATGAATTGAGGAGTAGCTTCTCTCAGAACAAGCACGCTATGAGCGAAATCATGCTGCTAGTTGTGACTATCTGATCTTGGTGACTACGTGACATGGGTGCTACATGACCTATCAACTCTCTATATTCCATCGATGTTTTGTGTGACATCAATGATCTGTACACCATCAATGCTCTGTGTTTCATCAACACTTTGTCCACCATCGACAACCCGGGCGCCATCTACACTCCGAGTGCCATCAATGCGCTGTGCGTCATTGATTCTCCATGTTCCATTGATGATCCATGCACCATCAATGCTATGTGTTCCATAGACGCTCCATGCTACATCAATGCTCTATGCTCTATCGATACTACTAGTGTTAGGGAGATTGAGAGATCTAGGGACTACAACTGAAAATTTTCTATTCATGCTTTATAATTATAACTATGTGAGTTGATCCTATTGACTATACTTCATATGTTTCCATTGTGGTGCATTTCATGTGTTTCTTTTATGTTATACTTAGTTTATTTCTTAGTGGTTTTACCTTTGTGGTCTTGGGTCGTCCTACTGGGTATTATTTTACTCACCCCTACATAGGTTTTTCCCACATGTGTCGTGTCTTGTGCAGACGATCGATGCTTTGACATATTACTTGGTGGACTAGGACCAGGTGGTGGTTAGAGTGATCATACAAGAGAGGTCTTCTCCTATTTCTTTAAATAACTATCCTATACCTACCCTTCAGGTGGAGCTTTCTATAGATGAGTTTCAGAAACTTATGTATTCACTTTGGAAGACTTTTCTTTTTTGGGAGGCTTGTATTATGGCCCTATTGACTTTCAAGCTTTCCTAATATCATACTATATGGTTTTTATCTTAGTGTATGCATGCATTTTTTACTTAGTGTTTATATATTTCATAATTTTAGGTGTAGATATGTGTTCATGTGTACAGGTACCTCGAAACATTCCTCCCATTTGGGGGATATGCCTACTTAGTAGTAGTCGTTAGCCCCTGGACTATTAGAGGTGAGATTGGGGTAGTCATGGAACGGTCCCCTCTAGGATGGGTCCTAACGCCATTCAGAAACCTAGAAAACTTGTACTACATTTTTATAAGAAATTATATATCTCAAATCACATGTATCTAGACTCGAGGGGGTGATATTCCTTGTAATACCTGTCTCACCATCCAATATCATCACCCTTACCTTTGAAGAGTATTTTATAAAAAGTAAGTTCACTCTCATGATTGGTCTTAGGGTGGTACCATATACCCAAAAATCCAACTTCCACTGATTTCATCATTACATGGATCAACCACTTAGGGATTGGTTGAATCCAACATTCTCATAGAACTTCCTAAAAAATGAATTTAGATGGTCCAGTCGATTATATAGAGGAGAAAACTCACACCAAGTCTCAAAATTAAATTCCTAATAACCCAAAAACCACTCTTCAACTTTATTCCATTATCATTCCCTCGTATGATTGTAAATAACAACTTCCAAAAAAAAATTTGGAGTACTGGGGTGTCGAATAACATTTTTTTATTTTTAAAACTCAAGAAACAACCAAACTAGTTCCAAGTATTCGATGAATATATGTGTTTTTTAAGGGAATTGTAAAATTAGGAAAGATAACCAATATTATTAATTTCAAGGGATATCAGTTCATGTGGAATTTATATGACCATATGAATATGAAAAACCATATTTCATCAATTATGTTCTTGGATTATGACTTGAAGAGAGATATTATTTCTCATCCATGATTTTCAATGGAAAGTGTCTCAAATATAGTAATTTGATAGTCGCATATTCATTAAAACTCATGGAAACACAGATGAATCCACTAAATTTCTTTTGATAGCTGTAATAGGCCACTAGAGAAATATGGTGAAGTGACATTGTATTCATGAGTTATAGATTAGATATTAGTAGCTTCAAAACCATATTATAAAACAAAGGAACCTTAGTACTCGTGGTTATTCTAGGAAAATTGATAAGGGGGTTGAGTTTAGTGAAGGTGATAAAATACTTATGGTGTGATGAGGATGAAGCAACATATGGGCCTCTCTCCTCCTATAGGGGGGGAAGGCCAAAGGAGGGTCTTTCTCCACTAGATCGAGAAACCTTGTAGCCTTGAGAATGTGGTCCCAATAAATGAGATAATAAAGAAAAAGATATTAATAGAATAAAAATGTAACCAATAATTTTTATAAAACAATGAATTTTTACTCACATTCATTTGAATAGCTTAACTAAAAATTTAACATGATAATAAAATATTATAATATCAACCATATTTTCATAGTAACTCACGTCATCATGTATATATATATTGAAATTTTGAGTTTGAATATTATCTCACCTCTAAATCCATTTAATATTTATTAATCCACATATATTGAACTTATATTTTTACAAGAATATCTATCAAAAACATCTACACTATATAAATCTTGAAGTGATACTTCTTTTCTTAAAAATTTTCATTAGATAATTTATATAGGATACTTCTAGTTATTATTTCTAAAACACCATTCTATATATTCCTTTATTATAATTATAAATGATTGTTAAAATGATCATTTTATTTATTTTACACAATAAGATATTATTTTGTTATAGGCTAAATATATACATCAATTTTATTTCCACTTATTTTCTTTCTAATAAAATCATCAAAATCATGAAATATTTTTATTCCATGCACATCTATAGAGCATTGTTATAATGAATCAGAATAACTGTGTATAACTATTATTTATTCTTAAAATTAAAATAGGGTTAAAACCATTAGAATTCAATACCAAATTCACATTACTAGGATTTGAAATGAAATATGGATATAATAAATGAAATATCTTCCATGATGCAGATTATTTTATATGTTTCATTAAGTCTTGTTTTTTGTTTTCCAAATAATACCACTTCATGTATCATATAGTTTTAGATGTCATAAATAATATTTCTAGGAATGATTTTAAAGGAAATTTACATAGGGAATTCATGGTATTTTTCATTTTATACTTTTTCTGGTGTAATATTCATTGTTACTCCCACCACTACTAATTAATTTCCATTTTCCTATATGAAATATTATGTATTGTTTTTTAACAAAAAATCCTCAAAAATAAATCATGGAGTTATTAGGACATATATTTATGTTTTTATAATCAAGAATAAGTTTGTTCAGAATTTTCATTATAACATAGAATAATTTAGTGATTAAAGTATCAATAAAGTTATCATGAAACAACACTAATATCATAGACATTTTTTACCAGTAATTCAAAAGAAAACTTTTATATGGTATAAATTGTCTAGAAAAGACAAATTTGAGTACATAGCAATGTGATGTGCTTATAAAGACCAATTAAATTCTCCATCCATGATTATACTATAATTTAATATCAAAAGCTACACTCAGCTACTAAGGCATAGTAAGTAATAGTTCTGGGCCAAATCCACAAAGACAACTTGTAGACAAGCATCCCAATGATATGAAAATATTGGGAAGGATTCCACATGTTCACTCTCATTAGATATGATTTTATTAAAGTATATATCTTGGGATTTAAAATGGATTAAAGGAAGGTTTTAAGGTCAATTTTAGGGTATAGTAAAAGGAAAATCCTAAATCTATTTTGGGATTGACCTATGGCATGGGATTCGAAGTTGTGAAAAAGACACCAATTGATCTCAATCCAACAAATTGGATCATCCTAAGTTGAAAACTACTTCTTATTCTAGAGTATTTGAAAACCTAGGTTTATGAATCTTGGATTCTAGGAAAAAATAATCATAAGGTATTGGCCCTATCCTAATCAACTCTAACTAGGTTATATTTGTTCGATTACACCTCCAATGGTCAGAGTACGTGTAATCGAATGATATTAACAATTATGTTAAACCATTTTACTATCTATAATGTTACTAAGATCAATTTCATATATTAATTAAGTTCAAACCACCCCTACCTTATACCCTAAACATAAGATGATTATCCATAGTTGATAGTAATAAACAGAAATGAGAAGGTGAAAAACATGCATTTCATAATCATAAAAAATATGTTTATACCAGAAATCCACAATTAAAACAACTCAAATGAAATAAAAACATAATTTTAATGAAGAAATATTAATGAAATAGTATTTTTTTTCATTTAATGGTCATTAGTATAGAAAAATGACATCAAATCATGAGTTGGAATGAAAAAAAATGTAGAATGATAAGCAACATCATGGAATCTATAAAATAATTAATATAATGAATTGAAACTTGTTTAGAACAAAACATAATAGATACAGATGAAAAGGGAAAAAATTAAAGGAAGAACATAGCATTTGGGATCCTATGAGTGGTGGAGCAGCTCAACCATATATAGGATCAAAAGGTACATGATGTGTAAATTATTCATGTCATGTAATGGATTTAAGTGGTTTTTTTCTTGAATTATAAATGATTTCTATGTTCCTTTCATGTCTTATAATTCAGATACACAATATTATCTAGGAAATCATCATGTATCTTTGATCGGGTGATATCTCAAACTTTGAACGTAATGTAAGTTTGGTGATTGGGTATGTGATTCCCATCTTATTTTAACTTCACATAATGTACTTTAATTCGGATTTAGATTTTCAAAGACTAATGAAATGTAATTTATATATACATCATGTACTTTCTTGACATCTTTTAAATTCTCATGGGTTGGTCTTAGGTCCTCAGGGATGCTGTGAATGAGGAATACGTGTCGTGACCTCATTTTATGACATGTAAATCTTGTTTTCTGAATTTTCAACAATTATTACTTTGTGTATCAGATTCATAATTCCTAAAAAAACCAAAACCCAATTCATTATCAATTAAATCATGAATAAAACTTAAATAAATGTATCCAAAATGTTTATATAAATTTTTCTTATCAGATTCCCCCACACTTGGACATTTTCTTTCCCTCAAGAAAAACATAATCTTAATAGGGATTACAAATGAAACAATTTTTAAATAAGAAACAGGAATTGTAACTATGATAGTAAAACAAAGTGCAAGTATAAAAATTAATTCTTCTAGAATCAATCATGTAGTGAAAATCACTCATGCCTCATAGTCATGTTATTTATTCAGATTCTTTCTTCTTTAAATTAAAATTTCATTAATATTCATCAATAAATATACCAATTTTTCAATTTACCTCAAAATAAATTTTCTCTCATTAGTCATGGTAAAATAAAACTGGATTTATGCCCATACATCAGATACATGATCATAACTATAGGCTTGCATTGGTTATATCATCTTCACTTTATAAAGAAAAATAAAAAATCAATCATGATGGATTCAATCATGAGTTTCTAATGTATTTGAGGCTAATAGTTGGTGGGAACGTGATAAAAATCAATTTCAAAGAGGAGGGTAATCTCATATGTATATTTCATGATAATTATGAATAGTGAAATAAAGTAACTCCTCCTAGGAAAAATTTGTTCATGCACTAAATAGCTCAATTCAGGTCCATGAATATGTCAATACATTATCAATAATTTAACCTATTCATTTCTTTTTTTATTTTTATTTAATTCATTTTTGAAAAATATTTTTTATTTATGATCTCCCATATACCATCTAACCAAATATAATCAATCATAATATTCATTGGTCTAGTACAAGGTATTTATTACCTTCCTTATACAAAACTTCTTTTATTTCTTCTTTCAAATAAATAGAGTAAGCATTGAAAATGATAAATGTAATCATGAACCCAGTCCTAAAATTTGGTGAAAATTTCACTGTATATCTATTTATTATCAACATACCATGCCCATAATAGATGAAAAATCCCCCACACATTTTCAATATAAAATCATGAATAATGCCAATTGTATGGTAGGAAGGGATAGTAGGCTTGAAGTGGATCCATCCTAATAAGGTTTTTCATGGAAATTATAGTCTAAATAAGGAGATATGTGCAGGTATGTCATAGAAAAAAGGGCTCAAAAATATTTCTTTGATCATTTTAAAAGTTTATCTATTCAACAACAGCCTCAATAAAATCACAATGTGAGTTTTGAGATTATTACATGTCCAAAGTATCACTCAAGAAATATGATTAATAAAGAATATGAAAATGTTAGTCTAGAATTATCTTTTGAATAGAAGTATATAAAATTACTAGTAATAACTCAGCGCATATTACCCAGTAATATCTCATTAAAATGTAATTGAATGAATCTATAATTCAGAATTAAATTATTTAACTCAATAATCATGCTAAAAAATATAGATAGCGATAAAAATTGATTTAAACAATCTCCAATTGAAATTTTTATTTTATTTAAATTTTTTTAAATATTTTTCAAGTATAATACAAGATTTTAATTAAAAATATCTCTTAGAACAGTTAAAATAGGAAATAATAAATGAGTGTCGATAATACAAATCAAGAAAGAATACCCTGCATTTAAAATGATAAAGTTTCTTCACTATTATTGAAAATGATGTTGGAGAGATAACAAATATACCATAGCAAAAATGAAAATGAAATTTTGAATTTGAAATTAGGGAATCAATATATCTCTATAGTGAAAATTATTCCCTAAGGAAACTAGTTAGATTATGATTGTAAATTGTTATACCTAAAGATATTATTAGAAATATGATACCTCCATTAGAATAACCATTATTACATAGGGGTTAAACTATATAGAAGCTAAAAATGAGTAGGTGCACACAAACAAAAAATAAGAGAACATGACTATAATAAATGAAATATGTGTGTACAGTGATGTTTGGGATGACTTATGAACAAAAAATTATAAAAAAAAAGAAAATAATAGATCATAATCACAAAAGGAAAATAAAGAAAATAAAAATTTGGATTTCTTCTAATGAAGCCCTAACAATGATTTCATCATCCATATAGTTGGACAGAAGAATTATTCAGTGATGTATATTAAATTAGAATTCCTATGCCTCCTTCAAGAACTAGTGGTGGTATAATCGAGATCAATAGGGCCCTTGGTGGGATTAACCACCCTAGTAATGTTTTGACCATGATGATCATTTGGTAGGAATATCATCTAGGAAGGAAATGGAGGGTTCCCTTACTAAGTATGGTTCTAAAGTTGAGATGTTCAACCTATATATGTGTGTGAGACACATGCTATTAGATCTCAAGTGAGATTCCATAGGGTATCCTAAGAGGCTCTTCAGGGACCATAGAAGATGAAGCATAGCTATAACAGGACAATGTAAAGTAGTAGTAAAGTAAAAATATGAAAACTATGTAGTGAATTCAAAAATTGTTTCTTATCCATATATGTATCAAATGATACATCATTGAATATAATATATGATGGGAAAACAAAAAGACACACCGAGAAAAGCATAAAAAATGGGAGGGAAAACTAGGATAATAATATAGTATAGATAGTTTCACTATTGTCTTTATTATGAGTCCCCTCCCAAACAGTGGGTGCCTACAATTGGACCACCCTATCGATGACGTTAATGGATTCTAGAGTAGGTGGACTAACCATTGTGGTGGGTGCAATGGTGCTAGAATCCATCTCGATGGAGGATGGGGGTTAAGAGGAGAATATTTGTTCTAAGGCCTTATATTTGGAAGTTGGATCAATTAGTGTCACTAAACAAGAAGATACAATAGTCGGGCCCTCGCCCATCAGGCCTGCTCCAATAGAAACTCCTACCTAGCAGATGGATCTATGATATCTAGTGAGAGGTTGATGGGGTTAGTCTACGGGGTTGGGAATTGATGGTGAATCAAGGGACGTAGCATGTGGTGGATGGTAAGAAGGTGGTGGTGGTGGTGGTACAAGGTGGTAAAAAATGATGGTGTATTGAATTAAATGCATAGGCAGAAGAAAATTGGTAGCTGGTTCTCCAGATGATGTTGGAGAATAGTCTATAGAACATATGAAACTGGTGGGGTTGGTGTAGATGGATTATGTAGAGAATTTATCATTATGGTGGTTTTGAAATTGTGGTTTAATATGCTACATTTGGAGCATACAGTGATGAAGGGGATGAATAAGAAGAATGGGGAAATGGGTTAGTAGGGGAAGGAGGATCCTGAGCGAATGTAGGGGCTCAGGTAGCAGCTTGATCATCAATATACTCTGGGGCCCACTGGTATTGGTCGTTGATCCTCCTCAAGATCCACATCTTTTGTAGCATGAGTATATTGTTAAAATCCATCTTCCTAATGGAATTCATAGGATTAGGAGTTTCAAAGATTCAAAGAAGTTTGGAAAGATATGTGGTAAAACTATCCCCCATGAGGGTACCTTGATCCATAAAAAATTAGGAATTTTAGAAACGAGTGAAATATATGACCAATTTTACAGTAAGACCACCCATGTATGAGGTGAGAATGAGTACCTCAATCTAACTGATGATTCCATGAGAATCTCCTCTGACCAACCAGCCATGAGTGAACGCCTGGTGAAGAATTGATAGAGCAAAACCCTATAGCTAGTTTCTCTTCTTAGTGTGTGGATCGTGAATACTATGTGGGTCCCTAGTGATTAATGACTAACAACCCATCATATAATCATTTTTAGGTACATTATCATGGATGGTTAGGTAAGGGAGGTGATGAACTACTCATTGTAGATACTGAATCTGACACCAAAATCTCTGAGGGTCATCTCCCAGGGCTAACAACCATGAGAAAGGTGATGTGGGCCACATTAAAAACCAGTATGGACACAACTCAAGTAAAATTTACTATAAGATTTCCTCATGAAACTAGGTTATGGTATAGAGATTCATACTTTATAAAACCTCAAAAAACACCTCATGAATTTAATTTTCTCGAGAACATCTAGATATAATTTCTTGTCTGTAGGCATCATCTTGGCCAGAATATGGACCAACTAAATCTAATAAATAGTGGAATAAAGTGAAGGAAGTTATTTATATGTGTGTTTGGGGTATCACCCTTGGTTGATCTTGATGTTCCCTCAAATTGGATGGAGGCTAGCATGGAAGCTAAAGCAGATATAGAAGGTGAGGGAGTCAGATCCACTAGTGGTGGAGCTAGTGAGACATCTTGGTGTTTGGGTGGTGAAGGATCATTTCCCCATGATACAAATATGGTGTTTGACATCATATATGGAGGTAGATACTAGAGTGGGGGTATATTTAATGTTGTGGGATGATGAGTGGTAAAGGAAAGTGGGAGCATAGGGGATGCACATCGAGGGGGACACCGGTGTTTGGGAAATGGGGGCTACATGGGAGAAGGAAAGATGAGGGTTGAATTGTTTTTTATGAGTATGAACATAGGGTACATGTTTTTTAAGTCCATATGATTTATTTCACATCTTGTATTCAACACATGAGATGTAATGTTCATCGTTTTTGTATTTCAGGCCTGAAACATTGACATTATGTATCAGGTCTACATGATGTGAATTTTTTTATTTTAAAATTTAAATTTAAAAACATTTGAAGGTACCTTATAAAAAATCTCTAACACTAGTTTCCTTCCCCAATTATTACCTAACATAGGTTTCCTCATATTATATACTCTGGTTATTATTTAAATCCATACACACTTCCATTCAAATGACATTAAATGTGAGGTAACACACCTTGTAGAATAGTTCTGGAAAATATATGGGTTGAAAGGTGGGATGGAATTCCACATCCGAGGTGCAGTATTATCCACATTCATGTGAGAATTATAAAATTTTCCAATTGTAGATAGGGTCTTTATATCATCCTTACTGGATATATAGTCATATTTATTATTAGTAAGAGAGATGGATTAACAATTAAATGACTTGTAACTTTTCTTAGCAGGCATTACCAAATCGAACACAACTTCTTCTTTACTGACTCTAAAAATTATTCTACCTTTGTTAACATCAATCAATCTCTTCTGAGTGGTGAGAAATTTCCTCCCTTTAATTATGGGGAAATATCATTCTTCCTCCATATCTAGGATAAGGAAATCGGCAAGGAAAATAAATTTTCCAACTTTTACTAAGATGTAGTTGAGTAGTCCTGGAGGGTGTTTGACTGAGCAGTCAGCAAGTTGGAGTGAAAATTTTGTTGGTTTTAGTTCACTAACCCCCAAAATTTTGAAAACACTCATAGGCATGAAATTGATACTTGTTCCAAGAACACGTAAGGTTTTTTAAAAATTTCATGCCTTGATAAGTAAATGATTGATAAACTTTAGGGGTCTTTCATTATGGGTTGGAGAATCTACTGAAAAATTATAGATAATTATTAATTTATGAGAAGACTCATAAACCTTATATTATCTTTTTTCTTAAGAGATATTATTTAATGATTTTTTCATAAGTAGTCACTTAAATTATTTCCTATGAAAATGGAATGTTGATGTGCAGTTTTTTAAACATCTCTAGAAAAATTTTATATTGACCCACTCTTACATATTGTATCATACTCTTTACAAATGGGATAAATGGATTGTATGGTGTAAATTACATAAAGGCATCATTATTTTCTAGATTCTATATAAATGGGGATTTTTTAGTTGATTCTACCTCTTGAGTTTTCTTCGTTTAAGATTTATCAGATTACATTAACTAATTTTTCTAACCTAATAATGGTTGATAAAAATATAGCATCTTTTCACTCCTAAAAACAATATATTAATATTTCTTACTTGTATGATTCTTATTGTTATTGGAAATAGTACCAAGAAATCTATCTGATAGGGTCTTTGAAATTTTTCTTACTTGATGCTAATGGTTGCAAAGATAATCCCTTTGTTTTTGAATCTCAATATCTTGTGTTTTCATCCATTGATCTAATTTTTTCATTAATAAGGCAACCTTGTTATTAGGATTTTATTGAAGAGGATGGGGTTATTGTGGTGGTCCTATCAGAACTTATGGAAACTGATTTTTTTGTCGGTGGAAACTATTGGGCTCTAGGAAAAATTTATTTGATTTATTATGGTGGTCTAGAAGGTGGACGTTTTGGTGGGTACCCGGGTGGTATATGATTCCTTTTTTGTACTTGTCCACTCCACTATGGATAATAACATTGGTTTTTCTATTATATCTACTGATCTGGCCTTTGATGGGAGTATTGGTATTGGTAGAGATTGACCTACTGATAATGCTGATTTTATTGATTTTAATTATCATATTTTCTATCTTATCTCTGTGAATATTCTAAACCAAGCATTCAGTATTAGAATTGGTGTGGTCCTGCACATATCTTGTATTATTGAATCTTCATAACAAGAGTATGAGGGTGTTGGTGAAGCAAGAAACTTAAAAGATTCCAACTTCATAGGAAGGGCCTCTACTTGGGTTTCATGGAGGGTATTCTCCTCCACCTAATGGATTCTGTAATGGTTTAGTACTCTCATTCTCTCTCATAGGCTTCAATTATAAGATATCTCATCCTATATTTCTATGTTGACTTTTGGTTTATTTAGAATAGGCCTTCCTTCAATGGTGGTGACCACAACAATGAAGGTGGTAAATTGGCGACCTTGGTAAATGTTTTGTAATTATATACACACATCATGTTTTTGATGTGGAAACATATAGGTCCTATCTTTAAAATAATCACATTCTTCATAGAATGATTATTCATCCTCCTAATTAATATTTTCAATCTCCTTTTATGAGATTAATTGTTAGGATTTGGGGGAAATATTTAGCTACAAATTTCATTGCTAGATTATCCTAAGTCATGCTTGACTTGTGAGATTGAATCTTTCTCCAATTTGTGTCTCTGGCATTCAAGGATAATATAAAAACCTATATTCTAAACACATAATATGAAAATAAATATTTTATAATGTTTTTTCAAACCTTTAATAAATTTGAAATGTTTTCATGGGGGTATTCTTTTCGAAATCTATAAAATTCCCCCATGTTCTAGATTAGATGAATGAGCCCAGGTTTTGTTTTTAAATAGTAAGCCTGAATTGATTGGAACACAATGTTAGGTGAGACACCACTAATAGATAAAAATTTTAGTCTATTATGGTGTGATATTGTAGCACTTGTCACTCTCCCTGCGTATTAGGTGGTGTATATTGAACATTTTGTGGTTGTGGTAGAGTAATATCATTGTGCTCAACCATTTTGAATAGAATGCCTATAGCTAAAGATCGATCAATATCGAAATCAAAAAGAATAAGTTCTTAAGATTCAAGGTTAATCAAGTGAGTCATAGGGTCCTGACATATGAACAAGCTAAGAAGAAGAAGATTTAGGTTGTGGTGCGTGGGAGAAAATTATTAAAAAGAAAATGGTAAGGAAATGGAAGAATGGTGAATGGGTGATGTAATCCAAGGTTTTTTCGAAGGTCATTGTTCCTAAGCATTGTTATCCCTAGAAATGGAACAAAAATTTTCCTCTCCTAAAAGGTGTTGTTCAATTTTCTAGATGTGATCAGTATAGAAATTTATATCACAAACTTAACTCTGCTACAAAATCACATTAAGAGGATGTCTATTGTCGAACCCATAGATACATCTTGTATACAAGTAAACCAGCGATGTGAACCAATTAAAAAGGTTTCATGTTGTTTTCAATCTTTGGTTTGGATTTTATTAAACTATGTATCTCAGGATTTAAATTTGATTAACTAAAGGGATCAGGGTTAATTTTAGGGTATATTCAAGGGATAATCCGAAATCTTACTTGGGATATAGCTATAACATAGGCTGGAAAGTGGTTTAAATGACAATAATTGATATTGGTCCAACCAATTGGATAAAAAACATCTTGAAAATGCTCATTGGTCCATAGTAGTTGACAACCTAAGTGAATAAATCCTAGTTTCTTGAAAGAAATAATCACAAGATATGGGTCATAGCTTTGTCTACTCCAAAAAGGTCATGGTCATTCGATTACAACTCTGATGGTCATGGTAGGTTAAACTGAATGAGATGGAAAACTATTTTAAACATGGTTACTTTACATATGGTTACCAATATCATTTTTAGATATCCATTTTGTTCAAAAAACACTTACTCTCAACCCCTAAACCTTGGAAAATTATCCGTACATGATAGTGTTAAATAGAAATGAGATGGTGAAAAATATGATTTTCATATCAATAAAATAATTATGATATAATAAATCCAAAGTTAAATCAACTCAAATAAAATAAAAACATACTTCAATTGATGAAATAGTAAATAAAAAAATAGTTGATATTTAATGGTCATTGGTATGGAAAAAAAGCATCAAATCATGTTATGGATTGAAAATTGATGTATAGTGACAATAAATGGAAACATAATCAATAAATACATTAATGGAATGAATTGAAACAAGTTTAGAACAAAAAAAAGACAAATAGTGGAAAATGGGAAATAAAAAAGAAATAAAGAACATAGGTTAAGGGATCATGTGCATAGAATATGCACTCAAACATATACAGGCATGAAATGTACGTTACTTGTAAAGTATTAAAATCATATAATGTATTTAAGTGGATTATGTATTGACTTATACTTGATTGGTGTGTTCCTTTCACATCTTGTACTTGAGATCCACAATATTCTCTAGAAAATTGGTATATGTATTTGAATAGGTGAGATCTCAAAAATTTCACATCATGTAAGTTTTCCATGTATTTTATGTTATTAATGCATTGTAATAACTTCATGTTTTGAAATTTTAATGGTATTCATCTTTTGAAAAACTCATGATATAGAATATATCTACACATCGTGTACTTTCTTTATGTCCAATAAATATTCACAACCTTATCTTTGGTCTTTAGGGATGTTCTGAATGATGTATACAAGTCATGAACTCCTTTCATGATGTGTAAATCCTATTTTTAAAATTTTCATCAATTCTTACTTTGATTCAAAAATTCAGAATTCTTATAAAAAATCAACACCTAATGAATTATCGAATAAAGAATGATCAACCCTTAAATAGATTTATCCAAAATGTATATATAAATTCAGATTATCACAAAGCCTTTATATAATTATTGATTTCAATTTTCAAAAAATTCTTAAATATAATTCTTTTTTAACTAAAGATTTATACTACATTATCATTCTCAAGATCAGCCAAAGGTTTTGTTGAAATATTTGAATCTTGGTTACTATGTCGTGTAAATACATTTAAATAATTTATCATGTTACGAAAAAAATTCAACTTTATCAGATTAATTTTTTTCATTCGTAGAATTTTCACTGATATGACTTTATACTTTATTAAAAACTATATCATGGTAGCTATACATCTACCCTATAATATCATAGTATAATGTATCAGATTACTAGGAGTTACTCCTTATTTATATCCTCAAGGATGGAAAAATAAATTCATAGTCCAAGATTACTTATGGTGAGAATGTACAGAGCGTAGATAATTGTTTTTTAGCATGTGATGAAATAATAAGATCATTGTAGTAAAAGGAAATATTAAAAGAGATGAGAATAAAAGCAATAGATTTTTTTCAGTTTCCTATTAGATAAATTACTGCGGGTGTTGGGATTTATTCATTATTTTGTATTTATTATGCTCAAATCCGCAAAAACATTTCAAGAATGGTCATCCAATCCTTCAAATCACTCTCTCAAGATACCCTTAAACACATTATTATAATCTCTTGTCTCTATAAGGTTTCTTATTATAATAACACCAAGATAATTAAGTTCATTATAGTTCATGATTTGGGTGTGCCATAACCTCTTAGGACACTCTCATGCTTTAATAAACTAAGTCTCTACTTCAAGTGCATGGTTTAGACTTCCTTGTTCACTACATCATTCATAAGATCATATACTAGGTGATTAATATAGTAATTATTAAGAGGAAATGAATAATTTAACACTCAATGATTTGTGTATGTATTTTTGTTTAAATATATCTTGTGTGTTAGATAGGTCATGATACATGAAAAATTAAACTTATTTGAACAATGACTTATTATGGTAAAATATTATAATATAAAAATAAATTCATTATAATATAACTAAATAATTAATAATTTGAAAAATAAAAAAAAGGAATAAAACTAAAATTAAATGATTTTTTAATAAAATTTGAAAGTACTAATTCACATTGAAAAATACTACTGATTCCAAATAAACTATTTTGATGAATTGAAATATTTTTTTTAAATTTTTTTAAATTAAAGAATGGTGTCAATGAAATATATTGATAAAATTCATGTAATTATTATAATAATAAATAATAAATACAAAATAAATAATTAAATAACAATAATTCAGTCAGATTTAATTATTCTTGGATAAATAAAAATATTTTTTAAAATATTTTTATTACTATATACGATATATTTTTAAATAAATGTTAAGTTTCAAAAATTGTATATATATAATTTTAGGAATTTTATTGTTTATGAACATAAAAAAAATAATATACATCCATGCATTGATTATAATTTAATTAATGATAAGTATAATTTAATGTAAAAAAGACTTATTTTTCAAAAAAAATCTATATGTTTTGTACTATAATTTTAATAAATTAAATAAATATCTATTAATGAATTTTTTTAATGAAATTTAATATTTATATATATATTTCAAAAAATTACAATCATATAATGATTAATACTTGGTCATTCATAAGAATAAATTAATTTTATTCTTAAAAATACATTTTTCAAAAATTATTTTCTATGTGTTATGCATAATTATATTAAAATTAATGTTTATTATATTTAGAAAAAAAACTAATGATATGTTTTTAACATTGGAAAACATTATTTACCAATTATTTTATAAGGAGAATTTTATTTCCAGGAAAAAAATATGTTACTAAGGTAAAAGTTACTCATAATGGTAAAGGCTAAAATTAGGTAAAAGGGTTAAATTATGATATAAATTCATAAATATAAAAAAAAGTATCTCTAAATATGTGGATTAGTTAATGATCAACCTCATTTTATTATATATCTAATATTTTCTTACTTTGGAGCCACTTCAAAAGAAAATAACATTACTTTTATATTAAGGGATTAGTATTTATAAGGTATCACCCCTTCTCACCTATAAAAGTACCCCACATATAGCTATATAAAAAAACATTTTTACTTTTATTTTATATTGAATAATTATCCAAATTATCCCCCTAATAAACCCCTCCCATGTTTGAGAATATTTTTTTACAAGAATAAGCCCCAAATCCATCATTTACAAGAGTCTCTATAAAAATAGATCCAAGTATTTAGTAGAAATATTATCCTAATCTTAATGATTATTTGTAATATTATTCTTCCAACTATTCCTAGATTTGATTTATCAGTTTAATAACATTTATTTTAATCAATAAGATTCTAAAAAATTTATATTACTAATATAAAATTATTTCATCCGATGAAATTTTACCAGATTATCTAATATATAGTCCAATGATAAGGAATAATAAACCAAAAGGATCAGGAGAAATAAAAATCCACCAGAATATGTATCCAAAATCAGGATTACACAAAACATAAAAAATCAGTCTAACCTCTCACCTATCAGATCTTCTAAGATATAATCATAGATGACACCCCAATCAAACAATGCAATGAATAAAAGTTAAAAAAAGGAATATAAAAATCACCATATTTTGGATGATGTCCTAATGCATAAGAAATAGTAATTTCACTAGAGAGGTAAACAAGAGAGATTAAAATGTAAGAAAAACTCCAAAGAAAAAGCTAAAGGAATATTTATTTTGATTAATTCACTCAAATCACAAATATATATGAAAAAAATATCTTACCCATAGGCATATGGATGATATCCTATAATAATCCCAGTTCCAATGCCAAATGATCTTCATAAAGAAAATTTTTGACATCCCGACCTAGGTTTTACACACTAGTTTTCTGAATCAGTTGGTCATGTGACCAGAGCCACAAAACCCTATATGCTAGAGGCTATTGACTAGTAATGAGGGTTTAATATCAATCCTGGGATGAATATACCCTCTTTATCAAAGTAGTACAACAATGAAATATAAATAAACAACAACTAATTATATAACAAATAACCAAAAAAACCATTATCACATGATGAATAAACATGAAATAAAATATCCAAAACAAAAGTGGGATATATTTTATGTCATGTACATGTCCTATGTCAAAATGAAATACCAATAATAAAGTCACTAAAATCTACAATAGAGTAATGATACCAAGTCGAGTACCCTCATGCATGCTTCATCCCTACTCATCCATCTAACATTGTGCTTTTTCCCCTATCATGTCCTGAAAACATGCTTTATTTTAGGGTAATGATCGAGAATCCCAATTAAGGTGTGAGTAAAACTAAGTATTCCACCTCCAATGACATCTAAAAAATATCCAATCAATAATATTGTATGCAGTAGTATAAATAATAATGTACATTTCATAAAGTAAACAATTATAACATTTTATTAATCTTTAATTAACCACATTAAACCTCGGGTTCTTGAGAACACCTAAACCCTAAATACTTTCTTTAGACCATACTGGAGTTTTAATAATTTCACAATACCATGGTTACCACTAATCATTTCATTTCATTTCATATCACAGCCAATTGGAACCATCATCCAATGCCATCTCATGGGCCTAGAAAATCATCTCCAACACCCATATTGGTATTTAGAGCCTCTCTCCCTATCTCACACCACAATATCACATGGTTATTTGGATCCTCAATCCTTGTCTCACACTCGCTATCTCATATGGGTATTTCGAGCCTTATTCCATATCCCACATCTCAATATCACATGAGTATTTGGAGCCTCAATACCTCTCCCAAACTCATTTATCACATATGGGTATTTGGAACCTCAGTCTATGTCCCACATTTGTTTATAATTCAATCACAAATATATCATAATATAGGTTAATAAACATTAAAACTCTTATGAAATTTCACATCATTATATGCCATTAAAATTTATCAAAAAAACATGGTTCATTAATTTAATCACACAAAATAATATGAAAAATTTACCATTAATCCATTTAAATTATTTAATCAAAACCCCATTAACTAATTAAGGTTAATTAAAATATATAATAATTCTCATTACCAATTAATTAATACTCACATTAATTTACCAATTACACAAATCCAATTTCCCATAAATTATATAGTCACAAATTCCATTAATTAATTAACCAAATAATCAATCTAATCCGACCAATTGCACAATCAATACATTCAAAAAATTAATTCACTAATTAATAAATCCAATTCTACAAATTTCATAATCACAACATTCCATTAATTAATTAACCAATTAGTTAATCTGTAATGCCCTGACCCCAGTTACCCAGAGTCGGTGCATTATTACATAACATTGGCATGATCACAAGAAAGATCAAATCTCGAAAGACCGATTGTTTTAGTATCCTTGGAAACACTAGATATATTCATAAAGTTTTACATTACATCATGAAGTGAAAAACTAATACAACAACATATTGTCTCCATAATCCACACTATTATACCCTCATAATATCCCTGCAGGTCATTCATAATTTACTTCTTCACTTCCTGGGAAAAATAAAACATAGAAAAGGGGTGAGCTCAAATGCCCAGTAAGGATAACAATATAGCGGAAACTTTCATAAATAAGAATAAATATTTAAGGCAATGTATAACTAAAACAAAAGCCTTTTAAACTTGAACTTCAACATAGTATGGAAAAAATAAAATGAAATAATTCCATTTACTTATTCACATGGATATTCTACTAATCGAATAATCACATGCAATATCAATAACCACTTTCATAATGATAGAATGCATAATGTCAGACTATCATAACCACATAGCCAAGGCCTCGTGCCAAGACTACAAATAAGATTTTTCCAAGGCCTTGTTCCAAGACACTAGTTTGTCTCATGAGACCTACCGATGCATTGAGGAGCTATAGTGGGCTCCACCCGTCACATATTAAGTCCAATGCATTCCCATATGAAAAGGTTTAAACATAACATAAAAATTCGTATTAAAACTAGCATACGAAATGTCAATACTTTCACCATAAACTATGAATGGTATAAAAATAGCACATCCATAGTCAAACATATCACAAAACCTTCAATAAAATATACAAGTTTTGTATCATAATAAATCAACTTCAAATAAGTGTAAAATCCATCAAAGGATGTTGACATAGATGAAATCAAAACTCTTTTTAGAGAAATATCTCTTTCTATTTTGAAATCATTTAAGAATCTTATATTTATGAAATAAAACATTTTCTTTGAAAATATTCTTATAAGCTTGTAAGGGAATCTTCGATGATTTTATAACGGCGGAAAATAACCGCACCCACCATATAAGTTAAAAAAACATTCTTACCTTAATTCTGTCGAAAAGGTTAAAAATCACCTTGTTTGGAAAACGACGGAAAGATTCCTTTATAAACCACTTATAAAAAGTCAAACAAGGGTATAAATGACTTTAACCCATATTCTTGTAAATAGTAAAAAAAAATTGAAATACATTTTGAAGAAACATGGATGTGGATGATAAAGAGATCCTAGTAGATTATTATGTATAAACAACCTCGGATAATGAAGAGATTGTGAAATAACCCTTAACTTGTACTTTTCCTTGGTTGGGGTAGGTTAACCTCCTGTATAATAGTGAAATAATTGTTATTAAATTATACAAGAATCATATACATTCATATGATATCATATATGATCTTTTAACATTGCTTTGTTAATAATATCTTAGTATTATCGTTGTTTCGGGTGTTAAGTTACTCGTTTTCTTTTATATGTTTTGTTACATAATCCATTTTTGTCATGGATAGGTTGTATATTATTCATATACAGAATGATATCAAGTCCTTAAAAATTATTTTTAAATCATCAAATGATAATTATACTTGAATGGATACGATGGAGAATGAATCTCATCGCGTTCGTGGAGACGGTAGTCCGTACGTACGCACGAGCGACAATATCATTCATTTGATATTAAAATAATATATAAATGGATGGTATATCATATATACAGAATCATTAACATGTTATATTTATTATTTTCATGATTTACACATCATTATTATACCCATCCAAATAATAATATATTGAATAACAATTACACCACGACGTGGAGACGGTAAGTTGTACGTACGCACGTATGGTGACATGTTATTCAAAGGGTGGATAGAATACTGAATATGGTTGTACCATATTTATAATAACATCACAGTATATATATGATATTGGAGTTATTATTTTATAATGGTAATAACAAAGGAAGAAGAAGTGGAAAAAGAAAGGAACTTGGAAAAGGGTGGTGAAATCATTACCTCTTCTTCGGGTTCTTCCTTTCGATTTGATCAAAAGGGATCCTTTGGTTGGCTTTCTGATCAAACTAAGGCCTCTAGGTTGTAGTGAGGGAAGTTGGGAGAGTATTTGGGCAGAGTTTGGCCGAACCAAAAGTCTTTTAAGGTGTGAAGAAATTAGAAGGATGAGTGCCCTTTTATAAGAGGGGTGAGGGGAACCTTTGGAAAAGCTAGAAATATTAATTTATAATAAATTCATATTTGGTTTATAATGGCTCCAAAGTAGATTATTTAAATGTTAAGGTGGGTATGGGTCGAAAACCACTCAACCAATAGAATTTAGACAGGTTTGGGTACTTATATTAACCTTATCTTTAAGTATTAACTCTAAGTTAATTAGTTTTACTTTTACAATGTCTCTTTGTATTTTTATATTATATGGTTAATAAACTTACTATATACATCCAAGAGATCCCCAAGTGATCCATTAATGATACACATATTATGAGATAAGTCTCTTGGCCTAACCTTATATTTTTAGGAATTTAATATCAATTAATAATATAATATTTGTTTTAAAAACTCTTTTATGTCAATTTTGACACTATTCAATAGTTGATTTTTGTGAAACTCATAATAGAATTATTACTTCGAACAAAGTTAATTAAATCAATCCTAATATTTCATATTATCCTAGAAAATTATTTTAATTCATTAAAAGTCTCAAATTATATTTATTTGGGTATTTATAATATCAATTATTTTAATTTGTCACTATTATGGTAATTACTGCATCATAATTGTGTCATAAATAAATTAAATTATTTAAAGTCTAAAAATTATAAATAAAATATAATTATGTAGGAAATATTTTTAGCTTTCTAATTAATATTTATAGTCGAAAATTCAACATATATAACCCTATGTAAAAAAAAATTTTCTAAAAGATATATGCTTATGTCATTTTTGTACTTATTTTAACTTAATTAAAATTAAGTGTCCCTATCACCTACAAGTGGCTCCATGGGGTCCCAAAATCGACCCAAAGATGCCTATGGTCGAAAATGTATCAACCAATAAGTCTAGGACACGTTTTAGGGTAATTTAGTATTATTATAATATTATTTTTTAACCCTTATTTACCAGATTTACCCTTAACCATGGTAAATAAAATATTTACCGCAGTAATTATTCAAAATGTCTAAAAATAAAAAGTTACCTATTTACATAATTTGAACATCCTGATTCCAAATATGGAATCAATTTTTCCAAATTCAAAACACAGAAGTGGCAGAAATTAATTTAAAATTAATTCCCGTTGTTAAAACAAAAACCGTGTTTTTAAGAGATATTAACTATCAAAAGATTGTCACTTGTTTATGTCTGGTTTAATTGTAAAATTATGTCCAATGATAAAAATTGTATTAAATGGTAAAAATATATTCTAAATATACTTTTAAACCACTCAAATTCATAATTTATCACTATTAATTATTTTGATTAAAAAAGTTGTTTTTAATTAAAATTTAGTAATTTTCACTATTCATCAAAATATTAAAGTTATCCAAAAAGTACCAAAATCTCACCTTAGGCTAAATTCGATATTCTGAATCCAAAAATGAAGTCCATTTTGAAATATAAAATATATATAATTTCAAAAAGTAGGTATTACTATTCATAACGGCTAGTTTGATTGGTTATGGTGTGTTAGAACTCGGTGTTGCGTACAACACATGCTATCACATTATTCAAAAAGAAGCATACCATATAAGCTTGGGGTGTTACATAATCCAATTCTATGTTTCTATAAATTAATTAGTCAATTAATTTATTATCTTAAAGATTCAATTTCCAAATGTTCCAATTGAAAACTAAAATCACTTACACACAATTAGAATCAATACCATGGGAATTTAATTTATAAAACCTACCTCAAAATCGATGATGAATGCTCACCAATGGAAATCCCACTTGAAGTGGATCATTCAATTGTGCACGTAAAACAAGATCTAGATTTAAAACCAAGATCCATGATCCAATATATTAGATCTACAAAAACCTACATATACACCCATCATCAAAAAACAAAAAAAAATCCTTAAATAGATAATACAAGGATGTGAGGGAGGGAGGAAACCAATAGGGATGACAATCTCTTATAAGGATAGGTGAATATCTTTAATATGGGATTTTATTTTCCAATAATAGAGGTCATAAGGCCTTTTAATCCATCTAGCAACCTCCAAAAATGAAAAAAATCATTTAAGGTTGAGTTGGGGTCGATTACGGGTGAATTACAGGTGCTTAATTATTTTTAGTCTAATTTTCAGGGGATTAAATTCTCACATGCACAGTTTCTTATTAAGTGCACATAGTTTACCCTAACTGTGTCCCCTAACCATGGGCCTCACCTTGGGGTTTCACACGATTACTCCTAAGAGTTCATACGGTTTGATAAACCATGTGGATGATGTGTGAATACCGTCAGTCTGGGTTCACACTATTTGATAGGTTGGGTGCATTGTTTTGGAAGACCGCATTCCAAAAATTCCCTGCCCCACTTTCTTCCAAAATTCCCTAATTTCACTAAAACACACCCCATGGTAAAACCCAAACAAGATACCCTTTAAAGAAGGAAAAATAGTACCCATTAATGTGCTCAAGAAACTTCAAGAAAAGGTTTGGATCTTAAAATCTCCCCACATTATAATAACTCATCCTCGAGTTGTACTCCCAATCATCTCTAAGATTCTAAGTCAAAAAGAAGAAGCTACTTAGCATGTATATCTTCTTCTATTTACAATGCTTTCTCATGAACATGAACATGTTTCCACAACATAATAACTCTCATCATGGTCATTACCCACAATATATTCTCATAATGATCCAACACATGTAGTAGATACTTCTTAAAAATGAATCTATCTCAACCTCAAAAATCATCCACATAAATCACATGAGAAGTGTCATGGAGATACCTATGAATCTATTACACATAAAAAATATCATTAATAGCATTGTACCTTTGTGGAAGAGCCAATAAGTATGCCACCATTCTGATTCTCTCCACAACCATAGAAGTTCCAAAACAAACTGGGCTCTAGCTTACCATATATTTGTATCCTACAGTGACCTAATCTATGCTACACCTGAAAGAACATGAGATCACCCACTGTGAAATCTAGAGGTCATAAAAATAAATTCGTATATAACATCAATCTACTCTGATTCAGATCCATACATTTCAGAATCAACTGAACCTATTTTGATGTCTCCTGTATGAGACCCGGTCTCAATAAATCTGACCCACCAGCCTCCATCCAACATAGAGGTGATCTACATGGTGTACCATAAAGAGCCTTATATGGTTCCATATATATAGTTACCTAATAACTATTTTTATATGAAAATACATTATCACTTAGTGACTCTCCCATAACCCACCAAAATTTATGACACATGCCTGAAGCATATCCTTAAGCACTTGTATAGTACAATTTTATTTCCTATCTCACTATGGTGGAATGTCGTACACAGAAAAATATATGTATCGAGAACCTTCTTCAATCCCTACTGGAAGAGGTAAGTAAATCATAATTCATGTTCTGAAACAATAGTACATGGAACCTAGTGAAAATAGTATATCTACCAAATGTAAAAGTCTCCCAACTGATCCACTGAGATGGTATATCTTATAGGAAATAAATGTGATACTTTTGTTAAATACTCTACAATCACTTAAATAAGACCATTCTTCTTAGGAATCCTCAGAAGACTTACCATAAAATCCATAGTAACTTTATCTTACATCCATTATAAAATAGAAAATGATTGTAGTAAACATCCAAGTCGTTGATGCTTGGCCTTCACTAGTTGATAGGTGTAGAATCATGTCACAAACCATAATATCTCCTTTTTCATGACCACCCACCAAAATTGTCAAAGAAGGTCATGGTACATTTTGGCCACACCTGGTTGCACCACCCACATTGAGACATGAAATGCATGTGTTCACTCCTCTTGTATACTCATAGGCACAACAAACAGATTCTTGACATAGATGATCTCATTATTATTTATGGGCCAGTCTAAAGGTGAAGCCCCATCTTCAAGACTTTACCTCAAGTCCAAACAATATGGATCCTTATACTATCTTCCTCTGGCCTGACTCAAAATTGTAGATTCCAATGAAACTGATATAAGAGTCATCTGATCCTAACTCTCTTGGGCCACAAATTCCATCTCAGCTAGTAAAGTCATCATTTTCCACTCATCACTAGATTCCTAAACTATCTCAGTCTATGTTTTACTTATTATAATATCAGCCACACTATTTCACTTCCATGGAGTATATTCTAGATCAATGTTTAATTACTTAATATACTCAACCCACCTATCCTGTCAAAGATTCAAGTAACACTATGAATTGATATACTTCAAACTCTTATGATCCTTATGTATATTAAACTTCTCTTCCATCATATAATACCTCCAGGACATTAGGGCATAAATAACTATATCTAACTTGAGGTTGTGTGTAGGGTAGTTCTATTTATGTGGCCTCAATGTTTGAGACCCATTTGACATAAATCAATATCCCTACATTAATAATTCTCCAAGAAAAGTCCCAAAAGAGTCACAAAACACCGTATACTCCTCACCTGGCTTAGAGGGGATCAAGATTGGTGTAATTTTCAAATACTTCTTTAACACCTATAAAGTGTTATGAAATGATTCTGACTATTCAAAATTCACTCTCTTTTTTGTTCAATCCTGTATGAGGTCCTTGTAATCAAGAAAATCCATGCATGAACCTCTGATAACAACCTGATAACTCCAAGAATTTACGGATATAAAAAACATTACTAGGGTATTCCCAAGATACAGCTACATTCACCTTATATGGGTCTATAGAAACATCTTATTTAGAGATGATGTGACCAAAGAAGTGTACTCAATCAATCCAAAATCGACACTAACATATCATGGTGTATAGAAAATTCTCCCTTGGTGTACTCAGGATGATGTCAAGGTGTTGGGAATGATCATCTTGAGTCTTGGATTACACCAATATGTCATCCACAAATTGTACCACAAAATGATCCTTGTATGAATGGAATATTTTATTTATCAAGGCCACATACAATACCATTGTCTTCATCAGTCCAAATGGAATCAAAAGGAACTCATAAAGGCCATAAAAATTGTAAAAGCATTCCATATAATACCAAAAGGAAGAAATCTCAAATGATTATACCCCAGTCTCAATTTGATCTTGGAGAAAATAAAATCTCCTATCAAATATTAAAATAAATCATCAATGTGGGGAAGGGGATTTTTTTTCTTCACATTCATCTAGTATAACTTCTTGTAATTAACACACAAACACAAACCCCCATCATCCATCATTCCAAGAAACACTGGAGATCCCCATGGAGAAATACTCAGATGAATAAAACCCTTATCCATCAACTCTTATAGATGATTCTTGATCTCTTGAAACTCTTTTAGTGTCATTCTGTATGGTTTAATAGAAACAGGACCATCCCTAGGCATGAGTGCAATCGTAAATTCCACATGTCTCTTTTATTTCATCCCTAAGAATTCATCAAGAAACACATCTTGAAACCTATCCACTATGGGTTGAAATACATCCTATTTCACACCCCCATAATCTAAAAAAATATGATTAACCTGGGTGGTGAGATCCCCCAGTTTTTGATAAACCGGCCCTGTACATCCCACCTTGATATCCCACTCTCCAGGGGGAATATAATTGTCACCCATATTATACATAAAATCACTCCCCTGAATTTACAGTCTACATGGGCTCAATATGTTACTAACCAATCCATAGTAAGAATTATGTCAAATCCTAACATATCTAGAATGTAAAAATTCCAAAGGCAATGATACTCCCCAACCAACCGAGATCACCCATTTCATAACACATATATCTCTTGATCATACTCCAATGGTGTGTCTATTATCATAACCCCGCTCACCAACTCCACTGCCAGGCTCATACCATTCACATATTATGTAGATATAAAAGAATGAGAGGAACCAGTATCAAATAAGGAATTATAAAGTGTAGAAGATGTTAGAATAGTAACACTAATTATCGATGGTCTAGCCTCACTATCCACAAGTGTAATATGAACTACATTCAATTTTCATACCCCTCTTCCCTATGATATGGTCTTAATCCCATGAGCTACACTACTCTTTTGATACGTTCACTCTTGACCACAAGCACCACATCCTCTACCTCTACTTCCATGACCAGTAGAACTCCATCTACCAGATTGATATGGTGTAGTATATCCCCTTCCTATGCTCTGGTTATTCCTAAATTCTCTATCATTACCCATCTATCATTGGTTCCTGTAGAACCTCTAAAGTTTCCCAATCCTTTAGTAATATTTTAACTCTACTGGTGGTCACGAACAATGTCTATATAAGTGGACAAACCTATTTCACTGGTAGAAAAGAACTCGAGTATGATCTTGAGCAATAGATCATTCCCCCTAGAAACTCTTCTTTCCACTGCACAGGTCAAAATTATCATAAGGACACTTCATATCCTTAGAATACATACACCATGATTATCTAGAAGAAAAAATATATACTCTATTAGAATCCTTCTTCAGATTCCCATAATATATGAGATCCTGATCCACCACCTCAGCAAACATCATTAACAAAAATATGTTAACCTAGAATTAATCTCAAATTTAATTCCATCTATAAAACACCTTTCTATATTTGTCTCAT
This sequence comes from Viscum album, assembly GCA_963277665.1. Taxonomy (NCBI): domain Eukaryota; kingdom Viridiplantae; phylum Streptophyta; class Magnoliopsida; order Santalales; family Viscaceae; genus Viscum; species Viscum album. The sequence continues at coordinate 1,997,946,218 of OY728150.1, read as the reverse complement.
CCCCTTACAAAGCTGGAGAAAAGAATTGGAGTTTTGTTAAGTGACTAGAATAATACATAAAGGAAAAAATCTCCTGATTCTACCGCATGAACCCATATTCTCTCTCATGACTCATTGTCTCTAGATAATAGTGCTCTAGGAACTTCTCCAAAAAGTATTTCTATACCTTACCTTCAGCCTACCCAATCTAGGCCTAAACATCCCATTAGTGGTTCATTGATCCTTATAACACATAAGTAGCTAAGTTGACCCTCTTATCATAAGGAGTCTCTAAATGTTCCAGTAGAGTTTGGATAGACTCAATCCAGAACTATGCTAACTCAAGTCCAACCTCTATGGTGAATGTTGGGGGTGTTGTAACAGAAAACCCTGATTTAGGTCAGACATACTATTCACTACCTTCTTTGGGTATGTCTCTATAAACATAATTAATCAAGAAATATTATCTTATAACTACTCTTTGACTCATTCCCCTAACACTATAGGTCCCTCGAGTTCCACCGTTGCAGGATAATTTCCAGCCAAGTCTTCATGACTTCCTACCAGCAAATGTCATCATGGAGTCATATCTTTACACTTCTAAACACACATATCATGAAACATAACAATACATAAACATATTTAACAATATGGATTCAAATCATCTATATCAATTCATTTCCCCAAATTTCACTACACAGTTAAAACTGATGTGTTATCCCTACCATTAACCATCCCACTCCAAGTCATGGTTAACAAGGGTAGATACATTATCATTATTAAAATATCATTTGACACCTATTTATTCACTTCTATTATCACATTAAAATTTTCAATTCATATTGGGTACCTATTTTCATTCCATATTTACACCATAAAATAAAATCATTTTCATTTAAAATTTTACCCAAAAGCATTCTTTTTTCGTTCATGCCTAAAAAGATGCATGTCACAATAAATATAGAGTTCTTATAATGATCCATGTATACTCAACTTTCATTTCATTCTCAACCCTGTTTTAAATATCATAAAATCTCAAAAATAATAATCATATCGCATAAAAATTGTATTACTCGAGGTGAAATAACAACTAATTATAACAACACACATCAATAACAATAATCCCACCCTGGGTACTTTTATTTCACCCTTTTTAATTTGTTACCTACTCCCATGAATGTTCTCTTGACCAAGGCTTGACTCATACTGTTCTCCTATCTACCTTTCCCAAATAGTAAAAAAATGAAAAAGAAAAAAATCAATTGATAAAACTTTATGATTCCCAGACACGGGTTCCACACATCTGTGCCCTGAATTGGTTGGTTACCTAACATCAGGTGTGCCTCTTCATACGCTAGTGGCTGCCGACTAGAAGTAAGGGGACTAATATCAATCAAGGAGAGACTATACTCTCTTTATCAAACTATCATAATAGTGAAAAGTAAATAAACAAAAACCAATGATATAACCCATTACCAGAAAAACAAATATCACATGACGACTAAAACAGGAAATAAAATATACAAAACTAAAGAGGGAAATATTTCATGCCATGTACATGTCATGTATTGAAATTTAAAACAAAAAATAAGACCCTAAAAACTCCATGTGGGTCTTGATACCAGGTGGGGTTCCCTCATCCATGCTCAATCCTGACATAGCCATCTAACACTGGGAATTTTTCTTTATATTGTCCTAAAAACATGATGTCTATTTGGGGACCTATCAGGCATTCTAAGTAGGGTTTGAGTACAACTCATTAGTCCCCCACAAACAACATAAAAAACAATATCTAGTCAATAATATTTTATGAATATATATAAAGAATTAAATATAATGCATAAATTAAATAGTTATCACATCTCATTATTCTTTAATTAATCACATAAAACCTCATGTTCATGAGGATAACCAAACCCTCAATAGCTTCTTTATATCATTCCTATGTTCGAACCATTGGAAAATACCATGGTTACCGCTTATCATTTCATTTCATATCATCTCAAAACCAATTGGAATCATCATCCAATTTCATCTCAGGGGCATATAACATCGTGTCTATTTCCACATGGGTATTTGGTTCCTCTATCCCTATCCCACACTGCAATATTACATGGGTATTTGGATCCTCAGTCCCTGTCCCACACTTTCTATCTCATATGAGTATTTGGAGCCTCAATCCTTGTCCCTCACCTCATTATCAAATGATTAGTTAGAGCCACGTTCCATATCCCACACTTCATATCTCATATGGATATTTAGAGCCTCAGTTCCTATCCCACACCTCAATATCACATCACTATTTAGAGGCTCAATCCCTATCCCAAACTCATTTATCACATATGGGTATTTGGAACCTCAGTCCATTTCCCACACTTGTATACAAATCAATCACACATTTATCATATATACCACATATTTGACTTATATCAAGGTTAATCAGCATTAACCATCCTCTCACATCTCAAATCATGATATACCATTACAATTTATCAAATCAAACATGGTTTCTCAATTTAATCACTTGGAATAATATGAACAATTCATTATTAAACCATTTACATTATTTAATCATAAACCAATTAACCATTTATGGTTAAGTAAGACATATCATAATTCTCATAGAAAATTAATTCATACTCAAATTAATTGGCCAATTATATAATTCCAATTTCCCATAGATTCTATAGTAGTAATGTTCCATTAATTTATTAACCAACTAATTAATATGATCCCACAAATTTTCTAATCTCTAAATTCAACTAATTAATTCACCAATTAATTAATATAATTCAACCAATTTCATAATCATGACATTCCTTTAATTAATCCGTATATTAATAATTTCAATTACATTGTTCAATAAATTAATTAATCAATTAATTTATTTTACTCAATATTCAATTTCAAAATATTCCAACATAAATCTAACAACACATATACAATTTTAATAAATAATATATTAATTGAATTTAGACTACCTACCTCATAATTGATGATGAGCGTTTTCCAATGGAAATTCCTAATTGAAGAGCATTATTTAATTGTGCAACGTACAATAAGGTCTAAATTCAAAACCTATATCCAAGATCAAAAGGATTAGATATACAAAAAATATAGATCAAGATCCATCATCAATAGAGGAAAACATCCATTCAAAATATAAGTGAGGGATGTGAGAGAGGTAGGAAACTTATTAGGATGAGAATCTATTAATATGAGTGGTGCATATCTTTAATCCTGGATTTGATTCACTAAGAAAGGAGGTCGGAATGCCATGTAATCCATTTAAGAACCTCAAAAAATGATAAAAATAATTTTGGGTCGAGTTCAGGACAATTTAGGATAATTTTTTGTTTTTTGGGAATTTTTAATCTAATTTTTAGGGATTTAATTTCTATTGTGCATGATTTCCTATATGGGGTGCATGGTTTACCCTAATTGTGTTCCCTATTTATGTGCATCACTTAGGGGTGTCTCGTGGTTACTAATAAGAGGGAACATGGTTTGAAAAATTGTAGTCTAGCCATGTGAAACTTCTCCATATGGGTTTAAATTATTTTTTGGGTTGGGTACATGGTTTGGAAAAATCGTGCATCAATCGTGCACTGCCACACTTCCATCCAAAAATATCTAATTTCACCCAAATTATCACCATGATTAAAACCAAACAAGATATGCTCAAAACAATGGAGAAGAGTGCCTATAAATGAGCTCAAGAAACCTCTATAAAAGGTCAGGATCTTACAAAATTCCTAATGGATTCAATATTTTTTTGTCATCAAACTACTTGGTTAATGTGAATCACTACCTCAACTAGGTCTTCCCATGAATAATTTCTACACCTGGACAATATAATGAGTTTCATTTTTTCTCTTGAACATTAATTTTAACCTTTTCTAGATTCAGTAAGAGACCATCCTCTTTCATTAGCACCAACATCATCTATCACATGAAACACTATCATTCCTATTATGTAAAGGTCACATATTTCCAAGAAGTTTTACCTTTATATTGTATTAATGTAGAAATAATTAGAATTCATGCATTATTGTATCAATCCTTACAATCTGCCACTTGAGAATAATTTTTAGTCTCTGCAACCATGTCCATTGGGTCATATGCACCATTTTATATAGCTACCTTCATTATCTGTCCTCTTACAATCTAGTGGAACATCTAAAATCCTAAGACCTAAATGTTATCCAAGACCCACTAAAGTGAAACAACCCTTTAAAATTCCTTGATTTAAAATTTAGTTAGCATATTCATTGGATTCTAGTTCCCTTTAACCACCTATTAATATAAAACCCCATCCTCCACAACCTTCCCAAATAAGTGGTATTTCAATTTAATTTGTTTCATCCTAGAGTTAAATTTCATATTCATGTCCTAGTGAATCACACACTGGTTTTTATATTATAGAATTCCAAAATCTTACCTCCTTTTAAAATCCTATATCAAACCCTTCAACCATACCAGCTAATTCCCTTCTTCTATTATCATAATAAACTCATATTTCATGGTTGATAGTGTAACTACCAATTGTAACCTTAACATATATATCATGGAAGTGCCTCTAATAGTAACCATGAATCTAAGAGTGTTCTTCCATGAATCAACATCACCACTAAATTCATCATTAATTATAAAATAGCATAAAATATCCATTAGACTATTAATATATTAGAATATTATCTTTATGGCCCCCAGTATTTCTTTCCTAGATCCCTATGAATCTTCTAAATATACCTACTGTTTGAGATATATCATTCCTAATACACCATGGAATATATCGAGATATCAATATTCAATTAATAAAAAATGTTCACTGTGTAATACACCTCTTCGTTAGTCTTAAGTGTCAGCTCCTTTAAAAATATTAAGTGCCTAGAAAGGGTGGTACTCACAGGATTCAAATCAATCATACTAAATATCACCAGTACCTTCTAGAAATACTCCAACTATAATAGGAATAAGTTATTGGAATGCAAGTATCTTCTAATCATCATTCACAATATCCACATATTGGAACCAGCATTTCTCAACTGGAAAAATCTAGAAAACACACACTCCAACCCTTCCAACCATGAAATTACAGGCCCACTTAAGTGTTATTCATCAACATAGAAAAAAATGTGATGAAGCTTCCATCATCATACACAATATAGTAATATTAATATTTTTCATTGTTATAGAAGAACTAAGATTTTGTTATGAATTTTTCAAACTTCATATTCCACTACTTTGGTTTTAACTTCAGCCCATGTAACCTTTTCTTAAAAATTCATGCCAAGACCTTATTCCATTAAAATATGAAATATTTTAATTTTTATTATAGGGATTAAATCCACTAAATCTCCATGAATAAATTAATTAATGAAATAATTTTTGTAGGATACAAACAATTAATTGAAAAAAAAGATTAGCATAGTATGAATTATTGTTTGTTTCATAATAGGTCATAGAATTTATGCTAAATATACTCCTTATGATTATTAGAACCCATTCATAATTGACCACATATTATACCAAACTCTACCATATGCTTCCTATATTGAATAATAAACCAAATTACTCTACAGTTCCTTATTTACTTCTAGAAGATATTTTAGCTCCTTCATATCTAAAACATGTAAGGAATCTAATTATTCTTTCATTACTAACTCATACTATAATGATTTACTCAAAATTCATTCTTCACTCATGAACTAGGGTTCCATACCATCCATTAGAAGTAAAAAAGTTAATATGAAAACCAAACCTCTATACTGGGATTTTGACCCTCATCGATCACCACGCCTCTAGAGGTTATTCTTTTTTGAAGACATCATACATCTAAAACTCTTTATTAATCTTCCACTATCCACAAGAACTCTAGAAAATCATATATTGGTCCTTATGGAACTTGATTTACCTCCCCAGTTTCATAACATGGTTAAACCTCTTTGAATCCTTCTTTCATGCTCTATGAGAAGCCTGGAACCATTTGGATTTTACTCGGCTTAACCTCAAGTTTCTCAACTAATTCTATATTCCTCATAGTATCTTCTGCTAGGTTTCTATAATTTTAAAGGATATCCTCATTGAATAGGATGTTTCATACTTTGATAACCAAACATTTAATGTTGTCATACTATATATATCATATATTTTTATCATCATATCCTATAATAAAAAATTCCTATGACTTAGCTTCTAAATTATCTTTATCCTTGGAATAACATGGGTATACATGATACAGTATAAAACTCTTTGGTATATAAATCTCAAATTATTTTCAAACTATATTTCCTCTAAAAATTTTCGTTCTAATAGTTTAGAAGAAAAATATTTACCAATATGATACCCATAGTTAACTGCTTCATCCAAAAAAATAATTTATGAATCTATAACTTAACATCATACTACTAACACTCTCATTTAGTACCCTATTCATCTGTTTTACAACACCATTCTAATCAAGTGTTATAGTAGGAGTCTTCTCTATAAATATTATGTTCATTCAAGTAAAAATTTTAAACATCTTTAATATATACTCACCTATGTTATCAGACCTAAGGTATTTCAACTTTTCCTCAGTCTCAACTTCCACCATGGATCTCTATCTGAAATAAAATCTAGAATACCTTGGACTTATATTTTTTTTCAAAACACCCACACCTTTAATGTGGAATCATCGATGATGGTAATGTAATTTAACAAACCCCATGGTATTGAACATGTTTGGTCCCTATTCCTCATAAAATTTACCATGGATACAACCACCACATGTTACAAATTAAATATTATAGAGAGTCATAAATCCCTTCACAACCAAGGTCCTTAAAACTATCTCACTGATGTGACCAATATAGCCATTCCAGAAATTTTCTAATCCATACAATTATCCAGAAGTTCTTACTCTATTATACAATATGCCTTATAGCACACTATTTAGGTGCACCATTTTCTCTTTTAAACCATGATCCACCACCATGGAACCACATGTGATGTTCCAAACACCATCTACAAACAATGTTCAAACACTACATTTTAAATCTAACCAATGGAAATTATATTCTTTTTTTGTACTGGGATATATAAAATGGATTGTAAATGAATTGGATATATATTATTCATTATTACACTCACATATCCTTTTCCAACTACCTCAATAAGTTCTAAATATGTAAGGTGAACCAATCCATGTCTTCTAGAAACAAAATTTTACACACATACAATATTAGAATTTGAATTTAATGAAGCTCTAGAATCAAGTATCCATGACAAAAGGGAACATGTGAAACATAGAACCAAAGTTCCAATCTCTTATTTAGAAATGTAATATTCAGATGGTATAAAAAATATAATTCCAATGTTGACTCTCCTTGTAAGGTAATACATCCATAGATTTCCTTTATTTTTATAGCTCCAACATGTGAAGTTTGCAGGAGTGGCCAATTTCCCATGGTTCTTCTTATATTTTGATTCCTCCTCTTTTCCTATAACCGCTTCAGGTGGACCATCCCTTATATTTTGAAAAAATGAGTGAAATTTTGGAATATTGTGAGAGCTAATTCCTCCATATCCCTCCCTTTTAAATATGATCATATATCTACTTGAAGAACATGTTATTTTTTCCACGATAGTTACAGATAAAAAATATTATTATGTGCTACATTTATAAAAGTAATAATAGAATAATCATTTCCCATACGCCTTTAGTGAACTTTACTCTAGTATCTCTAAGTAGCTCTAGATCATGTAAAATTCATTATAATGATTGGTATATGTACTTTCATCAACCATATTCATTCTAAAAAAATATTGAAATAAAAACACTTTTTTCATCTTGGAGGGTTTCTCAAACATGTGGGTAATCATGGATATAAACTCTATAGATGTTCCAAAATCATAGATATTTATGGAAATGATTTAGGGTGACATCATATAGATAACTAATAGTGGCTTCCTTTCCTTTAAAATTCCATCTTATCCATTGTATTAGGATTCTTCTAAACCAGTGGATGATAAATGACATTTTAGAATTAGTAATATAATACATTAAGTTGAAAAAACCAAAAAAAAATCCTTTCCATTGAATATGTTCATCCTCAAAATTCTCTATTCTAATATTTTCTTCCAAAGTTGGTGAAGAGAAAGTACCCCATACTTTCCAAATGTAGGTATCTAATATTACCTTCATAACTTCAAACCTTTATATGATGCATCTTGTTACATGAAATTTAGTTTTTCCAAATGATTCAATATCAAATCCTATGATCTGGAAGAATCATGATTCAACTAGAATATGTATTCATAATTATAAATCAATGTAACACATCCACGTAACCTAAACTCACACCAACTATAATTTCATATAGACACTCACAACTAACACTCTAAGAAGAAAATTAGATTAATAGATGTAAAAAGAAATAAAGGAACAAAAAAATTAATGTGGTTCAGATGATGTCACAATCTATAGTAAACCACATCTTCAACAGAGAGATAAACAAGAGAGATTACAATGGAAGACCAAATCTAAAGAAAGAGATGATAGAATATTTATATAAATTAATTCACAGAGATCAAACATTTATATGAAAAAATACCCTATCCCCACATACATGTTGGAGTTATCTTTTGATAATTTCAATTTCAATACAGAATTATTATCATGGAGTGAATTACTCATAGATCTGATATTTGAAGTCATCAAATAACTTTGTAAAATAAGATCACCACCTTAGTTGGATCACCTAGTGCATAATTTCTCCATCTTGAGACTCCATGTAATTACTTTTTATATCTTTAGCATCAATACCCACACATGATAGCTTCTGGAAGAGTTAATACACTAACTTTTCCACCAGTTTAATCTGCTACTTGAAACATTAACATTGACGTTGTGTATTGGACCCATGGTTTTGAGAACATCCACATATACATTAGGTGAAATAATAAATCATAGGACGTTATTACTTTCTAATAACTTTTATACTTATCCAGAAAATGTTTCACCGCATCAATCCTAGCAACAATGACATGTTATTACCCATTCAATCATTATAATGTGTTTTAGCCTAGTTTTACCACCCACATGAATGAATTTATAATTTTTACATAATTAATGTAACAAAAAACAAAAATTTAGTATCTTATGATTTTAAATAAGAAAACTTTTATTGATATTGTATTAGACACGCAACATTAAGGCCCAATGAACCATTACATTTTATTATTTAAATGTGACAATTATAACCTATTCATTAAATTGTTGGGTAAGAATATCATTAAATGTTTTATTAAATATATATAAATTTCATACTAAATATAAATTTATTGATAAATTAAAAGGAAATAAGCACATTATTTTTAATAAAGATATTTTAGTCATCAAAAAATTATATTTTCTTCTAAAACAATGTTTATCAATTTTTGTGATAAAATATTATTATTAATTTTATGAAATTTTTAAAAATTTATTTGCAAAATTTAACTTCATTTTTTAAATTAGAATGTCAAATTATTTGTAGGGGTGAAATTTGGGGGGGTTTATAATATAAAAATTTCATTGAATAGTGAAAATAATGATTTTTGTAAAACTGTCATTTATTTTCAATAAATAAGTAATTTAGAAGTCTCGTTATGTGTTTAATTTTATTTAAAATTAACATAAGTATTTTTTAGTTATATTTAATAAACTTCATTACTTTTTAATCATATTTATAAAGTATTTTAGTGTATGTTTATTTTTAGTCTTAAAAATACATTTTCCAGCAAACATTTTTTAAATGAATAATGTTTCTCTATTTTAATTAATTAAATAGCACTAAATTATTAATGATTAAAATTTAATATATATATTACATATATATGTGAATTTAAATTCATATAATTATTATTATTATCCCTATAGTTAATATAAGATCATCTAATTCTTGAAAAATATATTTCTTGATAAACTATTTTAGACACTTTTTTTTAGTTTATTTTTAAAATTAAAATCCATACACATTAGTGATGTTAATTTGATAAAATGGATTAAATATTTCTACATAGAACAATTAATATTATTTAATAATTTCAAATTAATTTTTTCATAATGAATAGTAAAAATTGTGAAAATTAATTACCATGACTAAGGTTATCACAAGTTCACCAAGAGGATAAACGGAAAGATAACACTAAGTTTTCCAATTAAACATATTAAAATACTATTTTATATAAATATTTAAACATTATTCTATATTCCTTTCAAATATATGTCTATTTTTAATCATTTTTCTTGTTAATGACTTTACCATTTTGAATTATTTTAGTGAATTTCCAAGTGGATTCTCTCCCTCACTCATAAAAGGATATCCCATATCTTCTCCTCTCCACACTAAAAGAGTCATTTTTTTCAGAAAATACATGACCAAATACCTTATTTAATTCCCTTAAATTTTTTTATATTCTTTTTTTATTATTAAACTATCATATGAATTATTTTTTTGTAAACCTAAGGGTGTTGTCTAAAGAAGAGGTATTGTTCTTAACTGAATTCTTTTCTTTTATTTCTTCTTCCAAATACATAAAATATTATTCAAAAATGATGATATAATAACATAAACATCAATTATATAATTATATTTTATTATTTTAATGGAATATCCTACATCTATATCCTCTTCTATCAAATGGGAAACAAAACTCTCATTTGTGTGTACGGTGAAATACCTCCTCAGGAACCGTTGTAATAGGTTTTCCATCATCACCTATCAAGGATATTTATGATGATGGATTTAATGTAAATATATATATATGATATTAATGAAATATTTATCATTATAAAAAGATAATATATCATATACATTCTTTTCTTTATATTCATTGAAAATTTCAAACATCATTTATGAATACATATAGATTATCACCTCCATGAAGCGACGTGATTCGTTCATCATCACCACATCTCATGGATTATATATTTAAGTAAATTTAAAAAAATGATATTTAATACATTATGATAAATATTTAAAGTTAAAATAATACTTCCCATATTTCTATAACAATCGTTGAAAAATTGAAATGTTTATCATGCGTACATACGGTCTACCGTATCCATGATTATAATGTAAATAATTTTCATAACCATATTCCATGGTTAATTTTGAAAGTATATTTGATGAATACAAATTATAATTATTTCATAATTATTATTCAATAGATGATAGATCAGTTAATTGTTTTACCATATTCAACCTACTAAAGTCATTTTAGACATATGAATAGAATATCGTGAAAATGTATGATATGAAATTAATTGATTAAAATAATAAATATAACATTTTAATAAATAAAATAAAATCAATAATAAAATTTTAAGATATTATTATCGAATAAAATTAAAAAAATATCATTCCAAAATAAAATTTATGTAAATAATGATTTCAACACGAGGTAAAAGGTTTCTTAACTCAATTTCTCATTCATTGGGTTATACTTATACTTTATTTCCTATAGTAAGACACGATTAGGTGTGAGAATACATATGATTGAATTATTTTGTATATAAACTTTTATTTTTGTGGGTTTACATTGAATACGCATAATCACTTTGTCGATAAATTCTCGATTTAACATTGTTGTCATTGTAAGGGATTTCATCTTAATTTCTCTTCATTGAAGCGTATTTTAATGTTATGCTCTTAATTTATTTTATATGTTGTATACATCCCTATTTTACATATTATATCATTAATCCTTCATAATTCATGGTATTTTAAGTTATAATTCATTTAAATTCATCCAAGGGGATTTGATTATAAAACTACCAAAGCGGTATAGGCTTTATTTTACACTCTACTTTCTTTTTGAGATTTTTTATGTTCAAGGCCTCTTTGGAGGAAGTCATATACAATTATTTTCATGATACAATATTTTTTATTATATTATGTTGATGAATTTTTTTACATGTTTAGTTTCCATTTCCTCCCTTTTTAAATAAATAAACATTAAGAATGTTGTTTGTAAGTAGTACTAAACTTGTTTCTTATTTTATATCTAAAATGATTCTATTCCATTTCAATTTTTCCCTTAAAATATTTTAAATAATGTTTTTAATATTATCTAATTATTTATAAAATATATTTTTATCTATGTTATAATTTCTAAAAAATGGTTTAAAATGAATCCTTCTTTCATTTTCAGAATGATGTACTTATTGACTATTTACAAAAGTGTAAAAGGAATTTTTTATTTTAAATTATATAGGCCATCTTGACCACTCAATTTTTTGAAAATTCTATTACAAATTTTTAAAGTAATTTTCAATTAAAATTTTATTTATAATATCTTAGAAATTTTTTATATTTAAATGCAGTTATTTCAAATTAAAAATGGTATTTTCCACAATAATTATTCCATGTGATCTTTTAATGATGTTTTCCTAAATGATGAAAACTATTGATATTATGTGTTTCTTCTAAATTATATATATGTGTGTGTGTGTGTGTCTCTTAAATACATACTTAGTTCATTTTACATTCCATAGATGGGGTAATACATTCTTTATGCTCATTTATCTAATTCCTTATTTTTGAAATTTCCTCTGATTATGATATGAGGCAAGATTATATAATCAATTTTCTTTCCCTATGTAATTATAATGTTTATTCATTATAATTAATTTCCTTTTTTGGAACACATAATCATGAACATGTTATTATTTTTGTGCCTAGATGTCACTTCAATTCATTTGGTAATGATTTTTTCTGATGATATGTTTTATATGGGATTAGGGAGTATACCTTATACATTATGGGACATTGTACACCATGTGATATTATCTTGGAAATTATCCTTGAATCATGGTTATGTAATGGTTTATGTGTTTTCCATATTTTATTTGTCTCCATGATGTCATGATGCCATTTTTGTATGGTGTGCTTTCATTTGATCACTCGTGAGCCTTATCTTTTATGATATCATGTTATACCTTTGACGTACATGTTGTGTTTCCTTATCATGGTTATTCTATAACGACACTTTTTAGCTCACCCCATTCTTTTATGTATTCTCTAGGTTATCCTAATTATTTGTAGGATCTCAAATAGATTTAGGATCTCATTATGGATAATAAAATAATTACTATATGGTCTTGTTTCCTTTTTTCTATATTATGAACCTAGTCATATGAAGACACTAAAACCCACAACATTTAAGTTGTACTTATTAGATGTTTATGTTAAATAAATAATATAATTATATGTTTATATGGTAGGGATCACTAGAGTTGGTCTAAAATATATTTCTATATTTTTTTTTGGAATTAGTGATAACCCTCGGTATAATTGTACATGTAGGAAAATATCATATATTTTTAGTGAAGGGTAAAGTGGGTGGTTTCAAACAATTACATCCCCATATGTATTCTAAAAGTATACATGGATCTTTTATAGTTATACCTAGGGGTAATAACTCCAAAAATGGAATATTGGTATTTAACTCAATATTCACCTAGTGCATGACAATATGCATTGTTCCACACCTAGTTTGACACTCCAATGTGACATGTTTTAGAAATTTACTAACTCTTTATGAACCATAATGATGAATTTTATTATATTATAATCAAGGAAGACTTAGGTTAAACTTCTAGTGTCATATATTTAAAATTGAGTGTCATGGTTTAGAAATCCTATAAGTTATTTTCCATGATTATGATTATTGTTTCTCACATCATGATTTTTTGTTTTAGTTAATGGACGGAACCATATGGAATGATGTTAACACTTAATGTTATAGATAATGTAGTGATTTTGAGAAATTAAATTGAATGATGATTGAATTGAAATTTATTTTGATAATTTCTAATCATTTATCACAATATCTAATTAATAACTTATACCTTAACCAACTCTCTAACTCTCCAAAGAAGAGAATAATGAAGTCCCCTAAGAGCTTGGGAGGAGAAGACTGTGGAGTAAGGAAGGATCAATTTCCATCATATTATAGATTTGGGAAGAGAAACCCAAGATAATATCTCAAATGAATATAAAAGATGTTCTTTGTGTGGAAAACAAGGAAATGGAGAAAAAAATTATTGAGGAAGAATGAGGAGTTTTGTGAAGAGAAATAAATTTCATTATAGAGATCTATTTATAGTTTGTTGTCTTAAATTTTGAAACCTAAGTGTTATCAAAGTCAATTACTTCTTATAATGGTTAACACCTATAAAAAGTAAGGACATATGTTATATTAATCATTGAGGATAAAGTATTTACATTTTGGGATTCAAAAATTATATTGTAAAATAATTTTTATCAATAGTGTTTTGGTAGTAAGAAGCATGAAAAATCTATGGTTTATTTTATTTTTTAGTAGAATATATGGTTTTACTATGGTTATATAGTGATTCAGGTTTTCTATATAAATGATTATCATATATGATTAAGTCATATATATTTTGGAATATGACATGAAGAGTGATTGATTCTATTTGGAGACAATTTATAAATTTATCTTGGATGAATAAGTGATAAAATCCATCTTATCTTTTGGTTTTAACCTTAGTAAGGAATATTTTGACTAATTTTAATATTAGTTATTTACCAAATTATTTATGTTTAAATTTCACTTTTATTATTAGGGGTTTAGAGATAAATTATTTTTGTTAATGTATAATGGTTTATTCATCTTGGGAATTATATTACATTTAGCTAAACATTTTGGTTTTAGTTAATGTCTAAATAATTGAGTAATAGATTTTTTTCCTTTTTATAATCGGTTTAACCATTAGAATTTTAGTTTATTGAATCAGGCATAATTTTTTTAATACTCATTATTCAAAGTAATAGATGAGGTTATGGTAGAAATTGAATAGAGGCAAAAAAATTATTTTTCAAGTAATTATATATTCCTTATATTCTTATTCAATATGGTAAATAATTCCTTAAAACTAGGAAAAAATATCTTAATGTTATAATTTTATCCTATTACAATCATTTTCACTAAATCAATGGTATTTTACACAACTCTTGAGTTTTTGGTTTTATAGACATTGATATTCTCATTATCACGGGATTTTTAGTGATTAGTGATCTATTTCAATCTCTATCATTATTTGGGAATTACACTTCTCTTTTATGTCCATATTTCCACTTCCAACTAATTTTTACTACTTGAAAACCAAATTATGTGGTATTTTAGATGACCTTCATTCTTATCTTTCTCTATTATTAAGATGAATTTTTATTAACACTTTTTACGATATGGGATTTCAATAAAGATATTTTCATATGGAAAACCATGGATTATTGAAATAATTTTCAAATTTTTAGGTTGAAATTTATGAAATGGGGGAAGAATTTAACCACCCTATATTTAAAAAAGACAATGTTCAAAAGTTTATACGACATGCAACCCCAAGCCTAAATGAACCGTCAAATATTATTATTTAAATATGAGCACTATAACTTTGTTGTTAAATTAGTGAGGACAGATAGTATTAAATAAATTATTAAATAAATATAAAATTCCTACTAAATATAAATATATTTATAGATACTTAGGAAATATGTACACATTTTTTGATAAATACACTTTATTCTTCATAAAAATACATTTTCTAAAAATAATTTATATTGATTTTCATGACAAAATATTTTAATTAGTATATAATATTTTATTAAATTTATTTGATATAAAATTTAAATCAACAAGTAAAATTTAACTTGTGGTTAAATTTTTGTTTTTTCAGTAAATATTTATTTGTTAATGAATTCTGAATTTTTTTGATTTTTGTAAAACTTTCATTTATTTTAAAATAATTAAGTAATTAGAAAATAAGATTGTGATTTATATTTGATTAAAATAATTATTATTTAGTTATATTTAATCTAATTATTTACATTTGACTCATCTTTATACTACATTATAGTGTACGTTAATTTTTTTGCTTAAAAACAGATTTTTCATAAAAACTATTTTAAATGGATAATGTTTCTATATTTTCATTAATTAAAATTACCCCAACCAAGGAGTTATTTAAATTAAATTTATATAATATATATATATAAATAAATATAAATTAATATAATTAATATTACTAGTCATAAAGTTAATATACGATCATCTTAATCTTAGGAAATACATTTCTTGAAAAATAATTTTTTGAAACATTTTGGGGGGTTCATTTTTAAATTATATTATCCCAATTATATATATATAAATATTATTTAAAAAAATGGATTCTATATTTTTAAAAATAATTATTAATATTAAATAATAAGTTTAACTAAATTACAGTTCATAATGAATAGTAAAAACAATAGAAATTAATTATTGTAGTGTGGGATAAAATATTTATACCGGGGGATAATCCAAAAATATAAGAGTATTTTTGTGAATTAAAATTATATAAATCCTATTTTATATCCATATTTCAACTTTTTCCTATAATAATGTTGAATATATGTCCATTTTGAATCATTTTTCATGTGAATAAATTTATCATTTTTCATTCTTTTAGAAATTTTCAAGTGAGTTCTCTCCCCCACTTCTAAAAGAACATCCCCTCTCCTATCCCATCCAAAATTAAAGAGATTTTTTATTCAAAAAATAAATGCCCAAATCCATTTCTTACTTCCCTTACCACATTATATGGGCCTTTTATTATAAAACCATTTTATGGGGGATTTTGGTGTAAACCTAAGGAGGTTGTCTGAATAAGAGGTATCGTTCTTAATCGATTGTTTTTTTCTCATCCACCTCATTAAAATAATATTAAAATATTATGATATAATAATAATATTACCTAAAATATACTGATATTTCATAATGATATTGGTATAACTTACATCTATATCATTTTCCATCAAATGGGAATAGAAACCATCATTCGTGTGTTCGACAGACAACTACCTCACGAAACCGATGTAATACATTTTCTATTATTTCCTCCCACAAATGTTTATGATGATAGAATAAATGTGTATATATTACATTCATGACATATTAATAATAATGAGAATATAAAATATCATTTAATTTTATTCTTTTCTATTCACTGAAAAATGATAACATTGTTTGTGCGTTCATGCAGATTACTGCCTCCACGAGGTGATGTGAATTGTTCTTCAACACCACATCACAATGATGATATATATGTGTGTATTTAAAAAAATATCTTATTTATGGTATTATTATAATTTTATATATAATAATAATAACTATGTCATTTTCATAATGATCATTTAAAAATGGAAACACTGCTCATGCATACGTACGACCTACTTTCTCCATGATTATAACTTAGTTCACGTTTCATGACAATATTTCAATGTTGGTATTAAAAGTATAATTGATTTATAATTGTTATTATTATTTCATGATTATTATTATATATATGATGTAACAATGAATTATTTTACCCTATTCAACTTACCAATGTTATTTCGGGCATATGAACCGAATATCATCAAAACATCTGATGTGAACTTAATTGATTAAATAAATGAATACAACATGGTAAAAAATAAAATATAATTAATAATAGACTTAAAATATTTTATTCATAATGTAAATAATTAACATATGTTTTTTATTCAGGAAGATAAAGTATGTACGTGATGAGTCAAATTCAAGATAAGAGGTTTCTAAACTCAATTTACAATTTATTGGATTAAACTTTTACATAATTTTCAATGTTAAGCCATGATTATGTGTGATATGAATTCTGATTGTATTATTTTTTATTTAACCTTGTTTTGTGTTTATATGTGTTACACGTAATCACTTCATTGATAAATTCTTGTTTTAATGCTATGATCATTGTAAGGGATTTCATCTCAATTTCCCTTTGTTGATGCGTATTTTAATATTATGCACCTAATTTATTTTATATGTTATAGATACATCTCCATTTAACATAATATATCATGAATCCTACCTAATTTTGGGTGTTTTAATCATTAATTCATTTTACTTCATATAAGTGGATTTGATTTGAAAGCTACTAAAGCGTTAGAGGCTTTATGTTAAAATCTTCATTCTTTCAAGACTGCTTAGGTTCATGGTTCATTTAGCTGATATCACATACAATTATTTTCTATAAGAACATTTATTTTATTCTCTTATGTTCATAAATGTGGTTTAATTTTGTAGTTTCTATTTCCTCCTTCATTTAATTAATAAACATCAATAAAGTTGGTTGTATTTATAATTGATCTTGTATCTTCTTTTAGATATGAAATATTTTTATTCTATGTCTATATTTTCTTTAATATCCTTTATAAAACGTTTTTACTATTCACCAATGATTTATTAAAGTCATTTTTTCCCATGATAAACTTTATAAAAAATGGTTTCAAAAGAATCTTTCTAACATTTTCCGAACAAGGTCCTTTTTTAGTTTTTACAAAAATGTGAAATCAAATTATTCTTTTAACTTACACAATATGTATAAAATTTAGCTACATCATGACCACTAAAATACTATAAAATTACATTATAAATTCCTATATATTATTTTTAAATAATATTTTTATAATTTTTATAATTTTTTAATATTTTAATGTACTGATTTCAGAGTGGAAATAGTATTTTCCTCTTGATATATTCAATATTATCTTTTAAAGATGTTTTCATTAACTATTACAACCTTTTTTGTTTTCGATTTCTTCTAAATTCTATATATATGTATTTTATTTGTATACCTAAATCATTGGCCCTTTATTTTATGTGTTATTACATGCCTTGTGTTCATTTATCAAATTTATTCTTTATGGAATTTTATTTTATTATTATATTTGGTATGATTATCCAACCCATTTTCCTTCCATGGGTAATTATTATATTTCTGATTTCTGATTAATTTCATTTTTTAGAACATATAATCATGACCATGTTATGATGGTTGTTCCAATATATCACTTCAATGAATTTTTTAAATGTATTTCTCATTAGGTGTTATGTATGGGATTAGAGAGTAAAAACCTAATTAAATATGGGTCTTTGTCCACCATGTGATATTGTTTGGGAATTTATAATTAACTCATTTTTATATCATGTTATATGTTGTTGAAATTTTTTTTATTTTTAAGATCTTATGATACCATGTCTTTTATATTATTCTTCCATTTGATTACTCATGACCCTTCAATTTTTTGATATCATGTTATACCTTTTACTCACACATTATGTTTTTGTGTCATGTTTATTCCCTTAATCAGATTTTTAGATCGCCCCTTTATTTATGAATTCCTTATGTTATCCTACATAGTTTTAGGTGGTCAATTTACTTAGAGTCTCATTACGTATAATAAAATAAGGATTATACATTTTATTTTCCTTTTTATGTATTATGAATATAGTCTTCTATAGGCACTAAGCCTCACAATCATGGGGTTGTACTTGTTAGATGTTTATATTAAAAAAACATCTAATAATCTGTGTATAAGGTTGAGGTGATATATAAAATAATTACAATGTTTTATAATAATTATTAATTTATAATTTTTCATAATTATTGAATGGTAATAGGCCAAATTATATTCTCTAGTCAATTTAACAACATTGTAAATTCAGTAATCACAAAAAAGGGGAGTTTTAAGTATTACTTATAAAATGTAACCATATGTTCTATGAATTTACCATGACACGCTATAAATATTTCAAATAGATACATTATATCTTCATGAACACTCTTTAGACAATGAAACCATAAATAAGGAGAAAGTATTGGAAATAAAAATCTAAAGAAAGTGTGGAAAATAGAATAGTTAACACCAAAATAGTAATTTTAACAATAAATAATTTATATATAGATAATAAAATGTTATGAATAAATTTTATTAATTCAATAAAATATTAATAAGGTTCTCATAAATATGAATAATACATATAAATTTATTATAAATGGTGTTAGAGGATTTCTATACAAGTGGAAGTTTGTGGGGGTGGTTTCCTTTCAAATTATACTTTAAAATAATGATTTCTGATATCCTAATTACTATAAAGGTAAAATATAATTTATTTCAATTTAAAACTCCATTTATTTTCCTATCCTATAGTTCTTTATACATATTACATTCTTATTACCATTTTTCCTCCCTTTAGTTCACAACATAACCAAAAGGATTATCGTAACTGTATCTGACCTTATCTCATCATTTCTATCAAAAATATTTCTCTTCTATGTATATATTCATTATAATTTTTATATATTCCATAAATATTATTCTATGATTTTTAATTTCATTTTATATAAACTTTTAATTTCTCTGAAAAAATTTAAGTATATATATTTTAAATGTTTTCCACATGGGTAATTTTTTATTTACAATAGATGTTGTTACAAAAATATGAAAGGAATCACATTTTTAAGACTATACACTATCAATTTCTCTATATGTTTTTTTAATTTTATATAAGACTCTTTATTTATAATCTATCATTATTTATAAAGTAATTTTTATTCCCATTGTTTTTTAAATTATAATCTTATAAAAAAATTTAAATGTAAAGGTTATTTTGTATTATTTTTTCAACGTAATATTATAAATATCTTATAAAATGGTTTTCATATATTCCAATATAGTTTAATTTCTCATACTCTTAAATTTTAATATTCTTTCAAGATAAAATCCACTTTCTTTCTCTATATGGATTATGATCATGGTTTTTATAAATTCCCATGAAACCCATTTAATTCTCATTGGTTAATTATGTTATGATTGGTTTGTGAATGTTTTCATATTCATGTTGCACACATATATATAGTTTAACATTATATTATAGTCAGGTCCAATATTGAGTTATAATTCATTAAGTAAATATTCATAACTCGTCATATCAGTATGGTACACTACTGGTCTTCAAATGTCTAAAATATTATGAGATAAAAGTGGTTATCCCTTCTTGACTATATTATGGGTTGGTGGTTAACCTAGTCCGTTGTGATAAGAAAATTACTGTGGTTAACCATGAAATATGTTATGATTTCTATGATTTTTTTGAGATGCATTTATTTTTTATGAAATGTGCCTAAGTCATGTTTTCAAGGCACATGATTATTGGTACATGTTTCCACGCTCCCAATAATTGTTTCTTATATTCTGTAAGATACTTATGTCATGATTCATGATTTACAGTTCATATTTAACTGGTTATGATTTACATATTTTATGATAAATTACCTTGAATATGTTCTCATTCCCTCATGTTTTATGACATCCCATAAACCACACTCTCGGATACAATGCTAAAATTGAAAACATTACACTTACGGATTCAATGATGATAAGGTGACCCATTTATTCCATCCAAATATTAAAACATAAAAAGAAATAAATTGTATCACTTGAATATTGGAGGACCATTTAATATTATATTTTTAGATAATTAGGGAAAATCCAACATAAAAAATTCACATGACATTAAAGGATCATTTCCCCCACTTAACCCAACTTTTCTTTTTCACATTAATTCATAATCATCATCATCAATATGAAATCACTTCTAGACATAATTAGTTAAACCTATATCATTATATCCTGGGTAAAGGGAAACATAAAAATGGTGAGCTCAAATTTCGAGTAAGAGAAAATGAAATCATTATCGAATGAATGTCATCAGTGAGAATAATAAGATCCTAAGGGTATGATGATATAATCAAACTACCTTAGTATAACATCCAAATATACATACTCATCAATACATAGATCATTAAACATGAAATCATAAAATAATGCATTAAAAAAGGAAAAAAAATTCAATAATAATGTGCCATTTTTATCGATCTTGGTCAAATGAAACATCATAATCTCATAGAAGGCATAGATAAAACATATTGGTTTCTTGAAACATCATCTCATAGAAACCTTACAAAAAACTTACAGAAACCTTGAAATTGTAATAACCATACGACCAGTATAGAATATAATTCATCAAATAAAATATTCATTACATAATGTATTGGAGTGCAAATTAGTTTTACCCATCATATAAATTATATTGCGCTCACCTGGTGCAATTTGGGCACACCCATCATTTATAATGTCCAAGAATTTAACAATTAATAAATAACATATAGAGTTAATTTCATAATAACTCGTTGAACAAAAATTATTATTTTATGAACATGATTATATTGTAGAAAATAAATGGGTTCCATAATAATGATTAAACTATGTAAAATAAATAGATTCCATTAAAATCACTTTGAGACTCGATTAACATGTGGAAAACAAACAGGATCCATGAAAATCTATTTGAAACAATCATAATTTATCTAGAGAAAGAATGAGTATGGTATCAATATAAAATATCATTATTGGTGGATAAGTAACAAAAAGGGGTGTTTATTTTTATTAATTTAAATACCATTAAAACATCATTAAAGACAATTTAAGGAAAACTTGCTTTTCATTTTCAAAATATTTTTTTAAAATGTAAATCATTTTGAACATCATTATCAGTGAAAATAACCTTGAAATATTATAAAGGATACTTTTAAAAATATTTTAAAATTTTTATTGAGGAATGAATCATTTTTTCTTTAAAAAAAACTTTTTAAAACATTTATATAAAACATGGTTTTGGAATAAAAAGAGTTTTCGACCTAAAAGGTGATTTTTTATAAAAACATTTAATTGAACTTTTGACTACCTAAAGAGATTAAAATGAGGTGAAAAATGTATTATCAGGAAATAACCATGGGAGAAGAAAATTCATGAAAATAATTTTGAGATAGATATGATATTTTCTTATTGGAGACTTAATCACAAAATAATCCCGAAAATTGATGAGATTGTACTATCAAATTGTTACCACTTTGGTAGCTAGGAATCACAACCCCTATGAAACGATTACATTAAAATTAACATAAAATATGATGAGAATAAATCTATTAATGATATTACATTCCATAATGTATTTATATACACCTCATAAACCAATATAGTGCATAACACGACATAAGTCTCAAAGAAGTAAAATTTTGACAAAAATTAGTTAACACTTTGGTAACTTTGAAACTTTAAACCCCACTAAATAGTTATCCTCATATAGAAATGTAAATACCCATATATTTAATTATAATAATCATAAAATACATTTATTATCTTCATATACACCACAAAACAAAAATAACTGGGGAATATGACATATATCTCACATATATAAAAGTGAGATGAGAAAAACCCTTACCTTAAGTCTTATTCATCATGCTTATTCATTATCACCCAAAATAATTATATTATGTTAATAATTTACTTTATTTAGATCCTTTTAAAAGTTTATTATTGATTTTATTTCACTTATAATCAATTTATATTTAATTACTTAATCAATTAATTTTAAATCGGATGTTTTGACCATATTCGTTTTATCTGTCAAAAATGAATTTGGTAGGTCAAATATGGTCAAAGGGGTCATTTTTTAATCATATAAAGAATAGTAATCATGAAATAATTATCATATTTATACATAAATTATTCTTTTCAAACCATTCATGTAAAATGGTTATGAAAAATGAGTTAAAGTTACGATCATGGAGATGGTGGGCTATTCATACGCATCAGTAACCTTCCCATTTTTTTCAATGATCATTATTTAAAAAAGTTATATAATATTTTTTATTTATAGAATGATAATTTTATAATAAATACCATATTATTTAATTATATATACTTATATATATCATTATTTTTATTTGTTTATGAAAAAAAGAATCGCATCACTTCAAGGAGGCAATAGTCCACACATCCAAGAATGATGTTATCACTTTTCCAGTGTGTGAAATGATAAGAAGAAAATTATATAATATATTTATAGAAAGATAATTATTTAATTAATATAATAATTATGTGATTTATGTTATATATATTCATTATTTTTACCCTTATTACCTTCCGTGTAATGCATTTGTGAAAAACTCTTCATATCGTTTTGTGAGGAGGTAGTCTACCATACACACGAGCGATGTTATTGTATACCCTACAATGAGAAATTTAAAACATTTTTATATGATATAATAACTCAATATGTATAATTATATTATTAATACATAAATATTATAGATAAATAATACTTCCATCATTATGTCAAACCATGAGATGTGTTAATGGAAAGATGAATGACATAGTTTCACGAGACGCTAGTCTATCGTACACACAAATGATTAATTTGTAACTCAGTAGATGGAGGTGTGTGGTTTTTTTTTAACATTAACATAACAACGTCACATTATATTAATTATTTTGAGATTATTATATAATAATTTTATAATTAGGATTTAAGGGGTGGAAAAATAAATAAAACAAAAATGCATGTTGATGAACGTTGCCTCTTCTTTAGGTAACTACTTTTTGTTTTTACCAAAGGACTTTGTTAGGTGGATTTATTCTTAATTTAAGGCATGTATTATGAGAGGAGGTATGGATAGAATTAATTTTCTAAAGGATTGGAGGAAAATTTTTGTATTGAATATTTTAAGAGAGGAGGATAAGAGTGGCCTTTTATAAATGGGGGAGATGGAACACTTTGTATTGTTCAAAAGAGAGTTTGGTGAACCCACTTTTTTACCTACCAATGGGATATAATAATAATAAAACATTATAATTGATTATATAAGGTCTAAATATTTCCATGAAATGTGTTATTTACATGTTTATTGGTCATTTTCCCCTTATGTTTGATGTTTAACCACTAAGTTAGGTCATTTTTACCATAATCCTTGTAATTAATTTTAATTATTTTCTCTAATCACTTTTGTCAAAAATTATGTCTTCCTTATTATAAATTATAAATTATCCTAATTCAAAATATGTTATCCATTTTTCCAAATTCAATTAACAAAATTGAAATATTTTAATTTAATATTATTCTCGTAGACATGGAGAGACAATGTGTTTTTAAAAAGAGTATTTTTTAAGAAAAAGATGATTATATATTAACTATATGAATAATATTAATAATTATATAAATCACAATTAATATTTACAGATATATATTCAATAAATTTAATTTAAAACATTCCTCATTATGGATTATTCAAAATAATTAAAAAGGAGAAACATTAGGCATTTTAAAATAGTTTTTAGAAAAAACCCTACCACGACCTAACCCAGAGGGACCCATGTCCTGACTACCCCGTGCCCACCTCCAGTAGGTCAGGGGATGGTGAAAGGAATAGAATAGTAATATCCCACAATTGGGAGTCATTTTCCCAAGTACCAATACAGATGCACACATCTCCAAGACCAAAATGTTAAAATGTAAAACACCAAGTAAAAAAGAATACATACCACTAAAATACCAAAAATAGAATATGATACTATAAAAATGAAAATTATATATATCCAAAATAAAAGCCCACCAAAAAAGGATTCTGGAAAAGTGAATGCAGTAGTACCTGAAACTCATATTTATAAAACCTTCCTAAAGGGTAGGTATAGGGACAACTGTCTAAAGTCTCAGTAGCACACCTCCACTGTGTGGTCTCTCTAAGAACCACCTGGTCGTGGTCCACCTAGGACTCCATCAAAGCATTGATCATCCGCACACAATACATGACACGTGCGTGAAAATCCCATACAGGGGTGAGTAAAACAATACTTGGTAGGACACCCCCGAAACCACAAAGGAATACCACTAATAAATACACTATGTATACCACAAGGAAATACACTAAGTATAAAAAAAATGAAGTATACCACAATTAAATACATGAAATATACCAAAAATAAATACCTGAAGTATACCATAAAAAAGATACATAGTCCTCTCACAAAGGTATAGGTCTATAGTATGAAAAAAATATTATCTGACATAATTCACAAAACACCCAGTATCGATAAGACACATAGTCTCGATGAGACACATACTCCTGATAAGATATTCAGTCCCAATGAGACACTTAATCTTAATGAGGAAACCAGTCCTAATGAGACACATATTATCGATAATACATGTAGTCTCGGTAAGTCATATAGTCTCAGAAATTGACATAGTATCATGGTCACAACCATCCATAGAATTATTCTCATAGTATTGTCGTTCTGAGAGAAATATATTCTCAATCCATTATGTCATATTCACACATCCACAAGAACTCACCTAGAGTATATCAAAAGTACCTTCTCATCGTATGGGTCCCAACGCTGCAAACATATCATTAAATAGACACGCGGTTTGAAAGTAACGACTGTTTTTGTAAAAAGTCTTGACTCAGGTCCGGTCGGGGACCCATCCAACCCGTTGGACTTGGCCCGACCGCTTGACTGACCTGACCTAGACAGGTCCAGTTTGACCCAAACCATCCTGGACCACTAGGCCACATGTTCCAGTCCGCGGGGCCGCTGGAGTGGCCTGACTCCACTGGTATGGCACGCACTGCGTCCGGCTTGTGTGCCCGATGCGGCCCACCCCAGTCACGTCCCACTTGGTCCATGCAGTCCACTAGGACCGCATGCCACCCTGGTCCAAGTAGTATACCCCGACATCATGCATCCTATCTTGTCCCCATGTCAACCCACGTCCCATGTGGTTCCACTGTCAACGCCAGCCGCCCCATCGTCTTCCACAGTGTTCCACTACCAACGTCAGTTTTCAATGCTAGTCTCTAACACCGATGCTCTAGTGGTTTCTTCCTCAATCCATCAGGTATCCTCTGATGCTTGTAAAATTATGTGGTCACAGATCTGGCCTCAACGAATCTCAATCTACATTGTTACGGCCTCTAAAGTCGATTTACTTCTAACCCGAGGGTCTAATCATGTTCAGAGCCTCCCAGAAAGTCAATCCATGACCATGAGGGTCCAACGGTGAAGAATGCCTAGAATAGGGGAACATAAAGGCACAAATAACATCTGAGGAATGAACCTTTTCCATTTTTCAAGTCTTCTTTGATTCTTTCTCATTATAGGGATGAATGAAGAGGGTAACAAAACTCTCAATAAAAATTCCCAATACATACCATCCCATAAGAACGATCAAACCATGGATCAACATGTTTGTTGGTTGGTCCTAATTTTCTATTGATTCTAATAATAGAGAAGAAATAAAAAAATAGATCAAATTCCCTACCTTTATTTGGATCATTCTCAGACGAAGATCGATTGTTGTGTCATCCTCGTTGGTAAGATCCTTCGAATCTAAGGCGTGTTGCTGACCATTGATCCATGTTCTGATCTCAGATCCATCATCTCCATCTACATAATTCTATTCTTCTTGTCTCATGGGAATCCCAAGGTTATGGTGATGACCCTGGATTACTGAAAAAATATAAAAATAATAATTTCTACGTCGGAATAAAATATTTTTATTAAATATTTTATTTTTGATACGTCCAAAAACTAACTTCCATGGCCAAAAAATGTCGGTATATGTTAGGATCTACCCAAGGTAAATTCATTTCTCTAAATTCAACAGTGACCTCGTATTTCTGATCTAAGAACTCATTTAGATATTATTTCACTTTTTCAGGAAAACTGTGTGTGTGTTCTATTTAATATTTTCAATATTCTTTGAGAAATTGATTCAGGCACACTGGGCCTTTGAATCACATGCAGTCTTATTTCCTATACTCATAATAATTCCATATAATATTTAAAAAATAATACATGGAAATTTTGATGTGTTACATTATCCCCACCTTAGAGATTTACATCCCTAGAAGACAAAACAAAAGGCTACTCAAATAGATGATGGTATTGAGCATGAATAAGGTCCTCTCGCTCTTATGTTCCCTCCTGGAGATTTCAATGTTTCCACCAAACATACACCAAAGGAATCGACCACCCATGAAGAATCCTCTTCTATCGGTCATGAATCTCCATCGGGTACTCTGCAAAATTCTACCCATCGTTAATGTCCAACTCTTCCCAGTCAATGACGTGCAATGGACCATGCATGTATCTCCTCAGCTGTAACATGTAGAAGACATCATGCACTTGCTCTAACTACGGAGGTAGAGCTAAGAGGTACACCACCTCTCTAACTCTACGTAGTATCTGGAATGGGCCGATGAACCGTAGAGATAGATTATCTACCTGACCAAATCATTGTATCACACGTTGAGGAGAGACTCAAAGGAACACATGATATCCCTCCTTGAACTCCAAAGATCTCCCTCATCAGTCATCAAAAGACTTCAGACAGCTCTGTGTAGTCTTAATTCACTCCTGGATGAACATCACCTTCTTTGTAGTCTCCTGCACTAACTCTAGGCCCATGAGTGCTGACTCTCCTGGGTCCGTCCAGCAAATTGGTGACCTGTAGGGTTTCCCATACAAGGCTTTGAATGGTTCCTTACTGATGGTGGAATGGTAGTTATCGTTTTACACAAACTCCACCAGGGTAGGTGATCCTACCAACAATGTCCAAAATCTAGGATGAAATCACATAGCATGTCCTCTTGAACATGTATGATCTGTTTAGTCTAGTCATTCTTCTATGCGTGAAAAAATGTGCTCAAGCACAGCTGAGTCCCAAATTCCTCCTAGAATCCCTTCCACAACCGGGATGTAAAAAGATCATAATGAGTTTAGACTATTGTCTGTGGAACTTCAAGGAGACGAACTATCTTATGCATGTAGAGGAAACCCGATATCTCTACTAAACTTTGCTCCCAAATCACTGGGAAGTGGCTGGACATGGTGACGCAGTCAGTGATCAACCATATTGTATCATGCCCCACGATATACAGAGTAAAAATTTCAAAAATTCTATCGATATTCCATCCCACTTCCATTATGTCCCCTCTAGGGGTTTATTCAAACCTTCTAGAACCTAGTGCTCAAACTTCACTTGCTGACAAGTAAGAAATCTAGTAACAAACTATTCCACTACCTTCTTCATCCCAAGCAACCATAACTAATGTCGGAGGTCCTTGAACATCTTCTCCATACCAGTATATACCACTAAAAGGGATGTATGGAACTCCCTCAAGAAATCCTCCTGTAACACCACTGGTACCACTATGTGTCCTCAAAAAATAATGATATACTACCCAAATTTCGAATATCCATTAGGGGAATTCCTTGTGGACATATGAGAACATAAATTCTCAGAGTTGGAATCTCTGAGTTATTCTTCCTGGACTCATTGTAAGAGTGGAGGGGTGACAAACATCGACTATAGGTAAGTTGTTCCATCTCCATCCACAATGGATATCAATAACTAGGATAATTACTCTAACGCCTCATTCAACAACTATGAACTCAATCTCCTGCTAAGAGCATCTACCACCATGTTCCCCTTCCTAGGAGTATAGAAAATCTCAAAGTCATAGTCCTGGAGGAACTCTAGTAATCACCTCTATCTCAAGATCATATCACTATGAGAGAATATATACATAAGACTTCTGTGGTAATAGTAGAAAATAAACCACTCAGTCATCATGTAGTGTCACCACATCTTCAATGTGAAGACTACAGCTAATAACTCAAGATCATTGGTTGTGTAGTTATGCTCATGTGGTTTCCACTAGCATGAACCAAAGGAAATCACCACTTTTAATTGCACCAGGACACAACCAATCTCGGTTCCTGATGCATCATAGAACACCACGTACTCAACACTATCCTCTGGAAATCTCAAGATATGAGTGCCCGTCAATCTCTACCCCAACTTCTGAAAACTCTCATGGCACTTCTCCATCCATAAGAAAGATTTTTCCTTTCATGTCAATGCTATTAAAAGTAATTCTAGTTTGAAAAATCATGTACAAACCTTTGGTAGTAAACAACCAAGCCAAGGAAACTTTTCACCTAGGTAACACTCTTGGATGGCTCCAAAGTAAGAACTACCTCAATTTATGTTTGATCCACCGCAACACTAGACAAAGAAATATCATGTCCCATATAATGGACCTATCGTATCCAGAACGGAAACTTCAAGATCTTCTCATAAATATGGTGCTCCCAAAGTGTTTCCAGGACCATCCTCAAGTGTATCATATCCTCGTTCTTGGACGTCGAGTACACTTGGATGTCATCAATGAATACCACCATGAACTTGTCTATGTAAGGCGAGAATATCATGTTCATGAGTCCCATGAACACTACTGGGGTGTTCATCACCCCAAACAGAATCACCAAGTACTCGTAATGGACATACCATCACCTGAAAGTCATATTTGGTATATCATCATCATGTACTCGAAGATGGTGATATCTAGAGATAAGGTCTATATTCAAGAACCACTGCACCCCTATCAACTGATTGAAGAGGTCATCGATCCTCGGTAGTGGATACCTGTTCTTCACAGTCACTTGGTCCAGGTTCCATAAGCCCACAAAAACCTCAATCTCTCATCTGCCTTCTTGGAAAACAAAATTGGAGCTACCCATAGTGAAACACTAGGTCTCCTGAATCCCTTCCTCTGTAAGTCCTCCAACTGTACTCTCAGTTCACAAAGCATTGTGGGATCCATATGATATGAAAGTGTAGATATATGTGCCATATCAGGGTATAGATCAGTGCATAATTCTACCTCCCAATGAGGAGGTAATATTGGAACATCCATATGAAATATTTCTTCATATTCCTCCACCAATGGAGGAAACTAGGGAATCATATCATCTACTATATTGAGGGTCATACTATACCACTGATGTGTGATCGACTACACCTCCTATGTGTAAGTCCATCATATGCTGCATGCATTTCCTTTTCACCAACATAGGAAAACTTAGTACCATCACTGCAAACTCATTGCACTCTACACCTAAAACAGTCAATCTGAGCATGGATTGTGGATAACCAGTCCATACCAAGAATGAAGTCGTAATGACTCGACGCCGCAACCAAGAGATCCCAACTGAAACTATCACCTCCAAAAGTGAGGTTACAATATAAGAACCAATTCATGATCATTTAATCCCCTCCTATTTGAATATATAAACCTAAAGTTCGAGTCAATGGTTCCACTGTAATCTCGGACTCTCGAACAAGGGTCGTGGAAAGAAAAGAATGAATGGAACCTGTGTCTATTAAAAATGCATCTAAGGTGGAAAAGACAAAGATAACACCTATAATCATCCCTGGATCCTCAGGGTTATAATCCCCCGTCACCTGAAGTTGTTCTCCTCCCTATCTACAAACTCCCTGAGCCTATCGTGGACCACCTGGGGGTGGTGGTTATATATTTATCCTATGCCCACCTCATGTTTCCTTTCATGATCCTCTTCCATGTCTTCCACCCAGTATACCACCCTGTTCCTACCCATACCTATGTCTCAGCAGTCTCTCGACTGTCTCCTGATCATTCATATGACGACTTGGGAAATCTCGATCCATATGTCCCTAAATAATGCATGAGTAACACAGCATGTCCTTCAACTGACTCGTTCTACCCAAGGAGTGCCATACCATTAATCTTTTGTTCTGGGGTCATCCCCTGGAGTGTCTAACCAGATTGGGTCTCTATGACTTATATTATCTACCTAATACTGAAGACTCAGCTACATCATTCCTGGTTGTAGTTCCAAATACCGGTGTCTTCTCTTATAGAAATCTATCCACAAGTAGAGCTCGATCCAGTACCCCAGTATATGTAAGAATGCTAATAGATATCATGGATTCTATGATCTCCCAGTGTGAGTCCTATTCAAAAGTCTAATCCATGAAGAACTGGTCACATACCATATTTTTGGAGTAGTGAGAAAGATATGTAAATCTCATTATGTACTCCACCAGTATTTGACTACCTGACTGCAGATGTAGAAGCTCTTGCATACGTACTGAGCATAACATAGATGGAAGGAACTACTCTATGAAGATATTATCAAATTCTTCCCAAGAGAGAGTCATATCATCATGTGTCTTGGTCACTAATCTCCACCATATCCCCACTGATCCCTGAAGAAGAATCGCTACTAGGACTTCCATCTGGTCTGAAGGCATCCTCACAAGGTAGAAGACATCTGTAACTACCTATATCCAATCCTCATCTACCTGGGAGTCTATCTCCCCCCAAAATCTATAAGGTCACTATGTATGGAACTTATGGAATGCACTTAGACTGGGTGCATCCTTAATTGGCAGTGTTGGTAGAAACTACTGCTCGACGGGTGGTGGTATCACTGGTAAACCACCCATATGTGATATCTCTAGTACAAGCCCTTTTACTAACCCCTTATCACTAAGCAGATCATCCTCGTGATCATGCATCAAAATCCTAGTTGGATGTTTACATGGAGGCATTCTAAAATAGATCAAGTTGTACCATGGTCAATAGAGTATACCTGGTGAGATAACTCAATAAGGACATAAGAACACACCAAAATCTAATATGATGCATGTACCATTGTTTTCCCTACAACCAATGTTTTCATGTATCGAGTTGAAAATTATAATTCAAAGTTTTAATGTATGGATATGTCGGTCGTCTTACCAACACTGTAATCCCTAGAATGAAAGCTGAACTCGAAACACTTAACACTATTTCTCCAAACCGATCTCAAAGACTCTTGGATCTTAAGTAAAACCAACCTCCTTTGATACCACTCTATCATTACCTTTCCCTAAGGGGACAATGTCATGACTGCCCCAAGCCCACCTCCAATAGGCCATGGGCTGGTGACTAGCACCGAGTAGGCATATCCCATAATTGGGAGGAATTTTCCTAAGTAGTTGTACACATGTGCACATCTCCAAACCCAGAATGATGAAATGTAAAACACTAAGTAAACAAGCATGCATACCACTAAGATACCAACAAAAAATTATTACATTAGAAAAATCAAAAGTAAATAGGGCCAAAATACAAGCCCACCAAAAAAGGAGTATGGAAAAGTGAATCCACAAGTTCCTGAAACTCATCCATAGAAAACTCTACCTGAAGGGTAGGTACAGGGACAACTGTCTGAAGTCGTAGGAGCGCGCACCAAATTTCTGGTCTCTCTAAGAACCACCTGGTCCTACTCCACCTAGGACTCTGTAAAAGCATTGAACTTCTGCACAATACATGACACGTGCGGGAAAAACCCGTTCATGGGTGAGTAAAACAATACTCAATAGGACACCATGAAACCACAAAGGAATACCACTAAGAAATACAAAAAGTATACCACTAGAAAATGCACAATGTATACCATAAGGAAATACACAAATTATACCACAAAGAAAATTGAGAATTATACCACAATTAAATACATGAAGTATACCACAACGAATATACACAGTCAACTCACACAGGTATAGGTTAATAGTATAAAAAATAAGATTATCTGATGTAACCCACAAAATACCCAGTATTGATAAGACATGTAATCCCGATGAGACACGTATTCCTAGTAAGATACTTAGTACTGATGATAAACTCAATCCCGATAAGACACTCAATCCTGATGAGACACTCAGTCGTGATGAGACATGTAGTCTTTATAAGACACAAAATCTCGCTAATTCACATAATCTCATAACGGAATGTAGTATCAAGGTCACAGCCAGTGATAGGATTCCTCTCGTAGTATACTCGTTCTAAGAGAACTCACTCCACAAGCAACTATGTCATATTATTAGTTCCAAAAAACTCACTTAGATTGTCTCAAAAGGACTTTCTTATCGCAAGGGTCCCAAAACTGCAAATGGATTGTCAAACAGACACGCGGTTTGAATGTTACAACATTTCTCATAAAATGTTTTGACCCGGGTCCTTTCTGGGTCTGATCTGAACCATTGGTCATCCCAACCAGGTTCGGCCAACCTAACCCATCCTGGTCCAGTCTGGCTTGGACCAACCCAGACCGCTGGGACTGTTGGACCAAGGACCGTTGGGTCACTTGGTCTAGCCAGCTGAGCTGTTGGAGTATCCCAGCTCCACTAGTCCAGTCTGCATTGCAGGCCAGCTTGTGCGCTAGACACGGCCTACCCTGGCCGCATCCCACATGGTCCACACGGTCTTCCTTGATCATGGTCTTCCCTGATTGTGGTCCACCCCAACCTCGATCCTCCCCGACCGCGTGTCCCCTAGTCTATGTGGTATGTCCCGACTATGTGTGTCCCCCTAGTCATCACATCACCCTGCATCCCACATGGTCCCACCATTGTTGCTAGCTTCCCTGCAGCTCATCATTGTAACCAGCTACTCTGTGGACCACTGTTACCACCAACCGCCCCACCATCTTCCACTGCACCCACATGCGGTCGCCACTGTGTGCCACTACCAATATCGAGCACTGACATCGGTGCTCTAATGGTCCCTTCTTCAAACCAACAGGGTTCCTCTGATGCCTGGAAAATTATTCAATCATAGATATAGCCTTGTTGAGTCCCAATCTACACTGATGCGGCCTTTTCGGTCGATTTGTCTCTGATCCGGGGGTTCGATCACGTTCGGTGCCTCCCAGAAAGTTGATCCACGACCACGAGGGTCCAACGGTGAAGAACTCCAAGAACGAGGGAAGAGAAAGGCACCAAGAACATCTGAGGAATGAACCTCAACCTTGTTTCATGTCATCCTCAATTCATTCATGTTAGAGGGATGAATGTAGAGGGAAACGAAACTCCCATTACAATTTCCAATACTAACCATCCTTCAAGAATGATCGGACCCTGGATTAAACTATTTGTTGGTTGGTCCATGTTCATCATTTATTATGTGAACATGGAATAAATCACAAAGAGATCAAATTCCCTACCTAGATTTGGAAAGCTCACCGATGAATATCAATAATCATTTCATCGTCGTGGGTGAAATCCTTTGAATCTGAGGCGCGTTGCTGATCGTGGATCCATGTTCCAATCTCTGATCTGCCATTTCCATCAAGAGAAAATATATCTCCTTATCTTAGGGTATGCCTAGGGTTATGGCGATGATCCTATATTCCTGACAAACTCTAATAAAAAAAGCGACTCAATGCATCGAAATAAAATTTTTTCCATTAAGTATTTTATTATCAATACATACAAAAACTAACTTTCATGATTGACCCGCATCAATCAACGATAGGCCTGACCTAAGTTAAATTCACAACTCTAAAAACAAGAATTCACTCATATTTTTTATCTGGGCACTTGTTTAGAAGTTATTCCACTTTTTCTGGAAAACTATGTGCATGTGAAATTTAAAATTTTTAATATTCTTCAAGAAATTATTCTGGGCACACTGGGTCTCAGAATCACATGTCATCATAGGCTCTAGTCCTATGATAATTACGTATAATATATAAAAAATAATATATGTAAATTCAATGATTTTAGAAGCCCTATTTTTAAACCCAAAAACAAATTTTAAGAACAACTGATATAAAGTTGATTAAAAGTAATTAACTAGATTATATCAAACATATGTTACTTTAAAACATTTTAAAAAAATATTGGGACATTAAAATTAAAATATTTATTGAAGAGAAATGAATTTTTATAAAAATATGTATATTTCACTTTTCACCAAAAAATCAATATTTTTTGAAAAATTCAAAAAAATTAACCAAAGAAAATTTTCATATTATTATTAAAAAAATTATTGTTTCACATTTATTTAATATAACTTTTAAAAATTATTTTTAAAAATAAGTGTGTGATAAATAGGTGTCAAAAATGTTTTTTTATGTATAGATTTATAAGAAATATTTGATTTATCAGGTCTAGAAAACACATAATATGAATGGTAACCATTAAATTGAATATATTATATATAAATTTAAATAATATAATCCCAAAGTGTTACTTTTTTAATTTATTTATATAGAACACACATCTAAGAAATATAATATTTTTCAAGAAAAAGATTTCATTTTATTTCCAAAATGGTTTTATTTTCATTTACAAATAAATTTTTTACCAAATAATTAATAATATATACACGTGTCAACAATATTTTCATAATTAATTTAATTATATTCATATCCATCATTTCAACAGTTGGGATATAATGGTAATATATGTCATGGGTCGTTTATGTGTCATGGTATGTGTTGAATATGACATCAAACATAAAAATACTAAAGTTTCCTGTAACACAAGCTAAACTAAGTGTTACATGTAATGTAAGATAAACTCAGTGTTTCATGTAATACATGATATCAAAAAATCTTATTTTATGTTAAAAATTCATGGTGTTACATCCTCCTCCATTAATAAACTATGTCATAACAATTTGAACGTTATCTCAGTAATCAAAGGATGGACACTTGAAAATGTTTTTGTTATAAACCCAAAATGAAAACCATGTTACTAAAAAATATTCTTAATAATAGAAAAATGGAAGTATAAAATTCATATGGAATTAAAAATAAAAATATTTCCAAAAATGATAAAATAAGTGGGAATGGAGGAAATCATAAATAATTATAGTGAGTGATTTAATACATTGATCACAAGCAAGTGAATGATCTATAGAGATCCAAGGGCCACAAAACCATAAATATGTGATGGTTTAAGAGGCCATCGGTTCATCAGAATTAATGGTAATAGGATATTATTATTTTTTCAATATCCTTTTCATAGATCTTGGGAATTATCTTACCTTCTAGACTAATAGAAATATGGTTATATACTTACTTGATGAGTATAATTTCATCCTTTTGTCAATTTCCACCACAATACCATCTTTTTCTCAAAAGGATGAGTATTTAAGATTAATTTTTAATGAATGGTGTACTAAAATAAACTTTTAAAGACCACATAAACATAAAATGGATATTCAATATGTTACAACTATCTTTAGACTTTAACCAAAACCAATTTTATTATCACATAGTGATATAATTTAAAAAATGAATAAGCCTTCTTATAAAACACTATTCTTAAAAATTCAATAGTAATACCAAAATTTCAAAATAAATTATTCAATAAATAAATATCCTTAAAATTGTTTGATCAATTTCTATATAAGTTCAAAACCTATTGATTAGATGGTTTTGATCATATATTCTTCCAAGATAAATAAAACCTTATTCCACAAATAAAATGCGATCTGTTTCTGAAATAAAGTTAATATTTACCAACAAAAATAACAAACTAACCAAGACAACACGTAGGCTAGTGGTAGTCATGGAACCCTTATCATCCTCTTTTCATGGTTTAATATCCTGCCACCTTGCCGGATGCAATGGATTTTCACCCAGTATATGGGTTTTCTTTTTTTTCTTTAAACATGAAAAACAATTCCTACCAAAATAACACTTCATTTTGATCCTAGGGGTTACAAATACCTCAACCTAGAAAAAGAATCTCTAAAAATGTCATTAACCTAACAATTTTACTACTTAAAACCCTAAAAGGGGGTGTATATGACTTTGAAATCTTAATATACCTGTGATTTTATTCATAACTCTTAAGATTACCTCATATAAAAACACTCCAATCCACAA
This sequence comes from Viscum album, assembly GCA_963277665.1. Lineage (NCBI taxonomy): Eukaryota > Viridiplantae > Streptophyta > Magnoliopsida > Santalales > Viscaceae > Viscum > Viscum album. The sequence goes on along the minus strand of OY728150.1, from coordinate 1,997,908,947 downwards.
AGTTATCTAAACCTTTCCTTTGATACCAACTATAATAGCTTATATCCTGCACTCCTAGATTAAATGCAGAAAACAAGAGTTATGGAATAATTATTGTCATTCCATAAGACATGAATCATAAGGTAATCAATATCATAATCCAAGAAATCATAACATAGGAGTATGACATGGAATTTATGGCAGACACATAAGCATATAAAATCATTCCCAATAATTCAAGGCTCGTTTCCAAAACATATTAGGCAACTTGTTTGGGGATTCAATTAATGGGGGGGCATACCACTACCCCCAATCATAGTCCCTTCCTTATAGTGGATCAGGTTGCACCTTCTTCCCATAGGAGATCAAATTTGTTATTCTTCCCATATTAGGTCAGGTTTCCACTTCTTTCCATAGTGGATGAAGCATGTTGACTTGTTTCCAAAAATTATATCATGAGACATAAATCTTTACCCAATTAATTAGGGGGATATATAAGTCCCACCTATATCATAATAAAATCATACATACATGTTTCATAAGATAATAAAAATTTCTTTGTATTATGACCCATAAAAATAGATTGGTTTCATAAACATCATATCATAACCCATGAAGTAAAATGGGAATAATAACTATTTTATCATATCATAACCTATGATAAATAGATACATTTTATAATACTTTCATCATAGAATAACCTATGAAAGGAAGTGGGTTTAATAAGTGTTTTATCCTGGTATAGACCATGGAATAGAAATATGTTTCATAAACAACTTTTCTTCTTAAACGTAAACTATTCAAATAAAGAATATGAATGGTGTCCTTGGATAATATCCTCAATAAATCATAATTTATATCAAAGTATTTCATCTTATATGGGTAAGGATTTTGAAATATCAATTGGAACATTTCTTATAGAAAATATCCTTTCTTTGAATGTCCCTTTCATAAAACCATTTCAAAAATCATTTTCTTATAAAGAAAGAACTACAATTTCATTTAATACTTTTCATAAGGAAAGTATATTTTCTTATTTATAAATACCCATTTTAAAATATAGATCATTTTTTAAAACCTTTTTCTTTGAAAATATATTTTAAATCTTATAAATAATGCTTGAAAACAACTTGATATACTTTTTCTTTTAATACACTTTGAGAATTATGAAGAAACCATGAAAACATTTTGAAAACTATTTTATTTAAAAATATTATGAAAACTTACAAGGAAAGTGTGAAAATATTTAGAAAACCATTTTCTTTGAAAAACTAAGAAAATTTATGAAGAAATCATGAAAACATTTATAAAACCTTTTTCATTATAAACACTTTGAACATTTATGAAGAAAGCATGAAAATATTTTGAAAACCTTTATTCATAAAAATAACTTTAAAAATATATAAAGAAATATTTGAAAATCACTAAAATCCTTATTTTTTGAAAATAATAATAAAATATCATTTAAGATAATTTTTTGAAATCATTTTTAGAAAACATGGTTTTGAATAAAATAGGTTTCTGATCGAAGATATAAATGAAGTCGTATTTGTATAAAAAACAATTATTAATTATCTTAAGTAACAAATATTATAATATGGTACCAATACATAAAGATATCATGAAAACTCATAAGTAAAGAAAAATTCTGATAATTCTTGAGATATTATCATAATATTTCATCAATGGAGGAATAATCATAAACAATCTCGATAAACGATGAGATTCCAGTAATAAACTTTTACCATAATGTTAACACTGAATCAAAGTCCCCACATAATAATAACATTACATGAAGCTTAAAATATTATGAAAATAAGGATTTTCATCATAAAACATGTCAAAGGGAAGTACATAAACCTCATAAAAATATATGTGCATAAAAAACAAGTATCACAATGAAAGAAAATTAAGACAAAATCACCTTACCAACTTGGTAACTTTTGAACCATAAACCCCATGAAATAGATATCATAAAATTGATATATAAATAAAAATAAATTTAAGGATAATATCATATAATACAGTCATGGTAATTATACACACCACAATAATTAATGAGTGGTGAATATGGTTTTTGTATCGTTGAAATAAGAGTGGGACTAGAAATCCTTTTACTTGTTCAGTAACTTGTTAATTGTGAAATCTATAAAAAATCAATTAAAACATTTAATATCTATAAATGAAGTAAATTCATGATATAAAATGTCACGGGGAAGTATATAAACCACACAATAAGAATATGTGGTGAATACAACATGTATCTCACCGAAATAAAAGTGAAACGAGAAAACTCTTACCTTAAGTATTGACTTTATTCATACATGTTCAGAACTTAAGTATAATAAATATATGTTTATTATAATTATGTAAAAGAACCATATTCCTATATATCATACCATAAATTATTTTATTATGACATTATATTACACATTTATTTACAATTTCATGTTAATGTTATGTTTCAGGCAATATCCAATTTCTTTTCCATATATGTTTTGACTTGTTATTCATGATAATATTACCTAGATCATGATTTTATTATTTATTGAAAGTAAAACATGATGTAAATATTAATATATTACATATATTAATATTTAAAATAATTTATAATAGATAGAAATTTTAAATATTACACACCTTTCATGGAGACGATAAGTCATACATACTAAACAACACCAGTAAAAAGCAAAGGCTTATGATCATTTATTAAAAATGAAAAAAAATGTAAACAAGAAAATGGATGGGGTCAAAAAATGGGATATTACCTCATATATAAAATAAATTTAAATATCATAATATGAAATTTCATGTTCAAAATAATAATAATCTATAGTTTTCCACTCATATTGAGAATTTCCTTGATTGAATATATGAAGGATCTCTGCAATGGAATTTTTTAACACTACAGAAGACGATCTGTTAGACACAGTCCTTTGAAGATTGGAATAATCCTTATGTGGTATTCTTTTTGAAAGATCAGCAGTGAATCCCTCACTATCAAACTCCTTTTTATTTCCATATAATCTATAATCCTTTAATTAAACTTTTTCCACACTGACTAAAGCCTTGAGAAAATTACTGCCATTAACTCCTTCATCATCAGAGACATTTCCCCATTTATCAGATATTATTAAAAGGTTGAAGATTTTATGGATCTCCTGATGGAAATCAACATTTTTTTAGCCTCAATTTGGTTTAAATCACAATTTTGTGAAAGTAAAGTCCCATGTATGTCCATACTAGTAGGTTCAGGAATAGTAAGCTCCTTTTGACTTTCCTGAGACTAAACAACATCACCCTAATAAGATAATATAAAATAAAGGAGTGACCAGCATCATCGGATTCTATCTTCCCTTGTGGGGGTAGTAGCTATTACCATGGCCATCCCCAACATATCCACATGGTCAGAAAACCATTCTTGATATTGGTGCACAAGAATGACTTCTGAATCCCTGTAGTTTTTAGGACCCTAATTCAAGAACAAAGTTCCAGGTTGAAACCATCATTTTCCTCAATAGGACCTAGAAATCATATTTTAACCTATATAGTTTCAACATCGAAAAATCTCCACTCTGAAGTAGTATCTTTCCTTTTAACAGCATTAGCATTTCCAAAAACATCATAGTACTCTAAAGGACTAGACTTCCCTTAATAGGAACAATGATCATGAATCAAAACTGATTTCTTTCTAGACATTGTGTCATCTCTATTTGTAGTGTCATAGGCTTGAGAGAGATCAGGCCTATTTTGACTGTTGAGACCTAAAATTTCAGCATAATTTCCTTGCCTCTTCATTCCTCTTCTACAAAGAGAAGTATAATGTCGACTAATTGATCAAACGATTAAAAAATTATTTCTTATATTTATTCCGAACATTCCCAATAACCTTACAAACATCATAAAAAGAATTCATGTTCTCATATTCGACATGAATGTTCAAATCATCAGATTTCATGGTTAAAATCACCTTATTAGTAAGGTTTTAGATTAAATAAACTTCAATGAGAATTCAAGAAAAGAAACCAAAGATGACCATCATATTTCATTTATCCATTTTAATTGGAACCCCAGTGGATGAGAAAATGTCACACAGGATATTTGGATACTAAAAAATATGGTTTATGTAACACCCCAGGTAAATAAAGAATATGACATTTTCATATTTATCCATATTTGTGAATAAAATATCAATATGACTTTAAAGGGGACGTTATGCTCGATGGCGTACCCAACACGCAACAACGAGTTTCTTGGGAATCTTACGTTGCACTCAAATAATAAAATAATATTATTTTAAATGGTAGTTAACATGTAGCCATTGTATTGGCGGGAATGGATAGAAATAACTAAAATATGATTATATATGTTTTTTAAATGTTTTTACATTTATCCAATAAAAGATAAAGGCATAAAATACGGAAATAATTCAATTTTAGGCGTATATGCCCTAGTTTTCACTAAAGGTTCACTTATCGCCTTTTGATGGAGAACCGTCATTAAATATGGTTTTGTTCACTCTTATACATCCTTTTGGACCAAATAAAACTCTTCTTAAGAATTGAGACATCAAAATTCACTTTGTGTAAATTTTTGGTATCTTTCTGATAAAGTTCATTTTTTAATGAATAGTGTAAAATGTTGTATTTTAATTCAAAACCTCTTTTTAATCTAATTTATTTATATGATTAGATTATCTTTTGAATTGGTTTTAAAGTGAAATTAGAATATATTTTTTCCATTAAATCCAATAGTGGTCGTTGAAATTAATTTCACTTTGAAATCAGACTTAAACTAGTGTCAATCTTTTGATACTTATTGTTTCATAAAAACACGCTATTTGCTCTGACAGCGGGAATTAATTATTAAATTAATTAATGTGACTTATATGTTTTGAATTTTGTAAAATAGACTTCATTTTTGAATTTGGAATATCAAATATAGCTTAGGGTGAATTTTTGGGATTTTTCTGAAAAACATCAATTTTTGATGAATAGTGAAACCACTAAGTGGTACTTATAAAAACTGATTATTTCCGTTTAAATGAAATTTTGCCATCTTTGTGTTTTGAATTTCAAAAATCCGACATACATGGTTGTCATTAAGAAGTAAAATTTGGTTCAATGGGATAAAAATAATTTTTTGGTGAATAGTAACTTATTAAGTTTTTAATCGCGATTAGAGGTAATTAGTGTAGTTTAAGGTAAAAATAATGTTTTAATAATATGAAATGAACTTGACACATGTCCTAACCTCATTGTATGTGTCATGGCCGACCAAGACAACTCATGGGTCAACTTGGGGACCCCATGAAGCCACTTTGGTTGGAAAATGACATTAATATCTTTTTATTTAAAGTTAAAGTAAAAATGAGACAAACATTAAATGTTTTACTAAAAAAATTTTACATGGGGTTATACAAATCAGATTTTTGGCTCTAAATATTCATTGGAAAGATAAAAATATTTCCTACATCATAGTATTTTTTTTATAATTTTTAGACATTAAATAAATTAAATTATTTATGACATCATGATGATGCAGCGATGACCTCATTATTTAACGATTTAAATAAAATGGAAAGATAATGTAATATCTAAGACCTAAACATGTCCAAAACCTATTGGATGAGTGGATTTAGAACCCTTATCACCTTATCCTCAAAACACATCAATGTGGGACCTCTTAAAATCCGAATACCATTTTAAAATAAAGTGACTTTTCTTTACCTTCCAAGAGTACCCCTCCTCTCCTCTTATAAAAGGCCATCACCTCTACCTCCTTACCCACACTCCCAAAGCCTTTGGCTCGGCCAACCTCTTCCCATTTTGTCTCTCCACTTCCCTCTCTTACTCCTTGAAGCCTCACTTTGGGCAGAAGTCTTCCCAAGGAAGCCTTTGAGCTCAAACCAAAGGGAGTTACCCGATTTTAAGGTAATGTCTTCACTTGAGTCCTTTTGTTTTATTTTTCTTCTCCAACCCCCTAAACTCTTTTTATTCATTTCTTTTCTAACAACTCCAGTATCATCAATATACTAGGATGTTTTTATAAGAAGTATTCGAGCTACACTTTCACACACCTACATCTAATGGTTAAAGAACATACTGTTTCCGTGGATGACGAATTTCGGCCTCCCGAAACGATGATTGTTCAACATTCTTTTAACACCTTCAAAGGTGACCATTAAGATGACACTATATTTATATATGATATATAATATGTTTATGTTTTCCTTAAGCTTCTGTATTTTTCATTTTGGGCATACCTTTATGGTTTCCATTATGGGTAAACGCGATATCATCATTTAAGGAAGTGTGGACTACCGCCCCCTCAAAGTGATTTAATTCGTTATTACCATATGTGGTACGTATAAAGGATATATTTAATGATATTATATATGATACCATATTGTAATTAAAATACTATTATGTATCATTATGTTTTAATTCCATTAAATATGAAATAGAAATGGAAGTAGCGTTCATGCGTACGTACGGCTTACCGTCTCCATGAACGGTACATTTCATTTCTTATCTCAAAATATTATGTAATATTATAAGTACATATATATAATGTATATATATGTAATATATTACATCAAAATTATGGATATCATTCTGGAATTATAACATATATATATCTCTCTCATTTTGTTTTAATTCCATTAATGTGACAAAAAATGAAAGTAGCGTTCATGCGTACGTACGACCTACCGTCTCCATGAACGGTGCTTTTAGTTTTTTATCTCCAAATGATATGGAATAGTATGAAATGAATATTTACTGGATATATATGATATTTTAATCATTAATACTATTCTGGAAATTATTTACTTATAACTACATGGGCAATCTTTTTTCAAACAAGTTCATTTTTGACTCATGTACCAAACATCGGCAAAAACGTCTGATATGAACTAACATTATTAAACAATTATTATAACATTATAATATGTGATATGAACTGAATAATAATCTCTAAAGGAGGTACTTAGGCAATTATTAATTGACCAAAGTTTATTATTCAGGAATATAAAGAAACGAACAAGACAAGTTGGACTTGAGGTAAGGGATCCTACTCCTCTCTTTCTTTTTAAGTACACTCTTTTATGTCATTCCTTATATGCTCATATTTCTTGTTATTGGGATGTTATTTTATATTACTCTTACTGTAATTTTTATGTTCATATGATGAGAGACCCTATTCTCTCTCATCAATCCATTTTGGAAGTTTTGAGTGGCGCTGTTAGGCTGCCGAATTTTCGTAAGAGATCTAACCTCTCTCTTTCTTTTTAAGTACTCTCCTTTATGTCACTTCTTTTAAGCTCCTCTTTGTTATGATGGGGGATGTTCTTTTATATTCCTCTTTCTGTACATTTTATTGTAATGTGATGAGATACCCTATTTGATCTCATCAATCCATTTTTGGAAGTTTTAAGTGGCACCGTTAGGCTGCCGAGTTTTCGTAAGGGATTTTCATCTCAATTTTATTCCCGTGAGATTTATGCTACATTTGATACAATTTCCTTTGAGTGGTGTATGTACTGACCATTATTTTACTCATTGTGTAATATTCTTTCATTTATGAGTATTTACATCAATGTTGTATTGTCCTTCTTTCACGGGGCGTATGTTTCGAAAGATACCCATGTCGGTAAGGGAACCTTTCACCCTCCTCTTTTTAAAAGACTTATTTTGTTATGTCTTTTAATTCACATAATATTATTTTAGGATATGTTCTTCTATATCCTTACTGATGTAAATTTTATGTCCAAGTGATGAGATACCCTTTTTATCTCTCATCAACTCTTTTTCTGAATTTTGAAGTGACGTCGTTAGGCTGTCTAATTATTGCAAGGGAACTTCTTAACCCAATTTCGATTCTTTGGGATAAACTTGTACACCTTGAATATGTCATTCTGTGATTATGTGTGAATGTCCTCTGATTGTTTTACACTTAATACCCACTTATATTTCGTGTATTCATTTGTCACACATAGTTATGTAACTGATTTATCCTTAATCCAAGGATACCGTCTTTGTATGGGACTTCGTCTCAATCTCCTTTCATTGAGGCATATTTTGTTTTATACACAACTTTCTTTTATACGGTGTATAAACCCCTTTGACTTTTACGTTTATCCAAAAGGAATCTTTTTATACGAAGCGTTTTACTAAATGACAAAATGGAATGTTTTTGTCGTACGTATGCGGCGACAACGACTTCTCTGCCACTGGGACCATTATTTGAGTTTCGGCTTCCTCTACAAGCCATACCTTCTTTTTAAAAGAAAAATAAATACCATTTTTTACTTTTCTTTTATTTTGGTATTGAAAATGGTTTTCATAATGTATTTATATCAATGTGTTGTATTGATATCTTGTTATTGAAAGGTAGAAATGTTACGTTTCCTTTATGCATGTTTTATGTGATAAGAATATGTTATGGTTCTTGGGCATTGTTATGAAGACGGGTGGTTCTGTGATAAACTAAGGGCGGGTGAGCCCGATATAGCTCTCCAATGCATTGGGTAACGCGAAGGAGTGAAACGTTAAGGTTTCTCCGAAGAGATTTAGGGAATATACTGTGATGGGTATTCCAAACGTAACCAAGAGGGTTACTCCCTACGTAAGAATGTTATGAATGCCTCAAGTTACCTTTATGTCTTATGATTTCTAGGATTTATTCATGGTTTGATGAGGTATGTTAAAGTGCCTATGTTTTATGGGTAAAGTATGATTTCATTCTTATGTATATATGAACTCATGTTTCCTTTCCATATTTTTATAACCCTTACTGAGCTTTTTATGCTCATCCCAAGTTTTTGAAATGTTTTTCACAGGTCCAGGGAAAGGTACATGATGTGATGATAGTGTCAAGGATGTGTCAAGAAAGAATCCATGTTTTATTTTCAATATGTTTCCGTTGATGGGAAGAATGAATACTGTATTTTATGTAACCACTTTGTTTAAATGTGAAATGTAATGAAAGTTTCATGATCTAATTCTCTAAAACTCTAAACCTGAAAAGATCCTCAATGTGTAATCTTGTAATAACTCAAGATTAAGTAAGGTTTAAGGCTGGGGCCTTATAGTTGGTATCAGAGGTCAGTTTAGATAACTTTAGAGGTTAGGGTATTCTTTAAGCATAAGTGGCATTACCATAATGGTTAGGATTTCAGAAAGAGTCCTAGTTTTAGATAAAGTGAATGAGTAAGTATATCTTAGTGTTTATCTTCCGCATTAGTACATGATGGTTTTTTTTATATACTCACACTGACCTTTTTGGTTTTAGTAAATGGCTGGATCTAGCAGGCACCAAAGTAACAGTGGATGTGAAGGAAACTGTGACAGTTTTTTTGAGCAAGCAACTGAATTATATGGGAGCTGCAATGAGAACTCTTGTGATTATCCTCAACCAACTATCTGGAGTCATGATTGACCACCTAAACCTTGGTGATTTCTCTAAGGCATCATATATGCGAGAAACAAATCCCTACGGAAGTACAGGTAATAATCATAAAGGTAAGTGTGTTCAAAAACCTATGTGTCAAAGATGTGAAAAGAAACACCTAGGAAAATGTTTCAAAGGGACAGAAATATGCTATAGATGTGGAAATGAAGGTCATAAAGCAAGAACCTTCCATGGAAAAAGGAAGCATCCAGTTGACTCGAGGAAAGGGAAAGAAGTTCTTTCTGAGGGATCAATTGAATGTTTTAAATGTGGTGTACATGGTCATTATGAAAACACATGTCCTATGAAGAAGTTTCGTGAATGGGATCACCAAGAGCATACAAATGTTCGTTTACCAATACCTAATGTCATTCCTATTGAGGATGAAAAAACTGACAATGACCAATCAAAGGTATGTATTATTTCATGACTATTGTTTTCCTTTTTTGGAATCTTAGGATATGATTCATGATTTTGTTTGTAGGAAAGAGGTATTTCGGAATAAGTTGGAAAGGAATGGTTAATGGATCATGAAGAATGTTGAATGAGTAAGATGTCAACATATAAGGGCTTCAAGAGTTATGGTGAAATTCTTAAGAGTATTAAGTCTCTTTTGATGATGGGGTTACATTAGAAGACTTTTTATATTATGTGTAACCCTGATGTTTAATATAGGCAAATTTTGTTCAAGGAATAGTTATCTTTTCTTTTGTGGACATAGTTATAAAGAACCATTTGGGTTTATATGATCCTTACTTTTGAGGTAATTATGGGTTACTATATGTTATGATTGAAGTGAAAGGCATGAGATAAAATTGAGGTTAAATTATGTTATGGTTATTTTTGATGATTTTATCCCTTTTTGGGGAATGATTTGGGAATTATATAGTTTTGGAAAAAGGACAACACACAGACCGTGTGACTACCCGTCGCGTCGGACAAAGCTGCGGGAATCGAACCCACAACCAAAGTGCGACTGGTATTTATCGCCTACCACTGGACTACGTGAAGTCCTTGGTTAGTTTGACTGATTCTTTTTAGTTATATGATTTTATGAATTAAGAGTAAGTTGATTTTGGGTTATTTATGAAAATGATTAACCTATCATGGAGGATATGTGATTAGGTTAATTACTTTTCAATACGAGACTTTTGGAGCAACTGATGTTGTTTGGAGATAAATGTTACGATTTAACTTGGAAGACTATGTGACTAAATCCTTCAAATATTTGGGTTTCAATCTTAGATTGGTTTACTTTGAAGAATTTTATGGACAAATTTTTTATCGGATGGTCCTCGTTGAACTTTGGGTTTTGTTGGACAAATTTTGGAGATTAAGCATAGATTTTCTTTTTAAAGGGTTATCCTTTTCTGGATTATCTGACCTTGTACTAACCTTTTGGTTTTTTTTTTGTTAAAGCCTAAAGAAATGGGAAGTATATAGTTCTCTATGGTGGATTAGGTGATTCTCTAGAAGTTGATTATAGTACTCTTAATGCGAACAGGTCTCCCTAAATACTCATCTTTTGGAAAAAAATATGAGTTTGATTAAGGAATCTAGTAAAAGTTGAAAGTCAACATGATAAGTGATTATGTTTCCTTATGAATAAATTCCTCAATAAAAAGTAACTTAAAACAAAAATGTTGTCTATTAACTTTTCCTACTGGGGAATCGAATACCGTTTAACCCATCACAAGTTTGTGATTTTCTTATGGTTAACTTTCTCCTAGACATGTTTACAATCACTCTCCCTCAAGAACATGACCCTTGGCTTTTTCTTCCATGTCCATGTTTTTCTACATATGGGTTAACTCGGGTGACCTCTGTACTTATCTTCCTTTATTTTAAAGTGATTGTTTTACCGACTCTTATTCCGATGTAGGACTTTCAAGGATGTTTCCAAGCTCAATTTTAAAAATTGCGAGGACGCAATTCCCAAAAGGGGGGAAGGATGTAACACCCCAGGTAAATAAAGAATATGACATTTTCATATTTATCCATATTTGTGAATAAAATATCAATATGACTTTAAAGGGGACGCTATGCTCGATGGCGTACCCAACATGCAACAACGAGTTTCTTGGGAATCTTACGTTGCACTCTAATAATAAAATAATATTATTTTAAATGGTAGTTAACATGTAGCTGTTGTATTGGAGGGAATGGATAGAAATAACTAAAATATGATTATATATGTTTTTTAAATGTTTTTACATTTATCCAATAAAAGATAAAGGCATAAAATACGGAAATAATTCAATTTTAGGCGTATATGCCCTAGTTTTCACTAAAGGTTCATTTATCACCTTTTGATGGAGAACCGTCATTAAATATGGTTTTATTCACTCTTATACATCCTTTTGGACCAAATAAAACTCTTCTTAAGAATTGGGACATCAAAATTTACTTCGTGTAAATTTTTGGTATCTTTCTGATAAAGTTCATTTTTTAATTAATAGTATAAAATGTTGTATTTTAATTCAAAACCTCTTTTTAATCTAATTTATTTATATGATTAGATTATCTTTTCAATTGGTTTTAGAGTGAAATTAGAATATATTTTTACCATTAAATCCAATAGTGGTCGTTGGAATTAATTTCACTTTGAAATCAGACTTAAACTAGTGTCAATCTTTTGATACTTATTGTTTCATAAAAACATGCTATTTGCTCTGACAGCGGGAATTAATTATTAAATTAATTAATGCGACTTATATGTTTTGAATTTTGTAAAATAGACTTCATTTTTGAATTCGGAATATCAAATATAGCTTAGGGTGAATTTTTGGGATTTTTCTGAAAAACTTCAATTTTTGATGAATAGTGAAACCACTAAGTGGTACTTATAAAAACTGATTTTTTCCGTTTAAATGAAATTTTGCCATCTTTGTGTTTTGAATTTCAAAAATCCGACATACATGGTTGTCATTAAGAAGTAAAATTTGGTTCAATGGGATAAAAATAATTTTTTGGTGAATAGTAACTTATTAAGTTTTTAATCGCGATTAGAGGTAATTAGTGTAGTTTAAGGTAAAAATAATGTTTTAATAATATGAAATGAACTTGACACATGTCCTAACCTCAATGGATATGTCATGGTCGACCAAGAAAACCCATGGGTCAACTTAGGGGCCCCATGAAGCCACTTTGGTTGGAAAATGACATTAATATCTTTTTATTTAAAGTTAAAGTAAAAATGAGACAAACATGAAATGTTTTACTAAAACAATTTTTACATGGGGTTATACAAATCAGATTTTTGTCTATAAATATTCATTGGAAAGATAAAAAGATTTCATACATCATAGTATTTGTTTATAATTTTTAGACATTAAATAAATTAAATTATTTATGACATCATGATGATGCAGCGATGACCTCATTATTTAACGATTTAAATAAAATGGAAAGATAATGTAATATCTAAGACCTACACATGTCCAAAACCTATTGGATGAGTGGATTCCGAACCCTTATCACCTTATCCTCGAAACACATCAATGTGGGACCTCTTAAAATCTGAATACCATTTTAAAATAAAGTGACTTTTCTTTACCTTCCAAGAGTGCCCCTCCTCTCCTCTTATAAAAGGCCCCCACCTCTACCTCCTTACCCACACTCCCAAATCCTTTGGCTCGGCCAACCTCTGCCCATTTTGTCTCTCCACTTCCCTCTCTTACTCCTTGAAGCTTCACTTTGGTCAGAAGTCTTCCCAAGGAAGCCTTTGAGCTCAAACCAAAGGGAGTTACCCGATTTTAAGGTAATGTCTTCACTTGAGTCCTTTTGTTTTATTTTGCTTCTCCAACCCCCTAAACTCTTTTTATTCATTTCTTTTGTAACAAATCCAGTATCATCAATATACTAGGATGTTGTTATAAGAAGGATTCGAGCTACACTTTCACACACCTACATCTAATGGTTAAAGAAGATACTGTTGACGTGGATGGCGAATTTCGGCCTCCCGAAACGATGATTGTTCAACATTCTTTTAACACCTTCAAAGGTGGCCATTAAGATGACACTATATTTATATATGATATATAATATGTTTATGTTTTTCTTAAGCTTCTGTATTTTTCATTTTGGGCATACCTTTATGGTTTCCATTATGGGTAAACGCGATATCTTCATTTAAGGAAGTGCGGACTACCGCCCCCTCAAAGTGATTTGATTCGTTAATACCATATGTGGTACGTATAAAAGATATATTTAATGATATTATATATGATACCATACTGGAATTAAAATACTATTATGTATCATTATGTTTTAATTCCATTAAATATGAAATAGAAATGGAAGTAGCGTTCATGCGTACGTACGGCTTACCGTCTCCATGAACAGTACATTTCATTTCTTATCTCAAAATGTTATGTAATATTATAAGTACATATATATAATGGATATATATGTAATATATTACATCAAAATTATGGATATAATTCTATAATTATAACATATATATATCTCTCTCATTTTGTTTTAATTCCATTAATATGACAAAAAAATGAAAGTAGCGTTCATGCGTACATACGGCCTACCGTCTCCATGAACGGTGCTTTTCATTTTTTATCTCCAAATGATATGGAATAGTATGAAATGAATATTTACTGGATATATATGATATTTTAATCATTAATACTATTCTGGAAATTATTTACTTATAACTACATGGGCAATCTTTTTTCAAACAAGTTCATTTTTGACTCATGTACCAAACATCGGCAAAAACGTCTGATATGAACTAACATTATTAAACAATTATTATAACATTATAATATGTGATATGAACTGAATAATAATCTCTAAAGGAGTTACTTAGGCAATTATTAATTGACCAAAGTTTATTATTCAGGAATATAAAGAAACGAACAAGACAAGTTGGACTTGAGGTAAGGGATCCTACTCCTCTCTTTCTTTTTAAGTACACTCTTTTATGTCATTCCTTCTAAGCTCATATTTCTTGTTATTGGGATGTTCTTTTATATTACTCTTACTGTAATTTTTATGTTCATATGATGAGAGACTCTATTCTCTCTCATCAATCCATTTTGGAAGTTTTGAGTGGCGCCGTTAGGCTGCCGAATTTTTGTAAGAGATCTAACCTCTCTCTTTCTTTTTAAGTACTCTCCTTTATGTCACTTCTTTTAAGCTCCTCTTTGTTATGATGGGGGATGTTCTTTTATATTCCTCTTGCTGTACATTTTATTTTAATGTGATGAGATACCCTATTTGATCTCATCAATCCATTTTTGGAAGTTTTAAGTGGCACCGTTAGGCTGCCGAGTTTTCGTAAGGGATTTTTCATCTCAATTTTATTCCCGTGAGATTTATGCTACATTTTCCACAATTTCCTTTGAGTGGTGTATGTACTGACCATTATTTTACTCATTGTGTAATATTCTTTCATTTATGAGTATTTACATCAATGTTGTATTGTCCTTCTTTCACGGGGCGTATGTTTCGAAAGATATCCATGTCGGTAAGGGAAACTTTCACCCTCCTCTTTTTAAAAGACTTATTTTGTTATGTCTTTTAATTCACATAATATTATTTTGGGATATGTTCTTCTATATCCTTACTGATGTAAATTTTATGTCCAAGTGATGAGATACCATTTTTATCTCTCATCAACTCTTTTTCTGAATGTTGAAGTGACGTCGTTAGGCTGTCTAATTATTGCAAGGGAACTTCTTAACCCAATTTCGATTCTTTGGGATAAACTTGTACACCTTGAATATTTCGTTCTATGATTATGTTTGAATGTCCTCTAATTGTTTTACACTTAATACCCACTTATATTTCGTGTATTTGTTTGTCACATATAGTTATGTAACTTATTTATCCTTAATCCAAGGATATCGTCTTTGTATGGGACTTCGTCTCAATCTCCTTTCATTGAGGCATATTTTGTTTTATACACAACTTTCTTTTATATGGTGTATAAACCCCTTTGACTTTTACGTTTATCCAAAAGGAATATTTTTATACGAAGCGTTTTACTAAACGAAAAAAGGGAATGTTTTTGGCGTACGTATGCGGCGACAACGACTTCTCTGCCGCTGTGACCATTATTTGAGTTTCGGTTTCCTCTACAAGCCATACCTTCTTTTTAAAAGAAAAATAAATACCATGTTTTACTTTTCTTTTATTTTGGTATTGAAAATGGTTTTCATAATGTATTTATTTCAATGTGTTGTATTGATATCTTGTTATTGAAAGGTGGAAATGTTACGTTTCCTTTATGCATGTTTTATGTGATAAGATTATGTTATGGTTCTTGGGCATTGTTATGAAGACGGGTGGTTCCGTGATAAACTAAGGGCGGGTGAGCCCGATATAGCTCTCCAATGCATTGGGTAACGCGAAGGAGTGAAACGTTAAGGTTTCTCTGAAGAGATTTAGGGAATATACTATGATGGGTATTCCAAACGTAACCAAGAGGGTTACTCCCTACGTAAGAATGTTATGAATGCCTCAAGTTACCTTTATGTCTTATGATTTCTATGATTTATTCATGGTTTGATGAGGTATGTTAAAGTGCCTATGTTTTATGGGTAAAGTATGATTTCATTCTTATGTATATATGAACTCATGTTTCCTTTCCATATTTTTATAACCCTTACTGAGCTTTTTATGCTCATCCCAAGTTTTTGAAATGTTTTTCACAGGTCAAGGGAAAGGTACATGATGTGATGATAGTGTAAAGGATGTGTCAAGGATGTGTCAAGAAAGAATCCATGTTTTATTTTCAATATGTTTCCATTGATGGGAAGAATGAATACTGTCTTTTATGTAACCACTTTGTTTAAATGTGGAATGTAATGCAATTTTCATGATCTAATTCTCTAAAACTCTAAACCTGAAAAGATCCTCAATGTGTAATCTTGTAATAACTCAAGATTAAGTGAGGTTTATGGCTGTGGCCTTATAGTTTAAGCCAAAAAAATGACATAAACTTGCATAAAATAATTCCCAACCATGAATGGATTGAATCGTGGACTTCATTCCTGGATACAGAGATCACCTATATTCAAGGAGACTAATCCAAAGCTTCATTGAAACATTATTAGGATATAGTTTAGAAACAAGATGTAAAAAATACTCCACACTGCTGGAATACATTTCCAGTTTGAGAAACCACATATTAAGGATAATGTTCCAACCAATTATTCTATATTCTATGATTTTTCATCCTTAAATAGAACCAATCATCCAACATTTAAATTCCAACAAATCTCTAACCACTCATAGATTTCATCTTTCCTCATAATAACATGAGTTGTATAACCTTTTTTGAAAAAACTACCTGAATCGACATCATGGATAGAATAGAATAGTCTTTGATTCAGATCCAAAGACATACCTTCATACTCAGTATTTAAAGACACATATCCATTAGAAAAATCTAGCACATAATTTTTTAAGGATGTGAGATGATCTTTGATGTCTTCCTCACTTGGTGTGGTCATGACCCCATATGGCCTGGATGCTTCATTTTTTCCTCCCAAACTGACCTTCGATCAAGGCTTCTAAGGTTGAGTTACTCTCTAAAATAGTTCAAGGCCTAGAAAATTGGGTATATACATGGTAAATAGGAAACCCTATATCTAATTTAATTTCAATAAACCCATCCTCAATACATTAAATGTATAATGTGAATGAATCACATCTCTTTGAGGGGGTGGTAGTCGGCACATCCACATACGAAGTTATCATATTTCCAAAAAAGGGAAAGCATGAAAATAGGTGTTGTATAATAATTCCAGAAACACAAATACCTCATAAATATAGTATATATAAAATAAAAAACAAAATTAAATCATTATTCCCAACCTTAAAAGGTGTAAATTTAAGAATGAATGACTTTGGTTAGGGTGGTAGTAGTCTACCATACACACAAATGATGATGTGTGTATCCTATTTGATGGAAGTGTGCGGGAGATTATATAAAAAATTATCATAAAAACATATCATTATATTAATTACAATGAGTTTATTATATAATCATGGTATAATAATAATTAATGGTGTTGAGATAGGAATAAAACAAAAGTGATTATTGAAGGATGTTACCTCTTCTTTGGGTAACTTCTTTTGGTTTTCACCAAATGGATTTATTGGATGGATTTATTCCTAATGTGAGACCTCAAGGATTAGGGGAGGGATTTTTTTGTTTACTTGCGTGGGATGTTTATGATACTAATGACCTTGAGAGGTTTTATGATATGATGAGTGTGATAGGATTCCTTTTATAAGTGGGGAAAGACACATTGAGTATTCTTGAAAAGATTTGAGTGCTCCCACATTTTAATTGTCCCCCAATGGTTAAAATGGACCATTAAAGATCATTGTATGTTTTATGGTCAGAATATTTCTAGCTAATAATATTTAGAAAAGTGACATTACATTTTGACACCATATATTCTATGTTTAATCATTAAGTAAGCTTGTTTTTACTGGAATTGGTGTAATTAATTTTAATTAATTTCACTAATATTTTTTTGTAAAACAAATAATTTTACCTTACTAGACATTAAGAATTATTTTTATTTAAAATATGGAATCGATTTTTTGAAATTCTAATCACATGTATAGAAAAAATTAATTCAAAAATATTCTCATGAATGGGATGAGATGGTAGGTTCTTAAAGTGAAAATGTTTAAACAATCGAATTGTTTTTTTATCCAATTTCAATGTGAAATCGATCCCAATGACCAAAATGGTATTATAAATGTATAAAAAATCTAAATATACATTAAAATTAATTTAGAATATTATTTAACTATATAAATAAATTAGATGAAAATTTTGTTTTCAATTAAAATTCATTGTTTTTAACTATCCATAAAAAATTAAATATTTCAGAAAAATACTAAAAATTCACACAATGTAAATTTTGATATAACTATTCCAAAAATTAGTATATTTTTTATGATAAAAATTATAAAATTATAAAAAATTAGATTTAAAGTAGGTTCTCCGTTAAAAGGTGGAAATACTACCTTTTTGGAAAATACATCATTTATTCATAAAATATGTTTTATTATTATCTTATTCCTATAAAATATATTGGATGAGTGTAAAAAAATTATTTAAATATAATATATTATTTTTATTAAAAAATCCTAAAATGATTTTTGTTTAATTTAATGTCATAAAATGGTGTTTGTACCTAGAAAAATAGTTTTCTCATAAAAGTTATTTCTTTATTTTCAAATAGTTCTTTAATTTCATTTCAACCTAATTGATAAAAAAATGATTAATTTTATATTCATGTGTAAACCATAATTTCATAATTTATTCAATCTCATTCATATCTTCCATTCTAACAGATATGTGATAATTATAAGAAAATTATAATAATAATATTAATAGTATATATTATTGTTCAGTAAAACTCAATTTTGTGTGTAACACTAGTTATCAAAGGGACTCATTATTGTTTCTAACACAATCCAAACATTGTGATTCATGTACGATAAGTTAATACAAGTGTTTAGTGTAGTGCAATATTAACTTGATGTTTCTTATAATGCATGAAAAACATTGTGCTTTCATATATAAAATTCTATATTCAACATTGTGAGAAATTTATAGTATCGAAATTATTATAATAATTCACAAAAAATAAAAAAATATCAAGGTGTAATATTCCACACCCCTTAAATTGAATTTCACCCTCGAAATTCAACTAGGTTATCAATAGTTTAGTACTTTAAAGTTCTTCTCATATAAACCCACATCAAAAAAATGAATAATAAATCAACATTTAAAAGGGAATGATAGAAACATAATGTTTAACTCATATCTAGGTATCCAAATTGGAGAATAAAGGTGGAAAGTTAAAACTTAGATATGGAAGAGAAATTTAACTATCAAGTTCTGATGGAAAATGATAGAGAACATGGTTAAGAGAATGATAATTATCACAAATATATAACCCAAAGAGGCTTCAAAAATGACATGGTATCATAAAAATGATGATAATAGGAAAACAATTTATTTAAAGACCTTTTTCCCTAAAGATAAAGAATTTTCATGGGAATATATACTTACATGATTTTAGGACAACCTCACCCTTTGTTGTGCCTTCATCAATTTACACTTCATATATTACTCAAACAAATGAAGGTGAATGTTTCATTCCTAAAGTGTTAGTTGATCATGATTACATAAATTAAATGATAGGTCATTCCGTCTATCACTACTACAAATATGGCTTTTATCAGTGCTAAAAATGGCCATTAACAACGATAGAAAAAGCGTTATTAATGTCGGCAAAGATAAAGGGGGGGTCCCCTTTATCAGCGCTTTCTTTTTAGCGCTGATAAAAATAAAAAATAAATAAAAAAAATAACAAAAATACTGCCAATCTCAGGGGGGGCTTTTTACAGCGCTTTCGCGCAACTCCAGCGCCAATCCGCACCGCCTACACCCTTTATCAGCGCTAGCCCTTTAAATCACCCTTGCGCGCGCACCCGTGCATCCGCCCGGATTTGATCTCGAGACCTCCGCCCTGCGCACCTAAAGCCTTTGCCACTACCCTATATTGATTTTTTCTCTTATTCATGATATATCTATTTATTTATATATTTATTTAGTTATATTTATTCGTATAGTAATATATATTTATATTAATATATATAGTTATATTGATATATATATATAGTTATATTAATATATATATATATAGTTATATTAATATATACATATAGTTATATTAATATATATATATAGTTATATTAATATATGTATAGTTATATTAATATATAGTAGTTATATAAATATTGATATATTGGTATTTTAAATAAAATGGATATTAGTTATTATTTAGATAAAGCTAATATATTTTATATGTAAATATGTTTAATTATTTATTTAAAAAATTTAATTTTTAGGTGTGAATATATAAAAAATATGTACATATAGTTATATATTTGATTATAAATAGCAGTGCATTATAAAAAAGGATGAAATTTCAAAGACATAATATCAATATGAATGTAATACCTTGGAATAAATTCAGTCCCCACCAAAAAAAGCCAATAATACCCCCTTAAACAAGGCTGAAAATCCACAAAATGTTAAAAAATCTGGGTACCCCGACTAAAAACTCAGTTTTAGAGGTCTTTTGGGCCTTTTTTGGCCTTGTAAAATGCTTAACTGAGGTCCCCCCGAGTCATAGCGACGTAGAGCTCATTGCAGGCTTCAATTTGATATGTGGTAGAGCTCAAACAGACACCCGAATCAAAAGTTATGGCCGTTTGAAGTTCGAGTTGCGTTTTCAACATATTTTGGATCTTTTTTTAATTTTTTTTTATTTTTTAGTCTTCAAATTGTTATTAAATGACTATTACTCCATAATAATTAGAAAATTATTAATTAAAAATATTTTTTTTAATTTTTTTATAAGCCATTTTCACTAAATATCTTATATATTAAGTATAATAAGTGTAAATGTACATTTATACTTATCTAAAATATATTTAAAAATTATATATTATATTTATATCAATATAACTATATTTATATATTAATATATATTTTTAAATATTTTTTTGAAGTCGACCCTTTATGAGCGCTTTTAAAAAAAGCGCTGATAAAGCCCCCCCCCCTTATCAGCGTTACTAAACAAGCGCTGATAAAGGGGGTCCCTTTATCAGCGCTAAAAAAAGCGCTGATAAAGGGGTGGCGCTGGCCTTGCCCAGTTTTGTGGTAGTGTATATTTATCAGAACAAAAAATTCACCACATGTTATCTAATATATATAAATCCTCATATAGAAAGATGATACATTAATCTATATAACCTCATTCAATGTTTAACATAAACCATTCCATAAATGGTTAAACTTATATCCCTTCTAATAGATAAAAAGACCAAAACATTATAAAAAAGGTCGCTAAATTTCTCAAAACAACTTAGCATTGATCCACCATTTATCATAATATATCTCTTTTTTGTCACATACCAAAAATGTTAAAACCATCATCATGCATTTTCATGAAACTTGGTAATAACCATAAATACTTATTGAAAAAATGTATTATTTATTATTCCAAATATTATTGTATATAATATTTAACTTATAAAATGACATGAAATCCATATATGGTAACATAAACTACTTTTTCAACAAGTCCATAATCAGTTCCAAGGTAATAAGTACCATCCAATTTACTTATTCATATCCAACATAGCTTAATCCAAACACCATTATCTCAAATTTAAGAATATATTAAGGTTTATATTTCATTTAATCATGTGTTTTTCATGAATATCACCTTTCTATTAAATCAATGTTCTAGTCCAT
This sequence comes from Viscum album, assembly GCA_963277665.1. Taxonomy (NCBI): domain Eukaryota; kingdom Viridiplantae; phylum Streptophyta; class Magnoliopsida; order Santalales; family Viscaceae; genus Viscum; species Viscum album. The sequence goes on along the minus strand of OY728150.1, from coordinate 1,997,887,199 downwards.
TAAATCCATTCTATATAGTCTTGTAAATCCTTTGAAAAAAACATAAACTGGTCAATCTTATTTAATACACCATTCATAGTTCTTGAATCCAAATACATAAATACTTGAGTCCTCCCACTTCAATTATTTACATGGAATATGTTATTCCTTTGTATACAAGTAAATTCTTAGTTTAGGTCATTGATTCGGGTAATTCTCATGTTCTCCATAGATAATACATTAAACTTCTCCAAAATTGTCACCCTATGACCCTTTTTAACACATATGACATCATATTATCCATTAAACATATTACTTGAGGTTTTTCTTCTGACATTGACATGTAGGAATATAAGTCTTATTTCCTGTAAGTTCATCATCACATGAGCTTTCATAAAATACCATCTCCCTCTTATTCGATCTTTTTGGTATCTCATTGAATTTCATGTAGTTAATCATATATCTCGATAGATGATTAAGAATAATCACAACATCCTTTACTCATGTCATCATCCCATTAGACTACTCATCAACAAATTTACTTTTATATACTAAGTTAAACTAGTTCCTTATAGTTCCCACGATTGACTAAAACCAGAAAGAATAGTGTGAGAAGCACGTATTATAGAGGGAAAGAACATAATCATGAAAAATCACTAATAGGATGTATAAATTATGACACCTGATTTTAAATATATGAAACCTAAGGCATATCCTTAGAGACATCCCTAGACATATCCTTAGAAATATCCCTTGGGATATCGCTAAAGTTTTCTAATCCTAGTTTCCAAATGATAACTAAACCATTCCTTTGATACCAAATATATAAACCGAGTCTTAACATGCATGGATACTGCATCATTTTGGATCAATATTCAGCACATTAAAAAAGTACATGCCCAAGGACCATATTAGTTTAGTGTCTTTGGAAACATGGAAACATAATTTCATATCTTGGTGAAGGATCTTCAACATATCCCTTAAATATCTTCCCCCTTAGTGATCCTACATAAAACCTTTATTTATAATCAAGGTAAAAGAATCATAATAAATGGGTGAGAATAAATGCTCAGTAAGGTTAAACAAGGGATATATGCAAGCATAACATGAGAATAAGGTTATGAGAACATGATCATAACATTATAAGATCATACCTTGTATACCAAATATTGTAATCGAGAGTCGTGGCATAAATATTGGTAGTTTATAAGACATGAATCATAATGTAATCAAAATCATAAGCCAAGAAATCATAACATAAGAGAAAGACATGGAATTTGTGGATGACACATAATTATATAAAATCATTCACTCTCATTGAAAAAACTTATCAAGACACTTCAATGGGGATGCACCTACTGGTTGAGAAACATCGTCATCCCTAGTCGTAGTCCTTTCCTTATAGTATATCATGTTACACCTTTCTCCCATAATGTATTGGGTTTCTCTTTATTCCTATAGTAGATTGGGTTTCCCATTCATCCCATGGTGGATTAAGCCCTTATAATTGTTTCCCATAATTATCTCATGAAATATAAATTTTTACCCAATTCATTAGATGTAGATATAGGTCACACCCGTCTCATAATGAAATCATGCATACATGTGTGACAGGATATTAGAAAATTCATCATATCGCGACACATAAAAATAAATGGGTTTTATAAACATCATATCATAACTCATGAAATAAAATTTATATCATAAATATATTATCATATCATAACCTTTAAAAAATAGATAGGTTTAAAAATCATTTCATCATAGAATAACCCATGAAAGGAAGCGGGTTTCATAATCATTTTATCCTTGTATAACCCATGGAAGAGAAAAATATTTTCTCAAAAACTTATCATCTTAAACATAAACCATTCGAAGAAAGAATGCAAATATTATCCTTGGATCATATAACTAGTAAAACATAAAGTATTTCAAATTATTTCATCCTATATAGATATGGATTTAGAAATATGACATACAACATTTCCTAAGGAAAAAAACCTTTATTTGAAAATCCATTTTATAAAACCATTTTAAAAATCTTTTTTTTATAATTAAAGCATTAAAATTTTATTTAAAACATTTATTAAGTAAAATATATTTTACTCTTTGAAAAAACATTTTTTAAAACATAAATAATTTTGAAAACCAATTTTATTGAAAATGGCATTGAAAACATTTAAAAAATATTGAAAACATTTAGAAATACCTTTTCTTTAAAAACACCATGAAACATGTGAATAAATCATGGAAACATTTTTAAAATATTTCTCTCTTAAAAAATATTGAAAATTTATAAGGAATGATTTAAAAAATCATAAAACCTTTTTCTTAGAAAATATATAATGAAATCTTTAAAACCTTTTTAAAACCTTTTTCTTTTAAAACACATTGAAAACATATGATAAAAGCATGGATTTTTTTAAAAACCTTTATCCATGAAAATCAAATTTAAAACATACAAAGGAATATTTGATAATAATTTAAATCCTTTTTATTTTAAAATATTCATAACATATCATTTAAAAAATTAAAACATTTTTAGAAAATATGGTTTTGGAAGAAAAGAAATTTCTTATCGAAGAGAGAAATGAAGTCAATGTTTCATAAAAACATTTTATTAATTATAATTAGTTACAGAGAGTGGATAAATGGTAAAAATAAATGAATATATAATTAAAAACTATAGTAAAATAAAAATAATGATAATTCTTGAGATATGGATTATAATATATTATCAATGTAACATAATCATAATCAATCTCGATAAATGGTGAGATTATAGAAATAAACTCTTACAGCATTGGTAACATTGAATAAAAGTCTCAATTAAATAATAACATTACATGAAGATTAAAATATAATTAAAATAATTATTTCATGATAAAAATGTAAAATTGAAGTATATACACTTCATAAAAAGAATATATGTTTATGACAAAACACATGTCTCAAAAATAGAAAATTGAGAAACAAATTACCTTACTGATTTGGTAAATTTTGAACTGTAAATCCCATGAAAGAGAGATCATAAAATTTTTATGTAAATAGCCATAAATTTAGCTATAAAAATAATATTATACATTCATGGGTAGTATATATATTATAAAAAATAAATGAGTTTTGAATATGGCATAAGTATTGCAGAAATATGAGTGAGATTTGAAATCCCCTTACTACTTGAGTATCTTTTTAATCAAGATATTCATGAAATAATATCATAAATTGACACTTTTAATATCATGAAATAAATTAAATTCATGATTTAACATGTCACATGGTATTATATACACCACATAACAATAATAACTCATGAATATAGCATGTATCTCCCAAAAATAAAAGTGAGATAAGAAAACTCTTAATTTAAGTCTTTTCTTTATTCGTACACAATCAAACATCATGTATAATAAATATAAGTTTACTATAAATATACCAAAGAACCATATTCTTATATATCATACCATACATGGTTTTATTATGTCTTTATATTACCTATTTATTAATAATTCCATGGAAATGTTTTGTTTCAAGTAATAAATGTTTTTTATATATGTTTTGACTTTTTATTATTGATCCTCTTAATTAGATCATGATTACTTATTTAAATAATGTAAAAAATGATTTAAATATCATATATATTCATTATATTAATATTTATGTCAATTTATAATAGATATAATTTTGAAATAGAATACACCATTCATGGAGACGGTAGGTCGTACGTAAGCATTAACATTGTTCATGTTTTCTTGTCATAATTAAAGAAAGTAAGTAAATGAAATATATATATATATATAATATCATTCCATTATCATTATTATTTCATAAATATCATATATTTTCACTAAAAAATCTTTAATACATTCCATGTAAAGTATGAACGAATCACATTGCTTTGAGGATGCAGTAATCCACACGTCCACAAATGAAGTTAGTGTATTTCAAAAAAATGGAAATAATGAAGGTGTGTCTTACATAATAACTAAATAATAATAAATACATGTTAAATATAATATAATATATATCATATAAAAATATAAACCCCATCATTATTACTAACCTTTATAGGTAGTAATGAAAAACGAACAACAATGGTTCGGGAGGTGGTAGTTTGACGTACACGCGAATGATTATTGTGTATCTTATTTGATAGAAGTTTGTGTGAGTGTATGTCATAAAATTATTATAAAAAAAATTCATTATACTAAGTATATAGTCATTATTTTATAATCATGTAATAGTAATAATTAATGGGTTGTACAATGAAATAAAAAAATGTTCTTGTTGAAGTATGTTGCCTCTTCATTGGATAACTTTTTTTGGTTTTCACCAAATATTAATGGTGACCTTGGTTGTATTTAAGCCCCGTATTAGCCCTCAAAGATTAGTTTACGGACGTTAGGAGTTGATGTCACAAACCAACCCGGATCAACCCTGAACTGGTCACCCAAACCGATATGCGGTAAGGCCCGAGAGGCGTTCTCAATCCCCTCGGGCTGGCGATAAGCGTCAGGGCATCAACGGAGTACAAATGGGAATGATTTTTCCCAATGAAAACAAACTAAGCAGTAGAAATAAAATATAACAACACTAAGTAAATAAAAAACAAAAAAGATAAAGAATGTTCAATAACACATACTAACCTGACCACAACCAAAACTCCTCATGACCTTGAGAGTTGTTCACCAATCCACAGCCAACTCTCTCCCACGACGAGCGAGCTCAAGTCGAACCTGCAACAGAAACTAAAAACATGAAAACACTATAGGAGTGGGTATTAAAACTTAGTAGGCATGCCCAATAATCTATTCCCAAATAACTACCTTTAAATAAAGAATTTACTAATTCCAGGTTTGAACTAAATTATATAAAATATGGGTTTACACACACACTTTCATTTCTAAAACAAATAACAGTCCATTTCCATTTTTAATTTAAAAACAAGTTTAATGTTTTAAGTAAAAGGTTGCATTACATTTTAAAAAAATCACAAACAATTTAATGTCTAAAAGTTTAGTTGTTAGTTGAGAGGAAACCACACACAACCCACAACACACAATAAAGGTAATGGGAAAGTAGGAAATGGGACCAGCAACCAAACTAGGCCTCTCAATTGTCCACCACATCAAAATAAGTACTAAAGAAAACATGGGTTGAACCTATGAGCTCTTGAAAAATTAAGAATATACTATACATGTGACTCATCTTGAAGGCATTCTCTACTCAATAATGTCATAATGCCCAAATGCTCAGTGCTACCTTACCTGGCCTAACCGAGGGGCCCAATCCCCTAGTAGAGTAAAGTCCGAACTAAGGGCCACTAGCCAGTGCATAATCTAAACTAGTGTAGAAATAATTCTCAAAAGATTCACTTAATATGTCATGTTCCCATGTCAACGCGTATAATAAAATGGGGTTAGTCAACAATGTAAATAAAGTAACCAATCACGATGCTCAAACATCACACACAAAAAACTCACACAATGGACGTACACAACAAGATCACCCTAAAGTCACCCCAAAGAAGGTTTTTCAAAATAATTTATTTTTTCAAAGTGCCAAACAGGCCTTATGAAACTTTTAAAAGAAACATCATCTTTTAATAGAAACCAAAACATTTTGTCACGCATGAGAAGAAAACATTTATCATCAAACCAAAACCACGCTTGAAAATATGTGAATTTTGTTCAAAGTCCAAACGAGAATTCTTTCACTATTGTGTGTTAGTTCATTAAGAAAATAACCCAAGGGATGTGTATAAAATGAACAGCTTCATTTATATCAAGTAATTATTCCAAAAATAATTATCTAATACTATTCATCATTTATTGAAAATCAATGAAATATTAATCAATTAATAAATTCTAAATTTAAAGTTGAGTGCAGTGGGGAACCTACCTCAGCTCACTGTCCAAACACAATGTTGTGTCACACCTCGCATAGACGCACAAGCACACGTAAGCCGACGACCGCAATATCGCAAGTTTTCCTCACCGATATGCTCCAACAACCGTACAATAACTAAAAACACATAAACACAAACTTAAAACAATATAAATGATCAAACAGTGCAAAAGAACCACCTCGACATATTTTAAAAACATAATTCTCATCAAACTAACTCTTCACAAAACATACCAAAATCAATAATTTAAGCAAAACAATTAACCAAACAAAAATTACCTATAATACACCCTAATTTATTCTAAAATAAATATACTCGATACTATAAATAATTAATTAATATTAAATTAATATAATTCATGCAAGAATTAAAATACCTATAAATTTAAAGGGGTAGGGGTCAATGTGGGGTGCGCTCTATCAGCGGAGTTGAACGACAGGGGAGAACAGTCAATGAGGACACTAGAAGTGGGCACGGTCCAGATGAAAGGTCGTGCAACCATCGGACAAGAGGTGCGCTGAGCTGGAGATGTGTATCGGTAAGGTTATGCGCAGGAAAAAGACAGTGGAAACACCGACAGAGGGGTATCTGGCCGAAAAGGTGGCTGTAAGGGGCTTGCTGGTCAGAAAAGGGAGGCGGCAGTCGGAGGGTGCATGGTCGGATGGGCTGAAATTGACGACGTATGGTCAGAAATGTGTCTCCTTTGATGGGGAACCCTAAACACCAGAGGAAGAAAGAACCTATTCGAAACCTTGAAGTTTTGGCTGTGAATCACCAAGAACTCAAGTAGAACTTCCATGGGCAGACGAGCTGGAAGTGGGGAAGTCACGTGATAGGAAGACGCGCACGACATGGGTTCAGCCAGGCGGTGTTGCACGGGTAGAGGAGGAGGAGACCAGAGGGGGGGGGAGGCACGCCATGGGAGCTCGAGGGAGGCACGCACAATGGGGTTTCAGCTAAAGTGGAGGGCGACTCCAGGAATAAAAGGGTGGTTGGGGTGTTGGTGGCCTTCTCGCGCCACTGGCACAGGGGAGGCGGGTTGATTAGAGAGAGAAAGGAGAGAAAGTGGGGGAGAGGCAGTTGCGGTGTTGCGGGTTCGAGAAGGAGGAGAGGTGCATCCAGGGGGTGTGATAGATTCTTTAGTGGTCCACTAAGTTGACGTCGATGATATTGGGTTGGTTCTTTAATGGATCTAGGATCAACTAGGTTTGGCTTCATCTCTACTGGCGATCTTCAGATCTATTTTCAGCAGGGTGGTGGCAGTGTCGGGCTCATTTTCACCTCCATGGAACGGCTCGGTCGGTTTTGTTCCAGATCTAGTAGGGCCAGACGACTCTTCTTCACCCTCGGTTAGTGCACACAGCTTGCATCAGTGACATCTTCAAGTGACGTAATGGTTTGTCTTCAACAACTGACTCGACTTCTTCATTTTTCGAATGAAGATTCCACTGCAAGCTTGGAAAAATCCTCCGTCCAATTGCCTCCTTTGATGATCAATCGATCATCTCGGTCAATGTGGGTGTTTTCCTAAAATTCATCTGTGGAATAGTGTTCGTTGCACATGAGAGAGGATTCGCGCTATGGAGAAGGGAGCGCAGAAGGGGTCGCGTTGTGCATAACCCTAGCAAACTAAGGGGGAAAAATAAAAAATTAAAATTAAATAAAAACAATACTTGAATCAATATTAATAATAATTTTAGTAATAATAATGATAATAATAATAATAATAATAATAACATAATAATAACAACCTAATAATAATAATAATAATAATATTTGATAACAATTATAATTTATTTCATCTCATCATTAATAATAAAAATAATATTAATAACATTTTAATGATTATGATAATATAGTGATATTAATGAAACTTTTTAATAATAATAATAATAAAGCCTTATTAATAATAACACTAATAGGAATAATATTAATCACACCGATAAGAATATAAATAATAACAATCTTCAGTTCACATTAATAATAATAATAAAATTATTAACATATATAAAATTTTTAAATAACAAAATAAATTATAGAAATTACCCGTTTTAATTTTTTTGAAGACAGGTAGATCATGTAGTTGTCTTGGCAAAACCATGTGGGATTTCCAAAACATGCTCCGCCCGTGCACTCAGTGTCGTCAACCTAAAAACGCGCAATTTTTTATGTAACTCAAGAGTCTTATTTGGGAATCAACCCGAACCTCAACCAAAAATTTTTTAAGTTCCAAATAAATAATAAAATAAAATAATTAGATAGGTCAGGGTGTGACAATTCTCCCCAGCATAATGCTTTCTTCCCTCGGAAAGCCACAACAAGATTTGGACCCAGAGATAAAGCTCCTTAAGTGTTACGCAACTCAAAAATTTTAAGCTCCTCCAGTTGATCGAACTAAACAGACACCGGAAAACCATGACACACCGCTCATCCTTAAAACATGATCACCTTAACCATCGCCAATAAAAACTCAAACCATCCATTTTAACCAAGGAACGAATGAACTTAAACCTCCTCCAAAGCTTATTTCTATAATCATAGTCCAACAGGACCATTGGGTGTACTCCAATCCCAACATATACTCAGGAGGAATAACATAGGATTAGGTGGTTCTGCACGAGACCACCCGCCACCAAATGATACATGAAAAGAAACTCTAATACTGACACGTGGATTCCCGAATAGAATCCCCACCATAATGATTGGGTGAACACTAAATTACTTCCAATGTAAATCTGCAAGACCCACTGTGGGTCTCCCCGCCATAAGAACTAGTGAGATTAATCGAACTTGAAAACTTCCCACAAGGACCAAAAACCCCCACCACGAGGGGGGGGGAGGGAAGGGCCCAACTGATAGAGCATCAAAATTACTGCAATCGCTATGCCAACAACTTCACGCCCTTATAAGAACACAAATTAGGCCACACTAAAGACAGAGATTATACCAATGTCCTTTTACACCAGTGGGGTTCTCCTGACTACATACATGTATCACTCTGGGGCCTATGGCTAGAGCAGTGATGATTGAAGCATCTCCTACCTCGCAGCCAGGCTTCAAAATTCCCAAAACAAAACACACAAACCAGAATTTCACCAAACTTATTTATAATATAACAGTGGTTTCAAAGATGTTCATCAATAACCTTTCTTACAACTAAAAGAAAATAAACACCACAAAACGATACAAGAGATGACCACTACATCTAAGAAACACTACAAAAAGAAAGCCTAAAACTAATCCCAAAACATCACCTTACTCCTGCTGACGGGCTAAGTTGACCTTCGACGAGCCAGGTCTGGCTTCAGCGCGCTTCTTGGAAACACCTTGGTAGAATCGCTGCAAGTGAACCAGACATCCATGGGTGTGGTAGGGTCTCGGAGCACTCGGGCACATTGGCCTCTTGTGTCCTTTCTTACTACACTAGTTACAGTCAAGGCATTGCGCGGTGAGGAAGATGACTGAATTTCTGAAGGCCTCTTGATTCCTCTATTAGAGCCACCAACATCACGTTGCTTCCCATTATTCCTATCGTCATCCTCTGCACTGCTTCCCAAATTCAGGGGAGGATTCGCCACCTCAAATCCTTCTGCTAACTCAGCTTTAGCAAGAAAGGATTTCCCCACAACATTCAAGAAAGTGGTTAAGTTGAGTTCTTCCACTTTCGACTATAGTTCATGTCGAAGTCCAAACTCAAATTGTCGAGCCTTCCCGGGATCATTTGCAATAAACCATTGGTTGTACGTAACTAGGTCCAAGAAACGCCGATAGATTCCTAGTACCAATTCAATGCCCTACTGAACACAACAAAATTCCATCATCTTCCTCAGCTTCATCAACTCAGAGAAATATTGTTGGATAAACAAAGACTTGGAGAACTCCCATGTGAGATCTGCTCTGGCTTGTTTCGAGACACAGACTTCCACCATTTCCAAGTTGGACATTAAATCATAAATGTAGCCATCTTCACCTTCAATGACTCAAAAAACCCAATTAAATTGAAATTACTTTTAATCTTCAGCAACCACTCCACCTCAAGAGGATTTTCTTAACCATAAAAGTGGGGAGGGTTCAATTTCGGAAACTCAAGGACATAGTCTATGGGATAATCGACTAGAGGATTTGCTACGGGCGCACCACCCAAAGTTGCACCTTGGGCATTCATCAAACTATCATGGGGGTGAACACTAAGGAACAAGGAAACAAAGAATTTAATCAAATCATGGCCATTTCCATTTCAAATTCAACTTCTCACAATTTCCAAAATAAAACATTAGAACCAATTTTCTGAATTAAAGAATATTCAAACAATTCACAAGGAGAAACTAGTGCTGATGGGTGACTCAGACATATGGTTGGCAGCTATACGCAAGTCACGCCACCATCATAGAGAGCAGTTTAAGAAAATGTCCCCGAATCCACATGGCTTGCCAGGCCCTGCGAGCTCAAGGGGATACTTTTCTAACTCCCATTTCATTTTCCAACATAAAACATTTCCAAGGAACCAAAAAGACACCAACAACCCAGACATCCCATGGTAACCCGAGGTTCGGAATGAGTAAGGGTTCATGACTTCCTTCTCAAACATACGCCTAAAGTCCCAAAAATTCTACTCCTTCTACCATGACAACCCCAAATAATGATAGGTGGTCTGAAAACAAGATCTGCTCAAGAGCCGGTCTATGATACCATTTTGTCACGAACCAACCCGGGTCGACCCTGAACCGGTCACCCAAGACGATCTACAGCATGGCCCGAGAGGCGTTCTTGATCCTCCCGGACTGGCGACAAGCACTAGGGCATCAACAGAGTACAAATGGGAATGATTTTTTCCAATGAAAAAAAAACTAAGAAAAAATAAAATAGAAAAACAAAAAGTAAATAAATAACATGAATGAGAAAGAACAGCCAAAAACACATACTAACTTGACCACAACCAAAACTCCTCACGACCCTGTGAGTCGCTCACCAATCCACAACCAACTCTCGCCCACAACGAGTGAGAGCGGGTCTAACTAGCAATAGGAACTAAAAATAAGAAAAAACTATAGGCGTGAGTATTAAAACTCATTAGGTGTGCCCAATAATCTATTTAAAAAACTACCTTTAAATGAATAATTTAGTAATTCTAGATTTAAATTAAATTAAATTAAATATGGGTTTCTAGAAACACCATCATTTTTAAAAAAAAAATAACATTTCATTGCCCGTTTTAATTAAAAAAAATTAATGTTTTAAGGAAAATGGTGCATTACATTTAAAAACATTTTTTGTAAATAATTTAAAGTATAAAATTTTAGTTGTTAGTCGAGAGGAAAGCACACGCAACACACAACACACAATAAGAGCAATGGAAAAGTAGAAAACGGGACCAGAAACCAAACTTGGTCTCTCAATCATCCGCCACATCCAAATAAGTACTAAAGAAAGGGTGGGTTGAACCTAGGAGCTCGTGAACAGTCCATAACGTACTATACGTGTGACACATCCTGAAGGCATGCCCTACTCAATGACGCCATAACACCCAAATGCTCGATGTTTCCCTACCTGGCCTAACCAAGACACTCAATCCCCTAGTAGAGCAAAGTCTTTACTAAGGGTCACTAGCCACTGCGTAATCTAAACTAGTGATGCAATTGTTCTCAGAAGATTCACTTACTATGACATGTTCTCATGCCAACATGTATAATAAAAAGGGGTTAGTCAACAATGTCAATCAAGTAACCAATCACTATGCACAAACATCACACACAATCGACGTGCACAACAAGATCACCCCAGAGTCACCACAGAGAAGGTTTTTCAAAATAATTTATTTTTTCATTGTTCCAAATGAGCATTATGAAACTTTTAAAAGAAACGTCATTTCTCAAGAGAAACCAAAACATTTGATCACGTGTTAGAAGAAAACATTTACCATTAAAGCAAAACCACACTTGAAAATCCATGAATATTGTTCAAAGGCTAAACAATCATTCTTTCACTATTGTACGTCAATTCATCAAGAAAATAACCCAAGTGACATGTATAAAATAAACAGCTTCATTTATATCAAGTAATTATTCCAAAAATAATTATCTAATACTATTCCTCATTTATTGAAAATCAATAAAATTTCAATAAATTAATAAATTCTAAATTTAAAAGACAAGTGCAGTAATGAACCTACATTGATTCGCTGCCCAAACACAGTGGTGCGTCACACCACGCATAGACACAAAATCACGTGCAAGCCGACAACTGTAATATCATGGATTTTCCTCACCGACACACTGCAACAACCGAACAACAACTAAAAACACGTAAACACAAACTTAAAACAATCCAAACGAACAAATAGTGCAAAAGAACCACCTCAACATTTTTTCAAAACATATTTCTCACCAAACTAACTCTTCACAAATCATGCAAAAATCAATAATTCCGACAAAACAATTAACCAAACAAAAATTATCTACAATACCACATAATTTCCTTTCAAATAAATATACTCAAAGTTTGAAATAATTTATTAATAAAAAATGAATGTAAGTCATACAAGAATTCAAATACCTCTAAATTTAAAAGGGTAGGGGTCACCAGGGTACACTATATCAGTGGAGTCCCGCGACAGGGTGCCCGAAGTGGGTGCGGTTCAACTGGGAGGTCACGCAACCGTCGGACAAGAAGCACAACGAGCTGGAGATGTGTTTATGCGCCGGAAAAAGGTAGCGGAAACACCAGAAGAGGTTATGCGCCGGAAAAAGGTAGCGGAAACACCAGAAGAGGGGCCGCTGGCCGAAAAGGTGGCCGATAGGGGCTTGCTGGTCAAAAAAGTGAAGTGGCGATTGGAGGGTGCATGGCCGAAGGGGATGAAATCGACGACAGATGGTCGGAAATGTCGCCTATGATGGAGAACCCTAAACACCAAAGGAATAAAAAACCTGTGTGAACCCTTGGATTTTTGTCCTTGAATCATTGAGAACTCAGGTAGAACTGACATGGGCAGAGGAGCCGGAAGAGGGGAAGTTTCGTGAGAGGGAGGCGCGCACGACAGGGGTTTAGCCAAGCGGTGTTGCGCGGGTGGAGGCGGAGACCTGAGGGAGGGAGGAGGCATACCATGGGAGCTCGGGGGAGGCGCGCATGATGGGGTTTTAGCTAAACTGGAGGGCGACGCCATGAATAAAAGGGTGGTCAGGGTGGTAAGGGCCTGCTCGCGCTGCTGGCAGAGGGGAGGCGGGTTGATTGGATGGAGAAAGGAGAGGAAGTTGCGGTGTTGTGGGTTCGAGCAGGAGGAGAGGCATGTCTGGGGGGTGTGGGAGTTTCTTCAGTGGTCCACTGAGTCGAAACCGATGATTTTTGGTCAGTGCTTTAATGGATCCAGGATCAACTAGGTTTGGATTCATCCCTACTAGTGAGCTTCAGACCTATTTTGAGCTGGGCGGTGCCGGTGCCAGGATCGTTTTCTCCTCCGTGGAATGGCTCGGTCGGTTTCGTTCCAGATCCAGCTGGGTCGTACGACTCTTCTTCACCATCGATCAGTGTCTGCAGCTTGCATCAGTGACATCTTCAAGTGACGCGGTGGTTTTTCTTCGGCAAACCACTCGGCTTCTTCAAGTTTCGAATGAAGCTTCCACTGCAAGCTTGAAAAAATCATACGCCCAATTTCCTCGTTCGAAGATCAATCGATCATATCGGTCGATTTGGGTGTTTTCCAAAAATTCACCCATGGAATAGGGATTGCTGCACAGGGGAGAGGATTCGCGCGATGGAGAGGGAGCGCAAAAGGGGCGGCGCTGCCAATAACCCTAGCAAACTAAGGGGAAAAAATAAAAAATAAAAATAAAAGAAAAACAATACTTGAATCAATATTAATAATAATTTTAGTAATAATAATGATAATAATAATAATAATAATAACAACATAATAATAATAATAACCTAATAATAATAATTGATGACAATAATAATTTATTTCATCTCATTAATAATCATGATATTATTATTAATAACATTTTAATGATTATGATAATATGGTGATATTAATGAAACTTTTTAATAATAATAATATTAAAGCCTTATTAATAATAACACTAATAGGAATAATAATAATCACACCGATAAGAATATAAATAATAAAAATATTCAGTTCACATTAATAATAATAATGATATTTTTAACAACTATAAAATTTTTAAATCACACAATAAATTACAAAAATTACCCATTTAAAATTTTTGAAATACAGGAGAATCACGAAGTTGTCTAGGCAACACCGTGCGGGGTTTCTAAAATGCGCTCCGCCCATGCGTCCAACGACGTCAACCCAAAAACGCTCACTTTTGGACGCAACTAAAGAGTTTTTTGGGGATTCAAGCCAAACCTCAATCCAAAATTTTTAAAAATCCAAAGAAGTAATAAAATAAAATAATTAGACAGGTCGAGGTGTGACAGTTGAGTTGAGAAGTTTTGGGATGATCCAAAATGGATTGAAATGTGTTATGAGAGTAGGAGTAAAGGAGGCCTTTTATAAGTGGGTAAAAGAACACATCGAGCATTCTTGAAAAACATTTGAGTGATCCACACATTTCACTTGTCCCCCAAGGGTTTCAAATGGACCATTATAGATCCTTATTTCTTTAATGCTCGAAAAATGGCCTTAAAATAATTTTTAGAGAATTGTGGGGTCATTCTTACACCTTATATTCTAAGTTTAATCATTTAGTAAGTTTGTTTTTACCTTAACCACTGTAATTAATTTTAATTACTTTAACTAATATTCTTTGCCACAAATTAAGTTTACCTTACTATAAACTATATATAATTTTGATTCAAAATATTTAATCCTTTTTCTAAAATTAAATTCACTTAAGTACAATACATTAATTTAAAATTAATCCCACAGACGGGACGAGACAATGAGTTTTTAAGATGAAAATGTTCAAAAGTTGGAATTGTTTTTATATCCAGTATCAGTGTGAAATTTATTCCAATGACCCACAAAATATTAACATACATAAAATTAATCAAAATATACTTTAAACCCAATTCTAAATATAATTTTACTATATAAACAACTCAGATGAAAAAGTTGTTTCAATTAAAATTTAGTGTATTTCACTATTCATCAATAAATGAAACTTGTCAAAAAATACCAAAAATTCTCCAAAAGTAGATTTTGATATTCTTATTTAAAAAGTGAAGTTTGTTTTTCAAATAAAAAATAAAAATGTGTCAAAAATTATATTTAAAATTGATTCTTTATTTAAAGGTGGTAAAATTAACTTATTGAAAAATACATATTTTATTCATATAATTTTATTTATTCTTATCTAATGTCTATCATGATTGTAAAAAATTTTATTGAATAAAAAATATATAAATTTTATAAAAAAAAACTTCATCGAAAGTGATTCTTTTGTTTTATTGAAAAAAAATTGTGTTTTAAAAAAATAGTATTCTTAGAAAATGAATTTCTTTATTCTTAAATAGTTCGTACTTTCATTTCTAACTAATTGATAACTACCAGATTTATTTTATATACACATGTAAACCATAGCTTTAAAATTTACTTAAATATTATTCATATCATTTATTATAATGGTTTAGTGATAATTATAAAAATATTTTAACAATAATATTAATTGTATATTAAAGTTTGGTAAAACTCAATCTTGTGTGTAACATAAGTAATTGAAGGGACTCGTTATTGTGTGTAACATAATCCAAATTTAGTGTTTTTTTGTAATAAAATATAATCTAAGTGTTTCGTGTAGTGCAACATTAACTTGGTGTTTCGTATAATGAAATCCAAACTTTGTGCTTTCGTATAACAAAAGGTATATTCAGTGTTGAGTGAAATACAAAATATCAAAAAGATTAAATTAATTTGAAAAACAAAACAAAATATCGAGGTGTTATATAGCATAAGAAGATCATATGGGTATGATGACATAATCAAAGTGCATTATTATAACATAAAAATGTTCATACACATCAATACCTTGATTAGTAAACATGAAAACTTCGCATAAGGTATTAACAAAGGAAAAAGTCACAATAATCATGTTCCATGTCTAATAAATCTTGATCAAATGAAACTTAATAAACCCAAATAATGCATTGATAAAACATATTGGAATCCTAGAACATCTTATCATAGAACCCTTATAGAACCCTTATAATTGGAATAACCATACAACAGTCATCCAATATAATTATCCCGAGAACATAAAAATTACTTAATAAATTGGACGGCTTTCTAGGCTCACAAACCGTATGACATATAATGATCTCATCTAGTGCTATCTAGATGCACCCATCATTTATAATGTCCAGGAACTGAATAATGAATAAAACCTATAGATAATTCATTTCACCATCACTCGTTGAAACAAACTTTATTATTTTTAGAACGTGATTAACTTGTGGAAAATAAATAAGTTCCATAACAATGATTATCCTTTAGAAATGAAATGGGTTCCATGAAAATCTCTCTCATACATGATAAACATGTGGGAATGAAACAGATTCCATAACAATCTATTTGAAAAAATTATAATCCATCCAGAGAATGAATGAGTATGGTATCAATAAAAAAATATCCCTATTATAGGATAACTGATATCATGGTTTTTGGGCATTGATGAATGGAAATACCATTAAAATATCATTAAATACATTTTTATTAAAATACCATTTTTATTTTGATAATCACTTTTTATGATGTAAAACATTTTGAAAATACCTTTCTTTGAAAATAACCTTAAATGATTATAAAGGAATTTTATAAAAAATAATTAAAAACATTTCATTAGGAAACTAACCTTTCATATTTGAAGAAGAATTTTTTAAAATATTTTTATAAAATATGGTTTTGGAAGAAAAAGAACTTTCGACCGAGAAAATGATTTTTTATAAAAATATTTCTGTAAAATTTTTTGTATATAAAGAGTGGAAAATTAAGGGAAAACATGTTTTATTAGGAAATTGAAATATGATAAAAAAATTCATGAGAATTATTTATAGGTATATCATGAGACTTCAACATGAAATACCTAATCATAAACAATTTCGATAATCAATAAGATTGTAATATCAAACTCTTACCACTTTACTAACATTGAATCAAAATCCTAATGATTGGATTACAATATAAGAAAATTGAAATACCATGAGAACAAATAAATTCATGAAATTACATGTAAAATGTATTTATATAAACCTCATAAAATAATATAGGTTCATAGTATGACATAACTCTCAAATAAAGAAAATTATAACAAAAATAAATTACCGCTTTGGTATCATTGGAACTGTAAACTACACAAAAGAGATATCCTCAAATGGATATGTAAATACCCATAAATTTAGGTAAAATAATAATATTATACATTCATGTTTATAATATAAACCACATAATAAATTTAAGTGTTGAATATGTCTTATATATCATTGAAATAAAAGTGTGATGAGAAAAAACCTTATCTTGAGTTTGATTCATCACACTTGTTCTTTATCTAACATAATAATAAATTTATGTAAATTACTTATATTATTTATAAAATTTTAAAAATTTACTATTAATTTTATTTAAATTTTAAATAATTTATAAATAATTATTTAATCAATTAATTTTACGTCATATTTTTTTGACCATATTCAGTTTATGTGTTAGAAACGACTTTGGTAGGTTGATTATGGTCAAAAGGGTAATTATTTTAACATATCCAGAATAATAATCATGATTTAATTATCATATTTATACATCAATTGTTCTTTAAAAAAAACATGGGATATGGTTATGAAAAAATATGTAATGTTATGATCATGAAGAGGGTAGGTCGTACAAATGCATGACTAACATTAGCATTTTTTCAATGATCATTACAGAAAGAAGGTATATAATATTTTATATTTATAGAATGATTTTTATATCATAAATACCATATTATTTAATTATATATGATTATATATATCATTATTGTAAAGTGGTGATGAAGAAAAAAAATCACGTCACTTCAAGGAGGCAGTAGTCCACACGTCCATGAATAATGTTTTCACTCTATTAGTGTGTGAAATGTTAAGAATAATATGATATACTATATGAATAGAAATATGATTATGTCATTAATGTCATAATTATTTCATTTATATCATATATGTCCATTATAGTTATAAGGCCCCAGCCTTAAACCTTACTTAATCTTGAGTTATTACAAGATTACACATTGAGGATCTTTTCAGGTTTAGAGTTTTAGAGAATTAGATCATGAAACTTGCATTACATTCCACATTTAAACAAAGTGGTTACATAAAAGATAGTATTCATTCTTCCCATCAACGGAAACATATTGAAAATAAAACATGGATTCTTTCTTGACACATCCTTGACACTATCATCACATCTTGTACCTTTCCCTTGACCTGTGAAAAACATTTCAAAAACTTGGGATGAGCATAAAAAAGCTCAGTAAGGGATATAAAAATATGGAAAGGAAACATGAGTTCATATATACATAAGAATGAAATCATACTTTACCCATAAAACTTAAGCACTTTAACATACCTCATCAAACCATGAATAAATCATAGAAATCATAAGACATAAAGGTAACTTGAGACATTCATAACATTCTTACGTAGGGAGTAACCCTCTTGGTTACGTTTGGAATACCCATCACAGTATATTCCCTAAATCTCTTCGGAGAAACCTTAACATTTCACTCCTTCGCGTTACCCAATGCATTGGAGAGCTATATCAGGCTCACCCACCCTTAGTTTATCACGGAACCACCCGTCTTCATAATAATGCCCAAGAACCTCAACATAATCATATCACATAAAACATGCATAAAGGAAACATAACATTTCCACCTTTCAATCACAAGATATAAATACAACACATTGATATAAAAACATTATGAAAACCATTTTCAATACCAAAATAAAAGAAAAGTAAAACATGGTATTTATTTTTCTTTTAAAAAACAAGGTATGGCTTGTAGAGGAAGCCGAAACTCAAATAACGGTCACGGTGGCAGAGAAGTCGTTGTCGCCGCTTACGTACGACAAAAACATTCCATTTTGTCGTTTAGTAAAACGCTTCATATAAAAAAGATTCTTTTTGGATAAACGTAAAAGTCAAAGGGGTTTATACACCGTATAAAAGAAGGTTGTGTATAAAACAAAATATGCCTCAATGAAAGGAGATTGAGATGAAGTCCCATACAAAGACGGTATCCTTGGTTTAAGGATAAATCAATTACATAATTATGTGTGACAAGCGGATGCACCAAATATAAGTGGATATTAAGTGTAAAATAATCAAATGTCATTCACACAGATTCAATGGATGACATATTCAATAACTACATGTTGAACCCAAAGAAATCGAAATTGGGTTAAGAAGTTCCCTTGACAGCCTAACGGCGTCACATCAAAATGAGTTGATGAGAGATAAAAAAAGGGTATCTCATCACATGGACATAAAATTTACATCAATAAGGATATATGAGAACATATCCCAACATAACAATATGTAAATTAAAAGACCCAACAACAGAAGTCTTTTAAAAAGAGGAGGGTGAAAGGTTCCCTTACCGACATGGGTATCTTTCGAAACATACACCTCGTGAAAGAAGGACAATACAACATTGATGTAAATACTCATAAAAGAAAGTATATTACACAATGAATAAAATAATGGGCAGTACATACACCACTCAAAGGAAATTGTGGCAAATGTATCATAAATCTCACGGGAATAAAAGTGAGATGAAAAATCCTTTACGAAAACTCGGCAGCCTAACGGTGCCACATAAAACTTCCAAAATGGATTGATGAGAGAGAATAGAGTCTCTCATCACATGAACATAAAAATTACAGTAAGATTAATATAAAATAACATCCCAATAACAAGAAAGATGATCTTAGAAGGAATGACATAAAAGACTGTACTTAAAAAGAAAGAGAGGAGTATGATCCCTTACCTCGGGTCCGACTTGACTCGATCGTTCTTTAACGTCCTGAATAATAAACTTGAGTTAATTTCCACTTTATTAAGAACCTTTTTCTAGTTCATTATTCCTTTTAGATCACTTATTGCAATGTTATAAACATTATTTAATCATTTAAGTTAATATTGTTTGTTTTGTCGATATTTGGTTATTAAGTCGAAAGTGGACTTCTTACAATTACATATTGTTCATGTGGTCAAATGTTCATTATATCCAGAATTATATTCATGATTTGGATATCATATATATCATATATATCCAGAATATACATGTATTTATAATATTACATAATCATTTAGAGGTAATAAATGAAATGCACCGTTCATGGAGACGGTAAGCCGTACGTACGCATGAACGCTACTTTCATTTCTATTTCATGTTTTTATGGAATGGAATAATAATGATATAGAGGTATGTTATAATTCTAGTATAACATAATATATAATAACTTTAAATCCATCCTTTATACGTCCCACATATGGCATTAACGAATCACATCACTTTGAGGGGTGGTAGTCCGCACTTCCTTAAATGAAGATATCGCGTCTACCCATAATGGAAACCATAAAGGTATGCCCAAAAAGAAAAATACATAAGCTTAAGTAAAACATAAACATATTATATATCATATATGAATATAGTGACATCTTAATGGCCACCTTTTAAGGTGTTAAAAGAATGATGAACAATCATCGTTTCGGGAGGCATAAATTCGCCATCCACGAAAATAGTATGTTCTTTAACCATTAGATGTAGGTGTGTGTAAGTGTAGCTCAAATTATTCTTAAAAAAACATCCTAGTATATTGAAGATACTGGATTTGTTACAAAAGAAATGAATAAAAAGAGTTTAGGGGGTTGGAGAGGCAAAATAAAACAAAAGGACTCAAGTGAAGACATTACCTTAAAATCGGGTAACTCCCTTTGGTTTGAGCTAAAAGGCTTCCTTGGGAAGACTTCTGCCCAAAGTGAGGCCTCAAGGAGTTATAGAGGAAAATGGAGAGACAAAATGAGCAGGGGTTTTCTGAGCCAAATGCTTTGGTAGTGTGGGTAAGGAGGTAGAGGTGGGGGCCTTTTATAAGAGGAGAGGAGGGGCACTCTTGGAAAGTAAGCAAATTTTACTTTATTTGAAAATGGTATTCAGATTTAAGAGGTCCCACATTGATGTGTTTCGAGGATAAGGTGATAAGGGTTCGAAATCCACTCATCCAATAGGTTTTGGACATGTGTAGGTCTTAGATATTACATTATCTTTCCATTTTATTTAAATCGTTAAATAATGAGGTCATCACTGCATCATCATGATGTCATAAATAATTTAATTTATTTAATGTCTAAAAATTATACAAAAACTACTATGATGTATGAAATCTTTTTATATTTACAATGAATATTTATAGTCAAAAATCTGATTTGTATAACCCCATGTAAAAATTGTTTTAGTAAAATATTTCATGTTTGTCTCATTTTTACTTTAACTTTAAATAAAAAGATATTAATGTCATTTTCCAACCAAAGTGGCTTCATGGGGTCCCCAAGTTGACCCATGGCTTGTCTTGGTCGGCCATGACACATCCAATAAGGATAGGACATGTGTCAAGGTATTCTCATTTTATTATAATATCATTTTTTCCTTAAATGCACTAATTACCTCTAATCGCGATTAAAACTTAATAAGTTACTATTCACCAAAAAATTATTTTTATCCCATTGAACCACATTTTACTTCTTAATGACAACCATGTATGTCGGATTTTTGAAATTAAAAACACAAAGATGGAAAAATTTCATTTAAACGGAAAAATCAGTTTTTATAAGTACCACTTAGTGGTTTCACTATTCATCAAAAATTGAAGTTTTTCAGAAAAATCCCAAAAATTCACCCTAAGCTATATTTGATATTCCGAATTCAAAAATGAAGTCTATTTTACAAATTTCAAAACATATAAGTCACATTAATTAATTTAATAATTAATTCCCGCTGTCAGAGCAAATAGCGTGTTTTTATGAAACAATAAGTATCAAAAGATTGACACTAGTTTAAGTCTGATTTCAAAGTGAAATTAATTCCAACGACCACTATTGGATTTCATGGTAAAAATATATTCTAATTTCACTTTAAAAGAAATTCAAAAGATAATCTAATCATATAAATAAATTAGATTAAAAAGTGGTTTCGAATTAAAATACAACATTTTACACTATTCATTAAAAAATGAACTTTATCATAAAGATACCAAAAATTTACACAAAGTAAATTTTGATGTACCAATTCTTAAGAAGAGTTTTATTTGGTCCAAAAGGATGTATAATAGTGAACAAAACTATATTTAATGACGGTTCTCCATCAAAAGGCGATAAGTGAACCTTTAGTGAAAACTAGGGCATATACGCCTAAAATTGAATTATTTCCGTATTTTATGCCTTTATCCTTTATTGGATAAATGTAAAACCTTTAAAAACATATATAATCATATTTTAGTTATTTCTATCCATTCCCTCCAATACAACGGCTACATGTTAACTACGATTTAAAATAATATTATTTTATTATTAGAGTTCAACGTAAGATTCCCAAGAAACTCGTTGTTGCGTGTTGGGTACGCCATCGAGCATAGCGTCCCCTTTAAAGTCATATTAATATTTTATTCACAAATATGGATAAATATGAAAATTTCATATTCTTTATTTACCTGGGGTGTTATATCCTTCCCCCCTTTTGGGAATTGCATCCTCGCAGTTTTTAAAATTGAGTTTGGAAACATCCTTGAAAGTCCCACATCGGAACAAGAGTAGGTAAAACAATCTCTTTAAAAGAATGGGAGAGAAGTACAAATGTCACCCGAGTTAACCCATACTAGGATTCCAATTATGAAAATATGGATATGGAGGAGAAAACAAAGGGTCATGTTCTGATGGAGAGTGATAGTAAACATGTCTAGGAGAAAGTTAATAATAAGAAAATCACAAACTTGTGATGGGTTAAACGGTATTAGATTCCCCAGTAGGAAAAGTTAATAGACAAATTTTTTGTTTTAAGTTACTTTTTATTGAGGAATTTATTCATAAGGAAACATAATCACTTATCATGTTGACTTTCAACTTTTACTAGATTCCTTAATCAAACTCATATTTTTTTTCCAAAAGATGAGTATTTTGGGAGACTTGTTCGCATTAAGAGTACTATAATCAACTTCTAGAGAATCACCTAATCCACAAAAGAGAACTATATACTTCCCATGTCTTTAGACTTTAACCAAAACCAAAACCAAAAAAGGTTAGTACAAGATTAGAAAATCCAGAAAAGGAAAACCCTTTATAAAAAGAAAATCTATTCTTAATCTCCAAAATTTGTCCAACAAACCCAAAGTTCAACGAGGACCATTCGATAAACAATTTTTCCATAAAATTCTTCAAAGTAAACCAAAATAAGATTGAAACCCAAATATTTTGAAGGATTTAGTTACATAGTCTACCAAGTTAAATCGTATCATTTATCTCCAAACCACATCAGTTGCTCTTAATGTCTCGTATTGAAAAGTAATTAATCCTAATCACTTATCCTCCACGATAGGTTAATAAATTTCCATAGATAACCCAAAATCAACTTACTCTTAATTAATAAAATCATCTAACTAAAAAAAAGTCAAACTAACCAGGGACTTCACGTAGTCCAGTGGTAGGCGATAAATACCAGTCGCACTTTGGTTGTGGGTTCGATTCCCAAAGCTTTGTCTGACGCGACGGGTTGTCACACGGTCTACGTGTTGTCCTTTTTCCAAATCTATATAATTCTCAAATCATTCCCCAAAAAGGGGTAAAATCATCAAAAATAACCATAACATAATTTAACCTCAATTTTATCTCATGCCTTTCACTTCAATCATAACATATAGTAACCCATAATTACCTCAAAAGTAAGGATCATATTAACCCAAATGGTTCTTTATAACTATGTCCACAAAAGAAAAGATAACTATTCCTTGAATAAAATTTTCCTATATTAAACATCAGGGTTACACATAATATAAAAAGTCTTCTAATGTAACCCCATCATCAAAAGTGACTTAATACTCTTAAGAATTTCACCATAACTCTTGAAGCTCTTATGTGTTGACATATTACTCATTCAACATTCTTCATGATCCATTAACCATTCCTTTCCAACTTATTCCGAAATACCTCTTTCCTACAAACAAAATCATGAATCATATCCTAAGATTCCAAAATAGGAAAACAATAGTCATGAAATAATACATACCTTTGATTGGTCATTGTCAGTTTCTTCATCCTCAATCGGAATGGCATTAGGTATTGGTAAACAAACATTTGTATTCTCTTGGTGACCCCATTCACGAAACTTCTTCATAGGACATGTGTTTGCATAATGACCATGCACACCACATTTAAAACATTCAATTGATCACTCAGAAAGAACTTCTTTCCCTTTCCTCGAGTCAACTGGATGCTTCCTTTTTCCATGGTAGGTTCTTGCTTTATGACCTTCATTTCCACATCTATAGAATATTTATTTCCCTTTGAAACATTTTCCTAGGTGTTTCTTTCCACATCTTTGACACATAGGTTTTTGAACACACTTACCTTTATGATTATTACCTGTACTTCCGTAGGGATTTGTTTCTCGCATATATGATGCCTTAGAGAAATCACCAAGGTTTAGGTGGTCAATCATGACTCTAGATAGTTGGTTGAGGATAATCATAAGAGTTCTCATTGCAGCTCCCATATCATTCAGTTGCTTGCTCAAAAAACTGTCACAGTTTCCTTCACATTCACTGTTACTTTGGTGCCTGCTAGATCCAGCCATTTACTAAAACCAAAAAGGTCAGTGTGAGTATATCAAAAAAAACATCATGTACTAATGAGTAAGATAAACACTAAGATATACTTACTCATTCACTTTATCTAAAACTAGGACTCTTTCTGAAATCCTAACCATTATGGTAATGCCACTTATGCTTAAAGAATACCCTAACCTCTAAAGTTATCTAAACCGAACTTTGATACCAACTATAAGGCCCCAGCCTTAAACCTTACTTAATCTTGAGTTATTACAAGATTACACATTGAGGATCTTTTCAGGTTTAGAGTTTTAGAGAATTAGATCATGAAACATGCATTACATTCCACATTTAAACAAAGTGGTTACATAAAAGACAGTATTCATTCTTCCCATCAACGGAAACATATTGAAAATAAAACATGGATTCTTTCTTGACACATCCTTGACACTATCATCACATCTTGTACCTTTCCCTTGACCTATGAAAAACATTTCAAAAACTTGGGATGAGCATAAAAAAGCTCAGTAAGGGATATAAAAATATGGAAAGGAAACATGAGTTCATATATACATAAGAATGAAATCATACTTTACCCATAAAACATAGGCACTTTAACATACCTCATCAAACCATGAATAAATCATAGAAATCATAAGACATAAAGGTAACTTGAGGCATTCATAACATTCTTACGTAGGGAGTAACCCTCTTGGTTACGTTTGGAATACCCATCACAGTATATTCCCTAAATCTCTTTGGAGAAACCTTAAAGTTTCACTCATTCGCGTTACCCAATGCATTGGAGAGCTATATCGGGCTCACCCGCCCTTAGTTTATCACGGAACCACCCGTCTTCATAATAATGCCCAAGAACCTCAACATAATCATATCACATAAAACATGCATAAAGGAAACATAACATTTCCACCTTTAAATCACAAGATATCAATACAACACATTGATATAAAAACATTATGAAAACCATTTTCAATACCAAAATAAAAGAAAAGTAAAACATGGTATTTATTTTTCTTTTAAAAAACAAGGTATGACTTGTAGAGGAAGCCGAAACTCAAATAACGGTCACAGCAGCGGAGAAGTCGTTGTCGCCGTATACGTACGACAAAAACATTCCCTTTTGTCGTTTAGTAAAACGCTTCCTATAAAAAATATTCCTTTTGGATAAATGTAAAAGTCAAAGGGGTTTATACACCGTATAAAAGAAGGTTGTGTATAAAACAAAATATTCCTCAATGAAAGGAGATTGAGACGAAGTCCCATACAAAGACGGTATCCTTGGTTTAAGGATAAATCAATTACATAATTATGTGTGACTAGTGAATACACCAAATATAAGTGGATATTAATTGTAAAATAATCAAAGGTCATTCACACATATTCAATGGATGACATATTCAATAACTACATGTTGAACCCAAAGAAATCGAAATTGGGTTAAGAAGTTCCCTTGACAGCCTAACAACGTCACATCAAAATGAGTTGATGAGAGATAAAAAAGGGTATCTCATCACATGGACATAAAATTTACATCAATAAGGATATATGAGAACATATCACAACATAACAATATGTAAATTAAAAGACCCAACAAAATAAGTCTTTTAAAAAGAGGAGGGTGAAAGGTTCCCTTACCGACATGGGTATCTTTCGAAACATACACCTCGTGAAAGAAGGACAATACAACATTGATGTAAATACTCATAAAAGAAAGTATATTAAACAATGAATAAAATAATGGGCAATACATACACCACTCAAAGGAAATTGTGGAAAATGTAGAATAAATCTCACGGGAATAAAAGTGAGATGAAAAATCCTTTACGAAAACTCGGCAGCCTAACGGCGCCACATAAAACTTCCAAAATGGATTGATGAGAGAGAATAGGGTCTCTCATCACATGAACATAAAAATTACAGTAATATTAATATAAAATAACATCCCAATAACAAGAAAGATGAGCTTAGAAGGAATGACATAAAAGAGTGTACTTAAAAAGAAAGAGAGGAGTAGGATCCCTTACCTCGGGTCCGACTTGACTCGACCGTTCTTTAACGTCCTGAATAATAAACTTGAGTTAATTTCCACTTTATTAAGAACATTTTTCTAGTTCATTATTCCTTTTATATCACTTATTGCAATGTTATAAACATTATTTAATCATTTAAGTTAATAATGTTTGTTTTGTCGATATTTGGTTCTTAAGTCGAAAGTGGACTTCTTACAATTACATGTTGTTCGTGTGGTCAAATGTTCATTATATACAGAATTATATTCATGATTTGGATATCATATATATCATATATATCCATAATATACATGTATTTATAATATTACATAATCATTTAGAGGTAAGAAATGAAATGCACCGTTCATGGAGACGGTAAGTCGTACGTACGCATGAACGCTACTTTCATTTCTATTTCATGTTTTTATGGAATGGAATAATAATGATATAGAGGTATGTTATAATTCTAGTATAAAATAATATATAATAACTTTAAATCCATCCTTTATACGTCCCACATATGGAATTAATGAATCACATCACTTTGAGGGGGCGGTAGTCCGCACTTCCTTAAATGAAGATATCGCGTTTACCCATAATGGAAACCATAAAGGTATGCCCAAAAAGAAAAATACAGAAGCTTAAGTAAAACATAAACATATTATATATCATATATGAATATAGTTACATCTTAATTTCCACCTTTTAAGGTGTTAAAAGAATGATGAACAATCATCGTTTCGGGAGGCATAAATTCGCCATCCACGGAAACAGTATGTTCTTTAACCATTAGATGTAGGTGTGTGTAAGTGTAGCTCAAATTCTTCTTATAAAAACATCCTAGTATATTGAAGATACTGGATTTGTTACAAAATAAATGAATAAAAAGAGTTTAGGGGGTTTTAGAGGTAAAATAAAACAAAAGGACTCAAGTGAAGACATTACCTTAAAATCGGGTAACTCCCTTTGGTTTGAGCTAAAAGGCTTCCTTGGGAAGACTTCTGCCCAAAGTGAGGCCTCAAGGAGTTATAGAGGGAAATGGGGAGACAAAATGGGCAGGTGTTGGCCGAGCCAAAGGCTTTGGGAGTGTGGGTAAGGAGGTAGAGGTGGGGGCCTTTTATAAGAGGAGAGGAGGGGCACTCTTGGAAAGTAAGCAAATTTTACTTTATTTGAAAATGGTATTCGGATTTAAGAGGTCCCACATTTATGTGTTTCGAGGATAAGGTGATAAGGGTTCTAAATCCACTCATCCAATAGGTTTTGGATATGTGTACGTCTTAGATATTACATTATCTTTCCATTTTATTTAAATCGTTAAATAATGAGGTCATCGCTGCATCATCATGATGTCATAAATAATTTAATTTATTTAATGTCTAATGTCACACACGGTTTTTTTCTTTTCTGTCATTGTATTGATCCGACCCATTAGAAATACCGATCCTTTTCATGGGTATTTGATGAGATAAATCTTGAGTTTTGAAGTTTCATATATGTCTAACCACCCTAATTTGGGATCCCCATTGTTTGTTTAGTAGTTTTTGAAGAAAGGGTGGTTACTTCATGATTTAGGCCAACCGTGAGCCCATTCCCAATTTTAAAAACCGAATTTGTTTCTTTTATAACTCTTTTGTTTTTCATCCTTTTTCCCCCATTAAACTTCCCACTTGTCCTATACTGATATATTAAAACTTATTTATCCTTTTGGACCCATTATAAATTCCTAGGCCGGGTGAATTTGGGTTACTCATTTAGGTATTGGGCCAGCCCATGGGCCCATTTCCTGTTTAAAAAAAATAATTTGTCTCGTCTATATCTTTTTCATTTTTTACTATTTTTCGGTTATTCCACCTCCCCCTAGAATCCAATAACCCTATCCTAACCCTCATAATATATTTTACCTCTTTGGAGCTCATGTGGGTCGCGAATTAGGGCGAAATTCTCAGGAAACCTCAAATCGCCCAGAAATTCCAAGGTAACTTTTATCATTCATAAATCAATAAATTAGTACTCCTTTAGCCACCAATCTTCTTCCCCTGGTTCGTCCAGACCTTAGGAGTCTCTCCAAGAATTTTCAAGCCATTCCCTTTTCTCTAGGGCTTCAGATCTAATGGAAGACGAAGAGTTTTCTAGGATGAAAGGTGAGATTCCTTCTCCTTTCTTCTTCCTCTTCCCCCTCCTTTCATTATTTCTTGGTTTTATATTGTACCCTAGTCTTTATCGACCTAAGGTTTTGTTATACCATGTTTTTTTATGGGGTTTCTGTTTGTTTAGGTCTGATCTTTATAGTTTTATGGTTTATAAACTAGCGGCGGGTGATTTCGGGTGTGCGGTTCAGTTACGCCAAAGATTTGAGGTAGGATACCCCTTGCACATGACTTTATTATTTAAGTTTCATCATTTTATTATATTTAACACCAGATATATATGTTTATTATTGTTTTTCATCCTTTGGATAATTTTATTGGTGTTCAAAGTGGTTGTTTAATCATTGGTTTGTGAACGGTAGTGTTGTTTTGTCATGAAAGTTCTCAACAAGTGTTTGTTTAAATGTTACGTTATCTTTTGAAAATATTTTGTGAGGTTTATAATCTGGTCTATGTTATTTTTAACATGTTACAGTATCTTGAATGAAAATATGGCTTTCAATTGGTGTTTTATTCCTTTTCATGTACTTAACACAAATTGTTTTGTTTAAAAAGGGCATGTCATGTGTTCGGTAAATTGCCCGGTTGGCTTTTATGTGTGATGTGTGATTTAAAAGTTACTTGTTTGGATTTATAAAGGAATTGGAATAATGATAAATGGTATTTTTGGGTACTTATATGGATTTCCTATTTGTATTTGTTTTTACAATCAAGTGAGTTTTGATTTACAACATATTTTGGCCCGAGTTGCCCAAAAATGGACTGTTTCACTTCTTTATGAAAATGGTTGTGTTTTGAATATGTAACCTGAGTATTATAAGAGATTTATGAATGTGGTTTTCTGCTATAAATAGTGTTTATACATATCCTTAATATAATTAAAATTCATACCTTCTTCAAAGGATAGTTTTGAGAAAATAATTAATGGCCCGTTTGGCATTTCCTAGAAATGAAGGAGTGTTTTACTTGTATATAACAATTTGTGCAATTGGGATTGTTTTATGGTCCAGTAAATGATTTTATTAAATGTTTATTGGGCTGCCAAATATTATTTGGTTTGGTTATGATGTGTGTTTATAATTTAAGGAGTGTTTTTGAAAGAGTTTTATGTGCAAAGACTCAATACACTTCATGAAATTGTTTTACCAAAATATTTAGCGGTTTGTTGATTAGTGTAAGAAATGTGAAGAATGATTATGGGATGTTTGTGTTTTTATGGTTTTGGAATGGAATGGGGATGTGAAATGTGTATTTGATAATATGTGTAACTTGATTGACCACTAAAGGGAATCCCGAGTATCTAGGTGGGCGGACGTGTACTAGTATGCTAGTGATTCTCTGGGGGTTGGCCTCTGTTTCACGTAGCAAGTTTGACGATGAAAACACTAACTAAACTATGATGATGATGATGATTGGGGACCACTAGGTTATGGGTATGTTCCCTACTAGTGGCTCGTGCACGAGAACAGATATTTATTATGGTTACTTTCACCGAGATACGAGGTACCTGGGGCTCACAACTAACTAGTGCCTAGGGGTATTCCTGTGACTAGTGCTCATTGGCAATTTTGTACTCACCGTCGGCATACGGTGTGTTTGGTTGGTAAATTAAGTAGTATGTGTTATTTATTTGAATGTTAAAATTCTTTAAAGCAGCCCTCTTAAAAATTATTTTCATTTTGATGTTTCACCTCATTGAAAATAATTGTTACTTGCATTTTTGTTTATTAAACATGCATGTTTTTGTCTGATAATTATTATAGCATGGAACCTCATTTGAAAACCATACTTTCAAATCTTGAATTTAAAACTATAAATTGATGTTTCTTTTATTTTAAAGTAATGTGCATTGGGAATAGAATACCGGGCTAACCTACTGAGTTTTAATACTCACGCCTATAGTCTTCTTCTTTTTTTAGCCCTTGTGCATATTTCATCTTTAGTTCGATCACCTTGGGCGACTTTTTATCATTGTGTTGGAGAGTGACCAGAAGTGTCACATGGAGTTTTTTTTTCATCGGGATTGTTCAGTTGAGTTGTTGGTTTTGTTCTAATTTTATTTTCTTGTACAAATAATATTTAGTTCAATTTTTATATAAATTCATTTTGGGCTGTCCGTTTATTTCCTCTGTTTGTTTGATTGTTTATATATGGGAGAAATCGTTCCCTTGTGTACTCTATTGATGCCCTTGGTGCTTGTCACCATCCCGGGAGGATCGGGAACGCCTCTCGGGACTTGTCGCGGGCTGGCCTGGGTGACCGGTTCAGGGTCAACTCGGGCTGGTTCGTGACAAAATGTTATCAGAGGAGGTCGTCTATTAGCGGACCTTTCTTTTTAGAGCGCCCTTGTTATTTTGGGGATGTCAATGTAGATGGAGTAGGATTATTGGGACTTGAGGGGTAAGTGCAAGAAGAGCGTCGCGAACTCTTTCTTGTTCTAATCCTCAGGTTTCCATGGAAGTCCAGCTTTATTAGTGTCCTTTGTTCTAGTAGATTGTTTCTTATTGGGATATGACAAGGGGAGTCTGACCAATGGCCTTCATGAGCTCACAGGGCCTGGAAAGCCATGTGGAGCTGGGGAATGGTCCTAATAAGTCTCTCTGTGTTGGTGTTGTGTTTGGCATATGGCCGCCAACCATATGGTCGAGTCACCCACCGACACTAGTTCCCTTTTTCTTGGGTCTCTTGAACCTTTCTTGAATTCTGAATTTTTGTTTTTAAAATCCTTGTGTGAGAATTGTGGAAATGGGTTTTAATGTAAGGATTAGATTTTGAAAAGTGAAAAAATGGGGTTTTCAATAATTAAATATAATAATGGTTTTGGAAGGTTGTGTTTTTGTGAAAAACAATGGAGGGAAGCAGAAATGATTTAAAGGGATTGGATTATCCATAATCTAAACTTGTGGTTTGTTGAAATAAAATGTTTTGAAATTGTGAATCATTTTAAAGTGATTATGGATCTTTTTCTTAAATGGGGTATTTTAGGATGTTAAAAAGTTTTTGAATCGGATAAATTAGTTTTGAAAATTAGTTTTGATCGGTTGGTGTTTTACTAGAAACGTTATTGGTCTCAATGGACCTCAGATTATGAAAATATACATTGCTGATTTTTTTTAAAAAAATAATGTGAAGGGGTTGTTTGGAGTGGCTTGGATAATTAAAAAGTTTTTAAAAATGAAAAGGGGTAGGTTTTCAAGAAAATGGTTCTTAATTAATTTTGGTTTTTTTTTTGTGAAACATGAAAATGTTTTTTGACTTGGTGGTTGGTGTTTCTTTTGAAGGTAAATTGTTTTTTTTGAATTATGATGTTTAATTTTAGCCTTTGGTGATTTCATGGGTGCTCACATGCATGGTTTTATTTATATTTGGAAGTATGGCCTATATGGTATGGTGGTTGGGTGTCAGGGGTGGCATGGAAATGTGCATGTGGGTGAGACTTGATGAAACACCATTGGTGAATGTGGAAACCCACCAAGTTAGTTTGTTTTTTCAAAATTGCTTTGAGCTGAAAATTATGGCCTTTTTTAAAAACCAATGGTTATGTGGATTGATTTTTCTATGTCTTAGAAGAGTTTTTTATTTGGTTAGCATCCATGTGATCTATAATTCAAACTCTTGTTCTATCTAGTGATGAGATCTTGTTGGTGGCTCGGTTTTGGAGTAATTTTCATTGGGTTTCTAAAAATGTGTTTGATGTTGTGATGTGGCCATGGATAGTTCTGCGTTGGAAATATTTCCTTCTGATCAACCTAAGGATTCCTTTCAAATTTTAAATCCACCTCTTTTGATGATGCCTCAACTTGTTTGTTGGAATAGAGAGCTGTTTGGGATCTATTAAAAGTGCATCTAGGTCATGATAATTCTTTTGGACAGAGCAGTTGTGTTCGGTGATGTTGATGTGTTTCGTCGTATTCCTTGTCCATTCTACCCCTTGTTTGGAGTGAGATAGAATTTTGATATGTATCTATGAGTTCCTATTTAGATGAAGGTTTTTTTGTGATCAAGTGTGGGTTTTTTGAGTGGTGTGATCCTTATCACCTGACTGCAGTGCAGCAAATGCTTCAAGAATCAGGGCTCCAGCCATAGGCCTCGGAGTGAAGCTTTTCACGCAGTCAGGAAATCAACAGAGGTGTGGAGTGCTAGATTATGATCCTTACTCCTCTGTTTTGGTAAGTTAGTTACTATGTCAATGTTTTGGTTCCTCATTTCTATGAATTTCCCTTTTGTCGCAACAAACGTGGTGGACTTAACCCCTCACACAGTGTCTATGGTTATTCCTTCATGGATGTGGGTTTTCAATCAATGTCCCTGTGTGGACCGCTTGTAAAAATCATGTGCAGTCTTGGTGTTACCTATTCATAGGGGGAGAGTTTTGGGTAGTTTCTTTGTTTCTTTTGTTGTTTCAGTGGCCAAATTATTGGGTCCCCTTCCCTCCCATCCCCAAGTGACGGGGGTCCAGAATTGTGCTGAATGTGTCGACCAAGTTATTGTCCCCTCAATTCGGGAGTGGGTGGTTTATATTTTCATGTTGTAACCCTATTAACTTGGTATAGTAGGTTTTTGTAGGAGGGTTTTTTTTGGGCTTGCGTGAGTGAGTCCCAACTATAGCTCATGTTCAATTCTTGTCTGTTCATTGCTAGTTGGTTTCTAATGGTGGGGAGACCCACCATGGGTCTCCTAGATTTTCATCCTAAGAAAATTTCTAGTGCTAGTTGATTCTTAATGGTGGGGATTACATTCTGGAATCCTTAGGTGTTGTTTTTTTTCAGCCGGAAAGTGTTATGGCTTTCCCGGGGCGGAAAGCTTTAATGGTGGGAAGAATTGTCACACACGGTTTTTTTTCTTTTCTGTCATTGTATTGATCCGGACCATTAGAAATACCGATCCTTTTCATGGGTATTTGATGAGATAAATCTTGAGTTTTGAAGTTTCATATATGTCTAACCACCCTAATTTTGGATCCCCATTGTTTGTTTAGTAGTTTTTGAAGAAAGGGTGGTTACTTCATGATTTGGGCCAACCGTGAGCCCATTCCCAGTTTTAAAAACCGAATTTGTTTCTTTTATAACTCTTTTGTTTTTCATCCTTTTTCCCCCATTCAACTTCCCACTTGTCCTATACTGATATATTAAAACTTATTTATCCTTTTGGACCCATTATAAATTCATAGGCCGGGTGAATTTGGGTTACTCATTTAGGTATTGGGCCAGCCCATGGGCCCATTTCCTGTTTAAAAAAAATAATTTTCCTCATTTATATCGTTTTCATTTTTACTATTTTTCGGTGATTCCACCTCCCCCTAGAAGCCAATAACCCTATCCTAACCCTCATAATAGATTTTACCTCTTTGGAGCTCATGTGGGTTGCTAATTAGGGCGAAATTCTCAGGAAACCTCAAATCTCCCAGAATTACCAAGGTAAATTTTATCATTCATAAATCAATCAATTCGTACTCCTTTAGCCACCAATATTCTTCCCATGGTTCTTCCAGACCTTAGGAGTCTCTCCAAGAATTTTCAAGCCATTCCCTTTTCTCTAGGGCTTCAGATCTAATGGAAGACGAAGAGTTTTCTAGGATGAAAGGTGAGATTCCTTCTCATTTCTTCTTCCTCTTCCCCCTCCTTTCATTATTTCTTGGTTTTATATTATAACCTAGTCTTGATCGACCTAAGGTTTTGTTATACCATGTTTTTTGATGGGGTTTCTATTTGTTTAGGTCTTATCTTTATAGTTTTATGGTTTATAAACCAGCGACGGGTGATTTCGGGTGTGCGTTTCAATTACGCCAAAGATTTGAGGTAGGATACCCCTTGCACATGACTTTATTATTTAAGTTTCATCATTTTATTATATTTAACACCAGATATATATGTTTATTATTGTTTTTCATCCTTTGGATAATTTTATTGGTGTTCAAAGTGGTTGTTTAATCATTGGTTTGTGAATGGTAGTGTTGTTTTGTCATGAAAGTTCTCAACAAGTGTTTGTTTAAATGTTCCGTTATCTTTTGAAAATATTTTGTGAGGTTTATAATCTGGTATATGGTATTTTTAACATGTTACAGTATCTTTAATGAAAGTATGGCTTTAAATTGGCGTTTTATTCCTTTTCATGTACTTAACACAAATTGTTTTGTTTAAAAAGGGCATGTCATGTGTTCGGTAAATTGCCCGGTTGGCTTTTATGTGTGATGTGTGATTTAAAAGTTACTTGTTTGGATTTATAAAGGAATTGGAATAATGATAAATGGTATTTTTGGGTACTTATATGGATTTCCTATTTTTATTTGTTTTTACAATCAAGTGGGTTTTGATTTACAACATATTTTGGCCTGAGTTGCCCAAAAATGGGCTGTTTCACTTCTTTATGAAAATGGTTGTGTTTTGAATATGTAACCTGAGTATTATAAGAGATTTATGAATGTGGTTTTCTGCTATAAATTGTGTTTATACAGATCCTTAATAGAATTAAAATTCATACCTTCGTCAAAGGATAGTTTTGAGAAAATAATTAAAGGCCCGTTTGGCATTTCCTAGAAATGAAGGAGTGTTTTACTTGTATATAACAATTTGTGCAATTTGGATTGTTTTATGGTCTATTAAATGATTTTATTAAATTTTTATTGGGCTGCCAAATATTATTTGGTTTGGTTATGATGTGTGTTTATAATTTAAGGAGTGTTTTTGAAAGAGTTTTATGTGCAAAGCCTCAATACACTTCATGAAATTGTTTTACCAAAATATTTAGCGGTTTGTTGATTAGTGTAAGAAATGTGAAGAATGATTATGGGATGTTTGTGTTTTTATGGTTTTGGAATGGAATGGGGATGTGAAATGTGTATTTTATAATATGTGTAACTTGATTGAGCACTAAAGGGAATCCCGGGTATCTAGGTGGGCAGACGTGTACTAGTATGCTAGTGATTCTGTGGGGGTTGGCCCCTGTTTCATGTAGCAAGTTTGACAATGACAACGCTAACTAAACTATGATGATGATGATTATTTGGGACTAATAGGCTATGGGTATGTTCCCTACTAGTGGCTCGTGCACGAGAACAAATATTTATTATGGTTACTTTCACCGAGATACGAGGTACCTGGGGCTCACAACTAACTAGTGCCTAGGGGTATTCCTGTGACTAGTGCTCATTGGCAATTTTGTACTCACCGTTGGCATACGGTGTGTTTCGTTGGTAAATTCAGTAGTATGTGTTATTTATTTGAATGTTAAAATTCTTTAAAGCAGCCCTCTTGAAAATTATTTTCATTTTGATGTTTCACCTCTTTGAAAATAATTGTTACTTGCATTTTTGTTTATTAAACATGCATGTTTTTGTCTGATAATTATTATAGCATGGAACCTCATTTGAAAACCATACTTTCAAATCTTGAATTTAAAACTATAAATTGATGTTTCTTTTATTTTAAAGTAATGTTCATTGGGAATAGAATACCGGGCTAACCTACTGAGTTTTAATACTCACGCCTATAGTCTTCTTCTTTTTTTAGCCCTTGTGCATGTTTCATCTTTAGTTCGATCACCTTGGGAGACTTTTTATCATTGTGTTGGAGAGTGACCAGAAGTGTCACATGGAGTTTTTTTTTCATCGGGATTGTTCAGTTGAGTTGTTGGTTTTGTTCTAATTTTAGTTTCTTGTACAAATAATATTTAGTTCAATTTTTATATAAATTCATTTTGGGCTGTCCCTTTATTTCCGCTATTTGTTTGATTGTTTATATATGGGCGAAATCGTTCCCTTATGTACTCTATTGATGCCCTTGGTGCTTGTCACCATCCCGGGAGGATCGGGAACGCCTCTCGGGACTTGTCGCGGGCTGGCCTGGGTGACCGGTTCAGGGTCAACTCGGGCAGGTTCGTGACATCTAAAAATTATACAAAAACTACTATGATTTAGGAAATCGTTTTAGATTTCCAATTAATATTTATAGTCAAAAATATGATTTGTATCACCCCATGTAAAAATTGTTTTAGTAAAACATTTCATGTTTGTCTCATTTTTACTTTAACTTTAAATAAAAAGATATTAATGTCATTTTCCAACCAAAGTGGCTTCATGGGGTCCCCAAGTTGACCCATGGCTTTTATTGGTAGGCCATGACACATCCAATAAGGATAGGACATGTGTCAAGGTATTCTCATTTTATTATAATATCATTTTTTCCTTAAATTGCACTAATTACCTCTAATCGCGATTAAAACTTAATAAGTTACTATTCACCAAAAAATTATTTTTATCCCATTGAACCAAATTTTACTTCTTAATGACAACCATGTATGTCGGATTTTTGAAATTCAAAACAAAAAGATGGAAAAATTTCATTTAAATGGAAAAATTAGTTTTTATAAGTACCACTTAGTGGTTTCACTATTCATCAAAAATTAAAGTTTTTCAGAAAAATCCCAAAAATTCACCCTAAGCTATATTTGATATTCCGAATTCAAAAATGAAATCTATTTTAAAAATTTCAAAACATATAAGTCACATTAATTAATTTAATAATTAATTCCCGCTGTCAGAGCAAATAGCGTGTTTTTATGAAACAATAAGTATCAAAAGATTGACACTAGTTTAAGTCTGATTTCAAAGTGAAATTAATTCCAACGACCACTATTGGATTTCATGGTAAAAATATATTCTAATTTCACATTAAAACCAATTAAAAAGATAATCTAATCATATAAATAAATTAGATTAAAAAGAGGTTTCGAATTAAAATACAACATTTTACACTATTCATTAAAAAATGAACTTTATCAGAAAGATACCAAAAATTTACACAAAGTAAATTTTGATGTCCCAATTATTAAGAAGAGTTTTATTTTTTCCAAAAGGATGTATAAGAGTGAACAAAACTATATTTAATGATGGTTCTCCATCAAAAGGCGATAAGTGAACCTTTAGTGAAAACTAGGGCATATACGCCTAAAATTGAATTATTTCCGTATTTTATGCCTTTATCCTTTATTGGATAAATGTAAAAACATTTAAAAACATATATAATCATATTTTAGTTATTTCTATCCATTCCTGCCAATACAACGACTACATGTTAACTACGATTTAAAATAATATTATTTTATTATTAGAGTGCAACGTAAGATTCCCAAGAAACTCGTTGTTGCGTATTGGGTACGCCATCGAGCATAGCGCCCCCTTTAAAGTCATATTAAAATTTTATTCACAAATATGGATAAATATGAAAATGTCATATTCTTTATTTACCTGGGGTGTTACAATAGTTACCATTATTACCTTCCATGTTACGCGTTAGTGAAAAACGTTTCACATTGCTTCGCAAGGTGATAGTCCGTTTTATACACGAACTGCATTATCGTATCCCCTATGATATGAAATGTAAAAATGATGTGTATTATATAATAACTAAAGAAGAATAATAATTTTGTGAATATAATAAATATCATATATAAATATAATGTGAATCATTATTCCCAACCATGAGATTTGGTAATGAAAAAACGAATGACATCGTTTCATGAGGAAATAGTCCTTCGTACACATGAATAATAATTTTGTAACCCATTTGATGGATGTATGTGTGTGTGTTTGTAGGTAATAACCATAACATAAAAAAAATATTAGTATATCTAAGATATGAAGTTTGTTAGTTAATAATGGGGTAAGAATAATTTAATGGGTTGGGAAAATAAATAAAACAAAAACACGTGTTGATGAACATTACCTCTTCTTCGAGTAAATACTTTTGGTTTTCACCCACGTCCTTCCTTGGTTGGAATTATACCCAAATTAAGGAATATTGGATGAGTCTATGGAAGTGGATAAGTTATTTTTTCAGTAATTTTCTGAACAAATTGTTTTTGAAGTTGTGAATAGGGGAGAAGATGTGTTGGCCTTTAATAAGTGGGAGAGCGCACACACATGGTATTTTTCAAAATAAAGTTAGGTAAACCCATGTTTTACATAAAAAATTCTCAAATAATTAAAAAGAATCTTCATAATTTAAGGTATTAGGTATAAATATGGACGTATAAGGGGTTATTAATACGTTTCAAGGTTATTTTTTCCCTTAAGTTTAATGTTTAACCACTAAGGAAAGTTATTTTTACCATAATCCCTGTAATTAATTTTAATTTATTTAACTAATCACATTAGTAAAAAATTAAGTTCACTATTTTAGATACTATAAATTATTTTTATTCCAAATGTGGAATCCATTTTTCTAAATTCAAATCACAGAATATTAAAAATTTAATTTAATATTATTCCTAGATGTGGTGAGACAATGAGTTTTTAATAATAGTATTTTTTAGAAAAAAAATTCTATATTAACTATATGACTAATAGTAATAATTTTATGAAAAGAAATTAATATTTATATACATATAGTATATAATTTCTTTTAAAAACTTCCCATTATTCATTATTTTAATTAATTAAATGGATAAACATCATGCATTTTAAAATAGTTTTTAGAAAAAACCCTTTCAAAACCTAAAAACAAACTTACACTAAAAAACAATATAATGTTGACTAAAATTAATCAATTGGATTATATATAACATTGGTTAATTTAAACTATATTCAAAACATTTTGGGACTTTTAAGTTACATAATTTATTTAAATGAAAAGAATTTTTACAAAAGTTGGTATCATTCACTATTCACTAAAAAATCAATATTTTCCAAAAAATACCAAAATTTCACTGAAGGTAAATTTTGATATTATGATTCAAAAAATTAATTTTATTTATTCAAATATATTTTATAAAAGTTTTAAAATTTTTATTTTATAATAATTTCGTGATAAAAAGCGATGAAACTCTTTTCTATTTTTCAGAAATATACAATTTTAAGCGAAAATTTGGATTTATCATGTTTTGAAAACACATAAGATGAATATTAAACATTATATAGAATATATTATATATAAAGATAATTAATATTATTCAAAAAGGGTGGTTTTATAAATTTATTAGTATAAAAAACACTTTTAGGCATCAAAATTGTTTTTCAGAAATAGATTTCCTTTTATTTTAAAAAGGGTTTTATTTTCATTTATAATTAATTGGTCACTATAAAAATTAATTATATATACATGTCTAAACCATATTTTCATAATTTATTTAATCTTTTTCATACCCACTATTCCAATGACTAGATTATAAAATTAATATATATCATGGGTCATTTTGGGTCGGTGTTCCGTATTGAGTACACTATCAAACATAAAAATATCAAGTTTACATGTAAAAAAAGATAGAATGATTTTTTCATGAAATTCAATATAAAATCAATGTTTTGTGTCCCTTACACTATCAAATATAATTTTATTCATTTCAAATCATAGGGTTTTACATGTTATCTTGTAGTTCCTAGTGATCTTTAATTAATATCATGCATGTTCACCCTTATTGAGCATATTAGATCACCGTTCTTTATGTTTCCATTTCCCCAAGATACGAAAATGATTATTATGTATTATAAGACTATAATGGAATCATTTTTCTAGAATATTTATTATAGATATTGAATAATGTTTTTAAAATAACTTTATTTTGTATTTAGTCTCCAAAGACACTAAACCTAATAGTTTGGGGTTTATTATATGATGAGATATAATGAATAATCATGTAAGAGGGTTAATTATGATTTTATGGTATATTTGGGTTTCATTAATTGATAATATAGAGTGGTTTGGTCAATTTGTTGGAATAGTTTGTGGATAATAAGTTGATAGACCCTAAAAACATATTTTGACCCAAAAGTGATGTAGGATAAACATAAGATGTCAATGGTTAAAATGTTGGTTTCATAATTTAATACATATAAGTATATAAATTCCTTATCATAGGATTTATTACTATAGTTATAATTTCTTTATATTCACACTAACAATTTTTTGGTTTTATTAAGGGACTAAATAAACAATCATGATGCTGGGGTGGTGACAGGTATATTCAATATTGAAAACATATTATTTGATGCTTGTTCTATGAATTAATTCATATCATAAAAAGTGTCTATGATAATTAATAACTATCCATAATAGATACATATTTAATTATCAATGAAAAATCCCAATGATATGATGATTTCATCCAATGTCTACACCTATTCTCTTATTAAATTTTGGGGGAATATTCTTTTTGTGAGTCTTTTTATACTCCATTTAGTTGAATTTAATATAATTTTTGGAATGTATTGGATCTATATAAACATATAAATTAATAATTTTTTGTATAGGGGTGTCATTTCATATCCCAAATCAACATAGGTCCATATATCACTGCATGGATGAATATGATCTCCCAATATAATTCATTACCCTTATCATGTATTGTTACCTAAAAGTGAGATATGTATAGCTCAAATGGTTGGGAAGAAATTAAATATTAAAAATACTTCTATTGTTCAAGAATCTGTCGAGGTATTTCAAAAAGAGTTTCCTAATATTCCAATATATTAAGAGGTTGAGTTTTTTATAGTACATATACCTAATGTTATGCTTATATCAAGGTAACCTTATCAAATGGATATGATTAAATTATTGGAATTGAATAAGAAAACATAGGATACTCTAATAAGTGTTTTATATACCAAAACCCCTCACTATGGGGTTCAAAAACCCTTTTTATTGAGAAGAAAACATGGACCAAGCATCACAATGCTGATTATCATGAACTCAATAAGATTATGATCAAGAATAAATTTCATCTACCCCATATTGATGCCTTTTTTTTATGAATTATGAGAAGCTCAATACTTCTCAATATCATCAATTAAGGGTAAAAGATATGATATACCTAAGACAAACTTTCATACAGGATGTGGAAACTATGAATTCATAGTGATTCCATTCTTATTTATAATGCCCCTAATATCTTCATCGATATACTGAATAGAGAAATTAGAATAT
The DNA here is from genome assembly GCA_963277665.1 of Viscum album. NCBI lineage: Eukaryota > Viridiplantae > Streptophyta > Magnoliopsida > Santalales > Viscaceae > Viscum > Viscum album. The sequence continues at coordinate 1,997,845,420 of OY728150.1, read as the reverse complement.
ACCATAATCAATTTTTGGAAGTATTTATAGATTATATTACTATATATTTGAAGGTAATGGAAGGTAATGTAAATAATGTTAGTTTTTTGGAATACCTTGAAAAGGAAAAAACCATATGCTAAATTTAGAAAGTGTGAATTCTATCTACATAATGTATTATTTTTCTATCATTAAACCAAAAGTAAAGGTATATTTTTGTATTATTCAAGGATAGTGATAATTAAATAATAGAAAAGACAAACCAATGTAATATAGAACTGTAGTTTTCTTGGAATGGATAGATATTATCTATACTTTCTAAGAAATGTGTCACAGTTATAAAATACACTATCCAAGTTAACTCGAAATGGATTCAAGTTCCTTTGGATTGATGAATGTGAATAAAATTTAAAGGATCTCAATATAAAGTTAATCATTTCACTTCACTCACACTACATTGGAGTGGATAATGGTTTTTATATACAATTATGCATCATATAGGGAATTGGTATATGTAATCATATAAAATAACATTATAGAACTGTGTATATTTGGTTAATTAATGTTCAATGAGATAAATTACCTAACAAATGATTTAGATATAGTAACGGTAATTTTTTCTTTAAAGATATGATGGAATTATAACTATAGAGAAAAGTGTGAGATAAAGACTGATTATAATAGCTTAAATTAAATATTCACATATAAGGGGGTTGAACATGTAACAAAGGAGATGGTTATAGTTAATAAAATATTATAGAATCTTAATACATTACCACATTTAATACATGAAAAAGTTGTTTAATAATCTATGTTTAAAGGATCATACTACCATATCAATGATGAGGATTAAAAGTGACCTAATAATCATTCATTTTCAAATTATGTACCTTGAAATCCTAATTTAAGGGAAAATAAATCTTTCCCATGTGATTTATCAACCATCCATCCATTTAATTTTTAAGGAAGCATCAAATAAAGATATGAAGCTATAGAATAATTTAAGGAATATTACAGAGTTCAACCATGAAAATAATATAATTATATAATTTTGGAGAATAATATATTTCCCCTTAATACCCTAATTGAAAAAGGAATTGTTGTATTATTCACATATATCATAATTATCTGATCATCTTAGAAGAATAAAGATGAATAGATATCTCAAGGAACATTTTTAGTGGGAAAAAATGAGGATTGAGGTTGTAGAATATATATATTTATGTATGTAGTTATATAAATTTAAGGTAGAATGAAAAAAAATATAAGGGAATGACAAAACCATCACCCATAACTATATATAAATAGGGTAACGTCACCAAATATTTTTTTATAGACCACCTAAAAATTTAAAAAGGTCATGTTTTAATTTGGGTTTTAGTTGATCTTTTTATGAGGATATAAAATTTCATTGATATTTTATTAATCACTCGATAAAATTTCAAAGATATATATAAAATAAGTGGTAAGACTATATGGAACAACACATTCCATTATATCAGATCAAGATTTAAGGTTTACCTCAATGTAATAGATATTTTTCGAAAAAGAATCAAATATGGAGTTTATTTTTAACAATGTTTATCATCATTGGAAATCAGGTTAATCCAAAAGGGCCATTAAATCTTTGGATGATTTTTGAGAACATGTTCAATGTATTTCAAAGGAGGTTAGGATCAACACCTTCCCTTGGTAGTTTTCTCATATAACAACTTTTTTTATTCTAGCATTCAAATGGAACCATATAAGGTTCAGTATGGGAAAAGGTGTATAACTTCTACATTTTGGGATAATGTAGGATAGTATGAGATCACAAGGCAAAATCATTCTTAAGAAATGTTCGATAATATTCAAACTATTTGATGACATATTAAAATTTTACAAAGTTGAAAAAATAGATATGTTGATAATCGATGGTGAGATTTGGAGTTTGAAGTCAGAGACAAGGAATTCCTCCATTACCAACAAGTAATAGTCTTAAATGATTTTGGAAGAGGGTAATGTTGAGGCCAATATAAATTGGCCCTTTCAAAATCCTTAATCATGTGGGGGTGCTAGGTTATCATCTTGAACTTCCATCGAACCTCCTATAAGTGTATTATGTGTTCCACATTTCACTCTTGAGAAAGTAAATACCCAACCAATAAAATGTACTAAACATTGAGGTTGTATAGGTGGAACATGATCACTCTTATGAGGATCAACCAATAGAAATATTGGATCGTAGATATAAGACCACTCACTTGATTAAAGTCCTCACTATGAATGATAAGTTTGGGGAAAATATTGAGAGCCTAAAGATGTAATGAGGAAAAAGTACCCTCATTTTTTCATTAGAGTGATGAAATTTCTAAGGTGAAATTATTTTAATGGGTTATAATGTAACGCCTCGTAATTTTAGTATGTATTTACTTCTAAATAAATATTGGGTGTTCGATAACTTGTAATACACGCAACAGAAAACTAAAGTGAACAATTATTTATAATGATTGAATATTATAATACACAAAAAAACTTAAAAATAGATAAATAATATATAATTAGAGAAGTTATAAAAATAATAAATCCTCTTGTGAATAATTTTTGAATAAAATTTTAAAAAATAATAATTCACTTAGGAAAATACCATTCAATCTAAATATAATGTTATAATGAATTACATATTTTTATAGAATATATAAATTTTAAATAATTATATAAATAAAAATTATTGTTAAAATTCAAGAAATTGTTTTTATAATAAATTCATAATGTCCAAGAAATAATTAATTAATTACAAGGAATACTAATTTAATTATTCATTTATAAATTAAAATGTATTTTTAAAAAACATTATATTTGTTGCAAATTAAATTTATTTATTTAAAAGTTAAATTTCTCATATTTCAAGTATTAAAATTAATTAAATTTATTGTTTATATACATTAAAAATAAACATTCATGAATTTATTATTAATTATTTAGTAATAAATAAAATTTAATGTTAAAAAGATCTATATTTGAAATAATTTTTTTCATTCTCTTGGAATCATCATGTAAAAATAAGTTAATAAGGTCAATTTAACTTTTATTAATAAAAATAAGTTACCAATGTAAAATTCCGTCACCATGGAAAAGGCTAAAATGAGGTATAAGTGTTGAATTAACGGATAAAATAATACAATGTCACAAAATTGTATCTATAAATGTGTTGATGATGGAATGATCTACCTCCACTTATCTAATCTCTACTATATTTCTAATTTTTATCCAATCTCCTTGAATATGAAATTAATTTTATATTAATAATGGATTATTTATAAAAATCCCCCACCCCTTATCACCAATAAAAACCATCCTCTAACCATCATAAATAATTCCTTTCCAGCAATTTTTATCATTAACATATTCCCATATTATATCACTAAAAAACTCTAATTTTTTGGAACCACTATTTTAACATCCATGTATTTTTTGAAAAAAAATCAAATAAATTTAATATTTTTGACATCTTTTGTTACACGCAACACCGAGTATAAATGAAATATAATATACTATTAAAAAATTATTATTTAATATGATAGTTATCACCTAGACGTTAGAATATAGGTTATGAATAGAATTAAATAAATAAATAAAATATATTGTCTACACATGTATATATCATGAATTTTCTGTGACCAGTTATTTATATATGAAAATAAAAAACCACTTGAAAACAAAAGAAATAATTTTCTAAAAAACTATTTTCATGATGATAAATTAGTTTTACCTCAATAAATTAAAAAATCAATTTTTCTTAATGAATTTAAGTAAATGTATATATTATCTATTCAAAAATAAAATTGACATTATCCTATTTGTTTTCAATAAAATAGATAAAAACAAATCTAATTTTACTCTTTAAAACTATATTTTTCTAAAAAGAAGTTTTGTCACCTTTTATGTACTTATTTTGAAATTAATTTTTTACACATTAAAAAATTTTATTTGAAAAAATAAATTTCATTTTTTATTCATAATTTTATAACTATATTATGGTGGATTTTTATATTTTCCTAAGAGGTTAAGTTTTTCCATGATTAATGAAAAATTATGGTTTTTATTTAGAATTTTCATTTCTTATAAAGAATTTTAAAACATACAAATTATTTTAAGATAGTTTTAAAATTAAAATTAGTTCAATTATATATCTATTAAGATAATTTATTTCATTAGAATAGTTTCTGTATGGCTATTTTATATAAAAACATTTTAAATTTTTGAGACATTTACCTTTGGAAAATGACATTTTAATTAAGTCTATGGTACTAATTTTAATTTAACTTTTTTGAATAATGTGAAATTATTTTTTAAAAATGGATTCAATATCTATAATAATAATAATTTTTATTAACTATTATGTTTAAATTAGTTTTTTCTATTATTAATAGTAAAAATAGTAAAAATTAATTATTATAGTTAAGGTGAAAATTGATTTACTAGGGGTTAAACAAAGAAGATAAAGGTTAAAATGACATATAAACATGTACAAAAAAACTTATATGTGCATATTTTGACATTATAACAACTGACATTATATAATTGGCCATTTTTTAGCCTTTTAGAATGTTAAAAAGATAGGGACACCATTTTCTTGTCAAAAATTACATGTGTGCCACCCACTAGACTGATAAAAACCACCCCATATCCTCTCTTAATCTCACTTACAAACCCCATTTATTCAGAAAATAACTACTAAGATAAATTCTTTAATTCCTTAATCTCATCCTATAAGCCTTATTTTGTTCATAAATCTAACCTAAGAAGGCTTTTGGGGATAAAAAAAGAAGTTGTACTAAGAAGGGGTAACACCCCTAACCAAGAATTTTATTTTATATCTTCATACACATCCTTAATTTCTTATTAAAATATAATGATATAATAAACATAGTATATTATATATAATTATATGTTATTATGTTAATTTAATACCATAAATCATTCTTCTCTTCCATCAAATGGGATACCAAATCATTATTTGTGTGTATGGAGGAAAATCACCTCTCGAACGAATGATATTTGTTTCCCATCACCACATCTCACTGATAGATATCGTGATAAAATTAATATTTATATATGATATTTATAATATTTTTAAACTTATATAATTATTATAATTCATCAACCTTATTACCACCAAACCCATTGGGAAAAAGTAACATCGCTCGTGTATATAAAGGACTACCGCCTTCCAAAATGATATGACATGTTTTTAATTTAGTATTTACATGGATGGTAATAATGATAGATTAAATTAATATATATGATACTTTTAATATAATTATACTTTTTTAATTATTATATCACATATACCAAATTACTTTTAATTCCATGGGGGATACGATAACGTTGTTTCTCTGTGTGGTGGACTACAACTTCATGAAGCAATATGATTCTTTTTTAACTAATACTTTTTATGGAAGGTAATTATGGTAAATTTAATAAATATATGTGATATATATTACATAAAAATTATTCTTTAATTAAAATATACTATTTACTTTTCTTTCATTTCATCTATCAATAAAATTGAAACAATGTTCATGTGCGTGTATGACCTACTATCTCCATGAACATTGTATTTAATTTTATATATATAAATTTTATTGATTACTGTAAATACATATATACAAAATATATATATATATATATAACATTTAAAAAAATTTCAAAAAAATTATGATGTAACCATGATCAATGTAAATGGACCAAAAATAAAAAATAAAAACATACTTGAAAAACAAAGCAGTTATTGCATGAATCCTGATTTTAAAAAAGAATTATTGATGAAAAGGTAATAAAAGGAAATAAGTAAATAATATATGGTTTGATACATATTATTATACTTATATAATATATTTATAATAACCATATATTTATTATATAGTTTTTTTTAATGTGCATAAAGTAATTTGAGAATTAAGGTAATAGATTTTCATCACACTTTTTAATTCTATGAGGCACATTCCATGTCCACCACCTACTTATTTTATGTTTTGTATATACTGACCATGAATGTATTTTATGATTATTCTCATGATAATTATCTTTATTTAAATATTCATTTGAGTATATCTCTTTCATGGGGTTTATGGTTTAAAATTTAACAAAGTGGTATGGTATTTTTGACTCAAATTTCCTTCTTTGGAAAATAAGTTATGTTCAACACCTATCATCTTCTTTAATGGGGACTATGATTCAAACGATATTGAAGTGTTAAAGGAATTATGTCCTAGTATAATTTTTTATCATTATTTTTTTATTATGATTTAGATTATTATTCTTTATGATCTGTCTCTCAATAAAGTCATGATTTTTCTTCCCCTTTGGTTATTTCTTAAGACTACAAGTTTTCACTTAAATTTCCACCCTTTTTACTTAATATTCCAAAATATTGGTTTTAAAGAAAACTGATTTTATTTATCTATTTAGACTAATACTCATTTTTTATTTCATATCCATGGTTTTTAAATAAGTTTTCAAAAAAGTATTAATGTTCCTTTAGTATTATTTAAAGAAAATTTTAACCTTTTGGTTTTTTAAAAAATAAAATAATTATTCTTGTTTATTTAAAAATATAAGGTAAGTTTGAATTTTACTAAAAAATTGAATGTAATATTTGTTTAAATGTTTATAGAATATACAGTATTTTTGATCGCCATGACCACTCAATGTTATAATGAATTCCTTATAAGTTTCAAGATTTATTTTCAAATAAAATGATTTTCATAGTGTTTTGTTTTAAAGAAGTTTTTTTCAAAGTTGAATAGATATTTACCTCAAGAAATGTTTCAAATTATTTTTAAAGCTTTATTTTTAATTTTTCAATGTTATATTAAAAGTAAATTATTTTGAATTTTTTTATGTTTTAAAATGTTTTTTTGAAAGAAGAAAAAAATATTTTCCCCAAGATATGTTTTAAATGATTTTTAAATATTATATTATAATATTTCATTATTATTTTCAAAGAAAATTATTTCCACAATATTTTATGTATTTTTATTTCTAAAATTTTTATTTTCAATGAATGGTTATTTTCCTAAAGAAATTATTTAGGTAAACTTTCAAAATAAATTTCCATAGAATATTACATCCTTTAATGTTACTGATGCTTGACTAGGGATATGATCCAAGTATACCATTGTTATTTGTATTATTCATCATGGTTGATGTTTTTTATTACAATATTCTTAATAAACATGTTTCTCTTCTATGGGTTATGCCATGTTAATATTCTTATGAAACCCACTTATTTTTTCATGGATTATATTATGATGAATTTTTCATATGATTATGAAACCTATATATTTTTCATAGGTTATGCTATGATGAAATTTTAATGAAACCATTTTTAGTTCATGGGTTCTGATATGATGAATGTTTTATTATTTTATGTAACACATATGTATGGTTTTCATTTTGTGATAGGTGATAACTATATAATCTACAAATGCATTGGGTAAAGATTAATATTTCATGAGATAACCTGGACTCGAATGAGGAGTTAACCCAGTTTAGTAATGGACTTTGTCAATAATGATAGTATTTAGAGTGAACAGTAAAAAGTATGCTGGTTTGGGGAGTGTACTCATTTCACTATGATAGTGTTAGAAATTATCCTTCAACTATTAAGGAATTTATTTTATATGCTTATGTGTATGAAAAAAAATTATTCCTTATACCAATGTTATGTTCTCATGGTTTATGTTCTTTGATTCCATTAAGATTCATGTCTTGTGAACTATCAAGATTTATTCCATGACTCATGTTTATGATATATGAAATTTAGGGTATGGTTTTTGAATATTATTATCACATTATAATACCATTATTCTCATTATATATTGATATCTTATTTTTTATCCTTTTTGAGAATATGAGATAACCATTTCTTACATTTATTTTCCTTGGGTTATGATAAAAGTTATTATGTATGATATTTTTAAGAAAGGTGCTAGTTATGAAGGACATAATGGGAGATGATGTGGCTCACTTATGGACCAATTGTTTACATGTCTATGTTTTTAAAGGCACTAGAACTAAACTATTTAGGAATGGATCAATATGTTGTGAGATGAATATTCATATATTAAGTTATAAGATTGATTTATGAGGATTTTGTATTGTTACCATTGGTATCAGATAAAAGGAATTCAATCCTTGGAAACTCTTCAATGTGAGCATTATACGAAGCATGCATCTCTTCACAAGGGCTTCATGAGAAACGAGATGCCATCGGGGATGGTGGCGTGTCCCTATCAGGAGGTGTATCCAACCATGGAGTGATTTGATATATATAAATTATAGTCCACTAGAAATAATAATATAGTAGTATAGTTAGTATCAGAGCATAGTTTAGTTATCCTTTAGAAAAAAATGATAATAAAACTTTAGTGGGATACCTATGGATATGTCTTAGGATATGTATTGGGATTTTTAATGATAAAGAGTAAAAGTATAAGAAAATTACTTGGAATTTTTGTGTAAAGTATATAGTGATTCCTTTCCAAAAAATTACATCTATGTCTTTATACTACAAGAGGATGTGGCTATGGCATTGAGGTACCTAAGGGTAGTAACTCTAAAAAGGGTTTATTATGCTAGAATTGATCATCACCTAGTTTATGACAATGGTCCTAGCTACATAGCTCATTTGATACTCCCAAGGGATATGATTTGGTAATTCAAAAACTCTTTACAAACTGTTAGGAATAATTTTAATAATGTCCCATGTTAAATGTAAATTTTCATATATGGAAAAGAAATTATCATTATTTAGAAATCCTATATGTGATTTTCCAAGAATATATAGTTTCCAGATATTATTATTGTTCCTCCTAAAAAGTGGTTTTAGTTAATGGAGGGAACCATAAGGAACCTGGTTACTATAAAATGTGATAGATAATGTGTTGATGAGAAACCAAATTAGATAATAACTAAAGTAAAGAATATTATGACTATTCCTAATCAGATATCAATATAAATGATTAAGAACATACACAATAACCAAATATCATACTCACCAAAGAAGATAATGATATATTTCATTCAGAGTTAGGGTGATGGAGACCATGAAGGAAGGAAGATTTAGTTTCTTATATATCGAAAATGCGAGAAAAATAAATCAAGGGAATGTATCGAATGTACTAGAAGATGTTTTATATATAGATAAAAAGGAAAAATATTATACAATTATTGAGGGAAAATTAAATGTTTAGTTAAAACATTAGATTAGAATATTTTTATCATTATGGTTTAATCAATAGTTAAATTTGTTAAATGTTAAAATTATGGGTTTATACAAGCTTAAGAAGAGGATTAGAAAGGTTGTATAAGTAAAGGTTTTTATATTGAGGTTTAAGAAACTGAAAATGACATGTGAAAAAAATGATGTATTAAGGGATAACATGATGAAGCCTAGATAATGGTTTAAGAATGTAGAAAAATTATCAATGAGCTTATGTATTTGAAATTAAGAAATATGAGATTTGAATCCAGAAATATATATTAGGATTAAATTGTAGAATTTTTACTTTCAGGATTTTGAATAATACATTAAATGATATTGATAACATAGAAAAGTGATTTAATTGAAATATTATATTTTATGGAAAACACATGATTAATAGAATATAACCCTTAGTATGATCATGATGTCGAGATAATGATTTTGGGACAAATAGATGATATATATAAATAAAGTAAATTGGATAGTATTGATGACCTTGGAACTGGTTAATGATTTATGGGAAAAAGGAGTTATTTTATCATTGATGGAGTTTAAATTTTTATTTATTTATGGAATATATTCAATAATATATTGTTTTTTTCATGGAATGAGGAATTATGTATTTTTTCATCATGGTTTTATCTCAATTATGTTTTTACCATGTTTCAAGAAAATACATGACCAATGTATTCAAAAAAATTATATAAAAATAATAGCTACTTCATGTTTTTTGGGGTATTAATGATAACTTGATTTTATAAATTTAGTGACCTTCATTCTAAAATTTTTTATTTAATTTTTTATCTGACATTAAGGAACATTATGTTTTACTATTCATGAAATGTATTGTGTTTAACTTGAGATGTTATTGGATATCAATTTCTAATAATTTTATTTTTGATAATAACTAAAGAAATATGAAATTAATTTTCAATGATTTATGGATCTTATAATCCACTAGTGATTAAAGTATAAAAAATCATATTCACTTATGAATGTAAGATATCATGTGTAACTTTATGGAATTACATCAAAAGTATGAGATTATACTTATGAAATGAAATAAAATAAAGTATATATTCTCATGAAAATTCCACAACTTTAGGAAAAGGGTCTTGAAATAAAATTTTATCCAATTAAAATCAATTATGATGATATAAATGACCTTTTTACACCACTTTGGTTTATGTTTTTTTGGTTTTTTATTTTCACATGATCATTCACTTTTAATTGATCAATAAAATATAATACTATCTATAATTATGTGAACATCTACATTTTATTACAAGTACAAATATTCAATTACCACCTATTTTCTTCATATTTGTTTCCCTATTATGTTTCATTTTAAATTACCTACACGCATACCTTTCTCTCTTTTCAAGAGTTAGGCCTATTAACCATTTTTATGAACTGGGATTCCCATAAAGAAATTTTCAAATTTTAAAAACTTAATTATCTATCACAAGTCTAAATTTTGAGATAAAGTTTATTTAAGGGTGTTAGAATGTACCACCATAAAATTTTGTAAAATAGTCTTCTAAAATAAATTAAATCTTTTAGATTTCTTATGTTACATGAAACACCGATTTTAAACGCAATGTGACATACTATTAAAATATTATCATTCAATATGATAGTTATCACGTAGCCACTAGAATGGAGGGTATGGATATTATTAATTTAATTTTGAAAATATATGGTGTATACATTTATATATAATGAATTATTTGGTGACTATTTAATTATAAATGAAAATATAAAAACCATTTGAAAATAAAGGAAACATTTTTCTCAAAAAATATTCTTATGGAAACAAACTCATCTAACCACATTAAATTAAAAAAAAATAACTTTTTGTTAAATTATTTTAATGATATTAATATATTATATATTCTATTAAATTTTTAACATTTATCTTATAATAAATCTAATTTTACTCTTAAAACTGTATTTTTCTAAATAGAACTTCTTTCACCTTTTGCGCACTGATTTTAAAATTAATTTTTCCTAATTTTAGAAAAAATATTTCAAAAAATAAATTATTTTTTTAAAACATAATTTCAAAATCATTTTTGGGTGTTTTTTTATATTTTTCTAAGAAGTTAAATTTTTTGATGAATAGTGAAAAATAATGGTTTTCATTAAAAAATTTCATTTCTTTTAAAACATTTAAAGACATAAAAATTATTTTATGATGGTTTTAAAAGTAAAATTAGTTCAATTATATATTTATTAATCCAATTTAGTTCATTTTAATCAATTTCATATTCAATTTTGATATAAATATTTTAAACGTTAAAAACATTTCCCTTTAGAAAATAGTTTTTTCATTGCTTTTACAGCATTAATTTAAAATTAATTTTTGATACTTATATGAATGGAATTTGAAAAAATTTATTCCATATCAGGAATAATAATAATACATATTTTTTAATAAGTAAAACTTTTTTTCCTTATTGAATAGTTAAAAGTGTAAATATTAATTATTGCGATTAAGGTGAAAATTGGTTTATCAGGGGTTAAACTAAGAGGATTATGGTTAAAATGACCTAGGAAATTGTAAATATCAAATTTTATTAATTTTTTTTACCTTATCACCTGTAAGTTTTTATAATGGTCTATTTTTTATCCTTTTTTAATGTGTAAAACATGGGCACACCTTTTTCTTTTCAAAAATTACATGTGTCCCACTCACCTAACTTATAAAGGCCACATACTATCCTCTACTCTACACAATTCCATAGTTCATTGGGTGAGACAAGCCCTTCCCAAATCACTTCCTTAATTACCTCCTCTAATACTAGAATCATTATTTATTTTGTAAATTATACCTAATAACCCATTTAGGGGAAAACCAAAAAAGGTTGTCGGAAGAAGAGGTGACGTCCCTAACCATAAATTTAATTTTATTTCTTCCACATTATCCTTAAATTATTATTTTTACATTATTATATAAAAAATAATTATATTAAATATAATGAAAAGTTATTATTTTTATTTCATAACTTGAATACTTCTTCTCTTCCATCAAATGGGATTTGAAACCATCATTCGTGTGTACGACGGACTACCGCCTCACGAATCGATGTTATTTGTTTTCCATCACTACTTCTCATAACTAGATATAGTGATGAATTTAATGATTATATATTATATTTATGATATTATAATACCTATATAATTATAATATCATATCTACTTTATTACCTCAAAACCATTTGGGAAACAATAATGTCGCTCGTGGGTACGATGAACAGTGTCTCATTAACTGATGTGATGTATTTTTTATTTTTGATTTATTTAGATGGTAATAATGATAGATAAAATGAATATTTATGATAATTTTATCAAATTTATACTTATGGAATTATTATATCACACCTACCTTCTTACTTTCGATTCCTTGGTGGATACGATAATGTCGTTCATGTGTACAGCAGACTACTGCCTCAAAATGCAATGTGATTCGTTTTTCACTAATGGTTTTAATGGAAGGTAATTGAGGTAAATTTAAGGAATTTATGTTATATATATTACATAGAAATTATTATATAATGGTAATATATTATTTAAATTTCTTTTATTTCATCTATCAAGAAAACATAAATAGAGTTCATGTGTATGTATGACCTATCCTCTCCATAAATATTGGATTTAATTATATATATATAACTTTTATGGATTACTATAAATATGTATATACATGTCACAAACCGTCCAAGTAGGGCCCCCACCGCAACTCCCCAAGCCCACCTCTAATAGGCCAGGGGTTGTTGACTAGTACTGAGTAGGAATATTACTAACATGGGAGGCATTGCCTAAGTACCTACACACACACACACATCTCTAAGACCACAAATGTTGAAATGTAAAAAAACCACTAAGGAACAAAATGCATGCATAAAACTAAACCCAACCAATAGAGTATGACAGAAAGTAAAGTACTAAAGGTAAATTGGTCCAGAATACAAGCCCACCAAAAACCAGAGTCTGAAAACTACAAAGTACAACCTATAAACACAAAGAGGTACTGTGACTTCTCATATCCATAGGAACACCTTAGCCTGTAGAGAACTCAGAAATCTCGGCCCTATCCTAGTCCGCTCTGGACTCTGTCAAAAGGATGCTCATCTGCACAAGACATGACACGTGCGGGCAAAGCCCATGCAGTGGTGAGTATAACAATACTTAGTAGAGGACCCCGAAAACCACACATCAATACACAAAAGAAAAGGTACAGTCAGCTCTATATAGTATATGTCTACCGAACAGATAATAGGTGAACACAAACCAGATATACTCAAAACCCAGACCCGTAGTCTATAGAAAAGTCACACAACTGCATTCCCCTGCTAGGGATTCAGTTTGAATATTCCACGAGTACTCATCCGGGAGAACTCACTCCATGATTCTGATAGCTCTGATGACATCCATCCAAGAAGTAATGTCTATCGGGAAAAGTCACAAGAGATAGATACACTCATTCTGAGAGAACACACTCCTTAGTGGGGAAAGATCACGATACACAATCAAGGATCACTGTCAGGGCCTTGGAAGATACCACGAATCATCTGGATTCACTTTATATGTAAAGGATCATCACCCTATAGAGATAGTCATGTCGATACCTGACTCTACCTAGGTTCAATAATAGATAGAGGATCTCGCTCCGGGCCTCTTGGAGGGATAACTGACTCTATCTCGGAAAGTCCTATTGAAGATATCATACTCCTTAAAAAGGAAATGATACCTGACCATTAGGGGAATGAGAAAAGGGGGCACTAACACAAATTTAACATGTCCAAGATACAATGGACAATAACATCAATCCATATACTGAAAGGTACATAACATGTAGAAGTGTCACGCACCATGTCTTCTAACCCCAGGTACTGCCTGTGTACAACGACCCATGTCGCAACACTTATCGTATAGAAAGGTCAGTACAAGACATGTAGTATAGATCACACACAGTGTCCATGTAACTGTATTCGGCTCCGTATACGCAGCCATGTTCCCGTACATGGATTTATCCCATGTGCGCCATCCTGTGTAACCGGTACATAGGGTAACCCATACAGCCGGCCTGCTCTAGCCGTGTGGTGGAGTACAAGGATGTGCACTCCATCCCGTGTCCATGTATCACCCGAGATAAATGCTAAGTCCGCATAAGGACCCACACACTGTGTTCTTTGGGGAACATGTCATGCCATCGCTTTGTGCAGTGCAGAACCCTAGCCGTCATTGAGTCGGTCCCACACAGTGTGTTCTTAGGGATAAATTCTGTGTTCTTCGAGAATTTCTAGAAATGACACCTGTCACCCGCCGCGCCCCGGTTTCTCCTCTAATCCTCAATCTGGCCACTCGATTGCCTCAAAACTCATCATTTGAGATCGTCCTACCATCACGAAGCCAATTCCATCGGTTTTGGGCCTCTGATTGGCCCCGAAAACATGTTCCAATTCACCCACGTGAAGAATGCTCGAAGAATGAAAAATCCCAAACCGTGTCGATATGTCTGCCGCCATCATCATTGCACATTCACTAGGTTTTCATGATATCAGATATCAAATTTGGGATTATTTCATTTTGAAATGGGTGCGCAATGATCCATTGTTCATAACCCCATGAAGAACGTGAAGAACGCGTGGTTAAAAAGGGAGGAAGAAAAAAAATAAACAAAGGAGGAACGAACCTCCTCCATCCTTCATCACGACATTGATTTGATCCCGTTAGAATGATTAAATCGGGCGAAACAAACTTACAATCCAAGAATTATCATATAATCAATTCCTGAATAAAAAACCATAAAAGAAAAGGAAATTAACGCCCTCCTGCAAGAACACCTGATCTACGAATCACCTTGTTTGTGGGATGATTCATGTTCACCGTATAATCCAAGAATGGGGAAACAAAATAATAGAAAATAACAAACTCCTACCTCAGTTGTCAATGAAGAGGGATATCGGTCATCGGTTGGGATTCTATCTCACTGCGCAATGATCTATGCGTCATCATTCGTCAGTCTTCATAAAAAATCCTCCAAGGTTGGTTTATCTCCAAATCTACAGAGTATTATAGGGGAAAACTCTAGGGTTTTGAGTCTAACCATGGGATCCTTCTCATTTAAAGTAAATAAGTTTCTTTGCATTATGAAAAAATTTTAAAATAAAATAAATTATTAATTTATTTTATTTTCATCAAAATGTCCAAAAACTAAATTTTTTAGAAGACCCGCACCAGTAGATGTTAGGCCCCACCTAAGGTAAATTTTCTACTTTGAATGCGACGATGCCCTCAGATTTCTGATACGGGCACCTGTTTAAAAGTTATTCCACTTTTTCAAGAAAACTTCTCGTACACACTGTTTAAAGTTTAAATTAATTCAAACATTTATTCCAGGCACTCCAGGCCTCTGAATCGCACATCTTCGAATATTATAGTCTCAAAATAATTCCATATAATATTTAAAAATAATACAAGGAAAATATGAGATTTCAAATTCTCTCCACCTTGGGGCTTTGCATCCACAAAAATCCAAAACAAGGCTACTTAAAAAGATGTGGGTATTGGGAACAGATCTGAGTCTCCAACTCCCACGTGCTCTCTTGGAGATTCCCATACTGCCACCAAATGCGCAACAAGGGAATCAATCACCCACTAAGGATCCTCTCCTGTCGATCCTCGATCTCCACTGGGTACAAAGAGAAGGTCACTCCATTCTCGATGTCCTGCTTTCCCCAGTCGATGACGTGTGATGGGTCATACACGTACCTCTTTAGTTGCGACACATGGAAGACATCATGTAACCGGTGGAAATGTGGTGGTAGAGCTAAGTGGTATGCCACCTCACCATCTCTATGCAGTATTTGGAAAGGTCCGATAAACCTTGGAAATAGCTTGCTGCATCAGCCAAATATCCGTAACCCTCACCGAGGTGAGACCCTAAGGAAGATATGGTCCCCTACCTCAAACTCTAGAGGTCTCCATAGTCTGTCATCATAAGACTTATTCTAGATCTGTTCAGTCTTCATTCACTCCTAGATGATCTGCACCTTCTTGGTTGTAGCTCATACCAACTCTGGACCCATGAGTACTGACTCTCTGGAGTTGGTCCAGCAATGCGGTGACTGACAGGGTCTCCCATATAAATCCTTGAACGATGTCATACCAATGGTGGAGTGGCAGCTGTTATTGTACGCAAACTCCATCAGTGGTAGGTGGTCCTCCCAATTGCGACCAAAGTCCAAGATACATGTCCACAACATATCCTCCAGAACATTAATGGACTTCTCCGTCTGACCATCGGTCTAGGGATGGAACGCCGTGCTCAAGCATAGCTGATTCCCAAGAGCCTCCCGCAATCCCTTCCACAATCGGGATGTGAAGCAGGCATCTCGATCTGAGACTATTGTCAAAGGGACACCATGAATCCGAACTATCTCCATCACATAGAGGCATCCCAAGCTCTCTAGAGAACACTGCTCCCTGATAGCTAAGAAGTGGGCCGACTTAGTGAGTCAGTCAAAAATCACACAGATGGAATCATGCCCATTGGATGTCCATGGTAATCCCATCACGAAGTCCATCGATATTCCATCTCCCTTCTACTTTGGAACTTCCAGGGGTGAGCTAGTCCCGCTGGAACCTGGTGCTCAGCCTTCACCTGCTAGCAAGTAAGGCATCGAGAAACAAACTCTGATACTGCCTTATTCATGCCTAACCACCAGAACTGTCATTGGAGATCCTGGTAAATCTTCACCACTTCATGATGTACTTCCAAGGGAGATGTATGAAACTCCTTCAGGACCTCCTCCTTCAACACTACTGGTACAACAGTGCATCCTCTGAAAATAATTAAGTGCTCCCCACATTGTGAATATCCATCAAGAGTATGTTCTGTGGATAACTGAGCATGTAAAACCTCATGGTAGACATTCCCAAGATGTTACTCCCTAACTCGTTGTAAGATTTTAGGGGTGACAACCATCAAACGAAGGTAAGATACATCCTTTCTGTCTACAAATAATATTGTAACAAGGCCAACTGTTCCGTCACCACACTCAAAAGTTGTGAGCTCGATCCCCTACTAAGAGCATCTGCCACCTTGTTCCCCTTCCTAAGAGTATAGATGATCTTGAAATCATAGTCTTAGAGGAACTCTATCTAACACCTCTGTCTCATATTCATATACTTCTGTGAGAAGATGTACTTGAGGATCTTGTGGTTAGAGTAGATGATGAACCGCTAGCCCATAAGGTAGTGTCGGCAAATCTTCAACGTGAAGAAAATTGCTGCCAACTCGAGATCATGGGTTGCATAGTTCTACTCATGTGTTCTAAGATGGAGTGAACCATAATAAATCACTGCCTTTTTTTACATTAGGACACATCCATGCTCATTCCCTGATGTGTCGTAGAAAACAATGTACTCGACACCCTCCTTCGGTAATCTTAAGATCATGGCGCTTGTCAAACTCTGCCTCAACCTCTCAAAATCCTACTATAACTTCTCCGTCCACATGAAGGGTTTCCTTTTTTTGTTCAAGGATTCCATTGGTGCTGATATTAGGGATAAATCAGAAATGAATCTCCAGTAATATCCTGCCAACCCAAGGAAGCTTCGCACCTCCATCACGCTACGAGGTGGCTCCAATGTTAACACTGCATCCACCTTGGTTGGGTCTACAACTACTCCATCTTATAAAATGACATGTCCCAGAAAGTGGAACTCCCAATTTCAGAACTGGTACCTAAAGAGCTTCCCATAAAGTTGGTGCTCTTAGAGTACATCCAGAACCATCCGCAGGTGTCTCACGTCCTCCTCCTCTGATGCCAAGTACACAAGGATGTCGTTGATGAAGACCACTAAGAACCTGTCTAAGAATGGCTAGAAGATCCGGTTCATAAGTCCCATGAATACTACGGGGGAATTTTTCATGCCGAAAGGCATCAACAAGTACTCATAGTGACCGTAGCGGCATCTGAAAGTCGTCTTCGTTATATCCTCATCCCGTAATTGTAACTAGTGGTAACCTGACTGAAGGTCAACCTTCGAGAACCACTATTCCCCTATTAGTTGGTTGAAGAGGTCATAGATCCTCGGTAGTGGATACTTTTTCTTCATCATTACATGGTTCAGGCATCGGTAATCCATGCACAACCTCAAACTCCCATCTACCTTCTTGGAAAAAAAACTGGGGCCGCCCAGGGTGAAACACTAGGTCTCACAAAAACCTTGTTCTGCAAATCCTCCAACTACATCCTCAGCTCGTGAAGCTCTACAGGAGCCATCCGATATGCTGATGAAGAAATTGGTGTTGTCCTGGGGTGTAAGTTGATGCAGAAGATGATTTCCCAATGGGAAGGTAGTAGTGGAACATCTTCAGAAAATACTTCCTCGTACTTCACCAATACTACTCAGAACTGGAAGCTCACAACATATACCGCCCCAAGGGTAATTCTAGAAAACTCATGAGTGATTAAATTTACTCTCCCATGAATGATCCCATTCAATGCTTCCTTATTCTCTCTTTCACTGAAAAAGGAAAACCTCATCCCATCGCTACAGACACACTGCACTCTTTTCCTAAAACAGTCAATCTAGGCATAGACTGAGGATAACCAATCCATACCGAGAATTATATCGTAAGTCCTTGACGCTACCACCAAGAGGTTCCAACTGAAACTCTCACCTCCAAGGGTATGATCACACTATCTGCTAAGATGTGTGATCATTGGGTCTCCTCCCGTAGGTGTCTCCAAGCGTAAGAACCGAGTCAACAACTCTACTAGAATATCACAGGTTTTCACAAGACATGTGGCGAGGAAGGAATGAATGGAACCTATGTATATATGTAAAAAATCTATGGTATAAAAGACACAGATCGTACCTCGGATCATCCCTTGAGTACCAAGGTTGTACACCTCGACTCTATGTAGCTATCCCTCCCCTATCCCCTAGCTTCCTAAGCCTGGTGCGGACCTCCTGGGGGTGGTGGTGGAAGTAGATTGAAGTGTCTACAACCACCTGTAGCTCTCCTTGTTCCTCTTCCAAGTCCACCACCTAGTGGGTCTGTCTGCTCTAATATTTTCCTCTACATCGGTGGTCCATCCACCGCCTCCCTTCCATTAGCTGGACAAGTCAGACAATCTCTAGTGAGATGTCCCATACTATCGCATGAGTAGCATTGCCTCTCCCTAGGCTGACTGGATCGAGTCTGAGAGCCATGTAATGTCGATCATGTATCCTGGGTTTTCCTATGATGTCTCTCTCATCCTGATCCATGTTCCTGACATTGGCTCCCTACTACCAAGGTCTCCACACATGTCTATCTACTGCTGACTGTCGTCGACTGTCTCTGCTCTTCCAAGATTCTCTCGATCACCAAGGCCCACTCAAGCACTCCAACATATGTTGAAATGCATATAGGCACTACACTAGCTCGGATGTCCCATAATATAACTCTCTCAAATGTCCAAGATCTGAAGTATTTATATTTGACTATATCCATAGAGTACCTAGAGAGGTTGGTGAACCTCGATGAATAGTCATCCACCATCAAACTACCCTGCTAAAGCTGAAGAAGCTCCTGGATATACACTCCTCTCAATGTAACCGATGATAACTTCTCTATAAAGAGTCGCTCAAACTCCATCCATGAAAGAGTCTCCTCATCGTGAGTCTATGTGGCCAGACTCCACTATCTTCCCGCCAAAACCTAAAGAAGGCTCACTCCTAGGATCACCATCTGGTCTGCTAGTGTCCTCACAAGATGAAAAACTCTAGTCACCGCCTCAAGAAAGTCCTCAACCGCCTAAGGGTCGGGCTTGCCTCGGAACCTGAGGGGTCTCTCTCTCTAGAACTCATGATGTGTGCTCAGCCTGCACCCCTCGTCATTCGGTACTGTAGGTAACACAGGATACTCCACTGGTGGTGGTATAACAGGTACACCACCTGGAGGTAACGCATGGGAAATTGATCCCTATATCGAAGCCTCATCACTGAGGGGGTCATTCTTGTGATCTCACTACTGAATCCTAGTGGGTATGCATCGCAGAGGAATATTGTAAGGAACAAGATGTACCATGGCCAAAGAGTATATCTGGATAGCTGACACAAAGTAAATGGAAAACAAAACCCATTTCTATATGATGCATGTACCAAACTCTTATTTCCCCCACTACTAGTGTTTTAATGTACCGAGTCGAAAAGCAGGTTATCAGAGTCCTGGTGTATAGATGTGTCGGTCACTCGCACCAACATTGGAGTCTCTAGCCTGAAAGTCGAGCCCAAAACACTTAACACTATTTCTCCAAACCAAACTCACAGAATCTTGGTTATAAGGTAGAACCGACTACCTCTGATACCACTTTGTCATAACCTGTCCCAGTGGGGCCCTCACCGCGACTCCCCAAGCCCGCCTCCAATAGGCTAGGGGATGGTGACCAGCACCGAGTAGGCATATTACTAACATGGGAGGAATTTCCTAAGCACCTATACACACGCACACATATCAAATCCCACAAATGCTGAAATTTAAGAAAACCATTAATGAACAAAATTAATACATACAACTAAACCCAAAAAACAGAGTACGACAGGAAGTAAAGTACTGAAAGTAAACTGGGCCAAAATACAAGCCCACCAAAAACAAGAGTCTGAAAACTAAAAAGTCCAACCTTTAAACACAAAGAGGTACTGGGACTACTGCTTGTAGCCGTAGGAACACCTCATCCTGTAGGGAACTCAGAAAGCTCAGTCTTGTCCTAGTCCACCCTGGACTCTGTCAAAAGGCTTCTCATCTGCACAAGACACGACACGTGTGGGAAAAGCCCGTGCAGGGGTGAGTATAACAATACTCTGTAGAGGACCCCAAAAACCACAAAGTAATACACAAATAAAAGGAAAAATCAAGTCTACATAGTATATGTCTACTGAACATATAATAGGTGAACCCAAACCAGACATACTCAAAACCCGGACCTGTAGTCTAGAGACAAGTCACACAACTGAATTCCCCCGCTAGGGATTTCGTTTGAAGATTATATGAAGCACTCGTATGGGAGAACTCACTCCACAAGTTTGATATCTCTGATGTGGTTGGTCCAAGAAGTACTATCCATCAAGAAAAGTCACAAGAGATAGATACACTCATTTAGGGAGAACATACTATTGAGTGGGGAAAGATCACGATACACAGATGAGGATCACTGCCAGGGCCTTGAAGGATACCATGAATCATCTGGATTCACCTACTAAGTAAAGGATCGGCGCTCTGTTGGAATATTCACGTCGATACATGACTCTACTTAGGGTCAAGAATGGATATAGGATCTTTCTCCTAGCGTCTCAGAGGGATACCTGACTCTATCATGGAAAGTCCTGCTGAAGAGATCATACTCCTAAAAAATGAAATGATATATGGAATTTAGGGGAATGAGAAAAATGGGCACTAACCCAAACGAAACATGTTGAAGATACGATGGACATAAAGATCAAGACATGTACTGAAAATTACACGCTGTGTTGAAGTGTCACATGCTGTGTCTTCTGACCCCGGTTACTGCCCGTGTACAACGGCCCATGTCACAAGGCTTTTCATGTAGAAAGGTCAGTACACGACGTGTAGTACAGATCACACACCGTGTTCGAGTAACTAGGGTCAGCTCCGTGTACGCGGCCGTGTGCCCGTACATGGATTTATCCTATGTCTACCATCCCGTGTAACCGGTACACAGGATAAACCATGTAGCCGGCCTAGTCTGGTTGTGTGTTGGAGTACACAGTTGTGTACTCCATACCGTGTTTGTGTATCGCCCGTGATGCACGATGAGTCCATGTAAGGACCCACATGCCATTTTATTCGGGGAACACGCCGTGTCATCGCTTCGTGCATCGCGAAAAACTAACCGCTGTTAAGCCGGTCCCACATGGCGTTTTCTTAGGGATATACGCTATGTTCTTCAGGAATTTTCAGAAACGACGCTCGTCGCCGCCACACCCCGATTTCCCCTCCAATCCTAGATCCGGCCACCCGATCACCTCGAAACTCAAGATTTGTGGTCTTACTACCATCAAAAAGTAGATTCTGTCGGTTTCAGGACTCCAATCGGCCTCAAAAACACATTCCAATTCACCCGCACGAAGAACGCTCGAAGAATTATAACTCCCGAACTGTGTTGATTCATCTACCACCATCGTTGTCGCACCTTCTCTAGATCATCACAATGTCGAATATTCAATTTGGGATCGTTTTGTTGTAAAACTAGTTTGCAAGGGTCCTTTGTTCATAACCCTGCGAAGAATGTGAAGAACACAGGGTTAGAAAGGGAGGAATAAAAACAATAAAAAAAGCAGGAACACACATCCTCTGTCATTCTTCACAGTGTTGATCTACTCCCATTATAATGATTAAACATGGTAAAACAAACTGAAAATCCAAGAATTATTGTATAATCAATTCCAGAATCAAAAACCACAAAAGAAAAGGAAATTGACACCCTCCTGTAAGAACGCCCAATCTGCGGATAACCCTGTTGGTTGGTTGATCTATGTTCGTTGTTTAATACAAGAATAGGGAAACAAAAGAATCGAAAATAAAAAACCCCAACCTCAGTCTTCAGCGAAGAGCAAGATCAGTCATCAGTTGGGATTCGATTTCGCTGTACAACGATCCACGTGTCGTCATTCTTCAACATTCGTCAAAAATCCTCCAAGGTTGGATCCTCTCCAAATATCCAGTGGATTCTAGGGGAAAACTTCAGGGTTATAAGTCTAACCCTAGGCTCCTACTCATTTAAATAAAATAATTTTCGTTGAGTTGTGGAAACATATTAAAATAAAATATATTATTAATTTTTTTTTTCATTAAATCGTCCAAATACTAACTTTTGTAGCCAACCCACACCGGTCGATGTTAGGCCCCGCCTAAGGTAAATTCACGGCTCTAAATTCAACGGTGCCCTCAGATTTCTATTATGGGAACCCATTTAAAAGTTATTCTACTTTTTCAAGAAAAACACTCATGTGCGATATTTAAAGATTAAATTAATTCGAACATTTATTTCGGGCACTCCGGGCCGCAGAATCACACGCCGTCAAAATATCTAGTCTCAAAATAATTCCATATAATATTTAAAAATAATACACAGAAATTACGAGACATTACAATACTAATTATGTACCATAATTATATCATTTTTTACATTCTTTAGGGGATGTTACCATGATCAATGTAAAATTAATGAAAATAAAAAATCAAAACATACTCAAAAAATAAAGTAGTTATTACCCAAAACATGATTTTAATGAGGAATTATTGATAAAAAATTAATAAAGGGTCTTAGGTAAATCATATATGGTATGATAAAAATGAATTTTTTTATTAATATATGTATAAAAAAATTATATTTAGATAATGAAGTTTTAAACATGTACAATGAAAGTTGATATTTAACATAATGGATTTTTGTGTCACTTTTTAATTTTGTAAGACACATGGAATATTCACCACCTGATTTATTTTATTTGGTTTATATACAGACAAAAAAATCATTTTATGATTCTTATTTTGAAAATTATTTGGATTTATATAACCATTTTATTATCTCTCTTTCATGGGTTTTTATGGTTCAATTGTTACCAAAGTGGTGTGGGATTTTTCTCTCAAATTTCCGTATTTGGGACTGACGTTATTTTAGGCACATATCTTTTTCTATGAGGTGTATATATTAAAAATTTGACATGTTTTATAATTAATCTAATTATTTTCAGGATATTAAATGTTTCATTAGATTTTATTCTTTAATTTCACCTAAGATTCAAAATATACCAAAGTGGTAAATGTTTTATGTTACAATCTTGTTGTTTGTTGGGATTGTTTATGGTTATGCTTTAAATGATAAAATCTTGTGAACTATCTCTCTAGAAAATCATGAATTTTATTCACCTATGGTTATATACTTATAAAAAATGGTTTTCATTAAATTTACTATCTTTATTTACTCATGATTCCAAAATTATATTTTTAAAGAAAACTGACTTTATTTCTCTCTTCATTCAAAAACCATTTTTTTCTTCCAAATCCCTATTTTCTAAAAATGTTTTAAAATTTTAGTTAATGTTCCATTATTATTATTTAAAGAAAACATTACCTTTTATTAGATTTATAGAAAAAAAATTAAAATTAATATTTATGTCTCTTTCAAAAAACAATGCTCGCTTGGACTTTTACCAAAAATGTGAAAGGAATCACTATTTTAACATGTACAGAATGTATGAAAATTATCACCATTATGACCAATTAATTTTTTAAATATTCCTTTAAATATATAAAGGGTCACTTTCAATGATTTTTTTTTAAAAATTCAAAGTCGGAAGAATATTTTTCCTCAAGAAATGTTTTAATTGTTTTTTAATCCTTATTTGTAGTATTTCAAGGTTATTTAAAAATAATTGTATTTTGAAAATTTTTTATATTTTTTTTAAAGTCGAAAAGATATTTTCCATGAAAAACATTTTAAATTATTTTTAAATATTCCATTATAATTTTGCAAGGTTATTTTCAAATAAAATTATTTCCACATTTTTTATGAATTTATAGTTTTAAAAAGGTGATTTTAAGAGAAAGGTTATTTTCCTAAATAAAATTTTTAAGTGATATTTCAAAATGTTTTTTCTTCTAAGATGACATCTTTTTATGTCACCTATGATTTACTAGGGATATTTTCTAAAGATACCATTCTAAATCATTACCTATATGGTTTATGATTATGATGAAAAGATGATTATGAAACTAAATTATCATTCATGGGTTATGACATGATAAAATTCATATGAAGCATGCTTTGTTTTTCATGGTTTATTTTATGATGAAATGATGAAATTATTATGAATCATATTTATTTTCTATAAGATATTCTATGATGAAATTTAAATGAAACCCATTTTAGTTCATGGGTTTTGATATGATAAATTTTTAATAATATTATGGTACATATATATATTAATTTCATTATGTAAATGGTGGGGTATATATCTCCCTCTAATTCATTGAATAAAGATTGATACCTCTTGAGATAAATAGAACTATAATGGGTAGTAAACCCAGTTCAGTAATAAACTCTATCCACTATGATAGTCTTAGGAGTGAACCTTGACTATTATGATGGTTTAGGGAGTAAACTCATTCAACTCTAATAATATTAAAATTTATCCTTGAACTAATAAGAAATAATTTTTTATTTTTATATTTATTCCATAAATATATGACTTATTCAAATGTTATGTTATCATGGTTTATATTCATTAATTCCATTATGATTCATTTGTTATGAAATACCATGATTTTTTCCATGACTTAATTTTATGATATATTATATTCAAGGTATGGTTTTTGAATGTTATCTTTTTTTAATCATAGCCTTATGATCGTGAAATGTTGATATCTCCATTGGTTACCCTTAATAATTATCTGATCTCACCCTTTCTTATGTTTCCTTTTCATAGGTTATGTTAAAAGGTATTTTGTATGATATGAATAATAATGGTGATAGTTATGAAAACATAGTGGGATGTAACGTACCTCAATTATGGACAAGTTATATGTGTGTCCAAGTTTCCCAAGGAAATAGGTATAAATGATTATGGGGTTGATCATTATGTTGTGTAATAAATATTCATCTATTATGATGTCAAATTTATGTATAATAATTTTATGTAATAAAAGTTTGTATTAGAAAAAATAAAGGAGTCTTGTCCATGGTAATTCTCATGTGTATGCATTAGAAGATTCATGGTTCACCACTCAAGGTCTTTATGAGGAAAAAGATTCCTTTAGGATGGTTGTTTATTCCGACCAGGAGGTGTATCCTCCCATGGAGTGCATTGATATATATCAATTAAATTCCACTATAAATAATTAATTAATGTTATATTTTCAATAATAGAAAGGTTTAGTTAACCATTGTAAACTAGGATGATATAGCATTAGTGATATCCCAATATATATTCCAATGGATACGTCACAAGATAATTCCGAGGGTGATTAAAAGTATAGGAAAATTTCAAGAAATTTTGGTAGAGGATAGGGTGAGTAGTTTCTATGAAATTACATCCTAGTATGGATAATAAATGTATATGTGGATCTGGAACAAAGGTAATTAAGGGTAATAACTCCAAAAAATGGTGTATTGATCTGGACTCAATCATTACATGGTACATGACAATGGTATTTGCTACACACCTGGTTTTACACTCTCGAGGGATATTCTTTTTGAATTCAAAGACTTTTTATGAACCATAATGAAGTATTTGAATAATGAATTTGGTTAAACTTAAGGTTTCATATATTTAAAATAAGTTTACATGATTTAGACCTCTTATAAATGTTTTTCCATGATTATGTGGTTTCCCACAATGATTATTGTTACTTACACTATGCTTTTTGGTTTTAGAAATGTTGAGAAATAGATGGAACTATATTAACGTTATATGTGATAGGAAATGTATTGATGGGAATCCAAATCATATAATTATTGGAGTAAATGATATTATGATTACTCATAATCAGTTATCATGATATATTATTAATAACTTCCACCTTAACCAACTCATCGACTCACCAACGAATATAAGGAATTTTTTTTTAGATTTATAGTGATGGAGACCATGGAGGGAAGGCAATTAAATTTCTTATATGTTGATAATGTGGGAAAATTTATTCAAGAGATTGTATTAATGGAATGAGAAGATGTTTTATGCGAGGAGAAATAGGTAAAATATTAAACAATTATTAAAGGAAAATGAAATTTTAATTTATCACAATGGATGGAAATATTAGTCTCCCAAATGTATTATCAATGGATGAATATTTTAAATACTTAAAGTATGAGAATTGTGAAAGTTAATGTCCTAAGGGAAAATCTTAGGAAGGGGATCAGAATGGTTGTACATGTAAAGGTTTTAATAATGGTGATGAAGAGACTACAAATTATATATTAAATGAATGAGGTATTAAGGAAAGAGATGATGAACCCTAGTTAATGGTTTAAGAATGAATAGGAATGATTGAAGTTTTTATGTATTTGAATTCAAGAATTATGTGATGCAAACCATGAAATATATATAAGGATTATAAGGACCCATCCTTGAAAATTTCAAGATATCGAGTTTTATTCATGAATTTAATTTCATTCTCATTGAGGATATTTTTAGGTTTATAGTTTTACATAATTAGGACCTCACTCTTACATAAAAAAACCATGAAATATAAAATGAATGCTTCTAATTAGTATATAGTTTTCCAATAATATAAAATTTTTATAATAAATCATGATTTCATTTCATGGAAAATATCCACAACATTCATCTTGAATCCTTACTTTCCCTTTCCTAACATTAAACCCTATAATAAATATTTTTAAAACATTGGATGAGAACAAAATATTGGTAAGGGATATAAAATGAAAGAAAATTGTTAGTTTGGTAAAAAAATGAAATCCCGAGAAATATTTATCTTTTCATCAATTTTATTTGAGGGAAATAAATATAACAATTTCATAAGAAATCTCACAAAACATTTTGTCAAATATATTCTTTAAATCCCATAACATGAAATTAAGACTCCTTTTTGGTGACTTAGAGCATCATTTTAATAAATCCCTTTCAACACCCTTTTAATTGGAATAACCATACAACCGACTTACAATATAATCATTACCCAATTTATTGAGGATATATATTGGGGATCACCCTTGTATAACCGATATCAAGCTCACCTATGATCTATAATGGGGATCACCCTTCATATAAGCTATATCAGTCTCACCCATTTCTCATGAGAAATAATGGGGAACAACCCTTCATTTTAGCTATATCAAGCTCACCTGTGAGAAATAATGGGGCTCAACTATTCATATAAGTTATATCAGCCTCACACATTTTATATAATTCTCAATTACCAAATTATTAATAAAAAACATTCATCATAAAATCCCCTAAAATCTCTTTTTAACCCATGTAAAAAACAAAAAACAAAAATTATTTTTTAAAAACCCATTTTCAATAACAAAACACCATTTTCCTTTAAACCCCATTTTCAATACCAAAATATCCAAAAACAAAAATACTATCTTTCATTTAAGAAAAAATTAAATATTGAAATTTAATCTAGAAATCAAATAATAGTCATGATGGAAAAAATTCATTGTCATCATATGTTTTAAGAATAGAACAACCCTTTTATCATTTTTGGAAATATTCAGTATGAAATACATAAAAATATTTATTTTTGAAAACCATTAAAATAGTTTATGAAGGTAAAAAATGTTGTTTATAAATAATTTATATACATATATAATAAATAATAAAATCATTTTTAAAACATGTGCATGGATGAGAAAGAGATTTTGAAGGGAAAAAAAATTAAAATATTATTTTTAAAAGTAAATATCGCTTATCACTTAGGAAAAACTTGAATCCTAAGCCCCATGAAAATTTAAAATTACAAAAATATTGAATATCATGATAATAGAGAAATTCATCATATAAAATTTAAAAGGGGTTGTATATACACATTATAACATATTATAGGTGCACATTATAAAAAAATGTCTCAATGAAAGAAATTTGAGACAAAGTCACTTACCTTGAATATGATTCTTCTCGTGTGACTTTATAATTATGAATAATAAAATTATGTTAATTATTTACTTTATTTAAAACATTTTTAAAGTTTATTATTACTTTTATTTCCCTTATTAAAAAGTTATATACAATTACTTAATTAATTAAGTATATATTGAATGTTTTGACCATTTTTGGCTTAGGTGTCAAAATGAATTTGTTAGGTCGAATATGGTCAAGGAGGTCATTATTAAAAAATATATAGAATAAAAAAATTACCTTATTATCAAATTTATACATCTATTATATTTTTAAACCCAATCATGAAATATGGTTATGAAAAATGAACTAATGTTACGATCATGGAGACAGTAGGTCGTATGTATACATGAGTAATATTTCCATTTTTCAGTGATCATTATAGAATGAAGAAAAGAAATATTTTATCATACCATAATGTTAAATATATCATAAGTAACATGATATTTAATTATATATACTTATATATATCATTCATGTGATGTAAAATGAATCACAAAACTATAAGGAGGTTGTAGTCCACACGTCCACGAATGACATTATCCCTTTTTCAGTGTGTAAAAGGTAATAAAGTAAATGATATATTATATTAAAAAAATATAATTATGTCATTAATATAATAATTATTTCATTTATATGATAAATATTCAATATTTTTACCCTTATTTCTTTCCATATAACGTGTTAGTAAAGAATGATTGATATTGCTTCGCGAGGCGGTAGTTCTCCGTACACATGATTGGTATTGTTGTATCCCTTAAGGAATAGAATATAAAAAGTATGAATATGATATAATGACTCAATATGTATAATAATATTATAAATTTCATATATAAACTTTTTATCCATCATTATACCTAACCGTGTTAGGTGAAAAATGAACGACATTGTTTCATGAGGTGGTAGTTTTCCGTACACAAGAATGATGATTTCATAACCCATTTTATGTATGTGTGTGTGGGTTTTGGTCATAAACTTAACATAAAAATAGATCAGTATATTTAGGAAATATATTTTATTATATAATAATGGTATAATTTTAATTGAAGGAGTAGGAGAAGAAAATAAAATAATGATTCTTGTTGAAGAACATTACCTCTTCTTTGGGTATCTTCATTTGGTTTGCACTAAACACTTAATAGGTTAGATATATGCCCAAAATAAAGCATATAATATGAGTTTAGGGATTTTTGGGAGTGATTTTTCTTGTTTTTTTATGATCCAAATGGCTTGATATGTGTGGATAAATTGAGAGAGTGAGTTCCCATTTATAGTGGATGAGGAATGACATTATTATAAATACTCAAATGTATTAGTTATTGGGAGGTTTCTATTACCTATAGTTATTAAAAAATGTATGAATAATTTATTAGAGTGGAATTATGGTCAATCCATAATTATACAACCCCAAAAGAAAATGATTTTTATCATTTTTTTACTTAATATTTATGTTTACTCAATTTTACCTTAATTTTTTTACAATGGTATGTGGTTTTATAACCTAGGTAAGTTACAAACTTAGACTAAATTAAATTGAAACATGTCAAAAAAAAAACCAACTAATTATAAATAATCTATCTATTTTATGAATTAAATATAACATGTGTGTTGGAATTTGGTTTTAATTGAAGTGCATGTAACCAACAAAAACACTACTTTAACCATAACATGCTAACAAATTTTTTACTATTTAAGTGTCAATATGTTTATTATAAAAGTTCAATTAGTAAATGAATGGACCCTATTTTATATTTTTTAACATTTAAAAATCACTTTGAAGATGATAGGATTTTTTTTAATTTTAAACCATTTAATAAAATATCATTCATGTAAGAACCCGGAGCTTCGGTTTCAGGTACGAATCTCTTTTACAAGATTTTTAAGGAAAAATAAAGAATCTGTAAATTTTCAGAGTACACGCCGTGTACTTTTTGAGTACACACCGTGTACTCCTCGGCCACTCGAAGTCGTGTGTTGGTCGAGACCGGGACACACACACGGTGTGTAGGGGTGACGTGGAGGCCGATTTTGGTGGAGTATAGAAAAACCCACTACACACCGTGTACTTTAAGAGTACACGCTGTGTACTTTTTTTTATTTCATTAAACGACCTGGGGTCGCGCCTAATGAAGGAAAACATCTTTTTCTCCACCTTTTTCCGTCCAGAACGTCCGAGGAGGCCATTTCTTCTCTGAGCCACCAATCTGTCACCGGTTGTCCGAATCAAACTCCGTCAGTTGCAGAAGAATTGCAGCGGTGATTTCTTGGTTCTTCTTTATCCTCATTTCCTGATTCTTCCTCTCGTGTAAGTTATCTGAGGTTGAACGTTTTAGACATTTTTGTAGATCTACTCCATTTTAGGATGATTCACGGGCTGAGGTTCAAGTATATCGATCTCCGAGGATTGAGGTAGGTGGTTTGTTTCCCTACGTTGAAGTTCTTTGAGTTTTGGTTGCAAAAGTGCCGGATACCCACGAATCGGGTATCCCGGGTTTAGGATTTTGTTCCTATTGTTATCTTACCTAGATTTCTTGTTATATTATGATGAATTTCTTCTAATTTATGCTTGGTTGCATGTTTGAGGATCACTCCACGGGTGTTTCTCCCCTTGTTTGGCTGTTTATCACCGTCTGGAACCATTTCCTGTGAGGAAACCCTATTTCAATTGTTAGTTTACTTGTTATCACTGATTGCATGTGTTTCATGCTGTTTAAATACTTTTTATGTATGGTAGATATTATCCAAGTAGTTGTTTAACTTACTTAGGTCTACTAACAGTCAATTATGAACGACTGGACTGCTCAGGGCTATGAGAACCTGGTGCGAGAGATCAAAAAGGGAATAGACGATTAAGTGCTTCCCTAGAGGGTCTGTTGGTTTTAGTTTCGTACACAGGACCTACAGGAATAAGACTTTGTGCTTCCCAAGAGTGTTCTTAGTTTACCCACACATCGAGACCACATGAGAAATTAGACGTAAGTGCTTCCTCAGAGAGTCTGTATCTGTCGCTGCAAGACCATAGGGGAATTGACGTAAGAGCTTACCAGAGTGTCTATGCCTTGTTTTTTGACTGGAATATAGGGGTCTGCTAGTTTTAGCCACCTAGAGAGTTAGTGTGAATTTTGATGGTTGGTTGTGATGAGTCCACCAAGCCAAAGAACAAGCTTGGGTTTTGTACTGCTTGTGTTAGGTAGTCTTTTAGATACCTTTTGTGTTACTTGATTTACCTTGGAATAGTAGGTTTTACTTGTTCTTTATAGTTGTGCAATTAAATGAATGTGAATGGTAATTGGTAGAATTGTTTACTGCATTTATTCACCTTAACTTTTGTTATATCACTCACTGACAGTAGGGCACAAATCTTGTGGTGGTTGCCTACTGGGATTAGTCTCACACCCTGTTTGGGTCCTAATTTTCGGCCCAAAAAGATTATATGGTTGCAAGTATAGGTAGGGATTGTGGCCCTTCTACCTTGGGTACTTGATTGCTAGTCGGAAGCCTCTGGAATTTGGGGAAACGCGATTGAGGTCATGTGGCGAACCGGGTACGGGGCACCAGTGGAAGGGCTCCGAATTCGGGTCGTTACAAAGTGGTATCAGAGGTAGGTTTTCTTCATTTCTATTGCCTTACTGTTTTGCGACCACAGACAGGGATAGGAAGAAATGGGTAGTTAGTACTTAACTGTGCCCTAGAGTAATTAACCCGTGTACAGGGAAAAGCTACACTACCTCGTGATTGCAATTTTCAGTTTTTGAAAATGTTACAGTTTATTATATTTCACCATTGGGTGATGCACATGTTTTGTGTTGTTACAGTTTTTATGATTATGGTTCTATTTGGTTGCAACCTGATGAGATGAGGGTGTGCCATCTCATGCATCATATAGGCACTGGGTAGGAAATCACTTGTCATTAATTTTACCATGCCATCTAGGGTGCATTAGAATTTCATGATGTTGTGATAGATGCCATGATAGATTATGCATGTCGTTGTGGTAGTTGCTGTGATAAAAATACTTTTTGCGCTGATAGAGTATTACTTCTTCTACAGTCTGTTTAGCATGGGCGCCAAGCTCTAATCTTGGAGGTGTTATGGGCCCTCGAGGATCAGAATTTGGCGGATCATTCTTTGTTATGTTGTTACTTGTTATATGCATGATTATGATGCCAATCTTTGATTCGCGGGGAGTATAGGCCCCCACGAATCGGAATTTGGCACATAGATGGTTGTTTTTCAGTGTTTCTAGCGTTCAGAGCAGTTTCAGAGCTACTGCCCAGAAAAACCCAGAATACATGGCGTGTACTTTATTCATACAAGCCGTGTAGTTTTTAAACCGTGTTACTATCTTTGTAAACAAAAAAACGGGGTGTCGGAGAATCTTTGGGGACACGCCGTGTACTATAAGTACACGCCGTGTAGTAGTCAAACATATACCCGACTGTGTCACTAACAACATGGGTCGGGGAAAATCGTGTAGTACATGCTGTGTGTTATAAGAACATGCCGTGTAGGTTTCTTCTAGGTACCCGGCCATGTCACGAACAACACGGGTCGGTGTTATCTTCTCCAATGCACGCCGTGTTTGTTCGAAACACACCATGTAGGGGTCAGCCGTGTAGCCGGCCGTGTAACCTGCTACACGGGTCACCGAGCCTATCTAGTACACGCCGTGTGTTATAAGAACACGCCGTGTAGTTTATTTTAGGTACCTGACCGTGTCATGAACAACACGGGCCAGTGTTATCTTCTCCAATACACGCCATGTTTGTTCGGAACACGTTGTGTAAGGGGTTAGCCGTGTGGCTGGCCGTGTAACCTGCTACACGGGCTGCCGAAGCCTGGCTTGTACACACCGTGTCCTTAGTGCACACGCCGTGTAGTCTAGAATTAGGAGGACCGTGTTGTTTAGCCATGCAAAGAGACTCGGGCAGGGGAGTGGAGTCCAAGTACACGCCGTGTTTTGGGACAACACGCCGTGTAGTCTGGAATGTTACACGACCAATAGTGGCAGAATTGCACGCCATGTAAATGGCTTTAACAAACACGCCGTGTAGTTTAAATACACGCCGTGTAGTTCAGTTTTTCTAATTTTAGTGTTTCTCTCTCCTGTCCCTGTTTTGTACTCTTGTGTTTTCTGTCCTTGTTAATCCTAAATCTGGAGTGTGCTTTTGACCTTTTAGGGTTATGGCACCAAGACTTCCTCCTATCGCACGTCAGGAACTAGGCAGTGACCGTACGTCTTATATGGCAGACCAGGGACTACCAGTAGTTCCGCCGATTGTTCCAGATATGGCACCTGCAGTGATTCCAGACACTGGTGCAGATGCTCAGTTCAGAGAGGGTTTCATGAGGTTCATGCAGACCTTCTAGGGAGCTCATCATCCTGCCCCGTCTATGGAAGAGCTGACGCGAGTCTTCCAGCAGCAGCATCCTCCCACTTTCACTGGGGATGGAGGACCTCAGGTTGAAGAGTCATGGCTAGAAACCATGCTTTCCATCTTTGAGCATCTGGAGACACTCCCATACAGAAGGGTGAAACTCGCGACTTACATGCTACGAGATTCTGCCAAGAGATGGTAGGATGTGGTCTCGCAGGCAGGGCACCAGCAGACTATGACTTGGGATGAATTCCAGCGTACGTTCTACGACTACTTCTATCCAGCAACGCTGAGGGCCGACAAGCCCAGGGATTTCATGAACTTGTAGCAGGGTAATCTTTCGGTTATGGAGTATTCCTCCCGCTTCACTGAGTTACAGCGTTTCACTCCCGTTCTGGGAAATGACGAGCTATTTTTGGCAAGGAAGTTTGAGGAATGCCTCAAACCAGAGATCAGATCATAGGTGAACATTTTCCAGTTGACTTCTATTACTCTGATAGTCAACCAGGTGTTGATCACCGAAAGAAATCTGAGGGAGACTGGAGCTATTGACCAGGGCGGTTCAACATCCAAGGCTGAGTCATTTCACACTGACAGCAGGAAGCGCCACCGAGAGTCTACTCAAGGTGACTCGAGGAAGCGAGGTATATCTTATGGTAGATGAGATCTTCCTTCTGGAAACCAGGTGGTGTGCTATCAGTGCGGAAAGAGAAGTCATAAGAAGCCTCAGTGCCCGAGGGATCCAGTGGAGTGCCAAGATTGCGGCAAGATGGGTCACATGCAGCGTTTTTGCAAGGTTCTTGTTCCAGTGGCTAGTGAAGGAGGATCTGTTTCTACTCCTCATGCAGGAGCAGGATTACTAGTCCCACAGCAGACTGGGGGATGGAGTTCTTCAGGTCGTTCAGGTAAGGGTAGAGGTCGCGGACGTGGTGGTCAGGCTCAAGGGGGATCAACTCAGGGATATCAGGCTACTACACAGGGCTGCGGTACTGGCCAGACGTTTGCAGTAGAGAAGATCCATCGGGAGAAGGATCCAGGACCTTCCACAGTTTGAGGTACGATCCTAGTAGCCTCAGTTTTATCTTCTGCACTTTTCGATACCGGAGCTTCTCATATCTTTATTTCTATACACACTGTGGAGATCCTTAGACTCACTATCCTTACTTCTGAGGATACCTTGGCACTAGACACTCCTTTGGGACATAGAACTTCTAATATGCTTCAGTGCAAGGAGTGCCCCCTTGAGGTTGGTGGGTGTCACTTCGTGTGGGATCTTTATGTCCTGGAGATGAAAGGTTATGATGTCATTCTCGGAATGGACTGATTAGTTCCTTTTCAGGCCTTTGTCGACCGTTATCGCCGTAGGGTGAGTTTCACGTCACCAGAGGGTGGGTCTTTTCTTCACAAGGGCGAATGGGATGTCTAGGCAAGAAGAGCTGGACCAGAGCATCATGGGTTGGGCAGTGTTACGACCCATATTTCTAGTTTATATTTAGATGATCAGGGGACCTCTCAGATGGACTTTCCTCCGGTAGTCGACCATTTTCCGGATGTCTTTCCAGAAGACTTTTCAGGTTCACCTCTAGAGCGTGAGGTAAACTTCTCGATTGAGCTTGTGCCAGGAGCCGCACTGGTATCCATACCTCCTTATAGGATGGCTACGCCTGAGTTGAAAGATCTCAAGAAGCAGTTGGAGGAGTTGCAGGCTAAGGGTTTCATCCAACCCAGTACTTCCCCTTAGGGTTCACCTGTGTTGTTTACAAAGAAGGCGGATGGTACCTTACGGCTTTGAGTGGACTATCGGAAGTTGAACCAGTTGATGGTCAAGAACCGATATCCCTTGCTGAGGATTGATGATCTTTTTGATCAGCTTCGAGGATCCAGGGTGTTCTCGAAGATCGACTTGAGATCTGGCTATCATCAGCTGTGAGTCAGACCATCTGATATACCTCTCACAGCTTTCCGAAGCAGGTCTGGTCTGTATGAGTATTTGGTTATGCCGTTTGGTCTCACGAATGCGCCATTAGTTTTCATGGCACTGATTAACCGAGTGTTCCATCCTTACTTGTATTATTTCATCGTGGTCTTCGTGGACAATATCTTGGTGTACTCTCACACTCAACACGACCATGCAACCCATATTGAGATCATTTTGAGTACACTGAGGGAGCATCGACTTTATGCTAAACTCTCAAAGTGCCACTTTTGGATGGATGAGATTCACTTCCTAGGCCATGTCATCTCAGAGATAGGAGTATCAGTAGACACAGAGAAGGTGAGAGTAGTAGTCACCTGGGAGCAGCCGAGGAACGTCTTCAAGGTACGTAGTTTCTTGGGACTGGCTGGTTACTACAGGCAGTTTATACAGGACTTCTCACACTTAGCAGCACTGTTAATGGGCTTGACTAAGAAGGGTGTAGAGTATGTTTGGTCAGAATATTACGACTCAGCCTTCCAGGTGCTGAAGGGGAGATTGAATTCAGCACTGATTCTAGTTCTTCTAGAGCCGGGTAAGAGTTATACAGTTTTCTAGGATGCATCTGGAATTGGTCTTGGAGTAGTGCTTATGCGGGAAGATTTTGTTGTCTCATATGGATCTCGGTAGTTGAGCCCACATGATAGGAACTATCCTATGCACAACTTGGATTTGGATGCTGTTGTTCATGCTTTTCATTGTTGGAGGCACTATCTCATGGGAGAGAATTTCATGGTATATACTGACCACAAGAGCCTCAAGTACATCTTTACGCAGCGTGACTTGAATCTGAGATAGCGAAGGTGGGTCTAGTACCAACAATATTTCAACTTCAAGCTTGCTTATATGCCTGGGAAAGGCAATGCTGTGGCAGACGCACTGAGCATGACAACTCAGATTCAGGCAGTTCAGGAGGCCAGTAGTGAGTGGCAGCTCATGGCTCTGTTCTCTGAGATGCATCTGGAGGTGCAAAAAAGACAAGGTCAGATGGTTCTTTCTTCTGTAGCTGTTACCTCTAACCTTTTTGATCGAGTTCGAATGAGGCAGCTATCAGACCTTGAAGGCCTATTCCTACGGGAGGGTGTGTCAGATGGAGACCCTACTCCAGGGTGGATAGTGGGAGATGATGAGGTGATATGTTTTCATGGCCGCGTATGGGTTTCAGCGAACATACGTGAAGAGCTGATGCGGGAGTTTCATGCTTCAGCTTGGGCAGTTCATCCTGGTGTCACCAAAATGTACCGAGACTTGCACCGCCAGTATTGGTGGCCAGGTATGAAGAAGGATGTGGCTGGTTTTGTTATGAGGTGTTCCACCTGTCAGTAGGTTAAGGCAGAGCATCAGTGACCAACAGGGCTCTTGCAGCAGTTACCCATTCCTGAGTGGAAATGGAATGATGTCGCGATGGAGTTCATGACAGGTTTACCGAGATCACCTCAAAGAAATGATGCGGTTTGGGTTTTAGTGGACAGGCTCACGAAGGTTGCACACTTCTTTCCGATCAAGGTGACCTTCAGTGTTGATGATCTGGGACAGTTGTACATCCGATAGATTGTACATCTGCATGGAGTTCCACACTCCATTGTTTCAGACAGGGATGCACAGTTTACTTCGCACTTCTGGCAGGGCCTACAGAGGGAGTTGGGTACACAGGTACTTTTGAGTACAACATACCATCCCCAGACTGATGGCCAATCTGAGTGTACAATCCAGGTGCTTGAGGATATGCTCCGAGCTTGCATTCTAGACTTTGGTGGTTCTTGGGAGAAGTATATTCCTCTGGTGGAGTTTGCCTACAACAATAGTTTTCAGGTGACTATTCTGATGGAACCTTACGAGGCTTTGTATGGTAGGCCATGCTGATCACCTTTATGCTGGCTAGAGGCAGGAGAGGCGGCTTTAATGGGACTTTGTCTTGTTCAAGAGACCTCAGAACAGATAAAGATGATTCGGAAGAGGATGGTGACAACACAGTCTCGGCAGAAGTCTTATGCTGATCAGCAGAGACGACCTCTGGAGTTCGAGGTCGGGGATCAGGTTTTCCTGCGTGTCGCACTGAGGTTGGGACACAAGAGGATTCAGAGACAGGGTAAGCTTTCACCGAGAGATGTCAGGCCGTTTGAGGTTCTGGAGAGAGTCGGGATGGTTGCTTACAGGTTGCAGTTACCTCAGAGATACCAGGCTATGCACGACGTCTTTCATGTTTCTCAACTTCGACGGTATTTCTCAAACCCGTCTCATGTTTTTCAACCCGAGGAGGTTGAGTTGGAGCAGGATGCATCTTTAGAGGAGAATCCTATCAGGATTGTTGATCATTGTGCAAAAGTACTCTGTGGCCGGTTTGTTCCTCTGGTACGGGTGCTATGGTAGCACGACCATATACAGGACGAGACTTTGGAGAGGGAGGCTGATATGCGATCACAGTGGCCAGAGTTGTTCGAGGTTCCTTCCTCTACGCCTTGCTAGGGAAATTTGGGGATGAATTTCTTTAAGGGGGAAAGTTTGTAAGAACCCAGAGCTTCAGTTTCAGGTACGGATCTCTTTTATGGGATTTTTAAGGAAAAATAAAGAATCTGTAAATTTTCAGAGTACACACCGTGTACTTTTTGAGTACACGCCGTGTAATCCTTGGCCACTCGAAGCCGTGTGTTGGCCGAGACCGGGCCACACACACGGTGTGTAGGGGTGACGTGGAGGCTGATTTTGGCGGAGTACAGAAAAACCCACTACACACCGTGTACTTTAAGAGTACACGTCACGCCTAATGACGGAAAACATCTTCTTCTCCACCTTTTTTCTATCCAGAATGTCCGAGGAGGCCGTTTCTTCTCTGAGCCATCGATCCGTCACCGGTTGTCCGAATCAAACTCTGTCGGTTGCAGAAGAATCACAATGGTGAGTTCTTGGTTCTTCTTTAGCCTCGTTTCCTGATTATTCCTCTCGTGTAAGTTATCTGAGGTTGAACATTTTAGATGTTTTTGCATATCTACTCCGTTCTAGGCCGATTCACGGGCCGAGGTTCAAGTATATCGATCTTTGA
The DNA here is from genome assembly GCA_963277665.1 of Viscum album. Taxonomy (NCBI): domain Eukaryota; kingdom Viridiplantae; phylum Streptophyta; class Magnoliopsida; order Santalales; family Viscaceae; genus Viscum; species Viscum album. The sequence goes on along the minus strand of OY728150.1, from coordinate 1,997,806,130 downwards.
GGATCGAGTAGGTTGTTTGTTTCCCAACATTGAAGTTCTTTGAGTTTTGGTTGTAAAAGTGCTGGATACCCATGTATCGGGTATCCCGAGTTTAGGATTTTGATCCTATTGTTATCTGCCCTAGATTTCTTGTTAGCTTATGATGAATTACTACTAATTTATGCTTGGTTGAAAGTTTTATGATCACCCCATGGGTGTTTCTCCCCTTGTTTGGCTGTTTATCACCGTCTGGCACCATTGCCTGTGAGGCAAACCTATAGTAATTGTTAGTTTACTTGTTATCACTGATTGCATGTGTTTTTTGCTGTTTAAATGCTTTTGATGTATGGTATCTATTATCCAAGTAGTTGTTTAACTTACTTAGGGATGCTAACATTCGATTATGCACGACTGGACTACTCAGGGCTGTGAGAACCTGGTGCAGGAGATCAAAGAGGGAATAGACGATTAAGTGCTTCCCCAGAGGGTCTGTTGGTTTTATTTTCATACACAAGACCTATGGTAATAGAACTTTGTGCTTCCCAAGAGTGTTATTATTTTACCCACACATCGAGACCACAAGAGGAATTAGACGTAAGTGCTTCCTCAGAGAGTCTGTAGCTATCTTTTCAAGACCATAGGGGAATTGACGTAAGAGCTTCCCAGAGTGTTTGTGCCTTGTTTATTGACTGGACTATAGGGGTCTAATAGTTTTAGCCACCCAGAGAGTCAGTGTGAATTTTGATGGTTGGTTGTGAAGAGTCCACCAAGCCAAAGAACAAGCTTGGGTTTTGTACTACTTGTGTTAGGTAGTCTTTTAGATACCTGTTGTGTTACTTGATTTACCTTGGAATAGAAGGTTTTACTTGTTCTTTCTGTTTGTGCAATTAAATGAATTTGAATGGTAATTGGTAGAATTGTTTACTGCATTTATTTACCGTTACTTTTTCTATATCACTCACTGATAGTAGGGCACAAATCTTGTGGTGGTTTCCTACTGGGATTAGTCTCACACCCTGTTTGGGTCCTTCTTTTCGGCCCAAACAGATTATATGGTTGCAGGTATAGGTAGGGACTGTGGCCCTTCTACCTCGGGTACTTGATTTCTAGTCGGAGCTGGAGAGCATGGGATTGGGCCTTGGCCCGCGATGCTGCTGGAGTTGCTGTTTACATTTAGTACCTTGGTTTCAGTTATATTTCAGCACGATGTTTTGCTTACTGCTTTTCATAGATACATGTACCATTCTACATCATTATTATATCAGACATTTATTTTACTTTCAGTTCAGTTATTGCATGCTATTTACTGCTTCCGCTATTGTTTATGCTTATTCTTCCGCTGTATACTTTACCAAATTAGGGCATAGTTTCCCCACTGACTCACTGAGGCCCTCGCTGCTAGTCGGCAGCCTCTGGCGTTTGTGGAAATGCACTTGAGGTCATGTGGCAAACCGGGTATGGGGAACCAGTGGAAGGGATCCAGATTCGGGTCGTTACAATTCATTATAAAGTAACATTAATGTCAATTTTGACATTATTTATTTAATTTAAATTATAAAAAAAATCATGAAAAATATATAACATGAATATATTAACTTAAAACCTATGTCACATGATATATTCATTTAAAAATTTAATAGAAGATAATACTTTAATCAATTTACTTCACTTTTACTATGTTCAGTATTATTTATTTTAGTTAATTATTAACAAAATAATTATTGCATTAGAATTTCTTAAGAATTATAAGTAATTATTTCTACTATAAAACATAAATATAAATTACTATGACAAGAAAAACTAATTTATATTTTAGAATAATATCTATAACCGAACCTTCATTGTTTTCCCTATCCCATATCATTATAGATATTAAAGGCAAAGAAGGTTACTTTTTATTCTTTTTCTTTACTTAACTTTTTATAGAGGTCACATTAATGAAATTTTATTCCCAGGAACAAATGAAAATTAATAATAAGTTGATAATAGCCTAAATATATCCAAAAAATTGGTTTTGGACAATTTAGAAGGTCATTTTTCACCTTATATTCTAATTTTAACTACTAAGTAAACTTTTTTGTACCTAAATTAGTATAACTAATTTTAACTATGTTCACTAAATATTTTTCTGAAAAATTAAGTTGAAATTATTAGATAACATAATTTTTTTATTCTAAATATAGAGTATATCTAGCAAAATTCAATTCAATGATGTGGTAGATTTTAATTTAAAATTAATCCCGTAGACATAATGAGAAAGTGAGTTTTTAAAGTGAAAAAAGTTCAAATATTCACAATGTTTTTATATCAAAATTAAATAATAAAATTATTTAAATGAACTATATTGTATTAATATATGTATAATTTAACTATTTTTAACATAAAACCAATTAAAAATATATTCTAAATTTTTAAATAACTTAGGTAAAAATATAGTTTTTATTTAAAATTTTGTATTCTTCACTATTCATCAAAAAATGAAACTTAAAAAAACCAAAAATTCATCCTATAATAATTTTATTATTATAGTTTCAAAATTGAAGTTTAATTTTTTTTAAAATCTTATAAAATAACTAAAATTTAATTTTAAATTATGTACACCATACATGATTAAACCATCTTTCCAAAAAATACTATTTTTCAGAAAACATTTCTTTTTCATTTAAATTATTATTATTTTATTTCTAATAAATAGATAACTAATAAAAAAAGTGTATTATATATGTACATTAATAATTTTTTTAATCCCATTCATAGATTCCATTCTATTTTCATAGTGATAACTATCATATTAAATAAAATTATTAATAGTATATTTTCATTCGGTAAAATCCAACCATGCGTATAAGAATGTTTTCAAAGAAACTCTTTATTTCATGCATTTAAAACTAAATAAGTATTTCATGTAACATAATCTATCATATAAAATTTTATAAAATTTTTAATTTTCAAGTTTTTATATCCTACCCTATTTAATAAATTATGACCTCATAATTTAACCTTAATCTTGGTAATCAATGGTTTCAAATTTGAAAATACTTTTTCCAAAAACCAATATCATAAAAAGGGTTAATAAAAAAACTTATTAATAATATAGAAATGGAATTAAAATTTTGATAAGGAATAAAAAATCTCTAGGTTTTTTAGTAGGAGAACATAGGTGGGAATGGAGAAAATGTGACAATAATTATTGGGAGTTATTTAGGTCATTAGTCCCTAGAAGAGAGTGATCAATGGAAAGTTAAGGGCATAAGAATGATAAATTTGTGATGATCAAAAAGACCATTGGTCCATTACAATTTAAGGTACTAGGATAATACTTTTTTATGATCGTTTTCTGAGAGATAAGGAATTTTCTTACCATCTAGACTAAGAGAATATGGAAATATACTTATGTGATGAGTTGAATTTCATACTTTTGTCAATTTCCACCAAAATCTCATATTTTTCCTCAAATAATGAGTATTCAATAATAATTTTTCATTACTAAAGCACTAAAATCAACTTGTAAATACCACATAACCATAAAATGGATAACCAATCTATTCCACCTATCTTTAACCAAAATAAAAATGGTTAGTATGATGTAATATAATTCCCAAAATAAATAAAACTTCATAAATTAATCTCAAAAATTAAACTGTAATACCCAAAGTTAAAACAAAATCATTCAATAAATTAATATCCTTAAAACTCTTCAATCATTTTTTGAATAAGTTTTAAACCCAATGGTTAGTAGGATTTGATTATATATTCCTCCAAGATGAATCATCTGTTATTCCTGAAATAAAATCGCATATTTTTACAAAATAAATGTAATAATTGATAGTAAAAAATGTAATATTATTCAAGACATAATGTAGGATAGTGATACGCTTCAAATCCATATCATCCTTCAGTCATCGGTTCAAGAACCATTGTCTAGATAGATGTGATGGGTTGTCACCTAGAATATGGGTTTCCCTTGTTTTAATTAAATATGAAAAATAATTCTTTCATAAATAAAACTTTATACTGATCCTAGGGGTTAAAAATACCTCAACCTTATAAAACATATCCAAAAAATTCATTAATAAAATAAAAAAATATTACTACAAAAAACCCTAAATGGGTTCCCTAATAATTTGAACATGTGATCAACCTTAATCTTAGAGATCCATGATGGTATCCATAACTCTTAATATAACCTCACATGAGAACAACATAATTTCCAAAGTAATATAAACATTTATTTTTATACAAAAAATAGGACCAATTATTAAACATTATATGATCTTGAATTTTAGCCAATAATTTAATTTATTTCACTTTGAGGATCTTTTTAGGTTCAGAATTTTTGAGAACTAATTCATAACTCATATATAACAAAACCAGGAAATGAAAAGTGTTAACTTCTGATTAGTATCCATTTTTTCCATAATATAAAACTTTTAAAATAAATCATTATTTCTTTTCATGGAAAATATCCATTACTCTCATCTTTAATTATTATTTTCCCATATTGGTCCTTAATCCCTTTAAAAAATATTTTAAAAACATGGGATAAGCAAAAAAATATCTGTAAAGGATATTAAAAGAAAGGAAACTATTAGTTCAATGAAAGCATGTAAACCCATGAAATATTTACCTTTACATAAATTTAATTTGAGAGAAAGAAATAAAAAATTTTCACAAGAAAATACAAACATGTTTTTCTCACTTAAATCCTTGAAAACCATAATATTCAACTAGACCTCTTTTTTTGTGACATTGAGAATCATTTTTATAAAACCCCTTCAAACCCATTTTAATTAGAATAACCATACGTAAAACTTCCAATATAATCATTACCTAATTAATTATATATCTATAATGTTAATAAACCTTTGTATAAGATATATCGAGCTCACCAATGAGCCATAATGTGGATTGAACCTTCATATATGCTTTATTGGGATCACCCATGAGCTGTAATTTGGCTCAACCCTTCGTATAAGTTTTATCAGGCTCAACCATTTAATATAATTCTCATGTACCATATCATGAATAAAAAAATCATCATAAAAACTCTAAAAATATTTTTACCCAATATGAAAAACACTTTTGGAAAAAAGTCCATTTTCTATTAAACCCCCATTTCAATACCAAAACACCATTTTCTTTGAAAACACATTTTCAAAACCAAAATAACCAGAAAATGGTAATGGATTATTCCATTTAGGAAATATAAAATATTTTAAAGGAACTGATAAATCAATTAATATTTATGGTGGTAAATAATTCATTTTTTGTGGTTACATTAATAAAATAACATTTCTTTTCCCATTTGTCGAAACATTTCGTATAAAATACATAAAAATATTCCTTTTTTAAAACCATTTAATTTAAGTAAATAGGAATAAAATATAATTTATAAATATTTTTTTGTATAATAACATTTATAAAATTATTTTTAAAACATATACATGGAAGGGAAATAGAGTTTGATGGAAAAACATTAAAAAAATATTTTTAAAGGAAAATATCCTCATAACTCGATAAAAACATGAATCATAAGACCCATGATATATTAAAATTAAAAAACATTATATGTTATTATAATTGATAAATTAATGATATAACTTGTCAAAGGGGATGTATATATACCTTATGATATAATATAGATGCATAACAACCAAAAATGTCTCAATAAAAGGAAATTGAGATATAGTCTCTTACCTTGAGTCTGATTCATCATGTGTGTCTTTATATTCCTGAATAATTAACATTTTTTAATTATTTAATTTATTGAGAAACCTTTTTAGGTTTATTATTACTTTTATTTCACTTATTAACTAGTTATATACAATTACTCAATCAATTAATTTTATTTTGTATGTTTTGATCATATTCAGCTTATGTGTCAAAATGAATTTTTTAGGCTGACTATGGTCAAAGTGGTAATTGTTTAAACATCAAAAAAATAATAGTAATTTAATTATTATTATATTTATTAATAAATTATACTTTAAACCCAATCATAAAAGATAGTTATGAAAAATGAACTAACATTATGATCATTGAGATGATAGGTCATACATACGCATGAGTAACGTTTCCATTTTTCATTGATCATTATGGAAAGAATGTAAGTAATATTTTAAATTTCCCTAATTATCATTATATCATTAATACAATTATATTTAATTATATATACTTATATATATCACTCTTGTTATGTAAAAGTAATCACATCACTTCGATGAGGTGTCCATCCACACATCCACGAACGACGTTATCATTTTTTCAATGTGTGAAAAGGATATAAAAGGTGATATATTATAATTAAATAAATATAATTATGTCATTTATATGATATATATTTCATTTACATCATATATATTCATTATATTTACCCTTATTACCTTCCATATAATGTGTCAGTGAGAAATGATTCACATCTCTTCGTGAGGCGGCAGTTCAATGTACACACGAGTGATGTTATTATATCTCTTAATGAATGGATTATAAAAGGATATATATGATATAAATACTCCATAAGTATAATAATTTTATGATAAAAATATATAAACTTTATATCAATCATTATACCCACCCATGAGAGGTGGAAATGTAAAAACGAACAACACGTTTCGCGGGGTGGTAGTCCACCGTACACACAAAGGTTGATTTCATAACCCTTTTGATGGAAGTGTTTATGGGTATTGTTTTTACCCTAAATAAAACTAAATCTCAGTATATTAAGGATAATTATTTTTTTATATAATCATGTTGTAATATGAATTGAAGGAGTTTCATAATGAAATAAAATAAAGACGCATGTTGAAGAACATTACCTCTTCTTCATATATCTTCCTTTGGTTTGAACTAAACCCTTACTAGGATATATCTATACCAAAAAATAGGCTTATAGAATTAGGGAAGGTATTTTTTTTGGAGTTAATGTTTTAGGGTATGGATGAGAAATAATGTCTTTAGAGTTTTGGAGAAGTGGGGATAATATGTTCCCTTTTATAATGGAGGACGAGTGGAATTCTTGTAAATACTCAAAAATCATTCATTAGTGGGAGGTATGCCTTATTTCATGTTCTTAAAAAATTGAATAATAATGTATTTTTGTGAAATATTTTTGGATACACACTTATACCACACAAAAATAAAATATTTTTTTTCATTTTTTCCCTTAGTCTTTAAGTTTACTCAATTTTACCCTTTTTGTTTTTACCACGGTAATTGGTTTTCTAATGTAGGTAATTTATTATTTAATAATAAATTATAGTGAGACCTTTTATAAAAATTTCATACAATTATTATAAATATGATATATAGTTTATAAAATAAAAATACCATGTGTATTGGAAATTAATTTTAACAGAAGCGCTTGCATCGCTCAAAAACACTTCTTCAACCCAAATAGTGTTATACAAGTTTTTAATATATAGAGGTAAATATGTTCATTATAAAAGATCCATTGGTTCCTAAATGAACCATATTTTATATTTATTTAAATTTAAAATAAATTTAGAAAGGATATGATTTTTAGTGATTTTAAATCATTTAATAAAATAGCATTTATTATAATATAACATAAATATCAATTTTACATGATTTATATAATTTAAATAAAAAAATTAAGAAAAAATGTAATTTAAATATATTAATTTAAAATTTATTGTAAAATATATTTTCTTCTAAAAGATTAATTTAAGATGATAATTCATTCAATTTACTTAACTTTTAACATTTTTAGTATCACTTATTTTAGTTAATTATTAACTAAATATTTATTACGTTCACAATTCTTAGTCATTTAATGTAATTGATCACATATAAAAAATAAAAATAAATTATTATTATAATAAAATTATTAAAAAAAATACCTATAACCAAACCGAAGTTATTTTTTCCCTATCCCAAATCATTTTAGATATTAAAGGCAAGGAAGGTTTATTTCTTTCTTTTTCATTACTTAACTGATTATATAAGTCACTTTCATAAAATATTAATCCCACTAACTCATAAAAATATATAATAGGGTGATAGATTTTAAAATATGTCCAAAAATGGGTTTCTGATAAGTTTTTAGGTCAGTTTACACGTTAAATTCTAAGTTTAACCACAAAGTAAACTTGTTTTTAACTTGATCACTATAATTAATTTAAATTATTTACACTAATCATTACTGTAAAAAACTAAATTTAAATTATTATATAATATTAATTATGATTTTTCTAAATAAAGAGTCCATTTTTCAAAATTAAATCTGAAGAAATGGTAGAATTTAATTTAAAATTAATCCTCCAAGAATGATGGGAAAACGAGTTTTTTTAATTGAAAAGGTTCAAAAGTTCCCAATGTTTTTATATTAAAATACAATATAAAAATTAATAAATTACATATATTGGATTAATAAATGTATAAATGAAATATTTTTACTTTAAAACCAATTAAAAATATAATTTAACTTTGTAAATAATTTAGGTGAAAAGATAGTTTTCAATTAAATTTAGTATTTTTCACTATCATCAAAAATTGAAACTTTTTAGAAAAAGTAACCAAAATTCACCCTAATATAATGTTGATATTCTGATTTCATAATTTTATTTTATTTTTTAATATAAATTGTCTAAATTTTTAATTTTTAATATTTAATTATTTTCACCAGACATGATTAAACCGTCTTTTAGAAAAAAATTATTGTTTTTCCGAAAACATTTATTTTTTTTAAAATTATTATTAATATATTTATAATAAATAGATATATAAGAAACATGTGTAATATATGTTTTTTCATATGTTTGTTCATCTTATTCATACTCTCCATTCCAAAATCTATGTGATAACTATCAGTTTAAATAATAGTATTAATAGTATATTATCGTTCGGTAAATTCTAGCCAGGTATATAATGCAATATAAAGAAGTAACTATTCATTGTGCATATTGGAAGACAACTTAGTATTTCATGTAACATAAGCTATCTAATAAAATATTTTTCTTTTTTAATTTTTAGGGTGTGACAAATTTTTTTTTGTACATGTTCCGAATTAATTATTTTAAGAATATTTTTAATGATATTGATGACCTATAAAAGTTATTTAATGGAAAAAAGATATTTTATGGAAAAAATGATTAATGGAAGATTCCTATTTATATGTTCCTAGTGTTGAGATAATTATATTTAGATAAAGATATGATATATATTAATAAACTAAATTTGATAGTATTAATTAATTTGGAACACATTAATGATTTGTGGATAAAGTGATTTATGTTATCATTGATGGATTTTATTGTATTATTGGATTAATGGAATATATTAATTAATCTATGGTTTTATTCATGGCATGAGTATGTATTTATGTTTTTATTAGGTTTTTATGGTAATTCTGGCTATTACCATGTTTCAATAAAATATATGATAAATGTATTCAAATATTTGTTATGTGACATTAATAGCTAATTTATGTTGTTTAGGGGATTAATGATAAGTTGATTTTGGAAATTTATTGACCTTATATATAAATTTATTTATATCAATTTTGGTCAAACATATAGGTTCCTTAGGTTTTACTATTAATGAAATGGATTATGAACTTTAGATGTTATTGGATAACTTGTGTTATCAATTCTTTTTTTATAATAACTAGAGAAAGAAAGAATGACTTATAACTATTTTATGGTTCATATGATCCACTAGTGCTTCAAGAATACAAATTTATCTTCAGTTTTTAAAGTGAGAGATTATTTATAAATTGATCCAAGAAAAACCAAATGATGAGATTGTTCTTATGAAATTTAATCAAATCAAGTAAGTATATATTCTCATGATAATTTAAAAACTTTAAGAAAATGATATTTAAATATATTCCTACCGTATTAGCATAATTTCAGATGATATTAATGAAAAATTTCATACCTCATTGTTTTTTGGTTTTTTAGTTGTTAATTTTTACATGATTATTAAATTTCTTGTGATCAATGATCTCTATTACTCTCTGTTAGTATTTGAACATTACACTTTTTTTCAATGTACAAATATCAACTTTCGAAATATGTCATAATATTTGGACACCCATTATGTTTTCTTCTATATTACCTTCACACATCCCTTTCACTCTTTTCAAGAGTAAATTTTATTAACCCTTTTTATGATTCGGGTTTCCCATAAAGGGGTTTTCAAATGTTAAAACCATATTTTAATAGAAAAAGATCAAATTGAGAGGATATAAATTATTTAAGGGTATTTAATGTAACATCCATAGATTTTTTGAAATATATTTTTTTCAAATAAATTTAACCATTTTCATATCTTGCGTTACACACAACACTGAGTTTAAACAAAATGTGACATACTATTAAAATATTATAATAATAAGGACCCAACTTTAAAATGTAACTTAATGTTGAATTTTAGTCAATAACATACATTATTACACATTGAGGATATTTTTAGGTTTAGAGTTTTAGATAATTAGGATATATTGCATACATAACATACCACATTCATACAAATAGGATACTACTAAAAACAATATCTATTTTTTTCAAAATATAAAACATTAAAACTTAAAATATGATTTCTTTGACAACACTCTATATCATTCATCATGACTCCCTTCTTTTTGTTACCCATCCTTATATCATTTTATTTTTTTTAAATATTAGGATGAGTATAAAACTCAGTGAGGGATATAAATAATGAAATCATTAGTCAAGTGATAACAAAAAAAATAAAATAAAACCAATAATAATAAGAACTCATACGCATATAAACATCATTTAGTTTACTTGGGTCATATTTACCATATCACTATTACATTCACCCTTACACATGGAATAATTTTTGGTAAACTTCCACCTCTGGATTACCCAATGCATTGGAGAGTTATAAAGGGGATCACCTGTCATATCTTGAGCTATAATGGGCTCAACCCAACATATCTTGAGCTATAATGGGATCAACCCAACATATATTGAGCTATAATGGAGATCACCCATTATATGTTGAGATATAATGTACTCAACCCAACATAAATAATTTCCAAGGGACACATCCTTAATAAAACACTTCATAACTCATTTACACCTTTGAGAAAAACACATTCACATTTCAAAATACCTTTTTTTGTAAAAATCACTGTTAAAGAATAAACACTACACAAAAGATAAAGAAATATTACTATTAAAAAAACATATAAAGGAGACACTAAGTAAATATAACATCATGTAATAAAAAATGTACACTCATTTCATAAAAATAATATCTTTGGATTTCATAAAGGATATATTTTAAATGATTTTGAGAAGAAAGTATTTTACAAATACGAAAACATTGATGATAGAATTGATGAAATGATGAGAATTTGTAAATATATTGTAAATACACATAATAAAACATAATATAATCAAATTACATTTCTTAATTTATCTTATCATGATAAAACCCCTTGAAGTTTAAGGTTAACCCAAAGAATGTAAATTGGGTTTAGAATTCACTTATGAAATTTTGGCATGGTATCAAGTGTACATGGGAGGACTTAATGAGTTTTAAATGAGGTATATAATCACTAATATATCATTATGAAATTATGTTGGATGTGTTAAAAAATACACCATCATTAGGAATTGAAAAATAAATATCATAACATAGTGGTGATTCTACAATAAAATTGAGAAAGAGAGGATCCATTACCTCGGGTTCGACTTCCCTAAAAAATGTTTAAACCTTCTCTATTAAGGTTAAAATTGAGTTATTAATATTTTATAGAAATATATTCATGTTTATAACACATTTCATGATCATTTTATAACATCATTTTACCCATTCATTAATAATATTTTGTCAATTCCATTGTTTTAGCTGCATGCATTACATGGTTTCCATGAGTAGTTTGTAAAGGATATTCTTGTCAATTTGAAGTAAAACTCTAGAATTGGAATGGAATGGTATTTGAATATTACTAGAACCATAAATTACACCATTTATCATTTTTAATTATAACATGAGGATGATTCATAAGTTAAAACATTATGGATATTTGTTTAGGTCATTTTGGTGATTCTTGGATCATAATGAACTCATTTTATTTTGTAAATTAATAACATGTGTAAAAAATTATTCCATAATATTATAATAGATATAATACATAAATTATAATCTAGTTCACCATAAAAATGGTTACATGACCATTATTTAATTAAGTAAAAGAAATTGAAATCACATCATCCATGATGTCGGTAAATCGACGCATCACAGACGATGTTTTAATTTCTTGAATAAGTGGGAGATGAGAAGAAGTATATTGGTGAATCTTACATAAACATGATGAAATACATAATATTTAAGATACCAGATCATTAATTTATTTTGGATAAGGGGATGTGAGGAAAGAAGAAGAATAGAAAAGAAAATGAAAAGAAAAGAATAAAAACAAAAGAAGATGTTTACCTCTTGATCACTTCTCCTTGAGATCCTTCTTAAGGCCCTTGGTTTTGGTATAATGGTGAGACTAGAAGGTATTGGACTTAGAAAATGGTCTTGGGAGGAGTATTGGGTAGAACATAGAAAAGAATAATGTCTTTAGAGGTGTGGGAGTAATAGGGGGAGTTGGTGGTATTTATAGTGGATGAGAGGAGGAGTTTTACATTATTTTAATCATTATTTTATTATTTATCCACAAGACAAGAAATAGTTATGATTCCAAGACAAAAAATGGTAATCAATGCTTGTAATTTCGAACTAATGGTTGCTTACATTAGCCATGATATAGGTAATAGTGCATTTATCTCATAATGTATTTATACCGTAATTACCTTATTTTAATATTCACAAAAAAATTATGCATTTCAGAAAAATCCCAAAAACTCACCCTAACCATTTTTCATTGTGTAAAATTAAAAAATGAACTCCATTTTTTGAAAATAATTTTCTAAATATTAATAATTTAATTTTTAAATAAAATATTATTTTATTCCTAAAACAACAGTTTTAAAACATTTATTTACTTATTCCAAGATATAGGTATATCATAAGTTCAATTAAATATTATATTAATACTATCATAGGTGAGGTTACTATTTATAAGGGAATGTTACTATTCATAAGGATATGTTACTATTCACCAAAAATTAAGTTGGTCTCATCATACTCTAAATAACATACTGATTGTAACCATGATTGTCCATTTTTTGAAATTCAAAATACAGAAGTGGGATAATTAAGTTTAGTGTTAATTATAACTATCTACATAAAATAGTGTTTCATGCATTTAAATTTACTTTTAAAACCTTGAAGTGTTACATTATCCTCACCTTCTGTAAATTCCATCCTCGCAATTTATTTACTTATTAAACAAGTGAGGGTGTCTTTCCCTCATAACATTTTCATATTCCCATGTTTCTTCTTCAACCATGTGGTATCTCCAAAAAACCTTTACCTAGTGGATTACCTTATTTCGCAATAATTTCTCTCTATGATCAAGAATCTGAACTGGTCTCTCTTTATAAGTAAAGTTCTCTTCTAACAAAACTGCATCTGGTCTCAGAATATGAGATGAATCTGGCACATACTTTCTCAAAATTGAAACATGAAAAAAATTATGTACCTAAGACAAACTCGGAGGAAATGATACTCAGTAGGAAACCAGTCCAACTTTCTCTAAGATTTCATAATGTCCAATGATCCATGGACTCTTCTTCCCTTTCTTACCAAAACGCATAACACTTTTCCAATGAGATATTTTAAGGAAAACATGGTCAAAACCCTCGATAGAGAAGTATTTACTTCTATTATCTGCATTACTTTTATACCTGCTCTGAGATGTCCTCATGTGCTGCTATATCATCTTCACTTTCTCAGCCACTTTCTCTACCAATTTTGGCTCCATCAATATTCTTTCATTGAATTTATCCCAAAATGCTCGAGTCCAACACCTGTTCACATACAATGCCTAAAAAGTTTCCATCTATATACTGGAATGAAAATTGTTATTATAAGAAAACTAAAATAATGAAATATGTTGATCCCAACTTCCCCGGTAATCCATTGAACAAGATCTAAGAATATCCTCCAAAGTTTGAATCATTTTTTCTAACTTCCCATATGATTGAGGATGAAAAGTTGTACTGAAATTTAATTTTGTGCCCAATGACTTCTGAAGGCCCTTCCAAAAATGAGAAGTGAACTTGGGATCTTAGAAAGATAAAATAGAAAGTGGAATTCCATGTAACTTGATAATCTATTTGAGGTACAATCGAGAGAGATTATCTATAGACATTGTATCCCGAATATAAAGAAAATGTGTAGACTTAGTTAGTATATTAACAAAAAATCATATTTTATTGTTACCTCGAGAATTATTTGGTAGTCATACAAAGAATTCCATGGATATATTCTCCCATTTTCACTCTAGCACTAGAAAAGGATGAAGAATACCCTTTGGTAACTACCTCTCTACCTTAACATATTGACATGTAAAACATTCCATGGTAAAATCAGCAATAACCCTTTTCATTCCATCCGACTAGTAATACTCTTGAAGGTCTATATACATCTTAGTACTGCTAAGATGAATTGAAAATGGAAAACTATGAGCTTTATACAACAATTATTTCTTCAATTGGGAATCAAAAGTCACACACAACCTTTTAAAAAATCTTAAAACACAATATTTATCAAGGTTAGATTATGGAAACTTACCCATTTTAATCAATTCTACCTTTCTTTATATCTCTCGGTCTTCCTCCTTTTCTTAATTAATTTTGTTTAAAAAATATGACTACATTGAAACCTAAAACAAAATAGATGTATTTCCTGAACCAACAACTTCTAAGCCAAAGTTTATCAAATCATTTACCAAAGGATCATGTTCCAAATGTTTTATGGTTAATGTAGCATTACTTTTACTACTCAATGAATTATCCACTATGTTTTCTTTTTCAGGATGGAAATGAATTGTGAAATAAAAATCTTTAATTAGTTCTAGTCATCTTCTATGTATCATGTTTAAGTCCTTCTGAGAAAATATATACTTCAAGATTTTATGGTCAGTATATATTTAACATTTGTATCCATTAAATGATGCCTCCAAATTTTTAAATAAAATTCCATAGCTTCCAATTCCAAATCATGTGTGGGGGTAATTTAACTCGTGAGGTTTTAGTTTACTTGAAACATAAGAAACTACCTGATCATTATTTACCAGAACACAACCAAGTCCCTTTAATAAAGCTTTATTATAGATGATAAACTCACCATTTCGAGAAGTCAAGGCCAAAACTGGAGCATTCACCAATCTCTTCTTCAGTTCCTAATACCACCTCATTTGACAGCTCAACATTCGATGAAGTGGTTGCAAAGGATTTTTCCACACCCTTCTTCTTCCAATCATGCATATTTCTTACCCGAGTGACTATCTTTGGAAAAACATTAGCAAAATGACCCAATTCATTATAATTAAATCATCTTACCACCAGATTCTCATTGAGTTTTAGATCATTTTCCATGCACTCATGAGACATGTGTCCAAACTTTCCAAATTGGTAGCACTTCCCATAATTTAACAGGCATTCACCAGGATGCCTTTAACACACTTTTCTAAAGAAGGGAAATTGAATTTCTTACCTCCATTTTTTTTTTGATAAATTATTCCCCAATGACTTCTAACCTGACTGCTTCTTATTCTTATCATCACGAGGCACATACGTGTCAGAAAACTCCATATACACTTTTTTAGCACAACAGAAAAGTTTCTCATAGATTTTAAACTCTCATGAAGCTAAAGATCTTCATAAAAAAGGTTTCAAATTAGAGTAAAAGCTACTAATTTATCTATCAAAGTACCGAGTAAAATCCAGTACATACCTGGTCAGTCTTGTAATATTGGATTCATATGATTCCATAGAATCATCATCTTTATGATTCAGTTCCAATAATTGTCTCTCCATTTTGAGTCGAACAGTTTTAGAAAAATATTTTTTTAGCAAAAGTCTCTTAAAATCTTCCCATTACAGACTGTCAAGATCATCTCTTTCTCTCATATTCTTAACCAGAGACTACCATTTATCGGATTCACATTCCAAATGATAAATGGATAGTATTACCTTTTTCAATTCTGAATATCTCATGACATCAAATATCTTTTCTAAAGCGTTGATCCATCCTTCAGCTATCACTGGATTTGTGGTGTCACTGAATGATGGAGGATGATGCCTCAAAAAATTCTCAACAAAAGACATGTTTCTTCATGTTAGATAATGTTCCTCTCTAGAATAGATACCACCATAGTTTATTTCTTGAGTCAACCGATCCATTTCTGTTACAAACTACTCAGTTATGATTCCCCCCATTTCAAGATGCATATTCAGACAGACATCAGCCTCTTGGTGCCTTTCTACTTCTACATCCCTATTTCTTCTATGAAAAACCATTCTGAACAGACATATCTTAGATGAATCAACATGGTAATATTTAAATGCTATAAAATTTTAACTTAACCATATAGTAAAAATAATTTATGGTATTTTCACAACATCATCCTAACCCCTCAAGTTATCTAAACTATCCTTTGATACCAACTATTGGGACCCAACCTTAAAACGTTACTTAATCTTGAATTTCAGTCAAGAACATACTTTATTACACATTGAAAATATTTTCAGGTTTAGAGTTATAGATAATTAGGATATCTTACATATATAACATACCACATTCATACAAAGAGGATACTACTAAAAAATCTATTCATTTTTTTAAAATATAAAACATTAAAACTTGAAACATGATTTCATTGAAAAAACTCTATATCATTCATCAGGTCTCCCTTATTTCTCTTACCCATCTTTATATCCTATGAAAAACATTTTTAAATCTTAGGATGAGTATAAAACTCATTAAGGGATATAATGAAATAAATTTTTAGTTAAGTGATAACATAAAAACAAAAAAAACCCATAATCATAAAAACTCATATTCATAGAAACATCATGTAGTTTTATTAGGACATATTTACCATATCACTCTTACATTCACCCTTACACATGGAATAACCTTTTTGTCAACTTCCACCTCGCGAGTACCCAATGCATTGAAGATCTACAATGGGGATCACCCTTCATATCTTGAGCTGTAATGGGATCAACCCAACATATATTAAGATATAATGGGATCAACCCAAGATAAATAATTTCCAAGTAACCTATCATGAATAAAACACTTCATAACTCATTTACGACCTTAGGAAAAACACATTCACATTTCAAAATACCTTTTTTTTTTGTAAAAATCACTGTTAGAGCATGAAAACTACAAAATAGATAATGAAATATTATTATTCAAAAAAACATATAAAATAGACACTAAGTTAATAGAAAATCATGAAAACATAAGAGTACACTCATGTCAAAAAAATCTTTTTAGATTTCATAAAGGATGCATTTAAAAAGATTTCAAGGGGAAATTCCATTACAAATACCATAAAATTAAAGGGAGAAATAATAAAATGAAGAGAATACGTATATATACTATAAATACACACAATAAAACATAATATAATCAAATTACATTTCTCAAGTTATCTTATCATGATAAAAACCCTTGAAGTTGAAGGTTAACCCAAAGAATGGAAAATGAGATTAGAATTCACATACAAAATTTCGGCATGGTATCGGGTGTAAATGGGAGGGATTAATAAGATAGAAATGAGGTATATCATCACTAATATATCATAAGGAAAGTATGGGGGAGGTGATAAAACATACACTATCATTAATAATTGAAAAATAAAAAACATAACATAGAGGTGATTCTTGAATAAAATTAAGAAAGAGAGGATCCCTTACCTCACGTTTCACTTCCATAAAACATGTTTAAACCTTCTGTATGAATGTTAAAATTGTGTTATTAATATTTTATAGAAACATATTCATTTTTATAACTCCTTTAATGATCATTTTATAACAACATTCCACCTATTCATTAATAATATTTTGTTAATTCCACTGTTTCAGGTGCGTGCATTACATGGTTTCCATGAGTGGTTCGTAAAGGATATTCTTGTTGATTAGAAGTAAAAATTAATAATTAGAATGGAATGATATTTTATTATTTACTAAAGCATAAATTATACCATTTATCATTTTTAATTCTGACATGAGAATGATTCATAAGTTATAACATTATTGGTATTTTTAGGTCATTTTGGCAATTCTTCGATCCTAATGAACTCATTTTGTTTTATAAATTAATAACATGTGTAAAAATTAATTCGAGAACCTTATATAAGATATAATACATAAATTATAATCTGGTTCAACCAAAAAAATGGTTTCATGACTAGTTTTAAAGGAAGTAAAACAAATTTAAATCACATCGCCCATGATATGGGTAAATAGACACATCACAGACGGTGTTCTAATTTCTTGAATAAGTGGGAGAGGAGAAGAAATATAATGTTGAATCTTCCATAAACATGATGAAATAAAGAATATATAAGATACGGTATAATTAACTCTTCTTGGATAAGGGGAGGTGAGTAAAGAATAAGAATTGAAAATAAAATGAAAAGAAAACAAAAGAAGATGTTTACCTCTTGATCTCTTCCCCTTGAGATCCTACTTAAGGCCCTTGGTTTTGGACGCTTGGTAATACCAAAAGGTCTTGGATGTGGGAAAGGGTCTTGAGAGGAGTATTGGGTGGAAATTAGGAAAGTATCAAGGATTGAGAGGTGTGGGAGGAAGATGGGAGAGTGAGTGGTATTTATTGTGGAGGAGAGGAGGAGTTTTACATTTTTTTAATCGTTATTTTATTATTTCACCAGAAGACCAGAAATAGCTGTGATTCCAAGACCAAAAATAGTAATAAGTGCATGTGATTTTGAACTAATGGTTTCTTACATCATCCATGATTCATGGAATAATATATTTATCTCACAATGTATTTATATCGTAATTATCGTATTTTACTATTCACAAGAAATTCAAGTATTTTAGAAAAATCCCAAAAATTCACCCTAACCATTTTTCAACATGTAGAATTGAAAAATGAACTCTATCTTTTAAAAATAATTTTATAAATATGATTAATTTAATTTTTAAATTAAATTATATTTTATTCCCAAAACAACAATTTTAAAATGTTTATTTACTTATTCCATGATATGGGTATATCATAACTTCAATTAAATCTTATATGTATACTATCATATGAGAGGTAACTATTCATAAGGGTATGTTACTATTCATAAGGGTAACATTACTATTCATAAGGGTATGTTACTATTAACTAACAATTAATTTGGTCTTATAAGACTCTAAATGACTTACTAATTGTAACTGTGTATGTCCGTTTATCAAAATTCAAAACAAAAAAGTGGGAAAATTAAATTTTGGCCAAATTAAAACTATATAATTAAAATAATTTTTCATGCATTTCAATTTACATTTGAAACCTTGGGGTGTTACAATAATTTATTTTGATAGTTATCACCAAGCTTTGGAATGGAATGTATGAATACGATTAGCTAAATTATGAAAATATATGGTTTACACATGTCTATATAATGAATAATTTGTCGAATAATTAATTTGAAATGAAAATAAAAAAACCTTTCAATTTTTTTTTGAAAAACTATATGTATGAGTACAAATTATTTTTAACATAATAAATTAAATAAATCCAATTTTGAGAATTATTTTAATGAATTTTATATATTATATATTCAATAAATTTTTTACAATTCAACTCATGTGTTTTCTAGACAATAGATAAGAATAAATCCAATTTTATGCAAAAAGACTGTATTTTTCTAAAAAGCAGTTTTGTTTCCTTTTTTATCATATATTTTAAAAATAAAAATTTACAATTTTTGAAAATTTATTCGAAAAATATTATTTAAATTTTTAAATCATTCATTAAAAATTATTTTAGGGTTAATTTTAGATAATTTTCTAAAAAGATAAAATTTTCAATGAATAATGAAAAATATTGTTTATTATTAAGAACTGTTATTTCTTATAAATAATTTAAAAACACAAAAAAAATTAAGATGGGTTTTAATGTAAAGTTTTTCTATTATATATAAATTAATCTAACTTATGTCATTGGAATCAATTTCATATTGATTTTTAATATAAAATCATTTTCAAATTTCTGAAACTTTTCTCTTTGAAAACCCAATTTTTCATCGAATCTACTAGATTTATTTTAAATTAAAATGTTCTATTTTTTTAAATTTTATTTTTAAAATGGATTAAATATTTATAATTATCTTTAATTATATTATGTAATATTTTTAACATAATTTTTTTCATAATGAATAATAAAATCAATAAAAATTAATTACAACATTTAAGGTAAAAACTGGTTTGTGGGGGATTTAAACTAAGAAGATAATGGTTAAAATGACCTAGAAACATTTCCAAAACAAATTTTATGTATATTTTAAGACATTATATCCTATATGCCTCACTAATTGACAATTTAGTCACTTAGTATATGTGAAATATGTGTTTCCACTTTTTCTTTTCAAAAATTATAAGTGTGGCACTCACCTGACTTATAAAAAAGATACTCTCTCTCCTCTCCTCTTCACACTTCCAAAAAACATAGGTTCAGACACAACCTAACCAAATAAATTACTTAATTCCATAATCTCATAATATAAGCCTTATTTTGGTCAAAATTCTAAGCAATGAACCCGTTTAAGGAAAATCGATAAAAGTTTTCCCAAGAAGAGGTGACGTCCCAAACCGAGCGTTTTATTTTATATATTCCTCCACCTCCATAAATTATTATTAAAACATGATTATATAATAAACTCATTATATTCAATATCATTTTATGTTATTATGGGAATATAATAAGCTAAATCATTCTTCTCTTCCATCAAATTGGGATATGAAATCATCATTCATGTGTACAATGGACTACTGCCTCGCAAACCGATGTTATTTGTGTTTGCTCACCTCCTCATCAGGATAGATGTAATGATGAGATTAATGTTTGATAATTATATTTATGATACTATTATACCTATATAATTATAATATCATATATACCTTCTTACCTCCAAACCCATTGGGAAAACAATAACATCACATGTCTGTATGGAAGACCACCGTCTTGCGAACCGATGTGACATGTTTTTTATTTATGATTTACATGAATGGTAATAATGATAGATTAAATTAATATATGTGATATTTTAACATTACTATAATTTTTTAATTACTATATCACATATAACTTCTTACTTTCTATTTTTTGGGGGATACGATAACATTGTTCATGTGTACGGTGGACCACTGCCTCACGAAGCGATGCGATTATTTTTTCACAAAATATTTTCTTAGAAGGTAATTTTGGAAAAAATAATGAATATATGTGACATATATGACATAAAAATTATTATTTAATGGTATTATATTATTTTCCTTTCTTTCCTTTAATCCCTAAATAAAACTAAAACAATGTTTATCTGCACTTATGACCTACCGTCTCCATGAATGGTTCATTTCATTTTTTATCTATATTTTTTTGGATTACTATAAATTTATATATAATGAAAAAATATTTTATTTATATCTTGTTTAAAATTCTATATATTATGGTATGAGAACCAAAAATAACAAATGAACACAAATGTAAAAAACAAATTATTTTTTATCTGAAACATGATTTTAATAATTAATTATAGATAAACGGGTAATAAAATGTCATAAGTAAATAATAAGTGGTAAGATACATATGATTATATTTTTGTAATATATTTATAATAAACATATATTTATTATGTATGAGTTTTGAACAAGTATGAAGGAATTTTAGACTTAAGGTAAGGGTTGTTCATCTCACTTTTTACTTCTGTGAGACACATGTTGTATTCACCACATATTTATTTTATGTGGTTCATATAATAAGCATGAATGAATTTTATTATTCATACTATGAAAATTATTGAGATTTAAATATCCATTTCATGAACTCTCTTTCCTGGGGTTTACAATTCTAAATATACCAAAGCAGTAAGGAATTTTTGTCTCAATTTACCTTCTTTAAGACATAAGTAGTGTAATGAACCTATCTTATTCTATGAGGTCTATATAAATATATTTTAACATTTTTTATCATGAATATATTTATTTTTATGATATTAAAATTTACATTATAAGTTATTTTATAATGGTTCCTATGAGTCAAAAGATGTCGAAGTGGTAAAGGTTTGATGTTGCAATCTCATTATTTACTAGTATTTCTTAAGATTATGCTTTATATGATGAAATATGATGATCTATTTATAAAAAACTAATGATTTATAATTACCACTAGTAATATCCATAGAATTAATTTTTTTACATTCAACTTATTCTCTTTATGTACTCCTGATTTGAAAAAATGTTTTTAAATAAAACTGACTATATTTCTTTCTTCGATCTAAAACCCATTTTTTATTCCTTGTACATGGTTTCTAAAAATGTTTTAATTTTTTTTAAATTTTACATTATGATTATTTAATGAATATTTTACCCTATTTTGGGTAAATTAAATCATCGCATAGAAGGAAAATTTTAATAATTTCTCATGAAGTGTCACCATAAGTCCCATGAAATGACCATGGTTATCTAGAAATATATCAAAAACTACACTATATCTATATGAATACTCTATATATGATTAAACCATGATAAATAAGAAAGGACTGGAACCTCCAAAACAAATAACATATAGAAAACAGAATAGTTAACACTTGAATATTAATTTAAACTATAAAAAATTAATATGTGGGTAATTAAAAATTATAAATGAATAATAATAAGTAAATTAAATATTAATAGTGTTATTATATATATTAATAATGAACCTAAATTTATTATATAAGGATTTAGAGTAATACATATTATTAATGAACATAAATTTATTATACATGGATTTAGAGTACGTTTGACCAAACCAAAGTTGGAGTTATGAGTTTATTCCCTAATTGAACTCAAAATTGATATTTTCTATGTATGAATTTTTTATATGGAAAATTTTTATGTTCTTTTCTTAGAAACCTGTAATATCCTAGATATTACTATGAGGTATGGGTCTTTTAAATTCAAATTAAGACATTATTTTTCACTATATAAAAGTTCCTTAGAGTTTAAGGAAGGGTTTCAGAGTATCTAAGGCTTATTCAGAGCCCAGAATTATGGTTTTTAAATGAAATAGATGAGATTATCAATTTTATCATGGTTATTTTTGATATTTTGGATCAAGTATATGTCCTTAAAGAGTTCGTGCATGGTTTAAAAAACGAAAATACCTGAGTTTTTAAAATATGAACATCATTTTCAATAGTATGAATGAAACACAACACTAAGTGTAAAAGGGAATACAACATCATAAGACTTAAAGATATATTTATTTTAAAATAAATTCAACCTCTTTGATAGCTTAAAATGTACTCAATGCTCAGTTTAAACAAAATATGAAAACCAATTAAAATATTATTCTTTATACTTGACCATTATAGCCTAGCCTTTGAGTTGGTGAGTATGAATAGTAATAAAAAAATTATAACAAAAAAATTACACATGTATAAAATATATTAAATAGTTAATTTTTTTTATAAATAAAATAAGAATGATTTGAAAGAGAAAAAAAAATTCTTATTTTTTTTGAAAAGAAGATAAGTCGTGCATTATGAAAATAATTTAAAATTGTTTTTTAATATAGTTTTAGTATTTATTTTGAAAAATAAATTTAATTTGCAAAATCATAATACCCAAATTATCTTATGGTTTTTTCATTCTTTCGGGAATGTTTTTTTGGTGAATAGTGAGAATATTGAATTCTAATTGAAAATTGCCTTTTTTAAAATTATTTATAACAATAAATTATATTTTAATTTTTTTTAAATTAAAATTAGTTCAATTATATAACTATTAATCAATTTATTTCATTTTAATTATTTTCATATTAAATTCTGATATAAAAAATTTGTAAATTGATGAACATTTTCGCTTTGAAAATCTTTTTTCTCGTCGTGCCTGTGGGATTAATTTTAAATTAAATTTTTTCACCTTTTTGAATGGAATTTTAAAAAATGGATTAAATATTTTAAATCATGATAATATATATTATCAAATAATTTAAACTTAAATTTTTATCAAAATGAATTTTGAAAACAGTAAAAATTAATTATCATAATTAATGTAAAAAATGGGTTTATCCGGGGTTTAAACTAAAAATAAAAGTATTATAATAACATAAAAACTTTTATAAAACCTATTTTATGGTCATATTTATAACATATAATGTCAAATTATATGTAATACTCTATTTTTTGTTTATCTTTTAATGTGAATAATGTGGGTATACTTTTTTCTTTTCAAACAATTACATGTGTGCCACTCACCACACTTATAAAAGGCCACCCACTCCCCTATCTATTTCACACCTTAAATTCATCTTGGATCAGCCAATACCTATTTAAATAAATTCCCAATATACCTAATCTAAATCTATAAACACTATTTTTGGAATAAATCAAAAAAATTAATGGTTTTGGTGCAAACCTAATGAGGGTAGATAAAGAAGTGGTAATTTTCTTCAACATGTGTTTTTATTTTATTACTTCCTCCCCAACTTAAACTTTCATTAAACTGTGATGATATAATAAAATCATAATATTAAAAATAATTATATGTGTTTACATTAATTTAATGATTTAAAACCATCCCCACTTCCATAAAATGGGTTACAAAATCATGATTTATGTGTTTGGTGGAATACCGCCTCACAAACCAATGTCATTCGTTTTTCCATTACCACCTCTCACAGTTGGGTATGATTATGGATATAAAGTATATATATTATATTTATAATATAATTATATCTCTAGAGTCATTATATAATTTATATATTTTTTTTATTTTCAATTTCTTTTCAGAAATGATAACGTCGGTCGTGTGTACATTGGACAACCACCTTGCGGAGTGATGTGATTCATCATTCACTAACTCTTTATATGCAAGTTAATTAGAAAAAATTAATTATTATATGTAATTTACATGACATAATTATTATATTAATGAAATATTTACAATTCATAAAATATAATTTATCATTTTATTTCTTAAAATTTTAACTCATTAAAAGATGATAATGTTGTTTATGTATGTGTGGACTAAAACCTTCACAAAATAATGTGACTATATTTTCATCACCAACCCACATGGATGATATATATAAGTATATTTAAAGAAATAATATGGTAAAAAACATATTATTATAATTATTTTATGTTAAAATATTTCTTATTATCTTTCTATAATGAACATTGAAAAAAGGAAAACGTTACTCATGTGTATGTACAACATACCATCTCCATGATTGTAACATAGTTAATTTTTCATAACCATAAATCATGAATGGTTTTAAAAGTATAAATAATGTATAAATATAATAATTATTTAAATATTATTATTATGGATATATCTAAATAATGACCACTATGGCCATAGTCAACCTACTAAATTTGTTTTTGACACATAAGCCAGATATCATTAAAACAATCGATGTATGATTAATTGATTATGTAATAATATATAACATGCTAATAAGTTAAATAAAAAAAAAATTTAAGATTAAAAATTTTATTAATAAAATAATTAATTAATATTAGTTTATTATTTTGGAAGATAAAGAACATACATGATAAGTCAAACTCAAGTTAAGGGTTTCATGTCTCACTTTTTCTTTCATGAGACATGCAACATATTCATCACTTATTTATTTTTTAATGGTTTATATACTACTATTTTTTAATGTTATATTATGAATTGATTTATCATCATGGTATTCAAATTATAATTTTATTTTATTTCTTGCATGGGGCATATGATACAAAATTTAATAAAGTGGTATTTTTTTTACAATCTCATCATTATTCAGGATTGATTTTGTTTAAGTATCCCTTGGGTAATTATTTGATAATTATATTCTAAAATCCATATATTTTCTTCTAATTTTTTTATTCATGAAAATTTTCAATAAATAGTAACATTTTCCCTCTTAAGAACTTAAAATTATGAAAAAATGTTTTTATGAAAATATGAATTTATTTGTCTCTTAAATTGAAAATCATTTTTCATCCAAAATTAGTTTTTATAAAAATGTTCTGAAAATTTATTTAACATTATCCAAAATATTTATAAAAAAAATTACCTATGTTTTATTTATTTTAAATAGGTTGACAGGAATATTTTTGTTGTCTTTTATACAATGAAAAAAAAGAATGTTCTTTTTTACTTATAAATCATGTATGAAACTACCCTCCCACATAAAAAAAATTATTTGTTTCTTAAATTGAAATTTTACAGGAATATTTTTAAGGAAATTTTTTCCCATAATATTATGGAAGTCAATAGTTTTAAAATGGTATTTTAAATAAAAAGTACTTTGGAAATATTTTATGATTTTTTTCGTTCAAAAATAAAAATGGGGACTTTCAAAGAAATGTTATTTTCCCTAAGAAATGTTATAAGTGATATTTCAAAATTATTTTCTATCTAAGAAAATATTCTTTAATGTTAATTATTATTTAATGGGGATATACTTCAATGATACCATCATTATTATTTATTAAGATGGTTTATAATGAGTTTGATTGGGGATATACTATATTGATTCCAATCATTTTACTCTAGATGATTTATGTTTATGTTTATTTATTGGGGAAAGTATTTAAATTTGAAATGATAATTTAAATATGAATTTTTATGTGCATTTTATTTCAACCCTTTCATATAAATAATTTATTATACTTTTTATGTGATGAGTGGGGCCTGTTAGAGACTATGGATGCATTGATAGGTATCAGAAGCCAAACTATATTTGGTTTTGATTGAGGCATTACCTATTTATATAGATGTCTTGGCTTAATGCCTTTATAGTATTACATGTCTTGGTATAAGGCCTTGATGGTATGTTTTAGATTTCCGATATTTTACATTCCATTATTATGAATTTAGTTATTAATATTTTGTGCGATTTTTCAATTACTTAGAATATCCTTGTTTATGTTTCATGATACTGTGATTATTTATATAGAATTATTTGAAAATAATTTATTTATTCCATATTATGATGAAGTTATATATTAAATGTCATGTTTTTTAGTTATTCATCCCACCATATTGGTTATGCCTTATTTATCCATAGCTTCTACTATATGCTTACCCTTACTGAGAATCATATCTCATCATTTCTTATGTTTTATTTTCCCTAGGATATAAGGAAGTGTGCTTTGATTAATATGAATAGATACACTAAGGGGAATAATATAATTCTAAAAGAAAGTTATTTATTTTCTTTATGTTTTAAAATATAATATCAATTTTATGTATGTGCCTTATTTACAAATACTACTAAAATATTTGTTCCTTAAGGATGAAATTCCTTATATATTATGCCAATTTAATAAAGCAGACATCAATTTTAGGTTATTGGGGTTGGGTCTCAATAGTTGGTATCATAAGAAGTTTAGTATAAACCTTAGTAACTAGATTTAGGAAAACATATATTAGGAAATGTGAAGCTATGATAGAACTTGAGAATGATGATAGAATAAAATCCTAAATTTTTGGTAAGAAATTTATTATGTGGTTTTTCCTAGAAAATAGATCCATTTTTTGATATTATATTTGGATATGGTCTTGGAACAGATATAAATTGGGGTAATAACTCAAATAAGGGTACATTGAGCTTGAACCAATGATAACATGGTTCCTAACAATAGGTATTACTACACACCAGTTTTGGCACTCCTGAAGTCTATTATTATGATAATTTATATTTTATTTTAAAACAATTATGAAGGATTTTAAAATAAGGATATCCCCAAAGAAACCATATTTACAATAATGATATTATCTATAAATAATTTTTTTCAATTGTTTTTAATTACTTCACTAGTTTTGGGATCATAGATTATGTTTCATAATGATATGATCTAATATAGTGTATTCCATCATTTAGAAATGGTGCCTAACCAAAAGAATAAGAACCTTGTTAATGAACTTAATCCAAAGAGTAATAATAATTGTTTCTTTTATGGGATTAAGACAATTTTTTGTGAGAAAATAGTCTCCAAAACATTATCATCATATGAGAACATTGTATCATGTGCTAACAAGACATAGAAGAAATTATCTAAGTATTATGGATTCAAATAGAATATATAGAATAAGAGGATGGTGGAGAAAATGATTGATAAATAGACAAATGGAAAGAAGGATTTTCCCACATGTGAGAATTTTGGAAAGAAACAACCTAGTAATTTCTTAATGGGAATGGGAGTTTTCTACAATTGTGGAGAGAAATTCCATTAATTTCATGATTTAAAGGGTATTAAAAATGTTTAAAATATTCAATGCTTCATTTGTAAGGATATGGGGCATTGTGTAAATGGATTCCCCAAGCATCAAAGTAATATACCTCAAAAGTAGGTAATAGACCATGATCAAGTTTATGTTATTACCAGAGAGGAAGTGGAATGATTAATGTTATTTTATTTGAATTAAATAATTATTTCATTTGAGTATTTCGTCAATGATATCATAATTATAATAAATATGAAATTTATATGGATTGTACTATAGTAATATTTCATTAAGGATATTTAAGTGTATTTTGAATGGTACTGAGGACTAAGAAAATGATTTAATGGAAAGTTAAACTTATTATAAAATATATGGTTGATGAAAATATAACCCTTAATATTTTCCTGGTGTCAAGATAATTATTTTGGTATAAATAGATAATTGATATGGAGAAATTAAATTGGATTGTTCTGACTTCCTTGGAATCGATTAATTATATCTAGAAAAATTAGTTTATACTATCATTGATGGAGTAAATAACATTTTTTGAATTATTAAATATATTAAATAACCATTTTTTTGTTTAAGTAATAAGAAATAATATATGTTTTCAATAATGTTTTATGGTAATTTAGATTATTACCATGATTTAAGAGAATACATGATGAAGGTATTCATGTGTTTGGAATGTGATCATTAATAGATACTTTATATTGTTTGGGGGATTAATGGTAAGTCAATTTTGAAAATTTAGTGACCTTATTTATAAGGTTTTGGATCTTATTATTTTAGAAGGTTCATAAGGTTAGCCATTTAAAAAATGGTTTAATTTGAAATTTGTATGCGGTTTTAGATATTAATGTACTACTTCCCATATAATGATTTTTGAATATTGGATAATTTGTACTAACTATTTTGTTAAAATAGTAACTAGAGATCGATGGGATGAATTATCATTATGTGATGGATCTTATGATTTATTTAAATTTAATTTTATTGATTCAGATATAAAAATTTTATTTTTTGATATTCATTTATTAAAGTGAGTGATGAATTGGAAATTTATTAACTCACAACCAAAGCATGAAATTGTGATTTTCAAATAGAAATGAATCAAGTAAGTATATTTCCTAATATTAATAGATAGTAAAAGTGTTCCTAATATCTAGGAAAATAATAATAAACAAAATGTTATCCTAATACTTTAATTTATATTAAACCGATAGTATTTTAAATCATCCCAGATTTATGGGTTTTAGGTCCTTAACTTTCCATTTATGCCTCACTTTCATGTGATCAATGACCCATGTAACTCTATATAGTTATTTATTCTTTTCATCCATGTCTATATTTACAATTTCAACTAATTTTATCCTAATTATAAGCATAGTCAACTGTTATTCTATATGACCTTTTTATATCCTTTATTTTTTATAAAGAATATTTTCTATTAACCTTTCTCATGATGTGGGATTTCAATAAGAGTATTTTAAAATAAAAATTTTAACACCCTAACCCGATAAGATCAAATTCAGTGCCTTTATTGAATTAACATGATTACAATAAATCAAATCCCATAGCACCAATCTGTTTAGTAGTTTTGGAAAACCAGATTAGATACATGATACTCAAATTACTTTGGGAATGGAAAATAAGACATTATATATAATAAATTAAAATGAATAACATCCTTGAATGATTATTCAAATATTTCTTATTCATAACCTAGGGAAAGGAAACGAAATAGTGTGAGATCAAATTTACAGTAAGGATAAGAATACCAAGGAATAAATCATGAATCAATAATAATAATCAATATATAAAGGTAAATAGCTAAACATTATTTCGATTTAAATAACTATATAATTCATAATCAATATAGTAAGGTAAATAACTAAAACACATTCCATTTAATAAATAAAATGAGAATGAAAAGAAACCATAGATAATTTCAAAGAAAAAATTTAATGTATAAATAATAACAAAGTCTAAATGGTGTAAATTATTAATTAAACATAATATATATTAATTACATATGTATTTATAATAATCCATAAAACATGTATATAGTAAATTAAATGCACCTTTCATGGAGATGGTAGGTCGTATGTACACATGGATGCTAAATCTATTTCTTTATCACATTTAGAATAAAAGTGATATATATATGTGTGTATATTATCATTTAATTATCATATTTATTTCATATATTTCAAATAATATTATTTAAAACCATAATTAATACATTCCATGTATAGCATGAATGAATCACATCGCTTTGAAGATGCAGTAATCCACATGTCCTCAAACGATGTTATTATATCCCCACAAAATGGAATGAATTAAGGTATGTGTTATATCAGAAAATATATGGATAATAACTTTATAAATATAAATTATATAATATATAAACTTTAAATACATAATTATTTCTATCCTTGAATGTTTGTAATGGAAGAATGAATGACATCGGCTCGTGTGGTAGTAATATGTTGTACACATGAACAATGATTGTGTGTCCCATTTGATGGAGGTGTGTAAAATTTTAGGTATAAATGTTACCATAAAAACATCTCAATTTATTTAAGATACATATTTTATTATATATACATGATATAATAATAATTTATGGGGTCGATAGAGAAATGAAACAAAAGTGATCGTTGAAGAATGTTACCTATTTTTTTGGGTAACTCTTTTTGGTTTATACCAAAATACTTCCTTGGTTTGTTTTCTTACCAAGGTTAAGCTTATATGATGAGAGGATGGTTGTTTGGGATCTATGTTTTTAGGATTTATATGTCACAAATGGACTTAAATTTGTGAAGAATTGGGAGGGGTAATATTTTTTTATGGTGGAGGTGTGACATTCTTGTAAATATAAAAAGGTAAACGCTATGAAGAGGTCTTACTTATATATTTTGCATCACAAATTGACCCTAATTATAAAAAAGTTATTATATGATAGAAATATGACCATAAAATGGTACTTTTAAAGGTTTATTGGTTATTTTTCCCTTAATTTTAAGGTCTAGTCCCTTGTTATGATTAATTTTACCTTAATTGCTGTAATTAATTTTAACAACATTCACATATATTTTTGGTAAAAAAAAAGTTGAACTTACTATAAATTATAAAATATTATAATTCCAAATATGGAATCAATTATTTTAAATTCTAATCACATAATTTTCATGAATTAATTTAAATTTAATACCGCAAAAGGGATGAGAAATTGGGGTTTTAAAGAAAAAATGATCAAAAGTTTGAGTTGTTTTAATATTCAATATCAATTTGAAATTTATTAAAGTGACCTAAATTTGATAAATTTATATAAAATATATTTAATTTTACTGTAAAAAATTTAAAATATAATTTATCTTTTTAAACAAAATATATGAAAAAATATTTCTAATTAAAATTCTGTATTTTTCACTATTCATAAAAAAAATAAACTTTTCATAAAAATATCAAAAATTCACCCAAACTTAATTTTGATATTTAAATTTAAAAAATGAAGTTTATTTTGACATATATAATTTATAAAAGTTTCCAAATTCAGTTTGAAAATTGGTGGTCTATTAAAATGCGGCAAAATTTCATTCTTAGAAAAATTAAAATTTTAAGCATAAAATTAGATTTTTTATTATATTTTGCCTACTAAATACATTGGATGAATATAAAAAATATTTATTTAATAATATATATATATAATTAATATAATTCACTAATATTAATTAATTTATTTATTGTGATAAAATGCTTTCTTCACATAATTTTTTTAAAAACATTTCTTTTATATTCAATTGGGTTCTATATTCATTTATAACTAATTGGTAATAAATGAATTCAACCATATATTTTTATAAGTTATTTAATCTTATTCATAACATTAAATTTAATGGATAGATATAATTTTAGTTTTAAATAATAATATTAATATTATTCGATCAAAACATGGTCTAGTGTGTAATGCAATCCATCGAAAAAAGTCACTTTTGATTTTGACACAAGATAACCTCAGTGTTACATGTAAAGAAAGATAACATTTATTTTTCATGTATATTAAGCCTAAATTGGAATTTATTATGAATAAATAGAGGAAAATATTAAATTCTTTCTAAAAGAAAAATATTATGAAGCCTTGAGGTATTGCATTATCCCCAACATAAATAAATTATGTCATCGCATTTAACACATGATATATGTAATAAAGTTTTTGTTATTTTAAAATAAATAATTATTGAGAAACCCACATTTTAAATTGTATTAATAACACATCTTATTAATAATAGGAGAAAAATTGTTATAGTCTCCAAAAATATAAGCCTCCAAATAGGATAACATTTTTGAAAACATGGATAGGGAAGAGAAATATAAATTGCATATTCTGATGGAGAGTGATAGAGAACATGATCAAGAAAATATTTTTGATTGTAAATCCATAAACTAATGGTGTAAAAGGGGTCATTGATATCATAAAAATTTATGATAATAGGACAAAATTTTTTAAGACCATTTTTCTTGGAGTTGGGTAATTACTTCAATATCTATATATATAAGAAAACACATAAACTTGATACATTCATATTTCACTAAAAAAATATTATCATTTGGTTTTACCTAAAATTATTTATAATTCAATTGTTATCATGGGTTTAATCATATTTTATACTAATACATCAATCTCTAAAATCAAATCCAACATTCAACATAAACCATTTCATAAATGGTTAACCATTACAAAAGATTATGATCCAACACTTTAAAACCATTTACATTGTAGTAAGTATTATCGAATTTAATTTATCTATATCAATAATTTATTTATAAAACATAATTGTCTCAACATCAAAAACATATTAACAGTTATCTTTCATTTAATAATGTGTTTTCTAAAAATGATTAACTTTTTACTGAATCACTTTTCTTTGAACCATTCAACACATACTCTCAAATAATTAAGGAAATAGTATAAAAGTACAATACTTATATATTTAAATGTTTATATAAAAAGAATATCATTGATATAAAACTCTTAAAATATTAATCAAGGATCTAAATATATATAAAAAATTATTCATTCCACTTCAGATATATCAATAACATAAGATCGGTCATCTCCCCTTGGCCTCTTCTATAGTATATTCCACTGACTATTGTGGAATCTATTAGCATAGTGCCCCATATCATTGTTGTGGTAATACTTAATAGTAGCGTTTTACTTATTTTCTTTTAATTATTTTTCCTGGTGACCATTTTATCTATACTTATAACAAACTCACAATCCTTTCAGGCATTCCCAAGGTGATTCTTTCCATATTTATCACATATTAGAAAATACTTCTTCCCCTTATTTCGTTTATTTTTTATTTCTTCTTCCATCTTATTTTTATATTTCTTCACTTTAAATCCATAAAACGTAGATAATTATTTCTCTATATATATATAATATAAAACTATTTCATCATATGATTAATATGTTTGAGAAACTAGTTCCCTTCAGAAATTTGGATTAGGACCTTTAAAGATGTGGTTAATAATGCACTCCATGTTGCATATGTAATCTATAGAATACCTAGCTAACCTTTTAAAGGTATATTCATAATCTACAATAATATATTATTCCTTTTTCTTTAAGCTAAATAATATTCTCTTCATCTCAATTTTTTGATCATGAGAAAAATATTTATCAAAGATTTTCTCCTTAAAATTTCTCCATTCTGTGAGTTCTATTTCTTCTTCCTCCCTAGTATTCTATATCAGGACCACTGTTGATTGAAATCTCCATTGATATAATAAAATTCATGTATAAAATTATCCCTTTCACAACATTCTGATGCCAATAATATCTTCTCCAAATACTTAATCCATTGTTTATCCTCTATTGGGTTAGTATTCCCACTAAATGATGGGGGCCTCTACCACATAAAATAATTCAACATCAAAGAGTATCATTATAGATCAGGTTTATCCATCGGTGAAAGTTTATTTTTCATAACTTGATTAAGCCTTTATAATATAGTCATAATTATCTCTTTTCCAATACAAACTATATTACTTTCCTCAGCATGGATACCTGTACATTTTCCATGTATATTGATAACATTTTACCTTGCATGATCCATTTCTAAATAATGAAATATACTAGATTATATCATATAATTATGAAAATTTTATAATTCCAAATATAGTGTACCACCTAACATAAATTTTAAAAAAAATAATACCCCATCTTATAATCATAATCATGGTTTCTTTAGGGATATATTTAACTTAAAATCCTTCATAATGGTTAATAAGGGAATTTGAATTATCCAAAGCATATCCTCTACGATTTTAAATCTAAGTGAACATTAAATCACATTATTGTGTACAAGGTTATGCTTGAGTCAGGACTAACACACATTTTCAGAGTTGTTACCCCTAGGTACCTTTATGCCAGAACCACATTCACTTGTTGTATCCATAAAGGGATGTATTTCTTAGAATAATCACATAATATCTACCTTACCAAAATTTTGAGATGTTATCCTATACTTGTCCTATAAGTATATCTTAGGATTATGTTACCCACTCTATGTTTTTCTAAATATAGTTTCCAAGGATTTTACTAAACTTCCATTGATACCAACTATAATGCTCTAATACCAGAAGACTGTAGTCGATGTCTCAATTTATTACATTGGCACAATTATGAGGAATCAAATCCCGAATGAATCATCAGTTTAGAATTTTTATAAAATCATATTACATATATGATACCCATATTAAATTGGGAATATAAAATAAAACATGATACATAATAAAATGAAATGAACATCATCCTTGAAATATTATTCCAATATTTCTTCTTTATAACTTGGGGAAAGAGAAAAAAGGTTGAGCTCAAATGCATAGTAAGGGTAAGTGTACAATGGAATAAATCATGAATAAATAATATTAATAAATATGTAAAGGTAAATAACTTAACAAACTTCCCATTTAAACAACTGGATAAGGCATAATCAATAGGGAATGTTAAATAACTGAAACACATTCTATTTAATCAATAAAATGAGAATGAAAAGTATCCATATATAATGTCAAAGAAAAAATATCATGGATAAACAATAACTGAGTCTAGATGAGTTAAATACTTAATTATTGTATTTCATGTTTCTTAGGTATATAGTACCTTTATAGTCAATACCTTTCACAAAATGGTTTATAACATATCAGGTAAAAACCCATCTAATTGGGAAAATGATTATTCACATGAGACTACTGATACATCAAGAGTATATCTATAACTAGCCCCAAAACATGTAATACATATCAAAATCATTCCTCATATATTGAGTAATCAATTTAATTTATTAACAATTTTCCTAATCAAATATCTATAATGAATAAAATATAAAAATTTATCAAAAGTTCCCTGGTTAATCAAAAAACTGTCAAAGTGAAAACCAAATGAAAAAATGTTATACCATTTTGGAAATAATAATATCCCTTACATGAGAATTTCGATATTTAATATAAATTTAATTTGAATTAAAAATTATCATAAGTAAGTGATTGTTTCAAGAGATAGTTAACAATCATAAAAGAATGTTATATTGCAAAGATAACTTTTATCACTTGGTAATTTTCAATTCAAAAAACCTTGCATGAGGCAGTTAAAAGTTAAACATAAAACAAAATAAAGTATGATTTAATCATTATATTAAATAAAAAATGTGTATAATAAATACCATATTAAATTGAATTACAGTATAATAACAAAATAAGTCTCAATAGAATGTAAATTGAGACGAAAACCCTTACCTTATGCTTACTTTTGGTTAAATTCTCTTTAAACTCATATATAATGGTATTAAGAATGTTATTAACCTACACTAGAACCATGTTAATATCTATCATATCATATATAGTCTTTATATAACATATTATAAGCTTTTCATTAATAATTTTTCATCATTTTCATCATTTCAGGTGTTAATTGTCATATTTTTTTTAGTATGTCTTGAATTGTCATTTTGGTTTGTATTAATTAGATCATGATTTCATAATCTAAAAGAAATAAAAAAATTATGTAAATATAGTATATATTAAGTAAATATGTATTTATAATAATCCATAAAATTTGGATATATGAAATGAAATGCACCATTCATGGAGACGGTGGGTTGAACGTGTGCGTGAACGCTACTTCCATTTCATTGTTTTATTTAAATAGTAAGTGATATATATATATATGTATATATTAAAATTAAAGTATAATATTTATTTCATATATTTTACATACTTTTATTTAAAACCATCCGTAATAAATTCCATGTATAGAATGAACGAATCACATCGCTTTGAGGAGGCGATAATCCACATATCCACAAACGATGTTATCGTATCCCAAAAAATGGAATTCATGAAGGTCTATGTTATATAATAATTAAATAATAATATCAAAATTATAAATATAATATATAATATAAAAATTATAAATCCTTTATTATTTTCAGTCATGAATGTTTTTAATGGAAAAACGAGCGGTATTGTTTTGCCGAGTGGTAGTCCTTTGTACACATGAATAATGATTGCATATCCAATTTGATGGAATTGTGTCAGTGTGTAGTTAAAAATATTAGAATAAAAAACTATCAGAATATTTTGGATACTTATATTCTGATATAACCAATATATAAGAATAATTTAATGGGTGGATAATGAAATGAAACAAAACTGATCTTTGAAAAATGTTACCTCTTTTTTCGGTAACTCATTTTGATTTATACCAAAATACTTCCTTGGTTGGTTTTTTGAAAAAAGTGAGGAATTTATGATGAGTTGATTTTCGTTTAGGATATATTTTAGAAGGTTTTGGATGATTATTTTCTTTTAGGGTGCGAATAAGTGGGAGGGTTGATTGCTTTTATATAGTAGAGGAGGAGTGGTTCTCTTGTAAATATAAAAAGGTAAACACTATTGGGAGGTCTCCCTTACATAATGTACATAAAATAAGGATCATAAATCAATAAAATGGTGGATATAGATAATATATGTATATAAAATTTAATTTGGACATGATTCTGGTTCATTTTTTCTATAAAGTTTAAGGTTTATTCCCTTGTTAAGATTAATTTCACCTTAATCACTATAATTAATTTTTACTACATTCCCAAATATTTTTTGTCAAAGATTAATTAGAACTTTATAGAAATTAAGAATTATTCTTATTCAAAATATGGAATAAATTTTTTCAAATTATAATAACATAAGTGGAAGAAATTAATTTAAATTAAATATCACAGAAGGGATTCCAAAGCATGTTTTTAAAGTAAAAATGTTCAAAAGTATGAGATTTTTTAATATTCCATTTCAATGTGAAATTAATTACCATGAAATAAATTGTATTAATTTATTTAGTATTTATATAATTTTACTCTAAACCAGATTTAAAATATAATTTATCCTTTTATATAAATTAGACGAAAAATTGGTTTTAAATTAAAATTCACTATTTTTCACTATTCCTCAAAAAATGAAACTTTTTAGAAAATTACCAAAAATTCACATAAAAATAATTTTGTGGTTTATAGTTAAAAATTAATGTTATTTAGAAATATATAATATATAAATTTTAAAAAACTCAATTTTAAAATAGGTGATTCATTAAAAGGTCGAAAAATTTCCTTTTTAGAAAAATGTAATTTTTAAGCGTAAAACTATATTGATTCTTATATTATCCCTATAAAATATATTGGTTGAATATAAAAAATATTTTATTGTATATAATATATATTTATATATATATATTTCATTAATATCACCCAATAATTGTATTTAATTTAATTTATTATGATAAAATGCCTTCTGTACATAAAAATATTTTTTAAACATTTCATTTATATTCAATTGGATTTTATATTCATTTATAACTAATTTATAACCAAATAATTCAATAATATATTTTTATATGTATAATAATATAATTCATAAACTCTAATTTAATAGGAATAATATAATTTTTAGTTCAAAAAAATATTAATAGTATCCGATTAAAACTCTGTCTTGTGTGTAATGCAAGCCATCGAAGAAAGTCATCCTTGTGTGTAACAGAAGCCATACTTGATGTTATTTTTAGGGAAAGAAAAACATTATGATTAATGTATAATAATATTAACTTTTCATTTCTTATAAATCAATATAGTAAAAAAATTAATTTTATTATAAAAGGAAAATATTGTAAAGTCTTAGGGTGTTACAAGAAACCATTGATTTATGAGATTATGATTAAATTACACTGATGCACTTTATTTAAGGGGTAAAATATAACACCTAGATATTTTAAAATATTAAAATCATATTTGATATCATGTGTGGCATGAATAACTAAGCATATAAGTAAATATAAAATTTTGATACTCTACGATATATTTATTTTTATATAAATTCAATCTCTTTGATAGCTTCAAATGCATGTGGCACCAGGTTTAAACGAAATGTGAAACTCTTTATAAAATATTATTATTCAATAATTAACATTCCAACCTAACCATTAAGTTGGATGATATTAATATTAATATCAAAATTTGTAAAATTTTGCACTTTACAAAAATATAATATAAATTCAATGGTTATCTACTAAATAGAATTAAAATAAAAATGAATTAAAAGAGATATAAGTGGTTTCTGAAATACTGCATTTTCTAAATGGTGGATTAGTTGTGTATTGTGAACATAATTTAAAATAAAATTTTATAACTTTTAGAATATTTATTTTACAAAATAAAATTTTATTTTGAATCACCATATCAAAATTAATTTTTGGGTGAATTTTTTAGATATTTCTAAAAAGTTTCATTTTTAGATGAATAGTGAAAAAAACCAAATTTTAATATAAACTGACATTTAATTTAAATTTTATATAAATTTTAATAAAAATATTTTTTAATGTAAAATTTTTTTAATTATATATCAATTAATTAAATTTAGGTTAGTCAAATCATTTTCATATTGAATTTTATTGTAAAAACATTGTAAACTTTTGAATATTTTCTCCTTGAAAACCTACTTTTTCATATCGTATGCAGGATTAATTTTAAATTAACTAATTCCAATTATGTAAAAGGAATTTCAAAAAATACATTCTATATATGGAATATTAATAATTTATTTTACGTAATAAATTCATCTTAATTTTTTACCAAATTGAATTGTGAAAATATTAAAATATAAATATTGCTGTTTAGGTAAAAAAATTAGGTTTACTAGGGGTTAAACTAAAATGATAAGGGTTAAAATGACCTAAAAACTTGTCAAAAAAACTTATTGTTGGAAATATTTATTCCTTATAATGTATAATAATCTATAATACTCTATTTTTTATCCTTTTGGAATTTTGAAAACAAGGTTAGACCTTTCTATTATCAAAACATTACAAGTGTGTCACTCACCTCACTTATAAAAGGTCACCCACTATCCACTCTTATTCACAAATTAAAACCATTTTTGTTCAAAAAATATAGATAAAAAACTATCCAACATACCTCCTCCCATCCTATAAGCCTTATTTTTTTAATAAATCCAACCTAGGAATAATTTTGGCGCAAACCTAAGGAGGATTCCCGAAGAAGAGGTAGTGTTCTTCAACAAGAGTTATTATTTTATTTCCTCCTCCACCTCTTTAAATTTTTATTAAAACATGGTGATATAATATCCTCATAATATTAAATATAATTAGATTTCTATCTGTTATTTTAATTATAAATTCCCAAGTCTGGATTCCAACTAACAGTGATCCGAGCCTGGTTGGTCATATGGCCTCAAGCGCATCTCCCCAAATACCAGAGGATGCCGACTAGTATCAAGGTCCTAGTTAATGATCATGGGGATGCTATTCCCTCATTGGAAGAGTATAACACATAAGAAATAATAAAAAAATATTGGAAGTAGTAATACCATAACATAAATAAATAGCGGAAGACTGATAATAAAAATAACCAGATGTCATAGCACACAAATGATGATGATTCATGTTACATGTTCTAGAAAAATAGGAAGAAAAGGTTACACTACAGTGATACAAAATATTAGTACCAATAGTACAAAAAGGAACAAAAGAAACTCAGAATCATCACAAGCCTCAGCTTCATCCCATGCCCTCATCCTAAACAGCAATCAAGTTCTTGTAGAAGGGAACTTTCCCTTATCAATGCCTGCAACAATATAATATGTTTGGGCCCAAAATCATGACCTAATTAGGGTGTGAGACTAAATTCCAGTAGGAAACCACCCATGGTATGTTCCAGTCTATCGGTGAATATATATAACAGGTAGTGTGCAATAGGGAAAGTAGTAAAGTAGGATGTGATAAAAATTAAACAGTCCTAAAAGTACTAGTTTCCATTTAAATTCATTTCATGTTCATTAGAAATTCAATTACCTCAAATTATATAACTCTCAAGATCTGACCTAGGCCCGAATATCCTTGTACAAAAGTAATCACAACAGATGTCTCAAAATACCACCTAAACAAGTATAAGTGAAGACTAAATCCAAGCTGGTGCTTTGTCTTGTAAAACGTGTCACAAGTTATTCCATTATATATTCAATTATAATTAAATGTCAACTCATGACATATAAATAGTTTCCAATAGATTCTTTCCTTGGAATCCCTCATTGGATTCAATATTCTCTTGACATTTAAAAAAAATTCTCTGTGAGCCCGCCTATTCCATCCATGGCTTGCTCATGACTTGTCATGATAATATCCTCTTTGAGTCTATCCATGGTCTTTTATCCAAGTCCATGGTTCACCCAAGGTATAAGGTGAAATAGTCATATGAGCCCAACCTTGCCTTTTAACCTGAGGCTGTGGATCACCCATTTCTATTTACCCCTATATCATTTTACATAAGAAGAAACACATGTAAATTAAACTATTACATGGATTCAAAATTTATAACTCAAGTGTGAATATATCATATATCAAGAATTAGTTATAAATTAAACTATTACATGTTTCAACATTAATCAACTCATGTGAGTGTTTCATATAACAAGCCTATCATGTAATTTAAACTATTACACAACATTCACATTAAATAACTCACATGTGCACATTTCATATAACAAGCCTATTATGTAATATAAACCATTACAAGGCCTTAACATAACCAAACTCACATGGGTAGGTTCGTAATTAGAGAAAAACATTCCAAGCATGATTAAACAAAAATAGGTATAACATGGGGCAATGGGGTGAATCACAAATCCCAAACCCATAGTCAAAACAATTACAATTTAACACAATTACAATTCCATTTAATAATCAAAACATTTTTAACAACCCAATAAGGGAAAACAAGGAATGCCTCATAGTCAACCTAAGCCAAATTCCCATAAACGGCCATTGAAGGGAAACACACCCATGGGGTGGCGTTATAAACAACCTAATTCATGAATGAGAACACATTTTCAATTACCTAAACATCAATATGCAAGAACATAGGACAATTATCAATTAAGGAAACACCCTCAAATGGTTGTGCGGAACTCCGACATATGTAAACATGTTAACAATTAGAGAAATTCATGATACCACCTACCTCATACTCATATGAATCTCCTCATCCAACGTCAGCCTATAATTCGAGGTAGAAGATAGTAAATCTATAAAAAGAGCATAAACACTCAAGATTTGATAACTAAGTCGAGAGAAGAAATCATGAATAATGACGCAAGAGGAATTTAGAGATTACCAAGGGGAATCCAATGCATCCTACTGTGTTTGAAACATAGATCAGACAATGAAGCAGGAGGCCACCCTATTCTCAGATCGCTTGGGCGTGGTGTTGATCGAAGAGGGGTGAGTTCTATATATTTCTACAAAAACAATGATAATATATTATTTAAATAAAAAAAGAAAAGTACACGGAGTGTATTGGAAAACACAGGTCGTGTCTGTATAGATCCTGACCAGACCATTACATGGCATGTACTGGGAAATACATGGTGTGTGCCCACATTACACAACATGTTCTGGAAAGGACATGGCATACAATGCCTAGATGCATCATGTAACTGGCATATAGATAGTCCTTGACCTTCTTTCCTCTATTTCCTTAAGTATAAAATGAAAATGAAATATTCATACCTCAAAGGAAGAACCAGTTTCTTACAAACATCCCCCCTTAAAGAAATTCATTCAGGAATTTCCCTTCTAAGGGTGGTGAAGAAACATCTGATAACTACTCTAGCCACTACGATCATACCTCGGACCCCCTCTCACAAGTCTCATCAGATACTCGGTCATGCTGCAGTAGCACCTGTACTAAAGGAACATACCGACCATGGGGAACCATCATACTATGATCCAAAATTTGCATAGGATACACCTCTAAGGATGAATCTACCTATAACTCAACCTCTTTGGGCTGAAAAGTAAGAGACATGTCTTAAAAGTAATGTCACAACTTGGAAATTTGGAAGACGTCAGGCATAGACTTGTACCTATGGGGTAACTAAAACTAATAGGCAACTGGCCCGACTCTCTCCAGAATCTCGAACAACCCAACATATCTCGTCGAAATCTTTCACTGTCTCTTGATTCTCTTGTGTCCCAACCTTAGAACAACACGTAGAAAAACTCTATCCCCGACCTCGATCTCCAAATTTCATCTATGAAGATAAAAAACGATTTATAATGATACTTCATATCAGTCATCCACTTTTGAATCACTTGAACCTGATTAGTGGTCTCTTAGAAATGACGAGGTCCCAATATAGCTATTTATCCTGCCTTTATCCATCTCAGGGGTGATCATCATGGACTACCATACAAAAACTCATATTTCACCATTTGGTAACTATCTTGAAAGCTATTGTTATAATAGAACCTAACCAGGGGTATGTGTTTCTCCTAAGAACCCTGGAAATCCAGGACGGATGCCCAAAGAATGTCCTCCAGCACATAAATCATGTGCTCTGACTATACATTTGTCTAGGGGTGGTAAGTTGTGATCAAAAGCACCAGTGTATCCAGATCCCTCTATATACCTTCCATAAATGAGAAGTAAATTGGGAATCCCTATCTGAAATGATATAATAAGGTACCCCATGCAAGTGTATGATTACACAGATGTACAACCTCCCAAGATTATCAACAATGAAGGTTTCCTTTATTGGTAGGAAAAGTTAAACCTTCAAGATCTTATCAACAACAACCCACACAACATCATTTCCATGACAATTCTAATGATGGAAACCCCACAAGCACATCACTGAGCATTCTAGTGATTCTATCAGCATGTTTTCCTTCAAATGGGTGAACCTGAACACAACTAAGGTTATACCAGTAGCCTCACAGTAATGAATGGTCGAATCCCAATCGACCTCATTAAAATTGGTCATGCAATCTACCCTCGAAAGACATTGCAAACTTTCACACCACACCTACCTTAAACTGTCAAAATGTTCTAACTGGCTCACTCGAACCATACACAAGGAACAAGAAGGATAATGATTCAAAACATCATTTGATGACTTATCTCAAAAATGCCCAGCATAGGAGGCCAACATATTATAAGATAAATATAATTCCTTCTCCCAAGGCACCAAATGCCCACAACGAGAAAAAGAGTAATTCAGATCCACCCCACTAGGATTATTACCTATTTTTAAGCATCAAATATGATCCCAAAAACATATTTGAGATCAACATAGATTCACCAACCCAATTTCTAAGGAACTCACCAAGGTATTCCATACTCCCCGTTACAAGTGAGAATTTATTCCAAAGCCAAAAGTCCAAATAAGAACACTAATTGAACCTAGACCGGCATCCACCTAGTGGTCACATCAAAATTTTTTTCAAGAATCCAGAGTCTGTTCAAGTAATTCCTATA
Organism: Viscum album; assembly: GCA_963277665.1. Lineage (NCBI taxonomy): Eukaryota > Viridiplantae > Streptophyta > Magnoliopsida > Santalales > Viscaceae > Viscum > Viscum album. Next base: position 1,997,761,918 of record OY728150.1, on the reverse strand, counting down.
CGGGATCCCAAATATATCTCAGGATTAACCAAGACTCATTGAAAACCTCACATCACCACAAAACACATAAATGATCACAAACTAGCCCAACGGTTCTCGACTGTAGTGCGTCATATAACTGACTCTCTCTTAGAGAACTCAGGATGACGTCAAGATGGGGGACATGCTCATCTTTTAAGGAAGATCACAATAAGATTATTTCAAGGATTACTTAAAAAAGGATATCCAAACCACTAATGTTCATCCTTCTAAAAGAAACACGACTTCACTTACTAGTGCATCATCATTTAACCAACCACAATGCCTTTATCCCAAGGCATTTCTATGATATTGAATTCTTAACCACTGAGGTCCATCCATGATCATCGGTGCCTCATAATAACTATAATCATAGCCAAATAACAACAACATTGTGCTTCCAAGAAAGCATCAACATGAAACAAGACTCACAAGTCTCAAATGAATTTAAGTAGAATTGACCATTTTCAAATGGTCCTTGATTATGATCCTTCTACATGGAAGGAAAAATTTGAACAAAAATGATGTGATGCTACCTACCTAGAAGTGTCCTAGATTCCGAGAAGAAGGACTAGACACTCTCAACCACAAAAGCTCCTAACTAACATAAATGCATGAGGGTTTTTCCATGAACCACCATAATCACATCATATCACATGGCATGAAAGACAAAATTAAACTGACCAGCATGTCAAAACACATGTGTCCAAAAATGTCCTCCCAAGTAGTGGGAAGAAATTGGTTTTATAATGCCCATGCCACTTTACTTTGTAGATGACCTGAGAACATACAGAATAGCTTAAGATCAATGATTAAACTAAACCCACTGACTCATTTTAACATTTTACACTCGACGGTTGATGCATATGTCAACATATACCACCATGATTTTACTAGAGAAAATGGCACATTTTGGGTACTATTCATAGACTATCTGCCCTATGCACCATAGTATCAGATGGCTCATGCATGAACTGGCTCAAAAGCTCATCATCTACACCAAAATTTACATGGATGATGATGTACTAAGTATCCCATAATTCAAGTAAATAGAAGCTCATACGAACTCCTAAGCATCTCACCATGCCTGAGTCATGTCTATCCTGCTGAACCGAGCATTACTCAATGCTCATTACCACATTAAGGGTTAAGATACAAAAATATTGCAGCTCAAAAGCACAAATTTCAAAACATGACAGGTCAACACCTTTTTCTAAGCACTCACCCCTCCGCCTGCACCATGGGTCAGGTCTAGGTGTCAAAAAATGAGGGATACTACCTAAGTCCCACTAAAAAGGTCATTTTTGGTCAATTAAAACACTGAGAGGCATCCTACTTGTGATCCTACAGGTTAAAACGAGTGAATGCATACTACACAGGATCCTTAGCTAAGAAGGTAAGGGAGGAATCCTACACAGGATCCTCGAATGAAAAATAATAGAGGCACCCTACAACAGGGATCCTTGTAAAGGGTACATAGGAGAGGTATCTTACAAGGGACTCCCTAGATCAACATGTAAGAGAATGAATACAAATTTTTTAAAAGAAATTGGTCTCATGGACTCATTGGCCAGAAAGGAAAATATCACATGGGAAATGTCATCAAAATCATAGGTCATGATTGATGGCTCATATCTCATCCCAGATCAACAGTCTCAACTAGGTTGGTCTGAACACTCAACCAATAATCTAGGCCATGTCTCACTCATATGTTACAACTGAAATAGTAATTGAAGGAATAAACTCTTCATTTAGATAAAATCCCCAAAGAACCCATTAGGAGTCATCAGAATGATCTATTGGTTTCACCATCATGATCTGTGTGGACAACTACTCAGAAAGGACTACTCTCAAGTATAAAACTGACAAAGGGGAATAAAATAGTAAAATACCCTCAAAGGGTACCAAACGAGGAATACACGGGGTGTAGATACCACAAATAGTGTGTACCCTTAAGCTCTCACATGGGTGTGTATCACCTCCACCCTAGGGAGGTAAAGACACCAAGTACATGGCATGTTATTCGGGTATATGAAATGTACTTAAGTCTCCCTTCTTGGCCATGTACTATTACAAGGACATATCTACATGGGTTCTGACTGTGTAAAACTAAATAATTTGTACCTAAAGTACAAGGTCGTGTACTTTTCTAAGATCATTATTTTGTGTTCTTATTCACATGGCCAGACATGCAATCACTTACTACATGGTGTGTATACAAAGTACACGACGTGTACTTAATAAAAGTTTACTTCCAGAATATAGGAACACATGGCGTGTGTTCATAGCATCACATGACGTGTTGTGTGGGTTTTCAGGTAGTAAACCTATGAAACTTCCCCATAACACCCATTTATGAAAATTAGTCCAATGGTATACAAAATTCCGATACTTGAAGGCCCATACTCCCTGCGATTTGGCATCCAAATATAGCACATCATAAGCAATTCAATGTCGAAACATAATCCACCAAATTCTGATCCAAGAGGGCCCATACACCTTAGGGATCAAATCTTGGTTTCCATATAATTCGAACCATAACACGTATAAATAAAACTATCAAAATAGTATGTATATATATCATGGTATCTATCAAAACAACATGTATATCTAGCATGACATCTATCACAACAACATGCAATCAGTAATGTTCTCTAAATGGCATGGTAGGAATGCATGGAATGTGATTTCTAACAAATGCCTATATGATTCATGAGATGTCATAACCTTATCTCATCAAGTTGAAACAAAAATATATCCAAAATAATATCAATAATAGTATCATAAAACAATTGCATCACCAAATAGTGAAATTGAATCAACTGTAATAGGTCAAAACCCAAAATCACAATTCAATTCGAGGCAATTCAGTTTTTTCCTATACATGGGGTAGCTACTCCCAGGTGTAGTTTATTACCCAAATCAATTTATTTATTATTCCTATATAATGTATCAAAATAGTAAGACAAACCATAAAATATCCCTTTGATACCACATTGTAACATCCCAAGTCTGGATGCCACCTAACAGTGCTTTGAGCTCGGTTGGTCACATGGCCTCGAACACATATCCCCAGACACCACAGGCTATCGACTAGTAGAGAAGGCCTAGGTTATGATCATGGGGATATTATTCCCTCATTGGTAGAGTATAAAATAGAGGAAATAATAAACAGATAGCAGAAGCAGTAATACCATAAAAAATAAAAATAAAAAACGGAATACTGATAATAAAAATAACCAAATGTCATAGAATACAAAGGATGATGTTGAATGTTACATGTTCTAGAAAGACATCCAAAATAGGTTACACTATATTAATAAAAAATATAAGTACCAATAGTAAAAGAAAGAACAAAAGAAACTCAGAAGCATCACAAGCCTCAGATTCGTCCCATGCTCTCCTCCTTCTAAACAACAATCAAGTACCTATAGAAGGAAACATTCCCTTATCGAAACCTAAAACAATGTAATCTCTTTGGTCCAAAAAGAATGATCGAATAGGGTGTGATACTGAATCCCAGTAGGGAACCACCTAAGGTCTGCAATAATCTATCAGTGAATATATATAATTGGCAGTGTGCAATAGGGAAAGCAGTAAACTAGAAAGTACTCAAATGTAAAAATTCCTAAGAGTAATGGTTTACATTTACATTCATTTCATGTTGATTAGAAAATCAATTAAATCAAATTTTATAAGTCTTGTAATCTATATTAGGCTCAACAATCCTCGTACAAAAGTAATCACACAAGATGTCTCAAAAAACCACCTAAACAAGTATAAGTGAAGTCTGAATCCAAGATTGTACATTGACTTATAAAACAAGTCATAATTCATTCTATTCAATATTAAATTACAAGTAAATGTCAACTCATGACATATAAACAGTTTCCAATAGAGTTCATCCTTAGAATCCCTCATTGGATTCAGGGTTCACTCGGAATTTAAATAAAAGTCTCTATGAGGCCGACCATTCCATCCATGGCTCGATCATGACTTTTCATGATAATACCCTATTTGAGTTTGTCCTTGGTCTTTTAACCGAGGCCACAGTTCACTCAAGGTATAAGGTGCAATAGTAATATGAGCCCTACATTTCCTTTTGACCTGGGGCTATGGCTCACCCATTTCTATTTTCCCCTCTATCATTTTACATAAGAAGCAAAACATGTAAATTAAACTATTACATGGCTTTAAAATTTATAACTCACATCGGCATATATCATATATCAAGAAACGCATGTAAATTAAACTATTACATGGTTTAACATTAATAAGCCTGCATGGTTATTTCATATAACAATCCGATCATGTAATTTAAACTATCACATGGCTTTAGCATTAAATAACTAACATGGACACATTTCGTATAACAATCCTATCATGTAATCTAAACCATTACAAGGCCTTAACATAACCAAAATCACATGGGAAGGTTCAAAATTAGAGCAAAACCTTCCAATAATTCTTAAAAAATCATTGGCATTACATGGGGAAAAGGGAACGAATCACTAATCCCAAACCCTTAGTCAAAAAAATTACAATTTATCTCAATTTCAATTCCTTTTAATAATAATTTTTTTATAACAACCTAAGAAGGGAAAACAAGGCATGAAACTTGTTTATATATGACCTATCGTCTCTATGATTTCAACATATTTCATTTTTCAAAACCATATTTCATGATTGGTTTTAAAATTTTAGGTGATGTATAAATATGATAATTATTTTATAATTTTTTTTATTCTAGATATTTATAAATACTAACCTATTTGACCATAGTCAACCTAAAAAATTCATTTTTTATAGATAATAAAAATATCATCAAAACATCTGATGTAAACATAATTGACTAAGTAATCATATATATCATGGTAATAAGTGAAATAAAAGGACTAATAAACTTTAAAAATATTATTTATCAACTAAATAATTATCCTAATTTTATTATTCAGGAAAATAAAGAACAAACATGATGATGTGGAATCAAGGTAAGGGTTTCTCGTCTCATATTTTCATCTGTGAGACATATTCAATATTCACCACTTGTTTCTTTTATGCGGTGTATATAATACCATATTTTTATGTTATATAATGAATTAATTTATCTTCATGGTATTTAATGTTTTATTAAATTTTATATCTTTAATGTGGCTTATGAAACAAATTTTACCAAAGTGGTAAAGGTTTATTTCACAATCTCATCATTATTCAGGGTGATTTTTCTTTAAGTCTCCCTATGGGATCTTTTTTATATTTATATCTTAGAATAAAAATATTTTCTTCTACTCTATTTATCAAAAAAAATCTATAAATATTACCATTTTCATTCTTTGGTACTTAAAATGATTAAAAAAATGTTTGTAAGAAAATATGACATTATTTCTCTCTTTGGTTGAAAATAATTTTTTCAAGAACCATGTTTTATAAATATGTTTTATTAAATGTTTTAATATTATCAAATGATTTATTAAAAAATGTTTCTTATGTTTTACTTCTAACAAAACAGTTCGAAAATAATCTTCATTTAATTTTCCAAAAAAGGAGATTTTCTAACATTTTTAAGGTGAAAAATGAATTTTATTTTTAACTTATTAGACATGTATGTAATTACCCTCCATCATGATCATCATTTATTTGATGCTTCATTTTCAGGTTTACAATGTTATTTTCAAAGAATTTTTTCATAATATTCTCTAAATTAATTTTTTTAAATTGATTTTCAATGAAAATTATTTTAACAATATTTTATGAATTTTATAGTTTTAAAATAAAAAGGGTGATTTTAAAAGTAAGGTTGTTTTCCCCAATAAATGTTCAATGTGATACTTCAAAATATTTTTCCACATAAGAAGTTATTATTTGATGTTATTTATGTTTTAATGGGGATATACTCCAATTATACCATCCTTATTATTGATCTAGATGGTTTACAGTCTGTTTTACTAGGGATTTACTATGTTGATACCATTAATTTTACTTAGGATTGTTTATGATTATGTTTATTGATTAGGGAATGTATTTAAATTTTATATGCTAGTTTTAATATAAATTTTTATGTGAATTATATTTCACCCCTTTCAAATGTGGAATGCATTGTAATTTGTAAGTGATTTGTGGGGCTAGTTATAGCCCCTTGATGAATCGGTAGGTCTCATGAGAAAAAATAGATTGGGTTTTTATTGAGTACCTGCCTAATGTATAGATGTCTTGAAAAAATTTCATGACTATATTAGATATCTTGGAACAAGGATTCAATGATTTTTTTAGATATCTATCACTATGCATTCCATCATTGTTAATTTAGTTATTGATATTCCATGTGATTATTTGATTAGTTATAATATTGATGGTTAAGTTTCATGATCATTTTATTATTTATATGGAATTATTTGATCATAATTTATTCCTTCAATATTAAACTATTTTTATTGATTAAATGGATTGTGTTTTAGTTTTTTACCTTTGTATATTAATTATGCTTCATTTATTCATATATTTAATTGTAAACTTACCCTTACTAAGAATATGATCTCACCACATATTTATGTTTTATTTTATCAAAGATACAAGAAATTCATTGTTTATTGATATTTAGGGATACAGTAAGGGTAATAATGTAATTATCAAGGAAAATTAATTGTGTATTTTATTTTTTAAAATTTAATGTTAATTTCATGTATGTATGTAGTTTTCCAAGACTAATAAACTATTTGGACCTTCGGGATGTTATTTATTGTATCTAATGACAAAGTAGTTTAGTAGAAATAGACTCTAGGTTACTAGGGTAGGGTCACTTTAAGAAACTATGTGTGTCATACTTCACAACTGTGTATGTTTTCTGTATAAATTTTTTAGATGATAGACAGAGGTTGTGAATGGTTTTTTAAAATGTGCATCTGGCCCATGTGATGGGTTGAAACCTTGGATAGTGTTGATTCATAGTTTCACATGGTTTTTTCAATCTTTAATCCAAACCATACAACCTTAAAAATTTCTGAAATAACCATTTTCCTCTCTTCTCTTTTAATTTTATTATTTCTTCTTCATATTTTATTTATCTAACACACAAATTTCCTCTCCCTCTCATTGGAATCTTCTTTCTATCCTATGTATTTGGAGATAAATTCTTCATTCCATCTTTGAATCATGTTTTATTCATTACATTTTATCTGTATCAATAATCTCTTCAATCCCTTTTCTTCCTTTATTTGGTTATTCCTCCATATAAAATTCTAAATATGTGAAATCTAATATTCTCAATTTTTAGAGTATTCATCTATATATATAATTTCTTTAATTATTTAAAAATATAGAATTATATAATGGATGAGGGGTCTAATACTCATCTAAGGTAAGTGGTCTATAACTTTTACCTTAAATCCTTTATGTTTAAAGTTCTCACCATAGTGCCATACACCTGACCTTATGGGTATTTCTTCTAAAATGAGTAATATCTTAAATAAATTACTGTAAAATAGGATTTAATGTTCTCTTTCCACCCTATTGAGTGTAAAAATATTTCTACCCATGATTAGAAGTCATATATGAAATAAATTAGGGTGATAAAGGTTTAATACCTATTAGAATGTGATTAATTATAAGTTAAGTGGAATAAATTGAAATTTTAAATGATATGGATGATATATTCCCTTATGATTACTTATCTAAACGGCTTTAGGGTTCTAAGAACACTAACATGCCCCTATTTTTATCACTTGTGAGTGAATTGATCAGTGATTATAATGAGAAGAATTAAATTGATATAAAGGGAAATGAAACTAACATAGACCATTATCCCTTATGTAAATTCTTGATTAATAAATACTTAAGTATAAAAACTACATTGTGGTGTGGCCTCTATATCACTATATAGAATCGTTAATTTTATTATGTTGGATTCCTTGGATTATCACCTTAGATACAGCTTTTTGGGACTACCACAGACTTCCCCCTTGGTTTCCTCCAAAGTATGTATCAATTTTACTATGGATGAGATTTGTGGACATGAAGATAACACCATGGTGTATAGAATTGGGTTCCTAGTCCATTCGTGTTTATATTATACAATGTTTTCTATGTATGATCTCAATAGACTTGAAGAGGATGCCTTAGTGAACATACTTGGGTCCTAGCCTTCATAGTTCTGATAATTATTACATTTCTCATCTGTTGTAGTTAATACTTTTCTCATGTACATTTTCATTCTTCATTTATATACTTATTATAACATTATATACTTCAAAGTAGTGTTGTTTTACATTATCATTTACATCATAATTATTGTTATTCCTATACACCTCTATAACTTATATGCATTGTCATTATTTGTTATAGACATCGTTGGTGGTGGCCTACTAAGTATATCTCACACCCTGTTTGGGTTGTTGTTTGGTACTTGGGAATAAATCATAGATTTAGTTAGGGACAAGGGGAGGCGGCCTACTTTGGACACATGACTTTTGTATTAGGATAGAGTATGGGAGAAAAGAACTGAGCATAAGCTTATGATGTTATGGGAGATAGCATGGGTATTTTTGTTTATTTTTTTATATCATGGTTTATATGCATGTTCCACAATTCCCCATGTATTTCATCTTATTTATATAAACCTTAAATTATCAGCATTTTTTCATATGATATTTTATGTGGTTCTTCCATTTATTATTCCATCATATTTATTACAGTTGGATGATTTACTTATTACACTACCTTATTATTATATATGATTCCACTACGTATTCTTTTATTGTATTTTTTTGTTTCACTCTAACCATGAGGGTATAGTCTCCCCATCATACTACCACAGAACCTTACTACTTGTGTATAGCCTCTGGGGTATGGTTAGATTCTCTTAAGGCCATGTTTCCCACTATGTTAGTTCACTTATAAGTTGGCCAAGTCTTTTATGCCACAAAGTGGTATTGTAGGAACCTTTTATTTTTATATTAATTTTTTTGGGTTGGTAGACATGAGACAAGTAATTGTTGGGATTGGTTCATGAACATGTTCCTAGGAGTAACTAACCCACATATAGAGAAAATTAATATTACAAGCGATTAAACATGTTTTTATTTATTTCTCTCATTATAGTTGTATTGAATTTAATATTTGGTGATTTATATGAGTTGATACATTTATTATCATTGTGAGTTTTCATTTACCCTTGGCCTGATAAGAAAAGGAGGTATGGTCTCATGCATCATTATAGGAACTTGAGGATTCACATGTCATGCATATGTCATTACATATTTATTTTACTAAGTTCATTGATTTAATCATGTTGTGATGCCTTGATTACAATATTAAAATTGTGTTAACATTTCATGTAGGAAAGGGAAAAATAATTGGTTATTAATGTGGATGCCTCAACATAAATGTTTTTTCTTACATAGAATGAGGGTGTATCCTTAACTAAGCAATTATAAAAAGTTTGAGCTACGTAAATGTGGTTATAAGAGATTAAACATTAGTTAAATATGATTACATAGATTACAATTGTAATTTATAAATATATTACTTATATAAATTAAGAATAGTGATATATCTGATCAATCTATCATAAAAAGACTTGTTATATCCTGATACTGAATGTAAAAGGTTGGTTACATTTACATGACATTACATTTGTGAATTATAAATCTTATGACTTGATAATTTGGGAATAGTAACTCATTTAACTATACCATGATACATATAAATATATAATGAATATATGAACTTGTTGGTTATTTGGAAAATAAATGAAGTGGTTTCCATTAAATAGATTTCAATTTCAACATAAAGGGTGTTTTCCTCTATAAAATGAAATTGAAAATTCATATATTAGAACCTCACATGTCAAACAAAGAACTCTCCTTTGACTTAACCTTAATAGTCGGTGATTTAGAGTGCATTTTTCATTTTTTTGTGACTTTATTTACCACCTAAGGTTGGATTTAAGAGATGTTAGAGTGGTGTTGACATGTTTAAAGGAAAGAATAAACATGTTCTATTCTTGTGTATGCAAAATATTCTTTTTTAAAATCTTTTCTTAGGTGTGTTCTTGTAATTATTAGAGATATTTCACTAATATGGCCTCAGGTCATTCATTAGGAGGGTATTGATGACCATGATCTAGAGGTGGTGCACCCTAAGACACCAGTATTACCTCCTGTAGTGCCACACGTGGTACCTATTATTATACCATATTTGGGAACTATAGTGTAGTTTCTAGATGATCTTATATGACTTATGTAGACCATATAGAGATCCCTGACAATACTGGACCCTACCATAACTTAGTTGACATGGGAATTTCGGTAGCATCATTCACTAATGTTTCTAGGGGATTATTTTACTCAAGCTAATAAGTCTTATCTAAAATCAATGTTATCTATCTTTGATCCTCTTGAGATTCATCTCAGGAGGAGGGTAAATATTTTAATGTATATTCTCATAATGTTATCCAAGAGATTGTGAGATGATTTGACCCAAGATGACCAACATCAGGTTATGGTATAGATGGATTTTCATATTTCTTTCTATAATTATTTCTTTCTATAGATGCTAATAACATACCAAGCCAAGTATTTTATGGACTTGGATCTAGGCATTATTTCTATTATGTATTATTTATCTCATTTCATGGAGCTTCAAAAATATTTCCTACTCTCCTTGGTGACAAGTTATCTAAAACTTGAAATTTTGAGTATAGGATCATATATTCTATTTGTTATCATGTGAATGTGTTTTTTAATTTTAATTGAGATATTAAATCAGGCCCTAATCACTTATCATAACCTTAGAGGAGTTGGAGGCATGGGACATAGTATTTTAGTACCTTATAATATTAATAGTTTATCAATCTCTAGAAAACATAGTTTTTGAGATTTATTGAAGAGGTTGTAGTGGCTAGAGTGTATGCCCGGATATCCATGCAATTTTTTAATAGTGTGTTATGTAGGGTCATATGAGTCCCCGGTGCGATAGAACCCAAGTTCAGTGCATAACATGTGGTACAATGGGTCATGTTTAGTGGCTTTTAATAGCTATGAAACCAATTTCCATTAAGAGAGGGTCTATATTAGATCCAAGTTCAGGAGAGGGTCTAGTATATCCATTTCAGGAAGGGATTTAGAGTACTATCTTCCATTCAAGTCAATTAGGTTGTTATAGATGTGGGATCTAGGAATGAGAATTATATCACTAGAAAAGTAGGGAAAACCAAGGTAGTTACGTTTTATCTTAGGGTCTCGGATCAAGCTATATGCATGAATTATAGATGATACCTGATGAGAAGTGTGTCATTCCTTCAAAAGTTAAAGGTATGACTCTAGTATCTTATACTTTAGTGTATTTTTTATTTTACACAAGAGATTCCCATTCCTTTATATCTATATAAATTTTAGAGAGTCTTAGGCTCGAGATCTAGTATTTATATGGGGTGATGAAACTAAATACACCATTGAGGATCTGATAAGAATTTATATTCTAGTGAAAGGAATCTCCCCTTGAGTTAGGAGACTATCATTTTATATGGAACATCTTCATCCTTGAGATGAAAGGTTTTGAAATCATTATTGGTATTGACTGGTTAGTCCCTTATCTAGTGTACATTGATTTTTATTACTATAAGGTGTATTTTACATCACTATAGGGTGATAAAAAAAATTTATTAGGGTGGATGAGATGTCTAGGTGAGTTGATCTGGACCTGAACATCATGGGTTGGGTGTAGAGATAGCCCAAATTATTGGTATCTTTTTAGTTGATCAAGGAATGCATCAAATAGATTTCCCTTTGGTGGTGGATGGTTTCAGGGACATTTTCCCTAATGAATTTTCTAGGATATCTCCAAAAATATTGGTTGAGTTTTATATTGATTTATTTCCCAAAGCAACACCAGTATCCTTACCTCCTTATAGGATTGTTATAACTAAGTTGTAGGAGCTCAAGAGGCAGCAAGAAGACTTAAAAGCTAAGGTTTTTATACAATCCAGTATTTTGTTATGGGTTTTTCTTGTACTTTCTTATAATAATGAAGATGGTATCCCTAGGGTTACTATGGATTATTTCCATTTGGATAGGATTACAATTAATAATTGGTATTATTTACCTCTTATAAATGACCTATTTGACTAGCCCGGGGGAAGGAGGGTCTTCTCCAAGATTTATATATAGTAGAAATAACACCGAGTATGTGTTGGACCATAAAAAATACCATGTATAGTATTTCATAGTAAATATAAATTGAAGGGTTATTTAGTAATTTTTTTCGATCTCGTGAATGCATTGGAAGTTTTCATGTCTCTAATGAATCAGTTTTTTCACCCTTATCTAGAATCATTTGTGGTGGTCTTCATGGATTACATCTTGGTGTATTATTTCACTAGAAATAATCATGTAAAAACTTTGTAGATCATATTAAATACACTGAGAGAGAACAACATATATGTTATGCTCCCAAAATTACACTATTGGATCGATAAGGCTATCTTCCTTGGTCACATTATATCAGAATCATGAGTATTATTTTACATAGAGAAGGTGAGGTACATGGTTTCCTTGGACCATCTTAAGAATGTATTTGATATACAGAGTTTCTTGGGGCTGATAGGATGTTATATTCACATTAGTTAGGACTTATTATGCCTTACATCACCTCTTATAATCTTGAAAAAGATGGATGTGAAATTATTATGATCAAAATCATGTGAGAAATAATTTTATTATTTATAGGATATTTATATTTAGTGTCGATCTTGATTTTACTTAAGACTGGAAGAGGCTGCATAACTTTTGATGCAGGGTTAACACATCATGGTATAGGGGTATCATCAGTTGAGATATCAAAAGTATAATTAACTAATGTATGATCTTGACTTTGAATTTGTGGTTCATGGCTTGTGTTGTTGGAGGAATTACTTTCTTAGAGAGTGGTTTTTGGTGTATACGGACCAAAAAATAATCAAATACACTTTTACACAGTGTGAATTGAATATTAGGAAACAAAGGTTCGTTTAATACTTACAGTACTTCAACTTTTTTGCATATGTATATGCCTAGGAAGGGAAATTAATTGGTTTATGATATAAGCTATAAGACACTTGCATAAGAAGTTTAGGAGGTTAGTAGTGAATGGCAGTTGATGGCCTTATTTTCTGATATGCATCTTGATATTCAAGAGAGCCACTAGAAGCATATTATTAAAGCTCAAGTAGTGACCTCATCACATCAGAATAGAGTGAATATTTGGTAATTTTTTTGATCCATTGGGCTTGGTCCTAGGAGATAATTTTAGGTGAGGACCCACTGCATGGTTGGGTCTTTAATGGGGATCATATCTTACACATTCATAGGTGTTTTTAGGTGATTGTAGACATGTGGGTGGAATTTATGCAACTATATCATGCCTCTTCATGGGTATTATATCCTAGTCTTGCATATATGTACTTTAATTGTTATCATAACTAGTTAAAATACACTGAGAGGGGGCCTACTCAGGGTATAAAAGATTAAAAAAATTACCCTTTAGTTCTTGTTTCATTATTAAATAAAAGAAACTTATCTAACTTTATCTTGTAAATTTTTGACCAAAATGTAATTTTACTTAGTTCACCTAAAATCGGATTTTTCCTATGAGTATATAAATCCAATGTGATTAAGTGTGAAATCCACCAAACCACACTATTGCTTCCAAATATGAGAGTGGAATCACTATACATCCTAGTTTATAAAGAACCACAATTTAAAAGCTCATTTCTCTCTCAACTGAAGTGTTCTCAAAAATCCATTAAGATATTATCCCATTGATTACATTAATAAATATTTTTACACCCCATTTGGTGCATCATTGTGGTTTACATTCATACACATGATGAATACCACATTACCATATAATTTCTAGGAAAATCATTCTTATTCACATAATATTCACTTCTATGAAACACTAACATAAATTTCATGAAACTTATAAATTATTCACAAATAAATATTTGTTTTCCAACCCCATAACTTTCATGAAAATATAAACTTTCATGAATATCAATAAATATTCTCAAAACATCCTTTCTTTGTGAAACTGATGGTCTTATGAAAACTATCACATAAGAAAAATCCGTTGTGAAATATTTCACGAATTTAGATCCTTTGGATCTACATAAAAGATTTCTCTATCAAAATGGTAGGGTAAGCTACCTATTTAAGTAAATTTCCCCCATTTTATGAAAATTTCATGCTCAAAACCACCTTTTCATGAAACTGTACATACTTGTTATCGAAACTCACTATCTATGAAAAACATCAGATAAATTTTCTCATTAATGAAACATCACTTAATTTTTTAACATACCTCTATTTTCCATTCATGAAATTTATTTTAATATCATAACATAGTAACATTTTCCATTCATGAAACTTATTCTAATCATGTAACTTATCACCTTTTCCCTTCATATCTTAGCAGTATTTCGTGAAACTTTCTTTTATGAGTCGTAAAATATTCACAACACCAAAAATTCATGACCTCCATGAATTTTCCTTATTTTAAATAGGTGGTCCTAGAAATCAATATTTCATGAAACTTACCCCTTCCTCTAATTTTTTGACCCTAAAAAAATTAACAAACACTGGGAAATGATGCCACTTTGTAAATAAATTTTTTTGAACAACTTTCAGAAATTTTATACCTCTATATTGAATCTCTTTCAAAATACTTGGTCATAAATCATATTGGAACACCACAACTAATCTTGTAAATCTGATTTTTCAATAAATACAATGACCCAAAAATAACTATGAAGTTAACTTGAGGGGTATTTCCAACAATTAATCTATGACACTTGTATTGGTGGCCTAGTATGGAAAGGGAGATAAAAGGTTTTGTTACACAATGTTCTACCTATCAACAAGAGAAGGTAGAAAACCAGTGGCTAGTGGTAATTTTACATCCTTTAGTCATTCTTAAGTGGAAATGGGATGATGTCACAATGTATTTTTTAAAGGTTTTACCTATGTTACCTCATGTTTGTGACAGTGTATGAGTGATCATAGGTAGGTTTATAAAAGGTCTCTCATTTATTTCATATTCATGAGACCTTTTTAGTAGATTAATGAGTAAGGATATATGTTAAGGAGATAAAATACCTTCACAAAGTCCCTCATAATGTCATATCAGACAAAGATTCAAAATTCATGTCATAGTTCTAATAGGGTTTGAAGAATCCTTTGGTTTCCTAGGTAATATTGATTATAGTCTATAACCCTCGGATTGATGGTCATTCTGAGTATATTATTCAAGTGTTGGAGGACATGCTTTGGATCTTCATCCTAGATTTTCAAGTTTATAGGGAGAAAAACCTACCACTCCCAAAATTTTTATTTAATAATAGCTTCCAGAAAGCTATATATATATGGATCATTATAAGGCCTTATATGATAGACTTTTTCATTCACCCCATTACTAGAGAGAGGCTGGTGAGGTAGTTCTATTGGTACCTCATCTCATTTAGGAAATATCAGAGCAATTTCATCTTTTCAGGAAGTATATGGCTACCACTTAGTCAAGGTTAAATCCATATTCCAGTCATCACCATTGCCTTTGGAGTTTGAGGTGATATATCAAGTTTTCATGCATGTTTATCTTAGGATGGATCATATATGGATTCATAGGTAGGGTAACCCATCACATCATTATATTGGGACTTTAGAGATCATGGAGAGAGTTAGGATAGTATATAATAATGTAATTCTCTCTCAAAGGTACCATGCCATGCAATATGTCTTCCATTTATCTTAGCTATAATGTTATCATTATAACCCATTTCATTATTTTGATCCTATGTAAATTGATTTGGATGTTAATTATTCTTTTAAAGAGATTATTATATGTGTTTTTGATTAGATTTTGAAGGATGTTTATGGTAGGTGAGTTCTTATGGTATTGGTTCTATGGTAATAAAGCCATGTACAAGATTAGACCTGGGAGGGATAGGATGAAATTAATACTCAATAGTTGTAACTATTATCAGATCTGGATTAATCATCCTTATAATAGAAATTTGGGGATTATTTTTCTTAATGACAGGTGGTTTTAGAATATTAGATTTTCTTATGATGTATGGATACTTTAAATTTTAGTTTAAAACTTTCTTTTTATCTATATGAAAGATACTTATATTTTAAGGATGTTTTTTGGAGTATTCGAGTCACATTAATTACCTAGAGCTCCTATTTTTAAAGGAAACAACTGAGATATAAGGTTAGTGAATGGTTAATAGTAGCCATGAGGCTCAACCGTGTGGCCACAATGAGGTGGTTCATGGTTTGAGAAACCATGAAAGTCAATATTCATAACATTTGTGGGCATGTTGAAAAACATTTATAAAGTATTCCTTTGGGATTTTCATGGTTTTAAAGATGCAAACCTAGCCCATACATGGGTGTGACACCTCAGACTATGATTATGCATGGTTGGTGCATGGTTTGACCAACCGTATGGCCAAACTGTGTGGCCTTTAAAAATTAGAGAAATTACCATTTTTTCTCTTATCATTTCTGTTAATTCTCTGTTCATCCTACCATATTTCTCCCATGTATATTATTCCTCTACCTCTAATTTGAATCTTCCCCCTCTTCACTAGTCTTGGATATAACTCATTCGTTCGGGATTATAATCATGTATTGTTCATCATATTGTATCTATATCAATAATCTCTTAAATCTTCTTTATTCATTTCTTTTGTTATTCTATCATATGGAATGTTATAACAACCAAAGATAATATGCCCTATTTTTAGTTTATTAATAAATTTATCTGATTTCTTCCATTATAGTCTGAGGTATAGGTTGATAACAAATGAGGATTCTACTACCCTTTTAAGGTAGGTGTTCTATATCATTTCCTTAAAATCCTTGATGTTTAAGTCTCGTATCATACTGTCATACACTGGACCTTAATAGTGTTTTTTCCAAAATGATTAATACCACAAATTAAATGTTTTAAAACATGATTATATGTTTTATTTCCCCTTTTACATGGTTGTAGGTTATCTACTTCAACCCTAACAACCCCATGATAAAGGTTTGATTCAATGCATATGATTATTCCACCCCTTTGGGTGTATATAGCTTTCAACCCATGAGTGTAATATATATATGAGAAAAATGGATGATAAATGTTTAATAACTCTTTTACCATGTTGAATTATAAGGGAAATGAAATAAATGGAAATTTTAAATGAGATAAAAAATCCATTGGCTTATAAATACTAGTGTAAATGGTAGGTAGGTGGCATGGATACTAACATGGCCGATATTTTTATCACTTGTGAGTGAATTGATCAATGAATTCAATGAGATGAATTAAATTAATAAAATGGGTATGGAAAATAACATGTACCCTTGATCCATTATGTTAATATTTCATTGATGTATACTTCATTATGGTGTCAACATCATGGTATGGCATCGATGATTTACTTACATTAGATTACTTGGATTATTACCATTGATTCGACTTCATTGGAAAGATTCAGACATGATCTTTAGGTTCCTACCATGTCTATACTAATTTTTCTATGTACAAGCTATGCGGGCTCAAAGTAGACACTTTGGTCTATGGAATTGGGTTTATGGACCATATATGTCAACATTATACTGATTTTTCTATGGATGAGCTACATGGACTCAAAGAGGACACCTTAGTCAATATACTTGGGTTATGGCCCTCATAGGTCTAATACATGATACATTTGGCTTATTCTATAGCTGATTATTTACTCATGGACACCATTATTCTTCATTTATATATTTATTTTCATATTATGTACTTCCAAATTGGGTTGTTTTATATTATCATTTATTTATTTATTACTATTATTCCTGCTCACTTCTATAACTTATACACATTGAATGGATTTATTATAGACACTATTGTGGTGGCCAACTGAGTATTTCTCACACCTTGTTTTGGAAATAATTACATACACCATAATATTTCATGTTTACAATAAGGATAAATGGGAATCATGATGATATGGATGATTGAATTTTGTACGAGAATGGAATACGGGAGAAGAGGACCAAACTTATGCTCATGATGATTTTTTATGCCATCCTATTTATTATAGTTAGATGAATTAATTAATATTTTATTATTATTATATACATTTATACCATTTATTATTTTATTGTACCATTTTGTTTCACTCTAACCTTGAGGTTTTAGTCACCCTAATATACCGTCACAGATTCTCATTTCTAGTTAGTAGCCTCTAGAATATGGGGTGGTGCAATTGAGGCTAGGTGTCCCACTATGTCAGGTTAATTATGACTAAAATAGGTTCAGAACATCACAAAACCCCATTTATTTTTTATAATCTAGTTATTTTTAGGTTTCACTTATTTTATTTCCATTGAACATTCCTTTGTTTCACAACAGAACTGAATGATTTTTTTAATTGGAGCTATCCATATCTCATTTTTTTGGTTATAAATATTTCTCTTATGTGTATATATTCTAAATATTTTTTTGTAGATATGCTTACCTATAATTCAAAGATTTATTAAGGTTATTTTCTATTAACATTGACTTTATTGAAAAAAATTAAATGAATCACTTATTAATTTTTTTTGGAAATGGTTATTTTTATATTAAAATCAGATTTCATTTCAAATGTGTGAATGGAATAATTTTTTTAACGAATTCTATACTTTCAAATTCACCCATTTTTTTAATGTTCTCTATGAGGAATTCTTTACAAGTTTACATTGTTTTATAAAGTTTATTTTATTGTCAATTTTTTTTAAATTATTTTCATTGAAATAAAATTCATTAAATGTGTGAAATATATTTCATGTTATTTATTCAATAAAAATTTCTAATACTCTTATAAATTAATCTTCATCTCAGTTTATATAATTTAATATTTATTAAACATCAGTTGGTTTGTTCTCTAAATATATCATCCACATTATTTCTCTAGATTTCTTATGGTCATTTTTTATGAAAGTATCTATAAAACCCATTTATTTCACCCAAGTTAATTAATTTGTGGTGGGATTATGATTATTTTTATCTTTATATGATATACATATGTATGGTCTATTAGTAAGTGATGAGTGGGTATGATATAGCCCTATAATATATTAGTAAAAGTTTTATATTTTATGATATAAATATGGTACATGAGTGGTTATCCCATGTATAAAATGTTATCGGACATGAGTGGTTAGACCAAGTCTATTATATTATGGGAAGGTGTTAACCTAGTCTATTATGATACAAATGTATTCATGGTTAAAATTTAAATATTTTATGATTTCTATGTTGATGTTTATACCATATTCTTATTTTATACAACATACATATGTCAGATTCTTATAGATCATGATTATTTACACATGTTTCCACACTCTCATGACTCATGTATTATGTTATTTCGAAGACTTATGTCATGATTTTTGATTTATAATCCATTTTTAATAGGGTTTTATTTCCTTATATTATGTTAATTTAACATGAATATGTTCTGAGGAAAACATATCCTTTATTCTTATAAGTTATTATCTTTAACTAATATCTCTTATGTTCTTCCTTACTGAGCATTTGAGATCACCCTTTATTATGTTTCCATTTTCCTAGGTTATTAAGAAATTTAATTTTTATGATATTTCTATAGGGGCATCATATTTGAAGAATATTTATGAGTGATATTGATGAATTTTTGTAAAATAAATTGGTTATCTATCTAGTATTCAAATACAATAAACTTACAGGTTCATGGGTGTCTTTTATTGTGATATATAATGAATAATCATGTAATAGGGTGTATTATTTATGTATGATATGGTTGAGTTTTTAAAATAGTAATGATTAATTAATTTTTTGAATTATGTTATGGATAATAAGATTATAGAACCTCAAATGACCTATGATTAACTAAATGTGATGTGGGGATAACCTGAAATATCATAGATTGAAATGAAGATGTCATAAATTATGATATATTAGGATTGATTTTCTTTATCATGTGACTTATTACTCTAGGGATTATTTCTTGATACACATGATAACAATTTTTTGTTTTCTTAAGGGACTAATGAAAGAATCATGAAATTATTATTGGGACAGGTAAGATCAATATTGAAAAAATCTTATTTTATTCAACTTTTATAAATTCCTTTATATATTGAAAAGTATCTAACACTATTAATTTTTATCCATATCATCAAAATGAATAATTATCATGGAAAAATCTTAACAATGAGATGATTATATCACAAGTCTA
The DNA here is from genome assembly GCA_963277665.1 of Viscum album. Taxonomy (NCBI): domain Eukaryota; kingdom Viridiplantae; phylum Streptophyta; class Magnoliopsida; order Santalales; family Viscaceae; genus Viscum; species Viscum album. Next base: position 1,997,741,631 of record OY728150.1, on the reverse strand, counting down.
CAACTCTTCTTAAATTGGAGTTTGTTGGAATATGATTAATGTGAATCTTATTACTCTCCATTTTGTAATATTTTAACTAATTTTTGCCATGGGTTAGACCTCCCTATTTAGAAACCATATTAATTTCTGAGATAGATAATTCATATTTCACATCCCAAAACAACCAGTGAGCATCTATCAGTGAAAGGATGAGTGTGAACTCCCTATAGATGTTACTTCCCCTTTGTGGTTCTTATTAACTAACAATGATGGATATATAACTCAACTGGTTGGGGAAAATTAAGAATTTATTTTATATTTAAATAGTTTATTAATATGTATATGTATTTTCAGATTATTTTTTTGGACTTTCCTCAGATCATGACATTGATTTTTTAATAGAAATCATACCTTATGTGATTCCTATATTAAACAATCCTTATATAATAAACCCAACTTAATTGAATGGATTGAATAAGAAACTCCATGAGAATATACATATGGGTTTTATATACCCAAGTGCTTCACTATGAGGTGACCCACAACTTTTTTAATAACAAATATAGATTAATGAATCCTTAATTTATCATTGTGAACTTAAAAATATTATGATAAAGACCATATATAAATTACCCTTTATTTATGAATTTTTTTATTAATATTGATAAGATTATTACATCTAAAATATTTGGATATGGTCTAGATATCATCAATTAAGGGTGAGATGTTAGGATATACACAATATATCCTTTCATGTAAGATATATAATCTATTAATTCCAAGTGATTCCATTCACAATTAAAAATTCACCTGCTATCTTTATGGATAAGATAAATGGAGTCATTATATATAACCTAGTCCAACTTATGAAGGTCTTTATTAATTATATTCATAAATATTATACGATAAATAACATAGAGTTTATTTGAGGTATTTTCTAAAGACCTTGATAAATTAGATATTGTATGATAAATTTAGAAAGTGTGATTCTAGTTATAGAATGTGTCATCTTTGGGTCATATAATCCCAAGTGAGGATATGTTTTTCAATCCTTAAAATACTAATGTAATTGAAGAAATAACTAAAATAACTACTATAATAGATATTTTTATTTTTCTTATATTATATTGATACAATTTATGATTTTTGATAAATTTTTCAGGGCTATCAAGTCTTGTAACAAATTTATCTAAAAAATGAGTCAAATTATTTTGGATAGATGAATTTGAATAAAATTTCATGGATATGAATATAATATTACTCACTCAAGATATACTCAAACTACCATATATTAGAGAATAGTCTATGATATATTATGATGCATCAAATAAGGGATTGGTTTGTTTCCCTGTGAATAATGGTATAGCAGTAGTATAGCCTCATTATATTTAATATTCCTTGAGAAAAATTATTTGATGTATGATTTGGGGATAGCATCAGTAATTTGTGTATTAATGATATAGAGGAATTATTTATATGGGGAAAGTGTGATATATATTTATCATAAGATCTTAATTTATATATTCACAGAAAATTAGTTGCACATGTTCCAATAGATATTGTTATAGTTGATCATGGATTATGAATTCTCAATACATTTTCACCTTGGAAAGGAGAATAATTTGGTTTATTCTCTACATTAGAAGGATCATGCTACCATATCCATGATGAGGATTTAAAGAGACAAAATTCACATGAATTTTTAACAGATGGACCTTGAAATCATAAGGCAAGGGGAGAAATTATCCTTTACCAAGTGAATTCTCAACCATCATTCCAAGTAAAGATTTAGAAAACATAAAAGGAGGATATAGAGAAACATAATATGGTAATAAGTATTATATATTTCATCCTCAATAACAATTTAATTATAAGATTCAATAAATTATTATATATCAGTTCAATATGAAATTTGAAGAAGGCGTTGTTGTATAATTCAATTAGCTCATTATTCTCTATCCATCCTAGAAACAAAAATATTTATAAATATATCAAGGAAATGTTTTGGTGATAAAATACAAAGAGATTTATTTTAGAATAAGTATCTTGATATCTGGTGTTTCATTGGGTTAAAGAAGTAATATAGAAGTCTAATAGGATAATGAAACCATTTCCCATACTAGTATAGAAGTTGGATAATATATCCATGGATATTTTTTAGATCTTACTAATACTTATAATGGGTATACTTCTATTTGTGTTTTAGATAATCACCTTATGATGTACATAAATTTAAATAGAATTCATGAATATTTTTCTTCGACCATATTTCCAAGATATATGTAAAGAATGTTATAAGGATTCCTGGAGAACTACATTTTATTTTATTAGATCAACATCCAAGGTTTACCTCTATGTTACAGATAAGTATTCTATAAGAATATAATAATTAATTGATATTTAGCACCAATTATCATCCATATAATGATTATCAATCTCAAAGGACTACAAAAATTATGGATGATATGTTAATATCATGGTCAATGAATTGTAAATAAGGTTTTTAGAAATACCTTCCCTTAGTAGAGTTCTCAATAACAATGATTTCTATTCTAGTATTCAAAAAGCACCATAAGAGGCTCTATATGGAAAGTGGAACAACACTCTAATATTTGTAGATGAATTTAAAGAGGCTAATATCATGGTAATAGTTCATTTTTAAGAAATTATAGATAGTATTAAAACCATTCAATAGAATATTAAAAATGAACAGATTTGATAAAGGACCTATACTGATAATATTCAGTGATATCTAGAGATTTAAGACATAGACATGGTATTAAATTGAATATCACCATTAAAAAAAGTTATGACATTTATGAAGAAGGAAAATTTGATCCTTAGGTAAATTTATAATATCACGTGTTTTTTGAATAGTGATTAGGATCAATTCATGGATTCTTCAAGTGTGTTGGGTTTGATGGATCCATTGGAAGTGTTGTATAAGTTGAAGAGTGAGCCTAAAAAGTTATCTTGGGATATAATGTTTAATATTTATAAATGTTTTCACAAGTTTTCTATCATAATTTTTTTTATTTAAGGGTTTAGAAATTTTATAATTACTAAAACTTTATTTTTAGAGTTTTGGGATTTTTAGAACCTATAGTATATTTTGTGAATATGATCCATTAAAAAATATATGATTTATTCTATAATGATTATAAGTATTTCTGGGTTGATTATGAGTCATTTTGAGTGTGTATTATTCATTATAAGTTGATTTTGATTCATTTTGGAATTAATATGAGTCATTCTAGGTGGATTATGAGTCATTCTGGTTTGAGTATGAGTCATTCTGGAATAAATATGTTCCATTCTAGTGTTTTCCAAAAAAAAAAATGATGTGATGATTTTTTTTTGAAAATTTTCTTCAAATTTTTAAAATGTAATATTAATACTGTAAGCGGAAATAAAAATGGGGAGAGGTTAATTTATACCAATAAAACTAGTAAAATTATCCAAATAGTGCTTATATTCTTTTTATATTCTCTGAATAAGATATCACTCATTTTTAGTAGAATTATATATCATTTTAAGCATTAAGGATATATGGGAAACACTAAAAACCTATATGCATCCACTTCCAATATTTTTTCTATTTCATCTTAACTCATTAAAAAACACTAATTCAATATATATTTTTTGGATTTTGGTGAAAATTTTGATTAATGTTGAATTAGATAATGTTTTTTATGTGGAGTCCTATTAAAACTATTTAAGTGGTTCATAGATTATTATTATATTATAAATGTGTTATTTTATGTGTTGTAAATAGGCATAAGTAGGGTGGTCTGGATGAGCTCGGGAATGAAAATTACTGGGGTTTCTATGGTTCTAGTGGGTTATCAAGGGTAGAACCATGTGTGAGAAGATGGTTTTAGGCATAGTATGGCGTGGATTTTGTTATATGTGGTTTCTTAGATAGTTGGGAGTGATGACAAGAGTACTTTATATTGAGTTTTGATCTGATTACTTATTTGGATATGTACAAATTCATTGGGAATTTCTTGTGTGATTAGAGGCAATGTTGATAATCAAAAGTGGGGTGATGTGGTTCACTAGGATGAAACAGATGGTGCTTACTATTTTTATGGGTGGGATACATGTTTCATCAATTATGTTAAAGTGTTATATATGGTGTTCCTATGATATTGGCGATCTCACTCACTATGGTTGACCAATGGGGTTGTTCAGGACATGTGCACATAGGGTATGAACTATTAAGTGATTTAATCCACTCATTATGGGTTTTGGAATTAATACATTAATCAAGATAAGGAATTATGTTAGAAAATACTATAATCGAGTTTCTTACTGTATAAGGATTCGATTGGATGTTGTTATCACACCTAAAGGGGGTTGAGGATTTCCATTTATACTGGGGATGATTTTTTGAGGTTGTGGAAGAGAGGCTATAATGTTCATTTGGTTCATAGATCATTGATCTAGAAGTTGTAAAATGAATTTGAAAGACCTTAGGATTTGTGATATTGTTATATATGATTCATTGGGTATTTTGGATGACTCAAAAGGGTAATTTGGTTTTGTTGGTATAGGGTTCTATGTATTATTGATTTGGTTGGAAGGTAGTTGGATCTTCCCATAAAATACACTATGGATGCATCATTTCACTCCAAAACTAGACAAAGAAGATAAAGACTCACTCAGGTATGGAAAATCATAAGTAGAGTGGGATGTCTGTTATGTTTGATTATAGGTTATTTTGTTTACAAATACACTGGTATATGTATGGATATAAGTTATGCACACCATTTTTGGTAGTTTGTTGAGTTCATACTCACACTGTAAATGGGGCCTCTGGGATTCTTATAGATTTTATGGTTCATGGTACATGTGAGGGAAGATTTTTAACATCTAGAACCTAGTAAATTTAGGATAAAATATAGTTCATGGTCTAGTAAGAATGATTTTGGAGAATGGAATGGCTCATTCCTCTATGTTGGGTTGGTAGTTATTTTTTATTATTTATTATATGTGCATGCATGATCAAACCATGAGTGATCTTGTTTACTCTTATATGAATTCATAACATGGTAAACGTTTATAAAACTGGTTTTTTTATATTCAAACATATTTTTAATTATTATTTAATTTATTTTTTTTATGTTTTATTGGTATTATAATTATTATTAGAAAATATAGAGGGTATAGTCTCCCCAATATCACCCCATAGATCCTAAATTATTTTTGGTAGCCTTTGGAATATGGGGAGATATACCTAAGGTAATGTAGTATACCACCAATCTATGAACTAGTCATGTTTATTAGAGAATAATGGTGTTACAAATTTGTATCAGAGCTTAGGTCATATAAGGTAACACCTGATAAAAGTGGTGATGGAGTGGTATCATTGAATGGTATTAAATATAGTTTATTTAATAGTGATTTGTAATTTGGTTTATGGTTGACTAGAAGACTAGGAATGGGATGAAACCTAAGATATATATAGCTTTCTATGTTTATATAGAACCCATATGAGATGATGCCTAAATTTTCAGGGGAACTAGAATTTTAATTTTGGTGTTTGTGGTTACAGTTGAGTAATTTGATTTGGATTAGTTTGAAGTTGAATTTATTGATTTATGGTTTTATAATCTTTTCCTCAAGAGGCAAGAGGGATTACTCACTTATAATATTAGTCATGTAGATATCACATGAAATATGTTTGTTTCTTGTGATTATTGTGTATAACCTATAATAAATGAAGGTTCTAGGTATTTAAAGTTTCAATAATATACTAAACATTGATTTCTTGTTTTATAATCAAATGACTCGATAAGGGTAATGATTATAAAACATTTAAGGATTTTGATTATTTATTTTGTAAAAAAACATATAAATTATTTTTCTAAGATAGGACAATGAGCTAGTATCCAGGATTCATCTTCATGTTTTGGAAGTTATAGTGGGAGTGATACCCAGTGGTGGGGATAGTTGAAGGCATGTAGTACATATTGGTAGGGAAGATATGAATCAAGTATTTATATATTTATCCAGCTATATGTAGTTGAGTAAGCATATTTAGAGAAGGTGGGAGATATAAAAATAGATAAAGGTATTTCATGAGTGTATGTCCATGGTTTTTGGTTTTGTATGGTCAATATTCATGCATGTGATGCATATGAAACATATAAATTAGCCTAGTGTTAGTAAATATGTGATAATCAGGTGCGATGTGAGATTTATATTAGTATCGGGTACCATATAAGATTTATTTGGCCATTAGGAGTGATGTGGGAATTTTTTGGACATTAAGAGTAGTGAGGAATTTTATATACATAGTGTAATATGTGGGTATGAAAGGAAAATAAGATATAATGTTGAAATGGTGGTTTTTAATGGTTGAAAAAAGTGTATTCTATAATGATGGATCATTTGGATATCAACATCATATTAGGGGATTGGGTCAGGAAGTTATTGGGTAGGTAATTCCTATGGTGGGGAGAACCCATAGAGGTAATCATTTTTTTAAATTTAGGTTACATAGGTAGTCTAGGTTTTTGGGGAAGGGATGATTGTGTTTGGCATCATCGCATTGTTTTTAGAATGTGTAGAGAGGTATGAAGAGTTAGTCTATAATTGGTTGAGATATATCAAGGAAAAGAAATCATATAAGGGTGTTTTAATTTACCAAGTATTTTTAATAGTGATTCAATTTGGGCCTTGGTTTGGATAAGTGTTTCGGGACCGATATGGGCATTTGAAGTGTTGGTTTGGCCAAGTATTGGGCCTTTGAAGTTGGTTTGGACTTAGTGGTTCAAATTTTATAAAAGTGGTTGTAAGTGTTATAGCCTGATTTTTTTATTTAAGGGTTTGGAGATATTTTTATGTCTTAAAAATAATTTTTTTTAGTTTTGGAGGTTTTTTGGACTTTCAATATATTTTCATAAATTTATAAAAGGAAAAACATATGAGTTTTTTTTGGATTGAGTAAAAGTAATTCTCGGTTGAGTATGATTCATTTTATATTGAGTATAACATATTATAGAATGAGTATGGGAAATTTTTGTTGAGTATGATTCATTTTTGGTTTAGTATAAGTCATACTTCAATGAGTATATTTCATTCTAGTGTTTTCAAAAAAAAAAGATTTGGTGATTTTTTACACAATTTTAAAGAATATGTTATAAATAAATATTAAATTGGTAAATGGGCATAAGAAAGGAGATAAGGGTATTTCAACCTATTCCAAAATAAAAATCATCAAAATTGGACTCATGGTCTTCTCATATTCTTTTAGGGAGATATCTCATTTCTTTTCAAAGTATTATATCATATAAATTTGGGGGTAACTATGGGTAAGTATTATATTCTATATGTGTATTATTACAAGATCTTTTTTATTTCTTCAACCTTGACAAAAAAATATACATTTGAATGATTTTTTCAAATTTTGGTTTATTATTTGATTAATGTAAAATCATCCATAGTTTCTTTTCAAGTGGATTCTAATTAACTTTCAGTAGGAGGTTCCAAGATTATGCATAAATTTCATGTTTTTATGTGATACATGGTAAATGGGAGTGAGTAGTGTCATCTATCTAAGACCCCAAATGAAACCATTTTGGTTTTCTATTATTCCTAGTGGTCACCAAGGGTATGTCTATGTGTGGATAATATGGGTCTAGAAATAATATTTCATGGAAAGTGTAATGTCTTGATTCCTTGTTAGTTAGGCAATCTAACATCGGTTGTGGTTATTATGTAATTGTGGAATGACTAATTTGGTTAACTGGGAATGTTTATGGAATATACTATATGAATGTGGGGTATGTTGATCACTAGAAGTAGTGTTACATGGTTCAATAGGATGAAAAAAATGGTGTTGACCATTACTAAAGGTTAGCGATGTAGTTCATTGTTTGCGATAGAGGTTCAATAAGGGTGTTCTATATGATGTTTGTGAAACCACTCACTGTGGTTAGATGAGGGGACCATTAGGATCATGTGAAAAAAGTGTATAGACCATGAGGTTATTTAGTCACTTTTTTTATATAGATTTCTCTATTGATTAAGAACTTTAGGGAATAGTGTTGTCCATCGGTACAGATGTTGTGTTCAACGTAGAATGAAAAATTTTGTGGTGGTTGAGACCACCACGTGGAGAACTGAGTCTCATTGTTTATGTTGGGGATGATGGGATAGGCTTATGGAATGATGAGTATCATAGAGCCTTAGTTTCATCGACTATTGATCTAGAAATTATAAAATGAATGTGAGAGTCCTTGAGACTTGTGATATGGTATGGATTCTCCTTAAGGGAATCAAAATGACTCAAAATTGTTATTTGGTTTTGTTGGAATGTAGTGTCATGCATTATGGATTTGGTTTTATGGTCAATTTATATTTCAATATGAAATACTTTGGATGTATCATTCCACTCCAGTGCTAGCCGTGAAAAGTAAATACTTACTTAGTGTTGGTTGAGAATGAGTGAAGTGGGATGCGTGTTATGTTTAATTTTAGATTATTACATTTTCCCTACATTTTTATACATATGGATTTATTCTAGATACACCATTGATGGTGGCCTTCTGCATTATTACACATACACCAAATAGGTCCTATGGTATGCGTGTGGAATTTATGGTTCTTGGTAAAGGTAAGGTAAAAGATTCAATGTATACAACCTACTTGATCTAGGAGTGGAGATGGTGTATAGGGTGGTTGGAATGATTATGCAGATAGACCAGGAGGTTCCTCATTTTTGGGAAAGTAGTTATTTTTGGTTATTTGTTATATGTATATATTTGATCGGTGCACAGGTGAGCATATCTACTCTTATATTACTACATAGAATGGAAGATACTTATTAAACAAGTTGTGTGTATAGTTAGACTTTTTATTTATAATTATTTAATTGATTATCATGTGTTGTGTGGGTAAAATTATTAGTAGTATTATTATTATTAAATCTAAAGTGTATAGTCTCTCCATTATCACCCCAAAGACCCTGAATACTACTTGGTAGAATTTTTAATATGGGGATGCATAACTAATTTCATGTAGAACACTATGGATATGTAAACTTGTTTAGTTTTTTAGGGTAGTAGGGAATTACAACATTTTCCCTTTCAAATTCATTCATCATGTGGGGATAGTAGCTTATTGTATTACACTTCCAACAAACCAATCTCAAGTTCATGATGGGTTCCATGTATCAATTTTAAAATTTTATACCTAAACATTAACATGTATCAAACTAATAGGTTATACAGCTGAAACAATATCTCACTTATAAGTAAAAACTAGTAGAAATCATGGATCGTAGATATAAAGTACAACAAAAAAAGACCACTCACATTGTTATGGTTCCCTTTAGGAATCAAAAGTTTGAGGAAAAAACATGGGAACTTCAAGATGTAATGATAAAAAAAGGATCCTCTTTTTTCCATCAGATTAATTAAATTTCAAAGGAGAAATTATTTTAAGGGGATAAAATATCGTGCCATGTAATTTTATTATTTATTGACTTTAAACAAATATTTTGTGTTTGATTCCTTATGATACACACAATATTAAACTAAAGTGAACAATGATTTATTATGGTAGAATATTAAAATAAAAAATGAAATAAGTTTATATATAGATAAATGGATTTTTTTTTTGAAAATTTGCAAAAAATTAATAAAACCATAAGTCATTAATATTTTAATTAAATCAAAAGCTTCGTATTCACTTGGATAAATACTGTTTATTCTGATGAAATTGTTTTTTGGAAGTACACTTTTTTGTTAAATTTATTTATATTAAAGAATTATGAAAATATAATGTATTCAAAAAATTAAATGAATTACTAGTAAAACAAATTAATTATATCCAATAAATAAATAATTAACTATAAATAGTACTAATGTTATTATTCTTGACTAAACATAAATATTTTGTTTGAAAACATTATTTTTATTATATATTATATTTTTTTTAAAAGTAAAATTTATCATCTTTAAAGAATGAAAAATAATGAAATGGATTTTATATACATGAAAACAAATGAAAAATATTCAATAATTGACTATTAAATAGTTAATAATAAAAAATAATTTAATATTAAAAGGCTTATTTTTCAAAGGCATGTTTTTTATATATTATGTATTTCCATTTTAATTAATTAAAATTGTCTCTATTAAATAATGATTTTAATAAATTTTATATATATATTAAAAAAAATTACCAATCATATAATGATTATTACTTGGTAAGGCATAAGAACAAATTTATTTTGATGCTTAAAAATACATTTTCTAGAAAACAAATTATGTGTTATGTGTATGTATATTAAAGTTAATTTTTATCACCATTAGAAATTGAATACAATGGAATGTTTTTAATATTTTGAATCATCATTTCCAAATTAGTAAATAAGTTCAATTTCATTATTTTTAACCAAAAGAAGTTTCCATGGTAAAAGTCAGTCACAATGGTAAAGGCTAAAATGAGGTAAAAGGGTTAAATTAAGAGATAAAGTCATAAAATATCAAAAATATTATCTATTAACATGTGGATGAGAGAATTATATACCTCTATATATCTTATGTTCAATATTTTTTTATTTTTAATATAATTTCATGGAAAGTGAAACTCCTCATATATTAAAGTATGAGAATTTACCAAAGTACCACCCCTTCTAACATATAAATAGTCCCCATATATATCTACATAAAAACAACATTGCTTTAGTTTTATCTTAAATTATTTCCAAATTTATCTCCCTAAAAAGAATCTCCCTGGTTATGTAATGGATATTCAGAAGAAGAATTCTCAAATACCTCATTTCTAAGAGGAAGTCTAAGAGGCGATTGAAGACTTCGACGTAAGTGTTATAATCTTCTTAATTATTATTATTTATCTTCATTATAATCATCTTATTATATTTGGTTTATCACCTTAATTATATATTTTTGTGTATTTATTACTCTATAAAAATGATATTTCTACTATAAAATATCATGTTCTTATACATTCAATAGTTATAATGTGTTCTTTATTGGACCAATTTTACCACCCACATTAAGGATGTTATCATTTTAAATCCTGAATGACCAAGAGAACATAGATATGAATAATATTATATAATGAAGAACAATTAAATGTTTTTAATTGTTTTTTAATGTTAATATTCCAAAGTATATCCACCCTTTAATTCAACACATTTGTAAATTCAATCATCACTGAAAAAGATATTTTTAAGCATTCCTCATGAACCATTACTATAATATCAATTAAATAAACATGAAAATAAAGAGATATATCAAAAATATATAGTATAACTTCATTAAAACTATATAGATGATTGACCAATGAGTAAGGAGTAAGGACTTGAACCTCTAAACTGAATCTTATCTAGAAAACGAAATAGTTAACACGGGAATATTAAATTTAACAATAAAAAATTAATATATGTGTAATATAGGATTATAAAGAATGATATTAAGTATAGTAGAAATTAGTTAGCTTATTATGAAAATTAGTAATAAAAATAAATGTATTGTACAGGTATTTCGATCTTGTTCGGCCAAGATAATGTCGGAGGTATGGGTTTCTTTTGCAATCGCTATTTGAAATAAAGATTGTCTATGACTAAATTAAAATATAAGGAAATTATATAATATTTCTCTATAAAACACCATATATTTTATTTTAATTGATTTATTTCTTATTATTACATGTTTTCATCCCAGTTCACCTCCCTTTTGTACAAAAATCAACTGAAATATTTCCTATAAGTAGAGTTGGTCATCTCATCTTTTCATTCAGGAATGTTTTTCATCTATATCTATCATCTTTATATTTTTTATGGATATAATTATCTATACATATATGATTTATTAAGTTAATTTTCCATAATATTTTACTTTCTTTACATAAGTATGAAAGTAATCACTTTTTAATTTTTTCCACATGGGTCAAATTCTTATTGATATTGAATTTAATTTCAAAAGTGTAAAAATAATAACTTTTTTAACACTTTAAACAATATCACATTCTCTAAAAAGTTTACTCATTTTCTCAATAAAGCTTTATTTTCAATTTTTGATGGTTTTATAAGTTTTATTCTCATTATTTTATAAATAATTATCTTTGATATGGATGTTAGTAAAAATGTGAAGAATATTTGTACATAATTTTTAAAAGAAATTTTCTAATTCTCTTATAAAGTGTTTTTCATATATGTTAATTTCCATTAACATTTATTATATTTTCTAAGGATATTATATAATTATACCATGAACCTTATTTATTTATGTGTATTATAATTTTTTTGAAATATCTATGAAACTCATTCATTTATCATGGGTTAATTAAGTTATGATAGGATTATGAATATTTTTAGGTTTATGTGAAATGAATATATATGGCATATCATTATGTTATAGTCAGATTTGATATATCCATTAAATAAATTAGGTAAATTTTGGTATCTCGTGTTATTAGAATGGAAACAGATGGTTATCTGAAGTCTAAAATGTTACTAGAAATATGTGGTTATCCCAAGTCCACTATGTAATGGTTAGGTGGTTATCCTAGTCTATTAAAATATGAATGTCTGAGTGGTTAACCTTGAAATATACTATGATTTATATTCTTATTTTTTCTCTATATTCTTATGTTATGTACCATACCTATTTCATATCTCATGTCTCATGATTATTGACACATGTTTCCACACTCACATGACTCCAGTATTATGTTATGCCAAAGCATTATGTCTTGGTTCATGATTTCTGGTGCATTTTTAATAGTGTTATTTTATTGTGTTATGTTAATGTACCTTGTATATGTTCTCATTCTTACAAGTTCATCTTATACTCACTTATGATCTTGGATTGATAACTCTTATGTTCACTCATAACAGGATTCTAAGATAACCCTTTCTTATGTTTTCATTGCCTCTGGTTGTAAATAAGATTATTATACATGATATGTTTATAATGGAATCATGTGTGAAAAATATTTTTGGAATATATTAAATAATTATTTTAAAATAAGTTGGTTACGTATCTAGTCTCTAAAGAAACTAAACCTATAAGTTCTAGGGAGTATTCTATTATGAGATGTAATAAATAATATTATAATAGGGTTTATTATATATGTATTATATGTTTGGGTTTATTTAATTAAAATATATAGAATTGGATTTATTAAATAATTTTTAAATAATCTAAAACAATGCCTCACTTGAATCGCACTAGGAGTTTTATCCACACATAATCATGCTAATACAATCCAAATAAAGAGAGTTAGAAAGTATTTATTTATTGTTTAATTATAAATAATCATTCTTCAATGGACTAATATATGGGATACTAAATCTACTCTTATTTCTTGAAATTCCCCTAGAGTGAAAACACCCCAAATATATGTATAAGATCTTCTCTTTATAATTATTCTTTGTCCATATACGCATCAAGTGCTCAAATAATCAAATATGGAATAGTAACTTTCACTCCTTTAGTTATGATCCACTACTCATTCCAACATAGAAATTTATCACTCTCTATTGAATCAGCTATCATCTTTCCATACTGTTAATCCAATTTCTATTTTTTTAGATATTTTTTTATAGGTATTACCTTGGTCCCCATATCCTATGCATATGATTCGCATGGAAACTAACTTGATTAGTGTCATTCAATGTCTATTTTATATTTTTTCTATATAATTAGGCTTTTAAGGGGGATCTAAAGTGTTTTAAGGTATTTGTGAATAGTATGATGACTTTATTGAATCAAAAATAATCTTTTCCAAAAAATTTATCCCTAAGAATTCATTGGAGTCAATTGAACATTCATTTATTACTAGTATTATGTTGTTTTGTAGTGTAATATCATATTGATTCCATATAGGTTTCATTGAAGTGATGAAAAAACCTGAATTAACTCTAGAAATTATATTGGAACATGAATTAATCCTCAAGTTTTGACACATGTCATGTTGGTGGGGACACAACCTTCCAATTTTATATGAGTATCATTGGCTAGTGAACATAACCTCATTAACTAACCATTCATATTTCCCCTAAATATAGTATCATAATTCATATTGGGTTAATATAAATTCATAACATGCGTTGGTACCTCATGCTATTTTGGTTCTTGAGTGGATATTTAATTGGATTCTGTGAGATATCATTAGAAATGAAAAACTCCAAATCATTTACCCTATAGTATGTTGTGGTTTTCATAGTCCCAATAAATTAACACATTAACCATTGAGAAGTAAATTTACTCTTGAAATAATCAACCCATTATTATGTTGGTATGTCATATTACTCTCATGAAAGGATATATTATCCCTAATGAATTATCAATTTCATTTCTACTAAATTACATTGGTGTTGATGGATTCTCAGGGTTGTCTATGAAAATTTATTAGATACCTAACACATTATAAGGTGAGTGAATAATACTACATCATATTTTTTTAATATCTTAAAGGTTTATAGTAAATTATAAACTTTACTCTAATGTAATATCAACCCCAAAATTCCAATTTTATACAAAACTCTTATCCTTCTATTCTCTCATCGACAGTCCACTCCCTTGAATCCAAATACATCCAAACATCAATGATTCATCTTAAAACATATAAAAATTCAAATTAAATAATTAATGAATGAAAATAAATTCATGAATTATTCATATTCATATATTATTATCAAATATAAGTAAATTTAATAAACTAATATTAAAATAAAACAATTATTTAGAAACATGCATGATGAATATGAAAATAAACCTAAAATGTTTATAGATTTATATATTGAAAATTCCACCAAAAAATGATTGATTTAATTTACTAAAGTAATTTATCACAATATATTTCCCAATTTTAACAAATCATATCATGTTTAATTAATGGATCACATAGGTTTAAGTGAACACAATTGAGTTTATTCACAATTTTAACATGAAATACCATCAAAGCACCCTTTACTTTAATCTTATAGTACATTGATTGGTTTCTTACTTCCTTAATACAACTTAAATAAGAATATTATAGTTTCTTTTCCCATTTTTCATCTTGGTTCAATATCCCCCTAACTATCTATTTATTGTTTATACCATAGCCTAAGATTTTTATATAATATTGACTGTGACTAATCTGGAACAAAACTATCCCTTATTGAAAGCATCCACCAAGTTTAGTTTTGATAACTATGGCATGGATATAATATAAAAGTAGTTATTAATATTAAAAAATTCAAGTGGGATCTCAATTTCACATTTTATTCTAATTAAAATGACTTAGCTAATTTCAATTTATATTGACTCTATGAGGTGATAATTCCTTACATAAGTGAATTCACCCAAATTCAAGCTCACAATTATAATTTTTACAAGTTGGATAATGATTCCCCTAAAATATTTCATTTTAAAATTAATAAACCCATTTAAAAACCTATAGAATCATTATTTTCAAGGTGATATATCTTATACAAAATTAATAATAAAATTTATCAAGCGTTAACTAAAATAGTGAACCCACCACACTCTCCCCCACTTGATTTTTCCTCAAAATCTAATATTTACAGATATAATAGATTATAGGTATTATATAATAGTAAAATAAAATGAAATATATGGGGTATATATAATACCTTTCATATTTGATAGCTCTTCTTGTGTGGTGTATTCATTTCATTATTCTTTAATTTGAATTCTTATAATAATCCTATAAAATTAATGCAACATAATCTATTGGTGAAATTATTATTTTTAAAAATCATAAATAAAAATAAAAATAATTTTTTTTCTTACTCTCAAGATTTCTTGGTTTATAGTCTTCATCTTAAATCTTAGGGCCTCAATCTTAAATTTGTAAGAGTTTGGATTTCTACATCATCCCTTATTTCAATTACAACTTCAGTTTGCACTCCATTTTCTCTATAAATCATTATTCCTCCATTTTGACTTAACTTTATTATCTTAAATGGTAAAAACCACCTATACATATGTTTCCTTGTAAATTTCTTCACTTGAATATAATAAAAGGATCAATTATCCTTCCTCAAAATTCATCCATTAAATCACCATGTCCTAAAATAGTTTGGCTTTCTATTTCATGGTCTTGTAAATATCATAAGATTATCTATTCATTTTTTATAGTTTATTTGGGTCAACATACCTTTCTTAGTAGAACTCATGTGATTCATGTTGACAACTTTCATGGTCCAAAAGTATTTATATTCAATCTTCACTGGTAAATGACATGTCTTTCTATAAACAAGTCAAAAGGTGAAAACCCAAATATAAGTATATATATATACCCAAATATAATATTATATCTTTTAATTACAATATTTATTTGAGTTACTCACTATATTCATCCAAATCCCCTTAAATTATTTTCATGATACTTCAACATGTCCATTGGTTTTTAAAAGGTTGAATTTTTTTCTTATGTTAGAATCCATACTTTTGTATAAACATCCTAAATTCATAATTCCTAAATATCATACCATTATCACTTATAATGGAACTTGAAACCACATATATATAAATTATTTACTTCCTTAAAATTTTCAAAATATATGAACCCATGTTGTTTGGAAGAGTAGTGGCCTCACCCCATTTTGATACATAATAAAACTACCACTAATATATAATTGCTCAAATGAGATTTTGGGACTTCACCCAATAATTTTCTCCCACATACATCAAATAATTCCACTTATAAAATTCATGTTTGAGGAATATATTACCATATTACTATATTTTATTTCCTCTAGAAACTATCATAGGTCATCACAAATTTCGTCGCATATTTAAACATAGTGGGATACTATAAACCACTTTGGAGAAACATAAAATTGTTTTCATATTTCTATAATGTTCATCACATGTTATTGTGTGGAAATGGTTGATTATTGATAACACATACTCATTTGGAACATATCTTATAAGAATATCATCATCCACCTACTTGTAAATAAATTGATCTTCATATAAGTAGCACTCCACATATTCATCAATCCTTTTATTCTCATTCCTTGTCAAACCCTATTAATTTTTATTAATAAAGAAGTAATTATAAATAATAGAATAATATATAATGTTCTTAGTTGTGATAGAAAATAGTTGTTCATTCAATAACTCTCCCTTGATAATTCGAATAGGATACTACTATCACAACTCTAATCTTGATAAGTGGTTCACATATTAATTCTTAACTCCATTTATTTCTTTAAACTATCCATAAAATTATTATAAAATAAAAACCCATAAAAATAACCTTGTAATAGATTTGGTATTGTATAATAGTTATATTAAATCTAAATGGTATATATACAGGATCACTTTGCTTCCAATGAGATATGGCCTGAACTTTCCCATGGATTACAAAACTTTCAGCATCACCTTCTTGGTAATAAAATAATTTAGTTTTGAACCATTTAAAAACTTACATTAATCATAAATGAAATATTTCTTCTTTTCATATTTATATATGATAGTAGATCCCACAAATAATACACTAGGATCACACATGATTTCAAAAGGTAATAAATAATTAGGTATTTTGATGATGGATATTAAAACTAGTTCTTTATTCAGTCTATTTAAATCTTCATGGAAATTCATATAAAAATTAATTATATAAAAAATTTTGAGTAATGTTCATAATGTTCTAGGTATCTTAGAGAATTACTTTATAAACCATTTGTAAAACCCAACATGTCCAATGAAACTTCTCCCTACATTAACTGATGTTGGTAGAGGTAGTGATGAAATTACATCAGTTTTAGCCTTTTTACACCTTAATTCCATACTTGGATATTATGTGAAACAAAAAAATAGTTCCTTTAAATAATAATTCTAATTTACCATAATTTAATACTAAGTTTATCACTTAACATCTAAATATAACCTTTGAATAATTTTCCAAGAAACCATCAAAAGTCATGCTAATGACTGAAAATTCATTAATGAATGCTAATTTTCACTACAATATCTCAAAAAAAATTATCATTAATCTCTAAAATGTATAAGGTTATCCATATAGACCAAATTTTATTCTCTTATATGAAAATTTCCTATAAGGAAAGGTAAAAATTGTATTCTCTTGATCAGCTAAAACAATTTTCACTCGGTTCTAACCTAAATGTGCGTCCCAAAAAAATAAGAATTTTATATATCCTTTAAGTAATATTATCTATTAACAAAAGAAATGAATGATCTTTCCTTGTGTCCTTCTTCAAATTTCTATATTTTATATTGACTAACCATCGGGTTATAGTCTTTGAAGAAGTTTTATCATCCTTATCATTTGTGATCAAAGTCATGCCACCCTTCATAGGTACTATATGAACATGGACCTCATTAGCAATGTTATAAATATTATATATTATATTATCATTAATAAAATTTATTAATTTTGATTTTAAAATTATTTAATACTCAACTGTTGGATTAAATTTATCCTCCATGATAATTTTATATAAATTGATGGTTAGAATAATTCCCTTTATGTATCCTATAATATAATAATTAGATATCTTATGCCTCATTATAAATTAAACCATACTTTATTCTAGTTCAAAATTTAATTAAACTGGTAGAATAACCAACATAGTATCCCTTACACATAAATATGTATATTTCAGTTTGGCGGGAAATGTATTCAACTGAGAACATAGTGTATTTTAGATAGATAGAATTGAAATATGTTTAAACCATTAAATTATTATGAAAACATCCTTATTGAGTCTTAATTACATATTATTTTATAAAATACCTTATATTCCACACAATCATTAAGATGGTCATCTATTTTGTTAGTAAGTTCATCCATTTCTGGATGCTCACAATCAAATTATATATGCAATTAATTTTTCATCTCATAATAAATTAATCTACATAAAATATTAATATAATCTATATGAATTCTTTAAAGTATAAAAAACATAGATAATATTATTGTCCTATACCACTTAAATGGTTAGTTTCCCTTATGGAACATCAATTAAATCTCCTCCGATAGCTAAGAACGGTCTTCCCAATATGACCAGAACTTCTTTATTACATTCTATTTCTAACACTAATAAATTATCTAGTAATTTATGTTTTCCCTATAACATCCTAGAACCCACCCTCCCGGATCCAATTATGAAAACATAAACTTTACATTTCTATATTTCATATATATGGGGGTTACCTCACCATTCAAAACATCCAATATCAAAAGGAAATATTTGATCACTTATATTATAAATAACCTTTTAGGTTTATAATTTTAGATAATTTAGAAAATAACATACACAAAAAATTCCCATGAATTAAATTGAGTGTATTTACCACTATAAATATCAATTCATATTACATAATAGTGTACCAAAATCCTCTATATGAAACCCTTATAAACATATTTAATTTAACATCATACTTGATAACCTAGGGAAAAGGAAACATAATAAGGGTGGGTTAAAATTATCAATAAGTGTAATCATAATCATTAAAAATTGAATTTCATCAGTTAGTATAAGAATATTTTAAAGGTATGAAAACTTAATCAGAGTTCATAATAGAATTATAAAATAACTCATACACATCAATACTTGAATCATTAGTTGTTAAACATGAAATAAGGATTTAACAAAGGAAAAAAGTCAAAAGAATAAAAAATAATGAGCCAAGTGATATCAATCTTGATCAAAGTAAACATTATAAATTCATGGATAGCATAGATAAAATGTGTTGGTATCTTAAAACATTATCTTCATAAAACAATTACTAATCCCTTACAGAACCCTTGAAAATGGAATAACCATATGATTAACTTCCAATATAATTCTTCAAAGAACATAATCATTACTCAATGCATTATATCACTACTTAGGTGCACCCATAATATAAGTTTTAGCTCACCCATCATTATTAGGGTGCAACCACAATATAAGATATAATGAGCTTACCTAGTGTTATCAGGGAACTCCCATTATATAAAATACTTACATGAACTACAACATGGATAAAGTATACAGAGCTTTTATTCGATAACAAAACTCATAAAACAACTATTATCCCTTTTGTAACTTGATTAACACATGGAAAAGAAATGGGTTACATAAAAATCTCTTCAAAACATAATTGACCCATTAAATTGAAATGGGTTCCATAAAAATCTATTTGAGACATGACTAACCCATGGAAAATAAAAGTGTTCCATAATAATATCTTCAAAATAATATTAATCCTTCTTAGTAGTGAATTATGGTGGCATCATTACAAAATGTCCCCGTTAGAGCATAACTAACAATAAGGGTTGTTGATGTTGATTAATGGGAATAAAATTAAATTATCATTAAATATATTTTGAGTAAAATAACCTTTTCATTATGAAAAATATTATGAATATAATTTTCTTTAAAAAGAACTTTGGCCACATTTAAATGAAGCTTTAAAATCTTTTAAAACAATTCTTGAAGAAAATATCCTTTCCATTTTGAAAAAAAATCAATACTTAAAAAATCTTGAAAATACATTGTTTAAAATAACCTTGAAAACATATAATGGGATATTAAAAGAAAATAAAGTTGAAAGATTCTTCTCATGTTGTATATGTTAAAACAAAAATTGCTTTTTCATTTTTAATAAAATCCAAATGGACATTCTTTAGAAAATTACATGAATATTACATTAAAAAATTTTAAAAAGTAAAACATATGTAAAATTTTATTTAATAAATCATTTTAATAATGTTAAATTTTTTTTGAAAGAATTTATGGAAAACATGGGTTTTCAAGAAAAATGGGTTTTCAACCGAAGATAGAAATAAAAATGATTTTTTTAATAATGTTTTGTCAATTATTTTAATTAAACAAGAGTGGAAAAACTATAATATTATGTGAAAATATCATTAATAAACAAAGGATAATGAATCTCTTGAGATTTCTTGAGAGGTAGATCATAATATTTTAACATTATAGACTTAATCATAGATAATCTTGATAAACATTAAGATTGTAACATAAAAATCTTACCACTTTTGAAAAATTAATTTGTAAACCCCATGAAAGGATAAAATTATATTAATTCTAAATTTCATGATAGTAAATAAATTCATGATATTAAATTTTATTGGGGATGTATATACACCTCATAAAATATTATAGGTGTAAAACATGAAATAATTCTCAAAGAAATAAAATTGTGACAAAAATCCCTTATGAGGATCATATCATTAAAGTGGGGATTAATCAATGAATTGATTATGGGTATAAAATGTAAATAGACATTAAAAAATTTTGCATAAAAAAATAATTAAATTTAATTACACACATAATCATATAATAACATAATCGTTGAAGTATAATTTTACCCCAATTACTGAAAATTGAGTTATGAAATCCCTTTCCTCGGGCTTACTTTTGTTTGAACATGATTTATCCTAATTTACAGTGGTTTTAAACATGTTATTAAATTATTTAATAAACATATTAATATTTATAATATCATATATGATCTTTTATATCATTTTATCACTCATTCATTAATAATATTTTATTGTTTTAATAGTTTCAAGTGTTAATTGTCTTATTTTTTCATCGTGCTTTGTTAGGAAAATTTTCATTCTTGTGAATATGATATAGTTATATAATCTATTGAATAATAATAATGAAAAAATTATCATATTAATACATTAATTTTAATTTTAATACCAATTATGAAAAAAAAAATTAAAAATGAAGTGTGTTATGGTCATGGAGATAGTAGATCTTATGTCAACATGAGTAACAGTTTCAATTTTTAAGTGATCATTACAAAAATGAGGTAAGTAATATATTATCTTTATAGAAAGATAATAAAATCATAAATAACATATTATTTATTTAAATATAATTTTATATATCATCTACATGGTGTGGTTATGAAAATAGAGATTCACATAACTTCATAAAGGCGGTAGTCCACACGTACACGAATGACATTATTATATTCAATGAGTGAAAATGTAAGAAATAAAATGATATATTTAAATTTTTTAGAATGATAAATATATAATTAATATCATAATTATTTCTTGTATTTAATGTATATTTATTAATTTTATCCTTAATATTTTTTATGTAAATCATTGGAGAAAACAAATTACATCGCTTCACGAGGCAGTAGTTTGTCTTACACACAAACGACGTTATCGTATCACCTATATAATAGAAAGTAAAAATATAAATGTGGCATAATGAATAAATAAGTAAACTTATGTTATAAATATCGTATATATACCTTATATCATTCATCATACCCAACCATGATAGGTTGTAATTGAAAAATGAATGACATCGGTTCGTGAGGCGGTAGTTCATCGTATACACGAATAATGATACCGTAACCCCTTAGATCAAAGAGGAAAATTATTAAGCTTATAAAATTAAAATAATAAAATATAATTATATATAATATATTGATATTATTATATAATAATTATATAAAAATAATTTATCGGATGGTGGAATAAATAATATAAAAATACTCATTGTAGAATATTACCTCTTATTCTAGTAAGTTATCTTGGTTTGCGATAAATGCCATCCTCAATTGAATTTTTTCCCAAAATAATGATTTTAGGATGATATTAGAGAATTATAGAAGTTAATGTTTTAGTTATTGACCGAAATAATTGAATTTATGGTGTGAATAATGGATTATATGGTGTGGCCTTTTATAATCAAGGTGAGTGGTAAACCTGTAATTTTTGAAAAGAATGAATTCCACCCATGTTTTTTCCATAACATAGGGATCCAATAATTGAAAAATATATATAATAGATAGTATAAGGTCACAATATTTCTATAAAATATATTTTATAAAAACATTTAATTCATTTTAACCTAAATATTTATAGATTAACCCCCCAATAAATCCATTTTCACCTTAACCTTGGTTATTATTTTTTACTGTTTCACTATTCATTTCAGTCAAAAAACGAGTAAAAATTATTATATAATATAAATTATTATAATTAAAATTATTGAATATATTTTTAAAAATTAAATTCATATAATTTTAAATTTTTATTTTAAAATTAATCCCATAGGCACGATGATAAAGTGGTTTTTCAAAGAGAAAATGTTCAAATGTTTACAATGTTCTAATACAAAATTTCAATATGAAATTGATTAAAATGAAATAAATTGTATTAATATATATATATATATATAATTGAACTAAATTTAATTTAAAATTAATTTAAAATATAATTTTTCTTTATAAGTAATTTAAATGGAAATGCAGTTTTCAATTAAAATTCAGTATTTTTCACTATTCATTAAAAAATTAATCTTTTTAGAAAATTATCAAAAATAAACCCAAAAATAATTTGAAAATTATAATTTTAAATATCTGGTTTGTTTTTTAAAATAAAATTAATAAAAGTTTCAAAACTTATATTTAAAAAAAACTGCAGACCTGATGAAACAACAGGTTATAAAGAAGTGTACATTTGTCATGCACAAGATGCTTTTATATTAACTCTATATATAATAATAATTGTGTGAATCTCAATTAATATTTAGTGATATATTATATATACATTAAATTTAAATAATTCTTTATTTTTGGTAATTTTATTTAATTAAAATGCAGAAATGTTACGTACGTTGAAACATTTTTCACAAAAATATTGTTTTTATACCAAAAAAAACTTATACTAAAATAAAATACAATGATGATGAAAATGTAATTATGTGGATTAAATATAAAAAATAATAATTATTTTACTTTAAATCATATTAAAATCATAATTTGACTTTTAAATTACTTAATTTATTGAAATGAAATTGTATTTTTACAAAAAATTGGTATTTTTTATTATTCACTAAAAAATCAAAATCTTCCGAAAAATCCCAAAATATCACTCAAAATAAATTTTGATATTATAATTTTAAAAATAACTTTAATTTTATAAAATCTATTTTTCCAAATTTCCAAAAAATAATCATAATATTTCTTCCTAAAAATTTATAAATACATTTTTGAATAAGGATATTTTTGAGAATAAAATTACTTTACTGAAAATTTATTTACAAAACTTTTATCGAAAATTTTTATTAGTTAGGACACACATATAACATAAATTAGTAAATATTTTTCATAGCCACTAATTTAATGGATGGGATGTATATATAGTGGGTCATTTAAGTATAGTGTTGCGTGTTGAATATGATGTCGAACATAAATATCTCGGGGTTGCATGAATTGAAAACTATATAATATATTAAAGTTACATAAAAAGAATTATATCGTGAAGTATCAAGGGGTTACATTCTAATCTATGTTCAGTTTTTATTTCCTTTATTTTATCTAACATAATTTTATTCTTTTAAAATCTTAAGGTGTTACATCCCCCCTTAATAAATTGCATCCTCAAAATTTGAACCTTATCTCAGTAATCAATGGATGGACATTTGAGAATACTTTCATTGTAAATATACATTATAAAAAGGGTTAATAAAACATTATCTTGATAAAAATGATAGGTAAGTATGAAGTTCATTTGAAATAACACATACTAGGGTTAAAAATATGAGATCATAGGTGGGAAGTTAAGATTTTGACATGGAATAAAAGAGTAAATAATTTTAGAGAGTAATTGATGTAATTGATTGAAAAAAAGTGAATGATAAATGAAAAGTTAAGGTTCTAAAAACCATAAATCTATGAAGATTTAAAAGACCATATGATTCATCAGATATGAATGTAATAGTATAACTTTTTTTGAATCAATATCCTTTTCCTAAAGTTGAGGAATTAATTTTCTAACTAGACTAAGAACATAAGTAAATATTATTAATTGATTAGTTTAATTTCATTATTTTTTCAATTTCCACCACAATCACATATTTTTTCCAAATGATGAGTACTCAGGGTGAATTTTTCATGCCTAATGAACTAAAATGAACTTTCAAAATCACATAACCGTAAAAGGGATAATCAATCTATTCCACAGTTCTTTAAAAATTAACCAAAACCAATATGGTTAGAACATGGTATGATAATTCTTAAATTAAATAAACCTTCATATGTTACATTAATCTGTAAAATTTAACAGTAATACCCAATGTTGAAACTAAATCATTCAATGAATGAATAAATCTATAACCCAAATAACCTCAAAATAATAAACATTAAATATTTTTTTAACCTAAAAGGCTATCTTATAAATTTCATATTGAATTCACATAAATATGGTGATCTCCTTTTGAAATAACATTAATCACTTAATCACCAAATCACTCTTCAATATTATGGTAATCTATACAACAAAACTCATGTTCCCATAATTATATCAATATTTATGATCCTATAAAGGTTATCAATACCTTAGAACTTTTGGCCAAAAAAATTAAATTCACTCTTCATGTTAAATCTAATATTTTCATATAATTCATCCTTATAAAATGTCCCTTATAATTTCATTAATCACTTTATGATCTCATAACTTAAAAAATAAAAGTAATATCTAAGACATTGAACTTATGTTCTTCATTAATCTTATAGACCTATAATAGTATCCATAACACTTAATATAACCTCACATAAAAACATTATAATCTCCAATGTTTTCTAAACTGAAATATAATACCAAAAATAACATCCCAGAACCCATACTCCTGGATCCAGAGTTGAGAAAATAATATTCATGTTTCCATATTTGATAGCAGTGAAGGTAACCCAATTTTCACTATCCAAAACATACAATATCAAAATCAAAAATTAGATCACATAAATTCTCAAGGACCTTTTAGGTTTAGTTTTTTAGATAATTAAGAAAAACTCTTACATAAATAGTAACCATGAATTTTTGAGATTCTCTTTCCCACTACACTAATCTCTTCATATTCCATATTAGTTCATTAACATAATCCATATGAAAACCATGTAGATGTAACTAATTCAACATAATACTTGATAACCTAGGGAATAGGAAAAATAATATCGGTGATCTAAAATTCTCAATAAGGGTAAACATAATCATTAAAATTTGAATTTCATCAATGAGTATAAGAATAGTGTAAGGGTATGATGACTTAATCAGAGTTATTGAACGAATCATAAAAGAACTCATACCCATAAATACGTGAATCATCAATCGTGAAACATGACAGAAGGCTTTATCAATAGAAAGAGTCATAATAATCAATAATCATGAGCCATGTGATATCAATTTTGATCAAATGATACATTATAAACACATTAAAAGCCTATATAAAATGTGTTGGTATCTCAGAACATTATCTTCATAGAATAATTTTAGAACCATTTCAAAACCATTACAAATAGAATATACCATATGGTTACGTTCCAATATAATTCATGATAGAACATAATCATTATCCAATGCATTGGATCTCTATCTTGAAGCACCCATCGTATAAGTTATTTCGGGAACCCCTAGTGTTATCTGGTGAAACACTATCTAGGTGATCCTATCATATAAGAAATTTCTAAGAACCACAACATGAATAAAGTACATAGATCTTTTACTATAACATAAAACTCTTAAAACAACCATTATCCATTTCATAAAATGATTAACTTGGTGAAAAGAGATGGATTCCATAACAATCTATTTGAAACATGATCAACCCATAGAAAGAAATGGGTTCCATAAAAATCTATTTGAAATATGATCAACTCATGGAAATGAAATGAGTTCCATAACAATATCTTTGAAACAATTTTAATCCATCCAGATAATGAATAAGGATGGCATCGTTACAAAATCTCATTGTTGGATTATAACTAACAACAAGGGTTATTGACGTTGATGAATGGAAATACCATTAATATATCATTAAATACATTTTAAGGAAAATAACCTTTTCATTTTGAAAAATATTGTGAAATTCCATTTCTTTAAAACAACCTTGGAAACATATAAAGGAATCTTTAAAAAACATTAAAAACATTTCTTGAGGAAAATATCTTTTATATTTTTTAAAACAAGATTTAAAACATAAAAAAATTAAAATATTTTTATTTTAAAATAAACTTTAAAACTTATAATGTTATATTCAATGAAAATGAAGGTGTAAAATTCGATTCATGTCATATATGTCAAAATAATGATTCATTTCACATTTTCAGTAAAAACCAAAAACGCGTTGTTTGGAAAATGAAATGAAGATTCCTTTAAAAAAAATTATAAAAATTAAAAACGGGTAAATAAATTAATAAATCATTTTATAAATACTAAAAATATTTTTGAAAACATTTTTATAAAACATGGTTTTGGAAGAAAAATGGTTTTCTGAACGAAAAGATAAATAAAGAGGATTTTTATTTAAAATGTTTTATTAATTATTTAAAGTGAAAAAATTGGGAAAAAAATTATATTACATGAAAATATCATAAATAACTAGAGGATAAGAAAAATCATGTGAATCCTTGAGAGTTAGATCGTAATATTTCAATATTGGAGAATTAATCATAGACAATCAAGATAAATGATGAGAGTGTAACCTAAAACTCCTACCACTTTGGTAACTTTGAATCGTAATCCCCACGACAAGATAAAATTAAATTAAAATTAAATATCATGAGAATAAATAAATTTATGATATTACCTGTCATAGGGACTGTATATACACCTCATAAAATAAGATATGTTCATAACATGACATAAGTCTCAAAGAAGACAAATTGAGACTAAAATCTCATACAAAGTTCATATCATTGAAGTGGGAATTATTCAAGGAATTGATAATGTGTATCAAATTTAAATACACAAAGAAAATGTGAAAATACAACTTAAAATAATCAAAACTCATTACACAAATAATCATAACATGGTATAATAAGTGAAGTATACGTTTAACCCAATAAAAGGAAATTGAGTTAAGAAATCCCTTACTTAATGATTCATTTTTTTTGAACGTGATTTAACCTATAATATAGTGGATTTAAACATTATTAAAAAACCATATTAGTATTTATAATATCACATATGATTTTTTATACTATTTTATCACCTGTTTGTTAGTAATATTTCATTAATTCCATTGTTCCATGTGTCAATTTCCTAGTTTTCTTATTCGTGATTTGTTCTGAAGGTTCTTGTTCTTGGGAATATAATATTGTTATATCATACCTATAATAATAATCCTGAAATAAGAATCATATTTATAAATCATTTTTACCTCTAATACTAATTATGAAATATGTTTTTGAAAAATTAATTTTGTTACGATCATGGAGACGGTGGGATGTACGTACACAAGTGTAACATTTCCATTTTTCAACGATCATTATGGAAGGGAGGTAAGTAATATTTTTTCCTTAAATAATTATAATAATATTATAATTAAAATATTATTTCTTCAAATATGCTTATATATATCATCCATCACTACAGAAAAATGGGTATTTCCGATGGGGTATTTGCGATTGGAGAGGGTCATGTTGCAGAAAGTCTGTCGGGAGGTACTTTTTGTGATGAGACCCTATACCCGTCGCAAATAATTAGATATTTGCGACGGGTAGATGGTACCCATCACAAAAGGTTTGGCGCAGATTACCTGCCAAACCGCGGGAAGGGTATTTGCAACGGAAAAAAGGGACCGTCCCAAATACTCGGCAACGTTTTTTAGTATTTGTGACGAGATTTATCTCTCGTCCCAAATAGTATGTCGGTAGGTTGGTATTTGTGATGGGACCCGTCGCAAATATATTTTTAACCACCGCCACTAATTAATAAGGGGTTGGTATTTGTGATGGGTCTCATCGCAAATAATAGCATTTGTGACGAGATTTCTGTCGCAAATAATCATGTTGCAACTAATCTAACCTCTATATACTACATCTTTTTTTCCTCTCATTCCACTCCTTTCTCTACTCATCTACCCCGCTCTACCTACATTTTCTCTCTTAAGATTTTTCAAAGTTGAAAATTTTAAATCGGAGCAATATTCGTGGCTTAAATCCTCCAAATAATTCAGTGTTAAGGTATCTATCTATTTCTTTTATTTTTTACTTAATTCATTTTATTTGATATTAGTTTTAATTATTTTTAATTAGCTGCAATTAAATTATATTGGAATTAGTTAGTTTTATTTTGCAATATTTTTTTTCAAAAATGTGTGATTAGTATTAATTAGTATTAATTAATATTTATATTAATAATTATTAATTAGTAGTCATTAGTATCAATTAGAAAAATTATTAATAATCAGTAATAATTAGTCATAATTAGTAATAATTAGCCATAATTAGTAAAAATTAGGATTAATTCGTAATAATTAGGATTAATTAGTAATAATTAAAGATAATTAGTAAAAATTAGGATTAATTTCTAATAATGAAGATTAATTAGTAATAATTAGTAATAAATCGTAATAATTATTAATAAATATCAATAAATAGTAATAAATTGTAATAAATAGAAATAATTAGTAATAATTAGGAATAAAAACAAATAATTTAGAATAGTTAGAAATAAATAGAAATAATTAGAAATAATTATGAATAGTTAGTAATAATTTGTAATAAATAGAAATAATTAGTAACAATTAGGATTAATACGTAATACATAGGATTAATTACTAATAATTAGGAATAATTTGTAATAATTAAGATTTATTAGTAATAATAATTATTAATTTGTAATAATTAAGATTAATTTTTAATAACTAGTAATAAATAGTAATAAATAGTAATAAATAGTAATAAATAGTAATAAATAGTATTATATATTTACAAATATTAACAAAAAGTAATAAATAGTATTAATTCATAAGAAATAGTAAGAAATAGTAAGAAATAGTGATTAATAGTGATTAATAGTCATAAATAGCAATTAATAGCAATTAATAGTAATAAATAGAAATAATTAGTAATAACTAGTAATAATTAGTAATAATCAGTAATAATTAGCAATAATTAGTAATAAATTCTAATAATTAGTAAATATTAGTAATAATTAGTATTAAATATTATTAATTAGTAATAATTAATATTAATTAATATTAATTTGTAAAAATTTGTAATAAATAGTAAAAATTAGTAAAAATTAGTTATAATCACGAATAATTATGAATAATTACGAATAATTAGGAATAATTATGAATAAATAAGAATAATTAAGAAAAATTAGGATTAATTAGTAATAATTAGGATTAATTAGGATGAAGTAGTAATAATTAGGATTAATTTGTAATAATTTGGATTAATTAGTAATAATTAGGATCAATTAATAATAATTATGATTAATTAGTAATAATTAGTAATAATTAGTAATAATTAGTAATAATTGGTAATAATTTATAATAATTAGAAATAAAAATTAATAATTAGTAATAATTAGTAACGAATAGCAATAAATAGTAATAAATAGTAATAATTAGAAATAATTAGAAATAATTAAAAAATTAGTATTAATTAGTAATAAATAATAATAAATAGTAATAATTAGTAATAATTAGTATTAAATACTAACAATTAGTAATAATTAGTAATATTAATAAGGATTAGTAATAGTTAATAATAATTAGTAATAATTAGTAATGATAATAAATAGTAATAAATAGTAATAAACATAAATACATAGTAATAATTAGTAATAATTTGTAATAATCAGTAACAATTAGTAATAATTAGTAATAATTAGTAATAATTATTAATAATTAGTAAAAAATAGTAGTAAATCGTAATAAATAGTAATAAATAGTAATAAATAGTAATAAATAGTAACAAATAGCAATAAGTAGTAATAATTAGTAATAATTAGGATTAGTTAGTAATAATTAGGATTAATTAGGACTAATTGGGAATAATTAGTTATAATTTGGAATACTTAGAAATAATTAAAAATAATTAGAACTAATTAGGAATAATTTGGGATAATTTTGAATAATTAATAATAATTAGAAATAATTATGATCAATTAGTAAAAATAAGGATTAATTAGTAATAATTAGGATTAATTAGTAATAATTATTAGTAATTATTAATAATTTGTAATAATTAGGATTAATTAGTAATAATTAGGATCAATTAGTAAAAATTATAATTGATTAGTAATGATTAGTAATAGTTAGTAATAATTTGTAATAATTAGAATTAATTATCAATAATTTGTAATAATTAGTAATAATTAGTAATAAATAGTAATAAATAGTAATAAATAGTAATAAATAGTAATAAATAGTAAAAATTAGTAATAATTAGTAATAAATAGTAACAAAAACTAATAATTATTAATAAATAGTAATAAATAGTAGTAAATAGTGATAATTAGTAATAATTAGTAATGAGTAGTAATAAATAGTAATAAATACTAATAAATAAAAATAAAAAGTAATAAAAAGTAATTGTTAGTAATAAATAGTAATAATTAGTAATAAATAGTATTAAATAAGATTAATTAAGATTAATTAATATTAATTAGCAATATTTCACAATAATTCGTAATAATTTGGCATAATTTCCAAAGGATTGGTGACATTCCTTTTACTCGATGGCTTATCTGCTTGCGACTTTCTCTCACTGAAATAACTTTGAAAAAATTTATCTAACGTACAAATATCCATTTTCGTATTCATAAGAATTGATATGCATATGTCATAGTAGATTATTCATACTGATATTTGTGCAAGCAAGTTGTGAGGATATTAGCATTCGGAAAAAAGAGGCTATTTTTCCTGACACCTCATCTGCTGGAAACATTCTCTGATTGAAATCAATATGAAAAATATACTATAATGTATGAAAATCCATTTTATTATGGATGAGAATAAAGAGAACCATGAAGAGGCCTCCCTACTCCCCATTCTCATACATACAAAAACGGATATTCATATGTCAGAGCAGACTTTCATAATAATTTCAGTCCAAGAAAGTTGTAAGGAGATGAGTCGTCAGGCAAAAGAGATGTTTCTAATCCTTTGGAAATTTTTTATCTCGTAATTAACAGTTATTAGTATAAATTACATGCAATTACTAATAATTAGAGGTAATTAGTATAAAAAATTATAAATCAATGAAGATTAGTATAAATTTTAAAACAAATACCATAAATAACTATGAAATTACAGAAATTATTATAAATTGTTAGAAAAGTGAATTTAAATTTCTTATTTTTTTGGATAGTGTTTTTCTTATATCAAATTATTCAAAAAAATAATTATTTTACATTTTTTGGGAAATATGGAACAAATAAGTCAATAATATTCATTATTAGATAATCATGATTAGATAAATCAACACAGGAATCCAAACAATTCTGGTTTAAATCCTGTATATATTGATGGTGTTAAAGCTTTCTTGTCATTTACATCATCAAAACCAGAATTTGATTCATAATGGAAAAATTAAATGTACCTGTTAAAATTGTTCCATCTTGAAGTTTGACACATTTGACAACGATGTAGGTCATCTATTACCATTTGGTTTTCAACAAAATTATGTTTTTTGGTCTCAAAATGGTGAACGTCGTTCAAAATAAGATATTAATAATTTGGTTTCGAATCCATCAAAGTTTCAATATTTAGTACATGATGTGGCAAATCTGTCTTTTAAACAAACTGAAACTGAAGATGATATTGATTTAACTCTAGAGTTGGAACTATCTCAATTTTATGATTTTTTGAGGTCTGGTGAGGAAGAATTATATCCTAGATGCAAGATAAGAAAATTTGAATCAGTTGCAAAATTTTTGGCTATTAAATCAGATAATGGAAAGTAAAATAGCTGTTTCGATTAGATATTCTCTTTGGTCAAAACACTATTACCTGAAGGAAATGTGATGCCAAAAATTTACTATAATATTAAGTGGTTGGTTTGTAATTTGGGTCTTGGTTATCAGATAATTTATGCATGTTCAAATGATTGCATCTTATATTATTGTGAAAATGAGTCATTGGATAGTTTTCCCACATATAGAAAATCATGGTATAAAGAAGCTCAATTAGGGAAGTCTGAATTGATTCCTATAAAATAATTGTGATATTTCCTAATTATACCAAGATTGTAGTGTATATTTATGTATCAGAACACATCGACATTGATGTCATGACAAACAAATTATTTTTCAAATGGTAAAATTTTAAATCATCCCTATGATGGTGATTTGTGGAAACATTTTGACAAATTTCATTCGACTTTTTCTTTAGAATCCTAAAATGTGCAATTGAGTCTTTCTACTGACGATTTCTATCCATTTGGTTCTTATAGTAGTCAGTATTCATATTGGACTATCTTTATAACTCCGTACAATTTACCTCATTGGATATTAATGAAGAAGCCATATATATTTTTGAACTTATTAATTTCAGGACATCCAAGAAAGAATATTGATGTTTATTTAAAACCATTGGTTTATGATTTAAATTTATTGTGGAGTAATGGTCTCAGTATATATGATGTTGCTGTGAAACAAATTTTTTTACTGAAAGCTACATTAATGTGGAAAATTAGTTACTTCCTAGAATATGGAATGATATCTGGATAGAGTAAACGTGGTATAAAATCATGTTTGTGATGTGTGAGAGACAGTAAATCATTTATGCTCTTTAATGGAAAAAAACCTTATTTCTTCAACTGTCATTGCAGATTCCTTCCAACTGATCCTTCTTTTCAAAGGAACAAATACCATTTCAGAGAAGGTATAGTTGAAAGAGATAAACCTATAATAATGATATTAAGTAAAAAGGTAAAATAAATTGTCTCTTTATTAACTACCGTCACATTTGAACAAAAAATAAACCAATAGAAAATTGATGGCTTTGGGAAAGAACAAAATTGGATAAAACAAAGATTTTTTTGGGATTTTCCATATTGGTCAGATTTTTTGGTCTGTCACATGTTATATGTCATGTATACTGAAAAGAATGGTTTTGATAATTTATTTTTTACAATTTCAGATACACTAGGTAAGACTAAAGATAATGTAAAGGAATGATTAGATCTTGCCCAAATTTGTAGGCGACCAGAAATTGAACTATTTGAAAAAGTGAGATCACATAATTTAATGAATCCAAAGTAGATTATACACTTTATAAAGAAAATATATCATTATTTTTTTAGTGAATTGAATATTTGATACTTCTAAATGGTTATGATTCTGATTTGGGTAGATGTGTTCAAAATGGTCATATTACCAGATTAAAAATTATTGACTATCATGTTATAATAGAAAGAACTATACTGATTTTATTAATAGGTTTGTTGAATTATATTATTTAGGATGTGGTAACATACATATCATATTTTTTCCAAGACATTTATGAGGCCACAACTGACTACAATTCACTAAGAAAACTGTAAGAAGATATTTTTTTAACTTTATGTATACTAGAAAATATATTCCCATTTTTTTCATTGAATTAATAGAACATTTGATATTAAATTTTATACATGAAGAAAAATGTGGACGTATAGAATAGTTCATATGGATTTACCCATTTGAGAGATGTGCGTAGAAATTGAAGAAAAAAGTATGTAACAATGCATCAATTGAAGGCTCAATTGTAGAAGCTTATCTGCAGGAGAAATTATCTTTTTTCTTCTCTCGTTGTTTTGAATTTGAATATCCCTCAAAACACAACCACATAATTCATTATGAGAAAATTTTTGATGATGATATAAGCAATCAATTATTAGTTTTTAATCAGCCTAATCATGGATTTGGTGGAGTTCATGAATGATGGATTTCAGATGATGAACATCACATAGCTCATACATATGTTATGCTCAACTATAAAGAAATGAAACCATTTATAAAGTGTGTGATCCTATCACTTATTCAATAATATTTGTTTTATTAAATTAATCTTATTTTATTTGTTGGTTATATAATAATCATATCAAGAAACAACTTCCCTAAATTATAGCAGCTGCTCTTGACAAACATCAGCAAATTAATTTTTCCTACTTATTTAAAAAACCGGTAACATAAATTATTTATGGTTTTACATATGAAATCAATTTATTAATTTTCATATTGATACTTTTTTTAAAAAATTAGGTATCTCAAGATGCGGATAAAATTGATAATTGATTGTGTGTCTTGAGCAACCCACCATACAAAATGGTAAAATATTATAATGCATATATCATGAATGGTTTTTCATTTCATACATGTGTATATGGGGAATAAAAAAAAAATGAATAGTAGTGTCTTCTTGAGAGGATCTCATCATAGAGAAACAGAAGTTGACTTTTATAACATAATGGAAGAAATTATTCAATTGTGTTATCTCGAACATAATTATATAAATATTTTTAAATGTATGTGGTTGGATACTGAGAGAGGATTCTGTGTTCATCTAACCCATAAAATCATTGATATTAAATATAAAATTCTTCTTACAGAAAATGAACCATTTTTATTAGATCGTCAGGAAAATAAAATTTAATATGAAAATTATTGTGCTACTTCAAAAGAGTTGGGTGATTGGTGGATCATAATAAAAATTGAATCTTAGGAAAATCAGTTTACTCAAAGTGAATGTATTTCCACTAAAGTGCAAGGAATTGAAATTTTTCAAGAGACTACTCTAAATATATCTTTTTTATGAATAGACATGAATTTCGATAATGAAATATCATAGTTAAGGTTGTATGGTGATAATGATGATGATGATGTTAAGAATGTTACAAATAAATTGAAAATGACAAGAGATAATGAAACTAAAACTCATATGGAAATTGATTGATGTTGAGGATGAATTTGAAGACACCGACATCATTAGATATGAATATGAAGATGAAGATGAAGATTGAAATTGTTAAATATTGGTTATAATCATATATAATAAACATATATATATAATAGTTGTTTTTAAATTTTTTTAACCATATTTATTTCATGTTTTAGATGGACCCAGGTCTATTTCATTAATTGTAAGTGGCTGATCTACCTTTAGACGAGCATGATATTGGATCATCTGACCCTCAGACCACTGGTGGTTCTGGGGGGACTCATAGGGTGCATGGTATTAACTGATTGATGATTCCTAACCCTATTCAGAAGATATGTACACATGTTGGTTTCAATTCACATGTGCAGAGGTATGTTTACCTATGCATTTTAGTTAGTTTTAATTAATTTATTTATATACTAATTGTTTGACTATTTTCCTTTTTCCATATATTTTCACATATAGATATTGGATAGGGGAGCGCTATATTGCAAAATTTGTTTTCTAAAGCCTGGGTCACATGGGATGAGATTCCCAGTGATGTTCATCCCCACATGTTTGATCATTGGATGGTACGTAAATAGATAATATTTATTTTGAAATTTATTTAATTAATAACATGATATTATAATTTATTTTTATGGTTTATGGTATTCCATCGATGAGATCATGTTCAACCCTATCTAGATGGTATGATAGGGGTTTATGTGTGAGTATTGACTTCGGTTTTTGCACAATTTGAGAAGGAAATCAACGAATAAAGTAAGATTCATAGAGTTTAATGATTATTGTCGCACCCACCAACCTGATTAAATTTCATCTCAGGTTTTTGTTTTATTATATTCACATTGGATGGGTAGAATTATTTAGAGGAGATAATTGGTAGGTTGAAAAAATTGGGGGATATAGGAGGTGACACATCGAGCCGGTAGTCGTACATTCAGTATGCACAGAGAACATATGGTAAGTACTTTTTTTTAACTAATTTATATAACATTAAATGAAACGGTTTATTTTATATTTAAATAGGTAGTCAAACAACCTGATGTTATGAAGTTTAATGTTTGTAGAATGATGTATAATGATCTGATCACTAGAGATATTAGAGGATATCTCTAGCGTCAAATTGTGGTTAGTATAATTTCATTTTGAGTTTTAAAATTAACTAAAAATAATATTTTAACTATATTAATTTTAATTTACAATTGATGTGGTCATATGAGGTCATGGAATCTTAGACATAGACCGAGAGTCAAGACGATACCGAGGGTCAGACTAGTGCCCACTAATTTGATGAGGCAACTTGGTATCATGTGACCTAGTATTCCTTCGAGAAAGACTGAGCTGTTGGTATCAACTCTCATCTAAATCCTGAGAGTTATTATGGCACCGCTATGATGTTGGCGTCTAGTTCGAGAGGAGCTCATGGAGAGTCATCATTATCTGCTGCAAAATATCAAGAGTAGCTACAATCTTAGTGTGAGCTTATAGAGAGTATGCATAGGGATTAAGAGGAGATGTGTCGATGGCAGCAGTAGGAGATGCGCCAATGGCTGCAGTAGAAGGAGGAAGAGCCCTGACAACAGCAGCACTAGGAGAAAGAGGAGATGCGTCGATGGCAGCATCAACAACGAGATCATATTGAGTACATGTGACATTTGACTCATGGTTTAGGGATAGAGTTCCTTCCACCATCTCCTCAAGCTCCTCCAAAGGACCCCCAATGATTTTTTTGTGATAAAACATTTGAATGCAAATTTTTTTATAATATTAACGATTTACATTTCTATATAGTACGTTTTTTATATTATTGTGAATATTGCATTTTTTAATATTTATTTAATTTATTTAATTTTTTTTTTATTTTAATTTTTTTTATTATTTTAATTTTTTATTAATTTATTACATTATTTTTTTTTTTTTTTTTTTTTTTTTTTTTTTATTGTTTTTGTATATATTTTTATGAATATTTAGGTTTTTATTATTTAATAATTTTTATTATTTAACAATTATTTATTTTTTTAATAATATTAATATTATTATTTCATTAATATTAATAATAATAATATTATATTATTATTATTATATTATTAATTTTTTAATATTAATAATAATAATATTATATTATTATTATTATTTTATTATTATTATATTAATAATATTTTTAATAATAATATTTTGTTATTTTGTAATTTTTTATTTTATTAATATTAATACTATTATTTTAGTATTATTATTAATATTAATATTATTTTATTATTATTATATTAATATTATTAATATTTGTATTATTATTATTATTTTCCAATATTATATAATTATTACTTTATAATAATATTTTTATTATTAAAAATATTATTTTATTTTATTTTGTTGTTTTAAATATTTACAATGGGACCTTTGTGACAATGACCCCCCGGCGCAAATAATTTTTTAAATAATATTTGGGAAACCATTTTTTGATGGGGCCATGTCCGGTTGCAAATTGTTTTATTTTTCAATGGGGTCACATCCCGTTACGAATAGTTTTATTTTGCAACGAACCATCGCAAAAAAATATATTGTTGTGACACCCTTTTCTTCAACGGTTCATTTGTGATTGGGTCCCGTCATAAATGACCAATCACAAATAGTTCAATTTCCAGTTGTGCATGTGGTGTGGTGATGAAAAGTAAGAGTCACATCTCTTTGTGAAAGTGGTAGTGCACTCATACGTGAATGATGTTGTCATCTTTGAGTGAGTAAAAAGGTAAGAAATAAAATGATATGTTATCTTTTTCAAAATTATAAATATTGAATTAATATCACAATTTATACATGTATATTATATACATTTATAAACTTTAACTTTATTATTTTACATATAAAGTGTTAGTGAATACGGATCACGTCGCTTCGTGAGGCAATAGTCCGCTATACACACAAATGGTGTTATCGTATCCCCTATGGAATGTAAAGTAAAAAAGGTACATATGATATAATTAATCCACATGTATGATTATTTTATAAATATAATATATATACTTTATATCCATAATTATACCCAACCGTGAGTGATGGTAGTGGAAAAACAAATGACATTAGTCCATGAGGCGGTAGTCTGTCGTACAGAAAAATAATGATTTGGTAATCCATTTGATTGAATTAGAGATGGATTTAGGTTATGGAATAAACATAATAATAAATCATTATATTTAATAATATTATTATATTATATAATCATGGTTTAAGAATAATTTATGGGGGTGGTGGAAGAAATGAAATAAAAATGATCACTGGAGAACATTACCTCTTCTCCATGTAACTTATTTTGGTTTTAACCAAAGGCATTCCTTGGATGGATTTATGTAAAAAATAAGTCTTATAGTATGATAGTAGGAAAGTAAATAATTTATTTTGGTAGTTATTGGCTGATCAAATGGGTTTTTAAGGTTTGAATAGAGGATGAAAGGGGGTGGCCTTTAATAAGTGTAGTGAGTAGCACACTTGTAATTTTTGAAAAGAATGAATTCCACCCACGTTTATCGATGTATAAGCCTCCAATAAAAGACCATTATTGATAATATTTGGTATAATATCTAATTAATTCTAGAAAATATATTCTAGACAATTTTTTCAGTAATTCTATCCCATATTTTTTCACTTTAACCTCCGATAAATCCATTTTTATCTTAACCATGACAATTAATTTTTACTATTTTCCCGATTCATTATTTTAAAAAATTAATTTAACCATATTTTACAATATAAATTTGTATTGTTCCAAATATTGAATTTATTTTTTTAAATTTAATTCATATAATTGGAAAATTTTAATTTAAAATTAACCTCACATTCGCGATGAGACATGCGGCTTTCAAAGAGAAAATATTCAAATGTTTACACAGTTTTTATATCCAATTTCAATATAAAATTGATTAAAATTACACAAATTTTATTTAAATATATATAATTCATCTTATTTTACCTTAAAACCAATTTTAAATATAATTTAACTTTATAAATAATTTAAACAAAAAGGATTTTTTTAATTATAATTCTATATTTTTCAATATTCATCAAAAATAATATTTCTAGATAATTCATAAAAATTAACCATAATATAATTTTTACATAATGATTTAAAAAACTAATTTTATACTTTCAAACAATTTTTTTTAAAATTGGAAAAAGTAAATAAATTTAAAACAAAACCCACAGATTCAACGAAAATGCGTATTTTTGAAGTGTATTTTTTCAAACATAAGATGATTTTATATTAATTATAAGTCTAATAATAATTATTTCAATATAATTAAATATTTATTTATATATAATCTATAAATTTAATTAAAATAATTTCTCATTAGGGGTTATTTAAATTAATTAATATGTGGAAACATTATGTATATTAAAATAGTTTTGAGAAAAATCCTGTTTTTAAACCCAAAAACCAATTTATATTAAAATAGAATATAATGATGATTCAAATGTAATTAAGTGGATTAAATATATCTAAATAATAATAATAATACATGAAATAATATTCCAAATAGAATTATACATTTAAATTACATAATTTATTGAAATGAAAAGACATTTTTTCAAAAATCGGTACTTTTCAATATTCACCAAAAAATAAATATTTTCCAAAATATCAAAACATTTAACCCAAAGTAAATTTTCATATACCAAATTAACAAATTAAGTTCAATTTATAAGATAAATTTTCTAAAATTTTAAAAAATTAATTATAAAATATTTTCAGGAAAATAAATAAAAATTATTTTTTAAGAAAACAAATTTTTATAGAATAAAACTATTTGACTAAAAAATGATTAATTATTAATAAAAAGATATAAAAATTCACATTGAGTTGAAAATATATCTATATATATTTCATAAATTAGTTAATACTATATATATATTTCATAAATTAGTTAATACTATTCATACCTTCCAATTTAACAGCTAGGTTATAATGCTTATATATATCATGGCTCGTTTAAGCTCGGTGTTTTGTGTTGAATATGATATCCAACATAAAAATATTAGGTTTTTGTGTACCAAAATTTATCAAAGAGATTAAATTTAATTAAAAAAATTATATAATAATGAATTTGGGAGATATATTGTCTTCTAAGTTCAATGTTTCATGTTGTTTATGCTATCAAACATAATTTTCTTCTTTTAAAATCTCAGGGTATAACATTATAACTATAACTATTAAGGATTTAAGCATTTTTGAAGGGTGTATAAGTGATCTATAAACTAATTTAAATATAAAAGTTATCGAATTAATCTCTCTAATTCCATGTTCCTTATAATTATCCAATGGAATAAATTTTTCACATGCTCTAAAATCTAATAAGTGAGTAAAAGTTTATTTTCCATCAAATTCATAGGGAATCATAAATCTCCCTTGATCATTGATATTTTTTGTTATCTTCTTATGAATGATAATACTACACTTATTAGTTATTGTTACCATGGAAAACAACTCAGTCTTTATTTTGTTTTAGACTATAATCCTTAAGAATTTTGTATAGGATGTGATTTTAACAAGTGCCTCTAAAAATGTAATATCAACTCTAATCTTATAGAACATCAAAATAAACCTATTGAAATACTTTTTTATACGATTATTCAATTGTATATATCTTTTAAGGAATTGTGTAGGTGGTGTGCATGCATTTTAATCACTATTATCATACTTGATCATCACTCTTATATAATGCATTTCAAATATTTTCCTCTTTTTATTAGCTAATTCAATTTCCAATTTATCTTTTTTACTTTTCAATATTATTTTAATTCTACAGGGATTAATCTTTCTTATCATGTTTAACATACACTTTAGGTTATACGATAACTTCTTCATCTTAGCCCTTGATAGTATTTCCCCCTATGGATATTATTTTCTCATATCCCTCTCTATTGTTTGTTTTAGTTGTTCTTATAATTTTTCCTTTATCAATAAAGGTGTCTTTCTTATAAATTTATACGTCTTCTGATTATAGATTATGAATTCTATCTTGGTTACATTATATTAACTGATCAATCCAAGAGAAGTTTCAATTTTTTTTTCTCAGAACAAAGTTATTCATATTAAATTATTTACCCTAGATATCCTTGAGTTAGTATTCTAGGATATTCAATGTCCCTAAATCTATTTTCATAGATTTTAAACCTTTGTTCTTGTAATCTATATCGGTGTTCTTGGCTCTGTATTTGAATTATGGAGTCCCTTGGAACTCAATTTTTCA
This sequence comes from Viscum album, assembly GCA_963277665.1. NCBI lineage: Eukaryota > Viridiplantae > Streptophyta > Magnoliopsida > Santalales > Viscaceae > Viscum > Viscum album. Next base: position 1,997,699,748 of record OY728150.1, on the reverse strand, counting down.
ACCTTTATTAAAATTTTCTTTCTCCATCCAATATAGATTAGGGTGATTTTTCTCTATAGTGTTGTATGTATTCTAGAATTGATCATTTATTATGGGTAATATCCCATAATTTTCCAAATATATTTCTTCCTCTACTTGATCATGTGATGATTCTAAGGTTATAAGATTAAATTCCATGTAGTGAATGGTGTTGTGATGAAACATTATATAATAATTACATTTTCCCTTTCCCTTTATGTCTTTCTAAAAAAACTCATCTACCATTGTAGACCAGTAATATACACATTAAAATCACCCATCACTATCAAATTATTAATTTTGGCTCTTATCCCACTAATTTATTTTTGTTAATAGTTATAATGAAGCATGTTATAGAGATTTTTGAGCTCATTGGCTATCTTGTCACCATGGTGACGTCCTCCTAGAGTATCCACTAGGGTTTATCCCATAGTATTAAAACCATTAGATAAAAATTGAATAAAAAGTGAATATATAAATTAATAAATATGACAATATTGGAAGTATTTCTTAAGCCTATCCCATGCCTCATGGAAATCCTATGATCTTTCTAAAATATTACGAGGATACTAGTCTTAAGATCCATTATTCACTATTAGGGGTATAATCACAAGATAAATTCCTTTTATATCAACTCCAATGTGTTGATTTAGTTATATTATTATTTCAGTGAACATATCCTTGATTGTTCTTTATGATAGTAAAGGAAACATATCATTACATTTCACCATATAGAGAATAATGTATTATAAAGTTAAATGAAAACCCTTAATGAAGGATAAATCATATTTAGAATACATTCCATTAAAAACTCATAAGTTATCTTGATAGTACTGTTTAAACGTGTTACTCCTAAAATTTTGTGTCAATTTAATGTATCAAGAGTTACTAAATACCCAAGGGCCTGTTAAATCCCTCATCCATAGAGGATATTTCTTATTATTTATAATCTTCTCATTATATTATTCCTCCTCTCTCTCATGTTACCTCATTATAATATTATATTCATATATTTATTTGGTTTTTAAAGCTCTAATTCTATAAAAATTTCATTATATTTTGGGTATATATGGGATTATGTTTTTCACCTTGATTCCAAGCCTACACGAAATAGAAAAATCAAACAATTGTACCAATAAGTGATCTATAGTGTAAAATAATTTCCAATTATGAGTATATAATAATGATGTATCAAGTTTATTCTATATTTTTATGTTTTTGATATATAATGTATTATTAAAAAGTAAATTTCATTATATCCCCTAGTAATGGTACCAATAATTCTATCTTGAAAACTATGCGATGATTGCTACATAGCCTCCCTATAAGTTTATGGGGTGATGTAGAACATTTCTAGGAGTTACCTCGACTCTGAATGGCCTAATGGCCTTCAATTTTTATTCATTTTTTGATAATACCCCTTTTAAGGGTTGAAGGGGAACCCTTATATGGCTCGTAGGCTCTGTGGCATTATGTGACCTGAAGGTCTTAGAGGAAATCATCCAAAATATAACTACTTGAAACTGATCCTCCCCAGTGTCTACATCATGATGTTAGCTCTCTAACTTTGCATGCCTATTTTGATAGGCTTACCATGCATGCATAGGCTAGTCCTTATGGAAATTTACATACCCTCCCATTCTTTTAAATCTATTATCTCTCCTCTGGTGAATGCACCTTGCTCTGAATCCTCCTCTGGAGCCTGCTCCTTGTAGGGTCTACTTGATCCATTAAGCACAATTTCACATAGACCAAAGGACTTGAGGTGGTCTGAAAACTTTAATGTCCGAAAGGCCTTTGGTGGTCCAAAGGCCTTGAAGGACTCAAGGACCAAACCAGGGGGCCAAAATCCCAAACAGATGAATAGTTCTGACTAACACAGTACTAAATAGTACCTGTTATAGTGTCTTCTATAGTACATACTACAATACTTCTATAGTGACCCAGAAATATGTCTCTACCTGGATTTGATCTCAAGTCTCTTGGATGAAATTTTTGAGTCCTCACCCTGATGTAATATCTTCATGGATGATATAATTAATTCATAGTTCATGTTTTTTTATGGTGATTATGTACTAAGTGTAGAGGTGTGCTTTGTTGCATGTGGTGAAATTGTATGATCATAATATAAACAAGGGGAGGTTAAAATAGATTAGTATAAGATATTCAAATATTTTTGAAGATTTAAATAAGATAAATTAGTGGTGTTTTGGGATTGATTCATCATTTCATATTGCATGTGCTCAAATTTATCATCCCTTTCATATCACACTCACTATAACTTTCTAGAAACCCTCTTGAGGTACTCTTTATATTCCTAGTAAAATAAAAGTTTCCTATATGGTTTTTTATTCTAATCATACCTTACGGAATATGTTATTTATCTTATATTATTTTTTTCTACCTTAGCATTTCAGAACACTATCTTTCTTTATGGAACTAAGCCTAAAATTTATGTGAAATAGTTATACCTTCATGATATCTCTATCATCAAATTACCCTAAGATCAAATACTAGCTGATCAAGATTTAAAATAATTAATAGTAGAATAAGAATATAGATAGAATCTGATACATTTAAGCATTCAATGATAATACATAACTTCACCTCACAGAAACCCCACTGGGGTTTTTAGCCACACATGATCATGCTAATACAATCAAAATTGATAAAGTAATTAATAAGGGTAATAATCCAAAAATTCTAATACATATGTGATATATGCCGTCCTTATATTATTTATTATTGATCATGTTATATAGTATGAAATACCTGGTTCAAAAAATATATAGTATTCCTTTTTTCATATTATAAGGCATTTCATAAGGGTGTGTCACTTCCTATGAAATAATTATTTCATAGACATTGACTTGGTTATGTTGTAATACTATAATTTATATCATACAATTAAATTAGAAATCTATGATTTGTATGGAAATAGAAAATTAAGGGTTAAGTTTTAATTTCTCTTATGTTGACAATCATTAAACATTTCATATGATAAAACGCTTGGGAGTTATTTTCACTGAAGGTTATAAACTATCCTTAACTAAAGTATTTACACAAAAATGATATAACCTTTTATTAAATTCTATGAATGTATTGGTAATATCTCAATGCTTATATAAATAGTTTAAACCAATTGATATGGGTGGTTTGAGCTTCATGTCAGTAATTCTATACCAGGATATCTCTAATTCTTCCTCCTTTACTATGATAGGTACTAGCATACCATAGATTAATATATTACCCCACCCGAGCATCGGGTGATTCATTTCAATCGATGGATACAACATGGAGGGTAAATTCCTTTAGTTATCTCTATGGGATCTTAATCAAACTATTATGATGAAGGAAGTAGTTTATTATTATTGGTATGAGGTACATAAATTCTACATTATATACATATATGGTTTATTTTCAATCATGGTGGATCATGGGTTTAGAAATTATTTTGTTGTCTCCAATGATTTGATTAAGCATTAACTAATAATTATAAACCTTTATTTGGCATTAGAGCTTCACCATTGTTTTCATTCTTGAAATCATTTTGAAAATTTAAGTAAATATATATCATTTTTAATTTTATATTTGATACCATCAAAAAATAGATATTTCACTATGGATCATGATATAATATTCAATATCATAAGTTGTGTTATAATTACCTTATACTCTATGTTATATCATATTAGGTGATACATAGAAATACTTTGGTTGCATACATACCATAACATAAGCCATGAGTAAGTCGTAATGAATGATGGAATTGTTATATGTTTGAAAATAGATCATCATGGAATTATAGTGATATTATGTATATCATAAATATGACTCCCAAGTGTTGAAAGGACATGTCACATTCAGTCATTATCAATCATAAAATTTGATAGATAATGAAGTAAGTCACGCCTTATAATATATATGATATCATTAAATATGATATATAGAAAAATATTCTATTTCAATTATTAATTGAACTAAATAATTTATAATTCTTTTATAAATTATGGGAAAATATATTTTCATATATTTATTTAATATATAAAATGTGTATAAATTAATTCTCTATAAAGTGCTCATAATTAATTAATAAATGTTCATAAAACATTTAATAAATAATTATTTCATTATCTTAATTTTTAATATCAAGATTTTTTTACAATTATATAGATTTACTTATAATTTATATATATAATGATTATTTATAAATTATAAGCATAATTTATAAAAATGATTATAAATCATAAAATAATGAAAGAATATAAAATATTAATATTTACTATTATGAATCATTCATAATTATCATTAACTTGAAATGTTCCAATTAAAATTCATTATTTGAGGAAATATCATATCAATAGATTTTTTTTATAATTGATATTAATAATTATTAAATAGTATGAAAAGTTTTATATTCTGAATATTTAAATAGTATATGAATAGTTCATATATATAATTTTTATATTTATATTATCATATATTTATGTGAAATTCCATATAAAGTCAAAACTCCATATAGAGGATAATATAAAGTGTTAATATTAGAAGTCAATATAATGTGTTCATAATAGAAGTAAATATAATGTTTTTATATTTAATTAATTATGTAATGTTTATAGTTCAGGCCTAAATTATAAATTTTTTGTAATTTCTTAATTTATGAATTGTTCATAAATTTTTTATATCATGTTTAAATATATGAATTGAACAAATATTTGGTTCATTGCTTATTCTATTCTTGAATATAATTTTTATATTTAGAATATTAATATGATTAAGTTTAATGAGTAAAATTGATTTTATAAATTATCATAGATGTATATAAGGAGTTACGTTCTAGGTATGATAGTTGATTTAGTTTTTTTCTACCATGTATTTTCCTTGAACTTGGTTATTGTAACACCCAAGGTTTCAATAAGTAACCTTTTTGTTATGTTTTTTAAGTATATAAAGTGTTTGTGTCAATTTTGGGAGATTTTAGAAGAGTTTTGAAGTGTTTTAGGGGTTTTTCTAAGGTTGACTGGTTTGGGAAAACTATTCAACACCTACAGGAAACCATGAAAAATGAGACAGAGGCTAAGGGGAAGGTGCACGGGAAACGCACAGTTTTTCCAAATCATGTAGATTCCTAGGATCAAAAATTCTTTTTGACATAGTGGGATTTTTAATTGTTGGTTCATGGTTTGGAAACCATGTGATCCAACCATGAAATGTTCATCCTTGAGGTAGTTGCTGGCATATAGTTAGCGCTTGGTTAAAAAACTAGATCCATAAAAAGTGGATCTTGGTTGGGAAAATGATTCAACCCCTATTTTATTCCCAAAACTGACCCTAACATGGGATTAACTTCTCTATACTGATATGAATTTATCTCCCATCGATACAGAGGTGATATGAAGGCATCTCTTAGTGTGTTGAAGTTGGATTCTTGCGGTAAGTCTTTTTTTATGGTAGTTTTTTCTTGGTTTACCTTAGATATACTTCTCCCTCTATCTCAATTTATTATATCTATGTCCTTTTTGGACTTATCTAAGTTATTTTATGCCAAATATGATTATATTTGTCTTTTTTGTTGTTGGGGGAAGATATATATGGTAGGTTTTTGAAGATTCAGCCCGCTTTCATTGACTTTTTCATGTTGTTCTCCATTTTTTTCTAAATTCTTCATTGTAGATGGATTCAATCTCAATTAATCTATTTATAATATGAATGATTGAATTAAAATTGATTATTTTGATTTAATTTTGTAGTTAAATTTTTGTCAATTTCTTGTTGGAAACCCTATTTAGTGATGATTTATATAAATTTTCAAATTTTGAATTTTTTCTAGAAAGTGAAATTGGTAAAATTATTTTAAAACGATGATTTTAAAATTAAGTTTGGTTTTTTTTCATAGAATAATGTTTTAAATAATTGGTTGGTTTTATTTAAATGGTTCATTTGAAATTCTAAGCCTTCAGTTAATAGAGAGTGTGACTTTTGGTGTTTTTATAAAATGGCACTCAATATGCATCATAGAAAACAACCAGAGGAAGCTGCTAAGAATGTGGTTGTACCTAACCCATAGGTGAACTAATAGCTAGTTCAGAGTATTTTCAAATCATTTTAGGTTATGAATAGTGGGAATAGAAGGGATGAACCAAGGGAAGTGGATCTTTCCTTCCAATTATAGAAGCAGAATCCAACCATCTTCTGGGGTGATTCTGAACCAAAAAAAGAGGTCTTACTAAATTGGATGAATCAAATATTTGATTTCATCTGCACACCAATAGAGTTGAAAGTAAATCAGGCAAGGAATATGATGTAGTATCTTTCATGACAGGATTTGGATGAATTGTTTAAAAAAACATTATATCCTCACATATTCAGAATTCAAAAAATGTTGAACTTGTTCAGTTTTAAGAAGGAAAATATTTCTGTCATGAATTATATGGATAAATTCTTGAATTTAGTGTGATTTTCACCCTAATTTGTATCTAGTCCATCCTTTAAGGAATATATATTTGAATTAGGGCTGAGGAATTTGATTTTCTTGAATACTATTACGCTCTGTATTATAGATTATATAGATATAGTAAATAGAGAGATAGTAGCTGAAAGTGAAATATTAAGATCTATGGGAGGAGGAAGCATGTTGATACCCATGGGAAATTGTGGGACCTTTAATACTAAGAAAAAGCGAAAGTGGGACACCTATTTCTAAAGTGGGAATATGGCTCGAAATCAAATGGTAGGATCAGTGAATCTTCCTTCAAAACCGACGAGGCACCTTAGATGTCTTCAATGTGGCTCATTAGACCACATGAAGAGGCAATGTATGACACCACCTAGATCATGCCATTATTACAATCAGATGTGGAAACTTTAACTCTATTTTCAGAGTGCTTAAGGTCAGGTGTTCACGACACTTCTAAGGTTTCGCAGACATTGTATGATTCGACAGGGTGAGTGTAGAAAAATCAATCTCATCAGCAGAACAGAACTAACTATGGTTATTCTTAGAATACCATGACTCCTTAGTAATGGAAATCTCAATTGGGCAAAAAATAAAAAATTATAGAAAGTAAGAAATTATATGTACCTAAGCAAGTTATTGTGGATAATCTGTCTGGAACATCTACAGTGTGAGATATAATTCTTTTAAATTCTACCCTTATGAAATATTTGTTTTGTACAAGTTCATCCCATTCATTTATTATTTATCATGCTATTTATTTGATGAGTTTAAAAGTTGAGATGATGCATTTCATGGTAAAACATTAAACTACTCTTTTTCAAGGGTAATAATAAGCCTTTGTGTCTAGAGAATGTTATATAACTATTTATAGAGTTGATTTGAAATAGGATTTCTCTATTCTTGAAATGGATGTCTATGATATAATCTTAGGTATGGATTTATTGATAATGTACAAGGCTCAAATTAAACTTTATACCAGAAAGGTCAGTTTTACAACTATAGATTGCATCACATATCTCTTTTGAGAAGACAAAAATGTAAATGCAGGTGCAATAATTTTGTTAAAACTAACAGTTGGGATGATCTCATTATTTTTGGTAGAATTGTCTATGTCATCAATGGATGAGATCAATAATATCAATTTTTTAGAAGTGGTTGATCAATTTTTAGATGTGTTTTCTGATAATTTCTCATGGTTTCCTCCTATGAGAGAAGTGGAGTTTATGATTGATATTTTTTAGGGACTAGTCTTATTTCCATTTCGTCTTATCAAATGAAACCAACATAATTAAGGGTGTTGAAATTATAGTTAGAGGATCTAGAAAGAAAAGGTTTCATTCAGCTAAGCATGTCTTAGTGGGTATCATTGATCTTGTTTGTCAGAAAGGTGGATGAAACTCTTTGGCTATGTGTGGATTGTCATAAGATGAACCGAGTTAAGATAAAGAACAGGTATCCACTTCCACACATTGATGATCTGTTTAAAAAATTTAGGGGATTTCAATGGTTCTCTACGATTAAATTATGATCAATACGTCACCAATTGCAATTGAGGAAGTAGTATATTCCAAAAATAGCTTTTAAAAGAAGATATGTCCTTTACGAATATGTGGTAATGCCTTTTGGTCTTACGAATGCACCAACAATATTTATGGCATTGATGAATCAAATATTTTTTTTAATATTTATATTCTTTTGTGGTGGTGTTTTTGGATGATATATTGGTGTATTCAAGGACAAAGTCTAATCATGAGAAACACTTTTTCACAGTGTTAGGAATCTTGAGGGATCATCGTTTGTATTCCAAATTATCAAAGTGTGATTTTTTGGATAAAATATATTCTTTTCCTTGGCCATGTAACTTCTAAAAGAGGTGTTTTTATGGATTCAAAAAAGATAGACACCATTATCTCATGGGAACCACCTAATAATATCTCCAAGATATAGATTTTCTTTATTCTGAATCGTTATTATCGATGCTTTGTTCATTACTTATCATGATAAGCTTCACCTATGACAGTTTTGAAAAAGTGTAATGTTCCATTCCAATAGGACGAGGAATTCCAAAGGTATTTTCAACAACTAAAGGTTCACCTTATATCCATACTAATATTTAATTTTTGGGAATCAGGACAAGGGTGTGTGGTGTATTGTGATGCTTTGTTATCTGGGTCGGGGTGTATTTTCATGGAAATAGATCATCTTGTTTCTTACACATCAATGAATTTTTGAGTTAATGGGAAATTACCAACACACGATTTGGAGTTAGCTATCATAGTCCATGATTTGAAGACATGGTATTATTATAGCTTTGGTGTGAAATTTAATGTTTTCACGGATCATAAAAGATTGAGTCATATTTTCTCAAAATGGAATTTGAACCTAAAAAAAGAATATAGATGGAGTATACCCAAATGTTTGACTTTGACTTGATTTATTTTCTGGGAAAGGGAAATTCAATGGTCGATGCATTAAGCATAATGTCATATGCTTATTTTGAAAAATAATCTGCAGATGAGTGGTAGTTGATGTTGGTCTTATATGACATGCATTTGGAATGTGAATGTCGAGGTGATGTAGTGATTTTCTTTCTAGTTTTATTTTTTCCTAATTTGGTGATGATGGTTATGGAGGCACAAATATATAATCTATAATGCATTTCTAGGATTTCAAAACTCAATGGTGGAGACACCATTGGGGGATAAAAGGTAGATGTGAGTTTAGTATTGTGGTTCAGAAATCAGAAGATTGTAACTTTGGATTTTTAAAAACAAATTAATAATTATTACCACCATTAAAGATGGTTTGTTCATCCATGAATACAGAAAATGTATAATGTGTTGAAAGAATAGTTTTGGTGGGTCAGTATGAAAATAAAGTTAGGTGAGTTTTTTTAAGATTCTTAACTTATCTTGAAGTTAATGTAGAGCATCAGTGAATAGTAGGTATGTTGTAGTCTTTACCAATCCCTTTTTGAACATAGGAGAATATATCTTTGGATTTTGTAATAGGTCTCCCAAGAATGGTTTGGAAACAAGATTCTATATGGGTCATAGTGGATCATCTCATAAAGTCAGCCCATTTGAACCCTATTGATGAATCTAATATGGTGGAAGACATTTCAAAAATCTATATTAGATAAGTGGTAAAGAGGCATGGAATACTATTTTTAATATTTTCATATAGAGATATTAGTTTTATGTATTGTTTTTTTAAATCCTTATAGAACTACCTTAGGACTTGGTTGACTATGAGTATGGCGTATGATCCTCATATGGATGACCAATCCAAAAAGATGATACAAACATTGGAGGATATGTTTTGGGAATCATTAATGAATTTTGGTGGCTCATGAGAAGAGAACATGTCATTAGTGGTGTTCTCCCATAACAATAGCTTCCAGTCCTCAATATAAATTCCTCTTTTTGAAGGATTTTATGGGATTACTTTTCATTATTCAAATTATTTGGTGTAAATAGGAGAGACCTCACTAGTTGAGCCGAACCTTGTTGAGGGAATAATGAAGATGATTCAGTTGATCATAAAATAGATGGTGATGTCTTAGAGTCATTAAAAATCATAAGAAGATCATCATCTATAGTTGTTTTCATTCAAGGTGAGTGATTATTTATTCTTGAGGATCTCTCCAAGGATTAGACATCAATTTTTTGAGAATCATGGAATGTTATCTCCACAATACTTAATCTCTTTTGAGATACTTGAAAAGGTTGGAGAGGTGGAATATCTATTGGTATGGAGGTGCATAATGTGTTTCATGTATCTCAGTTTAAAAAGTATCAGTAGGATCCGAACTATGTGATCATATGGGATAACATTTACCTAAATCCAAATGCTTTGTTGGTGTACATTCTAGTTTGGGTTGTGGATATTCAAGAGAAATTCTTGCATGAAAAAAGCATCGGTCTAGTGAGGGTTTTGTGGAAACATGGTCATATTAATATTGATACATGGGAATGGGAGGAGGAAATGAAATAGTGTTGTTCAAAACTATTTCACAATAGTGACGGTTTTCTAATTTTTCCGGATGGAAAGGTAAATGGTGGGGAGAATTTAGCACCCTAGGTTTCATGTAATCAACACTTTCTTTATTCTTTTTAACTGTACAAATTGTTTGGGTGAAGTTTGGGAGAGTTTGGAAGATGTTTGGAGTGTTTTGGGGGTTTTCTAAGGGTGAATAGTTGGTACACAGTTTGGAAAAACCATGAAAAACCTATAGGAAACCATGAACAATTAGACAAAGGCTAAGGAGAATGAGCATGGGTGCCACACAGGTTTTTCAAACCATGAAACTTCCTAGAAAGGAACCATGATTTTATAAATAGTGGACTTTGGGATAGCTAGTGAACATTTTGGAAACTTTGAGAGAAAACCATGCAAGGTTCATCCTTCGGGCAGTGGTTGGAACATGGTTAGCACATGGTTTGCCTAACTGTGTGACTAACCATCCATGGTTTTAAAAAATAGATCCATAAAAAGTGGATCTAGGTTGGGATCATGTTTTAAAACCTCTTTTGTTCCCCAAAATAACCCTAACATGGGATTTATTCCTCTCCAAGGCTAAGGAGGATTCTCTCATCAATCTTGAGGTTATCATAAGGCTTCTATTGGTGCGTTGAAGTCATATTCTTGCAAGAAGTCTTTTCTTATTGTAGTTTTGTTTGGGTTTCCTTAGATATACTTCTCCCTACCTCTCTATTTTTTAGATATATGTCCATTGTGGATATATATAAGGTATTTTATTCCAAATATTATTATATTTTCATTTTCTGTTGTTATTATAAGATATCTATGGTGGGTTTTTAAAGATTCTACCCGCTTTCATTGATTGTTTTGTGTCATTTTTAATTTTTTCCAAATCTTTCAAGGTAGGTGGATTCAATCATGAATTCTATATTTAGAATATGAAGGCTTGATATCAAATTTACTATTTTCTTAAAAATATGTTTCTAAATTGTTTTAAGTACCAATGTGTGGGAAAATGATAATATTACATGAATATATGAACTAGAGGAGAATAAAATTCATGAGAATTATTAGGATTTAGATCATTATATATAAATATTTAATAATTAATTATAAAAAATCCAGATAAATGATGAGATATTAACATAAAACCCTTACCACTTTGGTATCCTTAAATCATAATCCCCATAAAGTTTTAAAATAAAATAAAAATTTAAAATATAATGAGAAAAAAATAGATTCATCACAATGTTTCTATATACATTCCACATAAAATAATATAGGTTCATAACATAAAATATGTCTCAAGGAAGGCAAATTGAGATAGAAATCCCTCACCTTATGTTTTGACTTCCATCGTACTTGTTCAAACCTCCAGTATAATAAATATAAGTTAATTATAAATCTATTTTAGAACCATATTAATATATATCATATAATATATTATTTTCTTATGACCCTTTTTACCCTTTTATTAACAATTCTTTATAAAATCACGTTTTGGGTAATAACCACTTTGGTTTTCATATATGTTTTGATTTTTTATTTTTGGTCTTTTTATATAGGACATTATTCCATCACCTCCAAAATTTTAACCAAGATGTAAATATCTTATATATTAATTATATATGTATTTATAGTAATCTAACAAATTTAGTGATGGAAAATGAAATACACCATTCATGGAGATGGTAGGTCGTATATATGCATGAATATTGTTTCCGTTTTCTTGAATATTTAATAGAAATAATAGTAAATGATATATTATATTTCAATAATATTTTTTCTATTATATATATTACATATTATTATTAAAAACAACCTTAATACCTTCAGTGTAATGTGTAAACGATCACATTCCTTCACGAGGTGGTAGTCCATCGTACACACAACCAATATTATTATATTAATACATAATGGATAATATTAAGTCATGTGTGATATAATAATTATTAAATATTAATAAAATAATAAATATGTTATATAAATAATAAATAAATAATTTCAAACATCCCTGAGAGGTGGTAATGAAAAAAAATGACATCAATTCATGAGGTGGTAGTCCATCTTACACACGAAAAGTGATTTTATAACCCATTTGAATGAAATCGGATATGTTTGTAGGTAATTACCTAAAAATAAAAACATATTAGTATATGTAAGATATAAATTTTATTATATAATCCTTTTATAATTATAATTTATGTAGGTGGATGAAGAAAGAGAACAAAAATGCTCATTGATGAACGTTACCTCTTCTTCATATATCCTCCTTAGGTTTACACTAAAATCCTAAATAGTATATATTTCTATACAAACTAAGGGTTATAAGGTTATGGTAAGGAAATTTTTATGTGATTTGGGTAGTTCTTGTACAAACCCAGAGGGTTTGAATGTGTGAATAAGAAAGGAGAGTGGTGGCCTTTTATAAGTGTGGAGTGGAAACACATGGTATTTTTAAAAAAGAATTGAGTCATCCCACATGTTTCATTTGTAAAAAGGGTAAAAAATTAGACATTATATAACATTATAAGTTTAATAGTAAAAGTGTTTCCATAAAATAGTTTTTAGGGAATTTTATTGGTCTTTTTATTCTTATTTGTTTAGTTTACCCCCAATGAACCCATTTTTACCTTAACTATGATAATTAATTTTTCTTGTATTCATTATTCATTTTGATCAAAAATTATGTTTAAATTATTATATAATATAAATATTTATGATTAAAAATATTTAATTCATTTTTTCATTTTCCATTCCCATAAGTGTAAAATTTTAATTTAAAATTAATCCCAGAGACGTGATGGGAATGAATTTTTTAAAAGAGAAAATGTTCATAAGTTTGGGATGTTTTTGTATCAAAATTCAATATGAAATGTATTAAAATGGACAAAATTGGATTAATAGATGTATACTTGAAATAATTTAACTTTAAAATCAATTTAAAATATAATTTAACTGTATAATTAAATTAAACAAAAAGACAATTTTTTATTAAATTTATGTATATTCAATATTCATAAAAAAATGAAACTTTTCTGAAAAAACAAAATATTCACCCTAAGCTAATTTTACATGACTATTTAAAAAATTATTCTTATAAAAAATTAATTTTCTAAAATATATAAAAATTAATTTTAATATAGTTTCAAAAATAAATAAATACCATATGTTGAGAAAATAGTATTTTCAAAACATATAATGGCTTTACTGAAAATTATGTATTTTTTAAAAATATTTTTTATTTATATAAAACCATTATAAATAATATTTAAATAGTTTTTATTACTATTCATACAAATTCGTTTAACTATTAGGTTATAACAATCACATTTGAATAAAACTAATAATATATCATGGTATTGTTAAAACTCAATATCTTGTGTAATGAAATCTGAACAATTATTCCATGTAACACAAGATTAACTTGGTGTTTCATGTAATGAAATATATAAATGAAATTTAATTTTTTAAATTAAAATTTACAAAAACTCTGTTGGTTACATATTACCACTATGAAAATGATTTTGACCCTCAAAATTCAATACTCCCTTAAAAACAAATGAGGACAGTTCTGCCTCATCATATCCTCAAATTCCTATATATCTTCCTAAAAATGGTGGGTTGAACACTTTATTTTGACCTAGTAAGTGGTATTATTTCATATAACATTATCTATATTATCCATAATATCCACCAATTATTTCACATAATAAATATCTTTCTCCATTGGTTTGACCATTGAGTTTTGTTCATGTAAAGGTGCAGGGATATAATTAATCAAGAGAGATACATGGAATAAATCATAGACCTGAGAGTGTTTTAGTGGGGGAACCAAGTGATAGGATACGATATTGATGTGATCAATAAATTCAAATGAACTAATACACATAGGGCCCAGTTTCCCTTTTAATATAAATTTCATAACCATCTTCCATGGAGAAATTCATAAAAAAACATTTTCATTATCATAAAATTCTAGATAATGCTGGAAATTCTCAATATAAATTTTTTGTTTTTTATGAGCTTCATTGATGTGTTGCTCAATGAATCTAAACTTATTTTACATCTCTTTATCTATATCTGGTTCTAATATATTTCTTTCTCCAAATTCATTCCAACACATTAGAGATCTATGCTTATTTCCATATAAAGCTTTATAAGGAGCCATTTGAATTATTTGGTGAATGTTATTATTGTAATAAAACATAACTAGATAAAGGTAATGATACCAAAAACCTTTTCAATCAAATTAAGAAAATATAAACATATCCTCTTGGTTTTGAATTATTCATTCTAACATACCATATATTTGAGGATAATATTTAGTACTGAATATCAACTCCATATCAAGAACATGCTAAAGACTTATACAAAATATTTAGGTAAACCTTAAATCCCGATCTGATGTAGTTGTTTTTTACTACATTAAACATTACTGGTTTTATAATGTATATCCTAGAAAGATAATTTGGATAGAAGTGTTCCTTGATAGCGATGATGTGTACTAGCATAGTAAGGTGATGAAATACAACGCATATATAATTATTCCCATCTGAGGTTTTGGGGAGTCCAATGAAAAAATCCATGGTGATGTCTTCCCATTTACATTTCAGTATGGGTAATGGATGTAACATACCCTTATATTTTTTTTCTTTTATTATTACCTTTTTGAAACACAAATCACCATTATATAAATTTTACGATATCTCTCTTCATTTCATCCAACTAGAAGTATTATTTAAAATCTTTATACATCTCTATACATCCACGATGAAAAGAGAATTAAGAACAATGAGATTACTCTAAAGAGTTTCGTATGTATGAGATGAATTCATGATTCCTCAACCTTATCATTCTAAAATGATTAATTTTAAACTCAGTAACATTTGTAACCTTATTTTATAGCTCTACATATTCCTTATATGCCTCTTTAATCTTTACATGGATAGATGGTTAAACATTTTATTTAGAAAGATAATATTGTCACCCTTCCTTTATGGTTTATAGTTCCATCCTTAAAAATATATGAATATTAAATATTTTGTGATCCTCATCATGGATAAGATAGAATGATCCTTTCAACTCAAAGAATCATCCACCTTATTCACTTTTCTATGGTGGTAATGTGTTGATCTATCATAATCTTTTATTAGCTATAACAATATTAACTAGAAAATGTTCAAATACTTCTATGTGAATATACACCTTAATTTTTTTACCAGTATATTTATATCACACTTTTATTAGTAAATATATTTCAATTATATTTTTAATGTAATGTTTGCTGCAGCTAACTCCAAATCATGAGTTGGGTAATTTTTTACATGAATCTTTAATTTTCTTGAGGCATAAGATATAAAAAATTCATTCAGCATTAGAAGTTATCCTAATATCTTCATGGATACATAATTATAGATTAAAAACCCTTATCAGCTATAGGTTAATGTATGTACAGGTTTGATGATTATTCTTCTCTTAAATTCCTTGAAATTTTTCACACATTCATCTTTCTAGAGGAACTTAGCTCCCATGTATGTTAACATGGTTGAAGAATTAGATAATTGAGAGAAATTATCCAAAAACCAATGGTAATACCGAAATATACCTATAAAACTTCAGATCTCAATCACTATGGTAGTTTTGTTCTAACATTAAACAACCTCTATATTTTATGGATCTGTAGATATACCATATGATGAGATTTTATGACCCAAAAATTAAACCTTTTATAGCCAAAATTCACACTTTGTAATTTTTTCATATATTTTCTCCTTCTTTGGAGACTTTAGTATAATTCTAAATTGATATTCATTCTATTTATTTATCATTGAATAGAACATAATATTGGGTATAAAGACTACAAGAAATTTATCAAGGTAATATCTAAAGGCTCTATTTCTTATATCCATAAAGATAACATGAGAATTAGTTAGACTGAAATGCATCAATATATATTCATAGTGTCTATAGCTTGTATGAAATGTTTTCTTCAGTATATCCAATGTTTTGTACCTCAATTGATGATATCTAAAATGAAGTTCAATCTTGGAAAGGTATTGAGCACCACATAGTTGACCAAACAAGTCATCTATACAAGTAATATGACACTTGTTCTTAATTTTGATCTTGGTCAAATCTCAATAATAAATGAATAGTCATGTTAATCCATTATTATTTTTGACAAAAAGAATAGATGCACCCAATAGATACCCACTTGGTGGAATGAGTCCCTTGTCAAGGTTTTACTAGTGTTTCTTCTTTAATTCCTACAAGTCAATTAATGTCATTCTATATGGAGTCTTTGAAATTAGTATGGAACCAGGTATGTGTTCTATTATTAATTCAACATCTCATTTTTGTATAATAATAGGAAATTATTCTATAATGACATAAAAATATCCTACACAATAGAAATATCATCTATGTTATGTTTCACCCCAAACATTAATGATAAACACCCCTTCTAAGAGGAAATAAATACCCTAGATGTGATATCCATCAAAAGTTCATACATATCATCACATAGATAAATGATCATAGGTTGGTTTGGTATATAAAATTTGATTTCCCTTACTCAATAATTAATGTGGTATTTATTCATATAAATTCAATCCATGCCTATGATAACCTAAAATTCTACTATGGAAATAATGAAAAGATTTTTAGGAAAGCACATTGCTAGAAACTTAAACTAGTTTGGAATCATAAACTTTATATTCAATCATCTTACCATTAGGGGATTTCAATAATAATTTCACATTTAATAATTTGGGTGGTATCTTGATACCCTTATAATATTCTTAAGATTTTATAGATTTTTTTGATCCAGATTCAAATACTTCATTAGCAGTTATATAGTAGATGGTAAGTTTACCATACACCATGTTGTTATTGCACCCATCATCACAGACCATGATTGCATGATATTTCCCATTGTATTTTGGATTAAGAGGTTACTGAAATTGATCATCATTATTAACCTTTGGATTTGGGCACTGGTTATCATAATTCCTATACTTCATTCATTTGAAACACTAGAGTTTGGGTGGTGTATTCTATGAAGCTTTCTCTTTATTCAGATCATTATCTAGCTTCTTCCCATCACTTCGTCAATTAATTTCCCAACGACTTTCTATTACAAACTAAAAACAATTACTAATACCCTAAATAAAATTTCTTCAATGATTCTTCCCACACTTTTAGCATAAAGGGATGTTAATCTTCTTCTCTCTATGGTTTTTATATTTTCCTTTGAACTTTATCTTACTTTTTTTTTCAAAACCTTGAGATTGATATATAAATCCAATCTCCATTTCCACCTTAATAGCACATTGACCAATATCTCCATAGCTACTAAAGTCTCTTATGTCTAACTCCCTTTGGAGACTTGGCCTTAATTCAATAAATAATTGATCAAACATAGTTTTAGGTGGGATGATAATACCATAATCATACATTTCAAGTCTTCTATATTTTCTTTATAGGTACCAACATAGTCATCATCATTTTTTATACCACAACAAACTCATTCTCCAAATTTGTATTAAAGAAACGGGAAATGTAATTATTGAAAAATAATTTATTGAACTCATCCCAATCCATGGATAAAATTTAATCATGTTACCTAATATTATTGATATGATTCCATAATTGATCTTCTTCACCTTACAAATGGTAGACAATAAAAATGGATTTTTCATGTTCGTAACACTAGATAATAGAAAATATCTTTTCAGTGGTACTGATCTATTGATGAACAACTGGCATATCAGCTGATCTACTAAAGAATGGTGTTCTTTGTCCCATCAGAGACTCAATATAATATTGTACCCTCCATTGTTCATTTGGAAGTCCAACATGATTCATAGCATGAGAAAGTTGTGTGGGAATAATAATTTTATTTTTCATTCCAGCTCCCATAAATTTGGATTCTCAAGAGTAAAATAATTTAATTATCTTTCAAACTCATCATTAACACATTTCCTTCAAGTTACAACTATTTACTAATACCAAAACATATAGTTTAAGAAACAATAATTATAATTGGGAACCATATAATCATGAAAAATTACATGAATGATGTCTAAATCATGACACCTTATTATTTAATCTATAAAACCTTTTGATTATCCTAGTAAATTCATAGATATATTCAATTTAAATCATTCATGATGATTCATAAAGAGTTTTTCAATATCAATAGAATATTCCCCGGGAGTTTCAAACCAAGTGTGTATCAAGGCCCAATGTTGTGCACCACATGATGATTGAGTCTAGATCAATGTTCCCTTTTCATATTAATTACCCTAGGTACCTCCATGACAGGGTCACATCAACTTTAATTATCTAGGAAGGATTTAATTTCTTAGAAACCACTCTCCATATCCATTACCAAAATTCTAGGACATTTTCTTATACAATTACCCATCCTCAAACTTTCCCTTAGACATGTCCTTAGGAATATCACTATGGTTTTCTCATCCTAGTTTCCAATAGATAATTCAACATATCTTCTAATACCAAATCCAATGAAAAATTATTTTCCTAAAAAGATATTAAATAATATTTTTATGAATATTCATTACAGTACACAAAACACACCCTTGAGGACCCAAATAGTTTAGTGTCTTTGGAAACACTGAAACATAACCACTAGTCCATAAGTAAACAAAATAGTATAACACTATGTTTTATATAACTAGAACCCTTATTATAAGTTTCATACATAATAAATTTCTTCATAACTTAGGGAAATGAATCAAAATAAATGTTGATCTAGGATGCTCAGGAAGGGTAAACAAGGGAGATATTTAAGAATAACATGAGAAAAATGCTATGAAGACATGAACGTGCCATTTAAAAACCATAATATAGATATAAAATATCATAACATTGAATCATGAAATTAATATTTTCAGTTTATAAGACTTGAATTATAATATAATCAAATAACATGATCTATGGGAGCATAACATTGGTATAAGACATGTATTTTTTTCTTATAAATAAGAATTGAAAATTATTTCCATATTAGTCAATGATAACTACAAAAGATATCATATTATAATGGGTTCACTCCCCAAACCATCATAGTAGTCAAGGATCACTCTAAATAACATCATAGTGTTCAATGTCCCTTTCTGAAGCAAGTTCACTCCTCAATCCAATCCTACCTATCTCATTAGATATAAATCTGTACTCAATCCGTTAGAGGGAGATATAGGTCCCACCCATCACATAATCAAAAATCGTAAATATGTGTGATAAAAGATCATAAATATTTCATTATAACGTAACCCATTAAATGAAATGTATTTCATAAACATTTAATCATATCATAACATGTAGAAAAGTTAGAGGTTTCAAAACCAATTCATCATTTCATTATAGCATAACCCAAGAAAAAAATAGGGTTTCATAAGAATTTTATAATGGTATAACCTATGGAAAATAAATTAGTTCAATAAAAATCATTCCTTCATAAATATACACCATTCAAATAAATAATAATAATGGTATCCTTGGATAATATCCCCATAATGAATATGTAACTTCAATGGATGTCATCTTAGATGGAAAATGAATTCAATCGATCATTTAATGCATTTCCTAAGAAAAATATCCTTTTTTACTTTGAAAGAAAACTTTTTAAAACATAAAAAATATGGAAAATAACATTTAAAACGTATAAATTAATCTTTTAAGTAATTATTGGGATTTTGTTTGAATTTTTTTTTCATGTTGTGCATGTTAAAAAAAAATATTTCTTTTACATGTTCATTAAAATCTACACTAGCATTGTTTGGAAAATGAGTTGAATATTACTTTTAATAAATTTTGTGAAAAGTTAAAACATGGGTAAAAATTTAATTATCAAATCAATTAGAGAATAAGAAAACCTTTTTAGAAAAAATGTTTTATAGAAGAAAGCAGATTTTTGACCAAATAGAGAAATAATGCCTGATTTTCATAAAAACATTTTATTTTAAGTACCAAAGAGTGGTAAAATGAAACTATTACTTGATTATATCATTAATATACCCATTATAAGAGACATAATGATAATTATTGAGCGGTAGATCATGTGATATCAACATTTTGGTGTTAAATATAAATAATCATGTTAATTGGTGAGATTGTAACATAAAACTCTTACAAATTTAGTAACCTTGAATCATAATCAACATGATAGGATAAAATTAAATTAAAATTTAAAATATAATGAGGATAAATAAATTCTTGATATTACATATAAAATATACTTTATACAAAACACATAAATAAATATAGGTGTATAACATAACATATGTCTCAAAGAAATAAAATTGAGACAAAAATACCTCACCCTAAGTAGTCACTTATGTTGTACTCATTTAGACCTCCTAAATAATAAATATTATTTTATTATACATCTATTTCAATACCATATTCATATATATCATATAATATATTACTTTTTTATTACCTTTTATTACCAATTTATTAACAATTTAATGAAATACTCACATTTCGGGCAATAACTGCTTTTTTTGTATATGTTTTGATTTATTATTTTTCATACTCTTAAATTGATCATTTTTACATCATATCCATAATTTTAAGCATGATATAAATATAATCTATATTCAATATATATGTATTTTTATTAGTCTATAAAATTTAGTGATAGAAAATGAAATACACCATTCATGGAGACGATAAGTCATACGTACACATGAACATTGTGTCCATTTTCTTGAAGAATTAATAGAAATAAAGGTAAATGATATATTATAATTAAATAATAATTTTTATTTCATATATATGACACATATTTATTAAAATAATCCTTAATACCTACCATGTGAAATGTAAATGACGACATCGTTTCGCAAGGTGGTGGTCTGCCGTATACATGACCAACGTTATCATATCCCTACAAAATGGATAGTATGAAGTTATGTGTGATATAATAATTATAAAATAATAATAAAATAATATATATAATAAATAAATAATAAATAAATTATAGAAACCATCCTTCAAAGCTGGTAATGCAAAAACAAATGACATCTTTTCGCGAGGCAGTAATCCATCGTACACATGAACAATGATTTTGTGACCCATTTAATGGAAGTAGAGATGGTTTTTGGTAATTAAATATAAATAAAAACATATTAATATATTGAAGATATATATTTTATTATATAATCATTTTGTAATAATAATTTAAGGATGTTTTTGAAGAAAGAAAACGAAAATTCTTGTAGGTTAATTTTACCGCCTCTTCTGATAACCTCCTTAGGATTGCACTAAAATCCTTCATAGTATATATTTATTTACAAAATAAGGATTATAATATGTGGGTCATTAAGTTATTATCTGAATTGGGTAGGTATTTTTTAAAAAAAATGGTTTTAGTTTGTGAATAATAGGGGATATTGGGGGCCTTTTATATGTGGGGAGAGGAAACACTTGGTATTTTTTAAAATAATTGAGTCATCCCATGTATTTCATATGTAAAAAGTATAAAACATAAGACATTATCAAAACTTATAAGTTTAATAATCTAAATATTTATATAAAATAGTTTTTATACAAGTTTATAGGTCATTTTTACACTTATCTATTAAGTTTAACCCCCGATAAACACATTTTACCTTAACTATGATAATTAATTTTCACTAAATTCATTATTCATTTTAGAAAAAAATTATTTTCAAAATATTATATAATTTAAATATTTTTAATTCATAATATGGAATCCCATTTTCCAATTAGAATTCACAAAAGTTGAAAACTTTAATTTAAAATTAATTCTGCAGGCGTGATGAGAAATCAGGTTTTTAGAGAAAAAATGTTCAAAAGTTTAAAATGTTCTTATATCAAAATTCAGAATGAAATTTATTTAAATGAATTATATTATATCAATGGAAATATAATTTCACTAATTTTACTTTTCAATTAATTTTAAATATAATTTTACTTTATTAATAAATTAAATGAAAAGGCAATTTTCAATTAAAATTCAGTATTTTTTATTTTTCATCAAAAAACAAAACTTTTTAGAAAAAACCCAAAAAAGCACCCAAATATAATTTTGGCATGATGATTTAAAAAATAATGTTTTCTTATCAGATTAATTTTATAAAATTTTCTAAAATTATTATTATTATTTTTCACAAGAAGAAAATAATTTTTTAAATAGTATTTTTGAAATATATACAAACTTTACCAAAAATTATGTATTTTTTTAAAATATGTTTTATTTATATAAAAATATTATATATAACATCTAAATATTTATTATTATTATTTGTACGACTTTTTTAAATATTGTGTTATATCATTCATGTTAAAATAAAACTAATCATATATCATGATTTTGTTAAAACTTGGTATCATGTGTAACACAATCTAACTCAGTGTTTCGTGTAGTGAAAACTTAACTTGGTGTTGCATGTAATGCAAGAAATCAATGAAATTTATTTTTTAAAAAATAATAAAAACTCTGTGTGTTACATTTTACTCCCCTGAAAATTATTTTTCCCTCCAAATTCATCACTCTGTTACAAACAAATAAGGATACTTCTGCCTTATCATATCCTCAAGTTCCCACATATCTTCCTAAAACTCGTGTTTTAACCAAAAACAAATTGACCTAGTGAGTGGTCTTATTTCACAAAACATTCTCGATATGATCTATAATCTCCCTCAGTTATTCCTCATAATAAAGATTTATCTTAGTGGTATGACTTTTGAGTTTAGTTCATGATAATGTTCAAGTATATCTTCATTAGAAGAGACACATAGAACAAATAATGGACCTGATAGTGGTTTGTTTGGAGTCCCAAGTGATAGGATAAGATCATGATATAATCAACAATTTCAAATGAAATGATATACTTAGGGATCAATTTCACTTTCACCCCAAATTTTATTACCTTCTTCCATGGAGAAATTCATTGAAATACAATGTCACCAACTTCAAATTCAAGATAATGCTACAAATTCTCATCATAACTTTTTTGTTGACTCTGAGATACCTTGATGTGTTTCTTAATGTCTCTAACATTATCTTCCATTTCTTCAGCTGTCTTAGGTCCATATATTTATTTTTCTCCAATTTTTTTACAACACATTAGAGCTCTATATTTAGTTCCATTTAGGGCTTCATAAATATCCATATAAATTATTGGGTGAGATATGTTATTGTAATAAAACTCAACTAGATAAAGGTATTAATACCAAAACCTTTTTAATCCAAATAACAAGATCTCAACGTATCCTATAGGGTATGAATTGTTCTTTTTGACTGACCATGTATTTGAGGATGATACGCAGTGTTGAAGATAAACTCTGTATCAAGAGATTTTTAAAGACTTCTCCAAAACATTGAGGTAAACCTAAGATCCTGATATGATACAATGTAATGAGTTACTCCATTCATCCTTACCACTAACATAATGTATATCCAAGAAAGATGATCTGGATATAATTATTACCTAATAGAGATGAAGTATGCTGACTTAGTAAGGTGACTGACTACAACCCATATAGAATTATTCTCTTTAGAGGTTTTGGGGAGTCCAACAACAAAATCCATGGTGATATCTTCCCATTTATATTATGTTATAGGTAATGGATGCAAATTTCCCTTATAATTTTTTATTTTTATCCTTATCTTTTTGAAATTCCAAGAACTGTAATACAAACTCTATGACATCTCTCTTCAATCCATCCAACTAGAAGTATTCTTTCAAATATTTACAAATCATCATACCTCTATGATGAAAAGAGAGTGAAGAAATATGAGCTTCCCCTAAAGAATACTTCTTCAAGTTTGGTATGGATGAGACTCATAAATCATTCATGAATATTATCATTCCATCATGATAAAGTTTAATGTTATGAATATTTCTAAACTTATTTTTCATCTTTACATATTCCTTTTATGCATCATTAATATTCACTTGGATAAATGGTTAAACATTAAATTCATCAACATAATATTTTCCACTTCCATTATGAATTATATATCCATTATTTGAAAAAAAATATTATCTTTTTTTATCCTCATAATTGATAATCTATAATAATCCTTTTGACTCAAATAATCAACCACCTTGTTCACTTTCCCAAGTTGGTAATGTATTGAGAAGTCATAATATTTAATTATCTCTAACCTTATTCTCTAGAAAATTATCAGATAATTATATGTGAATATATAATTAATTTTTTTTTGAATTATTATATATTTACATCACAATTTTCTCAATAAATATAATGCCTCTATATTTTTAATGAAAATATTACCACAACTAACTCTAAATTAAAAGTTGGATAATTTTGTTCATTTATATTCAATTTTTATGTGGCATAAGCTATAACCATATAATTATTCATAATAACATTTCTCAGTTCCTTCTTGGATGCATCACTATATATTCAAAACCATTCTCTACTATAGGGTAATGTAAACATAGTTATGCTAACTATTCTTCTCTTTAGTTCCTTGAAATATTCCTTAGATTCAACTATATAGAGGAACTTAGCTTCTGTATGATTTAACTTTGTTAGAGGATTAGATAGTTGAGAGAAATTCTCCAAAAAAAATTATAATATCTAGATATACCAAGAAAACTATATATCTCAATCACTGTGATCAGTTTGGTCTAACATTAAATAGCCTCTGTCTTTGATGGATCTACTGATATACCATCTCTTGAGATTATATGACCCAAAAAAGAAACCTTTTGCATCCAAAATTCACACTTTAAATTTTTCATATAGCTTCTCCTTCCTTGGGGTATTTAATATAATTATCAAGTTATATTTATTCTATTTCTTTATTTTTTAATAGAAATGAATATATCCTATAAAGACTACCACAAAAATATCAAGGTAATCTATAAATACTTTATTCATTAGATCCATGAAGATATCAGGGGAATTAATAAGACTGAAATTCACCACTATATATTCATAGTGTCCATACCTTGTACTGAATGTTTTATTGAGTATATCATCCTTTTTAAACTTCAATTGATGATATCCAAAATAACTATCAATCTTTGGAAGGTATTGAGTTACATAAAATTGATCAAAAAAGTCACCAATACAAGGAATATGATTCTTGTACCTAATTGTGATCTTTTTAATCTCTCAATAATCAATGAAAAGTCACATTTATCCATATTTCTTTTAAAAAAATAACATGTCCACCCCATAGTGAAATGCATGGCTGAATAAATATCTTATTAATGTTTTTCTAGATTTTCTTCTTGAATTCATATGACTCTATTGAGTGAATTCTATATAGAGTATTTTAAATTAGTATGGCGCCAGGTATGAGTTCTATTGAGAACTCAACACCATGTTTTGGTTAAAGACTATGAAATTATTCCATAAATACATAAAAAACATATACACAATAGACATGTCATCTATGTTAATTTTCTCCCTAATAATTTTTGAAAAATACCCCTTCTGAATGGGAATCAACACCCAAACCATTGATGTGATATCCATCAGAAGTTTATACTTATCGTCACATTAATATAAGATCATAGGTTTTTTTGTAATATCAATTTTATCTTACCTTCCTAAAAAATTGATGTGGTATTTATGATGAGAAATACAATCCATTACTAATATGATATCAAATTCCACCAAAGGAATAATGACAAGATTTTTAGGAAGCCTGATCGTATTTAAATATTAATTTAAAAAGTTAAATAAAGATTATTTCCGACTATGGTTTAATAATTATTTAAGGATGCCTGATCGTATTTATTTCAACACTAGTTATCCGAGAGAATATATTATGGGAGAAATAATATATTTATTAGCGAGTAGTGAAGTTACATTTATTTAAGAAATAAATATCCATTAATCAAGGTCTAATAAATGTGGTGGAGAAAATATAGAAAAATAGAAAATAAAAGTACATGTCGTGTAGTTTTATGGAAAATGAGTAGACGCTGTGTATTAGTGATTACACACCATGTCGTTTTTCCAGTCGATATTTTGAGGATATAATATTGTTTTATTAAATTATATTTATTATAATCAGCATGGGCGCATGTCAAGGAATTAATAATTTGACATGGGGGTTTTCAATAAGAGTTAATGAAATAAATAAAACACGTAACACGTTTATTTATTGTTATAAATATATAACCTCAAACTAGATTATAAATATCCTCACAACCCCAACACTTTTCCCCAATCGTTTTACACAACAATTATAGTAAATTCTTTCAAGGCCGAAATAACTACTTCCTCTAAGAATGCTCTCAAGACCGAGAGAGATCCTCCTCCATCGGATCAAGGCGATCGAAGGCGGGCATTGCAAGCGAAGGTTCTTCCACGCTATCACCTGTAGATCCCATCGGCGACGTCCAGAGATATGTGGCACACATGTGGATCACATCTAGAGGAATGTTACACTTGAATTCTACGATGCAACGATAGATCACAAGATCATGACCGAAGACATCAACGAAGAAATAATTCCACCAAGGTAATTCTTGTGAATTAATTAAATTAATTATAACCAACATATGATGATCCTATTTCTATGGTGTTGGGACTCCTTCCTTTTGTTTTTCATTATTCATTCTATTATGAAGATCCGACATTTTATATCGTGATAGATCTCAGTTTGAACATTGTTTAACACTAAAATCAAAGTTGGTCAACCCACCAACACGCTTCTGCTCTGCCTGGAACCTAGAAGTGACATCAAAGGGGTCATATCGTTGATTATAATTATTTAGTTTTTCATTGGTGATTTACACATTTAATAATTTAGTTGTTTCAATTCAAGTTAATCATTCTTTAAACCTGAATCTCAAGATCTATTCCTCCTCTATCGTTTCTCATTAACCATATAGAAACAACCTTTTATTTTAATTTTTGATTAAAATAAAATAGAGGATCTCATATGGAGGATCCAAACGTTTTTGGTCGTACAACATGAGAATACACGGCGTGTATTCGGAATTACACACCGTGTAGTCTAGGTTCATGCATCAGACTAGTCTGCCAAATCAGGTCGTGTATTTGATCCTATCTAAGTCATTTATGACACCGTGTGTTGACTAGGAACAGGTGGCACACATTTTCTGGATTACACACTGTGTGGTCCAACTGAACACGACGTGTAGTCCATTCGAGTTAGGGTTGGATTGTGTACCCCGTACATGGCTTGCCCGACTGGAAACCGTGTAACGTGGATACTACACGATGTGTGTCCAAAAGAACACGCTGTGTACTCCAAAAATTTCTGAAGTGCATTAACATGCCATGTCCCCGAGCACGTACTTCAGATGGATGGTGAAGAAAAGTACACACCGTGTAGTCGTAACTACATGTCGTGTACTCACCCAAATTACGCAGATCTATTAAAATTTATTATTATATTATACAAACCCTTGAGATATGTACCATGGTGTAGGCATAAAGCTGAGACATAACACGTGATATGTGTTTAATTTAACATCTGTGTAATGAATGAGAATTCACCAGGTTTCCTCAAAGGTACAAGGTACATACAAGGATAATTTTAATTTATTTAAAATTATGATGGATGAGAATCTCACAGAAATCCAAAAAATGGGTTAAGATAAAAGTATTTATTAATTAATGATAATTTATTGATTCGAGCATGATTTATCTTAAATAAGAATGATTAACGAAATGAATTCTAGTTTTATTTATGCGTAAATATCGTTTCATGTATGGATGATCATGAGATAGACCAAGACCTTTTTATGTGAATGGTTTCTTTTAATTTATTTATTTAAATTAAATTTGTTGGCTTGTGAGCCATCTCCTCATTAATATGTAGGGCATGCACTCCCAAGGATTATTTTATGTAAAAACCCCCTTTACCCCTCACCTGTGTGTGAGATAAATGCATATGTAATCGATGGAGCTCCCAATCTAGTGGAGGCGGCTCAAGTCAGGAGCCAAGGTGAATCCAATCCATGGAGATACAAAGGTGGATAGGTGAAAAGCTGTAAACATGAACCCAAAAGGTTCAAGGTGTTTCTCCCCTGGGACTTCGGTTAGTTTATCAACCGCTAGATAAACTAACCAATAGAACAAAGCTCATGATCATTCCATTTATTTTATTTCTATCAGTTTCATGGTTTATTTATTGTGGGTGTGTTTTCACGATCACACAATTAATGAATTAAACAAGAATGCTACATGGTACTAAAATAAGACCGGTTTATGCGTAAATATTATATTGACATGGTTAAACACTTAAGTATATCCCACTTAATATTAACAGGCATGTAATCAAATATAATAAAACGGAAATTTACATATAAGGATAAAATCCCTCAAAAGAAATATTAAGTTGGTATAGCCTTCCCTAATCTTGGTTAGAATCGAACCATAGTTCAAAGTGCTTGACCAACCCTAGTTGGGGTGCTTTAAATTATTTGGGAATTCTAATACAATATGTTGGGTTGAATTAACTTGGATCACATCAAGGTTTGACTGCCACAACAAGACCTTGTGTGAACAAGAGGCAAAGGTTGAGGAAATCCAAAATAAAAGGATTTCAGGATTGGGGAGTCCACTCAGCGGATCAAGGAGCTGCGAGTTAATGCAGTTGGTATTTGGAATGCCTGCCTAAAACCCTTCCAGTTTCTTGACCAACCCTAGTTGGGGTAATGAGAAGGGAAATATGGATCCTTTCCACTAGAATATTCAGGCAACAAAATATTACGAAGTCAATGGTGAGGGATATTAGATTTTGATAAAATAGGAGTCTAATAAGTATTTTTTTTCTCAGTTTTGTAATAAAGTACCAAACCTTTTGATACACCCAATTTGTGTATACATTTTTATATATATAATAGAAAATAAAAACATGTTTTCAGAAAATATCTGTTGTTTCATGAACATATTCTTTGATTTTGTTGATTCGGTTTACTTTCAAGAGCTTTCTGACTAAAATACATAAATCAAGGGAAGTCTGTGAAAATTTTGAAACTACACGGCGTGTACTTTTTATACACACCATGTAAATCTAGACAGGGACACAGAAAAAAGGAGGGAGTACACGCCCATGTCACCAGGAAGAAGTTACACGCCGTGTGGGGCGGCATTACACACTGTGTACTACATTCTAGAAGCGGTTATTGTCAAGAAAAGTCTACACGCCCTTGGGGTCGTTGAAGGAGACACGACATGTTCCATTTTTTACACGCCATGTCTGCTATTCTAGAAGGAGTTTCTGGAAAAATTTTCACACTACACGCCATGTATGGCGGTGCTAAATTCTGTGTACACTCAACTACGAGGCGGTGCCGTGTTCAAAAGTAAAAGACGACGTGTTAGGCCACCTGTCAACGGAGAAAAAGGGAGCCCAAAGCACGTTGACGGCAGTACATGGCGTGTACTTTATATACACACAGTGTAATTTACTTTTCTATAAAAAGAGGCCTTGTCCTATGGATTTTGGGAGTCCTAAACCATTTGAGGAGGGAGAAGTTTTGCTGCTGCCATTCCCAATCCATTGTAGTGCCATAGTTTCACCATTCCACCTACCGACACCACTCCTCAAATCTTATGTGATGAATTCATTAGGTATCAAGTACATTGTTCCTATTATGTCTTCCATGTGTAACTAAACCCCTTGTTTTGGGGCTATGGGAGACAAAGGATTGTATTATTTTGTATTAATTTAGATAGTTGTGTTAGTTCTTCTTAATTATTCTTACTCCTCTTAAATCATTGCTGAATATTACTGAGAATTATGAGCTGGACCAATGGAAGAATTCTCAGTGATATAAAAGAAGAGTAATGGTGAAAGCTTTCATGACCATTGAAAAGGTTTCACCGATTCATAAATGTACTGAACCAAATTAAGAATTGAGAAACACTGACTACCGGACCAAGGAGTCAATTTCTTCAATTCCAAACAAGAGGAACCGGACCAAGGAAATATTGTGATAAAAGTGAATCTAGAATGATGAATTATCATGAACAACACAACCATTTAAGCAATCTGCATAAAACACCTTGATCACCATAACCCCAATACATGTTTCTTTCTGTTAAAACACCTTAAAATCACTTGTTGTTTCCTTTAAATTATTAATCATTTCCTTAAAATAAGTAAAATAGTTTCACTCAATCCAAACCAAGAAAATCCACTCCAAATTCTGCATATTTCACTATATTAATTATAAACTCAACTGAACCAACGCACTGCCAAAGTTCCCTATGGATCGACCCCACACTTGCACTATACTAAAGTTTTAAGAGTGGGTTAATAACAATTTGGGGCATCGATAATATACTTTCGGTGAAAAGACTGATCAAATTTTGGCGTCGTTGCTGGGGAACTTTTTGTTTCAGTGCTACAATTTAAGTTGTGTTAATAAGTGATTAAGTGAAAATAAAAATAAAAAATTCTCAAAAATTTCTATTCTAATACCATTTCAATTTTCTCTTTTATTTTCCCTTTTACGCCTAGTATTTTTGTTGTGGATGTGCAGAACCTTAGGTGCATGAATAGATGACCCACTCGGTCCAGAAGCACCGATTCATCGGAACTTGTTCCGCTTGATCTGGAAATCGAATGGACCCTGCATCGTTGTCAAAATGCACTGAAGGAAACACACCAACAACAACCCTCTACTATGGTGAACACAAAAGAGGGATCACCAGCTATGGATACTGCAACTGAGCATTAGTACCAGGATCAACAACATCTCGTTGCTGGTCTACTGAAGTAGGATCTTGGAGGCCTCGTAGAATTCCTCCCGAGGGATTACCAACGGCCACCGCTGCAACCTCCTCTGGCGTACGGCCAACTGCAACAACCGTAACAAATCTTCCAACGACCCTATTTTTCCCCTCAGGAGCAGCAGTATCTGCAACCTCAACCCCCTCAGCAGCCACCTCCACGATGTACCCTTATGGAGTACGGTCTTCCTTCGATCCATGGAGCTGATACGAGCATCGTCCGTCCTCCGGTATAGACCCAGAACTTTGAGATCAATACTGTAATCATGCAGCTGATCCAGAACACCATCCAATTTGGAGGCCTTCCCAGTGAAGACCTGAAGGCCCATCTCTCCAATTTTCTGGAGATCTGTGACACATTTCGTTACCATGGCGTGTCCGAGGATGCCATCTGTCTTCACATATTTCCCTTTTCTCTATGAGAAAAGGTGAAATACTGGATCAAGGGGATGCCACAAAGATCTATCCTCACCTGGGAGGAGCTATCCCAGGTGTTACTGTCCAAATACTTCCCACCATCGAAGACGGTGACGCTACGTATTTAAATCCACAACTTCTAGCATCATGACTCTGAGTCATTGTACGAGTCTTGGGAACGTTTCAAGGAGATGATACAAAAATGCCCACACCACAGACTCCCAATCTGGATGAATGTACAGACCTTCTAAGGAGGACTTACAACAAATACCAAGTCCGTGGTAGATGCTGCTGCTGGAGGTACGGTGATGAGGAAGTCTCCCAAAGATCTTTTTGAACTACTGGAAGATACGTCAACCAATAGCTTCTAGTGGCACTCCGAGTGGGGGACTCAAAAACAAGGTATGCATAATATTGATGCTACCACTATGTTAGCTGCTCATTTGGACGCTGTGTCCAAGAAAATCGACGCATTGAATCTCAAAGAAGCATCTCAAGTTCATGCGGTGAACCATCTATCATACAGCGAGTGTGGTGATAACCACATCATGGGAGAATTCTTGGGTTCGACTGGAGGCCCTTCGATGAGCAAGGTGATTTATTTTGCCCAAAATCGAGGGTCCAACCAGTACTAGCAGTACCAGAACCCGGCATGGCGAGATCACCAGAACACAGGCTGGGTCCAACAAAAACAGAATCCTCCACCCCAGCGACCGCCCAGCTACAACCAACCTTCATACTAGAAACAATACCATAGGCCGCAACAACCCCAGCAGGGTCTTTATCAGCAATAAGGGTATCATAACCCTCACCCAAAACATCCACAGCAGCCACCTCCTCCAGTTGCTCAACAACCACCTCAGCAAGAGAACACCTCAAGGTTAGAGGATCTGATGACTAAATTTATATCTACTGTTGAGACTCGGTTCCAAAATTAGGAAGCTTCGATTCGAGGCCTGAAGAATCAGATTGGCCATCTGGCAAACCAACTCTCAGGAAGGCAACCCTGTACACTACCGGGAAACATAGAGAAGAACCTGAGAGAGGAGGCCCATGCCATCATGCTTTGGAGTGGAAAAAAGCTCCAACAGAACCAATCAGCATAGCCAGGTGCATCCACACCCACTGTTGATCAGAAAGGTACCAATACCGACCCCTCCTCATCCAAAAGCCCATTGAAGGAGGTTTCACAGAATAAAGGGAAGGAGGTTGTCAAACCTTTTGAACCTGCCTTACCCTTTCCGGAGAGATTAAAACAGAGGATGCTGGACCACCAGTTCAGAAAATTCATAGACGTATTCAAAAATCTACAAATCAACATCCCATTTGCAGAGGCCCTGACTCAAATGCCCACATATGAAAAATTCATGAAGGAAATCCTCTTGAATAAGAGGAATATGGAGGATCTGGGCGTTATTTAAATAACAAAGGAGTGCTCCGTGGTCATCCAGAATTCAATTCCTCCCAAACTCCAAGATCCAGGTAGTTTCACCATTCCTTATACTATTGGATCCTGTGAGTTTGGGAAGGCCCTTTGCGATTTAGGGGCTAGTGTGAACCTCATTCCCCTCATAGTTTTCAAGAAGCTAGGACATAACATGCTCAAGCCTACCCGTGTATCCCTTCAACTTGCTGATCGATCCATCAAACATCCGAAAGGACTACTAGAGGATGTACTGGTCAAGGTGGGTAGGATGATCCTCCCCACTAATTTTATCATCCTCGACATGGGGGATGACCAGGAAGCACCCCTTATACTTGGAAGACCTTTCTTGGAAATTGAGAAGGTACTGATCGATGTGAACTAAGGAGAGCTTATTTTCCAGGTAGGGGATGAAAGAGTTTCCTACAATGTCCTCAAGGCCGTCAAACATGCTTCCTTGTCAGAGCATGAGGACTGTTATACATTGTCCACCATGGTTAACCATTTTAGCGAAAAAGGGGATGATCTGGTATATTCTTTTACTTCAAATTAATTAACTATTCCAGATATTCTATTAGAAGAAGTTCCAGAAGACTTGCAATTCTTAGAAGGCCAGGATGACCACTATTGGAAGCGTGCAGTTATTCCTGATTGTTTGGAATGGGACAAGGTGTAACCACTTGTGCCTTTGATTCTAAAGGTGCCTAATCTCGAACTGAAGCCTCTTCCATCTTCTCTCAAGTATGGGTATTTAGGACCCAATAAAACTTTGCCTGTTATACTTAATGCAGAACTATCACAAGAGCAGGAAGATGCACTTTTGCAGGTTCTCAAACAGCAGAAGCATGCTATTGGGTGGAAAATCTCTGATTTGAAGGGCATCGGCCCTACCATTTGCACTCACAAGGTGTTACTTGAAGAAGGTGCCAAGAAATATCGGCAACCACAACGATGCTTGAATCCTCCCATGAAGGAAGTTGTAAAAAACGAGGTGATAAAATTATTAGATGTAGGCATCATCTATCCCATCTTAGATAGTCCGTGGGTGAGTCCCCTCCAAGTGGTACCCAAAAAGGGGGGTATCACTGTGATTTCAAATGAAAAGAATGAGCTCATCCCTACATGCACTATCACGGGCTGGCGAGTCTGTGTGGATTACCGGAAGCTAAATGATTCCACAAGAAAGGATCATTTCCCCTTGCCATTCGTGGATCAAATTCTAGAGAGATTATCAGGGCACAACTTCTATTTCTTCCTTGATGGTTTTTTCAGCTACAACCAAATCTCCATTATTCCAGAGGATCAGGAAAAGAGTACATTCACTTTCCCCTACGACACATTTGCTTATCGAAGGATGTATTTCGGCATGTGAAATGTCCCCACCACCTTCCAGCGCTGTATGCTGGCCATCTTCCACGACATGGAGGAATGAATCCTAGAGGTATTCATGGATGATTTTTCCATTTACGGAAAATCATTCACCATTTGTTTACGGCACCTGGAGCTAGTTTTGGAATGATGTGAGCACACTAACCTAGTCTTGAACTGGGAAAAGTGTCATTTCATGGTGTAAAGTGGCATAGTCCTTGGCCACATAATTTTAGAAAAGGGGATAGAGGTGGACCCAGAGAATATTGAAGTCATTTCACGACTACCTATACCGACTTCCGTCTGAGCCATCCACAACTTCCTGGGGAATGCAGGTTTTTACAGAAGGTTTGTCCGTGACTTCTCCAAAATAGCCTAGCCCCTCACCAATATTCTAACCAAGGATGCCATATTTGAGTTCGATGAGACATGTGTCAGAGCTTTTGATCATCTAAAGCATCACCTGGTGGAAGCTCCAGTTACGATTTCTCCCAACTGGGAGGAATAATTTGAGGTGATGTGCAATGCGAGCGACTACGCAGTGGGAGCAGTCTTGGGCCAACGACTTGACCGGATTTTTCGACCTATCTATTATGCCAGCAGGATGCTCAATGAGGCACAGATCAACTACACCACCATAGAAAAGGAGATTCTTGCAGTGGTTTTCGCATTTGACAGGTTTCATTCTTACTTAGTGCTGTCTAAAGTTATTGTTTATACTGACCATGCAACACTAAATTACCTACTAAACAAGAAAGATGCAAAGCCCCAATTGATCCACTGGGTAATCCTACTACAAGAATTTGATCTTGAGATCTGAGATAAGAAAGGGAGTGAGAACTTCATTACTGACCATCTCTCCCGCCTCAAGCTGCCTCATTTGGAGAAAGAAGAAGATCGGGAGATCAGGGAGGATTTTCTTGATGAGCACCTCTTTTCGATCAACGAAACACATAGACCATGGTATGATGATATCACTAATTTTATGGTTACAGGTGTCCTTCACCCCGACCTCTCCTTCCAGCAAAGGAAAATATTTTTCTCTGATGTGAAAAGGTACTTCTGAGAGGATCCACTTCTATTCTGATCCTGTGTAGATGGAGTGATCCACCGTTGTATCCCGAAGAATGAAGTTCACGGTGTCCTAGAGTTCTGTCATGCCTCACCAGTAGGAAGACATCATGGGACGAACCATACCATAGCTAAGATCATGCAGTATGGATTTTTCTGGCCCACCATGCATAGAGATGCATGGGCCTTTGTTTCCTGTTGCGATCAGTGCCAGAGGACCGGTACTGTGGGACCTAGAGCCGAGATTCCCCAGCACCCCATCTTGGAGTTCGAGATTTTTGACGTCTGGGGCATAGATTTAATGGGTCCCTTTCCCCCATGTTTTGGGAACACTTACATCCTGGTCTGTGTCGACTATGTCTCCATGTGGGTGGAAGCCACTACTACAACACACGACACAGTCAAGGTAGTCATGAATTTTTTAAAGAAAAATATTTTTAGCAGGTTTGGGGTTCCATGAGTACTGATCAGTGATAGACGGACCCACTTCAACAACACACTGATGAGAGGAATACTATCAAAGTATGGAGTAAAGCATCAGATGGGGACACCATGTCATCCCTAGTCCAGTGGACAGGTAGAGCTCTCCAACCGTGAGCTCGAACAGATCTGGGAGAAAATAGTGAACAATTTGCGGAAGGAATGGTCCAAGAAGTTAGATGATTCCTTGTGGGCATATCATACTACTTTCAAAACACCACTGAGAATGTCTCCATTTCACCTCGTCTATGGCAAGCCTTTCCATCTTCCAGTGGAATTGGAACACAAAGCCTACTGGGTCGTCAAAGCCCTAAATTTCGATCTCAAGGCAGCTGAAGAGAAACGAAAGTTCCAACTGTCGGAACTAGATGAAATCATATTAGAGGCGTACGAGAATGCCAAGCTATACAAGGAGAAGGCAAGAGACATTCATGACTGGATGATTTCATGAAAATCATTCCAACCCGGTGATCAGATACTTCTATTTAATTCTCATCTTCACTTATTCCCAGGGAAGTTAAAGTCACGATGGTCGAGACCATTCCACGTTGTACGTGTATTCCATCATGGAGTGGTAGAAATTTATATAGAAGATGGTCAACCATTCAAGGTAAATGGGCAACGGTTGAAATCTTACCATCCTACAGACAACACGGAAGGAACATTGTCCACCATACATCTTAGGTAATCCAAGGTAAGTAAGTCGAGCCAACGACCTAAAACAAAGGCGCTTCCTAGGAGGCAAACTAGACGTTACATGCTGTGTCCCGCTTATATACACGGAGTGTACTTATCTTTTTAATTTATAATCTTAATAGTATAAATCTATAGGATAAAAAATAAATAACTAGGGATGATGCCCGTGCTGATGGTAAAGTCACTAGAGTTTATTCGAGCCGTCTCTGATTCGAATCCTCCCGACCTACCTTCGGCACGGGGTTCCTCCTTTTATTTACACGGCGTGTGTGGTTTTTTCTTATATATATATAAATGTGTTTAAATATAATAAAACCCATGACGGGGATGGAATGGTTGGCTAGAATCGTAATCCGGTTCCAAAAGACCCGGGTTCGAACCCAGACAACCATCCCATTTCCATCATTTGTTCTTTTAATAAAACCACACGACATGTACTCCGATATACACCATGTGTGCAATAATTTTTCAATATGAATTAAAAACATTTTTAAAAATAAGAAATTACATGTGGGTGAAGTTGGCGGATTGTTAAAGTCTCAGCACCAGGTTCAAAGACCCGGTTTCGAATCGTGCTAATCTCCATACTTCATCCCCATCCTTTCCTAAATAAAAACCACATGTCGTGCATTTCTTTATTCCCGTGTGTATAGTCCGTATATAATAAATATATATATATATCATAAATATGGGTAGTAGTACAACCTTCGCTCCAGTGGTTGAGGGCTTCCATTCAGAACGACCGATCGTAGGTTCGAACCTCGCCCCGACCACCGAACCAAAGGTTGTACGTCTTTTTTTCAATTTTTAAACACACAACGTGTATTTTCCCACTAAATTATGTGTATAATTTAATTTTATTTTAATTTTGTATATACATATATATACCTATTTTACTTTTCTTTTTTTAATTAATTAATATTAATTATTATATAGTATATTTAATGTTTCAATTTTTTTTGGGAATACACGGCGTGTAGTCCAAACGTACACGCCGTGTACCACAACTATATAGGCCGCGGGTCACTCGGCTTGAGCTCGTGTCACGCTGCTCCCCATTTCTCCCCCTTCTTCCCGTTTCTTCCCCTGAACGACACCCGCACCACCATTTCTCAGATCCATCGATTTGGTGTGTTTCAAGCTCTGATTTCTCTTACATTGTGATCCCCGGTCAAGGTATGTTGTTCTACACCATCTATTTCAAGATTTTAGAATCGTTTAGGGTGATTTTTGGATAGGCCGACCGTTCAGCTTCTGCCTGTACACGACCATGAACTGAAGAACACATGTCGTGTACTTCTGGACATGGACACACACAAAATACTTCAAATTTGAATATACACAGTGTGTATGTTCGGTACACACCATGTCCTTTTTATCGTGCCTGAGTACCCCTTTGCACATGGCCTCACACACCATTTTCATGTACACGGCGTCTGTGTTCGGTATACGCCGTCTATAATATTTCCTTTGGTCGGCCCATGTTTCAAACTCCACACGGCCATGTTCTTCTGGTAAAGAACACGCCATGTCCTATCTCTACACGGTATGTCCTTTATTGTTATACATTTCACAAACATGGCCGTGTCCTTTATAAATACACAACCACTTATACTTTGAGTGAACACGACGTGTATGTTCGGTACACGCCGTGTACCTTTACATGGTCTATTTTTTTCACCCTTGGCATGTATATCTAGAGAACACGAGCTATTATACATTTTTACTACATGCCATGTACTCTAGAGTACACTCCATGTACTTTTATTTTCCTGTTTTCTCACATTTTCTTTGTTTTATTTTGTTTTGTTTTGTTTTGTTTTCTTTTTCTTTTGTTTGGTTTTCTTTCTTTTTTTTTTCCAGATTATGGAAGATCCCAAGCCTTCCCGAGGGAAGTGGCCAGCCTTCGCCACTAAGGGAAAGGGGTCCATATTTCGTTAGATTCGACTCTGACCGCCGACGCAGCCGGACCCAGATGCTCTGGTCTTCGAGCTCCCTCCTTTGGCCATTCTGCCGCCACTCACTCCCTCAGTGGAGGCCGGACCTACTTCTACTGCACCTCCACCTTTCAGCACTGAGCTTCCAAGCACCACTATTTCTGATCCACCAGCTGCCACTCTACCTGCATCATCTTCATCAGTAGCTGGTCCCTCCTCGAGCACCCCATCCACCGAGTCACCCTCTACTTTAGCAGTTCCACCCAGAGAGCCAGCTGCTGCTGCTGCACCTGCTCCTGGGCCAGTACCTGCAGGTGCTCCCTATCCCTGTACGGTATTCTCGGTCACTGATCTCGCATATGACAGGGTCCGAAGCTTCTCTCGTCAGCCGATACCATTGAGTGGCTGATACCTCGACAGCAGCATTCCACAGCAGCTGGGTATTTGGGAGGACTTGGAGGAGATTCTTGGACACACCCCACTCCTAGATATTTTCCTGGTCAGCACTCCAGTTTTTTGTGATTTTTTTTGGAGTTCACGACCTCGTTTGAGTTTGATGGAGCGGAGTACCGGGAGACACCTGGTGATGCGGTGCCCGTGATACGGTTCCGGCTAGGCGGCCGACGTTTTTCCCTCACCATGACTGAGTTTGGCCAAGGGTGCGGCTTTTACCCCCATCCCATCACCCCACCTCATGTTTCTACCCTATCCCGACTTGAGCGCTCTGAGCTCATCGCTATGTGGCAGGAGATTGCTGGGCCTGACCACCGGTACTCCCCCACTTCCCAGAAGAGCACTCTTATCACTGACCCCATCATCCACTTCGCCCATCGGTGCTTCAACGCCATCATTTTTCCCCGCCACGAGGATATGGGGGTCGTGACCGGCCGATACATAGAGCTACTTACCTGTGTCATCCGGCACGAATACCTAGACCTCCCCTATCTAGCCGCCTCCTATTTCCACTCCATGTTTACCGGCCGTCAGGGAAACCTGAACGGCAGGTTTTACACTACCCATCTCACCCACCACTTTGGGGTATTCGATCCCTCTTTGCCTCATGACCCGTTAGGTTCACCCCAGCGGATGGAATTTCTCATGCTCATTCGCATGGGGATGGTCCAGAAGTAGGGGGTTCCTACATCCTTGCCCAGGCTCATCCCTAGCCACCCGCTGACCCTCCTGCCCCAGCTGCTAACCCTGCTCCTCCTTCCCCAACCCTCCAGCTTCTCCACCTCACCCACCTCCTACTGACCCCACTTCTTATGACCTTCCTTATTTTTTCCCATCACCCATCCCACCTACCCCCGCACACTTAGTAGATCTTTCCCTTTCCCACTGCCTAGCCACGATGGAGCAGGTCTTGGGTCGCTTCGATAGCCGATAGGATCAGATGGAGCAGTAGTTGGTTCGTATTATCGGCCTCCAGGACACCATAGCACCACATTTGATTCGTCTCGACAGCCGCCAGGACCGTATGGAGATGATTTTGGCGCATATTTCTCAGCATCTTAGTCTTTCGCCACTTGCCTCTGCCTCAGCTCCTGGCCCTTCTGCTGCTGCTCCACCGCCCTCTTTTGCGTAGGCCACAGATTCTGTTCTGTTGTCTACGGTGAGCCCTGCTACTACTCCTCCTGCCTCCACCACTACTGCCAGTCCAGGGCCTGCTGTTGAGCTTACTTCACTGAGTCTCACACCTACAGATCCTACTTCTCCAGCTACCCTTCTCGGTGCAACATCAGAGCCTCCCACTTCCACTACTCCTACACCATCTCTGTTGGTTGGTTTTGTACAGGATGATGCCTCCCCTAAGGCAAACCCATGATAGTGACATTTTTCTTTCTCTTATATATCTATTTTTTCATTTTTTGTGCTGTGATGTTATGCATGTTTGCAGTTTTCTTTTTCTTTGACAGTCACAGGTATCATGGAGCGACTCCCGACATCATTTTTCAAGGGGAGTATTTTTCCATTTTTTTTCCATCTCTTTCACTTTTATACTTCCATTGCTTCCCCTAGTATTAATCCCATCATTTTTACCTTTCTCACCCTTTACCTTAGTATTGC
Source organism: Viscum album (assembly GCA_963277665.1). Classification (NCBI taxonomy): domain Eukaryota; kingdom Viridiplantae; phylum Streptophyta; class Magnoliopsida; order Santalales; family Viscaceae; genus Viscum; species Viscum album. The sequence goes on along the minus strand of OY728150.1, from coordinate 1,997,659,070 downwards.
ACCTGTTGGACCATGTGCCGTATTAATTGTGGGGGACTTGTGCTGGCATCTCTCTATTTCACCTTCGTCATTTCCCTTGAACTAATCTGGGAGACATCATTATTAGATTATATATTTTCAAAATTGAGGCAATTTTTGGTAAATCATATTTATAAATGATCAAGTTATCAGTAGGAACTTTTTGAGGGTTGCATGATTATTCTGATTATAAAGTATTTTAAAATTATTTCTGATATAGTTTCAATTGAAAATTTTCATCCTTGATTAAATACATTGGTTAGGATAATAATTTATATGCATGTCATGACCGGATTGTCCCTTTATTATTTTTCCACCCCTGAGAGGTATTCTAAACCCCTTTTCATATTTCTTTTCTAAATACCCTCTTTCTTGAGAGATTCTTAGGATATGCATCACTACCCGGATTTACAAGTTTTCTTTTCGAAACATGAAGAATTTTTGAATTGCTTTAAAATGATTGAGGCATTAAATTGTTTCAACTCCTTTATCTTGAGACCTACCCTATATTTAATCTTCATTAAGCCCATAGAAGCCATGAAAAGCCTTTATAGGAATCCATGTTACAAGACTATTTCCCTTCAAACCCTATTTCTTTTTTAACTTTGCATGATTATTCATTTTGGAGCTTTAAAGAGGGAGTTGACAATACATGGCAGTTTTTTGTGCACAACCATGAAATAAAGTGTGGGGGAGTGCCTCTTGACTATTTGGGACGGAAAGGGTTCCAAACAATTATTCATTATTTTCATAAGTGTTTCCCTTGAGTTATTCTTAAAAAAAAGAAGAAAAAAAGAAAAAAAATCCAAAGAGAAGGGAACCTTGTGCTCATTTCGGAACCCCACTTGTAAGGGAAAAGGTGGTGATTACAATAGCATTCGACTAAGCTTGAGAAGGAAACATTTTCATTGAACTTTAATTTGAATATCATGCACTATTGTTTAATGGAATTATCCTTCCTTTTTCAAGCCTCAGAATTTATTTTTCACATCTGAACCTACCAACGCTTATCCATAGAGACATATGAACCTTATTTATAAAGCCCTCATGATTTTTGTAATTCAATTTTTTTTCTTAAGTTGAGAACAAGGAATCTTCAAAACTTATGGATAGAGTGTATATACCTTAGATTGAGCATAACTCCGAATAAAAACATATTGAGTGTGGAGTGTTATTTTAATTGGTAAGGTAGATCATCAAGTGGCATGCTTATTTTTGAAAAGATGAAAAATGTGTTGAAAGAGGATGAGAGTAATTAAGTAAATTATATATGAGGCATGATTCTAGTATCTTATGAATTGAATTTTTTGTGCCTTTTTGAATTTTCCTCAGTAACTTTATCATTTTTACTTTTGATTAATTGAATGCCTTCCTTTTAAAAGTATAGACTCTTTTAATTTGATGTTGAGATTTTTCTTGAGGACAAGCAAACGACCAAGTGTGGGGGAGTTTGATACACCCAATTTGTGTATACATTTTTATATATATAATAGAAAATAAAAACATGTTTTCAGAAAATATCTATTGTTTCATGAACATATTCTTTGATTTTGGTGATTTTGTTAACTTTCAGGAGCTTTCTGGCTAAAATACATAAATCAAGGGAAGTCTGTGAAAATTTTGAAACTACACGACATGTACTTTTTATACTCGCCGTGTATATCCAGACAGGGACACATACCAAAGGAGGGAGTACACTCCCATATCACCAGGAAGAAGCTACACTCTGTGTGGGGTGGCGTTACACACCTTGTACTACATTCTAGAAATGGTTGTTGTCAAGAAAAGTCTACATGCCTATGTGGCCGTAGAAGGAGACACAGTGTGCTCCATTTTTTACACACCATGTATGATATTATAGAAGGGGTTGCTGGCCAAATTTTCACACTACACGCCATGTATGGTGGTGCTACACACCGTGTACACTCAAATACTAGGCAACACCATGTTTAAAAGTCAAAGACGGCATGTTAGGCCACCTACCAGCGGAGAAAAAAGGAGGCCAAAGCGCGTTGACGGCAGTACACGGCGTGTACTTTCTATACACGCCATGTACTTTACTTTTCTATAAAAAGAGGCCTTGGCCTACATATTTTGGGAGTCCTAAACCATTTGAGGAGGGAGAAGTTCTGTTGCCGCCATTCCCAATCCATCGTAGTGCCGTAGTTTCACCATTCCACCTACCAACACCAATCCTCAAAGCTTACGTGATGAATTCATCAGGTATCGAGTGCGTTGTTCCTATTATGTCTTCCATGTGTAACTAAACCCCTTATTTTGGGGATGTGGGAGACGAAGGATTGTATTATGTTGTATTAATTTAGATAGTTGTGTTCGTTCTTCTTAATTCTTCTTACTCCTCTTAAATCATTGCTGAATATTACTGAGAATTATGAGCCGGACCAAGAGAAGAATTCTCAGCGATATAAAAGAAGAGTAACAGTGAAAGATTTCATGACCATTGAAAAGGTTTAACTGATTCATAAATGGACTGAACCAAATTAAGAATTGAGAAACACTGACTACCGGACCAAGGAGTCAATTTCTTCAATTCCAAACAAGAGGAATCGGACCAAGGAAATATTATGATAAAAGGGAATCCAGAATGATGAATTATCATGAACAACACAACCATTTAAGCAATCTGCATAAAAACTCCTCGATCACCACAGCCCCAATACACTTTTCTTTCTGTTAAAACACCTTAAAATCACTTGTTGTTTCCTTTTAATTATTAATCATTTCCATAAAATAAGTAAAATAGTTTCACTCAATACAAACCAAGAAAATACACTCTAAATTCTACATATTTCACTATATTAATTATAAACTAAACAGAACCAACGCACTGCCAAAGTTCCCTGTGGATCGACCCCGCACTTTCACTATACTAAAATTTTAAGAGTGGGTTAACAACAATTTGGGGCACCGATAATATACTTTCGGTGAAATGACCGATCACCTTTGCTCATCTTAATTTGTATAAATGACAAGAAAATGACTTCAAACATATCATTGCAAACCATACTCAAGAAGGATAACCTTCTAACCGACACCAATTTCTAAGAGTGGAAGAGGCGTTTACACATCATCCTTCGCAAAGAAAGGAAATTGTATGTATTGGAAGAGCCTATTCCAGTTGCGCCTGGAAAGGAGGCCAGTGATGATGAACTATCTCTCTACATGAAACACATAGATGATTCCATAGATGTCTAGTGTTTCATGCTATCAGCCATGTCTAATGGGCTCTTGAAGCAACATGAAAACATGGATGTGTATAGCATGATGTCTCACCTTAAGGATCTCTACCAAGAGAATGCGAGGTAGGAGAGGTATGAGATCTCCAATGCTTTGTTTACAAATAATCTTGGAGAGTCTGCGTCAGCTGGGCCTCATGTAGTTAAGCTTATTGGCTACATTGAATGCCTAGACATCTTAGGGATTAAATTCCAGGATAAGTTGCATACAGATCTCAACCTATCATCACTGCCCAAGACTTTCTCTAGCTTCATTGTCAACTACAACATGAGAAACAATGAGAAGAGTCTATTAGAACTTCTGACCTTCATTCGGTAGGTAGATAAGGACATGGGGCATGACAAACCCGCAATCCTAATAGTGAATAGGAAAATAAAGGACAAGGCAAAGGGGACAAAGACTTATAAATGGTCTGAATCCCCCGAGCTCCGTCCCTCCAAGAAAGGGAAGATCTAGAGGTAGGGAATGGAACGATAGGCGGTGTGTTTTGCATGTGGCAAGCATGGCCACTTGAAGAGGAACTACACCTAGAAGTGTGGAGACACTAAAGGTGTGTTTGTTATCGAGTGTAATCTTTCTATTTATACACATTGGGTATTAGATATAGCTTGTGGGGATCACATCTGTATTCAAATGAAGGAACCAAGTAGATTTAGAAAGATTTCCAGAGGAGAGGTGGATCTTTGAGCTACCAATGATGCACGACTAGCTGCGTTGGCTATTAGTGATTAACACCTTTCAATGCTAACTGACATGATTTTGGTTTTACAAAACTGTTATTATGTGCCTAGTGTTACCAAATATATAATTTCTGTATCTTGTTTGGATATGGATGGATTTATTTTCAAGTTTAGAAATAAGGGTTGTCTCTTTTATAAGAACAATGTATGGTATGGAAAATTTAAATAATGGTTTGTATGTATTAAATTACAAAAACCAAGTGTTTGCAATCCATAAAGAAACAAAATCACATGACTCATACATCACCTAGTTGTGGCATCACCATCTCAGTCATGAAAACGAGAAGAGCTTGACAAAGCTCTGCCAAGATGGCTATTTAGACTCTACTGAGCTAAAACCACTTGATAGATGTCACGCTTGTTTACAAGGAAAAATGACAAAGCCTCCTTTCAGTGGACAGGGTGAAAGGGCCATAGAGCTTCTAGGATTGGTACACACAGATGTGTGTGGACCATCTCTAGTAGAATCTAGAGGTGGATATTCTTACATCATTACTTTTACTAATGATTTGAGTAGATATGGCTATGTATACTTAATGAGGTATAAGTCAGAGGCCTTAGAAAAATTTAAGGAATTCAAGAATGAAGTAGAGAATAAGCTTGGTAAGAAGATAAAGAAACTTTGATCGGATCGAGGTAGAGAATATCTGAACCAAGAGTTCATTGATCTTCTACATGAGTATGTGATTCTATCTCAGCTCACTCCTCCTTATACACCATAGTGGAACGGTGTTAGTGAAAGGAGTAACCGCACCTTGTTGGACATGGTGAGGTCGATGATGAGTCATGTAGATATTCCATTATCCTTTTGGGGATATGCATTACAAAATGCAGCATACACATTAAACTGAGTACCAACTAAGGCGGAAAATGGAATTCCATTTGAGTTATGGAATGAAAGGAAACCCACTTTGAAACACACACATGTATGGGGATGAGAGGCATTTTTAAGGCCTTCTCAGGAAACAAACTAGCACCCCAGGGCACGAGGTTTATCTTTATAGGATATCCCAAGGAAATGAAATGATATTACCTATATAACTCTTCAGACAAGAAAGTGACTGTCGCCAGACAAGCCGTCTTTCTTGAGAGGGAGCACATACTCAATAAGGATAGTGGGAGCAAGATTGACTTCGACGAAGTTGATGCTCAAGATACACATGAGTTGGTACTGGAACAAGTTCCATAGGTCCCTGTGGAAGAGGTTCTAGAAACACAAGTACTGCATAGGAGATCCAGAGAGGTAAGGAAACTAGAGAGATTTGGTTTCCTTGTCACCGAGGATGGTGAATCATTATTGTTGGACAATGATGAACCTATACCCTATAAGGAAGCAGTAGAAATATCAGAAGCTACAAGATGGATAGAAGCTATGAATTCTAAGATGTATTCCATGTATCAGAACCAAGTCTCGGTTCTGATCGATGAGCCAGTTGATGTAAAGCTTGTTGGATGCAAATGGGTATTCAAGAGAAATATGGACATGGAAGTTTAAGTTAGCACCTATAAAGCAAGGCTAGTGGCTAAAGGATTTAGACATCATCAAGGAATTGAATATGATGAAACCTTCTTGACAGTTGACATGTTTAAATCCATAAGAATCATACTAGCCATAACAGGTTACCATGACTATGCGATTTGGCAGATGGATGTCAAAACAGCATTCCTTAACAGGAACCTTCAAGAAGATGCCTATATGACACAACCAGAAGGATTTGTGACACCAGGTGAAGCCAAACGGGTTTCCAAGTTTCAGAAATACATTTATGGATTAAAGAAAGCATCAAGGTCCTGGAACATTTGATTTGATTAAGCCATAAAGGAATTTGGTTTCATTAATAACGAATGCGAGATATGTTTTTATAAGCGGTTTAATGGGAATGTGATCGTTATCCTAGTAGTATATGTTGACGACATATTGCTTATTGTAAATGGCATACCAGTCTTATAGTCAGTTAAGGATTGGTTGAACAAGTGTTTCTCCATGAAGGACTTGGTTGAAGAAGCCTACATTCTAGGGATCAAGATCATTCGTGATAGATCCAAGAGGCTGATTGGACTAAGTCAGAGTACATACATTGACCAGATACTAAAAATATTTGGTATGGAATAATCCAAGAGGGGATTGGTTTCAGTGTCACGTGGCCTACATATTTCTAAGAAAATGTGTCCTCAGACACAACAAGAGAAAGATAGAATGAGTAAGATCCCATATGCTTAGGCTATAGGATCCATTATGTATTCCATGTTATGTACCAGGCTTGATATTTCCTATGCACTGAGCATGGTAGGCAGATATCAAGCAGATCCATGAGAATAACATTGGACTACTGTTAAGACTATCCTTAAGTATCTGAGAAGAACTAATGATATGTTCCTAGTGTATGGAGGAGACGAGGAGCTTGTCATCATAGGGTATGCTGATGATAGTTTTCAGATAGATCAAAATGATCTGAAGTTTCAATCTAGATATGTTTTCTATCTCAACGGAGGAGTTGTGAGCTGGAAGAGTTCAAAGCAGCTAGTTGTCGCCGATTCTACAATAGAGTCCGAATATATAGCTGTATCTGATGCAGCCAAGAAAGATGTCTAGATTCGGAACTTTTTCCAGGATCTTGATGTGATGCCTCATAGTAAAGATCCCATTACATTGTATTGTGATAATAATGCAGTGGTGGATCTTGCAAAATAACCAAGGTCACATCAATGGACAAAGCACATACTCTAGAAGTATCACCTCTTGAGGAATTTCTATCAAAGGGGTGAAGTTGCAGTGAGCAGAGTGTCCACAGAAGAGAACGTGGCATACCCCATGACTAAAGGCCAATCTCAGTAGAAGAATGAATATCCTATGAGAGTTGGCGGGTTAAAAGTTGTTAGTAGTTGGATCTAGTCCAAGTGGGAGTCTGTTGGATTTGGTGGCCTAGAACCAACTACTTTGCACTTTATTCATTAAATAAACATCTTATCACATCTTTATTGTTATTTTGCATGACAATGCATGTGATAATGTCCCAAGGATAGTTGTTGCATTAAAGGGTCATAGAGGATCCCTGCTATGATGATAACCCGGAAGTGCCATAACACTATTCTTGAATATATGTTCTATGGCTGGATGATGTTATTTGAGGGACACAAATAATACAGGCCATTAGGGGTGAGGACTCATAAAACATTTAGGCTCCTTCTCATGGTGTGCACCCTTGGTAATATCCAGGAGGATATTTTGAGAACGAGACCCACCAGTAGGAAATCCAAATTTCATAATGTCATTGGATGTTCCTATCTGCGGACGTGTGTATTGGTCCATAGAATTTAAAATTATTATTAATGGGTATTACAACTCGCGCACTTATATGTATTGATGAAAACTGTGACGACACACTATTCGCAGTGAGGTATGATACGCTGGGTGCATCACGAGTAATACCACATTAATAGATAACATGAGAAAGGATTTGTCCCTTCTATTCCATAACGGAAGTAGATATCTTAGGCCCTTTGATGAAATTGATATAGCCTAAGTAAATCCATGGCCATTGTAAGGAATGGGAAAGTTCAATTCCAGAAAGTCAAAGAACGAATAATCAAGCACATTGGTTGATGGCACTAGCATGCAACACGGTTGATTAAATATATCAAGACAAAGGGATTATATTACACGGTAAGCGTTTGTATGAGATGATATGTCAATGTGGCATCAAAATCTTTCTCTTGGGTCCCTTGACCAGTTGTGAGACAATAATATTTTAATTTAGGAAATCCCACCTAATTCCATTGACAAAGAGACCTACAGGGTCACACACTAAGTGTGTCCATGTATCTCAGTTAAATATTAATTTAACAAGTTAAATAAAGATTATTCCCAACTGTGGTTTAATAATTATTTAAGGATGTCTGGTCACATTTATTTAGACACTAGTTTTTCGAGAGAATATATTGTGGGTGAAATAAAATATTTATTAGCGAGCAATGTAGTTAAATTTATTTAATAAATAAATAGCCATTACTCAAGGTCTAATAAATTTGGTGTAGGAAATAAAGAAAAATGGAAAATAAAAGTACACGCCGTGTATATTAAATATACATGACGTGTAATTTTAAGGAAAACGAGTACACACCGTGTATTAATGATTACACGCAGTGTAGTTTTTCCAGTCGGGATTTTGAGGATATAATATTGTTTTATTAAATTATATTTATTATAATCAGCATGGGCACATGTCAAGGAATTAATAATTCGACATGGGGGTTTTCAATAAGAGTTAATGAAATAAATAAAACATGTAATGCGTTTATTTATTGTCATAAATCTATAACCTCAAACTCGATTATAAATATCCTCACAACCCCAACACTTTTCCCCAATCATTGTGAACAACAATTCTGAAAACTTCTTTCAAGTCCGAAAGAACTACTTCCTCCAAGAATGCTCTCAAGACCGAGAGAGATCCTCCTCCATCAGATCAAGGCGATCGAAGGCATGCATCGCAAGTGAAGGTTCTTCCACGCAAGCACCCGGAGATCCCATCGACAACGTCCAGAGAGACATGGCACACATGTGGATCACCGCTAGAGGAATCCTACACTTGTATTCTAAGATGCAACGACGGATCACAAGATCTTGACTAGAGACATCAACGAAGAAAGAATTTCACCAAGGTAGTTCTTGTCAGTTAATTAAATTAATTATAACCAACATATGATGATCCTATATCAATGGTTCCAAGACTCCCTTCTTTTTTTTATTTATTTGTTCTATTCCGAAGATCTAGCATTTTATATCATGATAGATCTCGGTTTGAAAATTAATTAACTCTAAAATCAAAGTTGGGAGACCCACCAATGCGCTTCTGCTGCACCTAGAACCTATACCTATAACAATCGAGTTCCTCTATAAACTGGATAATATCCCTAAAAAACTTCTATTTTTTGTCAAACACTACATTCATGAAGATCTAATAGTTTCAAGAATTTCAAAGGGTGATGTCTGGGACTCGAAATACTATAAAATGAAGGAGACTAGACTAATAGTTAGACCAGAAGTTACTACTGTCTTTTACCACAATCCATATGAACTTCTCATGAAGATTCTCAAGAGGTTGTTGAATGTTGTTCATGAGATGGGTTCCATTCAAATCTGGATGAATTCTTTCATGCCTGCTATATTTTTCCTTGATAATCATTCATTGGGAAGTTTTTACTTTTATTTCTACCCATGATAACTTCTCTTACATGTCATTCATGGGCTCTTTTACATTTTTAATATCAATACCTCCCACTTTAATATTTTTAGCCATCCAGGCCTAGAATTCCTAATGGAATTTTTCTTACTGATGAGATTCCCAAATCAAACCATTCAAGATGGATTCAATTTTACACACTACAGATTTAAGAACATTGAGAATTGATAGAATGTGCATGGTTTTGAAGAGAGTATAAAATTTAAAAATGTAATTCTACCACTAAAAGAGAAGAACTTATTTTTCCATTTGATGATTAAAGAGTTAATTTTATTCACTATCCCTATAAAGACCCGAACCCTAACGTACATGGATATTACATTACATTTGCGGAATACTTAGTACATAACAAAAACACACACACAAGGATCGTAATAGTTTAGTGTCTTTGGAAACTCGGAACGTAATCTTCTAATCGAGGTGAAAGATCTTCAATATCTCCCATAAAGATCTTCCTTTTTTTTTACCTAAAACCTTTCTTTATATCCTGGGGAAAATAAAACATAAAAGGGTGAGCTCAAATGCTCAGTAAGGGTATACAAAAGAAAAATCAATCACATCATATTCATAAGAACATAACTTTTGGAAATCTTAACCTGCAAAAGAGAGCATAATTTCATAACATGGGATAAATCATAGTAGTGAAATGAAATCCCAATAATCATAACTTAAAACATGAAACATTGTGGCATACACACATAATCATAGAGAATCATTTCTTGTTAGTCAAGACTCATTGCCAAGACTATCTTAGTGGACAAAGTCCCTTTCTGAATCGAGTAACCCTCGTTTCAGTCCTGTTTCACTGAACCGGTATAACCTACCATTTCATCCATGTCTATCTCATGAGATATAAAATCTTTACCCAATGCATTGGAGGGAGATATAGATCCCACCCATCTTATAATGAATCCTTTCTTATGTGTGCCACATAATCATAAACCATACATCATAGCGTATCCCATGTAATAAAAATGGGATTCTTAAACAACATGACATCATAAAACCATTCATATAAGATAAAGGAATTCATAAACATAATTCCATCACAACATAGTCAAATAAATGTAAAAATATGGATAGAAACAGAACCCTTTATTATCTTATATGGAAAATAATTTTGATAAAACACTTGAAATGAATTCTTGAGGAAAATATCCTTTCTTCTTCAAAATCAATTCCTTTTCACAAAACATCATGCAATTTTAAAAGAAAGAGATTTTATTGAAAATAGTCATGAAATATTTTGGAGGAAGGTTCATGAAAATAAGGCTTCATAAAAATCCGTTCATGCCGTATAAGTTAAAAAAAACATTCTTCGTACTTTTGTCGGAAAAGTCAAAAAGTACCTCGTATGACAAAAGATTCCTTTCATAGATATTACCAAAAACTCACCGAAGGGTAAAATTGGATTTAAACAATTTTAGTTGGATGAAAATAATATTAATTATTGAGGAAACATGGATGTGGATGATAAAATACACCCCAGTAAATACTTACGAATAAACAATCTCGGATAAAAATGAGATTATGATATTTTCCCTTACCTTAGGTCCGATTTGCTTCGTATGTGTCCGAACCTCCTGTATAATGATTTAAATAATGCCATTGAATTATTACAGAATCATATTCATTGTTATTATATCATATATGGTTCACTTATGACATTATATTACCCGTTCTTTTGTAAATTCCATGTTAAAGAAGCGTTTTTGGGTAAAATCGTTTCATTTATCGTAGGTGTTTTGACATGTTGTTATTGACATTATTATTACTTATATCATGATTTACTTACTTCAAGAATATAAAATATGATTTATATATCATATATATTCAGTATATATATATATATAATAGATAGATAAATGAAATGAAAAACACCGTTAATGGAGACGGTAGTCCGTACGTACACATGAACGCTGTTTTCCTTTCCTTATTGTCTTGAATGGAAGTAAGTAGATGACATACATATATATATATATACATAAATCCAGTAGCTTTATAATGTCATATATTTCATTATTATTTCTTATATATACTTTATAATCATTCTTAAATGGTTAACATGGAGAATGAATCTCATCGCGTCGTGGAGACGGTAGTCCGTACGTACGCACGAGCGATGATATCATTTCCATAATTATTGAATTGAATTGGAGTGGATTATACTATATATCAGAATCAATATGATGTTGTAATAACTATGTATAGTTATTCTTTACACCATTATACCCATCCATGTAAGGTGGTGGTGGAAAATAGATTACACCACGGCGTGGAGACGGTATTCCGTACGTACGCACGCGCGGTGATTTCATTTTTCCGTAGGATGGATAGAAGGTGAATTAGGGTTGTTTCATATTTATAATAACATATCAGTATGTAAGTAATACTGATGTTATTACTTTATCATGAAACAACTAAAGAAGAAGAAGTTGAAGAAGAAAGAAATTGAAAAGATCGGTAATGGATATTACCTCTTCTTTGGAACGCTTCTTTGAATCCTCCACTTAGGGAACTAATATTGGTCTTTGAAGAAGACCAGGACCTCTAGGATTATTCTAGGGAAGTGGAGAGGAGAAAATTGCAGGGGTTGGCCGAGCTTGAGTGCTCAATTTGGTGTGAGGAGGAGGGGGAGGAGGTGTCCTTTTATAAGGGAGGAGAGGGGCACCTTAGGAATACCTCAAAATATTATTTTATATTAATGTCAAAATCGGTTTATAATGGTTACAAAGGGTCTTATTTCGAAGCTAAAGTGGGGATGGGTCGAAATCCTATCAACCAATAGGATTTAGACAAGTTTAGGGTATTATTTTAACCTTATCAATTAGATTTAACTCTAAGTTAAAGAATTTAACTTTTACCGTGTCTTTTTGTTTTCTTTCACTATATGGTTAATACACTTACTATAACATGCCAAACGAACCCCAAATTGTATATTATTAATACATATATCCTTATCTAAGTCATTTGGCCGAACCTTAGATTTTTAGGAATAAAATAACAATTAATAATATAATATTTCATTTAAAAACTATTTTGTGTCAATTTTGACACTATTTGATATATGATTTTTGTGAAAGTCATAACAGAATTATATGTTCGAACCAAGTTTATTAAATCAACACTAATATATCATAGTAACCTAGAAAATTATTTGAATTCATAAAAAGTCTCAAATTACATTTATTTTGGTGTTTATAACATCAATCATGTCAATATTTCATAAATAAGATAATTACTGAATCATAATTGTGTCATAAATAAATTAAATTATTTAATGTCTAAAAATTATAAATAAAATACCATCATGTAGGAAATATTTTTATCTTTCTAATGAATATTTACAATCTAATTTATCTTATGTATAACCCTATATTAAAAATGTTTTAGTAAATAAACTTTGATTTTAACTCTTTTAACTATTCTTTGAATTAAATAATAATAAATGTCCTAATCTAACCCAAGTGGGCCTAAATGGTCATATTTTATTCATAAGGTTGTTTTTGGTCGAATTAAACTTATCCAATAGAATTAGGACATGTGTTAGGGTAATAGTAATATCATATTTACCCTTAGTTACCCTATTTACTATTAACCGCGGTAAAAAAAGTAAAAAGTTACTATTCACCAAAAAATTATTTTTATCTCATTGAACTACATTTTACTTACTGATATCAACCATGTCTGTCGGATTTTCGAAATTCCATTCACAGAAGCGGTAAAATTAAGTTTTATGCAAAATTCAGTTTTTAACCTACCACTTAGTGGTTTCACTATTCATCAAAAATTGAAAGTTTTCAGAAAAATACTAAAATTTCACCCTAGGCTAATTTCGGTATTCTGAGTCCAAAAATGAAGTCCATTTTGAGAGCTAAAATTTCTAAAATTTTAAAAGTGGTTATTACTATTCATAACGGCTAGTTTTAATAATATTTTAATAGCATATCATTGTTTCGTGAAACTCAGTATTGCGTACTACACACGCTATCGAGTAAGGTTGCGATTGCGTGTAATGCAAGGCAAGTCAAGGATGCGTGTTGTGCAAGCTCCTTTTGGTGAAGCGTACAACACAAGACATTAGTGAAATTAAAGAAGGATATTTTTCATAAAATCTTGGGTTGTTACATTCTACCCCCCTTAAAATGAATTTCGCCCTCGAAATTCGTTGGGGTTATAAATGGTTTACTATTTGAAAGTTTCTTTAATAGAAACCCACATCGTAAAAAGGAATATCAAAACCAATCTTTCAAAACAAAAGTATGAAACGTAACGGTTACCCAAATAAACTAATCACTGGGTTTCCACATAGGTAAAAATATGGATATGGAAGAGAAATCTAACCATCATGTTCTGATGGAGAGTGGTAGAGAACATGGCTATGGAAAAGCCAGCAATCACAAAGGCATAAATTTGTGACGATCTAAGGTACCATCTGATTCATCAGGTATAAGAGCAGTAGGACAACATTTTTGGTTTTCAAGATCGTTTCCCTAAAGTTGAAGAGTTTGAATTAGAATAAATACTTACTTTATTTTGGTACAATCTCGTTGTTGTTCGTGCCTTGAATAATTTCTACTTCATCTCTTAAATAAATGAAGTTGAATTTGTTATTCGTGAAGTGTTAGCAGATCATGTGATAGAATGACGAGTCATTCCATCTGTCTCAAACAAAAGGTTCGAAAAGTTATAAGTTCATCTTATGGTTAGATTAATTGTATATGGTTCCAAAAATGAACTTATACTTCGTATATCATACCGCTTAATAAAATAAAACTAGTTTCTACTAAACAGGGACTTCCTGTAGGCCAGTGGTAGGTGATAAAGGCCAGTCGCACTTCGGTTGTGGGTTCGATTCCCACAGCCTTGTCCAAAGCGATGGGCTGTCGCCCGTCCTGCAGGTTGTCCTTTTTCTAAAACTATATTACTATAACATCCCATAAATAATATCGAAAAAAACTTATATCCTTAAACAATACTAACTTATGTCCAATATAATCCATTCCAATCTTTAGGCTTATCCATAATACTACAGTCCACTCTCATAACATAGTGAAAATGATTACCAGAGATTTAATACCATCGTTGATCCCCATATATCATAAGATATATCTTGTTGGTCACATTCCAAACATTCAAAGGACTTAATCTTGTACTCTCTTGAATACCCATTGAACCTTATTGAAAACATGAATTCTATTAAAAGTTAACTCTTTCCACATACCAAAATCCTCAAAATTCTATATACTCAAACCATGATATCACTTAGTCCTTATATCAATCATGAGCTCATGAATACTATCAAACATTTAATTTTCTCCTTATCCCTTCATTATGCGCATATCATCTACATTCCAAAAATATCTGAATAACCTTTCATGGATACTGGTAACATTAATCAGACAACAGTGTAACAATCCTTATATGTCTCTTTATTCTAGAGTACCATGAGATTACTTATACAACATTACACATGATAAACATGTAATCATTCCACTACATTCTTAAACCATTGACCGTGCTTCAACAATTCTTTCATCTCACATATCATTTGTAGTCTCTTCATCATCATCCACATAAATACTTCCCATACTACCATACTGATTATCTTCATGAGACTTTCCCTTAGGGCATTGGTTTGCATAATGCCCGCACATTCCACATTTAAAACATTTAACCACTGTTGATGTCGTAGCAATACCATTATCCTCATCCATGTTGTTAACTGAACCTTTTCCTTTGCATTTACTTGCTTTGTGTCCTTCTTTTCCACACCCAAATCATCTTCCAGTTCCTTTGAAACATTCTCCTTGATGCCTCTTCCCACGTGATTTACATAGGGGAAATTGAACTTTCTTTCCACTATGATCATCATGAAACTCCATCTTTCTCTTATTAGCCGAGTCAGGAAACTTACCAAATTTTACTTTATTGATCATATTATGAGATTTCTGATTCGGCATAATAATGATGTTTGGACTTCCAAATCCCATTTCATTATGAATAATATCATTCCATTGTCCATCATATCCTCCATTATCGTGAATCATCTTGTTTCCAGCCATTTTCTAAAACCCAAAAAAAATAGTGTGAGAGGCAAAAATCATGCTAGGGAAAACAACATAATAAAGGGGGAGTACCTTCAATATCTAACATCTTAGGTTTAATTATATGATCGTTAGCGTAGTTCTAGTACTATAACCTATACGTATACTTAACCTTAGGGACATCCCTAGACATACCGTAGAAATATCTCTAGGGATCTCACTAACGTTTTCGCATCCTAGTTTCCAAAGGTTGACTAAACCTTTCCTCTGATACCAACTATAAAGACCCGAAGCCTGACGTACATGGATATTACATTACATTTGCGGAATAATTAGTACATAACAAAAACACACACACAAGGATCGTAATAGTTTAGTGTCTTTGGAAACTCGGAACGTAATCTTCTAATCGAGGTGAAAGATCTTCAATATCTCCCATAAAGATCTTCCTTTTTTTTACCTAAAACCTTTCTTTATATCCTGGGGAAAATAAAACATAAAAGGGTGAGCTCAAATGCTCAGTAAGGGTATACAAAAGAAAAATCAATCACATCATATTCATAAGAACATAACTTTTGGAAATCTTAACCTGCAAAAGAGAGCATAATTTCATAACATGAGATAAATCATAGTAGTGAAATGAAATCCCAATAATCATAACTTAAAACATGAAACATTGTGGCATACACACATAATCATAGAGAATCATTTCTTGTTAGTCAAGACTCATTGCCAAGACTATCTTAGTGGACAAAGTCCCTTTCTGAATCGAGTAACCCTCGTTTCAGTCCTGTTTCACTGAACCGGTATAACCTACCATTTCAGCCATGTCTATCTCATGAGATATAAAATCTTTACCCAATTCATTGGAGGGAGATATAGGTCCCACCCATCTTATAATGAATCCTTTCTTATGTGTGCCACATAATCATAAACCATACATCATAGCGTATCCCATGTAATAAAAATGGGATTCTTAAACAACATGACATCATAAAACCATTCATATAAGATAAAGGAATTCATAAACATAATTCCATCACAACATAGTCAAATCAATGTAAAAATATTGATAGAAACAGAACCCTTTATTATCTTATATGGAAAATAATTTTGATAAAACACTTGAAATGAATTCTTGAGGAAAATATCCTTTCTTCTTCAAAATCAATTCCTTTTCACAAAACATCATGCAATTTTAAAAGGAAGATATTTTATTGAAAATAGTCATGAAATATTTTGGAGGAAGGTTCATGAAAATAAGGCTTCGTAAAAATCCGTTCGTGCCGTATAAGTTAAAAAAACATTCTTCGTACTTTTGTCGGAAAAGTCAAAAAGTACCTCGTATGACAAAAGATTCCTTTCATAGATATTACCAAAAACTCACCGAAGGGTAAAATTGGATTTAAACAATTGTATTTGGATGAAAATAATATTGCTTATTGAGGAAACATGGATGTGGATGATAAAATACACCCCAGTAAATACTTACGAATAAACAATCTCGGATAAAAATGAGATTATGATATTTTCCCTTACCTTAGGTCCGATTTGCTTCGTATGTGTCCGAACCTCCTGTATAATGATTTAAATAATGTCATTGACTTATTACAGAATCATATTCATTGTTATTATATCATATATGGTTCACTTATGACATTATATTACCCCTTCTTTTGTAAATTCCATGTTAAAGAAGCGTTTTTGGGTAAAATCGTTTCATTTATCGTAGGTGTTTTGACATGTTGTTCTTGACATTATTATTACTTATATCATGATTTACTTACTTCTAGAATATAAAATATGATTTATATATCATATATATTCAGTATATATATATATATAATAGATAGATAAATGAAATGAAAAACACCGTTCATGGAGACGGTAGTCCGTACGTACACATGAACGCTGTTTTCCTTTCCTTATTGTCTTGAATGGAAGTAAGTAGATGACATACATATATATATATATATACATAAATCCAGTAGCTTTATAATGTCATATATTTCATTATTATTTCTTATATATACTTTATAATCATTCTTAAATGGTTAACATGGAGAATGAATCTCATCGCGTCGTGGAGACGGTAGTCCGTACGTACGCACGAGCAATGATATCATTTCCATAATTATTGAATTGAATTGGAGTAGATTATACTATATATCAGAATCAATATGATGTTTTAATAACTATGTATAGTTATTCTTTACACCATTATACCCATCCATGTAAGGTGGTGGTGGAAAATAGATTACACCACGGCGTGGAGACGGTATTCCGTACGTACGCACGCGCAGTGATTTCATTTTTCCGTAGGATGGATAGAAGGTGAATTAGGGTTGTTTCATATTTATAATAAAATATCAGTATGTAAGTAATACTGATGTTATTACTTTATCATGAAACAACTAAAGAAGAAGAAGTTTAAGAAGAAAGAAATTGAAAAGATCGGTAATGGATATTACCTCTTCTTTGGAATGCTTCTTTGAATCCTCCACTTAGGGAACTAATATTGGTCTTTGAAGAAGACCAGGACCTCTAGGATTATTCTAGGGAAGTGGAGAGGAGAAAATTACAGGGGTTGGCCGAGCTTGAGTGCTCAATTTGGTGTGAGGAGGAGGGGGAGGAGGTGTCCTTTTATAAGGGAGGAGAGGGGCACCTTAGGAATACCTCAAAATATTATTTTATATTAATGTCAAAATCAGTTTATAATGGTTCCAAAGGGTCTTATTTCGAAGATAAAGTGGGTATGGGTCGAACTCCTATCAACCAATAGGATTTAGACAAGTTTAGGGTATTATTTTAACCTTATCAATTAAATTTAACTCTAAGTTAAATAATTTAACTTTTACCGTGTCTTTTTGTTTTCTTTCACTATATGGTTAATACACTTACTATAACATGCCAAACGAACCCCAAATTGTATATTATTAATACATATATCCTTATATAATTCATTTGGCCGAACCTTAGATTTTTAGGAATAAAATAACAATTAATAATATAATATTTGATTTAAAAACTATTTTGTGTCAATTTTGACACTATTTGATATATGATTTTTGTGAAAGTCATAACAGAATTATATGTTCGAACCAAGTTTATTAAATCAACACTAATATATCATAGTAACCTATAAAATTATTGTAATTCATAAAAAGTCTCAAATTACATTTATTTTTGTGTTTATAACATCAATCATGTCAATATTTCATAAATAAGATAATTACTGAATCATAATTGTGTCATAAATAAATTAAATTATTTAATGTCTAAAAATTATAAATAAAATACCATCATGTAGGAAATATTTTTATCTTTCTAATGAATATTTACAATCGAATTTATCTTATGTATAACCCTATATTAAAAATGTTTTAGTAAATAAACTTTGATTTTAACTCTTTTAACTATTCTTTGAATTAAATAATAATAAATGTCCTAATCTAACCCAAGTGGGCCTAAATGGTCATATTTTATTCATAAGGTTGTTTTTGGTCGAATTACACTTATCCAATAGAATTAGGACATGTGTTAGGGTAATAGTAATATCATATTTACCCTTAGTTACCCTATTTACTATTAACCGCGGTAAAAAAAGTAAAAAGTTACTATTCACCAAAAAATTATTTTTATCTCATTGAACTACATTTTACTTACTGATATCAACCGTGTCTGTCGGATTTTCAAAATTCCATTCACAGAAGCGGTAAAATTAAGTTTTATGCAAAATTCAGTTTTTAACCTACCACTTAGTGGTTTCACTATTCATCAAAAATTGAAAGTTTTCAGAAAAATACCAAAATTTCACCCTAGGCTAATTTCGGTATTCTGAGTCCAAAAATGAAGTCCATTTTGAGAGCTAAAATTTCTAAAATTTAAAAAGTGGTTATTACTATTCATAACGGCTAGTTTTAATAATATTTTAATAGCATATCATTGTTTTGTGAAACTCAGTATTGCGTACTACACACGCTATCGAGTAAGGTTGCGATTACGTGTAATGCAAGGCAAGTCAAGGATGCGTGTTGTGCAAGCTCCTTTTGGTGAAGCGTACAACACAAGACATTAGTGAAATTAAAGAAGGATATTTTTCATAAAATCTTGGGTTGTTACAATCCCTTCAAAATAGTGACTCTGAACACTCTCCAAATCTAGGGGAGAACCTAACAACTCTACAGGGAATTCTCAGCTAGCTCTCTATCTGATTGGAATTTCTAGGAGTGCACTTCTAGGATATGTACCCACTTCTTTTCCCCGAGTCTAGTATTTTCTCACTTAATTTACCTTATTATTTAATGAAACTGTTGAAACCTAGAATGGATATTTTTTTATGAAGAATGTGTTATCAGTGAAAAAAGTGTGACACCCTAGAGAATTATTTCCTACCTTTTTATATTACAATCTTCCCTATAACAATGTTATGCTTGATGTTTTTACTAAGGACCACTTAAGCTAAAAACAAACAAACTTGGAGATAAAGGATATACTTGTTGAAACCCTCACCCCAGTTTGAAAAATCCATTCATGCAGCCCGTATGAGATATGGAGAACCACGAGGAAGAGAGACATAAAAAAAATTGATGACCTAGTCTACGAAGTCGTATCTCTACATGGTTTTTGGAATTTCCACAACATTCTATCATAAACCGTATCCAAATCCTCTTTAAAAACCAAACTATCCCCCATTTATTTCATATTGATATCACTTATCATCACTTTAGTAGACTAATATCTCCCTATATACACCTTACTTTGATGAATCCATGTCGTTATTCTGAAATGATGTTTTAATGAATCAATTATAGTCCAGTATTAATGATAGATGCCATGACTTTATTAGGAAAATTGAAAAGACATATAAGCCAATACTAGTTCAAGAAAATGTAACTCATCCTGGGGATGATCACAAGAGTGATCAAAATGGGTGTGTTATAAACAAAAGTAATGGAAATATATAAAGAAAAGTTTTGAGCTATAAAGAAAAGTAATGGAATAATTAGATAAAATCTTGGTGATAAGTACTACATATGATCCACATACTTATTTCACCCTTTAATTTTTTCATATGTTCTTTTTCTTATTTTTCATAATGAGAATCTTGTAAAAAATATAAAAGATGATGTTTCACTTTTATTATTATTAATCTTTTGAAATAATTCTAGTCATTTTTTATAAATTCTTGGAAAAATAATTATAAAAAATAAGTTGGGTGAATGTCGAGTCTATTATTTTATTAGAAAGTCTTTATGATGATCAAATCATGTGGATGAAAGATTTTTATATTATTGTCAAATGTATACTGAGAATTTATATTGACAATAGAATTGATCTTTTATAAGTTTCTTCTTCTTAAGTGAAAATATTTTTCATTGTAGTTTTGACAATTCTACTATGTGGTTGGTCTACTATTTGAGCAGTAATTAATTTGGAAAGGGGGATGAGTGAGCATCCCTTAGAAAATTATGGAGTGCAATGATAGCTGTTGGACTCATCATTATTTAATAAGTAGGTTCTTTTAAGTTGTATCATTTTATTCATTTTCATTTCATTGAATTAAAGTGCAAGTTTGATTGCATTTTAGAGATATTGTAGGTATGTACAAATTTGTTAAGGTGGTTTGAAGGACTCATTAAACCCAACTAACCAATTTCAAAGGTATTCCATAATTTTTTTTAAAATAAATCCTTTATTTCAAGGATATTTTCGATTGTATGTGAACTCTTAGTTTTGGACTCACTATTTTTAATTCAAGATTATTGTTAAAGCTATACAGCATCTATTCAATGTTTGTGGGACCACATGAGTAGGTAGTGTTACGGATTATTTTCTATAATTATTTTACTCATGGTCAAGGTGGTGTATTCTAAATTATATCATGTTATTACTTTTTTACTTCATGGAACTAATGGGGGTGTTTGATAGATATTTTGTCCTATTACAGGTTTGAAAAAAATTGATGAGAAAGGTGGTGAGAATGACAGATTTGGTGGTGACCATAAACACAACTGATCTGATGACCCCCATTCATGTGCATCCCCTAGTCAAGGAGGTTCTATGTCGGTATCTATGAGAATTTCCATCACTATACACACCATAAATTCATGATTCCATTTTAGAGACTCGTCTGTGATATCATTTAGAAATTCAAGACTGATCTATGGTTCCCAAGATTCATAGTGGCAGTGCTTCAGGAGGTGGGGGAGGCATTCTTGCTGGGACTGTTCGAGGACACCAATATGTGCGCCATACATGGGAGGAAAATGATTATTATTCCCAAAAAATTCAGTTGGTGAGGATGATTCATGGTGATAGGGTAGGAATGTTCCATGGCTATCATTTGTGTACTCTAATATGATGTCATTTTTTTTGAAGTTGATCTGTTTGAATTGAGAGACTCCTTGTCTGTGTGATGATAAATTTTCATGAGATTGTCCCATTACTGTGGACCATGAGGGAATGCTCGTTTATAAATTTTTCTTCCAAGTATCCGACCTTTAAAAGTTTAATTCAAACTAATTTTCTAATTATTATTAATTATATTAGTCATATTATATATAATTATATTTTTTTTTTCATATAATGTAATGGATATGGTAATAGAAAAAAAATATGTTTTAATTAAAAAATATTAGAAACAGATATTATTTTTGGTATTTTTAAAATAGAGACAAATTTGTTATCTGTTGGTATTATTATAATTGAAATAGAATTATTTTATCTGTCGTCAAAACATTTAGCGATAGAGTTTTTACTGATAGTTTAGTGACAGGGGAAAATATGTTGGTAAAATGTTTTACCAATAGAAAATACACCATTACCAATAGATATGACCTTGTTGGAAAAAGTGAAATATTTTGTAGTGTAGAGTCGTCTGGTTTCCTTTGGAAACCCGATCGTTCTATTTATTTATTTATACAACATTGTTTTACTTATTTTTTTATACCTCCATAATGTTGAGTTATAATAACCTCTTGAATTACATTTAGACACTCTTGGTGGTGTCCAAATGATATTTTAATCTCATGCTCTACATGGGCTGACATTGGTAACTAAGAAAAATATATGTATGTAAGAAATCATAAGGGAAATTTCCCTACTTATAGTCTTTGATATGCTTACATAAAGTTGTATCTTTTAATTAGAGGTCCGGGAATAGGCTTAATATGATAATGGAGAAGTTTTTTTATACTTTTTGTAGTTTGTATAGATTTCTAGTATCATCCTGATCTATGTTTCATTTTTTATTATTATCATTACACACATCCATATATCAGAAACTTCATATAGGCTTTTGATATTTTTATTCCATTATTTATTTATTTATTCATACAAATATGTTTTCTTATTCTACTAGTTTATATTTTCTTATTCAATTGTTTTATGTTTTTTATTGTATCTGTTGTGCCACTCTAACATGAGGTTATAGTCTCCCAACTATACTACCATTAAACCCTCAAAACTAGTGAGCAACCTCTAGCATACAGGGAGACACACTTGATCCCTTATGTCCCACCAGCTTAGGGAAGATGTTAAGTGGATCCTAGGTCAGAATGTTACAATATTTTAATTTTCCCAATACATGAGATTAGTGAGATACCTATCATGAGAAACTTCATAATTTGACACATTTTTTATGCAAGACTTAAGGACTAACTAATCAGTGTGTGGTTGTGTAAGTTATAGATCATTTAATCAATTACTGCATAACTAATATGGGATTTTCCTCTTATATGATGAGTTTTACATCCAAGTTCTTGATTGAGATATACTAAGAAATATTTCAGCAATAACTAAATAAGAAATATTTTGTGTTTATTAACCGAGTGAGGGGAATGTGATATTCTATTTAACAAGGGTGAATGACATGTGATATATTCCTCAACCTTATCATTATATACTCAAAGAATAATGAACATATGAGTAACTATATATTATTAACATGATTTGTGTCATATGGTTACTCAATATCTTATAAAAAGGGAACATGTGAAAATTTCATGCTTAAATATGATTTAGTTTGTGACCAATGGTATAGAAATACATGTGATTGATAAAGATCACACCAAATACCATTTCATATTGATTAGCATGTATTATTTGTTATAGGTATCTCTTTACTTTATTTTTTATTTGGTAATTCATATTCTTTTCAACTCTAAAAAGGTTCATGGGGTCACACATTGTAGTTAAATAAATAGGGATTGAGTTTTACCCATAGAGATTCACTAAAAAATGTTTTAGAATTATCCAAAGGGATTTTTGGATAGGTATTCACAATGTATTTCATATTATGTCATACATAGTGAGTTAATAATATATTTCTGAAAGAGTTTTGAAGGATATCCAAAGAGTTTGTGAATATAATTTCACAAGATATTTTTTATGATATTGTTTAGTTATTAGGATAAATTTTTTCTATATTAATCATATTATCTTATGAAAGGAATTATTCTACAAGTATGTTAGTGTAACTATATGGAGACATGGGAAGTGGAACAAGGTAATACTAGAAGGAAAATCTTTAGTGGAAGCCGAAGTTGGAGCAAGAAAAAATGACTATCAAAAATGAGTGATGAATTGAATAATAATATTAGTCAGACATAATAAAAACTCTAAAGGGATTGTGTAAGAATATGTTATATATTTTCAAATACTATGTAAGGTTCTTTAATTGGGATATGTGATGATAATTATTTTTCTTAAACTGATCACCTTATTTCGAAAAGTTGAGGTGGTGAATCACTATAAAAAAGTAGATATTTGTGGTGGTTTATTCAAGGGGTTTTTTCTTAACCATATTGAATTATAGGAAAATAAATTTACCTTTATTTATTATTTTTTTTATAAATAAAATTATTATTGATTACTTATTAGTCTAAGTTTCTTAATAAACTACCACTAATTTAGTATTTGGGTGAAGTTATTAATAACCACTACCAATAAAACTCTAATTTTATACACTATAATACCCTTTCTTACTCATGTCTTGATTCTAGCCCTAAATTACCTCTATGAAATCATGTTTCTATAATGTTCTTCTACCCATCCCAAAGACACCCTCTGGTATCACAACACATGATATGGGCTCATTATGGACTATCGTTCTCTTATGATTTTGGATATATTTTTTCTTATAGTCACACCATCCTATAGTCACAGATTCTGGTCTTATAATCCCTCTATTGATAATCAATCAATAAACCAATTACACAAAAATTAACTCCACTTTTTTAATTGATATTGATTTTTTCACTTTTATTTTATTTTATTAGTTTTTTATGTTTTTTTCAAGATATAAATGGTTCTAAAATTGTAATGTTCTTTTTGTTACGTCATATTTGACATAGTGTGTTCTCTTTTTGAAAGATAAAGTATACCATGATCAATATTTTTGAATATAATTAATTAGATTAATTTGATATATTTTAAAATAATAACTAAATGAACTATATTTTCTCACTTTTCCATCATTGAGTATAAATTTTTTCCATGTGTGCAAAATATTAGGTGTATGGGTATCATTATGGATTGATTAAAAATACTAATTCACCCTCATGTAATTTTTTTTAATTTCATATGGATGTTAAATATAAAATTTTAGTATTGATTATCATATATTACGATTTTACATTTTTACTATTTTTTTCATAATCCAATTATATTAATAATATGTTATGTTTTAAAACTGATTCCATTTAACTAATATATTGTAAATTATTTTTAAATTTATTTTTCAATGAAACATATATGTATAAAATTTAGATTAATTTTCCTTTAAATACACATAAAAATCTTATGGGGTGAGAGGAATTTTCATATTTTTCAATTAAAAATGAATCTTTGGAAGGAAGAATTAAATGTCCATGTCCTACTTGGAATTTTAGATGATGGCTAAAAAATGTAATATTTATGAACACATGAAAATGAAATAAATTATTATTGGATATGTGTGATGGATTTTTCATGGTGAATCAAACATTACATAAATTTAATGTTCTTCTCAACATCATAATCATCAGGATAATTCCTTTGTAGTAGAGAATTAAATTAAGAACATAATTATGGATGTTTTGGGAATAACATCATTGCAAGATGAAGATCCTAAAAATGTTTATAGCTTCCCATGATAATTATATAAATATTAATATATGTAAATATATAATTGACGAATCAAATAATTTTTATGAACTTTATAAGAAAAAAAAATTTATATGATGGGTTCAAAAAATATTTAAAGTTTTACTATCTACTAAAATTATACCATATCAAGTATTTATATAGAACTAAAAATAAATTAATGTCTATGACGTAATTCCCCAACCCAAGAAGCTTTGAGCCAGTGCATTATTTTAATACATTGGCATGATTACAATGAATCAGGTCCTGAAGGACCGATCAGTTTAGCAGACTTGGAAAATAGATTATATACATGAAATTTACATTACAATTTCAAACATAAAATACAGCATAAATAATCCTTTGAAAACGCCATTATTTCCCTATCGTAACCCTGTATATAAATTATAAAACACTTCTTAGCATCCTGGGGAAATAAAACACAAGAAAGGGGTGAGCTCAAATGCTTAGTAAGGATAAAAAATATAGCGGAAGCTATCACAATTAAGCATAAAATTTTAATGCCAGGTACAAAACTAAAACAAAATCATTTTTAAACAATATATTTAGCATAATATGATAATAATAAATCAAATAATTCCATTTAAACATTCACATATATATTATACTAGTTGAATAATCACATGTAAAATCAATAATTAATCTCATAGCAAGGGAATGCATAATACCAAACATCTTAACTACTAATTCAAGGACTCGTGCCAAGACCATAAAAAAATATTATGTCAAGGCCTTGTTCCAAGACACTTTTTTGCCTCATGAGACCTACCAATGAATTGAGGGGCTATAGTGGGCGCTTCCCATCACTTACTAAGTCTAATACATTTCTCATATGAAAAGGGTGAAACATAACATAATCATTCGTATTAAATCTAGCATAAAAAATGTAAATAATTTAACCATAAACCATGAATGGTATAAAAATAGAACATCCATAGTCAAACATATCATAACTCGTTCAATACAACATGGAAGATTATATTATAATTAATCAACCTCAATCAAGAATAATATCTAATAAAGGAGATGACATAGATGAAAATAATTATTAAAACTCTTTAAGAGAAATATCCATTTTTCTTGAAATCATTTGAAATTCACACATTTTATAAAGGAATTTATTTAAAAGAGATTTTTAAATCAATGTGTCCCATACCAATTTGAAACTTTTAAATGTAATTAACAATTTAAAACAATCATGTCTATATAAATACATCCTTAAATTCATTTTAAAAACATGGACGTTAAATAAATAGATTTAGAAAAATAAATCATTAAAATATTAAAAATGATTACATAGTTAAAGATTCCATTCCATTAAAACCTTAAAACAATCCTTTTGAAATAATTTTTATGTAACATGGACAGGGATGAAAAATATGTTCCATTAAATACTTACATATAAACAATCTCGAATAATAATGATATTGAGGAATTAACCCTTACCTTATGTCTGATACTCTCCGTACATGTCCGAAACTAATGTATAATGTTTTTAAACATATTATTAACTTATAAAGAATCATAATAATATTTATGATATCATATATGATTCTTTTATGACTTTATATTAACCATTTATTATCAATTCCAAGTTAATGAAACGTTTCAGGTAATAATCAATTGTTTATTTTTCCTGTTTTGACTTGTTATTCTTGATCATATTACTTAGATCATGATTTAATTACTTCCAGAGTGTATAATATGTTTTTTATATAATTTATATTAATAATATAAATATATATAATACATAGATATATGAAATGGAATACACTATTCATGGAGACGTTGGCCCATACGTACGTGTGAATGATGTTTTTGTTTTCTTATCGTACTGAATGGAAGTAAGTGAATGAAATATATGTAAATAAACACACACACACACACACACATATATATATATATCATTCTAGGAGACTCGTTATGTCATATAATTCATAATTATGAATATATATATATATATATATATATATTATAATCATTCTTGTATGGAGTATGTGGAAGACGAGTCTCATCGCATTGTGGAGATGGTAAGTTGTGCGTACGCATGAGAGACGATAAGATTTTCTCAATGGTTTAATATTATGTATTTGGATGGAATATGAATTTTTCAGATATAATACCATGTTATATTTATTATTTAATTCATTTATATTCATCATTATACCCATAGAAATAAAGTGTACATGAAAAACAATTTACACCATGGCGTGGAGACGTTAAGCCGCACGCACACACGCATAGTGATATTGTTTTTTGTAGGATGAGTAAAAGGATGAATATGGTTGTCTCATAAATATAATAACATCACAGAATGTGGAAGTTATTGGTGTTATTATTTTAGTATGGTAACAACTTAGGAAGAAGATGTAGAAGAAGAAAATAACTTTGAATGAAGGGATAAAACAATTACCTCTTCTTGGGGCGTCTCCTTTTGATTTTCACAAAAGGACTCCTTAAGTTGGTTTTATACCCAAATGGATTCCTATAAGATGAATTTATAGAATTTTGGAGGAGATTTTGGAAGGGGTTGTCTGATCCAAATGGCTTTGGAGGTGAGACTTAATGAGAAGAAGTGTCCTTTTATAAGAGATGTGAGGAGAGTTTTTGGAAAGGATTAAAATATTAATTTATTATAAATTGATTTTTGGTTTCTAATAGATCCAAAGTGATTTATTTCATGTATAATAGGATGATGGGTCGAAATTATCTCATAAAATGATTTTTAGACAAGTTTAGTTCATTAAATTATCCATATCTTTTGGGATTAACCCTTAGTTAAATAGTTTACCTCTTACCGTGTCTTCTTGTATTTTTATACTATAGGGTTAATTTAGTTACTATAAAATTACAAGAGAACCTAAAGTGAATAATTAATAAAATATGTAACATTATTTAAGTCAGTTTTCCTAATAATATATTTTTAGTATTTTTATATCATTTAATAAAATTGTATTTGTTTTAAAATCTCATTTATGTCAATTTTGAAACTATTTAGTAATTGATTTTTTGTTAAAGTCATAAAAACTTGATTCATTCGATAAAGGAAATTACATCATATCTATTATGTTAATATCATCCATAAAATTTATTTATTGCATCAATATGTTAAAATTACATTTATTTTAACATTTATAATTTAATTTATTTTAATCATTCATTAATAAGGTAATCATTGCATCATAATTGTGTGATAAATAAATATATTTATCTAAGGTATTAAAATTATAAATAAAATACCATGATATAGGAAATATTTTTATATTTTTAATGATTATTTTTAGTCATAGAGATTAGTTATATAAACCTATATTAAAATTAATTTAGTAAAAGATACATGTTTATGTTATATTTCCCTTTTCTTTAAATTAAATATTCTAAAATGTCATTTTTGCACCCAAGTGGCTCCCAAATGCCAAACGTTCAGCCTAAGGATTGTTATCGTCAAATATATCTCATCCAATAGAGATAGGACATGTGTTAGGGTAGTTTTATATTATAATATTATTTTTTACACTTATTTTCCTGATTTTCCCTTTAACCATGGAAAATAAAAAAATTACTGAAGTTACTATTCATAAGGTCCAAAAATAAAAGGAACCCATTTAAAATTTTTGGAAATTATGATTGAAAATATGAAATTAATTTTTTTAAATTCAAAACAGAGAATTGGTGGAAATTAATTTTAAATTAATTCCCATTTTCAAAACCAGAAGGCGGGTTTTTAAGACGTAAAAACTATCAAAAGATTGACATGTGTTTATATACAATTTAAATGTAAAATTAACTCCAATGAAAAAAATTATATTAAATGATAAAAACACAATCAAATTATACTCTAAAACTACTAAAATTTATAATTTAACAATATAAATTATTTTGATAAAAAAATTTGTTTTCAATTAAAACTTAGTATTTTTCACAATTCATCAAAATATGAAAGTTATTGGAAAGGAACCAAAACTTCATCCAAAATAAATTTTTATGTCCTAATTCTAAAAAATAATTTCATTGAATAAAATTGAATATATAAAAGTGTAAAATATATAATTTTAAAAGGGTTCGCCATTAAAAGGTAGAAAAACTACTTTTTTTTGAAAAATACTTCTTTTATCTGAAAAATTTGAATTTTTCTCTATATTATGTCTATGAAACAGATAAGAAAAATGTAAAATTATATGGGATATAAATAAAATTTAAAAAATTGGTTAATACTATTCATAAACTATTTTATAAATGGCTAGTATGATAGGACTTCGTGCGCTTGAACTCAGTGTTGCGTATAGTGCAAGCTATTAAATTATTAAAAAAAATAGAATATTGTGGAAGCTTGGGGTGTTACATTATCCACTCATTCAATAAATTTCATCCTTTCAATGTAAAATCGGGATTGAAGACTAAGTTTTTGACATTTAAAAATATCTTAGTTGAGATCCCACATCAAAAAATGGATTAATGAGACCTCTATTTTAAAAGGTAAGTATGAAGGTTACTGGAAATAACACACACTAAGGTTCCATGTAAGAAAAAATGGACATGAAATAAAAATCTAACCATCATGTTCTGATGGAGAGTGATAGTTAATATTATTAGGAGAAGGTTAAAAATATGAAATCCATAAATCTATGATGATCTAAGGTATCGTTTGATTCATCACAAAAGAAAGTATTAAGAAAACATTTTCAGTTTTCAAGATCCATTCTGTAATGTTGAAGAACATGAGAAGAAATAATTACTTTATTTTAGTACAATATCATCATTGGTCATGCCTTGAACAATTTCCACTTCATCTCATATTCAATAAAATAAAGTTGAATTTTTCATTTTTTAAGTGTTGTAAGATCATGCATTACATAAATACAATGATAGGTCATTCCATATGTCTAAAAAAAGTTTTAGCATAGGTTATCGCATACTTATAGCGAGATAATACATTAATCTTACAAAATTCAACTAGAGTATAACTTATACTATCCATAAATGGATAACTTTATAATCCCTCCAAAAACTGAAAATCTACAACTTAAGAAAGAGGTGAACCAAATCATCTTAGAATTTATCTACCATATCTCATAGGGAAGTTATTGGTTGTCACATTCCAAAGATGTGAACGCCTTCATCATGTATTCTCTTGAGTCATGGTAACAACCTGAATTATTAGATATCCTTTTTAAAAACATGCATGTTTCTTTGTTATAAATCATAGTGGATTATTCCTTAAGTACCAATTTTTTTTACCCTTCATCCATGATAGCATAAACCTTTTGTCGAAAAAACTATAATTAGTTCTCAAAAAACTAGAATCATATAATATAATTATTCAAATCCAACATATCTTTATCCAAAATTTATTATCATCACATGAAGAACATATTAGGGGTTATCATTACCTTAATCATATATTCTCCAAATAATCTTACCCTTAAACCAATTTTCTTGTACATTATAACTATTCAAAAAAGTCTTGTAAATACTTTTCAAAAAATGTAAACTGAATACTTTTTATATAATTCACTATTCATAATTCTTGGATCCAAATACCTAAATACTTAAATCCTTTGAATTTAATGGTTTCCATGGAATAGTTATTTCCTTGGTTTAGAGGTAGAATCTTATATATGTACATTTAGTTGGGTAATGCCCATGATTTCCACAGATGAGTCATTTAACTCCATAATAATTGGTTACTCTATAACCCTTCCCCCCAAAGATAACATCTTCCCCTCCATTTAGTGTATTCCTCAAGGTTTTTCTTCCCTTCTTCTTGACATGTACGAATCAAAATATTCTTTCCTCTATGATTTTTAAAATTTTAACATTTATAAACATTCATTTTCTTCTTACGCAATGTGTTAAGAAAGTCATAAAAGATCACATTGTTAATAACATATCGTGATAACTAATTTGTCCTAATCACAATATCTTTCTCTATAGTCATTATCCAATTTTTTTGCTCAAAATCACCAAATTTTCCATCAAAATCAATGTTAATATAATTCCTTATAGTTTCCCACATTAACTAAGACCAGAAAGCACTGGGTGAGAAACACATCTCATTGAAGAAAACCACATAATCAAGGGAAGTTACTTTCAATATATAACACCTTAGGTTTAATCATAGGTTATCCATGATCATTAAAAAAATTATAGGGCATTCTTCTATACTTATTCTCAAACTATATCTTAGGGTTATGATCCCTAATATAAGTTTTATAAATCTATTTCCATGGTTGTTGCTAAACATCCTCTGATATTAACTGTAATTCTCAGACCCCAGAAGCCTGGAGCCAGTAAATTATTTTAATATATTTCCATGATTACAAGGAATCAAGTCCCAAGGACCGATCATTTTAGAAATCTTTGAAAATCTATCACATACATGAACTTTATATTACAATTTCTAACATAAAACACAACATAGATAATTATTTGAGAACACCATTATTTCCCTAATGTAACCCTGCATCTCAATTATAAAACACTTCTTGGCATCCTGGGAAAATAGAAAATAAGAAAGGGGTGAGCTCAGATGCTCAGTGAGGATAAACAATATAGTGGAATCTATTACAGTTAATAATAAACTTTTAAGGCTAGGTACAAAACTAAAACACAATCCTTTTAAAAACAATATCTTCAGCATAATATGGCAAGAATAAATAAAATAATTCTATTTGAACATTCACATGGATATTCTACTAGTCGAATAATCACATGTAAAATCAATAATTAATCTCATAACCAGGGAATGCATAATGACAAACATCTTAACTATTAATTCAAGGCCTCATGCCAAGACCATACACAAATATTTTGTCAAGGACATTTACCAAGAAACTAGTTTGTCTCATGAGACCTACCGATGCATTGAGGGGATATAGTGGGCCCTTCCCATCACTTACTATGTTTAACGCATTACTTATATGAAAAGGGTGAAACATAACATAATCATTCATATTAAAAATAGCATACAAAATTTCAGTACTTTAACCATAACCCATGAATCGTATAAAAATACCACATCCACAATCAAACATATCAAAAATAATTCAATACAATATGGAAGATTGTATTATAATAAATAAACCTCAATTAAGAATAATATCTAATAAAGGATGTTGACATAGATGAAAATAATCAGTAAAACTCTTTGAGAGAAATATCCCTTTTTATTGAAATCATTTAAAAGTAAGACAATATATAAGGAAAAAATTTTAAAAGAATTTTTTTTATCAAAGTGTCCCATACCACTTTAAATTTTTTTGAAAGGAATTAACATTTTTTAAACAATCATGTCCATTTAAATACATCCTTAAAATCATTTTGAATGCATGGACATTAATTAAATAGATTTAGAAAAATAAATCATTAAAATATTTAAAATGATGATCTAGTTAAATATTACCTTCCATAAAACATTAAAATATTTCTTCTGAAAGTATTTTTATAAAACATTGACATGGATGATAAATATTCCCTAGTAAATACTTACACATAAACAATCTTAGATAATAATGAGATTGAGAAATTAACTGTTACCTTAGGTCCGATAATCTTCACACATGTCCGAAACTCATGTATAGTATTTTAAAATATATTAGTAACTTATATCATAGTTATAATAATATTTATTATATCATATATAATGCTTTTATGACTTTATATTACCCATTTATTAACAATTCCTAGTTAATGTAATGTTTTCGGTAATAATTGATTTGTTTATATTATGTGTTTTGACTCTTTATTCTTGATCATATAACTTAGATCATGATTTAATTACTTATAGAATGTATAATATAATTTATATATCATATATATTCATAATATAAATTTATATAATATATTTATATATAAAATGGAGTACATCGTTCATGGAGATGGTAGCTCATACGCACGCGTGAACGCTGTTTCTATTTTCTTATCATACTGAATGGAAGTAAGGTAATGACATATATGTACATACATACACACACATATATATCTCTCTATGTGTATGTTTCCAATAGAATTATTATCTCATATATTTCCTAATTATAAATAATATATATATTTTTATAATAATTCTTGGATGGTGGACGTGGAAGATGAGTCTCATCGTGTCATGGGGACGGTAAGCCGTACATACGCAAGAGAGAGGATATAATTTCCTTAATGGTTTAATGGTTTGAATTTGGATTTAATATGAATTGTAAATAAATAATACCATGTTATATTTATTATTTAATTCATTTATATTCATTATTATACCCATAGAAATAAAGTGTACTTGAAAAAAAATTTACACCACAGCGTGGAGACGTTAAGTCGTACATACACACAAATGGTGATATTTTTTTCATAGGATAAGTAAAATGAGGAATATGGTTATACCATAATTATAATAACATCTAATATTGTGGAAGGTACTATAGTTATTATTTTAGTATGGTAATAACTTAGGAAAAGGAAGTATAAGAAGAAAATAACTTTGAAAGAAGGGATAAAAAGATTACATATTCTTTAGGTGTCTCCTTTTTATTTGCAAAAAAGGACTCTTTAAGTTGGTTTTATACCCAAATTTTATCCTCTAAAATGAATTTATGGAAGTTTGGATGGTATTTGGGCATGTTTTGTCTGAGATAGAGGGATATGGAGGTGTGGATTAAAGATAACAAGAAGTGCCCTTTTATAAGAGATGTGAGGGGCTCTTTAGGAAAAGATTGAAATATTAATTTATTATAAATTTATTTTCGTTTTCTAATATCTAAAAAGTGATTTATTTAGAGTATAAGATGATTATGGGTCGAAATCCTCTAATATAATGACTTTTATAAAAGTTTAGTTCATGAAATTATCTTTATATTTTGGGATTAATCCTAAGTTAAACAGTTTTACTCTTACCGTGTCTTCATGTATTTTTGTACTATAGGGTTAATTTATTTACTATAAAATGACAAGAGAACAAAAAGTGGATCATTAATAACATTTTTAACATTATATAAGTCATTTGGACTAATATTATATTTTTATTATTTTTATATCATTTAATAAAATGATATTTGTTTTAAAAAATCATTTATGTCAATTTTTACACTATTTAGTAATTGATTTTTGTTAAAGTAATTACAACTTGATTAATTAGAACCAAAGGAATTAAATCAAATATAATATCTAAATTTCATCTATAAAATTCATGCATGGAATCAAAATTTTCAAATTACATTTATTTTCATATTTATAAATTCATTTATTTGAATCATTCATAATAAGGTAGTCACTACATCATAATTGCGTCATAAATAAATAAAATTATCTAATATATAAAAATTAAAAATAAAATAACATCATGTAGGAAGTATATTTAGCTTTATAATGAATGTTTATAGTCATAGATATCAGTTATATAACCTTATATTAAATTTATTTAGTAAAAGATACATGTTTATGATATATTTCCCCCTTCTTTAAATTAAATATTCTAAAATGTCACTTTCACACCCAAGTGGATCCAAAATGAGAAACTTTTAGTATAAGGATGATCATAGTCGAATATATATCATCCAATAGGATTAAGATATGTTTTAGGGTAGTTTTATGTTATTATAATAATATTTTTTACCCTTATTTACCTAATTTACCCTTTAACCATGGAAAATAAAAATAATTACTAAAGTTACTATTTATAATTTACAAAAATAATAGGTACCTATTAAAACAATTTTTAATTTTTGATTCCAAATAAGGAAACCATTTCTCCAAATTTAAAACACATAATTGGCAGAAATTAATTTAAAATTAATTCTCATTGTCAAAACCATAAAATGTGTTTTTAAGAAGGAAAAACTATCAAAAGATTGACATGCGTTTATGTCAAATTTAAATGTTAACTTACTTAAAATGACCTAAATTGTATAAAATAATAAAAATATAGTCTAATTATACTTTATAACCACTCTAATGTATTATTTTACAGTATAAATAATTTCAATTAAAAAAGTTGTTTTCAATTAAAATTTTATATTTTTCATTATTCATCAGAATATAAAAGTTATCAAAAAAGTACCAAAATTTCATCCAAAATAAATTTTTATATATTAATTATAAATAATAATTTCATTTCGTCAAATTTAATATATAAAATTGTTAAATAGAGGATTTAAAAAAGGTTCTTCATTAAAAGGCAGAAAACCTTCTTTTTAAAAAAGACCTCTTTTATCTGAATAATTGAATTTGCCCTTATATTATGTCTAAGAAACAGATAATATGAATGTTAAAATTAAATGGTATATATATAAAATTTAAAAATGTGGTTAATACAATTCATAACCACTTTTTAAATGGCTAGTTTTATGGGTCATGGTGTGCTTGAACTCGGTGTTGCGTGTAGCACAAGCTATTGAATTATAAATAAAAGTTTATTGTGGTAGATTGGGGTGTTACATATTACATTAGAGTTGTTTCATAATTATCTTGTAAAATCTTTAGTCCCTAAATAATTTTATGAGATGAAGAAATTTATTAAGAATTGGGGTCTCAATTATATGAGGATGCGTTCATGTTTCAACAATTGTATGTTATATTTGAGAGAAAATTTCAATAGAGAGGAGTTTAAAATATTTTCATACTTGTAAATAGAAATCAATGAATAATTACTTAGGGATGAATGGACATACCTATAAGGACCTGACCTTAAACATTACATAATATTGAATTAAATGAATAATTCACATTGAGGATCTTTTTAGGTTTAGAGTTTTAAAGAATTAGGACATAACTATTACATCTCAAAAGATTACAAGGTAGACATATCTACACAGTTTCCATTTTTTCATAAAATAAAAACTCTTGAAAAAAAGAGTCATGTCTAGTTCCGTCTTTTAGACAACATGACTTTTCCTTGATACCATCCTTGACCCTATTCATCTTTAAGTCATGTGAAAACATTTCAAAACCTGGGATGAGCATAAAAAGCTCAGTAAGGGTTGTAAAACAAAGAATGAAAACATTTGTTCATAAATACATAAAAAACATGAAATCATTTACTTACATCATGAAATCATAAGATTTATGAAAGACACATAGAAATCAATAATCATAAAGGTAACTTGTGGCATCCATATCATACTTACATTGTAGATATCACATATACATAGGGAGTTACTTTGAAATACCCATCATAGTATATCCCCTAAATCTATCGAGAGAAACATTCATGTTTACCTCCGTCACATTACCCAATGCATTAGAGAGCTATCTCGGGATCACCCGTCCTAGGTTTATCACGGAACCACCCATATAGGTAAATAATAACCAAGAACCATAACATGATCATAACATATAACATAAGCATAAAGGAAAGATAACATTTCCACATTGCAATCATAAAATATCATTTCAAGATATTGAAATAGTAAATCCACTCTCAAAATCATTTTCAATACCAAAATAGGTAAAAAGAGTATATGGTATTTATTTTTCCTTTTAAAAACATTCCGGCTTGTTAAGGAAGCCAAAGATAAAATAATACTCGCGGTGGCAGAAAGGTTGTTGTCACCGCTTATGTAAAAAAACATTAATTTTTGTCGTTTAGTAAAACGATTTGTATAAAAAATATTCCCTTTGAATAAAATGAAATGTCAAAGGGGTTTATACATCGTATAAAATAAAGCCGTGTATAAAACTAAAAATGCCTCAATGAAAAGAGATTGAGACGAAGTCCGTTACCACGTGTCTGACGTGAATCGATCGTTCTTTAATCTCCTGAATAATAAACTAAAGTTAATTTCTACTTGATTAAGAATATTTTTCAAGTTTATTATTCTTTTTATATAACTTATTACCATGTTATAAACATTATGCAATCATTTAAGTTAATAACGTTCATTTTGTCGATATTTGGTACTTGAGTAAAAAATGAACACCTTATATTTACAAGTTGTCCATGTGGTAAAAGATAAATTATATCCAGAATTATATTCTTGACTTAGATATCAGATATATCATATATATTCAGTATATACATGTTTTTATAATAGTACATAACATTTAGAGGTAAGAAATGAAATGCACCGTTCATGGAGACGGTAAACCGTACGTACGCATGAACGCTACTTTCATTTCTATTTATTATTTTAATGGAAATAAAACATAATGATACATAGTTATATTATAATTCTAGTATAATATAATTTATAATATCATTAACTCCATCCTTTATACATCCCACATAAGGCATTAACGAATCAAATCACTTTGAGGGGGCAGTAGTCCACACTTCCTCAAATGAGATTATCATATTTACCCACTATGGAAACCATAAAGGCGTGCTATAAATGGAAAGTACAGAAGCTTAAGGAAATAATACACATAATATACATCATATATAAATAAATTTCCATCATAATGGCCACCATGATAGGCGGTAATATGTAATTGAACAATCATCGTTTCGTGAGGCCTTAGTTTTCCATCCACCGAAACATTATGTTTTTTCATACATTAGATGGAGGTGTGTGTAAGTGTAGTTTTAATATTTATCATAAAAACATCCTAGTATACTGATGATACTGGTGTTGTTATAAAAGAAAGGAATAAAATGATTTTATGGGTTGGAGAAGTAAAATAAAAGAAAACAATTTAAGAGAAACTGTTACCTTTAAATTGGGTAACTCCCTTTGGTTTGAACCAAAGGACTTCTTGAAGTGACTTCTGCCTAAGGTAAGGCTTCTAGGACAAGGAGAGGGATGTACGGAGATTAATTGGGTAGAGATTGGAAGAGAAAAATGGCTTGAGAGGTGTGTGTAATTGGTTAGAAATGGTCTCCTTTTATAAGGGGGATGAGGGGCTCTTTAGGAAAGTGTGAAAATATTATTTTATTATATAATGATATTCAGTTTCTAAAGGTCCAAAAATCATTATAATCGAAGATAAGCTGAATTATGGTCGAAATAAAATCATCCAATCAGAATTGGACATGTTTTGGATAATATTTTAATCATTATAATCTTTTTTATTTAAATCATTTATTAATGAGGTAAATACTGCATCATTATTGTGTCATAAATAATTTAATTTATTCGATGTCTAAAAATTATAAAAAAAATACTATCATGCAGGAAATATTTTTATATTTCTAATTAATATTTATAGTCTAAAATATATATTTTATAACCCCTTCTTAAAATTAATTTACTAGAAGATATTTTCTTTTGTCATTTTTTCCTTTACTTTAAGTTAATTAATCTAAGTTGTCATTATCACTTCCAAGTAGATCAATGGGGTCCCAAAATCAATCCAAATATGACCATGGTCGTTAACTACTCAACCAATAAGTCTTGGACAAGTGTTAAGATAATTTTGAATTATTATAATATTCATTTAACCTTGAATTACCTTATTTTCCTTTAACCGCGGTAAATAAAAGTCAAAAGTTACTATTCACCAAAAATTATTTTCATATTATTGAACCAAATTTTACTTCTTGATAACAACCATGTATGTTAGATTTTCGAAATTCAATTCACAGAAGTGAAAAAATTTCATTTAAATGAAAAAGTCAGTTTTTTTAACTACTACTAAGTGGTTTCACTATTCATCTAAAATTGACGTTTTTCAGAAAAATACCAAATATTCATCCTAAGAATTATTTGATATTCCGAATTCAAAATTGATGTCTATTTTGACAAATTCAAAACATAGAAGTGGCATTAATTAATTTAAAAATTAATTCCCATTGTTAAAACAAATAGTGCGTTTTTAAGAAACAATAACTATCAAAAGATTGATACTTGTTTATGTCCAATTTCAAAGGGAAATTAATTCCAATGACCAACATTGGATTAAATGGTAAAAATATATTTTAATTTCACTTTAAAACCAACTAAAAAGATAATCTATCCATATAAATAAATTATATTAAAAGGCACTTTTGAATTAAAATGCAATATTTTTCACTATTCATTAAAATGTACTTTATCATAAAAATACCAAAAAATTACCCAAAGTAAAATTTGATTTTCCCATTCTAAAGAAGAATTTTATTTGGTCAATTAGAATTTATTAAGGTGACCAAAACTGTATTTAAATAGGGTTCGCCATTAAAAGGCGATAAATCATCCTTTTAATGTAAATTATGCTTAAAATTTGATTCATTCACATTTTAAGCCTCTAAATTTTTATTGGATAATGTAAATAAATTTAACAAAAATGTATAATCATATTGTAGTTAGTTTCATTCATTCCCTCCAATACAACGGCTAGGAGTTAACTACCATTTAAAATAATAATATTATATTATTAGTGTGCAACGTAAGATTCTGAAGAAACCCGTTGTTGCGTATCGGGTACGCTATCGAACATAAAAACCCATTTAAAGTAAATTTAATATTTAATTCACATATATTAATAAATATGAAATATGTCTTATTCTTCATTTACCTGGGATGTTACATCCTTTCCCCCTTTTGGGAATTACATCCTCACAAAATTTATTCACTTATCAAAATAAGTGGGGGTATTTATCCCTCATAGCATTTTCAGATTCCCACGTTGCCTCTTCAACCATATGTTTTTTCCACAAAACCTTTACCTGGTGAATCACCTTATTTCGCAACACTTTCTCTCTACGGTCAAGAATCTGAACTGGTTGTTCTTAATAATAGAGACTCTCTTCCAACTGAACTACCTATGGGCTCAAAACATGAGATGGATCTAGCATATACATTCTCAATATTGAAACATGAAAAACATTGTGTACTTGGGATAAACCTTGAGGTAAAGCCACTCTATACGCAACTGATCCAACCTTCTCCAGAATTTCATAATGTCCAATGAAACTCAGACTCAACTTTCCCTTCTTACCTAAACGCATCACACTTTTCCATGGAGAAACTTTGAGAAAGACATGATCACCTAACTCAAAGGAAAGATCCTTCCTCTGGTTATCTGCATAACTTTTCTATCTACTCTGAGCTGTTCTCATGTGCTTCTGAATCAACTCAACTTTCTCTGCCATCTCTTCTACCAATTCTGGTCCAATCAGCTTCCTTTCACCTACTTCATCCCAGAATGGCGGAGTTCGACAATTCTTTCCATATAATGCCTCAAATGGAGCCATCTATATACTGGAATGAAAGCTGTTATTACAAGAAAATTCATTCAAAGAAAGATGTTGGTCCCAAATTCCTTAGTAATCCATCGAGTAAGAACGTAACATATCCTCTAAGGTCTGAATTGTTCGCTCTGATTTCCAATCTTATTGAGGATGAAAAGCAGTACTAAAATTTAATTCAGTACCCAATTACTTCTGAAGGCCTTTCCAAAAGTTAGAAGTGAACCTGGGATCACGATCAGATAAAATGGAGAGGGTAAATCCATGCAACCTGACTATCTCTGCAACATACAACTAAGAAAGTTGATCTAGAGACAAAGTATCTCTAATAGGAAGGAAATGAGCAGATTTAGTCAATCGGTCAACTATAACCCAGATTTCATTATTACCTCAAGATGTCTTTGGTAATCCCACAACAAAGTCCATGGCTATATTTTTCCATTTCCACTCTGGCACTGGTAAAGGCTTAAGAATTCCTTTCGGTAACTATTGCTCTGCTTTATCCTGCTGACAAGTCAAACACTTCACAGTAAAATCAGCAATATCTCTTTTAATTCCATCCCACCAGTAATACTCCCGAAGATCTCTGTACATCTTAGTACTGCCAGGATGAACTAAAAATGAAGAACTATGAGATTCACATAACAACTCATTTTTCAACTGTGAATCACAAGTCACACATAATCTATTTCCAAATATAAAAAAAATCATTATCAACGTTAAAATCAGGCAAATTAACCTTCTGAACCAACACAACCTTTTTCTTCAACTCACTATCTTCCTTCTCTGCTTGCTTAATTCTTTCTGATAGAGATGATTTCACTGACACCTGAAACAAAACATAAGAATTTCCTGCAACAACAACTTCTATTCCAAAGTTTATCAAATCAAAAACCAAAGGATATCATTCCAAATGTAACATGGTTAATAAAGTATTACTTTTTCGACTCAAAGCATCAACCACTTTATTTTATTTCCTCGGATGATAAAGGATCGTGCAATCATAATCCTTGATTAATTCCAACCATCTCTTCTATCTCATGTTCAAATCTTTCTCAGTGAATATATACTTCAAACTTTTATGATCAATATATATTTCACACTTTACTCCATACAAATGATGCCACCAAATTTTTAAAGCAAAAACAACAGCAGCTAGTTCCAAATCATGTGTAGGGTAATTTAACTCATGTGGTTTCAACTGACGTGAAGCATAAGTAATTACCTGATCATTTTGCATTAGGACATAACCAAGTCCTTTTAGTGAAGAATCACTGTAGATAACAAACTCACCATTTCTGGAAGGCAGTGCCAAAACTGGAGCATTCGACAATCTTATTTTCAATTCCTGAAAACAATCATCCCATTCTTTTGTCCAGATAAACTTAACACCTTTTCGAGTTAACTTAGTCATTAGACTGTATAACCATGAAAAATTTTCAACAAAACTTCGGTAATAACCTGCGAAATCAAGAAAACTATGAATCTCGGTTATATTTGTGGGTCTTGGCCATTCTTCAGAAACTTTTGTTTTTGCAGGATCAATAGTTATGCCATTTTTTGAAACAATGTGACCAAGGAAAGAAATTTGTTGTAACCAAAACTCACACTTTCTGAATTTCCCAAATAGTTTCTTTTATTTTAAGGTTTTTAAGACAACCCTTAAATGACTTTAATGTTCCTAATTAATTTTGGAATAAACCAAAATATCATCAATGAACACAACCACAAACTTATCTAATAACTCATGGAAAATTCTATTCATAAGATCCATGAATACAACAGGTGAATTGGTTAAACCAAAAGTAATGACTACAAATTCATAATAGCCATATCTAGTATGA
Organism: Viscum album; assembly: GCA_963277665.1. Lineage (NCBI taxonomy): Eukaryota > Viridiplantae > Streptophyta > Magnoliopsida > Santalales > Viscaceae > Viscum > Viscum album. The sequence goes on along the minus strand of OY728150.1, from coordinate 1,997,616,686 downwards.
AACTCAGTCTTTAGAAAGTCTACTTCCTTTACTTTCAACTGATGGTACTCCGACCTCAAGTCTATCTTCAAAAAATACTGAGCTCCCTAGAGCTGATCAAACAAATCATCAATATGAGGAAAAGGATACTTATTATTAACAGTTGTGTTATTCAATTCTCTATAATCAATGCAAAGTCTCATTGAACCATCTTTCTTTTTAACAAAAAAGACAGGATCACCCCATGGTGATGTGCTAGGTCGAATGAAACCTTTATCTAATAACTCCTGCAATTGCTTCTTTAACTCTAAAAGTTCAATTTGAGCCATTCGATAAGGGGGGTTTGAAATTGGATTAGAATCAGGAACTAAGTCAACAGTAAATTCAAATTCCTGATCAGGTATAACAGCAGACAACTCACTAGAAAAAACATCAAGGTACTCATTTACCACTGGTATATCATTAATCTGAGCAGTTCCTTTGTTTTCAACAACATGTGCAAGGTAACAATCATTTTTATCTTTTACTAGTTTCTCAGCTTCCTGATATATTATCAACTGCAAGGGTTAATTTTTGTATACAAACTGAAAATCATTCTGAAATGAAACCTCTTTAGTTCTACAGTCAATCTCAGCATGATAAACAGAAATCCAATCCATGCCCAATATAACATCAAACTCTACTAGAGGCAAAACAATAAGGTTTGCAGGTAGATTCTTTATGCACACAAGGACATGAATGTTCTTATTTTTTCTTCTTGTATCAAAATTTCCTCCAGGTGTTTTTACCGTAAGTTCAGTATTCATATCATGAGATAGAATTACCAATTTACAAGAAAAATTCTCAAAAATGAAATAATGTTTAGACCCTAAATCAAACAACACATTGGCATAATTTGAACAAAGAAACAGTGTACCTGACACAACTTCATTTGATGTCCCAACATCTTCTGAAGTAGTTGAAAAGGATTTCACCACACCTTTCTACTTGTAGTCTGGAAGCTTTCCTTCGGTTGAGTTCTTTATTGGACACTCATTTGCATAATGACCCATTTCATTGCACTTAAAACATTTTACTGACTGTAAATCAGATTTTGTCTTACCATTACCCTAATCTTTTTTAGTGCAATTAAGAGCCTTATGTCCCATTTTACCACATCAGTAGAACTTACCAGAATTCAAAAGACATTCTCCAACATGCTTTTTACCACAATTTTCACAAACTGTAAACTTAAGTTTCTTACCATCATACTTTTTTGAAGTGTTCTTCCCTTTTTCCTGCCACCTCGACCTCTTATTCTGTTGTTTGTAAAAGAATACATGATCATCAGAAAACTCCATTTCCACCTTCTCTGTACAATGAACAAGTTTTTCATAACTTTTAAACTCACGAGAAGCTAAAGCACTTTGATACGTTTGCTTTAATCATGAGTAAAAACGGTTTATTTTACTATCAAGATCTCATATGAAATTTGGAGCATACCTTTCCAGTCCAGTGAATTTTTCTTGATAAACAGCCACTGAGTCCTCCACCTGCCTCAGTTCCAGGAATTTTTTTTCCATCCTAAGACGAACCACCTTAGGAAAATATTTCTCAAGAAACATACCTTTGAATTCATCCCAATTGAGAGCATAAATCTCCTCACTATCCATGATATTTTTCACCATCGATCACCATGGATCAGCTTCACATTCAAAAAGGTAAACAGAAAGACTAACCTTTTGATGTTCTAAACAACCCATGGCATAAAAAATCTTCTCCAGTGCTTTAATCCACCCTTCAGCTAGCACAGGGTCAGATGATCCTCTGAATGATGGAGGATGTTGCCTCATGAAACATTCCACTACTGACATGTTCCTCTATGGTTGATCTGGCTGATCTCGTACATGGATACCACCACCATTTATAGCCTGAGTCAACTGTGCCATCACTGTAACAAACTGTTCAGTTCTGATTCCGACCATCCCAGGTTGTTGATTTTGGAAGGTTGTCTTCCTCCTGATGTCATCCCTACACAAATTTCCTGTTTCCTCTCTAGAAAACCATTCTGAACACAAAAATATCTTAGGCAAAGCAACATGGTAATCTGGAAATGCTATATTATGTCAATGTTAACATAAATTACTTTATGGATATTACTTTAATAATACCATAACACCTAAAGTTATCTAAACTGACCTTTGATACCAACTATAAGGACCCGACCTTAAACATTACATAATATTGAATTAAATGAATATTTCACATTGAGGATATTTTCAGGTTTAGAGTTTTAGAGAATTAGGACATAACTATTACATCTCAAAATATTACAAGGTAGACATATCTACAGAGTTTACATTTTTTTCATAAAATAAAAATTCTTGAAAAAAAGAGTCATGTCTAGTTCTATGTTTTAGACAACATGACTTTTCCTTAATCCCATCCTTGACCCTATTCATCTTTAAGTCATGTGAAAACATTTCAAGACTTGGGATGAGCATAAAAAGTTCAGTAAGGGTTATAAACCAAAGAATGAAAACATTTGTTCATAAATACATAAAAAACATGAAATCATTTACTTACCTCATGAAATCATAAGATTTATGAAAGACAAATAGAAATCATTAATCATAAAGGTAGCTTGTAGGATCCATATCATACTTACATTGTAGCTATCACAGCTACATAGGGAGTTTATTTGGAATACACATCATAGTATATTCCCTAAATCTCTTAGGAGAAACATTTATGTTTACCTTCATCACATTACCCAATACATTAGAGATCTATCTTGGTCTCACCCACCCTAGGATTATCACAGAACCACCCGTATACGTAAATAATGCCCAAGAACCATAACATGATTATAACACATAACATAAGCATAAAGGAAAGATAAAATTTCCACATTGCAATCATAAAATATAATTTCAAGATATTGAAATAAAAAATCCATTCTCAAAATAATTTTCAATACCAAAATACGTAAAAATAGTATATGGTATTTATTTTTCCTTTTAAAAACATTTCGGCTTGTTAAGGAAGCCAAAGATCAAATAATACTCGCGGTGGCGAAAAGGTCGTTGTCACCGCTTACGTAAAAAAAATTTCTTTTTGTCATTTAGTAAAACACTTTGTATAAAAAAGATTCCCTTTGAATAAAATGAAAATTAAAAGGGTTTTATACACCGTATAAAATAAATTCGTGTATAAAACTAAAAATTCCTCAATGAAAGGAGATTGAGACGAAGTCCCTTACCTCGTGTCCGACTTGACTCGATCATTCTTTAATCTCCTGAATAATAAACTAAAGTTAATTTATACTTGATTAAGAACCTTTTTCAGGTTTATTATTCCTTTTATATCACTTATTACCATGTTATAAACATTATGCAATCATTTAAGTTAATAACGTTCATTTTGTCGATATTTGGTACTTGAGTAAAAAATGAACACCTTATATTTACAAGTTGTCCATGTGGTCAAAGGTTAATTATATCCAGAATGATATTCATGATTTGTATATCATATATATCATATATATCTAGTATATACATGTTTTTATAATAGTACATAACATTCAGAGGTAAGAAATGAAATGCAATGTTCATGGAGACAGTAAGCCGTACGTACGCATGAACGCTACTTTCATTTCTATTTCTTATTTTAATGGAAATAAAACATAATGATACATAGGTATATTATAATTCCAGTATAATATCAATTATAATATCATTAACTCTATTCTTTATACATCCCACATAAGGCATTAACGAATCAAATCACTTTGAGGGGGCGGTAGTCCGCACTTCCTCAAATGAGATTATCGTATTTACCCACTATGGAAACCATAAAGGCGTGCTATAAATTGTAAGTACAAAAGAATAAGGAAATAATAAACATAATAAACATAATATATAAATACAATTTCATCATAATTTCCACCATGAGAGGCGGTAAGATGTAATTGAACAATCAACGTTTTGTGAGGCCTTAGTTTTCCATCCACAGAAACATTATGTTCTTCATCCATTAGATGGAGGTGTGTGTAAGTGTTGTTATAATAATTATGATAACAACATACTAGTATATTGAATATACTGGTGTTGTTACAAAATAAATTAATAAAAATATTTTAATGGTTGGAGAAGTAAAATAAAATAAAACAATTTAAGAGAAACTGTTACCTTTAATTTGGGTAACTCCCTTTGGTTTGAACCAAAGGATTTCTTAAAGTTCCTTATGCCTAATGTAAGGCTTCTAGGAGGAGGAGAGTGATGTAGGTAGATTATCTGGGTAGAGTTTGGATGAGCCAAATGGCTTTATAGGTGTGTGTAATTGGTTAGAAATGGTCTCCTTTTATAAGGGGGAGGAGAGGCTCTTTAGGAAAGTGTGAAAATATTATTTTATTATATAATGATATTCGGTTTCTAAAGGTCCAAAAATCATTATAGTTGAAGATAAGATGACTTATGGTCGAAATAAAATCATCCAATCCGAATTGGACATGTTTTGGATAATATTTTAATCATTATAATCTTATTTATTTAAATCATTTATTAATGAGGTAAATACTGCATCATTATTGTGTCATAAATAGTTTAATTTATTCGATGTATAAAAATTAAAAAAAAATAATATCATGTATGAAATATTTTTATATTTAAAATGAATATATATAGTCTAAAAGATAATTTATATAACCCCTTATTAAAATTAATTTACTAAAAGATATTTGCTTTTGTTATTTTTGCCTTTACTTTAAGTTAATTAATCTAAATTGTCATTATCACTCCCAAGAGGATAAATGGGTTACCAAAATTGACCCAAAGATGACCATGGTCGTTAATGATTCAAAAAATATGGTTTGGACAAGTGTTAAGGTAATTTTTAATTATTATAATATTCATTTAACCTTGAATTACCTTATTTACCTTTAACCGCGGTAAATAAAAGTCAAAAGTTACTATTCACCAAAAATTATTTTCATCTTATTGAACCACATTTTACTTCTTGTTAACAACAATGTATGTCGTATTTTTTAAATTCAATTCACATAAGTGGAAAATTTTCATTTAAATGAAAAAGTCAGTTTTTTTAACTACTACTAAGTGGTTTCACTGTTCATCTAAAATTGAAGTTTTTCATAAAAATACCAAACATTCAGCCTAAGAATTATGTGATATTAAAAATTCAAAATTGATGTCTATTTTTTGAAATTAAAAGAATAGAAGTGGCATTAATTAATTTAAAAATTAATTCTCGTTGTTAAAACAAATAGCACGTTTTTAAGAAACAATAACTATCAAAAGATTGATACTTGTTTATGTCCAATTTTAAAGTGAAATTAATTCCAATGAACAAAATTGTATTAAATGGTAAAAATATATTTTAATTTCACTTTAAAACCAAATAAAAAGATAATCTAACCATATAAAAAAATTAGATTAAAAGGCACTTTTGAATTAAAATGCAATATTTTTTACTATTCATTAAAAAAAATGAACTTTATCCAAAAAATACCAAAACATTACCCAAAGTAAAATTTGATGTCCCAATTCTAAAGAAGGATTTTATTTGGTCAATTAGAATGTATTAATGTGACCAAAACTATATTTAAATAGGTTTGTCCATTAAAAGTGGATAAATCGGCCTTTTAATGTAAATCATGCTTAAAATTAGATTCATTCACATTTTAAGCCTCAAATATTTTATTGGATAATGTAAATACATTTAACAAACATGTATAATAATATTTTAGTTAGTTTCATTAATTCCCGAAAATTCAAAGGCTAGGAATTAACTATCATTTAAAATAATAATATTATATTATTAGTGTGCAACGTAAGATTCCAAAGAAACCCGTTGTTGCGTATCAGGTATGCTATCGAACATAGAAACCCCTTTAAAGTAAAATTAATATTTAATTCACAAATATTAATAAGTATGAAATATGTCTTATTATTAATTTACCTAGGATGTTACAATACCACTGTGAAGAAGCATAGAAATAAAACTCCCCCTAAGATTTTATATTACATTCATTTCAAAATTTGATTGAAAGGATTATTTAAATATTCTAAATAAGTAGAGAATATGATGTGGCATGTTATGTAAAACAAAAATGATGGTTTTATACATCATCCATGAGATTCAGAGGCATGGAAATATTTTTCTTATTTATATACAAATCTCTCTACAGACCCCAGGAATTTGTATTTGGGATTGTCTATTAATGGATTTAATTCATTCAATAAATTAATTACCAATTATAACATATGGAAGGTTTTTTTGATCTCTTATAATCTACCTCCATGGATGTGTATGCAATTTATCATTTTGATTTTTATTGGAGATAAAAAAATTTATTGAAAATTATATAGATGTATACCTTCATCCTCTTATAAATGAATTGAAACATTTATGGGATAAAGGTGTGGATTCATATAATGCATTAACTAAAAAATTTTAAAAATGTGTACATATCACATGTGTACCACCAGTGAATTTATTGGACTTCATAATTTTTCTGGATAACATACTCACAATGTCCTAGAATATCTAGTTTGTAACATTTGTTTCATATCTAAAATGATACCTTGTAATAAAAAATAATTTTTTATGTGTCATCATCAATTCTTGGATTCATATCATTGATTTTGATTTTACAAGTCTCCATTTAATGGAAACAATGATTTAATGACCCCTCTAAAATTATTATCCAGGTTAGGTATGATTCCTACTACTATATGTGTGTATCCCACTGATACAGGGTTATCAACGGACCTCAGTGTTGGGGTATTTGGTATTGATTAGAAGATCATTAATTTACTACACATATTTTTCCACCCATACCATTATAATGTTATTCGAGGGTGATCTTTATTATTCTATAATTCATTATGAAAACTTTATTTATATCATTGTTATACTAACTATTGAATTTGTTTTTTAATAGTAAAAAAAACAAGACATGGAATAAAAGTATGTTTTTATATTTATTAATTTAAAGTTTTTTCCATTTTATAGTTTTGGGGTTCCTATTAATGATACATGTGGTATGCATGAGAAATTTTTGGGTTATCGTCCATATGAGTCGATGAACCTCCCCATAAAATATCATAATTGGAGGAATGTTTCAATTCACTAGAAGAATGATATTACTGAAAATGAAATAATGTTAAATAAAAAAAATTATAACCTATTTATTAATTTGATATTACTAAAGATAATGTTCTTGGAATAATTTTTTCATTTCTTATTTGTATGTGGTTTTCCATTTTTAGGTGGGTGATTCTATTATCCATCAATGGGGTTTGAAATTCTTGGAAAAAATGGAATGATTTCAAGTACAGATTATGTTGTGATTTTAGTTTCATCTAATTGATAATTCAATTAATTTATGACAAGGTACTAGAAGAGATACCTAAAGAGTAGTGGAATTATTTTTTTGAATAGGATATCTACTGAGTTGTACAATGTATTTTTCAAAGTGATTTTATCTTACCATGAATATATTAATTATGTTTATTTATTTATTAATAATATTATATTTCATATAAATATATATTTATTATTCCATTAAATTTATAAGACAAAATCGGTGAGTGGAGAGAAGAAGACAATCCCACACATGGAAATGTCGAAGAGTTTTAGAAGGATAAGATAAAAAGGATAATTATTTTATTATTATAACATTTATATTTGTCAAATTGTAAGGTATTACTAGTTTATAAATATTAATTTTCTACTCTAATGATATAGACTTTCGATAATGGTCATAATATTAATTGGATTGATATGTGGTTCTATATGCATACAATATGAAAACCCTTCTCTTTATTTCACATTAATACTTGATTTATTACATAAGTTTACATTTAATACAACTAGAAACATAGAAAATTATATTGTATTTTGTAATTAGGTAAATTACATAAAAATTTAAAACATGAAAAAAATCCTCTTTATTGGAAACTTCCTTAACATGATTGCACTTAAAACTGTGTGGGATAACCTGGGGACATACATAAGAATGGGTTGAGCTATATAGAACAGTAAGGAAATAAACATGGAAATTGAAAATAAATGATAGAAAATAGGTATATCATAACTTATTATTAATAAGTGTTATAAAATAGGAAATATAAATTGGTAATAAAAGGAACATTAATAATAAGGCATGATATAGAATGATAATCATAACATGGGAAATGTGGAAATAACTTAAAACACTACATCATAAACATAGGTCATGGCTAAACTACCATGAAATCATGGTGGAAAATGTCCCCTAAAAGATTTGTTTTCCCTCCATGTTTCAACATGATATCTCATTATACTAAACATTACCCAATGAATTAGAGTACTATATAATTATGGGTGAACTTGTCACATTCAATTCATTTTCATGCTTAAGTGTGACACATAGATCATATAACATTGATTCATTCATCATAATATTTTATTAAATGATCAAGGAGTGAGTAATAAATAGATATAATCCCCAAATCAATTAATTATAAGTTTATAATGGTGAATACCCTAGATAGGAATTGGGTAAGTTATTCACTACAGTATAATTTTTTCATGGAAAATCACTGTGAAATTTCGACAGCATAACATCATCTCTTAAAAATTAATAAAATGGGTTGAAGAGAGGTAAGGTGATATATAATTATTTTAAAATAAAATTGAAACTAATAGTTATATGGAAATACATTTCCCAACATTAGTAATTGGAAATTCAAGACATAAGATAATAAAGAAACTTGAATAAAGAAGATAAGGCGAGGATCCCTTACTTGAGTGTGTGACTCCAAATGCTTGGGAGGGGCTTCTTGAGATCATATGGAACCTTGGGAGGACTCTATAGAGTAGAGGGTAGGGTATTTAAATTCTCTATGGAGTTAAAGTGGTGATAAATGGGAGTTTGTTTGGATTTATAATGGAAAGGAGTGAGGATTTACTTATTATTTCCCAAACATAGGGTTTGGACTCTATATAATAAAATAAAAATACCACAAACCTTGAAATGGTTTTTGCCAATGGTTTATTCCAAATTTAAGTGATTTTAATTATATTTTAAGTTCAATTGTCTAGAATATTAAAATAATTCCCTTTATTATGTGGAGTTGATTCATACTCCTAAATAAATAATATTAAAACCTCAAAATATATTAATTGTTTTGGAGGATTCATAATGGATTTATAAAATAAATAAAATAAACATTAAATATAATTATTTTAAATAAAAAAACATATATTTGGTTTTATATACCTTTTATAATATTTGTTACATCACTTTTGGGTCATTAGGATTTCATAATACAAAATGTATATTTATACAATATTTAATTTTTATATAAAAATTTGACTACCTCAGAAAATTATGAAAAATTCACCAGTGGATAACTTTGACATTATAATTATAAAAATAATATTCATTTTATTTAAATAATTTTCTAAATATGCGAATTTTCATTTTAAAATAATAATAAACTTTTATTTAAAATTATGGGTTTTTTACAATAACCTTTTTCAAACCCTTATAAAAATTATATTTGTCTTCCTAAAAATTATATGATCATTTATATTTAATAAAAACAACCTAATAATAAAATTTTATTAAAATATTATTTATTTAAAAAATCCATTAATTCATGAAAATAAATTCCTCAATTGAATTTGAATATTACCCAAAAGTACTATTAATGTTTTATTATATTGAAATAAAAATCAATTATAAAGTAACCATAATAGGATGAAAATATATTACTTATTATATAAAAAATAATCTAAATACTCCTAATTATAGGGTATTTATACATATCCCTTTGATACACCATCATATTTTCTAAGAGTAATGTGTGAGATTGTGAGACTTTCATGAGGTGGTTCGGCTTACATAGTTTGGGTCATGATCTTGATAAGCTTGAAATTCTCCCATAAATGGTTTTTCTCATGCATAAGTTACTGGATCTTGGCTTGGTCTTGGTCAAGGGTAAATACTAGTGTTCATATCTCCCTCATAACCTCTGATGAATTGTATTCATTGAGTACGATCCAACTGGTTGAGGTCATCACTTCCTTTTCCTACGTTATTTGGATTTGATAAAACCCTATATTTATACTAATCATCTGATCATTGTTAAATGGTTATATTATAAAAAGTATTGATAATTTATGGTATATTAAATTCCATTATATATAATAAAATAAAATATGTGCATGTGTTTTTTATTACCATATTACATAATAATAAATTTAATTAAATAAAAGGTTGGATTTTATTTATAAATGTTTGGGTATCTCACGAGCATGATGGGGTGTGAGGGATCCTAGAGGCTCTGTCATTTATTTATTCAATGCATGATTTGTTCATGGACATACTCTCCATGATGAAGCGATGACACTACTTATAAGGCTTATCCTTTGTCACCAAAGGTGGTTTCCTCTTCCAGTAGTTGAGACAGATTCCTTGGTTATTTATAAAGCCTTGCAGGGTGTTGGTAAGATTCCATGGTCTATCAAATTTTTCATTAGAAGGTGTAAAAGGTATCTAAGTTTCACAATATAGGTTCTTCATACTTGGAGGGAGTGGAACAAAGTAGTAGATATTTTGGCTCCCACAGCTTCTCTCAGTACTGATATCACCTTATTTATGAATTTAAATTCCCTTACTCTAGAGGGGGTGAGATTTGTATGGGGGGATACCCTTGGTCTGCATAATTTTTATCCCCCCAGAGCGGTCTTTTTTTCTTACTCTGAATATTTTATTGTATAAATTCATGAATATTAGTATTAGAACATTGTCTCTATTATCTACGATCTTCACCGACTGCACCTCAAATGAGATATCATTATCCAATGCTACCACCTATGGATTAAGCACACGTAAGGGGTTTGGTATGTACTTCGTCAAGAGGGATACATAGAATACACCATATTATTGGGATAGGTTTGGTAGGAGTGAAAGTTGGTAGGGCATTGCTCTGATGTGATCAATGATCTCAAAGGGGATGATGTATCTTGGACTATGCTTTCCATTCATCCTAAATCTCATCACTTTTTTCAATAGAGATATACTGAGGAAAAATATGTATACAAAATCAAAATCTAGGTCTTGTTGATGGATTCCAACCTAGATCTTCTACTGACTCTGATCAGCCTTGATGTGATACTGAATGGTCTCATCCTTTTCCACCATTTCGTCAACAATTTTAGGTCCTAGAAATTTCTGTTCCCAAACTTCATCCCAACATGCTGGTGTTCTAAACCTCTTCCCATAATGAGATTCATAGGGGGGAATTTGGAATCTTTAGTGGAAACTGTTGTTGTATGAGAACCCGACCAAAGGTATATGTTGGTCTCAAACTCCTTTAAATCCCATAGAAGATGATTACAACATTTCTTCCAATTGTAAAATTTGATTGAGAGAGAAATCCCCTCGAATCATAATAGAGAAAGTTATCTTTGTAAGATTGTCCAAAGAAACCCATAAATTATTATTTACCCTGTGTGTATTCATAAGTACGGTGAAAAAATATATGGTCATGTTTTCCCATTTCCATGTTGTTAGGGGTAATGGTTGCATCACCCCCTTAAAATTATTCCTTTTAGCCTTCACTTGCTAATGTACCAGACAATTTGATGAATATTCAGTGATCTCCTACTTTATATTGTCCCACCAATAGTGCTCTGAGATATATTAATACATCTTTGTGCTTATTGGGTGAATGAAGAAATTCAAACTATTTTCATCATCTAAAATTTCTTTCATTAACACAAGATTTGATGATACACATAGTCATAAACCAAATATCAAAACTCCTTCATTAATACTAAACTTAAAGGATTTTCATTTTCTTATAGATTCTACTTTCATCTGAATTCCCACATCATCCCTTAGACCATCTTTTATATTTTCCAAAAGTGATAATTGAGAAATAATTTTTGAATAGATTGATTATGTTCCTTTATTTATGATTCTCATGTTCATCCTCATCAATTCTAAAAAGATCGAATCCTTCTAAATTCTCATCCATGATATAATTTTTGGATACTTTCTAATTATATCATCTAACACTTTATTCTCCATCCTAGGATGATATTGAATTGAACAATCATGGTCTTTAATCATCTCTAACCATCAACATTGGGGCATATTCAACTCTTTTTACTTGAATATATACTTGAGGATTTGGTGATCCACATATATTTCAAACTTCTCCCAAAGATATAATATCTCTATATTTTCAAATATAATATCACTACAGCCAACTATAGATCATGTTTTGGGTATTTTTTCATGATCATCAATTTCCTTAAATCATAAGCTATGATTTTTTTCATTTTTCATTAACACATAGTCCAATACCTTCTTATAAGCATTTCTAAATACCATTAAAACCTATCCACTTGTGGGTAGTGTTAGATATGTGTAGTGATAAGCATATATTTTAACTCCGTAAAGCTCTATTCACATTATCCATTTTAAGAAAACTTGACTCCCTTATAATTTAGGTTGGTTATAGGGTTTGACAATTGCAATAAATTTCTTATAAATTGACGATAGTACCCAGATAATCCAAGGAAACTATGTGAATCTATCATAGATGTTGGTCTTGATCATCATTAAATTTATTATAGTTTTTAAGGTTACATATATATCCAATATTTTCTGATGATATGTACCAATAATGATACATCCTTCAACTAAAACTTGCGTTTTCTAGACTTTTCATTAATGTTCTCTTTTTGTAAGGTCTTTAGCATAGTACTTAGATAATCCTCATGATCCTCCTTGGTTTTGGATTATATTACAATAACATCTTTAAATAATACCAAAAATTTGTTGAGGTAATCTATAAAGACTATATTTATCAAGTCCATAAATATATTTGGATCATTATTGAGAATGAATGACATTGCTATGAACTCATAGTTTATGTACCGTTTACGAAAAGCTGCCTTAGGGATATCCTCCTTCTTCACCCTAACTTGGTAATATTCTTACCATAGATCCACCTTGTAGAAGTATTGTTCTCTACTTAGCTGATCGAACAAGTCATAAATCTATGGTAGAGGATACTTGTTATTTATCATGATCTTGTGGAGCTTATTATGATCAATGAAAATGTGATTTGACCCATACTTCATCTTGATGAAGAGGACTGGTTCACCCCATGGAGAAGCACTTGAGCATACGAAACCTTTATCCAGATTCACTTGTAGTTGATTCTTCAGCTTCTCAAGTTCAACAACAACCATTTTATATAGATTCTTGGATAATGGAAACACCCCATGAATAACCTCAATTAAAAATTCAACCTCTCAACTATGAGGAAGAATATGAAATTCCTTGGGAAACACATCATCATATTCCATCACAACAGTCATGTATTTGAGGATAGTTCTTTCCTAAGAATCAATCATTTGAGATAGATATTCTTACTCATAGAGAAATAATATTCATGCTTCTAATGTTGGTGCTAAAGAATATTCATTATCCTCCTTTCACTTATATATAATCAGGGGTCGATTCACAATATGAATATTGATTTTCTTATCATGGAAATTTTTGTTGTCTCTATATAGTGAAATCTAATCCATGCCCAAAATTGAATATAATTCCACTAAAGGGAGTATGAGAAGGTACACTGAGAAGTTAATCTTGGAATTTTTGATAGTGGAGGAGTTATATAATTTGGAAACAATAAATTCCTCATTTGTGGTTTTCACCAATAGTTCAAATTCCATGTTTTTTGGTGATATTTGAATAGTTCTACTAAACTTTTATGATATGAAGGAATTCATAAAACCATAATAGAAAAGTATATTTACTATTATTTAATTAATAACTAGTGTACCTGTCACCACTTCATTTTTAGAATCCACCTCATTGGTTGTGATTGAAAAATCTCTCCTTTGGTGCCTTTGAGGTTCTTTTTTGTTTCTGAAAACCCTTGTCTTAGTGCATTGGTTTTCAAATTTCCCTGGTTCCTTGAAGTTGAATCAATGAACAATGCATTTAGTGCTAACTAGATCATTAATTTCCCCCACCAAATTAGTGAATTTCACCATTTAAAAATTTCTAGCTGGGTTCCCTTCCTTCCCACACCTAAATCATTTATTCACCCCCTTAGTCAATTTTTGGGGTGCTTATTTTTGAAAATTTGACAAGTGGGGTGATGCAATTTCTTAACACTGTTATATTTATCCATTAATCCACAAAAAAGAAACACCACTTTCTACTTCTTATCAACATGATACCCTTTAGATTCACTGATCTTAATTTCCACATTGAGGGAACATTATAAAATTTCCTCATAGTTATGAAATTCATGAATCTTCAGGCTTTTTTGTACACTAGGTTTTAGCCCAAAAAATAAGAGATCAACCTTTCATTTAGGGGAAATAAAAATTTCAAAGGAGATTCGTGAATGTATTGTGAATATTTCCTTATACACCTCGATAGATTATTCATCTTCATTCTTGAGGGTAAGGAAGTCCCTTTCCATTTTAATAAGGAGAGTGCGAGGAAAATATTTATAAAAAAAATAGCTATAATTCCTTCCACCCCATCACTTTGATCTATTCCTTAGGATACATATTCTTGATCAATGTCCACCATTGATCAACTTCTCACTCCGAATTATTTACAACCATTATAACCTTCATTTTCTCATAAAATTAAAGTATAGAGATGATATTCTCAATAGAGTAGATCCATTGTTCCTTGATTAAGGGATCATATAATCCATTGAATGTCAGAGGCCTTTTCCACATTAAGGTCTCAATAATAGTGTACTATCTGTTATGGTGATTTGGAATCTCATTATAATCTAGGTTTCTATTCATAACTTGAGTCAACTGAGAGATTATTATCATGATGTTTGTGATTCTTACTCCCATCGGGTTGAGAATCTAGTTGGGGTATTCATCACATTTCCCATCACATTGATTTTTTACCCAATTCCTTTTATTTATATCCATTGTCTAGAATAAAAGGAAAGTTATGGATGAGTATTTTTGAACAATTAAACACATAAACATGAATACAATGACATTAAATGTATAACTTATAATTTTCATTTATTTCACTAACTTATGAATTATAGGCTTCAGTCTATGTTATCCATGATCTATTTACTAAAATATATTCATATTGGAATTTTTTTATTCAATTAATATTGGTTCATAATGATCTTGTGATTTTACCAAATAATATCCCCTAGGAGTGTCAAACCATGTGTGTCGTAAGTCCCGGTGTTGTGTACCAGGTTACACCAAGTCAGGCCCAGCACACCTTATCAAAGTGGTTACCCATAGGTACATCTGTGCTAGAACCAGGTCCAGTTTTAGTATCTATATATGGATATATTTTCATTATAAAAACACTTACTCTATAGATAACAAAATTTAGGTATGTTTTCTTATACTTAGTATTATCCCTAAGGATTTTGTTAAAATTTTTTAATCCTAATCCCAAAAACAACTAAATGTTTCATCTAATAAAAACTATAAAAAACCTTCTCTCTATTTAACATTAATACATGATTTATCACATAGTATTACACTTAATACATCCCATAAGATAGAGAATTATAGTTTCTTTGGGAATTAGATAAATTAAATAACAATTTATTCCATGAAAAACATTATCTTTGTTGAAAACTTCCTTAACATGAACACACTTAAAATGCATGGGATAAGCAGGGGACATATATAAAAAAGGGGTGAGCTATAAATCCATGTAAGGGAATAAAAATATAATATGGTCATAAATTTTAGACAATAGTCATCTGAATGAGGTATAAAAGGAACATGAATACTAAGTAATGATATTTCATGATAATCATAACATGAGAAATGTGGCAACAACTTTAAACATTGATTCATAAACGTAGGTCAATGTTAAACCTCCAAGACATAATGCTGGAAAAAGTCCCAAAAAGGAATCAAATTCACTCCATGTCCCAACATGATGTATCATGAGCCTAAACATTACACAATATATGAAGTTCTATATAATTTTGGGTGCACCTATCACTTTCATTTTATTCTCATTATTATGTGTTTCACATACATCATACACCATAGATTCATTCATAATCTTTGTTTGATACATGATCAAGGAGTGTGGAATAAATAAATTTAATTCCCAAGTCAAAGAATTAAAATTTTATAAAGGCGGACACCCTTGATAGCAATTGGGTGAGGCATTCACTGTACAATTATTTTGGCAAGGAAAATTGCGGTGAAATTTCGACAGCATAACAACGTCACATAAAAATTCATAAAATGGGTTGATGAGAGATAAAGTGGTCTCTCATCATTTGGACATAAAATGGTAAGAAATAGTAACATGTAAATACATTTACCGACATAAGTAATTAGAAATGGAAGGTATAAGATAGTTAATAAACTTTAATAAAGAAGAGAAGGTGAGGATTCATTACTTGAGTGTGTGACTTCAAATGATTACGAGGGGCTCCTTAAGAGATTGGAGAAACCTTTTGAGGAATATAGAGAGTGGAGGAAAGATTATTAACATGATATAAAGAGGTTGAGTGAAGATAAATGGGGAAGTGGGTGGGTTTATATAAGGAAGGAGTGGGTATTTTTATTATTATTTCTAAAACATAGGATTTGGACTCTATATAATAAAATAACAAAAAATAAAAATGTTCAATAGTTTTCCCATGGTTTATACAAAATGGGAGTGGTTTTAATTATTTTATAAGTCCTAGGTTTTAACTTATTGAAATAATTCTCTTGATTATTTAGAGGTGAGTCATACTCTTAAATAAATGATTTATAAAACCTTAAAATATATTAATGGTTTTGGAGGATTTATAATGGATTTATAAAATTAATCAAATAAACTTAAAATAAAATTATTTTAAATAGAAAACATATATTTTTTCATCAATACCTTTAATAGTATTCATTACATCACTTTTGGGTCATTATGATGTCATAATACACACAATATATTTATATGGTATTTAATTTTTACCTGAAAATTCAACCGTCTCATAAAATTATGAGAAATTCACTAATGGGTGATTTTTAAGTTCTGATTCAAAAAATAATATTCATTTTTTCAAAATAATTTTATTAATATGTGAATTTTTATTTTTAAAAGAATACCCAATATTTATTGAAACTGTAGGGTTTTTGATAATAATTGTTTTCAAACCCTAATAAAAATTACATATGTCTTCATAAAAATTTTATGATCATTTATATTTAATAAAAAATTTATAATAACAATATATTATTAAAATATAATTTATTTAAAAAAAAGTAATTCATCAAAATAATTTCCTTAAATGAATTATAATATTACCTAAAAATATTATTTGTGTTCCATTGTATCGAAATAAAAATCATTTATAAAGTAACCATAATACGATAAAATTATATTCATCATTATATACAAAATAATTTACATACTCTTAATTAGAGGGTCCTGATACATATCCCTTTAATACACCAGCAAACACCCTAAGAGTAAGGTTCATGATGGTGAGACTTTCATGGGATGGTTTGGCATACATGGTTTGGGTCGTGATCTCGATGAGCTTAAACTTATCCTATAAATAGTTTCACTGATTCTTAAGTTGATGGATATAATCTTGGACTTATTGAGGGAAAATCTTAGTGATTATATCTCCCTAATAATATCTAATTAATAGGATTCATAGGGTATGATCCTACTGGTTGATGACATCACTTCTTTTGTCTGTGTCAATTAGATTTGTTAAAACCCTATATTTATACTAATAATGTGATCACTATTCACCAGATATATTATCAATGGTAATGATACTTAACAGTATTTTAAATACAATTGGATATAATAAAACAAAATAAGTGCATGTGTTTTCTATAATCACTTACATAATAAGACAATTAATTAAATAAAAAGTGGAATTTTATTTACAATAGTTCGAGTCGTTACATACAAAGTCATATGGGAGTTATCTAAATAAACCTGGTCATAAAATAGGGGTAAACTATTTTAATCATCACTTGATTTTACTAAATATCTATATTATTTTAAATTATTAAATATGTAGGATAAAATTAAAGAGTTATGTTATGATAACTCCTCCTAGTTATCATTTATTAACCATAGGAATGTTATTACCAATGTTTTGTGCAATGAGCATCTAAGTAATGTATAGATGATGGTATATGAATCATCCCCATCATGATACTTTGAGAGGTCCCCAACATCATTCAATATAATGAATTTCCCTACCACTCATCCATGTAGGGTCTATGCTCATGAATTATAGAAAACAATTGTGATATTGGAGAACAAAATACAGGAGAAGGAGTCACACATGAGATCTTGAGATGAGAAATTTATAGCAGTGGGGATGTATTTCCTGCTTTATTTGGGAAAAAATTAGCCGTATTCCTACAGTGATTACATCCATGATATGATAGAAAAGCTGCATTCATTCATCAAATTGTTTTTATTCAACTAACATTGTTCTACAATTATCTTTAGAAAAAACTATTAACACAAATAAATTTAAACACTTGGAGAAATTAAATTTAATATATAAAATGCATCTTAAACAAAACACGTGGTTGGAAAAATCCATTTTATCTATCATTAAAACTTTTTCAAATTTTTTGAAAAAACGTATTTACCAAGATCACACTCATAAAAAACTACAAAGAGTATAATGTCTGAATTTCCATTTACTATTTTCCGTATGTGAATTCCAATAAATTCAAGAGTTTCAAATTGACATCACATAAAATTACTCAATTATCACAAGCACAATGATAAGTATAAACAAAACTATCACAAGAATAGAAATAAAAGGAACCCATCCACCACACCATGATATTATCCATCTTGGGTTGAACTATCTCACATGCATGTTTTTAAAATATTTCATAGAATAACATGACCCGATTGATGAATTTTCCCCTCTATTTATATGCTCAAGGCCATAACATATTCTAACAAAATGAGAGAAATCCCTTCTAAGGATATAAGATAATTATCATTGTAACACACCGAACCTAGTTACTCAGAGTTGGTGCTTTATTACATAACATTGACATGATAACAAGGAAATCATGACTTGAAAGACCGATCGGTTTAGTATTATTGGAAACAAGATTCATAAATAAGTTAAACTTTACTACTTGAAAAGAAATACAACACGAATTTATTATATTAGGAACATCCAAGCCTCCTAGATTATGCCTGGAAGTCACTCATAACTAACTTCTTCATATCCTGGGAAAATGAAATATAAGAAAGGGATAAGCTCTAACGCTCAGTAAGGGTAAGAAATACAGTGGAAGATAACATAAATATTAAGCATGGTGAATAATTGAAACCACATTTCTTTACCAATAATAAAAATGATTAATTTTATGGCAGGAATATGAACTGAGTAAATAATTCTATAATAAAACGTAATCATGGGTATTCTATTAGTCGAATGACCACATGAACCATCAATATTATTTTCATGATGAGGAAATGTATAATGTCAGACATTATGAAACATTTTTTCAAGGCCTCGGCCAAGACACCTAAAAATGATTAAGGCCCTGGCCAAAACCACATATCAAATTGGGAAAGGGCCTCGACCAATTCCATGTCTAGTTGTCTCATGAGACTTACTGATGCCTCAATGAGCTATAGCGGGCTCCACCCGTCACTTACTAAGTCCAATACATTCTTCATATGAAAAGGTCTAAACATATCATAAACATTCGTATTAAAACTAGAATAAGAAATTTCAATACCTTAACCATAAACCATGAATGGTATAAAAATATCACATCCATAGTCAAACATATCACAAAACCTTCAATACAATATGGAAGTTTTTTATCATAATAAATCAACTTCAAATAAACATAAGATCCATAAAAGGATGTTGACATAGATGAAATCAAAACCTTTTTAGAGAAATACCTCTTTCTATTTTGAAATCATTTAAGAGACATATAATTATAAAGAAAAAATTTATTTTGAAAATATTCTTATAATCTTGTAAGGGAATCTTCGATGATGTTATAATGGAAAAAAATAACCGCACCCGCCATATAAGTTAAAAAAACATTCTAACCTTAAATTTGTCGAAAAGGTCAAAAAATACCTTCTTTGGAAAACGATGGAAAGATTCCTTTCAAAATACATAAGGGTATAAATGAATTTAACCCATTGTCTAGTAAATAGTAAAAATGTTTTGAAATACATTTTTATGAAACATGGATGTGGATGATAAAGAGGTCCTACTATATACTTACGTAAAAACAAACTCGGATAATAAAGAGATTGTGAAATTAACCCTTAACTTGTACTTTTCCTTGGTTGAGGGTAGATTAACCTCCTATATAATGGTGAAATAATTGTTATTAAATTATAAAATAATCATATACATTAATATGATATCATATATGATTTTTAACATTGTTCTGTTAATAATATCTTAGTATTATCATCATTTTGGGTGTTAACAGATTCATTTTCCTTTATATTCTTTGTCATGTGAGTAATATTTGTTATGTATGGGATGTATCTTATTCATATACAGAATTATATCAAGTATTTAAACATTATTTTTAATCATCAAATGAATATTAGTCTTGAATGGATATGATGAGGAATAAATCTCATCGCGTTCATGGAGACGGTAGTCCGTACGTACGCACGAGCGACAATATCATTATTTTGATATTAAAATAATATATATTTTAATGGTATATCATATATAAAGAATCATTACCATGTTATATTTATTATTTACATCAATTACACATCATTATAATACCCATCCAAATAATAATGTTTTGAATAACAATTACACCACGACGTGGAGACGGTAAGACGTACGTACGCACGTATGGTGACATGTCATTCAATGGATGGATAGAATACTAAATATGGTTGTACCATATTTATAATAACATCAAATTATATAGAAGATACTGGAGTTATTATTTTATAATGAAAATAATAATGAAAGAAGAAGTGGAAGAAGAAAGGAACTTGAAAGAGGGTGGTGAAAACATTACCTCTTCTTCGGGTTTTTCCTTTTGATTTGATCAAAAGGGATCCTTAGGTTGGATTTATGATCAAAATAAGGCCTCTAGGTTTAAGTGAGGTAAGTTTAGAGGATATTTTTAAAGGGGTTGTCCAAACCAAAAGGCTTTGAAGGTATGAAGAATTGGTTAGAAGTGGTGTCCTTTTATAAGTGGGAGGAGGGGCTCTTTAGGAAAAACTTAAAGTATTATTTTATAATAAATTCATATTTGGTTTCTAATGGCTCCAAACTGGATTTTTTAAATTATAAGGTTGGTATGTGTCTATAATCACTCAACTAATAGGTTTTAGATAGGTTTGGGTCACTATATTTACCTTATCTTTTAGATTTAACTCTTAGTTAATTAGTTTGACATTTACCATGTCTCTTTGTATTTTTATATTATTTGGTTAGTAAACTTTTTATAAACTAACAAGATAACCCCAAGTGGTTCATTAATGACATAAATATCATCATTTAAGTCCTTTGGCCAAACCGTAGATTTTTAGGAATATTATATCAATTAATAATATAATATTTGTTTTAAAAACTCCTTTATGTCAATTTTGACACTATTTAATAATTGATTTTTTAAAGTATTAATAACTTTATTAATTAAAACAAAATCTGTTAATCAATCCTAAAATGTCATATTAACCAATAAAATTCCTGTATGGCATCAAAACATTCAAATTATATTTATTATATCATTTATAATACCAATAATTTGATTCTTTCATTAATAAAGAAAATACTGCATCATCATTGTGTCATAAATAAATTTAATTATTCAATGTCTAAAAATTAAAACTAAATAAAATTATTGATTAAATATTTTTATATTTCTAATGAATATTTGTAGTCGAAAATATAACATATATATCCCTATGTAATTTTTTTTCTTCTAAATGATATATGCTTATGTCATTTTTGTATTTACTTTAACTTAATTAATATAAAGTGTCATTATGACTTAAAAGTGGCTCCATGGGGTCCCAAAATCGACCCTAAGATGCCCATGGTTGGAAATTTACCAACCAATAGGGTTAGGACACGTTTTAGGGTAATTTATTATTATTATATTATTATTTTTTTAACCTTATTTACTGGATTTACCCATTAACCAAGGTAAATAAAATATTTACCGAAGTAATTATTCAAAATGTCTAAAAATAAAATTTAACTATTTACACAATTTGGACCTCCTGATTCTAACTATGGAATCCATTTTTCCAAATTCCAAACAAAGAAGTGGCAGAAATTAATTTAAAATTAATTCCCGTTGTCAAAACAAAAAGCGTGTTTTTAACAAATAATAACTATCAAATGATTGACACTTTCTTATGCTCAGTTTAAATGTGAAATTTTTTACAATGAAAAAAATTAGATTAAATGGTAAAAATATAATCTAATTATACTTTAAAATCACTCAAATTCATAATTTATTGCTATTAATTATTTCGATTAAAAAGTTGTTTTTAATTAAAATTTAGTAATTTTCACTATTCATAAAAATATAAAAGTTATCAGAAAAGTACCAAAATTTCTCCCTAAGCTAATTTCGATATTCAAAATCCAAAAATGAAGTCCATTTTGAATGATAAAATGTATAAAATTTCAAAAAGTGGGTATTAATATTCATAACAGCCAGTTGATTGGTTGTGGTGTTTTAGAACTCAAAGTTGTGTACAACACACGCTACTGTATTATTCAAAGAGAAGCATACCATGGAAGTTTGGGGTGTTACATTCTCCCCTCCTTCAAATAATTTCTTCCTAAAAATTTCTATAATACTACCGCATGAAAAGACTCAGGTGGTTCTTCATCATAAGTTCCTCGGGTTACCATGTTGCCTCTTCCATCTTAGGGTTTCTCCATAGAACTTTTACCAGACGAGTCGTCCGGTTTCTGAGCACTTGTTCTCTGGTATCAAGAATCCTAATGGGCTCTTCACAATAAGACAGATCGGGTTCCAGTTCTACTTCCTCATAGGTGAGTACATGCATTGGTTCAGGCATGCATTTTCTTAACAGTGATACGTGGAATAAATTGTGAACTTTGGAGAGACTTGGTAGCATTGCCAAATAGTAAGCTACAGTCCCAATTCATTCTAGAATTTAGAAAGGTCCTTTGTACCTAGTAATCAATTTACCCTTATTACCAAAACATATAACACCCTTCCATGGATATACCTTGAAGAAAACATGATCTCCTACCTGAAATTCCAAATCCTTCCTTCGGTTATCAGCATAGCTCTTCTGCCTACTTTGAGCTATTTTGATGTGGGTTTGGATTACCTTCACCTTTTCTATTGTTTCCTCAACAAGTTCTGGGCCTAAAAGTTTTCTTTCAACAACATCATCCCAACAGGTTGGTGTACGACATCTCTTTCTGTATAACGCTTCATATGGTGCCATCCAAATACTTGAATGAAAGCTATTGTTATCGGAAAAATCCACCATAGTTAAATATTGATCCCACATACCCTAAAAGTCAAGTGAGAAAGATCTCAACATGTCTTCTAAGGTTTTAATAGTCCGTTCTGATTGTCCATCAGTTTGGGGGTGGTAGGCAGTGCTCAAATGAAGTTCAGTATCCACGGATTTCTGAAGACTTTTCCAGAATCTTGAAGTAAAATGGGGATCAAGATCAGAAATAATTGATAGGGGTACTCCATGAAGTCTCACAACATCATTAATATATAGTCTTGCTAAACGTTCAAGTGGAAAATATTCCCTTATAGGAAGAAAATGTGCTGACATGGTATGACGATCAATAATGACCCATATTGCATCATTCCTACTAGGAGTCTTTGGTAGTCCCATGATAAAGTCCATCGTGATATTATCCCATTTCCACTCAGGTATGGGAAGAGGTTTCATGAATCCTCCAGGCTGTTGCCTTCGAGCTTTCACTTGTTGACAAACCATTCATCTTGACACAAAATCAGCAATCTCCCTCTTCATGTTGTCCCACCAAAAATGTTCCGTCAAATATTTATACATTTTGGGGCTCCCAGGGTGTATGGAGAAATTGGAACTATGAGAATCGTACAATAATTCCCTTTTTAGATCAGGTATATCGGGAACACAAAGTCTCTTCCCAAATTTCAAAATTCCATCTTCATACACAAAGTCACTCAATCTCCCATTATTCAGAACTTTAATCTTCTTTTGAAACTCTTTATTATCATTCTGAGAACTCTTTTTCCTTTCTAGTAAATATGGTTTGGAAACCATTTGAAAAAGTATCGATGTTCCACCTTCCATGGTTATTCCCATATCCAAATTTACTAGATCCATGAAAATTGGATCCCTTTCAACTCTCATTTTGTTCAAAACTCCATGATCCTTTATGACCAAAGCATCTGCCACCTTATTTTCCTTCACCCAGTGGTAGTGTATTGTGAAATCATAATCATTGAGTAGTTCAAGCCATCGCCTTTGCCTCATGTTGAGTTCTTTATGTGAGAAAATATACTTCAAACTCTTGTGATCGGTATATATCTCACATTTTCACCATAGAGATAATGTCTCTATATCTTCAAAGAAAAGATTACAGCATCTAAATAAAGATCATGAGTAGGATAATTTTGCTCATGAATTTTCAGCTTTCGTGATGCATAGGAAATAACCTTGTCATTCTGTATAAGGACACAACCAAGTCCTTTCTTTGAAGCATCACTATAAATAACAAACCCATCATTCCCTGATGGTAGAGTCAATATATAAGCATTGACTAATCTTCTCTTCATTTCTTAAAAACATTCTTCATACTATTTTGTCCAAATAAATTTAACCCCTTTACGTGTGAGCTTCGTTAATGGGTTAGCCAATTGGGAAAAATTCTTGGTGAAACGCCGATAATAACCTGGTAAACCAATAAAACTACGTACCTCAATTATACTCGTTGGTGGTGGCCATTCATGGATTTCCTTGGTCATAGAAGGATCAATGGAAATTGCATCCTTCAAGAAAATATGGCCAAGAAAAGAAATCTTATGAAGAGAAAATTCACAGATGCTAAACTTCCCATATAATTCATGTCTTCTAAGAGTCTTCAGGATAATGCGCAAGTGATTTTCATGATCTTTGAATCCTTTGGAGTATACCAAGATATCATCAATAAATACCACTACAAAATCATCGAGATATACCTTGAAAACTCTATTCATTAGATCCATGAAGATAGAGGGTGCATTAGTCAATCCAAAAGGCATTACAGTAAACTCGTAATGCTTGTACCTGGTTCGAAATGCTGTCTTCAGAATTTCTTCCTTTTTCACACACAACTGATGGTATTCGGATCAAAGGTCAATCATTGAAAAGTATTGATATCCACACATTTGGTCAAATAAATCATCAATGCGAGGTTGGGGATACCTGTTCTTTATTGTTATAGCATTGATCTCCTTGTAGTTGATACATAACATCATAGATCCATCTTTATTCTTAAAAAAAAGGACAAGGTCTCCCCATGGAGAAACACTAGGGAGAATAAATCCTTTATTACTCAATTCCTCTAGTTTTTTCTTTAGTTTCAATAATTCCATAGTGTCCATTCTATAAGGGGTATTCGATATGGGACTTGAACCAGGAATTAATTCAATGGAAAACTCAATTTCACATTCTGGTGGATGTCCAGGTAAATCTTCTAGAAACACATCAACATATTTGCTCACAATAGGTATATCCTCTATTTGAACATTTCTTTACTCACCCATAGTTATTTCACTCTCTTCCTCCCCAATAATTGAATTTGGTTGAGCTATTGGGGGTGGATCTAGATAATAATTAGGTGGTGATGAATCTGATCTAAAGATAAGGTGTTCCTTATCATCATCATAAAAAATAGTAACCTCCTTCCTCTTACAATAAATTTTTTCATCATTGTCCGAAATCCAATCCATAACAAGGATTATATAAAATTCAATAATGGGTATGACAATGAGATCAGAAGATAAAGAACATTTATGTGCTCTAATGGGGACTGATTCACAAATATTTGTTGGAATGATACTTACCTTATGAGTTTTGACTAACAACTCCCTTGTTAAATAAAATTGGAAATATCTAATTTTCTTAGCAAACTGGGAAGATATGAAACAATGCGATGATCCATAATCAAATAAAGCATTTTCCAAACTTGTGGAAACAATTAAATTACCCGCCACCACGTCTCTCGGGGAATCTATCTCAGTAGTAGTGATAGCATAATCTTGGACTTGATCCCTTAGAATTTTCTGAGGTAAGTTCCCCTGACGCTTAGGACATTAATTTTCATAATGTCCCATTTCCCTGCAATTATAGCATTGAACATTGGTAGTGTATTTCTTTCCCTTCAAATCACCAACAAGATGTCCTTTCTTTCCACATTTGTAGCATACTCCTTTTCTTTTTAGACAGGCACCAGGGTTCTTCCTTCCACAATTATCACATGGTAGAAATTCAACTCTTCCCTTTTCCCCTGTTTCCTTATTTCCTTTCCCAGATTTTTTAGCAGATCTCTTCTTCTCTTTCTTTGCTTTATAGTCATAAGACTTATAGAATTCTTTTTCTGTCTTGATAGCACATGATACAATATATTAGTATGACGAGAAGGATTGTGATTCTAAAGCTCAATGGAGAAATAGTTTTAACCCATCAATGAAACGAATAATCTTACTTCTTGGGTTACGTATATAATCTGTAGCATGCCTTGATAACCTTGTAAAGTTAGCCTCATACTTTGCAACATTCTCATCCTCCTTTTGTCTCAGACTCATAAATTGCCTTTCCATATGTGATCGATTGTCATGAGGAAAGTATTTCTCTAAAAAAATCTCTTTAAAATCCCTCTATTCCATATTTGATACTTTATCATCTTCTTTTGTGTTTTGAATCAATGAACACCATTGATCAGCATCTCCAGTGAGGCGATAAACTGCCATGACAACTTTTTCCATTTCACTACTCCCCAAAGCCTAAAATATTTTCTCTAGGGAACTTATCCATTACTCAGCTAATAATGGATTTGTATTTCCATTGAATGTCGGTGGTTGTTGCCTCATGAAGCGATCTAACATTGATCCTCCACGTTGTGGATCAGGGGTGCTCTATACGGGTAAGGTTATTATTCATAACCTGAGTGAGTTATTCTAGTATGGTGATAAGATGATCAACACCAGTTGTATCACCAACTCCACTATAATTATCTTGAACAGGAGGGAAATACCTACATGGAGTGAGTTCATTGATATAGTTTCCATTTCTTCAACTAGGTTCCATTTCTAAACAATGGCATACACTAGATTAGTTTATGAATCGCAATACATAAATCCAAACTTGTAAAACACTTAACATGAATTGAACAGTTTATGGATATAATCCATAATCATAAAAATGTTTTCTTTGAGTAAGTATATACTCACAAACCCTTCATAATGGTTTGTAAATAAAATGAAAATTATCCTATGCATATCCCCCGGGAGTGTCGTAACCAAGAGTGCATCAAGGCCTGTTGTCGTGCACCAGTTCTCGTTCGAGTCTAGCTCAAAGCGGTGTTTTCAGGTTTTAACCCTGGGTACATCTGTTCCAGAGCCGCCTCTACCTGCTCATATCCAGACAGGGATGTATTGCTCGGAAAACTCACAAAATCTCTACAATACCAAAATTCTAGGAAGTACTTCAATACTAATCCTCATAGTCCATCTTAGGTCTATGTGCTCTAATCATAGTTTATCTAAATCTAGCTTCCAAGATTTGTACTAAACTTCCTCTGATACCAACTGTAACGCCCCGACCCCAGTTACCCAGAGTCAGTGCTTTATTACATAACATTGGCATGATCACAAGGAAACCATGTCTCGAAAGACCAATCAGTTTAGTATTATTGGAAACAAGATTCAAACATAAGTTCAACTTTACAACTTGAAAAGAAATACAACACGAATTTATTCTATTAAGAACATCTAAGCCACCTAGATTATTCCTACAAGTCACTCATAACTAAATTCTTCATATCTTGGGAAAATGAAACATAAGAAATGGGTGAGCTCAAATGCTCAGTAAGGGTAAGAAATACAGTGGAAGATAACATAAATATTAAGCATGGTGGATAATTGAAACCACATTCCTTTACTAATAATAAACATGAATACTTTTATGGTAGGAATATGAACTGAGTAAATAATTCCATAATAAAACATAATCATGGGTATTCTACTAGTCGAATGACCACATGAACCATCAATATTATTTTTAATAATGAGGAAATGTATAATGTCGGACAATCTGAAACATTTTTTCGAGGCCTCAACCAAGACGTCTAAAAATGATTAAGGCCTCAGCCCAAACCACATATCAAATTTGGAAAGGGCCTCATCCAATTCCACGTCTAGTTGTCACATGAGACCTACCAATTCATTGAGGAGTTATAGTGGGCTCTACTCGTCACTTACTAAGTCCAATACATTCCTCATATGAAAAGTTTTAAACATATCATAAACATTCGTATTAAAACTAGAATATGAGATTTCAATACCTTAACCATAAAACATGAATGGTATAAAAATATCACATCCACAGTCAAACATATCACAAAACCTTTAATACAATATGGAAGTTTTGTATCATAATAAATCGACTTCAAATAAACTTAGGATCCATAAAAGGATGTTGACATAGATGAAATCAAAACCCTTTTCAGAGAAATACCTCTTTCTATTTTGAAATCATTTAAGATACATATAATTATAAAGAAAACATTTATTTTGAAAATATTCTTATAAGATTTTAAGGTAATCTTCTATGATGTTATAACGGCAGAAAATAACCGCACCCGCCGTATAAGTTAAAAAAACATTCTTACCTTAAATTTGTCAAAAAGGTCAAAAAGTACCTTGTTTGGAAAACGATGGAAAGATTCCTTTAAAAAAAATAAGGGTATAAATTACTTTAATCGATTGTCTAGTAAATAGTAAAAATGTTTTGAAATACATTTTTAGGAAACATGGATGTGGATGATAAAGAGGTCCTAGTAGATACTTACGTAAAAACAACTTCGGATAATAAAGAGATTGTGAAATTAACTCTTACATTGTACTTTTACATGTTTTAGGATATGTTAACCTCCTATATAATGGTGAAATAATTGTTATTAAATTATACAATAATCATATACATTAATATGATATCATATATGATCTTTTAACATTTTTCTATTAATAATATCTTAGTATTATCGTCATTTTGGGTGTTAACGAATTCGTTTTCCTTTATATTATTTGTTATGTGAGTCAAATTTGTTATGTATGGGATGTATCTTATTCATATCTATAATGATATCAAGTCTTTAAACATTATTTTTAATCATAAAATGAAAATTAGTCTTGAATGGATACAATGAGGAATGAATCTCATCGCGTTCGTGGAGACGGTAGTCCGTACGTACACACGAGCAACAATATCATTCTTTTGATATTAAAATAATATATAATTGGATGGTATATCATATATAGATTATCATTATCATTTTATATTTATTATTTACATCAATTACACATCATTATCATACCCATCCAAATAATAATGTTTTGAATAACAATTACACCACGACTTGGAGACGGTAAGTCGTACGTACGCACGTATGGTGACATGTCATTCAAAGGATGGATAGAATACTGAATATGGTTGTACCATATTTATAATAACATCACAGTATATATAAGATACTAGAATTATTATTTTAGAATAAAAATAACAAAGAAATAAGAAGTGGAAGAAGAAAGGAACTTGAAAGAGGGTGGTGAAACATTACCTCTTCTTCGGGTTCTTCCTTTGGATTTGATCAAAAGGGCTCCTTAGGTTAGATTTATGATCAAACTAAGGCCTCTAGGTTGTAGTGAAAGAAGTTGAAAGGATATTTGGTCCAGGTTTGGCAGAACCAAAAGGCTTTGAAGGTATGAAGAATTGGTTAGAAGTGGTGTCCTTTTATAAGGTGGAGGAGGGGATCTTTAGGAAAAACTTAAAGTATTATTTTATAATAAATTTATATTCGGTTTCTAATGGATCAAAACTAGATCTTTTAAATTATAGTATGGTTATGGGTCTAAAAACACTCAACCAATAGGTTTTAGACAGGTTTGGGTCATTATATTAACCTTATCTTTTAGATTTCACTCTTTGTTAATTAGTTTGACATTTACCATGTCTTTTTGTATTTTTATATTATTTGGTTAATAAACTTACTATAAACTACCAAAGAAACCCCAAGTGGTTCATTAATGACATAAATATCATCATATAAGTCTTTTGGACGAAACTTAGATTTTTTGGAATATTATATCAATTAATAATATAATATTTTTTTTAAAAACTCTTTTATGTCAATTTTGAAACTATTTAATAATTGATTTTTTTAAAGTCTTAATAACTTTATTAATTCTAAACAAATTTATTTATTCAAAACTAACATGTCATATTAACCAATAAAATTCATTTATATCATCAAAACATTTATATTAAATTTATTAAAAAATTTATAATACCAATTATTTGATTCTTTCATTAATAAGTAAAATATTACATCATCATTGTGTCATAAATAAATTAAATTATTCAATGTCTAAAAATTATAAATAAAATACCATTATGTAGGAAATATTTTTATATTTATAATTAATATTTATAGTCGAAAAGATAACATATATAACCCTATGTAAAAATTGTTTTTCAAAATGATATATGCTTATGTCATTTTTGTATTTACTTTAACTTAATTAATATAAAGTGTCATTATCACTTACAAGTGGCTCCATGGGGTCCCAAAATCGACCCAAAGATGCACATGGTCGGACATGTATCAACCAATAGGTTTAGGACACATTTTAGAGTAATTTATTAATATTATAATATTATTTGTTTCCCTTATTTACCAAATTTACCCTTTAACTATGGTAAATAAAATATATACCGAAGTAATTACTCAAAATATCTAAAAATAAAAGTTACCTATTTACACAATTTGGACCTCCCGATTCTAAATATTGAATCCATTTTTCTAAATTCAAAACACATAAGTGGCGTAAATTAATTTAAAATTAATTCCCATTGTCAAAACAAAAGGCATGTTTTTAACAAATAATAACTATCAAAAGATTGACACTTTTTTATGTCTAGTTTAAATGAGAAATTATGTCCAATGACCAAAATTTGATTAAATGGTAAAAATATAATCTAATTATATACTTTAAAATCACTAAAATTCATAATTTATCACTATTATTTTTTTCGATTAAAAAAATTGTTTTTAATTAAAATTTAGTAATTTTCACTATTCATCAAAATATGAAAGTTATCAGAAAAGTACCAAAATTTTAACCTAAGCTTATTTCAATATTATGAATCCAAAAATGAATTCAATTTTGAAATATAAAATTTATTAAATTTCAAAAAGTGGGTATTACTATTCATAACGGCTAGTTGATTGGTTGTGGTGTTTTAGAACTCAAAGTTGCGTACAACACACGCTACTATATTATTCAAAGAGAAGCGTAACATGGAAACTTGGGGTGCTAAAATCACACTAAAGGTTACATTTTTGTATTATTTATGATTTATTTTTGGTTCATATTTTATTATTTATATTTTTTTGGGAAATTTTAATAAAAATAGAAAATTTGGAGGGACATAGGCTGATACACAATTGGAACAAGATTAGAAGAAACTATGTTCTAGCCCTAGAAAACTATATTTTTTGGATATTGGTACTAGAGTGACCAAACAGTTAGGTGCACTGTAACACCCCAAGCTTCTACGGTACGCTTCTCATTGAATAATGTGATAGCGTGTGTTGTACGCAACACCGAGTTCTAACACACCATAACCAATCAAACTAGCCGTTATGAATAGTAATACCTACTTTTTGAAATTATATATATTTTATATTTTAAAATGGACTTCATTTTTGGATTCAGAATATCGAATTTAGCCTAAGGTGAAATTTCGGTACTTTTCGGATAACTTTCATATTTTGATGAATATTGAAAATTACTAAATTTTAATTAAAAATAACTTTTTTAATAAAAATAATTAATAGTGATAAATTATGAATTTGAGTGGTTTTAAAGTATATTTAGAATATATTTTTACCATTTAATATAATGTTGGTCATTGGACATAATTTTACAATTAAACCGAACATAAACAAGTGTCAATCTTTTGATAGTTATTATCTCTTAAAAACACGCTTTTTGTTTTGACAGCGGGAATTAATTTTAAATTAATTTCTGCCACTTCTGTGTTTTGAATTTAGAAAAATGGATTCCATATTTGGAATCAGGATGTTCAAATTGTGTAAATAGGTATCTTTTATTTTTAGACATTTTGAATAATTACTGCGGTAAATATTTTATTTACCATGGTTAAGGGTAAATCCGGTAAATAAGGGTTAAAAAATAATATTATAATAATAATAAATTACCCTAAAACGTGTCCTAGCCTTATTGGTTGATACATGTTCGACCATAGTCATCTTTGGGTCGATTGTGGGACCCCATGGTGCCACTTGTAGGTGATAGGGACACTTTTTTTTAATTAAGTTAAAATGAATACAAAAATGACACAAGCATATATCTTTTAGAAAAACAATTTTTACATAGGGTTATATATGTTGGATTTTATATTATAAACATTCATTAGAAATATAAAAATATTTAATACATAATTATATTTTATTTATAATTTTTATACATTAAATAATTTAATTTATTTATGACACAATGATGATGAATTAATTACTATAATAGTGAAAAATTAAAATAATTGATATTATAAATACCCAAATAAATATATTATGAATCTTTTCATGAATTAAACTAATTTTATAGGATAATATGATATATTAAGATTGATTTAATTGACTTTTTTCGAAGTAATAAATCTGTTATGAGTTTCACAAAAATCAACTATTGAATAGTGTCAAAATTGACATAAAAGAGTTCTTAAAACAAATATTATATTATTAATTGATATTAAATTCCTAAAAATCTAAGGTTCGGCCAAGAGACTTATAACATGATAATTTAATCATTAATGGAACACTTGGGGGTCTCTTGGATGTATATAGTAAGTGTATTAACCATATTATATAAAAATACAAAGAGACATTGTAAAAGTGAAACTAATTAACTTAGAGTTAATACTTAAAGATAAGGTTAATATAAGTCCCCAAACCTGTCTAAATTCTATTGGTTGAGTTGTTTTCGACCCATCCCCACCTTAACCTTTGAATAATCAACTTTGGAGCCATTGGAAACCGAATATGAATTTATTATAAACTAATATCTCTAGCTTTTCCAAAGGTGCCCCTCACCCCTCTTATAAAAGGGCACTCCTCCTTCTCATTTCTTCACACCTTCAAAGCCTTTTGTTTCGGCCAAACTCTACCCAAATACTCTCCCAACTTTCCTCACTACAATATAGAGGCCCTAGTTTGATCAGAAAGCCAACCTAAGGAGCCCTTTTGATCAAATCAAAAGGAAGAACCCGAAGAAGAGGTAATGATTTCACCACCCTTTTCCAAGTTTCTTTCTTCTTCCACTTCTTCTTCCTTTGTTATTACCATTATAAAATAATAACTCCAGTATCATATATATACTGTGATGTTATTATAAATATGGTACAACCATATTCAGTATTCTATCCACCCTTTGAATAACATGTCACCATACGTGCGTACGTACGGCTTACCGTCTCCACGTCGTGGTGTAATTGTTATTCAATATATTATTATTTGGATGGGTATAATAATGATATGTAACTCATTTAAATAATAAATATAACATGTTAATGATTCTGTATATATGATATAACAACCATTTATATATTATTTTAATATCAAAAGAATGATATTGTCGCTCGTGCGTACGTACGGACTACCGTCTCCACGAAAGCGATGAGATTCATTCTCCATCGTATCCATTCAAGTATAATTATCATTTGATGATTTAAAAATGATGTTTAAGGAATTGATATCATTCTGGATATGAATAATATACAACCTATCCATTACAAACATGGCTTACGTAACAAAACATATAAAAGAAAACAAGTAAGTTAACACCCGAAACAACGATAATACTAAGATATTATTATCAAATCAATATTAAAAGATCATATATGATATCATATTAATGCATATGATTCTTGTATAATTTAATAACAATTATTTCACCATTATACAGGAGGTTAACCTACCCCAACCAAGGAAAATTAAAAGGTAAGGGTTATTTCACAATCTCTTCATTATCCGAGGTTGTTTATACGTAATAATCTACTGGGATCTATTTATCATCCACATCCATGTTTCTTAATAATGTATTTCAAAACATTTTTATTATTTACAATAATATGGGTTAAAGTCATTTATACCCTTGTTTGACTTTTTATAAGAGGAATCTTTCTGTCGTTTTCAAAACAAGGTCCTTTTAACCTTTTCGACAGAATTAAGGTAAGAATGTTTTTTTTAACTTATACGGCGGGTGCGGTTATTTTCTGCCGTTATAAAATCTTCAAAGCTTTCCTTACAAGCTTATAAGAATATTTTCAAAGAAAATGTTTTATTTTATATGGCTCTTAAATTATTTCAAAAATAGAAAGAGTTATTTCTCTAAAAAGAGTTTTGATTTCATCTATGTCAACATCCTTTGATGGATTTTACGCTTATTTGAAGTTGATATATTATGATAGAAAACTTCTATATTGTATTGAAGGTTTTGTGATATGTTTGACTGTGGATGTGCTATTTTTATACAATTCATAGTTTATGGTGAAATTATTGACATTTCGTATGCTAGTTTTAATACGAATGTTTATGTTATGTTTAAACCTTTTCATATGGGAATGCATTGGACTTAATATGTGACGGGTGGAGCCCGCTATAGCTCCTCGATGCATCGGTAGGTCTCATGAGACAAACTAGTGTCTTGGCACAAGGCCTTGGAAAAATCTTATTTGTAGTCTTGGCATGAGGCCTTGGCTATGTGGTTATGATAGTCTGGCATTATGCATTCCAACATTATGAAAGTGGTTATTGATATTGCATGTGATTATTTGATTAGTAGAATATCCATGTGAACAAGTAAATGACATTATTTCATTTTACTTTTTCCATACTATGTTGAAGTTCAAGTTTAAAAGGATTTTGTTTTAGTAATTCATTGCCTTAAATGTTTATGATTATTTTTGAATGTTCCGCTATATTGTTATCCTTACTGGGCATTTGAGCTCACCCCTTTTCTATGTTTTATTTTTCCCAGGATGTGAAGAAGTAAGTTATGAATGACCTGCAGGGATATTATGAGGGGATAATAGTGTGGACTGTGGATACATTATGTTGTTGTAGTAGTTTTTCATTTTATGATGTAATGTAAAACTTATGAATATATCTAGTGTTTCCCAGGCTACTAAACCAATCGGTCTTTCGAGATTTGATCTTTCTTGTGATCATGACAATGTAATGTAATAATGCATCGACTCTGGGTAACTAGGGTCAGGGCGTTATAGTTGGTATCAGAGGAAGTTTAGTTCAAACCTTAGAAGCTAGATTTAGATAAACTCTGATTAGAGCACGTAGACCTAAGATGAACTTTGAGGATTAGTATAGGAGAACTTCCTAGAATTTTGGTATTGTAGAGATTTTTTGAGTTTTCCGAGCAATACATCACTGTCTGGATACGAGAAGGTAGAGGCAGCACTGGCACATATGTACCTAGGGGTAAAACCCAAAAACACCGCTTTGAGCTAGACTCGAACGGGAACTGGTGCACGACAACGGGCCTTGCTGCACTCTTGGTTACGACACTACCGGGGGATATGCTTAGGATAACTCTCATTTTCTTTACAAATCATTATGAAGGGTTTATGAGTATATACTTCATCAAAGAAAACATTTTAATGATTATGGATTATATCCATAAATAGTTCAATTTATGTTAAGTGTTTTATAAGTATGGGATTATATATTTTGATTCATAAACTGATTTAGTCAATGCCATTGTTTAGAAATGGCGCCTAGTGGAAGAAATGGAAACCGTATCAATGCACACACTCCATGTAGGGATTGCCCTCCTGCTCAAGATAATTATAGTGGAGCTGGTGATGCAACTGGTGCCGATCAGCTAATCACCATATTGGGACAACTCACTCAAGTTATGAATAATAACCTTACCCGTATGGAGCACCCTGATCCGCGGTATGGAGGATCAATGTTAGATCGATTCATGAGGCAACAACCAACAACGTTCAATGGGAGTACAAATCCCTTAGTAGCTGAGCAGTGGATATTTTCCCTAGAGAAAATATTTTAGGCTTTGGGGAGTAATGAAAGGGAAAAAGTTATCATGGCAGTTTACCGCCTCACTGGAGATGCTGATCAATGGTGGTCATTGATTCAAAATACGAAGGAAGATGATGAAGTATAAAATATGGAATGGAGGGAGTTCAAAGATCTGTTTTTAGAAAAATACTTTCCTCGCGACCATCGAGCAGATATGGAAAGGCAATTTCTGAGTTTGAGACAGAAGGAGGATGAGAATGTCAAAAAGTATGAGGCTAACTTTACAAGGTTATCAAGGTATGCTGGAGATTATATACGTAACCCAAGAAGTAATATTGATCGTTTCTTTGATGGGTCAAAACCATTTCTCCGTCGAGAATTAGTCTCACAATCCTTTTCATCGTACGAAGACATTATCTCATGTGCTATCAAGACAGAAAAGGAATTCTCTAAGTCTTATGACTTTAAAGAAAAGCAAGAGAAGAAGAGGCCTGCTGATCAATCTGGGAATGGAAATAAGGGGAAGAAAGGAAAGGTTGAATATCCATCCTGTGGTAAATGTGGGAAGAAACACCCCGGTACTTGCTTGAAGGGAATGGGAGTCTGTTACAAGTGTGGTGAAAAAGGCCACCAAGATCGTGATTGCAAAGGGAAGAAGGAATCCACCAACGTTCAGTGCTACAATTGCAGGGAGATGGGACATTATGCAAATGAATGTCCTAATCATCAGGAGAACTTACCTCAGAAAAGGCCAAGGGATCAAGGCCAAGCTTATGCTATCACTACTGCTGAGGTAGAAGCTCCGAAAGACATGGTGGCAGGTAATTTAATGGTTTCCTCAAGTTTAGAAAATGCATTATTTGATTCTGGATCATCACATTGTTTCATATCTTCCCAGTTTGCTAAGAAAATTAGATATTTCCAATTTGATTTAACAAGGGAGTTGTCAGTTAAAACTCCTAAGGGAATTATCATTGCAACAATGTTTTGTGAATCAGTCCCCATTAGAGCACATAAATGTTCGATATCTGCTGATCTCATCATCATACCTATGATTGAGTTTGACATAATCCTCGGTATGGACTGGCTTTCAAACTATGATGTGAAGATTTATTGTAAGAAGAAAGAGGTTATGATTCTTGATGATAATGATAAGGAACACCTTATCTTTAGAGCAGAATCGTCACCACCTAATTCTTATTTAGATCCACCCTCAATAGCTCAACTAAATTCAATTATTGGGGAGGAAGAGAATGAAATAACTGTGGGTGAGGAAAGGAATGTTCAAATAGAGGATGTACCTATTGTGAAAGAATTTGTAGATGTATTTCCGGAAGAATTACCTAGACATCCTTTCGAACGAGAAGTTGAGTTTACCATTGATTTGATTCCTGGATCAAGGCCTATATCGAAGACCCCTTATAGAATGGCCACTGTAGAATTAGTTGAACTAAAGAAACAACTAGAGGAATTGAGTAATAAAGGATTTATTCGCCCTAGTGTTTCTCCATGGGGAGCCTCTATTCTTTTTGTTAAAAAGAAAGATGGATCTATGAGGTTATGTATCGACTACAGGGAGATCAATGCTATAACGATAAAGAACAAGTTTCCCCTACCTCGCATTGATGATTTATTTGACCAAATGCATGGAGCTCAATACTTTTCAAAGATTGACCTTCGATCTGGATACCATCAGTTCTGTGTGAAGAAGGAATACATTCCTAAGACAGCATTTCGAACCAGGTACGGGCATTACGAGTTTACTGTAATGCCTTTTGGATTGACTAATGCACCCTCTGTATTCATGGATCTGATGAATAGAGTTTTCAAGGAGTATCTCGATAAATTTGTGGTGGTATTTATTGATGATATCCTGGTATACTCCAAAAGCTACGAAGATCATGAAAATCA
The DNA here is from genome assembly GCA_963277665.1 of Viscum album. Classification (NCBI taxonomy): domain Eukaryota; kingdom Viridiplantae; phylum Streptophyta; class Magnoliopsida; order Santalales; family Viscaceae; genus Viscum; species Viscum album. The sequence goes on along the minus strand of OY728150.1, from coordinate 1,997,578,422 downwards.
CTTGCGCATTATCTTGAAGACTCTGAGAAGACATGAATTATATGGAAAGTTTAGCAAGTGTGAATTCTGGATTCATGAGATTTCTTTTCTTGGACATATTGTCTCTAAAGATGGAATCTCTGTTGATCCTTCTAAGACCAAGGCAATCCAAGAATGACCAGCACCTATGAGTATAACTGAGGTACGTAGTTTTATTGGTTTGGCAGGTTATTATCGACGTTTCGTCCAGAATTTTGCCCGATTGGCTAACCCATTAACAAATCTCACACGTAAAGGGGTTAAATTTGTTTGGACAAAAGAGTGTGAAGAATGTTTCAAAGAACTGAAGAGACGATTAGTAAATCCTCCTATATTGACTGTACCATCGGGGAATGATGGGTTCATTATTTATAGTGATGCATCAAAGAAAGGACTTGGTTGTGTCCTTATGCAGAATGATAGAGTTATTGCCTATGCATCACGACAGTTGAAAATTCATGAACAAAACTATCCTACTCATGATCTCGAGTTAGCAGCTGTGATCTTTGCGTTGAAGATATGGAGGCACTACCTATATGGTGAAAAATGTGGATTTATACTGATCACAAGAGTTTGAAGTATATTTTCTCACAAAAAAAACTCAACATGAGGCAAAGGAGATGGCTTGAATTACTCAAGGATTATGATTGCACGATACACTACCACCCGGGGAAAGCAAACAAGGTGGGAGATGCTTTGAGTAGAAAAGACCATGGAGTTTTGAACAATATGAGAATTGAAAGGGATCCAATTTTCATGGATCTAGTGAAGATGGACATGGGAATAAACAGGGAAGGTGAAACATCAATGCTTTTTCAAATGGTTGCCAAACCATCTTTACTAGAAAGGATTAAGAGTTCTCAGACTGATGATGAAGAATTTAAAAAGAATATTAAAGCTGTGAATGATGGGAGATTGAGAGACTTTGTGTATGAGGATGGAATTTTGAAATTTGGGAAGAGACTTTGTGTTCCCGATATACCTGATCTAAAAAGGGAATTGCTGGATGATGCTCATAGTTCCAGTTTCTCTATACACCATGGGAGCACCAAAATGTATAGAGATTTGAAGGAACATTTTTGGTGGGACAACATGAAGAGGGAGATTGCTGATTTTGTGTCAAGATGTGTGGTTTGTCAGCAAGTGAAAGCTGGAAGGAAACAGCCTGGAGGAGTCATGCAACCTCTTCCCATATCAGAGTGGAAATGGGACAATATTACGATGGACTTTGTCATGGGGCTACCAAAGACTCCTAGAAGGAACGATGCGATATGTGTTATTGTTGATCGTCTTACCAAGTCAGCACATTTTCTTGCTATAAGAGAAGATCTACCCCTGGAACGTCTAGCAAGACTATATATTAATGAAGTTGTGAGACTTCATGGAGTACCCCTATCAATTGTTTCTGATCGTGATCCCTGTTTTACTTCATGATTTTGGAAAAGTCTTCAGAAATCCCTGGATACTGAACTTCATTTGAGCACTGCTTACCACCCTCAGACAGATGGACAATCAGAATGGACTATTCAAACCCTAGAAGACATGTTGAGATCTTGCTCACTTGACTTTCAGGGTATGTGGGATCAATACTTACCTCTCGTAGAATTTTCCTATAACAATAGCTTCCATTCGAGTATTCAGATGGCACCATATGAAGCATTATATGGAAAGAGATGTCGTACACCAACCTGTTGGGATGACGTTGGTGAAAGAAAACTTGTAGGTCCAGAACTGGTGGAGGAAACGATGGAAAAGGTGAAGGTAATCCAAAATCACATCAAAGCAGCTCAAAGTAGGTAGAAGAGCTATGCCGATAAACGAAGGAAGGATTTGGAATTTCAAGTCGGTGATCATGTTTTCCTGAAGGTATCCCCATGGAAGGGAGTCATACGTTTTGGTAAGAAAGGTAAATTGAGTCCCAGGTATATCGGAACTTTCGAAATTCTAGAACGAATTGGGGTTGTAGCTTACCGATTGGCAATGTCGCCAAGTCTCTCTCAAGTTCACGATGTGTTCCACGTATCTCTGTTGAGGAAATACATGCCTGACACAACGCATGTACTCACCTATGAAGAATTAGAACTGGAACCCGATCTGTCTTATTGTGAAGAGCCCGTCAAGATTCTTGATACGAGAGAACAAGTGCTGAGAAACCGGACGACGCGTCTTGTAAAAGTTTTGTGGAGAAACCATAAGATGGAAGAGGCAACGTGGGAACCCGAGGAACTTATGATGAAGAACCACCCGAGTCTTTTCATGAGGTAGTATTCTAGAAATTTCGAGGACGAAATTATTTGAAGGAGGGGAGAATGTAACACCCCAAGCTTCTACGGTACGCTTCTCATTGAATAATGTGATAGCGTGTGTTGTACGCAACACCGAGTTCTAACACACCATAACCAATCAAACTAGCCATTATGAATAGTAATACCTACTTTTTGAAATTATATATATTTTATATTTTAAAATGGACTTCATTTTTGGATTCGGAATATCGAATTTAGCCTAAGGTGAAATTTTTGTACTTTTTGGATAACTTTCATATTTTGATGAATAGTGAAAATTACTAAATTTTAATTAAAAACAAATTTTTTAATCAAAATAATTAATAGTGATAAATTATGAATTTGAGTGGTTTTAAAGTATATTTAGAATATATTTTTACCATTTAATATAATTTTGGTCATTGGACATAATTTTACAATTAAACCGAACATAAACAAGTGTCAATCTTTTGATAGTTATTATCTCTTAAAAACACGCCTTTTGTTTTGACAGCGGGAATTAATTTTAAATTAATTTCTTCCACTTCTGTGTTTTGAATTTAGAAAAATGGATTCCATATTTGGAATCAGGATTATCAAATTGTGTAAATAGTTAACTTTTATTTTTAGACATTTTGAATAATTACTGCGGTAAATATTTTATTTACCATGGTTAAGGGTAAATCCGGTAAATAAGGGTTAAAAAATAATATTATAATAATACTAAATTACCCTAAAACGTGTCCTAGCCTTATTTTTTGATACATGTTCGACCATAGGCATCTTTTGGTCGATTTTGGGACCCCATGGTGCCACTTGTAGGTGATAGGGACACTTGTTTTTAATTAAGTTAAAATGAATACAAAAATGACACAAGCATATATCTTTTAGAAAAACAATTTTTACATAGGGTTATATATGTTGTATTTTAGATTATAAATATTCATTAGAAAGATAAAAAGATTTACTACATAATTATAATTTATTTATAATTTTTATACATTAAATAATTTAATTTATTTATGACACAATGATGATGAATTAATTACTATAATAGTGAAAAATTAAAATAATTGATATTATAAATACCCAAATAAATATATTATGAATCATTTAATGAATTAAACTAATTTTATAGGATAATATGATATATTATGATTGATTTAATTGACTTTTTTCGAAGTAATCAATCTGTTATGAGTTTCACAAAAATCAACTATTGAATAGTGTCAAAATTGATATAAAAGAGTTCTTAAAACAAATATTATATTATTAATTGATATTAAATTCCTAAAAATCTACAGTTCTGCCAAGAGACTTATAACATGATAAATTAATCATTAATGGACCAATTGGTGGTCTCTTGGATGTATATAGTAAGTTTATTAACCATATTATATAAAAATACAAAGAGACATTGTAAAAGTGAAACTAATTAACTTAGAGTTAATACTTAAAGATAAGGTTAATATAAGTCCCCAAACCTGTCTAAATTCTATTGGTTGAGTTTTTTTCGACCCATCCCCACCTTAAACTTTGAATAATCAACTTTTGAGCCATTGGAAACCGAATATGAATTTATTATAAACTAATATCTCTAGCTTTTCCAAAGGTGCCCCTCACCCCTCTTATAAAAGGGCACTCCTCCTTCTCATTTATTCACACCTTCAAAGCCTTTTGGTTCGTCCATAATCTGCCCAAATACTCTCCCAACTTCCCTCACTACAACCTAGACACCATAGTTTGATCAGAAAGCCAACCTAAGGAGCCCTTTTGATCAAATCAAAAGGAAGAACCCGAAGAAGAGGTAATGATTTCACCACCCTTTTCCAAGTTCCTTTCTTCTTCCACTTCTTCTTCCTTTGTTATTAACATTCTAAAATAATAAATCCAGTAGAATATATATAATGTGATGTTATTATAAATATGTTACAACCATATTCAGTATTCTATCCACCCTTTGAATAACATGTCACCATACGTGCGTACGTAAAGCTTACCGTCTCCACGTCGTGGTGTAATTGTTATTCAATATATTATTATTTGGATGGGTATAATAATGATATGTAACTCATGTAAATAATAAATATAACATGTTAATTATTCTTTATATATTATATAACAACCATTTATATATTATTTTAATATCAAAAGAATGATATTATCGCTCGTGCGTACGTACGGACTACCGTCTCCACGAACGCGATGAGATTCATTCTCCATCGTATCCATTCAAGTATAATTATAATTTTATGATTTAAAAATGATGTTTAAGGACTTGATATCATTATGGATATGAATAATATAAAACCTATCCATTACAAACATGGCTTACGTAACAAAACTTATAAAAGAAAACAAGTAAGTTAACACCCGAAACAACGATAATACTAAGATATTATTATCAAATCAATATTAAAAGATCATATATGATATCATATTAATGTATATGATTCTTTTATAATTTAATAACAATTATTTTACCATTATACAGGAGGTTAACCTACCCCAACCAAGGAAAAGTACAAGCTAAGGGTTATTTCACAATCTCTTCATTATCCGAGGTTGTTTATACGTAATAATCTACTGGGATCTCTTTATCATCCACATCCATGTTTCTTAATAATGTATTTCAAAACATTTTTATTATTTAAAAGAATATGGGTTAAATTCATTTATACCCTTGTTTGACTTTTTATAAGAGGAATCTTTCCGTCGTTTTCAAAACAAGGTCCTTTTAACCTTTTCGACAGAATTAAGGTAAGAATGTTTTTTTAACTTATACGGTGGGTGCGGTTATTTTCCGCCCTTATAAAATCTTCAAAGCTTTCCTTAAAAGCTTATAATAATATTTTCAAAGAAAATGTTTTATTTTATATGGATCTTAAATGATTTCAAAAATAGAAAGAGATATTTCTCTAAAAAGAGTTTTGATTTCATCTATGTCAACATCCTTTGATGGATTTTACGCTTATTTGAAGTTGATATATTGTGATACAAAACTTCTATATTGTATTGAAGGTTTTGTGATATGTTTGACTGTGGATGTGCTATTTTTATACCATTCATAGTTTATGGTAAAATTATTGACATTTCGTATGCTAGTTTTAATACGAATGTTTATGTTATGTTTAAACCTGTTCATATAGGAATGCATTGGACTTAATATGTGACGGGTGGAGCCCGCTATAGCTCCTCGATGCATCGGTAGGTCTCATGAGACAAACTAGTGTCTTGGCACAAGGCCTTGGAAAAATCTTATTTGTAGTCTTGGCACGAGGCCTTGGCTATGTGGTTATGATAGTCTGGCATTATGCATTCCAACATTATGAAAGTGGTTATTGATATTTCATGTGATTATTCTATTAGTAGAATATCCATGTGAACAAGTAAATGGAATTATTTCATTTTACTTTTTTCCATACTATGTTGAAGTTCAAGTTTAAAAGGCTTTTGTTTTAGTAATTCATTTCCTTAAATGTTTATGCTTATTTTTGAATGTTCCGCTATATTGTTATCCTTACTAGGCATTTGAGCTCACCCCTTTTCTATGTTTTATTTTTCCCAGGATGTGAAGAAGTAAGTTATGAATGACCTGTAGGGATATTATGAGGGGATAATAGTGTGGACTATGGAGACATTATGTTGTTGTAGTAGTTTTTCATTTTATGATGTAATGTAAAACTTATGAATATATCTAGTGTTTCCAAGGCTACTAAACCAATCGGTTTTTCGAGATTTGATCTTTCTTGTGATCATGCCAATGTAATGTAATAATGCACCAAATCTGGGTAACTAGGGTCAGGGAGTTACATGCACATCCTTTGAAACCATATATACTAAACTATATAGAATCTACCTATTGATATAGAGGCACCCACATAATTGGCACATGGTTTGGTAAATCATGCAGTCTGCCTAGTTTTTAAAATATTTTGGTTTCCTAAAAATAACCCATACTGATTTAACCATGATAACCCATCATTTTATCTCACTCATAAATCCTATATCCTTAGGTACACTATACCTCTTTTACACTCTCCTATTATCTAAGATATTTGGTTGTTTTTAGCCTGGTTCATAGAAGAAACTCCAAGTTTATTATCTTTTTCTATATTAAGTTCACCTATCTTCTTTCTTTATTTTTTTCTCTCTAGTGGGTATGTTGACCAAGGTATAGTCTAATAAAAATTTTATGGCTTGGGTTTTGATGTTTTTGGTGTGTTATTTCTTATGAAATATCCCCTCCTCTTAGGTTTTGTTTTTCAAATGGTTGATGGTGATTTGAAGGGAAAAAGGTTATTGGTTTTGGGTTGTTCAATTATTTGATGAGTAAATATTCTTTCCTCTCTTTCAGTTTGTTTTTTAAATTGAATTATTTTTTGTAAATGGGTGATTTTATAGGTGTTAGTGTGAGTAAATATCATTAAATAATTTATCCTTTCTGGTATTGGTTAATAATGGTGTTCTTTGTAAAGTGACGATTTGGTTTATGATGAAAGGGGATTTGTATGGTTTGATAAATTGGATAAATCACATAGGAATCCTAGAAGCCTATGTGGGATTTCAAGGGAATGTATGTTAGTCATGAAACACATTGCCCAGATGGATTATGTTACAATACTAAAATAACTACGATAGTGATGCGGTTTGGTTGGCTCAAGTAGGAGAAAGAACCTCCTTGTCCATAGTTAATCATCAAGAGTATGAGGATCCTTGTTCCATACTAACCCTATATACTTAGGGATTTTCCTTGGTTATTATATTTTTTTCTATATATTTCCAATCACCCTTTCATTTTTTTCTATCCTTTCAAAATTAATTTATGTTTTCATATCATTTTTTTATTTCTTCAAAAATTTGTATGTTTATTTTTCTTATAATGGATATACATAGAACATATAGTGGGATTATACTAGGAATATGATCTCACATCCAATATATACTTAATGGGTATATATATAGTTTTTTTCTATCTGAATCAAGTAAATGAAAGTTTTTGTTGGGTGGAATTGGGTACTCTTGTTGGTAGCATCTTTGTGGATAGTGTTGGTGGTTGTGAAATTCTGGGTTATTAACTCTTATATATTGAGATTTTTTTGTCCTTTTGTCTGCACCTCACCTTTTTTCTTTTCTTCTGGTTTTTGGTTATAAATGTGAATTGTAGACTTGTATATATACTTTTTTATATCTTCTATAATGAATATTGGTTGTGATAATTTCTGTAAATGTTGTAAATGATATTTAATATGGATGTTGATTATTATTATTATTTTAAAATTGTTCCCAAAGTAGTTCATCGATGGCTAGGAACAAGTTAACAACCCTTGGGAATCTAGAATTCCCTTCGGGCTATGAAATGGGTAGGGTTGGCTATTAGTTTTGGACGAAATCTAGGGATATTTCATAAAAAATAGTATCTTATATTGTTTTTCATTTATTTGGGTCTTAGGTTTTGGGGAATTATGGATAAAAAGTAGTTAAGACTACTAGTGATTGAGGATTTGGTTACAAGGGGATTTCTAGACCACACACATCATGACAAGCCTTAGGTCTCTATGGGATGTTGGGAATTTGGTTGCACTCCACCTTAGGGTATAATGAATAGGCTATAGATTGGGCATAGGGACCAAGGTAGAGTGGAGTGGTTTGAGCTGTTGTTTGAGTTATTGTTGTTTCATTATGATTTTTGTGGGTGTTTTTCTATAATGTATATTTTATTCTTAGTGGATTAATGTGTTGATGGTTTCCCCAAATATTTTGTTTTGGATTGCATAGTATCTTTGATCTATATAGACCTCCTACACAACCATGTTAGGAGGCCATAGATAATTATCTATCAAAAATTTGTCATAGATTAGTAGAGGTAGTGGTCTAGTATTTTTAATCCCTATATTAGGGAGAGGTATTGGGTCCAACTCAGGTTATGGAAGATCAATAAAATTTGGATAAGTATTAGGCTCATGAGATTCCCAGGGAAAACCATTCCATCCGAGGAATCACTAATCCCCAAGAAGTGGAGGGTTGGGTGATAAAAGTTTATAGGATCTTTGAGTTCCTTAAGAATCCTTAAGCAGTTAAGGTGAAATTTGATATGTTATGTTGGAATTCCCAAGTCATATTGGCTGGTAGACAGTGGTTCATGTGGGGTAGTATAAGCAGATGGGGTGCAAAGACTTCAAGAATGTCTTCATTAAGTAGTTATTCCTTTAGACTTTGGCCCTTTCCTAGTCCTGTTATTTCCTCTCCCATCATCAAGAATAGTGTTCCATGATAGAGTATGTCAATCATTGTGTATATCTAGTCCACTTTTCTCCTAATCAGATCACCAATAAAAATATTAAAGCTCATCGGTTTAAAATGGGGATGCATCCATATATTTGATCTCATGAATTCTTGTTTAAATTGAAGACTTATATTAAGTTTGTTGACTAATATCTCATAGTGGATATCGACCAAGTATGCATTTTAGGTTCATTTGGGATGCTTCCAGTACTGGTCCCAAGTGGGAGTGGACTATTTGAAAACAAGAGGTAGAATGAGAAGAATGGGAAGGAGGGTGGTAATATCTCTAAATACCCAACTCATACACCTTCATTAGCAGCTATAGGTGGTAGAGATATCATGTTTCATTAATGCAGGAAGTCTGGTCACATGCATTCCATGTGTTCAATCCCACCTATGGTATGAAATCATTGTAGAAGTATGGCTCACTTGAAATTTTTTTATAAGATTTACCCTCCATTTTAGAGTAGTGCATGCTCTATAGCTTTGAAAGGAATGAAATATCATTAAAATACTTAAGGGGGAATGAGATATCATTCTAGTGGATGTGTTGGTAAGGATGGATCTTCTTATGGATAGAGTCATCTTAAGGAAGGGTCACAAGATATTATTCAACCCTAGTACCAGTCATTGGTTAATAATCTACATGCTATGAGTTCAAAACCTGTGAGATCAAATGTAGGCCATGTGATAGTCATAGGTGTTGTTCTTATTGAATTATCCATAGAAATAGATATTTGATACAGGTTTTTCTCACTCATTCATCTCTATTCTCCGTGTGGATTTATTGAAATTCATGACATAGTTTATTTTAATTTTTATGGAGTTGATTACACCTCTCAGCAGTAGAATGGTGCAGGCTTTCAGATTCCCACCATGTGATGTATCCTTGTTGGAGCTCAATATGAAGTTTGATTTCCTTGTCCTAGAGATAGACCTCCTTGAAGTGATCTTAGGGTTTTATTGGATGATGTTATTCAAGTCTCACATTAATTTCTAGTGTTAGTGGGTGATTTTCATAGCCCCCAATGGGGTACTCAATTTTTTCAAGGAGAATGGGATTACTGGATTGCAAGAGCATGACCTCCACTACAAGAGTTGTAACGACCCGAAATTTTGAATAAATCTTGTTTCCTAATTTTGTGTGTTGTTTTATTTTATTTTATTTTATTTTATTTTTATACTCAACAAAAATGTTTCATTTGATAACATGAGTATAATTAAAATGAGACCATTGGGTTTTGACTGTGATATGACCATTGGTCAATATGACCGCTATAAACTAAACGTTTGGATTATTTTCTCTAAATACAAGTAATCTTGGTTAATTAATAGGGAAATAAGATTTGATGGCCTCACCCAGTAGTCTTGGACCGATCGAAGCCCATCTAACAGAACTTGGGAAGGAGGTAGCACCACTGGGATTTTCTATGGACCAAACCCAAGATGAACATCATCGTGTGAAGCTAGAACGGGATCGCCTTCGCAAGAAGTTCAAACTGATAGAAATTACTACTCGTGCGATGTTGGCCGAGCCTCCCTCGGATTCTCTCACCTTAGCACACCTTAAACTTAGGTCCTATGCTGGTGTGATAAGGGGCTATGTAAGGAGACCGTAACTACCTTGTGTAATCCTTTGTTTTAAATAAAAACTTTGATTTCTTATTATGATGAAGTTTATGAATTTTCAAATGTCAGGATAAATATAGTATTCATAATTTTGATGAATTTTAGAAAAAGGATATTTTAAAAATGTTTAGGTAAACATTAAATAATTAAAAATGTGTAATGATTTTCAAAAAATGGTCTTATACAATTATGTTCAGTACAAAATTTAGAGTCTAATAAGATCAACATAATTTTTGATGAATAGTAAATTATGAATAGTGATTTTATGCTTAGGATTAGTAATGTGACCAAATGGATTAGTAATCTCACTTAAAGAAAGTATTAAAATAAGCTAGGCACTTTGATTAAGTAATGTGATTCAATAAAATGGTTAAATAACGGTTTCAAAAATTATTATTCAAGTGTTAGTTTTTTCGGATGAATAGTGTTTCTTAATTAAAAATTTAATTTAAAAATATTTAGAAAATTATTTTTATAAAATGGACTTCATTTTTGAACTCAGAGCATCGATATTATGTTAAGGTAATTTTTGGGGATTTTTCTGAAAAAAATGAATTTTCAGTGAATAGTGTTTTTTAATTAAAAATTTAATTAAAAATATTTAGAAAATTATTTTTATAAAATGGATTTCATTTTTGAAATCATAGCATTGATATTTGGTTAAGGTGAAATTTTGGGATTATTCTGAGAAAGTTGAATTTTTGATGAATAGTGAAAATACAGTTTTTAAGTTACGGGTGTTTAATGACATCATTAAATGATGTATTAAGTATGTAATCAATATGGTCGACTTATGAATAGTAAGATAAGGTATGAGGTGTCCTAAGTGTCCAATACCATGGGAAAATACCATGGTCAAGCCCATGGTTTTTCCAAAACCACTAATGGGGTGTCCCTTGGCCATTAATGCCTTGTCCCCTCACTTTCCCTATAAATACCAAGCCATCCTCTCATCCATTCGACTCCCCACTCTCCCCCAACTAAGTTCTGGTCTCATTACCTCCCAAGGAGTCCTCCCAAGGTTCCCACAATCCCTCAAGGTCCCAACCTTTGAGTTTTAAGAGTTACGTTTTAAGGTAAGGGATCCGACCTCTCTCTTTCTTTTCAAGTGATCTCTTTTATGTCATTTCTTTTATGCTCCATGTTCTTATGTTGGAGGATGTTCTTTTATATTCATTATACTGTCCTTTTTATTTTCATATGATGAGAGACTCCCTCTTACTCTCTTCATTTCATTTTATGAAAGTTTAAGTGGCGCCGTTAGGCTGCCAACATTTTTGTAACGGATTCTTTCACCCTTCTCATTTTCAAGTTCTATTTTCTTGTCAAGTATTTCAAGTTCTTTTTTATTATGTTGGGGTATGATCTCTATATCTATCATACTGATATTTTATGATCATATGATGAGAGACCCCATTTGATCTCTTCAATTCAGTATTTTGATGTTTTAAGTGGCACCGTTAGGCTACCAAATTTTTAAGGGATTCTTTCACCCTTCTGATTTTCAAGATCTATTTTCATGTCAAGTATTTGAAGCTCCTTTTTATTATGTTGGGGTATGATCTCTATATTTATCATACTGAACCCTTATGTTCATATGATTAGAGAACCTATTTTGATCTTGTCAATTCATTTTTGGTTGAAGTTTAAGTGACGCCGTTAGGCTGCCGAATTTTTAAGGGATTCGTTCGCCCTTCTCGTTTTTCAAAGATCAACTTTCATGTCAAGTGTTTCAAGTTCCATTTGTGTTATGTTGGGGTATGATCTCTATATATATCATTATGATATTTTATTTTCATATATTGAGAGACCCTATTTTATCTCATCAATTCATTTTTGGTTGAAGTTTATGTGACGCCGTTAGGCTGCCGAGTTTTCATAAGAGAAATATTATTTTTGTCTTCCTTTCATGATCTTCATTTAATATGGTACATCTTTCAAATTTCATTACCATGTTCATATATCCTTCATATTCTGTCCCTCTACTATTTTATGGATCATTTATGAGTGGGTGACCCATTTCCCCTCTCTTTTTAATGTCTTCTAAAACCTCGTAACATAGCCGTTATGCTGCAGAATTTCCGTCTCAAAATATCTCTCTCTTTTTCTAAAGTTCTTTTATATTATTAAGTGAATACTCAAAGCTCTTTCTTCTAAAGGGGTATTCAGATATATACCAAAATGTTCTATTTTAAATTCTTGGATTTGCATACATGAGACCCACCTTCCTTTTCTGTGGGTTTTAAAGTGACGTAAAGATCATGTCTTTAAAGCAGTTTTTAAAACGTTATGATTATGAAATGAAACCCATTTATTTTATGCTATATGGGTTATTTATGAAATTTTTTATGATGATATATGTGGCTCACGTGATAATAAAGGAAAATTTAAGGGTTCGCCCTGATAGCGCTCCAATGCATTGGGTAATGATGTAACCACTAGAGATTACAATTTTCACGATATCTTGGTGAATAACCTTGGTAATTTTCAAATGACACCTTGGGGATGGACCTTGGTGATATGTTCATGATTATCTTTATTAAATGTTGTAGCCACATCTTCAAGTTATGAAAAACATTATTTTTATTATGATATGCCTCATGATTTCTTTCTCATGCCTTAAAGTTCTTTTTCATGACATTGTTGATGTATCTCAAGTTCACATGTTAAATGTTTTCCCTTGTTTCCCTTACTGGGCCTTCTGCTCACCCTTTCTTTTGATGTATGTCCCCAGGTTATGAGATGCAGTAATGAACCTAGGATGAACATAAGGAGAAGAATTTCAAGTGTTTAAGAAGAATGTTTTTTTTATGTATTAAGTTCCTGGTTTCCAAGACACTAAACCTTAAAGATCCTCAGTTTTGTATAATGTAATGAAAGTGTATGTGACAAAAAAGGCGGGATGCTATAGTTGGTATCAAAGGATGGTTTAGTTATTTGTGGAAATTAGGATATGAAATCTTTAGGAAGAAGCCTAAAGAAAAGTTTATATATAGGAAATCTTCCTGGTATTTTGGTGAGTATTGAGTAAGGGGTTTCCAATCAAATACATCCCTGTCTGGATACGAGCAGGTAGAGGTGGCTCTGGCACAGATGTACATAGGGGTAAAACCCGAAAACACCTCTTTGAGCTAGACTCGAACGGGAACTGGTACACGACAACGGGCCTTGCTGCACTCTTGGTTACGACACTCCCAGGGGATATTATTTGGTAAATTAATAAGCTTAGTATGAACCATTATTAAAGGAACAAAGATAAAATAAAATAAAGGTTCATATAGAAATATATGATCATGGATAACCTAGATTGGAACCTATGGGATCACAAGTTAGGGTATACTTTTCTTCTACAAGTTTATCCTTCTATGGTTAAAGTTTCCTTCTCATGATTATTGGATAAGTATTTAAGCCCCTAATTGTGCTTTCTTTTCTTAGTTAATGGAAGGAAATGGAAGAACATGTCCCAACAACCAATGTGATAGGAAATGTGACGATTTCCGTATTAATATGACAGGGATGATTATGGGATTAAAAGATGATTATTATTTTGGAAGACGTTCACTATTTTGGGGACCCTATATGATCGAGGTAAATAGATTACTACGGTATTTTCTTTGAGGAGTAAAGGTTGACTTATATTTTGGATAATCAATGAATTTAAGGCGGACTTATAGTAATTTAGGTTACTTATGGAAATGATTAACCTATCTTGGGGTAAATATGTTTAGGTTAGTTACTTTGTAATAAGATGTTAGGAGTGGTTGATGTTGTTTGGAGATGAATGATAAAGTTTACCTTGGAAGACTATGTTATCAAATCCTTCTTGTATTTGGGATTCAATCTTAGTTTGGTTTATTTTGAGGAATTTTAAGGACAGTTATTTACGGAATGGTCTATGATGAACTTTGGGTAGTACCGTGGAACTTTGAAGATTTAATGTAGTTTCCATTCCTCTGGGGTTCTGTATTTTGGAAGAGTTGTTTTATCTTACCCTTTCTGTTTTTGGGACAATCTTTAAAGATAGAAGAAATAGATAGTTAATCTTTGGTGGATTATGTGATTCTCTATAAGAAGATTCTTGTGCTTTGATGAGACCAAGTAGTTTTGAATGCGCATCGTTTGGAGAAAATATTAGTTTTGGTAGAAACTTATTAAAGGATGAAACTCTACTTGAAGGTAGGTATATTTTCTTATGTTTTTGTTCTATGTAGTAAATGAATTCCTCAAAATTATGAAAAGGAACGTAAAACAAAAACGTTGTTGGTTTACATTTCCTACTAGGTAATCAAAGACCGTTTACACACATCGTAAGTTTGGGATTTTCTTATGGTTAACTTTCTCCTAATCATTCTTTCTATCACTCTCCCTTAGAACGTGACCATTGGTTTTTTCCTCCATGTCCATGTTTTCCTACACGGGATCCTAGTATGGCTTAACTCGGGTGACCTTTGTACTTCCCTTTCTTTCTTTTAAAGTAATAGTTTTACTGACTCCTTTTCCGATGTGGGGCTTTCAATAAAATTTCAAAACCCAATTTTAAAAATTGCGAGGACGCAATTTCTTAAGGGGGGAAGATTGTAACGACCCGAAATTTTGAATAAATCTTGTTTCCTAATTTTGTGTGTTGTTTTATTTTATTTTTATACTCAACAAAAATGTTTCATTTGATAACATGAGTATAATTAAAATGAGACCGTTGGGTTTTGACTGTGATATGACCATTGGTCAATATGACCGCTCTAAACTAAACGTTTGGATTATTTTCTCTAAATACAAGTAATCTTGGTTAATTAATATAGAAATAAGACTTTATGGCCTCACCCAGTAGTCTTGGACCGATCGAAGCCCATCTAACAGAACTTGGGAAGGAGGTAGAACCACTGGGATTTTCTATGGACCAAACCCAAGATGAACTTCATCGTGTGAAGCTAGAACGGGATCGCCTTCGCGAAAAGTTCAAACTGATAGAAATTACTACTCGTGCAATGTTGGCCGAGCCTCCCTCAGATTCTCTCACCTTAGCACACCTTAAACTTAGGTCCTATGCTGGTGTGATAAGGGGCTATGTAAGCAGACCGTAACTGCCTTGTGTAATCCTTTGTTTTAAATAAAAAATTTGATTTATTCTTATGATGAAGTTTATGAATTTTCAAATGTCAGGATAAATATAGTATGCATAATTTTGATGAATTTTAGAAAAAGGATATTTTAAAAATGTTTAGGTAAACATTAAATAATTAAAAATGTGTAATGATTTTCAAAAAATGGTCTTCTACAATTATGTTCAGTACAAAATTTAGAGTCTAATAAGATCAACTTAATTTTTGATGAATAGTAAATTATCAATAGTGATTTTATGCTTAGGATTAGTAATGTGACCAAATGGATTAGTAAACTCACTTAAAGAAAGTATTAAAATAAGCTGGGCACTTTGATTAAGTAATGTGATTCAATAAAATGGTTAAATAATGGTTTCGAAAATTATTATTCAAGTGTTAGTTTTTTTTGGATGAATAGTGTTTATTAATTAAAAAATTAATTTAAAAATATTTATAAAATTATTTTTATAAAATGGACTTCATTTTTGAACTCAAAGCATCGATATTATGTTAAGGTAATTTTTGGGGATTTTTCTGAAAAAAATGAATTTTTAGTGAATAGTGTTTTTAATTAAAAATATTTAGAAAATTATTTTTATAAAATGGATTTAATTTTTGAAATCATAGCATTGATATTTGGTTAAGGTGAAATTTTGGGATTATTCTGAGAAAGTTGAAATTTCGATGAATAGTGAAAATACAGTTTTTAAGTTACGGGTGTTTAATGACATCATTAAATGATGTATTAAGTATGTAATCAATATGGTCGACTTATGAATAGTAAGATAAGGTATGAGGTGTCCCAAGTGGCCAATACCATGGGAAAATACCATGGTCAAGCCCATGGTTTTGCCAAAACCACTAATGAGGTGTCCCTTGGCCATTAATGCCTTGTCCCCTCACTTTCCCTATAAATTCCAAGCCATCCTCTCATCCATTCGACTCCCCACTCTCCCCCAATGAAGTTCTGGTCTCATTACCTCCCAATGAGTCCTCCCAAGGTTCCCCAAGCCCTCAAGGTCCCAACCTTTGAGTTTTAAGAGTTACGTTTTAAGGTAAGGGATCTGACCTCTCTCTTTCTTTTCAAGTGATCTCTTTTATGTCATTTATTTTATGCTCCATGTTATTATGTTGGAGGATGTTATTTTATATTCATTATACTGTCCTTTTTATGTTCATATGATGAGAGAACCCCTCTTACTCTCTTCATTTCATTTTATGAATGTTTAAGTGGCGCCGTTAGGCTACCAAAATTTTTGTAACGGATTCTTTCACCCTTCTCATTTTCAAGTTCTATTTTCTTGTCAAGTATTTCAAGTTCTTTTTTATTATGTTGGGGTATGATCTCTATATCTATCATACTAATCTTTTATGATCATATGATGAGAGACCCAATTTGATCTCTTCAATTCAGTATTTTTATGTTTTAAGTGGCGCCGTTAGGCTACCAAATTTTTAAGGGATTCTTTCACCCTTCTGATTTTCAAGATCTATTTTCATGTCAAGTCTTTGAAGCTCCTTTTTATTATGTTGGGGTATGATCTCTATATTTATCATACTGAACCCTTATGTTCATATAATGAGAGAACCTATTTTGATCTTGTCAATTCATTTTTGGTTGAAGTTTAAGTGACGCTGTTAGGCTGCCGAATTTTTAAGGGATTTGTTCGCCCTTCTCGTTTTTCAAAGATCAACTTTCATGTCAAGTGTTTCAAGTTCCTTTTGTATTATGTTGGGGTATGATCTCTATATCTATCATACTAATCTGATATTTTCGTATTTTGAGAGACCCTATTTTATCTCATCAATTCATTTTTGGTTGAAGTGTATGTGACGCCGTTAGGCTGCCGAGTTTTCATAAGAGAAATCTTATTTTTGTCTTCCTTTCATGATCTTCATTTAATATGGTACATCTTTCAAATTTCATTACCATGTTCATATATTCTTCATATTATGTCCCTCTACTGTTTTATGGATCATTTATGAGTAGGTGACCCATTTCCCCTATCTTTTTAATGTCTTCTAAAACCTCGAAACATAGCCGTTATGCTGCAGAATTTCCGTCTCAAAATATCTCTCTCTTTTTCTAAAGTTATTTTATATTATTAAGTGAATACTCAAAGATCTTTCTTCTAAAGGGGTATTCAGATATATACCAAAATGTTCTATTTTAAATTCTTAGATTTACATACATGAGACCCACGTTCCTTTTCTGTGGGTTTTAAAGTGACGTAAAGATCATGTCTTTAAAGCAGTTTTTAAAACGTTATGATTATGAAATGAAACCCATTTATTTTATGCTATATGGGTTATTTATGAAATTTTTGATGATGATATATGTGGCTCACATGATAATAAAGGAAAATTTAAGGGTGCGCCCTGATAGCGCTCCAATGCATTGGGTAATGATGTAACCACTAGAGATTACAATTTTCACGATATCTTGGTGAATAACCTTGGTAATTTTCAAATGACACATTGGGGATGGACCTTGGTGATATGTTCATGATTATCTTTTTTAAATGTTGTAGCCACATCTTCAAGTTATGAAAAACATTATTTTTATTATGATATGCCTCATGATTTCTTTCTCATGCCTTAAAGTTCTTTTTCATGACATTGTTGATGTATCTCAAGTTCACATGTTAAATGTTTTCCCTTGTTTCCCTTACTAGGCCTTCTGCTCACCCTTTCTTTTGATGTATGTCCCCAGGTTATGAGATGCAGTAATGAACCTAGGATGAACATAAGGAGAAGAATTTCAAGTGTTTAAGAAGAATGTTTTTTTTATGTATTAAGTTCCTGGTTTCCAAGACACTGAACCTTAAAGATCCTCAGTTTTTTATAATGTAATGAAAGTGTATGTGACAAAAAAGGCGGGATGCTATAAGAGTTAGGTGAGATTTATTTTTAGGTATCTTCCCTCTTGCTAAAATATTACTGAGAATTTCGGGAAAGTGGATTTCCATTTATGGTAAGTGATTTTCCTGAAGTATTCTTAAAGGATTTATCTGGATTATCACATGAACAAGACATGGAGTTCACCAATGATTTGGTGCTAAGGAAACAATCGTTATCTCTTCCTTCATATAGTATATCCCCCACCAAATAGAATGAATTATATATTCATCTAGAATATTTTTAATCCAATGGTTTCAATTTCTATTGTGTCTCTTCTTGTGATACTCCCATACTTTTGTTATGAAATTTTATGAATGCTTTCTCCTTTGTATTGACTAGCATAAGATAAACTAGATTATGATAAATAATAAATACCCCTTTACCCATATCAATGGTCTTTTTTACTAGATAAAATGGATGAGAAGGTTATCCAATATTTAACTCTATTCAAGGTATCACCATGTCAGGTTGAGTGAAACTGATATTCCCAAGACCATGTTATAAAGAAAGTATGGCCATTTAGAGTATCTAGTAATGTTGTCTGTATTGATGAATTCTACCACATTTTTCATCACTCTAATGAACTAGGTATTAAAAAAATACCTATACTACTTAATTACAATTTTTGTATATGGCATATTAGTTTACTCAGGATCAGAAATGGATCATGGGAAACATTTAAGGATTTCCTTGGGAAAGTTACAAGACTATCACCTTTTTCCAAATTTTCAAAATGAAGTTTCTATATTTGTGAGGTCAATGTTCAAATTCACGTGATATAAAAATGTGGGGTTTCCATTGACCCTAAAAATATAAATAAAATTTTTTCATGGGAAGAGAACAAAATTAAGATCAGAATATTTTTAGTCCTAAAAGGGTACTATGGGCAGTTCGTCATGGATATCTCTAGATTTTACAAGATTATGAAATCCCTCTCCCAGAAAGGGGTGAAGTTATATTAATTCCCATAATGTTAAGAATATTTCGAGGATCATAAGATATTATTAAACACTACCCCTACCGTGATATTACTCATGGATGGATAGGGATATTTTTTCTATTGTGATTATTTAGGTACATTTTTGTGTTGTGAGCTTATGCAAGGTGACCATGTGGTGGAATATGGCTTTCACCAAATTCATACATGTTAGAAGAATTACCCAACCCATGAACTAAATCTTGTGACTATCAGGCATACCATAAAATGATGGAAGCATTATCTTTTTGTGGAGAGGATTACAGTCTACCCATACCACAAAATCTTGAGATGTATCTTCTCTTAGAAGGATTTTAACATGAGGTAGCGATGGTGGATCGAGTTCCTTTAGGGGTAAGACTTCTATATAGTCTATATTTTAGGTAAAGAAAATGTGGTCATTGATTCTCTAAATAGGAATTTTTTGATTCAGGATCTGAAGGATTCAAGTTGTGAGTGGAATCTAATGGTACTCTTTTCTCAGATGCATTTGGAAACTAAATAACATAGGGTGATATGTTTTTGTTTAGTGTAGAGTTGACACCTTATAATTTATAGATTATTTGGGAATAGAATCTGAAAAATGAGTTGTGTTGGTGCTCAAGTTAGTTATTAGATAGTGGTGAGGTTCCTAATGAGTGGTCTTTGCCTCCCAAGGGAGTTATTTATTACAAAATCTATGGGTTTTTTTCATCATCTCTGAGAAGGTTGGTGATGTAGGAATTTCATCAGTGTCAGTGGGTTGTCGATACCAGTTACACTACTACAAAATAGGCCTTTAATAGTGATAGTATTTATCAACACTAGTAAAAAGTGCTGATAAATGGATTCTTTATCAATGCTAAAGAAATAACTGATAAATTTAAGCATTTATTAGCACTTTTTTTAGCACTGATAAAGGGTACCCTTTATCAGTGCTTTATTTTTAGCACTGATAAAGGATACCCTTTATCAACACTTCATTTTTAGCACTGATAAAGGGTACACTTTATCAGATTTATATTTTTATCACTCATAAAAGAATCCTTTATCAGTAGTTTTTTAGTGCCAATAAAGGTCTGAATAAATGAAATTAAATAAATAAATAAATAAATAATAAAAATTAGTTTATTAAAAAATATTAATTTTTTTAATAATTATATAATTATTGATAAAAATGAATAAACTAGTTATACTAAATATAAATTATAAATACTAATAAATAGTATGTATTAAATATATAGATATATGAAAAATAAAAATTAATCAAATACAAGTTAAAAATAAGTAAATTGATAAAAATATTAAACATTTTATTAATTATATAATTATTTACAATGTTAATAAATAGTATATATTAAATATATAGATATATATTAATTTATAAAATATATAATTTATATAATAAAAATTATTATTTTTTCTTTACATTAAATAGTAATATATTTAGTGAATAATGTTTTATAATTAAAAATTAATACGATTTAAAAATATTGAATAATTACATTGAGTCATGGACATAATTGAATGTCATTTGATTCTTCAATTTATAACATAGATCAAATGTATTATATTGATTTCACATATACTTAGTTAATTCATTTATATATATATATAAGCATGCACACATATACTTTTTTGGGGAATTTAATAAATTTATATTATTTATTATATATATATATATATATTTATTTACTATGTTTTAATATTTTCAATATGTATTCATTTTTATTTCAATATATATCCATTTTTTAATGATTTATATTAATCAAACTTATCCAAATTTTCAATATTGTACTCATTTTTCATTAATCAATTTTACTCGTTTTTAACATGCATGAACTTAAGAATAAATATTCATTAATAATGTTAAAAATAAATTTGTAAAAAAATATTTATAAATAAATATATTTAAAAATGTATATTTACTATTTTTTTACATTTATAATTATAAATAAATAAATAATATTTGTTTAAAAAGTATTCATAAAAATAGAAATAAATAGTTATAAAATTATAATAAATTTATTTAAATAATGAATATATATACTATGTTTTTATATATACAATCATATAAATATTATTTTTTAAAATTTTATTTATATAATTATAAATAAATAATTATATATTCAAATAATTATAAAATTATTATTTTATAAAAAGTATTATTATATATATTATAATTATATTTAGTAATAATAATTTTTTAATTTTTTTAAAAGTATTATAAGTATTTATTATCGCTTTTTTAGCACTGATAAACATAGATATTTATCAATGCTAAAAATCACTGATCATGATTTATTTTATCATCTCTTTTTTAGCACTGATAAAGATTTATTTTATCAGCAATTATTAACTTAGTACTGATAAAAGGTATCATTATCAACACTTTTTAAAGCACTGATAAAAGTGTCATGGTCTATTTTTAGAACCCTAACCACCGAGAATCGGTTTGTCATATTTGAAGTTCTCTATAGAAGATACCTACTATCGTTGCTCCTCCTTGTTGAATACAATCTCGAATATAGGCTAGAATTAAGGCTCTAACCATTCCAAGGCTTAAATACAAGTCTCGAGTGATTCAAGGGTTGAACAGAACCACGATTTGAATGAAATCTAGTTTTTTGATATCCCTAATTTCCCTCAGTTATCCACTGAAACTTATCACCTCACATCTGTGTATACCAACAAGTTTAGTTGAATTATCTTATAATAAAACAACACAAAATTCATTTTTTAGATATATTGAAGTATCATCTTTCCCGATAGCATGAGGCTCTCCTTGGCACAACATTGGTACTGTACGACTTGAAATATATCAAACAAAATGTTGGGTCCTGTTGTTTTGAGGTATAATAGGCTACCAATAACTATATTCCATGATATCTACCACTTTTCAATTGTCAACTTTTTAAAAATTATTCCATATAGCGGTCGTTGTTGTCATCAGTTTGGAACATTACATTACAAATCACTTGGAAAATGAAATATCTGACATCATTGAGGTCTTATATTATGACATGATGAAATTGGAACTAATATGGTTGAGTGAGGAGGAACTAAAATATATTCTTATCCCCTTAAATTTGAATGGTAATTTGTGAATTTGTTTAAAAAAATGGATGGTGAAATATCTAACACATGGGAACAACTATATAATGATTTTTTCATGAAAGTTTTCCCAAGATAATGAGCACTGAAATATGGTGGAAAATTAATTCATTAATCTAGGATAACTATGAACTATTTAATGAGGATTATGATAGATTTAAGGGTCACTTATGAAATTTAAAAATCAACAATATATTCCAAAAATCCATACAAACACATTTTACGAAACTCTAATCCCATAATAATAAAATTTTGTGGATTAGTATTATAGGGAGAACATTAGTGATAAAATAATGAAATAATTCTAACATATTTTTAACAACATAGAACATAATTAATTTCATAATTATTATATTTGGAGAACCATTTCTTGGATAGAACCCACAATTTCTCCCTATGATAAAGATCAGTGGGCTGGATTCTCTGCTAAAAATATTAAATACACCTGTATAGAGAAATGACACAACATGGGCATGTTTTAGAATTTAAATTCTCATTTCCTACATTTTATATACCTTAAAATGTCCTTGATAATTTCAAATTAGTTTGTAATGGACATTGAATTCAAAAAATATATTATCCATTTTTTGATAACTATGATTAGGGCTACCATAACAACCAAACTATTTATTGTGAGAGAAAGGAGTGCATAGACCTAAAACTCCTCTAGAATTTAAACACTAATCTATGAAACTATTCGAATTATAATTATAGGATGAAAATTATGGTTATCAATATAAGGCCCCAGCCTTAAACCTTACTTAATCTTGAGTTATTACAAGATTACACATTGAGGATCTTTTTAGGTTTAGAGTTTTAGAGAATTAGATCATGAAACTTGCATTACATTCCACATTTAAACAAAGTGGTTACATAAAATACAGTATTCATTATTCTCATCAACAAAAACATATTTAAAATAAAACATGGATTCTTTCTTGACACATCTTTGACACTATCATCACATCATGTACCTTTCCCTTGACATGTGAAAAACATTTCAAAAACTTGGGATGAGCATAAAAAGCTCAGTAAGGGTTATAAAAATATGGAAAGGAAACATGAGTTCATATATACATAAGAATGAAATCATAATTTACCCATAAAACATAGGCACTTTAACATACCTCATCAAATCATGAATAAATCATAGAAATCATAAGACATAAAGGTAACTTGAGGCATCCATAACATTCTTACGTAGGGAGTAACCCTCTTGGTTACGTTTAGAATACCCATCACAGTATATTCCCTAAATCTCTTCGGATAAACCTTAACGTTTCACTCCTTAGCGTTACCCAATGCATTGGAGAGCTATATCGGGCTCACCCGCCCTTAGTCTATCACAGAACCACCCGTCTTCATAATAATGCCCAAGAACCTCAACATAATCGTATCACATAAAACATGCATAAAGGAAACATAAAATTTCCACCTTTCAATCACAAGATATCAATACAACACATTGATATAAAAACATTATGAAAACCATTTTCAATACCAAAATAAAAGAAAAGTAAAACATGGTATTTATTTTTCATTAAAAAAAAGTATGGCTTGTAGAGGAAGCCAAAACTCAAATAATGGTCACGGCGGCGGAGAAGTCGTTGTCGCCGCATACATACGAAAAAAACATTCCCTTTTTTCATTTAGTAAACACTTCGTATAAAAAAGATTCCTTTTGAATAAACGTAAAAGTCAAAGGGGTTTATACACCATATAAAATAAGGTTGTGTATAAAACAAAATATGTCTCAATGAAAAGAGATTAAGACGAAGTCCCATACAAAGACGATATCCTTGGTTTAAGGATAAATCAATTACATAATTATGTGTTACAAATGAATACACCAAATATAAGTGGATATTAAGTGTAAAATAATCAAAGGTCATTCACACATATTCAAAGGATTACATATTCAATAACTACATGTTTAACCCAAAGAAATCGAAATTGGGTTAAGAAGTTCCCTTGACAGCCTAACGGCGTCACATCAAAATGAGTTGATGAGAGATAAAAAAAGGTATCTCATCACTTGGAAATAAAATTTACATCAATAAGGATATAAAAGAACATATCCCTATATAATATTATGTTAATTAAAAGACATAGCAAAAGAATTCTTTTAAAAAGAGGAGGGTGAAAGGTTCCCTTACCGACTTGGGTAACTTTCGAAAAGTACACCCCATTGAAGAAGTGTCATACGATGAATATGTAAATACCCATAAATGGAATTATATTACAAAAGGAGTGTAATAATGGGCAGTACATAAACCACTCAAAGTAAATTGTGGAAAATGTTGCATAAATCTCACGGGAATAAAAGTGAGATGAAAAATCTCTTACAAAAACTCGACAGCCTAACAACGCCACTTAAAACTTCCAAAATGGATTGATGATAGGGAATAGGGTCTCTCATCAAATCAACATAAAGTTTACAGAAAGAGGAATATAAAAGAACATCTGCAAACATAACAAAGAGGAGCTTAAAAGAAGTGACATAAAGGAGAGTACTTAAAAAGAAAGAGAGAGGTTAGATCTCTTATGAAAATTCGACAGCCTAACGGCGCCACTCAAAACATACAAAATGGATTGATGAGAGAGAATAGGGTCTCTCATCATATGTACATAAAAATTACAGTAAGAGTAATATAAAATAACATCCCAATCACAAGAAATATGAGCTTTAAAGGAATGACATAAAAGAGTGTACTTAAAAAGAAAGAGAGGAGTATGATCCCTTACCTCGAGTCCAACTTGACTCGATCATTCTTTAATGTACTGAATAATAAACTTGAGTTAATTTCCACTTTATTAAGAACCTTTTTCTTGTTCATTATTCCCTTTTAGATCACTTATTGTCATGTTATAAACATTATGTAATCATTTAAGTTAATAATGTTTGTTTTGTCGATATTTGGTTCTTAAGTCGAAAGTGGACTTCTTACAATTACATGTTGTTCGTGTGGTCAAAGGTTCTTTATATCCAGAATGACATTCCTGATTTGGATAGTATATATATCATATATATCCATCATATACATGTATTTATAATATTACATAATCATTTAGAAGTAAGAAATGAAATGCACCGTTCATGGAGACGGTAAGCCGTACGTACGCATGAACGCTACTTTCATTTCTTTGTCATATTAATGGAATTAAAACTAAATGAGAGGTATGTATATTTTAATTCCAGAATTATATTCATCATTTATATGTATCATTCATCATATATATCCATTATATTCATGTACTTATAATAGTACATTACATTTGGTGATAAGAAATGAAATGCACCGTTCATGGAGACGGTAAGCCGCAAGTACGCATGAATGCTACTTTCATTTCTATATCATACTTTAATGGAAAGAAATAATAATTATATATAGGTATAATATAAATCCAGTATAACATCATATATAATAACATTAAATCCATCCTTTATACGTCCCACGTATGGCATTAACGAATCACATCACTTTGAGGGGGCGGTAGTCCGCACTTCCTAAAATGAAGATATCGCGTATACCCATAATGGAAGCCATAAAGGTAAGCCACAAATGAAAAATACAGAAGCTTAAGTAAAACATAAAGATATTATATATCATATATAAATATAGTGACATCTTAATGGCCACCTTTGAAGGTGTTATACGAGTGTTGAACAATCATCGTTTCGTGAGGTAGAAATTCGCCATCCACGGAAACAGTATGTTCTTTAACCATTAGATGTAGGTGTGTGTAAGTGTAGCTCTAATAATTATTATAAAAATATCCTAGTATATTGAAGATACTGTATTTGTTACAAAATAAATGAATAAAAAGAGTTTAGGGGGTTGGAGAGGCAAAATAAAACAAAAGGACTAAAGTGAACACATTACCTTAAAATCGGGTAACTCCCATTGGTTTGAGCTCAAAGGCTTCCTTGGGAAGACTTATGCCCAATGTGAGGCTTAAAGGAGTAAGAGAGGGAAGTGTAGAGATAAAATGGGCAGGGGTTGGCCGAGACAAAGGCTTTGGGAGTGTGGGTAAGGAGGTAGAGGTGGAGGCCTTTTATAAGAGGGGAGGAGGGGCACTCTTGGAAAGTGAAGAAAAGTCACTTTATTTCACAATGGTATTCGTATTTAAAAGGTCCCACATTGATGTGTTTCGAGGATAAGGTGATAAGGGTTCGAAATCCACTCATCCAATAGGTTTTGGACTTGTGTAGGTTTTATATATTACATTATCTTTCCATTTTATTTAAATCGTTAAATAACAAGGTCATCACTGCATCATCATGATGTCATAAATAATTTAATTTATTTAATGTCTAAAAATTATAAAAAAAATACTATGATTTAGGAAATCTTTTTAGATTTCCAATTAATATTTATAGTCAAAAATATGACTTGTGTATCCCCATGTAAATTGTTTTTTAGTAAAACATCTCATGTGTGTGTCATTTTTACTTTAACATTAAATAAAAAGTTATTTATGTCATTTCCCAACCAAAGTGGCTCCATGGGGTCCCCAAGTTGACCCATGGATTGTCTTGGTCGGCCATGACACATCCAATGAGGGTAGGACTTGTTTATAGGTCATTTCATTTTATTAAAACATTATTCTTACCATAAACTACACTAATTACCTCTAATCGCGATTAAAAACTTAATAAGTTACTATTCACAAAAAAATTATTTTTATCACATTGAACCACATTTTACTTATTAATGACAACCATGTATGTCGGATTTTTGAAATTCAAAACACAAAGATGGCAAAATTTCATTTAAACGGAAAAATCATTTTTTATAAGTACCACTTAGTGGTTTCACTATTCATCAAAAATTTAAGTTTTTCAGAAAAATCCCTAAAATTCACCCTAAGCTATATTTGATATTCCGAATTCAAAAATGAAGTCTATTTTAAAAAATTCAAAACATATAAGTCACATTAATTAATTTAATAATTAATTCCCGTTGTCAGAGCAAAAAGTGTGTTTTTATGAAACAATAAGTATCAAAAGATTGACACTAGTTTAAGTCTGATTTCAAAGTGAAATTAATTCCAACAACCACTATTGGATTTAATGGTAAAAATATATTGTAATTTTACTTTAAAACCAATTCAAAAGATAATCTAATCATATAAATAAATTAGATTAAAAAGAGGTTTTGAATTAAAATACAACATTTTACACTATTCATTAAAAATGAACTTTATCGGAAAGATACCAAAAATTTACACAAAGTAAATTTTGATGTCCCAATTCATAAGAAGTTTTTTATTTGGTCCAGTAGAATGTATAAGAGTGAAAAAAACTATATTTAATGACGGTTCGCCATCATAAGGCGATAAGTGAACCTTTAGTGAAAACTAGGGCATATACGCCAAAAATTGAATTATTTCCGTATTTTAAGCCTTTATCTTTTATTGGATAAATGTAAAAACATTTAAAAACATATATAATCATATTTTAGTTATTTCTATCCATTACCGCCAATACAACGACTACATGTTAACTGCCATTTAAAATAATATTATTTTATTATTAGAGTGCAACGTAAGATTCCCAAGAAACTCGTTGTTGCGTGTTGGGTACGCCATCGAGCATAGCATCCCCTTTAAAGTCATATTAATATTTTATTCACAAATATGGATAAATATGAAAATATCATATTCTTTATTTACCTGGGGTGTTACAATCAATATGTTGTCAAGGAAATATTTCAAAAAAAACGTAGGTTTAGATCACAAAATATCTACAGGATTCAGATAAATAACAAATACATTACAGATTTAAAAACCCATGAGTCACAAATGAGTTAATTTTATTGAATTATTGAAAGTTAATATATTGTTAAACTATTGGGAACTATTAAACTAAATACTACGTATAATTATATTGATTTAAAAAATAGGAGTGGTCTTCATACCGATAAGGAATCTATAAATGATCCTAAATCTCCCCAAAATGAAAATCTATATAAAAAAACCAAAAATCCTAAACATGATTAATCTAGAAACCATGAAAAAAACACTAAAAACAATCCATCCATTCTTTATTTTTATTCACTTTTCCATGGTTAATGATTTTATTTCTAAACACTCACTTAGTTCTGATAACATTTTTGTCATCTAGACATGGAACAATTTCCAATGTCCCATTGTTTTTATTTGGATCAAGATCCTCATGCATAAATTGGATCCATTTATCATCATTTTCATCCTCTCCAAATGATTTAGGCTCTAATTTGGAAAAAATTAGGTTTTTTAATAGTCTTACTCCTCTAATTTTTCACCAAAAATTTCTGATCACCAATGAAATTTTATTGATTGATTTTATCCTTGCTTGAATTTCTTACATTTGATAAAAATAGAGCCATATTTGAAATTATAGCCCAATAATTAATAATACTAAAAAATCACTTCATTTCATTCATTTCACATATAATAAACAATATTTATGTATTAATTTAATCCATCTAAAAACATACCATTCATTAACATTTCCTTTTGGTTCTACCCTTAGGAATCTCTGATTACCATCTATGCAATTATCACAAATGGGAGGAATTCACATTTGATAATGAATATATTATGTGTATTTATCTATTTATTATACAAAATTAAAATTTTCTGAACCTAATAGGATGTATTTAATTTTTCTCAGACGATTCAAATATTCTATCCTGTGTATCTTATTTTCCCCTCATCCTCTTAACTCATTGATTGATTGTTTGGAGAGATCTATTTTCATATTTTATCATCATTCTATCTTTACCATCGATATATACCCTCTGGTGAATAATTTTTTCACAATAAAATCATTATCCCTAGAATTAATGTATTGTTACATATTTATGTTTAATTTTTTTCAGTATTACTCATATAATAATTGTTTTTATGTAAAAGTGGATTATTTTTTTCGAGTTAGGGTGGTTTGTTTGAAGCATCTCATGACCATGAGGGAATGGACTTTGAGCCTACAACCAAGATAATAAAAATAATGAAATGAATCAATAATGAATACAACCATAAGGAAATTGTGAATTCCTACTTCTTATCTAATTAATTGTGTCATCATTTTGTCTATTATTTATAAGTTAAGTTTCTTATCATTTTTATCTAATACTTATTTAGTTTATTCAAAGTTCTTTTGGGAAGTCATATTTTTCTTTCAAATATCTAAAAAAATCTACAAAAGAGATAAATTAATTCTTTTTACCAATGTAACTATGTATTCTATATTCATCATATTTCTTTGTCAAACTTGAAACACTTCATATTGATTCGATGTTGTTAGCCAAAAAAGCTTTCTTGTTGTTGAAATCCAGAGGAGTATAGGAATCTCACGTGTCCATTTTGGTGACTTCTTGTTATATAATGGGAACATAAGCTTCCTATGATCTACTGAAATTCGATAATAAGAAAAAAAAATTTCTAATAATATCGAGTCAATATACAATGTTTTAAGTTCTACATATAAAGAAAATGGAAACATGGTTACATTTGTAGTTAGAATTATATTGATACTTTGTAACATTTTGGATTCAATTTCACCAAAATTCAACACATAGTGTGACCAGTATGACTCAAAGTGATTTTTTCTTTAAAATAGACCTGAATTTTAGAAAAAAAACAACAACTAATATACTCAAAACTGAGTAAAAATATTATGATTATTTTAATACATTAGGGAAATTATTCATAAGTCATTTGAGACATGTAGAGATCATTTTCACCTCAATTCAATGCACGGTGTGACCGCTATGACTCACTGTGTTTGTTATCACTTTAAAATCGACAGTTTAGTTCCAAAAATGTCACTCACTGAAAACAAAGAAAACAAAATCACATTTTCTTGATAATTTATAAAATTGATTAATAATTATTTTTTGACATTTAAGAATTATTATCACATCAAATTGATAAACGATCTTATCGGTATATGTAAAAGTGCGTGTTTCTAATTTAAAATGACATTTTAGTAAAAAAAGTGACATACTCAAAACTGAGAAAATACATTTAGATTATTTTTATAACTTATTAAAATGATCTATAAGTCATTTTAGATGTATAGAAATTATACCTACCTCAATACAACACATGGTGTAACCAGTATGACTCAAAGTGCTTCTTTTTATATAAAAATTACATTGATTTTATTTAAAAGGAAAAGTGACCTACTCAAAACCATGAAAAAACATTAATATTGTTTTGATACTTTAGATAAATGATCCATAAGACATTTTTATGTGTAGGAATCATAAAAATATTAATTTGTTATAGTATTTCACTGGTATGACTCAACATGTCTTTTATCAGTTTAAAATCAACTATTTAGTTCAAACAATGTCGCTCACTAAAAATTGAGAAAACACACTTATATTTTCTTGATAAATTAGTATATTGATATATATGTCATTTGTGACATGTAGGAATTGGTCTCATATAAAAATGATGCACGATGTGATCAGTATGGGTCAAATTGAATGTTTCCATTTTAAAATGACATTTTAGTAAAAAAGACAAGGGACATAGTCAAATCCAAGTAAATTTTTTTTTGGATACTTAATGAAAATAATACATAATCAATTTGGGACATGTAAGAATTATCCTCACCTCAATATGATTCATGGTGTGACTAATATGACTCCAATTTCTTCTTTTTATTTAAAATTGACATCAATTTTAGTAAGAATGACAACTGACCTACTCAAAACTAAGAAAAAACATTTAGATTATTTTTACACATTAGGTAAACGATCCAAAATCAATTTTTAGGTGTAGTAATAAACTTCTACTCATTATGATACACAATATACCCATTATGACTCAATGTCTTCATTATCAGTTTAAAATCGATAGTTTAGTTCAGAAAATGTCACTCACTGAAAATCAAGAAAACACACTCTAATTTTCTTGATAATTTAAGAAATTGATTCATAAGTAATTTTTAACATGTATGAATTAGTCTTAGGTCAAACCAGTACATGATTTGATCGGTATGAGTTAATGTGTGAGTTTCTAGTTTAAAAAGAATTTTTAGTAAAAAAGACAAGTGACATACTCAAAACATAGTAAATGCATTCAGATTGTTCAAATACTTTATGAAAATGATCCATAATACATTTGAGACATGTGAGAATTATCCTCACCTAAATCTAACACATGGAATGAACGATATGACTCTAACTGTTTCTTTTAATTTAAATTGGACATCAATTTTTGTAAAAATGACAACTCACCAACTCAAAACTGTGAAAAAACATTATGATTATTTTTATACATTATAAAATTGATCTAAATGTAATTTTTGATGTGTGAGAATTATCCATAGCTCAATCTGATACATGATATGTCTAATATGACTCAATGTGTCCGTTATCAGTTTAAAAACAACATTTTAGTTCAAAAAGTGTAACTCACAAAAAATAAGCAAACAAGCTCAAATTATCTTTATAGTTTTGGAAAACTATTTACATTTTTTATGTGTTTGAATTGGTATCACATAAAACCAACACACGATGTGACCAGTATGAGTCAAAGTGTGCGTTTCCATTTTAAAATGATATTTTAGTAAACAACACAAGTGACGTACTCAAAACTAAGAAAACACATTCGGATTATTTTGATAATTTCAGAAAATGATCCAAAACTCATTTGAGATGTGTAAGAATTAGTCTCACCTTAATCCTATTCATAGTGTGTCCAGTATGACCCCAAGTGCATTTTTTCAATATATATGTATCATTTTAGTTTAAAATGTGCATCACATCACCAAAAACCAAGAAAATGATGCCAGATTGTTTTATCTTCATTTAAATTATATATTCATACATGATTTTTCTGATTTTTTGGTTTTTTTGGTGTTGTGGTGAGCTGTTACAACACACTATATTAAGCCCCTTTATTAGTGATTTCACAAGTACTAATAAAAGCTCTTTTATCTATGCTTTTACAAGCACTGATAAACGATACCTTTATCCGTGCTTCTATAAGTACTGATAAACGATCCCTTTATCAGTGATTTGTTAATTCTCATAAAATACTCGAGATTTTAATCCCACTCCAGTAGTCAGCACTGATAATGGCCATTTTTAGCACTGTTAAAAGCATATTTTGAAGTAGTGGGTCACCAAGATGTTTTTTGATGTGCAGTTCCAATTCTGGTGTCCATGTATGAGATTTGATATTACTAACATTGTATCATTAATTTTATACTTTTCAGTAGTTTAATTTTGATAAATAAAGACCCTTACTACTAATTTATATCTTCCCATTCCTATATGGAAGTAGGAAAAGGTATCCATGTACTTTATCATTGTACTACCCAAACACCCTAGTGAAGGAATGTCATATGGGTGGTCATTGATCATCTGATGAAATCCACCCATTTCATTATAATCATGGACACTATAAATGTATATGTGGTTTGTAGGTTTTATGTGCAGGATATCCTGAGGTTACATAGTGTGTCATCAACTGTTGTTTCTAACAAAAACTCACACTTTACCTCTCATTTTTTGGGAAAGCCTCCAAATGGAAATGGGTTCTAGATGAAAGTTATCATGCTATACCATCTGCAAACAGATGTCCAAATAGATTGGGTGAACCAGATTTTGGAAGATATTCTTGATTCCTATATGTTAGACTTTAGAGAATCATGAGATAACTATCTTGGGTTAGTGTAATTTCCCTATAATAATAGTTACCAATCTTCGATCTAGATGGGTCCCTTTGAATCCTTGTATGGTCAACCTTGTTAGTCTATAATATGTTGGGTAGAAGTGGGTAAAACTTATTTACTGTGACTGAGAATGATACAAGAAATGACTTGAAAGATTTAGAAAAACATGAAGTGTTTAATGATATCTCGAATCTGTTACAAGTCACATATTGATCATCAATGATGAAAATTTCAAATTACAATGGGTGAACCTATTTTTCTAAAGGTGATGCCTCTTATGGGTCATTTTAATTTTGTGAATTAGGGGAAACATGCGTTGAGGTATGTTAGACCTTTTGATATCACCAATAGTATTGGTAAATTCGAATACTGCTTGGTGTTTTCTTCTTAGTTGATTTCAATTCATGTTTTCCACTCTCTTAATTAAAAAGGTATAATTCCAACTTGTCTCGTGTTCTAATCGATGAAGATTTGAATTTGGAATATGATCCTTCAGAGACTAAAAAACAATTTGAATTATTGATTCCAATGTAAAAGTGTTTTTGAGTAAATCTATTCCACTATTTTGGGTCCTATGGTAGAATGAAAAGGATGAGCATGAGATAAAGGAATGGAAGCCCTGTATAGAAGAGTGGTATCAAAACTTATTCTCTCAACATATTATGGTTTGAATTTATTAGGGTGGAAAGTAAACTGACGGGGAGAATTATCACACCCATAATGCCATAGTTCTAGGAATTTTTCATTTATTTTTTGTTCTTCTTCTATTCTTTATAATTTATAGGCGTTTTCCTTGAAAATTTGAATTATTATATAAATATAGGCTAGGGTATATTTGGTTCATGGTTAATAAAAATTGTACACCAATCTTAGTAAACATTGGGGCTTACACAGTAGAACTAGAGTGCATACATGATTAGGCACACCATCTATAAAACCATACAGACTCTACCTATTGAGACAATAGAACCCATGTAGTTAGATCATGTTTTTTAAAATAATGTATCTAAACAATGTGTTCTTCCTAGTTTTTAAAATATTTTCATTTTTCAAATATACCTCTCCCTGATTTAAACCCATTAAACCCTCATTTTCCCTTACTCATGAATCCTATATCCCTATACTCTCTATAACTCATCTCTAATCCTATCATGGATCAAATATTTGTGTGATTTGAGCTTTATTTTTTTTAAGAAACCCCATTTAAGTTTACTATATTCTTTTCCCTTGAGTTCACCTCACTTCTTTCATTAGTTTTTCTTCTCTCTAGAGGGTATTTTTATATTGGTATGGCCTTATTTTATTTGTTTTGGATGGGGTAATGATTTTGGGGATATTTTATGATTTTTAGGATCTCCACTCATCTTGGATTACGATTAACAACTAGTTGGTGGTGATTCCAAGAGAAAAAGGTATGTGGTTCTGTTTTGTTTGAATATTTGATGAGTTTAATATGATTTCCACTATTTATATTTATTTCAAAATTTATTTTGTGTGTATAAATGGGTTATTTAAATGGTTTTTGTGTGTGTAAGGCTCTTGAAATGGTTTATCCCCTATGGAATTGGTTGATAATTTTGTTTTTTTATAAATTTGTAGTTTGGTTTGTGATGAAAGGGGATTTGTATAGTTTGATAAATGGGATAAAGCACATGGGAATATTGAGTACCTAGGTGGCCAGACTAGGACAATCATTCTATAAATGACCCTCCCTACCTATTCAGATTACATTGAAACACAATAAAGACTATTATGATGATGTGGTTTGGTTGTATTGAGAATTAGAACATACTTTGCCTCCATTTTTTATCACTGGGGGTATAAGGATCATTGGTCCCCATTAACCCTAGCTACTTAGGGATTTCCCATTGTGATTATGTTGTGTTATTTCTTGTTACTAGTTATCCTTGAATGTTTTACCATCAATTCAAAACCAAATAATGTTTTCAAATCAAATTGTTTTCATTATTCAAAAACTAAGATTTTTATTTCTCTAATAATGGATATGGATGAAGCACTTAGTGGGATCTTAACGGGAAAGTGTGCTCACACCCCATATATACCAAATGGTTATATGTAGACTTTGTTCTATCTAACTCAAGAAAAGTAATCACCTCATTTTTTTGTGGTGGGTAATATTATGAGTAGCATCTTTGTGGTTGGTGTTGGTGGTGGTGACATTTCAGGTTATTAGCCCCTATATCTTGAGGAGGTTTGGTATTTTTGATAGCCCCTCCCCTTGTTATGTTATTTTGGTTTTTGGTTAAATATAGAAAATAGATACATGTATATTTTCTATTGTACAGATTTCATATTAGATATTGGTTGTGATGCTTTATGTAATTTTTTTAAATTTTACTTTATATGGATTCTGATTATTATTATTAGGGGAAAGTCATTCTCAAAGGAGTTATTTCATGCCCATGCACTATTTTCTAGTACATAAAGACTGTGAACACCCTTTGGGACACACCACATGGTAGTTCGAGTGTCATTTTTGGATGGAATCTTGGTATGATTCATGGTAAACACTAGGTCACCACCACATCATAAATAAGGTCACATTCACAACCCACAACATACAATAATTTATTTCACAACAGATGAAGTAATTAAACCAACATTGTGTAGAAAAAAATTAAATACAACTTACAATATTATTATTTCCCGAATCAGGGCCTATATCACCTAGAATGAGTTTAGAGTATATTTATTAAAATAAATTAATACATTCAAGAAAATTTTAATGACCCAAATATTTATAAAAAAATTCTATTTATGGTCGAATTAAATTCCCAATTATGTATTACGGTTAGAGAAAAAACATTCACTTCATTGGTTTTATTATATCATATCAGATTTAAAATATTGTTATGAATCATATCCATTTGTAATATCATCATCACATAGTGATAACATGATTAGTATAAATATATGGTTGTGTATTATCGAATTGGCATAAACAAAGTAAGGTATAGACTCAACTAGAAAGAGTTTACCCTATGAAGCACATGTATCAGAGCTTCTAAGGGATATAGAATCATTGGGATTTTCCCTTGACCAAGACCAAGATAATATCCAATATCTAAAGTATGAGAAAAACCATTTATGGGAGAATTTCAAGCTCATCATGATCATGGACCAAACCATGTATGTTGAACTTCCCTATAAAAATATCACTATCTGGCACCTTACCCTTAGAGAGTTTTTTGGTGTAATAAATAGATATGTATTAGGACCCTAATAATATGAATATATATATATATTATAGATAAATATATTTAAATCTTATTTTGGTTACTATATAAATGTTTTTTATTTTGATATGATAAAATAAAAATTATATTTTTCAGAAATATGCAATTTCAAATAAGACATTTATTTTGATGAATTAATGTATTGTTTAAATAAATATTATTTTAATAAAATAATCTTATAAAACTATTATTATTAAATTTAAATGATAATATTGTTTTTATAATTCCAAATGAAGTTTTTATAATGGTTTGAAATCTATTATTGTCAAAAAAACCCAACAATTCTCAATAAATGTTGTTTTTTATTTTAGAAGTAAAAATTCACTATTTAGAAAATTATTTGGATAAATTAAATATTATTTTTAGAATTGGAACATCAAAATTATCCAATGATGAATTTTTCATAATTTTTTGAGACAAACATTTTTTTGGTAAAAATTAAATACAGTATAAATAAGTGTTGTATATTATGACATCATAATGACCTAGAAATGATGTAATCAATGATAAAATTGTATCCATGATAGAATATATGTTTCCCCTTTAAAATAATGTGATTTTAATTATATTTTATTAATTTTATAAATCCTTTATGAATCCTCCAAAACATATATTATATTTTAAGGTTTTGAAATCAATTATTTATGAACATGACTCACTTCTATATCACCAAGGGTAATATTTTTATAAGATCAGACCATTAAATTATAAAATAATTAAAACCAATACACTTTGGTAGAAACCATTTTCAAAAAACATGGGAAGGATTATGGTTTTTATTGCATTATTATTTAGATTCCAAAACCTAAGTTTATAAAATAATAATGAACACCCCACTATTTTCCTATATAAACCCACACAAGATCATATTCCTATTAACAAAAAAACCTATGAGTATGTATTTACTCTACTCTCACCTCTCTAAATTTCTCATAAGGTTCCCATAGGATCTCAAGAAGCCCCTAACAAGATTTTAGAATCACCCTCTCATGGTAAGGGATCCTTTTATTCTCCCCTTTTCAATAGTACAAATATGGTCTTTTATAGTGCTAGTAAAAGTGATTTATCATCACTATAGAAGCACTGATAATTCAAGAGATGTTAAAGTATTTTCGTTAAATGTTCTCATAAAAATAATTGATAAATTCCCCCTTTAAAAATGCTAAAAAAGGCACTGATAAAGGGGGATTTATCAGTTCTTTTTTAGTGTGGTTAAAGTCCACCCTTATCATAGATTTTTTATTGTTGTTAAAGGCCCCCGTTATTAGTGATGAAAAAAATAAATGATAAAGAGGAATGATTTTTTTGTTAAAAAAACTTACCATCCCACCTTTTATCATTTCTTTTACCCACTCTATCGAGCACTCCCCCCCCCCTTATCAATGCTTTGCATAATTCCATCCTCCTTCACATGCCCCTTCCTCCAACGAGTTTCGAACCTAAGACCTCCCACACATATTCATGAGCCTTTTCCACTACACTATATTGTTTTGTTCTGCATTTTATGATATATCTATATATTTATATATATTTCATGACATTGTTTAATATATATATATATATATATTAAATACATATATAAAATATGATTTGTGTGTGTGTATGTGTGTATATATAAATGTATACATATATATATATATATGTGTGTGTGTGTGTGTGTGTGTGTGTGTAAATCTATAAAGATAATTATACACATTATATTTATTTACATATATTATATATTAATATTTATACATATATTAGAATATATAGATAAATATATAGGTTTTTGTCAAAAACACACACGCACAAATAATATATACATTAATTTTATAGGTCTATACATTCATAAATTTTTATTTTCAACAAAATGGATATTATTTTTTATTTAAATAAGGTTTATGTATTTATAAATAAATTATATATATAAATATGTTTTCATATTTATTTATAAAAATAAATTTTTATCTATGAATATATATAAATATGTATATATTTTGTATATTTTCTTATAAATAACATTACAACATGAAAAAACAACAAAACAATAATATCAATATGAATATATACTTTGGGAATAAATTCATTCTCTCCCAAAAATTGACAATAATACCCCAATAAATGTAGTAGAAATTCCATTGTATGTTAAAATATTGGGATATCATAACTAAAAACTCATTTTTTGAGGACTTATACACCTTTTAGGTATGAAAATATGTAACTAGGGTTATCCATAATCAAAATTGTCTTGAGATCATCGCATTCTTCTATTTGATATGTGGTATATCTCAAACATACACTCGGATCAAAAGTAATGGTCGTTTGATGTTTGAGTCATGTTTTCAACTTATTTTAGACTGTTTATTAATTTTTTGATTTTTTATATCTTCAATTTTTTATTAAATGACTATTGCTCAATAATAATTAGAAATTTGTTAGTTAATATTATTTTTTTAATTATTTAATAATCCATTTTTCACGAAATATCATATATATTATGTGTAAATTCATATTTATCCTTATATAAATTATATTTAATAAAATATGTTATATATACCAATATAAATATACTTTTATTTTTAATATATATTTTTTAATGATTTATAATATTTTATGAAATTTACCCTTTATTAGCACTAGTAAAAAAGAACTACTAAAGAACCCCCTTTATCAGCACTTTTTGATAAGTGATTATAAAGGCCTCCCATGATTATTTATTTTTTGATAGCATTGATAAAGGGGGTCTTTATTACAATTTTTTTACTAGAACTGATAAATGTACCCCCTTTATCATCACTTTTTTTCTAGCACTGATAGAGGGTCCCATTTATTAGTGATGTAAAAGACCACCCTTTATAAATTCCTTTTTTTATAACTGGTAAAAGGGTATTTTATCATCTCTTTTTTCTAGCATTGATAAAGGGTGCCTTTATCATCAATTTTACCTAGAGTTGATAAATCTAAGTGTCGTTAAAATCTATTTGTTTTAGTAGTTTTTATTCAAGAATATTCATTATTTTCTATATTTTATTTTTTATTCCTAATGTTGGGATATGTTTTTCTATGTCGTTATTACTATCCATTGGATTTTATAATGATGAGATACCCATTTATCTCTCATTAGACCATTTTATGAATCTATAAGTACCAGTGTTATGCTACCAAAATTTCACTATGCTTTTTCCATGCCAAATATTTTTTATTATGAATATTATCACTATTTCCACTCAAGGTTATTCACCTAGAATTACTTATGATCATTTTATTTGGGACTTCTATGTATGTAGTCCATGACCCGTTATTGTTGGATTAAATATGATTAAATATGATACTATATTAAATGTTCTATGTGGAACACTTATGCATGTACATGATATGAAAACGATGGGTGTACCTGGAATTACATAACGCTCCAATTCATTAGGTAATATTTTAGTCTCATGAGACATCATGCAAGGGATTACAGAGTGAACCTAATCCATCATTGGACATTTTACACCTTGTTATGATGACTTGGTGGTTATCCTAGACCTATGTTTGTGATGTAATTTTAATGTTGTTACCATATTTCCCATGCTTCCTTTATGTTATCATGTTATATCATTCCCATTTTCCAAGTTTATGATTATCACCCCTTTTATTTATCATTGATATGTCTATTATCTAAAATTTAATTTATTCTTCATGTTATGCCATGTTTATTCACTTATTGGTCGTTATAGTTCACCCCTTTATTATGTATGTGCCCATATTATTCTATGTAGTTTTAGAGGACTGAAGATTTTTAAGACCATGTAAAATAAAATTTTAAAAAAGTTATTTTATCTCATGTCCAAGACGTCATGTTATGTACCAAATTCCAAAATATGCTAGACTTAGTTATCTTCTTGGTTGTATTATGTGTATTCTTATGTAATAAATCATGAATTATTGTCTAATAAAGACACAGGTTGTCACAGCTAGTATCAAGAGAAAGTTATGTTATTTTGGGATTAGAATTGGGAAACCTTATAAAAAACCATAAGGATAATAATAAAATAATAATACATCCCTAGTTTTTTATAAGGTATAAAGTAAGTGGTTTCCAATAAAAAGCATCCATGTTTGGATACTACAAGTTTGTGTGGATCTGGTACATATGCACCTAGGGATAAAACTTGAAAACACCTCATTGAGGTAGACTCCTTCAGCAACTAGTGCATGACAACAAGCCTTACTACACACCTAGTTTGAAACTCCCAAGAGATATTATTTGGTAAATTCATAGGATCATTACAAACAATTTTTAAGGGAATAAAATAATTCCTATAAGAGTCTATGTTAGTAAATAGATCATGGATAAAAATGATTGAAGAATCAAAATTATTAAGTTAAGGAAATACATGTCATTTATAAATTATCCCTTTAATTATATTCCAATCTTTGTGTATAATAGTTTAAAAGTACACATACCTAATTTTCCATTTATTATAGACCTTTGTCAAAAATAGGTGGAACTGAGCGAACAACCAATGTCAAGGAAAATGTGATGAGAAATGATACACTCTTAGTTGACTTAGGTTTTGAATAGATACCAAAATCAGGATGAATGATCAAATCCACCTAATAAATAACAAGATGAAATTCAGACCTTTATGCCATAGAGGCCTCTAAATTTCAATGAATTTATTGATCCCCTGATCATAGAACAATGGATCAAATCCATTGAGAAAATATTCTATGTCATTTAATGTTCCTAGTAAGAGAAGGTTATACTGTTTGTTTATCAAATAGAGAGATAATATTATCAGTGGCAGACATTGATCCTGAATATGAATCCATGAGGAATAGATTGAAGCGATGGGGTGAATGGAATTCCAAAAAAAATATTTTTTGATAGATATTTTCCTC
The DNA here is from genome assembly GCA_963277665.1 of Viscum album. Lineage (NCBI taxonomy): Eukaryota > Viridiplantae > Streptophyta > Magnoliopsida > Santalales > Viscaceae > Viscum > Viscum album. Next base: position 1,997,537,353 of record OY728150.1, on the reverse strand, counting down.
ACACTGAATGACTTAAAATGGAAAGGGTTTTTATTTCCCTTAAGAAAAAATACGATGAACCCATCATGGTGTATGAGGAAAAATTCACTATAATTTCATGATATGCCTCTAGCTTTTTTATTAACCCTGAATAAAAATCTGAGTACTTATTTGGTGGGTAAAAAATGAGTCTATTAAGAGACCTAATGATATGAGAATTTGATATCTATGAGGAAATTGTTCGATGTTCCCTCAATATAAAAATTGAGATCAGTGGATCTCAAGGGTATCACAGGGATAAGAAGTGGAAATTGGATTTTAATTTTAGTGGTGCAATGTAGAAATATAATCGTTCTATGGAATTTCAATATCCCACTTATCTAAATTATGGAAATAAGAAACAATAAACTACTTGAAGGGGAGAAGGAAATGATTTTGGTGTAGGAAGGAGGGGCAGATAGCTAGAAATTAATAATGGAAAAAACCCACCAATGTAGTGGAAGAGAGGAATGATCTATAAAACCATAGACTTTTTGAATAATGTTTTGACTATAAGGAATAATAACAATTTTCAAACCAATTCACAATTACAATCGTGGTTGGAGGCAATCATTTCCAACGACCTCTAAAGTAGGGATGGGGAGGTTATTCCTTTAAACAATTTGATGTTGATACCAGCAATGAAGCGGTGGAAAGTACAGTCATTATTCATTCAATAATATCCAACATATATATTTTATTCAGGTTATATGAATTCCTTTGTATCATGCAATTTTAGTAGAACTGTTCAAACACCAAGATAATGATTAGAAGTGGATCTATCGATGAAAATGAAAAACATTGAAATTATTACATCCCAATTATAAAACTCCTCACCCATCAAAATTTGTTGGCCAAATATCCAAGAGAAACTTCTGATACTCCCTTTAGTATAATTAGATTCAATTATAGGTATGGATTATATTTCCATATATAGATCCAGTATAAATTTATGACAGAATGAAATCACTCTTTGAAGGACGAATCGTCCTTAGATTCTATACAAGTGGTCGGAGGAAGATAAATCTTCTTTAGAAACAACATCGTAAGAATGGATATTATTTCCCTATGAGAAATATCATCTTGATAAAATGATTGGGTTTAAGGAAAATATCATCCTTTAATACATTCCCATTTTGAGGGAATATGCTGATATATTTTTTGAAGAATTTTCTAGTGTTCCTCCTAGAAAAGAGGTTGAATTATCAATTGAGCTTATACCTGGGGTGTTTCAATTCTCCAAGAAACTATATAGAATGTTCTTTTGTAAATTGAGGAGATAAAGAAACAACTATATTAGAATCTAGATAAAGGGTTCATACACTCTAGTAACTCACAATGGGGTGCACCAATCCTCTTCATCAAGAAGCAGGATACATTAATGCACCTTTACATTGATCATCAAGAGTTTAACAAGATCATGATAAAGAACAAGTATCATCTAGAATGGATTGATGAATTGTTTGATCAGCTATGTAGATACCAATAATTCTTCATGGTGGGTCTTTGATAAAGGTATTATCAATTATGTAAATAAGGAGGATATACCCAACACTGCTGTCCATACAAGCTACGAGAACTATGATTTCATAATAATTCCATTAAGACTCACTAATGATCCAAAAAACATCATAGACTTGATGAATAGAGCCTTTTGATATAGCCTTTACAAATTTATGGAAGTATCTATAGATGATACTGTAAGATACTATAAAATAAAAGAGTATCATAAGGAGTATCTGAGTACTGTTCTTAAAACCTTGTGAATTGAGAAGTTTTGTACAATGTACAGAAAATGAAAGTTCTGGTTGAAGAAAGCCTTATTATTGGTGCATATTATCATATGTAATGGGATATCTAGGGACCCATAAAAGGTATAGACAACCAAAGGGTGGTTGAGTAAAACATCTATGTCAGAAATATGTATTTCCTTTGGAATAGCTTTGTATTATCATCGATTTGTGAGAAATTTCATAAGATTGTCAACCCCTTTAACTAAGATAACTCATAAGGGAGTTACATTTTTTTTGGAATAATGGATGTGAATAGAGATTCAAGGATTTGAAAAGGAGTCTTATCACTGCACATGTAATTACACTACCCACAAGTGGTGAACTTACCATGGTATACAATGATTATTTGAATAAGGGATTGGGTTGTGGGTTAATGCATGATGACAAAGTGATATCTTATACCTTAAACTAATTGGATGTTTACAAATAGAACTACCCAACACATGATCTATAGTCAGATGCAGTGATAGTCACATTGAAAATATGGATTCATTATCTCTATAGGAAAAATTGTCAAATATATACTGATCATTATAGCTTCAAGTATATATTCACATAGAAAGAGATTAATATGAACTAGTGAAGATGGTTAGAGATGATTAAGGTCTATGATTTCTCAATTCATTACCATCCTTGGAAATCAAATAAAGTGGTATATGATTTAAGTAGAAATGATACATTAATTTTATCATTGATGATAATTGAGAAGGATCTGATCTTTATAGACTTGAAAAGGATGGAAATGTGAATAATAAAAGAAGGATCATCATTAATCCTTTGAAAAATGATTTATCAACCATACCTTATAGAGAAGATAAATAATTCACAAAGAGATGGTATGGAAGTTCATTAGATATTAGAAGCTATAAAAAGGGAAATCTATAAACTTAAAAATTAATTAAGTAGGAGTTGTAAGATTTGGTTCAAGATTATGTATACCATAAAATCATGAGTTAAATAATGATTTGTTGTATGATTCACATATATTGACCTTCTCTATCCATATTTGTAGTATAAATATGTATCAATATCTCATATATCATTACTTGTCAGACAATATGAAGAAGGTTATCATAGAATATGCATCAAGGTGTCTTGTATGTCAACAAGTGAATGATGAAAGGACAAAATCCAAGGGGATGATGCAATCATTACTGAAACCTACATTAAACTGGAAAAACATAACCACATACTTTGACACTTGTCTTTTGAATAAATCAAGAGGAAATAATTCTATATGGTTTGTGGTGGATCATCTTAAAAATTATTTTCATTTCATTGAATTTAGATAGTACTTATCACTTGATTAACTTGTAAGTATATACATTAGTGAAGTGGGAAAGATGTATAGAACACCACTATAGGTGGTATCTAATTGAGATCCAAGATTTACCACTATGTTAAATTAGAGTCTCTAACAATCTCTAAATATTGTGTTGAACTTTATCATGGATTATCACCCTATTAATGATGTCCAATATGATTGTACTGTCTAGACACTTAAGGATATGTTGAGAGAATTCTCAATTGACTTAAAAGGAGTATGGGATCAACATCTTTCTCTAGTTGTGTTCTCATAAAATAATACTTTTTACTCAAGCATCCAAATGTATCTCTATAAAGACCTTATAGGAAGAGGTTCAAAACACCTATATTCTAGGATTAATTTGGGGAACCCAAACTACTAGGTCCTGAAATGGTTATGGAAATGGTGGAAAAGGTTAAGACCATTCAGCAGATTATCAGAGATGATTAGAGTTAAAAGAATAACTAAATTGGAAATTGTCAATGAGACCTAGATTTTGAGTTTGGAGATAAGATATCTATACATATAAATCTATGGAATAAAGTATTTTGATTTGGGAAGAATTAAAAGCATAGTACAAGATACATTGGTCCCTTTGAGATCCTTTATTGCATTAGAGCGATGACCTATCAACTAGAACTCCCACCTAACCTATCTGAAGTACATGATGTGTTCCTTGTATCCCTATTGAGGAAGTACATACTTGGACCCTCATTTTTTCTAAATCTAGAGATGGTACCATTGGATAATGATCTCTTATATGAGGAGAATTTGGTAAAATTCTTAGAATATAGAGAAAAATTTCTATGAATTTTAACAATGCACCTAGTAAAAGTACAATGAAGAAACCAAATGTTTGAATAATCCACAAGAGAATAGGAATATGTGATTAAATAGAGCTACCCACATTTATTGATCTATGGAATGAAAATTTCAATGAAAAAACTAACGATGGATGGAAGATTGTAACAACCCAAACATTAATAAATAAAATTACTTTTTTGGTTGAATTAGATTTCCTATTATATATTATGGTCATATAAAAAATTCAATTATTTCTTTTTATTATATCCTATCATATTTAAAATACCATTAATAATCATAACTGTTGATAATATAATCATTGAACAGTGGTCATATGATTAATGTAGATATAAGGTTTTGAAAAATCTAATTGAAATAGACAAAGGAAGTGATGGCCTCAACCAGTAGGATCATTCCTTATGAACCCCATTTATCAGATATTCTGAGGGATATAGAATCACTGAGATTTTACCTTTACCAATACCAAGATGTGATCCAATAACTAAAGAATGAGTGAAACTGTTTATGGGATTAGTTCAAGCTCATTGAGATAATGCCCCAAACCATGTATGTCGAACCACCCCATGAAAATATCACTTCCACGCACATTAAACTTATGGTGTTTTCGGGTGTATTAAAGTTATATGCATCAAGACCCAAAGAATATGAATTTTTATGTTGTATAGAATAAATAATTTTTCTTCTTATTTCTCCTTATTTATAAATTATTTTGATTTTGAATCAAAAAAACACAAATTGTATTTTTGGGTAATATATAATTTCAATTGACAAATTTATTTTGATGAATTTATATATTTTTTAAATAAATAGTAATTTAATAAAATATTATTATTAAATAATTATTATTAAATTTAAATGATAATAAAAATTTTATAATTTCAAATGTAATTTTTATAGGGTTCAAAATCTGCTATTGTTAAAAAAATCCAACATTTCTCAATAAAGGTTAATTCTTGCTTTAAAAGTGAAAATTCACATATTTTGAAAAAAAATTGGGTAAAATAAATATTATTTTTGGAATAATAAAATCAAAATTATCCAACATTTAATATTTCATAATTTTCTGAGAGATTCAAATTTTTGGGTAAAAATCAAATACAATATAAATATATGGTGTGTATTATGACAACATAATGACACAAAAATGTTGTAATAAATGCTATAAATTGTAAACATAAAAAAATATTATTACCCTTTAAAATAATACTATTTTTTATATATTATATTAATTTTAAAATTTTATTATGAATCCTCCAAAAATTGTATTATATTTTAAGGTTTTTAAATAAATTATTTGTGAACATGACTCACTTCCACATCACTAAGGGTAATATTTTAATATGTTATTCTCTTTACCTTGTCAAATAATTTAAATTACTCTTATTTTTTAGAAACAATGGGAAAAACCTTGGTAAGGTTTGTGTTTTTGATTACCATATTTTATAGAGTCCAAAACCTATGGTTGGGAAATAATAAAAAACTCACCTATATTTTACTATCTAAACCCATAGAAGATCCAATTAATCTTCACTAAAAACCCTGTTATCATGTCCTTAATCTTGCCTACCCTCTCTATTGTTCTCACATGGTTCCCCCAAGCTCTCAATAGTCCCTTACAAATATTTTGGATCACCCTCTCAAGGTAAGGGATCATTTTCTTCTCCCCTTCATTCAATCATATTTTTCATTTTATATATTTTATTTACAATTAATAATATTTCAACATGTTTTTTCATTTACCTCTTACTGTCCATTTTATTTACAAATTATTTGATACCCCTTTTTCTCTCATTAAACTATTTTATGAATATTTAATACAATAATTGCACCGCTGAACATTCACTGTGATTTTTCCATGCCAAACCTTTTTATTATAATTACAATTGTCAATTCCACTCAAGGGTATTAACCTATACATAACCATACTCATTTAATTAGTTACTTCTATTTATTTTTTCCATTATCATTGATATTTGGTACTAAATTTGATTAAATATGATCCTATGATGAATGTTATATGTGGCATACTTATGCATGTGCATGATATGAAAGCGACGGGTGCACCCATAATTATATAGTGATACAATGAATTGGATATTGTTTCAGTGTCATGAGATTTCATAAAAGGTATTAGTGAGTGATCCTAATCCTTCATAAGACTTTTTACACCATGTTATTATGTCTTTGTGGTAAGCCTTGGCCTTTGTTTATGATGTAATGTTTAAAGTTGATGCCATATTCCCATGTTTTCTTTATGTAATCATGTTATATCATGCATCGTTATTATTGTTTATGATTATCACCACATTTATGTCTCATTGATACTCCTATTATCTAAAATGTTATAATTTATTAGTTTTATACCATACTTATTCTTTTAATGGGCTCTTTATCTCACCCCTTTCTTATGTATGTCCCAAGGTTATCCCATTTAATTTTATAGGACAAATAATTTTTTGGGAGTACGTTTAGGTTATTTTTAATATTTTTATTTTATACCATGTTCAATACTTCATTATATATACCTAAATCCCAAATAAAACATAATTAGTGATTTAATGGGGTGTATTATGTGTATTCGTAGGTAATAAATCATGAATTAATGTGTAATAAAGACACAATTTATCATAAACCCCTACCCTCAGGACAAATGTATACCATAATGGTCCCGAGAGAAATGTATAGGATCAATATGATGTCAGAAAACCATCCCCCTAGACTAAATAGGGTCTGGGGGAGAGAGTAATAGAATGATATTAACATGTTCAAAGAAACCCTTTCCCTATACAAAAAATATAATGTCCCTAACATTTTACACATGTTATTACATGATTTTCAACATAATTAGCCTTCTAATACATACCAAGGATAACAAAGCCTAGTGTATTTGAATGATTATATACATAATTAGAAATCATGAAACCAAAATTAAAAAATCTTTTATTTAATCTTGAAAATGATCTCCAAACACCCTCTGTGCCCTTACATTTTCATAGGATAACAAGGGGAATACATGAACAAAGGGACGGAATAAAAACCCAATAATGGAATAAAAATAAGAATAAAGTAAAGGACATGTCTTAGAAGACATAACATGATGTCATAAAGAAGGAATGGAACATTAATAAACATATAGAAGCATAACATATAGAACAAGGGATCATGTAATCATGGAATCACAATAATGTGGAAGTAACATAAAATATGACATAAGAATATGTAAATGCTCATTTAAAATTGAAGAGAATAATTAAAGGCTAAATACCAAGACCATTTCACATGGAGCAGGAGTCAAGGTACCCACCAAGACTGTTGCACGTAGAGCATGAGTCCAAGCTAACCACCAAGATCGTTGCAAATGACATCTCACGAGACTAAACATTACCCAATGCATTGGAGCACTATCTGGGCACAACCATCATAAAATGTTCATTAATATATGTTCCACATAAATAATCATACATAAGAGTCAAATATAAACATAAGGGTTACCCATAGAAAGAATCAGGTATCATAATCATATCAAAAGGCATATCAAAAGGGAATATCATAATTTTGTCCTTGGAAGAATGGATTTAAATCATATATAGAAATTAATAACATAAATTAGTCATATATCATGATAATTTATGTAAAATTTAATTCATAACTTTTAAAAATAATGTTTATGAAAATTTAGAAATAAAATATATTTGTGCGATATAAGGAAAAGTTTTGAAGATTCTTTATAACAGAAAAGGCGTGATTTCTTGTATAAAACCAGAAATAAAAAAAAACAGTTTTTTCATCTTAAAATTATTTTTTTAGAAAAATAATGATGAATTAAAAAAATTATGGAGTGAATTTTAAAATGGATAAAAAAGGTAGTTTCGTTTAATCAGGTTTGCTTATCAAAGAGAATTGAGAAGGAAACCTTTTTAAAATATATATATCCCTGAAAAATAAATATGTAATGATATAGATACATAATTTTGGAATATATACACATAATTTATAATATTTATATAAAAATAAATAAGATTTATATTAGGGTAAAGTTACAGAAAACGTGACCCGAAGGAAAAAATGGAGGTTCAGAAAGAATCTCCTACCTTATGTTCGAAAGTGTTATGCACTTGAACATAATTCCTTGAATAACCAAATAAAATTAATTATTTAATTAATTCAGAAAATTTATACATTTATTTGATTTATTATAATTTAATTAAGTTCATTTATGGCCTTTTTGTGGGTTATGAGATTCAATTTCACCATTCGAGGGTGTTTATTTCCTTGTTTTTCAAGATTGGTTCGCTTTTTTATAAGTATGGAAGTTCATGTATAATAAGTATGATTCTCCAAAATTGAAATTATATATTATTAATTGACATAAATAAGTTTATTTGGTCTTATGTATAATTTTTTTATATGGCATGATGATGATTTATTATATTGAACGTTAATGAAAATGATCTAATTTATTTTGGCGGTTTTACGATCATTATGATCATATATGAATTTTTTAAACATCATATTTATATATTGGTTCCAAAAAATTATTTAACTTATAAAATTTATAAAAAAAATTATTTAACCAAATTAATGGATTTCTGACCAGCCATCAAGGTAGCACTGAAAAATGAAATCGCATCGACCAGGGTGGTGGTAAATCGACAAACCACGAACAATATTTTCATTTTTAGAATAATAGAGAAATAGGAGATACATGAAGTTGAATTATTACATTAACATTATCTAATTCTACTATATTAATTATAATTGATTTATAATTCCGCTTGGATAAGTGGAGGTGAGGACAGGATAAGAAATAAATGAAATTGAAAATAAATTAAAAGAAAAAGAAAGAGGTTTTTACCTATTGAATTTATCCTCCTTTAGAACCTCCTTAAGGAAAAGGATTTAGTACTTTCATGAAAAAATGGATAATGTATGTGGGGGAGAGGATTAGTAAGAAATTTGGCAGAATTTGGAAAAGTCTTAAAGCTTGGAAGGTGTGAGGAGAAGAGGTAGTGAGGGTGTTATTTATTTGGGAGCATAGTGGTGTTTTCTCATTATTTTAATCATTAGTTTATTATTCTGGATCAAGAATATGAATAGTTTGATAATTATCACTAAATATATTAATATAATGAATTAGAGTTTGAGATTATTAGATTACATCATCTTTGACTCAATAATTCATGTATTTAGCTTATATTGTAAATTATCATATTTTACTATTCATCGGAAATTCAAGTATTTTAGAAAAATACCAAAATTTCTCCCTAACAATTTTTTATCTGTATAATTAAAAATGGAATCCATTTTCTAAAAATAGTTTTATAAATATGAAAATTTTAATTCTATATTAAAATCACCATTTACTCAAAAAATACTAATTTTAAAATTATAATTGATTTTATGAAACTCTAAAAAATTAAATAAGGTCTCATTAAATTATTTTATAATCCTAAGAAAAAAATCATTTTATTAATCAATTTAATTCAAATAAATTTTCTTTTATATTATTATATTATTTATAAAATTTTAAATAAACATTCATGTTTAATAAAAATACTAATAATTAATTTATCTTTTTCAAAATATTTATTTACATATACTATGATATAATTATATCTTATTTTCATTTATAAGATACCTAAATTTTATTTATACTTCCATGGGATAGGTTACTATTCTATTGGATGGTTTACTATTCATAAGGGTAACATTACTATTCCATAGGTTTTGTTACTATTACATTTGTTTAGTTTCCTTAATTTATATAAATACTTTGTATTTAATTCAGTATTCATTTATAAGGTTTGTATTGTGTTTTATAGGTTATTGAATGTGATTTATACTATATAAAATAACTATAAGAATATAATTTTCATTGATAAAATTTATGGTCATTACATTCTCCCCCCTTATAAAATTTCACCCTCAAAATTTCATTTTAAAAACTATGGGGAAAACATGTGAGGGTATTTCTCCTTCATCACTTCCTACGATTCTCATGTTGACTTTTCATACTTTCAGTTATTCCATAGTACTTTGACCATGTGAGTGGAATTGTTGCATAGGAATTTATCTCTATGATTTATGATCTTGACTCACTTCTCCTCATAAGAGAGATCATTCTCCAACTATACCACCTCTAAATACAAAAAATGTTAAGGATTCAGTATGTAATTCCTCAAGAGAGATACATGTAACAGATCTTGTACTTGGGACATGGTTAGTGTACGTTCTAGTAGATATTCCATATCTCCAGTATGATCAATAATCTCAAAGGGGTTGATATATCAGGGACTTAACTTTTACTTCTTCCCAAATCTTTTAATCCTCTTCCATGGAGATATGTGGAGGAATAACATGTCTCCAACCATAAACTCCAAGTCTTGTCAGCAAATATATTCATAACTCCTCTTTCGAATTTGGGATGCCCAGATATGCTTCTGAATGGTATTAAAAATTTTACCATTTCTTTGACCGTTTCAGGTCATAGCATCTTACATTCACTAACTTCATCCCATGATGTTGGTGTTTTTCATATTTTCCTATAAAGGACTTCATATGGAGCAAGTTAGATGATTGAGTGGAAAATATTATTTTAAGAGAACTCCATCAGAGGAAGATGTTGGTCCCATCCTCCCTTGAGGTACATAAAAAATTCTCTTAACATTTATTATAGTGAATGAATAGTCCACTCGGATTTGCCATCATTTTGAGAATGATAGGACATATTGAAGTTTAACTCAGTGTTTAGAGCATGTTGGATAATTTTCTAGAACTTTTAGGCAAATCATGGATCTCAATTGGATATAATTGATAGTGGTAATCCATGAAACCTTATAGCTTCTCTAATATATATATCCATGAATATTTATCTAAGGGAATTCCTCTTGAATGGTGATAAATTGTTTCCCCTTTTTAAGATGATCCACGACCACCCATATTGTATTGTTTCCTATGGATGTCTTTAAAGGTCTGGTGACAAAGTCCCTAGTGATGATTTCCCATTTCCATGTTGATATAGGTAATGGTTGCATCATCCATTTATAATTTATCCTTTTATCCTTAACTTTCTAACATACCAAGCACTTTTATGTATATTCAGCGATATCATTATTCATATTTTCGCACCAATATTTTTCTCAAATATCTCGATACATATTTGTTCTCCCTAGGTAAATAGAAAAGGTTGAGCTATGTGTGATATTCATAATATCTTTATTTACCTATAGATTATATAGTACACATAGTTGTGACCCAAAATCTCATGACTCCTTCCTCATCCATTTAGATCTCTGATGATTTCCTATTTCTGATAGCTTCCACCTTTTTTTGAATTTCCACCTTATTTCTTTGAAAATCATTTTTTTCTCCATAAGGGATGGTTGAAAAATAATTTGAAAAAGTATTGATGATGTTCCTTTTTTTTAATGATTCCCACATCCATATTTTGAAGGTATTCTGATATTGGATCCTTCTCAATTCTCATTATTGATAAATATGCATAATTTTTTCTACATAAATCATCTACCACCTTATTTCCTTTACCATGATGGAAGTGGAATGAGCATTCATAATCTCTGATGATCTATAACAATATTCACTAGTTTATATTAAGATCCTTATATATAAATATATATTAAAGGCTCTTATTATTGGTATATATCTCATAATTCCCCCTATAGAGATAATTCTTCTAGATTTTCAACACAAAGATCATAGTTACCAACTCCAGATCATGTGTGGGATATTTTTCTCCGGAATTTTCAATTTTTTAAGTCATAGGATGTCACTTTATCATTTTTCATCATTAAATTACCTAATACCTTCCTTTTTACATCATTGTACACCAAAAAGAGTTCCCTACCGGTTAGGAGTGTGAGCATTGGTGTAGTGATAAGACTATTTTTCAACTCTTTAAAGTAGTCTTCACACTCACTGGTGTAGAAAATATTTTCTCCCCTCTGAGTCATCTTGGTTAATTGGTTTTAAAATCATGAGAAGTTCTTCAATAAATCAAAGATAATATCCAACTAAACCAACAAAACTACGGATCTCCATTACCGATGTTGTCTTGCGCCACTCTTCGATTGCCTTAGTATTAGAAGGTTCTATAGATATTACTTTACTGGAGATAACATTACCCAATAATGATAATTTATCCATAGATAAATCACATTTAATGTACTTTTAATATATATTATCCCTTTGTAATGTCTTTAGAACTGTGTGGAAATGCTCCTCATGTTCCTCCTTACTCTTAGAGCATATATCAAAATATCATAAAAAATACTACCAAATTTTTTTCTAGGTAATCTGTAATGATTATATTCATTAAATACATGAAAATTGTTGGATCATTAGTGAGTCCTAATGGAATAACTATGAACTCATAGTGTCTATACCTCCTTCGAAAGGCAGTCTTAGGAATATATTCCTTCTTCACCTTTAGTTGGTGATATCCAAACTAAAGGTCCCCCTTAGAGAAATAAATGGCCCCATGTAGTTGATCAAACAAGTAATATATCCATGGTAGGGGATACTAGTTATTTATCTTGATTTTATTAAGCTCATGATAATCAATATTTTTTCACATTGATTCATCCTTCTTCTTGAAAAAGAGGACTGTTGCTCCCCATGGTGAAGCAATCTGGCATACAAAACCCCTTTTCAGATTCTCCTATAACTGCTTTTTCAATTCTTCTAACTCAACTCTGTACATTCTGTAAGGTTTATTTTATATATAGATAGATTGAGGAATAAGTTCTATTGAGAACTCAACCTCTCGATTAGGAGGAAGACCAAGAAACTATTCAAGGAATACATCATTATAGTCCATCACAATGGGCATGTCTTCGACCATGATTCTATCCTTTTCCTCAATCATTTGAGCTAGATATACTTTCTCATAGGAAAATAATATCCACAATTGAGATGATAATTATGAAGGAGATTAATCATCCTCCTTAAAATTTTTGAGAATTAGGTAATGAATTAGGATTTCAAGAGTGATATCCCTTTCTCGACAATCAATGTTGGATTTGTATAAAGATAGCCAATCCATTCACAATATAGCCCCAAACTCCACCAAAGGAATTAAAACAATATTTTATGGGTGGTTCAGTTCACAAACATTAACTAGGGAAGAGTTATATACTTTGGATGAAAAAATTTCCCTATTTTATATTCTCACAGATAAATAAACTTCCATATCTTAAGGTGTTGTTTTAATAGTTCTACTAAACTTACAAGATATTAAAGAATGCATAGAACCATAATCAAATAGTGTGTTCACTACTCTTGAATTAATTACTAGTGCACATGTCACTACATCATTGTTAGGCTCTACCTCCATAGTAGTGATAGAATATTCCATGCCTTACTACCTTGAAGGTTGTTATTGTTGATTTCCTCTTACAACCCTTGTCTTAGGGAAATGGTTCGCAGAATTACTATGTTACTTGTAATTGAAACATTACACCCTAGGTTGAGTGTTGATTTGAAACTTCTCTTCTTCTTCCACATTACTAGGATTCTTCATATCCCTTTAGCATTTATTAGCTAGATTCCCCATTCTTTAACATTTGAAGCATTTCCCAGTTCCCTTTATACAGTTCCCATGATGCTTCTTCCTATAATTTTGACACATGGGATATTGGGTTTGTTTCCATCATGGTATTTATTTTTTGTTCCATCCATATTAAAATATATTTCCCCCTTTTTATCTCTGGTCCCATGAGACCGTTTAGAGTCTCAAATATTCATTTCAATAATGAGGGCACAATTGAAAATCACTACATAGAATTTAAAGTCTTTAATCACCAATTATTTTTGTAGACTCGTCCTTAGTCCACCAAAGAAGTGATCCACCATGCTTTTGATGTTCATGACAAAGACATAGGCATATCATGCATGTCTTGTGAAGTTTTCTTTATACACCCCAATATAATCATCTTCCTTTTTCTTCATACTGAGGAGGTACCTATTCATCTTAACAAGTAGAGTTTGGGGAGAATATTTATTGAAAAATATTTTCTTGAAATATTCCCATTCCATGGAATCAATTTTCAACTTGGACCTCCTATTCTTGATCAGTTTCCACCACTAATTATCTTTCCCATCAAAATGATAGACCAACAACACAAATTTATCATCTTTTGATCACTGAAAGACAAAGAATATATTTTTAATAGAGTTAATCCACTATTACATGAATAAGGGATCAGAAGATCCACTAAACATGGGAGGCCTATTCTGGATAATGGATTCAAATACAACTTGATATTTCTTAGGAGAATGAGGGAATTCCATGTGATTTAAGTTTTTATTCACAACTTGATCTAGTTAAGCAAGTATTTTCATGATGTTTTTAGAAACCACTTCCATCATATTAGGAATTTCATTACATAAATCACCATATTTTCTATCACATTTATTATTGGCACATGTTCTATTTCCAACCATTAACTAATAAAAATAAATTAGAATTGGGGAGCTTGAATTCTGGGCTAATAAGAATATAAAAATGAAAATTTTCAATATAGAAGGATAATATTTTAAATTAAAGGTATATACTAACTTGTGATTCCCTATGATTAAATATAAGTTATTCATGGTGATAGAATTATCCCTAGGGTTATCTCTAAAGTGCTCTAGTTCTAATCTCAAAAAAATAACTAGACCGTTATATGATACCAACTATAATGGACCTTTCCCTTTACACATATTATTACATGATTTTAAGAATAATTAGACATCAAATTTAAACTAAGGATTATAAATTCTTGTTTATTTGGAATATTAGATACTAAATTAGAAATATTGAAACTGAAATAAAAACATATTTTATTTAAACTTAATAATGAGCTCCTAACACCCATCAATCCCTTACATCTACTTAGGAAAACATAGGGAATACTTAAACAAAAAGATGAGATAAATCCCCAGTAAAGGAATAAACACAATAATAAAATCATAGCACATGGGTTATAAGGAATAACATGATGACATAAATAAGGAATGAAACATGAATAAACATATGGAAGCATAACATATAGAACATAGGATCATGTAATCATGGAATCAAAGTGATGTGGCAGTATCATAAAATATGAAATAAGATTGAGTGAAGTATCATTTAACATGTAGGAGTAAAATTCAAGGCTAACCACCAAGATCGTTTCACATAGAGCATGAGTCACGAGAGACCACAAAGACCATTACACATACAACACGAGTTAAGGATAACCACCAACACAGTTACACATGACGTCTCATGAGACTAAAAATTACCCAATTAATTACTAATCTATCTTGGTGAACACATAATAAAATTTCATGAATATGGGTGCCAAATAAATAATCATACATAAAGAATCGAACATAAATATAAGGGTTACCCATGGAAAGAATTGGGTATCATAATCACGTAAAAAAAGCGTATCAAAAGTGAATATCATAATTATGTACATGAAAGAATGTATTTAAATCATTGATTAAAATTCATAAGGTAAAATAGGAATATCTCATGATAAATTATGTCAAACTGAATTGAAAAAAATGTAAAAATATAATTTAAGAAACTTTAGAAATAAAACGTTTTAGTGTGGTATAAGGGAAAATTTAAAAAAAATGGAAAAGGAATAATTATTTGTATAAAACTAGAAATGAACCAATTTTTTTTAATTTAAAAATGATTGAAATTATAAAAACAATAATGGTGTCTTAAAACATATTATGGAGCTCATTTTAAATTGGGTATGAAATTAGGACGATTCATTTAATTGGGTTTGTCTATCGAGAAGAATTGAGAAGGGGATCTTTTTAAAACATTTATATCCCTTAAAAAGATGGATGAAATGATATAGATACATAATTTTGGAACATAAAAATATAATTTAGAAGATTTATATAAAAATAAATATGGTTTACATTAGGGTAAAGAGAGAGAAAATGAGTGCTGAAGGAAAAAATGGTGGTTCAGAATAATTCTCTTACCTTATGTATGAATGTATTATATACATGAACATAATGTCCTAGATAATAAAATTAAATCCATTAATTAATTAATTTAGAATATTTTATATGTTTATTTTATTTATTACAATTTTATTATGTTCATTTCTACCCTTTTTTTTGGGTTATGATATTCAATTTCATCATTCAAGAGTGTTTGTTTCCTTGGTTTTCATGATTGGTTTGCTTGTTTATAAGTACACAAGTTCATGTATAATAGTAATGATTCTCCAGAATTTTAATTATATATTATTAATGAACATTAATAACTTTAATTTTTATTATATATCATTTGGTTATATGTTATAAGGATGATTTATTATATTTAACATTAATGAAAATGATATAATTTATTTTGGCAATTTTATGACCATTTTGAGATTATATCATTTTATTTTACATCATGTTTTTATATTGGTTCTAGAACATTATTTAACTTATAATATGTATAAAAAACATTATTTAACTATATTAATGGTTTGATGAGAATTCTTGATGGAAGTAGTGGAATATAAAAATGCATCATCCACGATGGAGGTAAATTGACACACTATAAACGATATTTTCATTTTTAGAATAAAAGGAAAATGGAAGAGACTTGAAGATGAATTATTCCATAAATATAATAAAATTTTAGTATATAAAATATATTGGAGTTATCATGACACTTGGATAAGTGGAGTTTAGGATAATATAAGGAATAAATTAAATTGAAAATATATTAAAAGAAAAAGAAAGAGGATTTTACCTCTTGAATTTCTCCACATTGAGAGCCTCCCTAGGATAATGGTTTTTGTCTTTTGATTAGAAAAAGGGATCCTAGACATGGGGGATGGTATTGGGAATATTATTGAGTATAATTTTGACAAGTCTCAAAGTTTGGAATGTGTGATGATAAGAGGTGGTGTGGGGTGGTATATATAGGGGAGGAGAAGGGTGTTTTCTCAGCATTTTATTCATTAGTTTATTATTTGGACTCAAATCAATGAATATTTTAAGAACTATCATTAAATATATTAAAAATAATTATTAATAGTCTTATTTTATAGGATTACATAATCCACACATCATCAATGACTCAATAATTCTTTTATTTACTATATATTGTAAATTATTGTATTTTACTATTCGTAGAAAATTCAAGTATTTTAAAAAAATACCAAAAATTCACCCTAACCATTTTTCTATGTATAGAATTAAAAAAACTTATTAATTTTATGAAAATACATTTATAAATATGAAAAATTTATTTTTTATTTAAAATTATCATTTATTTAAAAAATACCAATTTAAAAATGATAAATGATTTTATAACACATTGAATAATTAAATATTGTCTCATAAAATCATGTTATAATAAATAAGACAATAAAATATCAATTTATGAATCTATTTTATTAAAATAAATTTTCTTTTGAATTATTATATTATTTATAAAATTTTAAATAAATATTTATGTTTTATAAATAAACACTTAATTTATCATTTTCAAAACATTTATTTACTTATACTGTGATATAATTATATCATATTTTAATTTATAAGATATATAAATTTTATTTATACTTCCATGGGTGAGGTTACTATTATATTGGTTTGTTTATTCTTCATGAGGGTCACAATCCTATTCCATAGGTCATGTTACTATTCCATTGGTTTAGGATCTTTAAAAACTATAAATACTTATTATTTCGTTCGTTATTCAATTATAAAGTTCATATGTTGTTCAATATTTGATTTTATGTGATTTATAACATATAACATAATTATAAGAAGGGAATTTTTATTGATAAAATTTTGGGTCGTTAAAACAACTTTACCTCAACACTGAGATGAAGGAATGAGTTATACTTACTACATCTAATGGAAATTAGGTGTGGATTGAAAACTAAATGGTTTAAGTTAAATGAATGGTCATGGATCAAGGATTTATTTGGTGTGATTATTTTGAATCAAATAGGAGGTTTCCCTACACTCATCCTGAAGGGATGGAAATCTATGAATGATGATAATCCTAGTCATTCTCTTCAAGGGTCTTATAATCAACAAGTTTCATCCTAAAAAAAGAAATTCAAAGGTATGGAAACTCATAAAGAGTAGATATTTCAAATCCCACAATTAAGGGAAAAAATCATCGGATGATGTTCCTCCCCTCTTGGGGTTAAAGAAAGAAAATAAGGCTAAGATCTGATCTCAGAACTACCCTAGAAATATAACCAAGTCTTTGTAAACCCTTTGGAACATGAACCACCAATGTCATGTTGAACTATATAGTATCATCATAGTAAAAGAAACCCATTAATATCTATATTCATGATTCATTTTTAAGGATATCACCTCCTCCAATAAATATAACTCTATCCCATGATCCAAAATGAATCAATTGGAATTCTATAGACTTTGTAATTAGAACTCTCAAAGTTATTCCTCTAAGCATCAGTGCCTTCAGCCTCCACTTTGTAGTGATTTTCTCATGAAACTATTCAAATTTCATTAGCATGAACCTAACAGAGACATCAACATGAAGCCACTCATGAAAAAGAATTTTTTTAAGAATCATAACCTGAGACATTGATTATTTAATGTTGATTAATTTCATCATTTAAATTTTTTCCCATTATTTACCCCATTCCAAAACATGTACACACAATCAGGATACATGATCATTTCCACATACTCTACCTCACAAGTATAATCAATTAACTTAGAATATATATTAAACTTAAAGGTATTTACATTTGATCATAGGGCCACCAAAAATCCCATGTCATAATCAATTTCCCTTAATTGCAGCACACACTAAGCCAGTTAATACTATTTACTAACCAACCCATGCATCCTCACCAGTGAAAAACTCTGAACTCCATACTATCTCCCAATAATCACCTATGGTACCACACTTTCACAACCCCCTCCCCCCTAAATGTAACTCTACTAGGGAAACAATGAGAGTAGAGAGTTAATAAATCCCAAGTCCCACCTTCAATGGGGAACGAGTTGGCAGTAAGCACTAAGGGTATAATATACACACAGATGGGATTCATTAAACTCTAGGATTTTAAAAGTATGATATAATATGAGAAAAAACATCAAATAAATCATAATCATAATAAAATTAATAAAATACCTCAATACATGATAATAATGTAATTACGTACAATTGAAAACACTAAAAACACTAAAACGGATCCTTGGTAGTGCCCAAAAATCTCCAACAGCTCCTAAACAACTCCTTGAACTAAAAAATATTTAGATCAATCACAAAATATCTCCTAATAACCTGAAAAACATTTTATATAAACATAAAGTGATAATAAAATGTATACTCAATAAGATCCTCCCTACAACCGTTCAGGTAAAATGTGATTCAATCATATTAATCCAAGTGGGTAAAAAAATGAAACAAACTCATCACTTAAACCTATTTATTATTATTTTCCTATTCTCACCGTAGAAATATCTGACCACGTATCTCATATAAGAGATCTTATAATATTGTAATAAAATTGGGTTCCCTACTACTATTACCCCATTACTTTGTTACTCTACACCAATGTTCCATGTCTTTAGTTTTATCTCTCAAAAATCGATCCTAAAAACACATGGGATAAAGTAATCTATCTTGAAGACACAGGGTCTAATATACCATACACCATGTGTATTGTATAATCCCATCATCCCAAACACATCACTAAATAGTAAACAAGTAGTTTCTATGAGCCACCATATCTAGTACATCATGTTTTATACCTTAATCCATCACATCCCATACATAACATACATATAATAAATATTAGGATACTATATATGATAATATGTGCATGTGAGACAACCAAAATCTATTATAGTCTTCTACACACATATATGGGTAAATAACCACTGTGAATACCAGCATATAATCTACTAAGAGAAGTGAGTGGGGTGAAAGGTGGTAGCCATCCATATATTCCTCTCCAACATGGACATTGGAAAAAACACCCTCCTAGAGTTAACTGGGTGTCATTATCTATACCAACAAGGATGGAATAGTGTATGAGATCACAAAACACACATAATATATATATAAATCTCATAACCACACTATAGAAAACTACCTATGCATGGAATCATCATTCGTTAATGTTCCATAGGACTCCTAGATTCCACTATTATGTCCTAAGTATAAAAAAACATCAATCTTCGAGATTAATTTTAATTAATTAATTATCCATTAATTCATATTGTACAATTTTCTTTTCCAAGATTAACATGTTAATCTTATGATCCAAGAATCGATGGTGGTATTAATTATTTTATTGTATTATTAATAATTTTATCCTTATAATAAATCATCAAGAACCAATCCCATTATTTCAATAATCCATTTATCATTTCATAAACATATGGGTACTCTGGGACTCAGTTCAAGATACCATATAAAAGATGCACTAGTAGTTCATAGTATCAAACTGATTTCCACATTTAGAAACTAATAATATAAAAAACCTAAATCAATAATTACATTAAAAAATCATAATATTTTAATCTAAGAATCCCATTATTAAGAACAACAATAATGGGAAATCCCAACTTCAACCCCTTCAATCAATCCTAGTGTCATCCCCAACACCATCACACATAATATCACATTTGGAATCCCATGCCAATATCATCATCATCACTAGCACCTAGTTCCACAATTATAGCATCGATTATCTGTGCCCATATCATCACCATAACCAACACCATATTCCACCATCACAACCTTGAGGATCCCCACCCATTATTCCAATCATTCAATCTTAACATTAAACCACGTCAAGGCTAGAAACCCCTATAGAATAAATACATATTCAATGTATTATTCCAAATTTAATTTCAAGGGAAACTACTGAAAACATAATAAAGGACTTCCATCCTTTATCAAAAAATCTTATACCCACTCATTCCTAAACAAATTATCCAATAAATCATTAATTTTTCATTACCAACTTTAATTAATTGTTTTACAATGCAAAAAATCCAGCAGCACAATCCATATAATTTTGATGGATAAATAACATTTATTTAATTTATCATTCTACATTAATCTTCTTTTTCACAAAATAATAATCCCAATGATAATTATACAAAAATAAATCTTTTAAAAAAATCAAATATTTACCATATTTAATTTTTATCAAATTTCCAAGCATATCAACCATGCTTAAAAATCATAATAATAGATATCACACTATCTAGTAAATCTGAAAGGCAACAAATATATTTCAAAATAATTTGATCATGAATCCCAAATAGTATAACATGAATATTAATATTACCACATGGGATAATATTTATCTTTCAATATTTTATTACAATATTGCAATAATTATCTATAAGCATGATTAATGTTCTACATAGGAAATAATATTCATTAGAAAAAAAAGAATAAAAAATTTACAATATTCATTTAAATTTCCTAATTTACATAATTATAGAATAGTTTCTAATATTTAATATTTAATAATTTTAACATCATGGAATTATATTATCTCTTTATCTCTATTGGATAATATACAGAATGATTATCATTATTCGAACACATTTAATTATCCTTTTCTTATTGTAATCTTACATATTATAAAATATTATTATCTAATACATGTGATAAATAATTAAACACTATTATTGATAATATTTTTAGCTATTTTAATTTCAATAACCGATTTCTTGATTCTACAATAACATTATTTATCCTTTGCATGAAATATTTTCTTTAATTTAATTCTCGAAATTAAACAAAAAATAGTTAACCATTTTCTATAAGTACTAAAACATTTATTTCATTGATTGAAATAATATGTTAATTATATTATATAAAATTTTAGTATTATAAGAAGAAACATTATGCTATATAAATTAAACATCTATTCATAATTCTAGAATTAATAATATTTCATTATCATTAATAGAATTACACAACATGAATTTTATCCTCCAATTTTTATTTCCTCACATATTCAACCTTAATGTGATTATTTCTTATATTTTTATCTAAATATGGTTAATTTTACCCATTTAAACCAAAATTTTAAATCATGGTAATTTCATATTTGTGAATTATGAAAAAAGAGAAGTATAAAATCCTCTACCTTGTATTTATTTTCTAGTTTAAATCACTACACCCAAAAGGATAGAGGTGAGAAAGATTTCATCATCTTGTAAGAAACTGGTCGGTCACATGAAGAATAACCCTAGATCAACTATAGATGGATTTTTAAGACTCCAAATTAGGCTTTAAGATCATATAGACTTGGGAAAGTGATAATGGATCGAATGGGGAAGATCTGTTATTTAACAATACATAGGTATAGTCTTCATGAAAAAATTAAATCAATATTTAATTAGCTCTATAAAAATTACCCATACATTCCATTCATAAGTCCTAAATTTAGAAGAAGTCAAAATATCACATTACCAAGTCAACAAGTTTCACTAACCAAGCTGGGATGTCATCCAACCCAACATCTGACTCAGTCCGAGATATAGACTGAAGAGCATTCATGATCCCCACGGGCTGGAAACTATTGTCGAACATCAAAGTAATCACCAAGGGAATGATTTTACCCAATAAATCGAAATCAAATAACCAAAATGGAATAAAAGGAAGAGTTATCAAGAAATGGATGTCAATAAAAAACAAGCTCATTTAGATACAACAATTGAAAAAAATGGAAAATGAAAACTGAAACGAAACCAATCCAACTACTACAAACACGATCTCCATGTGACCTCTTGGTCACCTACATCCATTGGACTAAACTGATCTAGTGTGAGAAATCTAACTAGAAACCTGAACCTATAAAATAGCTCATATCTACTAACAAAAAATGGTACAAGTAGGGTGTGGGCTTAATAGCTCAATAGAAAACAACCACAGAATCCATATATTCACTTTCCCAAAAATAGTCCATAAACTCTAGTTTAACATATATATACAAATAGGTTTTCTCATGTTTGATAAAAAATTATTCTTTTATTTATTCAAAACAATAAAAACCACCCTTTATTATTAAAATAGGCTACAACTTTAGAAACCAAATCCCAAACCAAAAAACCCAAGCAAAACAATATCAGGATATGATGAAAATAAATAAGTAGTACAATATAGAAACCAAATGAAATAGAAATTAAACAAGCACATACAGGTAAGAACCATGGGAATTTTATAAACATCCCTATTGTGATCCCTGGACATAGTTGGGTCAGACTCACCTAACGACATGTGGTGAAACTCCTTAGTCTATAACTGATTGGATGCCCTAAACTGACCAATCCAGTAGCACATCCCATAAATCCCTATCAATTCAAGTGGGTATCAACACGTCTAATCGGGGTCAACAAGAAACCATCACTCGACCCTCTAAAATATTCATAGGAAAATCATGATAATAGTATACTGTGTATGTAGGAGTCCCTCGCATGTGTGAATCACCTTACCTATCATCACTGCACATGCCTACCCCAAAAACTAACACCAGCCATGTGATAACCCACATAGAGAAATCCTATATAGGGGTGACCATTATATAACAAACTATTAACAAGTTCCAACTAGGTTGTCACATCACATGATCCTTCAAAACATTTTATCAAAACATATCAAGGTACCAAGCGGGAATTTATACTTCCAAAACCACAATTCATTCCCCAAAATATTATAAGGTGGAAACATGGACTTTAACACTATCAATCACAATATTTTAAGAAATGTTCAAAACTATTTCCAAATTAACATGAGACACCACTTTCATGTCTATAATTCTAAATGGTCCTTTAATATTTCTAAATCCAAGTACATTTATAATACCATTTCTATACTAGAGTAAATCATGAAACCTTAGGAAATGTACCAAATGGGATTTTATGCTAAAAATTCACCAAAATGTGTCTCAATTTCCAAATGGGAAAAATATTTGAAGAATAAATTTAAAACTTCTTTGAAAATCAAAAATGATACCAAAAAACCATTTAGAAACCAATGGTACATTTTATGGAAAGAGGGGGATCACTCTAAAGTGTCATCATCATTTGAATGCCCATCCCTGTGTGAACCTCATGAATAGATGGATGTGCCAACATCCAATGAAACACTTAGAGTGTTCATGAATTCATCCAAAAACAACCTTTATAAAACACCACTTTCTTTTAAACCAACACACAAGTCACATCCAATTCAAAAAATCACTAATAAGCATTTAAGAACTGAAATACCCATTTCATGCATTTTTACAAAATTAAACATGCCCTAAAGATGCTCCCAAATCATGAAACATACCCAAAATGTAGTTAATATGATGAAGAAAAATTATAACCATTGATAAACATCATTAAAAGTTCTAAATTTCACTTTAGGAAACTAATATACATTTTATCAAACGCCTTATGTGCATAATTGTATAACTTTCTTAGAAAAACTCCTTTAAAACCACTTCCACCATTTTTTTACAACAAAAAAACACTATAATAATCCATGAAATCATGTCCCAAGAATTAAAGTTACATTTATATATCATTTAAAAATATCCAAGCATCAAATGGAATGCATCTAAAAGGAAATAGATGGAAACACCTACCTCAATGATGTGTGAATGCAACCAAACCTCATGAGAAGGGAGATCCAAGACTAAGACATGATCCACACACACTAAAATCTATAAAATTAAATTACACATCATCCCCATCCTTTAATTTTTGGTTAAAATGAATCCCCACTAAGTTAGATCCAAGAAATCAATAGAGGAGGGGAAAGAGATGGAGAAAATGACTAGAAATCATGAGATCTTACCATAAGAATATTCAGGGGGATTAAAAAATCAATGGGAAGAAAATTTATAGGGTCTTGGAGGACTCCCTTGGTGTTACTAGGTCAAAAAGGAATAATAATAATGATTAAGGGTTAAAAAATGTGAGGGGAGAACTTGGAATTTCAAAATTTTAAGAAACTAGGAATGGGTTAGGCCGCATGGTTTGACAAACCGTATGCAAATCATGTGGTCTCCACTATCGAAATAGATTGAACCTCTGGCAGAATTTATGCATGGTTTCCCAAACTGTTTGAAACTCATTCATGCTACTCCTATCCCCCAAAACATCCCACATTGTTACCTGGGTAGGGGTGTACGGTTTCCCAAATCATGCACCCAAACCATGCATAAGAAAAAATGCCACAAAAAACTCAAAAACATAAAAACTTAAAACTAAAACCCAACATAAACCTCTAATAAAAGATAAAAATCCAAGAAAAAAATAAAATAAAACAATTTCAAAGGTCGGGGAGTGATAATTCTTCTAACCCTAGACACTTTTTACCTCGAAAAAGTTACCCGGTCGAAAGGTAAAGAAAACTCGATTCCTTGACCTTTCAAAATCGAAAGAAACCACAAACCTCGGGGTGACCTTTCACTTCCCAAGTCACACCCAACTGATTCTAGATAAATCATAGCATAAGAATGAGGGGATAACACTAAGGTGTTCTCCCCACCATAAGAACTCAACTAGCACCTCAAAGTAAGTCGGTAACTCACAACACGAGCTAACCGAAACTTATCCACACCAACCAAGAAATATTTAAACTCTCAATATAATAGAACCTAAATGGGAACTCAAACCACTATAACATAGGCCTTATAATGTAAAAACTCCCAACATGAACATATCCAACTTCTCTTCACAATCTAAATAATGCCACTATTGGAACTGAAAATTTCCCTCACAAACCGAACCCCCAACACTAGGGAAACCCCACGAAAGGAACTCAGGCCAAACCGCAAACTGGAACCACAACCCATAAATTCCAAAAAAAACATGCAACCTCATCATAACTAAAACTGATACTAACCCATGAAAGGTATAATCACACCAAGGGATAAAAATTGTTCAAATATCCACATTCATAACATAAACATGGGACTACAAGAAAACAAGTCCACTGAGTTTTTTATAGAAATAATAGATTCTCATAATAAGTAAAGAACTATGAAAAAAACTTATGTTGTCTCTATTCTAACACCAGAGATAAAAGTTGGGCCAAGGTCTTCCTCACCCCCATCAACTCCTAACTCTACTCGTGCTTCACTTTGAGGCCTATGGTTGGAGCCATGATGTATGAAGAATCCCTTTATTCATAGTCAGGCACTGACATACTATAATTAAATATTCTTCTTCCAGATATGCTTTATAAAAAACTTCTCTAGATGACCTAAACTACCACAATTATAGATTTTTTTTGAGGATTTTGATAAGATGGCTTCGAATACACAAACTGGCCACACTGGTGGCACACAAGCAAACAGTCTGACAATAGAAATTAGTGATGAAGACTTCATAAACACAGGTTCCTCTAACATGAACTCGTCTCTATATGGAGAACATTCATGAGCATGAAGATACACCGGATTACTAATTACCTTCACTCTAGAAGCTAACTCAACTAAAAATTATCTTTCCACCAAATTTTAAAAATGAATATCCTTGAAGAAGAGGATTCACTCCTTGATCTATAGATGATAAATCTTAATGAAAAGAGAAACCATAAATATCTATGAAGCTACCTCCAGTGAAAAGGAAACAATCCCCTTGAGGTGGTCAACACGAGTCTTCACTATTCATTGGCTTTGCTGAATACTTAAGATATCCTCCGTTTTCGTTATCATCACCTCCTCAGGTATAAACCACCAGATAAATATGGAATTAAACACTTCCCAATCTCATCGATGGTAGAGAAAACATCCCACATTATTCTAAAGATGGAACTTCAGAAAAACCCAGAACAGCTCAAAATCTAATATCTTCAGGAGTTCCCAACAATCTCAAGACACACTCAACCTTCTCAAGCCACTCGACTACCTCTAACGGACCTCGATCACCATAACAGACAATCAACACTCAGGAAAAACCAGAAACTAGGTATGACTCATTAGAAACATTGGTAAACTTTCTAGGTGGAATATTTGGATCAACACAAGAAACATAAATCCACAATCAACATTAACCTAAATCATAATTGTGAATGATATCCTGAGCCAAAAAAACAGGCTAAAAAACCAAACACATACAAACACAACAAAAATAATCTTTTCAAAATTCCCATTTTCATTTAATTGTTTCAAAAACTGCCTTCTTATGAGGACACTTCTAAAATAATGAAACACACTCTTTAAACTAAAAACATTTTCTGAAAAAAAAATTCCATTCCAATTCTATTTTAAAAAAATATGACCAAGCCTTTAATTTCAAACATTCACCCATTGAATCCCATGAATATTCACATATGTTTCCATCCACTTCACTTACATTTTACACAAAAAATTTCCCACATGAAAATCCCATACACAACCACACATAAGTGAATATTCATAAGTAGTTCAAGGGTTGTTCTTATCATTTCATTATCAAAACCCCAAAATTTATCAAATTTTCAATCCAAAACATTTTCTTTTAAAACAGATTTTCCCAATCTATACTCATTTGAAGTAAATCATTTCTATTTCTAAAACCATTTTAATTTTAAAATATTACTTACATCAACCAATAATGAGAAAATATATAACTCATTCCAAACTACTTGAATGATGCACTAGTTTTCATGAAAAAACCAGCGACATGGTAGTATGACATTCCATAAGTAAGAATCCCATCTCTAAGGAGCTTGAACCATGTACTCCGACTCCACATGGGTCACTACTCCATGTGAGATCATGAAATGAAACTATCACTCCTCCATTTTTATCCATCAATCCAAAACAAATACAAAAGACTGAAATCATGTTCTACCCCTAGTAATTTGAGGATCAGGTTGAGAAGAGTTTGCGATGCTCTTCTACTACATACCTCCCGAGTCATGATAGTCCTAATATATAATCTATCTGACACCCCAAAGAACAAGATCCTACTCTGATAACATTTATCATGGACTAAGATGAGATTCCATCCAACATAATATCTGGCCCAGTCCAAAACATGGCCCAAAGGTTGTTTATGATCCCCACGGGCTGGAAACTAGTGTCAGGCATCAAAGAAATCATAAAGGGAATGATGTTTCCTAATTAACCAAGATCAAATAACTAAAAATAAATAAACTAAAGTGCTAACAATAAATAGATATCATTAAAATACAATTTTATCTAGATAGAACAGCTAGAAAACAAAATAGAAACTAAAAAATGAAACAAAACCAAACCAACAACTACCAACACGATCTCCATGTGACCTCTTGGTCACCTACAACCATAATAATAAGTAACTACAACATGATGACTCAAACCATAAAATTGAACCTGAAAAAAAATTGCGCGGGTCTACCGACACCAAATGGTACAAGTAGAGTGTCATCTTAACAGCTTAGTAGATAACCACCACAAAACCCATACATTTCATTTCCTAAAAATATTCTATAAATGTTAGCTTAAAATACATGTATAAAAATAGGGTTTTCTCATTTTTTATAAAAAACAATAATTTTATTTCATCAAAACAATACACACCAACTGTTATTTTCGAAATAGGTTACCACTTTAGAAACAAAATCCCAAACCAAAAACCTAAGAAAATCAATATCAGGATATGATGAAAATAAATAAGCAGTAAAAGTTGGAAATAAATTGCAATAAAAAGTAAATAAGAATATATAGTTAACAACTATTCAAATTTCATAAATATCCCATGAGTGATCCTTGGACATAATCCGATTTGACACACTTTCTAGAATATTGTGCATCTCTATAGTATATAACCAATTAGCTACCCTAAACTGACCAATCCAGTGGAACATCCCACGAATCCCTATCAAGTAAAGGGGGTATCAACCCATATAATAGGGTTCAATAAGAAACTATCACTTAACCCCCTAAAAGATTCCTAGGAAACCCATGATAATATTATACTATGTAAGTAAGAGGCCCTTATATGCATGACTCACCCTACCTATTATCACCACAATTTCCTACCCCAACACTGACACCACCCACGTGATAGTCCAAATGAGGAAATAATCCTTAGGGGTTTCCATTATATAAGAACCCATTCATAAGTTCCAACCGGGCTGTCACATCACATGATCTTTCAAATAATTTTCTCAAAACATATCAATGTACCAACTAATAATTTATACTTCCAAAACTACAATTTGTTTCCCAAAACATTATAAGGTTCCAAATGGACCTTTACCACTCTCAATTCATATATATTAAAAAATTATTCCAAAAAATTTCCAAAACAACATTGGACACCAATTTCTTGTTCACTATTCCAAACAGGTCTTTAAGATTTCCAAATCCAAATATATTTACAATACCATTTCCAAACTAGAGTAAATCATTCAACCTTATGAAATGTTCCAAACGGGCCTTTATGTTGAACATTCATAAAAACGTGTCACAATTTTAAAATAGTCCAATATTTTAGGAATACATTTAAAACAAAATTGAAAATCAAAAAAGAATCCAACTCAGCATTTTGAAACCAACCAGACATTTTAAGGAAAGAGGGTATCACTCTTAAGTGCCATCATCATTTGTATGTCCATCTATGTGTGCACCTCATGCACCCATGGATGTGCCAACATCCAATGAAATATTTAAATTAACCATGAAGTCATAAAAACCATATTTAATAAATACCACTTTTTTAAAGCCAACACATAAGTCACATCCAATTCCAAAATCACCAATAAGCATTTAAGAACTAAATGAACCTTTATAATAATTTTACCATAATTCAACAGGGTTTAAAGAGGATCCCAAATCACACTATATACCAAAACCATAATTAAGACCATTACGAAACATATAACCAAGTCTAAACATCATAATAAGTGCTCAGTTTTACTTTAAGAAATTAATAGACATTTAAACAAACACCTTTTGTGCTTAATTATATAAATTTCTTAGGAAAGCCCTTTAAAACCACTTCCAAAAATTTTATGTAACAAAAAGACACCATAATAATCCTATAAAACACACCAAAAACATAATAATTTCATTTTTGTATCATTTAAAAATACTCAAGAATCAAATGGAATGCATCGGAAAGGAAATAAATGGAAACACCTACCTCAATTATGTGTGAATGCAACCAAACCTCGAGATAAGGGAGATCCAAGCCCGAGACATGATACACACACCCAAACATCCATGAAATTGAACCAAAAATCATCCCCATCCTTTAGGGTTTGGTCAAAAATGAAACCCCACCAAGTAAGAACCAGGAAATCAATATATGAGGGGAAATAAATGAGGAAAATGGCCTAAAATCATGTGATCGTACCTTAAAAACCTTCAAGGGGCTTTAAAAATAGATGGGAAGCAAAGGAGGAGGGGATTGGAGGACCCCCTGGTGTGCCTAGGTCAATCAAGGGAGAATAATCCCAATTAATAGTTAAATTCATGGATGGGAAAACTTGTAATTTTAAAATTTTATGAAATCAAACAACTCACACTGTTAGACTGCACGGTTTGAAAAACTGTGTGGTCTCCACTATCTAAATAGAAAGAACCTTATGCATGGTTGCCGTATAGTTTCCCAAATTATGTGTAACCAATTCACCATACTCCTGGACCCTAAATCTTATTACACATTTACCTAGGAAGGGGTATAAGGTTTCCTAAATTGTACCCCAAACCTCACATAGGCCAAAATGCCACCCAAAAACTCAAAAGCTTGAAAATTTAAATCAAGAACCCAATCGGAACCTTCAACAAAAGATCCAAATACAGAAAAAGAATAAAAAAAATTAAAATAGTGGGTTGTGATAAAAAGACTCTATTTCAATATTTAATTCATTAATTTACATTAAAATTTATTTACTGGAGGTTTTGTGAAAGAAATATGGATTTTTTTGGAAGTTTTACACTATACTTACATGGGCCATACCCTCTATGTAAGGTTAACATAGATTTAACCTAATACAGCTTATTACCTTCTTGTTATCTATCAAAATTCCATGGTACCCTTATGTGGGTATTAGGAACTCTACTTTGCCCTTACGGTAGGTAAGTCTTACCCTTATACATGTATTGAAATACATAATCTACCCTTATGCAGTTCGACCCTTACCCTTATGTGACACTAAGAAACTATAACTACCCTCACATAGGTCAACTCTTACTCATATGTATCCTTAGGAAACTCATACAAACAATTATGTGAGGTTCAACTTACCCTTACCCAAGGTTAAGAGAAAGGGTCATACCTTTACATAATGCATAGGATCATCCACTTACCCTTAAATAGGGAGTATAATTATCCATTACCTTTATAAAAGAAATTAAAAATTATCTCTTAACTTTAGACATGCTTTAAAAACCCATTATTACCCTTATATATCTCATGAAAGTGAGAACTTCCTTTATGCATCTCAAATAAAGAAACCTTTACCCTTTAACACCACTTTAAAAACTATACATACCCTTACGCAACTCCAAGCTAATGTACATAGATAAATATTTATTTAGATATAGTTTAATTTTAATTAAAATTAAAAATTATTAATAAATTAAAGGATTTATTTTCACTTCTATAATCAAAAAATACTTATAAAAACTATTAAATCGTTTCTAAAACTCTCAATTTAATTTCCCAACAATAAATTAAATCATTTAAATTACATTCATATTGTGTAAAATAATTTTAATAAAAATTTATAAATTGAAAAAAAAATTCTTAAAAAACATATGAATTTATGAAAAATCTCTCAAACCACCAGACACATTATAAAAAAGGAAGGTCTCAGAAAAATCCAGACCCCTACATTAGATACCTCTCAGAAAATTCTCATCCTTGAGAAATAAAAAAACCTTGAAGTTAAGGGAATTAATGGGAATAAATCAACCATCCTATGATATACATATGGAGGTTATTTATATATTTGGAATACAAAAACCATTAGAGTAACAATTTTTGTAGCTAGAAAACACTTTAAAATAATTTAAAGAAATATCTTGGGGGAGATACCTCTCAAAAATGAACACGAAAATTCCTAGAAAATTACATCAAAATGAGAAAATATCTTATATATAAACATTATATCAAACACTTTATACCTAAAAACAAGAGATAAACAACTTTTAATAGTTTTCACACATCTGTGACTCTCATTCCCAAACAATTTCACATTAAAAGAAACACAAATAACTAAAACAAAACCATTAATCCATGTATATACAACCAAAAAAAACATTACAGAAGGATAAGACTTTAGAAAAAATAACTTGACAACGACTTAAACAAAGGTCATAGAACATCATTTAAGGAAAAAAATAATATTTCTTTCACTTCAAAAACATACTTATCCATGTCCTAAAATTATAATCTATACATGTTTTATTTTCATTAATCATTCTAGTAAACATAACTCATAAAATTCAGAATATATCATTCTTTTCATGTTATGAGAAAGAGTAGATTATAATGATTTCACAATAATTTATTGAAATTCATAGATATTATACTTATAAAAATTTATTAATTCCTTAATGGATAAGGATTTCGAAACATAGGCATGTTTTTATAAGATTCCTTTCATTCTAGACATTTATGAAAACATTTTACATTAAAACTCGTTAAATTTCAAAACATTCGGATAAAATAATTTCACCAAGTCTATCATGTTAATAATATGACATGTTAATAAATATTCAAATGAAAACCCTTTTAGATATTTCTTCATAAAAATGTATTTATCAAAATAAATTGAGAAATCACTTTTAATACATTTGAAAAACCATATTTAAAATAAATACAAGTATCATGGAATAATTTTAATTGTTTATTTAAGATTTTTTTTCATAGAATAAATTTTTGCAAGAGGTTCTCATTGAATATTAATATACAATATATAGAAAACTTACAAGTATGACATAATAATAAAATAAATTTACAAAATCAATTTATATTTAATAGGAGTTCTGTGATAACACATGTACATAAGAAAGTTACAGGGTTTCAAAAAATTATTTTTATTCAGCTAACACAGATCTACCAAGATATTTATCAAATTAATATCAACACATAACTTCCAACACTTAGAGAAAAAAAATTTAACATATGAAATAAATCATAAAATAAATATTGGGTTACAAAAATTCATTTTATCCATCTTTAAATATTTTTCCAAGTTTGTTTACAAACTTATTTACCAAGAGTACACTCATTTAAAATCTACAAAGCATATAATTTCCCAATTTATATTTAAAATTTAGCACAAGTGTATTCGATTATAGTCAATAGTTTCATATTAACATCACATAATATTCTCCAATCATAAAATCCACCATGATCAACATAAATATAGTTTTCATAAGAAAACAAATCAGAATAACCCATCCACCGCACCATGATATTATCCATTTTTCAGCACTAACCACCCTAATGGTTCTAAAACATTTCATAACATAACAATTATTGATGGGTGATGTGTCCCCTCTCTTTATATGATCAAGGAAAAAAATATTTAAATAGTATAAGAGAAATTACTTCTAGGGATGAAAAAACACCAGGTTATAGCCATATCATAAACACAATCACATGTACAACCCACAACATATAAGAATTTATTTCACAGTAGAAAAAAATTAAACCAACACTGAGTAGAAGTAAATTAAATACACATTACAATATTATTCTTTAAACAATTTATGCCCACATCACCTAGAATAAGGGAAGAGTATATTGATAAAAAATGAATACATACAAGAACCCCTTACCCTATGACAAATTTATAGTGGCTCAATATTTTCAAACATAAATATTGTGTCATTTTAGATGAATATTCCATATATAGAATTATAATATATAACATAACCATTAAGGTTTAGTTTATTTAAAGTATACAAAAATAATAATCTTATTTAGATACATTGTTCATTATATACCATTATGTTCTTCCCACTTTGTACCCTTATTTATATACCATTCTTAAACCCTTCATATCCTTGGGAATGGAAACATAATAATGGGTAAGCTCAGATGCTCAGTAAGGGTAAACATGGGATATATCAATCGATGATCATATGAATGAATAACATAAGATTATGGGTATAAAATCATGGAAATAACATACAATATTCATACCTAATATGAAAAATATCATAAACTTGATTCATGTCATAATGCATTTTAATTT
This sequence comes from Viscum album, assembly GCA_963277665.1. NCBI lineage: Eukaryota > Viridiplantae > Streptophyta > Magnoliopsida > Santalales > Viscaceae > Viscum > Viscum album. The sequence goes on along the minus strand of OY728150.1, from coordinate 1,997,503,257 downwards.
CAAAAAATACGAATCATATGAGTGATAAATATTCATAAATTAATCATGAACCATATGTTTATTTCATTAAATTATGGCATTGTAATAGGTATAGAAATCATTTCACATGTCAAGGTTAACTAACAAGACCATAAAATCATAGTGGAACATGAATCATTGCATTTTTTCTATATTTTATCAAGCACATTTACTGGTTTCCCATAGTGGATCAAGCACATTGCCTTGTTTCTGAAAGTGGATTAAGCACATCAACATGTTTCCCATAATTATCTCATAAGATATAAAACATTACCCAATTAATTATGGGTATTTATAATTATATTCCCAACCATTACATAATTAAAACCATATATATGTTAGCTAAAGGATCATAAAAAATTTATTATATCATCATATCATAACCCATGTAAAGAAAAAATGGTATCATGAACATTTCATAAATTCATCATAGCATAACCAATGAAAAATAAACGGGTTTCTAAACATCTATTCATAATAATAATAAACCATCTATAGAAAGTACTGTATCATTGTATCACATCCCGAGTAAAAAATAATTATCATCAAAGGTTGTTATCATATATGAAAATTATTATAAAAGAATTGTAGAAATATTTTCTTAGGAAAATACCCTTTTCACTTTGAAATCACTTATTTAAAATATAAAAATTTAAAAAATATTAAGGATAAAAATTTATTTGAAAATAAACCTGAAATATTTTAAATTAATTTTCAAATCATTGAGTGGTCAGGATAGTGGTAACTTTTGTTCATGCCATATAAGTGAAAAGAAATTATTCCTTTCACACCTTTGTAAAAATTCAAAAATTACCTCATTTAGAAAATGAAAATAAGATTACTTTTAAACCATTTGGTAAAAATTAAATCATGGTTAAAAACAAATTTAAGTAATTATACATTAATATTAAAAATATTCTTGAAAATATTTTTAGAAAACATGGATCTGGAATAAAAATTATTTTTTACCCAAGAGAAAAATAAAATAAGTTTCCTTAGAAACATTATTTCATTCTATTGAGAACATAATGTATGGATAATGAAAGGGAAAAAATGTTCTTTATAAATAAATAGAGGAGAGTGAATGAAATTTATCTATCAGATAAAGATCATATAATTTCATCATATTAAATTGAAGAATAAAAAATTGTGATTAAAATTTGATTCAGACACAAATCCCTCACCTCAGGTCTCATATTTATTAGTACACTTTAAAACCTCATGTAAACTAAATATATATTTTTTATAAATATATTAAATAACCATAATAATATCAATAATTTCATTTATCATTATCTTATGACATGTTATCACCCATTTATTAAAATGTTTTTATTAAAATCACTTCTCTAGGTGATAACTGCTTTATTTTTCATGCATATTCCAATTTGGCATTCTCAGTCCTTATATTTTGATAATTTTTTATAATATATATAATTTTAAACATAATATATATATATATATATATATATATATATATAATATTCCTTATATATATTCTTAATCATCCACTAATGTTAGAGATAGAAAATTGAATTTCATGGTTCATTGAGACTGTAGGTTTTAGGTATGCATAATTTTTTTTTTCACTTTTCAATGGATGAAACCAATGAAAGTTAAATTATAATTAACACTTTTATAATCATTATTAAGTCGTATAAATCATATATATTTATTAAATAAATATTTATTATTATTTAAGTAAAATATAAATGAAAAAAATCACATCGGTTTATGGAGGTTGAAGTCCACGCGTACACACGAGCGACATTATCATTTTTCAAAAATTGGAAGGTAAGAAGGTAGATGTGATATTATAAGTTAAGAAGTATAAATATTTAATAAATATTATATATAAACATTCAACCCATAACAACAACCATCCTTGAAATATGGTGTTGGAAAAAGAATTGTATCACTACGTGAATATAGTAAGTCATTCATATGCATGAGTGATAATTCACTTCCCATTTAATGAGAAATAGGGTGGATAAGGGTGATAACATGATAATAATAAAATATAATTATATTTTATAAATTGAATATTTTATTATATTTTGAAGACCATATAATTATAGTATGTATAAGAATAAATAAATTAAAATTGGTTGTGTAAGATGATTACCTCTTTTCCGATTAGACTCTATTAGATCCTCTCTTAAGGACCCTTGGAATGGTATTTTAAGATGAAAATAACCTATAATTCATGTATAAGTACATTTATAAGAGAAATGGGTAGTTTTGTTTCAATATATAAGGCTCTAAGTGATGTAAAGAAGGGAAATAATGGTTTTCTTCTTATAAGGGAGGGATATGACACACTTGTAATTTATTAAAATATTAAAATAAAATAAATACCTTATCAAGAAAGAATATTTAAAATGGACATAAATTAGAATAAAAATATTATATGGTCAAAATAATATCATAAAATAAAATTTATATTGGTTTTTGTGTCATTTAAAACCATATCTTTTATGTTAACCTCCTCGTTAACCATTTTTCCCTTAACCGTGGTAACGATTGTTTCAATCTTAAAGGGTTAAAAATATTTACATAAATTGAAAATTGACTCATAAATAGATAATCGTTGATATTTAATATTTTTATGAATTTTAAATAATGTAATAAAATATAATAGATTATAAAATATCATTAATGTCAATTTTAGAAATATTCATTTAATTTGACTTTAAAGATACCAATAAAAAAATTAGTTAGAATAAAATATTTTTTATAAACTACTAATATGTTATATTTATTTAAAAAATTATTTTAACACAATAAAATGTAAAATTATACCGCTTTTAATATTTCTAAAATCATTTATTTTTATTTATCTATTAATTGAAGACATATTATGTTGGTGTTTCGTAAAAATTTAAGGTAACAACATACTTAATAAAAATTAGAAATAAATTAACATGATGAAAAAAATTATATTTCAAATAAATATATAGACCCAAACATATCCACTTCTTATCCTTACATAAAAAAATAAATCTATTTAAGTCAAGAGAGTGATATTTTATATTTATTATTCTCTTAAATTAACATAAAGTTCATAATCGTTCATATAAGACACCATGTGGAAATATATTTATTAAATAGATGTAAATGTTCTAAATCCACTAATATAATAGGATAAAGAAGATTTCTATAGAAATTTAATGCCTTATACAAAGGTTTTAACCCTGTTTTTCCTGTTTTACCCTACCAGGGTGACAAAAATTTATTATGGTTATTATTCATATTGACAAAAAATAAAGGAAACTATTTACCAAATTTGATCATCCTGATTCCAAATATTTAATCCATATTTTAATATTCAATTTTTATAACTATCAGAAATTCATTTTAAAATAAGAGCACAAAACTTGATGATAAACATTTGTAGAAAATTACATTTTTAAGAAGAAAACTAGACTTATTATTATCCCATACAAAAAAATATTATATTAAAGTTAAAATATTTGATTAAATATATAATATATAAATTTAATTAAAATATTAATTAATAATGATCAATTTAATTTATTAATATAAAAACACATTTCATTAATAAAAACAGTTTTCATACAAAACATCAATTTTACATTCAAATGTTATTTAATTTCATTTATAATAAATTAATAACCAATAAAATTATTTTACACATAAATTTTTCATAATTTAGTTATTATTATTCATGACCACCAATTTAATGGTTATATTATAATCATATATTATATTATGGTTCATTTAAACTTGGGGTTTCATGTATCATAAGATACTAAATAAGTATTTAAAGATAAATATAAATAATAATTTCAGTGTGTTACATTATACCTCCCTTAAAATTAATTTCACCCTCTAAATTACATCACTCTAATAAAAATATTTGATAATATTTGTATTCCATCGCATCATCAGGTTCCCAAGTAACTTCCTCTAATTTATGGTTTCTCCATGAGACTCTGACGGTGATTGGTATTATTTTTTATCATTTTATCTATATGATTCAAAATCTCCATATTTTTTCCCTCATTAGAAATATATTATTCCTATGGTATGAACTCTAAGTTCATTTCATGTAAAATATGAGGTATATGCTTTCTCAAGAGAGATGTGAGAATTATGTCATGAACTAGAGATAAATTTGGTGGAAGTTCCAAATGATAAGATACCATCACCACTCAATCAATAATATCAAAGGTCCCAATATACCTATGGCCTAGATTTCCTTTCTTTATAAATCTCATAACCTTATTCCATGTATAAATTAATAGAAATGACTTTTATCAAAATTCAATTCTAAACTTCACTGATGATCGTCAATATAAATTTTATTCCAACATTGAATTATGATTTAGTATTTATGAACTACTTGGACCTTATCTATCATTTCCTTAGCTAGATAAAGTCCAATATTTTTTTTCTCCATCCTTATTCCAAAACATCATTGTTCTACACTTCTTTAAATATAAGGTTTTATAAGGGTCCTCCTAAATGCTTGAATAAAAGATATTATTGTAAGAAAATTCCACTAAAGGGTCTTTTTTGTCCCAAACACTTTTAAAATCCATTGAAAAATATATCAATATTTCCAAAAAGGATTGGATGGTTCTGTCATACTGACTATCTATTTGGGGATGAAAAGAGGTCCTAAAACATAACTTTCTATCAAGAGTCTGCTAAAGTCTTTACCAAAACATTTAGGTACCCCTTGGATCCCTATAAAATAAAATATATTTTGGTAATCTATGAAACCATATCAATTCATTAATTTATATCCTAGAAATGTGGTCAGGAGAAAAATCTTATCTAATGGAAATTAAGTGTGTTGAATGTGTAAGGTGTTCGATAACAACCCAAATATAATTATAGCCTTTAGATGTTTTGTGGAGTCTAACAACAAAATCCATTGTAATGATTTACCATTTCTATATTGGTATAGGTAATGGTTGTAACATCATCTTATACTTATATCTATCATCCTTAACATTTAGACAAACCAAGAACCAATATACATACTTCGTAATATCTCTCTTTACGTTTTCTTACAATAAATACTCTTTCATATCTCTATATATATTCGTACATCCTAGGTGAATAGAGAATAATGAACCATGAGCCTCATAAAATTTATCATTCTTAAAATATAGTATGGATAAAACATATACATGTTTTCTATACCTTATCATTTCATCATAATCAAGGTTGAACTTACGAATATTTTTTACCTTCTTCTACAGTACCACATCTTCCTTCTATGCCTCTTTAATCCTCACATGGATAGATGGTTAAACACCAATTTGATAATTGTATAATTTCTTAATTTCCATAAATATTTCTAGATTTATCCTTTTAAAATAAACAAATATTACATATTTTGAGATCTTGATCATAAATAAGCTAGAATGATCCTTTTGACTCATATCATCGATTGACTTGTTCACTTTCCTGTTGTGGTAATGAATTCAACAATAATATTAATTAATTTGACACAATAATCTTCTTTGGTGAATATTAAACTATTTCTATGTGAAAATATATTTCAAACTTTTATGATTGATATATATATATATATATCACACATTTCTCAATAATTGTAATTATTCCATGTCATTGATGCAAAAATTACTACTGTATTCTCCAAATAAGGAGTTGGGTATTTTTTTCTCATATGTTTTCAATTATTATGAGTCATATGCTATTACAATATAATTATGCTTAAGGATGTGTCCCAGTCCTTTATTTGAAGCATCAAATATATAACAAATCTTCTCTTTATTACACACTTAAGCATGATTTATTATATAAACATTCACTTAAGACAAGTTTGAGGATCTAAGGGTCTAGTGTCTTGAGAAATTAAGAGAATTACATAAAAAATTAAAACATAAAATACACATTTTTATTGAAAACTTCTTTTACATGACCACAACATTCTTTCATACTTAGCATCGCACGGGATAACCTGAGGACATACATAAAAAAGGGTGAGCTATAAAGCCCAGTAAGGGAGTAAACAAGGTATAAAATAAAGAATACAATACATGTTTGGAAATAGGCATATCAATGGATCATAAGATAAAAATGAACATAAAGGCATGATATATCATGATTATAATAACCTAGAGATGCGAAAACAACAATTAACATGATATTAGCATGAGATAAGGCTCATTGCACATGGAGCATGAGTAAACCCTCATTACACATGAATTCGCATGAGTAAAATATTATTTCACATGAATTATCATGATTCAAAACTCATTTCACATGAAGTATCATGATACTATTATTTACCCAATTCATTGGAGCGCTATCAAGGCACACCCTTTATAAACATTTCATTTCATGCATAAGTGTACCACATGGATCATATAACATGGAATCATTCAACATCAATATTTATTCCACAATAATTGAATGTGTAATAAATACCTGAATTTATATAATCAATAATTATATGTTCCTAAAGGTTAATACCCTTTATTGATAAATGGGCATGGTATTCACTACACGATGATTTTGGCATGGAAAATTGCGGTGAAATTTCGCCAGCCTAACAACGTGACATAAAAATTCATAAAAATATTTATGCGAGAGAAATGGGTATATCATAATATGTAAATTAAATGGACAGTAATGTGTCAATATATAAACTTTTCCCAACACATAGAATATGGAAATAGAAGGTGAAACATAATAAAGAAACTTGAAGAAAGAGGAGATATGGAATAACTCTTACGAAATTTCGGCAGGGTAACAGGTGTACATGGGAGGGACTAATGAGATAGAAAGAGGAATATAATCATTAAAACATATAGATGAATGTATGTGAGAAGTGAAAAATCATACCCCAACATTTTTAACAGAAAAAAATAGTATAACAACATAAATAAACTTGGAAAAAATGAGAAAGTAAGAAATATCTTACGGAATTTTGACATGGTAACAGGTGTACATGAGAGGCATTAATAAAATAGAAAGGGGTATCTCCTCATTAAAACATTAGGAGTGAATTATAAAGAGGTTAAAAATCACACCTCCAACATTTTTAATTGTAAATAAAAGTGAATAATGATATTAGGAATTTTGAACATAAATAAGGAAGGAAGGAAAGTGAGGATCCCTTACCTGGAAGTGTGATCACAAAGGCTTGGGAGAGGCTTGAGAGAGGCTTCCTGGAATATGGGACACCTTGGGAGGATTTTATAGAGAGGAGGGAATATTAGGGACATGATACAAGTATTTTTAGTGAATTGAAGTGGGAGCGTGGGAGGGTTTATATGGGAAAAGAGAGAAGAATTCATTAATATTTCACAAACTTAGGTTTTGAAATATATATAATTAAATATTAAAAACCACAAGCCAACCCATAGTTTTTTGCCCATGATTTTTTCCAAATGAGAGTGGGAAACTTTATTTTATAATTCCAATGTTTTAAATTATTAAAATATTAGGCTTGATTATGTGGAGGTGAGTCACACTCTTAAGGAAATAATTTTAAAATCTTAAAATATTTTTTTAATTCTTGGAGTGTCCACTAAGGCATTGTAAAATTAATAAAAAAAAATACAAAAATTAAATTATTTTAAAGGTAAAACATATATTGTCTTAATATACCTTTTATAGTATTTTATTACACTACTATTAGGTCATTATGATGTTGTAAAACACATTATACATTTAAACGATATTTTAATTTTACCCAAAAAATTGACTATCTCAGAAAATTTTGAAAAATTCACTGTTAGATAATTTTGATCTCTAGAATCTAAAAATAATACTCATTTTATCAATATAATTATCTAAATATGTGAATTTTTACTTTTAAAATAAAAACTGATCTTTATTGAAAATTCATGGGTTATGAAAAAAATAGCTTTCAAACAATAATAAAAATTACAATTGTATAAAAATTATATGATCATTTATATTTAATAAAAATAAATTTAGTAATAATATTTTATAAAAATATTATTTAATTAAAATATTATTTAATTAAAAAATTATTTAATTAAAAAATCCAATAATTCATCAAAATGGATTTTTTAATTGAATATTAACTAAAAATGCGATTTCTATTTAAAAATCAATTAAAAAGTATCAATAACAAAATAAATGTATATTATTTATTCTATACAAAAATAATGTACATAATCATAGTTCTAGGGTCTTTTTACATATCCCCTTATAATACCCGCATAAGACCTAAGGGTAAGGTGTGAAATGGTGACAGAATCTTGTGGCGGCTCGGATAACATTGCACGGGTGGTAATCTCTATTAACTTCTATTTCTCCCATAAGTGATTTCATTAAATCTTAACACGTTGAAAATTGGGCTGGGCTTGGTTCAGAGTGAATCCCAGTGATTTTACTTCCTTCATGAACTCCGAAAAACGGGTTTTGTATGGAGAAATTCTTCTAGATGAGGTCATTGCTTCCTTTGTCATAGTAAATTGGATTTGTTAAAGCCCTATATTTTACTAATCATGTTATCACTATTCAATGGCTATATTAGAAATGGTAGAAATTCTTAACAGTATTAAAATCCAAAAACATAAAACCAAGGAATTTCATATATTTTATATAACCATTTTACGTAATAAGATATTTAATTAGATCAAGAGTAATATTCATTAAAAAATGTTTGGGTCGTTACAATCTCCCCCCTATAAAATTTCACCCTGTAAATTTCATTTTCCCACACTAAAAAATATGTGGGTAACTCTGTCTCATCACTTCATCTGGTTCCTACACTGCTTCTTCAAACTTATGGTTTCTCCATTACACTTTGACGAGGGGAATTGTTTTATTTTGTAGAACTTTTTCCCTATGATCTAAGATATTCATCGACTTCTATTCATAAAAGTGGTAATTCTCTAATGTTACCTCCTTCGGATTGATTACATGTGATGGGTTAGGTATGTACTACCTTAAGAGTGATACATGGAATAAATCATGTACTTGAGATTGGTTTGGTGGGAGTTCTAGTCGATATGCCACTGCTCCAATGAAATCAAGGATCTCAAAAGGGACAATGTACCTTGGACTAATCTTTTCCTTCTTCCCAGATCTCATAACTCTCTTAAATGGTGATATGTAGAGGAATAACATGACTCTAAACTTAAACTCTAATTCTCATTGATGATTATCAACATAGATATTTTTTCGAATATGAGCATCTTTAATGTGCTGCTGGATGGTCAAAACATTATCCACCATTTATTCGACCATTTCTGGACTTAAGAGTCCTTGCTCCCCAAATTCAACCCAACATATCAGTTTTATTCACCTCTTCCAATAAAGGTCTTAATAAGGAGCCATTTGGATGCTTGAGTGGAAACTGTTATTGTAAGAGAACTCAACCATAGGAAGATGTTGATCCCATCCTATTTTTAAGTCCATTAAGAATTCTCTCAACATGTATTCAAGTATATGGATATTCTAATCAGATTGGACCTCAGTTTTAGGATGATAAGTTGTACTAAAGTTCAGATCAACATTCAAAGCGTGTTGGAGACTCTTCTAGAAATTAGAGGTGAATCTTGGATCTTAATCGGATACAATCAATAGGGGTACTCCATGCATCCTTAACACTTATTTGATGTATATCTATTCCAATTTATCCAATGATAAATCCCATCGAATTTCAATTAAGTTTGAAGTCTTGATAAGATGATCCACAACAACCCAGATAGCATTGTTTCTTTTGTATGTCTTCATAAGTTCAGGGACAAACTCCATGGTAATGTTCTCCCATTTCCATGTTTGTATGGGTAATGGATTCATCATCCCATTATAATTTTTCCTATTAGTCTTCACTTGTTGACATACTAGGCACTTTGATGTATAGTCAGTGATCTCCTTCATGTTATCCCCCAAATAATGCTTTCAGAGATCTCGATACATCTTTGTGTTTCCTGGGTGAATGGAGAAATTCAAAATATGTGCATCATTGAAAATAACTTTCTTTAAATTTGGAATTGATAGAATACATATTCTTTCCCCAAATCTCAAAATTCCTTCTTCATTAACATTGAACTCTGTGGATTTCCCTTTTCTGATAGTTTCCACTTTCTTCTGAAGTCCCACATAATCATTTTGATAATTCATTTAACCTTTCCAAAAGAGAAGTTTGATCAATAATTTGTAAAAGGATTGATAATGTTCCCTTGTTTATTATTCCCATGTTCATATTCATCAAATATAAGAATATTAAATCCTTTTAAATTATCATCAATGATAGAGTTGTTGGATCCTTTCTACTTAGATCATTTTCCACCTAGTTCTCTTTCCCCAGATGGTAGTGAATTGAGCAGTCATAGTCATTGATCATCTCTAACCATCTTTGTTGGTGCATATTTATCTCTTTCAATGTGAATATATACTTGAGAATTTTGTGATCCGTATATATTTCACACTTCTACCCAAAGAGGCAATGTCATCAAATTTTAAAATCGAAGATTAGTTAAGCTAACTCTATATCATGTGTTGAATATTTTTTCTCATAAACCTTCAATTTCCTTAAAGCATAGGCAATAAATTTGTCATTTTTCATCAACACACAACCCATTCCCTTCTTCAAAGCATCACCAAATACCACAAAAAGGTCTCTACTTGTGGGTAGTGTGAGAACGGGTGCAGTGATAAGCCTTCTTTTCAACTCCTTGAAGCTATGTTCACATTCATCACTCCAAACAAACATGACTCCATTCTGAGTTATCTTGGTAAGAGGGTTTCACAATCATTTGCAATTTCTTAAAAATCCTTGATAATATCCAGCTAACCCAAGGATACTATAGATATTTTTCACAGATGTTGTCCTCAGCCATCCCTCAATTGTACTTTTCTTGGAGGGATCCACAGAAATACCATTTCGTGTGATGATATGACCCATGAATAAGACCTCATTCAACCAGAACTCACACTTTCTATACTTTTTATATAGTTTCTCCTTTAGAAATGTCTATAGTACAGTTCTTAGATACTCCTCATGCTCTTTCTTGGTTTTGGAGTATATTAGAATATCATCTATAAATACAAGTATAAATTTTTCAAGGTAATCTCTAAAGAATCTATTCATTAATTCCATAAATATTTCTAGAGAATTAGTGAGTATAAAAGGAATTAATATGAATTCATAGTGCCCATACCTTGTACAAAATGTACTCTTAGGTATATCTTCCTTCTACACCCTTACTTGGAAATATCCTGACCGCATATCCACCTTGGATAAGTATTGTGCTCCACATAGCTGATCGAACAAGTCATCAATTTGTGGTAGAGGATACTTTTTATTTATCATGATTTAGTTAATCTCACAATAATCAATGCAAATGCATATTGACCCATCCTTCTTCTTAATGAAGAGGACTGGTGCACCCCATAGTGATGAACTTGGGCATATAAACTCTTTATCCAGATTCTCTTATAGTTGTTTCTACATCTCCTCAAGCTCCAAAGTAGCCATTTTATACAGAGTATTGGATATTGGAAACACCCCATGTATAAGATGAATTAAGAATTCAACATATCTCTTATGAGGAAGACCATGAAATTCCTTAGGAAACACTTCAGTGAATTCCCTCACAATAGGAATTTCTTCAAGGATGGTTGCTTCCTTAGACTCAATCATCTGAGAAAGATAACCATGCTTATAGGGTGGTAATATCCACACTTGAGATGATAGTACTAAAGGGGATTCATCCTCCTCCTTGCACTTATATAGAATCATGGGTCGATTCACTATATGGAGAGTGATTTCAATATCATAGAAGTTTATGTTGGCTCTATATAGGGAAAGACAATTCATGCCAAGAATTGCATCAAATTCCACCAGAGGGAGTATGATGAGGTTCTTCGGGAAGTTCAATCTAAAAATTGTGATAGGGGAGGAGTTATATTCATGTGATGAAATAATTTCCCCATTTTCCATTCTCATGACATATCTACTTTCATGATTTGTGGTGGTATTTGGATTGGTCTACTAAACTTTTGGGATATAAAAGAATTATTAGAACCATAATCCAAAATTATGTTCTCTATTCTTGAATGAATAACTAGCATATCTATCACCATTTAATTTTTAGGGTTCGATTTGGCAGTAGTGATGGAAAAAGATCACCCTTACTGCCTTAGAGGTTGTTGGTTGAATCTGAAAACCATTTTCTTATGGAACTGGTTTTCAAGGTGCCCTGGTTTTTTGTAGTTGAAGTAATGAACAATGCCTTGAGGGTCGAACGGAGCATTCCTCTCCTCTGTCGCAGTAGTGGATTTTTCTTTTCAGAAATTAATGGCCAGGTTCCCTTCTCTTCTAGACCTAAAATATTTCCTCATCCCATTCAAGCAATTTCTAGGGTGCTTCTTTTTTCACCTTTGGCAAGTGGGGTGCTGGAATTTCTTAGCACTATTGGATTTATCCATCAGACTGCCAAAATTAAATTCCACTTTCTACTTCTTATCCCCATGATACCCCTAAGATTCTCTGATCTCTATTTTATAATTTTAGGGCACATATAACAATTTCTTCATATCTATCTAAGTCACAAATCTCTAGGGATTTCCATAGGATAGGTTTTAACCCACCAAAAAATCGGTCAACTTTGCATTCAAAGATAATGACAAAGCCGGAGGTGTACCATGAAATCCTTGTGATATTTGGCTCGTACACTCCGATGGATTCATTTTATTTTGGCTCGAGGGTAAGGAATTCCATTTCTAACTTAAGTCAGAAGGTGTGAGGAATATATTTATAAAAAAAATTCTATAAATCATTTCATTCCAACACCTCGATCTCTTCCGCAAGCTTTATATTTTTGATCAATGTCCACTAATGATCATATTCACCCTTCATATGATAAGAAACCAGAAGAAACTTCTATTGTTTGTAACATTAAAGGATGGAGAAGATCTTTTCAATGGAGTTGATCCATTGTTCGAAGATTGAGGGATCTGATGATCCATTGAAAGTATGAGGTCTTTCTCTCATGAATATCTCATTTTCAGCTTGTTCTTTCTTAGGGGGTGGGGGGTGGAAGATCCTATTGACCCATGTTTCTATTCAAAAACTTGAGTTAACTAAGGGAGAATCATGACAATGTTTGTGAATCTCACTCCCATCAGATTGTGCATCTCATTATAATAGTCATCACATTGATCTTAGTGTTGGTTGTTAACCCGAGTCCTCCTATTACCGGTCATTGGGTAGAATAAAACTAAATTTAGGGGTAACACATAAAGGGGAATACAATTAAAAAAAATTATAACTTATAAATTACATTTATTTCCTTAACTTATAAATTTATTGGCTTCATTCTATGTTATCCATGATCTACTTCACAACATATTTTCTTAGGGGCATTTTTTTATTCCCTCAATAATGGTTCATACTAATCTTATGAATTTACCAAATCATATCCCCCGGTACTGTCAAACCAAGAGTGAAACAAGGCCTATATTCATTCACCAGTTCCCATTTGAGTCTATCTTAAAGTGGTGTTTTCGGGTTTTACCCCTAGATACATCTATTCCAGAAAAACCTCTACTTGTTCGTATCCAGGAAGAGATGTATTTTCTTGATAAACATCTTAATCTATACGCACAAAAATTTAGGGATGTTTTTATTATACTTACTCTTATACCTAAGTATTTCATTGGGGTTTTGTAATCTTAATCCAAAAAATAACTAAACCTATCCTCTAACACCAACTATAACAACCCTGCTCTTTATTACACACTTAAGCATGATTTATTACATAAACATGAACTGAATAAAACTCTAAGGATCGAGAGGTCCAGTGTCTTGGGAAATTAGGATAATTACATAATAATTTAAAACATAAAATACACATCTTTATTGAAAACTTATTTTACATGACCACAACATTCATTCGTACTTATCATTGAATGGGATAACCTGAGGACATACATAAAAAAGGGTGAGCTATAAAGCCCAGTAAGGGTGTAAACAAGGAATAACATGAATAATACAATAAATGTTAGTAAATAGGCATATAAATGGATCATAATAGAAACATGAACATAAATGCATGATATAACATGATTATCATAACATGGAGATGTGGAAACAACATTTAACATGATATTAGCATGAGCCAAGGATCATTGCACATGGAGCATGAGTAAACCCTCATTTCATATAAATTAGAATGAGTAAAAAATAATTGCACATGAATTATCATGATTCAACACTCAACACACATGACATATCATGATACTATTCTTTACCCAATGAATTGGAGCGCTATCTGGGCACACCCTTTATAAACATTCTATTTCATGCATAAGTTTGTCACATGGATCATATAACATGAAATCCTTCAACATCATAATTTATTATAAGATAAAGGAATATGAAATAAATACATGAAATTATATAATCAATAAGTATATGTGCATAAAGGTGAATACACTTGATAGAGAAATGGGCATGATATTCACTACATGATGATTGTGGCATGGAAAATTGCGGTGAAATTTCGACAGCCTAACGACATGACATAAAAAGTCATAAAAATGGTTGATGATAGAGAAATGGGTCTCTCATTATATTTATATACAATTTATAGTAATTTGTTCATATAGATACTTTTTCCAGCACATATAATTTATAAATATAAGGCATAACATAACAAAGAAACATGAAAAAAGAGGAGACATGTAATAACTCTTACGAAATTTTGGCATGGTAATGAGTATACATGAGAGGGATTAATAATAGAGAAAGAGGTATCACATCATTAAAACATAAGTATGGAAGTATGGGGGAGGTGATAAATCATACCTCAATATTTTTAATTGAAAATAAAAGTGTATAATAGCATAAAGAAAGTTGGATAAAAATGAGAAAGGAAGCAATCTGTTACGGAATTTCGGCATGGTAACGAGTATACATGGGAGACATTAATGAGAGAGAAATGGGTATATCATCATTAAAAAATAATTAGGGAAGTATATGGGAGGTTATAAATCATACCCCAACATTTTCAGTTGAAAATAAAAGGGCATAACAATATAAGGAAACTTGGGCATAAATAAAGAAAGAAGGAAAGTGAGGATCCCTTACATGGAAGTGTGATCCCAAAGGCTTGGGAGATGCTTGAGAGAGGATTATTGGGAGCTTGGGGTAACTTGTAAAAATTATAAAGATAATATGGAAGAGTATGGATGTGATCCAAGGATTTTTAGTGAATATAAGTGGTATCTTGGGTGGGTTTATATAGGAAAAGAGAGGGGAGTTCATTAATATTTCACAAACTTAGGTTTTGGAATCTGTATAATTAAATATTCAAAACCAAAAAACAACCAATGGTTTTTTCCCACTGTTTTTTCCAAAGATAAGTGTAAAAAATTATTTTATAAGGCCAATGTCTGAACTTGTTAAAATTTTAGGCTTGCTTCTGTGGAGGTGTGTCACACTCTCAAGGAAATCATTTTAAAATGTTAAAATATTTTTTTAAGTCTTGTATGGTCCACTAAGGCATTTTAAAATTAATCAAAAAAATATAAAATAACATTATTATAATGTTAAAAAATATATTGGACGAATATTACTTTTATTGTATTTTATTACATCACTATTGGGTCGTTATGGTGTTATAAAACACATTATATATTTAAACAATATTTAATTTTTACATAGAAAATTGATTGTCTCGGAAAATTATGAAAAATTCACCTTTAGATAATTTCGAAGTCCAAAATCAAAATTTATTGTTCATTTAATCTAAATAATTTTACAAATATGTGAATTTTTATTTCTAAAATACAAACTGATATTTATTGAAAATTCATGCGTTTTGATAAAAACAAATTTCAAACCATTATAAAAATTACAATTGTATAAAAAATATACGATCATTATATTTAATAAAAAGTAATGTAGTAATAATATTTTATTAAAATATTTTTTAATTATAAAATACATTAATTTATAAAAAAAATATTTCTTAATTGAATATTAACTAAAAATATTATTTATGCTTTAAAAACATTTTATAAAGTAACAATAATCAAATGAATGTATATTCTTTATTCTATACAAAAATAATTCACCTAATCATAGTGATAGAGTATTATTACATAATCCCTTATAACACCTGCATAATACGTATTGGTAAGGTGTGCGATGGTGACAAACTCTTGGGGCAGCTCAGATTACATCGCTTGGGTGTTAATCTCTATTAACTTCCACTTCTCCCATATGAGATTCCTTTCAAGTTTAAATTGTTGAAGCTCGACTTGGGCTTGGTTTAAATCGAAGCCTAGTGATGATACCTCCTTCTTGAGCTCCTAAAAATGGGTTTTGTATAGAGTAATTATACTGGATGAGGTCATCCCTTCCTTTGTCTGAGTAAATTGGATTTGTTAAAGCCCTATATTTATACTAATCGTGTGATCACTGTTCAACTACAATATTTGCAATGGTAACAGTTCATAACGGTATTTTAAAATCCAAAAATATAAAACCAAGTACGTGTATATGTTTTATATAACCATTTTATATAGTAATACATTTAATTATATTAAGAGGAATTTTCATTAATAAAAGTTTGGGTTGTTACAACAGAAGATCTAAAACCCTTCTCTACTATAGGGTAATGTGATCCTAGATTCTCTATCTAACCTTGTTTTCATCTCCTTGAAATTATATTCACATTCTTATGTCCGCGAGGACATACCCCCCCTCAAGTCATATTGGTGAGTGAATTATACAGTCTTGAAAGATATCTCACAAATCCTCACTGATATCCATCAAACCTAATAAAACTATGGATTTTAGTTAATTTGGTTGTTTAGGCCTTTTTTCAATAAATTCCATTTTTGAAGGATCCAATTATATACAGTCACATAAGATTATATATCCCATGAATGAAACTTTTTGAAACAAAAATTCACACTTGGTAAATTTTTCATACAACTTATCCTTTATTAGGATATTCAACACAATTCTCAAATTATTCTCATGCTCTTACTTTCTTGTTGAATATATAATAATATCACCTATAAAGACTAACAAATAATAATAAATGTAATATCTAAATTCTATATTCATTGAACACATGAGTATAACAGGGGAATTAGTAAGTCCAAATGTAATCTCTATAAATCTATGATTCTCTTACCTAATAAAGAAGGATATCTTGGGTATATCCTCCTTATTAACCCACAATTGATGATATCCAAAATGAAGGTTAATCTTATAAAATTATTGATATCATTTTAATTGATCAAAAAAAATCATTGATATGGGGTAGAGGATATTTTTTCTTTATGGTGATCTTTTTAATTCTCAAAAATCAGTAAAATAAACTTTTACCCATCAATACTCATAACAAAAATAATAGGTTCACCTCTTGGTGAGGCACATGAGAATATGAATTCCATTTCGAGATTCTCTAAGAGTTTCTTCTCAAATTTCTATAACTCAATTTGTTCTATTCTATAATTATTATTTTAAACATGTGAGTCACTAGGTATAAGTTCTATTGAAAACTCACATTCACGATTCAAAGGTAGACTAGGAAATTCTTCTATAAATACATCAAAAGAGATATATACAAAAATCCTCAATGTTGAGTTTCTCCCCAACCATCTAAGATATATACCCTTCAAGGATATGAATTAAGACTAAAAATATAGAAATAAATTCCGTTAGAGTTATTATTCATCTTTACAACAATAAATTATCATAGGTTCGTTCAGAATATAAAATGTGACTTCCCATACCTAGTAATTAATATGGGAACAATATAAATAAACCCAATAAATGCATGTAATCACATCATACTCAACTAAAGGGAGAATCAAAATATTTTCAATACTCACTTTCCCACAAACATAAATTGAGGAGTTACTATATACTTGAGGTGTGACCATCATACCATTAAGATTTTTCACTATTAACACAACATCAAATCATTGAGGATATCAATTAAAATTCCTTGAGACTTATATGGATATATAAAAATTTATATAACTAAGATCTAACAGGCTACTTCAATATTTTAGCTTACCCATTACCACCTCAACATAATCATTATATCTTCAATCTTGTACTAAAACCAAAATGGTTTTTATGACCATCAAACATAATTAATAAAATTTATCAATCATATAATCATGAAATATAATTTATTGGATGTCTAATTCATCATATCTTCTTCTAAATCTATGAAACCTTAGGTTTAACCTACATTATCCATGGTCATTACCAAAACATTAGGATTTTATCCCATACTTAGACTTATACCCATGGATTTTCACAAAATTTCACTAATCACAATATCTAAGATTAACTAAACCCATATTTTATACCAACTATAAAAGTATAGGATTTTTAGATATATATATTACATAGTTTTTTATGAATATTCCATATATAAATTTTTTATCCATGCCATAACCATGAAGGTTTAGTGTCTTGAGTGATAAGAAGCATAAAAGTCATATTTAGAAAAATACTTCATAATCTCCCATAATGTACTTCCCAATTTGTTACCTTATTGGATTAACCTACTCAAAAAATATACTCATAACCAATAGAAGGGAAACATAAGAAAGCATGGGCTCATATTCTTGGTAATTTAAACATAGTAGATATCAATTAATGTTCATATGAGAGAATAATTTAAGAATAATGGTATGAGATCATGACCATAAAATAAAAAAATTATATTCAATCTATCAATGATCATAAAAATGAGTCATGGAATAAATCATTATCATTTCAAAAGACATGAATCGTAAGAGTGAATAATATTTATAAATGAATCATGAACAATATGTTTATCCCATAAAAGTGTGTCACCATCATACGTATAGAAATAATTTCATAAGTCAAAGACAACTAACAAGACTATAAAATCACATTGTGTTATGATTTATCACTTATTTATTATAGTTTATCAAACTCATTGACTTATTTCCTATAGTGGATAGACCATATTGACTTGTTTCTCATAGGATATCAAGCACATCGACTTTTTTTCCATAATTCCTTAATGATATATAAAACCTTACCCAATGCATTCGAAAAATATATAATTCTAGTTGCACTCATTACTTAATGAAAATAGAATATATGTATCCATGGTATCATAAAACATTAAACATAACATCATATTATAACCCGTGAAAAGAAAATAGGTTTTGTAAACTTTTCTTAAATTCACCATAGCATAACCAATAGAAAATGAATGGGTTTCATAATAATCCACTTATCATTATCATAAAAAATGCATAAAAATAACAAGGATGTTGTCATTGGATCATATCCTCAATAAAACTTAATTACCATCAAAGGATCTTATCAAATATTAAAATTCTTTTAAAATAATAACATGAATATTTTCTGAAAAAACCCTTTAACATTGAAATAACGTATTTAAAATATAAAAATGTTCCAAAATGTTAAGTAAAACATTTTCCTTGAAAATAAATTTGAAACATGTAATGTATACTTCTAATAATTGAGTGGTCATGATGGTGCGAAATTCTATTCATACCATATAAGTTAAAAGAAAACATTCCTTTAACACTTCTATAAAAAATAAAAGTACAGATCGTTCATAAAATGATAAGAATATTCGTTTTAAACTAGTTTTTAAAAATTCATTCAGGGGTAAAAATTAATTTAAACAGTTATAGAAGAATATTAAAAACATTCTTGAAAATAGTTTTTGAAAAAAATGGATATGGGAGAGAAGGCATTTTTGATCGAAGAGAAACATATAGTAGGTTTTCTTTAAAAAAATTCATTCAATATATTGAGTACTTAAATTATGGAAAATCAAAAGAAAAAAATTATTATTTAGAAATTACCTAATAATAAAAAATAGGAGAGATTTATTAGATGAATTTTATATAATTTCGTCAATATAAATTCAACCATAAAAATCATGATTAAAAT
The DNA here is from genome assembly GCA_963277665.1 of Viscum album. Lineage (NCBI taxonomy): Eukaryota > Viridiplantae > Streptophyta > Magnoliopsida > Santalales > Viscaceae > Viscum > Viscum album. Next base: position 1,997,483,315 of record OY728150.1, on the reverse strand, counting down.
AGAATTGAAACACAAACCCCTTACCTCAAGTCTCACCTTTGCTCATACAGATTTGAACCGACTTTATAATAAATATATATATATATATTATTAATTTATTCCAAAACCTTAGTAATATATATCATACCATGTATGATTTACTTATGGTATCTTATAACCCATTTATTAATAATTGGGTATTAAAATCATCATTCTGGGTGATAACTGCTTCCATTTTCCTACATGTTTCAGTTTGGAAATTTGAGTCCTTTTACATTGATCATGGTTAAATGATGTAAAAAATGTTAATAATTATATATATCATTTATATTAATTATATATATTTATATTTATTCATAAAAGTTAGAGATATAGAAATGATTTACACCATTCATGGAGACGGTTGGCAGTACATACACATGAACGTTGTTTTCACTTTTGAAGGATGAAAAAAAATAATGGTAAATAATAATTTAACATTAAATAATCCTTATTATATCATATATATCATATATATTCACTAAAACAATCCTTATTATCATCCAAGTAAAATAGAAACGAAAACAAATCACATTGGTTCATGGAGGTGGTAGTTCACACATATGCATGAACGACTTTGTCATTTTACAAAGGATTGAAAGGTAAGAATCTAGGTGTGATATTATAATTCAAGAAGTATACTTTTTTATAAATATAAAATATATAAATTAAAACTCACCATAATAACCATCCAAAAAATATTATGATGGAAAATTATTTGTATCATTGTGTAGAGACACTAAGTCATGCGTATGCATGCATGATACTTTCACTTCTAACATGATGGGAAATATGGTGGATAATGGTGATCCCATAATCATAACAAAATTTTAGTATATTTATTATACTAAATTTATTATTTTATGATCAATACCATATAATTTTACTAATTATAATATGATATAAATTGAAAGAGGTTGGTTAAGATGATTACCTCTCTTTCAGATGGCCACCTTTAGATCCCTTTTTACAGAAACATGGAATGGTTTCTTAAGAAGAAGATAAAATCTACCTTATTTATAGGTAATCTATGAAAGGAAATTTTTAGGGGTTTTGATCTATAAGGCTCAAAGTTATTTGAATAATATAAGGGAGGGGTGTCCTTTTATAAGGGAGGGAGATGACAAACTTAGAATTTCTTAAAATACTAAAATATAATAATGTCATTTTTAATAAAAGTGCTTCAAAATGAACATGAATTTGGATAAAAAATTTATAGGTTCTAAATAATATCATCCGATGGAATTTAGATAGGTTATTGTGTCATTTTAGACATTATGTTTTTTTTATTATCCCCTTCGTTAGTCATTTTTTACCTTCACCATGGTAATAACTATTTCAAAATTAAAGGGTTAAAAATGTTACTATAAATGGAAATATGACTCATAAGTAGACCATTTTTTATATATTAAACCATATTCTTGTAATTTTTCAAAAGGTAATGTTTTTATTAATTTTAAACAATTTAATAAAATAATATTTATCATAAAATAACATTAAAGTCAATTTTGGAACTGTTGGTTTAATTTGAATTTAATAAAACCAAGAAAAATATGTGAATATAATCCTTTTACATATAAATAGTATACTATATTTATCTAAACAAATATTGTAACATAATAACTCACTAAAATTATATTATTTTTAATATTTTTAAATTCAATTATTTTATTTGTCTATTAATTGATGAAATATTTTTTTGGTGTTCCATAAACATTTAATGTAATTATATAATCAATAAATATAATAAATAAAATAACATTATGAAAAAGAAAATTATCTTCAAAATAAATATTTATAATTTATATTATCCTCTATTATACGTATGTAAAAAAAATTAATGTTATTATAGTCAAGAGAGTGAAATTTTATATTTATTCATTTCTTAAATTAATACAGAGGTCATAATCGTAGAAATAAAGCATGAAGTTACCATATATTAGATACTTGTATGAAAATAGTTGAACTAAACTCATAAAATACAATAAAGGAAAGTGTTAGATAAATTTTAAAGTCTTATAAAAAAGTTTTAACCCTATTTTATCATTTATACCCTTATAAGGGTGACAAAAATTTACTAGGGTTACTATTCATATGGACCAAAAATAAAAGGGACTTATTTAAAAAAATTATCCTCAAGATTCCGAATATGGAATCAATTTTTCAAGATTTAATTTCTTAAATTATAAGAAATTAATTTTAAAATAAGTTCACAAAATGCAAAAAACACCATTTTTTAATAAAATTCATTTTTGAGCATAAAAATGGGTTTATTCTAATCCTATGTTAAACAAATATTAGATGAAAGTTAAATTTTGTTGAATTAATATATAATATATATTTTTTTGTTAAATAAATTCACCATTAGTGATCAATTTACTTTATTAATATAAAAACACACTGTGCACATAAAAATAGTTTTTAGAAAAACATCTCATTTCCCTTAAAATGATTATTATTTTTATTTATAATCAATTGATAACCAATGAATTTATATTATACATAAATTTTTCATATTTTAGTTAGTCCTAAAATACTATTCAAATGGATTTGTTATAATGGTAAACTAAATTATAGCTCATTTAGACTTAAGACTCAGGGTTGCATGTATTGAAAGATATCAATTTTTTTGAAGATAAGAAGATATATTAAAATATCAAGTTGTTATAAAATATCCAGCGCACTAGGATCAAGATAAGAGTATATAATCCACATAATGATAGACCACCCCAAAGACTAAAAAATATCCTAAGGAATGATTAATAGAATGATATGAACAAGGCCAGAGAAAACCATTCCCTAGACTAATTCTCTATCTCAACACCAAGCCCAAGGAATGAGTTATACAAACTTAATCTAAATGGAATTAGGTGTGGGTTTGGAACTAAAATCTTAAATTAATTTGAATGATCAAAGATCAAGGAATTATTTTGTGGGTTTCAATTTAATTAATGAGGAGGTTTCTTTAAACTCATTATGAAGGTCTAAAAATGGAAGAATAATGATAATCCTGGTTATTAATTTCAAGGGGATAACAATAATAGGGTTTCAAGGTCAACAAGTAAATTTAAAGGTCTCACCATATATTTATAGTAGAGCTTAAAAGTATCATAACATAGGGAAAACATCACTAGATGAAGATATTCCACTATTAGGGTTGAAGAAAGAAACTCAACCTAAAAGTTGATCTTATAACATCCCACACAAAACTACTAACTTCTCACAAACCCTAAGGAACAAGAACCCCCATTTTAAGAAAACCCATTCTGCACTGTCATATCAAAAGAAACCTAGTTCTATCTCTAAACATGATTCAAAATAAAGGCCATCATCATTGCCTCCATCCAAAACTCTCCCCCAAAATTTAAAATGGAGCTCTCCTAATTCTGTAGAATCTAGATCTGGGACTCTCAAAGTATCCTTATCTAATAATTTTCATCACAATACTCCACTATATGGTGATTTTTGGAAACATATTTCCAAACATAATTGAAAAAAACATGATAGGGACGTTGACATTGAGGCACTCGTCAAAATAAAAAAATAGGTACTCCTAACCCGAGACACAAATTATTTGTGGTTAATTAATTAATTTATTTTTATTCTTCTTCCCATTATCCACCCCATTCAAAAATAGGTACATACAATCTTGACTCATGACCCTTTCCTGGTTCTATACCCTTAAAATAGTATCACTTCTCTTAGTATATCTAATAAACATGAAGGTCCAAGATTAAGATCAGAGGGGTGCCTAAAATCCCATGTATTAAATAGTATCCCTTGTTTTCAACACTTGTTAATCCCAAATGATGATGTTTACCTACCAACCCATGAATAATCACCAATTCCTACCTCCAAACTCTATCATGTCTCTCAACCATCACATTTGATTCCACTCTGTTACAACCCCTCCTCCCAAAGGTACCCCTCTTAGGCTATCATTGAGATAAGGGAGATAATGACACCCAAATCCCACCTCCAATAGGTTATGGGTTGGGGAATAGAACCGAGGTTATAACATAGACACATTTGGGAGGAATTACCCTCTAAGATTCGAAAAGTTTGAGATAATATAAGAACAACAAAAAACAACTCCTTCTCATAATAAATTTAAGGAGAGATCCAAATACATGATACGACTGTAATAACATACATTTGAAATATCTAAAAACACTAAAATAGATATATGGAAATGACTATGAAACTCTAATAACTCCCAAATACCTCCTTAAACTAGAAATTCCAATATTGATAACTAACCATATCTTATTGATATGAATGAATCATAATAAAAAATCATAATATATAATAATAGTATATAAATAGAGTGAGAATGACTTGTATACTTAGTAGTATTCTCCCTGAAACCTCTCCTGTGAAATGTAAAAGAATCATAACAATGTTTAGTGAGAAAAAAAATGAAACTAACCAGTCACCTAAATGAGTTTACTATTTCCCCCATTCTAACATTTTATATCTCTCACCAATTATCTCACATAAGAGATCATATAATATAATAAAAAAATAGGTTACCCTACTACCACTTCCCCACTATTTTTTCACTCGTCCCCAATATTGAACATCTTGATCCATCTCTCTCTAAAATCTAGACCAAAGATTCCTGGGCTAAAGTAAGCCATGTTGAAGACACATGGGATAATATACCATGCACTGCATGCATCATATCATCCTATAATTACAACCACATATTTTTATAGTAATCGAGTAGTTTCTAAGAGCCAATATAGCCAATAAATCTTGTATTATACCTCAATCCATCCATTATATACACATTATATCTATAACAAACAATATGATACTATACCCCGATATATATGTGTGTGAAATAACTATAATCCATTATATCCCTCTATACACATATATGGAAAAAGATAACCACCATCCAAACTAGAACACAATCTAATAAGAAAAGAGAGTAGGTTCAGAGGGGGTAGTCAACCACCCTTTCCTCACCAACATATATAATGGTGAAAACACCCTCCTAGAGTTCAATGGGTGTCAGTATCCCAACAGACATGGGTGGGTGGTGTATGAAATCACAAAACATACAAGATATATATAAAGATAACAACCACACTATTGGAAACTACCTATCCTTAGACTCATACTTTTCTAACATTGCATAGGACTCCCGGCTTTCACTACGAAGGCTTTAGTATCAAATTAGCATACAAGAATAAATATTCATTTTAATAAATTAATTATGCATTAATAAATATTATACCATTTTATTTTCTAATATTATGATTTTAAACTTGTAATCTATATGTAGATGGAAATATTAATTCATTTCTTTTATTCTCAAGTATTTCATCATCACAAGAAAACATCAAGAACTAACTCTGTTATTTCAATAATTCATTTATCATTTCACAAAATTTTTGGTACACTATGACTCGTTGAAAGCTATTGTATAAAATATTCACTCATAGTATATAGTATCAAACTACTTCACATAGTTGGAAACAAATTATATAAAATTAGCCTACTATTGGGCCATTAAATAAGAATAAATATTCTTAATAAAGCATCATAGCTTTCAGAACAACAACAACAAAGAAGCCCAACCTCAACCTGTTCTATTAGTCCGGGTGCCGTAACTAACACCACTGCACATAATCTCACATATATATTCCTATGATAAAATCAGAATCATTGCTATCAACTCGTTCCTCCATCACAGCCTTAGGGATCCCCCCTCCCACACCTCATATCATCACCATAACTAGAACCCTATTTCACTATCATAATCTCAAGGATTCCCATTCATTATTCAAACAGTACAAGTTTAACATTAAAACACATCAAGGATCTAAATCTATATAGAATAAATATATATATTCATTTTATTATTCCAAAAAATCAAAGGAAATAATTTACAAATTAAACAATGCATTTCATCCTTCATAAAATAATGTCATGTTTGTTCATCCCCAAAGCATTTACTTATGAAATTATTAAATTTTCAATACCGTCTTTAATTTACTAATTTATAATTCATAAATCCCAGTAACACGAGCCATAAAATTTACATCGATAAAAAATATTTATTTAATTTTGTATTCTACCTTTATATTCTTTTTTATATAACTACAATCTCGATGATAATTATACCAACATACATCTTTTAATATAATCAAGTAATACTATATTTATATTGTTATTAAATTTCCAATAAAATCAACCATTCTTAAAACCCATAATAATATATATCACACTATCTAGTAAATATCAATTTTTTTATTTTTTTTTATTTTTTTAAAATGTTAGGGTCGAAGCCCCATTTTATTATTTATCTAGTAAATATCAATGGAAAAAATATATTTCAAAATCATGTGATCACACACCCCAAATATTTCAACATGAATATTAATATTCCCATATGAGATAATATTTTCATTTCAAGATTTTATTACCATCATATGCTAATTATCCCTAATAATGAATCAATTTCTATGCATGCAATAATATTCCTTAGCAAGAAAATAACAACAGTAGAACATGTGACAATATCCATTTTAATTTCCTAATATATTGAATTATTAAATAATTATCATCATTAATATTTAATAATTATAACATAATGTCATGCTATTATATCTTACAAAAGTATACGATTACCCTTACATAGCCTTAAGAAACTCAGACTTAGCCTTACGTGAGTTTCATAATACCCCTATTCAAGGTTAAGTAAAAGAGTTCTACCTTTACATAGTGCATAAAAATATTTAGCTACCCTTATGTATGGAGTCTAAACTTCCATTTACCTTTATTAAATCATTTTAAAAGACTATTACCTTTTTATGGGATTTGAAAACTCACCTTTACCCTTACATAACTCATGAAAATGATCCTACCTTTATGAAACTCAAGGAAAATAACCTTAACCCTTAAATACCCATTTAAAAAAATAACTTAACCTTTCATAACTTGAGTTTCATGCATAAAGTTAAATATTTCATTGAAAATATTATATTTTTAAAAAATAAAATATTAACAATAAATTAAAAGATTAATTATCAATTCTAAAATCCCAAAAAAATCTTAAGACAATTAAATCATTCCCAAAACACCAATTTAATTTACCAATATACTTTTAAAACATTTAAATGAATATCATAATTTTTAAATGAATTTAAAAACCACTTTATATATTAAAAAAATTAAAATAACTTATAAATTTATGAAAAATATATCGTACCATCAAACACCTATGAACAATAAAGGAAGGGATCTAGAAAATATATACCCTTAAAATAAGTTTTTCCTTACACCACTCCTTGACCACTGACCTCAATAGGTCCACTACATTTAAATATATAGGGTTTCCTCAATCTCTAAAAGACATAGCTGACCCACACACAAACCAAACAGCAATGTACATAACCCTCATCCACAATCCTTTACACAATACAAATTTTCACAAAAAACAACCCAAGCCAAAACTCTTCTACACAAGGAAAAGTGATTCATTAAAGTACCTCTCACAGGAACTCATTCTCACCTAATCCATGATCAAAGAACCTAGGCTAGAATTATTAAAACCACTAACAATTTTCCTCACACAAATCATTTCCAACAAGCCAGAGCACCCCCTGCACCCCTCTTTAAAAGGGGGGATATCTCTTATTCCAAACATAACCACATAATTATCCACTATATGGCATCATTCCAAGTCACGATAATCTTCCCATGGTCTCACCACACTATGATGAACATCCAAAGTCAACAAGTTCAAGATTCCAAATATTCATTCACTTCAAAACCTACCCTGATACCACAGAGCTAGCACTCAATTTTCTAAATACCATGTGGAAGAAATCCAAGTCATCACCATTTCTATACCATAAAATCAGGTTCACATCTTGTGCATTGATCTCAATATCCATCATGTACCCCTACTTCCTAGCTCAAAGTATCCTACAGACCTGAGCCAACCCCTCTCATTGGAAACACTCAAACAAAAAATCAACTGGCTCACTAAAAACTAAGTCAAAAATCAAGGTCTCTAGGACTCCCACCTAGTGTAAAGGTCAAATACCACACCCATAAATAGCTCTTCAGTGAAATCACATTCCAATATAAAATTCTATCCATAGAGTCACATTGATAAAAACCCTCTATAGGGTCTCGTATGTATAACTAGAATCTAATTCCAAAACTATTCTCCCTCCAGGAGTCGATCCTCACTGATCATCCACCTACCAAACTTCTCCCTCAAGGATCCCAACTTAGGTCGATCCATTATAGTATTTTTCAAGATTATATTGGTTAATTAAACTTAGTCATGAGACTTGGTTAAATATAATTCCATTTCAATATATAAGTAAAAACCTTGTATGGGTTATTATTATAATATTAAAAAACTGAGCATCTGGTCATACCCCATAGGCATCCCCTATCAATTAGTATCACCCGCATATGATATGTACCAAGAACCAAAAACACAATGTTTGTTTATTTAAAATTTCATTGAAATAAATATGATAAAACATGATAGAGGGTGTTCATGGAACTTTAAATAACCAAACCTACATGGTACATTTAGCTAGAATCACCCTTATGGTGATTTTTATCTAGTAAACCACCATCACTCAATTTAGTTAAGTATTGTTACATTCCAATATATGTGGGAAAATCCCTTATAGTTTTTTACTGATACCTTAATTAATGGATCCTTCAAAATTGAAACTCACTCGGGGTTTCCAATAAGACACCACTTGCCTCACTAACCTCCTATGGTCACCACATCTCCCCTATACTAATATATTATATAATTTCTATCATAATCATCTCAATATAGATCCACATGACCTTCCATGAAAATTAAATGCATATACATGTTGTTCCACTTGATTATAATGACACCAAGTACTTATATAGGAAAATAATATATAAGTAGTTACTGAAACTTTAAATATTAGAACTTCTCATTAGTGAATAAAATCAAACTAGCAGGTCCCTACATGTCATTTGAATCCTACATGCCAAATCATGATAGATGAGATGCATCTTGGATTTATAGTCTATGACTCAAGTCTATAATTAGAATATTATTTATTGTCCATAGACAAGAAAATAAAAAATCTTAAATATAAACACCATGTGAATCACATGATAAGAAAATGATATACAATAATAAATTCATAAATATATAACATCACTTCAATATCTAGAAACATGGACAATGTATTGGAGAAGGTGTTCATGAAACAATAGGATGATATCCATCACAGTATACAACACATTCCTATATATTCATACAAAAATGTCCTAAATAGTAATACAACAAAAATATGATTTGATACAGCTTTAGAACGGCCCTACCTAGATTACTCCATATAGTATTCAGATTGGTTTTGAAGGAGTCCATAGGAACACCTCCTCATTTACTATAGGTTTCTAACTAGAAATAGGGTCTAAGAAGGTGCAGTGAGGAAAATATACCCCCTTATCTGAGTGTGAAGTAATTCTAAAATAACCAAATATCGTACACATAAAAGTATGCATAAATAATAATAAAAATGAATATGTTATAATAAGAATTTACATAAATAGCCCAATGATTCCTTACATACATAAAACAACCGATCACTCACTAGGATGATCACATGTAAATAATAAAAAAGTAAAGAATAAATAAACCAAGCTATAATACTAAATATGATTCATTCCACACACCCATTATTCACATTTTTTGAACTGAACAAACCCAATCCAAAAAATCTACATGAGTGACTTTGCTCAGTTAAGAAATAATAGGCCTCATCTGTATCCATTGTACCTTGTGCTCAACTTGAAAGAAGATGACAAGTCTTCCCTCAAACTAAGGTGCATGTATATGGGTAAGAAATGAATATTAGTATGCCTCCCATAATGGTGAAACTATAACCTTTGGTCATAAGTTCATGCTCATTCAATATACCTATATTAGATGAGAAACAACTCTAATAAATAAAATAAATAAAAACAACATCAATCCTTGGGTCTATAACACTGATTGACCCAAAATTGAATCTACTAGTGTCGAAATGTCTCTGTCCATGTCATTGTAATTGTGCATCCACCATAACCACTCAGAGGGACCATGTCCTTACCTAAACCCAATAACCCATATTGATCCTTATGTGCACTACCTATATTGACAATACATGCTTCGACTAGATGTTAGAATGCCTCTATGCATGGGTATAACCTCAGGTGAACCTCTATCCTCCCTCTAGGAATCCCATGCTCACACCTCCACTAATGAGTAGCAAACCTTGGAGAATCCCAAGGAATCCCTTATCCTCGAGCCCTACAACTAAATCCCACAGTAGTACCTAGGCATTCCCAATGTCAGGCTGACATCTAATTCCAAGGAGGTGAAGATCCTAGTAAATCTTATACTCTAGGTGTGACTGTTTTTTGGGTTACATAGACAATCAAATACACTATCATCCCTAGATCCCATGTTTAGTATTCTGGTAATCCAATATCTCATGGATCCTTAGCCAATACATCAAAGGTGCATCCACCTAATCCAATGGGGTGCCCAATGAATCAATTGAGGAGATATAATAATCACCCTTGCGGTGTCCAATATCCATGAATAGAAGTATACACCTACTTAGGATCGCATACCACCATTTGGATCTAGGGAATCATAAGAAGTTTTAATGGACTAAAATTTTCATCATTTGAATCCAAGAACCTAAAAATTTTCTAAGGTATCATAATATCAGAAGAATCCCTACCATCCTAGGAATCAATGTATATATGTAGTCACATGTTCTCTAATGATGGATCCTAGGTACCACCTCTAGTAATCCACTCTCATATCAACCAGATAATTGGATTTTAGCTGAGAAAATAATTTCCCTCTAATATATATGAGATTAGATCCAAGATGTATCAGTAATCCTAGGTCCTCATCCATCTCATTTGGTTATTTAAATGAATATTAGGCAATAATAGTAGTTCTAGGACAAATAGATATTTCCCATGAATTCTTTGTAATCAAATAACATAACTAATAATAAAATAAAAACACATAAAGTGCTATAAAATTGCTCATTCCCATCACCATAGTCCACAAAACTGCGAGATCAAATTTTTTGTATGGGTTCTATGTGACACCCATTACAATCTCTACCAATGTTCTAATGCTCCCACTCATAGTAGATCAAACATTGGGGCACATACTGGTGTCCCCTAAGTCATCACTATAGTGGATACATCCCACTCAGGATCATCAAGGTTAGTACAAAATTATATGTATCCCTCTTAATATCCTCAAAAATTGTTATGCAAGTGGAGGAATTACTCTTGGGATCTTCTAGGATAAAAAAGTGGGAGAATCCCTCGTGGTATCCTCAATCCCAACTAGTCCCTTGGGTCAATGCTTGTATCTTGGGTGTAACACCTCCTACAACTAAGACTCTAACGTTTCATATCTTCATAAGATAAATAGATAAAATACACAAGGGATATAACATCATGCCCATACAATTTATAAGTTAATATAGGTTATCCTGAACATCCAAACCATCCTTCTCTTCGAGTCACAGCCCAGTCCTGCTAACCCATGACTATCCCAAGCTTCACCGGTTAAGAACCTTAGCAATCCTATGCCACATCATCCAACCATTATTGTGAACCACATCTGGGTATCATCACATTTCCCACTATTAGGAGATTACTAGACTAAACTTACAATGGAAAATATTTCTTTTATAACCTTCATTCCCAAAATTACCTATTATAAGTCCTCAAATCACCCCAAGGGTTACACCATCATGTTCCATGAGGAAGAGCTATCAGGTTGGAATCTTCCATTTTACTAATTATATTTAGGAAAAAATCACTTAAAACCATCAAATGGATAACAATGAATAATTACATGGTGTTTACTCTGAGTACATGTCATATCCTCTAAAATATACACCCTATCCATATTCTACTATATGGCATGGGAACACCTCGGTCTGTCCATGTACTACTACATAGCAAGTTCACACTATGGGTTTGGTCATGTACTACTATGAATCTGGGGTACACATGGGGTATGGTCATTCGCTACTACATAGAAAAGGCACACTCGGGGTCTCACCGTATACTAATACATGTCCAGGGCAGACATGGGGTATGGTAGTGTATTACTAGATGATCATTTCCCCCTTACATAAGGTCTATTCCCAAGCACCAAGCCACATGGACATGTCCCACTACATAGTGTGTACTCAAAGTTTATGGTGTGTATTTACCAGAAAATTTATATTTCCTAAATAATAAGAAAAAATTATCTGTGTTCTTGAAACCACATGTCATGTAGTTGGGATTTCTCAAAAGGAAACCCTTACAATCATCCCGAGAACCCTGTTTTCCACAAAATAGTTACAAATAGATGCCTATGGGGTTCCATAAAATCATAATAGTTATTTAAAAATTAAAAGAAATTAATTTTTGAGAATATATTGCTAAAAATAAAAAATGTGTCTACCTTGGAGTGGAAAACATTGATACTTTAGTCTAATTTGTACTCCATTGTTGTCGTACAATGATCAGGCTCCTCCCGAGCTCCATAACAGCACCTACCTTCTTACCTATACCTTGTTAACTCTCTCCCTATCCCTATATTATTTTTGAAATGAACAAAAGAATAAACCAAGTGGGTAATAATTTATAATTAAGGAGATAAAAGGAAAAAAATAAGAAACATAATAAAACAAAAAAATAGGAAAAAGGTGTTCGGGCCAGGACCCAATGCTAAACTTTAGGTTATGAGTTGACTTGGTAAAACCACACGTTCTTGAATCAAATGAACATTCAAAATATAAATAAAATTCCATATTGAAAATATATTGTAGTTAAAACACACACAAATAAATTAGTAATTAATTAATTAAATATTAAATATTCTGTTGAAATTTAAACAGTTTGAAATTCCACTAGAAGATTATCCTAGGGTAAACACCCTATTTTGGGACAAAAAAAGTGGTTAGAAAAATGTTCTGAAATTATCCTATATAGAGAAAATTTCAATTTTACCCCTTATGAGTATCTAAATGAAAAAATTCAAATTTCAACTTCTTTTCACAATATTGAAAAGTGAAAGATCTTATAGATAGTTGGTGAACGATTTGGTAGACCATATTACTAAACCATACGTGTTTCAAGGAGAGGCATAATTCATTACCTAGATAGTGCATAGTGTTTCAAAATATTCACCCAAACCATGTTCACATGAAGTTAAAGATCAGAAAAATCCCTTTAATGGCCATTTATTATCCATTTTGACTCATTCTTCTTTCTATAGGAATCCATCTCAAATCTTGAGACTCCAATATTCTTCTATGAAAAATTAATCTCCTATAAATCTTGATTATTATTAATCCTAATAATTTGATGACTTTTAACTAATTTATGTGATAATAAAACCTTTTTCTTTAGGTTTCTTCTAGATATACCTATATTACCTTAAGACTAATCATAGAACTGGCATGTTCTTTTCTGGTCTATCGATTCCAATTCCATATAATAGTTAATACTTGTATTATTTCTAGAATAGAGGCAATTATCAATGTGAGAACTATATCTCATTTTACAAGAGCTGGATCTCTCATGAAAAGTGGTAAATAGGGGTGGGATCCTTAATTCTTCTTCGATATTGGGTTACCTCTTCCTCATATGGTGATGGATCATTATGTCATTCCATGTAGATGATCCTCTCTATAGGACCTAGTGTTTATGATATTTTTATGCCTTAATTATCATTGAATCATATTACCCCTAATCATTTTTATCAACATTTTATTCATATTATGAACTTTATTAGATAAGTGGATGATAATTCCATCATATTTCGATTGAATTACTTGAGAATGATGTAACTTTGGATTAACATGGATATAGGATGTCTCATGATGATAAACACATGTTGTTGTAGGGAATTTCATTAAAGTAATTTCCCTTGGGGATCACTTATATTATTTTTTATCAATTTGTATTAAATCATCCATCGGGGTAGGGAATTGACTTGGGGATTTTTCATGCCTTACAATTATGAGTGTGCCGAGGGTAGATGGAACTCTATTAGATGATGTCATAGTTAAGGTATGTCAATTGGTAATTTTCATTTAAATGTTCCAATTTAATTATACTAAATTATCCTTATTATTTTTTCTTCATGATAGGTATTTTTCAGGAATAATGTTGAAAATACTAGATGGACCCTCCATGGGTGGTTGGTCATTGTTTTGGTTGGGCATTGATATTTGGTAAGTCCTTCGATAAGTATGCCTTTCACCTTTGAATGTGAGTTTCATTGTATATAATAAATTAATTATAATTTAGTTATAATTATATAATTTTTAATTATTAGGCATGAGTTATACCTCATGGTTACCTATGGTGTCCAATGGGATTTGAACATCATTGAAAAAAACTAGGTTTTTCTTAGTTAGGAGTTGAATCTTTTTAAGGTTGGTGGTCTTGTGTACTCTACCATATGGTATTATTAATAGTTTATTGGAATGTGATATGAGTTTTTCCACCTTGGGAGAATTAACATTAAATTCATAATGTGTTATGAATAAAAAGTAATGATTAATTAATTAATTATCCTTAAGTCTTAATTAATTAATGGAACCATGCATAATGTAACTAAACAAAGTTCCACATGCCATGATGGACCCTTGTGAACTGGATGGATGTTGGCCACCAATGGCCAAGGCTTAATCACTAATGAATTTCTTGAATTACATAGACCCCTTTGGTGTTATTTTTTTCTACAAGAGACCTAGATCCCATGAGACCATGTTTGATATAGCGATCATGTGTGTGTGAATTTTTTCCCCATGAGACTCATGCTGATGTTGACCACTCTTGTGTGTATTTATTGATATTTATACTCATGATTAATATAATAAGGTCTTCCCATATGTCTTATAACTATTATGTATAGATATATTCCCCTGTATAATTATATATAAGACTTAGTTGATGATTGATTCCTCAATTGTGCTTATATAGCCTAATAGACTGAGTTTGAATTATTGATCATATGTGTATAGTTATAGCTACAATGACTCATTATGACATGGTATATCATTATATATGTATTCTATTCTCTATTTTATGATAAATAATATTTCCTTTGGAGGTATTTTTCTAGTATTGATGACAGGTGGACCATCATGCTATGAATAGCCCTTAGTGATGGAGTGTGCATGACATGTAATGCCGATGATGGACCTAAAAATAGGGGAGAGTCATGATGGACATGAGGACATACCCATGACAGTAGTAGTGGGTCATGATGGCCTTGTGTCCTGACCAAGAACTCAATGCATTGTGAATTAAGTAACTTGTCCACCAGTCGACCTAGTAGATAAACCTGAAACCCAATTCCCTAAGGATGTTGAGTGACTTATCCATAATCCTTGTGAATATCCATTTATTACTCTTTATTTCCATTATTACAAAGTTATGGAATGGAGCTAAAGTAGGTACGTTTAGGGATTATAGTGGCTTGGTATGTTCATGACCACCCAAAAAGTGTTTGTTTGTTTCTTACTTATGAATTGGTGATTATATGCAATTATTTCACAGTTATGTATTGTCTATTTGATTTCTATTTTAGATTATAACATGCATGTATGTTGCATTTGGAAATTGGTTATTAGATAGTATTAGTGGTTTTCTATTGAGTTTTACTAACACCCTATTTGGATGGTCATGTCACTTTGGTACCAAAGTATCCCTCTCTTATTGAAAGTATAGGTTGGGATGAGACCAAGGATTGATCATCCAGAGGGATGGTTCTCTTCAAGTATGAAGACTGGGTAGAGGTGTTTCTTAGATTTGGGTATGGATCCTTTTTATACATTATTTATCTTTTTTCTTCTATATATGATTAGCTTCATGGGTAATTTTTTTCCTATATATAGTTATGAGTGTTGAGTCTTTTGTTTACACATTCATTAATTATTTATGATATGTTATTGGTTCTTCACACTATAATAATATATTGTTAACACTTTGGTTATTTATTTATTGTTGTGAACTATGATGGAGGGTATATGTTAAAATAATGGGTGCCTTATACCCAACTATTCAGTGCTTTTGATTACCATATCATGTATACAGTTATCTATACATGATGTTTTCTTACCATTATAGTATATATATTTATGCATCCAAAATTTAATGGTAATGTCCAAATATTAATTGTCGTGTAGAAAGGTTATAGCATATCCTAGGAGATAATGTGAACCTCAAGGTACAATGACATTAATCTTAAACAAAGGTTTTATAGTCTAGATACATCATACTTACTAGATATAGTATATGTTTGACTATCGGGTGATGGGGACTCATAAGTATTGAAACTTATTCTCATGAAGTACACACCTGGTGATCACTATTTGTGAGATCATGAGGGCAGACCCACCAATAATAACAACACATGTTTTGGGTGTCATTGTATGTTCCTATCTAGGATCATGTGTAATGGTATCCTGACTTGAGATCATTACCAATGTATTCTATTTGATTGCGTACTTTAATGCAAGACAAAAATTGTGATATTGAAATTGTGGTGAGGTATTTTTTTGGGTGCATCATTGGTGGCATGACATTGGTTGAATGGTCAAGAAAGAATTCGTCACTTTCGTGTTATGGAAGTAATATATCTCAGGCCATGTTGATCAGGATGGTTGTATATTCATAAGACCATGGCCATAGAATTGGAGGGTAAATCCATCCATTTTGATCAACAAATAATAAAGAAAGAAAAGGGTAATTACATGGGTGTGCATCCTACTTTATGAGATATTAAATACAAAGAGATTATATTCCACAGTGCATGTTCGTAGGTTGGTTGTCACTGTTGTGACAATACTTATCTCTTTAGGGTATATGATGGGTTGCTAGATCCCACTCTTGGTCTGTGAATAGTATTCACTTCTCTAGAGATGAGGTCTTAGAGGGACACACATAATAGTGTATTCAAGAAACTTCCATATTAAGTTGAATAGGTATATTGGACATGGTACGACCCACCACTGGGATCTGGGATTTGTCCAAGGAGATATGATAACCAATGTAATAAATAAATTAATATTAATCATGTTAATAATAATGAGCATTGAATTTATTTATTAAATTTATTTACATGTTTTAAGTAAATACATGAAAAATATTATTTGAACGAATATTAAACTATTAAAGATTTAATTAATGTTTATGTGAATGACGAGTCAAGTTAATGACTCAATTATTATCACATAATATATTTAATATATTACAAGAAAGTGATAATAATATTTATGACTCATATTAGTAGTCATAACATTCCATTTACAGTGATTTAAGTATTTAGGGGCCGGAGAGGCAATTCTATGTATTTTATTAACACGCTATTTATAAAAGAGGAGAGCCTCTAACCAAGGAAAATTCATGGGATTTATCTCTCCTCTCCTATCTACCATGTCTTAGAGAGAGAGGCTCTAGATCCAAAGATATTGGATCTCTCTATCTCTCTTAGGAATCATAAGAATAGTGATGTGGTGATCATCAGAGCATTGAAGGAGTCTTTGGATCTCCATGCTAGCACCTAGATTTCAACGATCGATGTTCCCATTGATTTCTGAAGCACCTATGGATGATCTAGATGAATTCACCTTCATATTCTTCAAGAAAAAAATGATCAACAAAGATCATACACCATGCACATCTTTGAAACTAAATCAAGTATTTTACGGTTTTAATTTTTTTCTTCAAACTCTTCACTTGTGATACTAGGATTAAAATGGGAAGGGATTCATCGGCGTCGACATGTTCATGTCAAAAATTGGTAAAAAATTTAAAAACCAATTTTTTTGGATTCTCCTGCATGTCTGGTTCCTTCAAGTGGTATTAGTGGGACGTGTATTGATTTTATTTCAAGAAAAAAAATTAAATTTTCATAAAATATAATAGAGGGTGTCGATTCGGTGCACCCCCACCAACGATATCCATTTCCCTCTTTGTTAGCCAGCCACCTCCTACATGGAGCCTCCTCCCCGCAGCCCCAGTTGGTCGGATCTTTTTCCCAGCCATGGGTTTGGCCTATCCCTCCCTTTCCAAACTAGATCTGGACTAGACCTCCTCCCTTGGATGCCTCTCTTCTCCAGTGTTGGTCGCTACCCTATCCAGCTACTTCTCAGTAAGCTGATGCTCCACCTTGGTCTGGAGCCACTACTCTGCCTCGGTCCGGCACTGCTGCTCCACCTCGGTCCGGCGCCCCTACTCTAGACTCCTATCTTGACAAAACGCCAGGACGGAAACCTCAAAGGGCCTGCCCAACTAGGAATCCCATACTACTCTGACAAGTCAGTATGAGAGGCCCCTAGACCAGCTTCCCAAGCACGGGGCAGCCCTATCCAGCAACCCAATCAGGATGTAACCATCTCCACAACATGGGTTTGCTCCAAAACTTACTTGGGTAGGTCTACCCAGGCCAGAACAATCATGGGAAGACCTGCTTAGCGTAGAACAACACTGCATGGGGTTGGCATTGTCCGGAATGGCCCTGTGTGGTTTCGGCTAGACCCACATAGGACCTACCCGATGTTTTCAGGGCCCTGATAATTTAAACAGTCAAAAATTAATTATTTTAATTTTAATTTTCAATAAAATTAATTAAATATTAATTTCGGATTTAAAATTATCATTTAATTAATACGGTCTAAATTAATTTAATTTAGTGTTTAATTAAATTAATTAATGAATTTAATTTTTCATTTTAAAATTAAATTAATTATTTTGGACCAAACAATGTATATATATATATATATATTGAATTAAAAAAAGAGTAAAAATTTTAATTCAATTTAATGCTCAAAAATTTATTTAATGCATGCTTAATTTTAATTCTACATTTAGTACAATACATGAGTTAATGCGTATTGACTGGTCATGAGCAGTGGACCGAACAATTCATGTTTGGTGCTTGTTTATTTATTTCATTTATTTATTTAATTATTTGATGGTGTTGTAATAATTATTTTATATCAAATGATGATTTGTATGTCGTCTGAGAGTGATTATATGTATAAGGGTATGAGTGCCCATTTTCAGAGCTGTATTTTTATTCTTGAGCCCCTCTCCTGCATGTGAGTAATGTTGTATAATGATGAGATAATGAGCGACACACTTCACACCGAGTGATGGAGATTCACAAAACAATATCTTGACACATTGGATAGGAGGTGTTGCATATCGAGTCGCAAGTGATGCAACTCAAGGTATACCCCCTATGATCTAGGTTGTTTCGTTTTTTCACTCAACAGATCAAGAATTAGTACCAGATCATGATCATGTCATCATTTTATTTTTCCACGGTTTATTTTTTTTTTGTATGTGTAGTTAACGCAAAAACACATAGAGTCATCATAAAAAATATTGCAAGATAAAATTGAACATGTGATGTGATGGTTTTTATATTTTTTTCATTGTCAGTTGTGAGTGCTATTACATAGTATTTTCCTTGAAAAATAAAAAATGATTTCTTTAGAAACATTTAAAATTATAAAACCCTTAATAAAATATTAAGTCTAGACTGCCTTCCATCATTCGAATTTGGAGAAAACGGGCTGTTTGGGGTGCCGGTCATGGCAAAGGTGAGGGTGCCTCTTACTACTAGAGCATTCTTATGAAAGTGTTGGGTTGACTTAACTAAAATTGCAGCAAATGAATATCCAAATATAGATTGTTGTAATTTTAGTGTATAGTGTTAATTAAATCAAGTAATTATTTATGAAATTGGGACTTCACTCAATATGTCAAGGAACTACGACTTCATGCAGTTGGCTAGACAAAAGCCTACCTTGAACCCTCTAAGCAGTGGTGTATCCAATGCTTGTTAACTATAAGGGGGGTTCAGGGATCCTTTCCTCTAGAATACTCAAGAGACAGAGTATTTCAATTCTAGCATAGAGGATTCCTAGAATTTTATAAAAATAGTTGGATACATTTTAAAGATTTAATTAATTAATCAAAATGTCTGAACTGGTAATCGAGATAAATGTGATCATATACTAAAATTTATTTTTTTAGAAAAATGGAAAGTAATACCAGAAGTTTAAAAAATATGATAATTAATGGATAAAGTAAATGTCCTCACAAAAACGAGTATCCAAGAATAGTATAGGCGTGTGTTCGTAGTACTATGATATAAGAAAGTCAAGGTTCTAGTGTCCCCAACATCTGTTAAACTACCTAAGGAAGTGAGTGTGAAATTGCTTATAAGAGACTAATGTATATAGTATATGATGGTTATGTCATTATTCTTTCATCAAAATCTAATGTTAGTTGTATTCTCTATATCAGGCATGGATGATATAACATAAAGACTCGTCTTCGAGAAGACTGTGATGAGAAAGTGAAGCAATGATATGAATAGGTAATGGATACACTGGATCTGTGTAAATTTAAAGGAAGGTTATGATATTTCAATACATCATATTCTAATATCATATTCACCCTGTTACTCATGTTTTATTTTAACTTGAAAATGACTAAGTATTGATTGTACACTTTATTGCCTATTTACGTAGAGGTTCTCTAAGTGAGTAAGAATATAAAATACAAATTCATCTTTAATTATTATGGAGAAAAAATCAATAGAAAAGGAAAAAAGGCCAAAGGAAGATAATTCCAAGGGCACATTTAACATGTTTATCAATGAAAGAGGAATTAACAGAGGTTATTTTTTTCCATATCATAAAATAAAACAATGGAAGTTTAAATGAAATAAACTAAGTTAAAGAATCAAGTTACTACATCTTCTTCTAGAATATTCTTCAATGTAAGGTTTCTATTTTACTACTTGGGTATTAAATAAAATACGCCAATTTTTTTTTTATTCTAATATGGTAACCAAGTATGTATAGAAACATTAATGGAAATCAGGTTTATTCTCCAAGTGGATGAGAAAGGGTGATACCTAGTCCAGTGTTGAGAACTAGATGACTTCTTTATTTCCAAGTGTAAGATTCATGTTAAAATATTATTGAGTATAACTAAAACATTAATATCCTCTTTACTTGGACATAAGAAGACATTATTATAGGTTGAGGAAGTAATATTATCTTTGGTGTATAATACTCAACCTATAGTTCAGTAATACATGAATCATTGACAATGAGTGATGAATATAAAATATAAGACTTATACCCAGTTGTGGCAATATAATTTTGTGAAAAGAAAAACTAAAAATTGGATGTCAAGTATATACCCAGTATGGTATTTAGGCTTGGAATAGGTAAACAACTATGGTATTATCAACATATTTAGTTTAGAAAAATAAAACTTTAGAAATAAATCTATGTCACGAAGTTTTTGAAATTAGTTCAACAAGTGAGCATGAACTATTTCAAAGGAAATCTAGTGGTAAAGTTACTTTAAATGATTCCTTTATGTAATTAAGGAATGAAGAAGTGAAGTAAGTACATGGTCGTAAGATATAAGATGCTTCGTTTCATCATGCCAAAGAATATCTTGATTATGCAATCATCGATCATGATAATGTAGCATGGATTAATTCCTAAACTTATATTAAATTATCAACATCACAAAATTTATGTTAATAAGGAGAATTGATGATGAAGTAATACATGTTAACATTGATAAAAAATGAAAGATGGAGAAATTCCTAAACAATCATTTTTTATATATCATGTATATGATGTAAGGATCATCAATGTAACAAATTTTAGAAACTTCCATTATATTTCATGATGCGCTTCATAAATAACGTGGTTATCCAACAAAAATATTCCATCTATAATGAAAAATGGACATCATAAAAGTCATATTATGATGTAAATCCATTATTTCATAAGGACATGTGTCTAGATGGAAAGAGTTTTTTAGGACATAAATAAACTTGCATTGGGAACAAACACATAGTGTAGAAGTTGTAATTATCCTAATAGTTGTTTAGGAAATTACCTAAATCCCTAAGACAGAAAAGTTTTAGTCAACTAATAGATTATGGTTCTATAAAATGGTGCACTTGTCTTTTGAGATAGTATGAGCTATATTGTCTTGAGTTTAGTAAATACTATATATGAACAAATAATTGGCATGGAACTAGTTCCACAAGTGCATGTGAAACATAGCGTTCTAGAGACATATACTATGTAGGAATAGTAAAACCATGGTGATGGTTTTTGTATTCATCGTAGTTGGTGGTATATTATTCAATGTGAATAATAATTCCTACAAGTGATAAGTATATGGAAATTAGCTAAAATTTACAAGATTAATTTAAATTAAATAATAGATTCCATTTATCACAACTCAAAGGGACCTATAATTTTGAATACTGTGGTAGGTATTCATGTGAGAAGTCACATGGATGGTACAAGTGTTATGCCAACAAGGATCAATTGGTAATACCATGTCTTTAAGACTAAATCCATTATAATATTACTTGTCATAGCTAATTTATAAGATAATTGAATTGGACATTGGATGTCAAGTTTAACTTTTGTGGAAGGTGTTTATATGGAACAATTAGAAAGGGATGATGACACCATTGAATTCCAATAAGGGTTGAAAGTTACTAAAATACAATTCAGTATTAAAGTAATAAACATGATCTTATAGCATTCATTAATAATTATTCTTTTCCATGTGTGTACTAAAGGTTAGTGGGAGTTCCAAATTCTTCCAAGTGAAATATGTGGCAAAATATGGAAAATAGATATTGGTTTTATAGTTAGTTAAGACCATGATAAATGTATTTCTCTAGTGATTGACTTAAATTAGAAACCTAAGTTCTATGGAACAAGATCTACTTAGGTAGATCTAACGGTTTCTTGGAACCGATCAATAGTACAAATAGTGACATGGTATTGAAAAATACAAGTTTTAATAGTTCAAGATATGAATTGTTTCCAATTTCATATGGAAAACTCCCTCTAGGTTATCATGTTCTGAACATGGGAGGAGATTAAAGCTTTGATTTGAGTTCCATACATTTCACCGATGGATAAATCATGTATGTCATGATATATATAAGAACTAATATGGCCAAGATATACTTTATAGTAGAAAAATATCGGTTATACCCAAGAGAACTGCAAGTGATGCAGTCAAAACTATCTTATTGTGCTTTGGAAAGTATGAAATATAAGTACCTGGTAAGTGGATAAGAAAGGATACTAGTTTTTAAGGGGATGAAAACTAGTCTTCAAAAGATCTGTGTGATCTAATATTGCATTTAGTATAAGGTGATGAGTGAGAAAATCTCATATAATAAATTGGTATCCATGCCTACAAATATTGAGTGTGTTGAAGCTTCTAAGGCTATTAAGAAGCATTTAAATGCAATGATTTTTTTCAGTTCCTGTAATCTCACTTAGTAAGAAAAGGATTGTCATAATGAAAATTATGATATTATTACATACCAAGAAGTCATGTTATGATAGTGGAAAAGTGGGATATACTTGGGGATACCATCTCATGGGAAGTTTTACTCAAGGATATGTGGTCGCAATAGAATAATTTCTATATGAAAAAAATTCAAGAATTCCTTGCAACTAAATCCATTACTCCTCAGAAACATGATCTTTATCATGTGAGTAGCTAACAAGTTTGGTTAGCTAGTTGTCTCTAGTGAAAGTGGGAGTGCTGAAATAGTGGGTGCCCTAGACCCAACTATTTAATTCTTTTGATTACCATATTGTGCGTACAGTTTGGTATACATGATGTTTTCTTACCATTATAGCATAGATATTTCTGCATCCACAATTTAATGGTAATGTTTAAAGATTAATTATTGTGTCGAATGGTTATAGAAAATTCTAAACTATAATGATAACCTTGAGATACAATGAAATTAATCTTAAAAAAAGTCTTATGGTCTAGAAATATCATACTGAATGGACACAGTAGATGTTTGACTATCCGGTGATGGGGGTCATAAGCATTGAGACTTATTCTCTTGAAGTTCTCATATGATGATCTCTAGTAGTGAGATCATGAGGACAGACCCACCAATATTAACACCACATGTTTTGGGTGTCACTGGATGTTCATATCTATTATCATGTGTAATGGTCTCATGGATTCATATCATTACCAATGTATGCCATTTGATTGCGTACTTTTATGAAAAACAATAATGATGACATTGAAATCATATAGAGGTAGTTTGTGTTGGGTGTGTCATTGGTGGAAAGGCATTTGTTGAATGGCCAAGAAGTAATTTATTTCTTCATAGTTATGGAAATAATATATATCATGCCTTGTTTATTAGGATTCTAGTACTTTCATAAGACCATGGACATTGTAGTCAAGGGTAAATTCGTATAGTTAGATCAATAGACAATAAATAAAGAAAAGTTCGGTGAAATGGGTGTGCATCATGCTTTATGCGATATTAAATATAGAGAGATTATATTACAAAGTGTGTGTTTATAGGTTGGTTGTCACTGCTATGACAATCCTTATCTCATTAGGGGCCATGATGGGTAGATAGATCCCACTCTTGGTCTGTGAATAGTATTCACTACTACCGAGATAATAATCTAGAGTGTCACACACAGTAGCATATTCAAGATTCTTCCATTTACAGTTGAATAGTTATATTGGATATGGTGGCCCCCCCACAGGGGTTTGGGATTTTTCCAAGGATATAAGAACACCAATGAAATGAATAAATTCATATTATTCAAGTAATGAATAATGGAAATTGAATTTATTTACTAAATTTATTAACAATATTTAAGTAAATACATGAAAAATATTATTTTAATGAATATTAAACTATTTAAGGTTCAATTAATATTTATGGTAATGAGGAGTAGATTTAATGACTCATTTTTTATCATGTAATATATTTAATATATTATAAGAAGGTGATAATAATATTTATGACTCATATTAGAAGTCATAACATGTCATTTGTAGTGCGTTAAGTATTCGGGGGCCAGAGAGGAAATTCCAGGTATTTTATTAACACACTATATATAAAAGAGGGGAGCATCCCACCAGGGAAAATTCATGAGATTTATCTCTCCTATACTCTCTCTTATGTTCTAGAGATAGAGGATTTGGATCCATAGAGATTGTATTGAGATATCTCTCAAACATCGTAAGAATAGAGATACGGTGATCATCGGAGCGTCGAAGGAGTTGTCAGATATCAGCACTAGCACACTGATTTCAACAATCAGCGCTCCTGTAAATTTTTGAAGTGTGTGTGGATAATCTAGAAGAAATCATCTTTGGATTATTCAAGTAGTGATCACTAAAGATGAGGAGACATCATGCGTGTCTTAAAATCTAAATCAGGTATTTTACAGATTTAATTTTGTGCTTAAAACTCTTCACATGTGGTCCTCGACTTAAACTTGGCAACAATTCAGAGACGTTGACATGTTCATGTTGAACGTCAGTGAAAATGTTTAAAATCCCATTTTTGGGGATTCCTCTATGTTCCTGGTTCCTTAAGTATAGTCTTCCCATAATTCCACCATAGACCCTCATAGTTAGTGAGTAGCCTATAGAATAGGGGGAGGCACGCCTGAGGTCGGTGGAATTCCGACTTAAACCTAGTTATTCATGTCAAAATGTTACAAAACAATATCATTAATATATATTTTTTTCATTTATTGGGGAGATGATAGGTGTGTGATAGATTAATGTGTCATATATTATGCTGAAACTTATTCTGGTGTCTCACAAACACCTTTCTTGAGTGAATTATAGGTTACCGGGGCATTTGATTGATGTTCTTTGTTTGTATTTTTATGATTATTTGAGTTAACCTAACATTATGCACATAGATTTTGTGGTTCATAATTTCATTTGGATTTTTTTGTTGGCCATATGGACAAGAGGAATCACATGCATCATATTCATCATGTAGGATAAATATGAAATATATGTTTCTTGTATGTGATTATAATAATGATAGAGGACTCTTTTTTAATGTCAAAAAATTGTATTGTAGTTGAACATAATATTTCTTGGTGTCATATTATTCAGTTGAACCACTATTCATGTCTACTTCTAATAGAAAATGAAGTGAGACTATGGTGTTGTGCACCTCAAAGAAAATAATGATGGATATGATGAAGTAGTTATCCTATGTATACACAATGCAATGTTCTTGTTTATGGAATTTTCATGCATTAATTTTTTAGTAAGATATTTTTATTAGTACTCAATAGATTATCCTCGTTAATTATGGTTCTATCAGTAGCCAATGTGGAGTGATATATATATGCCAATGTAATTCTATTTTATTAAACTAGGTGTATATGGACTGTCAATGTGGGTTTTCTAAGAGTTAATAAACCATTTAATATCTATAAAGTTGTTCCTATACGATGCTTCATGAGTTAGAACCCTTAGTGAAACCTTTTGTGTGTTTTTATAAGACTTTATTGATTTAGAAATGTGACTCTAGTTATTAGTGGGAGGTTGTCTCATAATGTATCAAGGTTTTACAAGTGAGGATATTCCTCATGAATGTATAGTCAAGGTTAATTCCTTAATAGTAGTTTTCATTAACAGAAATTCTTTATACATTTGAGTAACCTTTGGAGGGATTAAATGATGGTGTTTCAAGCTACCTTGGAACCTATTAGTACAGAGTACCTCAAGTGATCATACTCATGATATAGGTTTGGGTTTTATAGTTCTTAAAATCTTGTGGCATTGATTGTAGGACCAAGGGTTTCTTGGCTTGTTGGTTTGGAATAAAACTCTCATTGGATTTCAAATTAATGATCCTAGGTGGTAAAACCTTAGAGGGTTAGAGTATGGGTAGATTTTGAATTGTCTAAAATGACACCCATATGATGGGTAGTGTGTGATGAATCTCGATATCATGGAAATTATCTTTCTAAAGTGAATTTGTGGGAGCATGAGTTTGATGGAAGTGGATACTTTTGTATGGATAGATGAAGGGTCCTGGGAGTCCCATCCTAGAGGTCAATGACTTGATGAAAAATCACTCTATTTGAGTAAGAGGGTTGTTATCATGCCTCACTAAGAAAAGCCTTATTGTATGAAAATTTATTCTATGGTTTAATTAGGTCAGTAGAACCGGTGAAGTGGGGTTGTAAGTGGAACATAGAAAATGATTTAGGTTCTATTGATAGTGATGAAAATCTAGTGGTAGAAGGTAACTGATGAATTCAATCCAGAGTCACCCTTAGAGTTAGATACTAGAAATTTGATAGGAATATCATAGGACTTTATATCCTAGAGGTTGTTTTATATGGATATGTCTATATGGTGAGAGATATAATTGAAAATGCATCATATTATCATTGTATCAATCTAATATTTTTGTTTAAGGGATATATCGCCGTTCATTATTGTGTCTCATGTGATGGGACCAAACACTTCTAGTTATGATGTACTAACCCATGTCTAAGCTACTAGTGTGTGTTTGGAATAAGGATAATGGATCATTTAAGGTAGGGAATTTTATTATGCTTAATATAGGAGTGTTCAACACTTGGTGTTTTCTCAACAAATGGGTATGAATGGACAATCGTGTTTAGTTGTCCCATTCAGTTGTGAACTAGTGGTGGGTCAGGTAGACCAATGAATCATTTTAATATGATAATAAGGATACTCATTTTGTGGGGAGCATCAAGCTAGTCACGTTTTAAATGACTCTTATGTATAAGGGGGAATGGTCTTGCATATGTCTAACCATTGAATGATCATGGAGAATCTAGGAGACTAATGCGTGGAGGACTTGAGAGTTTTTTTTTGGAATGAATGTCCGATGTTTTATTTGGATGTATAAATAGATGGAGACTGTATATGGAATTTTGAGTTTGAAAAATTTAATGTGAATTGTATGGGATTTGGATATTTAGTTTATTGATGCACATTTAAGATCCTTATGGTTGGTGAAAATAGTTGATTAATCAACTAGGGGTACTTCCCTTTGAAGTCAATTTGAACATCGGTAAGTTTATCAGATAAATTTAATGGTGACTATGAGGCTTAATTAATCATGATTGATGATTTATGAATTTTTGGTTGTCTAGGATGGGTAACTTTATTGGAAGATGGTTGGAAAATTACAAACCGGTGTTTCCATGTGATCCTGAATATGGTGGCTTTAAATTTTACAGATACCATCATATCAGGCCTAAATAGGGCATTGAAAATTATGAATGCCCATTTTAAGGATGTTCAGTGTGTAAATTGGTCTAGGAAGACTCATTAGTTCAGATCAAAATTAGGAATGGGGCTTGGGTATCGACTCTTGACTTGAGTTTTTTATCTGATTGAGTATGAAAAAACTGAACCGTGATGGGTGTATCATTGTACTATAAAAATATTGTTCATTTTGGTGACTAATATGGTGTCGATCATGTTGTTTCTTTTGGAGTAATCAGTTTAAGACATCGTGGTGTGTTGAGTTAAATAGTTAAGGGTATCATAGTCTCAATGTGGATAAAAATGAGCTTATGGATCAGCTTCCAGTGGTTATCCATGGATTCATGCTAGAAAAGTGTGAAGGGTGTTAAGGAATGAGTGTGGTCTTAAGGTGGTGAGTTGGTTTTTAGTGATTTATTATAGATAAATCCTTTTGAATGGTGATCATGGTAGATTTAGAGTCGTGTATTTGATGCTACCACAACTTATTGAGGATGATAATTATTGTGATGGGGATATTGTAATGACCCACATCGTTACATGTGTAAATTTATAGGTAGAATCTTATATTTTACATCTTTTTGGATTCATGGTTTTTTAAAAGAAGTTTAGAGTTAATTTAGGTTGTTTTACAGAATTTTCAGTCATTTTTAAAGAGTTCACAATTTAAGAATGGTTTTCGGAAACCATGAGGTTTTATCCATGAAACTTTATGAATTTTGGTAGTATCCTAAGGGGTGGGACATAGTTAAGGTGCATGATTTGACAATCCTTGTGGCCTTATAAGATAAGTATTTTGATACCCTCCAGTAGAAAACTGTATGGTTTGAAAAATGTTTTTCAAACTATATACCCAAACCAAGTGGGTTCCTCAAAGAGGTAGAATTCCTCTCACCATTCGTGCGTGGTTTTCCAAACCATGAAACTAAACTAATTTTGTGTGAAATTAATGATTCAAACATTACCTTTAATGTCCATTTATGGTTAATTTTTTCCTTTTCTTCTTTCTATAAGAATCTCTATCGAATAATGAGACTACTCTTGACATTCTTGATGAATTCCACTCCTCCAAATCTTGATTCTACTAGATCCTATTGAGTTTATAGATGATAATTAAGGAATGTGATAAAATAAACATTTTTCTTTGGGTTTCTTCAAGATCTATCTATATTCCCTTGATTAAAAACCTAAATTTGGATTACCATTACCCAATCTAAGGATTCAAATGACATTTAACAATGAATCCTTAGATTTTCACTATAATAGAGGTGGTTCTCAACAAGTCAATAACATCCCCTTTGAACAGAGAGGGATATTCCATTAATGGTGGTGAATCTAGGTGATATCATTTGTTCTTCTTCAATCCTAGCCTCCATATTTCATTTGTAGTGATTGATTGTTATTCCATTCATCATGGGTAGTCCTCTTGGTATGTTTTAGATTTTAAAATGTATTGATGTCTCAATTTTCCTTGAATCCTCTTCCACTAAATCATATTTGTTAGCATTTTATTCTTAAAATGATCAAGATTATATAATTTGTTGATAATTCCATCAGATCTTGATGGAATTTTTTGATAATGACATGAATATGGAAAATTATTATTAGAGGATGTCCGGTGATGATGAAAGCATGTCATTGTTGGGTGTTTCATTAAAGTCATGTCCCTTAGTGATATATTTTATGATTTTTGGTCAATTTGAGTTGAATCAATCATTATACCATGGATTTAACTTTTTTATTTTTCATGACTTAGAATTGGGATTTTGTCGAGGGTTTCTCGAACTCTGTTAGATGATATTTTGTATAAGTATTTTTGCTTATTTTTTTATTCTAAAGGTCCCAATTTTATTATATTTTAATTATTTTTTGTCTCATTATAATTTGATAGGTTTTTTCCTAGAATAATGTTGGAAGTATAAGAGATCCCCCTATGGGTTGTCGGTTGTGTATCTAACATAGTGGTGATATCCAGTATGTTCTTTACCAAGTATTACCTTCACCTTTGAATGTGAGTTTACATGTATACAATCAATTTGTTATAAGTTTTTCATAATTAACTAATTTATAATATTTTCAAAAGTGTAGAACCTCATGTTGATCTAATGATTCTATATGACTTGGATGACACAAAACAACTGTGTTTTTATTAGTTTGGAGTTCACTTTTTTAAGGTAGGTTGTCTTATTTACTATAGCTGGTGGTATTATGTATAATTTATTGGAATGTGATATAAGGTTCACCCCATTGGGGGAATTAAAAATAAATTTATAATGTGTTATTAATAATAAGTAATTTTTAATTGATAAATGACCCTTATGTCTTAATTAATTAAAGGAAATATAACTAATGTAATTAATCAATGTTCCAAGTGACACAACAGACCCTTGTGAACTGGAATGACACCAACCACTGATGAATTAGGCTTAATCACTAATGATTTCCTTGAAGAGTATAGACTACATGGGTGTGAATTTATGCTACATGATACCTAGATCCCATGAGACCATGATCGATGTATTGATAACATATTTTTATGTTTATATTCCCTAAGAATCATGTTGATGTTGACCACTAGTGTGTGTGTGTGTGTGCGTTTATGGATTTTAATACTCATGATTTATGTGAAAAAGTGTTCCCATATGTTTTATTCCTTCAATTTATAGGTATATTAACCCATATTAATATATATGGTACATAGATGAGGATTGATGCCATAATTTTGATTATATAGCTTAATATACCTTATTTGAATTGTTGGTCACATGTGTGAACCTATAGCTATAATGACTCATGATGATATGATCTTACCTGTTGTGTGATAAATCATATTTTTTTGGATGTATTGTTATGGTATTGATGACGGGTAGACCAACAAGTTATGACTACACCTTACAAGGGGAGTTCACATGACATAAAATAATTATGATAGACCTGGACATAGGGAAGGACCACGAAGGCCTTGATGATAGACCCATGATAGTAGCAGGGGAGCATGATGTCCTTATGTCCTAACTTGGAACTCGATGAATTATGGATATCATGTAATATGCCCACCAATCAAACTTGTGGTCTGGTCTAAAACTCGATTCCTTGAAGATACTGAGTGACATGTTAATCAACCTTGTGGATATCCCTGGATCACTCATGGTGTTTTCTATGACTATGTTCTTATATGGATCTAAAGTAGGTACGATTAGGGTTTTTGGTGTCTTGGTAAGCGCATAACCACTTGGAAAGTGTTTGTTTTTTTAGTTTTTCATTAGTGATTATATGCCATGTTTTCAAAATAATATATTTCATGTTTACTATTTTTTTTATTATCACATTATTGCACACTATATTTACTAGTTGGTTAGTGGAACATGTTAGTGGAATCATACTAAATTTTACTCACACCCTAATGAAATAGCCATGGAACATGGTTACCTGAGATACCCTCACTCTTTGGAGCTACAGGTTGTGTTGAAGCCCTAGATTGATCATCCAGTAGGATAACTCTCTTTGAGTCTAGATACTGGGTGGAGGTGTGTCTTGGATTTTTGTATAGAGCCAACATTTACTTTATTTTATTTCATGTGTATGTGAATTTCCTAATAGATGATTAGTGTCTTATATTCAAGTACAACTATTGATTTTTTTGTTTCTATATTTATTCACTATTGTTTATATGTTATCAGTTTCACCTACTCTGATTGTATACTATTATATTTTTAGTTATTTAATTGTTATTATGCTCTTTGTTGGAGGGTATAGTCTCCCCATGATTCCACCTTATACTCTTGATGCATGTTGGCAGCCTCTAGAATATGGGGAGGTGTGCCTAAGGACAAGCAACATTTTATCTTGAACCTAGTGATTTAGTTTAAAATGTTAAAATGCACATATCTTTGGGTATGACACAAGTTGCATCAATGTAAATGAATCATTACTATGGAAACAAATAGCATTGGTTTACAAATGCATCCTCCTTTTTTGACCTTTTAGATTCCTGTAAAATAATTTTTCATGATTTTTATTACATTTCCTCGTGTTTATAACACATGTTTCTCTATCATGATATGTTTGGTATTAAATTGATATTATGTTGGATTTAACAAGATAAAATTCGTAGAAACTGACTTGGGAACATTTTTTCAACATTGAATTATAGTTAGTGTCATCCAGATAACTTGACGCATCATCTATTAAGTAGAATAATTAATATTACAATGATGAACATGGGATTGCATTGGTATTCAAACATAATATCATGAATTTATGTGAGGATTCTTTATCCTTAAAGTATTATAAACATCACTTCCATCATATTATGTTGGTGTTGAGGGATGGTCAGTGTTGTCTATGACATAACCTGGTGCCCTAACACCTTCTAAGGTGAAGGGTTAAAACTACATTGTATAGGTAATAGAATTAAGGTTTATAATGCATGATAAATTTCCCCCCCCCAACATAATCTCAATACAAATAAATTAATTTTTATGAAACTATATTCACCTTATGTTTTTTCTACCCCAACCCAGTTCCTTTCATCTAGAAATCTGTGATTTATATAAAAATATATAAATATTCAAATTGAATCTTGAATTATTTCAAATACATTAATTAATTATTTATATTCTAATCATATTACAAAAAACTACTAAAATTCAACAATGTTTCATAAATAAATTAATATTATTGGAAAACACAAAAGATGAACAATAAAAACACACCTAACATAATGAATTATTTGTGCAATTCACTTTTCATAACATTTGAATATAAATAATAGATCTAACATACATATCAAGAAATAAATTAATAAATCATCAAGTGCTCATATACATCATTTATATTCAAACACTACCAAAATTTACAATCAGGAAATGGGAATTTTATTCCATCATCCACTGATTGATTTTAAATTATATAATCTAAATATTATTCAAGACATTTTTCATACCAAGGTGTATTTAAAGGTAAAGAAATCTAAATTTTATTCATATATATTATATTACAACTCTTCACCGTGTATATCTAAAATAAATATATAAATTATTAACTTAAATGGTACTATCATTTCATAGTATCATTGTCGAAAAAATTGATTCATGTAAAATAAAACATATACATAAAATCACACTCCTAAGGAATATCACATTAAAAAATCCACCCATATAAAATCCATTTTTACCTTCAAAACACATTTTAAAATTATTTTATTAAAGAAAACTCACTATAAAATGTACATTCCACAAATAAAATAAAAAATAATGAGACCATTTCTTTCAATATACACTATAAAATTAATCAAAACCATTACAAACAAATTATTTAATAATAACACTTTTCAATCTAAAATATAATTTTATTTAAAATGTTTCATTCAAATAAAACTTCACACTTTAAAAATAATTTCTAAACTATGTCCCTAATTTAATATTAAAAAAATCATTTATATATAAAATGATTTTAATATATATTTATTTGTATACATAATGAAAATAAAATTTAACATTAAATTTATAAATGCAATATAAAAAACATTTAAATTTTCTAAATATAATTTATAAAAAAACATAAAATGATCAAAAATAATAATTATACAAAAAATAATAATTATATGTTATGCAGAAATAATAGTATAAAATGATTATGAATAATAAATATTGTAACTTAAATTTAATTTTTAAAATAAAAATTTATAAAATATATATATATTATACAATAAACTCAAAAATACAAAAATTAATCATAGTTTTAACATAAATAATAATAAATAAACATCATAAATAATAAATATATAACAAGTTGGATCCATTAAACTATAATAATTCAACTTCAAATATAAAAAAAAGCCCCAATCTCTATATAAAAATTTTAATATACAATAAAATAATAAAATCAATTATAAATTTATTATAAAAAAGAAAGGAATGATAAAAATCATTACCCAAAATTGCTTCATGATAATGAGTTGGTAGGTGTACTAAGAGAATGGTGGTTGGTCAATGTTAGAAAAAATATAGAGAGGAATATGAGGTTTCATGTATTGGGAAGTTGTTCCTTGATTTTAGTGTTGTGGAGTGGTTAGAAGGGGGGTAGCATCAAGAAAAGGGGAGATGGGATCACCATCAATCTCATTAAGGGTAAAGGGTGGGATAATGTTTGGTGGTCAATATATGTGAGCATCAAATGGTGTGTAGTGTGGGATAAGTGGGATAATAACAATGGTGGAGTCTGGGTTTAGGTTTTTCTAACAAATATTAATAGTTTTCTAATAACCACTTTTATATATTATATTGAGTGGTCATTTTTCACAAACTGCAACAAATTTTTTATTCTTATTTTATATTTAAATATAGCAGTGGTTTCTTAGAACCACTCCTATATTAAAAAAATTAAGTGGTTCTATAGACTACATTATTTAATAATTATTTATTATGCCTTGATAGTAAATGTGAAGAATCATTCATGTCCTAATTATCTATGTTTTTAAGGATACACCTTGTAATTTAATACTCTTACTATTAATGGTTCAGAAAATTTGGTTATTGAAAGGATGTAGGTTGGTCCAAAAGTTTATGTCCTAGAACTTGGAGTATGGTGTTCATTGTTTGGATTATGGTGTGTATAATTTATCATAAATATCAGAATTAACCAAAAAATCATGGGTTATGGTTGTTTTATTTTAATTTAAAGTTTTCAAAAGGATTTATTTAAAATCATTTTAGGATTGTTTTAAAATTAATTAAACATTCACAAGAAGCCAGTGATTGGGGAAGAATTATCTTGAGTAAATTGGAGGTTTCCAATATCAATTGTAGGTAATTTGAAAATATTTAATGGGGTTGAACTAGTTGACTGGTTGGGTCCCAATATTTTGGTGGGGTGGGACCAATTTCATGAGTAACTATAAGTTTAGTGAAAACATGTACTGTGATCTATTATAATCTGAAATTTCTAATTATTATTGTAATATTTTCTTATTTTGTGAAATGAATAGAAATGAAAATTTTCTCTCATGGGTATAGGATTAATGTGCGGACTAGGTAAAAATTTTATTTTTCTTCTTTGTTTTTTTTGTTTTTTTCCCATATTTATATTTTGTTGAGTGTGTCAGGGTGTCGATATGGTGTGATAACATAGGTATTACTCATCCTCCAATTTTTGGTGCATCAGCTTTGGGGGAATTATTCTAATCAATAAAGTTCCATATTTTTGGTACATGCTTGAATATTTAATAATTTCACTTCCAATAATCAGTGGTTATAGAATTCCCAACAATTAGTGTCAAATATTGTGGATTATCAAGGATTTACACACATGGTAATAGAATCTTTCTATCATATTATTTTGTCTATAGCTTTTTTATTCGGTGGGAATAAAATATTTTAGAAGGTATAAAATCCTAAGAAGTTCAGGCTTGGATAAAAACATTTAATGGGATGTATTTAAGATTCTAGAGGACGAAGATGTAGGATTTCCTATTTTAAAATAACCTTATGGTTTTATTAAATTATTCAAACAGGAATAAATTAAAAAAATTAATGAAAAGATCTTGATTGGAATGCACTTAAAATATTACTTATGTAACTAGAATAGATTATATCCTACAACATACACAATTTAAAGATCAAAGTGATGCTGATAAATTCTCTTTGAGACATATATGAGATTCCAACAAAAATGAAAACTAGATCATTATGTGAAGGATATTAACCATTATGATTTTATAAGTATGACGGTTGGATGATAATTTTAATTACTTTAATATGATATTGAGTCATCTTTAATTAGTTAAAGTTATGTTTTCAAAAGATATATAGAATTCTTGTTATCGGCATCACTACTAGAATAATGGGATTTGATGGTGAATTCCATAATAAATTCTTCTATAAAGGATAACTTAGTGTTATAGGATGTCCATGACCGCATTTTGGATAAAGATATTATGATAAATGAAGTCCATGAACCTACCTAAAACATACTCAATGTGGAAGAAATTAAATATTACCTTCAATCGAAAAGTTAGAATAAAATAGAATATAAATTAAGGAAAATAAGTTACATTTAATTGATTGGGTTCAGACCCATATGTTGAAATTTTTGGAAGAAGAGACATTTCATGAAATATTGCAAGGATTATAAGGAGAATTCTGAAAGGGGAGATTCTGGTGGGTTAATATTTTCAATCACCATATCTAAAGGCAAGATCAGTTTACTACTATGTTTTAATTTTCTATTTGAGTCTTGGATCACTAATTATAGTGATTCATTACATTATACAATTAAGAGGGGATGCATAGTAAGTTATGTGGCTAGAAGGTTTTGAAAAGTCCTTTTATCCAATGATGAATCTCTTTAGATCATGAAAAATGGGAATGTTAAAGTATTAATTCTAAAAAAAAATCTTTCAATAGTTACAAGAAGTTCAGCACAAACCAGTTTTACAGAATAATCTAATATATATTGGTCATGTAACACTCAGATATTTTGTGAAATATTTTTCAGAACTAATTTAATATTTTTCATATTTTTTTTAACACAAAACACTAAAAATATTTTGAGTTACCTTACACATTGAGTTTTACTTTCATTACATACACCACTGATCTTAGCTTGCATTACACAAAATGAAAAGTTTAAATGAATCGTGACATATTATTAAAATATTATAAATTAATATGATAGTTGTCACCTAGATATCAGAAAGGAGGTTATGAATAAGATTAACTAAATTATGAAAATATGGTATAGACATGAATTCTTTAGTGACCAATTAATTTGAAATGAAAGCAAAACACTTTTGAAA
Source organism: Viscum album (assembly GCA_963277665.1). Classification (NCBI taxonomy): domain Eukaryota; kingdom Viridiplantae; phylum Streptophyta; class Magnoliopsida; order Santalales; family Viscaceae; genus Viscum; species Viscum album. Next base: position 1,997,446,315 of record OY728150.1, on the reverse strand, counting down.
ATAAAATGAAATTATTTAACAGAAAAACTATTTTTATGCACACAAGTATGTTTTATATCAATAAATTAACCAAATATCTTTATTATAAATATATTAATGAAATTTATATATTATATATTCAATATAATTTTTAACATTCATCGTATGTTTTTAATATACAAGAGATAATAAAAATCCAATTTTATGCTTAAAACTGCATTTTTTCAAAAAGAAGTTTTGTCACCTTTTTGTGGCATACTTATTTCAAAACTAATTTTTTATAATTTTATAATATTAATTTGATATAATAAAAAAAATTTAAAATTATAATATAGAAAATATCTTATATTTGATTTTATAAATTTTTTATAAAAGTTTCGTTTTTTAAAGAATAATGAAAAATACTAAATTATAATAGAAAACTGCCTTTTCATTTAATTCATTTATAAATTTAAATTTTATTTTAAATTGGTTTTAAAGTAAAATTAGTTCAATAATATATCTATTAATCCAATTTATGTAATTGGAATCAATTTTATATTAAAATTGTATATAAAAACTTTGTAAACTTTTGATCAATTCACTTTAAAAACCCATTTTCCCATCGTGTATGTGGGATTAATTTTAAATTCAATTTTTCCAATTCTGTGAATAAAATTTGGAAAATGGATTCTAAATTATTAATTAGAATAATTTATTTTATTTAATAATTTCAACTAAATTATTTTACCATAATAATTAGTGAAAATAGTTAAAATTAATTAACGCGGTTATTGTTAAAACAAGGTTATGTGCATTGCATGTGTTTTTATTAAAATTTATTTTACACAAACCAATAATTTTTATTTATAAAATTTTAATTCATATTTATAATTAGTAGGTATAAATTATCTTAAAAAATTAATTTTTAATTATGTTATTAAAGGGTACATAATCTAGGTAAATAAAAAGATACAAGTTCCCTTGCTAAAAACTATAATGATAAAATTTAGTGAACATAAAAACTAAAGAATATTGGGATAAAAATGTATTTATTTTGTGGTGTCGATGTATTTATCAACCAATTAATACCTTACCTAAATTATTATTCATTTTTTAGGAAAATGAGGTAAGATTGACGTCCCATTAGTGAATAATTTTGTGTATTTACAAGAATGTCACTCCTCCTCAATTATAAAAAGGCACTCACTCTCCCCCCTTATTTATATCGATATATCCATTTGGATGGACCAAACCCTTCCAAAATCACTTATAAAATTCCTTTTTCTCATCTTATAATACTTTTTTCAGATAAATCCATCTGATGAAGTATTTTAGTGAAAACCTAAGGAGGATACTTGAAGAGGAGGTAGTGTTCATCAATGAACGTTTTATTTTATTTATTCCTAAAACCAATTAAATTTTTTTTATATCATGATTATATAATAACATCAGTATCTTAAAAATAATAAGATTTTATTATGTTCAGGTTAGGGACTACAACCACACACACTTCTAACAATAGAGTTATGAAATCATTTTTCTTTTGTATAGTGGACTACCGCATTGCGAACCTATGTTATTCATTTTTCCATTACCACCTTTCAAGGTTGGTAATAATGACATAAATAATTTCAAAATATAATATATATAATAAATATGATGTTATTATGCTTATGATATTATTATATACCACATACTATCAAAATTTCTATTTTTTGATAATACGATAACATCGTCTGTGTGTACGGCGGACTACCGCCTTGCGAAGAGATATTATTCATTCATTCTTTACATAGGATGTATTAAGGATGGGTTAAATATAAATATGTGATATATATATATATATATATTTCATAAAAATGATAATATAATGATAATATATATATATATATCATATAATTTTCCTTCAATAAATACGACAACAAAATTGAAACAACATTCATGCGTACGTACGGACTACCATCTCCATGAACAATGTATTTCATTTACTATTTATAACTTTTATAGATTATTATAAATAAATATATAATGAATATATATCATATTTATATAATTTATATCGTTATTTATATTATGAAATCATTATTACTATTAGATAACCAAAAATATAACAAATCAAAACTTATATGAAAGGCAAAGCGGGTTTTACCTGAAAGGAAACATTAACATCGAAATGTTAATAAATAGCTTATAAAAGGTCATAAGAAAATAATATATCATAATATATATATATATTATGGATTTTTATTATAGTTATAATAAAATTATATTTATTATACATGAGTTTCTAACATGTGAGAAGGAAGTCAATACTTTAGGTAAGGGGATTTACAGTATCCCTTTTATTTCTCAGAGACATACACCATATTCACCGCTCATTTATTTTTTTGTGGTGTATATACTACCCTATAATAAGATATATCATAAATATACCTAATTTAAAGATAATAAATGTTTTTATTGATGTTATTATTTCATAGGGATTATGATTCACAAGCTGCTCAAATAGTAAGGGATTCATGTCTCACTTTTTACTTTTGTGAGACACATGCTTTATTCACCACCTATTTTTTCTACATGGTTTATATACATACATGAATGTATTTTATGATTATTATAATAAAATTTATTTCTATTTATATATCCATTTAGGATCTATATTTCATGGGGTTTAATATTCATTAGTTACCAAATCAGTAAATTATTTTTGTCTCAATTTGACTTCTTTGAGATATATGTTATGATATGTGCCTATATTCTTTCATAAGGATTATATATAGCCCCATTAACATGTAATATCAGGAATTTATGTATCCTAGAAATATTTTAAGTTCCATTGTATGTTATTCCTTCATGATTTATACAATTCACGGATACTAATGTGGTAATAATTTTATGTTACAACCTTTTAATTTGTAGATATTATTTATGATTATGCTTCTAATGATTAAATATTATGATTAATATCTCAAGAATTATTATAAATTTTATTCTTTTATGTTTATTCCTGACATATTTTAGCTATGGTTAAATTTTTATACTCTTTCGTACTTAAGATAATGAAGAAAATATTTTTATGGAAATCCGAATTTATTTATCTCTTAGGTCATAAATATGTTTTCTTCCAAAACAATGTTCCCTAAAATTTTTTTCCAAAATTTTTTTAAATGATATTTTCCATTAATTTTTTGGAAAAATTATTTTGTAAATTTTTTATATTTAAAAATTATCTTAATTTTTTTTCAAATATTTCTTTATAATTATTAAATGTAATTTAAAAATAAAAATGTTTTTAATAGGTTTTACATTTAAAAAAAAATAAGAATTTATATTTTCCTCAAGAAATGTTTTAAATTAATTTTCAAATATTTATTTATAATTTTCTAACTTTATTTTCAAAGAAAATTATTTCTAAAATGTTTTATAAAAAAAAATCAATGAAAGGTTATTTTCATTAACAAATGTTTCAGGTGATCATTAAAAATACTTTTATATAGAAGATGACAACATTGGATATAATTTATGTTTTAATAGGGATATGATCCAAGGATACCATTCATATTCTTCCTCTAAAAGGTTTTTTTTTGATTTCATGGTGTTTATGAAACCCGTTTTTTTTTCACGAGCTACACAATGTTAAAATTCTTATGAAACCTACTTATTTTTATGGGTTATGCTATAATGAAATGATTATGAATCCTATCTCTTATCTATAGGTTATTATATTATGAAATGATTATGATACCCATTTTATTTCATGAGTTATGAGTTGGTTAATTTTTATGATCTTGTGGAACGCATAAATATAGTTTTCATTATATGATGTGTGGTACCTATATATCACTACAATTCATTACGTAATGATACATTTTCTAGGAGATAAAAGAGTACATAGGAGATTATTCCAATCCCAAAGATGATGGTACACGATTGATTAGCATAATCCCAAATATAAGGGTATATGGGTGATTATACCAATCCTAAAGATGATGGTACATTGGTAAATAGAGAGTGTGGTTTCATAGCTATACATCCCAATCTATATACCACAAGTGGATATGGATCTAGAACAGATGTACCTAGGGGTAACAACCCTGAAATCAACATATTGAGCCAGACTCAATCAGGAACTGGTGCATGAAGGCGATCCTTATTGCACACCTATTTTGACACTCTCGAGGGAAATTTGTTTAAAATTCAAGAAATTTTTAAGAAACATCATCAATGATTTAAATAGATTACGAATATGAATGAACTAGGATAAACCTGAGGTTTCATTGATTAGAAAGAATGTTTCTTGAATTAGAAATCCAAATTGATTTTTCATAATATGTCGTTTTACATTATGATTATCATTTCTCACACTATTATTTTTGGTCTTAGTTAATGGTTGGAACCCAAAAGAACCATGTTAATGAGGAATGTAATGTCCAATGAAATGATTTTCCACCAGAGAAATAAAATGTTGTGTAGTCTGAGGTATAGAAAATTATTAATATGACCACACATCTTTCTTAATTCATGAATAATGTTGAGCTTCTAATTGATCAAAGGAGGGAACAATGTTTTCTTGAATACTTCATAATTCAATGTCCACCATATTTTAGTGGAATGACCAATCCAATAGTTTCTGAGAAATGGATCAGTACCACTAAAAATAAATTTTGTTTTCCTCCTTTGTTTAGAAATCAAAAAAGTTTTCTTGGCTACCTATAACTTGAAAGTTGAAGAAGATCAATGGTCGACCTTTATCAATAATATGTCATGAAATGAAAAAATTGACTCCATGGTTTGGGACGAGTTCATGAACCTATTTTTAGTAAGTACCTTCCATTTATTCTTTTTATGAAAATGGATATTGGTGTTTCCCAGAAATCTTATAGTTATGATGAGAAAATAAGGATAGAATTAAAAGGAACCTCTAAAAACCATGGAGAGTAGAATATAATATTTATTTTATGCTCAATGTGTAGAAAAATATATAGAGGAAATTATGTTAAATATACTACTAAATAATTTAATTGTGGAAAGGATGTTCATTGAGTGAATGAATGCTGAAGTAATGGGAATAAAGAGAAATGTCCACATAATTTACTTCACATAATTCAGTGTTTCAAATATAAGAAGTTTGGGAATTATGGTAACAACGACTAAAAACTAAATCTTAATGATTATGATCAAAATCCATATTATCTTAATCTGTGGTATAAATGGAATTATTATTTAATCATAATAAATAAAATGAATCATGATAATTAGATAACATTTATCCTTCCTTCCATAAGAATTTCATGTTTGATATTCTATGAATGAGGCCTATGAAAATCATATTGTTCATCCTTTAGTAAAATTTCATATGATTATCTACCTCTATATAGATTCAAGAATAATAAAATAACATTTTATATTCTGTTGGTAAAAGGATGAACCTAAGATCCCAATGAAAATGTTTTTGTATGAAATAAGTTCATCTTTATGGAATACAAGGTGAATTATCTTTTGGAAGAATATATGTCTCTAGGTGATATTATCTTAACTCTCACAAACTAGGTTGGGTCGCCATCAGACTTGATGCCCAACCCAGTCCACGACAGGGTCCAATGGGCGTTTCTGATCCCCACAGGCTGATACAATGCCCAGGTATCAAAATAATACAAGGGAACGATTTACCCGAAATAAAAAATAGAAAAATAACTAACAAGATAAGTAAACTGAAACTAGAAACAGACAACCAAACATGCCTTTAAACTATAAAAAGGCTTAATGTCTATAATTTAACTAAAAACCAAAGTGAACAACAACAAATATAGAGAACTAAAACTCCAATACCAACTTCCTCACAAAGACCATCGACAACCAGAACCACCAACATTAAGTAAGATGCCTCAACCTAGAATACACCAAGAAAAAGGTCTACATACACACAAAGGTGTATGTAGGGTGTGAGACAAGAGCCTAGTAAGACACCACCTAATAAAAAGGTTCCATTCCACAATATCTAAAAGAATAATTTAACATGCTCATTTAAAACCATAGTTTTAAAATGCTTTTAAGGAAAAAATTTAAAATATGAAAATTAATAGAAAAGAACACTTAAAGAAAAACCATTTCCAAAATAATACTTTAAAAATAGAAGAGAAATTTTATAAAGAACATGAACATACTCAAGTGGTCCTCCGTATGCCGACAGAAGGCACCACGTCATGAATAGTAGAGCACTATTTGTAATCCACTAAGGTTTATCTAGCTCGAGTGGGACCCTAGAACATCGTGTATTGGTGAAACATGGCTTAGAAACAACGACCCTTTGTAAACGTGGATTAGAAACTTCGACCCTCAGTAAAAGTTGCTTAGAAACCATGACCCTCAGTCATTAATAAGTTTAGTTATTGTTGTAATCACCAATCCAACTAAGTGAAATAGGGATGATACCACTCTGGATCACTAGCGTACTAGGTCTAGTTTTCCCACATAGATACCTGGTTTTTTCCTTATTCTCAAACAAGTTCCACATTCACATAATATATATCACTTTCACATAACTTGAACCAAACAAGAAATTTCCCACAAAAGTCACCACTTGCATACCCCAACACTATTTCAAAAACACACGCTCACCAAAACCATATAGAAATACATTTTCCACCATTTTCATAATTCAAGAAAACCCATTTGAAAACATAAAAAAAATAACACATTAGAAATCCAATCATTTTCATGTCAATCCCCTTTTCAAATCCACACATAAACTCAATTAATTGTTAAAACATGTTTCTCACAATGTTTCATTTCTATTAAAAGTGCACAATAGGGAAGCCAAAAATTAAATAGTAAAACATGATTAGGAATAAAACCAACCAAACCAAACACTGCACATGCTAAAGTCACCATTTACACAACCCAAATTATTTTTCTAAACCACACGCAATCTAAAACCCTTCAAAAATACGATCTTCACTGCTAAAATAATTTAATAAAACCTTTACACGATTTAAAAAAACACATTCATGATGCACAAAGGGTTTTCCACAAAAAATACACTATATTTAACATGAAAATCCCAATTTGAATCCAAATACCCATCTAACAAATTTTAAACTTTCATTCGCACCACAAAAAAAATAAAAGAACATGCTACTATACTTAAGAGTAATAAATTCACCAAAATCACCACTCAATCAAATAAAATAATACCTTAATAAATTTAAACAAACATATTAAATTAATCTAATAATTTTTTTTGTCATGGAAACACCTACCTTGAGTGATGAATTTTCGTAAATCATGAGAGAATCTTCAATCGCACCTAATGCACACCATAAGAAAATAAAAGGTAAACCCTAATTCATGAAATCGAACAAAAACACCCAAAATTAAATCCATAATTAACACCCTCAAAGCTGGAAACACCAAAACACCAAATGAGTAGGACTAAACCCTGTACAAAGAGGAGGAAGGGATTACCCGGGTGGTCCGCACTTGCAGTGAAGGGATCGAAAGGGCACTGCAAGAGTTCGAGAGACTTTCTGAAGAAAAAGAAGGGTGTGCTAGAAGTGTCCAGGGAAGAAGCGGGGTGTACCGACCGACATGGGAGGATGTGCGCCAGATGGGAGGAGGGGGATATGGGTGAGAAGGATGGTGAATGAGCAAGGTGTGGAGGACCAGAGGGTTCTAGGGTGACGGCGCAATGGCCTGGATGGGGGTTCAGGTTGTTGTTTTGAGGGGAAGGTCAGCCGGAAGGGTCTAGCAGCTGGCTAGGGAGGCGGCGCGATGAGATTGTTTGGAGGGAGGCACAATGCGGAGGGCTAAACCGGGGAGGGAAGCAACGACCAATGGGTGGGATATAATATGAGGGATAGAAGGAATAAAAAATGAAATAGAAAAATAGGAAAAATAAAAAAAATAAAAAATAAATAAAAAATAAATAAAAAATAATAAAATGGATAAAATCCTTAAAAAAACTTAAACTGACTTGGATAATCATATTTTTAATAAAAAATAGCCTACTTAAAAGAAAATAATAATTTAAAAATTGGTAATAACAATATAAATAATAATAATAATAATAAATATAATAATAATATTATTATTAATAATAATTGGAAGAATAATAATAACTTAAATAAATTATCATCCTTAGAACTAACAATAGTAAGGATAATAATATCCTTAAATATTAAAACAATCCATTAAATTTTTATCACACTTCCTGTTTTATTTTATTTTCATTTTATCCATATTTTAAATTTTATTTCTTTTTTAGTAATTCTTTTTATTTAATTAGTTGTACATCGGGTAGGCTTGAGGGGAACTGAGCGAGGCCACGAGGTGACCCAGTAAAGGCTATGCAGCTTCGACTGCGGCGCACTGAATGCTACTAAGAAAAAAATTTGTGTTTTTAAATAAAAACTCAAAACCTTAAGTTTAGTTTCAACCCAAACTCTCTGATACCAAGAAAAATTGATAAAATAAATAATGTAAAAGGGGTGGGTGTGAAAATTATCCCCAATACAGTTTTTTATATCCCAAAAATCCACAACTAAGATTGAAGCCCAAAGTAGAAAACAACACCCAGTTAAGGTTCAAAGAGGATCCCCACAAAAACCAACTGAAGAGAGGCAAACACATCGTGCTCAAAGAAGGTGACTAAAATGAAAAACTCAAGAAACTCGTAAAAAGACTTTCTGATATGTGTCGCCCTCCCCAAAGAGCAAGAACACTTCTAGTTGATTGGTCAAGGAAAGGAACATAACCAAAAGGCCATCATGGGGAAGCCTGAAGGGGCTCCCCACCATTAAGAACCTACCAACACCCAAGTAGATACTAGAGAAACTACATGGGGAGGTCTGGGTAGACTCTCCACCATTATGGAAAGTCCAACAATGATTTATTCTAGAGACCTTTGTGCGAGACCCCCCATGGATCTCCTCGCTATTGGAACTGACAGAAGATACAAAACATTTAAAAATTTCCTGACAATGACCAAACAGCCCACCATAAGTGGAGGGGATGGAGGGGCCCAACTACCAGGGCGTCAAAACCACGGTTGCCGAATGAACAAAATCTCTACATCCCTATATGAGAACTATTCAACTTTGAGATCGATTTACCTAACAGAACCCATAAGGTCCACTAAAGGCAATTACATTCAGTGAGATTCCACCCTTGGGAATTTAAGGTAACAAGACGACCACACCTCATCATAGCCATGAGAAACTCTATGCACCCAAATGGGTCATTTAGAATGAAACCACAGGAAACAATTTGAACCTCTTTCACCTTAAATACCGACAACAAAAATAAATTCGGGGTTCCACACACTCCTGGGGTTCCCTGACCACGTACCAGCTTCAATCTGAGGCCTATGGCCAGAGCCCTGATTTTTGAATCATCTCCCTCCTCACAGTCAGATATTGAAGACTCTCGAACAAATATTATTCTTTCCTAGAGCCGCAAACAACCATAATGCATTAAAGACAACCCCATCTGACACAACACACTTAAAAATACAACAACTACCTTATAGCACATCCACTAAAATAGGGGTTTAGATGATGCACATGCATCACCTCTTCACCTTAACCAAGAAACATAATAAGGAAAGACACACTAAAAACACTCCCTTTTTTACATAAAAAAAAATTAGAACTCCCTAAGAGGAGGATGTACTCCTATAAAAACAGGGATTCTCAAAGGGTTCTATGAAATCCACCTTTGCTCTTCAAGAGAACTCCACTGCAAGATATCACCAAGCATGAAAATTGTGGTCCATTAAAGCACTAAGAGCCTTTCAAACGATCAGTCATCACTGATAACCCAGAACATCTTTCACCCTTCCCCACTAGAATTTCTTTCACCATTTCCAGGGGATCCTCAGACAAAATAGTCTCAAAATTCATACTCAATGACTCGGACAACTCAAAGAGAGAAAAACTTCGTTTAAATCCCCTCACATCAATCATCCCACTGTGAGAGGATCCACTTAGTTGTAAAATGGATAGGTGGGTTCAATTCTAGAATTCATGAAGAGAGTCCTCTGATCAACTGGAGGGTCGGCCAACGGTGAATTGCCTATGGCCACACTTAAATCACATGTTAATGCTTTATGGGTGGTGTGCACTAGTCAAGAAAAAAAACCATGGACCCAACCAAGATTCTCCAATGGTCAAGACATACCACAAGAGAACACTAAACGTGCAGGGGGAACCACTTCAAGGGCTTTTCGAATCACTTTTCAAAAGAAATCACTAACCACACGCTTGCACACCAACTTACAAATAAAAATTCAAACTCAAGAAAAAAATCAGTTAGAAGGATTATTGGCTCAAAATGGCTCACATCCAATACTTCCCAAAACACAAGGACACATCACACAATCACTGGTCATTAAAACTCTAATTTTTTTTCTTAACCAAACTTTTTGAAAATAAACAATGCTGGTGTGTTGAACAAACACCAATGGTGTCCCATAGGCCTCACACATGCATGTTCCATTTCCACACTGGCACCCACCTCATGTTTATCCAGGAACTCATCCACTCATTCCATTAACCATTTCTATTTCTATATACACTCATGTATGTGGTTTCCCATGAAACACTAAGAATCAAAACAAGACCTTTACATTTTTCAAAACCAAACATTCAACCCACACTTTTCAAACCTTACACATATTTTTATTTCTAAAGTGCTTCATTTCCAAAAAAATTAAAGAAAAAATCATTTTTACTTAAAAACTAGATTTACATGAATCCAAAACAAAGAGACAAGAAATGATGCAAGAGGGAACTAGTGTCTGCGGGTGACTGGGACATATGGTTGGTGACCATAGGCCAATCATGCCACCGCCATAGAGCGTATTCTATGACAGGGTCCCTGGATCCACATGGATTTCCCGACCCTACGAGCTCACTGGGACCACTGAACCTACTATCTTTTTATTTTCCCTAACTAAGATTAACCACAAATACCAAATATTTAGACAAACCTCAACTTACATTGGTAACTCGAGTCCCGCCATGAGGTGTTCTGGCCAGGAACCTTACTCATAGTCCGAGCATCGATTCCCGACAACCTTAACTCCAATCTACCATGAATCACTACCTAAATAACATGACCCAATAGAGAAAACCTCCTCTAATACCATTTTTTCATAAACCAGGCTTGGTCGCCATCCGACCTGATGCACGACCCAGTCCGCAACATGGCCCGAAGGACATTCACGATCCCCACGGGCTAGCACAAGTTCCCATGTATCAAAATAGTGCAAGGGAATGATTTAACCAAAATAAAAGATAGAAAAAACAACTAATAAGATAATTAAACTGAAACTATAAATAGACAACCATAAATTCCTTTAAACTATAAACTCGTTTAAAGTCTACATTTCAACTAAAAACCCAAAGTGAAAAACAACAAAGAAAGAGAACAAAAACTCCAATACCAACCTGCACATGAAGACCATCAACAACCAGAACCACCATCACAAAGAATAATGCCTCAACCTGGAATACACAAAGAACAAGGTCTACATACACCCAATGGTGTATGTAGGGTGTGAGCCAAGTGACCATTAGGATACCACCCAATAAAAAGGTTCCATGCTACAATATCCAAAAATATAATTTAACATGCTCATTTAAAACCATACTTTTAAAATGATTTTAAGGAAAACATTTAAAAGATGAAAATGAAAAGAAAAGAACATTTAAATAAAAACCATTTCACAAATACTACTTTAAAAATAGAATAGAAAGTTTATAAACAACAAGCACATACTCAAGTGTTCCTCCGTATACTGATAGAAGCCACCACGTCATGAATAGTAGAGCACTGCTGGTAAATACCCTAAGGTTTATCTAGCTCAAGTAGGAACCTATAACCTTATGTCTCAGGCAAATGTGGCTTAGAAATGACAAACCTATGTAAATTTGGCTTAAAAATGATGACCCTCAGTAAATGTGGATTAGAAACCACAACTCTCATTCATTCATAAGTTTAGTTAGTGTTGTAATCATCAATCCAGCTAAGTGAAACAGGGATGATACCACTTTGGATCACTAGCGTACTAGTTCTAGTCTACCCACATAGATACATGGGTTTTCCCTTATGCTCAAACAAGTTCGACATTCACATAATATATATCACTTTCACATATCCTGAACCAAACAGGAAATTTCCCACAAAAGTCACCACATGCATACCCCAACAGTATTTTAAAAACAAACTCACGCCAAAACCATATAGAAATACAATTTCCCACCATTTTCTCAATTCAAGGAAAACTATTTTAAAACATAAAAAAAGAGCGCATTAGAAATCCAATCATTTTCATGACAAGCCCCTTTTCAAATCCACACATAAACTCGATTCATTTTTAAAATGTGTTTCCCACAATGTTTCATTTCTATTAAAAGTGAACAATAGGGAAGCCAACATGAAACAGTTTTTATTTTTTTTGATGACTCAATTTCATTTTCAAATACATTTGAATATTTATCTTGTACTTTCCTCATAAAGCATTAAACAATTTCGAGAAACACCACGAGGCATACACAAATCATAACTAATTCACTTAAAAAATTCACTTTATTATGCATGTATGTCAAACACCAAAAAAACATATTTTTCCCCACAAAATTAAACCATAAAACATTCTTAGGCACACAACCAACCAAACCAAACACCACACATGCGAAATTCACCATTTTCATGCCCCAAATTATAGTTCAAAACCACATGCACATTAACACCCTTCAAAAATATGATCTGCACTGCTAAAATAATTAAATAATACCTTTACACAATTAATAAGAACACATTCATGATGAAAAAAGGGTTTTGTTCCATGAATACACCATATTTCACATGAAAAATCCAATTTGAAACCAAATACCCATCTAACCAATTTGCAACTTTGTTTTGCACCATGTGAAAAAATAAAAGAACATGCCACTATACATAATCAAAATAAATTCACCAAAATCTCCACATAATCAAATCAAATAATACCTTAATAAATTTAAACAAACATATTAAATTAATCTAATAATGTTATGGAATGGAAACACCTACCTTGAGTGAATAATTTTCCCAAATCTTGCAAGAATCCCCAATCACACCTAATGTGCACCATAAGAGAACCAAAGGTGAACCCTAATTAATGAAATATAATAATAATACCCAAAATTAAGACCCTAATTAACATCATCAAAGCTGGAAAAACCAAAACCCAAAATGAGTTGGACTAAAACCCTAGCAAAGATGAGGAAGGGATTACCTGGGTAGTCCTCACCTACAACGAAGGGAGCAGTAGGCTGCTGCAAGGGTTTGGGAGCCTATCTGAGGAAGAAGTAGGGTGCTCTGGCGATGTCTGGGGAAGAAGCGGGGTGCGATGGCTAGCATGGGAGGAGGCATGATGGATGGGAGGAGAGGTAGGTGGGAGAGCGGACTGTTGATGGAGTAGGTCATGGTGGACCATGGGGTTCAAGGGTGACGGTGCGATGGCCTGACTGAGGGTTTGGGTTGTTAGTGCGAGGGGAAGGCCGACCAGAAGGGTCTAGAGACTGGCTAGGGAGGCGGTGTGATGGGATGGTGCGGTGGGTGGCGTAACGTGGAGGGCTCAAGGGGGGAGGGAAGCGATGACCATCAAGTGGGATAGAATGTGAGGGAGAGAAGGAATAAAAAAAGGAAACAGAAAAATTGGAAAAAGAAAATAAAAGAAATTAAAGAAATAAATGGAAAATAAAAAAATGGATAAAACCCATAAAAAAACTTAAACTAACCTAGAATAATAATAATTTTATTAAAAATAACCTACTTGAAATAGAATGATAATTTAAAAATTGGTACTAACAATATAAATAATAATAATAATAATTAACAAATTAATAATAATAATAATAATTAGAATATTAATAATAACTTAAATAAATTATCATCCTTAGAACTAATAATAATATTGATGATGATATAATTAAATATTAAAACAATCCATTAAGTTTTTATCATAATTTTTGTTTTATTTTATTTTCATTTTATCCTTCTTTAAAATTTTATTTATTTATTAATAATTCCTTTTATGTAATTAGTTGCACATTGGGCAGGCATGTGGGGAATCGAGCGAGGCCACACGGGGACTGAGGTGAGGCCGCGCAGCTTTGATAGTGCTGCACTGAATTTTTTCAAGGCCAAAATGTGCGTCTATAAATAAGAACTCAAAACATTAAGTCAAGTTTCAACCCAGACTCTTTGATGCCAAGAAAAATTGATAAAATACATAATTTAAAAGAGTTGGGTGTGAAATTAACAGTTAAGGATACACTCATGATATTATGAGTTTAAGTTTGGTCATAAGTAAAAATTCATCAACACCCCCTTTTGGGGTTTTATGTGAGGTTATTTTATCAAGATTAAGTATATTTTAAGTGGCATGTATGGAAATGAATTCCATTGGTATTGTATGTAGTGACAAGTTTATTTAAGGAGGAATTCCTTTAATTATTTTAGACATATTGTTAAATAATACTCTAAGATGTTGCCCTATTTATTACAAAGGTGGTTGAGGTCAACACCTTCCTCGTGTTGAGATTCCATAAAACTATATATTTCACTTACGAATTAAGATGACTCTTCTGAATCCCTTTATGGAAGGAAGTGTGGATCTACCATGTACTAGAATGAAGATGCAAAAAAAAGCTTTGAGGACTTGAGCAAGGTGATGGGATGATAGAAAAGGTTAAATCCATTCAGTGACATATAAGACTGAAAAAAGCTGAGATATATTTTTATACCAATAATAATCTATGATCTGAAATTTTAAGTTAGTTATAAGGACTTTCTTTTAATTTATCCTTGTATAAAAAGAGGAAATACTAAACCATGGGTATATCAATCCCATTAAAATACTTGATTTTATTGGGAAATTAGCTGATTGTTTGGTAGCTACACTAAACCTATCTTAGGTTCATGAATTATTACATGTATCACTCATGAGTAAGTACATACCTGATCCATCACACATACTAAACTCAATGTTAATACCACTGGAACATGATATTTCTTATGAAGAATGACTGATAGAGATTCTAAAACGAATAAATAAGTTTCTAAGAAACTAGATCAACTATATAGTCAATGTTTTATAGAAAAACCACCATCTTTATGAAGATATTTTGGAGATTAAGGATATTATTAGAAAAAATTATCTTTATTTTTTGTTATTAAGGTGATGAATTTCAATGGTGAAATTCAATTTATGGGGGGTGGAATGTAAAACCCCCAGATTTTGGGAAATATATTTTTTCAAAACAAATTTAATATATTTTCAATAATTTTTTACACACAATACTAAGATTAAATTCAATTATATTCAACATTGAGTTTTTATTGTGTTATATGCAACATTGATCTTAGATTGTATTACTCGGAGTTCTATGTTTAAATGAAATATGACATATTATTAAAATATTATTATTTAATATGATATTTGACACATTTCCATTAGATTAGAGGGTATTAATAAGATTAAATAAATTATGAAAATATGTTTTACACATAAATTCATTTATGATAAATTTATGATAAATTAATGCACACCCATTTATAAAATAGAACGAAATCTTTTTCCAAAAAACTATTTTTGTGCACAAAAGTTTGTTTTATATCAATAAATTAACCAAATAATTTTTGGTTAATTATATTAATGAAATTTATATATAATATATTCAATATAGCGTTTAATATTCCTTCTATGTGTTTTTAGTCAAGATATAAAAATAAATCTGAATTTACATTAAAATAGTATTTTTTTAAAGCAGTTTTGTCGTATTTTTATGGAACACTTATATTAAAACTAAATTATTACCGTTTAATAAAAATAATTTTAAAAAATAAAAATAATTTTTAAAATTTTAAGATGAAAATTATGTTATGAAGAATTTTTTAAATTTTTCCAAAAAGTTCTATTTTCTCAGAAATAATGAAAAATGTTGAATTTTGTTTGAAAATTGACTTTTCGACTAATTAATTTATATAGTTAAATTATATTTTAGTTTTTTTAAAGTAAAATTTCAAAATAATGAATCTATTGATACAAATTATGTCATTTGAAACAATTTTATATTGAAATTGGAAATAAAAACTTGGAAAATTTTTGATCATTTAACTTTAAAAACAAGTTTTCTCATCGTATCTGTAGGATTAATTTTAAATTAAATTCCACCAGTTATATGAAAGGAATTTGGAAAAATAGATTATTATTTTTTAATACTCATAATTTATATTATCTAATAAGTTAAAATTAATTTTTTACTATAATTATTATAGGAAAAAGTTAAAATTAATTAATGCGATTAAGGATGAAACATGGTTTATGCATTACATGTGTTTGCATTAAAATTAATTTTACACAAATATAAGATTTCTATATAATGAATTTTAATTGATATTTAGAATCATTCGGTCTAAATTATCTAATAAATAACTTTTTAATTATGTTTTTAAGGTTAAATTACCAAGTTAAATTAAAAATATTAGTTACCTTGGTAAAAACTATAAAGATAAAATTGAGTAAGCATAATGACTAAGGAATACAATGAAAAAATGTATTATTTTTGTTATTTGTATATCAAAAACTTCATCCATAACCTCTATTATTTTTTTAATTTTTTAGGTACATGAACTAAGGGATACCACCCAATAATGAATACTTTTGGGTATTTATAACAATTTCACTCCTCGACTGTAAAAGGGAACTAACTCTTCCCCATTATTCATACCTCTCAATCCATTTGGCTCAACAAAAACCAACCAAAATAACTTCCCAAATTCTAACACCTCATACTAGAATAATTATTTTCAATATAAATCCATCGAAGGAAGTCTTTTAGTGAAACCCTAAGGAGGATACCCATAGAATAGGTAACGTTCATCAATGAGTGTTTTTGTTTTATTTATTCCTAAAACCCCTTAAATTATTTTTATATCATGGTAAAATAATAACCATAGAATATTTAGTGTACTGGGATGTTTTTATATTAAATTTATTACCTAAAACCACACACACTTCCATCCAATGGGTAACAAAATCATCATTTTTTTTGTACAACGGACAACCGCCTCGCAAACTAATGTCGTTCATTTTTCCATTACCACCTTTCAAGGATGGGAATAATGATGAACATAATATTTATATATGATATATATGATATTTATTATGTTATTATTCTTATTTAATTATTATATAACACATACATTTATTCTTTCTATTTTTTATGAATACGATAATGTTGTTCAAGTATAAAACGGACTACCACCTTGCGAGGTGATGTGATTCATTCACGCTCTACATAGAATGTATTAAGGATGGTTTAAATAAAAATATGGGATTTATATTAAATTAAAAAATATAATTTAATTATAATATATATAAATATTTCATTTACTTTTCATTAATTCAATACGATAAGAAAATGGAAACAACGTTCACGTGTACATATGGCCTACCGTCTCCCTGAATGATGTATTTCATTTCCTATTCGTACCATTTATAAATAATTATTAATACATATATAAAAAATTCATATTATATTTATATCATTTATATCATTATGGACCATATTAAATCATTATTAATGTAATATAACAGAAATTATAACAAATCAAAACTTATGCGAAAGGCAAAGAATATTTTACCCGAAAGGAAACTTTAACATTGAAATGTTAATAAATAGGTAAAGAAATGTCATAAAAAATAATATAGGTAAATATATATGTGATTATGGTTATGTATTTAAATTATAATAAACATGTATTTATTATACATTAGGTTTCAATGTGTACTAAGGAAGCTAATACATGAGGTAAGGGGATTTCTAGTCTCACTTTTATTTCTGAGAGAGTTATACCATATTCACTAATTGTTTATTTTGTGTGATGTATAAACTACCATATGATATGTTACATCATGAATATAACTCATTTTATTATAATTAATTTTTCTATTTATGTAATTATTTCACGAGGATTATGATTCAATATCGACTCAAATAGAAAAGGATCTTCATATCACTTTTTACTTGTGTGAGACACATGGTATATTCACCACATATTTTTTATGTATTGTATATACTTAAAATAAATTTATTTTATTATTATTATCTAAATTTTTATCTCTATTTATATATCCATTTGAGTTTCTCACTTTCATTTGGTTCGCGGTTCAATAGTTACGAAATCAGTAAAGAATGTTTTTCTTGATTTGTATACTTTGAGCCATATGTTATGAGATGCAACTATATAATTTAATGAAGTATATATACATACCCTTTAATATGTAATATCATGAATTTATATATCCTCTATATTTTTTATGTTTCATTTTATGTTATCCCTTTATGAGACTTATGACACAAGGTTACCAAAGTGGTAAAAATTTTATGTTACTACCTCATCGTCTATCAGTATTGTTTATGATTATGCTTCCAATGATAAAATATTATTATATATATTGAATAAATTGTCATGAATTTTATTATACTCTAATAACTCATGATATCTTCCAGTAAAGGTACCATTTTTCACTCTTTTGTTGTTAATATAATCAGGAAAATGTTTTTTAAAAAATAGACTTTATTTATCTCTTCAGTTAGAAATCAGTTTCTTCCAAAACTATATTTTCCAAAAGTGTTTTAAATGATATTTTCATCTCATTTTCATGGAAAATTATTTTGAAGCTTTTTTATGTTTATAATTTTTTTAAAATAATTTCCAAATATTCCTTTATATGTTTTGAAGGTTATATTTAAAGAAAATGTTTTTCAAAAGATTTTATGATTTAAAAAGATATTTTCAAAGAGGAAAGTATATTTTTATTAAAAAATGTTTTAAATGTATTTTTAATGATTTATTTATAATTTTACAATGTTATTTTCAAATGAAAGTATTTTAAAAATATTTTATAAAATCGTTTTTCAAATAAAAGTTATTTTACTTAATAAATGTTCAAAGTGATCTTTAAAAATACTTCTCCATATAAGATAGAATCCTTTGATATAATTTGTGTTTCAATGGTTATATGATCCATTTATACCATTCATAATATTTCTATGAATGGTTTTTGTTTTGATTGAATGATTTTTATGAAACCCGTTTCTCTTCTATGGGTTATACCGTGTTAAATTGCTTACAAAACACTATTCTTTTCATAGGTTATACTATGATGAAATGATTATGAAACCTATCTCTTATACACATGTTATGATGTGATGAAATGTTTATAATACCCATTTCATTTACTAATTTATGATATGATGAATGTATATGATCTTGTTTCACACATAAATATGGTTTTCATCATGGGATGGTTGATACCTATTTCTACCTCCAATGAATTGGTTAATAGTAAATTACCTCTAATATAAGAGGGTAAATGGGTGATTATCCATATCCCAAAGATGAGGGTGCAAGGGTGATTATACAAAGCCCAAATATTAGGGTACACGGGTGATTATCTCGATCCCAAATATGAGGTTACATAGGTTATTAGCCCAAGCCCAAAGATTTGGGAACATGGGTGATTATCCCAAGCCCAAAGATTATGGTACATTGGTGGTAAGCACAAACCCAAAGATGAAGGTAGATGGGTGTCCATCCCATGCCAAAAATGGATGGTATATAGGTGTTCATCTAAGAACAATGATGAGGGTATACATTAGGTCAACCCATCCCCAAAAATGGGGGTACATGGGAAGTCATCCCAAACCCAAATAAGGTACATGGTTGGGTTTCCCAAGCCATACTTAATATGAATGTCTTGGTAAGTAGTCTCAACATAAGATTTTTTATACTTATGTGTATTCCATGAATCTATTTCTTATGAAAATGTTATGATCTCATGGATCATGATCATTAATTATATTATGATTCATATCTAATGAACTATAAATACAATTCTACGACTCATGTATATGATCTTTGATATGCATGGTATGGTTTTCAAATGTTATGCTCATGTTTCTATACCCTTATGTGTTGGGCATCTATTGTCTCAGCAATACTCTATATTTTATGATGATTTTGATGCTCCTAAATACCCTTGTTTTTTTACTAATGAGTTTATCTTAAGTTTATTTTAGGAAATTAATATTATTTATATTCCTAATTTTGGAATTATTTTAAATCTTGTTATTTTTGTGTAATATTTGTCAAAGTGTTTGGAAAATATTTTTAGTGTGTTCTAGAGACATTGTTCATATCGTACATTGAAGAACATAATGTAAGGAAAAAACCCTAATTTTGTTTTATATATAATGTCATAGTATCAGCATGTATGGTTAATCAACCTTACATTGATAGAAAATTATGGTAAAAAAACCTTACGTTTGGATGAAATCTTACGTTTGACATATGAAAAAAGTATGGACGAAGAACCCTATGTAAGTATGGAACCTTACATTTGAGAAGCAAATATATGGATCATAAACCTTACTTTTGTAATGAACCTTATGTTAAAAAATAGTATGGATCATATACCTTATGTTTTGAAGTCAAAGAAGAATGGATCATCAACATTATATTATGATGTTTTATTAGTTTATGAAAATAAACCTACGTTTGACTTCTTAAAACATTGGAGATTTGAATTTGAGACTTTATTAGAGATTTTGTGCAGTTCTATTTTATAGAATATTTGGCTAATTTCAAGAATGATTCTATTGACTAATTTAAAGTCGATTTTATTTGATTCAAATCATTGATTTAAGTGTAGGAATTCTTGCCCATCATTAAGGGAAGTTACAAATTCTCTATTTTTTAATTTAAATTATCGCGGCTTGTCAGGCGATTTTGTAGATCTAGATTTATTAAGAAGGAACTCATATTTATTCTATATATTTGTGAATATGATTTATAGATAAATATATAGATACATACACATCCGTGTACATATAAAAGAATATATAGTGATCTATGAAATTCATTTTCTTGAGAAGATATTTTTCATATCTGCTACGATGAAAACATTCAGACTCTATTTTCTAAAAATGTAGATAAATGCTGAAGATTTACTTATTATACATCGAAGATAAATTTTAATTCTACTACTAATTTGTTTCTGATAATATTTCAAGATCTATTACAACTTGATAATTTCACAACTGTACCTTCTTGAAGAAATCCTTTCCTGAAGACGACGATAAATCTACTGTCAGTTGTGTGCTATTGCAACTGTGAAGTACAATCAGAAGCATTTTAAAACAATACCCTTTTCTTTTAAGGAGTAAAATCTTCTCGATCTAAGTTGTGTTTGTACGGTTCTTGGTTTGAGAACCAGAAGGCTCTATTCTCAAGTCTTACTTTTTAAAGGTGTCAACTACCTACACTCAGTTGTGGATAGTCCTATTATGAGAGGAATAACTAGTGAAAATCACCAAGATCTTGTAAAATAGAATTGGTGGAGTAGACTAGGGTATTTTTTAACACAAACCCACTATATATCCTCATGTACTATTCTCTATTTATTTCAACTGCATAAATCATATTTAATAGAGTTAAAATAAATAATCAGTTATATTCAATATTCTCGATAAGTTTTTTAAAATTCACAATCCCCCCTCTCTTGTGGTTATGTCATATATTCCAACCTAACAATTGGAATCAAAGGAATGTTTTTGAGAAATATATAAGAAGTATACATCTTTAAGGTCTATACAAGGAGATATTAGTGGATGATACTCAATAATTAAAGATAATAGTTCATGCTTCTTATTTCAATGGTGAAAACTATAGATGTTGTAAATCAAGAATGATTATCTACTTGAAAAATATTGCCTTCATATTATACTCAAAGATCACTTCTCCCTACAAGAGTCTTGAAAAAACAGAAACATAGGATGCTGCAACAGAAGCCGAATACAACATTAATTATAAAGAAATGAATATTATTATTTGTGGTTTTGGACCAGATAAATTCAACTGAGTTTCTCAGAATCTAACTTCCTTTGAGACGTGGAAGACTATAAAACTTCCCTATAAAAGAAAATGAAAATGTAAGATAGATGAGGTATGAAACAACAAAATTAAAATTTGATACTTTTATAATGTTAGATGGAGAAAGAATCACCCAGATGAACAGAAGGCTTACAGATATTATCAACAACATAACAACATTAGGAGAACCTATCAAACAAGAATATCAAGCCATGAAAGTACTAAGAGTACTCCCTGCCAAATTGAATATAATATCATCTTCCATTAGACAATCATCACCAGTTAAGGATTTACCAATGAAAGAATTGATTGGAACTCTGATGATGTATGAAGCATAAATGCAATATGAAGCTGAATATCATAAAGTATTGGTGAAAAGTGAAAACACTACCTCAAAGGTAACTTCTCAGAAGAAAATCATAAAGATGAAATAAGAAATCAAGAAAGAAGAAAATTATAATTCATCTTATTCTAAAATAGAACTGGCACAGATAGCTTGAAAATTAAGCAAGTTGTATAATAAAAATAAAGGATTCAAAAATCCCTTCAAGAATGATAAGAAAGACTCAAGGGAAGTGAGATGATATGAGTGAAAGAAAATGGGTCAAATAAGATATGACAATCCTCTATTTAAAGGTTAAAAGAAAAAGATATTTATAAAAAATACTAAATATGAGAAGAAGGATAAAAGAGAAATGAAATCTATATAGAGTGTTTCTGAAGACTCTAAGAACTCATCTAAATCCTAATTAGAAAAAATAAGAATATATACTGAAAGAAAACATATACAGCATGGATGAATATGATCAGGAACAATCTTATTACTCTTTTAATTCTGATTCTGATTTGATCTATTCAAATGAAAAACTTATAGCCTATTAAAAAATGATAGAATAAAGATATGATTCCCTATTAAAGAAGAATAAATCATTAATGAATATTCACAATACAGTTTTAGAAGAAAGAGACACTTTACTAAAATAACACCTGGAGTTACTTGATAAATTTAACTCATCACCCAAAAATAGTACAGAACATGAAAATAAGATTAAGATACTACAAGATAAAGTAGAAACCTATAAGAGTGCATCCCTCTTCTTTAAAAAAGGTTAAAATATCTTATATGGAATTATTGTTAAAAAATTTGTTAAAAAGGAAATATATGGTATAAGAAGTAAAGATGAAAAACCAAACCTATATAAAAACTATTTTTTCCCTATTCATAAAGTATAACTTTTCATTACTATGGGTCAAAAGGAAATATAACCAAAAACTATTATCTAAGAAATCCCTAAATAAGTGGAATTAAATGGGATTTTATTTCAAACAGTTTATTTGATTAAAGTGATTTGAGTTATGTAAAAACAAAGCAAATCTAGGTTCCCAGATCCCTGCTAGCTGACACTGTTGGACCTAATAGAATATGGGTACCAAAACAAACTCTTTTTTAATCTGTCTTTGTAGGAAACAGGTTATGTGTAACATACCAAGTAAGTAATGAATAATAGATATTTTTATCCATGTCTATTAATGATTAAGATAGTGTTTTAGAGGCTTAAAATGAAAATAAATACAATCTTATGCATGGAATAAACTAATATTCTTAAAAGATTGTTTTACTGCCTTATGATGGAAAACCATTTTTAAATCTATATTTTGACAATTTTATAAACTATGTTTGTCAAAATAAACTTATTCTTTATGATTGGGACATCAAAATTTACTTTGTGTGAATTTTTGGTATTTTTCTGACAATGTTCATTTTTTAATGAATAGTGAAAAATACTGCATTTTACATCAAAACTGCTTTTTAATATAATTTATTTATATGATTAGATTATCTTTTTAATTGGTTTTGAAGTGAAATTAGAATATATTTTTACCATTTAATCCAATGGTGGTCATTGGAATCAATTTCACTTTGAAATTGGACTTAAACTGGTGTCAATCTTTTGATACTTATTGTTTCATAAAAACACACTATTTGCTCTGACAGCGGGAATTAATTATTAAATTAATTAATGTGACTTATATGTATTTAATTTTTTAAAATAGACTTCATTTTTGAATTCGGAATATCAAATATAGCTTAGGGTGAATTTTTGGTAATTTTATGAAAAACTTCAATTTTTGATGAATAGTGAAACCACTAAGTGGTACTTATAAAAATTGATTTTCCATTTAAATGAAAATTTTCCATCATTGTGTTTTGAATTTCAAAAATCCGACATACATGGTTGTCATTAAGAAGTAAAATGTGGTTCAATGGGATTAAAATAATTTTTTAGTGAATAGTAACTTATTAAGTTTTTAATCGCGATTAGTGGTAATTAGGGTAGTTTAAGGTATAAATAATGCTTTAATAATATGAAATGACCTAGACACATGTCCCAATCTTATTGGTTGTGTCATGTCCGACCAAGACAATCCATGGGTCAACTTGGGGACCCCATGGAGACATTTCGGTTGGGAAATGACATAAATAACTTTTTATTAAATGTTAAAGTAAAAATGACACAAACAAGAGATGTTTTACGAAAACAATTTTTAAATGGGGTTATAAAGATAATATTTTTGATTATAAATAGTCATTGGAAAGATAAAAAGATTTCCTACATCATAGTAGTTTTTTTATAATTTTTAGACTTTAAATAAATTAAATTATTTATGACATAATGACGATGCAGCGATGACCTCATTATTTAACGATTTAAATAAAATTGAAAGATAATGAAAAATATAAAACCTACACATGGCCAAAACCAATTATATGAGTGGATTTCTAACCCTTATCACCTTATCCACGAATTATATCAATGTGGGACCTTTTAAAACCGAAACACATTTTCAAATAAAGTAATATTGCTTTACTTTCCAAAAGTGCCCCTCCTCTCCTCTTATAAAAGGCCCCCACCTATACCTCATTTCACACACTCCTCAAGCCTTTGGCTTGGCCAAAACCTACCCATTTACTCTCTCCACATACCTCTCCTCATCCTAGAGGATTCCCTTTGGGAAGAATCCTTTCAAAGGAAGCCTTTAGGCTCAAATCAATAGGAGTTACACTTTTAAAGGTAATTCATTCTCTCATGTTCATTTGTTTTATTTTGTTTCTCCAACCCCCTAAAATCTTTTTATTTACTTCTTTTGTAACAACACCAGTATCTTCAATATACTAGAATGTTTTTATAAGATTTATTTGAGCTACACTCTCACACAACTATATCAAATGGTTAAAGAACATACGGTTTCCGTGGATGGAGAAATTCTGCCTCCCGAAACGATGATTGTTCAATACTCATTTAACACCTTCAAAGGTGGCCATTATGATGTCACTATTTTTATATATGATATATAATATGATTATGTTTTCCTTAAGATTCTGTTTTTTTCATTTTGGGCATACGTTTATGGTTTCCATTATGGGTAAACACGATATCTTCATTTTAGGAAGTGCGGACTACCGCCCCCTGAAAGTGATTTGATTCGTTAATACCATATGTGGGATGTGTAAAGGATAAAGTTAATGATATTATATATGTTATACTCTTATATCATTATGATTCCATTCCAGAAAATATGAAATAGATATGGAAGTAGCGTTCATGCGTACGTATGGCTTACCGTCTCCATGAACGGTGCATTTCATTTCTTACCTCTAAATGTGATGTAATATTATAAATACATGTATATGATGAATATATATGATATATATGTTATCCAAATAATTAATATCATTCTGGATATAACAAACCTTTGACCAAATTAACAACATGTAAGTGTAAGAAGTCTATTTTTGACTTAAGAACCAAATACCGACAAAATGAACATTATTAACTTAAATGATTACCTGATGTTCATAACATGGTATAAAAGGAATAATGAACTTGAAAAAGGTTATTAAGAAAGTGGAGATTAACTCAAGTTTATTATTCAGGAGATTAAAGAACAGTCGGGTCAAGTCGGATATGAGGTATGGGACTTCGTCTCAATCTCCTTTCATTGAGGCATATTTAATTTTATACACAACTTTCTTTTATATGGTGTATAAAACCCTTTGACTTTTACGTTTATTCAAAAGGAATCTTTTTTATACGAAGCATTTACTAAACGACAAAATGAAATGTTTTTGGCGTACGTATGCGGCGACAACGACTTCTCCGCCGTCGTGATCGTTATTTGAGTTTCGGCTTCCTCTACAAGCCATACATTTTTTTTAAAACGAAAAATAAATACCATGTTTTACTTTGGTATTGAAAATGGTTTTCATAATGTTTTTATTATATCAATGTGTTGTATTGATATCTCGTGATTGAAATGTGGAAATGTTATGTTTCCTTTATGCATGTTTTATGTGATATGATTATGTTATGGTTCTTGGGCATTATTATGAAGACGGGTGGTTCCGTGATAAACTAAGGGCAGGTGAGCCCGTTATAGCTCTCCAATGCATTGGGTAACGCGAAGGAGTGAAACGTTAAGGTTTCTCCGAAGAGATTTAGGGAATATACTGTGATGGGTATTCCAAATGTAACCAAGAGGGTTACTCCCTACGTAAGAATGTTATGAATGCCTCAAGTTACCTTTATGTCTTATGATTTCTATGATTTATTCATGATTTGATGAGGTATGTTAAAGTGCTTATGTTTTATGGGTAAAGTATGATCTCATCCTTATGTACATATGTACCCATGTTTCCTTTCCATATTTTTATAACCCATACTGAACTTTTTATGCTCATCCGAAGTTTTTTTGAAATGTTTTCACAGGTCAAGGGAAAGGTACATGATATGATGATAGTGTCAAGGAAGTGTCAAGAATGAATCCATGTTTTATTTTAAATATGTTTCCTTTGATGGGAATGAAGAATACTATCTTTATGTAACCACTTTGTTTATATGTGGAATGTAATGCAAGTTTTATGATCTAATTCTCTAAAACTCTAAACCCGAAAAGATCCTCAATGTGTAATCTTGTAATAAATCAAGATTAAGTAAGGTTTAAGGCTGGGGCCTTATAGTTGGTATCAGAGGTTGGTTTAGATAACTTTAGGAGTTAGAATTCTATTAAATGATTATCCAAAAATATTTTTTTTTGAAATGATATAGCATTTAAAGATTACCATGTTGCTTCATCTAAGACATGTTTGTTCAGAATGGTTTTCCACAGAGGAAACAGGGAAGCAGTGCTAGGAAGGCATACAGAAAGAAATAACCTTCTGAATCAGCATCCTGAGATGGTCGGAATTGGAACTGAACAGTTTGTTGCAGTAATGGCGTAGTTGACTCAAGCGATAAATGGTGGTGGTATCCATGTGCAAGATCAGCCAGACCAACCGCAGAGGAACATGTCAGTGGTGGAACATTTCATGAGGCAACATCCCCCATCATTCAGAGGATCATCTGACCCTGTGCTAGATGAAGGGTGGATTAAAGCACTGGAGAAGATTTTTGATGTCATGGGGTGTTCAGACAATCAAAAGGTTAGTCTTGCTATTTACCGTTTGGAGGGTGAAGCAGATCAGTGGTGGTTTATGGTTAAAAATATCAGGGATGCCGATGAGATTGATGCTCTTGACTGGGATGAATTCAAAGGTATGTTTCTTGAGAAGTATTTTCCTAAGGCTGTTCGACTTAGGATGGAAAAACAATTCTTGGAATTGAGGCAAGAGGAAGACTCAGTGGCTACCTATGAAGAAAGGTTCACTCAATTAGCAAGGTATGCTCCAAATTTTATCCGAGACCTTGATAGTAAAATCAATCATTTTTACTCAAGATGAAAGCCAAAATATCGAAGGGCATTAGCTTCTCGTGAGTTTAAAAGTTATGAAAAGCTTGTTCGATGTGCTGAGAAGGTGGAAATTGAGTTTGCCGATGACCAAGTGTTCTATAACAACCAGTAGAAGAAGAGACCGAGGTGGCAGGAGAAAGGTAAGAATTCTTCAAAAAAGTCTGATGGTAAGAGAACTAAGTTTCCAGTTTGTGATAAATGTGGCAAAAGGCATGCTGGGGAATGTCTTCTGAATTCTGGAAAGTGCTACCGATGTGGTAAGATGGGACATAAGGCTCGTGATTGCACTGAAAAGGATCAAGGTGAAGGTAAGAACAAATTTTATTTATAGTTAGTGAAATGTTATAAGTGCAATGAGATGGGTCACTATGAAAACGAGTGTCCGACAAAGAGCTTGAGTGATGGGAAGCAGTTAGACTACAAGCAGAAAGGGGTGGTGAAATCCTTTGCAACTACTTCAGCAGATGTCGTGCCATCAAATGAAGTGGTATCAGCTCCAGGGAGCTCAGTTTTTTTCAAAGATTGACCTGAGATCAGGGTACCATCAGCTGAAGGTAAAGGAGGCAGATATTCCGAAGACCGCGTTCTGTACGAGATATGGCCATTATGAATTTGTAGTAATGCCTTTTGGGCTAACCAATGCACCTGTTGTATTCATGGACTTAATGAATAGAATTTTCCATGAGTTCTTGGATAAGTTTGTGGTGGTTTTCATTGATGATATTTTGGTGTTTTCTAAAAGTAAAGAGGAGCATGAAATACATTTAAGGGTTATCTTGAAAACCTTAAAAGAAAAGAAACTGTATGGGAAATTCAGCAAGTGTGAGTTTTGGTTGCAACAAATTTCTTTCCTTGGTCACATTGTTTCTAAAGATGGAATAACTGTTGATCCTGCAAAAACAAAAGTTGTGGAAGAATGGCCAAGACCCACAAATGTAACCGAGATTCGTAGCTTCCTTGGTTTGGCGGGCTATTACCGAAGGTTTGTTAGAAATTTTTCACAGTTATCAAGTCCAATGACTAAGCTAACTCGGAAGGGTGTTAAGTTTATCTGGACAAAAGAATGTGATGATTGTTTTCAGGAGTTGAAGAGAAGATTGGTGAATTCTCTAGTTTTGGCACTACCTTCCAGGAATGGTGAGTTTGTTATATACAGTGGTGCTTCATTGAAAGGACTTGGTTGCGTCCTAATGCAGAATGATCAGGTAATTTCTTATGCTTCACGACAGTTGAAAACTCATGAGGTAAATTACCCTACACATGATTTGGAATTAGCTGCTATTGTTTTTTCTTTAAAAATTTGGAGGCATCATTTGTATGGAGTAAAGTGTGAAATATATACCGATCACAAAAGTTTAATGTATATATTCACTCAGAAAGAGTTAAACATGAGACATAGGATATGGAAAGAATTAATCAAGGATTATGATTGTACAATTCATTACCATCCGGGAAAAGAAAATAAAGTGGCTGATGCTTTGAGTCGAAAAAGTAATGCTTCATTAACAATGTTGCGGTTGGAACGTGATCTTTTGGTTAACAATTTGATGAAATTTGGCATAGAAGTTGTTGGTGCAGGAAGTCCTTCTGTTTTGTTTCAGGTATCAGTGAGATATTCTCTATCAGATAGAATCAAGCAAGCATAGAAGCAAGAAAGTGAGTTGCAGAAAAAGGTAGAGCTGGTTCAGAAAGGTAAGTTTCCTGAATTCAACATTGATAATGATTGTGTTTTGAGATTTGGGAAGAGATTGTGTGTGCCTTGTGATTCACAGTTGAAGAGAGAGTTGTTATGTGAAGCTCATAGTTCTCCGTTTTCAGTTCATCCGGGCAGTACTAAGATGTATAGAGATCTGCGGGAGTATTACTGGTGGGATGGAATGAAAAGAGATATTGCTGATTTTACTGTGAAGTGTTTGACTTGTCAGCAGGTTAAAGTAGAGCGGCAATTACCGAAAGGGATCCTTCAGCCTTTACCGGTGCCAGAGTGGAAATGGGAGAATATATCCATGGAATTTGTTGTTGGATTACCGAAGACATCTCGAGGTAATAATGCAATCTGGGTTATTGTTGATCGCTTGACCAAATCTGTTCATTACCTTGCTATACGAGATACTTTCTCTCTTGATCAACTTTCCCGTTTTTATATTAAAGAGATAGTCAGGTTACATGGAGTTCCTCTCTCCATTGTATCAGATCGTGATCCCAGGTTTACTTCTAACTTTTGGAAAGGCTTTCAGAAGTCGTTGGGTACTGAATTAAATTTTATTACAGCTTTTCATCCTCAATCAGATGGGCAGTCAGAACGAACAATTCAGACATTGGAGGATATGCTACGAGCTTGTTCTATGGATTATCAGGGAAGTTGGGACCAACATCTTTCTTTGGTTGAATTTTCATATAATAACAGTTTCCATTCCAGTATACAGATGGCACCATTTCAGGCATTATATGGGAAGCGGTGTCGAACTCCAGCTTTCTGGGATGAAGTGGGTGGAAGGAAGTTTATGGGACCAGAATTTGTAGAAGAGATGGCAGAAAAAGTTCAGCTGATTCAGAAACACATGAGAACAGCTCAGAGCAGGCAGAAGAGTTATGCGGATAACCGGAGGAAGGATCTATCTTTCGAGGTAGGTAATCATGTTTTTCTCAAGGTTTCTCCTTGGAAAAGTGTGATGAGATTTGGTAAGAAAGGAAAGCTAAGTCCAAGGTTCATTGGACCATACGAAATTCTGGAGAGAGTTGGATCAGTTTCATACCGAGTGGCTTTACCTCTGAGTTTATCTTCGGTACACAATGTTTTTCACGTTTTGATGTTGAGAAAGTATATGCCAGATCCACCTCATGTTTTGAGTCCAGAGGTAGTTCAGCTGGAAGAGAACCTATCTTATGAGGAACAACCGGTCCAGATTCTTGACCATAGGGAGCAAGTGTTACGGAATAAGTTGATTCACCAGGTAAAGGTTTTGTGGAAAAACCACATGATTGAAGAGGCAACATGGGAATCTGAAAATGCAATGAGGGATAAGTACCCCCATTTATTCGATAAGTAAATAAATTGCGGGGACGCAATTTTCTAAAGGGGGGAAGGATGTAACATTCCAAGTAAGTAATGAATAATAGATATTTTTATCCATGTCTATTAATGATTAAGATAGTGTTTTAGAGGCTTAAAATGAAAATAAATACAATCTTATGCATGGAATAAACTAATATTCTTAAAAGATTGTTTTACTGCCTTATGATGGAAAACCCTTTTTAAATCTATCTTTTGACAATTTTATAAACTATGTTTGTAAAAATAAACTTATTCGTTATGATTGGGACATCAAAATTTACTTTTTGTGAATTTTTGGTATTTTTCTGACAATGTTAATTTTTTAATGAATAGTGAAAAATACTGCATTTTACATCAAAACTAATTTTTAATCTAATTTATTTATATGATTAGATTATCTTTTGAATTGGTTTTGAAGTGAAATTAGAATATATTTTTATCATTTAATCCAATGGTGGTCATTGGAATCAATTTCACTTTGAAATTGGACTTAAACTGGTGTCAATCTTTTGATACTTATTGTTTCATAAAAACACGCTATTTGCTCTGACAGCTGGAATTAATTATTAAATTAATTAATGTGACTTATATGTATTTTATTTTGTAAAATAGACTTCATTTTTGAATTCGGAATATCAAATATAGCTTAGGGTGAATTTTTGGTAATTTTCTGAAAAACTTCAATTTTTGATGAATAGTGAAACCACTAAGTGGTACTTATAAAAATTGATTTTCCGTTTAAATGAAATTTTGCCATCATTGTGTTTTGAATTTAAAAAATCTGACATACATGGTTGTCATTAAGAAGTAAAATGTGTTTCAATGGGATTAAAATAATTTTTTGGTGAATAGTAACTTATTAAGTTTTTAATCGCGATTAGTGGTAGTTAGGGTAGTTGAAGGTATAAATAATGCTTTAATAATATGAAATGACCTTGACACATGTCCCAACCTTATTGGTTGTGTCATAGCCGACCAAGACAAGCCATGGGTCAACTTGGGGACCCCATGGAGACATTTTGGTTGAGAAATGACATAAATAACTTTTTATTAAATGTTAAAGTAAAAATGACACAAACAAGAGATGTTTTACGAAAACAATTTTTAAATGGGGTTATAAAGATCATATTTTTGATTATAAATAGTCATTGGAAAGCTAAAAAGATTTCCTACATCATATTAGTTTTTTTATAATTTTTAGACTTTAAATAAATTAAATTATTTATGAAATCATGATGATGCAGCAATGACCTCATTATTTAACGATTTAAATAAAATAGAAAGATAATGAAAAATCTAAAACCTAAACATGGCCAAAACCAATTGGATGAGTGGATTTAGAACCCGTATCACCTTATCCACGAATTATAGCAATGTGGGACCTTTTAAAACCGAAACACATTTTCAAATAAAGTAATATTTCTTTACTTTCCAAAAGTGCCCCTCCTCTCCTCTTATAAAAGGCCCCCACCTCTACCTCATTTCACACACTCCTCAAGCCTTTGGCTCGGCCAACCCCTGCCCATTTACTCTCTCCAAATCCCTCTCCTCATCCTAGAGGATTCCCTTTGGGAATAATCCTTTCAAAGGAAGCCTTTAGGCTCAAATAAAAAGGAGTTACACTTTTAAAGGTAATTCATTCTCTCATGTTCATTTGTTTTATTTTGTTTCTCCAACCCCCTAAACTCTTTTTATTTACTTCTTTTGTAACAAAAACAGTATCTTAAATATACTATGATGTTGTTATAAGATTTATTTGAGCTACACTCTCACACAACTATATCAAATGGTTAAAGAACATACGGTTTCCGTGGATGGCGAAATTCTGCCTCCCGAAACGATGATTGTTCAATACTCATTTAACACCTTCAAAGGTGGCCATTATGATGTCACTATTTTTATATATGATATATAATATGTTTATGTTTTCCTTAAGCTTCTGTTTTTTTCATTTTGGGCATACCTTTATGGTTTCCATTATGGGTAAACACGATATCTTCATTTTAGGAAGTGCGGACTACTGCCCCCTGAAAGTGATTTGATTCGTTAATACCATATGTGGGATGTGTAAAGGATAAAGTTAATGATATTATATATGTTATACTCTTATATAATTATGATTCCATTCCAGAAGATATGAAATAGAAATGGAAGTAGCGTTCATGCGTACGTACGGCTTACCGTCTCCATGAACGGTGCATTTCATTTCTTACCTCTAAATGTGATGTAATATTATAAATACATGTATATGATGAATATATATGATATATATGTTATCCAAATCATTAATATCATTCTGTATATAACGAAACTTTGACCAAATTAACAACATTTAAGTGTAAGAAGTCTATTTTTGACTTAAGAACCAAATACCGACAAAATGAACATTATTAACTTAAATGATTACATGATGTTCATAACATGGTATAAAAGGAATAATGAACTTGAAAAAGGTTCTTAAGAAAGTAGAGATTAACTAAAGTTTATTATTCAGGAGATTAAAGAACGGTCGGGTTAAGTCGGATACGAGGTATGGGACTTCATCTCAATCTCCTTTCATTGAGGCATATTTTATTTTATACACAACTTTCTTTTATACGGCGTATAAACCCCTTTGACTTTTACGTTCATTCAAAAGGAATATTTTTTATACTAAGCGTTTACTAAATGACAAAAGGGAATGTTTTTGTCGTACGTATGCGGCGACAACGACTTCTCCGTCGTCGTGATCGTTATTTGAGTTTCGGCTTCCTCTACAAGCCATACCTTTTTTTTAAAACAGAAAATAAATACCATGTTTTACTTTGGTATTGAAAATGGTTTTCATAATGTTTTTATTATATCAATGTGTTGTATTGATATCTCGTGATTGAAATGTGGAAATGTTATGTTTCCTTTATGCATGTTTTATGTGATATGATTATGTTATGGTTCTTGGGCATTATTATGAAGACGGGTGGTTCCGTGATAAACTAAGGGCGGGTGAGCCCGTTATAGCTCTCCAATGCATTGGGTAACGTGAAGGAGTGAAACGTTAAGGTTTCTCCGAAGAGATTTAGGGAATATACTGTGATGGGTATTCCAAATGTAACCAAGAGGGTTACTCCCTACGTAAGAATGTTATGAATGCCTCAAGTTACCTTTATGTCTTATGATTTCTATGATTTATTCATGATTTGATGAGGTATATTAAAGTGCTTATGTTTTATGGGTAAAGTATGATCTCATCCTTATGTACATATGTACCCATGTTTCCTTTGCATATTTTTATAACCCATACTGAGCTTTTTATGCTCATCCCAAGTTTTTTTGAAATGTTTTCACAGGTCAAGGGAAAGGTACATGATATGATGATAGTGTCAAGGAAGTGTCAAGAATGAATCCGTGTTTTATTTTAAATATGTTTCCTTTGATGGGAATGAAGAATACTATCTTTATGTAACCACTTTGTTTATATGTGGAATGTAATGCAAGTTTTATGATCTAATTCTCTAAAACTCTAAACCCGAAAAGATCCTCAATGTGTAATCTTGTAATAACTCAAGATTAAGTAAGGTTTAAGGCTGGGGCCTTATATTATGGAAGCTGAAAAAATATGGGACATGGATAATGGATGCTCTAGGCACATAAGTGGAAACTCATCCAACTTCAAAACTTTAACACAAAATTATGGTGGATTAGTCACCTTCAGTGATGATGCGAAAGTAAAAATTATGGGTATTGGAACTTTTGGAGATCCAGAAACAGTATTAATCAACAAAATACTATATGTACAAGGACTAAAACATAGCCTGATAAGTGTCTCTCAAATCTATGATGATGGATATTATGTTGATTCTTCTAACAATTCTTGTTCTGTATTTAAAGATAAACAGCTTAAAAATAGATAATGTCTACACATTGGGCTTAAATTCATTGTGTAAAGAGAAAGTTAATTGTTTGACTGCTAAGATAAATGAATCATGGATCTGGCATAGAAGTCTTAGACATTGTAATATTTATTCTTTATGTAAATTATCTAAGAAACAATTAGTTTTAGATTTAGCTAGTCTCAAGTTGTATAGTGATAAATTTTGTGATGCATGCCAAATTAGAAAACAACCATAATATTCCTTTAAATCTATTAACAAAATTGTGACATAAAAACTATTAAAAATTATCTAAAAGGATTTGTTTGGACCATCAAGAGTAGAAAGTTTGGCTGGTAAATTATATGTATATGTTTTAGTTTAATACTATTCTATATTTACTTGGATATGTTTTCTAAAATATAAAAATGAATCTTTTACTAAATTTGAATGTTTTTGAAAAAAAATTCAAAATGAAAAAGGTTTTAAAATAATTTCATTAAGAAGTGATCATGGTAGAGAATTTGAGAATCAGGAATTCAATTTCTTTTGCGCAAATATGGGTATTAAACACACCTTATATGCACCAATAACTCCTCAACAAAATGGAATTGTTGAAAGAAGAAATAGAACTATTCAGAAAATGGATATGACTATGCTAAATGAATATAGTCTTCCTATCTATTTCTGGGTAGAAGCTGTAAGAAAAACCTGCTACATAATGAATAGTGTTTTAATTAGAAACTTTTTCAAAAAGACACTCTATAAACATTGGAATAATAGAAAACCTAAATTAAAGTACTTTAATGTTTTTGGATTCAAGGTATATATCTTGAACACAAAGGCTAATCTTGGAAAGATTGATACAAAATCCGAGGAAGGAATATTCATAGGATATACTTCTACTTCCAAAGCCTATAGAGTTTTTAATAAAAATTCAAGGATTGTTGAAGAATATATTCACGTGAAATTTGATGAATCTGGCCCTTTTTTCAAAATGAAAGATCAAATTGATGAGGATGACTCTAATTATAACATGAGACTTGATAACTTGAAAGTGGATTTTGAAAATGATATAAATAAAATTCATTTCAGTTCAGAAGAACATGAAACTAACGAACCTAATAGTGTTTTACCTAGACAGTCTAGAACCCTAAATAAACATCCTTTAGAAATTGTTATAGTAGACCAAGACACATGAATAAAAACTATAAGAAATGTTTG
This sequence comes from Viscum album, assembly GCA_963277665.1. NCBI lineage: Eukaryota > Viridiplantae > Streptophyta > Magnoliopsida > Santalales > Viscaceae > Viscum > Viscum album. Next base: position 1,997,410,450 of record OY728150.1, on the reverse strand, counting down.
AAATCTAGCTGAGTTCTCTTCCTTTATTTCCCAATTAAAACATAATTCTATTGAATAATCCTTAAATGATGAGGGTTAGATGATAGCAATGCAATATGAATTAAACAAATTCAAAAGAAAGGAAGTTTTGGAATTAGTTTAGTGTCCAAAAATCAGTCCTATTATAGAAACAAAATGGGTCTTTATAAATAAACAAGATGATCAAGGAATTATAACTAGAAATAAAGAAAGACTAGTAGCTAAAGGATATAATCAAGAAGAAGATATAGATTATGATGAAACCTTTTCTCCTGTAGCTAGAATAGAATCCATTAGAATCATTTTAGCCTATACATCTCATATGAATATCAATTTATTTTAGATATATTTTAAGTCTACCTTTTTAAATGGTTATTTAATGGAAGATGTCTATGCTGAACAACCTCTTGGTTTTAAAAATTCTCAAAAACTAGATTCTATTTTTAAACTCACTGAAGATCTTTATGGCCTTAGAAAAGCACATAGATCTTGGTATGAAATATTATGTTCTTTTCTTTTGAAAAATTATTTTACTATTGGTATAGAAAATCCAACATTTTTCAAGAAAACTGTAAATTCTAATATTTTATTAGTTCAAATTTCTGTTGATGATTTAATTTTTGGGTCAACTAATAATAATCGTTGTCAAGAGTTTCTAAATATATTGTAAAAAGAATTTGAAATGAGTAAGATGGGAGAAATAAATTTCTTTTTTGGACTTCAAATTTATCAAAAAGATTTTGGAAATGTTTTTAATCAAAGGAAATACCTTATTGATTTACTAAAGAATTTTGGACTTGAAAATAGTAAGTCATATGAAACTCCTATGTGTACTAATATAAAAATTGATTTGGATGAAACTGGAAAAGCAGTCGACAACAAGCTATATAGAGGTATGATTGGTAGTTTATTATATCTTACTACTAGCAGGCCAGACATTATGTATTCAGTATTTCTTTGTACAATATATGAATCAAATCCTAAGTAATCTCATCTTACAACTGTCAAAATAATTTTTAGATATTTAAAAAGAACTATTTTTCAATCTATTCTTTATCAAAAAACATCTGATTTTAATTTAATTTCATATTCAGATGCTGATTTTGGAAGTGTTAAATTTGATATAAATAAGTACCTTAGGGATCTGTTAATATTTAGTAAAATCCTTAGTGTCATGGTACAGTAAAAAATACTCTATTTATCTGCCAAAAGCAAAGTCAGAATATATATCTTCTGGAAGTTTTTGTACACAAGTTTTGTGGATGAAAAACACACTTATGGACTTTGGACTAAAATTTAATAGTACACATATTTTATGTGATAATACTAGTTCATTAAATATTTCAAAAAATCCTATAAGTAATTCTAAAACTAAGAATATTGATATAAGGAATTATTTTCTAAGAGACCATGTTTTTAAAAAGGACATATTTTTAAAATTTGTAAATACTGAATATTAATTAGATGATATATTTACTAAACCAATTCCCAATACAAGTTTTGAGTTTATTAAGGAGGAAATATGGTTTTTTAATTTTAAATAAATTTTATTTGATTATAATTTTATTTTTATTTTTTATATTATTTTCATTTTTATTATTTTAAATTTTAAATATATATTTACTTTAATGAGTTAACTTTAACAATTAAACTAATTTCTCTACTTATTTTACATAAATTAGTTTTATTTATTATTATTATTATGTAATAATTTTCATATGTTGTATATGGTTTGTTTATTTTTTTGTAATTATTATTGTGCATAATGACATGGGAATCAGGGTTCTGACAGAAAATGCTTCGAATTCCAAACCCGCTCTTTTCTTAAACCCTTTCGAATACCTAAAACTTTCATCTCCTTAGTCTACCTCTGTTTTACCTTTGAAACTCTAAAAACCATTCAACCTCAAATCCTCAGAGTTTTCAAGTCTAGTTTGATAGTAATGGAAAATAATAATAGATTCAAGTGGGGATAGGTTAGTAACACCAAGCACCAATGCTCAATAGGAAGAAAAATACTTCAAGGAAAAGTGGTCAATCTAGAGTGGTTTTACTATAATAACCTATTATTGAAGCAGTTGCTATCATTTCAAGGTCTTGAGACGGCCTTTAATGAGGATTAAATTGAATTTTTATATGATTTAGAATTGCTATTATATTATAAATCTGTTCAGATTAGCTTGGGCGACAACGAATATTCAATAATCTCTAAAATAGAAGATAAGTACTTCTCTATTTCGTTTGTTGAGATTACAAAGATTATGAACATCCCTCTTGAGGGAGTTTTTCATTTTTACTTGAAATCAATAAGGGATCAGAGAAAAAATCCAAAGATATTATGTACTTTCTATTTGGATCAATGAAAATTAGGAAAATGATTGTGAAAGGTTTGGAAGCTGGCGAGAAAATTTAAGTTAAGCTCATTCAAACTAGCGTAGCACCTCAGATGGCTGAAATGAAAAAAATTTATACCCCTTCTTGTATGTCATGTTTCTATTTTTGAGTGAAATTAAGTTCAATTCCCCAATATATCTAGTAAGATATTTGAACTATTATTGTCATCCTGAAGCAGGAATGAATTTTTATCCCGATGGATGGATAATTTCAATATTTTCTTTCAAATGGACATGATCAGATTGACTGAGGAAAGGGAAATATGTCATCACAAAAATGTCTTAAATACTGGAACCCTTAAGGAATTAAATTTTTTTGGATCATAGTATAAGGGAAGATTATGCCTGTTGGAGCACATGAGGACCAGATCTCTACTCAGGGGGAGCAAGTTGCTCAATCTAAAGAATTATTTTTAAAATTCAGGGAAAGAGAGGTTTTATAAACATCAAGGAGATTATGTTTTGTAGCAGACTATATAGTTAAAGATGAAGGAAGTTTAGAAGGACTTTTAAGGTTAAATACTAGAGAGGTTCCACAAGAACCTTCTCATGAAAATATTCTAGGTTTTGTAGAACCTATCATTTATAAACTTTTTAATGAGCCTGTTCAGGAGGCCAGACAAGAGGTACAGGAGGAAAGGCAAGAAGAAGTATTGAATCAAGAAGATATAGAACCTCAAGAAGAAGTGGTTCCTAGAATATAAGAAGTAACTAAAGACAAATCTCAGGTAACAAAAATTGTGGATAAATATGTAGATCAAATTGGAAATTTCAAGAAAGAAGAGCCGATTCTAGAAGATATTACTCAAAAGGATATATAGGATATAGAAAATTTGAATCAAGAAGAAGAAAATTTGTTTTGAGTTCAAAAATATTTTTTAAATGAATCTTTTTCTATTGAAAATTTAGAAGAGAAGTCTGTTGAAAAAATTAGTTGAGAAGGCTGATGAAGAGAAATATGATGCTCAGTATTTACCCATATAAATAGTAGATCAAACCCTTAATCAAGCATATGATGACTTTGATTCACTATTAGATCATGTGGAAGATCTAGTTATGAAGTTCAACATAGCTCAATAATATAATTATTTTCTGAAAACTAAGCTGGAAAAAGAAAGAATGAAATTGGAATATCTGAAAGAAAGTACTATTTCAAAAAAGAAATTTGTTGCATTCAATAGGGAATTGTTGAATAAAATTGGAAATATGAAGTTAGAAGCTCTTGAAAAATCATATTTTATGGATTTGAAAATATAATTGGGATAATAGTTTGAATCTTTCAAAGAAAATCAAGTAAGTACATCTGGTACTTCTCCTGATTTGATAAAGAGATTTCTATACAGTACATCTTTAATGAGTAATATGAATGAAAAAATGCATGATTTTCAATGTAACGATGATTCTTTATTAGATTTTTTAGACAATCATAAATATCTTGTTGAGAAAATCACTTCTAGTGAACTAGGTATGAGAGACCTGCTCCACAAATTTACTTAAAAGATGAAAGTTTTTATGGAATAAGAGAAAAGTCGGAATGAGTTTTCCAAGGTAAATATAATCAAAGATCTTAATGTGAGTCAGGAATCAAGAGATTTAGTTATCGATCTGGGATATGCAGTAATGAATAATTTAAGGTAGTAGTTGGTAGAATTGAAAGAAATGTTTCAGAATCACTGATATCCCTTATCTAACCCTTAAGACAAAAACCTAGAATCTTCATCATTATCTATCTATACACTGTAAGATGAATGAAATATGTTTGATTCTTATTTGATATTTTTTATTTATTATAATATTTATGTCTATGTTAAACTATAATAAATCCACCTTCGATTATTAATAAACAGTTTATCATAACATTTACTTACATTTCAGTGCTACATTAAAAGTGTTTTATTCCTTATTATATACTTTATTTTTGATATCACAAAATGGGGAGGAATTGGATAAACACAACATTATTTTCTTTGAAAATTCTGTAAGGAGAATTATATATTTGGAAAATTATTTGAGATGTAATTTTTAACGAAATTTCAATTGAAAAAGGGAGAAAACTGGATAAACATATCATTTTAATATTCTTATATATATGATGAAGAAATATGGATAAACATATTATTTCTAAAGGAAGAAATTCACTTTGAAATCTTTTTTTTCAAAATCAAATTTTGTTTTATGTATTTTAAAAAATATAAATTTATGAAAATAATTTTATGGGTTTTGTGATCATCAAAAAGGGGGAGGCTGTTTGGCATGTGTTGTCTCAACAATACTATATATTTTATGTTTATTTTGATGCATAAAAATAACCTTGTTTGTTTTAATAATGATTTTACTTTAATTTTATTTTTGGAAATTAATATTCCTTATATTCTTAATTTTGGAATTATTTTAAAGCTTATTATTTTTTTGGAATATTTTTCAAAGTGTTTGGAAAAAAATTTTCATTTGTTCTAGAAACATTGTTCATACCATACATTGAAGAACATAATATAAGGAATAAACCCTACGTTTGATTTATATATGATGTTAGAGGATCTTCATGTATGGTTAATCAACCTTACACTGACAGAAAATTATGGTAAATGAACCTTACATTTGGATGGAACCTTACATTTGTCATATGGGAAAATTATGGATGAAGAACCCTATTTATGTATGGAACCATAAATTTCAGAAGTAAACGTATAGATCATCAACCTTACATTTATAATGAACCTTATGTTAATAGAACATTATGGATCATATACATTACATTATGAATTCAAAGAAATTTGGATCATCAACCATACATTGTGATGTTTTATTACTTTATGAAAAGAACCATGCATTTGGATTCTTCAAACATTGGAGATTTGAATTTGCGACTTTATCAGAGATTTTTTGCAATAGTCTTTTAAAGAATATCAGGCTGATTTCAAGATCGATTCTATTGAATAATTTAAATTATATCATATTTGATTCAAAGGATTGATTTAAGGGGAGAAATTCATTCCCGTTATTAAAAGATTTTATGATTTCTCTGTTTTCAAATTTGAATTATGTCGGTCTTTCATGTGATCTTTGTGGATCTAGATTTATGTATCAAGAGATCGTCTTTATTCTGTATATATGTGCATATGATTTAAAGATAAATATATAGATACAAACACATCCATGTTCATAAATTAGAATATACATCAATCTAAGAAATTCATTTTCTTGAGATGATATTTTACGGATCTGCTGTGACGAAAACGTTCAGACTCTGTTTTCTATAGAAGAAGAGAAATGTTGAATATTTACTTGTTCTACATAGAAGATATATTTTAAGCATACTTCCTATTTTTTGATGAGAATATTTCAATATCTATTTCAATTGGATCATTTCAGAACTACACCTTCTTGAAGAAATCCTTTTCTAAAGACAATGATCCATCTACTGTCAGTTGCATGCTGCTGCAACTATGAAGAACAATTGGAAGAATTTTAAATTAAGGATTAAAAGCTTCTCATTATAAGATGTGTTTTTATGGTTCCTGTTTTGATAAATAGAAGGTTCTATTCTTATGTCTTACTTTGTAAAGGTGTCAACTACCGTAACTCATTTGTAGATAGTCCTGTGAAAAGAGGACTGACAAGTGAAAATCACCAAGCTCGTGGAGAAGAGTGTTGGTGGAGTGGACTAGGTGATTTTTGTTCCCCGAACCACCATACATCCTTGTGTCCTATGATTTTTTTATTTCTACTTCTTAAATCATATTAAATAGATTTAAAATAAAGAATCAGTTCTGTTCAAGATTCTCGATAAGTTTTTTTAATGTCACAGTTCACCCCCCCTCTGGTTGTTATATCATATATTCTGACCTAACATTATGTTTATTTTATTCATATGTACCTCCCTTTTTTACCCTTACAGGGCATCTAATCTCACTCTTTCTTATGTTTCCTTTCCCTAAGTTATGAAAAAATAATTAAATAGGGTATGTTTGTGAAGAGTACTAAAGGGGAAGATATTTATGGGATATGATGAAGATCATTCACCAAGTTATAATATTATGTTCAATGTTTCTAAATACACTAAATTATTTTGATTCTTGGGTATGTTCTTTTATAATTTAGTAAATATTCATCTAAAAAGACGTTATATCCATGTATGAGAAGCCTGGGTTGCTATAGGTCATGTTATTAAAGAATTATTTTTGAACAAAATTTTTGAATAGAGAATAGAACATTACTTAGGGTTCCATGGTTATGTATATAGGTGTTAAAGGTTGAATATTGAATATAACAATAAGATTGGGTGAATAATTTTTTTACAATGATAGCTTTTGAAATTTCATCATTATAGAATTTTTATCTTGGGAACCTTGGTTAAAAGGACATGTGATTCTTAGTGTATAAGGGTATACTGAAGCTCAGTCACATAGATTTTGGATCTTTTTAAAGTTTTATACTCATAAATAAGATAAAAGATACATTTTTAATAAATATAAATGCAAGTAAGTATTTGATGTTAGATCTCATGTATATAGAAGTTTTAGGGTTTTCACCAGTCTATTCCTTTAGAGGGTCAATGCGCTTTTTTATACTCATTAATGATTCAATATTAAAGCTACGAGTTTTATTTCATAAGAAAAAATATGAGTTGTTAGGTGTGTTTGTTTGGTAGAGATCCAAGGTGAATAAATATACTAAAAATAAGATTATATGAGGTTTGATAATAGTAGAGAATATGGTATTAGGGATTCTAGATGTTTTAGTAGACAAAAGGAATCATGTTTGAGAAGACTGTTCTAGGAACACTATAACAAAATGGTGTAATGGATAAAATAGATTGGATATTGATTGGAAGGATCTAATCATGATACTAAATTCTAGAATGATCAATTAGATTTTTTTGAAGTAGTCAATTATGCTACTAATATGGTGAAAAGGATTCCTTCCACACTATTGCAGTATGAGATTTTATAACAACAGTGTTCTAGAAAACTATTGAATGTTACCCACCTGAAAGTTTTTTGGATTCTCTCTAATTCCCATGTTGATGCCGAGGATTATAGAAAACTCAAATAAAAGTCCCAAGAATTTTTATTCATTGGTCATGGTAATGAAAACATTGGTTTTTAGTTTTTGAATAATTATAATCGGGAGATAATTAAAAGATATAATGTTCTCTTCAATGAGAAGGTCATGTGAAAAGACTATAAATTGGTATAAAATAGAGTTGAGAACAAAGAATAATCCAGCCGTATCCAACTTGATCTAAATTTTTTTTTCTAAAAGTTTAAAGTTATATAAGGTTCAGAGATCATGTAATGTCCAAAGATATCATTAGGGTCATAGGATGTACTGAAAATATCAGGAATTACAGAAGCTCGGTGTAGAGCTATGGAATGTGACATTCCAAAAAAACATGGTTCAAGAAAGATCATAACTACATTTTGAGTTATAGAGGAATACTATGATTATATGATCAGTTCAAAGGTTCTGAACTGATATGAACTACTTACTTATTACATATAATGGATAGCCTGGAATAAGTAGTGAGTCTTAGTGATTCCAAAAAATACAAATTATTTATATAAGATGAAATGTATTCATTTTATGAAAACAAAATATGGGAGTTAATGGAATTACCAAATGAAATGAAATAATTTTGAAAAAAATGATTTTATATTAAAAGAATAATTGGATAGTAGAAATAGGTATAAGGCTAGGATGGTTATGAAATGGTTTTGGCATAAGGAAGGAGAGTACTTCTATAAAAGTTTTTCACCTGTTGTCAAATACACAATCATCCATATAATGTTAATTCTGGTTTCATGCATTAAGATGCATATAGAAAAAATGTATGTGAATATGGTGTTCATAGTGATCTTAAAGAGGAAAATTATATGAAGAAACCATAGGTTTTCATAGAGAAATATAACAAAGGCCTTGTATGTTGGCCAAAAAAGATACTTTTTAGTTTGAATCAAACACTAAACTAGGGGAATATAATGTTTAACGCCTTTATGGCTAAGAAATATTTTGAATAGATTAACTCAATCCATTTTTTCTATCGAAAGGTGTTAAATGATGGTATTTAAATCATCCATCTCTTATATGTGGATGAAATTCTCCCAGTGGATCTAAATTTTGAATGGATTTAAGAGGATAAAGTTAACTTGTATAGAATTTTCTAGATGAAGGATCATAGAAAAGCTAAGAAAACTTTATGGATATGGATATAAAAATAAAGGAAGACTAAAAAATTGATTTTTTCTTGGAATGAATGAATTTGAACGGTTGTCAAAAAATTTGGAATGGCATGATGTAAAACTGTATCAACCCCATTAGTCAAATACTTCAAGTTATTTAAAGGGAAATCATTGAAAATGGAAGAAAAGTTTGAGTATATGGATAAAATTATATTTTTATCAATGGTAAGTAATTTTATGTACACCATGGTTTTTACAAGTCTGGAAATTTCACAAAAAAGGGGATTTTTCAGTTGATTTATGAAGGATTCGAGAAAGGATAACTGGGAAGTTGTGCAATGGATTCTCCAATATCTGAAAATTTCAGAAGACAATATTTTTGTGTTATAATGGATTGTATATTTATGTTTATGCATACATTAAAGGGGATATGGATTCATAAAACAGTAACATAAGGGTTTTTAATTTTGGAGGGAAATCCATAAGTTTGATGTCGAGTTTGTATCCATTTATTACACTATCCACAAAACAAGTTGAGTCTGTAGTTATCTTGGAAGTAGAGAAAGAATTGATCTTGTTAGATTGTATATTAGAAGAACTAAAAAGGATTCAAGGAAATGGTTTATTATTCAAAAATATTAAGAGTAAAATTAATTTGGATAAGAATATGGTGTTTCAATCATATAAAAATAAAATTGAGATGAAGTATCATTTCACCCAGAAGATGCTGGAGTATTAGGTGCTGAAGCTAGTGGATATTGATGGAATTATTAATCCAAATACTTTGTTTACCAAGGTTTTATTCTGGTAATTTATGAAGTTGTATTGTGCCTTAGTGGAACTTGGAGGGATATAAAGTGAAGTGGAGACACTGGTTGTTATTGTGGATCTTTTGGGATGTTCTTATTTTGACCAAGTGTCAAAGGAATCTGGAATCCTTGAAATAATTATACAAGATGGATATTTTTGGAAAATTTGAAGACTCTTTTATATTTTAATTCTCTATTTATAATATTAATAAATTCTTAATGTAGGAATCAACTTGTTTGAGGTTCATGAAAGCTGTAATTTGATAGGATGGTGTTTGGTCTGAAAGGGCATGTTCCAGAACCAGGAGTAAAGTGGTCATTGTCTGGATGATGTTGTGTGGAAGTTATGACTCATGTCTGAATCACTCAGACGATGTTAGGTAAGTTTTTTTCATGTTAAATTATTTAATTTTTTTCTAAATTATTCATATGGATCGTTTTAGGGATATGTTATAATGACTTTCACATTCACCATAAGTTAGTAGTCATGGTATAATTGTCAATAGGAAATTTGAGTTCACCATGACAAATGGTGGGTCCTATGCAATTCATGAAAGGTAATTTATCTGGTTGACTAGTTGGGACCCACTATTAAGGTGGGGTGGGACCAGTTCCATGAGTTAATGTAAGTTTAGTGAAAATATGTACTGTTTTCATATAATTGAATCTTTCAGATTATGATTATAATATTTTCTTATTCTAATAAATGAAATGAAGAAGTAGTACTCTCTCATATATGTTATACTAAATTCTAAACCATGTAAATCTTTAATTTTTATTACTTCTTTTATTCATTTGTATGTTTATTTCCTATATTTATTTTCTATTGAGTGTTTATAGGTGATGATCCATTGCTTATGTGTGGTTAATATTTTTCTTTATCTTGGTACATCATATTTGGGAAAATTATTCTAGACAAATAAGTTATAGACTTTAGTTCTATAATTGAATCTTATAGAACTTTTCTTCCATTTATCAGTGGTTACATAATTTCTGACATCCCTCTCATGTTAGGATAAGTTAAAAAGTTAATATAAAATATATAAAACTAATGTTATTTAAAAAATTATAAATTTCTACCACCCTTCAAGGATATTTCATTTATTTGAAAGAACATATGATTTATGGAGAAAAGTATAAGTGGTGAGGTGGAAATAATTGAATAATTACTCCCTATGGGTAGGCCAAATATTCTAATAAATCACAAAACAAATACCGTGGATCTACCCTATGAAGGAGTAATATTATAATCCTTTTAACTAAGAGTTTAGAGGACTTTTAAAATAATTTGAATTTATGTAATGATCCATAATATTTCTATAGTATTTCCATAACGCCTCCACCAAGTATTCTTATAGAAATTGATGGGAGTAATAATACCTTTTATGGTTAGTGTAGCATAAACATATCGAAGAAACAAAATTTCCTATTAGTTGAATGCAAAGGTCAATAAGGATATCTCTCTTTTGAATGTGTTATACTAGAAAACTATGTTTCTTAGGAAAACACTTTTCACATATCAAGGCCCCCCAAAATTCTATATCATGTGATGTTTAATTAATGTGGGGATATGATTTCAAGGAGAAATATCCTAACTTCTACCCGATAAAGATTAAGAAATATTTTTTCTATGTTATAAAAATCTCTTTCATATTATATTTTTATGAGTCTACAAGAAGCAAATATATCAGTGTCTTATGTAAAATAACTTCTTTGAATTACAACTCAAACACATGACACACTAGAAAGAACAGTTGAATCTCTATTGAATTTTTTTTATTGAACAACATGTTTACATAGTGTATAATTACCTCATATAACTAATTTATAAATGATTCTTATGATTAATATATTTAATTTAAATATATCAAACTCATGGTGAAGTTTAAATTGACCCAAGCTAAACATGACATAAATAATACATTGGTATCATGATTTAAACAATACATATCACAAACAGTTGCACAACCCAAGGACCTTAAGGTTTAGTGTCTTGGAGATTAGCTATATGTATATCATATTTTACAACACTTGTAAATATTTCTATATAAACATGCTCATATAGACCTTTATCTAGATACCTCACATTTCATAATCATCTTCATAATATAGGGATTGAAAACATTAGAAAGGGGTGATATCTAACGCTTAGTAAACAGAAACATATCATAAAGTAATAGATCATAAACATGATTAATAATATAAGAAAGAGTATAACTATCATATTAAAATATAATATGGCTATATATAATAATCCTGAAACATTTTGGATAAACATAATATTGTAAAAAAAGATCATTAAGGAAGCATAAAATATAAAACATAAAACATGTGAACATAACATAAATGATCAGAATAAATAAAAACACATAATCATGAGAAAATGTAATTTCATATAAATAAAATTAACCATGATAATTTTTCATACTTGATAAACAACACATAAATGTTTCACAAGCATAATAATAGGAAAAACTATGTGAGAAAAACCATTATTCCCATGATTATGTGAGAAAAATCATTATGTACATGCCTGAATAACTCAAGAGATATAATCAGTAACTAGTGAATTAGAGGGTGATATTTGACCCAACCCATAATCATAATCCATATATGTGTGTTCCTCCTAAAATCAATCATAAACATATCATAATGAACTTAAGGAAAAAAGAATGTGCTTCTTAAAATATTTGAAAATACATCCATAATATAAATATAAAAAATCATCAGATATCAAAAATAAAATTTTAAAAAAAGGTATCATATCATTAAAAATATAATTGATAATACAAAACCTTCTAAAAATTGTTATAAAATATGAAGAAAATGTTATATTCAAAAATATTTTTGAGGAGGGAGAGACATGACTTTTTAAAAAAATATTAATATTTTCAAGAAAATTATCCTTAAAAATACATAAATTTTATCATAAATTTAGATTTTAATATGAAACATTTATTTTTAAAAGGATGGAAAACCCTTTTCTTTAATATTTTGAAGTACCTTTCTTTAAAAACCCACATTGTAAAAAGAGTAATAAACATTAATTATAAAAAAGGTTTAATATAATTATGAGAAATTTAAAAAATAATACATATTATATTTCCCAAAAAGAGTGTATAATATTGGAAGTAATGAAAATATGGTCTTGGAAGAAATGATTCATTGGTATTAATGGGTGTTATTCTTACCAACAATACACTTATATTTTAGAAAACAATTTATCATTGAATTGGTAAATGATATTTTAATGTAATTTTACCAAATAGAAAAATTATATACCAAATAAAATATGGAAATTTAAGGATAAAGTATATTTTGAAAATTATATTAATGTAATAAAGTCTATGACACAATGGATCAGAAATTTAGTTGATGAAACTTTTATCTTGAATTTGTGTTTTGTTTATTGTAATCTAACCTATTATATAAATAAATAACTATATTATTCACCTATTTTATAAATTTTTTATATACATAACATTTTATAAACATAATTTATATGGATACTGTATAATTATGTTAGATTTGAGTATTCACAACATGAAGACAGAAAATCAAGTAATGGTTTTAGCAGCATAAAGACTATAAAAATGGATTTTGTAATGGATTAATTAAAGATAAATATGGTATATCATAAAATTGTCGTAAATAGTACATTAAAGTATTTATTATGAAATTTTTTGACTATAATCACATTTATATAAAAGCTTAATAATAAATTAAATTCTTGAATTGAAAAGAGTAGGGGGAGAATCAAGGAGTTATTTCGGTAGCATAATAGTTATACAAAAAGTTTTATAGAATCAGTTTAATGAGAGTGAAGGGTAGTCTATAATCAATAGTAAATAATATTTATAGTAAGTATTATATTATGAACATATGAAATCATAAACAATTTAAACTCAAATGGATTGTCACAAAAGAAGTATCAAAATCAAAAATTGGTGGATGAGACCCCTTACCTTGCAAAGTAGCTTCTTAAAGCTTGGGAGGACGCCTTAGAACCTTTGGGACTCCTTGAAATGTATTTATAGAGGTATAGTGAAGTTAAATTCCTAACCAAATACATTGGGGTGGAGATGGATGAGATAGATTATGGGAGTGACCTTCTTTTATAAGTGAGATAGAGGGGATTTTCATGGAAAACTAGAGTTGGATAAGGGGTAAGAAAGGAATCACATGGTTGTTATGTGGGTTAGGTTAGCTAGGAAATTTATATGGAGAAAACGTAGGTGAGACAAACTGGTATGAATTTCATACCTAAAAATGCTTTCTATAAGGTATAAATTTCTTTTTGATTATTAAGAATTTGAGATACTTCATTTACCAATTTTACCTTTATTAATCTAAATTAAAAATTATCCATTGTAATTATTTTATTACTAAAAATATAATATGACCCTTGAAAAAAATTTACATGATTAATCTTAATTTTTGATCCATTTACCATAATTCAATATATAAATATGAGAAAAATTACTTTTAAAATAAGTCATATGGCGTGTATAAAAACCGTTTTTATAGAAAATGGCGTTAAAATTATTAGGTGTTATTATTCTTATTAATAATTTATTACCAATTAAATGAATCTAAATTTATATATATATATAATATGAGATTATTAATTTAGAAAAAATCCATTTAATTTTAGAAAAATAAAAAATATTTAGAAAAGTATTATTCTTTGAAAAAATAATTGTTTTATCATGATAACTAATTTTTAACTATGGTGACATAATATTTATGACTAAAAATAAATTTTACCCACATAGATAAGTTTTACGTACTTACATATAAATTTTAAATCCATTTTTTCTATTTCAATTTCTAAAATTTTTAAAAGTAAATTTTAATAAAATAAATGTAGAGTGTATTAAAATATTTTTTGAGAAAAAGATTACTTAAGATTTAAAATATTAAATATTTTTTTGTAAAATATAATATAAATAATTTAAAATATAAATCATAAATTTTTCCAATATAAAGTCTTTGTAAATTTATAATCCATACTTATATATTGATAATGGTATAAAAATCACAGTTTCGATATATTTCAATATTTTCCTAAAAATAATTTTTTTTAAATCAGAAAAAAAAAGTCATCTTAAGAAAATATTTATATGATAAATAAAAAAATTAATTTAATTTTTTTAAATTCACATCCTAAAATTTATAAATTATATTTTTAATACAAAATTAAAAATGTAGTGAAAAGATGTTTTTATAGGAAAATAAATTTTAGAATATTAGTTATTCTATATCCTATAAATTATTAATTAATACAGGGTTAAATTCTTATTAATAAATATATATTTTTATTATAAAATCTTAACAAAATTATTTCATTAAAATAAAAATATAATTTCATGAAAATACATTTTTTATGCATAAAGTGAATGGAGTAAAAATGACCTTTTAAGAAGTATAAAAATTTAGGATAAATATTTACATATAAATATTTTATTAAATTTTGATATAATACTATTTTATACTTACATGACCCCTAATGATCTTCATCAAAGACCTAAGCATCAAATACAATCTGGTTATTTTCAAGGGTGGTGATTCCACTAGAATATATCTCCTAGAAATTTCCACAACCTTGAATTTCTATCGCCTAAATTTTTTCACATACTATAATTATTTGAGTTCACTTTAGGCATGGTCAAGATAAAACCATATAAAATATACCTCCCTTATGATCTTATGCAAATGAGTTTCATAGGGAAAAATTACTCTTTCATATTTCATTTAATCCTACTTCCATTATTGGTTTTTCAATAGGGTTACTTCATTTTATTCATGAAAATTTAATAGCTATTCTTTACTAGTTATATTTAATATTCAAAATATATCATGTTTTTTCAATTTAGTTTGGTTTTGTGTATGAAACATAATAGAAAAAAATATTTATTTAATGAAAATATATATTGAAATCTTAGGTTGTAACATTCTACCCCTTAAAAAATTATATCCTCAAATTTTTAATTATTGCTTACCAACAGAAATTTATAAGGGAATCTAAATTATAGGGACAAATCAGGATATAATTTCTAGAGAAATAAGATCCTTAAAAAATTTGGAAATATATCTATTTATACAATATAGATTTATCTATAATATTGAGTTTTTTGATTAATTATTTGGGACATGTGTCTACCGTTATTTGGTAGAAAGGTCCACATTATATAATTTTATCTAGTGTGTGATTATTAATATACTTTCATTGATAAAATATCATAGGTTAATATGAAATTTTTTTTCTTACTCCAGATAATTTTCCCTTTAGATTTAGGGAACAAATCTACCATTAAAATAACATTAAGTTTATCAAAAAGAATGAAAATAATATTTCCACAAGGAACATTCCTATAAACATCAACATAGAATACAATACATATACCATATTAAGAATTATTCAATAACAAAATCATCAAAGTATTGATTTAATGATCTTATAAAACATCTTAGATATACTAGAGTTCCTAGAATCAAATTCCAATAAGAAATTTACAACTCCATATTGGAGGGTATGTGTACCTTAAATATTGGGATCCATATCCAGATTAGTGATTTCATTTGTATTTTATTTTCCTCTAGTTTTTGGAGTTATTTTATATCCATAATCTTGGTTAGTCCTTAGATTAGTGTATTTATTTAGATAATTCAAAATTCCCCCACACATAATACATTTAATTATTAATAATTCCTTAGCAGAACATGGGGATTTTTTATTAATCATAAAAAAGAGAGAAAAAACGGAAAAACAAGAGTGGAACAGTCAAGGGGGCCTAAAAAAATGAAAACCAAGTGCGTCTGCCTGAACAAAAGCCGCAAACTCATGGGGTAATGATCCCAAGGAGAAATAAATAATAGAAGGATCACCAAGGTTGCCTTAGGATGCTAGGTAATCAGCAAGAGAGTTACCCCCGCGCCATAAGTGTATCAAGCGAGCTCGACTGATGAAGTTCAAGCATCTTCTGATAATATATACAATGGACCAAGGGGTATCATTCCTTCCCGGTAAAGAGTTGAAAATAACTGAGGAGTCAGTTTTGATTTCACTAAGGATAATATTCTTAGCATGACAAAGTTGAAGCCCATTAAGCATCGCCTTAGCTTCAACAATAAGCGAGTCACCATGACTATAGTAACTACTAAAAGTGATAATGACCGATACGAAGGATTCGAGAACAATGCCTACACCTCTCATGATGCCAAGGTTACAAGATCCATCAGTGTTGAGTTTGAGACCATGTCCAGGGGGATTCCAATGAACCCATCGGCCCGATGCAGGTAAGTCCCTAGAATTTGGTGCGGATCCTCGATCATTCAATAACAACCTCATGGAAGAAGTAGCATCCTAGCCTTTCAACAGAGACCCCAAGTCCACCACTAAGCTTCTGGAATGAGTAAACAACGCTAAACCTGAGCTAGCCGCACCCTCGACCCGAGCCTTATTCCTGGCACACCAGATTGTCTAGCAACCAGGCAAGATCGGGTTGGTTCTTGATTTTCTCTCCACACTGCTATCCACGATCCTGTGAAACCAGGTATGCACAAAATTCTCACTATTAACATTAGACATATCAAGACTAATGATATTGCCAAAACCAAACCACACCGCCTTCGCCCAGTCTCCATAAAAAAAAGTGCGTGATCGATTCCACCTTGAAATGTTGACAGCAAAAGAATTTGGACACCAAAGAGATACCTCTGCGCTGAATCAGATCATCCATCAGAGTAGCACGGTTCCAGATACGCCAAGCATGAAAATTATATTTGATCGGAACCGCCTTGCACCATACAATCTGGCCCGTACCTGCATCGGGTAAAATCTGAGAAGCCTGACGAAAGGTCTTAGCAGATAGGACTCCTGAAGAAGCGCTAGTGAACACAAGCTTATCCGGATCAGTAGAGAGTTGGATGTTGTTGAAAATTTCCAATTTATGTGAGTCAAGTGTGGTAAGAATGAGCCTGGGAAAGGTACTGACTAGTGAAAAGGAGATATTGGGGGTAGGTCAGCCCGGGAAGCCGAGGATCTCTCCCACCCAATTGTGATGCCAGAAGCTAATATCATCGTGTCCAACAAGCCATCTGGACTGTCGTTTCAATTCTGGAATATGCCTACATAACATCTACCACATGGAGGAAACCTTCCCTCTAGGTTCACTTAAGTTATCCCTGTACATGCTAGTCATAAATTTTCTCCATAGGTAATTGCATTCTAAAGCACCCCAAGACTTCTTATCTTGTAGTCTATCCATTGTAATAGTCACACTCCGAAGACCAGCACCGCCTGCATCCACTGGTTTGGCCATCCTAGCCCAGGACACCCAATGGAAATGACCCTCTCCATGAGTATCCCAAATAAATGCAGCCATGGTGTTTTCAATCTTCCGAATCACTAATTTAAGGACTTTATGGACTGAGATAACATGCATCGAAATAGATGTAAGAATGCAATTAATCAGTGTAATACAACCCCCGAATGATAAGAAACAACTCTTCCAATTGTTGATGCACCCTGTGATTTTTGTAGTCAAGTTGTCAAAGTGCTGGATGTGAAGACCACCAGGGGAAATTAGAGCCCATAGATATTCCATTGGAAAAGGTTTCCTGGTGAGCCTTAGTAAGTCCTCAATCTTTTTGACACGTCGCTTAGAACAAGATTCGGAGAAATAGAAGCTACTCTTCTCATCATTGATACGTTGTCTACTCCCCTTGAAATATTCATGCGTGACTTTGATCACCCCTTGAATTGATCTCTTTCTTCCGTTAATGAAAATAAGCATGTCGTCGGAAAAGATAAGGTGAGAGATTCCATTGAAATGAGACCTTAATCTAAAAGGTAGTATATTTATTTTATGAATGCCATTGGATAAGTACTTACTAAAGGTGTCTTGAGCCAAAATGAAAAGGCTTGGGGAGAGAGGATCCCCCTGTCTTAAACCTCGAACAGATTTGAAAAAGCCGCATCTTCTTCCCATGAACTTAACCAAGAACCAGGGAGAGCTGAAGCACCTGAAGAATAAGTCTGACCCCTAATTGGAGAAACCCATGCAGGTTAGGACTTTCAAAATGAAACCCCATTCAATTCTATCATAGGCTTTGTCCAAGTCAATTTTACTTTCCATTTTGTATCATGTGGTTTTCCTATTGATGTCTTCAACCATCTCTTGAGCAAGAGAAATTTCCTCCTAAGTTGATCTACCAATAACAAAACCATGTTTTTCTTCTGAAATCCAATTTTGGAGGTGGCGGCCAAGCCTCCTGTTGATGATACTAGCTATAACTTTATAAGGGAAGTTACATATACTAATTGGGATATAATTCCTGATAGAGGAGGGGTCCATCACCTTCGGAATAAGAATTAAGGTCGTAGAACAAGACACACGAGGAAAGTTTCCACCATGAAAGTAGTCCTGCATAATGTTAACCAAATCCTTTTTAACCATCTCCCATGAAGCCACATAAAAGGAACCTGAAATTCCATCAGGCCCAGGAGAACTTTCCTGATTCAGATACTTCACTACATCCCAAACCTCCTTCTCATCAGGGATCCTTCCCATCTCAGAATTAATACCATCCGACACCACATTCAGAATAGCTTCACATAAGGAAGACTGGCCACAAGGATAAACCTCTTGAATTTCAGGATTACTATCTGCAAGTAAGGATTTAAAATGACCTTCCACCATATCACCTACTTCATCAAGATTTCTTGTGAAAGAACCGTCCTCATTGTGAATGTTGGGGGGAGGCGATGCTTTCTATCTTTGATACAAGCATGAAAAAATGCGGTATTTTTGTCACCCACCTTAATCCATTTCTGTTCGGATTTATCACAAGCAGACCGTTCCTATGCAATTACTTAGGAAATACTATATTTATTTCAATCATGTTAACCAAAATATTTATTTTCCATTAGAAGTTTGATTATGGATAACTTCATATTCCATAATTAAATCATCTCTTAGTTCTATTGAGTCAATTACCTTGGTGATTCTATCAACTTTTTTAACATTAAAGAAATTAGATGTTCTTCCATTCATCATTTTCATCATTGGATCTTTCATGAGACTCATTATTTCTATTTTTTTGTGTTTTTGGGGCTTAGACCACGTTCATGTTGTTAATATTGTTTTATGTTATCTTGTTTGGAATAATCATAAGTTTTCTCATTCCATATACTATTCTAATGGTTATTTTATTGTGTTAATCTCTACATTATCCCTTTCACCCATGGTTCCTTCTAGTTCCATCCATTAATAAAACCAGAAGGGTTGACATTAGTGACAAAACAATAATAATATATGGAAATTATCATAATTATAAAAGTAATTCCAACATTATAATTTCTTGTATTTCTATATTATCATGTTGGCCTATAGTTCTATTAGTTCAACCAATATTGAAATTAGTTTAAACTATGTTACTTTATGTTGGGTTATTTTATACTTCTCAACCTAATACCTCAAAGTAAATGAAAAAACAATCCTTTATAGTGGTTCATAAAGAGTATGTAATGAACCAAATAATATCCCAATACAGTATCTATCCATATGTTAAATCCTATTACAACTCATCATGCATCATGGTAATGATCAATTAAACACTCAACCAACCCTTTTCAGGATAATTACCCCTAGGTCCAACTGTGTCACAACCATATCCATTTTTCAGTATCCATACATGGGTGTTTTTCTATTAAAACCCACTAATAAATATTTTAACAATATTTTAGGATACTATAATATACTTAGACTCATAAATATGGGTTTTACTAAAGTTTTGTTTCCCAAACACTAAGGTTAACTAAAATAATATCCAAAAATAAAAAACATTTCTCTAACATTAGATAAATTCATCCAATCTAAACATGATATAAATTATACATTAATCCCATTATTTAAACAATACATCCCACAAATATCCACACAACCTAATGCCATAAAGGTTTAGTTACTTGAATATTATCTATAATAAGGTCTTATTTTTCAATAATTGAAAAACTTTCTCTGTAAATATTCTCTGATAGAGATTTTTATAGATACCTCTCAAGACATAAACTTCCTCATAACATTGATATTCAAAACATATGAAATGGATGAGCTCAAACACTTTATAGTGGAAACAATATCATAAAGTAACAGATCCTAAAAATGAAGGAGAACATGAGGAAGAGGGTGAATATCTTATTAAATTATCATAAGGCCATAGATGATAATAACTAAACATATTGAAGAAATATAAGACATAAATTGATTATTATTGAAGAATAAAATATAAAACATATTACATTTTAATAAGACATTAAAGTGTGGAATACATAAAAATATATTATCATGAAAGAATGTAATTTTATTGAAATAAAATGTATCATGAAAATTTGGTATAACTTGAAAAATACATCAAAATATAGTAAAACCATAATCATTGGAAAACATGTGTGAAAAAACCTATTATGACCAAACCTATGTGAACAAACTCTTTATATCCAAACATGACTATCTCATGAAATATAATCATAAAAAAAATTATTGGGGTGGTGATATAGGACCCCACCAATCATCATCAATATATATGTGTTTCATATAAAATCAATAATAAACATATATTAATGAGAACATTGAAAAAGAGTTGGTTTGTTAAACTATTCAAAAACCATCACATAAAATCAAATTTATCAATCATGGGATATCAAAAATATCATTTTACAAATGGAATAATATCATAATAAAATATATATTATGATCAAAACATCACATCATAAAATATAATCCTTGGAGAAAAAAATTTATGTGACAATACAAAACCTTTCAATCATTTTTAAGAATTCTGAAGTGAATATTATATTAAAAAACACTTTTGATGAAAAGAAATAAAATTATTTAGAAAAAATTATTATAAATAGTTCCAAATAAAATATCCTTAAAAATGAATAAATGTTGTAAAAAAATTGAAGTGTAATATAAAAGATTTTATTTTTAATGGATGTAAATCCCTTTTCATTAATATTTTGAAATAACCTTGTTCAAAAACCAACATCATAAAAAGAGTATTGAAAATTATTTTTGAAAAAGTGTAAATATAATTATTGGAAAAAAAATAAAAAATCCATATGTCACGACCCGCCTTCACCAAGATGAGGGAAGGGATAGAAAACTGTGAGACCCTTCCTTCTTCAAGTTTAAGGAGATATAATGACCCTGAGTCCCGCCTTAAATAGGCCCCGGAGTGGAGACTAGAACCAAGGTTATAAAATATTACATAATATGGAAGGAATTACCATTTTTATAGAAGAAGATCAGGAAATAAAATGGTAAACCCAAAAAACATCAAGGACTAAAAGTAAAAGTAAATCCATAAACCCATTCCCATATGCATGTTCAATATAAACTAATACAAGTACAAAAAACTCTTAAATGGAGTACCAAAAGAAAAGGAAAGCAGCAAAAACCACTATCCCGATGTATGATATAGTAAGGTATGATAAGGTCCTCAAAGTCCTCCTAGAAACCTGGAAGTAATTTTATATATGTAGGGTGAGTATATAGGTATACTTAGTAGGGAAAACAAAAAGCTCTCATGCACCAATGGGGAGGCATTCTAATTACCCATGAGAAAAGAGGTAACAAAAACTCCTAGCAAGGAAACTATCCACCCAGTCTCACCAAGGAACACTCCCTAAATAACGCAAGTCAGGTAAAGTAATAGTAATAACACATCAATATTTGGGTACCTCGCACTGTTTTCTAACTTGTTATTTAGGACATCCTACGTGCCAGACCTCCCCCACTGGTTCTACTGTAATCTCACTACCACCACAATAACAACCTTATGGGCCACCAAAACCATGCTTCTCATCCCCAGACACCTGGTCCACCACAACCACGCATAACCACATCCACAGACACCTGGGCCACCGCAACTACACATAACCACACCTGCAGACGCCTTGGACAACACAACCACTACCACGCCTAAATACACTGGGGCCTCATCCAAAGACACTTTGGAAACAAACATGTCCACACAAAACTCGGACAACCACCACAACACACCCTTCCCAAAGAGTCTTGGGTCATAATGAACCTTAGGCCATCATAGCCTACCTGAAGAGTCTTGGGCTACCTCGGAGAGGGCGTAGAAATAAGCTAATAACCAGCCACTCATAAGAATGTTAGGAAAAACACCCTCCCCTATGAAATGGGGGTGTTCTCCATGAATTTTTCAACATGGGTTGGGTGTATATAAGAATCACAGGAACTAAATTGTATACATATAAGTAAAAAAGCACTCATATCAACCTAAGATTTCTGAAACCAACAACCAGCCCAAACACAACCACTCTCACTGCTATCCCTATATGCACAAATACACATCAAAAACAACCTGAGCACAACCCATTTCTTGAAAACAATACCCTATTATACTTGTTCTCATTATCATGTTCGATTGATTCTGTTTAAAACATTCCTCCACTACCAGAAAACTAACAGGCACAACTGTAAGCCACAACAACAACTGAAAGAAAAAAACCAAGTCACATCAAGCATTCACACACAGTTATTTTGTAAAGTAACAACATTAAAAGGGATCTGTGAGATCCCTCGAAGTACTGAAACCAAACCAAGCTCCAACATACCAGCTCCACACGACTTCATATTCACAATCCAAAAACCTCTCAACTAGAGATTCCATCCCCCTCTATGTCACCCCACAAAGAATAAAACAGAGCAACAATACATATCACCAGAATAGATGAAAGAAGTTTTCAGATTTAGATAAAACCATTTATTATGTTCCTTCTTTCTGTATGGTTAACTCGGGTGATCATACAAGGGTTTTTCATTCATCAGGAATCCATTTAATCAACCTAGTTTACATGATAAACCAGTTTCTATGTTATAGCCATTCAATCACTAGATTATCCAGAAAAATAGAGTTTCATTAGTGTGCAATAAAGGATCACCAATGACCATGATTTTCAGTTGACATAAGTCCATACATTTCTCAACATAAAAACAAGGGTAAAACATAGAAACATCATAAACTTTCCCCAACCCTTAATCCTTTAAAATCCCATTTATTATCTTTGTTAAAGTTATTTTTGTCTATGTCACGAAGGATAATCATCATACCCACCCTGCATGATGCACATTAAAGAGAGAAAAACGAAAACACCCTCCTTGGATGATCACAGATTGAAGTTTTATCCTTGTGCTAAGAATTTGGGATGCATGACTTGTAGAGGGAGAACTCCAAGGACTCCAAGGATGAGAAGGAACGGTTCCAGTACAGGTGCACAATTACAATTAGGATGATGTATCAAGTAACACTAAGAGAAATAGAAAGGAATAATGAAGAGAGGATGTCGGGTTAAGAAGAGGCCATATCCTAAAACCAGGGAGATGTATTTCAAAGTACTTAAAAGTATGATCGTGGCTCAACCACGCAACTCATTGTTTTTACACATTAGGATTAATTAATATTTAATAATTATCCTTGGAAATAGTGAAGATAATAGCTGTTAGTTAATATATTCTATTTAAATGGAGAAAAAGAACATGTAACATGGGCTAAACTGGAAACATGAGAAAGGGTGTGACACTGAGGAAAATACCACATGTTTTGGTAATCGAGGGTCTCCACACTCCTATTATATTTAAGATATCATTTACAGGCTTAGAAATGGACTTAAACCACTTTAAAATGGAATGAATACTTAAAAGAGGATTTACAGGAAAACTGGGGAAAGAACCCGACACCCCACGATGGCACCGATAAGTGACACCACAGTGACACCCTTCCACTGACACTGATGCCCTCCTGACACACCGATGGTGTCCAGGGCACCCCAAACACTAAAATTTGGAAATGTAATGGACTAGGAGGGTCTGGGGCCATTACATTAGATACATCTCAAACTATTCTCATCCTCGAGAACCAAGACTAAACCAAAAGAAGAGAGAGGGGTCTGAACAACCACCTCTT
Source organism: Viscum album (assembly GCA_963277665.1). Taxonomy (NCBI): domain Eukaryota; kingdom Viridiplantae; phylum Streptophyta; class Magnoliopsida; order Santalales; family Viscaceae; genus Viscum; species Viscum album. The sequence continues at coordinate 1,997,386,045 of OY728150.1, read as the reverse complement.
AAGATACCCATCGGGGATGAACCAACCTAGATTTTTTTGTATGTTGGAGAAAACCTCGTCATTGAAGAGAATTTATACTACATCTATTTCCTGAAAAACTACAAATAAACTACCACTCTTCTCTCCCAAGTAATCACACAAACATATAAGGGTAACACCGTCCAAACTTATGGATTTGGGAGTCCTTTTTCCCATGTCAAGATATTGTCCACTTTGGGTGGAACTGACTCACCCACACGATTTTAATCACATCCACCCTAATGCATCTTGATTAGTTATCAGGTCCTCCCCTCCCCACAACCATGACTTTTTACACACATTCATTTAACTAGGGAAACAACCCATCTTGTACCAAACAATTCCAATCATTACTTCACAGCAAAGAAAAAATAAAATACAAGATCAAAACTCAAAACAAATCTGGGTACTTGGTAGACATATGTGCCTCCCATCCCCATGTACTCTCCTTGAGGCCACCATGCCTTTATTACAAATGAACCAAAGGGATGGTCCATCGACAAAGGACCTTCTACTTACGATCCTTGATCCTCACTGGTCGTTCCATGAATGTCGCATAATCCTTGTTATCCAACTCTCCCCATTCGAGAAAGTGGGAGTCATCATGTATATATTGATGGAGCTAAGATACATGAAGACATTGTGGATCCTCTCTGACTGTGATGGTAACACCAGCTGATATTCCACCTCACTGACTCATCTCAACACCTCAAAGGGCTCGATGAACCTGGGATAAAGCTTACTCCCCTACCAAAACACCATTGTCCATGCTAAAGGGAGACCTTCAAGAATAGGTGGCCCCTAACCTCTAACTACAAGGCTCTCCTCCTATGATTGGCATACAAATTATGCCGGTCCTGAGCTACCTTCAACCTCTGATTCATAATATGAACCTTCTCCATCATGTTATGCACCATCTCTGAGCCAAAAACATACACCTCCCCAACCTCTGTCCAACATATAGGTGAATGCCACAATCTTCCATACAAGGCTTCAAATGGTGTCATTACAATGGTAGGGTGATAGCTATTGTTGTAAGAAAACTCTACCAGAGGCAAGTGTCATACCCATGATCCTTTGAAGTCTAGAACACATGATTGAAACATATCCTCCAATGTCTGGATGGTCCTCTTTGTCTTCTCATCCGTTTAAGGGTGGAAATAAGTGCTAAGGTAAAGTTGGGTGCCAAAATCCCACTATAATCCCTTCCTGACTCGTGAAGTAAATCTTGTATCCCAACCCGAGACGATGGTTCTGGGAACTCTGTGCAGTTTCACAACTTCACCCACGCACTTCTATGACAAGACATCCACTGCGCTCGACTCCTTAATCACTAAGAAGAGATCCGACTTAGTCAAACGGCCCACCACTACCCAGATGGCATCACAACCTCCCTCAGCCTTGGGTAGTCCCATGATGAAATCCATATAGATGTCATCCCACTTCCACTTAGGAATGTATAAGGTTTGCAATAGACCACCAGGAACAAGGTGTTCATCCTTCACTTGCTGACACATGAGGAACTTTTCTGTAAACTCCACCATTGCTCGCTTCACTCCGAGCCACCAAAACTAAACCCTCAATCCATGTTAAATCTTAGATACTTCTGGGTGAACTAACAGGGGTGAGTTATGGAACTCACCAAGAACTCTCTCCCGCACTGCCTCTGGGACAAACAACTTCCCATGGAAAATCATCTGATTCTGACCATCCTCCATCCATCCTCCCAGAACATCACACTTGGTAACATGATCATGTATCACTTTAGTCTCTTAGTCTCCCCACTGAGACTCCTTCACCTGTCATACCAATAAGGACTTCACTGCCATCTGAAACTGGAATTCTCTACCATCCTCCACTCTCAAGCCCAAATGTAAAGTAGCCAACTCCTCCATTGCTTCCAAGCATCTGCTGACTCCTGAACCACATCCTTCCATGACTTCCTTCTCAAGGTATCAGCCACCACATTCTCCTTTCCTATGTTTTAGGAGATCTCAAAGTTTTATTCCTAAACAAACTCTATCCACCTCTGCTTCCGCACGTTCATGTCTCGCTGGGAAAAGACATACCTCAAGCTCTTGTGATTTGTGAATACCACGATGTGTTCCTTGATGAGGTAATGTCTCCAAAGATTTAGTGCAAACACAACTGCTGAAATCTCCAAGTCATGGTTGGCATAGTTACATTAGTGATGACGTAAATTCCTAGAACCATGTAGGATAACTCCTTGTTGTTGCATCAACACACACCCCAATCCTATACTGGAAGAATCACATAACACTTCAAACGCCACCCCTTACTATGGAAACCTCAGCATTGGGGCCTTGACCAGCTTCCCCTTTAGATATCTGAAATCTTCTTTGCACTGCTCACTCCATATGAAAGTCTAGTCTTTTTTGGTCAAGGTCTTTAAAGGTGATACAACTTGAGAGAAGTCGGGTATGAAAATTCCATTGTAACATTCCAATCCTAGGAAACTACGAACCTCTTCCATGATCTTGGGTGCTTCCCAAGAATTAATCACCTCAAACTTCGATGGGTCCACCGCTATTCCCTACTGGGACACTCTGTGTCCAAGGAAATGCACCTCTCGCTTCCAAAACATTCTGTTGGATAACTTCCCATATAGTTGATGGTGTCGGATGACCTCCAAAACTATCCTTAGATGCTTGGAGTGATCCTCCTTAGATCTTGCGTAGATCATAATGTCGTCAATAAAAAAACATTTAACTGCTCCAAATATTTATGGAACATGGAGTTCATGATCCCCATGAACACTGCTGGTGTGTTCATAATGCCGAACAACGTGACCATGAACTCAATGTGTCCATATCTGCACCTTAAAGTAGTCTTTGAGATGTCACCATTTTTCACCCTCAACTGTTGATATCTAGACTACAGGTTGACCTTATAGAGCCAACCCACTCCCTTCAACTGGTCAAAAATTTCATCGATCCTCAGGAGGGGGTAACAGTTCTTGAACATTACCTAGTTTAGCCTTCGATATTCTATAAATAGCCTAAGACCACTATCTTTCTTTTTCGCGAACAAGACTGGAGCACACCATGGTGATGCGCTTGGTCAGATAAAACCGTTATTCATCAGGTAATCAACCAGAATATTCAACTCCCGTAACTTAGAAGGAACCATCGGATAGGGAGCCATAAAAATCGGACAGGCACGGGGTTGTAAGTATTTATCAAACTCAACATCACGTCGAGGAGGTAGAGTCACAACCTCTTCGGCGAAGACATATAGGAACTTACTGAAAAACCCAGGGAGTTACACTATATTTGAGTCTTCTGACTCCACTAAAAACTCAACTAACAAGGAAAGGAGGGGATCCACTCATTGGCTTCCCCTCTTGGAAACCCCACTCATCGAAAAAAGCCATACTTTGGCCACCCATATCTAAGTACACAACCCTTATTTAGAAGCAATCTATAACAACGTGTATAGAAAATAGCCAGTTGATTCCCAAGATCACATCATATGGCTACATTTTCAATAGAAAGAGATCCCCACTAGACTGATGTGGCCCCAACATCAGTCTACATCCACAAAAAACATCAAACATGATATTATGACCTCCAAATGGAATGATCAACACCTGGGGCATGGAGAGTATATCAACGTCTAGGCCAAGGAATGGGATATACCAGGTGAAACAAATGAGTTCAAAGCTCCAGAATCAAAAAAGGCACATGCAAGAGTATTAAACAAACTGATTATACCCTGAATGACCTCTAATCCTGGCAGAACTGCTGCCTCTGTGGCATGGAACATCCCACACCCAACTACTCTTCCCCTTGGATATTGGCCACCTCCCCAAGATTTCCCTGGTCATGGTCCATGAGGAGAGCCCTAAGGTCGACCTCCTCCGGCACCATCCACCCTCAGTGGAGTGGGATCTCACTGTCCCTGCTGCTGCTGCTGAAAAAGTCTAGATGGAAACTAGTGCTGCTAAGGTCGGTGTTGTACCTACCCACCCCCATTGTATTGCACTTGGTCTAAGAATTAATTTAAAAGGTTCTGACAGCTACCACAGATAAAGCATCTTGGTCCTAAGCTCATGGAGAAAGGGCAAGGACCGGGAGATAGAAAATGGAACTACTGAGCCCTACTCCTCGTCGGTTGAAACCTAGAAGTTCCTAATGCTGGAGGACTATTGCTAACGAACTTCCATTTTCATGATCCCATCTAGATCCCCTTTTGTAGCACACCTACTACCGTGTACATCCTCTCCACCACTTCAGCCTTCTTCTGGACCTCCAAGTATGTCAGTAGAGTGAAGAGAGTAACAACATTCTTAAGGGAAGGTCGGAGTGCCTCCTCTAAGAGCCTTTCCCATGACTCCTCATCTGGGAAGTGTTCCATAGAGAAACAAAGGATATCCTTGAACTTGATCCCCAAATACCATACTGAAATACCCCCTTGATGGAGGGAGAGTAGCTCTTTAGTCTTTTTGACCTTCATTGTGGAAGAAAGGAATTCTACTCGGAACTCCCTCAATCCACGAAACCTAAACTTCATTATTCTCCCTAACATAGAGTGTCCGCCACTGATGCACTACTCCCTGCATATGGATCATGGCTATATGAACATAATACTTTTTCGAAGCACGAATCAATCTAAAAGCTATCACCAACTCCTCGAGTGAGCTGTCTGTCTCTATGTTTGAGACACTGCCCTCATACTTCATGAGGTTATACCGTTTAAAGGAATGAAGTTCCTTCTACCACTGGCCATCCTCCTCCTCCCAATTAGCACTTCTTTGATCAGCCATATCATCCTAGTGGGCTTTGATCTTCTGTACTACTCATGGACGTTCTTCGGGTTCCATAGCTGCTAGGTAAACAAGGAAAGACTAAGCCCGAGTAGTGTGTAAAATTCCATTTAATTTTTCTAAACTGTTTATTTATTTTAACTTCCCAAAACACCCAAAACTCACAAGAACAAAATTAATTATGATGCATGTACTTTTCATAAGGTCACTACCCATCAATCAGTGTATCCTCACCTGGTTGGTTGGTAGGTCCAGGTTTCTTATATCAGATCACAAGGGGGATAAAATCTTGTTTCCTGGTTGGCCTTCCTTGGCATATTTCATGCACCAAGATTGCCTAACACTATTTCCATACCATCCCATGAAATTCTCACTATTCCTAACCCCAAAATCTATCTTATCTCTCAACCATCATCCTCTAATACTACTCTGTCAAGACTCTCCTTCACCAAGATGAGGGAAGGGACAAAAAACTTCCATACCCTTCCTTCTTAAATTTAAAAGAGATACAATGACCCCAAATTACCACCTTCAATAGGTCCTAGAGTGGTGACTAGAACCAAGGGTATAAAATCTCACATAATATGGAAGGCATTAACCTTTTTATAGAACAATATTGGGAGATAAGATGGTAAACCCAAACAACTCCAAGGAATAAAAGTAAAAATAAATCAAAAAATCCATTCACATATACATGTTCAATATAAACTGATACAGTTACAAGAAACTCTAAAAGGAAGTACCAAAATAAAAGAAAAGAAGCAACGACCACTGTCCCGCCGTCCGAGCTAGTAAAGTCCCGCACGGTCCTCAAAGTCCTCCTAGAAACCTAAAAGTAGTTTTATATACGTAGGGTGAGTATACATGTATACTTCGTAGAGAAAACCAAAAACTCTTGTGCACATTTGGGATGGCATTCTAATTCCCTGTAAGAAAATAGGTAACCAAAATTCCTAGAAAGGAAAATATCCACCCAGTCTCCCCAAGGCACATTCCCCAAATAATACAATCCAGGTAAAGTAATAGTAATAGAACATGGATATTTGGGTGCCCCGCTCCACTATCCCATTGGTTATTTAGGACATCCTATGTGTCAGACCACCCCCACAGGTTCCACTGCAGTCCCACTGCCGCCCCAAAAAAAACCTCATGGGACACCTCAACCATGAATCCCATCGGCAAACACCTGGGTCACCAAAACACCCATAACCATTATCGCATACACCTGGGCCACCAAAAACACACATAACCATGTCGGCAGACACCTGGGCCAACACAACCACCACCGCGCCCGAAGACATCTGGGCCTCATCCAAAAGACACTTAGAAAACAAACCTACCTGCACACACCTTGACCAACCACTACAACACACCCTTACTGAAGATTCTTGGGCTATAATGAACCTTAGGCCACCATATCCTTCCCAAAGAGTCTTGGTCTACCTGGGAGAGGGAGAAGAAAGAAGATAATAACCATCCAGTCATAAGAATATTGGAAAAAACACCCTCCCCTATGAAATGGGGGTGTTCGGCATGAAGTACTCAACATGGGTGGGGTGAGTATAAGAAAAACAAGAACTAAATTGTATACATATAGGTAAACAAGCACTCATCCCAACCTAAAGGTTTTAAAACCAACAACCAACCTGTACACATCCACTCTCACTATTATCCCTACATGCACAAATAAACAACAACCACAAGAAGAGCACACCCCATTTCTGGCAAACAATCAACCATTGTATATGTTCTCGTTATCATGTTCAAGTGATTCCATTTAAAATATTCCTCCACTACCGAGAAACTAACAGGCATAAACAAAATCCAAAACAAAAAACTGAAGAAAAAACAACCAAGTGACATTAAGCATTCACACCTGGTTCTTTTGTAAAGTAACAACATAAAAAGGGATCTGTGAGATCCCTCAAAGTACTAGAACCAAACCAAGCCCCAACATACCAGCTCCACACGACCTCAAATTCAAAAAACAATAACCTATCAACCATAGATTCCATCGCTATCTAAATAACCCCCAAGGCACCAAAGGGATCAACCATTCATATCACCATAATAGAGAAAATAAGTTTTCAGATTTATCCAACACCATTTATTATGTTGCTTCTTTCCGTATGGTTAACTAGGGTGATCACACAAGGGTTTTTCAATCATCGGGAATTCATTTAATCAACCATGTTTACATGATTAACCAGTTTCTATGTTACACCCATTCATTCATAAGATTATCCAAAAATAGAGGTTCATTAGTTTTAAATAAAGGATCACCAACGACCACAATTTTCAGTGGACATAAGTACATAAATTTCACAACATAAAACCAAGGGTAAAACATAGAAACATCATTAACTTTCCCCATCCCTTCATCCTTTAAAGTACAATTTATTATCTTAGTTAATGTTGGTTTCATCTATGTATGAAAGGATCATCATCATACTAACCCTTCATGATGCACAGTAAAGAGAGACAAAGAAAAAACCCATACTTGGATGATAAAGGATCAAAGTTTTCTCCTCACCCCAAGAACTGGGGATGCGCGAATTACAAACAAAGAACTCCAAAGACTCCAAGGATGAGTAGGAATGTCTCTAGAAAAGGTACATGATTCATCTCAGGAGGAATTATTGAGGTTCACTAAGAGAAATTGACAGGAATAAGGAAGAGTGGATCTTGGGTTAAGAAGATGCCATATCCTAAAATCTGGGAGACGATTTCGAAGTACATAAAAGTCAGATCATGGCTCGACCATGTGCTTAGTGGTTTTACACATGGGGATTTATTGGGATTTAATAATTCTCCTCGAAGATGGTGGATATAATAGCTATAAGTTAATATATTTCCGTTAAACAAAGAAAAATAACACATAACAGGGGCTAAACTGAAAACATGGGAAATGGTGTGATGCCGAGGAAAAGGCAACACATTTTGGTAATCGAGGGTTGCCCCACTACTTGAGGATTTAATATATAATTTATGGGATTAAATATGGCCTTAAACCACATTAAAAGGGTATGAAAACTTAAAATAGGTATTACAAAAAACTGGGGAAGGAACCAAACACCCCATGGTGGCACCGATTAGTGAGACCGATAAGTGACACCATGGTGACACCCTTCCACCGACACAGACACCCTCTTGACTCATTGATGGTGTCCTGGACACCCCAAACACTAAAATTTATCAAAGTAATGGACCAGAAGGGTCTAATAAATTACACCATATTTTATATCTCAAAAATAGAGGATATCATTGTAGAGAAGTAAAATATGGTCCTGGATGAAATTATTCTTTGGTAAGAATGTGATTTATTCTTACCAATGGTACACTTTTATTTTTTTAAATGTTGTATCAAAGAATTAGTTATTTATAATGAGGTGTAATTTCCCTAGATAAGAAAAGAAAATAACAAATTAAAATATTGAAATGGTATTATTAAAAAAATATCAAAATGTAAATTCATGTAATAACAGTTATCACATAAAGAATTGAAATTTCCATCGATGAAACCCTTACCTTAAATTCTCACTTAGTTGATCACACTATAACTTACTATATAAAAACATTACTATATTATTCACATATTTCAAAACCTTTTTCCCATCTATAACCTTTTATAAACATAATTTATATTGATACCCTTGAATGATATAAGTGTTGAGTATTCGCAACATGAATATGGAAAATCATGGAATGATTATAGAAATAAGATGGTTATGAAAATGTGATTATAAAATGGATTAATGAGAGATAAAAAGATTATCTCATTAATTTTTCATAATTAGGATATTAAAATATTTTATATAAATATTTTTATTCATAATCAGAAATATATAAAAAAACATAACAAAGGATGATCTTTAATTGAAAAGAGGAGGGAGGGAATCAAGAAGTGATTCTGGGAACATAACATTTATAAAAAAGGTTTTATAGAATGGGATTAATGAGTGTTAATGGTAGTATGTAATCAATATGAAATCCTTTGGATAGTAAAGGGTAGATTATGAATATATAAAATCATAAAACATTGAAACTAAAAATCATTATCCCAAAATAAGTACCTGAATCAAAAAGAGGATAAGGATAACTCATGCCATTCTAAGTAGCTTCTTAATGCTTGGGAGGACCCCATAGAACATTCAAAATACAATATAAGGTAATTATAGGGGGATATGGAAGGAAAATTTATAATCAATTCCTTAGGGTTGGATAAGAATGAGAGAATAGGAGGGAGTGATATCCTTTTATAGGTGAAAAGGAGGGGATTTTCATGAAAAAACTAGAGTTAAGTAAGGGGTAAGAAAGAAATCACATGGTTATTAGATGGGTTTCATGAGTTAGTTGATTTATAAAGAGAAAATGTATGTGATACTTATGGGTATGACTTTAATACATAACTAAAAATTTTATAAGGTGTAAGTGGGGTTTTAATTCTTAAAAAATAGAGATACTTCATTTACAAATTTTACCCTTATTAATCTTGATTGAAAATTAACCATGGTAATTATTTTATTAATAAAAATATAAGAAGACACTTCATACCAAATTTTGATATGATAAATCCAAAATTTTGGATCCATTTATTCAAATTCAATATCTAATCAGGATAAAATTCACTTTTAGAATAAAACATATAATGTGTATAAAAACTATATTTTTGAAAATGATGTTTTAATTGTTAAGTTTTATTAATCATATATATCATTGATTATAAATTAAATGAATGTAAATTTATCTCTTTGTGTGTGTGTTTGTGTGTGTGTAAAAATTATTATATTCTAAATTTATAATATATCCACTTAATTTGAAAAAAATAAAATATATTTTGGAATGTATTATTCTGTGAAAAAATGAAACTTTTTAGAGTTAACTAATTTTTACATAAGACAACATAATCATTATGCCTAAAAATAATGTGGAACTTCATTTATAGTTAAGGACTAATAATTAATAAAATTTAAATCCATTTTTTATGGTTCAATTTATTATGTTTTAAGAATTAATTTTAATATAATAAATGAATAATGTATAAAATAAATTTTTGAGAAAAATATTGTTTATGTTTTAAAATATAAAATATTTTTTTAAACTATAATCAAAATAACTTAAATTATAAATAAAAAATTTTCCCTAAAAAGGTTTCATAAATTTATAATTCATACTTATATAATGATAGTTTTATAAAAGTTCCAATATCAGTATATTTCACTATTCACCTAAAAATATTTTTTTTTGAAAAATAATAAAAACAGTATTAAGATTTTTTTCCATGATAAATCCAAAAATGAAGTCATTTTTTCAAATTCACTTTCAAAAATTTATAATTTTTATTTTTAATTATATACATAAAATGTGTTGAAAATATATTTTTATAGGAAAAGGATTTTAGGAAATTAATTATTCTTTATCCTATAAATTATTAATTAATATGGTTTTAACTTATTATTAATCAATATATATTTTCATTTTCCAATTATAATAAACTATGTTCCTTGAAATAAATTTCCAATTTCATAATTTTTTTTGTCGATAAATTAAATTAAGTAACAATGACCTTTTAAGAAGAATAAAAATTTATGATATGTCTATATATATAAATATTTTATTACATGTTTATATAATCCTAATTTGTACTTACATAACCCCTAATGATATTTTTATAATACCAAAGCATCAGATAATGTATGGTTGTAGTCAAAGGTGGTGATTCCACTAGCATATATCTCATAGAAATTTTCACAAGCTTGAATTTCTCTCACATATGATTTCACTCATACCATAATTGTTTGAATTTAGCCTAGTCATGGCCCAGATAAAACCCTAGAAAATTTACCTCCCTTTAGATATTAGAATAATGGGATTTGTATGGAATACTTCCACTTTGGGATTCCATTTCTTCCTACATCCTTTATTGATTTTACAAAACTATTGCTTCAATTTATATCAGCTACTTAATTGAATAAGTTTTAATAGTCTTATTTAATATTAAAAATATATTAAGGTTTTTTTCAGTTTGTTTTTTCATATAAAACATGAAAAAAAACAAAATACTCATTCAAAGATAATATATAGTGAAATAATGAGTTGATATAAATTTACACACATGTAATATTATATCATATTGTATTTAAGAGAATACATAATGTCATGTTACCCATGAATATTTTGGTCACCTTCATCCACTAGTAGCATTATGCACTTCTAGCTAACCTAATAGTGTCATTGTTTAGAACATGTTTCCAATAAAAAATTAGTGAATAATTTATCCATGGTTTTTTGAATTTTTTGTAACTTGACCCAATGATTAAATATGTATTATAATATATGAAATAATTATGTTAATAAAAGCAATTTCACCTCCAAATAAGATGAACTAATTCTTCCAGTTCTGAATTATAGAGCTTACATTATTGTAGTGATTGTAAAAATGTTAAATATGGATATAAATGCATATGAATACAACTCCTATATAATTAAAGGAAAATTAAATATTCATTAATGTTATCCATTAATAAAAAATTTAAATCTATCTTTCAAACATATTCACTAAAATAAATATAATAATTTTTCTATAATTAGAACATTGGATGATCCTATATGTATCTAGTAAATTTCGAATGGAATTCATAGATATCAATTTTACTTTTAGCTACACCAACTTATAAGCATCAAATAGTAAGTGTAGGATACCAATAAATTTATACCTTATATTAACATATTCTATAATTTCCTCCTATATTGTTTAATTTAAATTCTTTCTAAAGGTGTCCAAAGAAATGATAAATAAGCTTGGTGATTTTATACCAACCTAATGAACTACCCTCATCAATTTAAACAACATGATATTCATTCTCATATAAGATATATAAAAACCAAGGTGATGTAAAACATTATAAAAATATTCATAGGAAATTATATATAAATTATATCCTCTCAAAACATTTAGTAAAAAACCCCACACCATTTTATCATATGATTTTCCATGTTGACCTTAATCATAACATTAATTCCAAGCACCCTATGATCAATTTCTAGTATCATATCTTAAATCTATAAAATTATCTCATTATATTATTATTCCATTAAAAAAAGTGTTTTCTTCAAAAAAAAGTGTGGGAGAGAGGGGTATTTCCTATTATTATGTATGGGTAAAAACTTTATTTGAAAATTTTCCCTTGTAGATTGTATAAAATGGTATAAGTCACATGGGTACTTCACTTTTGGAATAAGGACTAGAATGGACAAACAAACTGGTCTAATAAAAAGTCTCCCACTAAAGAAATCATGGATATATACCACAATATCCCCTTTTATGATATCCCAATATAATTAAAAGAATTTAATCAGGAACCTATCTATTCAAAGATAACTTTATATAACAAACACCTTCACTACCTTGAAGATTTATTCATTATATTAATACAGCTAAAAGATGTTGTTATATTCTAGAGATATGATGATATAATAAATTGATGAAATTATATAAAATGTTCATTCATATAATCTCATATATATATATATATATAGGAAGAGTAACTCTCACCACTATTGTAAGAATGTAAGAAAAATGTTTAACCTTCATCGGCCCTGACTCCTTAACATTATTAGAGTATGACCAGTCTTCACTTTGAATACTTAGTTTTCCATGAACTAATATCTCTTTAGTTTAATCATAAAGATATATTGTATTTAGATACCCTTCCCACATCGAAAGGTTTATAGTGTTCTCTTAAACTATAAAATCCTTCTTATGTAATTTAAAATACAAAAACAATTTCCTTCAAGGCATGTCATCAAAATATTAATAATTTCACTTATATTTGATTTACTAGTAAATATATTTTATTTTTTATTGAAATTATCTATGGAATAAATAGGTATAAAGATCTAGTGTAACTAATCTTGGATCATGGATTTAAAGTTTCAAGTATTCACATAAAGGATAAACCATTGAAGGAAAGTAATGGGTTAATTCTAAGAAGATGGTACTTTCTAATTAAAATTATCCTCTATATATTAGAGGGAAGTCAATTGGAACCTCATTTTCATGGAAACAAGATCACTAATATTTTTTAGAATAAGTGGGTGATATAAAACATTATAATGGATATATTTATATTCAAGAACATACTTATCCCTTGAATGTTGAATAAACAATATTTTAGTCTAACCCATGCACGTTTACCACTCTTATGGTTTTTTCACCATATAAAATTGTCTATAGTTAACCCCAAGTTAAGAAACTATTTACCAGTCATGAAATTATTGAAATTGTCCATTTATATCTTATATAAAACATTAACATAAGTCTTATCACACAAATAATCAAACATGTTAAATTTCTTCCCTTAAAACCTTGGAGAATCATTCATGCTAAAATAAAAGATAAACTACCACAATTCAACACCTATAAGCCCACCATATTTGGTATAAGATAGAGTGATGAAAATATATTACACATGTTTATACACATGATAAATATTTATTTTTTGGATGAGTTAATAAGTACAATATCCAATTTTTTATTTCAAAATATCCAAATGCGTATGTCGGTTATCACTACATGCTTGAAGTTATGAATGTGTAGCTTAGACAAGAAATATTGAACTACATATGGTTTATGTTATGGTTTAATAATGAAAGGGAAATAGATTTTAGAGGTTTGAACTCTTTTCAAAGGTATTCACATTTATAGGGGGGACCAATCCCACTAATATTCTATATAAATAAAATACATTAGAAGTATAGGAGGTCATGGGTGATATCAGCAACCATGGTGAATTCTATGTTCATCAATAATGATTTACTATCCTTTAGTTTTCATGTATTATAATGATTCTTCACTTTCCCCAATACCAAAAGAAAATTTTCTACTTTAATAGAGGGTTTATAAGCTGACAACTATTGATTCTTATGATTATTCTCCTTCCCTTTATCAGGAATTATAGATATGACTACTTCCACTAACATCATTATATTAAAATTTATAGTTATATCCACTAGAGAGGGTAGAAAATCATCAATATATTCTAACCAATTAGAGTCATTAGAAGAATTATAACACTATCACTATGAATATACTTATCAGACACATGTAGATAGATAAAAGTAGGTCTTTATAGAGATTGGGGAAGTCTAGTCTTCTATGATTAATTATCCCAAGAGAAACCAACCTAAGCCCATATATCTCTTAGATGATAATCATTTACTTTGAAAAACTTCTTTAAACAAGATAAATATACCCTCAACATATATGAATGTTTTAAAATCCAATATGCTTCCCTCCATATCACACCAAGAGACCTATTTTAGAACAATTATAGATACACTAGTTTCAAAAGGGAGAATCAGAATCATACAAATATTGATCTGAGGGGCACCTAGAGATTCCAAAGACCTAAACATTTGGATTCAGTTCTAAAGAAATATTCCTTATAAACTATGTTTTATAACAACTAAAATGACCCAAATATAACCATACATTATCATAACATCAATAACAAATATTGAGTCACTTATATACTCAAGACATTTTATTTTTTGAGTTCTAGAGAGTTAGGGAAACCCTGTAAATAAGAAAAATCAAATATTTCCCAGAAAATGGAAATTTTTTCCACTAAATTAAGGATTCATTATATTAAAATAATTCTGAAATATCTCCCACAAAATTGTCTACCCAAGATATCTATCTGTAAATATCATGTGAAATACTATTATTCATAACCAAGGGAAATGGAAACATGACAAGGGTAAGCTCAAACACATAGTAAGTGTAAACATAAGTGATAACAATAAAAGACCATAAGTGATAATAAGATAAACATGTGGGTATAATAGAAAAATAATGGTAGATGAAAAAATCATAAGTAAATCATACCTAATAAAACATGGATCATAACATATGTCTTTTTGTATAAAGAATTAAATATCATAGGATCAAGGAATCATAAGAAATTGGAAACAATATAAAACAATATATAATAAGCATAATTTAAGGATTACTACCAATACAACATAACATGGTGTTCTAGACTTACTAATCATGCACCTTATATGGTATCTCATGAGATAAAAGAACTACTCAATGAATTAGAGGGTTTTATAATTCTGATCCCACCCATCACATCATAATATGAACATGTATGTATGTTCCACATAAGGAAAACATACATAAATCAATAAATAATAATAACATGATAAAACCATAGAAATTAAATATTTATCTGATGATATTATGTAACTCTCTAGGTAAATACCCATAAATTAAAGGTTATAAAGTATATGGTTTTTACATGATATATATAAAGGGTATATGATCTAGTTAATAATTTCTCCAATCCATTTATGTATGGGAATATAGTTAAACAACCTTCAATCAAAATAAATAAATACACATTATTCATAGATGAAAGGCATTATAAGAAATATTATGTTTATTTAAAGTAGATGATTAAGAAATATAAAGGAAGTGATGGATCATTTCTATTATAGTGGTTTCATTTTCATCACACAACATATATGTAAGAACATAGATAATGAATCGAAGGATTATTTTAGAAAATATATATTTATGTGAATGATATTATTTAATGAAATACATCATTATAATGAGTAGAAAATGAATTATTATTAACATAGAAGAAAATAGTTTAGAGGAATACAAGAAATTGAATTGGTTTTAATAAAATGGTTGCTTAGTTTTTTTTCACAAAATTAAAATATATGGAAAATGTTATCATTAAGTAAGGATATAAATTTAATAAAATAACATTTTTTAAAAAATGATGATTATTTAAAACATGTAATATAAGTGATGTATTTTCAAATTAATAGATAAGAAAGTAGAGGATAAATCTTGAAAATGCATAATGTAATTTTTTTGATTATTTTATACAGATTAAGAAATAAGTAATATTTAAAAACCATTTTAGATAAGTGAAAATAATTTTAAAAACAATATTTTATCAATGAAATTTCCCAATAATGGAATCTTGAAAATAATAAGATTTATAATAGAATAAACTTATAGAGAAGGGTATTAAAAATATTCCCTTGTAATATTTGTCATGTTTAACTTTAATAAATAGTATAAATGAAACCATAAAACATGGATATAGTTAGAAATATGAATTATGAGGAATAATAAATAGAATAAAAATGTCGTCTTAGTAATATGGAAAGAGAATGTGAGGGGTATGGAGAGTGATAGAGAACATGATATTAATAATGAAATAGAGCATTAAAGGGGCCTTTACAAAAAACATATTATATGAAATATGAATTTATAAGGGAGGGAAAGAGACCATAAATTCATAAAAAATGAATGTAATATAGTAATTTATTTATTTAAAGACCTTTTATTTTATAAATATATGAGAAGATAGGAAGTCAAAGAACAATATTGGAAAATGATGGAGTCTTAGAATGAAAACTCTTACCTCTCGTCCAGAATCACTTGGTGCCTGAATATAACCTCATCACCAAATTAAGTTCATTAAAATACTTAATTCAAACCCATTTTTAGGTATATTCCATTTTTTATGGTCTATTTATTATCATATTTCATTAATTTATTTTATATATTTTTCTCTCACTATCCACTTGGGGTTGTTTGGTCAATTTCTCCAAAAATGCATTAGTACATTGATCATGGTTAAAGAAGTTATAAAATAGTTTCATAAAGTTAAAACTTTAAGATTTATCTATTATTTATCATTTTATTTACACAATATTTTTATTGTTACATATATTATTCAAAATAGAATCAAATTATGAATGATGTCTTTATATGGACAGTTTTTGGAAAATAGAAATTACTATGATATTTTATTTTTAATATCTGCAATATAATTATGAATTTATATTTCCATAATCAGAATAATTTTTTATATATTTTATTTATTCATTAAATTCATGTATTAAACTATCCATGTAAGTTGATGATGAAAAATGGAATACATTATCCAGGAAGGTGGTGAACCAACCAATACATGGGAAATGATTTCATTTTAGAATTAATTGGAGGGATTAGAAAATTTGATAATCCATGAATATAATAACATTATATTACATATATGACACTTATTTTATTATATAATTATGAATTGAATAGATTTATATGATATATAAGATGATAATAACTTAAAAGAACATGGTTGAGATCATTACCAATTCCCCTATTCTTCCTCCTTTGGACTACACTTTAAGACTTTTTATATAGGTATATTGGTGAGACTAAAACCTCTAGGGTATGTATGAGAGAGTATGGGTTTGGTTTTGGTAGAGAGTTATTGATCTAAGGTTCTTATAGTGTGAGAAGAAGGGGGTTTTGAATGTGGGTATTTATAAAGGGAGGAGATTAGTGTTTTAAAATACAAAAAAAATGAATGTTTTATCATTTTTGACATTTTCCATGAATATTAATAATTAACATAAATTTGTTTATTTATTATTAAATAATTTAGTTTTATTTTATATTTAGGTCAATATAAAACTAAATATCACCTTTAAAACACTCAATAATATGCAAACAAGCAAAAAAATTATTAGGAAAAAACATATATTAGGTTTAAAAATGTCAAATATAGGTTTATAAATTCAACTAAATATTTTAAAAATTCATAATTTTTCACCATAAATAAATTTTTAGTCTATTAAAATGTTTCAAAAAAATTATGTCATAATTATATCATTATACTTTCATAAAACATACGAAATTCATAAAAACTGTATTTTTACTATTCAGTAAATAAATAAAATTTTATAGAAGAATCCTAAAACTTAAACCCTAATATAATTTTGACACACTAAATCCAAAAAATAAGTTCATTTTTTCAAATTAAATTTCTAAAATTTTGGAATTTATCTTTTAAAAAATATCATAAAATTAATAAAAAAATGTTTTTTAAGAAAAATGACATTTTAAACATCAAGTGCCCTTAATCATATTTCATATCAATTATCAATTAAATATTTTTTTTAAATTGAATTATTTTATTTGAATAATACAAAAAACTAAATTTAATTTATTTATATAAAAAAATAATATATGAAAAATAAAATTCTTTAAAAAATGGTTCTTTTTAACACTAAATGATTTTAATCACATCCTATTAGATAGGTATATTATAACCAATAAATTTATACAAATAATATTGATTAGAACGCGTAAAATTATTATTTAAAAATATACTAATACTATTTGAAATAAATATTTTTAAATATTTTTATTGACTTTAGGTTTTACTCTTCTTGTAATTTTTTTTAATTATATTTCACATGATATATTAATGTTTATATTACATGGTAAAATATATCACAATTTATTTTAGTTTGTTTACGATACAAGATATATAAAATATTATTTCGTTAATGGGAAAAATACATTCTAAAATATTAGGGTGTTATATTCCTGATATTAAGTCTTTCATTTTATTTAAGACATGTGGGATTTAACCTCACAGTGACACTTGGGATTTTTAATCTAGTCTACCAATATGATTTTCATGGTGGGAAACAACATAACCTTACAAATAGAAATATTATTAGAAACAAATCTTGGTATTTTAAAGAATATTCTACCAGTTGATCTCATTATTTCTATTTTTGAGATAAATCTATTTGGGTAAAGATTTATATACATCTATCTCTATATAAATTATGAATACATGGGTAGTTTTATACAAATTTTAAGATCATAAACTCAAAGAAAGAGACTTGTAGAATCATTAATTTCCTTAAGAAACATTAATTTTTTTAAAGGAATTAATATCCCACATAGAATAAGATACAAGGCCTCCATGTTAGAATTATACTATCTATAAAAATCTATAGTTCAATGATGCATGGTTGTCTCGAGATTCACAATAATCAAATAATTTTAACACTGATAATGATGAAATAGAAGCTGACTAAGGTTGTTCTATAATGATCGGATCTGAAAAAATCACTTTTATTTAACACCTATTATTTTTTTAAACTTTATATTATTAATATCAGAACAAAAAAGGGGGTAAATTATGTGTGGTTGAGTGATAATTGAAAAGGATCCATAAAAATGAAATCACATATAATGAAATTAAATAAATGTGACACCCATGGATTTATCCTAAATGATACATCATTATCTCCATTATAATTTTTCCTTGATTATACCTCATTGTGTGCTTCTAACCAGTTACACACACCCACACTACACACATTTTTTGTATTAAATTTTCACCCAGAAACATGATAAGTATGATGTCTTCCACAATACCCAAGAATAGAGAGAAGGTGGAACCTCAATTGTGAATGCACCCATCATATCCTTAGTGGATGAAAACTATGAATCCCCAAACCACTCAATTCACTAATATCATTGTGTAACAACAACCCAAATATTTAGATATGGAAATAATTTTATTTGTGTGAAAAAAATTTGGGAATGTGAAATGTTAAGTTATGTCACTCGCTTTATCTCATAAATCTCCTAAGACCTCAAGTATCTAATAAAGAAATAATGAACATTTCTTAGACTCTAAATCATATGGTTTTTATCCAAGTGGGGACCCTTGAGTTAGCCTCTCACTATAGGTGAGATCCTTATAAATCACTATTAAAAAATATATATATGGAAAAGAAAGCACAAATAGGGTGAAATAGAATTAAATTTAAATTTAAAATAAAAAAAATTACAAAAAAATAAAATACATCAATCCATGGATGAAGTCTAAGGCCTATCTTATCGAAATAGGATACGGGATAAATAAGAAATGCAGACCATCTCTACAGAACTGGTGAATTAAGTGTCATATATCCCCAACCTTAATCACCACCATGTGTGAAACTGAGAGTTTTGGTTTCCTCCTTATATGTAAACTCTAGAATATTCCCCATATTTTAATTTGATCTAAAATATTTCCATGATTACTGACATGTTTCATCCCTAGATGAAGGTCACATGGATCTTAAGAGGTTTTCACCCTACAAGGTTAAATACCCTAAGAAGGGTGTGAATTAGGGTATGAAGGATTAAATTAACCCCCCTTTATGATCTTGTTTCATCAAAAACCAAAACACTCCTCCCTATTTTCCTCACAAAAAAATATTATAAAATTAAAACCATACTAATGATATAGATATTTTACTTGGTTCACACAAATTGGGTTAATCCAAGGATTATACAAAGGTAATTTTTCAATGTACCAAAATCTCTAAAGAACATTATTGTTATTATGTTCTAAGTAGACTGATTTTCCCTCTTAGTTGAAAACCACTCACACTAGTGAAAACTTAAATCTATCTTCAATAAAAAGTTCTTATTGATCCTTCATAATAATCTTCAGATGATCTGCATCATATTTTAGTGGTTTCACACTGATATAACTATGGTATGAATATAATTTTCATTAATGGGATGAAATTATCTTTATCATGAAAATTTTACATCATAAGTAATTATTTCATGAACTATTTCATATGATAATTTTCCTTCAGTGTAAATTATTCTTCTTGAACTACCCAACAAATAAGCCCCTCATATATTGGTTATATGTCATTTTCTCTAAGAACTTTTACCTGTGAAACTCTTTAAAAATTTTCTCCTTTATGAACCACCTCTATGTAACCATTTTACAGACTATCCACCCTCATAAAATAACGTTCTTCACGATATCATTTCCTTCATGAACTTCTCCCCTTCATGAACTAATTTTCATGATTTTTTTGGTAATTTTTTTAGAGTGGCATGATATTTTAGTTAATCAACTTATTTCCAATTTTTACTCTTTTTAATGAAATTATTTATTTTATTTATATAGGAAAAACATTTTGAATAATATTAGAATTAAAAATTTATTGTTTATCCCTTCGTTAAAACCCCATTTCATAATGCCTCTATGTGAGCTGCATACCATCATCACCACTCACCTGAAAACGGTATAGGATTCACATAAATATTCCTTTCCATATTTTTCTCAAAATTTTACTCAAACTTTATTTAAAAATCTTATGAAAAATATTTACTTTTTAAAATTTCCTTCTCTAAACTCATTTGTTTCTTTACATAGCAACCCCCTACACGGTTCATAAACTGCATCTCCGATATCTTTGCGAAAAACCTACATCACATTCTTCCTTAAAGGTCATGAAAATTTTATATATAATTCAAGAAACATACCTTCTATATGGTCTCATAAGTTCTATAATAAAATCTATCCTTCATGAAAAACTATCCATCACAAACATCCTTTACTATTTTTCGGCAAAAATTTCTATACTCGTTCTAATGTATCCAAATATACTTTTTCAAAACGCATTTATAAAAAAATACAAATAATTTTTTTTCAAACTACTTAATCAATAATTTATTTATTTATCAAAAAAAATAACCCAAAATATTTAAAACAACTCCATGATGGATTTGGGCCAACAATCCCCCATTTGGGTTTACTAGTAATGCTTCATCCTTCTTAATCAACTAGTGGACAAACCTTTCACACTTTATGATTAAAAAATAATTCACACTCTATAAATCTATATGGAGATAAAATAATTTAATCATCATGTTCTCTAATCCCAAATCAATCAATATTAGAATTAAAAACATGATTTATAAGAAAATATTATCAAAGAGTCACTTAGTTCATCTCTCAATCTTTCAAATAGCTTACATCATGATCTACATTTATGATATGAAATATATTATAAAATAACTATAGAATTTTTATTTTTATTTTAACCCCTTAAATAATTTTTCCACTGATCTATCATGGAAGATATCTCAACCATTATTAGAATTACTCATACACTCAAATTTTTTTCATAATATCACTCCCTTTCATGAATAATATTTATCCTCTTTTGTCAACAAACCCAAAGGTCACTCTTTTGTGGGTTGAAAAAGGAAAATAAAAACTATCAACATATAGGGAAATCCATTTCATACCATAGGGAGTGAGGGTCCAACATCCACACTTATCTAAGAGTGGGATGTCAATCATACTTTGAGATCCATTAGATGCCTCTAAAATTTCTCCCTAGGTAAGTACATTGTCATAATATGAGTGACTTGAAATTCAGTAGGAGCATACTTCAATTTCACCAATACATACTCAAATTTGTCCTTTATGAATTAATACTTTAATTCAATGGGATTCTTTCTTAATTGATGGATATGATTTTTTCTTATATTGATATCACTTGAATTATTGCAATTTATTTTGATAAGATACTTCACTTTAAACTTCATATAGTTAAGCTTCCATTTTATCCATAATACTTGTGTGAAAGATTGAAGGGATATAATATATTCGACTTATATAGTTCTCAATGGGATACAATATTTTTTCTTTCTTATATAATAAATAAATAATACTGTGAGATAGAATGAACCACCTAATGTTGACTTTCTATCATCTTCTAAATCAGCTCAATCTATATCTATGTATCCCAAAAACAATTTTTATGATGTTACATTTTAAAGAAAACCTTAATATTTTATGCCTTTAATATACCATAATATTCAATCCACTATTTTAAAGTGTCTTTCTTAGGTATTACTCTAATATATTCTACCTTGAAGAGTTCTAAACACAATATCAGATCATGTTTCTATTAAGTACACCATGATCCCAATGATCTTCCTATATTCTAAGATATTGACCTATTTATCATCTTCATCCCTTGAAAACATTATATTGGTAGCAGTAATTTTTATCATTACTCTATAATCCTCTATTCTAAATTATTTTATAACTTCCCTATAATATTTATATTGAGAGATGAATATACAATTTTTTCCTTCTATCACCTGTAGGCCAAGGAAAAATGTTAACTCTCTAATAATCGACTTTCTTAACTCACATCTCATGAATTCTACAAATTTATCATTAGGTCTATAAGACCTCTCTATATTTTATGCTTTTGTTTTGAAAAAATCACAAACACCTTCTTCATTAATATATTTACCTTACACTTCCATATAATTACTTACACTTATATAAATTTCCTTATAACGAAAACTTCCTTAGACTTTTGAGTTAAATATATTTTTATTAAGATTTTTAGAAATCTTTTTTACCATACCGAAAAAGTTTTTAAGGTTTCGAATTTTGGTTATTGGTTATACCATACCAGAATTCCATAAGAAACTGGTTCTCATTCTCTGTTTTCACTATGATACCGATTTCTATATAGAATGAAATCCGGTATCATATTTTCCATACCAGAAATTTCCATTCCAAATTTCTAAAGAGTATTTTCTTAATATTGTTTATGTTAGAGATAGTGATACCGTTTCTAATGATACTGATACCAGAGAATAAGATACTTGTACCAATAATTTCCTTATAAACTATCTTCTATAATCTTAATCCAATTATATTCTTCCGTGACATAAATCATGATATCGGTACCAGAATTTGTAAAACCGAGTTTTTATAAAATATTTTCTTATAATTTACTCGTACCATTTTTAAAAAAATCCATTCCAAAATTTATAATTCTAGAATTTATTATTCAAAGCTTTATTTCCTTAGATTTATGAACCTCTCAATGTCTTTTATATCATTTCAATTTTATTGGATTACAAGTTCCTTACACTTAAGGTGTAAGATATTTATATTCATAGTTGGTTATATAAAACGATGTCATTGTTTCTATTATAAACTAACCATTGTATGTTTTCCACGTGTCCAGGTCCCTCTGAGATTTATGTAAATATGATCATTAGAGTGTAACCAACCAGTAGTTTTTGAAAGCTATAAATAAGACCTCAAATGATGAGATCCATACTAGTTCATGATTTTACTTTTTTGAATTTTGGAGTTCATTTCTCTCTATAAATAATATCTCTAGAGTGATAAGCTCTTATAAACTCCAAAAATTTGTTCAAAAAGTTTGAACGACTTGTTCAAAATTTTCTTCATGCATAATTGCTTTGTGCATAGGTGTGATTTCCTTAAAATCAGAGACTTTTGGTTGTGACATCAGAGGTGTCGATTTCCTTACAAATCAAGGGCTTGCAGGGATAGCAAGATAGATACCGATCTTAGAATTGAGGGCTTACCCGGGTTTGGATAATACATATTTCTTGCAAGTATATAACAAGGTACCTTTATCCAAGGTTGTTGGATACCCTCCTCTTTGGGTTAAATGAATATTGTAAATTTCTGCTGCTTTATAAAAGTTAGGAAGTTTTCTTTTTGTATAAAATTTCTAACTTGTATTTTTGTTTATAAGAGATTCTATAAGCCTTGTGGTATAATATCTTTGTAAAAAAATGTTTCTTAAACTTTAGACTTAATAACTTTATATTTATCTAAGAAGGTAATTTCTTATTAGAGGTGTTGTGAATTTTTTTTATACATAATTTCCTTAAGAAAAATTTAAAGTATACAATTCACCCCCCCTTGTATATTGTGCATTTTTAGTTCTATTGCGATCCTAATATTGTTATAGAGTAGTATTTAATACTCCCATACCAACCTATAAATTGGTATCATAGGAGGTTACCTCATACTCTGAATCAATTTATCAATTTTCATTAGAGTGTTGGTTCAATCTGAATTAATCTCACGATTAGTTTTAGAAGAGAAATTATCTTCTTTATATTTTTCAGAGTCAGAATTTTGGACCCACAAGTTTGGAATCATATTTTTCTTAAAAATACTCTAGCTCTTATTTTTATTATACTTAAAAATTTCTATTAAATTTTTCTTTAAGAACTTTATATTTATTCATGCACTACTACTAATCTTTTTTTCGAAGAAAGGTATATTTTATGGCATGATCCATGCATATTGGTTCTTTGGATTATTTAAATCCTACCAGACCCCCAATTTTTTATGGAAATGATTATGAGTACTAGATAGATAGGATGAAGACTTTCGTTATTAATAATGGAGTTGAAAAATACCTGATGCTAACAAGAGATTATAAGATTCCTGATGAGGAATTGAGAACTTTTACTAATATGGAGAGAGCAGAATATCAAACTAATTTCAGAGTCAAAAATGCATTGCTAAGTTCCATGACAAGGAACATTTATAGTCAAATATCCTCATGTGAAGCTGCAAATAGTGTCTAGAATAAATTGGAAGTTACACATTTTGGAACTTCTAATGTTATAAAAACAAGAAGAGCTATGTTGAGAGATGAATATCATGGCTTTAAATTTCCTTATGGGGAACCCATAAGAAAAGTTCAACAGAGGTTCATGAATATTGTGAATAGCTTATATTCTATGGGAGAAAAAGGTCTTGATAATGAAATACTTGTTGACAAGATCATAGACATCATGCCTAATGAATGGGAGTCCAAGTGGACAGTAATTGATGAGAACAAGAACGTCACCAAGATTTACTTAGACGATTTTTTGGAACTCTTATACAGTACAAGACTAGAATGAAGATATATGTGGATAATTGAAAGAAAATAAATGGAAATGGAAGTGTTTCACTCACAAAAACTTCTAACCATATGAAATCCAAAACTCCAGAAAGGGTTACTATGTCAAAGTCAAAGAAAGTTACTATTCAGTCAGAATCTAGTGATACAGAAAAATATGAGAATGAGTTAGATAATATTACTCAGAGAATGAACAAGATAGTAGCTCAGAAGAACTATCAAAATATGTTTAAGAAGAGAGACTATAGAGAAAATAAATATGGGGAAGTTACTTGCTACGAATGCAGAAGGACATGTCATATCATACCTGATTTACCTTTTTTGAAAAAGAAGGATAAGAAGGAAATGAATTTAGAGAGAAACAAGAAGAAGTTTTATTATTCTAAGTACAAGAAAAGTCATAAATAAAATGGAAATTGGAGTGTTAGTTGTGGAGACTCTTATGAAAGTGAATATTATGAATATGATTCATCAACACAGAATAATATTAGATTTATTGCTACTAATTCTTTCCCAAATACTTGTTTTATGGCCAAGGTACACTCTACCGAGGCTTTAAAATTTTATCTCTTGATAAATATTATTATCCTGAAGATATTACTTCTAATGAAGATAATTCATCTTCATATAATGAATAAATACCTTCATATGATGAAGTATCTAGATTTTCCAAGTTGTTAGAAGAAAAAATTGTAAAATTTCTAAGAAACTAGAACAGGAAAATACTAGAGAATAATTTCTTACAAAAGAGATTTCAAATCTCACTAGAGATCTTGAAGATAATGATGTTCTCCTAGAAAAATTTTGTAATGACCTTAAGGAAGAAAATTCTGAAAAGGAAAAACTTTCTAAAGATCTTAGGAATTTTGTTTCAAGAATAAATGATTTTTGGGAAAATCTAACTCTAAGAAAATAATTCATGAGGATAGGAATTTATTCATAAGAATAAAATCTGAAATATTTTCCCTTAAAAAACTTCTTGCCAACTTTACTTCTGGTAAAGAAAATTTTGACTAGGTTTATTCCCAAATAAGACCTCATAGAAATACTTCTGGAGTAGGTTATACTCACAAAAAACCTATTTTCAAAAATAACTATTTTATTCCATCCAAAGTTCTTTTCTATAAAAAATGTAAAAGTGGGGAAAATTAGGGGAAAACATGTTTCTTAAAGATAATTTAATCTCTAGGTTTTCACACGGCTTATTTTTCCAAAAAAAATGTGGGTTACTAAAATTTTATTAACTAACCCCAGATCCAAACCCGTTTGGATTCCAAAGATCTAACTTTTGACTTTACAGGAAAATAAAGAATGTATCAACAATATTTGGTATATGTATAGTGGATGTTCTCTTCATATGACTGGTAAAAAAATTTATTTCCATAAGATTGTCAAAATGAAAGGTGGAAAATTAACCTTTGTTGATAATTCTCAAGGAGAGATTTTCGGTATAGGTAATATCATTCTTCTTGGAAAAGTTTTAATTTCTAATGTTTTATTTGTTAATGGTCTTAAGAACAACCTTATAAGAATAATTAAATTATGTGATGAAGTATACCTTGTAAATTTTAGTAATGATAAGTGTTTAGTTCACAATTCCAAGGATGAATATATTCTTACTACCCATAGGCATGAGAATGTCTACACTTTGAACTTAGAAGAATTAAGAATTCAATATCTTCCTTGATTAAGTGCAATTGAAGAGAAATCATGGCTTTGGAATAGAATGTTAGGACACTGCAACCTTAAGAACCTCAGTAATCACTCAAAGAAAGGATTAGTTAAGGATCTACTGATTCTAAGTTTTGATTCTTAAAAAGTTTGTGACCCTTGTCAGTTTGGAAAGCAACACAAATCTAGCTTTAAATATATTATTTAAGTTTCAACAAATAATTCCCTATAGTTAGTGCATATGGATTTATTTGGTCCTACATAAACTGGAACTATTGGTGGAAAATATTATGTATTTTTTCTTGTTGAGGACTACACAAGATATACTTGGGTATATTTTATAGCAAGAAAATCTGAAGCCTTTTCTTATTCCAGATCTTTTCGAGATCAAGTAAAAAACATAAAAACTAACCATTGATAACTATTCATATTGATCATGGTGGTGAGTTTGTAAATTCAGATTTTGAAACTTTTTGTAGTAAGGTATTACTCACAATTTCTCAGCTCCTAGAACTACTCAAAAAAATGGTGTTGTTGAAAGAAGGAACTGAATCCTTTAGGAGATAACCAGAACCATGTTGAGTGAATATTCAATAGCAAAACACTTTTGGGATAAAGCTGTAAGTACTACTTATTATACTATAAATCGGGTTTTTATAAGACATTTTCTTAATAAAACTCTTTATGAGCTATGGAATGGTCGAAAACCAAAAGTTTCTTACATCAAGGTTTTTGGTTGTAATGTTTTTATCCTTAATACTAAAGATAACATACAAAAATTTGAACCAAAATCGGATGAAGGAATTTTCTTAGGCTATTCCACTAACTCTAAGGTTTATAGTGTTTTCAATAAAAACACTTGTACTGTGGAGGAAACAGTACACGTTAAATTTGTTGAAACTAATCCTTTTGTTTTCAAACAACCTGTTATAAATCCTCCATATATGTTTTCTAAAAATGATCAACAACCTATAGTATAATACCCTTCTAAGGAAAATGTTCTAAAAAATACTCCTGAAATATTTACTCCTGAATATTTTCTACCCTATGTTGATGATCAATTTTTACAAAACCCTAATTAGTTGTTACATAGAAATCATCCTACTGATAATTTCATAGGAGATGTCAATCAACCAGTAAGGACTATAAGTTCTTTAAGAAATGAAATTGAACATGTTGCTTTTCCTACCCAATTTGAGACAAAGACTCCTGAGGAAGCCTTAGGTGATGAAGATTGGATAAAGGCTATACAAGATGAACTCACTGAGTTTGTAAGGAATCAAGTCTAGACCATGGTTTATATACCTAAGGATACATCTGTTATTGGTGTAAAATGGGTTTTTAGAAATAACTGTGATTAAAATAGGATTATAGTTATAAATAAAGCAAGATTAGTTGCTAAAGGCTATAACCAACAAGAATTCATAGACTATTAAGAAACTTATGCACCGGTAGCAAGACTTGAATCTATTCGGATTCTTCTATCATTTTATCATTCTATAATTTTAAACTTTATCAAATAGATGTGAAGTGTGCTTTACTTAATGGATATGTACAGGAAGAAGTATTTGTAGACCAACCTCCTGGTTTTAAATATGTTAAACATCATGGTCATGTATATAAACATACCAATTCTTTATATGGCCTTAAATAATACCCTAGAGCTTGGTATGATAGACTTACAAGATTTTTACTTCAAAACAACTATTCTAAGGGAACCACAAATCCAACACTTTTTATAAACAAAGATAAGAAAGATATTTTAACTGTAAAAATATATGTTGACGACATTATAGTCGGATCAACTCAACAATTCCTAATGGATTCCTTTGAGAATCTTATAAAGTCTAAGTTTGAGATGAGTATGATGGGTGATTTAACATTCTTTCTTGGTTTTCAAATTTATCAAAAACCAAAAAGAACTTATATATCTCAACATAAGTACATCAAATATATTCTTAAAAAGTTTGGGTTTGATAACACAAAGAGTATAAGTACTCTTATCGGAACTTCTGATACTCTTGATATTGATGAAGCAGGGAAACCTGTGGATCAAACATCTTATAGAGGAATAATAGGAAGTTTAAATTAATTAATAGAAAGGTGACCCGACTTAATGTTTTATATTTTCATATGTGAAATATATCATGAAAATACTAAGTAATCCCATATTAATACTATGAAATGAATTTTCTAGTACTTAAAAGGAACCTTGTATTTAGGAATTTTTTTATTCTTCAAGAAATGTTTTTTAACTAAAAATCTTTTCAGATACTGATTTTACTGGTTGTAAAATGGATAGAATGATTACATCTAGAAATTTTCATTTCCAAGGAGATTCCTTAGTATCTTGGTCATGTAAGAAACAAGATTCTGTATCACTTTCCACTACTGAAGCAGAATATGTAGCAGCAGGAAGTTGTTGGGCTTAGGTGTTGTGGATGCAACACACACTCACAGATTATGGAATGAGTTTTTTCAAAACTCAAATCTTGTGTGATAACACTAGTGCCATAGATCTAAGCCAAAACCCAGCACATCACTCCTGTGCTAAGTACATAGATATTAGGAATCACTTTCTTAGGGATCACACACTCAAAAGAGATATAATTCTTCAATTCATCGGAACACAAGAACAACTTGCTGATATTTTAACCAAACCATTACCATCCAATAGATTTGAATACATTAAACAGAATCTAGGAATGATATCTGTAAGATAATAATTCATATCTACTTCTTGTTTAATCATCTCTTAACATTAAGATACTCCTAAATTCAAGGGTTACATATGTTTAAGAATTTTTAAATTTTGTTTTCCATAATTTTTCAGAATCAGTGAGTTTCAGAATTGAGTTTTTTCGGTATCTATTTTCTCAATAGACCAGAAATTTAACAGTTCCAAAATATTTTTTTTTCTGGTTTTGAAATATTTATGAAAATATTTCTTTAAAGAAATTTAACCTTAAGAAAAATTTTCCTTAAGTTAAATCAACTTTAAGTTTTTTTATTCTTTTAAACTTTTTATCTATTTTGAAAATCCAAGAATCAAAATTCTCGGAATCCATATTTTCAGAGTTGAAAATCTCAGAGTTAAATTTCCAGTGTTTGTTTTTTTGTCTTTACCCGCAAGAAATTTTTTCTTTGATACCAATAATTTGTTTAGAGATTCCTTAATGGTACATTTACTTACCCCCTAGTTATGTTATTACAGTTCTATTTGTTGGTATTTCGTTCTTTTAAGAAATTTTTCTTTTGATTCATATTTCCTTAGAATCTGACTCTCAGTTTTCTAAAACCTTAAAATTTCCATATGGATATATTTTTTCAACCATCCTCAATTTTTAGATCCTTCTGGGAAAATCACACTCATTTTATTTTCTTATGGAAGTTGAAATGTCATAGTTTGTCTATATAAGTTCTACCCCACTTCATGAGGACCCCAATGGTTCCTTAAGCCTTCAAGTCAATGTTCTACTACTTCAGAGTTTGTCATTCTGAATTTCTTCAAAAATTTATTATAGATCTGAATGTCAGGAAGTTCCAACCAGATAACAGTCAAGGAGAATAAAGACAAGATGATATTTCGGGAGAGACTTGTATGTTCATCCTTTTTCAATTGGTATGAATCCATCATTTCTCATATTATCAAATGTAATCATTGGGAGAGTATTTTTATAGTAATGTACAAGGTTCAAGATCCTATATATCTAGAGCTAGACATACTGTTTTATGACTCTGTCAATTTCTTTGAAAATGATGGTAAAGAGTATTTCAGATTTAAGGCTTATGAAAAGACTTACACCATTCCATGCTGAAAAGCGGCCAAAATCCTGAAAATTCCCTATGAAGGAGAGGCCCTCATAGGTTCTTAATAAATTCTAGATAAGGAAGGTTCTTTCGAGAAGAACTTTTATTTGAAAATTCTAGGAATCAAGGGATTTAAGACTCCGAAACATGCACACTTATCAATGGACCATAGGTTGGTGGCGTTATGGATGCAGGGGTTCTTTATTCCAAGGAAAGGGGATAAAGACTCCTTAAAGATGTGTGACATTCTCTTGTTAGACTATCTCATCAACCTCAGAAAGGTAAATTTTGTAAAGTATATTTTTCTTATGATTAATACTATGAAATCTGGTACCATCAAATCCTAAATTATGATGTACCCTGACACTATCTCAAGGATAGTTGTTATGGTTTTAGCCGAAATGAAAATTCCATGCAAGTCTTCTTTGAAGTCTTGTAAGATTTTGTTGTTGAGTGAAGATACACTAATGAGAATGAAACTCTCTTACAATCCGGATTCTAAGAAGTTTGAAGAAGTCGTAATGCTGGTAGTTCAGAAGACAGTATTGAAGGGACCTATTCCAGAGTCATCCAAAGAGGCATAGAAAAATTCAATATCAGAATCTTCAAAATGTGCTTAGAAGAAGAAAAAGTCAGATGAGGTCTCTCATAACGATCCTATCTCAGTAGGTAAGGCTTCATCTCCACCAATTATAAGGAAACTGAAGGATTACTCTGATGATATTGTTTCTGGCTGGAGGAATTTAGTTGAATCAAGGAAGGAAGGGGATCCAAATTTTGGTTTGAATCTAGTAGAGGAAAATGATTTGAAGATTCAAACTGCTAATGTATTAGAGAAAGAAGATAAGGATAAGAAATAGAAAATAAAAAGAACTAAGATAGAGATTATACAATCCATGATAATAGATGTAGAAAAGTCCTCTGAGAAGATACCTATACTAGATGTCACTCCGGAATCTAAGAAGGAAAAGAAACTCTTAGTGATACCAAAACTTGTTCATGAACCTGAAAAAGTACAGGAATAGGATTAGATATTTCAAGAAGAAGATGATGATTTTATTAGACAAGTTGTTGATTATGTTGCAACCCTGGTAGTTTCTATTGAGGAAGAAGAAGAAGAAGTTGAGACCGATGTTGAAGTAGTAGAAGAGGTAGAAGAATATATTGGTGTAATCGGAAATGAAGATAAAACCCATAAATCCGAAAACAGTGATACCAGAAGTGAAAAAGAGGAAGAATAAGAAGATATTTGAGGAAGATCCAAAGATAATGAGGCTATAGAAAGTGAGGAAGTCTCTCAGGGTTCCAAACCATCTGCGGTGATGAAATTTGATAAAAGTAAGGCCATTATGGTTACCCCTTCTGATGCCGACTCACCTAAAAATCTTGACAATCCGGAATCCCCTGCTCTGAAGGTCAATAAAGAAGAATATGACTTTGATTCCTCGTCATCTATGGGTGATGAATTTGTAAAAATTTCCTTAAAAAAACTAGTAAGTATCATTCCAGTACTTGCTAACATATATTCCCATATCCAAATGATGCAGGAAACCTTAAATTAAAAAACTGATTCAACATCTATGCTGATGGACATGGTTGTGAAACGAGAATCGAATCATAAAAATCTTCTCATTGACTACAAATCTCAAAACTTTTCATGTTAGAAATTGATGATCAGAACCTGAACCTTATCAGATAAATATCTACAATTATTGAACCTCATGGAATTGATAAAGGGATCTTTCAATGATGTAGAAAATGAGCTGACCAAAGTTTGGACTTCTTTCCCAGTGATATTTTCAAGTGAGTTAGCTACGAGGAAAAATGATGGCGAAAAACTTTTTTATCAAATGAATACTATAGATGAAGTTTTCAATTATTAGAAAGGAATATCTGCTGGTCTTGTGAATAAATCAGATTCACAAGAAGAATTTATCAAAATTCTTGAAGACAAGAGTCGGTCCTAATAATTCAAGATCTAGGCTTTGGAGAAGAAGTTAGCTGAGGAAGATGCCTTGTTAAATAAGCTTTGAGAAGATCACAAGGAGGTGAAAAATATTATGTCCTTGTGAAAAGTCTTCTTTCAGAGAAGAAGAAGAAGGGATTATACATTTCTTATCCCATGCCGATTTTTTTGTTTTTCCTTTCACGTAAAAAATAATGAAAAATTCCTTGCAAATCATTTATATTTTGTCTCGTGTATATTTCTTTCTAACCGTATAGGTCCCTCTCCATTCCTTTTGGAAAATCACAAAGGGGGAGAATTCTATCAAAGGGAGAATTTGAAGGAAGAAAAATTTATAAAGGAAAAATTTATTTAGAGTAAAATCTAAGGAAAAATAAATTTCCTAACTTTCATATATAAGGAAGAGTTCTACATCTAAGGGAGAGTCTCTCTAAATAGAAGAATATATATCTGAGGGGGAGATTTTCATACTCTAATAACTTCTATATAATGGAATAATAATTTACCTTAAGTCATACACTTAAGGGGGGGGGCTAATTATTTCTAACGTTAAGTATTTATTTCTTTCCTTTTTCAAATTTTTCGAAGTTGTTTGTTCTTTCCAAAAAGGGGGAAATTGTTAGGTCTATAATAACTCTTCATTACTTAATCTTTTGTTTTGAAAATCACAAACACCTTCTTCGTAAATATATTTTCCTTACACTTCCATATAATTCCTTAAAATTACATAATTTTCTTTATTAACCAAATTTCCTTAGACTTTTGAGTGAAATATATTTTTATTAAGGTTTTTATAAATCTGTTTTACCATACTGGAAAAGTTCTTAAGGTTCCAAATTTTGGTTCATGGTTATATCATACAGTAATTCCTTAAGAAACTGTTTCTCGTTCTCTGTTTTCAATGCAATATCAATTTCCATCTAGAATAAAATCCAGTATCATATTTTCCATACCGAAATTTTCCATTCCGCATTTCTAAAGAATATTTTCTTAATACCGTTTATGTTAGAGACAGTGATACCGTTTCTTATGAAACTGATACCAGAGAATAAGATACTGGTACTGATAATTTCCATATAAAATATCTTCTATAATCTGATTCCTGTTATACTCTTCCATGACGTAAAAAATGATACCAGTATCGGAATTTGTAAAACCAATTTTTCATAAAATATTTCCATACACTTCACTCATACCGATTTTACGAAAATCCATTCCAAGATTTCTAGTTCTGGAATTTATTATTCAAAGCATTATTTCCTTAGAATTCCAAACCTCTTAATGTCTTTCATATCATTTCAATTTTATCGGATTCTAAGTTCCTTACACTTAAGGTGTAAGATCTTTATATTCAAAGTTGTTTATGTAAAATGATGTCATTGTTTCTGTTATAAACTAACCTTTGTATGTTTTCCTTGTGTCCAAGTCCCTCCGAGATTTAAGGAAATATGACCATTGGAGTGGAACCAACCAGTAGTTTTTGAAAGCTATAAATAGGACCACAGATGATGAGATCCATACCAGTTCACGATTTTACTTATTTTAATTTTGAGGTTCATTTCCCTTTAAAAATATATTCTCTAGAGTGATAGGCTCTTATAAAATCCTAGGATTTGTGTAGAAAGTTTGAACGACTTGTTCCAACTTTTCTTTGTGTAGAATTACTTCATGAAAGGGTGTGATTTCATTAAAATCGGAGACTTCGGGTTGTGAATTTAGTGGTGCTTATTTCCTTACAAATCGAGGTATTTCAAGGATAGAAAGACAGATACTGATCTTAGGATTGAGGGATTACCTAGGTTTTTATAATAAATACTTTCTTGAAGTATAAAACAAGGGACCTTTATCCAAGTTTGCTAGATACCCTCCTCTTTGGGTTAAAAGAGGATTGTAAATTTATTCTTCTTTATTAAAGTTAAAAAGTTTTATTTTTTTTATAAAATTTCTAACATGTATATTTGTTTGTAAGAGATTCTATATGCCCTGTGGTAGAATCTATTTGTAAAGAAAAGTATCTTAAAATTTAGACTTATGAAATTTATATTTCTCTAGGAAGGTAATTTCTTATTAGAGGTGTTTTGAATTTTGTTTATATAAAATTTCATTAAGAAAATTTTAAAGTATACAATTAACCCCCCTCTTGTATATTGTGAAATTTCAGTGCTATTGAGATCCTAATATTGGTATAGAGTATTATTTCATACTCCCATACCAACCTATCATTTGTTACATAATGATGTATTTAGTCTTCTCAAGACTATTTAACAATATATCTGAGAACTCCCATTCTTTTATAACCCTCTTTATTGATGAAGTGATTAGGATCGACTCCACCACAGTGAAAATAGAGCTTCTTAAATCATTGATATAGTCTTAAATACTATGCTCTTGGTTCCCACTTTAGACAAAAAAGTGATTTGTATAGATAATTTTTTTCTCATCATCATAGAAAATAATACCACACATTTTATTAATGTATACTTCTTCAAGTAATCCATTTAGAAATGATGGCTTGATACCCATCTGGTAAACCTTGAACACCATTTTCACTATTATGTCCAAGTATAGTCTAATTGTATCCAACCTTGACATAGTTGTGAAAGTTCCATATTCATATATGCTTTTAATATTCTAGTACCTCTTCTACAATTTTTTTTATTTTTATCAAATCACTTTTTCATATTAAATCACTTTATTATAGAAAATCTATTGGGTTTAGATGATTTTTTTTATTTTTAGGCCTCCAAAAAATCTCTCATGTTTGGTTATTTTTTATTTTTTCATGATCTTAATGTATCATTTAATCCCATTTATCTTCATTTTTATCATATTCAAAAAAAATGTCTCTACTTAAGATAAAATTGATGTTTTTTTATATATAATTATTTCACCTAATTTTCAATGGTGTTATCTAGTAATTGGTGATGTTTTTCTTATCACTTTCAAACCATATTTTTTGATTTCATATAGATAAAATTATAAATTATTTTTACTCACCATTAGGGTCTTATTATTAATAAACATTAGTCCCTTATACTCCCTATTAGTTTCTCAACTCCTCATTGCTATCCTCTTGAATTTGTAACTTATTTCTCTGAAGATTCTACTCATTCTCCACTACATTGAAATATTATCATCAAAAAAAATTCTAAGACATTTGTTAAAACTCTTGAATGAATTTAACTTATTAATATCCAAAAAAATCACTTCATCTCCATAAGACTCAAACATTTTTTGTTTATTGTTAATGATAATGAATCACTTAATTCTGGAAATTCAAAATTATTTCATCATTGTGTTATTTCTATACAACATCTTGTATGGATTATTTTTTTCACATAGACACAATAGAGATCTATTTTAAATTTATACTAATGTAATGACTACTTGCTTCCAAAACATCTTAGATATATCTTTCTCAATAAACATCATTTTGGCCATGTTTTTTATAATACAATTTCAAAATTCCACCACTACTAAGAAATGAAACTAAACACTTCTAACTTGTGGGTGATGACCATAAAATATTTTATCATATTATAATAATCCATTAAAAGTACATAATATCTCTTCTTATCAATGGATCTTAGTTATATTAGTACACATAATCAAACATGTACCGATCCGAACACCCTTGATGTTTTATATTCTTTTAATTTGAATATATTTTAGAAAATATTCCCTTTTTTAACAATGTTGTGCATGTGTGTAGGATCACATGATAGTTCAAGGAGATCATGAGATCAATTTTCCAATTCCACATCTTCCATATATTGGTGTCTCAAGTAGCCAAGCGATTTATTCCATAATTTATTTTCTTATTCATTGGATAAAAATGATATATATTCTTCTCCACTAGATGGTAGAGATTCCCATTTATGTGATTCCCTTCCATTACAACTGCACTATACAACCCTTGATGATACAGGTATTCTTGGAAAATTTTCTTACATTCTTCAATTCACATATTTGAATAAAAAATATAAAATTGTGAATGAGATCATCAATAACCAAGACATATGCGCGTGTGTCATATCTTTACCCACAAACCTGGATTTTCAGGATCTAATAATATTTAAACATTCATTACTTTAAAATATAAAAAAACCATCCTTCTTACACTTTATTACCATGATAAGATATACATTTCCTAAAATATGTGGAGTACATACACTATCAAAAATCTATATACCGTCATAATATGATGCTTTTAGTGAAACTATTCAAAACCTACATTCTTAACTCTTTTCTATTTGATTCATGAATACATAAACAATGATTATTGAAACATTTGATCTTCCTTAAAATGTATTGGATCAACTTCATCTCATGGAGGAAAAAATTCATTTCCATCCATCTTAATGATTCCTTGAGTTATTGTGTATGATCACACTAAATTTTCAAGGTCACATTCCAATATATCTTCAATAATAAATACTTGGAGATATGTCCATTTCCACTAAATAATAAATAGTTACCATCAAATGAATTCCAGGAATATTGAACTCTGTTTAGCTAACTTTGTTTGTCTAATGTCCCCTGGTACCTCTTGGCTATAGAACCCACATTTTTAGAGTGTATTATCTTTCTATAATGGTAACACCTGACATGTGGAATACTCTTGTGTAACTTCTATATAGTACTAGTGGTATTTTTGGGTTTTTAAATGATATAATTTTATTAAATGCCTAAATAAACCTTCAAATTTAGAGTAGGTGACTATAACTTGTCATTAATAATCACTGCCTTCTGTTTTAAATCAAACCCTATACCAACTTCATTGTTATGACATGTCTTTTTCTTCTATGTATAGTTCCCTATATGTCTTGATAGTCCTCCATGAAACATCACCTTCTTTGTATCTCATGTGATTGTATTTTTTTGATGTCATATTTGGAGTCAAGATTCCGTCTATATCTTCTAGTTTATCATAGTATACGAAATTCTAACTAAATATTTATGATATGTTTGACTTAATATTTTATTACATTTTTCAAAACATTGATGATCTGGGTATACTTTTTGACATTGATCTTCTACTTAATCACCTTCTTAGATATTTCTAGAATTTTATATTTAATATTTTTAATTTCTTCCTTCAAATTGGACTTCTCTGCTTTATACTACTTCATATAGAGTTTGGTATCACGAACCACTACATTATCTTTCTACATTTTATCTTTCTATATATCAATCTCTTTAAGAGAATATTCTAACTATTCTTAAAATAAACTCTTAATTTTCTTCCATCTCATCATTTTCATTTCCATACTTGTTTTGGGACATTTCTACAATATCTATAAGAACATATTCTTTGAGGTATTTATATTCTATAATATTTCATGCCTCTGTTTCTTCTAAACTATTATTCTCTTATGAAAGTGTGTTCTTCTTCTTAATGAATTTTTTCTTAGTATTTATCCTAATTTTCATATTATCTGAAGATTTCTTAGTGGGAATTTTATTATTATTATTATCTCCTTGAAAATTATTTCGATGATTTGCTACAAGATTAAAAAATTTTACACATCTATATCACATGATTGGAAGTTTCCCTTCAAAATTTATTTTTCTCCATTTTTTTAGAAAAAATCAGAAGTCTTCATCATTTTATCCTAATTTCTAATCATAATCCGTGATGAGATTATTCATTACATTGAATTCCAACCCCTTAGACTCTAACACCCTGATATTTTAAGAGAACACTATATTCAATATTATATAAGATACGCAACACCAATCATAAATGAACAATGAAATATTATCATTATAACCTTGTCGTGGAATTGGACGGTATAAATAGGATTAAATGAATTATGAAATATCTATTTTTATAAGGAACTAACCAATAAAAACATATTGATAAATTCTAAGGAAATTATTAATTAATTTCTAGTAAATTCATTTTAGTCTTTAAAAATACATTTATTTCAAAAATAATTTCTATTGCTTTTTGTGATAAATTAATACAACTGGTTTTTTGAAACTTTTAAAATTTTGATAAAAGGGATAAATTTTTTAAATTTATAATACAAAAATAATATTATGATGAATTGTTTATAATTTTTTGAATGGTTTTATTTTCTAAATAATAGAGAAAAATACTAATTTTTATTGAAAATTGTATTTTATTTTTAGGTATTTAAAAATTAAAATTCTATTTTGAATTAGTTTTAAAATATAATTATTTTTTATTAAAAAAATCCAATTATGGTATTTTTAATGAATTTTATACATGAATTTGATATAAACACAATTTTATACTTAAAAGACAATTTTTCAAAAAAACGTTTTTTTTTGTGTTTTTTATTTTTATGTTAAATTATTTTCTTCCACTTATAAGAATTGAATCTTGAAAATTAGATTTTTTTATTTAAAATAAATAGGTAAAAATTTTGTAAATTGTCCACTTTTACTTTTGGTCATAGTGAATAGTAACCAAAATAAATATTTATTATCATAGTAAATGTGAAAATGGTAAATTAGGGTCAAAACTAATATAATAAGGTCTAAAAATAGACCCAAAACACAATTTTATCCTATTGGATGAGTTTGTTTTGGAAAATTCCAAAAAAAAAGTATCGAATATATGTAATTTTGGTTCTATTTTCCCTTGATAATGACATTTATAATATTTAAGAAAAAGATAAAGTCAAAAAAAGTCATTCTCTTGACTTTAAAATATCTTAAATTATAACATAAGAAAATAGAGAGTATAAGTTCGGTTCCAAATGTGTCTTTTAAATATAAATAATTTTTTTTATCATGGTTATTTATTTCTTATTTTTTAGAATGAAATAATTACATTAAATGCTAGTGCATGCTAATACAATATTTATTCAATTAAAAAATGATTTTAAAATTATTAAAAGTAATGTAATTTAAAAAAATTAGTGTTTCATGATAATTTTTTAGACAAATATTACTTATTATGAATTTTTAAAACCTTATATTTAAATTCCATCTTTGTCTTTATGTCATTAAAAGTATAATCAAATGAATAGTGTCAAAAAATGACATTAATGATATTTTATAGAAATAATATTTTATTAAATTATTTAAAAACAATAAAAATATTGAAAGAGGAAAATTAGTATAATAAATGGAAAAAAAATTCATCATTTTTTCACTTATGAATCATTAGTTACCTTATAATAAAAATTATAACCCTTTAAGAGTGAAATGGTTGTTACTGTGGTTAAGGTTAAAATGGGTTAAACTAACAGATAAGGTTTAAAATAACACTTAAAAATGTCCAAATTATATTATTTGATAGGATTACAACCACATAATACCTTATATTCTAATATATGTCTATTTGGAATCATTTTTCTTGAGAATGAATTTATTATAATTTAATCTTTTTAGAAATTCCAAAAGTCCCCCCACCTCAATTGTAAAAGGGAACCTCCTCCACTCACTTCTTCCCACATTTTGAGCCAGCTATATCCACAATACCCTACCAAAATCCCTCATTAACATCCTAATCCACATTATATAGGTTTTTATCTTCTCAAAATACAACCATATGATCCTTAAGAGGAGGTCTAAAGGAGTTCTTTTAAATAAATTGTAATCATCTTAGCCAATCAATTTCTTTTTACCTATTATTTAACTCCTATAAATATATTGAATTTATCTTAAAATAATAACTTTAGTATCATAAATATACTAATTTTTTTTATTATGAAATCACTATTATCCATCATCTTTATCAGGAAATGGGATGGGAAAGTATTGCTCATGTCCATGTACGACATACCATCACCACATAACGATACTACTCATATTTCATCACAATATTTTATGGATTATTATAATGATGAGTTTAATATTTATAAATTATATTTGTGACATAATTATAATTATATAATTATAACAACACATATACCTTCTTATACTCCAATTCATTGGAAAAAAATAATGTCGCTCATACTTACATATAGACTACCACCTTTAAAAATTGATGTAATTTCATTTCATTTTTACTATAATTTGATGGTAATAAAGATAAATTTAATGAATATATATTATATATTATATAATAATGAATTTTTTAAGTTGAATTATTATTAGCCATTTTATAGTTCCATCTATTGAAAATAGAAAATATCATTCATGTGTATGTACAACCTACCATCTCTATGAACTTTATAATTCATTTTTATATCTATAACTTTTATTGATGACAATGAATATATATATATAATGAATATATATGATATTTAAATCCTTGTTATTATTATTTATATTATGTAACCATGATAAAATTATAATAACTGAAACTACTTAACTAAAATACCCTTGATAAACAAAGTAGTTAACACTTTGAAATGATGATTTAAATAAATAATTATTGATAAATTGGTTTTAAAATGTTATATAGTGATAATATATGATATTATAATTATTTAAATTATTCTATTATAGAAATATAATAAATTTAAATTTAATATACATGAGGTTTTAGTGCTTCTGAAGCAAGTGTAACTCGAGGTAAGAGATTTTCATCTCAATTTTATTTCTATGGGACACATTCTATATTCACCACTTATTTATTTTATATGGTGTATGAAATTCACATGAATGTATTTTATGATTTTTATAATGAAAATTATTGGGATATTCATATCCATATAAGGTTCTCTATTTCATGAGGTTTTGATATGGATATTACCAAAGTAGTTACATTTTAATGTTACAATCTCATTATTTATCAGGATTGTTTATGATTAAGTTTTAAATAATGAATTTAGAAGAGTTACCTATCAATAAATCCATTAATTTTAATATAATATAGTTATTTCTAGAGATTACATGTTTTCCATTCATTTTACTCTCTTTAATAATGTAATTTCCTAACCCGGGTCCCACTAAATGGTTCCCTAAGCTGGTGGGTCACATGGCCTCAAGCGCACCTCCTCTTATACTAGAGGCTACCAAATAATAGTCGTGTTCTATGATAGTACAGTGGGGATAATATACCCTCAGGACTAGAGTAACACATCAGTATCGCAAGTAAATAAATAATTGTAAGTGTAACATAAATCATCTCCAGAAGATAATATCCATATAACCGTAATAAAGAAATCAAAATCAATTTCATATAAAATATGATGAATTTTTCATCTCTATATACAAAATGGTATGAAATACATGCCAAAAAGAAACCAGTATGATAAATGTATCAAAATTAAAAAAACAAAAATAACTATCTCTAAATAACATCTTGAAAATAGCTCAGTCATTTGTTCCCCAACTCGTAATCATAATTAATAAATCGTCGAAAAGTGGGTGCTTTCCCCAGTCCCTATCTGCATCTATGAAGTCTATCTGAGTACCCTACAATGAGTCAAATAGTTTATGAGATAACACTTAGTCATCCACCAAAAACAATGTCTATAAAAAATAAATTCTATGTATATAATCAATGTTGTGTGAAATATATGATCGTAATATAAATGAATAAGTGGGAGTGATATTTACCAATCTATCAAGAGTGATCAAGCACCCATAACAGGGGTCAACTAAAAATCATGGTAAAACATCCATTGTGTCTTATTCTTAGTATTCTATTATCAGACCTAAAGGGTTATAACTAGGGTATATATGAATAAGGAATCCTCATTGAGTCTATAAAACATCTCCATAGAAAAATAGGTGAAGACTTGGGTGGAGATCAAGGACCATGTCCTCAAAGCATGTTCAAGGTGGTCCAAGAAAGCTAGATCCCAGGAGTAAAAATGTACAAGGAATAAAAATTAATCTGGATCCATGGAGTAGAAATGTACATGGAATCCTCAATAGAATATTTTATGTAATCAAGTGTCATACCACCATGGGATGGATCTGAGTAGAAATGTCTTTGGCATCCAGATCATTTATCATTTCATAATCATACCCTATTTGTGAGTTCAACCAACTCATTCCACATTTTCCATTAAACCCATTTAATCATTTTATTAATATGTAATCAAATGGAAAATTACATATAATACCTCTCCTAATATCTCATTTAATTGATCAAGGCTCCCACTAAAAGGTGAGATCACACACACCCAATGAGGTGGTAAATCATGTGAGGATATATAAACACACCTCATGAGTGGTTCAGGTTGAGGTTCAAAACCTTCAACCATATCATTATACTAATTTGGAAACATATCAAGGCTCTAATAATTTAGTCAAGGCATTTAATTAATTTTAGGATCCATGTAGGAAGGTCTGTTGTGTGGTATAGTAGAAACTAGCTATAAAAAAACTAGACTTTGCTGGAAAGGGTATAAACCACCTACCTCTAATATGTTGTAGAAAAATCATCCTATATAGGAACCTAACGAGACTAAGATTAGATGAAAAATGAATAATGGAAAAATACCCTAAAAATAGGGAATATTATCTTGTACTAAAATAGAATTGTCTATACAATGAAAAAATGAAACGATTCTATGAAGAAGTTAAATTACCAAGTGGAATCCAATGAGGAAATTAGATCTCAATTATGAGGTTTGATAGAGAATAGGCACTGAAGCCTAAGTTAGTCTTCAATAAGGCTCAATGAGAGAAGAATACCCCATCTGTCTATTGTAACTAAAGGAAGAAGATGTTGGTTTAAGCATTTAAATTCAAAAGGAAAAAATAGATATTTAACCCTTTTTAACTGGCTCAAATGGTTTGACCACATAGTTGACTGAACCTTACACCAATCATGCATCTTTCACTCCCTAAGGATGGACCTCACAGGGTTCATGTGCATGTTTGGTAAATCATCTGTAAACCATGTCATTTTGCATTACTAAAAACTATAGGTGGTCTGTGCGGGCATGTAGCCCTGGATGCACAGTTTCATCAAACCATTTGTTCCTAGACAAACCCATGGACCGCCCTGCATGGTTAGTAATAACCATGAAAACTAGGTTGAACTATTTCTTATAATCATTCAGACCAAATTATTCTTCCAAAAACTTGGGCTTCGGGCTCTGAACAAGCCTCTGAAATCCCAAAAACTCTTATGACCTCATTAGGCATTCACATTAGGCTAAAACTAAGGAATTATACTAAAATTCAAAAGATCGGTACATCAAGGAAAAACCTAGGATCCTACATTCTCCAAATCATAAGACAACTTATCCCCCAAGTTGTTCTTATAAGGGTGGTAAATCATTTAAAAATAGTTTAGGCCACTGAGAACCTACATCTGACTCGATCTTCTAGGTCTCATCATACACATGACCATTCTGTCATAGCACGAGAACCTAAGGAACTGACATGGCTTAGAGAGATTTCATGATCTGGTCAATAATATGTATAGTATTCTCCTCGAAAGACACATCTAACTATAACTCAACCTCATCTGGATGAATATTGCGAGACAAGTATGAGTTATAAATATGTATCTGAGATACATAGAAGACGTCATGCATCCATTGGTACCTCAGATGTAACTACAATCAATATGATACTAGCCCGAATGACTCAAGAATCTCAAAATGTCTGACATATCATATCAAAAGCTTTACCTATCTATAAATCAGTCTATTTTTCAACCTCAGTGAGATATGTAAAATACCTGATCCATGACCTATAAATATAGATTTCATCGATGGTGATCATTGTAGTATTTTTATGTAGACCATGCGATATCCATCTACTT
Source organism: Viscum album (assembly GCA_963277665.1). Lineage (NCBI taxonomy): Eukaryota > Viridiplantae > Streptophyta > Magnoliopsida > Santalales > Viscaceae > Viscum > Viscum album. The sequence goes on along the minus strand of OY728150.1, from coordinate 1,997,341,741 downwards.
TCTAATAAAATAAACTTAAAGTATCATGCCTGATGTGTGGTCTGGGTAGTTCTATTTCTCTTACCTTCAACCAGCAAAGAAGTGATCAACATGGACTACCATAAAAAGCCATATAAGGTTCCATATGTATAGTCTAATGATAGATATTATTGTAAGATAAATCAAATAAGGTTTTAGGCCTCTCCCAAGAGCCCCCAAAATTAATTATGGATGCTCTATGAATATCATTTAGAACCTATATTTTGTACTCTGATTGGCCATTTGTCTGAGGGTTGTATGTCGTGCTTAGAATAACCTATGCACCCAACTCCCTCTATAAGCCTTTCCAAAAACAGTATGTAAATTGGGAATACCTATCTGATACCATGACATGAGGAACCCTATGAAGGTGCACAATACCATGAATATAAAGCCTCTTGATCTCATCTACAAATAAGGTATCCCTAATTGGAAGGAAATGGGTGACCTTTGTGAGCTTGTCCACAAAAAACCCATATATAATCACTACTTTTAGGTGACCTTAGAAACATAATTAAAAAATATATCTCAATATCATCCCATTTCCACTCAAGAATAGGAAACTATTGTAAAACCCCAACTAGTTGCTGGTGTTATACCTTCACCAGCTGATAGATGGAATACCTAATGACAAAACTAGTTACCTCCCATTTCATACTAGGCCACCAATATAGGAGATGTAAGTCTCAACGATCCTGGATATGTAGGGATGTATTACCCAAGTTGAGTCATGAAATTCTTACATCAAATCCTACCGAATATCTATTAGAACCCAAACACGCCCATTTATGTGTAGTGTTTCAACCTTTCCAACAGTCCAACAAGGATATGGGTGCTCACCTAACACACTCAACCATAGGACTAAGCCCTCATAATACAATAGTTTTCTCATCCTCACCTTACTCAGAATAGTGGAAGTCACTTCCAAGGATGAAAGAAAAGCCTTCTCGAGCCAATCCTACACCTCCAAGTGAATCTAAAAAACACGACCATCAACAACCATTCACTACTAGACACCTAAAACTTTTTTGTTTATGTATTTTTGCTCAGCTAATTAGTTAATTCATTGCCTTTACCTCACATATTGGCTAGCTCAAAATCAAATGATTGGAGATACTCAACCCACCTTCTTTGTTGAAGGTTCAAGTCATGATGTATAAATATGTACTTGATGTTTTTGTGGTCCTTGAACACAAAAAAAATGCCCTCCGAGAAAATAGTTCCTCCAACAACTCAAGGCGTGAACCATGGTTTTCAATTCAAGATCATGAGTTTGGTAATTCATATCAGGAGGTCTCAACTAGTGAGGCTTGTATACCAGGAATTGACCCCCCCTACACCATTATAGATCCGAAACTGATGCCAAATGCATCACAGTAAACCATATAGCTTCTACTAGGCTCTAGAACAATCAGAATTGGTGATGAATTCAACCTACCCTTTAGCTCTTGAAAATCATTTTCACTCACTTCAACCATAAAAATTTCACACCCTTCTTGGTCAAACCTCTGAGAGGTGAAGATATATGTGAAAAATATTTGATAAACTTCCATAATAACCTGTAAATCCCAAGAAACTTTGGATATCAAAAACATAATCGGGATTATCCCAAGAAACCATATCACTTGCCTTATTAGGTTCTAGATATACTCTTATCTATGGGATGATGTGTCCTAATAGGTGAACTTTATCTATCTAAAACTATCATTTTGTGATATTGGGGTATAACCTATGCTCTATCAGTCTATTCAGAATGATTTCTAGGTATTTGGAATGATCTTGTTGAGTCTAAGAATACCCCAATATGTCTTCCATGAAAACTACAATGAAATAATCTAGATATGGGTGAAAAACCTGATTTATCAAAGCCATAAAAACGTATGGAATGTTTGTGAGACTGAATAGTATAACCATATACTCATTTAGAGCATAACTACTACATAAATATGTAAGCGGTGTGTCTATAGGTCAATCATGTTCTTGGTGATAACGTAATCTTAAGTAAATTTTTAAGAAAACTCAAGCTCCTCTGTTATGATAAAAGAGATCATCTATATGAGGTAAATGATACAAATTATTAACCATCAACTGGTACAATTTTTTAGTAATCCATAAATATCCTAAGGGTTCTATCTGACTTCATGGTGAAAAGGAACAAAAAACCCCGTGGAGAAGTATTGGGTTATATAAACTTATTTGCTTCTAAGTCCAATAGTTGTCTCTCAATATCCTATATCTCAGTAGTATCTATCCTATAAGGAGGAATTGATAACGATGCATCTCCTAGAACCATCACAATAGAGAAATCCACCTCTCACTCTAGAGGTAAACTTGAAAATTCATCTGGGAAGACATCTTTGAAAGGATCTACTAAAAAAATTATACCTATCACATTCCTAGATGTCTAGATAATGTTTAGAAATCTAGGATATTATGATACCTAGACCAGAATGATCTAGTCTATTTCTACCATCCTGAACATCCCACTCACCCTTGCGGATATACTTATCACCCTCTAATGATGTGAAGGATACCCTCAAATGATAGAAATCGATATAGGCATAGTAATACACCAACCAATCCATTATGAGAATGATGTAAAAACCTATCTTCTCAAGGATAACTAGATTACATAAAAAAGAAATACTCATTAATATCAAGGGGCACTATTTTCACTAGCATCCACTCTCTGATCTGATTCCAAATAGAGTATTGAGTGTCATAACACCATCCTAAAATTGATCTTCAAGCCCATGTCTATCTAAAACAGGTACAAATATGAAATAATGTGAGGTGCATGTTTCAAAAAATGGAAGATATTTCATCATAATATACTAAGATTTTACCTCTCACTGTAGATGGATTATCTATCTACTTCTAAGGTATAGGTTATACTGAATATATCTTGCATGAATTATGGCTCTAAGAAATGCATTGACTACCCTGAGTAAGACCACTATATTGTTGAGGTGAAACTAGTGTCTGGATCCCTCAACCATGAAAACCCCCTTGTCCTGAATGATTGGAATTACATCATATCCTAGCCTGAAATAAAGATTTTAATCCCAGTCTTGAAACTATAGTTAGTGTCGACCCCCTCTCACTAGTTGCTGGAAGGAAGGTCCTACAAAAATGTTTTCTATGGCCCATCCTACAGTAGGAACGAAATTAAGTTGGGACTATATCACATGGACTCTTCATAGGTCCCCACCTCCCACACCGAGGATAGAAGATGAATCAAAAGGACCCACATGAGTGGAACTACTCAATCATGCAACTCTGGACCAAATCCCTCGCTACTATGAAATTGTGCTCAACCTAAAAAAGTAGACCTAAGGTTTACACACACACTGAGGTGCACATTCAGGGGTGAGAAATAATCTCAGTAGTCCACCCTAATGTTGAACCTATAAAATATGATCCATAATTACATGAAAAGGAAATATTTTCAGCCTAGCTAAGACTTAACAGAAAATATAAGTAAATCCAAAAAACATTAAACCACATTAAAACCTCGAGTTTGTAATCCTGGTCAACTAGGTAGTGCCACCATGGATGTACATATCTATACAAGTATACATTTATAGTCCCATACCTATACATATATCCATAATTATGAATATTCATGAGTAAGGTGAATGAAATAACACAAAATGAATCATCATTTGATCCTTGGGTCTATAATCTAGATCGCCTGGACACCCTATACAAGGGAATTGACCTAGAAGTAATGACCTTATATCCATGTATCATTAAGTTTCTCTCTAGTTCTACAATACCAATTTACATATACCTTCTTCAGCTAATGCCAGAAATGTCTCTGATCAAGATACATCTCCACAGGGGGATACTCATCCTAACCCTGGGTTTAACCGTACTTGCTTACAATATCTGTAAATAATGATTCTAGGTAAAAAAAATTCAGAAATAATATATATGGTCACTAATATAGACTCCATGCTACTCATTACATGTAAATAAATACAAATGTCTTAGCCCGAGGTCCCGATCCATAGGAGATCACGACATTTGAAAGTTGGATAATCTTTAAGGGTCTAACACTTAGGTGATTTGTAAGGTGAACTCACTTGTGATATTCCATTACCATGAATGGAGTCTCTAATAAGGGAGATCAAAATCATCCATGTCATCCAAAATAGAATAATAATTCAAGTATCCAATTATGTGAAACACTATGTCTAACACCATGGTCAAGTAACCGATTAGGGAGAACATAATCATCCATATCCATTAGGAGAGCATAATTATCCATTAGTATAATCAGGTTGAGGATATATTCATCATCCTCATAACATATCAATAGAGTAGATAAGTATCATCCTCATCACATGGGATAGTGGAATCATCTGCGAGCATCATTATTAGGGATTCCATTCCCATATATCATATTCATAGGCTCAATAGTCTGATACCAAGAAACACCTCTATAAATACCAATAGTATAATAATAAAATACACAGTCTCAAAAATCATATCTTGGATAGTACCTATGGGCTTACAAATAACATATGAAAATATCATGGATTATAATCCAAATCCTAGGAAATCAAATCTAGGAAACCCAATAAATGGATAAGGCAGATCCATGTAAGAATGTCTGGGCATCCCAAAGTGAACAAAAGATTCCTTGCATCAGGCTCAACATCCACCAACTTGGAAGAACCTCTAGTGATAATCACTACATCAGCAGTATACATATAAAGTAAAAAAGAATAGTGAGGTTTTCCAAACACTTAAACCCAACACTACTATCATAGTCACTTGAGATTTCAAGTTCGGTACGGGTTCTAAGGTGACACCCACTACCATCTCTACCAAAACAAAATATACTAGATTAGGATTGGTCACATATTGGGGAACCCATTAGGTCCCTCAATTCATAAACAAGAGAGTAATCCTACTTGGGATCCTCAAGGCCTACACATAATTGAAGGAATCCTACTTAGGATCCTTAGATAAAAAGGTAAGAGGAAGATTCCTATGGGGATCCTCTAATGATAAGATAGAGGCATCCAACAAGGGATCCTTAGAACTATACAAAGGTAAATGGATCCTTATCAAGATTCCCTAGGTTAGAATGTATGAAAAGGAATCCTATAGGGGATCCTTGGTACATGAAGAAGATATATGCATCCCACATGATATCCTCTAGGTCAAAATGTAAGTAGGGAAATCCTACATTGGATCGTTGGAAACAACTGGTCTCACAGCCACTTAGGTTATAAGGGAACATATTTCAAGGGATACATCCTTAAAGAAATATCTATTAAGGTTTTATTCATGAGATATAGTTCATAGATCATATCATATCAATGGTTCTCACTCTCAAGAGAAAACAAAATTCGATCACTAAAGAAAGAACCTCTCAATATATGAAAAGTATGAAACACATCCTAGGATTCCCTATGAAAGTGCAAGGGTCATACCATTGAAAAATACATGAAAAATACTTATAATAGACTAATCATGGGTCTAATTATGACTCCAAAGTGAATGATATGAAAACCCCTAAAAAGGTTGGAAAGAGCGGAGTACACAGAGTGTGTACCCTCTTATATGGCATGTACCCAAAAGATCCCACTTTGATGTGTACTCCAGCCAGACTAGGCATGTAAACACCCAAGTACATAGCGTGTTGACCCTATATATAGTGTGTACCCAACATGGGGCACCTTCTCCTATACCTCAAATAGACTGGCCATGAATTCTTCCTGGTTATGTACATCTACATGGCATGCCACCCACATGGCATCTGGTCGTATACTCCACATGGCATGTGCCCCTTATATAGACAACATAGTGGGATACTCGACTACATGACCGAGTCATAGTACATGGAGTGTAAAGACCATACACAGTGTTTACATTACAGATGTTATATTCTCTAGAAAGGATGAACACATGGAGTGTGTTCTTGGAACCACATGTCGTGTAGATGGGTTTTCATGATCGAAAAACCCTCAAATCACCCCCCAAACCCCCATTTCACCTCAAAAGTAGTAGAGCAACCTAAAGGGGTCCTAAAAATCATATAATGGAAAAAAATAGGAAAATGGTTAAAATATTGGGATTTATTGAAAAAATTAAAAATGGACAACCTTTAGGTATAATCTTCCAAAGTGTCTCATATTTCAACATTCCATGGCTACTGCATGATGATTTGGCACATCCTAAGCTCTATAATGGTACCTCCCTCTATCCCTATCTTTGTATTCCTCCATCTCCCTATTCTATCTGAATATCACTAAGGAGAACAAACAGATGAATACACAATAAGATAAGGAAGGAAAAGAAAGAAAATAAAGAAAAGGAAAGGAAGAAAATAAAAGAAACGAAAAAGAAAAGTGGGCCTAACCCCAGTGCCCAACATGATTTTACATCCCACCTAGGAAAAACTCAATTTTATGGACTCAATAGTGATTATAGAATCTCAATCCCAGGATTTATTTAAAATATATCTCTAAATTGACCAATGTGAATAATTTAATATTTATTTAATTAAATGTTTATTATTAATTATTCTTCTAAATTTCAAACAGTTTGGAATTCCATCAAACTTTTTTCCATGGGTAAACATCCTATTATGGGACCAAGATGAGACCACCTTCTAGGGTAAAATTACTATTTTAACACCATCAAGAATTTGATAGAAAATATTCAAATATATACACAAAATTAACATCCAAAAAAATATGGGACCTTACAGTATCTCCACCATAACTATTATCGTCCCCGAGAAGACTGGTGGTAAGACTAGATGTCAGGTTTTCAACCTAAGAATCTACACAAACCAAGCTATTTAGACTTTCCAATGACTAGTACCAAAGTTTCAAAAATAGTCTCTTACATGGGAGACATTTAACTATGACTGATCTAGTACCCCCCCACCCTAGTAATACAATTATCATCATCTCAAAATCAAACAATGAGCTCAAAATATCAAGGAAAATGCTGAATGAAAATGAGAAATGAGATCCACTACCCTTAAACAGCCAATGTTACACTCCCCAAAATATATCCTACCTTATACTGCTCCTCTAGCACAAACTCAGTAGGTTCTTTTTCGAAACCATGAAATACATTAAAAAATAAAAGAAGCTCAGTGTAAGTTCAATGCTCTCTCAGCGTACTTAGGATGAATACAATATAGAACATGATAATATCTATCCAGTAGTACACTATGATTCCATGAAAGTAATTTACATCACTCTTTGAGTCACACTCACATCAAACATGACTAAATTTCCTTGACCCAACACCCGACACCATGTCTCCCGACAATGCATGTCTATGTTTCACATGGGTCAACCATCTTGGGTACGTAATTTATTCCCAATGTGACTTCTACTATGGATGAACAATTTTCATTTAACTACAAATATTTGGATACCATGCCTATGGAAAGTCTTGAAACCATTAGTCTTTAGCTAGAACCCAGCCACTCATTGATTTTTAACTGAACGATACCATGCACAACTTGCATGTACCTTATCACCCAACTCGTAATCCAGTGACTCATCCATTACAAAGCTAAGATGTTCATGATACATGGAACATCAGTTTCATTAATCCAGAATCTCCCTTATAACTCCTCTTCAAAATTAGGCACCTCACTCGTGCCATGATTTATTCCATGACTTCTCATCACCTAGAATCATTCCCTTTATGACTGTCTACTCATGATTTGACTGTGATAGAAATAACAGAAACAATGATTGATCAGGATAGGCACCCAAATGGTTTTTCCCATCAAATCCAGTATTGATACCAAAGCACCCTATGTACTTCATCAAAAGCCAAAGGCATCAACATTCCGATAATGAAAAACTTAGGCACCTATCATGAATCAATCTTGAAATGAGAATAAAACCATAATCAATTCCTAAAAATTCATTCATAAACTTGGTCTAACCTCTCATGTAGGAATCCCTCGAACATAACAAACATCGACCGACAAGGGTATGAGTCAAAACTAAGCGCATCTAGGTCTCCTACCTAGCCCTACAAATCATGTCTCACAACTGGGTCATGGGTCTGACCACCTATCTTAAAAGATCAAACCTCTCTATATAAGGTAAATACCACAATGACATATGATGGTCAAAATTGAAATCACAATCTACAAGGGACTGATCCTCACCATGAATCCTTATGAGGAATGCTCCCTAGATGTCAAGATACCAATGTAGAGGAGAGAATAAACTGAAACACATCAAGAATCTATATACAGTAATACCTCCTAGAGGTTTAACTCACAAGAATCATTCTAGTACCTATCATCATCATACTCAGTGATCCAACTAGATAACGACGACCTGAGAAACAACACCCTACCAGTGGTAAAATGGAAGGTAATCACATGCCATATTGACCTACTATGGTCACTATACCTCCCATGCATGAGGACTGAGTCATCAAAATCACTAAAAAATGCCTCAACATAGATCTGTATAACCTCCCATCGGAATGAAAGAGATATATATATAAGTAGGCCCAAATGAATAGGCCAAAGTCTTTAGTAGAAACAAGCAATATCATGACTATAAGATGTGAATCATATGTTCCAAATATGATGCATAAGTCACCTTTTTTCTATGTTGGGAAAGTGTAAAAATCCATCACTAGCCTATTAGAAAGTGCTTAGAGCTAGAGATCCATAATAAATGGTAACATCAATACAACATGGGCATAACTCAAGGTAAAAATCATATACAATTGTAACATCACAGATTGAAACAGAAATCCCATTCCCCTGGAAACTATGAATTCATACTAGAACAATTGTTCTCGATGAACCAGTCTGATATCCATCACTGGTTTCGACACATTCTTAATAATCTTGTCTATCATATCCTAAATAGTAAATTATATTAAAAGAACTTCTCTGATACCACATTATAACATCCCTACCATAATGAATTTAAATCGATACTCCAAGATAGTTTGTTATGAGGAATCAAACATACCTCCCAGTACACCAGAGGCTACTGACTAGAAGTGAGGGCCTAGGGGCTGATAGTGGGGAGACTATGGCCTCATATTAAAGTAAGAAAATAGCGTAAATAGATAAGTAACATAAACAATAGTAAATAAATAGGGTGATGAATTAGTAAATAAACTGAAATAGAACATGATGTAATAATAAATAAAAATTTTATAAAATCCCAAATACCTATGTCATACATAAAACACTAGTCACCCACTGGGTCAACCATACAGATACAATAGTATAAAAGAAACTAAAAAAATTACATGTCTCTAATACTAACTCTATTCCAGACCACATACCCAGTATCTAGACATTATCGAATTGTACCATCCCAATCAGAATAATGCACATGATCGGTCCCACTTGATCATGCAACTATGGGCCTTAGCCTTATCATCCATGCGACTATGATCAACCTAAAAATCATAGATAAAGTCTACATGCATACTAAGGTGCACATTTATGGATAAGAAATAAAATTGAAAAGCAACCATAATGATGAAACAATAAAATATGCTATCATAAGTTCATGAAAAAGTAATATTCCCATCCTAGATATGTCTTAACTAAAAAGATAGGTAAATCAAATAAACTTGAAATCACAGTCAATCCCCGAGTTCGTAATCCCAGTAAACTAGGAATGTTTAACCATGGATGTCCAAATATATATGTGTATAAATTTATAGTTTGATACCTATATATATATATACATAAACATGAATATTCATGAGTAAAGTGAATGAAATAACATAAAATCAATTAACAGTCGATCCATGGAACTGTTATCCCAATTGCCTAGACATCCTGTGTAAAAGAATTGAGATAGACATCATTCCACTCAATATGTGTATTATTAAGTCAGTCTTTGGGTCCATAATCCCAATTAAAATATACCTGCTTCGGTCAACAATAGAAATTTCTCTGAGTGAGCTATGTCACCATAGGGGAATACTAATCTTATCTTTGGATTTACCCATACTCACCTTCAATCACTGTAAAGATGAATTTTTGGAAATCACATTCGGATATCCCATAAATGTTCACTGATAAAGATTCCATTCTAATCATTACATGTAAATAACATTCAATTTTTGATCCATAAGTCCCTATCCGTAGGAGGACACGAAATTCAAAACTTAAAGAATCCATAAGGGTCTGACCCTTATGTGGTCTGTAAAGAGGAATCACCCATGAGATGCCATGCCAACCCCTGAAGTTTCTAGTAAGGTAGAGTCTAATCATCCCTATAATCTAGAAGAGTGTCATAATTCTAGGTATCCAATGATATGAAATTCTATGTCCAACCTCGTGTTCATGTAACCAATCAAGGAGAGTGTAATCATCTATATCCATCGAGATATCATAATTATCCATGAGTATAATTAGATCGAGAAGAACATAATCATCCTCATCACACATCAACAGTAGATAGAGGGGTTATCCTCATCACTTGGGATAGAAGAATCATTCATGAGTATCATTAATAGGGATTCCATTCCTATATATCGTAGTCATAGGCTCAAAATCTAGAAACCAAGAAATAGTTTTGGAAATCCCAATAATATAATAATCAAATGTATAGGCTCAACTACCATATCTCGAGTAGTATATATGTGTATATAAATAAAATATGAAAATAACACAAATGAAAATACAGATCCTAGGAAAGAACATTTGGGTATCCCAATAAATAAATAAAATGGATCCCAAGAAGAATGTTTGGGCATACCAAAGGAAAATAGGTATGCCTCATGTTGGGCTCAATATCCACCAGCCAAGAAGAACCTATGGTGATCATTTCTGTATAAACATAAACATATGAAGTATAAAACCAAAGAGTAGGGGTTACCAAACATCTAAACCCAAAACTACAGTCATATTCACTTAGGATTTCATGTTTGGTACGGGTTCTATGGTGACACCTACTACTATCTATACCCAAACCCAACATACTAGATCAGGGTCGGTCACACATCGGGGCACCCTCTAGGTCCTTCAAGTCATACAAAAGAGATGCATTCTACTTGGGATCCTCATGGTATACACATAAGTAGAGGAATACTACATGGGATCCTGAGATAAAAAGGTAATAGGATGAATCCCACAAGGGATCATCTAACATTAAGATTGAGGCATCAAACATGGTATCCTTAAAATGAAAAAGAGGTAAATGGATAATACTAGGTATTACCTAGGACATCATGTAAGAAAAATCCATCCTATATAGGATCCTTATTATTAGAAGAATATAGAGGCATCCTACGTAGGATCCTCTAGGTTGAAACTTAAGTAGATGAATCCTATAGGGGATCGTTGGAAACAACTAGTATCATGACCTATTAGGCTAGAAGGACACATCTCATAAGGGAAATGTATTCAAAGGAAAATATATTAAGGCATCATTCATGAGAAGTATCCCATGGATCATCTCAGATCAAAGGGACTCACTCTTAGGAGACAATAAAATTAGATCATCAGAGGAAAAACATCTCCATATAAGAAATGTCTAAAATGCAACCTAGGATTCCCTATGGCACTGCAAGGTTCTTACCATCATGATTTATGTGAAAATATAATCAAAATGGACTACTCATGGGTCCAATTTCGAATCCTGAGTGAAGAGATATAAAAACCCCTCAAAAGGGTGGAAAGATAGGAGTACAGGGTGTGTGTACCTTGGTACATGGGATGTGTAACCTGGTACGTGGCATGTACCCTCAAGATCCAACTTGGGAATGTATTCCAGTCAGACTTGGTGTGTAAATACCTAAGTAAATTGTGTGTTGACTCTATACATGGCATGTACCCTACATGGGGTACCTTCTTGTGTTCCTGACATGGGTCTTATCATGTATTCTTCCTAGTCATGTATAACTACACAGCCTGCGACCCACATGGTGTCTGGTTGTATACTCCACATAGCATGTTCCCCTTACATGGGCATCCTAGCTGGGTACTTAGCTATACAGCCAAGTACCAGTACAGGGCATGTAAATCCCATAAAAGGAATGTAATTACCAAATATCATCTTCCCCCAAAAGTAAGAACACACAGAGTATGTTCCCTAAACCACACACCATGTATAAAGATCTTCCAGAATGGAAAACCCTAAAATCTCCTTGAAACCATCATTTTCTCCCTAAATACAATAGATCAACCCTCAAGTTTTCCTAAGAAATAATATAGGGATATTAAAACACGAAAATGACTAAAATTTTTGGATTTATGGAAAAAAATAAAAATGTTATACTGTTGGGTGTAAGCCACCGAAGTTTCGCCCATTTCCACACTCCACAGCTACTGCACAACGATCTGACGCATCCTAAGCTTCACAGTGGTACCTCCCTCTCTATCCCTATATATTTATCTTCCTACCTCTTCCTCTTCACTCTCTCAATCATGTGAAGGATAATCCCTAGTGGAGTACACAATAATTCTAGGAAGGAAAATAAAGAAAAGAAATAAAATAAAATCTAGAAAAGAAAAGAAAAAAAATAAAAGGGGGTCTACCTTGATCCTGACTCCCAACATGAGTTTATAGCCTACCTAGAAAAACCCCTAATTTTGGACTCAATGACATAGATAAAATCACAATATGATACTCTATTCAAAATATATTTCTGAATGAACCTACACAAATGATTTATTATTTATTTAATTAAATATTAACTATTAATTATTTTGCTAAAATTTAGACAACTCTGAATTCCACTAAACTCCTATCCATGGGTAAAAACCCTATTTAGGGACCAATGGAGTGGTCAAAAAAATTATCTGAGATCATCTTCAAGAGAAAAATGACCATTTAACACTTATAAGAATTTGATTTCAAAAATTCAAATTTCTACCGAAACTTCACATCTGGAAATAAAATGGGACCTTAAAATAGGCATGAAATACTTGTTTACACTTGGAGAATACTTTATGGGGGAATAATACCCCATCTTTATTATAGGAATAAAGGAGGAAGATATTATTTTAAACATTTAAATCCATAAAGGAAAAATGGACATTTCAATTTTTTTAGATGGGTTACATGGTTTGGTCACATGGCTGGCCAAAATGTGTGCCAACTATGAGCCCTTCAATTCTCAAGGAGGGACCATAAATGGTTCATGTGCATGGTTTGGGAAACCATGTGAAACTCATTTGATTTATGCTACTAATAACTAAAAGTGGTCAACACGGGTGTGCGGCCCTAGCTTCATGGTTTCATTAAACTGTGTGGCTCTAGATAAACCCCTGGACCACCCTGCATAGTTCGTAGTAACCATGTGGACTAATATGCATAGTTTATACTAACCGTGTAGACCAGAATATTCTTCCAACAAATTGTGCTTTGGGCTTCAAACAAGCCTCAGACACCCCCAAAAACTCTTGTGAACTCATTAGGCATTCACATTAGGCCAAAACCAAGGTATTAAAATAAATTCAAAATATTTTTAACACAAAGAAAAATCATGGAACTTGCGATCTCCCCATATTAGGAGAAATTGTCCCCAAGTTTCTCTTCTGAGGGTGGTGAAGCAACTGAAAAGTGTTTCAGCCACTAAGAACATATATATGACTCTATCTCCTAGGTATCTTCCTACATATGACTATACTATCATAGCATAGGAACCAAAGGAACTGAACTACCTTAGAGATCTTTAATGCTCTGATAAATGATATGTATATCATGCTTCTTGAAGTATGAATCAACATGTAACTCAACCTCATCTAGCTGAAGAGTGTGAGATTTGTATGAGTGATAATGACATAGTTGAGATACATGGAAGATGAAATGCATAACTTGGTACCTATGAGGTAATTGCAATTGATTGGCTACTATCCTAACTCTGTCTAGAATCTCTAATGTCCTGATATATCACAAAAAAATCATAACCTATCTCTAAATCCATTTGTTTCCCCACCTTAGTAAGATATGTAAAACACTTGATCCCTGACCTAGAACTCTATAGGTATTCATTGTTGATCATCATATGATTTCTATATATATTGTGTAATATCTATATTATTTCTAATAAAATGAAGCTATATTCTCTTATATGAGGCGTGTTCTGAGAAGTGATACCTCTCCTACCACTAACCAACACAGATGTGATCGGAGTGGACTACCATACAAAGCCTCATAAGTTGAAATATTTAATTTTTCCTGAAATATATTTCCATATGTGGATTCATCCAGGGGTATAGGACTCTCCAAAGAGCCCCCAGAATTGAGGATTCATGCTCTAAGAATGTCCTTTAGAACCTTTATCGTACACTCTAACTGGACAGTGGTCTGATGGTGGTATGATGTGCACAAAAGTACATGTATACCAAATTCCCTATACAAGGTTTTCCAAAACTAAGATGTAAATTGGGAAACCTTATTAGATATCATAGTATGTGGAACCCCATGAAGGTGTAAAATCTCATAAATATAAAGCCTCCCAATCTAATCTACTAAAAAGGTATCTCCGATTGGAAGGAAATGGGAGACCTTCATGAGACTATCCAAAAAAACCCATATGGAATCACTGACTTGAGGCATGATTACAAATCTGGTTATGAAGTCCATCACAACATCATCCCATTTCCACTTAAGAATGGGAAACTATTATAAAATCCCAACTAGTTTCTGGTGTTCTACCTTCGCCTACTGATTTATGGAACACCTCAGGACAAAACCAACTACCTACCATTGATACCAAGCCACCAATACTAGTGATTTATGTATTAATACATCTTGGTGATGTTAGGATGTACTTCCCATACGGAGGTATGGAATTTCTACATTAACTCCTCATCGATGTCTGCTAGAACAAAACACGCTATCATGTATGCATAGTGTTTCACCCTTACCAATGGTCCAACCAAGATGTGGGTCCTCACCTACCATGCTCTTAAATAAGATAAATCCATTAAAATATGATATATTTATCATCCTCACCGAATCCATAAGAGTGGAAGTCACTTACAAGGATGAGATAAAGGTCTTCTCAAGATTATCCTACACCTCCATGTGTATATTAAAAAAAGGCCATCAACCTTCATTCACTGCTACCCTCTTGAATCACTTGTGTCTAAGTCTTATGGCTCAAAAAATCATCTAATTCATTGCCTTTAACACATATATAGAATACCTTAAAATCAAATGATTAGAGATAATCAACCCATATTCTCTATTAAAGGTTCAATTCAAGCATAAAAAATATGTACTTGAGGATTTTGTGATTTGGGAACACCAAAAAATGATCTCCCATCAAATAGTTCCTCAAAAACACAAGGCGTGAACCATGGTTTCCAACTCAAGATCAGGTGTTATGTAATTCCACTCATGAGGTCTCAACTAGAGAGACTTATGAAAAAAATTGACCCTCTATATCAAGAGAGATCCGTACCTGATGCCCAATGTATCATAGTAAACCATATAGCTACTACTTGGTTCTATCAAAATCAGGATTAGTGCTGAAGTCAATAAACACTTTAGCTCCTCAAAATCCATTTTACATGCTTTGGACCCTATAAATTCCACCCCTTCTTGTTCAAGCCTATGAGAGGAAAATCTAGATGTGAAAAGTCTAAGTTGAACTGACTCTAATAATTAGATAATCCCAATAAACGCCAGATATCAAAAACATTCATTGGTTTCCCCAAAGAAACCATAGCACTTACCTTCTCTAGGTCTATAGATGCTCCTATCTCTAAGATGATGTGACCCAATAAGTGAACTTTATCTTGCCAAAATAACATTTTATAATATTAGAATACATCCTTTGCTCTATCAGTGTATTTATAATTATGTTAAGGTATTTTGTATGATCTTTTTGAGCCTGATAATACATCAATATTTATTCCATGAAAACTACCATTAAATAATCCAAATATGGGTAGAAAACCTTATTCATCAAATCCATGAAAATTATTGGAATGTTCAGGATACCAAACGACATAACCAGATACTCATATAGACCATACCTTATATAATATGTTGTGTGAGTTATGTTTTTAGGTGGAACACATACTTGGTGCTAACCTAAGATAAAGTATATTTTTGAGAAAACTCGATCTCCTTAGAGATGGTCCCAGAGGTCGTCTATTCGAGGAAAAGGATACCAATTCTTAACCATCAACTGGTTGAATTATTTAGAAATCCATACATATCCTGAGCATTCGGTCCACCTTATTAGAGAAGATAGTTGGTAAACCCCATAGAGAAGTATTGGTTTGTATAAAATGCTTTTCTTCTAAGTCCTCTAGTTGTTTATCAAGCTCCCACAGCTTAGTAGTACCCATCCTATAAGGAGTAATGGATACTAGTGCAGCTCTTAGAACCAGATTAATAGATAAATTCACCTATAACTCAAGATTTAAACCATAAAAGTCATCTGGGAAGAAATCTATGAAATGATATACCACTAAAAAAATCTACCAATCACATTACCCTATTATCAAGATAAAGTTCAGTAATCTAGTATGTTACTCTAGACATCCCATACTTATTTAGTCCAACTCTATTATCCTAGACATCCCACTCACTCTTGTGGATATAATTACCACACAATAGTGATTTGAAGGATACCCTCTAACCATAGAAATCAACATAGTCATGGTAAGACACAAGACAATCAATTCTAAGAATGATTTGAAACCATATCTTCTCTATGATAAATATATTTCATTAAAAATGATACTCACCTATCTTAAGGGTGCACTCTCTTCACTAGCATACACTCTCAAATCTAATTCCCAATAGAGTATTGAGTGTCATAACACCATCTGAAAAATTATCATCATGACCAAGGATCTCCACAATAGGTAAATATATGAATGAATTTTAAGCACCTGTGTCAAAAATATAATATACTATAGTATAAGATACTAAGATTGTACCTCTATATATAGATGGCTTGGCGCTCTTCTCATTAGTTATAGGCTACACTAAATATATATGGTCTAAAATGTATCCCTAAGAAATATCATTACTACCCTGAGTAGACCCACTTTATTGTTAAGGTGAAGCTAGTGTCTGGATCCCTCAACCACAAACACTACCTCATTATAAATGAATGTTAGTACTCCATCTCTCATCCTGATGCAGAGCTGTGAATCCCACTCCCAAACAAAGATCTGGAGTCGACCCCCTCTCACTAGCTATTGGAGGGAAGGTTCTACAAAAACACTATATGTTTCCCATCCAACAGTAGGATTAGTAATTCACTGGGTCTCTATAACAAGGTCTCTTCATTGGTCCCCACCTCATAAACTGAGGAAAGAAGATGGAACTACCAGCACTCCCACTCTGACTGGTATTACCCTCATAATAATTCTCATAATATTACTTCCTTCCAGCTAACACTGAACCATTGGGTCAACAAGATTCACTACCCTACTATGGGCCCACAACTTCTATCAGGTTACACTTAATAATAATCAATTTATTTACTATCATAGTTATGGTGTTAAATTAAAAAACGTCCACCTATAATCAAATGGAATGCTTGATACCTTGATCAAAGTGTCTCACCCTAGACATCTCATCAAAAATCTACACATGTTCAATGTGATTAAGCTCTATAAAATGAGATTAATACTCTAAAATTTTCATCATTCCATGTTATAAACACATAAACTCATGGGCCCATTCATCGATCAGTGTCTTGGAAAAAATTAGTCATACAAGATGGATTGTAAACCCCTCAAAATCATATGTTGATTCTGATATTTTGGGTTCAGTACATCCCACAAACACTTAGAGGATCCCTAAAGTATATACATATAAAGTTTGACTCTTCAATCTAAATGAGTCACCAAGTACTCAAATATTAACAATATAGTCCTAAGACATAGCTCAATTTCTTGTAGATTGCCATCCCCTGAGAAATTGGGTGGATGTTGATACTAGAACACATGATTCAACTCTTCCATTGACGAGGTTGGTTATGGGTATCCTAAATAGTATATATAAATCATAGGTATCTTTCCCAAAATTAGGAATCTACACCAACATCAGGAACAACATTAGGTGAAGAAATAGGCACTAATAGAGGTTCTACTTGTGGATGAGGGCCCACCACCTCTGGAACATGGTCATCACCACCCTCCTGGAACACAATTGGAGGCCATCATGGTGGAATATCTCTATAAATTCTATGTGTGTGCCTCATTCAATGATTTGGTAACAACCATATCCTGGATATATGAATAGGGTAGGTACAAGACTTCATATAGACAATCCAGACATTTTCTTCTACTCCCAAAGCAAAAACTACTTGAAAAGAAAATTTATAGAGATCACTAGAGACACTACCTACTTCCCATTACTAAGGTCAGGTCTGGTTCAAGCTCTTTGTTTCATAGCACAGGCCCTAGTTTATGGAATTGAAATTGAAATTTATAGAGGAAACCCCCTCTAAATTTCCATGGGAAACTCCATTTAGCGGTGACCTTTCCATCTATGAAATTTAAATCATTTAATTTATTATTTATATTAAAATTCTTTTTAAATGGTTAAATTATATATATTACCATTTCTAATTTATAATGACCCATACACCTTATTAATAGAATTCTGGAATCTATATAATCCCATCCATAACACCTTCCTACCTATTTGACTAATGGATCGTGACTTAACAAGCCCTAATTGATGGATTAAGGTGTCTTTTGTAGCCTATATAGGAAAAAACTATTTAGGTTATAGAAGTTACTTTAAGTAATAATTATGTTTCTCAATATTCTATAATAAATTCTAATCAATAAAAATTATTTAACACAATGTACAAATAATAAATGTCATCTAATAAATCAATATAGCCTATATGGAATGGAATATACATGGAATGTGAATCATGTAAGGTTCATAAAATGATGCATGATCCATGATTCCTTTCCATATCAGTCCAAGACAAAATTAAATCCTCAGTCATAGCAATAATAACATCACATGTCATGTGGATTGCCCAATAGTGGAATCAATTCAAATCTGATTGAAAAAAAATCTAGAATGTAATATCTCATCCCATATGATTTGGTTTTCTTCCAATACATGGGTTAATTATTCCTAATAAAAACTCATTAACAAATATCTACACATTCTTAATATCATGTATAATATTTCAAAATTATAATACAAAAGAAAATAAATATCCTATGATGCTACTTTGTAACATCTCGACCTGGGTGTCACTAAACATTGCCTCAGGGCGGTGGGTCACATGGCCTCAAGCATGACTTCCTGTATACCAAAGTTTGCTGACTAGAAGTGAGGGATTATGATATTATAATAGGGATATTATGACCTCATGATCAGAGTAAAGTAGTGGTATCACAAGTGAATAAATAAGTGGAGTCATAACATAAATCATCAATATAATATAGAATCAATATGATAGTAATAATAATCAAAACCAAAATCCATGTTATATACAATGTAATGAAGATGTATTGTATCTATAAAAAATTGTAGGCATTACATGGAAATAATAAACTAGTACAAAACATGTATCAAAATTTAAAAAAAAAGTAAAAAATGAACTATATTTAGATAACATCATGAGTATAGATCAGTGTTGTACTCCCCTACTCCTAAGAATAATCAATTAATCATTGAAAAGTGATTGTTTTCCCTAATACCTACCTGCATCTATGAAATCTATCTAGGTAACCAACAATAACCTGAATGGGGTGTGAGATAACATTCAGTAGGCCAACACTAATGGTTTTTATAAAAAATCAAGTTTGTGTATATAATTTGAGCATTGTGTAATATATGAAAATAATATAAAAGAATAAGTATGAGTAATATTTTTCAGTATATCAACCGTGATCAAGTACACATAATATGGGTTAACTATAAATCATGGTAAAACATTCACTATTTTCTATGCTAATTAATCCAGTGTAGACCCAAACTATTGGATCTAAGGTATAAATGACCAATCCAACCTCATAAAGTACATAGAGAATCTTTATAGTAAACTTAGTAAATAATTGGGTGGATCCCAAGGTGCATGTCCTTGGATCATGTGTAAGGTGATATAAGTAATCTGGATCCTAGAAGTAGAATTTTTTTTAGACATACATAGTAATTTGGATCCATGAATTAGAAATTTCCATGGCATGCTCAATAGCCTATCCCATGCAATCAAGTGTTAAAACCACACGAGATAGATCCAAGGAAGTGTAAATTTCATTGGCATCCAAATCAGTTATCATATAATAATCATAGCCAATATATGAGTTCATTAAAATCATTCCACATTTTCCATTAAACCAATTTAATCATTTTAATAACATGTAATCACATGAAAAAAGGAGTCATAATCACTCTCATAATTTCTCATTTAATTTATTAAGGTTCCCCCTAAATTGGTGAGATCACACAAACCCAAAAAGGTGGTAAATCATGGGAAAATACATAAATACACGTCACATGTGGTCCATGTTAAGGTTGAAACCTTTTAACCATACCATTGTACTAAGTTAGTAACCTATCAAGGTTCAAATAATTTAATCAATGAATTTAATTAATTTTAGGAGAAAAGTTGGAAGGTTCGGAATTCTTTACAATGAAAAATAGATATGAAAAACTATAAATTGTGATAATGGTTATATACCACCTACCTCAATTTTTTGGTTGAACACTCATCCAGTATCAACTCCTAACTCAACATGTATTAGAAGAAAAAGAAATAATGGATGAATACCCTAAAAATATGGCATATTAGATTACACCAAAATAGTGTTGTTGATTGAAATAAAAATGAAAAATGGATCCTAAGTAGTAAAGAACATATCAAGAGGAATCTAATGAGACAATTAGATCTTTATTCTGAGGTGAGGTGGAGAATCAACACTAAATCCAAGCTCAGTCTTGAAGAAAACTCAATGAGAGAAAAAGACCCTCCCCCCCTTGTCCGCTATAAATAGAAGAAGATAGTGGTTTAAAAATTTAAATATAGAGGATAAAAAAATAATTTCACCATTTTTAACTGGTTAACATGATTTGGCCACACTATTAGACAAATCGATCACTAATATTTCACCTTTAATTGCCCAAATATGAACCTCGCATGGTTCACACAAATAGTTGGGAAAACTGTGTGTAAACCATGTGATTTTACTCTACTATAAAATATAGGTGGTCCACATGGGTGTGTGTCCCTAGAGGAATTGTTTAATAAAATAGTACATCCCTAGACATACCCCTGGACCACCCCACATGGTTAGTAGTAACCATGCATCCTAAGATGCATGGATTCAACTAATTATGTGGCCCAACTACTCCTTCCAAAAACCTGGGTTCTAGGCTCCGAACAAGCCCCGGAGACCCCTAAAACTCCTATGAACTCATTATTCATTCACATTATGCCAAAACCAAGGAATTAAAATGAAATTTAAAATATTATTACCTCAAGGTAAAATGTGGGATCTTAGAAATAACTTAGTATAACAAATGAATTTTTTAAAGGAAAACCAACTTTATTTCTCTATTCAGCAAAAAATCCTTTTTATTCTATATCTATGTTTTCTAAAATAAATAATTTTTTTTAATATTATACTAAATATTTTTAAATTCATTTTTTCCCATGATTAACTTTTTTATAAACTGTTTTGAAAAGAATATTCTTTTTTTACAAAAAATATACTTATTAAATTTTTACTAAAATGTGAAAGAAATGTTTTATTTTAAATTATATAGCATGAAAAAAGTTTACCATTATCATTAGAACTCAATACGATAAATATTAATCCATATATTTCTAGGATATTTTTAAAGAAAATAATTTTCATGATATTTTATGAATTTATAGTTTTTGTAATATGATTTTCAAAGTGGAAATATTATTTTCCTAAAGAATTTTTTAATGATCACGTTATGGTATTTTTATTCATCAATAAAAAACACCCTTGATTTCACTTATAATTTAATAGGCATATGATTAAAGGATACCATACTTATTCATTCTATAATGTTTTATATTTATAATGGAATTATTTTTATGAAACTCATTTCTTTTCCATCAGTTATGCTATGATGAAATGATGAAATGTTTACGAAACCATTTATTTTCTATAGGTTATGCTATGATGAAACATTAATGAGACCCATTTATTTTCATGGGTTAAAATATGATTAATTTTTTATGATCTTGTGGCACACATATGTATTATTTACATTATGTGATGAGTGTTCTTGGACTTATATATCCATTTGATGCATTGGGTTAAGATAGATATCCCATGAGATAAACAAGACTGTAATGGAGATTAAACCCATTTCAATAAGAGAATATATCCACTATGATAGTCTTGGGAGTGAAAATTTACTACTATGATGGTTTGGTGAGTGAACCCAATCCACTATGATAGTCTTTGAATTGATCATTGACTTACAAGGAAATTATTATCTATGCTTATATGTAATCCAAAAACTCATGTCTTATGCTAATGTTTTTCCCTCATACCTCATGTTCTTTGATTCTTATATGATTCGTGTCTAATGATTTTCTAATATTTATTCCATAACTCATGATTATTATATTTGATATGAAGGGTGTGGTTTTAAAATGTTAATATAATGATCTCAAACCATTATTCTCATGTAATCAGTAATATATCTATTTTTTATCCTTACTAGGTTTCTAATATCACCCTTTCCAATGACTACTTTTACCCTGGTTATAAAGTATGGTATTAAGTATGATATGTTTATGAGGGGTTCTAGTAATGATGAACTAAGTGGGAGATAATATAGATTTGTTATAAACTAGTTGTTTATGTATCAATGTTTCCAATGCCCACAGACCTATATGATTTTGTCATGGATTATTTTGTTATTATAATGAATATTCATATATTATGGTGTAATATATACATATTAAAATTATGGGTCACTATAGTTGGTGTCAAATCTAGGTTTATCATATTTGGAAACTATGATGAAAAAAATGTAGTAAGAACCCTGGGGATAATTCTAAGTATAGGATAACATCCTAAAGTTTTGGTAATGATCACAGACAACCTAGGTTAATCATAATATTTCATAGATTAAAAAGGATGTGTCATGATTTAGACACCCTACAAATGTTTTTTACAAATTCCCCACTTTGTCTATTTTTGATCACACTATACTTTTGGTTTTAATTAATGGATGGGACCAAGAGGAATAATGTTAATGTTGATGGATAATGGAATGATTGTCCTAATGGGAAACTAAATTAAATGGGATCTAGAATGAAAAACTTTGTGATTGTGCCTAATATACTATCCCATTATATGTTTAGAAACCTATATATGGGTAATTTTTTTAACACACCTAATAAGAGACAGAAGGAGTTTCATAAAGGCCATAGAGGAAAGAATATTTAGCTTCCTACATGTTGAGATTGTGGGAAAAAGCACCCAAGTAAATGTCTAAAATAAACAATAAGATATATTCTATATGGAAATTTAGGGCATAGAGAAACTAATTATTGAAGAAAATAAAGATTTTGATGGAGTAAAATAAATTCCATCCTAAGTTACTATTTTTATATCAATGCCTCAAGTGTGGGGAATATGGGAATTATCTGATCTAATTCCCTAATCCAAGGGTTAAGTCCTAGATCAAGTAAGGACCTGTGTTATGACACTATTTAGAATCAAAGTATTAAAGTTTTTATTTATGGGGTTTCAAGAATTATTTAAATGATATTTTGGATATAAGAATCATAAAAAATATAGGAATTGTTCCATAATAGTTTTCTTTATGTATTTGAAAACATGTGATGAATGGTTGTAATGACCCATAAAAGTGATTTAGTGGTAAGGTGATATTGTTTAGTTTTGATAAAGGGATGATAGAAATTAATGGGAAAGTATTAATGACCTATAAATTTGGTAATTATTTAATGAAAAATTTATTTAGGTCATATTTTATTAATTTTATTTAATTTTTAGCTTTATGGAATACACTCAAAACATTACTATGTTATTTGAGGAATAAGGATTGTGTTTTTTGAAGTATTTATGTTTTCATGTGAGTTTAACTTAAAATTTATGTATACAGCCATGGTTCTATAATTTTAAGGTTGAAAATAAGTTCAAAGGAATGAACACTCCCTTTTATTATTTTAAGTCATGGTATTTTTATGTTATTTGAAACTTTTTTTGGGTTTTAGGATGAATACTCTATTAAGGTTTAAATAAACATTTGGGTTAATATGTGATTTTATGTCAAGATAATTATAGTATATTGGATAGTGTGGAATATATAATATTGATGATTGAAAAGTAATTCATAAAAAAATTTATTTCATATATATTTATTTTCAAACTAATGAATACCCTTAAGGTTAGTATTTGAATTTGATTCATGATATTTTGGGTGATTTAAATACATTGTAAAATTATATAGTGATTTATCATGGTGATTAATGATATTTTGGGAAATTTTTCATTAGGTTGAGGAATATATAACCCTTTGGTTTAACATGAGTGACTATTTTGGATGAATTCAATTACATTTTTAAATATTTAAGATGAAGGGTATGAAATATCCTTTGAAGTTAAAACATTATTAAATGTTAAGATCAATTTTGGGGATAACCACCATATATTTTTGGAAAAATTATAGGAATTATATTAATATAATTTTTGAAAAAATGATAACATGTATGATAGTTGATTACTTGTCACATTCATCAAGGTTATGGGTCTTGAACCCACGGCATAAGGGTGATTAGTGTTTAGCACCTACAACTGGACTACGTGATGTCCTTGTTTGTATGACTTGGATTTTATTTAAAAGATAAATATTAAGTTTATTTTAATAATTTTTTATGAATATGTTAAATAGAAGTAATTTTGGTAAGATGAGTTTTACCTTAGGGGTAAAGGTTGAATTATATCTTGGAAGCATATATGACTTTCATATGGATTTATGATGATTCATGTTATTTATGTAAAATATTATAAATTTTGGTTCATTATATGATTAGGGAATACAAATTTTGGATATAGTTTGGTGAAGTATTTTACATTAGTCTTTAAACAATATGTGAATCAAGTCCCTCCTAATTTTTGGGTTTTAAACATAGAGTATTATACAAATATTTATAGGGAATAATCTATGTTGAACTTTGGGTGTTATTATTGAGGATTTGGAGATTAATATAAATATTTTTTACATTTGGAGTTATCTTATATTGTTCTAATCATTTTTTGGTTTTTATTAATGCCTATATATGGGAGGATTACCTTGATATAATTTTTTAAAACATTATTATTCTATTTTAGTGGTTTAGGCCTAAAAAATATTAATCTTGAATTCTCAACATTTGGAGAAATAGATAATATTATGGTAGAAATTGATTAAATGATAAAATTATACTTTATAAGTAAGTATATTTCCCTATATTATTATTCTGAATGGTAAGAGAATTCATAAAGTATAGGAAAAGGATATTGAAATAAAAATGTTGTCTTGTCATCAATTCTTATGAATAAATGGTCTTTTACCACCTCATCAACTTATGGTTTTTTTATCATGAATTTTCACATAATCCTTCAATTTCTTATTATCAATGTTCTATATCAATATCTATCATTATATTGACATTAAAATTTTCTTTGATTCCCATATTTTTACTTACCACTAATGTTCACCTATCTATAAACCAATATATGTGTTATTCCAGATAACCTTTGTATTTCTCTTTCCCTATTTTCAAGTGGATGTTTTCTTAACCATTTTTTACGATTTGAGTTTTTTAAAAAATAAATTTTCTAATATCATACCCTTTATTACACAGAATAAGTTTAAATTGATAGGATACAATGTATTAATGGTGGTACAATGTAGCACCCTGATATTTTACAAGAAAACTATGTTCAATATCATTTATGATATGCAACACAAATCTTAAACAAACCATGAAATTTTATCATTATAACAAAGAAATTATATTATAGGATATGAATAGGATTAAATTCATTATAATATATATATATATATAACATACCTAATAAAAATGTGCTGATTAATTCTTGGGAAATGAGCATAGAATTTTTAGTAATGTCATTTTATGGTTAAAAAATATGTTTTCTTCAAAAGAGAATTTTATTGATTTTTTTAGTAACTTTTAAAATTAATTATTGGAGCTTTTATATAAGAAAAATTTATAAAAAAGATATAATTTTTTAATTAATTATTTCAAAATAGTCTTTTGAATAATATTTGGGAATTTTCTAAAAGGTTTAATTTTTCAATAAATAGTTAAAAAGACATATTTTTTTAGAAATTGTATTTTATTTATAATTATTTAAAAATTAATATTGTATTTTTAATTATTTATAAAATATAATTAGTTCTTTTTTTATTAATAAATCTATTTATTTTATTTGGAATGAATTTTATACTGGAATTTTGTATAAAGAAATTTTTATACCTAAAAGTAATTTTTCTCATAAAATTGTTTAACATTGAGTTTAGTGATTTTATGATAAATTAATTTATACCACTTATAGGAATTTAATATCAAAAAATGGATTACATATTCTGATTTTGGAGGTCCAAATTTAGTAAATAGATCACTTTGAATTTTGGTCATGATGAATATTAACCATAGTAGATTTTCACTGTCAGGGTAAAGAAAAAATGGGTTAATTAGGGTTAAAACTAATATAAGAAGGTCTAGAAGCCAAAATAAAACATTAAGATATCCTATTGTATGATTTTATTTTGTCCAAATACATAAAATTATTTAATATATGGAATTTGGGTTCCATTTTTCTTTAATAATTAAATTTATAATATTTATGTAAAAGATAGTCAAAAATATAATTCTCCTAGCTTTAATATATCTTAAATTATTACATAAGGACAAACATAGTATAAGTTCAGTTAAAAAATCTTAATTAAAATATAAGTTAGTTTTTTTATCATTTTAATTTATTACTGATTTTTAGGATTGAAATAATTACCTTAAATGCTTACGTAATCCTAATACAGTATTAATTCAATTTATAGGAAAATAAAATAAATGATTTTAAAAATATTAAAAGTAATTTAATTTTGAGAAATTATTATATCTCATGAATTTTTAATATAATTATTACTTATTATTAATTTGTTAAACTCTTAAATTTTAATTACATTCTTGTCTTGATTCCCTTAAAATTCAAATTAAATGAATAGTGTAAAAATGACATTAATGATATTTTATAGAAATAATATTTTACTAAATTATTTAAAAATTATAATAATATTTTAATAGGAAAATTAGGATAATTTATGGTTTAAAATTTCATCTATTTACCATTTATGAGTTGATAATATCCTTATAAGTAAAATTATAACCCTTTGAGAGTGAAAAGGTTGTTTCTATGTTTAAGGTTAAAATGGGTTAACTAAGGGGTTAAACCAAAATATAAGGTTTATAAAACCACATAAACCTATCTAACTTCTATTTTTAGATGGTATTACAACCAAATACTACCTTTCTTCAAATATATTTCCATTTTTAAGCATTTTCATTGACAATGACTATTATAATTTAATATTTTTAAAAATTCAAAAAGTTTCTATCATCTCAGTTATATATGGGAACCCCCTACCATCACTTATTCAAAAAATTTGAGTGATATATCTTGAAAACCCACTAAAAAATTACCTCATGAACATCCCTTTCTCCATTCTATGGGTGATTTTTGTGAAGACTCATGTTTTTCTAGACTGTAATTTTGAGAAGAAATTTGAATTTCTGCTTTCAGATGTTTTTAAGGGGTAAAATTGAAGTTTTACCCTATAATATGATCTTGGATAAATTTTCTGACCACTCTTTTGGTCCTAAAATAGAGTTTTTACCCTAGGATAAATGTTTAGTGGAATTTTGAGCCGTTTGAATTTTAGAAGAATAATTAAAATTTAATATTTAATTAATTAAATATTAAATTGGTCACATAGGTTCATTTGGTGATATATTTGGAAAAGACCATTGTATTGAGATTATTTATATATTTTTGAGTCCATAATAATGGGTTTAGCATAGACAATGAATAAACTTGAGTTGGGCACTATGGTCAGCCCATGCCCCTTTTTCTTTTCTTTTTCTTTTTCCTTTTCATTTCCTTTTTTCTTTCCATTCCTTTTATTTTATTTATTTGATTCCTTAATTCTCATGGAAACCTACTGGGTGGATCCTCATTCACAAAAACCTAAGGAAGAAGAGTTATAGGGAGAGAAAGGTGGAAAGATAATGAAATAGAGGTACTATCGAGAAGCCTTCGACGCGCTGGATCGTCGTGTAACAGCTATGGACCACATAATCGAATGAAGCTTCAGAGGTTTCCACCCAAATGTATTACATTTTTATTATTTACTACAAAAATCCTTTATATTAATCATTTTCTAAATATAATTCCCTATTATTACTTCTAACGGCCTATATAAGAATGACATGTTGTTTTGGGGGTAAAAACGCGGATTTTAGGCGATCTGGGGGTTTTCTGTTTGAGAAAACCTAACAGCATGGTGTGTAGTCTAAGACGACATTCCATGTGTTTTTTCCATTTGGGGAAGAATAATTTTTGTAGTAACAACTATGTTTGGGTTCATACACTCCTTATACTGGTACTTGGTCGTGTAGTCGATTACCAGGCCGGGAGAATCTGTGTAGGGGTACATAGTCGTGTGGAGTACATGGAAAGACCTCATGTGGATCACACACAGTCTATGAGTACATGGCCTGGCCAAGTATCTGGATAGTCTAGATGAGGGACATGGGCAGGTACCACATGTTGGGTACACACCATGTTCTATATTTACACATTGTGTAATCAGGCATTTACACACTGAGTTTGGCTGAGGTACACACCCATGTGGGGATGAGAGGGTACACACTGTGTATGGTCTCTAAAGGTCATGTACACCTCCCTTGGTACCCTTTGAGGGTGTTTTCCTATTTTGTGACCCAGTGTTGGAATTGGACATTAGATTAGTACATTCTGAGTATTTTTCACATATGTCATGATGGTGAAACTTGTGAAGTGTTTTGACGATACCTAATTGGTGTTTTGGGAATTCTATCTAAAATGGAAGGGTTCTTCCTCTAATAATCGAATTCAGTCATCTCTGAAGAGATACTTGAAATTGATTTCAAGGTTCGGTGTTTTGACCAACCTAATTTTTGATACCTAATCTAGGATGATCCATGATCTATCTCTTGTGACTGGTGACATTATGGCTATCCTTTGAGGACATATCCCTTATGATATGTTCCCTTATGGCCTAAGAGGTTATGGAACTAGTTGTTACCAAGGATCCCCTGAGGGATACCTTTAATTATGACCTATTTAGGGATCCCCTTGTAGAAACCCTTACCTGTATATTGTTCCAAGGATCTCGTGTAAGATAGCTCTACTTCTTGTGATGTCTTGAGGGTCCCATTTAGGAACCCCCCTTATTATGTACTATTATAGGATCCTGAGTAGGATGCCTCAATTTTTTATTATTCAAGGATCACATGTAGGATTCCTTCATTTAATTTTTCATATAAGGATCCCAAGTAGGATGCCTTTCCTTTTGTTTAGACCTTAAGGATCCCAAGTATGATACCTCTCATTATTTTACTTGAGGGAACCAATGGGTTCATGTTTTTTGGCTGACCTTGAGCTATACATTAGGTTTGGGTATAGATGGTAGTGGGTTTTACCTTAGAACCCCTGTCAAAATTATAAGCCCATGGGGCTATGGAAGTAGTGTGGGGTTGGGAATTTGGGCTACCCTCACTTATTTTTTTATGTCTTCGCATGTTTATTACTTATGTATCATTGTTTACCATAGGTTCTTCCTAGTTTTTGGTTTTTGAGCATAATGTGAGGCATCTTTCTTTATTTTGGGATGCCTAAATCTTCTTCCTGGGATCGATTATTCTTGTTTGGATTCCCAGACATTATTATCTTGGATCCAACTTCTAAGAAATGTTATTTATGATATTTACTATTGTACCCAAAGTTACTACCTAAGACTTGGTTGTTGAGATTGTATATATATATATATTGTGATGTATGTTATTGGGATGTCCATAGGTGTTTCTTGGTATCTGACTATTGATCCTTATGTTTTGAATTGTATTCCATGAGTGATACTTGGATTCCTTGTGGTAGGAATTCCATGGATGGACTCATAGTAAAGTTATATGTGGTGGGGATGATTACAGACTTCATGGACTATGATATTTGGGTATGGAACTCAAGAGTCATGGTAGATTATTCTCTACCGAGTGGTGGGGATGATTAAAATCTTCTCAGCCTATGGTCGGGATGATTACGCTCTCCCAGATCTGTTACAAGACTCAAGGGGTGTAGCATGTCATCTCAATGGTAAGTTATCTCTATAAAGGTATAGAACCCAAGAATCATGGATGATAACCTTATCCTGAGTGATTTGGATGATTAAGATATCTTTAGCCTATTATTGGGATGATTACACTCTCTCAGACCAGTTACGAGACTCATGGGGTGTTGGATGGAATATCATTGGTGATTTATCTTTATAGAGGTATGGCAAACAATACTCATGGTAGAATATTCTCTCTCAAGTGGTGGGGATGATTACGATCTCCTAAACCTGTGATCGGGATGATTACACTCTCCCAGATCAATTATGAGACTCAAGGGATGTTTCTTTTTGTCTCATCAGTGAGTTATCTCTATAGATCGCCTAAGTTTCAGACCCTTAGAGATTACCTTAGTTACAAATTTCATGAACACCTATAGACTGAGGAATATGGCTCAGAAATTGGATTAGATTTATTAGCCTTGGAAGCAGACTGGCTAACTCAGTGACCTTTTATAGGATGTCTGGATGTAGTCCCTAGAATCCTTCATTACAAGATTGACTGTCAGTATATGATATCCTTCTATACAGGATTAACCATCAGTATATGGTATCCTCATTATTGATTAGAGGCATGTATTGGTGAACTCAGATGTAGGACAAGTATCCCCCTATGGTGACATAGCTTTCTTAGAGACATTTTCTGGCATTCGATGAAGTAGGTACATGTTTATTGAGATTACAGAGCCTGGGATCATCTTAATGATACACAGATTGAGTGGAACAATTTCCATCTCAAATCACTTGCACAGGATGTCCAAGTGATCAAGATTATAGATCTATGGATTAACTACAGACTAGTTTTCATGTTATTTTTTTCACATACCACTTAATATTCATATTAATGTATATATGTATAGGTATGACACTATACATTTATACATATACAGATATGGATATCCACAGGGGAAATTTCCCTATTGGCCATAATTACGGACTTGGGGATCAACTATGGTTTCATGTTTGGTTTACTTCCTTTTTAGTTTTGCCTCATCTAGTTTGGGATGTTTACTTTTGCATACACTTTTATTATCATACTTTATATGTTGCTTGTTAGGGTTGAAAACTAAGATTATTTATCACCCCTTCATGTGCACCTCAGTGTACGTGTAGACCTTATGTATGATTTTCAAGTTGAGAAAAGTTTCATAGTGGATAGGGATGAGGACTAGAGTTTCATGTTCGAGTGAGGCTACTCATGTGAGTTATTCAGATTAGGCTGTTGATGTTCGATAGTGTCTGGGGACTGGGTATGTGGTCTGGATTAGATTTAGTATTATAGTCTTGTACTTTTACTTTTAGTTTCTTTCTATACTCTTGTATTTGTATGGTCATCCAAGTGGGTGACCAGAGTTTTGTTGTATTGGAATTTTTTTATGTTTTTATAGAATTTTTCATTTATTATTATAGTATGTTCTATTCTAGATTACTTATTTATTTTTCACTCTATATTCATTCTATTGTGTATTATACTTAGCTATTTCTGATTTTTTTACTCCAATATGATGGTATAGTGTCCCAATTATCATACCCTATTCCCTCACAACTAGTCTAAAGCCTCTAGCTTATGGGAAGGTACACTTGAGGCCTCATAACCCATAATCATGGATCACTGATTTAGTGGAATCCAAGTCAGGATGTTACAAATTGGTATCAAAGGAGTTATTTTCATGGTATTTACCAATTGGGATATTGTAGATAGGATTATTATGAATGTTTTGGAACCTGTGATGGATATAAGATCGGTACGTCAAGAACACTTGTTCGGGTAGGAAATCTGGGTTTCCAGGGTATGGGAATTCTATTCTGATTTGTGATATTACTATTGTATATGATTTTCTCATTGAGAGACACACATTGTTTATGGATGTTATAATTTATTATGGATCTATGGCTCTTTAAAATTGGAAAGAGACTAGGGATGGATTTTGACTCTTGGATAGAAAAAGGAAGAGGTGTCTCATGCATCATACTTGGAAAATAGGATTCATATCATATAGGCCTACAATTGAGCGATTACTACTAATGAATGAGACCTATTTATTTGGTCCTGGTTAAATATATATATTTCATTCTGATGGAAGGTTATTTGGATATACGTTTATTCATTTGGGTTAGGATCTGAGGGCTCATTACTCATGCACAAGAGGTGCGGTGACCTAGTAGGTTGATATGGAATGTGATGCCTTCTATTGTACCCCTTATAGAGTGTTTTTTCTTAGGTATGCGTTTATATATTTGGATATATGATTATGATATTTATGGATACTAAGACTTATTTTGTGAACTAGACCTCTATGGGTTATTATTGTATACGGATTCCCGGTAAATGTCACTTCATTTTTTATTTTGCATTAATATTTTGACCTCCAAGGACCAGTTCCTTGTGAGGATGCTCGTAGAGGATCATGCCCTTGTATGCCATGTTTTCAGTTTTGAAACTCATAGGTCATTGTGATCTTTACCTTCTTTTAAGAGGTTTGACCTTTTGGGATAGGTGGTTGGACCTAGTGACCCAGTTGTGAGTCTTGTTCTGTAGGTCTAGGTGGAATACTTAGAGGCACATAGTTTTGACTCAGAACCTTGTAGGTCGACGTCTGTTTTGTTTGAGGGTGATATACATGTGAGAGGTTGGATCTTATTTTCTAGATACCTTTTAGGTAATTGAGTTTTTTTATGCTCATTTTGAGATTGAGGTATGGTTGGAGCTCTTGTTTTACATTTTATGCATGTTGATGCCTTCAGCTTTTGAAAAAATACATAGGGTGTTTTAGTGTCAAAAATGGACTCGATGGGTAGGAGTATTTGGGTTCTTGGCCTTGTTGATTATATTTTCTACTATTTCTAATGTATTCGAAGCATGGGTAGAATCTCATGACTAGAATGATGTTGAGTGATAGGCTGTCATGGAATAAATCTTGGTATAATGAGATACCCAATATTGAAGGGGAGTTATAAGGTAACTTCATTCTTAATGAAACTGGCATGCCATGTAGCATGATCTGCTTAGACTTATAATATATGACTCGCTAAAGTATGAGTTTTCTAATAAATAAACACACTGATTTCATGTGGTATAATTTGAATCTGAATCAGTGAGTGGCCAAGTGCGAGATGAGGATCTATGGTTTAAAGACTCATTGTAGGCTTTCTTTCCTAGGAGTTGTGGATAATATTATGAATTTACCTCTATGGTAAAGGAGGAATCATGTTAGAATCTGGATAAGATTTTTAATAAGATTTGGTGCCAGGTGTTGGATAAAGGCAGGTGTAGCCTGTTCTTTTTTTAGCGTGGCTCAGAGGGAGTTGTACATTCCTTTAAATGAAATATTAGTGTACTCTTATAGAGAAAATCATGTTCTATCTTGATTCGTCTAGAGTACGACGAGAGAGATTTGGCCTTACACTAAGTTCCTTTTCATTCTAAATTTTCTTCCCTATCGAGGAAGTAACATGTTGAGGTTATGCTTGAGGAGTGGTGTAAGGTAATCCATATGGTGGGGAGTGCACTATTGGCCATTTGAGATAGGTGACCCTCATTTTTAGCTAAACTTCAATGTTTTCCATGTGTTATTGGGCTTGGATTTCAGTTTTGAGATGATGATGAAGATATTACTATGGTGGGGAGTACCATATCATTTATAGATAAATATCATATGTGTAGAAGAAAGTTGTTGTTTCTATGGGGCTGGTCATTGGAAAGTCTAGATAGCTTTCTTGTGCAGATGCTTGAGTTTAGAGTAGGGCTACTATTCTTTTCACTAGGATTCTCATGGATGAGAAGTTATATAGTTGTAAGGTTGTAAAGAATCTTTTTTCCGGACTAGAATTTGGATAAAAAATGTGAATTTTTTATTTAAAATGTTTGAAAGGAGGTAAAATGGATTTTTTCCCTTAGAATATGATCTCAGCTAATTTTTATGACCACACAATTGGTCCTGAAATAGGGTGTTTACGAGGATCCCCATAGGGATGCCTTTTCTTACTAGATGATCTAGGGAGTCACTGATAGGATCCCTTACTTGTATACCATTCAACAAATCCCCAGTAGGATGCATCAAATTTTTGTGTCGTCTTGAGGGTCCTATGTAGGACACCCCTTTCTTATGTACCATTAGAAGATCCTGAGTAGGATTCCTCTATTTTTTATCATTTTAGGATCCCATGTAGGATTCCTCCATTTACCTTTTCAACTAAGGATCCCAAGTAGGATGAATTTTCTTGTGTGTAGACCTCAATGATCCCGTGTAGGATTCTTATCAGTGTTTTACTTGAGGGGATTAGTGGTTGCCCACTGTTTGACTGACCCTAATCTATACGGTGGATTTGGGTAGAGATGGTAGTGGGTTTTACCTTATAACCCATTCCTAACTTGTAATCCCTTGAGGTTATGCCAGTAGTGTTAGGTTGGGCATTCAGGCCACCCTCACTCCTTTTTTTATGTCTTCACATGGTTATTTATAATGCAACATTTTTAACCAGAGGCGCTTCTTATTTGGTGGTTATTGAGCCCAACCTGAGGCATATTTCTTTCTTTTAGGATGCCTGGATGTTCTTTTCGGGATCCGTTATTCTTTTTGGGATGCCCAGACTTGCTTACCTGGGATCCAGCTTCAGAGCCTTGTTATTTTATATATTTACTAGTATACTTATAGGTACTACCTGGTACTTGGATATTAATCCTAGATGTATATATATTGTGATATATATTGTTGGTATTTCCATAGGTGTTTCTCGGTATCTGGCTATTGAGCCTTACATGTTTACTTGTATGCCTTGAGGGATAATTGGATTCCATGTAGTAGGAATTCCTTGGATGGACTCATAGGCTAGTGATATGTGGTTGGGATAATTACGCTCTCCTCAGCCTATGATATATGGGTATGGCACCCAAAACTCAAGGTATTTTACGCTCTCCTAAGATGTGGGGATTATTTGGATCTCTTTAGCCTATAATCGAGATGATTACACTCTTCTATATTACTTATGGTACTTGAGGCCTATAGCATGGAATCTCACCAGTGATTTCTCTCTATATAAGTAAGGAACCCAAGACTCATGGACAATTATGATCTCTTGAGTGGTTGGGACGATTATGGTCTCCTCAGCCTATGATCAAGATGATTACGCTCCCCCAGATTAGTTATGAGACTCGAGGTATGTTTCATGGTGTCTCATCAATGAGTTCTCTTTATACAGGTTTGACACCCTAGTCTCATGGTAGATTACACTATCCTAATTGGTGGGGATGATTATGATCTCCTTGGCCTATGATTTAAATGATTACACTCTCTCAGATCAGTTACGAGACTCAACGGGTGTTTCATGGAGTATCACCTATGAGTTCTCTCTATAGATCACCTAAGATTTAGAACCATAGGTATTATCTAAGTTCCATATTTCATGTACACCTATAGACCGAGACCTAGGGATTAGGCATTGGATTGGATTTACAGGCCTGGGCAGCATGGTGACTGACTCAGTGGCTTTTTACAGGATTTTTGGATGTACTCCCTAGAATCCTTCTTTATAGGATTGAACATTGATTTACAGTATCCTTATTTATAGGATTAACCATCATTATACTATATCAATATTTATAAGATTGACTGTAGGTATATAGTATCCTCGTTAGTTATTGGAGGTGAGTATGGGTGAATCTAGGTGTAGGAAAAGTGTTCCCCTGTGGTGACGTAGCTTGCTCGGAGATGTTTTCCAATATTGGCTAAAATATGTAGATGTTTATTGGGATTAAATAACCATAGATTGAATTAATGATACATGGATTGAGTGGAATAACTTCAAAATCAATTCCCTTCCACAATCTGTATAGGCGATCGGGATTATAAACCCAAGGATCAACTACATATTTGTTTCAATGTTATTTATTTTCACATACCAATGAATATTAATATATATATATATATATATATAGGTATGGGACTATACATGTATAAAAATATAGATATGGATATCCATGGTGGAACTTGCCCAGTTTTCTTGGATTATAGACCCAAGGATCGAATTTGGTATCACGTTTGGTTTACATCCTTTTTAGCTATGCCTTAGCTATGCTGGGTAGTTTACTTTTTAATAAACTTATATAGTTTTCTTTATTGGTTTCTTATTAGGGTGGCCTACTGAGATGATTTATCATCCCTATATGTGAACCTCAGTGTACATGTAGAGATTATGTATGATTTTTAGGTTAACCATAGTTTCATGGTTAATAGGGATGAGTCCCAGAGTTTCATGTTTGAGAGAAGCCGCTTGTGTGTGTTCTTCTAATCAGGATATTTTAGTTTGACAATTATTGGAGACCGGGTATGTGGACTGGGTTAGAGTTATTAATAGATCCATATACTTTTACTTTTACTTTGTTTTTTTACTCCTAAATCTATATGGTTGGCCCAATGGGTGACTAGTGTTCTATTTTATTAGATTGTTGTTCATGATTTTATAGTATTTTTCATTTATTATTATATAATGTTCTATTGTTGTTTACTTATTGCTTTTTCACTCTATTTTATTTCTTCTATGTATGATACTTATCTATTTCTGTTGTTTTTTACTCTGATATTATGGAATAGTCTCACCACAGTCACCCTAGACCCTCACTACTAGTCAGCATCCTCTGACATATGGGGAGGTTCACTTGAGGCCTTATAACCCACCAACTCAGAGCACTATTTTAGTGGAATCTGGGTCAGGATATTACAATTTTATTCCCAAAATAATAACCCTTGGATACCTAAAAGTTGATATAAAGGATTTAATTCAAAGAATAGGTAATCTTATTAACATATCACTTTCTTTTTACCAAATCTTTACCCCCACATAAATATATTTTATTTATAATTCCACATTTTTGTGGCATGTGACATGATAAAAATATGGGTGTAATTGATTATTTTCAAAAATTCCATATATTTCTTCTCCCCCACTTATAAAAGGTCACCTCTTTTCCTCTCCTCTTCATACTTCTAGATCCATTTTTCATAGACAATACCTAAAAAAATAACTTCCTTTATCCCCTCCCAATATCATATATCCCTTTTTTATCATAAAAGGATG
Source organism: Viscum album (assembly GCA_963277665.1). Lineage (NCBI taxonomy): Eukaryota > Viridiplantae > Streptophyta > Magnoliopsida > Santalales > Viscaceae > Viscum > Viscum album. The sequence goes on along the minus strand of OY728150.1, from coordinate 1,997,304,272 downwards.
GATTTTTGTTAAAACCAAAAGAATTTCCTTGAAGAAGAGGTAACTTTATTAAACGAGTGTTTTCATTTTGTTTCTTCTACCACATATTTAAAATCTAATTAAACCTTGATTAAATAATAATCTTAGTATATAACATATATTTAGGTGTTATTATGTTAATTTCATGAACAATATTCATATCATTTTCTATCATATGGGAAATTAAATCGTTGATCATGTGTACGACAGATTTCTACCACAAGAACTGATGTAATTTGTTTTCCATCACCACCTTTCAAGGATTGATATAATGATAGATTTAGCACTTTTATATGATATTTATGATATATTTATACTTTTTTAACTATAATATCTAATATAAATTCTAACTTTATATTCTATTTAAAATATGATAATGTCACTGGTGGGTGCGGAGGACTATTGCCTCACAAAGTGATGTGATTTGTTTTTCAATTATGATTTACATAGAAGGTAATAAGGATAAATTTAATGAATATATGTGATATATATGAGATGGTATTGATTCTATAAATTTAATATATCACCCAATTCCTAACCCTTTCACCCATTAATAGAATGATATCGTCACCCATTTGTACTTATGACTTGCCATCTCCACGAAGTAATGTCATTAATTTTTCATTCCCAACATTTAAGAGTAGTTATAATAATGTATATACTGAGTAAATATTATATTTATAACATTATTATCATTATTTATATGATTTAGTTATATCCAATAAACCAAAATAAAAACTTTCATTACAAAACATCTTCTAGAAAACAAGACAAGTAACACCTGAAACAGTGAAAATAATGAAATATTATTGAAAAAAGGGTGGTAAAATGTTATAAGAGGATAATATATGATATTATAAATATGATTATGGTTCTTCCATAGATTAATATCATGCTTAAATACATTATATATTAGGTTGAATCATGTTCAATGACACAAACTTCATTGAGCTTCGTGCAAATTAATTATTTATAACACCCATTGACTATTAGTGTCATAGAAAATAGGCATCAAACACAAGAGATGGAAATTTTTATGAATAAAATGAAAAGAAAAAAGTAAAAAACAAAATAGGATAGATGGGAAGTTCAATGAATTTGATGAATTTAGTGGAAAAAGAGTTTGAGAACATAGATAAATGTAGGTTCAGATGATTATAAAGAAGAATAGGAAGTGGAAGAACTTCAAAGACTAGAGAAAGGGAAAGTTAGTTGGATAGTAGGATTATTTTGGTAGGGGTTTACCATTATTTTGTTTTATTATCACTCAAGTTAAGTCACCATAGAACTAGGAAAATTTATTGGTAAACTTTCTCATGTATCCAGTCTATTGGTGAAAGGAGCCTTTAGTTTCTCAACTAAAGAATTCTCTTACACACACATTGAGGCACTCTGGTGGCCCATCCTTATGTGGTCTGCCCCCTACTTAGTTGAGCTTCTAGATAAAAATTTATTAATGACTTCAATAACCTAACCATACTTTAATTAGTTAGAAAATTTTGGTTTGTAAATACTTTATCAAAGAAAAAAGGGGTGGAATCCTACAATATTTAACACCTAAGTGAGGGTAAAACTGCCAACCATCTCAACCTCATTTCCCCATAATTAACTTATCAAACCATTTAGAAAAATGTTTCTATTAAATTAAACAAACATCCATACATAGAATAGGAAAATAATACTTTAAAAATAAATATTTACCATTTATAGTATTAAAAAATCTCTTTGTATCGATCCACTTCTTTATTGTTTCATTCCACCCTCTCGGCCTTCTACTCTTGTCTCTCACCAATGCGTTCTCTCAGTTTCCTCATCTATGTTTTGTTTCCATATATTTTCTTATCCTTATTATATATTTTATCACTACATGTTCTCCGATGAAAAATTCCTCCTTATAGTCACTCAAAAACTCCCACATGATTCCTTGAAACTACGGTTGGCAACCTCACATGAGTTCAAATAGAAGGAGTTCTATATAGCTAGCAACATGGTCATTCATCTGAAAAAATGAAATTTTCAAATATTTATGGATCCATTTGTAACATGTATCTAAATTGTTCTACATCACCATTTATATCAATGTGCATCAATTCAAACATATCCATTTTCTATGAATCTATTTAGTTTAATGTAATTGTATCTCCATGAAGGTGATTCGGAATGACATAGTCGAATGGTCCATATAGCCAATTGACCCTTGTAGTCAAATAGACCACATAGCCAAATTCTCCACATAGTCAATTATCTATGTAAGTTTTTATCTTCATGTAGTTGTTTCCATATGTAGATGATTGTTCATTATAAGTGCCTTCGATGTAGTTAAATCATTTTTCCTATCTATTTTGTCTTATGTAGCTATTTATCAATGTAGTTGATTTAAATTAACATAGACAATTCTAAACATAGAATTTGATGATATAGGTGTTCTTCTTAGTATATATGATTATTGATGTAACTTACTACCCACATATTTGATTTGACCTTTCTTCTCCAGTTCTACTGCTAAAATAAAAATGTCATGCACTAGAGTACTGAAGTTTGAACCCGATGTCTTCTCATCCAGATAAGCTTCACTCAACTCTAAAAAATGAACGCTCCACAATTATCCTTTTAAATGTAAACCTATATCCTTCTTCAATTTTTCCCTATAAAAATGGGACGTGCATCATTGACCAGTATCAGGGGTCTTGGGCTCTTAGGTGGCTCAGTTCATTTTTTAGTAAAAGATAATGCAGTCCTTAGTGGATCCCATATTGCAACTCATTTTAGATGGTGAACACATAGGTTTAATTTGAATCACCCTCATTAACACTGCCTAGATCATCAAAAAAATCAACGACTCCTACATCATAAATTTAGGACCAACAAAGAATGGCTATATCAGTATATCTTGGATATAAGTTCTGATATAAGGAGTTACGCTAAAAAGAACTTATAGGATCCTACAAACATTAATATGATCTAGATGAAATAGCCAGAAACAAGATCCATTGAATTTTTCTTTTTTATTTTTATAATTTCTATATAGAAATTCCTGAATGATGTCAAACTTTGTTCAAAAAATCAACTTCTATACACAAAAGACATAGTCAAATTACATTTCATCAACCAAAAAGAATTAATCACCTAAAAAATAGTCATTTATAAATGAATAATTAAAGAATAATAATTCTAAACCAATTTAAATTCTTCATTAAATTATTAATTGATCCTTAAGATATCATTGAGTTAGTAAAATGAGACACAAATAAGTGAAAAAAGGGTTCCACATCATTCAACTAAATGAAATTTTAAAGTAAGGGAATCCATATCAATTTCTTTTCATTGAGTCATATTGTAAAGTTATGCACCAAATTTATTTTATATGGTGTATATACTTCCCCTTTATCATGTAATATCATGATTCCTTAATAATTGATGGTATTTTAAGTTTAAATTTGAATTATTTCATCCAAAGGGATTTGAAATGATATTCACTAGGTGGGATATAATTTCATAACTCAATTTCTTTTCATTGGTTAATACTAATTATTTTGTTCCTTTGATATTCTATTATTATGTGTATCATGACTTTTGATTATCTTATTTTTTTCCAATTTTTCTATGTGGATTTAAATTTGATACAAAAAATCTATTAATTAATTAATTCTCACATCAATGTTATGATCATTGTAAGGTATTACATCTCAATTCCCATTTCACTAAGTCATTTTTGTTAATATATACCTATTCACTTTTACATGGTGTATATACAACCCCTTTGATTTATTTAACATGAATAACTATTTATTCATGATGTTTAATATTTTGATTAAATTTTATCTATATTATTTCTATCATGGATATAAATATTTCATAAACCACATACCATTATTACATATGGTGTTTAAATTGAATGCTATTTGATTAAATAGGGAAATATTCATAAATCTGTGTTCTTTACTCAAAACAGATATTTTTTTATAAATAATATTATTGATGAATTAAATAGATTGTTTGATCTATGAGGAATGTTTTGGATATATATTTATGGGTGGGACTCGGTTAGAGATATCCCATCGATGCATATATTTGTCTCATGAGACAAATAAATTGGCCAAATAAAATGGTGTTTTACCTAGTAGTTTTGAACTATCTTGAGATAGGTCTTGAAAGTAGAGGTATCATGATACCTGAGATCATGATGTCTAATAATTATGAATTTCCTTTATTGATAATTTTTTAATTATTAATATCCATGAGATATTTTCTATGATATTATCTCTAGATGCATTTAATTCTTAACTTATTTATTAAATGGAATGTGTTTTCGATTATTTAACTTTCTATATTGATTACACCTTATAAAATTATGATAGTCAATTTATTAATTAAATGGAATTTTTATTAATTTCATTACCTTTTAATATTTTTTATCGTTTATTGATTCATGATGGATTTCATTATATGTAACCCTTACTGATCATTTTAGGTGACCCTTATTTTGTTTTCTTTCCCTTATTTATGAAGATGACTCCTTTGAATGAGTTTTAAGGATTCTGATAATTTACTTTTGTTGTGTTTTATTTTATATTACCACTTTAAAATAGGTATCATATATGTATCTAGTTCTCCAAAAATATAAACTGATCGGTTCTTTAGGATTTGACTCCTTGAATCTAAGCCAATGTAATAAAGTATGTATTGGATATGGGTTATTGTTGTTAGTATCATTATTTTTGGTGTCATAACAATTTTTGTAGAAACTATGGGAACTATATTAAAGAAAAAATAGATTAGAGTGTATAAAAATATGATAGAATTTGAGGATATGTATATATTAACATATTAAAGTTTTTGTAAAGAATAGATTATGTGTTTTTTTTCAACAGTATAAACATGTCTAGATACTAAAAGTGGATGTGGTTTTGGAAAGAAGGTAACTAGGTGTAATAAATATGAAAAGGGAACATTGAGCTTGACCCTATCATTAAATGTTTTATGAAAATGGAATTTACTCTACACTTGGTTTAACACTCTTTGGGGGTATGCTTAGGATTATACACATTCTCTTTGAAAACCATTATAAAGGATTTGATAATAAATATATATTCAAATAAATCAATTTTATGATTGAGAGAGATCCTCTATTCATGGATATAGTAAATATGATATGGGAATTATTGAGTGAAAAGAGACATCACTCATTTTAAAAATTATTTTAGAACCATCTTTATTAGAAAAGATAAAAAGTTCTCAATTTGATGATGTGAACTTTTATAAGAAAATTGAAGCTATGAATGATGGTAAATTAGCATACATGTTTTGTAAAGATGATGTTCTAAAATTTGTAAAGATATTATGTGTCTCATATATAAATTATCTAAAAATGGAATTTTTTTATAATTCTCATAGATCTAATTTCTCTATACACTTTAGTGGCACAAAATGTATAGGGATTTATGGGAACATTTTTGGTGGGACAACATGAAGAGGTAATATTTCTGATTATGTGTCCAGGTGTTTATTTTTTCAACAATTTAAAGCTACGAAGAATCATCAAAGATGATTCGTGCAACCTTATCTTATTCCTGTGTGTAAATGGGATGAAATTTCCTGGGATGATGTATAATACTTCCAAAGGCTCATATAAAGAATGATGTAATATGAATTATTATTGATAACCTAACCAAATCTACACATTTACTCACTATAAGATAACATTTAACTCTTGATTAACTTTCAAAGGTATATATTAATGAATTTTTAAGACTTCATGATGCACCTTATTCTATTGTTTCTTGTCATGATCCCCATTTTACATCGAAATTATGGAAGAGTCTTCATAAGGATCTTGATACTAAGCTTCATTGGAACATTTCCTACCATCCTAAAACTGATGGATAGTATGAAAGGATTATTTAAACAATGGAAGATGTGTTTATTTCATTATCACATGAATGTCAAGGTATGTGGTATTATAATTTAACTTTGTTAGATTTTTCCTATAATAATATTTTCCATTCAAGTATTGAAATGGCGCCGTATAAAGCATTATATGGAATGAAATTCCATACTTCAACTTATTGGGATGAAGTTGGTCAAAGTAAAATCATAGGCCCAAAACTTATTGTGGATAAAAAAATAAAGGTAAAGGTTTTTCAGGCTCATAATAAAGAATCTCATAGTAGTAAAAAGTGTTATGTCGATAATCAGAGGAAAGATTTGGAATTTCAATTTGGAGATCATGTTTTCTTGAAATATCTTCATGAAATGATTTTATAAGGTTTTATAAGAAGGGAAACATGATATCAATGGACATTGTACCCTTTCAAATCATTTAAATAATTTTATTTGTTTCTTATCATTTGGAAATTCCACCAAGTCTCTCAAAATACATGATGTGTTTAATATATCATTGTTAAAGAAGTACATGCCTGACCCAACGCATTTGCTTCCTAAATAGAATTAGAACCTGATTTATCTTACTATGAAGAAACCATCAAGATTATTAATACTAGAAATAAATTATTTAGTAATCGTATGACTTGTTCGGTAAAGGTACTTTGTAGAAATAAAAAAAGGATAAATCAATGTGGGAACCAGAGGATGTTGTGAAGAAGAACTACCCTCATCTGTTTACAAGATAATATCCAAAAAAATTAGAGGATGAAATTTTTATAAGAGGGGAGAATTTAACACCCTGATACTTTATGATTTATTTCCCTGTAATTAAATTCAATCTCTTCAATAGTGTTTGATTCATGCAACATCAAGTTTAAATGAAAATACTCTATTAAAATAATATTTAAACATAACCAATATAACCTAGTTGTTATGTTGGTGGCCATGAGTAGTAAAAACTAAATTATGAAAATTATGTGGTTTATAAATTTATAAAATAAATTACATAGATATATATTGATTAAAAATAAAATAAGAATCATTTTAAAGAAAAATAAATGTTTTCTAAAAAACTCTATTTTTCTAAAAGGTGGTTCAGTCGTGCTTTTCAAAAGTAATAAAATGTTAATTTTTACCGTCATTAGGAATTTTATTTGATAAAATTAAATTAATTTATAAAATCATCATATCAAAATTATTTTAGGGTTAATTTTTTATATTTTTTTGAAAAGTTTCATTTTTTGATTAATAGTGGAAATAATAATTTTTTTTTGAAAATTGAATTTTCATTTAAATTATTTAAAAATTTAAAATATATTTTAAACCTATTTTAAATTAAAATTAGTTAAATAATATTATAATAAATACATTTTATTTCATTTTAACCAATTTGAAATTGAATATTGACATTAAAACCATCTATACTTATGATACTTTTCTCTTTGAAAACCCGCTTTTTCATCACATCTATGGGTATAACATTAAATTAGATTCTACCACTTATATGAATTAAATTTTAAAAAATGGATTAACTATTTGGTACCATAATAATTTATATTATCAAATAATTTCAAATTAAATTTTGGCCATTATAAATAGTAAAATAAGTAAAAATTAATTACCATAGTAAAGGTAAAAATTGATTTATCGGGGGTTAAACTAAGAAGATAATGGTTAAAAATGGCCTACCAAATTGTAAAAACCCCATTTTATGGCCATATTTAAATATTATAGACTCTAAGGGTCTATAATGAACCATTTTTAGGCTTTTTAAATGATAAAAACATGGGTGTAATTTATTCTTTCCAAAGAATATGTGTGTGTCTTTTCCCCCAAGTATAAAAGGTCACCCATCTCCTACCCTCTTCAAACATAAAAATACATTTGGTTTGGAGAATAAAAAACTAAATAAAATACTTAATACCCTACCAATATACTATATCCCTTTTTTTATCATAAATACATCCTAGAAGTCTTTAGTGTAAACCAATAGAAGTTATCTGAAGAATAGGTAATGTTCTTAAATGAGAGTTTTCATTTTTTTCTTCCAACACATTTTAAAATATTATTGAAATATAATTATATAATAAAATCATTATCTACCATATAATTATTTTATTATGTTAATTTAATGACCTATATTCACCTCCTCTTCCGTTAAATTTGTAACAAACTCGTCGATCTCTTGTACAGAAGATTACCACCTCGTGAACTGATGTAATTTGTTTTCCATAACCACGTTTCAAGGATGAATATCATTATGAATTAAACACATTTATATTATATATATGATATTACTATACTTATTTAATTAAAATATTTCATATAACTTCTTTATTTTCATTCCATTTAAAATATGATAGCATCGCTCGCATGTACGGTGGACTATCACCTCACAAAGCGATGTGATTTTTTTTCACTTGCACATTTCATGGGATGTAATAAAGATAAAATTAATGAAATTATGTGATATATATTATATGGTATTTATTCATTAAATTTAATATATCACCCACTTCTTTACCCTTTCAACCATTAATGGAATGATATGCTTGCTCGTGTGTACGTACAGCCTACCATCTCTACGAAGCTTTGTAATTCATTTTTCATGCCCAAATTTTAATATTATTTCTAATAATGTATATAATGAGTAAATATGATATTTATAAATTTATTAACATTATTTATATGATTTAATTATATCCTATTTACAATAATTGAAACTTTCATTACAAAACATGCATGATAAAACAAGGCAATTGACACCAGAAATAATGAAATTATTGAAATATTATTAACAAAAAGATAGTAAAATGTTATAATAGCATACTATATGATATTATAAATATTATTATGGTTATAGTAAAAATTATTAAAATTATTTAAACCATTATAAATTAGTTTAAATCATGTTCATCTAATGGAAAGAGTGAGGTAAGGGTCTCCGTCTCAATTTCTCTTCATTGAGGCATATCAAAATGTTATATACCTAATTTATTTTATATGGTGTATATACTATCCATTTGATATGTAATATAATGATACATTAATTATTAATGGTATTTTAAGTTTAAATTTTAATTATTTGATCCAATTTTTTTGAGATGAAATTTACCTAGCGGTAAAGAATTTCATAACTCAGTTTCATTTCATCAGGTTATATTACTTTTTATTTGACTTTGATATTATTAGATTATGTGTATAATGAATTTTGATTTTATTATGTCATATTTAAACTTATTCTCTGTTGATTTAAATTTTATACACATAATCTATTCATTGATTAATTCTCACTTCAATGTTATGATCATTGTAATGGATTTCATCTCAATTTCCATTTCATTGAGGCAATTCTGTTAATATGAACCTATTCACTTTTATATAGTGTATATATTGTCCCATTGATGTATTTTACATGTATAGATATTTATTCATAATGGTTAATATTTAAATTCAAGCTTATCCATATTATTTTTATCATGGATATAAATAATTCTTAAACCATATACCATTCTTATATAAAGTATTTACTTTGACATTTATTTGATTAACTAGGGAAATGAAGATAAATCTATGTGCTTTACCCATTGTGGATATTTTTTTATAAGGCTTAATATTCATGAATTTAATTGATTATTCTATATATGAGGAATTATTTTGGAATGTAGTTATGGGTGGGGACCGGTTATAGACAGCTCATCGATGCATCGACGTGTCTCATTAGACAAATCAGTTGGGAAAATCAAATGGGGTTATACCTAGTAGTTTTAAACTATCTTGACAATTGTATTGAAAGTAGAGGTATCATGATGCCTGAGATAATTAAGTTTAATAATTATGTATTTCCTTTATTTAGAATTCAATTATTATTATCCATGATATTTTCTCCATGATATTATCTTTGGATGCATTTTATTCTTAGTTTATTGATTAAATGGAATGTGTTTTAAGTTATTTACCTTTCCATATAGATTATGATTTATACAATTATGACAGTAAAGTTATTAATTAAATGGAATGTATGTTCAGTTATTTACCTTTCCATATTGATAATGCTTTATTTATTCATGATAGATTCCACTGTACATAACCCTTACTAATCATTTAAGCTCACCCTTATTTTTTCCTTCCCCAAGTTATGAAGATTAATCCATTGAATGAGTTTTAAGGATGTTGGTCATTTTATATTGTTATTTTATGTTTTATATTCCCAATGTAAGATTGATATCACATTTTTACCTAATTATCTAGAACTACTAAACTGATTGGATCTTTGGTTTTTCACCCCTTGTATCTAAGAAAATGTAATAAAGTAGGAACTGGCTCTAGGTTACTGGATTCTGGGTCATTACAATGATAGAAGATATTTACACAAAAAAATTATTATTTTTAATTTGAAATTAACCCCCTAATCTAGATAAAACCCTTGTAATTAATGGTTTTTGGCACATTTGAGAATCTAGAATTAATTTGATAAATGAAATTAATCTTATTTTGTACTTGATTTATTCATTTCTACAAATTTTATTAAAAATAAATACCTTGATCTTTGATTCTAGAATATCATTGTTTATATTATTCTAATTCTATTTTTAAATTTTTTTAATCATTTTTACTGTAATTTGTAAAATCTATACATAATAATTGTGTGTTTTTTTATTTTAGGTTATACATATTCTAATTGTACATGTTACATATGTTTAACCAAAAATCAATGTCAAGGAAACTTTTTAGGATACAAAAATGTTTAATACCATCACATCAGGAAATGCGTCAAGGTACCTCACAAGCTGCATAAAGATACTGCAAATTTTATTAAAAGAAATATAAGGGTAGAAAAGTCTTTGTGTCAGGGTACCATAAATATTTTATCACTTATTTCGTGGTTAATGACTTACACCACATGTTTTGAAAAGGTACTCTGTAGGTCTCAAGAACTATTTCATGGTGAAACTTCTATTATGTAAAGTCTAAATCTACTCATGTAAAGGTATTTCAACCATGATTCCATTATGTAAATGTGGGCAATGCTTAGTATAAACTATATAAAGGTTATAGTACACTACATCAAGGTCATCAACTGATACATTATAGTATCTATGAACTACGCCAAGGTAGTTAAAAGCTACGTCATGGTGTTCCCTCTATTATGTAAAGGTGACAGTCATGGTCCAATGGCTATGTAAAAGTAATAAGGACACTATGTAAAGGTTTCATGAATATTCTATATTCTATGTAACGTGTTGGACTCTTAATGTATTAATCATGTTTTAATGATCACAAATCATATATATTCTATAAAACCTTTTAATAATGTGTAAACTATCTTAAATCATGTACAGATGATTAGTATCCTTTTGCTTTAAGTAAAGCTATCCAAGATCTTAATTTCTATAAATTATGTTTTATTATTGTACACTATATTTAATTTACTTTATAAATATTTCTTTGATGAATGATTAAGTCTAATACATTCTATGAATATCACTACTTCAGTCTGAATACAGATATTTGGCTAAGTCTGAGACATCGTGAGTCTGCCACCGGTTATGTTTTTTTGGAAAAGGACCCAGACACTGTGGCCAGACATCGTGACCCTCCAAAGACCATAACTAGACACCGTAACCAGACACTATGACCAGACACCGTAACCAGACACTGTGACCAAACACTGTGACAAGACACCCTGACCAGACACCGTGACCATCCAGACACTATGACCATCCAGACACCGTGACCAGACACCGTGACCATCCAGACATCATGACCATCTAGAAACCATGATCAAAAACCGCAACCATACACACACCATGACCATCCATACACCATTTCAAGGAGACACTGTTTCATGGAGACACCATTTACAGACAAACTGTGACACCGTTTCTAAATATATTTTTTCATTTTTTTCATTTAATTTCTAACAGTCATATTTAAAGCTTTTAAATGTGCTGACATAATTAATGTTTCTTTATAGACATGTCACTTGACAGTACGAGGTAAGAGGTGTAGAATACATGCAATCTATCAGCTCAAACACATTCACTCTAAGAATAAAAGAGAAGTGCGGCCCAAAAACAGTATAGTGACACACAGAGAGCGTAACAAAAAATAAAACATGAGCTTTCTTGAGAAAAGAACCGATGCATGCAGTTCAAAATTTCTGAAGAACACACGAAGCATTCTTGAATCAACAAGATGGACACCATAGATCATAATCATTGAGCACATCTTCACATTTTTAATACCAATAAGAACACAAGCTAGATCTAGCTGAATTACGATACTCTGTTTTCCACAAGAGGACTCGATTTCTGCATATTTTTCATCTCAGAAGTCCATAGCTACATAGACTAACACTTAGAGCACTTATAACCTTATCTTTATACTTCTTCTCTATTGTTTATTGTTTTCATCTATAGAATAGTGTGTGTGTGTGTGTCTATAGAAAAACAGACATTGTCTCCTTCATTAAACTAAAGGATACAAGATACCCTTTCTCCAACATCTTTTTTCACTTGTGTATACACATGAATAAGTATGTAAGAGGTTGTGTAACCTGTTTTTCATACCCACGAAGAATTGTGGAAGAGTTTGTGTGACCTGGATAGTCTTGTGTACTGCTGTAAATCCTGATACAGGCTGTGTATCTAGTTTATTTATATAAACTACTTTGTGGTAGGTGACCACCAAGTGGAGTGGATTAGGTACCGGATTGAGAATAAACCACTTGTTTTATATCCGTTGTGCTTCATACTTTAGTTTTCTCTGTTTTACTATTTAATTCAGAAATTACTAAATTTATATTGATAGTTAATCTTGGAAAAAAGTTATAATTGTATTTACTTATTAGATTAACTTCAAAAGTAATTTTAATAACCAATATTAAGATTACTGATAATTAATCAATCTTCTAAGAAGTTATTTAAATAGTCAAACTTTCATAACAGTATAACCTTGATTAACTGGGTTGTATTTAACTTTATTGGGGAAAATTTTATAAGAATTCTTGTTAAACAGAAATTTTGAATAGATAGTCAATTCAATCCCTCTTGAATACTCTACTCTGAAAAACATAAAGGTGTTACTATAGTTTTTTATCTTTGTAAAGGTATCCAATGAGTTACATAAAGGTACTCAAATTCAAACTTTCATAAGGTTATAGTTATGGGGAACATAAAATCTAAAATACCTGAAATGAAAAATAAAATACAAAACCCTATTTTCTCTAGTTCAACAAAAATATGGAAAAACCTTTACTACATATAGGTATCTAGCATCCATAAAATTAAGGATATGAAGTGATCATGGGAATAATTCTAAGTAATAAGAATGTTTGAGATGAGATCACTTAGAAAATCAGAAACCTTTGAGCTATATATATTTAAGCAATATGAGGAAGAAGAAGCTGGATTTTTTATGCTAACTTTCAAGATTAGGGGGAAGAAAAGGTTGTGATTGCGATAAATTTATTCTTATATCCATTTTTTATATAAATTAGGTAATTTCCCTTCTTCATGGACTTAATTAGTTTAGAAACTTCCATATTTTGTTTTCTATATTTTAATTCAAATTAATTTTGTGTTCATTAAGTTCATTATATCCTTGTCTTCAATAGTGATCTCTAAGATCCATGATTATTGAGAACTAACTTGTGGGATTTTCACTATGGGGAGATTTTATGGAAATTCTAAATCCTAGATTTTAAATTTTTATTTCTTTTATTTATCTTTCATGCATAAGTTACTGAGAATAAATGGATGGATGGTCATCATCTACTCTTCCGATTCATTTTTCTATTCTATGATTTGTTAAAAACGTTTTCATCCACCTTATCGTGAACTAAACTTTATAATATTGAAGTTATGTTGATTGTGGTATTAACATCATGTTATTGAATCTAGTTTTTGGGAAATTGGATGCATTGGTTTATTGTTTCCACTACTTCATTTCAATGGAGGAGGTGAGTTGGATATGCATATGGAGGTTTACCATGTGTTTTTAGACCTAACATTTAGATATATAGGATAAATAAATGATTTATTACAACTCCATTTTTATATGTGAACATCTTCTAAATAATTAATGAACTATGTTATCAAACCTAGGACCCTTCCTTTTCACCTTTACTTTTTTTTAGTTCCATAAAATCAAAAACCAAACAAAAACTCATTTATTTATTATTTGAAAAAATAGTGGGAAAACAATAAAAAAGAATCATAAGTGGTACATGAGTGAGTATCTAGACCCATATCATTGATAAATGACCTTGATTATATAATACTCTATATTCCAGGTCTTTAAATTCTAAATTTAAGAATCATGAAAATATTTTAATAACTGGAATTGTTATCAAGGAGTTAGGCTAAGTTATTTACCATTTTAGCACATTTTAATTAGTTTTTTCTCTTTCATTTGTTTTTCATTTGTTTTTTTTCATTATATTTTTCTTTCCTCAAATCTATAATAAAATTCAATAAGTGAAAATTATACAATAAGGGATCACTTAATTTATTCTCTGTTTAAATATACCGATAGCCTTAATACTAAGGTCATAGAACCACACCTAATCCACATATTTCAAACTAATCAAAATCTCTTCCAAAATGAGACAAAGGAGGATAATATTCAAGGAACACTAGTACAATTCAATGAGTGTGAGTATGATTCCTACTACACTAATGATTTAATCTAAGATAAAAATATATTCCCCCTAATATCCCAAATCGGTTAAATACCCCAATAGGGGTTGAATTTGTGTATGGAATATTAAAATAATTGTATCTTTGGATATTGTTTCATCATTTTAAAAAAAACTATATTATCTCTATTTTTTACAATATAAATTTAAATTAAAACATGCATATGAAAAATAAATTATAAATGGTTCACCCTGACTAGGAAATATCCATAGAGAAAACAAAGGTAACGTACCAATGCACCAAACCCAGTAAAGCTTACTGTTATTTACAAAGTTAGAAGCATACTCACTAATTATATTAATTTAAAACCATTAATATTTTTGAAGGATATCTACAATATCTCTAAAGTGAATGAATTTATCCTATAGTAGACTCTTCTAAAAATCATTTCTAGGTTTATTCACACTCATATGTGTCTTTTTCTCTCGTTTCATCAATGATATTAAGACCATTTTTTCATGAGACTCTTTCACAATACCCCTCTATGAGACCCTTATCTAATCACCTATTAGATCACTTAGATAATGTGAATCCATTAAAATTATCTCTTATATTCATGAAAATTTCATGAATCTAATCGGTCTACTTATTCCCCTTGCATAACACCATTTACAAGAACCATTATGATACCTTCTTCAGTTCATGTGAATCACAAGACATTGTTCAGATCACATGGATCATGAGACCTTCTTTAAATCATAATGATAATGAGACCTTATTTATATAAGGTGGGTTAAAATATCATGTTCATCTCACACAAATCATGAGATCTTCTTTAATTCATAAATATCACAATATATGAATGGGTTTGGTTTTGCGTTCAACTACCCAGAGCATACTTCAACTTGAGAGAATCTCTTAAAAAATCATTTCTATATCACTCTATTTTTCAATTAAGTAACCCTTTAGTTATGTATACTCAAAATATAAATTTATTAGGTTATGTTTTGGAGGTATTTGAAGCCTTTTTGAATGTTTTGGGGACTTTTTGGAGGTGCACAATTTGAGTATGGTAAGTAAAAACCAATAAAATCCTATAGGAAACCATGAAAGGTGAGTCAGTGGGATCTTGGTGGGTGTATAGTTAGGAATAAGGTTTGGTCAAACTGTGTGTCCACCTATGAGAAACCATGCTTTTTGGAATAGAGGTATTTTTTATGGTTTTTATAACCGTGCAACTAACCATGCATGGTTAAAAGTTAGATCCTAAAAAATTGGATCTAACATGGTTTAGCCCAAAATCCACTCTTTTTAACCTATTTCAACCCTAACTTAGTTTTATTCCTCACAATGTCTGTAGAGACTCTCCCCTTTAATCCTTAAGTGATCCATTGGAAAATCATGGTACATTGAAGGCTGTATTGCTTGGTAAGTATCCATTTTTTGTGGATTTCCTTATATCTACTCTTCTTCCATATATTGGATTCATAGATCTAGTATTTTTGGGATAGATATATGATATTTGGGTCTAATCATGATGGGATTTGGTTGTTTGGATGTTAGGGAACAAAATCTAAGGTGGGTTTTTGGGAGATTCAACCCGGTTTTGTTGAAGAATTTGTTTCATTTTTCGTTTTCGCCATAATTTTTGTACTATGTGGCTTTACTCTTAACTCCTATTATTATAACATTAAGGCTTTATTTCAAATTGATTTTTTTCATGAAATTTAAACTGCTATTTTTTTGAAATGCTTAATTTAAACCCTACTTGGTGTCAATTTATGTAATTATGAAAATTGGTTGTTTTCGTGGAAAGTGAAAGTGGTAACGTGGTATCAAAATGAAAATTTTAAAATGGTTATTTGGTTTTTATGAATGAAAATTTGTTTTTAGTAAAAGTATAGTTTTATTATAATATTTTGGAAATTATTGTGTTGTCACGGTTTTTCATATTAATGGTTGGACATGAATTTAATGGGATAGATTATTTTCGTGAAGTACCACTGTCAAAGGGGAGGGTTATGGATGAAAAGTTCCACCATCTATGTTAAACACCAAGATTGTGTGGTTGAGTAAGTTTTTTTGTGTGGTTATATAAAATGGATGTTTTATTCTAAAATGGGGTTTTATAAATGGTTAAATGACTTGTTTGGTTTTTTTCCTTGGATATGGATTTGGTTTTGGGAAACTATTTTTATATGGAAAATGTTTTATATTCTGATGTAAAATATTTCAAATTGTTTTAAATAAATTTTTATATAAATATTCTAAGATGTTATATCCTAGTGATGTGAATAAGAAATTTAATTATGGACAACCTACTAAGTTTCATTACTCACCCTTTTCTTTGGCACTATGGTGCTTTTGTGGATTTTTTTATCTGGATACAGGTAAAGGAATTGTGTCACATTGTTTTAGTGGTGATTCATGATACTTGTTCCTAGATAGTGTATGTAGTGCCTGGATCTTATTGGAAGTTGATGATTTGGTGTCTTTGAAGTATTTTTGTTTTTTTTTGGTTTTTTCCACTTTTTAGTTGATTTTAGTCTTAGTTTCTACTTGGTAATCTGATGTAGTTTTGTTTATTTTGATATACATTAAGTTTTCCTTCATTTTATCATGCATCATATAGTTATTATTGGTTGTGGTTATCTTGGTTGGTTATTTCTTTTAAAAAGGTAAAATCGTACCCCAATCGTTAATGAAGCCCATGGAATTTATTGCCAACCTTTTTCATCTTAGATATGTGGCCTAAGGCCTAGTATAAATTCCACCCCAACTCAAGACAATGAGGAGGGGCAGGACGTTTCGAATGGTATCATCTTGTTTGGTCCTTGACTCGAAAATGGTATCAATCCTGGTCGGTCCAAATATTTTGGGATAAATGGTATTCGTTTATTGGTCTTGGATTTATAAAATCATTCTTGATTGGACCTTATGTTGGGATGGTAGAAATGAGTAAGATTTTCCGGATATGAAATGTAGAACATAGAAAGACATAGATAACCTATTTTAATTGAACTTCATGTTACCATGGATTTTGGTACATAAGTGTTTTGGAGACACTTATAGGAGTTGTAATATTATTTTCATGGGTTTAGATAACGAGAAAAGATGACATGCATTGATAGAAATGACTTCCCACCAGGAGTGAATATTTCATTTTAAGTAATGATTTATCATTTGGTGTAAAAATGTTGATTTTCCAAAAGTATTGGAAAATGTTTACAAATGTGGGATTTTTAAAACAACATGATAGTGGTTTTTTGAAAATGGTTTGATTTTCAAAATCATGGTGGACTTTTCAAAAAAATTGAAAATGGAAAGCATAGAATTTTGGGAAATCCTTGTTGTGATGATTGTGATGCAGTGTAATTTGAATTGTTAAGCCTTTAATTTTTAGATAGTGAGACTGTAATGACCCAAGAAACCATGTTTTGAGTAATGAAAATTTTATATTACAATGTCATCCATTAATCAAACAAAAAATCATCTTATAAAATAATAATAATAATAAAATATAGAAAACACATCAAAATGAATGAAAGACTCTTTTATTCAAATGAGTAACAACTTGGTGACTATAACTCACAGCGATCGAACAAGAAGTTTATCTACCCAAAAATTCCAATTAAAAACCCGATTACAATTATGGGGAAACCGATTAAAACCACAAGAACCCCGAGAAGGCAGTAAGGATATTTGGCATCCATCAGAAAAAACATAAGGATGGCCGAAGCCACCACAGCCATGATGAGCACCAAAGGAATCACACGAACCATCTCCTCTTTTTCTCCTTCAGTCGCCTTGAGTGTGGGATACCCTGAGATCAGGCTTTTTATAAGAACACTTATCCGACCATTAGACCCTAACGACTATAAATATGACCATTAGATCCCCCATGATCCTTTTATCTTCTAATGTTTTAATTTTTTTCAATCAAACCGTTGAGGATAAGAGTTGTTTACCCCCAAAAGGTTCATAAAGTTTATTATGTTTTTTTTACTTTAATATTTAAAAAATGACATCAATAATAATATAATTAATTTATTTCTTGTTTTCCAAAAATAATAATTATATTTTATTTTTCAAAACAGTGAGAATTATTATTATTATCTTTCCACTATTTATTATACACGTTTTTAACTCGAGCAAGTAAATATTTTATTTTATGAATAACTAAATTGAAACTGTTAGGATTTATTTTAGTCTAAGAAAATATGTATGCAAACTCTTGAGTTATATATATATATATATGTTGCATCAAACATTAAATTAAATGTATTATACTTATCTCTAAATTAAATATAAGTAATAATAATAATGAAAATATTTATAATTTGACCTTTTTATTAACTGTTTTGAAACTATGTCAAATTATGGTTTTATTTACATTACAAATTTTGCATCTTTATGTTAATGCTTACACAAATACTCTTATTACTTTAAAAACAATGAAGATAATAGAATGATTGAAAAAATTTAAAATAATTGGTAATGTTATATGAAATTATGTTTTTGAAATTATATTAAATATGGGATTAAACAACCAAATTTTAATAAAAAATGTATTCAAATATTTACATGTAATTATAAATTAAGATAATTGTTTTTAAGGAAAATAATAATATATTTTATGACTTAAATAGGGGATTAATAGTTTAGTATATAGGTGTATTAATAACCTTTGACTTAATGATAATAATAAGAGTTTAATAATAAGGTTATATTAATAATAATAATTTTATAATAAGTTTGATAAATGAATAAAATAAAAAGAAATATATATATATATATTATTTTAAAACTTTAAAAATGAAAGCTGCATTTTTTTAAGCACCGCGCTGCGCTTAGTCGTCCGATCCTCCCCCTCCAATCGTGGTCGTCCATTTTTTTTAATTCCACACCCCATCCAAGTCGTTCGTTTGATCTTCATTTAATCTTGACCTTTCCCACTTTTTCCGGTTTTCTTCTTCCCCGCATCCCGCTTCTTCTTCCTCACGCGCGCGCCGAACTAGTAGGATAAGGCCTCGTTTACTCCTCCAAAGCCGACAGTGGACACCCCTCATTCCACAAAGTCAGCACCGCCTAGTTATTGCTCAGCCTTGGATACCTCTCCGCCTCTTCACAATGGGTCGGCCATCCTGCCTTCTTTAAGATTCGGTTTACACCGAAGAGAAGGATCTTGCACCAAAGGCAAGGAGGGTTGCTTTGAGTTTCTTGGATCTCCTACCACCAGTCCGGTGCTTTGTCTTCCTTCTTCTCCGATC
Source organism: Viscum album (assembly GCA_963277665.1). Classification (NCBI taxonomy): domain Eukaryota; kingdom Viridiplantae; phylum Streptophyta; class Magnoliopsida; order Santalales; family Viscaceae; genus Viscum; species Viscum album. Next base: position 1,997,284,459 of record OY728150.1, on the reverse strand, counting down.
CGAACCGGTAAGGGACAAGCCTTGTTTTATTTAGTTTAGCTTTGGTATATATTTATACATATGTTTATATATAAACTTATATGTATATACACCTTGTTTATACATATATGCATGACTTTGAGAAATGTTCTGATCTGCTTCGTTTTGGAGTCCCAAAAAATGGGGTAAGGGAAATCCCTTTATCTCGTTTCTCTTCAACTTCAATGGTTATATACATGTATATACACTTTTTATATAAATATGTAATGATATGTATACAAGATCGCATGAAGTGATTCATACCCTCTTTCCCCTTCCTAGAATCGAACCGAGTAAGAGAGATTTTCTTACCTTGATTTTAGCAGTTTCGATGAACATGTACCCGACTATATACACTTCACAAACATATACATATATAAATTTATACACATATATATGCATATAAGGCATTATGAACCGATTACACTTGCTTTCTCTTCCTGCATGGAGAACCAAATTAGGGTAAGGGAACTCAGGAGACATGTTTTATTTTGGTTCGGGTATTTTCATATACCTATATATGCCTTTAGTTTATATATTTATAAGAATATATAAATAAGATGATATATGCAGATATACAAATTATTCTCTATGTTTATAACCCTTGTTTTATTCTGCCCTATGAAAAAATGGAGTTTGTGGGTAATTTTATGAACATGTAAGATTATAGAAATATATGAAGCAAATAGATATATATGTACATGTGATTATATAAAGTGTATATGTACATCTATGTGTGAATATGAGGACGAGCTTATTTATTTGTTTTAAAAATTATCACAATATAACATGAAGATTTATTAAAATAATGTTTACCCTTTAAGATTATTACTTCAAGAACAATACCCAAAACTTTTTATATAAATGTTTATATGAATGATAAAGTTTAAGGATTAGTTTGACATCAAAATAATTCTCCCAATTGAAAATTTTCATTTATCAACGTTCTTGACAATTCATGCTTTTGTCTTGTGGAAATGTGTAGTGTGAATTCCTTAAACGTTTACATGTGTATATATGTATTTATATATATGTACTCATATTTATGGATTGACCATGTTGTATGCAGGAATGATTTTATTCCAATAAGGGTTTTGTGAAAACTATGTCCACATTCATTTTTTTTCATGTAAAAGAACTCCATTCGGTTTTACCAAACATTAATTTTGTTTAATGTACAACATGAGAAATTTTATTGAGTATGGTTTAATTTGGTAAACCCATGCACATGTGCATACGCACCTATATATATATATATATAGGTATATATAACCTTGTATCAATATGTTGCCTTCAAATACAAGTTCTTCTTATGATGATTGCAAGCTTTTTAAAGGAGAGGTCATGTTATTTAAAGTGAAAATGAGTTTTTACACAACTATATATATGTTCATGCAGTTTGTATACATATATACATGACTTCCCAAGATGAACCTAATTGCACACTTTATATCCCTAACTGTATAAATATATGTAAATTCACACAGTTTTAAATAAACATCCACCATACCCATTTATCATCATGTGTATTAGTTATGAACGACTTTGTTTTTAACTAGGTATTATGATACTTTGGAATGTTAAAGTGTTTTTTTTCATTTCCAAAAAACCCATGTTTTCAATTGTTAAGTTAATTTCTTATGTGCGCGTATTTTCAGCACGTACGTCTTAGTTTTATTAATGATTAAACTGTCTTCTTGACTATGAAAACACATGTAAAAAGGGGTTTGACTAAGAATGTATGAATGAAACCCTGTGAAATAAATACCATGTCAAGATATGTGAGGGATGTTTTGGCCTTAAGTGTTTATAGACGGGTGCGCCCGGAATTATATAGTGCTCTAATGCATTGGGTAAAGTAAGAGTATCATGAGACGTTATGTGCGACGGTCTTGGAGGTTAGCTATGGATTATGCTTTTATGTGTGACGGTCTTAGAAGTTAGCCTTGGCTTGTGCTTTTATGTGCGACGGTCTTGGCAGTTAGCCTTGGCTTGTTCTACTATGGGAAACAGGATTGGTGGTTTGCCTTGACCCGTACTAAGTTATGTTTTAAGGTCATGACACAAGGTCTTGACAAAGTCTGACATTATACATTCCCTCTCCATGTGATGATAAATGGTCAACCAGGGGTTAGTTCAACTAACAGGACATCCCCTAGTTGAAAATTACCTTGACTATGAGAATGAATTTATGAAATAAGAACTATAACACATGTGGTATGCTGTTATAAGAACCTTATGTGCCAATGTATCATGGTATGAATGTCTTCCCTACTTACACTCAATCTTTTAGAACTGAAGTGATTTTGGTTTTAAGTAATGCATCATCTATTCTTCACATGTTAGAACTCTCTGATTATGTCTTCTTTAAAGATTATTTTAAGTACGTACTTCTTCTATGTGAAAGTGGTTTTCAAAAATGTAGGATTTTCATGTTTTAAGAAAAGATAATGCTTTGTTTTTATTAAAGTGTTTTATTTTATTCAAAATGACTGCTTTGAGAAAAATTTCTCTTAAAATGTTTTAAAACCCATTACTGGGCATATTTCCTCACCCTATGTTTTGTTTTAAATTTTTCAGGCATGGTTTGTACTAATGATGTTTATCAGAAGTGGCTGGTTTCCCCGAATCCTGAGCCTCTCAATCTTCTATGGTAATGGGAAATGATATATTATTTGTAAATGTTGTAATGAAATGTTAGTATATCATGTCTCATAAGGCACCCTGGGATCGGGGTCTCTACAGTTGGTATCAGAGGACTGGTTCAGGCAACTCTGGAAAACCATGTGGTATGAATATATTACTATGATTGACTAAGTAAAAATGTTATAACTTTCAGATGGCTGATGAAAATGTACCTACCGACCTACTGTCACTTCCCACTAAGTCTCTAGAGAACATTGTGTCTCTAGCTAGCCGTGAGAACTTTCTAAATTACGCCCGAATTCGCATGTCATGTAAGCACTTGTATGACGTATCAAACTCACCTAGGGTGCTTAGTCTTCACCGGGGATTGGGGATGGATTATCTCCTAATGATGATGACCCAATTTCCCTCTTATGCACGTCAGGGAAGGTACCATGAGGGACTCCTCCGAGTGTTCACGACTGGCGAAGAATTTGGCATGATGCTCGATAACCCCTTTCAAGAAGCCGCTGCTACCGGAGACCTCCGAGCGGCTTACCTGTGCCAGATTTTGCACTATGGCTTCTCGGGCTAGTTAATGGACTTTGGGGTGTTGGAAGATGAGTCCACCCGATTGTCTATTAGGAAAGATGTGTATAATGATGTTTCCCAACTCCATACCCCTCATGCTAAACTCAGGAGGCATCATAGATGTTCCCATGAGTTTGACCCCATATGTTCAGCTTGTGTGTGGTTTGAAGAGTTAGGGAGTTTTTCCACTCTTTGTGGTGTACGTTTAGTAATCTCAGGCTTTGATATGTAAACTTTTTCATAAATGAAAGTTTCATGTTCCCTTTCCTGCCTCTACCTTATCAGTGTTGTTAAGATTTTTCTTTCGAATGTTTTTTTCAGATGGATGGTGAAATGAACATCTCATCACTACCTGATGAGTTGGTAGAAGTTATTATGATCAGTACATTCACGGTGGATTATCCATATTTTATCCACCTACAAGGCTCTTTCCAACGTCTGCTTGATTTAGCAAACAGTCCTGAGATTCTTCGTTCGTGTCAGGAGGATGATCATATTTTCCATCTCATCACCACTGCTCCACTTCCCTGCTATAGGCGAAGGGGAAGATACTTTTAGGGTCTCTTCCAGTGTTTTACTCAGGTGCAAAACTTTTCCGCCAAAGCTTGCTTCCTCATAGCTGCCCAGGATGGCCACCTTAGTGCAACCTATATGTTCCAGGTCTTAAATTTCAGTCTCCTCAATCGCATCATTCCCCTCGATTACCTCGAGCGTGATGTAGTCCAGAGAGTTATCAGGGAATTTATCTACTCGGACTTTTTCGATCTTTTCACTGCACGAGCCTCCCTTTGGAAGCTTGTGTGCAATACACACGAGCAGGAGTTCATGACATACTACTCAAAGTGCATCTAGGCTAGGGAAACGGAAGAACTATGTACCAATTTGTGTATTCTGTTAACCGAGCCGGATCCCCTGTTTCGGTAATGTTGTACGTCTGGGGTTTCTGTTTTTCTTTTATGGATGTAATTGCGAGGACGCAATTCTTTGTAGGGGGAAATAATGTAACGACCCAAGAAACCATGTTTTGAGTAATGACAAGTTTATACTACAATTTCATCCATTAATCGAACAAACAATCATATTATAAAATAATAATAAAAATAAAATAGAGAAAACGCATCAAAATGAATGAAATACTCTTTTATTCAAATGAGTAATGTCTTGGTGACTACAACTCACAGTGATCGAACAAGAAGTTTAGCTAACAAAAAATTCCAATTAAAAACCCGATTACAATTATAGGGAGACCTCTTAAAACCACAAGAACCCCGAGAAGGCGGTAAGGGTCTTTGAAATCCATCATAAAAAACATAAGGATGGTCGAAGCCACCGCAGCCATGCTGAGCACCAAAGGAATCACACGAACCAACTCCTCTTTTTCTCCTTTAGTCACCTTGAGTATGGGATACCCTGAGATCAGGCTTTTTATAAGAACACTTATCTGACCGTTAGACCCTAACGGCTATAAATATGACCGTTGGCTCCCCCATGATCCTTTTATCTTCTAATGTTTTAATTTTTTCAATCATACCATTGAAGATACGAGTTTTTTACCCCCGAATGGTTCAAAAGATTAATTATGTTTTTTTTACTTTAATATTTAAAAAATGACATCAATAATAATATAATTTATTTATTTCTTTTTTTCACAAAATGCGAATTATATTTTATATTTCAAAACAGTGAGAATTATTATTATTATTTTTACACTATTTATTATACACATTTGTAACTCGAGCAAGTAAATATTTTATTTTATGAATAACTAAATTGAATCTGTTAGGATTTATTTTATTCTAAGAAAATATGTATGAAAACTCTTGAGTTGTATATATATGTGTGTATTGCGTCAAACATTAAATTAAATGTATTATACTTATCTCTAAATTAAATATAAGTAATAATAATATTGCAAATATTTATAATTTGACCTTTTTATTGACTGTTTTGAAACTATGTCAAATTATGGTTTTATTTACATTACAAATTTTTCATCTTTATGTTAATGCTTACACAAATACTCTTATTACTTTAAAAACAGTGAAGATAATAGAATGATTGTAAAACTTTAAAATAATTGGTAATGTTATATGAAATTATGTCTTTGAAATTATGTTAAATATGGGATTAAACAACCAAATTTTAATACCAAATGTATTCAAATCTTTACATGTAATTATAAATTAAGATAATTGTTTTTTTAAGGAAATTAATAATATATTTTATGACTTAAATAGGGGATTAATAGTTTAAAATATAGGTGTATTAATAACCTTTTAATTAATGATAATAATACTAGTTTAATAATAAGGTTATATTAATAATAATAATTTTATAATAAGTTTGATAAAGGAATAAAATAAATATATATATATATATATATTATTTTAAAAAGTTAAAAACGAAAGCCGCGTTTTTTTAAGCACCGCGCTATGCTTAGTCATCTGATCCTCCCCCTCCAATCTCGGTCCTCCATTCTTTTTAATTCCACACCCCATCCAAGTTGTTCGTTCGATCTGTGTTTAATCCTGACCTTTCCCACTTTTTCCAGTTTTCTTCTTCCCCGCATCCCGCTTCTTCTTCCTCACGCGCGCGTCGAACCAGTAGGATAGGGCCTCATTTACTACGCCTAATCCGACAGTGGACACCCCTCTTTCCACAAAGTTGGCACCTCCTAGTTATTTCTTGGCCTTGGATCCCTCACCGCCTCATCACAATGGGTCGACCATCCTACCTTCTTTAAGCTTCGGTTTACACTGAAGAGAATGATCTTGCACCGAAGGCAAGGAGGGTTGCTTCGAGTTTCTTGGATCTCCTACCACCAGTCCGACACTTCGTCTTCCTTTTTCTCCTCTCCGAACCAGTAAGGGGACAAGCCTTGTTTTATTTAGTTTAGCTTCAGTATATATTTATACATATGTTTATATATAAACTTATAAGTATATACACCTCGTTTATACATATATGCATGACTTTGAGAAGTGTTTTGATCTGCTTCTATTTGGAGTCCCAAAAACTGGGGTAAGGGAAATCCCTTTTTCTTGTTTCTCTTCAACTTCGATGGTTATATACATGTATATACACTTTTTATATAAATATGTAATGATATGTATACAAGATCATATGAACCGATTCATACCCTCTTTCCCCTTCCTAGATTCAAACCGAGTAAGAGATATTTTCTTTCCTTACTTTTAGTAGTTCCGATGAACATGTACACGGCTATATACACTTCACACACATATACATATATAAATTTATACACATATATATGTATATAAGGCCTTATGAACCGATTAAACTTGATTTCTCTTCCTGCATAGAGAACCCAAAAAGGGTAAGGGAACTCAATAGACTTGTTTTATTTTGGTTCAGGTATTTTCATATACCTATATATGCTTTGAGTGTATGTATTTATAAGAATATATATATAAGATTATATATGCAGATATACAAATTCTTCTCTCTGTTTATAACCCTTGTTTTAATCTGCCCTATGAAAAAATGGAGTTTGCGGGTAATTTTATGAACATGTAAGATTATATAAATATATGAAGCATATAGATATATATGTACATGTTATTATATAAAGCGTATATGTACATCTATGTGCGAATATGAAGATGAGCTTATTTATTTGTTTTAAAAATTATCACAATATAACATGAAGATTTATTAAAATTATGTTTACCCTTTAGGATTATTACTTCAAGAACAATACCCAAAACTTTTTATATACATGTTTATATGAATGATAAATTTTAAGGATTAGTTTGACATCAAAATAACTCTCCCAATTGAAAATTTTCATTTATCAACGTTCTTGACAATTCATGATTTTGTCTTGTGGAAATGTGTATTGTTAATTCCTTAAATGTTTACATGTGTATATATGTATTCATATATATGTACTCATATTTATGGATTGACCATGTTGTATGCAGGAATAATTTTATTCCAATAAGGGTTTTGTGAAAACTATGTCCACATTCAATTTTTTCATGTAAAAGAACTCCATTCGGTTTTACCAAACATTGATTTTGTTTGATGTAAAACATGAGAATTATTATTGAGTATGGTTTAATTTGGTAAAACCGTGCACATGTGTATACGCACCTAAATATATATATATATATAGGTATATATAACCTTGTATCAATATGTTTCCTTCAAATACAAGTTCTTCTTATGATGATTTCAAGCTTTTCAAAGGAAAGGTCATGTTATTTAAAGTGAAAATGAGTTTTTACACAACTATATATATGTTCATGCAGTTTGTATACATATATACATGACTTCCCAAGATGAACCAAATTGCACACTTTATATCCCTAACTGCATAAATATATGTATATTCACACAGTTTTAAATAAACATCCACCATACCCATTTATCAGCATGTGTATTAGTTATGAAGGACCTTGTTTTTAACTTGGTATTATGATACTTTGGAATGTTAAATTTTTTATGTTCATTTCCTTAAAACCCATGTTTTTAATTGTTAAGTTAATTTCTTATGTGTACGGATTTTCAACACGTACGTATTAGTTTTATTAAATATTGAACTATCTTCCTAACTATGAAAATGCATGTAAAAACGGGTTTAACTAAGAATGTATGAATGAAACCCTATGAAATAAATACCATGTCAAGATATGTGAGGGATATTTTGGACTTAAGTGTTTATGGATGGGTGCGTCCGGAATTATATAGCGCTCCAATTCATTGGGTAAAGTAATAGTCTCATGAGACGTTATGTGCGATGGTCTTTACGGTTAGCTTTGGCTTGTGCTTTTATGTGCGATGGTCTTGGCGGTTAGCCTTGGATTGTGCTTTTATGTGTGACAGTCTTGGCAGTTATCCTTGGCTTGTTCTACTATGGGAAATGGGATTGGTGGTTTTCCTTGACCCGTACTAAGTTATGTTTTAAGGTCATGACACAAGGTCTTGAAAAAGTCTGACATTATACATTCCCTCTGCATGTGATGATAAATGGTCAACCAGGGGTTAGTTCAACTAACAGAACATCCCCTAGTTGAAAATTCCCTTGACTATGAGAATGAATTTATGAAATAAGAACTGTAACACATGTGGTATGCTGTTATAAGAACCTTATGTGCCAATTTATCATGGTATGAATGTCTTCCCTTCTTACACTCAATCTTTTATAACTGAAGTGATTTTGGTTGTAAGTTATGCATCATCTATTCTTCACATGTTAGCGCTCTCTGATTTATGCCTTCTTTAAAGCTTATTTTAATTATGTACTTCTTCTATGTGTAAGTGGTTTTCAAAAATGTAGGATTTTCATGTTTTAAGAAAAGATAATGCTTTGTTTTTATTAAAGTGTTTTATTTTATTCAAAATGACTTCTTTGAGAAAAAGTTTGCTTAAAATGTTTTAAAACCCCTTACTGGGTATATTTTCTCACCCTATGTTTTGTTTTAAATATTTCAGGCATGGTTTAAACTAATGATGTTTATCGGAAGCGGCTTGTTTCCCCGAATCCTGAGCCTCTCGATCTTCTGTAGTAATGGGAAATGATATATTATTTGTAGATGTTGTAATGAAATGTTAGTATATCATGTCTCATAAGGTACCCGGGGATCGGGGTCTCTACAGTTGGTAGCAGAGGATGGGTTCAGGTAACTCTGGAAAACCAGGTGGTATGAATATATTACTATGATTGACTAAGTAAAAATGTTATAACTTTCAGATGGATAATGAAAATGTACCTACCGACCTACTGTTACTTCCCACTAAGGATCTAGAGAACATTGTATCTCTAGCTAGCCGTGAGAACTTTATAAATTATTCCTGAATTTGCATGTCATGTAAGCACCTCTATGATGTGCCAAACTCACTTAGGGTGCTTAGTCTTCACTAGGGATTGGGGATGGATTATCTCCTAATGATGATGACTCAATTTCCCTCTTATGCACGCCGGGGAAGGTACCACGAGGGACTCTTCCGAGTGTTCACGACTGGAGACGAATTTTGCATGATGCTGGATAACCCCTTTAAAGAAGCTGCTGTTTCTGGAGACCTCTGAGCGGCTTACCTATGCCAGATTTTGCACTATGGCTTCTCGGGCCAGTTACTGGACTTTGAGGTGTTGGAAGATGAGTCCACCCGATTGTTTATTAGGCAAGAGTTGTATAATGATGTTTCCCAACTCCATACCCCTCATGCTAAACTCAGGAGGCGTCATAGATGTTCCTATGAGTTTGACCCCATATGTTCAGCTTGTGTGTGGTTTGAAGAGTTAGGGAGTTTTTCAACTCTTTTTGGTGTACGTTTAGTAAACTCAGGCTTTGATATGTAAACTTTTGCATAAATGAAAGTTTCATGTTCCCTTTCCTACCTCTACCTTATCAGTGTTGTTAAGAGTTTTCTATCGAATGTTTTTTTCAGATGGCTGGTGAAACGAACATCTCATCACTACCCGATGAGTTGGTAGAAGTTATTATGACCAGGACATTCACGGTGGATTATTCATATTTTCTCCACTTACGAGTCTCTTTCCAACGTCTGGTTGATTTAGCGAAAAGTCCTGAGATTCTTCGTTCGTGTCAGGAGGATGATCATATTTTTCATCTCATCTCCACTGATCAACTTCCCTGCTATAGGCGAAGGGGAAGATACTTTGAGGGTCTCTTCCAGTGTTTTACTCAGGCGCAAAACTTTTCCGCCAGAGCTTGCTTCCTCATAGCTGCCCAGGATGGCCACCTTAGTGCAGCCTATATGTTCCAGGTCTTAAATTTCAGTCTCCTCAATCGCATCATCCCCCTCGATTACCTCGAGCGTGATGTAGCCCAGAGAGTTATCAGGGAATTTATCTACTCGGACGTTTTCGAGATTTTCACCGCACGAGCCTCCATTTGGAAGCCTGTGTGCAGTACACACGAGCAGGAGTTCAAGACATACTACTCAAAGTGCATCTAGGCTAGAGAAATGGAAAAACTATGTACCAATTTGGGTATTCCGTTAACCGAGTCGGATCCCCTGTTTCGGTAATGTTGTATGTCTGGGGTTTCTATTTTTCTTTTATGGATGGAATTGCGAGGACGCAATACTTTGAAGGGGGAAATAATGTAACGACCCAAGAAACCATGTTTTGATTAATGACAAGTTTATATTACAATTTCATCCATTAATCGAACAAACAATCATCTTATAAAATAAGAATAATAATAAAATAGAGAAAACGCATCAAAATGAATGAAAGACTCTTTTATTCAAATGAGTAATGTCTTGTTGATTAAAACTCACAGCGATCGAACAAGATGTTTAGCTAAACAAAAATTCCAATTAAAAACCCGATTACAATTATAGGGAGTCCTCTTAAAACCACAAGAACCCCGAGAAGGTGGTAAGGGTCTTTCGCATCCATCAGAAAAAACATAAGGATGGTCGAAGCCACCGCTGCCGTGCTGATCACCAAAGGAATCACACGAACCATCTCCTCTTTTTCTCCTTCAGTCGCCTTGAGTGTGGGATACCCTGAGATCAGGCTTTTTATAAGAACACTTATCTAACCATTAGACCCTAACAGCTATAAATATGAGCGTTGGCTCCCCCATGATCCTTTTATCTTCTAATGTTTTAATTTTTTCAATCAAACCATTGAAGATAAGATATTTTTACCCCCGAAAGGTTCAAAAATTTAATTATGTTTTTTTTGCTTATATATTTAAAAAATTACATCGATAATATTATAATTAATTTATTTCTTGTTTTCCCAAAATGAAAATTATATTTTATATTTCAAAAAAGTGAGAATTATTATTATTATTTTTCCACTATTTATTATACACATTTTTAACTCGAGAAAGTAAATATTTTATTTTATGAATAACTAAATTGAATCTGTTAGGATTTATTTTAGTCTAAGAAAATATGTATTCAAACTCTTTAGTTATATATATATATATATATGTTGCATCAAACATTAAATTAAATGTATTATACTTATCTCTAAATTAAATATAAGTAATAATAATATTGCAAATATTTATAATTTGACCTTTTTATTAACTGTTTTGAAACTATGTCAAATTATGGTTTTACTTACATTACAAATTTTGTGTCTTTATGTTAATTCTTACACAAATACTCTTATTACTTTAAAAACAATGAAGATAATAGAATGATTGTAAAACTTTAAAATAATTTCTAATGTTATATGAAATTATGTTTTTGAAATTATGTTAAATATGGGATTAAACAACCAAATTTTAATAAAAAATGTATTCAAATCTTTACATGTAATTATAAATTAAGATAACTGTTTTTTTAAGGAAAATAATAATATATTTTATGACTTAAATAGGGGATTAATAGTTTAGCATATAGGTTTATTAATAACAATTGACTTAAACATAATAATACTAGTTTAATAATAAGGTTACATTAATAATAATAATTTTATAATAAGTTTGTTAAAGGAATAGAATAAAGAGAAATATATATATATATATTATGTTAAAACATTAAAAATGAAAGCTGTGTTTTTTTAAGCACCGCGCTGCACTTAGTCGTCTGATCCTCCCCCTCCAATCGCGGTCGTCCATTCTTTTTAATGCCACACCCCATCCAAGCCATTCATTCGATCTGCGTTTAATCCTGACCATTCCCACTTTTTCCAGTTTTCTTCTTCCCCGCATCTCACTTCTTCTTCCTCGCGCACGCGCCGAACCAGTAGGATAGGGCCTCGTTTACTCCGCCTAAGCCGACAGTGGACACCCCTCTTTCCACAAATTTGGCACTGCCTAGTTATTGCTCGGCCTTGGATCCCTCGCCGCCTCTTCACAATGGGCCAGCCATCCTTCCTTCTTTAAGCTTCAGTTTACACCGAAGAGAAGGATCTTGCACCGAAGGCAAAGAGGGTTGATTCGAGTTTCTTGGATCTCCTACCACCAGTCCGGCGCTTCATCTTCCTTCTTCTCCTCTCTGAACCGGTAAGGGGACAAGCCTTGTTTTATTTAGTTTATCTTCTTTATATATTTATACATATGTTTATATATAAACTTATATGTATATACACCTTGTTTATACATATATGCATGACATTGAGAAATGTTCTAATCCGCTTTTTTTTTGGAGTCACAAAAACCGGGGTAAGGGAAATCCCTTTGTCTCGTTTCTCTTCAACTTTGATGGTTATATACATATATATACACTTTTTATATAAATATGTAATGATATGTATACAAGATCATATAAACCAATTCATACCCTCTTTCCCCTTCCTAGAATCAAACCGAGTAAGGGAGATTTTCTTTCCTTGCTTTTAGCAGTTCCGATGAACATGTACACGGCTATATACACTTCACACACATATACATATATAAATGTATACACATATATATGTATATAAGGCCTTATGAACCGATTACACTAGATTTATCTTCCTGCATGGAGAACCAAACAAGCGTAAGGGAACTCAGGAGACTTGTTTTATTTTGGTTTGGGTATTTGCATATACCTATATATGCTTTGAGTGTATATATTTATAAGCATATATATATAAGATGATATATGCAGATATACAAATTCTTATCTATGTTTATAACCGTTGTTTTATTTTTCCCTATGAAAAAATGGATTTTACAGGTAATTTTATGAACATGTAAGATTATACAAATATATGAAGCATATAGATATATATATGTACATGTGATTATATAAAGTGTATATGTACATCTATGTGCGAATATGAGGACGAGCTTATTTATTTGTTTTAAAAATTATCACAATATAACATGAAGATTTATTAAAATTATGTTTACCCTTTAAGATTATTACTTCAAGAACAATACCCAAAACTTTTTATATACATATTTATATGTATGATAAAGTTTAAGGATTAGTTTGACATCAAAATAATTCTTCCAATTGAAAATTTTCATTTATCAAGGTTCTTGACAATTCATGCTTTTGTCTTGTGGAAATGTGTAGTGTGAATTCCTTAAACGTTTACATGTGTATATATGTATTTATATATATGTACTCATATTTATGGATTGACCATGTTGTATGCAGGAATGATTTTATGCCAATAATGGTATTGTGAAAACTATGTCCACATTCATTTTTTTCATGTAAAAGAACTCTATTCAGTTTTACCAAACATTAATTTTGTTTAATGTATAACATGAGAAATATTATTGAGTATGGTTTAATTTGGTAAACCCATGCACATGTGTATACACACCTAAATATATATATATATATGTGTATATAACCTTGTATCAATATGTTTCCTTCAAATACAAGTTCTTCTTATGATGATTGCAAGATTTTCAAAAGAAATGTCATGTTATTTAAAGTGAAAAAGAGTTTTTACACAACTATATATATGTTCTGGCAGTTTGTATACATATATACATGACTTCCCAAGATGGACCTAATTGCACACTTTATATCCCTAACTGTATAAATATATGTATATTCATATCGTTTTAAATAAACATCCACCATACCCATTTATCAGCATGTGTATTAGTTATGAACGGCCTTGTTTTTAACTTGGTATTATGATAATTTATAATGTTAAAGAGTTTATGTTCATTTCCTTAAAACCCATGTTTTCAATTGTTAAGTTAATTTCTTATGTGTATGGATTTTCACAACGTACTTCTTAGTTTTATTAATGATTGAACTATCTTCCTGACTTTGAAAATGCATGTAAAAAGGGGTTTGACTAAGAATGTATGAATGAAACCCTATGTACGAAAGACCTTGTCATGATATGTGAGGGATGTTTTGGAATTAAGTGTTTATGGATGGGTGCGCCCGGAATTATATAGCGCTCCAATGCATTGGGTAAAGTAAGTGTCTCATGAGACGTTATGTGCGATGGTCTTGGCGGCTAGCTTTGGCTTGTGCATTTATGTGCGACGGTCTTGGTGGTTAGCCTTGGCTTGTGCTTTTATGTGCGACGGTCTTTGAAGTTAGCCTTGGCTTGTGCTACTATGGGAAACGAGATTGGTGGTTTTCCTTGACCCGTACTAAGTTATGTTTTAAGGTCATGACACAAGGTCTTGACAAAGTCCGACATTATACATTCCCTCTGCATGTGATGATAAATGGTCAACCAGGGGTTAGTTCAACTAACAAGACATCATCTAGTTGAAAATTCCCTTGACTATGAGAATGAATTTATGAAATAAGAACTATAACATGTGTGTTATGCTGTTATAAGAACCTTATGTGCCAATGTATCACGGTATGAATGTCTTCCCTGATTACACTCAAACTTTTAGAACTAAAGTGATTTTGGTTGTAATTTATGCATCATCTATTTTTTTACATGTTAGCGCTCTCTAATTTATTTCTTCTTTAAATCGTATTTTAAGTACGTACTTCTTCTATGTGCAAGTGGTTTTCAAAAATGTAGGATTTTCATGTTTTAAGAAAAGATAATGTTTTGTTTTTAGTAAAGGGTTATATTTTATTCAAAATGATTGATTTGAGAAAAATTTCTCTTAAAATGTTTTAAAACACCTTACTAGGCATATTTTCTCACCCTACATTTTGTTTTAAAATTTTCAGGCATGGTTTGTACTAATGAAGTTTATCAGAAGCGGCTGGTTTCCCAGAATCTTGAGCCTCATGATCTTCTGTAGTAATGGGACATGATATATTATTTGTAAATGTTGTAATGAAATGTTAGTATATCATGTCTCATAAGGCACCCGGGGATCGGGGTCTCTATAGAGACTTATGGTATTTTTTTGGTTATAGAAAATGGAACCCATTATGTGTTATAATAACTAACCAGAAGAGGCTGTTGAGAATGTGGTTTCACCTGATCCATAGGTAAACTAACAGCTGGTTCAGAGAATTTTCACTATAGAAAAACAAAATAGATTCAGTGGTTCTTTTTTAAAGGTGGGTTTGAAAACTACCGTTAAATATTTTTTGGTAAAAAATTTAGCAATAGTTTTTTGCACCTGTTTTTAGAACCGCCACTAAATTTTTTTCAAATAACTTTTTCATTTTAATTTTTTCAAAAAAAATTAAATTTATTTTTAGCGACGGTTTATAAAAAACTGCCTCTAAATTAAAGGAAATTTTTAAAAAATAAAATATTCAATTATGATTTATGATATATTATTTACTATCATATTTTTTTATTATTTATAATTTTAATTAATTATAATTTTTTAATTAAAAAATATTTTTAATTATTTTTTAATAATAATTTGAAAATTAGAACAAATCTTCAATAAGTTTAAAAATAAACTTCATCATCAATTGACCATAACTTTTGATCCAGGAGTACATTTTATCTCCACACCTAGTAAAATCAAATTTTGTTAACTGAACTAAAATCACATTAGATTTAATTTTAAAAAAAATTACCAAAATAAAATTTATTATAGTTTTGAAGAGAAGTAAGAAATAAAACATAAACTTCAAACGACTGTAAATTTTGATCCGTGTGTCCATTTGTGTTCTATAACATATCAAATATAAGCTTATAATGAGATAAATTTCCTAGTGACTCAAGGAATCTTGATCATTTTTATAATGGCCAAAAATGTCCATAAGGGCTCAAAACTGATTTTATAGTTGGGGTATCCAAATTTTTTAACATTCAATGAAATTTCATCCTCATTTAAAGGGATCTTATTGTCCTTTTTTGGTGGGGACTAAACTTATTCTTAGGTATTATATTCATATTGATATTATGGTTTTTAATTTTTATCATTTTTTACAATGTAGTTTTATTTATAATTAAATATATGCATATTTTCTTATATTTACTTATAAAAAATAACTTATATAAATACATATTGGAATAGAAATATTTTTTAAACCATATAAACCATTTCGAAATAAATATTTTTTATTCAATTCATTTAAAATAAATAATTTCCTATTTTATTTTCCTTATAAAAATGCATGAATTTTATATATAACTATACAAGTAATGCGTATATGTAATCATTAGTGTTTCAATAAAAAAAATATATTTATGTGTATATTCTAATATATTTAAATAAATATATATAGATGTAAATATTTGTGTGTGTATTTGAGAAATATAAATATACAATTATGTGTCAAAAGTATTGTGTGTATACATCATATATAAATGTATTTTTATATAAATATATCATTATCATTAAATATAGTAAATAAAGGAATTTACAATAAAACTATATGAATATATATATACACACATATGTAAATAATGTTAATATATACATATGTGTGTGTATTGATAAATAGATAAATATTTATATTTACATTCCTATTGATTTGATGGTATTGAAAATTATTGTTTCCCCCTTTTTGGTAATTTATTATCAATTTTATATATATATTTATATTAATTTATGAATATTTGTTTATATACATTTGTAAATATTTATACATATTCATGTTTATATATTTTTATATCATATATGTGTAAATATATATATATAGAGATATTTATATTTACTGGTGTTTATATATATATATATTTATATTAATATACAATTATATATATGAGTATGATTATATATTTTTTATATCATATATGTGTAAATATATATAGAGAGGTATATTTATATTTACTTCTATTTATATATTTGTATATCATATATGTATTCATTCATTTATTTATTTATTATTTATTATTTATTTAGTATTTATTTGTTTATTTATTTATTATTTATTTGTTATATATTATTTGTTATTTATTATCTATCTATTATTTTGTTATTTTTCATTTTCATTTAAATATTTTATTATTTATGTATTATTTATTTATTTATTTATTTATTTATTTATTTTTTATTTAGTTATTTGGTATACATTAATTATTAATTCATTTTTAATTTATTATTAATTTATTATTAATTTTCCATAATTTTATTATTAATTTATTATTAATGAATTATTTTTTATTTATTTTTTATTTATTTTTCATTATTTATTTATTAATTTATTTTTTTGTTTTTTATTTATTTATTTATTGTTTGTTTGTTTGTTGTTTATACATTAATTATTATTTTATTTTTAATTACTTTATTATTTTATTATTAATTTCTTAATTTATTAATTTATTATAAATGTATTATTAACTACTTATTTATTTTTTACTATTTATTATTTAGTATTTACTATTTATTATTTACTATTTATTATTTATGATTTATTATTTACCACTTATTACCATATTATATATTTATATATTTATTATTCATTTATATTTTATTTATTTATTATTCATCTGTATTATAGTTATTAATTATTATTTAGTAATTTCTAAATATTAATAATTATTTATTACATATTAATTATTAATTATTAAATATTAAATAATTATTTTGTATCTATTTATTATGTATTATTTTTTTCAGTCAATATATATATATATATATAAGTATATTAAATTCTATTTATTTACCACGTCTATTGGACTGAAAAAGTCTTTAGAGAATAAGCAAGAGGTAAGAGGTTCAAATCTCACCCAACACAGAATTTCTATATACGACATATATGTGCATGTGCTTTTGAATGTTCATAATAATAAAAAAATAATAAAAATAATAATTATGAGGATTAAACAAATTTAAAAAATAATAAATAATAAATAATAAAATATATAAATATATAAATAAAATTTAAAAAAAACATCGTGAAATTATTTAGTGGTGGTTTAAATCACCGCTAAATGATTTCCTTGATTTTGAAAAACTATTTCTAAATATTTCTACGATGGTTTTGATAAACCGCCGCTAAACACATGTCGACATGTGATTTAGTAGTGGTTTTCGAAAACTATTGTAGAACAATTTATTGGTGGCTTAAACCATCTCTAAACACCAAATTTGGCATAGTGTGTCCATGCTTTTCAGGTTGTGGATAGAGGGAACCAAAGGGATAAACAAATGTTAGTGGATCATTCTATTCAGTTCCAGAAGCAGAATCCAACAATCATTCAGGGTGATTCAAAACCAGAGAAAGTGGAGGTGTGGCTTAATAGGATGAATCATATCTTCGATTTCCTTGGCACACCAGCAGAGCTTAAAGTTACGTTTTCAATGTATATATTGGAAGATCTTGCATTCCAATGGTGGTATTTAGCAGGTCAGGCTAAATTAGACTGTGGAATTACATGAGAGGATTTTGAAGAATTGTTCAATAAAAAATTATAACCTCACACATTTAGGATTTCAAGAATGACAGACTTTTTCAGCTTGAAGAAGGAGAATATCTTAGTGGTAGATTATGCAGCTGAATTTATGAATTTAGTCCACTTATCACCTGTAATTTTTTCTATCACGTCCTTGATGGAATTTATTTTTTAATCATTGTTGAGGCATGAGTTTCACTCAAAGATTATTGTGCTTTGTATAATGGATTATACGAAATTGGTTAATAGACATATGGTGGAAGAAAGAGACATCTTAGGAGCTACAGGTGGAGGAATAATGTTGATACCTATGGGAAACATTGGGAACTTTAATGCTGGGAATAAACAGAAGAGGGACGTTTATTTATAAGGAAAGCATATGACTTAGAATTAGATAGTTGAATTAGTAAATCTTCCTTTAAATCCTAATAGAAGACCAGGATGTTTCCAATGTGGTTACCTGGACCACATGAAGAAATATTGTACGGAACCACCCAGTGCATGACACAATTGCAACCACATGGGACATCTTCAGTGCTATTGTCACAGTGCTCTGAAGCCGGGTGTTCGAGATACATCTCATGTGTCATAGATGTCATATGATTTGATGGGATGGGGGAAACAGAATACCTATCTTCAGTAGAAATGAGCTATCCATGGTGATTCTTGGAATAACACGACTCCTCAAAAAGGGAAATCTCAATAGGGAACTAAAGAAAAAAGTGCAGTGAATAATCAGTTGTATGGAGCTGAGAAGGTGATTGTGGATGATCAATATGTACTGTTGATGGTGTGAGGTATGATTCTATTTAATTTTACACTTATAACAGATTTTTTTGGTATGGATCCATCCCATTTGTTTATTGCTTCTTGTGTTGTTGATTTTATGAGTTTAAATGTTGAGATGATGGCTTCTTTTTTGAAACATCAAACTCATCTTGGTCAAAGAGATTTTTGAGCCTTTATGTGTAGAGAAAATTTTATAATGGTTTATAGAGCTAAGTTCATATTGTATTTCACTAATATTGAAATGGATCTTAATGGGATAATCCTAGGTATGGATTGGTTGACTATATTCAAATCTCACATCGACTGTTAAAACCAATGGGTTAGTTTTACGACTGATCATGGCATAGAGTATCTCTTTAGAGGGGACCAGAATGTAAAGGAAAGTTAAATGGGCTTGTTGGCACTAGAAGTTCAAATGATCTCATACTAGTTGGTAGCATTGACTTTGGCATTGATGGAAGAGATCAATTATAGTATTTTTCTAGCAGTTGTTGATCAATTTCCGTATTTTGTTCTGAAAATTTATCAAGGTTTCCACCCATAATAGAAGTGAAGTTTACTATTGATATCCTTTTGAGGAATAGTCCCATTTCCCTTCCATATTACCAAATGGAACCAACAGAATTAAGGGAATTTATAGTGCAGTTGGGAGGCCTAGAAATCAAATGTTTCAATTATCTGACCACTTCATCATGGGAAGCACCGATCTTGTTTGTCAAACAGGAGGATGGAACTTGGCATGAACAATGTCGGTGTTCTATCCAACTCAATACCTGACCCGACCCATGGCATGGCCTGAAGGGAGTTCCTGATACCACAAGTTGGAAACTAGTTCCTATGTATCAATATTATGCCATGGGAATTAATTTACACATTTAGATAATCATAAATATCCAAAAAAAATATAAATGATTAATAATTTAATAAGGAATAAAAATTTTCATATTTAATATTTGCAACTTTAACCAACACACAAGATAAAAAGATGGAAAGGAAAATGATAAAATAACCCAAGACGTCCATATGAAAAGAGGAACATCACCCTCAAGCCACTTCCACCAAAACATGCATAAGAGGAACTCTAATAACCTGAACCACCCACCCAGCACAACTTTTTTTTACCTGTTCCAAACAAACAAGGTCTACATACTCCCAAAGTTGTATGTTGGGTGTGATCCAAATTCCTGTAGGATTCCACCCAAAAGAAGGATTCCATGATATAACATCAAAATACAACAAACAATATCATTTATGTAAAATAATTTGAAGCATTTTCAAGAAACTTTTTTAAAGAAAGACCATTTTTAGAAAAAAACATTCAGGGAAAATACATTTAAAGGTAAAATTTAAGAGGAAACATTTATTAAGATGAAATTTATGTAAGATAAAATACAATCAAGGTCCATCATATGACAACAGATGGTACCACATTTAATAAGTCTTAAGATAGAACCATGGGTAACTCCCTAGGGGTAATCTAGATCTAATGGGACACTAGAACCTCATACCTCAGTGAAATTTGGTATAATAACCATGAATATCAGCTTTATCGTGCATGAGACACTAGGAGGGGACACCCTGATGGCATAGTGGTCTCTAATCATCATACATGTTTAGTTTGTGTTGTAATCTTCAATCCAAATAAGTAAAATTGGGACAAGCCACTTCTGAATCACTAGCATACTAGAACTAGTCATCCCACCTAGATACCCAGGTTTACCTTGTTCTCAATCCCCCATTCCACATGTTACACAAAACACTTGTTTCACATACACATTCCAAGTATTATAAACATACTAGGAAATCCCCATTTTCCCTAAACCAAACCACTCTCTATTTTACACACACCAAAAATCACTTTCAAATACGTTTACCATCACTTACAAAATTCATAAATCCCCATTTGACAAAGCACAAGAAAAGCACAAAAATGATTAACCAATTGTATGGTCCAAGCCCCTTTTTAAATCCACACATAAACCAAGATCATTTTTAAAACATTGTTTCCATCATTTAAACAATTTATAATTCATATTTAAGGGTGCACAACAAAAACTAACCTGCGAAAGTAATCCATTTTTCACTAAAAATACACTTTAAAAAATTTTCACACCATAAGTGCCTTAAAAAATCCATTCTACACCTTCCACATATATCATAAAACACTTTTTTGAGAAACATCATAATAAAACATATAGGTTCATAACCTTACTAATTTGAAAATCCACTATCATCATGAAAGCATACTAAAACACTCCAAAAATATATTTTTCACCACACAATTAAACTATAGAAAATGATTAAATACACAAAAAAGCACATTAAAAGCATCTAAAAATATTAATACATGGAACCTCCTACCTCAAGTATAGAAACTTCCAAAAATTGGTGTGAACCCGTAACCACACCACCACAAGATAACAGAAAGGAAAGATCCAACCATAGACATCAATTTCAAACCCTAATATTTAAGATTCAACCCAAAATAGACCGCCCAACCTTTTGGACATATGAAACCCCCAAGGAGAAGAGATGAAACCCTAGAGAGGATAAACTCAAGAAGAAACAACAATTACATGGAGAATCTTAGAGAAACTGCATCAAATCTACCAAGGTAATGGAGATCCAAGGGATCCAAGGGGGGAGGGAGAGGTTCCTAAGTTGTATAATCCTAATTGGGGAAGGAATTGGGGGTTTATGGTTAAAATATATAAGGTTAAAAAGAGTAAAACCAAAATTTTATAATGACTTGGACATCACGCATGATTAGCCTGCACAGTTAGTCAAACAGTGTGGCAACTATGCACCCTTGTCTACCGAATAGGCACCTAACTAATGGATATCCCGCATGGATAGACTAACCATGTGGAAGTCATATGATAGATTCGGTCTGAAAACCCTAACCTATTGAATAGTTACATGGGTAGGGGTGCATGATTTCTTCTAACGACTCGCCTCATGTTTTATAACCCAAATTATCCATTTTTATCAAAAAAACTAAAAGATAACCCTAGGTAAAAAACTAGACCATGAAAAAAAAGGAAACAATACCTCATGAATTTAGACCCATAACACTTGGTTCCGGAGAGAAAAAGCGAGTCCCAAAAGTGAACTGGATCCAAAAGAGAAAAAAACTCAGGTGTGACAATTCTCCCCACCATAATGCTTTCCTCACCTGGAAACCCAAAATAAGGCTTGACAAAAAGAAAAAATTGATACTCCTCCATGTCTCAAGGATATTCCTAACAAATATGACACGAGAAGGTTTCAAGAGCACCATGAATAGAAAATGAAGTTTACAAGTTTGAATTCGGGAGGCCAAAATGGTCTCGTCGCCATAAACCTTCTTCCCCCAAAAGATGAAACACGTCCAGTCGATCGATTTAAAGAATAGAAAATTTCACCACCAAATAATCCAACCTTTCAATCAAAGTTCACTTTAGACATTTCCAAACAAAACTTACACCATTTACCCAAAATGAAAAATAAAACCCAAACAAATTATTGAGAAACACTTCCACAACCCTTACTTTAACAAACTGATGGGTGTACTCTAACCCCCAATGTTTACTCAAGGGAGGAACTTAGAATTAGAAAGCTCAAAATGAGAATACCCACTGTAAATCCAAAACCAAAAAAGAAACTGAATTATCAAGATGGGTAGGCCTAAATGAACTCTCTACCAATAGAGAAAACTAGCACCAACTTATTCTAGAAGAAATTCTAGAGATACCCATGGTGGGTCTCCCCACCATAATAACCAACCAACTTACCCAACTAGCATAGACCAATATGGGAACATGACATGGGCCAACTTAGGAACTCCCTACACACACCGAATACCCACCATAATGGAATTGACGAATAAAATCCAAAACAAATGGGAAATACTACGCAATTCACTATTTCCATGGGATACAACTACTTCCAGATGAACATAGCCAAAACCGAAACTGATTTACAAGGAGAACACACAAGGAAACCCACAAGGATGTTCACATTAAAATAGATAAAAACATTTTAGTTCAAAAAATGAGACAATCATGCCTCCTTATAACCAAGGAGGGAATCTTTCACCCACACAGGTTGCAATACAGAATGAGGCCTTTATGACATTACCCACAAAAAAGTACATTTCCAAAACAATGGAGTTACATAGAGAGTCTTGAATTTCCCCCCTTCGATGATAGAGACCAAGTTATACCAAGGTTACTTACACCCCTAGGGTTCCTGATTACATGCCCAATTCACTTCTAGGCCTATGGTTGGAGCCTTTATGTTTGAAGAATATCCTAGCTCACAGTCGGGCGTTGAAGATATCTGGCTGAAACACATTATATGGTTTAATGAACCATCACACATCAATCTATGTAGATCCAATGGAGAAAAATACACCATAGGACTCACTTTGACTCAACATGGCACTTCACTAAGACATGTTCTTAGAAGATGCACATGCATCATCCCTTTTTCACCTCAAACAAGAAACAATGGAAAAATAACACACAAAAGACACTTCCATTTAAAATAGAAGGATTTGTAATTCCTAAAATGAAAACACATTTATGATAAGACATAAGTTCCAAAAATATTCCACAATATGAACCTTTTCATTTTAAATATAACACAACACTAAAAAATTCCACCTAACTAGACCATTACCAATGAAGAAAAATATAAAGAAACGGACTTTTAACCAATCCCCAAATGACATACTGCTTCTGCAAAAAGACATGACAGCTTCTTATGAACAAATTTTCTACTCTGATGGCAGAAAATGGTCCCTCACTAAAAAGAAATCAATAAAAGATCCAAAGGCTCTTTAAGACCATGTCCATAACCAATAGTATCGAGCCACTTTCTACTCTCCTCTTTGGAATTTCCTTCACCACTTCCAAACAAGAACTTTAAGCCTAAAGTTGAAAAAATTAAACTTTAACAACTCACATAACTCAAGAAAACTAGGATTTCATTCTATTCTCTATAAATACACTCTTCCATGTAGAGAGGATTCACATGATTATAAAAGATATGAGAATTTAACATCCAAAACTCAAGAAGAAAGTCCTTACATTGATCAACTAGAGGGTCTTTCAACAGTGATCCGACCATGGCCGCACTTTGAATATGCATCGAACCTTTTGGGGGAGTACACTAGCCTATATGGAAACTAAGGACACAATGAAACTAGTCCATCATCCAAAACGTACCACAAAAAAACACCAAGCACACAAAGGGAACCAATTCAAAGGCTTTCGAGAACATTTTTCAAAAGGATCTATTAACCATTGTTTCAAAACCAACTCATCTACAAGGACTCAAACATAAAACACCATTTAAATCATAAGAGTTTTCAAACTCAAAACACTTCACAAGTAACATTCCTAAATCACAAGTGGCATACCACAAAACTAATTATTCCCAAAACATCACACTTTCCATTAAAAGAACCATAGAAAAAGGAAACAAGCTTGATTGGTTTCACACTCACTAGTGGTATTCTATAGAGCCGTACACATGCATGTTACCATGCTAAACTGATCACCCATCATTCCATGGAAATCTAGGAACTAATCTATTAATGTCATCAACCATTCACACATATCCATGCATGTTGTAACTCATGGAATAACCAATGTTCCAAAGAATATTTTTACACTTTTCAAAATAAAACATGCAAACTACTTTTCAATTTTCCAATTTCACATACCATTTAAGAAATTCATAAAACTTTTCTAAAACTCACAACCCACAAAGTGAATAAGGTGATCATTTTTAAACTCCACACACCATTCCATTTAATTTATTTCAGAAAATACCAATACCATGATTTTTAGTTCCAAAATTTCACTTCATCCGATTAAAAATATTATTTACAGTTCAGTAAACCACACATAAAATTGATTTAAAACCCTCCTTGACATATTTCATGTTTACCAAACAATAAGTTTCAATAAACCGCAAGTTTTGATTATAAAGATTCAATCTTGATAAACTCATACCCATTTACTCAAATTCATTTTATAAAAATATACTTTTCTAAATCTTTATTAAAATTATTTCTACAAATATTTTGACAATATCCACAAGAAAAAACATTTCAACTTTGAAATATAGTTTTTCACTATTCCAAAACATGGTTTTTTGAAATAATTTTTAGAACCCAAAAAGACACGGAATAATTTACAAGAATAAACTAGTGTCGGTGGGTGACTTGGTCATATGGTTGGAATCCATACCCCAATCACACTACCATCACATAGGGTCTTATTGCACTATGTCCTCGGCTCCACATGGCTTTCCAAATCCTATGACCTCACAGAGACCATTAGCCCAACTCTCTTTTTATTTCCAATTAGAAACAACCCATAATAACCAAAAGAAACCTTACTTCCCATGGAAACTCAACTCCTTTCATGAGGTGTGATGTCTAGGCACCCTAATCGTAATCAGAACATTAAGTCCCAATAGTCCGAGCTTTAGTCTACCTTGACTCTTCCCAAAATAATATGACCTAAAAAGATCATACCTTTTTTTGATACCAATTTTTCATGAACCAGGACAAGGTTCCATCAAACTTGACACCCAACCCAGCCTATAGCATGGCCTTAAGGGATTTTTTGATCCCCATGGGCTAGAAACTAGTGTATGGGTATCAATATTATGCTTTGGGAAGGATTCTACTCATTTAGATAAGCATAAATATCCAAAAATATATAAATAACTCATAAATGAATTAGGCGTAAAATTTTTCAGATTTAACATTAACAACTTTACCAACACCAAGATACAACAATGGAAAAGAAAATGATAAAATAATCCAAGTCATATATATAAAAATAGGCACATGACCCTCAAGACACCGCCACCAAAATCTACTTAAGAGGAACTCTAGAAACCTAAACCACCAACACAACATGCCTTTCCTTTACCAATTCCAAACAAACAACATCTAAATATACCCAAAGGTGTATGCAGGGTGTGATCCAAATCCCAGTAGGATTCTTCTTAAAAAATGGATTCCATGCTATAACATCAAAATACAATTAATAAGATCATTTATGAAAATTAATTTGAAACATTTTCATGAAAAAAATTAAAGAAATACCATTTTTAGCACAAGAAATTTAAGGAAAACGCTTTTTAATGTAACATTTAAAAGGAAATATTTATTAAGATGAACTTTATTTAAGATTAAATGAACTCAAGGTACACCATATGCCGACGGATGGTACTACATTTCATAATTCTCAAGAGAGCACCATGGGTAAATCCCTAGGGGTAATATAGCTCAAGTGGGACACTAGAACCTCATAACATGGTGAAATGTGGTATAATAACCATGACCATCCTCTTTCTCATGTACAATCCACTAGGAGGAGATCTCCATTGGCCCGGTGGTCTCCAATCATCATACATTTTTAGTTTTTTAGTAATCATCAATCAAACTAAGTGAAACTGGGACAAGCCATTTCTGAAACATTAGCGTACTAGATTTAGTCATCCCACCTTGATAACTGAGATTCCCTTGTGCTCAATCACACATTTCACATGTTATGCAAAATACCCTTTTCATATACACATGCTAGGCATTATTAACATAAATTGAAATCACTATTTTTCATAAACCAACCCACTTTTCATTTTACAGCCACTAAAAACTAATTTCAAATACATTTACCATCATGTACACAATTCATAAATACTCATTTAACAAAGCACAAGAAAAGAACACAATTGATCAACCAATTCCATGGGTCAAGACCATTTATAAATCCACACATAAACCAAGATCAATTTCAAAACATGTTTTCCATCATTTAAATAATTTAAAATTTATATTTATGGTTGCACAAAAAAATCCAACATGCTAAAGTAATCCATTTTTTCTATTGAAAACCAACTTTGAAACATGTTATCACCATAAGTTCCATTAAAAAACCCTTATTGCACCTTCCACACAAGGCATAAAACCCTTTTTTTAGAAACATCACAAGAAAACATACATGAACATAACCTTACCCTTTTTAAAATCCACTTTAATCATGAACATATTCCAAAACATTCCAAAATTATATTTCACATCACAAAATTAAACTATATAACAAGACTAAACAGACAAAAAATCACATTAAAAGCATATAAAAATGTTAAGGCATGGAACCACCTACCTCGAGGGTAGAAACATCCAAAAATTGGTTTGAAACTACAACTGCACCACCACAAGACCCTAGAAAGGAAATATATAACAAAAAAATCAAGACCAACCCCTATTAATTAAGATTCAACTGAAAAGAAACTACCCAACTTGCTGGCCATATGAAACCCCCAAGGATAAGAGAAGAATCCCTATAGATAAGGATGAAATCAAGAATAAATAGCACTGACTTGTAGAATATTGGATATGGAACATCAAATTCACCAAGGGAATGGAGATCCAAGGGAGCCAAGGGGGTGGGAGATGCTCCTAGATTGGAGAATCCAAAATGGGGAAGGAATTGGGGGTTTAGGGTCAAATTTCAGAAGAAAAAAAGAGTAAAAACTCAATTTTTTAATAACCGAGATATCACATATGATTAGCCCGCATGGTTAGTCAAATAGTATAATAACCATGTGCCCCACTCTTTCTAATAGGAACCTACCACACATTTATCCCATACACCCTGACTAACTATGAAAAAGACATGTGGTGGCTTCTATTTGAAAACCCCAACCTACCGCACTATCACCTAGAAATAGGTTAAAATTTTCTATTAACCATGCACTAACCATGGTAATCATGTTGTGTGACCCAAATTTCCTATTTTTATAAAAAAAACTTATAGATAACCCTAGGGAAAAAACTAGACCAAGAACAAATTGAGAGAATACCTAAAAAATTCATACCTGTCAAACCTGGTTCTTGAGATAAAAATTGAGTCCCAAAAATGAATCGGATCCAAAAGCAAAAACAAAACCTTGGGTGTGATAGAACTCTTCAATTATGTACGGATTATCCTAATCTTGAAAAATTTATGATAAAGAATCTATATCTAATTCCATGCATTGATGATATATTGGATTAATTGAGTGGATCTCAGTGATTCTCTAAGATTGAATTGCGCTCGGGATATCACTAATTGGGGGTTCAGAAGGAGGATATTCCAAATACTTGTCTTATAATAAGAGATGACCATTATGAATTTGTTGTTATGTCTTTTTTTATTATACATAAAACAATATTATTTATGTAATTGAAGAATCGTATATTTTAGATATATCTAGATTCTTTTGTGGTGGTGTTTGTGGATGACATATTGGTGTATTCAAGGATAAGGGATAAGAATGAGAAACACTTGGCAATAGTGTTAGGAATCTTGTAGGATCATTTTTTGTATGAAAAATAATCAAAGTGTAATTTTTGGATACCATAATTACATTTACATGGAAATTTAATCTCTAATATAGGTTTTTCTATAGATCCAAAAAAGATAGAGATTGTTATCTCTTAGAAATTACTATAGAATGTCTCCAAGACACGTAATTTTCTTGGTATGTATGGTTATTATTGATTCCTTGTTCATGATTTTTCATTAATAGCCTCTTAAATGATAGATTTAACAAGGAATAATGTTCCATTATAATAGAATAATGAATGTCATATGTCTTTTCAGGATCAAAAGGTTCTCCATATATCAGCACCAATCTTGATTTTGTTGGAATCAAACAAGGGAACATGGTGTATTATGATGCTTCAGGATCTAGGTTGGGATGTTTCCTCATGCGGGTAGATCATATTGTTTCTTATGGCTAACAATAGTTATGGTTTCATGAGAATAACTACCCAACACATGATTTGGAGTAATATTTCATAGTCCATTCTGGGAAGGCTTAGAATCAATACCTCTTTAGTGAGAAATTTACAATGTTAACGGATCATAAGAGCTTGAAACATATTTTCTCAAAAAGAGACTTAAATATGAGACAAAGAATACAGATTTATCATACCTAAATGTTTAAAATTTATTTGATGTATACATTGGATAAAATAAATTTAGTAGCAGATGTATTAATCCAAAATTTTTATGATCTGTTGGAAAAAGAAGGTTCAGAATAGTTGTAGTTGATGTTAGTTATAGATGACATGCACTTGGAATGTGATGATAATGGTAATTTTTTGGTAATATTTCTAGTTTATTTTGTTTTTACTTTGTTGAAAAAGTTAAATAAGAATAAACTTCTGATTGTTAATGCATTTCTATGAGTTTTAAACTCAATGGTGGGGAGACCATTGGGGGATGGAAGATGGATAGGAGTTTAGTGTTTTGGTTTAGAGATAGGATGGTCTCACCTATGTATTTTCAGAAAATAAAACTTCTTCATGAATACTTACATTCAGTATGGGATGTTAATATATAAATACAAGAGAAGTATAAGGCACTAAAAGAAAAGTTTTGGTTTTTTGGCATGAAAGGAAATGTGGCAAAGTTTGTTTAATGATTCCTTAACTATCTGAAGGTTAAGTCATAGCATCAGTGACCAGAAGATATATTGTGGTATTTACCGATTCTTATTTGGAAATTAGATAAAATATACTTATATTTTGTAACATGTATCTCAAGAAGGGTTTGTAAACACGATACCATATGGGTGATAGTGGATCGGCCCATTTCATCCCTATTTTTGAATCTGATATGGTGGAGGACTTTTCTAAAATCTGTATCTGAGAAGTGGTAAAGAGTCACAACATACCAATTTTGATAGTGTAAAGTAGATATATGATTTTTACATCTCATTTATAGAAATCCATTTAGAAATCCATTGGGACTCAGTTGACTAGGAGTACGACGTATCACCCTCATATAGATGGGAAATACAAAAGGACGATACAAACATTGGAATACATGATGTGGTCTTGTTTATTTGATTTTTTTGGCTCATGTGAAGAGAACATACTATTATTGGAGTTCTCATATAACAACAGTTATCAAGAATCGATACATATGGATCCTTTTGAATCATTTTATGGGATTCTTTGTTGTTCTCCACTTTGTAGGGGAAATAGGTGAGACTCCACTGGTTGGGATGAGAATTGTACAAGAAACAATAGAAAATATTATGTTGATTAGAAACTATATGGAGATGGCTCAGAGTCCTCGGAAATCATATGTGTATCATCATCTATGGTCTATGTCATTCTAGGTGAGTGATCATGTGTTCTTGATAATCTCTCTAAGAATTATGCATTGTCATTTTGAGAAATATGGAATGTTATCTCACCAATACATAGGACCTTTTTAGATACTTGAATGGGTTAGTGAGGTAGAATATCAATTTTCTTTTTCACCATGGTTTAGTGTAGTTTATAATGTTTTTCTTCTATCTTAGTTGAAATGGTATCATCTTGGTCCTAACCATGTGATTCGATGGGATCACATTGACCTAGATCAGGATACTTTATTGGTTTATATGTCGATATGGATTGTGGATAGTTAAGATATAGTCTTTTGTGGAAAAATCATTGTTTTAGTTTGGGGTTTTTAGAAACATAGTAATATTTATGAATATATGTGGGAACAGGAGAAATAAATGGTCGAGTAATGGCCCGAATTCTTTCGGGACAGCAGTTGTTTTCTACTTTTTGGGGATAGAAATTCCAATGGTGGAGAGAATTTATAAACACATATTTAAATTAACCCTTTATTTATGTATATTAAGAATGTAAAGTGTTTGTGTGAAGTTTGGGAGGTTTTGGAAGTCTTTTGGAATGTTTTAGGGTATTTTATATTGGTGCATAATATGAACATGGTTAGTAAAAACCATGAAACTCCTACACAAAACCATATAAGGTGGGGTATTGAGAACTTAGTGGGAACAAGGTTAGGTGAATGGTTTGGTCAAAACTTCTTGATACCAAGGAGAAACTATTATTTTGGGGATAGATTCATTTTCATGGTTAGTGTATGATTTTTCTAACCATGTGAATAACCATGAAGGGTTAAAAGCTAGATCCTTAAAAAGTTTATATAACTTATTATATCCCCAAATACACTTTTTTCACTTATTTTTTGACAACAAATAAGTTTTTATTCCTCCCAAAGATGATATATACTCAACCCTTCAATACGGAAGTGATACGTTGGCAAATCATGGTGTGTTGAATGATGGATTTCTTGGTAAGCCTTGGTTCTTAGTGGTTTTCCTTATATATACTCTTCTTACTTATATTTAACTCATATATATAGTTAATTGGGGATATATATATGATCTTTTATGCCAATAATGATGATATTTTGTTATGTGGATGTTAGGAAATATGATCTAATGTGGGTATTTGGAGATTCAACACAGTTTTGTAGAAGAATTTATGTCATTCTTCATTTTCACCATATTTTCCATAGTAGGTGGATCTAATCTTTATTAATTTTATTATAACATGAAGGATTTATTTCAAATTTATTATTTTTATTAAAATTTATTGTGAAATTTTTGTGAAATTCATGATGGAAACCCTCCTTGGTGACAGTTTATGGAATATTGAAAATTGGGTGTTTTGGTTGAAAGTGAAAGTCGTAACATGATTTTAAAATGAAAATTCTAAAATAGTTTTTTGGTTTTGATGCATGGAAAAGTGTTTTAAATAAAAGGTTAGTTTTATTGAAATGGTTTGGAAAATATTGTGTTGGCATGGTTTTTGGAATTAATGGTTTGACATTAATTGAATGGGAACGATTATGGTCGTAAAGTTTCACTATCAAAGGGACAGGTTATGGATATAAAGTTCCACCATAAATGGTATACATCATGCTTGTGTGGTTGATTGTGTCTGTGTGTGTGTGGTTATGTGAAATGGATGGGTTATGCTAAAATGTGATTTGAGATATGGTTACAATACTTGTTTGGTTGTTTTCATTGAAAATTAATTTGGTTTGGGAAAACTATTTTGGTATGAAAAATGTTTCATATTCTAATAGAAACTATTTCAAATTATTTTATATAAGTTTTTTTATATAATTGTGAAAACATCTTCTATCTTAGTGTCATGAGTAGGGGATTAATTTGGTGAAAACCTACTGAGTTTCATTACTCACCCCCTACATTGGAACTTTGGTTCTTTTTTAGATTTTTTTTGTTAGGATACCGGTAAATTAAAGGTATCATATTTCTTTTTTGGTTCTTTTTGATACTTGGGAATTTATAGCAGAGTTGGTTCTTGGAGCTTGTTGGAAGTTACTGAGTTGGTTTCTTTGGATTCTTTTGAGTTTTGTTGGTTTTGTATTCTACTTTGTAGTTGATGTTGATCTTGGTTTCCTCTTGGTACTCTGATACAGTTTGGTTTTTTTGAAATAAAGGTGGGGTAAAGACCTTTTATTGAAAAAGAAAATAGTCCAGAAACAAATAGATGCGCATGAAAGTTTACATAAGTCATCAATGGACTCATCATGAGGTTCCAATTTTCTTCCTAATTTTGTCAGCAATCTTTCACTCTGCATCTCGTAAAGCACCCCAATCCACTCTTCTACATCATCCACACCCACACCCCCTAGTGTGC
The DNA here is from genome assembly GCA_963277665.1 of Viscum album. NCBI lineage: Eukaryota > Viridiplantae > Streptophyta > Magnoliopsida > Santalales > Viscaceae > Viscum > Viscum album. The sequence continues at coordinate 1,997,251,769 of OY728150.1, read as the reverse complement.
AGAGCTTCCCTTTTTTTCTCATTGAAGAAGAATTTTGATGTACGAGTCATCTGAGTTAGAAACTTCAAATTGCGACTCCTATTTTGAAGTAGACGAGTCCGCTCTTCCACACCCTCGTCCACGACTTCGAACATGGAATCCTCTTTTCCAATGGGAATGTTGTCAGGTGCCTTATTGATTTATCTCATCTATAATAGGAAGTTGTTTCTCCTTTGCATTATCCTCTTATATCACCTACTATTAATGCAGCATGATGGTACTGTCCACTTTGACCTCATTGTGAGGTTCAATGACTCCTTCTCCATCTGCAATACCTGTATTAATTTAGTAATTGATATCACAAAAGGGGTTAGAGGTATTCACCTACATCTCATTTCTATTTTATAAAAAAATATTCATTCCAGGATGCAAATCAGGGGGATAGTCCTGTGTCTCGTTGTTCATAAGAGCAGTTTGTGGAATGCATAACAAATAAGACTTGTCTAAGAAGGGAGAAACAACTGGGGAGTGGTCTCCTAAGATAGTCTTGGCCTCCAACTTTAAAACAAAAACAGAACCAATCTGCATTCCATGTTGCAATGTAGTATAACAGTCTTTCTTTGTGGAAGGAGAATTATAAATGGTATGGTCATCCTTTATAAGAATAGAAAATGTAGGATTAAAATCTTTTTTAACAACAGAATAGGATGGGACTTCAGAAATGAATCCCAAGTCACCTTCCTTACCATGGGAGGATCTACCTAGGGAATTTCCCACCATTTTGTGACCCATATATTGTGCTATATTATCTACTGATGATTGTACCATAGTGTTTTTACCTAGTTCAACAAAATCATCACATGATTTTTTGACATGGGAACAAATGACATCATTGTGTTGAAAACTATTTTGAGGTGGAGACACCAAAGCGACTGTAGTGTGAGTTTCTTCACCACTACATGCCTTCAGGTATGTCTGGAGATCCACCCCAGCCTGAGTTAGGTTCTGGGAATTAGTATTTTTTCTATCTTTACTTTTTTTTGAATCATTAGTTTATATCAGGTCCACGGTTGGAGCATAAATCATAGACAATAGACCTGTTACATTTTAAGGAGTCCTGTCTGATTACCTTACAATATAAATAGAATCTAGGTATGTTTTCAAACTCAATACTTAACTCTAATTCTTCTTCATTAGTCAAAAGTAAGACTCTATCAACCATCATGGTAGCTAAATCCACTCACACTAAGATATGAGATAAGTGTCTATATTTGGAAACTTTAGTTTCTTTATCAATTTTAATGGGGATACCTATAGACAATGTGATGTCATGTAGTATTCGAGGATGCTAAAGGATCTGGTTTAATCCATAAACTTTAACCCAAGTCTAAACAGAGAAGTTACCGATTTCATGAGGGTTGAATTTCGAGCCCCATTCCCGAATGTGATGTGCACCAGGCTTCAACTTTATTGATCCAAATCCCCATTCTCTCATATTGAATTCTTCAGATGGGAAGAGAAGTTAGAAGAAGCCACGTCCTAGTGAAATTCACTTCCAGGTGGAAAATCCCAAAATTTCTGAGAGTCTTTGAACAAGATGATCAATATTCCATGGCTCAGATCCTCTGGATAGAATGAGGCAAGCAATAATAGAGTGATCTCCGATCTCCATTCGCTCTAAGATTACAGCCGGGTTAGCCTTGATGTGAGTGAAGTTCCCTTTCCTATGAATCCCAACATTCGAACCTTTCAAGAGGGAGAAAGATCGATTGTGGTTACTAACCTCAATCGTAGGTTAGAGTTATGTTAGTCTGGTCACCGTATTCTTGTAATAATCAAATCTCCCATGATCAAGGAAAATAATCGCCATCAGATGCAGATTCGTTGAAGAAGTAGTGCCGTAAATTTCATTTCGAAGAGGATGGAAGTGCTCCCGCTTTCTCTCCATCCTATTATATAGTTTGATTTTTTTATTATACATTGATTTTCCCTTCATTTTATCATGAATCATGTAGTGATTATTGGTTTCGGTTCTCTTGGTTGGTTGTTTCTTTTAAAAAGGAAGAATCATACCCCAATTGTTATTGAATACCTTAGAATTTATTTCTAGTATTTGGAATCTTGGGGACATCACCTAATACCTAGTTGTAATTCTACCTAAACACAATCCAATGAAGAGGGGTCAAATATTACACTTTTTCAAGACTTTATACTGATTACACGAATCACAAGAATGTAGTGAAAGACATTATTCAAGCCATATGAAATAGTTTTATTTCTTATTTTTCTTTCGTTAAAAGGCAGGGTCCGGGAAACAATGCGGGTGATGGCCCAGCCCACGAGTGGTTACGTGGTCAGGCATGCAGTGGCCCGAAAATCCCCTACCTTCCCCAGGCCCACCCAAGGGGTGAAGCCCAGTTCCCCAACGGGGGCCGGCGCCGCGTGAACGCTTGGGTAACCGGCATGCAATCATGCACCGCGTGTGGTGAACATGCTTTTTATAGCATACCCACTGACAGGGTTCGAACCCCCGACCTCCCCTGAGGGAAGCGGAGCCTTCGACCACTCCACCACGCCCACGGGGGCTGAAATAGTTTTATTTCATATCAATCCACTCCAAAAAAATATCTTATTATTAAGGATGGGTTAGGAGGTATTTATAGGCATCAATACACCACCTTAACTCTAAAAATTTTAGTTATACATATATACCACCACCTTAGAAATCAGCATCATGTGCTTCATGTGATCGCTTTGCATGATCACCTATTTCATGTCACAAGTTCTTCACATGATCATCTATAATGTCTTAAATATCCTTATGTGATATAATCAGAATATCCAAATACAATCATGTGTAAAACACCATTATCTTACAACACTTCATGTGACCACAACGTGAGATCAAATGAAAATCATGCGGTGTCAATGACATTGTCTTCAATCACTTCATGAGATCCTATCGTAAGATATATAAGCAATCATGTGGTCATGTAATTTTTAATGACAACATGATATCTCCATCATTTAAATCTTATTTTTCTTCATGTTCTTCACATGATCTCTCAATGAGATCCTCTTAAAATCATGTGATGTCTTCAAGTTCTTTGAATGATCTTTCCACAAAATCCTCTAATAATAATGTGATGTATTTAGGTGATTTTCATGATCTCTCCATGAAATCCTATGAAAAATAATGATTTGTATTCAGGTGATTTTCATGATCTCTGTATGAGATCTTCTAAAAAATATATGGTACTTCTTTTGACCATTTTCTATATTCATTCTTCATGATATCATACTTTCACGCTCCACTAGATCATACATTCATGCTCTGTGAGATCAGAAATTTAATTCTTTGTGATATCATACATTCTCGCTCTATGATATCAACTCATACATTCATGATATTTGAGATAATAAATTCAAAATATATGATATTAAAAACTTCTCACTTCGTTATTTTATTCATTCATGCTCCACAAGATCATACATTCACGCTCTGGGATATTAGTTCATTCATTCCTACTGACTCTTCACACCTCCTTTGAAAAATATCCTTCATCACCAACTTCAATCCTTTTCAACAAACACAATAAAAATCACTATCATGAAGTATTTTTTCCAACAATATCCCCCTTTGGTTTTTTTACATCACCTATAATCCTCAAGAACCATCTTTTTTACAAGTCATGTAAATGAAAAACCATTGCCTCCATTAACCCTATATAGTGATCAAGTACTTCCTTAAAATGTACTTTAGGACTACATGAGTAAATATATTCTTGGGAAATAAGAGAATTATGTAAATTTCAACAATGAATCACTTCATTTTTAAACCTTCCATTAGAATCCTTCAAGATACCAAAATATAGAACAAGGTTAGCCTTCAAGATCACTTCATAACCTGAACAATTCTACTGTTTGTATCATGTACCTCAAGGAAACTCTTTTTCATGATTCTTATTCATTGATAAACCAGTTTTAGTATAATTAAATGGCCTTAAAACATTACATAGTCTTGAATTAAATGAATAATTCTCATTGAGGATCTTTTCAGGTTTAGAGTTTTAGAGAATTAGGACATAACTGTTACATCTCAAAATATTACAAAGTAGACACTTCTACTCAGTTTCCATTTTTTCATAAAATAAAAACTCTTAAAAAGAAACAAGTATAGGTCCATGTTTTAGATGGAATGTCTTTACTTGATCCCATCCTTGACCCTATTCATATTTAAGTCTTGTGGAAACATTTCAAAAACTTGGGATGAGCATAAAAATCTCACTAAGGGATATAAAAATATGGAAAGAAAACATTAGTCCATGTATACATAAGAATCAATTAAAACATACTTTACTCATAAAACATAATCAATTAACATACCTCATGAAATCATAAGATTTATGAATAACTTATCGAAATCATAAGACATAAAGGTAACTTGAGGCATTCATAACATTCTTACATAGGGAGTAACCCTCATGGTTACATTTGGAATACCCATCACAGTATATTCCCTAAATCTCTTCAGAGAAACCTTAGCGTTTAACTCCTTCACGTTACCGAATGCATTGGAGATCTATCTTGGGCTCACTCGCACATAGTTTATCATGGAACCACCCGACTTCATAAACAATGCCCAAGAACCATAACATAATTGTATCACATAAAACATGCATAATGAAAACATAACATTTCCACATTTCAATCACAAGATATCAATACAACACATTGATATAATCAAAACATTATCAAAACCATTTTCAATACCAAAGTAAAAGAATAGTAAAACATGTTTTTTAAATTTATGGCTTGTAGAGGAAGTCGAAACTCAAATAATGGTCACGATGGTGGATAAGTCATTGTCACCGCATACGTAAGACAAAAACATTAATTTTTTCATTTAGTAAAATGATTCGTGTAAAAAGATTCCTTTTAAATGAAATTAAAATTCAAAAGGTTTTATTATAAAACTAATAAAATAAGGTCGTATATAAATTGAAGTATGCCTCAACGAAAGGAGATTGAGATGAAGTCCCTTACAAAGACGGTATCCTTAGATTAAGGATAAATCAATTTCATAATTATGTGTGAAAAATATAAATACACCCAATATAAGTGTATATTAAGTGTAAAACAATCAGATGACATCCACACATATTCATATCACAACATAATCAAGAAGTAGAGGTTTAACTCAAAGAATTGAAACTGGGTTAAGAAGTTACCTTACAGAAATTTGACAGCCTAACAGCGTCACTTTAAAATTCAAAAAATGAGTTGATGAGAGAAAAAAGGGTATCTCATCACCTGGACATAAAATTTATAGCAATAAAGATATATAAGAACATACTCCAACATAAGAATATGTAATGTAAAATACCTAACAAAAATAAGCCTTTTAAAAAGAGGAGGGTGAAATGTTCCCTTACTGATTTGGGTAACTTTCCAAACGTACACCCCATGAAAGAAGGGTCATAAAATGAAGATTTAAATACACATAAATTAAATTATATTAAACAAAGAATATAAAAATGGGTAGAACATACACCACACAAAAGGAAATAGTGGAAAATGTATCATGAATCTCATGGGAGTAAAAAGTGAGATAAAAACCCCTTACCTCATTGTAATCAATCAAGTCATATGACCAAAAGATAATAAACACCAAATGAATCATATAATACCATGAATATAAATAGAATAATGATAATATATATGAAATGGCAGTACACAATACACCACATGAAATAAATAAGTGGCGAACAATAGAAATCTCACGGAATTAAAAGCGAGATAAGAAATCCCTTATCTCAAGTCCGACTTGTCTGGTTCGTTTCATTATATTACTGAATAAAAAACCTTGGTAAATTTATAATTTCTTAAGGAATTCCTTTAAAGTTTATTATTCAATTCATATCACATATTATCATGTTATAATAATTAGTTAATTATGTGAGTTCATATCATATGTTTCGTCGATGTTCGGTACATAAGTCAAAAATGAACTTATTTGAAGAGAAGTGCCCATGTAGTTATATGTAAATCATCTCCAGAATGGTTTTAATGATTTAAATATCATATATATCCAGTATATATGTATTTAATAATATTCCATAATTTTTGGAAAAAATAAATGAAATGTACCGTTCATGGAGACGGTAGGCCGTACGTACGCATGAACGCTACTTTCATTTTTTCTCATATCAATGGACTTTAAAACTAAATGAGACATATATATATATTATAATTACAGTATAATATATATGTTATATAGGTAAAATAATTTCATTAATTACATTCTTTATAAATTCCATGTTTGGAATGAACGAGTCACATCACTTGAGGGGGTGGTTGTCCACACTTCCTCTTATCTCATTTGCACGACATGAAAAACATACAAGTATGTTTTAAATATAAAATACAGAAGCATAGAGAGTAAATAAATATAATATATATCATATATAAATATATTTCCATCATAATGTCCACCATGAGAGGTGTTAAAATAATATTGAACAATCATCGTTTCGTGAGGTAGTATTTCGCCACCCACAGAAACAGTATGTTCTTTAACCATTAGACGAAGGTGTGTGTAAGTGTAAATCAAATACATCTCATAAAAACATCCTAGTATATTGAGGGTACTGGTTTGGTTATGTAATAAAATAATAAGAAGATAGTGGTGAGTTAAGATGGAAAATAAAATGAAGAAACTTGAGAGAAGACATTACCTCTAAATCAAGTAACTCTTTTTCATTTGAGCCAAAGGATTCCTTGGAAAGAATTCTTACCAAAGTGAGGATTCTAGGAGTGATAGAGATATGTGGAGAGATAATATGAGCATATTTTGTACTATCTGGGGGATTGAGAGGTGTGGGTAAGGGGGTAGAGGTGGGGGCCTTTTATAAGAGGGAGGAGGGTCACTTTTGGAAAGTCTTGAAATGTTACTTTATTATAAAATGATTTTAGGATTTTAAAGGTCACCCAATGATATATTTTGAGGATAAGGTGATAAGGGTTCTAAATCCACCCATCCAATAGGTTTTATACAAGTTTAAGTCTTATATTTTACCTTATACTTTCATTTTATTTAAATCATTCATTAATGAGGTAATCATTGCATCATCATGGTGTCATAAATAAATTTATTTATTTAATGTATAAAAAATATTAAAAAAATTCCATGATGTAGGAAATCTTTTTATATTTCCAATTAATATTTATAGTCTAATATATCATTTATGTAAACAAAATTAAAATTTATTTTCTTAGTATATACAAACCTTTGTTATATTTCTCTCCTTTTTAAAAAATAATGTCATAAATGTCACTATTACACCCATGTGACTCCATGGGCCCTCAAGTTTTGTATAAAGCTTCCCATGGTCGTAAATTACTCAAAAAAGAGGATTTGGACACATTTTTGGGTCATTTTATGTTATTATGATATTATTTTATTACCCTTAACTACCCGATTACTAATTAATCACGATAATTAAAGATAATCACCGTCATTGCTATTCATAATGTACAAAAACAAGAGTCTTAATTACATAATTTGGACCTTATTATTAAAAATATGGAATCCATTTTACCAAATTACAAACACATAAATTGAATTAATTAATTTAAAAATAATTCTCATTGTCACAACCAAAGACGGGTTTTTAAGAAGTAAAAGTTATCAAAAGATTGACTTGTTTTTACATCCAATTGAAAAGTGAAATTACTTCCAATGAACAACATTGTATTAAGTGATAAAAAAATAATCCAATTAATCTTAAAAACCAATTAAAAGAACCATATAACTATATAATTAAATTATATGAAAAAACAGTTTTGAAGTAAAATGCGGTATTTTTCACTATTCATTAAAAATGAACATTTGTCAGAAAAATACCAAAAATTTATCCAAAGTAAATTTGATATTCCAAATGAAAAAATGATGTCCATTTTACCAAATTCAAAACATAGAAGTTACATTAATTAGTTTTATAATTAATTCCCACTTTCAAAACAAATAGCATGTTTTTAAGAAATAATATCTATCAAAAGATTGACACTTGTTTATGTCCAATTTCAAAGTGAAATTAATTCCAATAACCACCATTGGATTAAATGGTAAAAATATATTTTAACTAAACTTTAAACCCAATTAAAAAGATAATCTAACCATATAAATAAATTATATTAAAAGGAGGTTTTGAATTAAAATACAGCATTTTCACTATTCATTAAAAATGAACTTTATCGGAAAAATACCAAAAATTTTCACAAAGTAAATTTTGATGTCTTTATTCTAGAGAAGGATTTTATTTTGTCAAATATGACATATAAAAGTGAAAAAAGTATATTTAAAAAGGTTTTTCCATCAAAAGGTGGTTAATCGACCTTTTAAAGAATATTAGAATATTTATGTTTAAAATTGGATTCATTCGCATTTTAAGCCTCTATCATTTGTTGGGTAATTGTTAAAAAATTTAACAAACATATATAATAATTTTGTAGTTAGTTCTATTAATTCCCTCCATTACAATGGCTAGGCGTTTACTACCATTTAAAATAATATTATTATATTATTAGTATGCAACGTAAGATTTCAAAGAAACTCATTGTTACGTATTGGGTACGCCATCGAACATAACATCCACTTTAAAGTAATATTAATATTTTATTCAAAAAAATTAATAAATATGAAAATTTCATATTCTTTATTTACCTGGGATATTACATCCTTCCCCCCTTTTGGAAATTTTTCCCTCGCAATTTTAAAATTGGGCTCGAAAACTTCATTGAAAGTCCCACATCTGAAAAAGAGTCTGTAAAACTATCACTTTAAAAGAAAGAAAAATAATTACAAAGTTCACCCAAGTTAACCCATACTAGGATCACATATAATAAAACATGGATATGGAAGAGAAAACAAAGGGTCACGATCTGATAGATTGTGATAGAAAATATGTCTAAGAGAAAGTTAACCACCAGAAAATCACAAACTTATGATGGGTTAAACGGTATTTGATTCCCTAGTATGAAAAGTTAATAGAAAACGTTTTTGTTTTAAGTTACTTTTCATTGAGGAATTTATTTATGAGCTTGACTAAAACATAAGGAAACTTACTTACTTTTCATGTATACTTTCATCTCCTACTATATTTCTTACAAAAACTCATATTTTCTCCAAAAGATGAGTATTTAGGATGAATTGTTCACATTAAGAGCTTTATAATCAACTTCTTGAGAATCACCTAACCCACAAAATAAAAGATGATTATTCCTTGAATAAAATTTTCATATATCAAACATCAGGGTTACACATACTATAAAAATTATTCTAATGTAATCTTATCATCAAAAGAGCCTTAATACTTTTAATAATTTCACCATCCTAAAATCTACCATAACTCTTGAATCCCTTATATGTTGACTTCTTACTCATTCAACATTCTTCATGATCCATTAACCATTCATTTCCAACTTATTCTGAAATACTTATTTCCTACAAATAAAATCATGAATCATATCCTAAAATTCAATAATAGGAAAACATATGTTATGAAATAATCCATACCTTTCATTGGTCATTGTAAATTTTTTCATCCTCAATCGGAATTGAATTAGGTATTGGTAAAAAAATATTTGTACGATCCTGGTGATCCCATTCCGGAAACATCTTTGTAGGACATGTGTTTGCATAATGACCATGCACACCACATTTAAAACATTCAATTGATCCTTCAGAAAGAACTTATTTCCCTTTCCTAGAGTCAACTAGATGCTTCCTTTTTCTGTGGAAGGTTCTTGCTTTATGAACTTCATTTCCACATCTATAGCACCTTTCTGTCCCTTTGAAACATTTTCCTAGGTGTTTCTTCCCACATCATTGACACATAGGTTTTTGAACATACATACATTTATGATTATTACATGAAATTCCGTAGGGATTTATTTCTCGCATATATGATGTCTTATAAAAATCACTAAGGTTCAGGTGGTCAATCATGACTCCAGATAGTTGGTTGAGAATAACCACAAGAGTTCTCATTGCAACTCCCATATCATTCACTTGCTCATTTAGAAAACTGTCACAGTTTTATTCACATCCACTGTTACTTTGGTGCCTGCTAGAACTATCCATTTACTAAAACCAAAAAGGTCAGTGTGATTATATCAGTAAAATCATCAAATAATAATAAGATATAATTATTCATGTTATCTTAAACTCATTCACTTTATCTAAAAAAAACTATGACTCATTCTGAAATCCTAACCATTATGGTAATGTCACTTAAGCTTAAAGAATACCCTAACCTCTAAAGTTATCTAAACTGACCTTGCATAACAATTATAAGGACCTGGCCTTAAAACATTACATATTATTAAATTAAATGAATAATTATCATTGAGTATCTTTTCAGGTTTAGAGTTTTAGAGAATTTGGACATAACTATTACATCTCAAAAGATTACAAAGTAGACTCTTCTACTCAGTTTCGTTTTTCTTCATAAAATAAAAACACTTAAAAAGAAACTTGTCTAGGTCTATGTTTTAGACCAAATGTCTTTCCTTGATCACATCCTTGACCCTATTCATCTTTAAGTCATGTGGGAAACATTTCAAAAACATGGGATGAGCATAAAAAGCTCAGTAAGGGATATAAAAATACGGAAAGAAAACATTCGTCTATGTATACATAAGAATCAATGAAAACATTTTTTAATCATAAAACATAAGCACTTAACATACCTCATGAAATCATAAGATTTATGAATAACTCATAGAAATCATAAGACATAAAGGTAACTTGAGCCATTCATAACATTCTTACATAGGGAGTAACCCTCATGGTTACATTTGGAATACCCATCACAGTATAATCCCTAAATCTCTTCGGAGAAACCTTAGAGTTTAACTTATTCATGTTACCCAATGCATTAGATAGCTATCTTGGGCTCACCCGCCCTTAGTTTATCATGGAACCAGCCGACTTCATAAAAAATGTCCACGAACCATAACATAATCGTATCACATAAAACATGCATAAAGGAAACATAACATTTCATTATTTTAATCACAAGATATCAATACAACACATTGATATAATCAAAAAATTATCAAAACCATTTCCAATACCAAAGTAAATGAAAATTAAAACATGGTATTTTTTTAAAGTTATGTATTGTAGAGGAAGCTGAAACTTAAATAATGGTCACGGCGGTGGAGAAGTCGTTGTCGCCGCATATGTAAAACAAAAACATTCCTTTTGTCATTTAGTAAAACTATTCATGTAAAAAGATTCATTTTGAATGAAATTAAAATTCAAAAGGGTTTCTTATAAAACTAATAAAAGGAGGTCGAATATAAATTGAAGTATGCCTCAATGAAATGAGGTTGAGACGAAGTCTGTTTCAAAGACAGTATCCTTAGATTAAGGATAAATCAATTTCATAATTATGTGTGAAAAATATAAATACACCCAATATAATTGGATATTAAGTGTAAAACAATCAGACGTCATCCACACATATTCATATCACGACAAAATCAAGAAGTAGAGGTTTAACCCAAAGAATTGAAATTGGGTTAAGAAGTTCCATTACAAAAATTCGACAGCCTAACGACGTCACTTTAAAATTATGAAAATGAGTTGATGAGAGATAAAAAGGGTATCTAATCATCTGGACATAAAATTTATATCAATAATGATATATAAGAACATATACCAACATAAGAATATGTAAATTAAAAGACCTAACAAAAAGAAGTCTTTTAAAAAGAGGAGGGTGAAAGGTTCCCTTACTGATTTGGGTAACTTTCGAAACGTACACCCCATTAAAGAAGGGTCATATAATGAAGATGTAAACACCCATAAATTAAATTATATTACACAAACAATACAATCATGGGCAGTACATACACCCCACAAAAGAAAATATTGGCAAATGTATCATGAATCTCACGGGAATAAAAAGCGAGATAAAAACCCCTTACCTCGTTCTAATCAATCGAGTCGTATGAAAAAAAGATAATAAAGAAAAAATGAATCACATAATAACATGAATATAAATAGAATCACGATAATATATATGAAATTTAAGTACACAATACACCACATACAATAAAAAAGTGGTGAACAATAGAAATCTCACGGAATTAAAAGCGAGATAAGAAATCCCTTACATCAAGTCCGACTTGTCTTGTTCATTTCTTTATATTCCTGAATAAGAAAACATGGTAAATTTATAATTTCTTAAGGAATTACTTTAAAGTTTATTATTCAATTAATATCACATATTATCATGTTATAATAATTAGTTTATTATGTGAGTTCATATCATACGTTTTGTCGATGTTCGGTACATGAGTCAAGAATAAACATGTTTGAAGAGAATTGTCCATGTAGTTATAAGTATATCATCTCCGGAATGGTGTTAATGATTTAAATATCATATATATCCAGTATATATGTATTTAATAATATTAAATAAGGTTTGGAGATAAGAAATGAAATGTACCGTTCATGGAGACGGTAGGTCGTACGTACACATAAACGCTACTTTCATTTTTTTCATATTAATGGAATTTAAAACTAAATGATACATAGATATATTATAATTCTAGTATAATATATATTTTATATAGGTAACATAAGTTTACTAATTACATTATTTATAAATTCCATGTTTTTCATGAACGAGTCACATCACTTGAGGGGGCGGTTGTCCACACTTCCTTATATGAAATTATCACATTTGCATGACATGAAAAGCATAAAGGTATGTTCTAAATATAAAATACAGAAGCATATAGAGGACATAAATATAATATATATCATATATGAATATATTTCCATCATAATGGACACCATGAGAGTTGTTAAAAAAATATTGAACAATCATCATTTCGTGAGGCAGTAATTCGCCACCCACAGAAATAATATGTTCTTTAACCATTAGACAGAGGTCTGTGTAAGTGTAAATAAAATCCATATCATAAAAAAATCCTAGTATATTGAGTATAATTGTGTTGTTATGGAATAAAATAATAAGAAGATAGTGGTGAGTGAAGAAGGAAAATAAAAGGAAGAAACTCGAGAGAAGACATTACCTCTAAATCTGGTAACTCTTTTTTATTTGAGCCAAAGGCTTCCTTGGAAAGACTTCTACCCAAAGAGAGGCTTCTAGGAGTGATAGAGGGATGTGGAGAGATAATATGATCAGCTTTTGGATGATCCAATGGCTTGAGAGGTGGGGGTAAGGGGTATAGGTGGGGGTCTTTTATAAGAGGGAGGATGGTCTCTTTTGGAAAGTCTTGAAATGTTACTTTATTATAAAATGATTTTAGGATTTTAAAGGTCACACAATGATATATTTTGAGGATAGGGTGATAAGGGTTCTAAATACACCCATACAATAGGTTTTTTACAAGTGTATGTTTTATATTTTACCATATCTTTTTATTTTATTTAAATCGTTCATTAATGAGGTAATCACTACATCATCATGGTGTCATAAATAAGTTTATTTATTTAATGTTTAAAAAATATAAAACAAATACCATGATGTAGGAAATATTTTTAGCTTTCAAATTACTATTTATAGTCTAAGAGATCATTTATGTAAACAAAATTAAAATTGTTTTACTTAGGATATACAAACCATTGTTATATTTCTCTTCTTTTTAAAAAATAATGTCATAAGTGTCACTATTACACCCATGTGACTCCATGGGCCCTCAAGTTTGGTATAATGATTTTCATGGTCGTCCATGACTCAAAAAATAGTATTTGGACACATTTTGGGGTCATTTTATATTATTATGATATTATTTTATTACCCTTAACTACCAGATTACTAATTAATCACGATAATTAAAGATAATTAATGTCGTTACTATTCATAACGTCCAAAAACAAGAGTCATAATTACATAATTTGTACCTTATGATTCCAAATATGGAATCCATTTTACCAAATTCCAAACAAATAAATTGTAGTAATTAATTTAAAAATAATTTCTGTTGTCACAACCAAATTCAAGTTTTTATTAAGTAAAATTTATCAAAAGATTGACTTGTTATTACATCCAATTGGAAAGTGAAACTACTTCCAATGAAAAAAATTGTATTTAGTGATAAAAAAAATTATTCATTTACAATTTAAAACCAATTAAAAGTACCATATAACTATATATTTAAATTAGATGAAAAATCAGTTTTGAAGTAAAATGCAGCATTTTTCGCTATTCATTAAAAATGATCATTTGTCAGAAAAATACCAAAAATTTATCCAATTTAAGTTTGATATTCCAAATTCAAAAATGATGTCCATTTTAACAAATTAAAAACATATAAGTTTCATTAATTAATTTTATAATTAATTCCCACCATCAAAACATATAGCGTGTTTTTAAGAAACAATATCTATCAAAATATTGACACTTGTTTATGTCCAATTTCAAAGTGAAATTAATTTCGACGACCACCATTGGATTAAATAGTAAAAATATATTTCAACTAAACTCTAAAACAAATTAAAAAGTAAATCTTACCATATAAATAAATTAGTTTAAAATGAGGTTTTGAATTAAAATACATCATTTTCACTATTTATTAAAAATGAACTTTATCAAAAAAATATCAATAATTTACACAAAGTAAATTTTGATGTCTTGATTCTAAATAAGGGTTTTATTTTGTCAAATATATTATATAAAAGTGAAAAAAAGTATATTTAAAAAGGGTTTTCCATCAAAAGGTGGTTAATCGACCTTTTAAAGAATATTAGAATATTTATGCTTAAAATTGGATTCATTCGCATTTTCAGCCTCTATCATTTATTGGGTAATTGTTAAAATATTTAACAAACATATATAATCATTTTGTAGTTAGTTCTATTAATTCCCACCATTAAAATTGCTAGGCGTTTACTACCATTTAAAATAATATTATTATATTATTAGTGTGCAACGTAAGATTTCAAAGAAACTCATTGTTGCATATTGGTTACGCCATAGAACATAGAATCTCTGTTAAGGTAATATTAGTATTTTATTCCCAAATATTAATAAATATGAAAATTTAATATTCTTTATTTACCTGGGATGTTACATTTAGAATCGTCATATTTAAAACACCCCTTATTTCAATACTCCCTCTTTTATATTCTCCCCCTATCTTGATGAAGACATTTTCTCCCCATTTTTCATAGAACCCAAAGTTCAATCCTTTGTGGTATACATCATGGTAAAGAACAAAAATCAGTTTACAGGGGGGAAACATTATACCTCAAGGATAAGGTTGTCCCACATTCACATTGTTTAAGTGTGAGGAGTCTATTAACCTCTAAGAGCCAGTCGATTTTGTTTAAATGATTCTTTGGGTAAGGCCTTCATCAGGATGTATGTAGCCTATAATTCAGTAAGCACATAATACAAATTCACAATACCATGTTTCAGGTTCTGTTTGATAAAGTGATATTTTATTTCAATGTCATTTTCCTTGAGTGATGGACTAGATTTTTGATAATTTTTTAGCACTTGATTTATCATAATTAATTCTTATCATAGACTTCACTTCAACTCCCATATATTCGAGTTACTTATTCATTGATAGTAACTACATGAAATCTTGAGTATCTACAATGTATTCAACCACTTTGGTCCTAAAAGAAATGAAATATTATTTCTTTATTAATCCATAAATACATATTCCTACAATATATAATGCACCACTTGATGTTGACTTTCAATCATCAACTAAACTGGCCCAATATTTATTTGTAAATCCTAATAAATCTTGCTGATATTTTTATTTTATAGTAAAATGAAATCCAATATGCCTTTTATATATTGAATTATTATTTTTACTTCAAGTATGGGGATTTATTTTTGATTACTCTGATACGGTGCCACCTGGTATGTGGAAGAATCAACATCAGGTCATGTCACTATTAATTATAACATACTTTTATTGATATATCTATATTTAGTGATATTGACTAGTTCACCTTCATCATCCCTTGACAATTTCATCTATATAGTAATCAGAGATGTAATTTAACTATAATTTTCTATCCCAAATATTTTCACAACCAACTTTGAATATTTTTATTGATAAATAAATTTCCCATTCCTTCCTTACGTTACCTATAAACCAAGGAATAATGTTACCTCACCAATAATTGAAATTTTGAACTTACATTTCATGAATTCTACAAACTATTTGATCTATGCATAATTTGATCCACCAAAGATTATGTAGTTGACATATACTAAAACCATCATCATTTGATTAATATTTTAATTGATATATATATTATAATCAAATCCACTATAATGAAAACTGAGCTTCTTCAAAAACTGATCAATTCATGAATACCATGTTATTGGTGCTTGCTTTAACCCATATAGAGATTTATTTAACTGTTTTTTTTTTCAAATCTTCATGAATGAGAAAGCCATATTACTATTTAATATAAACTTATTCTTCCAAAACCCCATTCATAAATGCTAACTTTATATCCATCTAGAAAACATTGATTTTCCTTTGCACTAATATGGAATAGAATAATTAAATTGTATCCAACCTTGAAACAGGTGAAAATGTTATATAAATATCAATAAACTCTATTTGTGAGTATCTCCTTCACACTATTCATGTTTTTTTCTAATTATTAATCTATATTCAATCAAATTGTAATGGAAACCCCATTTCATCCCAAAAATATTTGTATCTTATTCCCTTAAAACAATTTCGAATGTTTGATTATTTTCTATTTAGTGAAGTTCTTCGTTCATTGATTGAACCTAAATCTTGTCTATTGAAGCTTCTAAAAACAATTTTTCTATACCTATGACAATAAATATGATTTATGTAGAGTCTTTATCCTCATTTTCTTCACTAGAGCTGTCTGGTCCTCACTAATATTCAACCTATCAATTTCATCTTGGGTCTTCAGTTTCTTTGTATGTTTATTCTAGTCATCATCTGAATCTTCTTATGAATATACCTTGTTTACTTGTACTAGCCCTAAGCTTCTCACTTATTCATCACTATCCTCATGTTACTATTTATGGATTTGTTGAAGATTCTTCTAATTTTCAACAACGAAAACATCATTTATCTCCACAACTTTTTCTATCCTCTTATTAAAGAATTTATAAGATTTTATAGTACTTTAGTAACTAAGAAATATCTATTCATATCTATGGAATTCAATCTTCTTATATATATACTTATTGAGAATAAGATACTAACTTCCAAAAACATGAAATTATTTCAATGTTGTCTTCTTTCCATACCATATCTCATATTTATTCTTTTATTCCTTATTAAATAATAAGGCTCTATTAGAAATATAGATTGATATAAACAATAATTCTTCCAAAAACATCTCTATGAGGTCTTTCTCAATAAGTATCATTCTGCATATATTTTTTATAATCCAATTTATTATCTCAACCATTATATTTTGATGTGTAGTTATTTTTTTTTAAACCTTGTTCCTTATCCCATATTTTTCTCGAGATAATCCACCACTTGGCTATTTTTGGACTCTGTTACATTATTAGTTAATAATTTTTGGGTCTTTTGATTTAGTATTTTTTTAAATTCCCCTTGATAACGTGTTATGAAAATGAACACCTCATAATTGTGGGTGATAATTGAATCTCATTCCATTCTATTGAAATCATCAATGAAAAGGACATAATATCTTTTCCCTTCAACAAATCTTGCTGAAATAGGTCCACACACATCAATATGCACTAGTTCAATAACTTTTTATAACCTTTGATCTCTTCCCTTATACATCTTCTGAGTAATCTTCCCTTGTTGACAAGTATCACATGAATGAGTGCAACCACATAATAACATAGGGTGATATCAAGTAGCATCACATTTTACCATATTATATAATTATTATTGGATTAAATGACCAAGAAATTTATTCCACAACGGGTTTTATTCTTCCTTAGATAGGAAACATATATCTTATTCTCCACTCAAAAGATAGATATTCCCCTTCATGAGAATTCCTTGAAAAACAACAACTCCATATTTTCCGTTGATGATACAGAAATTTTTGTCGAATATTATAGCATTTCCTAATTCACCCAATTGACTGACACTTATAAAATTGTGACTAAAACCTTCAACAACCAATACATATAAATGTATCATGTATTTGCCTCCAAATATGGATTTACCTGAGCTAATGATTTTTAAGACTTCATTATTTCCAAATATTATGACAACTTTTTTTTCACACCTAATTAATATAACAAGATTTTTATTTACTATCATATGGGAGGTGTATCCATTATCAATAATTTATATTCTAGTGTGATTTGATGCTTTAAATGCAGTATCTACAACCACTTCCTTATTTTCTATTTTCTTTCAAATCCATGTCTTTGGATTCATAATTGATTCCTACTAATGTTGTTGATCTTCCTCAAATTAGGAGTGTCTTAACTCATCTTGAAAAGATGAAAATTTATTTTTTTATCTCATTCAATGATCCTTTAGGATTCTGTATGAAACCACTTTGAGTCTACTTCAAGACTTTTCTCTGCATTATTGATGAATAATATCTAGTCATGTTCCCCAATCCTCCACACCAAAAACAATTACCATCAAATTAATCCATGTAATACTGAACTCTTTTTGGCTTCCTCTATTGATATTACTCCCATTGATACCTATTTTATATAGAACAGACATTTTGATAATGTACCATCTTTCCATAGGAATAAAACCATATAATAGGTGTATTATTTTGCATCATTTTTTCACAACTAATTATCCCTTAAGTTCTCTGAAACATATTATTCTGATTCATATATAAATAAATATTCAATCTTGGAGTTGGATCTTGTGTTCTAACATCAACCATTACGTCATTCTTTTTACAATCATATCTTATGACATTAGTTTTGTTTTGATGTGTAAAATTCTTCTCCAGAAATTCCTTTGACTATTTTACTAGACCTAAGAATTTAAATTTCACTTTTTCTATCTCCTTTCAAACCAGATTTCCGAATATTATATCATCACTCAAGAGTTTCTCTTGATCCTTCAACTTTGTTTATAAACTGAAAGATTCTTCCTCAATTTATTTGGCATGTTTTACTTTATGTTTCATCATGTTAGTCAAACTATTGATAACCATGGTTTGTTCTTCAACCTTGAGTTTAAACTCAATGACTTTCTATAAGTTATCTATATTTTTAGATCTGATCTTTTCAATTACATCCTTCAGCTCAGAGTTCACTTCTTCCTACTACTACATATAGAGTTAGGTATCATGAACCACCCTATTAGATTTTATTCTCTACAAACATTTATCTTCTTTAGAATAGATTCTAATTAAACCTAAAGATCAGTTCTTCCTTCAACTTCTCCTTAATCATCATCACTTCCTTCCCTTGACTAGGGATTACCCAAAACTTCTACTATAACATCTTCTTTATGATTCTTACATTATTCTATTTTTTCAACAGTTTATTTAGAATTTTCATTCTCTTATGAAAGTTTTTTTTTTTGAATATATTTTGTTTCACATTTCTATTAACTTTCACATAGGAAGAAGGATTTTTCATGGGCATTTTAACTTCATCCTCATCATCATCTTGGAACTTCTTTGGGAACTTTTCTACTATATTTAAAACCTATCCACATCAAAATCATACTAGAGGATGTTTCCCTTTGAACTTTAATTTTCCTATTAATATATTTGAGGAAGGGAATGAAAATACCTCATCTACCTCTTATTCTTCTAGAACATCCTCTATAGTAAGCTTTTTCATATCCTTGAAATCTACCTCTTTTGATTTCCTTTTTTTCCATAGACTCATTATCATCATATCTCATCTCATATGAAATAAGATTACTATGTAATCTATTCAATGTTAGATCTTTTGGATATTTATCTTTCTGAATAGAGACTTTTATATTGAATCAACATGGAATTCTTCTCAAAATATGATTAATGATCTTTACATCTTCAATAATTTCTCTAAGACCATGCATGTCTTCTAAGAAAACATTTACCCAATCAAATAATATATCTACAAACTCATTAGGTAGAATTCTCAGATCCTTTTTCCACAGAACCTATAATTTTTCTTCTCTATCTTTTGAATCACCTTCATAGATATTTAGAATATTTTCCTACATAGAATGTGCTGACTTACAAGACATCACCTTCATGTAGATTGTGTTTGATAAATATCCTCATAAGGCATTGATTCCTTTGGAATCAACATCCAATTCTATTAAGTCTTCTTTTGATAAAACTCCATTATACACACTAGCAGAAATTTCATACATCACAGTTGTGAAGATATTCATATCTAATGATCTAATGTAGTGCTACATCCAATTCTTCCACATCTGAATTTTTTTTCATTGAATATAAAAATACCTTTGTTATTAATAACCAATATTAAAACCAATGTGAGAGAAACAGTAATTTTAACCTTTCACTTTGATACCAATTATTATCCCATCTAAGATAAATATAATGAGTGTTGGGTGAATCAGGATATGACAGATTAACACAACTGACTCTTCATAACTTGTTTCATCGTTAGAAAAAACTACCTTCTCTCTCTTTTCCATTTCACAATATAAATGTAAATTAGAACATACAAAGAACATAGAAATTTTACTTGGTTCACTATCCATGAGCTATGTAAAAGAAGCATACAAAATAAATGTGCCAATTTAACAAACCCAATAAAGCTCACTACTGTTTATAATGTTTAGAGTGGACTTCTTGCCCATCATAGTTTACAACCATTCATGATTTGAAAGCTCGCTACTCTCTCTGTGAAGTGAATGCATTGATCCTCCATTATAATTTTTTAAAAATTTATTTTGAGTAGATTCACACTCTTTTTTTTCTTTATGATCTTTTTTCATCAATGAAATGGTATCCACCTTTTCACGAGACTCCTCAACAAGACCCCACAGAGATACGCTTTCTTGAGTCACCCTTCAGATCACACAGATCATGTGACTCCACCACGAGTCTCTTTTGTGTTCATGTGAATCATGTGACTCTAATTGGTCTGCCTATTCCAAATGAAAAACACCCTTCTCAAAACTATCTTCTCTCTCTTTTCCATTTTAAAATATAAATGTAAATTAGAACATGGACAAGAAATAGAAATTTTACTTGTGTCACCCTCACTAGGCTACATCTTTGGATCATACAAATGAAATGTGATGATGTACCAAATCCACTAAATCTCACTTATGTTTACAAATTTTTGATTGGACTCATTATACATCATATTTTACAACCATTCAAAATTTAAATGCTCACTACCCTCTCTCCAAAGTGAATGCACTGCTCCCCTAGTATGATTTTCTAAGAATGATTTATGAGTTGATTAACACTCATGTTTTTATTTATGCTCTTTTATAATAAATGAAATGATAACCACCGTTGCTTGATACTACTAAAAAATATCCCTCTATGATACCCTTTTGCGAGTCACCCTTCAGATCACATGGATCACATGACTCCACCATGATACTATGTTCTGTTCATGGGGATCACATGACTCTGATCGATCTGCATATGCCTAGTGTATAAAACCATTCAAAATACCCTTTCATGAGACCTTATTCAATTCACATAGATCATGAGATCATTTTTAGATCAAGTAGATCACAATTCCTTGTTTAGATCATGTGAATCTTGAGGCTCTGTTTATATCATGTGGATCATGAGGTCTTGTTCATTTTATTTAGATCACAAGATCTTGTTTAGTTCATGTGGATCATGAGATATCTATGGTTTTTCTTATGCATTCAACCACTTATCACATAATTTAGGTTCTGATACTCCATCAAGAGATACTTTCACAAGAATTTCTACTAATTATGAGGATCATAAGACTCTAGTACAAGACTTTTTTTCGGTTATGATAAATACTTTTACTTTGTATCAAAACAATTAAGAAAAATTAGCTTATTATTAAGGATGGGATAATATGTAATTAGAGGCATAAATATACATCCTTAACTATGAAAAAAAAAATTTGACATCCATTCCACTGCCTCATCAATATGTATCATGCACATCAAATGATAACTTCACATGATCACATATTACATGTCACAAGTGGTTCACGTGATCATCGTCATAATCTTTAGCCACTTCGTGAGATCTTCTAATGATATCAAAATACAATCATTTGTATAGAACCATTTTCTTCTAGTGCTTCATGTGACCTCATCATGAGATCAAAAGAAAATAATGTGGTTTCAGTGATATTCTCTTTAAGAACTTTGTGATATCCCATCACGATATCCAAAAACAATTATACAGTCATATTATTTTTAATGACCATGTAATATCTTCAACATTTCCAGCTTCTTTGTCTTCATGCACTTCAAATGATATCTATGTGAGATCCTCTAAAAATTATGTGATGTCTTCCAGTGATTTTCATGATCTCTCCATGGGTTCCTTTAACAATCAGGTGATGTCTTTAGGTGCTTCTCATGAGTTCTCGACAAGATCATCTGGAAATCATGTGATGTATTTAGGTTCTTCAGATTATATCAATTTGAGATCTTCTAAAAATAATGTTGTGCTTCTCATGAATAGTTCAAACATTCACACTCCATGATATTAGACAATCATGCTCTATGATATCATACATTCTCACTCTGTGATAACAGACATTTCTCACTCTATAATAGTAGACATTTGTGCTCCATGAGATCAGTTCAAACATCCACTCTATGTGAGATCATGCATTCTCTATCCATGAGATTAGACATTTTTTGCTCTATGATATTGTAAATTCATGATCTTTTAGATCATACATTCACACTCTACAAAATTAGTTAAAACCTTCTCACTAACTCTTCATGCCTCCTTTGAAAACCACCCATAATTAATAACCACAAACCTTTTCAAAAAAAATAACCAACTCAAAAGAACCACCATGAGAGTTTTTTTCCAACACCCCTCACCATCATACTCAAGAACCACCTACACTATATAAAATAAAAACATAAAATAACAAATTTTTGTTGTTGTACCATTAACTTAAAGAAAAACAAAGTGTGATGGGAGAGTTGAAGGGCATGATGGTCATGATGGACACCAACCTACAAGGAGTAATGGATTAAGGGAATCAATAAAAAGAATATGAACAAAAAAACTTATCCTTCACTCAAATTAGAAACTGGAAGAAATACATTAAGAATATACTCTACATTGTATTTCATAGATATTTCCCAAGTTTCTAAATAAATAACAACAACTGCAAGATGAGACCATAAAGGGAGATGACCAAAGCTAAGAATCTATTATCCTTACAGTTTTTCAAATTAATTTTAAAACTAATCCACTTATATTTGAAATTATATATTCAATGTTATTAGATCATGTCTTGTAATAAAAATAAAAATAACGAGATGTTGGTTTTTGAATAAATCTTGAGGGATCCACTACCCTATCCAATTAAATATTACGAATGGGCCCTCATTAAAGAGAAATATCTCATGGTTGAGCCACCCAAAGAAGTATACCCCACTTTGGACTCACATTCATTTTATTATTCATTATATAAATTAAATTATATTTTCCTTTTAAATGGATTTTCATGTATATTCAAGTGGTATTTTTCATTATATATTGAATAATAACCTCATATAGCCATCATAGAAGAGAACAATATAATAGAATTTGAAAATTTGATGCCCAATATGAAGAAGAAGAGATGGATGAAAAATTATTTGATTATTTGTTCCAATAAGATTTAAAATAATTCAAATAATAATACCAAGAAATGGATAAAAAAGATGAAAAAAATTGTTGCTTTCCATTTTAAAGAACAACTAAAGTAACCAACCCTATACAGTGAACCCAAGTTCGCCCATAAAGTGGTTGATGATTAAGATGAAGCTCTTAGACCTATAGAGAATCTATTTCCTCCTTATAAACACCTTGAACATTTTCTTGAGAAGGAAACAATAATAAAAAATGAGAGCTCATACTTTATTCACCCTTACGAATTAAACATAAAATTATATAACAAGTTGGGGTTGGAATAATTTTACTGCTTTTATAGGGTTTTCCAATTTCAATGTCCACTCATGAACATTGGAAAAAATAACATGTGAGGGTTCCTATTTAGGAAAAAACCTATCTTCCTTCCAATTGGGGTTAATAACTAGAATAACCTACTAGGGCCATTAAAATACATAGTATCTAATTGGGGATCAAATTTATATTTCTATATTTTACTTCTTTTAATAAAATTTATTATGTTTTAATTATATTTTCTATAGGTTTTCCAAATTGGATAGTGATGTGGCAGTGTTTTAACACTCTTTGCCACATCCTTTTTGTATTTTTATTGACTTTTTTTATACTAAAATGATTATTTTTAGTAAATAATTGATAATTGTTGTGTCTTTGTACTTTTCGGTGTAAAATAATCAATTTTAGTATAAAAAATGTGTTTTAATGTGCTTTAGTGTTATTTTAAATAATTCTAAAATTAAATGAGTCGTGCGAATTAGAATTTTATTTATTTATTCTTTTATTTTTATAATTTTTCATTCTAGTTAGTTTATTAATTCATTTATTAAATTAATTAACGCTTTATTATTTAAACTGTAAATAAATAACACTTTTTGGTTTTTAGTCTTTTAATAATTTAATTAGTTTTAACAATTTAGTTTTATTCAATTAATTTTGTCATTTTTCAGTTTAATTAGTTCGTTAATTAATTGGTTAAATAATTTAAGCAAGTTGCTATAAATATTTTAATTTGTTATTTAATTAAATTTTTTTATTTTTTTAACCCAAATCAATTCAATTTTTTAAATAAGGTTTCATTAATTTTATTATTTAACTTTGTTGTTTTTAATTCCATTATTTTTAATTTAATTTATTTATTTATTTATTTATTTTTCAGTTTTATTAAATTATTTTATTTATTTAATTTTATTGGTTATGTTTGTCTGCAGGTGTGGCAGTCGCACGGTCCTGTTCATTATCGGTGACTTCCTCACTGGTAGCAGTGACCTCACCGTTACCCAACTTGCAAAACCTCACCGTTACCCAACTTTCAAAACCTCACCGATACACAAAACCTCACCGATACCTTGCTGCTTTTTCTCACCGCCAGGCTAAGTCCACCGGTGACCTTCCTCACTGATACTATTTTCTCAACGATACTGTACCTCACTGGTAAACTCCACCTCACTGTTACCTCACCGGTAGAATTCCCCCTTTATTACCTCATCGTTACAGCCATTATTTCCTTTTTTCCTCTTTTCCCTCACCGATACACATTTCCACCTCACTGTTAGCCTCTACCTAACTATTATACTTTTATTTATTTCCTCAATGGTACCCTCCATTTCACTGTTACTATTTTCTCACCGATACACCTCTGCCCCTTCATTACCTCACTAATTCATTCCTCACTGTTATGTTTTATTACCTCACTGATACTTCTTTTATCACCGATACAACTCACCCTCTTCCATTCTCCTTCCTCACGGCCCACTACTCTTCAATGTTTTCCTCACATACCTCCTTCCTTCTTCACACATCACCACACTCAGCAGCACAACAACCAGCATAATAACACAATCAAGCGAATCAATAGTAGCAGACACAAACCAGTAAATCTAACACACCGCAGGAAGAACCCCCAAATTAAATTTTCACATCCGAAACCCTTGCTCCTCTCCAGTTGAAACCGAATCCCGCTCACCCTTCACTGTTCATGCTTCCCCCTCACAGCCGCGCTGTCGCACCCTCGCTGGAACCCGCACGATCCTTCTTCTCCCATGTTCAGCATCGGTACCCGAGATCGCCTGAAGACCTTAGCCCTATCCATGGCTAGGCCGCACCACCATCGGCCCCAGCATCTTGTCGTTGTGCCATCTGAGCCGCCAAACCTCGTTGCAACCCAAGCCTCACAACTGCACTGTCGCCCTCCACCATCACGCCACATCCACCCTGTTGGTCGAACCCAATCC
Organism: Viscum album; assembly: GCA_963277665.1. Taxonomy (NCBI): domain Eukaryota; kingdom Viridiplantae; phylum Streptophyta; class Magnoliopsida; order Santalales; family Viscaceae; genus Viscum; species Viscum album. The sequence goes on along the minus strand of OY728150.1, from coordinate 1,997,225,759 downwards.
GCACGCCACCCCTCGGTTCCTTGATGTGCACCGAAGAGGGCTACCCTCTCTCCCCTGCCTCCTTTCTCGCTGTGTAGAACAGACCCTGTAGAGACCCGAAGCTTGACGTACATTGACATTACATTACTTTTGCGGAATACTTAATACATAACAAAAATACACACACAAGGATCGTAATAGTTTAGTGTCTTTGGAAACTTGGAACATAATCTTCTAATCGTGGTGAAATATCTTCAATATCTCCCATAAAGATCTTCTTTTTTTTTACCTAAAACCTTTCTTTATATCCTGGGGAAAAGAAAACATAAAAGGGTGAGCTCAAATGCTCAGTAAGGGTATACAAAAGAAATAAAAATCATATCATATCTTTTTGAAAATCATAACCTGCAAAAGAGATCATAATATCTTAACATGGAACAAATCATAGAAGTGAAAATGAGATCACCATAATCATAACATGAAACTTGAAACTTTGTGGCATGCACCCATAATCATGGAAATCATTTCTTGTTAGTCATGACTCATTGCCAAGACTATCTTAGTGGACAAAGTCCCTTTCTGAACCGAGTTCACTCCTCGTTTCAGTCCTGTATCACTGAACCGAAATAACCTTCCGTTCCAGCCATGTCTATCTCATGAGATATAAAATCTTTACCCAATGCATTGGAGGGAGATATAGGTCCCACCCATCTCTTAATGAATCCTTTCTTATGTGTGCCACAAAATCATAAATCATACATCATTGCATAACCCATGTAATAAAAATGGGATTCTTAAACAACATGACATCATAAAACCATTCATATAAGATAAAGGAATTCATAAACATAATTTCATCACAACATAGTCAAATCAATGTAAAAATATGGATAGAAACAGAACCCTTTATTATCTTATATGGAAAATAATTTTGATAAAACACTTGAATTGAATTCTTGAGGAAAATATCCTTTCTTCTTCAAAATCAATTTCTTTTCACAAAACATCATGCAATTTTAAAAGAAAGAGATTTTATTGAAAATAGTCATGAAATCTTTTAGAGGAAGCTTCATGAAAATAAGGCTTTATAAAACAGTATAAATCCGTTCGTGCCGTATAAGTTAAAAAAAACATTCTTCGTACTTTTGTCGGAAAAGTCAAAAAGTACCTCGTACGAAAAACGAAAAAAGATTCCTTTCATATCCTTTACTAAAAACTCATAGAAGGGTAAAATTGGATTTAAACAATTGTAGGTGGATGGAAATAATATTACATATTGATGAAACATGGATGTGGATGATAAAATACACCCCAGTAAATACTTACGAATAAACAATCTCGGATAAAAATGAGATTGTGATATTTCCCTTACCTTAGGTCTGATTTGCTTCGTTCGTGTCTGAAGCTCCTGTATAATGGTTTAAATAATGTTATTGACTTATTCCAGAATCATATTCATTGTTATGATATCATATATGGTTCACTTATGACATTATATTACCCGTTCTTTTGTAAATTCCATGTTAAAGAAGCGTTTTGGGTAAAATCGTTTCATTTATCGTAGTGTTTTGACTTGTTGTTCTTGACATCATTATTACTTATATCATGATTTACTTACTTCCAGAATATAAAATATGATTTATATATCATATATATTCAGTATATATATATATATAATAGATAGATAAATAAAATGAAAAACACCGTTCATGGAGACGGTAGTCCGTACGTACGCATGAACGCTGTTTTTCTTTCCTTATTGTCTTGAAATGGAAGTAAGTAGATGACATACATATGTATATATATACATAAATCCAGTAGCTTTATAATGTCATATATTTCATTATTATTTCTTATATATACATTATAATCATTCTTAAATGGTTAACATGGAGAATGAATCACATCGCGTCGTGGAGACGGTAGTCCGTACGTACGCACGAGCGATGATATCATTTCTATAAATATTGAATTGAATTGGAGTGGATTATAAAATATATCAGAATCAATATGATTTTGTAATAACTATGTATAGTTATTCTTTACACCATTATACCCATCCATGTAAGGTGGTGGTGGAAAATAGATTACACCACGGCGTGGAGACGGTATTCCGTACGTACGCACGCGCGGTGATTTCTTTTTCCGTAGGATGGATAGATGGTGAAATAGGGTTGTTTAATACTTATAATAACATATCAGTATATGAGTGATACTGATGTTATTACTTCATAATGAAACAACCTAAGAAGAAGAAGTGGAAGAAGAAATAAAGATGAAAGAATTGGTAACGGTAATTACCTCTTCTTTGAAGTGCCTCTTTGAGACGTCCTCTTAGGGCACTAGAATTGGTCTTTGAGGAAGCCCAGAACCTCTAGGATGTTGCTAGGGAAGTGGAGAAGGAATTTTGGCAGGGGTTGGCCGAGCTTGAGTGCTCAAATTGGTGTGAGGAGGAGGGGGAGGAGGTGTCCTTTTATAGGGGAGGAGAGGGGCACCTTAGGAATATCTCAAAATATTATTTTATATTAAAGTCAAAATCGGTTTATAATGGTTCCAAAGGGTCTTATTTCGAAGCTAAAGTGGGGATGGGTCGAAATCCTATCAACCAATATAATTTAGACAAGTTTAGGATATTATTTTAACCTTATCAATTAGATTTAACTCTAAGTTAAATAATTTAACTTTTATCATGTCTTTTTCTTTTCTTTCACTATATGGTTAATACACTTACTATAACATGCCAAACGAACCCCAAATTGTATATTATTAATACATATATCCTTATTTAAGTCATTTGGCCGAACCTTAGATTTTTAGGAATAAAATAACAATTAATAATATAATATTTGATTTAAAAACTATTTTGTGTAAATTTTGACACTATTTGATATATGATTTTTCTGAAAGTCATAACAGAATTATATGTTCTAACTAAGTTAATTAAAGCAACACTAATATATCATAGTAACCTAGAAAATTAGTTTAATTCATAAAAAGTCTCAAATTACATTTATTTTGGTGTTTATAACATCAATTATGTCAATATTTCATTAACAAGATAATTACTGCATCATCTTTGTGTCATAAATAAATTAATTTATTTGATGTCTAAAAATTACAAATAAAATACCATCATGTAGTAAATCTTTTTAGATTTCTAATGAATATTTACAATCGAATTTATCTTATGTATAACCCCATATTAAAAATGATTTACTTATTAAACTTTGATTTTAACTATTTTAACCCTTCTTTAAATAAATTAATAATAAATGTCCTAATCTAATCCAAGTGGGCCTAAATGGTCATATTTTATTCCTAAGTTTGTTTTTGGTCGAATTACACTTGTCCAATAGAATTAGGACATGTGTTAGGGTAATATTAATATCATATTTACCCTTAGTTACCTTATTTACTATTAACCGTGGTAAAAAAGTAAAAAGTTACTATTCACCAAAAAATTATTTTCATCTCATTGAACCACATTTTAGTCCTTGATATTAACCGTGTCTCTCGGATTTTCGAAATTCCATTCACAGAAGTGGTAAAATTAAGTTTTATGCAAAATTCAGTTTTTAACCTACCACTTAGTAGTTTCACTATTCATCAAAAATTGATGTTTTTCAGAACAATGCCAAAATTTCATCCCAAGCTATATTTCATATTCCGAATTCAAAAACGAAGTCTATTTTACCAAATTCATAACATAAAAGTTGCATTAATTAATTTTATAATTAAATCCCGCTGTTAAAACAAATAGCGTGTTTTTAAGAAACAATATCTATCAAAAGATTGACACTCGTTTATGTCTAGTTTAAATGTGAAACTACATCCAATGACCAACATTGTATTAAATTGTAAAAATATATTCTAAATATACTTTAAAACCACTCAAATTAATGATTTATCACTATTAATTATTTCGATTAAAAAAGTTGTTTATAATTATAATTTAGTAATTTTCACTATTCATCAGAATATGAAAGTTATCCGAAAAGTACCAAAATTTCACCTTAGGCTAAATTCGATACTCCGAATCCAAAAATAAAGTTCATTTTGAAAGATAAGATTTACTGGATTTCAAAAAGTGGTTATTACTATTCATTACGGCTAGTTTTAATAATATTTTTATAGCATATCGTTGTTTAGTGAAACTCGGTATTGCGTACTACACACGCTATCGAGGAAGGTCGCGATTGCGTGTAATGCAAGGCAAGTCAAGGATGTGTGTTGTGCAAGCTCCTTTTGGTGTAGCGTACAACACAAGACATTAATAAAATTAAAAAGAATATATTATTTTATAAAATCGTGGGCTGTTACATTCTACCCCCCTTAAAATGAATTTCGCCCTCGAAATTCGTCGGGGTTATAAATGGTTTACTATTTGAAAGTTTCTTTAATAGAAACCCACATCGTAAAAGGGAATACCAAAACTTGTCTTTAAAAACTAAAGTATGAAATGTAACGATTACCCAAATAAACTAATCACTGGGTTTCCACATAGGTGAAAATATGGATATGGAAGAGAAATCTAACCATCATGTTCTGATGGAGAGTGGTAGAGAACATGGCTATGGAAAATCCAGTAATCACAAATCCATAAATTTGTGACGATCTAAGGTACCATCTGATTCATCAGGTATAAGATCACTAGGACAACATTTTTGGTTTTCAAGATCATTTCCCTAAAGTTGAAAATTTGAATTAGAATAAATACTTACTTTATTTTGATACAATATCACTGTTGTTCGTGCCTTGAACAATTTCCACTTCATCTCTTAAATAAATGAAGTTGAATTTGTTATTCGTGAAGTGTTAGCAGATCATGTGATAGAATGACGGGTCATTCCATCTGTCTCAAACAAAAGGTAAGCAAAAGTTATTAAATATACATAAGTCATTCTATAGTGAGATTAATCATATATAGTTCCTAAAATGGACTTATACTTCATATATCATACTGCTTAATATAATAAAACTGGTTTCTACTAAACAGGGACTTCCTGTAGGTCAGTGGTAGGCGATAAAGGCCAGTCGCCCTTCGGTTGTGGGTTCGATTCCTACAGCCTTGTCCGAAGCGATGGGCTGTCGCCCGTCCTGCAGGTTGTCCCTTTTTCTAAAACTACGTTACTATAAAATCACATCAATAATATCGAAAATCTTCTATCCTTAAACAATACTATCTTATGTCCAACATAATCCAGTCTAATCTTTAGGCTTATACATAATACTGCAGTCCACTCTCATAATATAGTGACATCGATTACCAGAGATTTAATACTGTCGTTGATCCCCACATATCATAAGATATGTCTTGTTGGTCACATTCCAAACATTCAAAGTCCTTAATCGTGTATTCTCTTGAATACCTTAGTGAAAACATGAGTGCAGTTAAAAGTTACCAAAATCCTCAAAATTCTATATACTCAAACCATGATATCACTTAGTCCTTATATCAATCATGAGCTCATGAATACTATCAAACAATTAATTTTCTCCTTATCCCTTCATTATGCGCATATCATCTACATTCCAAAAATAACCTTTCATGGATACTGGTAACATTAATCAGACAATAGTGTAACAATCCTTACATGTCTCTTTATTCTACAGTACCATGAGATTACTTATACAACATTACACATGATAAACATGTAATCATTCCACTACATTCTTAAACCATTGACCGAGCTTTAAAAATTCTTTCATCTCACATATCATTTGTAGTCTCTTCATCATCATCCACATAAATACTACCCATATGACCATATTGATTCTCTTCATGAGTCTTTCCCTTAGGGAATTTGTTTGCATAATGCCCATACATTCCACATTTAAAACACTTAACCATTTTTGATGTCGTAGCAATACCATTATCCTCATCCATGGTGTTGACCGACCCTTTTCCTTTGCACTTACTTGCTTTTTGTCCTTCTTTTCCACATCCAAAGCATCTTCCAGTTCCTTTGAAACATTCTCCTTGATGCCTCTTCCCACATGATTTACATAGGGGAAATTGAACTTTCTTTCCTCTATGATCATCATGGAACTCCATCTTTCTCTTATTAGTCGAGTCAGGAAACTTACCAAATTTTACTTTATTGATCATGTTGTGAGATTTCTGATTCGGCATAATAATGATGTTTGGACATCCAAATCCCATTTCATTTGGTTGGTCATGAAGAATATCATTCCATTGTCCATCATATCCTCCATTATTGTGAATCATCTTGTTTCCATCCATTTTCTAAAACCCAAACAGAATAGTGTTAGATGAAAAAATCGTAATAAAGGGGGAGTAACTTAAATATCTATCATCTTTGGTTTAATCTAATATCGTTACCATAGTTCTAGAACTATATCCTATATGTATACTTATCCTTAGGGGCATCCCTAGACATACCTTAGAAATATCTCTAGGGATCTTACTAACGTTTTCGCGTCCTAGTTTCCAAAGGTTGACTAAACCTTTCCTCTGATACCAACTGTAGAGACCCGAAGCTTGACGTACATTGACATTACATTACTTTTGCGGAATACTTAATACATAACAAAAATACACACACAAGGATCGTAATAGTTTAGTGTCTTTGGAAACATGGAACATAATCTTCTAATCGTGGTGAAATATCTTCAATATCTCCCATAAAGATATTCTTTTTTTTTACCTAAAACCTTTCTTTATATCCTGGGGAAAAGAAAACATAAAAGGGTGAGCTCAAATGCTCAGTAAGGGTATACAAAAGAAATAAAAATCATATCATATCTTTTTTAAAATCATAACCTGCAAAAGAGATCATAATATCTTAACATGGAACAAATCATAGAAGTGAAAATGAGATCACCATAATCATAACATGAAACTTGAAACTTTGTGGCATGCACCCATAATCATGGAAATCATTTCTTGTTAGTCATGACTCATTGCCAAGACTATCTTAGTGGACAAAGTCCCTTTCTGAACCGAGTTCACTCCTCGTTTCAGTCCTGTATCACTGAACCGAAATAACCTTCCGTTCCAGCCATGTCTATCTCATGAGATATAAAATCTTTACCCAATGCATTGGAGGGAGATATAGGTCCCACCCATCTCTTAATGAATCCTTTCTTATGTGTGCCACAAAATCATAAATCATACATCATTGCATAACCCATGTAATAAAAATGGGATTCTTAAACAACATGACATCATAAAACCATTCATATAAGATAAAGGAATTCATAAACATAATTTCATCACAACATAGTCAAATCAATGTAAAAATATGGATAGAAACAGAACCCTTTATTATCTTATATGGAAAATAATTTTGATAAAACACTTGAATTGAATTCTTGAGGAAAATATCCTTTCTTCTTCAAAATCAATTTCTTTTCACAAAACATCATGCAATTTTAAAAGAAAGAGATTTTATTGAAAATAGTCATGAAATCTTTTAGAGGAAGCTTCATGAAAATAAGGCTTTATAAAACAGTATAAATCCGTTCGTGCCGTATAAGTTAAAAAAAACATTCTTCGTACTTTTGTCGGAAAAGTCAAAAAGTACCTCGTACGAAAAACGAAAAAAGATTCCTTTCATATCCTTTACTAAAAACTCATAGAAGGGTAAAATTGGATTTAAACAATTGTAGGTGGATGGAAATAATATTACATATTGATGAAACATGGATGTGGATGATAAAATACACCCCAGTAAATACTTACGAATAAACAATCTCGGATAAAAATGAGATTGTGATATTTCCCTTACCTTAGGTCCGATTTGCTTTGTTCGTGTCCGAAGCTCCTGTATAATGGTTTAAATAATGTTATTGACTTATTCCAGAATCATATTCATTGTTATGATATCATATATGGTTCACTTATGACATTATATTACCCGTTCTTTTGTAAATTCCATGTTAAAGAAGCGTTTTGGGTAAAATCGTTTCATTTATCGTAGTGTTTTGACTTGTTGTTCTTGACATCATTATTACTTATATCATGATTTACTTACTTCCAGAATATAAAATATGATTTATATATCATATATATTCAGTATATATATATATATAATAGATAGATAAATAAAATGAAAAACACCGTTCATGGAGACGGTAGTCCGTACGTACGCATGAACGCTGTTTTTCTTTCCTTATTGTCTTGAAATGGAAGTAAGTAGATGACATACATATGTATATATATACATAAATCCAGTAGCTTTATAATGTCATATATTTCATTATTATTTCTTATATATACATTATAATCATTCTTAAATGGTTAACATGGAGAATGAATCACATCGCGTCGTGGAGACGGTAGTCCGTACGTACGCACGAGCGATGATATCATTTCTATAAATATTGAATTGAATTGGAGTGGATTATAAAATATATCAGAATCAATATGATTTTGTAATAACTATGTATAGTTATTCTTTACACCATTATACCCATCCATGTAAGGTGGTGGTGGAAAATAGATTACACCACGGCGTGGAGACGGTATTCCGTACGTACGCACGCGCGGTGATTTCTTTTTCCGTAGGATGGATAGATGGTGAAATAGGGTTGTTTAATACTTATAATAACATATCAGTATATGAGTGATACTGATGTTATTACTTCATAATGAAACAACCTAAGAAGAAGAAGTGGAAGAAGAAATAAAGATGAAAGAATTGGTAACGGTAATTACCTCTTCTTTGAAGTGCCTCTTTGAGACCTCCTCTTAGGGCACTAGAATTGGTCTTTGAGGAAGACCATAACCTCTAGGATGTTGCTAGGGAAGTGGAGAAGGAATTTTGGCAGGGGTTGGCCGAGCTTGAGTGCTCAAATTGGTGTGAGGAGGAGGGGGAGGAGGTGTCCTTTTATAGGGGAGGAGAGGGGCACCTTAGGAATATCTCAAAATATTATTTTATATTAAAGTCAAAATCGGTTTATAATGGTTCCAAAGGATCTTATTTCGAAGCTAAAGTGGGGATGGGTCGAAATCCTATCAACCAATATAATTTAGACAAGTTTAGGATATTATTTTAACCTTATCAATTAGATTTAACTCTAAGTTAAATAATTTAACTTTTATCATGTCTTTTTCTTTTCTTTCACTATATGGTTAATACACTTACTATAACATGCCAAACGAACCCCAAATTGTATATTATTAATACATATATCCTTATTTAAGTCATTTGTCCGAACCTTAGATTTTTAGGAATAAAATAACAATTAATAATATAATATTTGATTTAAAAACTATTTTGTGTCAATTTTGACACTATTTGATATATGATTTTTCTGAAAGTCATAACAGAATTATATGTTCTAACTAAGTTGATTAAAGCAACACTAATATATCATAGTAACCTAGAAAATTAGTTTAATTCATAAAAAGTCTCAAATTACATTTATTTTGGTGTTTATAACATCAATTATGTCAATATTTCATTAACAAGATAATTACTGCATCATCTTTGTGTCATAAATAAATTAATTTATTTGATGTCTAAAAATTACAAATAAAATACCATCATGTAGTAAATCTTTTTAGATTTCTAATGAATATTTACAATCGAATTTATCTTATGTATAACCCCATATTAAAAATGATTTACTTATTAAACTTTGATTTTAACTATTTTAACCCTTCTTTAAATAAATTAATAATAAATGTCCTAATCTAATCCAAGTGGGCCTAAATGGTCATATTTTATTCCTAAGTTTGTTTTTGGTCGAATTACACTTGTCCAATAGAATTAGGACATGTGTTAGGGTAATATTAATATCATATTTACCCTTAGTTACCTTATTTACTATTAACCGTGGTAAAAAAGTAAAAAGTTACTATTCACCAAAAAATTATTTTCATCTCATTGAACCACATTTTAGTCCTTGATATTAACCGTGTCTCTCGGATTTTCGAAATTCCATTCACAGAAGTGGTAAAATTAAGTTTTATGCAAAATTCAGTTTTTAACCTACCACTTAGTAGTTTCACTATTCATCAAAAATTGATGTTTTTCAGAACAATGCCAAAATTTCATCCCAAGCTATATTTCATATTCCGAATTCAAAAACGAAGTCTATTTTACCAAATTCATAACATAAAAGTTGCATTAATTAATTTTATAATTAAATCCCGCTGTTAAAACAAATAGCGTGTTTTTAAGAAACAATATCTATCAAAAGATTGACACTCGTTTATGTCTAGTTTAAATGTGAAACTACATCCAATGACCAACATTGTATTAAATTGTAAAAATATATTCTAAATATACTTTAAAACCACTCAAATTAATGATTTATCACTATTAATTATTTCGATTAAAAAAGTTGTTTTTAATTATAATTTAGTAATTTTCACTATTCATCAGAATATGAAAGTTATCCGAAAAGTACCAAAATTTCACCTTAGGCTAAATTCGATACTCCGAATCCAAAAATAAAGTTCATTTTTAAAGATAAGATTTACTGGATTTCAAAAAGTGGTTATTACTATTCATTACGGCTAGTTTTAATAATATTTTTATAGCATATCGTTGTTTAGTGAAACTCGGTATTGCGTACTACACACGCTATCGAGGAAGGTCGCGATTGCGTGTAATGCAAGGCAAGTCAAGGATGTGTGTTGTGCAAGCTCCTTTTGGTGTAGCGTACAACACAAGACATTAATAAAATTAAAAAGAATATATTATTTTATAAAATCGTGGGCTGTTACAGACCCGCACCCCCCCCCCTCTTTTCATTTTTTATTTTCCTTTTATTTTAGTTTTTATAATAACATATAATATAAACATAATATATCATAATATATATATCATATACTATACAATAATAATAATAGGTATAATAATAAATAGTATATAATTTTTTATATATCATAATAATATATAAATTAATTAAATAAAATAGTAAGTAAATATATATTATTAATAATTTAGGTATTATAATATATATATATATATATATTAATAAGTTTTTTTAAGTAGTAATATTAATATATAGTATATATATATAATAGTTTCATTTTATTTGACTCACGTGCGTTTCTTTGTGCCGGGGGAGATATTCAAAGAAGCGGGGATATAAAAAAAAGAAAGAGAAGAAGAAGTTAGCAGGGAAGGCGCGAGAAAATTAGTGAGTTCGTTGCATGGGAATTCAGTACACTCATAGGGAGTTCACTTAGGAGCTGGTGAAGCGCACTCAAAAGCACGCCACATGGATCTACTGTCTGTTAGGTCATTAATTGCATTTTTTCTTTTTTCATCTCTGAATAAGAGGACCTGAGACTCCTCTCTTGGCAATAAGAAGAGGCCAAAGGCCAAGAAGTAGAGTACCCAAGGGGGAATCATTCAGCAGTGGTGGAGGACACTCCACCACCGTTCACGCACCATTCCATACCAGTTCATCGGACTGGAACTCATCTTAGACCTGGAGACGGGTTCCTACTCCTCCATTTCATCCATCCTCTCGGCTCTGTTTTTGGTGTTTTGTTGAGTCTGTAAATAATCCAGTAGTGTTTCATGTTTTGATAATTGAACTGTGATGTTTGTCTCATTTATCTTGTGTCGTTCATTCATTTTCTTCTCACATTGTGATCTCAAATCTCCAGAAATGGATATCTAACTTGTGAGGTTGGATCCAGTTTATGAAACCCGACACGATATGGAGACCCGCACATTAATGCGATCGCATTATTTCTATTCACCTTGGTAAATTGAGTCTGCGAGTTATATTAAGCGAGAGTAAGATCTTGCGTAGGAAGATTTTACACTTTCTTGTTTAATTTCTTCTCCCCTTCCTATCTTGATTTCTCGAACTGAGAATCAATATTTGTTGTGGGATATGACGATCTTAGTGGAATCTTCATGGATTGTGAGAAATTCTTTCCAGAATGACTTTGTTGGGTGAGTCACCTTGAAGTTTGGAGGAATGCATGAGTGTTGAATAACTTCGATTCTTGAGTGTTCAATTTATAGGAAATATTGGTATGTGATTTGAGACACCGGTCATGCACTGAGTGAATTTGAGAATTGTTTATCAATTACTTAAGCTGATCTTGGATAGGGAGTAGAGGGTGAATTAACCTGGGTCCGACCTTTTTCTCTCTGACTATTGTCTTGTCCTAGAGTCATCTATTTGTTATGTGTCTTGTGTTCTGTCCGCGCCAGCTTTGTTTCTCTGGTTTTGTCCTGTGTCTCTACTTTTTTGAATTTTTTTATCACTATTTCCCTCTTCACTTTGCTTTTTAGCACTTATTAGTGTTACCTTAGGAGTGTCTTTTTATGTTTTCAAAGTATTTAAAAATACAAAAATATTTTCATAACGACCACTCGGGCTCTCCACACTGCTTCCTTGAGAGCGAACCCGAGGTTGGCCATTGTGCTATACTTTGGGTCTTTATAAATGTAAACTTGACCGTCCTCACGACAAGGACGCACTGTCAAATTTTGGCACTGTTGTTGGGGAAGCAATGAGTGTCTCAGTGGTTTTTTCCAAAAAAAAATTATTTCATTTTAAAACAAAAAAAACATAAAAAACATATAAAAGCAAAAAAAAACACACACACATACACAGTGATGAACTCTAACGAATCTGATACTATGTCAATGTTTGACCCGATTCAATAGCTTGAGGTGGCTATTGCTAAGTTTCAATGTTGGATGCATGAAAGACAGCATCGAGACCTTACTGATGAGGAGACAATTTATTCTCATGAGATAATGCAGTTGATGCAACTAGCCATGGATAAGGTCAAGGGATACCAAGAAGATAGTGCACCACCACCACCTCCCATTGAAGCCCGACATTCTGGAAAACAGTTAAGAAGGCATGAAAAAAGAAATAGAAGAAAGAAAAAGTTGGAGTTTCCCAAATTTGATATGGATCTGTTCCTTTAGTCAAAGCTGGAAATTCTAGAACCAATTTCCGAGGATGTTTTCAAGGGATGTAAGGAGATGGAACTTGCAAGGACTCATGATGCTGGGCATTTCTTTGATGATCATTTTTTACCTGATTTCAATTCTAATGATTTTTTTTACTATAAATATTCTAATGATTTTTCAATGCTTCAACAGAGGGAGCAATCACATGACATTATATCATTCTCCTTAGAAGATTTGAAAAGTGAGGTGGTGTGTTTTGAAGAGAGGTTCGAGGAGGTTGACTACCTCACTCTTTCCATGGACCCACTCCCAGGATCACTATTTCATCACGAGAAGGAACAAGCATCACTGATATAGGGAGTTGACAATTTTATGGAAGAATCTTTATTTTTATTCAACTTGGATTACATTGAAGCTGATTTTAATTATGTTTATCCATGTACAGGTTTTGAAGATCCATCTCAATTTTGTGATTTCCTGGAGAGTGAGGAACTTGAGGTTGCATCTACTAAAGAGTTTATGGAACTTCCAATTATGGATGACACTTCCAGTTTGGGAGTTATTTTTGAAGATGAATTTTTGGAGTTGTGCACTAGAATAGAAGTGGATGATGACACATTAATTGCTTTCCAAGAGGAAATGTTTTATTGGAATGAACCAGTATACAATTCACATCCATGTTTTCCAACATTACAACTAGTTCACACTCAACCTCAAGCAGAAAAAGTAGGGAAGTACCCCTATATCATGTTCTCCCCTCCACTATTCAACATGAAGTACTTTATTGCCAAGGAGGGGAATGTGGTTGAAGTTGCACATGGGGTATGCCAAATATGGAAAAGCACTAAAGTTGGAAGGAATCACACCTGGTGGTTCCTGAGAAATAAACAAAACCCCCAATTCTACTGGGGTTGATCCAAGGACTTTCTAGCTATGGACAGTCAAAATACAGCACCCCCTAGGGGGTTATCCCAGGATTATCCTCTTTAATTTCCTGCTTTAGTTTATTTTTTCATGTTGTTTTTAATTTGAGTGTTGTTTTCTTAAGACAATAACCTGGAAGTAGATTTCATGTGGCTATAATTCAAGTCTAAGAGGGCCAGATCACTGGATTAATGGATAAAACTCCCTAACTAGTACTCTGTGGTTGCTTTTTATTTTAGCTTTAAAATCCGGAACACTAATGTAAACTTGTTTCATCATGTAGGTGCTCAACTGGAGCATCCAGAGTTCATGCACATGGAAAAAAGAGAGAGACATTTGTAAATTTGAGAAGCTTCACATTCAGGGGAGTATTGTTTTACATTGAAATGTTTTACTCTTCAAATTTTAATTGCATGCTGTTATGAACTAAGTGTGGGGGAGTCCCCTGAATTTTGGTGAAAAGTAAATTGTTCCTCTTTCTTGGGTGTTATCTTCTAGTATCTAGAGAGTTGAAAAATTATTTTGAGCTAATTTTTGAAACTTGCTACACCCACTTCTTTTAATTTCATTATGCTGTTGTTGCACCTCACTACTAATCATGCTACTATTTGAAGTAAATTGATACAATCTTTTGTCTTCTCACAATGATTCAGGAATGAACATTTTAGGAATATAATTACATTTGGTTGCTGGTTATGGTTGGTGGATTTGGATTATTTTGTTTTTGTTTTTATTTTCTTTTCACTTTTTGTGTGGAAAAGAAAATTTTTGAACTTCATTGATACCCCTCCATATCCTTTTTAGCTGAAATGCCCATCTTTTTTTAATATAATCTATCTTCCACCTTATAATAAAACATTGGGGACAATATTGGGTTTTAAGTGTGGGGAGAGGGGTCATTCTAGTTTCATGTTGAATTCCCCCTTCTTGAACCTGAGTTTGTGGTTGTTTAAAAAAATGGTCCATTTTTTCAATTTTTTTCAAAAAATAGTTAAAAATTCCTTCAAAAAAATTTTAAATTCTTTCATTACATGATGGTCATTGGAGGTTCAATTGTATTTCAATTATTTCCTCTTAGTGGATAACATCTCACTAGTTTTTGAGAGTTTCACTTAGTCAGAAACTATTAAGCATGAATGATTGCTGAGTGAAACTATTCATTGTCTTTATGGATCAATTTGTTTAGGAACTGAGGATGACAGTGTGACCAGATGGGATTTGTGGAGTAAGGATCATGGCTTAGGGTAACTTGAAGTTCTCACTATAACCCATTAGACTCACTTTTTTTATAAAATAATATTCAATCACTTTAGGAAGTCAATTTGAATGATTATTAACTAAGTCCTTTGTAACTGGAGTAAAATGGGAAAATGGGGTCCCACGGTGAGTATCTAAGACAAGGGGCATTGGGTGTGTTTCGGTGAATAAATAAAGCCAATTTCAATCTTAATAAGTGCTATGCACAGTGCTCTGCACATGGAATATGGCTGGGAAAAAGATAGAAATAAAGCGCCCTTGTCAAAAATGAACTCATTAATGTGAGGGGAATTTTGAACCCGGATGAAGAAGGGTGCAATTGACTTGGTTAATATTCATCTGAGTTGAATCAATAAAGTGATCAATTTAATGGACTTTAATTTTTGGAACTTGGGGGAAGGTGAGAATGGAAGGTTCCCTTGGTTAAGTTTTGAGTTCCACTTCATCTAACGTGTCAACACTCTTTGAATTAGAACATGAATTGGAAAGTGAAGTAGGACAGTTAATGAATACACATAGGAGGCATGACATACTTGACAGTGTATGAATTTAGGAGGATTTTGATTTCCAGTGAGTATTTGAAGCTGGACAGGACAATATTCTTGAACACCTTTGAAAAACCTGGCTCATTGTTTGGTCCTATCCATCTGGATATTAAAGTTTAATCATGCACCTTTTGAACTAAAACTCAAAAATAATCTTACTGTTTTAAATTTAAAGGCATGTTCTTGTTTTAGGACAAACAAGGCTTTAAGTGTGGGGGAGTTTGATGTGGCATTGTTTTAACACTCTTTGCCACATCCTTTTTGTATTTTTATTGACTTTTTTTATACCAAAATGATTATTTTTTGTAAATAATTGATAATTATTGTGTTTTTGTACTTTGCGGTGTAAAATAATCAATTTTAGTTTAAAACATGTGTTTTAATGTGCTTTAGTGTCATTTTAAATAATTCTAAAATTAAATGAGTCGTGCAAATTATACTTTTATTTATTTATTCTTTTATTTTTATAATTTTTCATTCTAGTTAGTTTATTAATTCATTTATTAAATTAATTAATGCTTTATTCTTTAAACTATAAATAAATAACTATTTTTGGATTTTAGTCTTTTAATAATTTAATTAGTTTTAACAATTTAGTTTTATTCAATTAATTTTTTCATTTTTCAATTTAATTAGTTCTTTAATTAATTGGTTAAATAATTTAAGCATGTTACTATAAATATTTTAATTTGTTCTTTAATTAAATTTGTTTATTTTTTTTTACTAAAATCAATTCATTTGTTTAAATAAATTTTCATTAATTTTATTATTTAACTTTGTTGTTTTTAATTCCATTCTTTTTAATTTAATTTATTAATTAATTTATTTATTTTTTAGTTTTATTAAATTATTTTATTTATTTACTTTTCTTGGTTATGTTTGTTCGCAGGTGTGGCGGCCACACGGTCTTATTCATTATCTGTGACTTCCTCCCCGGTAGCGGTGACCTCACCGTTACCCAAATTGAAAAACCTCACCGTTACCCAACTTGCAAAACCTCACCGATACACAAAACCTCACTGATACAAAAAACCTCACTGATTCACAAAACCTCACTGATACCTCACTGCTTTTTCTCACCGCTAGGCTAAGTCCACCGGTGACCTTCCTCACCGATACTATTTTCTCAATGATACTCCACCTCACCGGTACACTCCACCTCACTGTTAGCCTCCACCTCACTGTTATACTTTTATTTATCTCCTCACTAGTACCCTCCGGTTCACTGTTACTATTTTCTCACCGATACACCTCCACCCCTTCATTACCTCACCGATACATTCCTCACTGTTATGTTTTATTACCTCACCGATACTTCTTTTCTCACCGATACACCTCGCCCTCTTCCCTGCTCCTTCCTCATGGCTCGCTACTCCTCACCGTTTACCCTGCATCCCTTCTTCCTGCTTCGCACAGCACCACACTTAGCAGCACAACAACCAGCATAAATAACACAATCGAGCGAATAAATAGAAGCATACACAAACCAGTAAATCTAACACACCGCAAGAAAAACCACCAAATTAAATTTTCACGGCCAAAACCCTTGATCCGATCCTACTGAAACCAAATCCCACTCACCCTTCACTGTTTGTGTTTCCCCCTCATAGCTGTTCCGTCGCACCCTCGCTGGAACCCACACGATCATTCTTCTCTCCTATTCAGCATCGGTACCCGAGATTGCCTAAAGACCTTCGCCATGTCCATGGCTAGGCCGCACCACCATCGACCCTAGCATCTTTCCACTCTGCCATCTGAGCCGCCAGACCTCGCTGCAACCCAAGCCTCACAGTCGTGCCTTCAACCTCCACCGTCACACCGCATCCACCCTGTTAGACGAACCCAAGCCACATGCTGCCCCTCGGTTCCCTGATGTGCGCTGAATACGTCTACCCCCTCTACCCCGCCTCCTTTCTCCCTGCGTAGAACAGACCCACACCCCCCCTCTTTTCATTTTTTATTTTCTTTTTCTTTTAGTTTTTATAATAACATTTAATATAAACATAATATATCATAATATATATATCATATACTATACAATAATAATAATAGGTGTTATAATAAATAGTATATAATTTTTTATATATCATAATAATATATGGATTAATTAAATAAAATATTTATTAAATATATATTACTAATAATTTAGGTATTATAATATATATATATATATTAATAATTTTTTTAAGTAGTAATATTAATATATAGTATATATATATAATAGTTTTATTTTATTTGACTCACGTGTGTTTCTTTGTGTAGAGGGAGCTATTCGAAAAAGCGGGGATATAAAAAAAAGAAAGAGAAGAAGAAGTTAGCAGGGAAGGCGCGAGAACATTGGAGAGTTTGTTGTAGGGGAATTCGGTACACTCACAGGGAGTTCACTCGGGAGCTGGTGAAGCGCACTCAAAAGCGCACCACATGGATCTGCTATCTGTTAGGTCGTTAATTGCATTTTTCTGTTTTCATCTCCGAATAAGAGGACCCGAGACTCCTCTCTTGGCAATAGGAATAGGCCGAAGGCCAATAATCAGAGTACCCGGGGGGGCATCATTCAGCAGTGGTGGAGGACACTCCACCACCGTTCACACACCATTCCATACCACTTCATCGGACTGAAAATCATCTTTGACCTGGAGACGGGTTCTCGCTCCTCCATTTCATCCATCCTCGCTGCTCTGTTTTTGGTGTTTTGTTGAGTTTGTAAATAATCCTGTAGTGCTTCATATTTTGTTAATTAAATTGTGATGTTTGTTTCATTTATCTTGTGTCGTTCATTCATTCTCATCTCACGTTGTGATCTCAAATCTCCATAAATGGAGATCTAACTTGCAAGGTTGGATCCAGTTTATGAAACCCGACATGATCTGGAGACCCGCACATTAATGTGATCGCATTCTTTATATTCGCCTTGGTAAATCACGTCTGCGAGTTAGATTAAGTGAGAGTAAGATCTTCCGTAGGATGATTTGCCACTTTCTTGTTTAATTTCTTATCCCCTTCCTGTCTTGATTTCTTGAACTAAGAATCAAGATTGGTTGTGCGATGTGATGATCTTAGTGGAATCATTCTTGATTATGAGAAATTATTTCCAGAATGACTTTGCTGGGTGAGTCACCTTGCAGTTCGGAGGAGTGCTTGAGTATTGAAGAACATCAATGCTTGAGTGTTCAATTTATAGGTGAGATTGGTATGTAATCCGAGACACCGGTCATGCATTGAGCGAATTCGAGAATTGTTGATCAATTACATAAGCTGATCTAGGATAGGGAGTAGAGGATGAATTAACCTGGGTCTGACCTTTGTCTCTCTGACTATTGTCTTGTCCTAGAGTCATCTATTTGTTATGTGTCTTGTGTTCTTTTCGTGCCTTCTTTATTTCTCTAGTTTTGTCCTGTGTCTCTACGTTTTTGCATTTTTTTTATCATTGTTTCCCTCTTCACTGTGCTTTTCAGCACAAATTAGTGTTACCTTAGGAGTGTGTTTTTATGTTTTCAAAGTATTTAAAAATACAAAAAGATTTTCGAAACTACCACTAGGTCTCTCGACACTGCTTCCTTGAGAGAGACCCTGAGGTTAGCCACTAGGCTATATTTTGGGTCTTTATAAATGTAAACTTGACCATCGTCATGACAAGGACGCACCGTCATACAGTACCTATGATATTAGATCAAGTTTCCTGTAATGAAATAGGGGAGATTTTCACTCTATCCTACTGAAAAAATAACTTTGTGTTTTCTCACTTTTTATAGCTATTTTAACCACTTAAAATTTTGTTCATTTTTTATGAACATAAAAAGGGAATAATTTAAAACAAATAAGAGAGTTTTGTAACCTGTTCAAGATATTTCTAGAATGTTTTTAGGTTCTATTTTTATAATCTTTAAATTAAATTTTCCATTATTTCTTTTAGGTTTTAAGCGTGTTTTTAGTCTAAAAATTGACCTTTAATTGACGTCTTACCTAATGATAATTGATTGATAGTTTTTAAGGATTTTATTAAGTTTAATATCGGTGAAATTATATGATTATTAAGTTAATTTTATCACTATTTTCTTAAAAAATCTATTTTATAACAAAGAAAAATAGTTTGGATTGAAATATTTGAAGTGGAATTTAAATTATTCATAAAGAAATTAAATTTTTGAACTAAAACATAGGTAAATTATCCTTTTTGAAAAAGAACATATAAGGGATCCAAATAAAAAATATAGTTATATAATTACTTTAAATTCAGAGTAAAATAAGAAAATGGGTTCCCATAATGACTTTTTGAGATATTTAGGCATTGGGTGTGTGAAGAATAAATACCCTTTATGAATCCAATATGTTTATTACAAAAATAAATGGCTGGGAAAAATTCAATAAATTCCTAATTGTAAAAAATGAATGGGTTAGGTGAGGTTAATATTTAGCCCAAATGAATAAGTGGAAATTACTTATAATAATATCATTTAAATTGTATTAATGAAGTATAAAATGCATATTTGATACAAGGAACTTAGGGGGGATTTATTTTAGAATGTTCTGCTTATTAAAATTTTAATTCCACTAAAATATAAATTGTTTCACTCTTGGAACTAGAAATTTAGCTTGGAGTAAAGTGGAATAGTTGGATAAATTCATATATAAGGCATGGAATTTTCATTAAATGGATGAATTTTTGTCTTCCCTTTTTTAGGTGTGTATATTTGAAACTATGAAAGGTATATCTTTTAGACAGGTTCAATTCATTGTATTTCCTAAGAATCCAGTATTATAACAATAAGGAGTGATAATAGATAATATTTCCCAAAAAATATTATTTTTCATTGTAAATAAACCCCTTAATATAGATAAAACCCAAGTAATTAATTGGTTTTTGAAACATTTGATAATCTGGAATAGATTTGATAAATAGAATTAATCTTGGTTTTTAGTTGATTTATTTATTTTTTTATAATTTATAGAAAAATAATACCTTGATCATTTATTTTATAATATCATTGTTTAAAGGATTTTAATTCTATTTTAAATTTTTTTATTCATTTTGATAATAATATTAACAGGTCATATATTGAAATTATTATTTTTTGTATTTTAACTTACCCTCATTCAAGTTATACATATTGTGTGAAGGTAACCAATAGGCTACATCAAGGTAACTTCTCAGGTTATATAAAAGTTGAATCCCATCACATAGAGGAGTCATATCAAGGTACTCTATATCTTGTGTAAAGGTACTACCTTGTTTTATAAGAGTTTTTTATGGGTAAAAAATACATATCATCAAGTTTCCACTGAGATTTACTCATATTTTTCAAGGTCAAGAATGTGTTCCACATGTTATTTAAAGGTGCTCTATAGATTTCAAGTGTTTCATCAAGGTGAAATTACTTCCATGTAAAGGTTAAATTTTATAGTTTAAAGGTATTTCAACCACACTACCATGATATCAAGGTGGAGGATACTCAATATACACTTAATAGTGATTAAAATGTACGAAATCAAGGTCTTAAATTACAACATCATAGTATCTAGGAGCTACATCTAGGTAGTTAAGGGTTGTATCAAGGCATTCCCTATGCAATGTAAAGGTAAAAACCACAGTCCAAAGGCTATATAAAGGTAATAAAGATGTCATATAAATGCAGTAGGCACATTCCAAATTTTTTATAAAGGTAATCCCATGGTTCTAAAGCTATATAAAAATATCTAATGATTTGTGTCAAAATAATCAAATATATACTCACATAAGTATATAGTTATAGGGAACTCAAAATCCAAAATTATCAAAATGGAAAATTCAAATAAAAACCCCATTTTCACTCATTCAACTAAATCAAGGAGAACTCTCCCAAACATACACATGATGTGAATTCATCAAAGGAAGAAGATGAATTGATCGCAGGATTAATTTCTAGTAAGAATAATTTATGAGATGATATCAGCTAGAGAATTTTTACCCTTCAATTTATAGACATGGAATCCATCCAAGAAAGAAGAATATTATTGATCAATTCATATTTTATAGATAAGGGGGAAGAATAGGTTTTGATTATTATAAATATATTCCTCTCTCAATTTTTTATATTAATTGTATCTTTATCCTTTTTCCTAGCCTTTATTAGTATACATTTTTTTGTCTTTTGTTTCCTAAATTTTAATTAAAAATAATTTTTTTCATCTTGTTCTCCACCTTCCACTCATCCATAGTGATCACTAAGGTTCATGATTATAGAGAAATAAATTGATGGATTTTTCCCTTAAATAGATTTCACAGGAATTCTAAATCCAAACATTCAATTCTACATTTCCTTTTCTCATCCCTGATGTCTTAGGGAGTGAGAGGAATTGGATGGATAATCATCATCCACCATGACAATTGTTTGGTGTATTCTTCAATCTATAAAAACATTTATCCCTCAATTTTTTTGGTATACACTTAACATATTATATTTGTGTAGATTAGGGATGAATAGGATATAATTAGAACTAGATGTTAGGAAAATTGATATCTTAGATGAGTGTGTTCATTACTTCTTCACTGTGGTGGATGTGAAAAGGATATTCATATAGAGGTTTCCAATGTTTGTTTAGACCCAAAATTTAGATAGATATAAGAATAAATGATTGATTATGATTCAATTTTTTCATGAGAATATCTTCCAGATAATGAAGGGACCTTGTGAACAATCTCAATCACCTCCCTTTTCAATAGAATTTTTTTTATTTCATAAAATCTAAATCAAAACAAAAAATCTATATTTCTTATAAAATAATAAAAAAACAATTAAAAAATCATAAGTGATAGATTAATGATTCTTTAGGCCCATATCCTTGAGATAAAACCTTAGTAAGTCACTAGGTTGCATTCCAAGTATTTAAATTCTAAATGTATGGATTTTTATATCCTTCACATTAGTGACCTTGTTTCATCCTTAAAAAAAATACTCCTCTATCTTTATCTCATAAAATCATATGGTGAAATGAAAAAACATGCAAGAGACATATAAATTTTACTCGGTTCACCCAAAATGGGGTAATAGAAGGAGAATAAAAAGGAAACATGACAATATAACAAAATCACTCAAGAGAATTATTTTTAAAATTTTAATAGTGTAATAACTATCACTACTAGTATACAACCACTCACACTTCTGGGAACTCACTTCCCTCGTAACTAAATAGAGTTCACTGGTCATGTATAAGAATCCTTAGATTATATATATTAGCTCTGAGTTGGTTCACACTAACATAGTTATGATGTGAATCTCATTTTTTATAAATGGGATTAAATCATATTTACCCTGTAATTTATATTTTTTAGGTAATTACTCTATTAAATATCTATTGTAAAAACTATCTTTCTATACAAATTACTCTTTCATGAATAAGCTTGTGAATCAGTCCCTTGTGTACTACCTCTATGTGAGTTCTTCCAAAAACATATTTATATAAAACTCTTCCTAAAATATCCCATTTTCTAATTGCCTACATATAAACACTTCATGAAATGTCCTACATTTTTAACCACCTTGTGTTGTGACCTCCCTTCCATCAAAAACTTATCTCCTTCATGAACTACTTTCCAAAAAATTATATTCTAGAATTCCCTTAGAGAGACTTTATCTTCAAGTTAATCCATCGCTTTTCAAATATTACACACCATAATAAAATTATTAAGGTGGTTTATATAGGAAAATACTTTTAAAAATGTCATAATCACAAATTTACTATTTATCCCTTCATAAAACCCCATTCACATAGCGCCCCTATGCATACTGCACACTATCAATATCACTCACCCACGAATGACATAGGCTTCATAGTGTTATTACTTTGTATCTTTCACACAAACTCCTCTATATAATTCGTTTGAGATGTCTCCTAACTCCTGCGTGAAATCCCTTCCTGTGTGAAATTTCTTTTAACAAACTTATTCCCGGCATCACATAACTCCCTAATTCATAATTCATAAACTACATCCACCTCATATTTAAAAATGGAATTTTATGTGTAATTAATTAATGGATACATAGTATCTATGTGAACTATTTTTCATGTTCCTCCTACATGATTGCATAATCACTATGCACAAATATTTCCTTCATGAAAAATGATCCTTCCTAAACTTCTACCCTTTTCTAGTTTTCTATGTAATTTTCCAAACTCCTTTATATTCAACCAAAACAATTTTTTCAATCCTTATTTGTTAAAAAACAAACTTATACCTTTTTTACCTGCTTAATCAATAATTTCTAGATTTATCAACACACACAACACTATTTAGGATAGAAAAGAAGAAAGTTATTTTTAAAATCTATTCATTCCCCAATTATTTTTTTGTAAATTCATATTTGTAATCACATATAGTAATTATAATTTTGAGTTTAATCACATGTAATGTGGTTTGTATAAGGTTGCATATGGTGACTGGCTTGCGAGATTCACCTTAAACGGGTGCAGTTGTGGGTGAATCATTCATATGTGAGCATTACATATCCCTATTCACATTACACAGCACATTTTATTCTGATGATCACCACTTTTATGCCATCTTACATAGCTCATTGTCTAATTAATGTAATCATATGTAACATTGGATGTGAGAAGATGAGTCTTACATAACTTGATATTTATTCTTAGTGGTATAATCATTATCTTATATATCATGTGGGGTTTCTCATATAATGACTAGTGGATCTTAGGTATTAAGTGTAATTATTTTAGGTATTCTATATAGTTTCCAACTGAAATATCTTACATATAAATAATATCAACCCAGTGGAGAAGGCATTTATCTTATATATCGAGTGGGATTTCTTATGTATGGACTTGTATTTCTTACATGTCAGGTTAAATTTACTTATGTTTCATAATTATACTATATGTAAGGTTTTTTCATTATAATTATGTCCCATAAAAATAATCCCTTATCCTGATGATTCATATGTGAGAGTTCGGATTCCCATTTTAATCACACACATCTCCTTCTTAATCATACATGACTTATTTTTTCCTCTTGAAATCATCAAAGTAACAAAAATTAGTTCCAAATTTGTTTTAGTTAATTCATAAATAGATAAATCAATTTCAAAAAATATTTAATTCATTTCCAAATTAAATCCAAATTATCCCTAAACTACAA
The DNA here is from genome assembly GCA_963277665.1 of Viscum album. Taxonomy (NCBI): domain Eukaryota; kingdom Viridiplantae; phylum Streptophyta; class Magnoliopsida; order Santalales; family Viscaceae; genus Viscum; species Viscum album. The sequence continues at coordinate 1,997,201,058 of OY728150.1, read as the reverse complement.
AAATGAGAATATTTCCTAGAATTAGTGAGAATATATGGTTAATTTACACTAGAAAACATATTAAAATTTGAAAATATTGGTTCTCATCACTCACACACTATGAAACTATTACACTTCTTGGAAATGAAAATAATTTAATCAAAAAAATATAACCTTCAAAGATCAAGTACCAAATAAAAAAATAGAAAAACACTAATTATACATTATTGAAAATTTTTCATGCCTCATTAATAAGTCAAGATAACTACCCAGTTCATCTCTAGCCCTATTTTTAGATTATAAAAAATATTTTTTGGGTTAAATATGAATCCTCACATATTACATCTCAAGGCCCACTGTAAAATCAAAAATAGACACAAGTATATATCATGATCCATGGGATATGTTTCATAAATATAGATCCTTTATGTTATGGTTAAGTCGTATCCATAGATTTTATTTTATCATAGAGGATATAAATTATAAAAATTTAAGGTATTAATTGATAGTGAATCTTTCATCCTATAATTCTAACATCACAACATCCGATTTCAAGTCATACCATTGCTTAGTTCATCATTATGTTTTTTGCGGAAACTTTATCTCTTCAATTTGAGTTCCTCTTATAGTAAAAGCACAAAAGTTATGTATTGAACCATATTATATTCTTATGTAAATTACTTGAAAAACTTTTCATAAACATATATAATTAATTCATATAATTTTTTAAGGTATGTTAAGTCCCTAATGCCATTTCCTTTTATATTGTTTCCCCTAGTGATTGTATGTTAAACAATAAGATCACATTTTTCTAACAGATTATCATTCAAAGTAGGATGTTCCTGGTTGACTTGAAGCTCCGATTTTAGGAAATTTTGATCAGAATCCTTTATACTTATTCCCTTGTACATTGATATTATTTTCATTTTCTTAGGAAATTATAAATAATTCTTTCACTTATTGGCCTTAGTCTATAAAGTCAAAGAGAATTCACCTACTATATAAGTCCCTTTTTACTTTATCTAAGATTGATATATAGTAGTCATCTATTGTGTTATCCCCTTAATATCATGACAAATCCTAGAGGAATTATCCCTATTCCATTATAGTGTCAGATGGGTCTTCTAAGTCCTTTGTTAGACAGCTAGTTTTTTCTTCTCCTTACAATAAGACCTGAGAAATATCCAAGTCTGCTGAGGTACTAGCTTCTCTCAAACTTTATATTTTTTATTGTTTCTTCTTCATTATACTTCTTATGGTTATCCAACTTCCTCATTTTTTTTATTATTAGTATCTCATAGTTCATCAAAATAATTATGTAAAGGGATGCTCAACCTTTATGATAAAATGGTACACACTTTCCCAATATCAACCTGCATTTGATGGGTTATGAGCACTACTTTCTCTTAGATAAATGAATCCTCTCATTCCCCTAATGATTTCAAATATATTATCATATATCTACTAGGTTCTAAACACTAAAATATTCTAGACTGATGAATCCCCTTCTACCCCTAATGATTGAACCTACTTAGGGGCCTCCTCATTTGAGTAGATCCCACTTCATCTCACTTGGGTTTGTATCCTTAAAAATAGTGAGTTGGTTTTTTTATATTAATATTTAAAATATTTCAAATAGTATTTTTGTGGTGGGTTCCTAAGCATTTATGCACTTTTTGAGAATTTTGGAAGCTTGATCGTAATATATTAAAAATAAAATATTATTTTTAGTCAGTGCAAGGGTGTTAGTGAATTATTGAAATTTTATTCTAAATAGATATTTGAATAGGAAAATTGATGCATTGGTTGTGTCCAAAATAGAGGGTTTACCCTTAGATTGGTGTTATTTTTATTCTCACCTGGGGTCCCGAGATTACCCATCATGGGTGTGAGATTAAATAAAAAAATCTAATTAATTAAATTTGATATTTGGTGACCTAATTTACCAAATAAAATCCATATTACAATTTATCTTTGGGATTATCCATTGTTTATATCGATATAAACCCTATAAAGAGAGAGACAAGTGATTGAGACCATATTTTGGAAGAATCAACATCAAATCAAAGTAACAAGAATAATTCTATGATTACATCGACAATTAGATCATGTGATGAAGATGAAAAAAAATTCCATCAAAGATGGATTAAATTGGTGTTCTATTTTCTATGAGGTAGTTTATTTTATTTTTAATTGTTTCCTTATTCTTCATGATTCATATGAGATTAATTTTATTGAACCTCATTCTTAAAATATATATTTTAAATTCTTTAGGATTTATTCTATTCATGAATTTTGAACCCCTAAAGTTAGAATTGAAATCAATATTCTTGATTCCCTAACTCCCATGCTACAAATCCCAAGGTTTGAGATTTTATTTATATTTTTTCTATATTTATGCATTCATAATGGTAGATTAATGAGAAAGGAATACAAGCCTTCATTTTCTAATCATTGGATCATGCATTCCCTTGGAACGATTTGGATCTAGGAGGATGAAGGATTGGTATCTATACCCCCCCCCCCCCCCCCCCCACCTCACATTTATAGCTAGGACTAATGGATGAGGTATGGTTGGCAGTACTGGTAGTAGTCCAGGGAGACAGTGGTGGTGTGGGCTGAAGTGGAAGGCAGAAACGTAGTGGTGTGGGGGTATAAATCTAGGATGTGTCCCATATTGTAGTAGGGGGTCCTGATAGTGGTGGCAGTCGGCAACACAAGATATAGAAACCACTCATGAAATGATGGTGGGAGGAGATGAGATGGGGTGGCTAGAGTTCCACCCCCTACTATCTTATCCACTATGATCAAATAGAGCTATGCTTGCTATGTGGTTGGAAGAGGTCTAGCTAATCAATGGGCATAGTCTAACAATGATCAAGTGAAGCTAGCTCCGTTAGGTTAACTATTTCATGGAACTAGTTATCTTGTATGTCCCAATATGAGGGTTTATGGGCTAAACGAGTCAGATGGGCCCAAGAAACCACCCAGGAACATGGGTATAACAACACGATTGAGTGAGCAGCCGATCCCAAGTCAAGTTCAACCAACCCAAACTAGGGAGATGGGAATGTGTGGTATCCCCACACCTATGTGTGAAGCATGATTTTCTAGGATGATAATTTATTATTCCTCCCATTTCATTATTTGGTACTCTCAGAGACCACCACCTAGCTTTCTTCCTCCTGTGTGGAGTGTTTTTCTCAGTGATTTCATCGTTTGTTGGTTTTAAGAAAATAAATAGCCTAACCTAATTTTTTTATATAGATCACAATGAATTTTTCTATTTAATTATATGTGGTAATTCTTAAGTTTATATATATAGTTTTAGTATTTATCTCTATAAGGTTGATGACTAGGATTAAACGAGATGATCAAAAAATTAATGGTGTAGAAACTCCTCTAACATCATGTTAGTAACAGAGAATGGGTCCCCCATATTCATCCTATATTTTGTTAATCCCCTGAATACATTGGGAGTGAGTACTTCATATCAACATGGGTTGATACACCCTCAGTAATAATGAGGTGAGAGTCTCCCATACGAAACTGATACAGATTAGTATTCCCCCTTATATTCGAGGAATGGGACCCATATCCATGAATTTAGGACTCCCTCATGTTTTGGATTCTAATTGATGATTTTTATGTCATAAATTACATATTCTATGATGTTTATATATTTATATGTCTAGGTGGTTGTGATAATAAGTTTTAGCACTCCCTTGCCCAAGACCTATTCTTGGAAAATGCACGGGTTTCCCTATAGGTTACAATAATGGTGACACAATGATGATATATGGTATGGTATAGAACTACAATGAATAATAATCTTACCTATATGAGGATTGGGTTCCCCATAATAGATTCATGTGGCAGTGTGAAGAAAATTCTAATTAGATTTGGTACTTTGAGACTGGTAACTCCTTAAGCACCCTTGGTTTTTGTTAAGATGTGGTGTACGGCTGGCTGATCGACGTCAGAATTTTTGGGATTTTTAATACTTCATTCATCATTAATTTATCATGAGGTATGACCTTTTAGGATTATATCTAATATTAGGGAGATTTATTTTCACCCCAGAAACTTATAGTGGAAGATCATATTTGGACCCTTCATTATCTTCCTCCCACTTACATTCCTATACCAAAGTTTGAGATGACTTTTTTCTTGTCTTTCTTTTTGATTTCAGGGTCTTCTATTGTGTATTTTTATACTCACCACTATATGGGATTTTTTCCCTCGCATGTTGTTTATATGTAGAAAATTCATAGTTCATAAATGTTCTTGGTGGACATGGATTTTTTGTGTCTTTTTAGGAGTTTTTGTTGAGTGATGCTAGATGATGCATGGAGGAGCATGGTGGTTTGTGAAAATGGTAGTAATTGTCATATCTAGAGATCATTCCAAGAGTACACGAATAAAATATAGTCTTTCTAAGATTTTATGTCAATTAAATTCATAGTCTTGTTGAATGAATATTTTCTTTGGCATTTTCCAATATAGAATTTTTCTTGTATTTAATGTCTCATGAATATATTTTATACATTATATTTTTTTATATATACTACTAATGTTTCTTTATATTTTAGTGATTGGATATATGTGTATGTTTCAGGTTTATAAAGGCTAATTCCTTCTATATTATGTGATATTTTTGTTAGTAATCAATCCATGTTCTATTAGAGGTGATCTTAGTATGGACTACTCAGCTTACTACTACCTCGAGAGGGGTCTCGATGGGTTGGGTCATGTCGGACTGGTATCATAGTGGTTGACTCCTAAGGATAGAGTATAGAATTAGCAATAATGTAAGGGATGGTTGGTAAATTTGGGGAAATAATGTTAATTGGTTATTGATTTTTATTATCAGACCATGCAAACCAGTTTTGGTGCAGTGACCAATGTATACTTTCTCCATAACTCTAATAAATTTTTAGTCAACCCAAAGATATAATCATCGTTGTATGGTATAATCAAGTTGGTATATACATCATACAATAGTTGGTTATGATCTTGTATGTCCTTTCTATATCATCTCATCCATATATGATCTAACCATTATAGGTTTATCCTATCAAATTTTGGGTCTTACACATTGAGAGCCATTTTTTTGTAGAGACAAGGTTGTGATGAGACCATGCTTGTAGTTGGGCCTCTCACCACTGGTTATTGAGAGATAGTACATTATTTTAGAGACTCAGATGAGATATACACTTTTTATATGATCTGGGGTATTTTATCTCGCCTTCATGACTATTGTGAACCTTCATGTAGAGAAGATGGTAGTTTCCATTTATTGGGACAAGAATACCCATAATCTAGATATTTTGTGGAAATTTCTATGATAGAGACCTCATGGATCTATGTGTAGATCCAAATCCTTTGGGTGATAGAGGTTTGGATGGATTTTGACACTCAAACTTTCATCTAGTGTAGACTCTCATTGACTTGATAATAATTATTACATTGATATTACTAGATGTTATAAAGATATGGTAGTGAATAATGTTTTTCTCAAACTTATGATGGGACTGCTCTATCGTGGTAGGTGTTTGAGACCTTATTCAAGAGGGAGTATTATATGAAGATGTTGGGACCTTTGTGGGATATCACAAGCATGTACAAGTATTCATAGAGGCTCATGGACCTCATAAGGCATTCCAATAACATGTTTCATAATGAAATTTTTTGAGTTTATTGGTTTAGTTGGAGACTCTAGAGGAGGAGTTATTGAGTAGTGGTTATGTTTTCAAACAACACCACCTATGTTGGAGACTCCTAAGTGGGAATTATCATATTGGGGATTTTTGGAAAATATGAAACTAGTATTTAGATAAAGGATATATTTTTACCTAAGGAAAACCAGATTCATGTTATAGATAGACTTCCACATGGGTGATAGCATTAAGATCCAATATCTACCTATTATAGGGATGGTTCCCTAACAAGAAGTTGTTCAATAGAATATTCTATGGTGCAATAGAAGTTATATATGGATAGTTCATCAATACACTCCCATTATCACCACATTTGGTTAGTTCTTACCATTTATATGGTACTGACAGTCAGATATATGGTAGGACATGTGCAAGGGATAACTATAGACAGATGAAAATGGATGACACTCAGAGTATGGTTTGTGCTCTCTCAGAATGGACCCATATACTGAATGGAATTGGAATTAGTTATTATTTATACATCATATGATTTATAGTTTTAGATTCTAGTGAAACCTCTATCTAGACCTAGTTCAATTAGAGAATTTCCACTAGTGGTGACCATATTTCTCTCACCCTTCTGATGATGTAAGATTATCTTTAGTTAGAAAAGAGTTATTTCAACAGATTCTGTCATGGAAGGGATGGGGTCTAACGGTTCCTACCTTTATATAAATTGTTGACCTATTTTTTATTAGGATTATTTGATTATTGAGTAAATAAGGTGGTTTCCACCTTCTGTAACGAGTGAGATCCTCCCCGCACCTCCCCTATGTGTAAAAAATAGATCCAACCCTGTTGAATTTGAATTCATTTACCCATAATATGGTAAGTGTGGATTTATGTGCTATATTAATGGGTGATAAGTAACTTCCTATGAACATAGAGGAATGTGTGAAATTTTCCAAAGGGTGATCCATAGTTTTTATCAATAGGAGACCAATGTATGCATCGGCTTACATTCTGAAGATAGTGTTAAAATATTTCTTAGTGGAATAACGGTCCAAATATTCCTTTTTATTTTTTAGTGGAAATTATTATGAGGTATTTAGTGAATTTTCATTACCTTATCATGAGATTATCAACTATGCATAAAATTATCATAGTGTGGGTATTAGATTCATGGAATATAGATTGAACATTGTGAATTTAAAACTATGGAGAATGATAAGATCAGGGTGGTGTGGTAATATTTTGTTAGTTGAATCTTATAATATAGGATACTATGTCTGGATTATGTCAGAGTTTAATTGGAATATATCTTTAAATTAGTTGATTATTGAATGGAGAGGTAGGAATAGTTCATCTTCAATCAATAGTGGTGGACTAGTATTCTTCTCTTGTGTAAGAGAGGACTGTGATTGTGATATTAACATAGTGATCTAGTGTGATTGAACATTATTTGTTGTAAACCTGAAGTATTTTCATATAGTTAGGGATAACATCAAAAAATTACCCAATAGAATAGTTTTTTCCTATTTTTATTCATATTAAATATTGGGATAGACATCCTAATTGGAAATCGACCTAGTAGAACATGGACCTCAGTGTGGTATATCCAATGAATATTTACAGGCAGTACCATCACAAAGAAAATATTTATATGTGATAGAGGGGAAGTTTTTATCTAGAGGTAATGTATTGTATCACTTAATTTTTATAAATTGTTACCTTGGTGGTCTAGGACTAACATAACAAACATAACAGAGTCATATGAATATCTAGGATCATTTTCTTCAGATTATGATGGTTTATGCCAGCTAATGGGAAGTGATTTAATGATGAGTTGTTTAAAAGTGTTTGTGTTTCTTTTTATGTTCTCATTTATAGATTTCAAGAAATTATGATAACAAAAATACCAAGATATATTTTAAAGTGAGTATAAACATATTAGAGATCGATATACCAATGGATAATTCTCTAGAATATTTGAGAAGTGATAGAAGAAGAAATCCCATGTTTCTTTTTTTCTATGAGATATAAATATAGGAATATACAATTGAATGGAAGGAAATTATATTGATTCTTACATATGTTTTTTGGATCATGTTTTTTTTCAACTCATTTGGTGTCAGTATGAAATATTTTGAAGTTCTCAATGGTAGAGTGTGGAATGAATGGGTTGTGCTCATACAATAACCTTCAAGAATCTCCTTAAATATGATGAGAGAATTTATCCCACTAGGTGTAACCATGAAGATGAATATTTTTGAGATGGATATTTCTGGTTCATACATTTACTTCATCCAATGTGGTGGGGTGACCATTAGATGAGAAAATATTTTAGGTGTTAAAGCTTGGAAAGACTCGCCTAGATCAGATGTGTTTTACTATTAAAGTATTTCTTCAAGATGATTTGGTGCTGATAAATTCAATTATGAGAGATTATATTATCTCTTTTTTGTACTGATTTTGTTTATATCTCTTCCCTCCAAATATTAAGGAATTGTGAGTGAAAGTAGGTTTAATTCCACATGTGGTGGTTCTGTGATCTTCCTTATTAGGGATACCTATTTGTTCACTTTTGGGGATGAAAAGGAATATAGGTGGTAAGGATACCCATATTTTTATGATATATACCTTTAAAATATTTTAGATAGTAATTTTGAGATGGTACATTGAGCTATTGTGAAATTTTGATCATCGATAATCTTTAATAATCTTATATTTAAAATAATATATTATTTTTAGTCCATACACACATGTAAATTAGTTATTTTTATTTAATCCTAAATGGATCTTCAAATAGTAAAACCAATGCTTAGATTTAATTCAAAATAGGGGTTTTACCCTATAATTGATGTTATTTTGGTCCTCACTAGGGGTCCATGGATTACCCATAATAGGTTTTCTATTAAATAAGAAATAATTAAATTCTAATTAATTAAATTTGATGTTTGGTGACATAATTTCCCTTATAAAATTCTTATTATAATTTTTCCATGTGGCTATCCACTATTTTCATTGACATAAACCCTACAGAGAGGGAGATATGGGAGAGAGACTATATCATGGAAATATAGACATCAAATTGCAGGAACATGACCAAATCCATGATGACATTTTTGAATGGATCACAAAATGATGACCAATGTAATTAAGGAATTAATAATGGATTATAGTGATGGTTTTTGTTCCATGAGGTAGGTCTTGTTATTTTTAATTATCACTCAATTCTTCATGATTCATTTTGGATTAATTCAATTAAACCCTATTTTTGAAATATCTATGTTGGGTTCTTGAGGATTTTTGGTTCATTCCTTTTAAACCCCTATGCTCTTTAGGATTTAATGGTAACTCTATTCTTTAAGATTTATGTCAGATTAATTTAGTTAAAACCAATTTTTGAAATAACTATATTTTATTCTTGAGGATTTATTATATTCATTCCTTATGAACTTCTGATGTTGGAATTGTAATCCAAATTCTTGATTTGCAGAATCCTATACCACAAATACCTCGGTTAAAGATTTTATTTTTGATTTTTTTCCTATGTGAATTTATTTTATGGTGGATCAATGGCTAAGTAATACAAGCCTTTATTTTTTAGATCCCTGGATCATGTATTCCATTAGCATAATTTAGATTCATGTGGTTAGAGTCTTGACCATTTCATGTGGATTTTTGGGACCAATGGATGAGGCATGTCTAATAAAGGTAATGGTAGTCCATGTAGGTAGTGTTAGAGTTCCTTAGAGTAGAAGGAAGGCATGCAATGGTGCAAGGGTGTAAATCTTGGTGGGGTATCAAGTGCAAATGGTAGTGTTTGTTCATTTCAACATCATAGGGTCTTGTGGCCACTCATGATACTATGATGTGAGGATAAAGGAAAAGGGATAGGATTCTACCCTCAAACATTCAATCAATTAGGATAAGATGTTTCTTCACCCACCACGTGGTAGGTGGAGGTGGAGTCAATTGATAGGAATAGCCCACTAGAAGACAAGAAATGATTGGACCCCTTTGTCCTGGATAGAGTTTGGACCTAACCATCTCAATGCATGGAGCTGAGATAAGACCTAATATTGTGGATCTAGTCACTAAACCAAGCATTTGATCCCTAAAATGAGATAGGTTGAGCACTAGATCCTGATTTAGTTTTATATGATACAACCTAGGGAGAGGGTGTGCATGGGAATATTTTGAGCATGATATTCTCCAAGGGTCATTCCCTACCCCTCCTAGTGAACCACATGTTGCACTTAGGAGCTGACAAATGGATTGCTTTAACCCATGTAGTATTTTTCAGGAATTTTTCATAGTTTGTTAGTTTTATGCAAATGAATTTTATAATCTAATCAGTTTTCCACGTAGATCACAATGTAACAGTCAGTTTAGATATTTTAGGTCATTCCCATGGTGGGATAGGAAGTTTTAGGTTTTACCTTTTTAAGGATCATGATTTTTTTTAGGAAAGGTGATCAAATCTTATAGGGGTAACAATTCCATTGACAACATGTGAGTGATAAGGCATGTGTCCCCTGTATTCATCCTAGAGTTTGGTACTCCCACACATACTTAGGGTGTGAGTCCTCTAGAATGTAATGGTTTCAATAATCCCTAAGTACTGATGAGGTGTAGGTCCACCACACACAACTGATAGAGTATGTTACTCTCCTATATACTTAACGAAAAATTATTGTATCTATAGATTTTGAAACTCCCTCATATATTGTGTTCTACTCAATGATGAGAATGTCCTCTATTATAGATTATGTGAGGTGCATGGGTTTATTTTCCTGGGTGGTTGTGATAAAATGGTTTAGTACTCCCTTGACTAAGACTTATTCTTAGAAAAATTGTCAGTTCCTTGATAGGTTTTGATAAATTTTACATGGTGATAATGGATGGTAAGGTTTTACACTCCATCGACTATCTCACTTAACTCAGTGGGGAGGGTGTTACCCTCAATAGATTTCAGTGTATGTAGGGATGAAATCCTAAGTGGATTAGGTACTTCGATACTTATAACTCCTCAATCACCACTTGTTTTCATTAAATATATAATGTATGGATGGACTATCGAATTTATAATTTCCGTTATTTTTATTACTTCAATAATACCTAGTATTTATTGATGTATGGATTTCAATTATTAGAGATGAGATGGCCAGGACATATTTTCACCCTAGAGAATTTTAGTGGATGATCATATCTAGATCATTTCTTGTATTCCTCTTGACTATTTTCCAATACTGTAGTTTGATATGACTTGATTATTGTCCTTCATTTATGGTTTTGGTTAATTATACTTAGTATGTTTATAATCACCCTTAAATTATCTTTGTTCCCATGATGATTTTTTTACGAAAAATATTCATAGTTTGGAGATTGCCTTGGTGGATGTGGTGCTAGTGTGTCTTGTTTGGAGTTGACACCTAACGATTTTCAGTGACTCATAGTGAAATAATTTCCTTTTTTATTTTCCTATGTGAAATTTTTATTTTATTTGATTTATTTTTCATGTATTATATATAGTCTATTTCTTATATATATATATATATACATTTACTTCTGGTGTTTCTAGTCATTTTGTTCATTTGAGATATGTTTCTGTTATAGGTTAGTAAATGTTAAGGCCTTATGTATTGTTTGATATGCCTACATGGTGCTAGTCACAATCCCCTGGCCTATTAAAGGTAGCCTTATGGTGGTACACTTAGTTTATGCTTGACCGTGGTGGGGCCCTAGTGGTTCAGATTGTGTCATTAAAATTATTCCCTTCTTCTATATAACTTACCTCCCAAGTAATTTTTTTCTCTTCATTCTAAGAACATAGGAAAATAGAGTTTTACTCATTCCCATAGTGCATGTAATCTACCATATACCTTATAAGGTCTTAATTTCTCTACCGAGAGAGACAATTGTGAAACTCAAAAGGACTTTGAAAAGGTTGGTCTATGTTATGGAATGTTAATATTGGATGTAAAAATTATTGACGTGGAAGAGGATTTTTTAATCTCTAAATAATTGTACATGATTCAGATCATATAATTTCAAACAATTAATGTATCTCACTCATTCCCTATAAAAATGTATCACTATCTACTCTCTTTTCACCTTTCTTACTCTTATTTGTGGTGGTTCACAGCCATATAATAGACAGAAAAGAGGAATTCATCTTTTTATCTCTATTTTCTTGAATGAATTTTTTTCTTTAATTTTTATATAAATAATCCCTCTGTTTTTTTTCAAATACAAACTTTTTATTGGATATAGATTAGGAAAGAAGTATAATATTGAAAAATTCTTCTTCTGAACCCACTTCCCTAAACTGAAGTAAATTCAAATCTCTTCTAGACTAAAATAGTGGACTTCTTCCCATAATTTACCAATACTATACCCTCTCACCCATAGCCAACTAAACTTATAACATGAAAGGAACAAAAGATATGGGTGGGTATGGATTAATATAATTTTTTATATGTCTTACCTAATAATTCATCCATGGATTCAAAGTATTAAAAAGGGTCAAATATAAAGGTGGCTAAAAATGGATTTTGAAGCGGATTTTTCAAATGATTGATGGAATTTATCATGTATATCACACTTGAATATTATAATTTCAAACAAAAATCAAAGTTCTAGTTTTACTCATGACCTAATACTCAAAATAAAGTTATTTAAAGGAAGAATATTAAAAATAGACTTCGAATATCTCTAATATTGGGTAATAAAAATATTTAACAGTTAGTTCAGGTCATGAGATATCATTTTTTATCCTATTAACGAAAGTTAAATTACATTAAATTTGTGAAAAAATCATATTAGAAAGCATTTAAACTCAATAATTTCAAAACAAGTGAAATCCACAAAACATTAAAGTTGTTTTTACCTAGTAATATTCCACTAAAAACTCAAATTTCTTATCTAAAAACACTAAAAATATAAAAAAATTAGTAAGCATAAATTTCCTAAATAGATCCTAAAAATAGGTTGAGATCCTCCCAACACACACTTATTTAATATTAACCCTTTAATATACTTATTTCATAAGCTATGAGAATGTTTTAAAGATTATCTAAAGAAAAAACCTCCCTACTCTCAAGGCTAAAACCATGGGATCAAATCTATCTATAAATTTTCTCATTAGATTTTTTATAATGTTGGAATCATCGAATTTATCATCAAAACCCCATATATTACTTATAATTTCAATGAAACTTGTAAAGTAGTATTTAATATACTCATCATCAATCATATTTATTTCTTCAAATCTACTCCACCATACTTGTAGTTTGGCTTCCATGGCCTGATATATCCTTCACAGCTACTCCTCAATTTATCCCAAATATCATTATAAGTTTGAATACCCAAAACAATTTCATATAAATTCTCTGATAAATATATCAAAATGTAATTTTTTACTTTTACATAAACTTATAGGTTTATATTATTTGTTAAATTAATAAGACCTCCCTCAGGAATTGGTGTAAAACTAATTGTTGTGGCATCTCTTATCTCCAGGAATAGTGATAGAAGGTAGGGCATCATCTTATTCCTCCTTTTGTAGTGATTATTTTTATCAAAAGTAACGGCACATTGGATGATCATAAAATTTTTATTCTCCACACTCAGTAACTTCTTGGATATTTTACCAGGTAACCAAGATTAGATATAATAGCTCTTGTAATCCCTAGGATTGATTTACCATTAAGAAGGGAATGAATCATTGCTATTCTTTTATGAATTCTTTATTTGAACTCAACCTCTTGGACTTATTAAGGTCTCAAACCACTGGATATATTATCTCAACGGAACCTCATAGACATGGGAATATAAAGAAGGCACATAGGATTTACAAAATTAAACTAGAATAACCTACTTATTTTTTTGATTGGTTATTTCCCCAAACCACAGATTCTTGCATTATATACATAACTTGATAAAAATAAGGACAGTCATAACACTATCAATATTGAGTACCGTTATGTTCCAGATTCCAAATACCCACTAGAAGAAATAGATATCATATAAAATTATAATCTAGACAAATAAATATATTCCTATTCTTTGGGATCTTTCTAGGCCACATGATAATGATATCACTCCATGAAAATATTGGATCAGTCTGATATGCTCATGTACACTTCAAGTCTTATATGTATGGTTTTTCATTAGAAGATGATTTTCAAAATTTCTAAAATTTTGAGTTATTCAAACAGTATTCTTCTCCTCATAACTTTTCATTATTTGTGACATGGTTATCTTCTTCCTTGGATGTCTCTCGGATTTGAACTCTTCTCCTATTTTTGATATATTGAAGTATTAAGATCTTAATTCTTCAGAACTATCACACTTAGTATTTTCAATTTCTCTCTCACTATTCAATAATTTCTTAATTATAATATAATCTACAAAAATATTCACAAAATTATATCATAAATATTAGTTTCTAAAATAGAATTTTGGAAACAAACTTGATATTTAGCAGTAGCAACAATATTATCCCATTTAAATAGATCAATAGATTCTTGATTTATCTTTTATTCAAAATCATTTGAATTTTATTCAAGTATTCCTTTTAAATTACCTGAAGACTCAAGTTTCTTCCTTATTTTAATTATTTTATAAAATCCACTATATTAATCTCTTTTGAAATCTCCATCCATGTATGCATGAATTCATAAAATGTGATGTAGCACCTATATCTTCCAGCATGGAACTCAGAAACAACAACTTATTTTTTGGCTGATTATTATTAGATCTTGGATTCAATCAAAATCCACTTATATTGATTATGATATTTTAATACTTAGAGAATAGGTATTCAGAATCATCTAATTTATCCCCCACTAATTCATAATATTAATTCTCAAAAATATTATAATCTTTATATGGATAAAATTTCCCTTATAATCTCTATATATTTCATAAGTCAAATAAGTATAAAATTATACTTATATGATCATCTATACAGGTCAACATGCATGCTTTCATAGAAACCGATTTGTAAGGATTAATGATTCTTATAGGATCATACTTCCATCTTGCAGAATTCATTCTTATGAAGTCTCGACAACAAGTTCGTAAGGATTTATGATCCTTATGTATAAGGATAAAATGATCCTTATGGTGTCATCCTTATGAGATCATCATTATGTCTCAAAGACACATATGTATACCACATTAAATTATAAAACTCACTAAAATTAAAAATAAAGCCTTTTAATTAATTCAAGGATATTCTTAAACACTAAAAATACTTCCAAATCATAAAAAAAATATTTTAAGAAGTTATGCAACACTTGACTATAGAATCTACAATAAACATAATCATTTTGGATGATTTCTCACAACTTCTATTCTAGAATAACTTGTTATCATGATAATTTTATTTTTATCCTCTATATCATCTAGCATATCAAAGAATCTCAAGAACCTATAGTTGATATTTTCCCCACCGTTATCATGTTTCTTTAGTATAAAGATCAGAATTTCCAATCATATCTGTTTTATTTTATTTTCATAAATAAAAAATCATCAATCAATACATTAAGGGTTATTACATTAAAATTTCTACCCACTCTCTTAAATCATTAACCATGATTACTTATCTATTTATGATGTTATCCACTCATTGGTAACAAAATACATTGACTTTTTTCTTTGTATACTTATTTAAAACAATAAAAATTCATTAACTTGGGAAATTCAATCTTCTCTTTTTAATTTTGGTTTTCAATAACCCTTTCATATTTTACCAATTTCAATGTTATTTATACCCCCCTTTGATAATAAATTAAAATGTAATATGTTATACTTCTCATCTCCCCCCTCGTAAAACACCCTCTTCTCCCTTATTTATTCATAATCATAGATTGTTCCACTTTATAAATAAGTATGGAACCACATTATTTTCCAACCAAACAACATTTAGTTAGTAAAATATAAGTCAACATGGACCAAACTCGTATAGAAACAAGTGTGATATAACCAAGGACTTGAATATTGTCTATAAACATACATACATGTGATATCATTCTCAGTTTCTCATTTTTTGTATTATTTATGATAGATTTATCAAAATAAATGCATCTTACACTCAACTCAATAAACCCATCTAAAATTTCAAGTGCATGACATATAAACTCCCTATTTTTCTCATATTTTTTATCAACTAATACTCACAATTTATAAATATGTTTGATATAAAAAAATCAGGTTTGTATTTGTGATTGTAAAACGTCATTCTTTAGTTTTATAAATCTATCTAGGGATTCTAGATCACTACATGAGATATTTATCTCATTTTTTTCCACATAAAGGGGTGCACTCAACTCCTACACTATATGGTAGTTAGGATACTCCATGAAGGAATATTTTTATGTTTTATAGTGTATATATCACAAAACTATGTCCTTTAATTCCATGTATATCAGTAAAAAAAGAACAATAAATAAGGGAATAAGAATGAAAATATTTTTTTATTAGTCAGAACACTAAGGCGGAATTTTTTCTATCAACCTAGGACTTTAATTCTCTCTAATATCAATATAAGAAGAGTTATTTATCTTATATAAATCCTTTATTAGTTGTATTATTAACTTATTCACTTGAAAATTTTTATTTTGTGGATTTTTCTTCTCCTCATCAATAAATAAAGAGAATTATTTAGCATATTCTTGAATATCCTTCCTCATTAATTATTCTTAGTATTGTAGAATAGACATATGGTCCTTTATTCTAAGATTATTCTATCCATGCATTTCAGATAGTTTTTCTTCAATTTTTAGATATCCACTCTTGGATGGGTTCTCAAAAATGTTTTCATATTCATGTGTAACTATTTTATTTCCTTTGGAACTAAAATTTATCTCTTATCCCTTTATTTTCTTGACATCTCTAATCTTCTTGGTCAAACTTTTAATCCTTCTCTTTTCTATTGATCATATTTCTTTGGTTTCTCATAGCATGAATTCACTTCCATTATCTTCTAAATTTTCTTCCCTTTCATGCTATAATAATTTTCTCTCAGTATACTTGAAATTAATTCTTTATATTTTTAACCTTGATCACATCTATCACATATCAACTCTAGACAAACAAATATATTTTATATTAACATCTTTAATAAAATTATTATCATAGCTTGTATTTTCTAGGAATTAATCATAAAAAACTAACAATAGCACTCCCTTGGATCATTAAAATTCCTTATAAATTATATATTATACTAGAAAGAGTGAAATATTTGTACCTACTTTCCATAACACTAGAAAAATTCTGTAAATTTTGATCCTCCACTTTGAGAAAAAATCAGTCTAGAAAATCATTGGGGTTGTCCTCTTATAAACCAAACATTCTTTTTCCTTGGGGAATGCATACTTATTGAAATATTCATATCTTTATTTTATGTGTAATAGTATATATCATTTTTATTTTGGTTATAAATAGATTAAAACTTGGTATAATCACTTGTAATATTATAAACAATAGATTTATTTTGAGACATATTAGTTAAATATTTTGTTTTCATGTTGGAACCCTTCATCACACCAACATGAAAAGATTATTATTTAACCTATAAAAATTTTGAGAAGTATTTTATGATATCATTCAACTCATTTTTATCTCTAAGTATACTCTTCCTATTTTTTGGATAGTTTTTCCTTAAGATCACTCAAATTATTCTGTTTATCATCTCCTCTTAGATTGTACTTTTTGGTCTTATCAATGAATAATAATTCCTTTATAATAAGTTCTTATGTTTCATCAATAATATAATTATTCCCTTTTAGAAACATTATTTTATCTTTATTGACTTGTGTTATCTTCTAAATACAAGATTTTAAATCAATTTTTAGCTGCCATTATAGCGTTATCCTTTTTTCCTCTTCATCACTATTATAGGTGTAATAAATTTTCTCAACATGAGAAAAAAATTGACTTAACCAACTGATTGGATACTTGATAAGTCATATTTATCCTTCTTTCTCATCATTATTCTTTTCTACCTATTGTAATGATTATTATTTCTATTACCTTTTTTCTTAATTTCTATATTTCTAATCCTTCTCATCCAATTTAAACTCTCAAAACATCATTTTTGGGTAGTCCTTAGCAAGTTGGATGGGGACATTATAATTGTATCACCTTGGTTATTACATTCCGTTTCCTTTACACATTCCATTCTTGAATCTCTTTAATAGATGAGAAAAAAATATAATACTTCATCATCCTCATCAAAATCACCCAATTCTATAATTATTAATCTTTAAATTTTATTTTTCTCATATCCCCAAAATATATTTATTATTTTTTATTCTTCTTGAAAGATAGAGAATTTATCATTTTATAAGATATTATATTGTTTGGAATCTCATCCAAGAATATATATTCCTTATGTTCCATAGATAAAACCTTAGGATCAAATATATCTGTAAAATTTCTCATTAAATATTTTTACAATGGGGGTATCATCTAACTTCTCACCAAACCCTCATATGTTACTTATAATCTCATTGACCCTTGTAAATTATTCTTAAATGTACATGTTATCATATATATTTATATATTCCAAATTTCCACTCCAAACTTTTATTTTAGCTTCCTTTAATTTGATATTTCCTTCATTATTGCTTCTCAATTTATCCCAAATATCTTTGGAGGTTTGAGGAACCATTAATTTTGGGTATAACTTCTTTAATAAAGACATAAAAATGGAATTTTTTTAATTTTTAATCCAATTACATATTTCTATTATTAGTTAAATCCATATAGTATCCCTCAAGAATGGGTGTAAAATCAATAGTTTTTTCATATATTACCTTCATGTTGAGTGATATAAGGTATGGTAGTATCTTACTTCTCTAGTTATGGAAATTATTTCCATTGAAAGTAGGTAAATCTCAATTTTTCATAAAATTTTGATTCTCTATGCTCATAAAATACATATATCCTTAAAAGGTAACTTGGATTATCTTAGATTTCACTTTTTATTCCCCAAACCACATTAACCACTAAGAGTGGGGAATAATTGGTCTTATTTTATAAATTATTTCATCAAAATCAAGCACTTGGACTTTTTATGGTCTTAATGCAATCAATATATTCTCTCAAACCCACCTCATATAGTGAATAATATAGATAAATGATAGAACAAATGATTTATAAGGTTTATCTAGAATATACCACTCCTAGACATTATTAGTTAGTCGCTACAATCATGGATTATTCTAATATATACACAAGTGGATATATCCAAGGAAAGTACTAATTTTATCAACAAGAAGTCCCACAATGTTTCAACTCCTAGAATCTCAATATAAGAAATAAATCTCCTCAATAAATTATGATATAGATAAAAAAATATCATATTTTAAGCTATCTGCCTTCTATTCCACTTATTGGCGGTATCCCTCTATGAACATACTGAATCATTCTGATATTCTCATATACATTTGAAGTCTTTAACATATATTTCTTTTTCAAAACATGGTTAACTAACTTTCTCAACTTTATATATCTTCACATGATCCGGTAATCCTTATCAGTTTGAATACTCTATAATACAAGTCTATTCCTCTTTGGATGTCTCCTAGCTTTGAACTTTTATTCTCTCTTTAATACAGTGAAGTATCAATCTCTCAGTTCATTAAAACTCTCACACTCAGTGTTTTCGAATTCTATCTCACTATTCACATGCATCTTCTTTATTCTTTTTTGCACATAAATATTAAAAATATAATATAATGAATATTTTTTATAAAAATAATATTTTTGTAACTCCTTAGATCAAAGATAATAGTATCGGTTTTATATCAATTAGAAATTTCAATGGATTTATGATTAATATTTAATTCAAGATCATTTTAATTTCACTCAATTTTTGCTTTTAAATTCCATAAATAATTGGTATATTTCATTCTTATAATTCTTCAATGAAATCCACAATATTAAAATATTTTGAAATATCCATACATGTATGAATGTGATCATGCAGTGTGATGTGGAACCTATAACTTGCGATATTGTATTCAAAAACACCAGCATATTCTTTGGCTTGTTCTTGTTAGATATTGTCTCGAATCATGATCCACTTGGAATGATAATAGTGTTTTAATCCTCGAATAATATAACTATAGAATCATTTTATTGATTCCTTATTTCTTTTTCTCATCCTTGATGTGAAATTAAGTGATAGTAATTGAATATATATTCATTATATACTCTTTATATTTGTTTTCATAATCTTAAATCAACAAAAAATTTCTCCCTTCCTTCTCTATATCTACACTTCATATTATTGGAGTTTTGTGTATTGAGTGATGAACACTATATAATTTGAGTTAGCTGTTGGGATTGTGGATTCATTGATTGAGTGTATTCACTACCTCTTCACTATGGAGGATGTGGGAAGGACATGTATAGAGAGGTTTTCCATGTGTTTTAAGACCCACAATATAGATAGAGAGGAGAAATAGATAATTAATTATAAATACAATTTCTGATAAAAAACTTTCACATAATTACAGTCCATTGTTATTAGAATTGAGGTCCTTCCTTTTCACTGTAAATTATTCTTTAGTTTTAAAAAATAAAAAACAAAAAAAAACTCATTTCTATCTTAATTGTAAAACAGTATAAATAAAATTAAAAAGAATAATAAGTTCTAGAATATTGATTATTCATGATAAAATCTTTTAGAGATGACCATGTTCATTCACTAAGTTTCATTCTAGGTTTTTAAATTCTAAATACAATGCCAGTGATCACCATCACATCACTAGTGTCATTACTAGGGGCTTGGGATGAGTTATTCACTATTTTAGAACATTTTTAATTAGTCTTTCCCCTTTTATTTTTTTCTCTTGTTAATTATTTTCTTATTTATTTATACCCTCTAATAAAGGATAAAAATAATTAAGTATCCATTCTATAATAATGAATCAACAACTTTACACCTAGTTTAAAGAGATTTTTAGGCTCGCTACTGAGGTCATAGAACTAAACCTAACGTGCTTGTTTCAACTAATCAATCTCTCTTCCCACAAGATCTTGAAGAAGATAATATTCAAGGGCCACAATATGAGTAACCTTTGGTACAATTAAATGGGTGGGAGGATGAATACTACATCATTAATAGAGAAATTAAATATCAATAGCATATTACCCACACACCGTAAAACTAAATAAGAACCTACACCAATGTAAACATAAATCTACATCAACAAATATTTAATATTAAACCAATAACTTAAAGAACAAATGAGTAATGAGGGAGAGTTTAAGGACATGATTTCCATTATGTCCATAACCATACAAGAACTAATAGAACAAGTTAATCAATAATATGAAGATAACCAAAATAAGAACCTCTCCCTTGATTAACTAATAATGTGAAATAAAAACTTGAATAACCTGGACTCCCTCACATTTCAAAGATATTTTTTTGTATCCCTAAAGGAAAAAAAACTCATACCAACTGATACCTTAATGTGAGATGACCAAAGCTTAGACTCTATTATCTTAATATTTTTAAAATTTATTTGTAAAATAATCCATTTTTCTTTGATAAAATATATTCATTACTACTAGAGTATACTTTGGAATAAGAATAAACAGAGGATATGATGGGATTTAAAGTAACCCTAGTGGTTCCACTACCCTATCACATTAAAACTAGTCTATAGGTCCTTATTAAAGAGAAATTTCGCATAGTTGATCTTACCAAGGGATTGTAACTTTCTATGGACTCACCTTAATTTGATTTCTCACTAGTTAAATTAAATTTTGATTCCCTTTGTATTGAATTTTCAATTCTATTCGAGAAAAATTTCCCATACACATTAAATGATAACTGGAGGAAACCACCACATAAGATAACATTATGATGGAATTTAAAGAATTTGATGTCCAAAATTAAGAAGAAGATAAAAATATAGAATTATTTTATGAACTTCTAAAATAATCTCTTGAATAATTCATATAAAAATACCTACCAATGACTAGAAAAGATTAAATGAAACAACAACCACATCATTTTTAAGAATAAAGGATGCAAGAATCCCTATATAGTGAACACAAGACCACCCATGAAGTGGTTAATGGTGAATATGAAGCTTCATGGCCTATGGAGAATCTACTAAATCCTTAGAAAAACCTTAAACATACACTATAATAGGATACAAAATCAAATACATATACTTCTTACTTTCTTCTCCCTTCCCCCTTAAACATAAAATTATTTAATAATTTTGTGTAGGGACAATTTTACTCCTTTAATGGGGTTCTAAAAAACCAATTTCCACTCATTTACATTGGAAAAAAATAATATTTGGTGGTTTCTATAATGGAAACCAATTCCAACTTTTTATTAGGGTTAACAACCAGAATTGTTTAGTATGGGAAGTAAAATACCAAGTACATACTTGGTGGGTCAAAAAAATAATTCTTTCTTTTTACTGATTTTTATAAAATTTCATATATTTTAATTCTATTTTCTATAGGTTTCCCAAAGTGTATAACAACTAAGCTATTAAATCAAGATATATATAAATAAGTATGATAAATATTCACTCCAACCTACTGAAAAAATAATAAGGTGGTTTATCACTTTTTACACCTAATTTAATCAAAAAAATTATCGATTTTTATGAACATAAAAAGGTTATTTTTTAACAAGTATGGGGGGATTTTCAATAAATTTAGGATATTTTAAAAATATTTCTATGATATTTTTTTGGAATATATATATAAACTTTTCCAATTTTTTGTTTTTTATATTTTTAGTATGATTTTATGTAAGTATAATTAATATTTAATATATTTTCTTACTAGTGATAAATTCATGATAGTTTTCAAGATATCATGAATTCTAAAATTACTAAAATTGATAATTGTTAAGTGAATCTGATCACTATTTTTGGGAAAATTAAATTTTAGAACTATGAGAAATAGTGTGATTGAAATGGTTGAATTTGAATTTAAATTATGGCATGAGGAAAATAGATTTTATAACATTAACCTAAGTAATTTAGACTTTATGATAAATAACATATTAGGGTTACATCTCAAAATATAGTCATGTAGGTAATTTGAAACTGGATTAAAGTGGGAAATTTGGATCCCATAATGAATTTCTAAGATATTTATCCATAGGGTGTGGGAGAAATAAATTCCCTCTATGAATAAAATAAGTTCTTTTCTCAAATATAGGGCTGAAAAAAATTAAATAAGTTTCTAATTATCAAAAATGAATGGATTAAGGTGAGGATAATATTGAACCCAAATGAATATGTGTTAATTTAATTATAAAAATATAATTTGATTTGTATCATGAAAATGTAAAATGGATCCTTGGTACAAGGAACTTAGAGCATATTTATTTTTGAAATTTACCCTAGTTAAAATTTTAATTCAACTAAAATATAAATTGTTTCAAACATGGAACTAGAACATTATATTAGATTGAAGTGGGACAATATAATTAATTCATTTAGGTTTCATGAAATTTTCAATTAATACATGACCTTTTATCTGTCCTCACATCGGGTATGTGTATTTGAAACTAGGCAAAGAAAATATTATTTATAGGTTTAATTATTTGTATTTCACAGGAGTGAAATAGTGTATATAGTATACTTGAACTAGAACTCATGGATCTAGTAATAAAAACATAATACTTATATTTCTATCTTTGATACCAATAAATGTGACTTAATTTTAGTCATCCAAAACATACAACATAAATCGAAATATTTGATCACTTACATACCAAAGGATCTTTTGGATTTAGAGTTTTAGAGAATTAGTAAAAATTATTATGTAATAAGGTGGGAATTTCTACATAGTGACTATTTTTTCCACAAAACAAGTTCTTCATAAAGACACGCTTGCTTCATTCATGTTAACTCCCATATCTAGAACTATAACATTATTAATATTTCTAATCATACTTATGACCTATAAAAAGTCATTTGAAAACATGGGATGAGAAAAAAACACAATAAGGGACATATAAAAAATAAAAGAAACTCGTTAGTTCTTTTCAAAACCATGAAGTCGTATAATAGAGTTTTCCTTTAACATAATAATCTTTGACCTCAAATAATCATTTACTTACACATGAAATAAGCCATTATGACAATTGGTTTTCATAAAACACTTTACAATAAAACATAAATTTAAACTTATAATAATTTCGGTTTCTTAGAAAACATTATAACCCATGGAAAACTTTTTCTTAAAAACATATATTTTACCCTTAAAGGGAATAAACATTCTTTTAAACAAAAGTCCATTATCTTACCATATAAAAAAATCCATTTAAAATTCATTTTAAATCATTAAAAAATACATTTAGTTTCCTTGATACATAAACATCATATAAACATTATAATAACCCTTATAAATGTAATAATCTACTTTATTAATTCTAACAAATCTATATAAAGAACATAATCAATACCCAATTAATTAGAAAGTTATATCAGGATCACCAATCAACATAAAAAAATTTTAAGGACCAAAACATACCAAAAACACATATAATTTTGAATTTACATTATAGAATATAATAAAATAGTTTACTTAATAAATATACATAAAAACTTTCAGTCTTTATAAATAAATACATATAAAAATCATTTATATTTGAAAACTCTTTAAAAAAATTCCTAAAAGAACGATAAATAATATATTATTTTGAAAATAAAATAAAAAATTGTATAGTAATATTTATAAATAATAGTGTTAATGGTGGAGGTAAATTCTTATCATATCATATACATTAAAAAATATTCCTTTCACACTTTGGTAAAATTTTCAAAAATAACCTATTTGGAAAATGTTTAAAAGTCCTATTTTAAAACCATAATAAAGAAAGTAAAAATTGGTTTAAAATGAATCTGAAAATAAATTTCATAATATTAATAAAATACTTCAGATATTTTAAGGAACATCTATATAGATGAAAAATGGAATTAATACTTTTAAACTTTTAAAATAAGGTTTTAAAGAAAAAATATATTGCCTCATCTCTCAACTTGCCACGTACATTATTTAACTCATATATAAAGAAATTATATTAATCGTTTTATTTTTTAATAACATTTATCAAGTTTATTTTCTTGTAAAAAACTCTTTTATTTCATTTATTACCATGTCTAATACAGTTACTAAATAGATTAAGTTCATGTCATATGTTTTGAGAACGTTCAATACATAATTGAAAAATGAATTTGGTAGGTTGAACATTGTAAAAATTATAATTATTCCATCATATAAAAAATAATAATCATGACCTAATTATATTTTTTAATCATAGAGTTATCCATGAAAATCAGTTATGAAAAACAAAATACATTGGCTCGTGAGGCGGTAGTCCACATATACACACGAGCGATGTTTTTAATTTTCATTGGATGGAAAATAAAAAAAATAAGAAATTAACTTTTCAGAAAGATTATAATTTTATAAAAATAAAACATATTCATTAAATTCACCCCCGTTATAATCCATGAGAGGTAGTTTTTGAAAAACAAATACATCGCTATGTAGAGATGGTAATCTGTACGTATGTATGTGCAATGATTCAATTTTTAATGATTGGAATGGTATGAAGATAGATGATGTATTATATTAATACAATCATAATTATGTAATTAATATCAAATATATACATTAAATACATTATTATAATCAAACATGAATGTCTGTGATGAGAAACGAAACACATCAAATCGTGGTGGTGGTTGTCCCTATATACTCACGAATGATGTTTTTCTTCATCATAGGATGGAAAAATAGTTGAATAAGGTTATTCCATTAAAATAATAACATTTTATTTTATTTTATATATCTATTTTATTATAGTTTAATGGTTATGATAGAATTTAAGGAGGTAGAACAAGAAAAAAAATGAAAATGCTTAGTTTAGACAATTACCTCTTATTTGAATAACCTTTTTTTTATCTCTCCTTAAGGACCTGAGGGGTGGTAGTTTAAGAAGACCATTACATCTAGAATATATATACAAAATTTAATATGATGTTTGGTCAGGGTTTTCTATCTATCTTTCTCATGAAGTGTGAGGATGTGAGGAGAGGTGGTTTCTTTATATAAGAGAGGAGAGGGTCACCTTTGGAATTACTTATTAAATTTATATAAATTACTTTTTATGCTCATGTAGAACAAAAATAATATAGTTTGAATATATTATGAAGATAATTATATATAATATCATAAAATAATATTCATAAAATTTTATATAATTTTTTACCCTTATCCATTAGTTTTAATCCCTCATTAACCCTTTTGATGATTACAATGATATCAAAAAAAATTACTTAGTATGAGTTCAAAAAGTTACAATAAAAGAGAAAGTGAAACATAAGTATAAAATAGCTGATGTTATCAACCATATCCAGTTATCTTGGAAAAATATAATATTTTATAAATTTTAAATCATTTAATAAAATATTATTTAACATAAAATTATATTAAAGCATTTTCAGGATTATTCACATAATAGATTTTAAAAAATCAATATAGTAATTCAATTAGAAAATAAAATTTTTACAAAAAACTAATAAATTATATTTACATAAAAATTTATAAAACACTATAACTCATTCAAAAAATATCAACTTGGAGTTTTTAAAATCATTTACTTGATTTTTCTACTTCTTACACAAGCACTGTGTCGACATTTTGTAGGAATTTGAGGTAATTATTTCACTATTAAATATAAATTAACATCATAAAATAAATTTATTCATATTCAAAATAATATTTTATAATCATTAATAAATACTTGTATCCCTGTTATAAAAAATTATAGATATTAAAAACAAGAAAGATACATTTTTGGAATGTTTATTTACTTTCAATAATCTAAAGGTATTTATCAAAGAAAAATGGGGGGAAATGTCATATTTTCAAATAGTTGAAGGTTTTTTTTAACTAAACTCTTAAAATATAATAAATTAAAGTTTTATGATGATTTTAATGCCTTTAACAATAATTTTAACCCTAGTTAACTCAATTTTCCCTTTACTCCGGTGACAAATATTTATCATGGTTACCATTCATTATGAACAAAACATAATGTTAACAAATTTAAAAAATTTAGAAATGATGATTACAAATATAGAATACATTTTTTCAAATCCAATCTCTATAAGTAGCATAAATTACATTTAAAATAAACCCTAATACATGATGAAAAATGATTTTCTATAAAAAAAATATTTTTAAGTATATAAATGTTTTATACCAAATTAAGTATAATATATATCAATATGATATTAATTGGATTATTTTGGATTAAAAGTAACTAATTTAATTTTGAAACCCATTTACAACAAAATCAGACTTTTTAAATACTTCTAAATAGATTAAAGTTTTCTATAAAATCGGTATTTTTCACTATTAAGTGAAAAAAATAATATTTTCATAAAAATCCAAAAACTCTATCCTAATATAATTTGAATATGATTATTTAAATAATTATTTCCTTTATATAATATAAAATTTCTAAAATTATCATAAATTAATTATAAATTCTCTCACAAAAATAAAAAAAACATTTTTGAAGAAAACATATTTTTGAAGTATAAAATGACTTTGCTAAAAAAATAAGATTTTATTTACTAAAATTTAATAGATAAATTTTCATTGAGTGGGACCTTAATATATATATTTCATAATGTGATTAATCTTATTAATACTCACTAATTCAATGGATATGTTATAGCAGTTATATTAAATAATAATATTTCATGATTGCGATTGCTTGATGTTCTTTGTCTTATATGATATTGAAAATATCCTTCTTTTAAAATATTAGGGTATTGAATTATTATTCTTAAATAAATTGTAACCTCAAAAAAATTAATCTTGATATCATTGATTCAAGGGTTTAATTTTGAAAATCCTATTTTTGAAAACCCACATAAAAAGGGATAATAAATCACCATATTGAAAATAGAAAAAGGGAAATAGGAAGGTCACTTGGAATGACACATAATTGGGTTTCCAAATTAGGAGAAAATTAGTTATAAGTGAGAACATTGACTTTTAAAGAAGATACACTTAAGAGATATAGTTATAGTTTTCTTATAAGGGAAGATACCATCAATTTATCAAAAAATATCATAAAATGATGACATTTTTATTTTAAGATCCTTTTTTAGATTTGAGGAAATCTTTTACCATCAGGATAGTGAAAATGAAAAATTATATACTTAGTTTATTTTTTTCCATTTCATAAGCACAATTTTAGCCTTTGGTTGTGATTTTATCAATTGCTAATTATATCACATCCCATATTATTGGAAATGAATATTGAAGATAAAATTTTCATGCCTAAAACACTAAAATCAACTTCTAATGGATCACTTAATCAACAAAAGGATAAAAAGTTATTCCTTATATATTTATACATTAAATAAAACCAAATTGTTAGAATAAGGTAAGATAATATACAATATAAAAAAGAATACATTAATATTATACTCCTATAAAATAATTCCCAAAGATAAACTTTAAACATTCCATAAATAACTAACCTTAAAACTCTTTAAAATATTCTTTACCAAGGTAAAAACCTGAAAATCCAAAGGACTTGATCACATATTCTTCTGAGATCAATTTCAAATTTATCTTCAAACAACATTAGTCACTTATAAATTCATATACCCAAAAATATATTTTTCCTAATCCTATAATATCAAAAAGATGATACTATTTTCTATAAATATCCTGAATCACCATAAAGAAAAAATAAAATAATATATACTTAAAAATCAACCTTTATTCCTAAAATAAAGTCCCATATTATCCAAAAGTATTTAAATTTACCATAATCAAATAATGTTTCCAAAATATTTAACTTCTTTAAAAAAAATTAATCACATAGTCCCCATCACATTTCAATCCCATGGTAAATGATATGATAAAACATATGTTCCCAAAATGTAATAACCATTTTATCCCAATTAACCATGATTACCATAAAATCAAAGATCATATTAACCCTAAAGGTTGTCAATACACTTCAACTTATGTTAATAAAATATAAAATCATTATTCCTCAAATGACCATTTCACTACGATATTGAATAAAATTTAGGGGCATATATACCTCAATAATTTATCGAAACTGCATAAATGTATCACAATATATCATTAATCACCTCAAAATATCATCAATTAAAACCTAAAAGGGGTGTTTATACTTTTGAACTTATGATCAACCTAAAACTTATAAAAACATGAAGGTATCTATAACTCTTAAGTGAAAATCACAAGAAAACATACTAATCTAAAAAGATATATAAACCATGCTCTAATACCAACTATAATGGCCTCAAACTCATACTCCTAGATCTATTTCCAAAACATAATCATTAGTTTGTTGGATTTGATATCAATAAACATGACCCAGTTTTAGCTATCCAAAAAAATACAACATTGAATGGAAATATTGTATCTCTTACATACCGAAGGACCTTTTAGGTTTAGAGTTTTATAGAATTAGGAAAAACCCTTACATAAAAAAGTGGAAATTTCTACATAGTATCAATTTTTTCCAAAAAACAAATTGTTTATAAATACACACTTTCTTCATTCAAGTTAACTCCCATATATAGAACTATGAATTTTTTAATATATCTAATCATCCTTAATCCATGTAAATAAGAATTTGAAAACATGATATGGGAAATACAATGCATGTCAAGGGATATATACAAAATTAAATGAAACCTACTAGTCATTTTCAAAACCATGAGATCATATAAGAGAGATTTCCATTTATATAATAAACTTTGACTTCAAATAATAGTTTACTTACACATATAATCATATTTTCTATCATAATTTTTTCATAGAAAACATTTTGATAAAACATAGAGGATAAATCATAATCATGACATTTTCTTAGAAAACATGAGAATCAATGACAAACATTTTCTTAAAAACATTCCTTTTACCCTTAAAGGGTATAAACATTCCTTTAAACAAAAGATAATTATCTTACTATATGAAATAAAATCATTTCCATGAAAATTTATTTCCAATTATAGAAAATTAATGTAAGTGCCTTGGAATACCATCTTCATTGAACCCTTATAAGAACCCTTACAAATGGAATATCATACTTGGTTAATTTCAATATAATTCCGTAGGGAACTTAATCATTACCCAATACATTAGAGAGATATATCTGGCTCAAACATCTTCATAAAAAAATTACAAGGAATATAAAATGTATAAAACACTTATAATATTACATTTCCATCCTAAAAAATACTTATTTATAAATATTAAGAAACACTTTTAGAATTCATGAAAAAATAAGAATAAAGATCTTTTTTCTTTTAAAACTCTTTAAACAAAAATTCATAGAAGAATAGGAAATATGATATCATTTTAAAAAAACATTTAGATGAATTTTCTTATATAATTTTCATGGTGGTGGGAAATTCATCCCATGTCATATACTTTAACAAATATTTCTTCCACACTTAAAAAATGTCAAAAATAACCAGTTTAGAAAATAGTTAAAAGTATTCTTTCAAAAAATCATAAATAAATTAAAACTTGGTTTAAAATAAATTTTAAAAATTATTAATAACATACTTGAAATATTTTAAGGAACATGGGTATAGTGGAAAATATAAGAAAGTCTGTTAAACTTTTAAAATAATGTTTTAAAGAAAAAACTTCACACCTCATCTCCCAACCTTCCATGAATTTCCTTTAACATTAGTATAATTAAATTGTATTAATTATTTAATATATTAAGAAAATTTTCAAGGTTTGTTAACTTATTATAATCTCTTTTATTTAACTTATTATCATTCATTATATATTCATAAAATTAATTAAGTTCATGTCGGACGTTTTGAGGATGTTCGGTTCATAATTGAAAAATAATTTTAATAGGCTGATCATGGTCAAAGGGTTCATTTTTACATCATAAAAAATCATTTAATAATTTTTATTTTTGTACATTAAATAAAATTTTTGTCTTTTGTGAGAAGATGTCACACCCATGTTCTGAAATTCATTTTTAGTCCTAGTTTGGGTCATCCTTTTAGTTATTTCCTCAAGAACCGAGTGTGATGAGTTTGAGTTTTGGAGTATTTATTCCTTAAATTCTTGTCCTATATTTATTAATTAGTTTCCCCCATGATAATTGGATAAAATATGTGTTTTTTGGGCGAGACATCTTATGGTGCACGGCTTGCGCATAGTTAGTAGTAACTATGCACCCTGGCCCAGGTAACCATGTGGAAGCTCCTGGGTGAGATAATATTTACCAAATGGATATTGCATGGTTATTCATACCGTATGGGTATGTCATTTAGTCGAGCTGTTTCTCAGCAGTAGCAGTCGCACGATATCGGTATGGTTTGATAGACCGTGCGGACTAACCATGCAACCTATATAGGTCATTAAAACCTATTTCTCTCTCCCCAATTTTTATACCCTAACCCCTATTTTTTCCACCATTTGTGTTCCTTTAACCTAGTAACCTCCCATAGAGGATTTTTACACCTTTAATCCCCTTCAATAGATATCTAAGGGTTTTTCATGGTGTTTCTCCACCTAGGTCGAAAGTTTATGGCTTCTTTCTCATCCATTCTTGCTTTCTCTTGTTTTTTCTCTTATTTCCTAAACCTAGTATCCATGTTAGATGATTTTCATGGCTAGGGTTTCTTTTTTTGTGGGGGGTTCCTTATTAGGGTTTTATGATGTTGGATCTAGCCTCCCTTAGGATTGGTTGAGGTGATAATGAGGTTTCTCACTAGATTCAGGAAGTTTGTTCATCATTTGAGGTAGGATCCCTTTTCACCTATTCCTTAAAGTTAATATTTCATCAATTGATTGATTTTTGAACCTACATTAATTATTAAATAGTGATTTTTTATGATTTTAAGTATTTTTCCATGTGAAATAAAATGATTTTATTAATCGCTCGGTATGTTTGATATGGATTTGGTGGGTTTTGCGCACCAAATGCTTGTTAAATTTTTTGGTTGTCTTTTCTAAGTAGTTTGTGATTTTTAAAGGTCATGGTTTGGTTTTATAAATGATATTTTGATATTAAAATGAGGGTTTTTGTTTTTAAAATTTGTTTTATAAGAAGGTTTAATATTGAAAATGGTTTGCGTGTAGGTTTTTATAAAGTTTTTGATGTGTGAAAATGATTTAGGGCCCGTTTGGAATTTTTCTTAAAATGGTTTCATTTGAAAAGCCCCTTCAGGAGTGATCCTTTACTTTTTCATTGATCGTGATATGGTAGTGTCCTTATTATGGGACCTCCCTTATGCAATAAT
Organism: Viscum album; assembly: GCA_963277665.1. Classification (NCBI taxonomy): domain Eukaryota; kingdom Viridiplantae; phylum Streptophyta; class Magnoliopsida; order Santalales; family Viscaceae; genus Viscum; species Viscum album. Next base: position 1,997,169,068 of record OY728150.1, on the reverse strand, counting down.
TTTTTTAAGGCAAGGGCTACTCCTTGAGGTGGTGTTGGTTTTGCTGGCGTGTGTGGTGGTATATATATATGTGGATTATTATTTGAAATGTGTGGAACACCCCTTTATAAATATAGCATGGGAACTTATCATATCAAATAAAAATTCAAAGAATGATTTCTACATTATTAGTTCACACGCTGACTAGTGTCCCATTGTAGGTGGATATTTGGGTTTATTAATATGGGATTGGGCCCCTCTGTCAGTCCTAAGATATAGTGGTTAGGCGTTTGGGTGTTTTGATTTCATAGTGTGTGGAATTCTACTGATTATGGGGTCACATGTATTAGTATGTTATGGTTCTCCTCTGAGTTCCTAGGTATTCTCATGTTCCTCTAATACTAGTACTATTAGTATTATTTCCCTCGTTATGTAGAATCATGATCCTTGTGCTTGGTTTTCTGTTATTTTCTTGTTAAATTGAGAAGGTGTGGTTTGTTAAAATGGTTTCAAATAATATTTTTTGAAAGAAATACTATTATCCCCTTTTTCACCGATATGAAAAATGAACACCTTCTATTTGGTTCTCTTTTCCCCCTTATCCCCTTCAACCTTTCCTTGAAACATGAGGGCAATAGATTGTGATTTTGATTTTTTTACTTTAAAATGAAAAGTTTGGAAAAATTTATTTGTATATTTTATTTCAAACTTGTAAATCAATGTTTTTTATTTAAAGGATTTTCATTAGGAATAGAATTTTTCGGGCCTACCTACTAAACTTTAATACCCATGCCTATAGTGTTTTATTATTTTCAGTTTCTGCTAAAGGTTCTGGCTTCTGTTTGATCGCCTTTGGTGATAGTTGGTCGTGGATTGGAAAGTGAACCTTAGTGTCACATAGAGGTGTCTTAGGCTTCAAGTTTAGTTAGTTCTTTAGATTTTAGTTTTTTCTTTTATTTTTTGTATCATAAATTCTAATGTAAATGATGTAAAGTTTGAAAATCATATTTAGTTTGGTTGTTATTTTACTTTTCTACTACTTTTGTTTATTTTTATACTAGGAGAAATCTTTCCCATTGGTACTATGTTGATGACCTGGCACTTTTTTCCAACCTAGGAAGATCAGGAACGCCTCTCAAGCCTTGTCACGGGTCAGCTCAGGTGACCAGTTCGGGTTTGACCCGGGTAGGTTCGTGAAAAAATGGTATCAGAGGAGTTCGGTTCTTTTGAGGACCTTTCATTTAGAGCACCCATCATTATTTGGGGATATAACGGTAGAATTAGTAGGATTGTCGGGCTCTAGGTTTAGGAATGGTAAGGACTTTATGAACCCTCACTCATTCCGAACCTCGGGTTACCATGGGATGTTCGGTTATGTTGGTGTCAATTTGGTTTTTATGGATTGTGTGTTGTTGGGAAATGAAAACAGAGTTGGGAAAGTGGCCTCTATGAGCTTGAAAGGCCTAGAAATTAATTTGGAGATAGGTAATTACCCTATAATTATCCTCATAATGGTGGTTTGATTTTCATATGGCTGCTAACCATATGGTCAAGTCACCCATCGACACAAGTTTTCCCATTTGTTAATCGTTTGGATCTTCTTTAATTATATAAATTATTTTGAAAAGTTATATTTTGTAATTTCAAAAGATAAATCTAAAATTATAATGGTTTTGTTTTGGTAAGTGTAAAATTTATTTCTAATAACTAGTTTTAACTAAGGTCTATAAAATTGGGTTTTTCATGAAATAAATTTTTAGGGTAGAACTGGATGGTTTAATGGGATGAGATTCTTTTAAAAATAATGGTGTGGGGTGTGGAAATGGTTTTGGTTGGGTGGTTAGAGAATATTTATGAAGTTTTCTAAATCATTAAATTGAGTAAATTTTTTTTATAAGATGTGTGAGGTTTGGAGATGGGTTTTAAATTGAATGGTTTTCATTCTTTTTCTGGAAATTTTTTTTGAGTTTTTAATTGGGTTTCAAATTTTTGTGGTTAACAGTTTCTGAAAAGAGGCTTAGAGAGTTTTTAAATTGAGATGTGGGTTGAATTATTTTTTTCAAATGCGGAAAATGTTTTTTTAACCTTTGGTGTTTCCTTTGGTGACCACATGCATGGGAATGTGTGAGAAAGTTATGGGTTCCCAGTATGGCACAAGGATATGCATGTATGAGACTTCATGGGATGTCATCGGTGAGTGTGTAACCCAAAAATACTATTTTAATTCTAAAGGTTATTTCTTTTAAAATATTGGTGTGGTGTGTCTTCATGTGTTTTGATAATTTTTGTTGTGAGTAATTTGATCCAAGGGATTCTTTCTGGTCTATTATTTTTATATTTTGTATTATTGTTGGTGGTTTCCCTAAAACATTTTTTTGGTAAACCTTGGTGGTGGTTTCCTTTGTGTTTTGTTGTTCGTTTGTGGTACATTTTGGCCAATGGAGTAATTATGTTGGGTACTTGGTTTCTCCTTGTTGGCTATAGTGTTCCCCCATGAGGAATCAATTTATGTTCAGAATGTGGTCATGGGTGACCTCCCCAATGGTAAACCCTCTAGTTGATCAATGAAAGGATATCCATCTTGGAATTTGGAACTCTAACCTACCTCTTTCTTTTTTCTGATTGGGCGGATCCTCTCGTAGTGGAAGGGAATATGCAAGAGAGGTGGATGGAAGCTTTAGTTTCTTGAGTGGCCCAAGTCGTTGAGGGTATAACTTAACAATGTTGTGTCTGAAGGTTCAATATGGAAGAAGTGAAGGGAATGTTTTGGTTAAAAATTGAGGACACATTGTCAAAATATGTTAGTGGCCTATATCCTAGAAAGCATCTCTAGATATTTTGTTAGTTTCTCCTAGCTAAGGTCATTATCAACCACCAAGGTGGTGAGTTTGGTTGCAAGAGGCTTTTATAGTCATTTTCAAGAATCGTGTTCTAGTTGGGACTAGGTTTAAGATCCCTCTCCCTGTAATGTTTCCCTCGGTTTCATGGGTCGTGTTTGGTGGCATCTAGAAGTATTGGAATATCTTTTAAATGAAAAGACAGATATTGTGGAGCCTTTTTGGGACTTCTATTTTGACATAATTGTACCTTTCCTTTGGGAATTATGATCCTCTCAGTTTCAAATGGTAATTTTTCCCTTGTGTCCCTTCTTTCATGTTCTCTATTTGAGGTGAAAGGGGTGATGTGTGTGCATCTTTTAACTCCTTGTCATGATAAAGTGCCATGTTGAGGCAAAGTGAGTATTGGGGTCTATTGGAATATTTTGTTTCGTTTGAAATGTGGTATGGTTGCTTGTGACATCAAAAGGAGAGTTTCTATTTGGGGGTTTCAAAAACCTAACTGTGAGGTAGGAGATGATTCAATCATCGGAGATCCAACCATAGATTCCAGAGTGAATTTGGTGCGTATTCAGGAGAACCCCAGTGGTTTAAAAGGCCTTAGTGTAATATATGTCCCTAGTGCAAGTGATGGAGGTAGTTTAAGCCTCTGGTGTATCTATTCTGGTTTTAATGGTTTCATTTAGTGGAAAATGGTGTAGGAACCTTCTTTCCACGTTGTGGCCCATTTGGATGTACAAGTTTTCTCTTGGTTATGGGTAGGTGTAGTGTTTTGTCTTCTTAAAACCCTGATGGTTACATTCTAATGAGTATGAGATTCCTAGTGGTTATCTGGGGATATAAAGTTTTGGTGTGTTATTGGTTGTGGTTCTGTTAGTCTATTTATTGAGCCCTTCCCTCCCCTCCCCTTGTGGTGGGGATTTTTGGTTCTCATGGGAAGGTTCTCGAGTCTATTTAATCTCGATAACTCTTATGGTGGGGACACCCACTATGGGTCTCATTGAAATTCCTCAGAATGAAGTGGTGTGAACCTATCTCTTATGGTGGGGAGTCTGCTCAAGCCTCCAATTTCCAGTATCCTAGTTTAGTCTTTGTTTTCGTCTCATGTGGTGGATCTTTTCTAACACTGGGGAGTCCATTCATGCCTCCCCATGTTAGTATCTTGGTTTCGTTTTTTGTATCAGTTTGGGGATTAGTGTTATCATACAAAGCCACCTAAATTATATGTTCTTACTTTGGTTGAATTTTAAAATGGGAATGTTCCAACAATTTTATTAAGTAAGTTTATAGAGGTACATGTGAGATGGGGTTTTGAATTCATTTTTTGTTCGGTATGAATGGTATGAGTTCTAATTGATGATTCTCGAGGTGTTATGTTATGAGGTTGAATCGGGTGTTGTGAAATTCCTATCCCCTTTTTTTAGACTGATCAACTAGAGGTGTTTAGATTTTTGGTGTGGGTATTACTTAGTGGTGAGTCAATTCGGTCTCCCGAGTTCATTTTGTTAGCTCTTCCTTGTTGGTAGTGTTTTTTTAATCACTTTGGTTTTTGTTCATTGAAAATCACCTTGATTTTTAAAGAAGTAGCGGCTATTTATTTTATTATAATACTTGGGTTATCCTTTTGAGGGTGTAAAGCGTTATGTTGGGAAGAATTGTCACACCTGGGTTTTGGAATTCATCATCAGTCCTAGTTTGGGATAGTTTTTCGATTATTTCCTTAGGTTCTAGGTGTGTAGGGTTTAAATTTTTGGAGTATTTATTCTTTAAATTCTTTTCCAAGATTTATTCATTGGTTTATCCCTTGATCTTTGTATAAAATAAGTGTTTTCGGGCTAGATAGCATAGGGTGCATGGATTGTGCATGGTTAGATGTAATTGTGCACCCCAACCTAGGTAACCATATAGAAGCTCCTGAGTGAGACAGTAGCCACTGCACGGTTATTCATATCGTTCTAGTAGACTATGTGGTTGATCTATTTCTCAGTAGTAGTAGTCTTATAGTATCCACACAGTTTGACAGATCATGCGGACTAACCATGTGGCATGTCTACGTCATTAAAAACTCTTTCTCTCTCCCTGATTTTTATACCCTAACCCCTATTTTTCCCCCATTCATACTTATCTGACCTAGGCACCTTTCATGGGGGATTTTGGCACCTTCAATCCCCTATAAGAGGGATCCAAGGGGTTTTCTTGGTGTTTCTCCACCTGGATTGAAAGGTTACGGCTTCTTTCTCCTCCATTCTTTCTTTCTCTTCATTTTTTTTCTTCTTACCTAACCATAGTGTCCATGTTTGCCAATTTTCATAGATAGGATTGTTATTTTTTGGTTTGTTTACCTCTTATGGTTCCTTGAGGTTGGATCTAGCTTCCCTTAGGTTCGGTTGAGGTGAAAATGAGATTTCTCATCGGATTCCAGAAGTTTCTTTACCATTTTAGGTATGATCCCATTTCACATCTTCTTTAAAGTTAATATTTCATTGATATTTTGATTTTCACACCTCTATTAATTATTAAATAGTGTTATTTAATGCTTTTAATGATTATTCCATGTGAAAAAAAATCTTAATCTCTTTACATGTGTGATATTCATTCGGTGGGTTTTGTACACCAAATACTTGTTAAATTGCCTAATTGGATTTTCTAAGTAGTTTGTGATTTTTAAAGGGCATGATTTGGTTTTATAAATGATAGTTTGATATTAAAATGGTGGTTGGTGTTCCCAAAAATGGTTTCTAAGATGGCTTGATATTGAAAATGGTTTGCGTGTAGTTTTTTATAAAGGGTTCAGTGTGTGAAAATGATTTGGGGCCAATTTGGCATTTTTCTTAAAATGGTTTCATTTGGAAAACCACTTCAGGAGTGAGCCTTGCCTTGTTGGTTTATTTTGATATGGGAATGTCCTTGGTATGGGATCTACCTTATGTAATAATTTTTTTAAGGAAAGGGATACTCCTAGAGGTGGTTGGGGGTGGTTCTGGTTTGGGTGATGTGTGTGGTATCGTATATATATGGCTTGTTGTTTGGAATGTGTGTAACACCCATTTGTAAACATAACATGGAAACCTAGCATAAAAAAGAAGAATTCGGAGAACTATATCTACACTCATAGTTCACACACTGACCAGTGTCCCATAGTAGGTGGATATTTGGGTTTAGTACTATGGGATTGAGCCCCTTGGTCTGTCCTGCTTATGGTGGCCAGGGATTTTGGTGTTTTTATTTAATCATGCATGGAATCATACCAGGGATGGGGTCACATGTAATATTATGTTATAGGTATACTATAAGTTCTTAGGTATTCCTATATTCATTTGATACTATTACGGTTAGCACTATTTCCCTCATTGTGTGTAATAATGATCCTTGGGCATGGTTTTTTGGTATTTTATTGTTAAATTGAGAAAGTTTGGTTTGTTAAAAAGGTTTCAAATAAGATGTTTTGGAATAACTAGTGTTTCCCCCTTTTTCACTGAGATGAAAAATGAACACCTCTTGTTTGGTTCTCTTAGCACCCTTCTCCCCTTAAACCTTGTTTTGAAGCATGAGGGCAATGGATTTTGATTGTGATTTGTTTACTTTAATATGAAAAGTGTGGAAAAAACTATATTTATATATTGTATTTGAAACTTGTTAATCAATGTTTATTTATTTAAAGTTTTTGCATTGGGAATAGAATTATTCGAGCCGACCTACTAAGTTTTAATACTCATGTCTATAGTGTTTTCTGGTTTTTAGTTTTTGTTGTAGGTTCTATATTCAGTTCGCTCGCCCTGGGTGATAGTTGGTCGTGGATTAGAGAGTGACCCTTGAGGTCACTTGGAGGTGTATTGGGTGTCTGTTTTAGTTCATTATTTCTAGTTTAGTCTGTTCTTTGGTTTTTTGTATACTAAATTGTAATGTAAATGATTTAAGGTTTTAAAATACAAATTTAGTTTGGTCATTATTTTACTTTTCTGCTACTTTTTTATTTGTATATTAAGAAAAATCATTTCCATTGGTACTCTATTATTGCCCTGGTGCTTGTCGCCAGCTTAGGAGGATTGGGAATTCCTCTTGGGCCATGTCATGGGTCAGCTTGGGTGACCGTTTTGGGGTCAAATCTAGTTGGTTTGTGATAAAAGAAGTTATGAAAAACAAAATACATATGCTCAATAGGTGGTAGTCAGCACCTACAAATGAGTGATGGTTTTACTTTTCATTGGTAGGAAAATAAAAAAATAAAAAAATAAAATAAACATTTTAATGCTACAAAAACCAAAAACCTTCATTAAATCCATTACCATGACCATCCATGAGAGGAAATTTTTAAAAAATGAAGTACATCACTACGTAGAGACAGTAGTGCATACATAAATATGTGCGATGATTTGATTTCTAAAAATTAGAATTTTATGAATATTGATGACACATTAGAATTAAATAATCATAAATATTTAAATAATATGTTATATATATATTAAATCTATTATAATAACCAGAAATTAAAGGTGGTTATGAGAAATGAAACACAACACTTCGTGGAGACTGTAGTCCACACATATGCTCAAATGATGTTTTCACTCCCCATAGGATAGAAAAGGTAATGAATAAGTTTATTCTATTAAAATAATAATATCTTATTATACGGTATATAATTATGTTATTATATTGGAATGGTTAAGTCATAATTTTAGAATTTAGAAGAATAAGTAAAATGAAAATTCATAATTAATATGATTATATTCTTTTTGATGAACATCCTTTAGATCTATCCTTAGGGAACCTAGGGATGGTCTTTGATGAACCTCATTTTGATGATTACCATGATATCAAAGTTTTTTACTATTTAGGGGTCAAGAATGTTATAATAAAAAAAAGTAACCCATAAGTATAAAATTATATATATGATATACCATATACTATTTACTTGAGAAAATATAATATTTTTACAAATTTTAAATCATTTAATAAAATATTATTTAATGTTAAATACCATTAAATTCAATGTCATGACTATTCAAATAATTCATTTTAAAAAACCAACTCAATAATTTAATAGGAATAAAAACTTTTAATACAAAATTAATACATTATTTTTATCTACTAAATTCATACAACACCATAAATCATGCAAAAAATCATTACTTTTAGAGTTGTTTAAATTATTTACAAGATTTTTCTACTGCTTTCACAAGAAATATGACGTCGTTGTATAAAAAACTAAGTTAATTATTTCATCATTAAAAATAAATTACAACTAAAAAATAAATTTATTTACATTTAAAATAATCTTTGATATCATTTCTAACATTTTTTATCCCTATCTTAAAATATTAAAAATATTAAAAGTAAGAAAGATACATTTCATAATTTTCCTTTACTTAAAACAATATTAGAGTATTTATGAAATAAAAATGGAATAAAATACTATATTTTATAATACTTTAAGGGGATTTTAACATTAAACTCATAATATATATTAAAATAAAGAGTTGGGGTGATTTTAAAACTTTTTCATAATAGTTTTAACCCTAGTTAACCCAAATTACTTTTACTATAGTGTTAAATATTTACCAAGGTTTCTATTCAGTATGACTAATGATTCCAAATTTGGAATATATTTAATAAAATTCAATCTTTATAAGTAAAATAAATTAATATTAAAATAAACCTGGAAAACTTGATAAAAACAAATTTCTTGAAAATATGGTTTTTTAATTATAAAAAATCATACCAAAATTATGCATAATGTAAATTAATATAACCTGAATTTAATTATATTTAATAAAAAATAAAAAAATAAATTTTAAAACCAATTCAAAAAATATATTTTTTAAATAGTTAAAAATAAATGATAGTTTTCTATAAAATCGGAATTTTTCACTATTCACTAAAAAATTAATCTTTTCAAAAAAATTCAAAAATTTCATCCTAAGATTATTTTTATAGAATAGTTTCAATAATTTTATCCTTTTTAATAAATAAAATTTCTGAAAGAGACATAAATTAATTATAATATTCTTTCAAAAAAAGAAATAAAAACCAGTTTTGAAGAAAACATATTTTTGAATCATAAAATTACTTTACTAAAAAAACCGGGTGCTTATATCCTAAGAATCAATTAATAATTTTTTATTGAGTAGGACCATTATATATATATATATATCATAATGAAGTTACTCCTATTAATAACCTACAATTCAATGGATATGTTATAACAGTCATATTAAATAATAATATTTCACAATTGTTAAATCTTGATGGTATGTATCTTATATACTATCAAACATAGTCTTATTTTAAAATATTGAGGTATTATAGCTTAAGTGTGGGGAAGTAATGAGAGAAAATATTTCCCTTTTTTTTACTTTTTTCATTATAAATTAACTCCCTTTTCTTGATAAAACCTGGGTAATTAATTGGTTTTTAACACATTTAAGAATTTCAAATTAATTTGATAAGTGGAATTAATCTTAGTTTTGACTTGATTTGTTCATTTTTTAAAATTTATTGAAAATCTATAATTTGATCTTTTATTCTAGAATATTAATTTTTAATGAATTTTTAAAAAAATTATTCATTTTGATAATAATATGGACAATATATACATTATAATTGGGATTTTTTTATATTTTTAGTTACCCTTGTACGTGTTTTGCATGCTGCATGAGGGCAACCAATAGGTTACATCAAGGTAAATTCTGAGTTTGTGTAAAGGTTGAACCCCTTCATAGAGAGTAATTTTATTAATATACCCCACAAACTAAATAAAGGTTCTACAATATTTTATAAGAGTTTTCTAAGGGTAAGAAATCCATTTTGATAAGAACAATACTTTTTTCTATTGTGTTTTTGACATGTTTTTATATAGCCTAGAAACACTATTCATACCCTATGTTTATAAGCAGAACATATGGTTTTCAAACCCTAAATTTGGAGTAAATGTATAGATCAAATACCCTATGCTATTATAAAAGTATGTATTAGGAACAATACCTTTTATATCAACCCTATGTTTTTTAAACTATCATTTGGTTTAATAACTCATCATTTTGAAGTTAACCATACGTTGTCAACCATAATTTCAGAGTTAACCCTACATTTGAATTGGTCAAATACAAAGTTTAAATTAAAGATATTTTTTGAGATTTATGTAATGGTCTTTATGGTATTATTTAATATATTTTTAAAGGTAATTAAAGACATATTCAAAGTCTCAAGATCAATGAATTAAATCATTCCTATCTCTAAGGGATGTTATGACTTTCTTTGAACATTTTAAATTTAAACACTCATGATTTGTTAGGCCATATTTATGGATATATTTAACCAAAATCAAATCAAGTTTCTCTTTTTAAATACCAATAGTTATATTATTCATAGGATCAGTACCTTTTTAAAAAAGAACAAACATCTCTACTATTATGAAGAGTTACACTTTGGAGGTATGCATGTTTTGATCTTGTTCTATTTAACTATAGTTCTACTATTTTTTTGTCTATTGTGATGTTGTTATATTTATTGAAGATAATTTTCAACTAGGATCTATATAAATCTATTCTTTCTTGAATAACCTTATCTATAAAGAATAAGATCCATTATATATTTGTTTCTAATGCAACTGTGAGCTAAATATTTTCTCATAAAATCAAATAATCTTGATTTCCTAGAGTATCGACTACACATACTCAGTTATAGTGGAGTGTCGGCACCTCACACAAAGATGTGGATTAAGAGGTTTTCTATAAAAGAACTTATCTTATTATAAGGTTTCAACTTCTTGTACTCAGTTGTGTAAGTCTTATGATAAGAGGACATATTTAGTGAAAATCACTAAGCTCACTGAGAGAGTGTTGGTGGAGTGGACAAAGGGATCTTTTTTCCCTAAACCACTATAAAAAATGTTCTATTTTTCTTCTATTTTTTCTATTTCATGACTTTTATAAAGAAGTAAACACCATATATCTTCATAATATAAAAATATGGATAAAATTTAAATCTATCAATATTTTAAAAGGAAAAAATCCCCCCCCCCCCTCTTCAGTATCTTCATATTTTTTTAAACTAACAATTCATATCAGAGTGATTTTTTAAAAAGTCTAATAATCTTTATAAATCTAAAGTAAAAGTTATATTTGAAGACAGGTGTTGATGTAATAACTAAAAGAAGGAATGTTGATGATCTATGAACCTTATTTGAATGGTGATAATTATGAATGATGGAAATATTGCATGATTATATATTTAAATAATATTGGATTCAAAGTTTACATGAATATTTTCAAACCTTATGAAATACCTAGAGAACCTAAAAAATGGTATGATGCTAAAGAAGTTGAGTATGATTTCAATTCAAGTGCTGTGAATTCTTTTATATGTATACTTGGTCCATATAAATTTAATTGTGTATCTCATTGTACTATTTTCTATGAGATATGGAAAACTATATTTATTTCTTATTAACGAAATAAAAATGTCAAAAAATTAAGATACAACTCTAAAAAAATGAAATTCAACACTTTCAGAATGTATAATGGTGAATGAATCACTCATAGGAATAGAAGATTAACTAAAATAGTCAATGGTATTATTGCCTTAGGAGAACCTATTAAACAAGAAGATAAATCTTTAAAATTACTAAGATTCATACCCAATAAATGAAAAGAGATATATACTACAATTAGACAATCCATACTTATCTCAAAATAGACAATGAAGGAGATGATTGGTTCTCTAATGATTTATGAAGAAGAAATGTGTGATGAATATGAAGATCATTAGATGATAAAACTGAAGAATATGACCCTTAAATTTACTGCTCAAAAAATATTAAAATAAACCAAAAGAGGATGTTAGATTCTAAAATTATTTAGAATGCTCATATTCTAGAATAGAACTATCTTATCTAGCTAGAAGATTGAGTAAATTTTATTAGAAGATAAAAGGATTCAAAAATAAATTCAATGGTATCAAGAAATATAGTCGAGGAATTAAATAATTAAGATGGTATAAATGAAAAAAATGGGGCATTTCAGACCTGATTTTCCATAACTAAAATAATAGAAAAGAAAATTGAAAGGAAAGAAATGAAGTACTAGATGAGAAATGGTTATGAGCGCAAAGTTAAAAAAATATATAAAGGCTCCATGGAATGTCTCTGAGGACTCCATAAGTACTTATAAAACTGATTCAACAAAATATCCAACCAATCTGAAAGAAAATATGTACTTTATGGATAAATAAGAATAAAATGTAAAATCTTATTATCCTTTTGATTCTAAAAATTGTTCAATAGTAAGTTAGCTGCTTACTGATAAATTCTTGAAGAAAAATGTGAATCTCTAACAAAATTCAAAAATAAATAAATAAAATATTTATAATTTTATTTTGAATTAAATAGATTCTATTTTAAAAAACATTTCTAATTAAATAAAAATTTAGAAAATCTACCCCAAATTCACTATTCATGAAAATAGAATTAAAGAGTTGTAGGATAAAGTAGAGTCATTCAAAAGTACTGCCAATATATTATCTAAGGGATAATAATATATAAATAAAATTATTAGTAAAAATGTTCATAAGTAGATAAATATGGAATAGGAATAAATGGATTAAAGTCAAAATTATATAGAAATTATTTTGTACCTAGTTTTAAGAATAACAGTCTATCAAGATTCAACTATTTTTATTATATATTTAAAGGCCATTAATATAATAACTATTATCTGAGAAATCCCAAAATCAGTGGAATGAAAAAATATTTTTTATAGAAATATATCTGATGCTAGTCCTATAAATTTTGGAAAGAAATTAAGAAAATATGGTTACCTATATCTTTGTTTGCTGGCACAGTCTGACCTAAGAAAATTATGGTACCAAAAAAATATTATATTTAATGGTTTGGTAAGAAAAATTTCACAAGAACAAAAATGAAGTATGATATATGGATAGTGGCTACTCAAGACACGTGATTGGTGACTCTTCCCATTTTCATACATTAAAAAAATTCTATGGTGTTCTGGTTACCTTCAATGATAATGAAAAAGGAAAAATAGTTGGTGTTAGATCAGTTATAGATCCAAAATCGATTTTTATCAAAAAAGTACTACATGTTCATGGTTTAAATAACAATAAGATAAGTATCTCAAAATATTATGATTATTGTTTTTTTTTATTTCTAAAAAAATATCTATTTTTAAAGATAAACACCTTAAGTTTAGATCACCCATAACTAAAAAAGTTTATAATTTAGATCTTAATTAATTGTGTGAAAAATTGGAATCTATTAACTACTGAGACAAATAAATCTTGGATTTTTCATAGGATACTTGAACATTGTAATGTATTTTATTTCAATAAATTATCTAATAAACACTTAGTATATAATTTTCCTAGTCTTAAATTTTATAAAGATACATTTGGTGATGCCTTCCAAATTTGGACACAACACAATTCATCCTTTAAATCTATTAACAAGTTTTCTACATTCAAACTACTAGAACTTATCCATGAGGATTTTCTCAGACCATCAAGATTATCTAGAATAGTTGTAATATCTTATGTTTTTTATGATTTTTACATATTATTTGGGTTTACTTTATAAAGCATAAAATTGAGGTTTTATATATTTTTTCTAAGTTTTTGTAAACTTGTTCAAAATAAAAAAATATTTTAAAATATTTTCATTGATAAATGATCATGGTGGAGAGTTTGAGAATCAATAATTTAATTATTTTTGCACAGACCTGGGTATTAAACATACCTTCTATTCTCTAATAAAACATCAAAAAATGGAATTTTAGAGAAAAGAAATATGATTATTCAAGAAATAGTAAGAACTATGTAAAATTAATATAGTTTTCCAACATATTTTTGTGAAAAATATGTTAACATAGATTACCATATCATAAATATATTTTTAATAAGACCCTTTCTTACATTATATTAATTATGGAATAACAGAAAACCTAAGTTCAGATACTTTAAAGTGTTTCAATGCAAGGTGTATACCTTGAATATTAAGAAAAATCTTTGTAAATTTGATTTAAAGGTAAAAAAGGAATCTTTCTAGGATATTCTGATACTTTTAAAGTTTATATTCTATATTAAAAAGTAAAATATAATTGAATAAGTTTTTCATGTAAAATTTTATGAAAGTGACCCTTTTGATTATATAAAAAATCAAATAGAATAAGTAATTAATTCTTTAGACATCTCAAGACTTTAATCCCCAAAATGTGATTTTGAAAATAAACTAGAATATGATGAAATTTAGTATGATCCATTAGTACATGAAATTGGTGAACCCGAAATTTTTTTTACCTAGACAACCTATAACCTTAAAGGATCATCCTTTAGAAACTATAATAGTAAATATAGATATAAGAGTTATGAAAAGAAGGAGAGTATAAAATCTAGCTGAATTATTCACCTTCCTATCTTAATTAGAACTTAAAACTATAGAGGAACCATTATAATATGAAATTTAGATAATAGTTATGCAAGAAGAGTTTAACCAGTTAAGAAGAAAAAAAATTTGGGAATTGGTTGATGAGTCATTTAATCATCTAGTAATAAGAAAAAAATGGTTTTTTAGAAATAAGAAATATGAACAAGGGATAATTACTCAAAATAAATATAGATTAATAGTTAAAGGATATAATCAGTAAGAATGAATAGATTATGATGCAACCTTTTCACCTATTTCATGATTAGAAGATATTATAATCCTTTTATATTATGCATCATATATGAATTTTAAATTTTATTATATGGATATAAAATCATCTTTTCTAAATGGATATTTAGTAAAGGATGTTTATATTAAACAACCACTAGGTTTTGAAATCTTTATCTACTAAATTCTGTTTTCAAACTTACTAAATCTCTTTATGGCCTTATAATATCACTAAGAGCTTGGTATAAAATATTTAGTTATTTTCTACAAGAAAAAATATTTTTGTAGGATTGGAATATCTAAATATCTTTAAGAAAACTATTTTTTACATTATTTTATTATTATATATTTATATAGATGTTGTTATATTTGGTTCAACTAATAAAAAAGTTTTGTAATAATTTTTCAAAACTTTTGAAAAAGGAATTTGAAATGAGTGTTATGGGAGGGTTAAATTTATTTATTGGTTTTTAAATCTATAAAAATAATACGGTAATGTTTTATATAAAATTAAATATATTATTGGTTTATAGAAAAAATTTTGGCTATAAAATAGTAAAACTTATACAACTCCCATGAGTACCAGTATAAAAACTGATTTGGGTGAAGCTATAAATTAGTTAACAACAAGTTATATAGACGTATGATTGGAAGTTTTATATATTTTATTGTTAGTAGGATGGACATTTTTTCTATCATTTTGCTAGATTTAAATCAAACCCAAAATAATCTCATCTTATTAATATTTAAATATTTTTTAGATATTTGAAAGAACTAGTTTTAAATCTTTAATTTACCAAAAAAAAATATGATTTTTTTTTAATATCATTCTCATATTCTTATTTTTGAGGTTGTAAGTTAGATATAACGGGTAAATCAGGAAACAATTACTTTTCAGGGAAGTCCATAGTTTCATGGTTAAGTAAGAAACAATATTCAGGTACATTGTTAATAGTTGAGGCAGAATATATCTCTTCTAGTAATTAGTGTCCACGATTTTTATGGATGAAACACATACTACTATAATTTGGAATCAATTCCAATAATATTATTTATTTATGTGACAATAAAACTAAAATTAACATTTTGCAAAATAATTTAATTCATTAAAGGACTAATCATATTGATATGAGGAATAATTTTCTAAGAGATCATGTTCTAAAAAATGATATATCATTGGAATTTGTTAATTATAAATATAAACTTTCTAATATTTTCACTAAACCACTTCCCACTTCTAGTTTTAAATTTATTAAGGGGGAGTTATGTATATTCAATTTTAAAACAAAATTGATTATATTTATTTTTTAATTAAGTATTATTTATTTTTATATTATTATTTACTAGTTATTAAATAAGTTATACATTTCTAACTTTCTTCAAATAATCATCTTTTCAAAATGAAAATATATAATGACTACTCTAAGTATTTTTGGCTCGATAAACCAAATTGATGTCAATAAAAATCATCATAAACTCTCTATCTCTCTCTCTTACCCTCAATATCAAATGCTTTGGACTTTTACATATCTTAATTTCTCTTCAAAACCCTAAAATTTGAACCTCAAAACTTCAAATTTTCTATAATATAAAATAAAAATAAAATAGAAGTTGGTGGACTAAGAAAATACAAGTGTCAACCTACTTCAGGATATCAAAGACGAGTCCTTTAAGAGTAGTAAGTCAACTTTTACTAGTTGTTTCATACAAATATACTGTTAAAGAAAGCTCTAGATTTTCAATTTTTAGAATTAATTTTTAATAGTGAAAATATGGATTCTATTTTTGATAGTGAAGAAAAATATTTTTATGAACACACCCAGTTTAGTATTGGAGACGCAAAGGATTTCATCTCCTTAAAAGTAAAAAATATGGATTTTTTATTCTCTTGAGTAGAAATAGTCAGGAGTTTTTAGTGCCCCCAAGAAGGGGCTTCACACTTTAATCTTTGATCTGTTGGATATGAAAATCATAAATATGATTATATCATGTATTTTTTTTAGATCCACGCTTATAAGAAAGATTATTGTAAAAGATATTAAAGCTGTCCAGAAGGTACTGGTCAAATTTATTTAATTTTCAATAGTGAAAATTATATTCAATTTTGAGAAAATTTTCTTTCTTAATATGTATATAATGTTTTTTTGTTAAGATAAATTAAGTTGAATTTATTTAGATTTATGATGAAGTATATGTATCCCTGCTTTCAAAAAGAGGCTAAAATTTCCTTTTATCTATATGGGAGGATTATTTATATAATTTTTTATAAAAATAATAAGATCTATGATATCTAGATGGTCATTAGATGTCATCATAGTAATATTCATTTTTCTGGAACCCTAAGAATATTTTGTTTCTTTTGTAGAACCTAAAAAGGAAAGATAATGCCTATTGGTGTTGATGATCAACAAGTATTTGGTGATTATGACTAAGGGGATAAAATAAATATGAAGTTATCTAGATCATGAAATCTTTGTGGTGAAGTATTTGGTGAATCATAAATAGAGGAGGTTTTCGAGAAAACAGGCAGGAGACTCAGGGTTAATGGTGGTGATACAACTACTACAAGTGATGTCTAGCATTCTCTTAAAGAACCCTTTAGAGAATCCAATAGTGAGGCCCTCGTTACAAGGCCTAGAAAAAAGGAATATCATTTGTCTTAGGCATAATAGGATAAAGTTGAAAATGTTAAACAATTAGTGTTTATAGGTGAGAAAAATAATTTTGTAGAAAGACCAAATGAAAATAGATATGAGCATAAGGATCATGAAGAAGATCAGATTAAAAAGAGTTCTCAAGATGGGGATTTGGTTTAGACATTTATGGTTGAAACTACTAAAATAATTAAAAAACAGATAGTCCATATTGCTGTAGAATCATTGGAAAATGTTTTTAGTGAATCTAGTGATAAAATAGAAGTTCTTAGACCATTTTCATAATTAATTAGTGAGAATATTGAAATTAATCCCCTTGAGTTAGTTGAAGTAGCACACTCATCATGAATTCAGGAAGAGGAATCTTCTGATTCTCTTACTTTTAAAATTGAAGATTTGGTTTTCAAATTTAATTAGATGAAAAAAATTAATACAACCTTACAAAGTGAGCATGAATTTTCTAAAAAATATTTGGAAGATTTGAAAAGTTAAACTATTACAACATAATAGTTAGAATAAGTTCAAGATCATCTATAAAATCTATTATAAATTTCTATTTTGAAAAAATAGTTTGATGCATTTAAGAGAGAAATTTATATCCATCTTGGGAAAATCAAATAAGAATCAGTTTCAAAGATAGATTTTGGAGTATTAAGTTAATACTAGGGGATTCAATTTGAATCAATAATAAGTAGCTAAATCCAAGAAAGGGCTTCTACTTCAAGTAATCCAACTTCTCTAGATTTAATAATATGGATTGAACCTATTACTAAAATTTTATTCTCAATAAATGATCGGATTAAAAGTCTTCAGTGTGATAGTATTCTACTTCAATTTTTTTTGGACAATCAGAAATATCTTGATGAGAAATTAACATCTAATGAGCTCGGTATTAGAAACATTTTCAATTAGTTAAGTGAGATGCTAAAAAAGTTTGTACAGTATGCAGGGACTATCCATAAGTTTTTTATAGGTAAATTTAGTTTAAAATATAAAAAATATGATAAGAATCAAATATTTTAATGAAACATTGGGGTGAGATGTTTATTCACAATTTTAAAGGAATGGTGGCGGGGCTGAAGGATTTTTATCAAACTATTTGAGATTCATTGACATTTGACGCTACATATGAACTAGAACCTTCACCCTCATCCAATATTGCTACATAAATTTTTAGGAAATTATTTATTATAATAAAAAAAATTAAAATCTTTTCTTCATTATAATTTTGTTTGTTTATTTCTTATAACTATGTACAACTCTATTGATTGTACATGAATCTTTTTTGTCCTATATTAACAAAAAATTCACTCTCAATCTTGTGCTACATTTACAATGTTATATACCATTTTTAAAAAAATTATTTTTGATATCACAAAAGGGGGGAATTCAGAAAATAAAACATTATTATAACTATAATATATTAAACAAGTAGAATAAGAGAAATATATAAATTTAAATATTTAAAATAATTCTCTTTATTTGGGCCAAGATAAACTTTTTATAATATTCTTTGTCTATCCCCAGTTTATAAAACCTTAAATGAGGACAATAATTTATGCTATATTTATTTAAAAATATATTATATTTTTATTACATTTGATATATTTTCTATAAGTTTTTTTATATGGGTCTTTTGATCATCAAAAGGGGGTGATTGTGAGGCATTTATTGTCTCAATAATACTCTATAAATATTGTTGATTTTTATTCTCACAAATACCCTTGTTTCTTTTACTAATTAAATTACTTAAACTATATTTCAGGATTATATTTCTTAAGGAATTTATCTTATTTATGGGATATAGGTTTTTTCTAAGGTGTCCTTTATATTTTTTTAAGTAGTTTGGAAACATTATTCATACATACATTTGTAAGTGGAACGTATGGTTTTCAAACCCTTTGCTTGCAGTAAACATATGGATCAGATACCCTATGATGTAGTAAAATTATGGATCAAGAACCCTAATTTTGAGAGAAACCATATGTTTTTTAAACTAACGTATGGTTCAATAACCCAACATTTAGAAGTTAACTATGTTTTTTCAACTGTACTTTCAAACATAACCCTATATTTGAATTGGTCAACTATGGAATTTAAATTCAAGATATTTTATGAGATTTCAAAAATAGTATTAATAGGATTATTTAATAATTTTTAAAATATGTTTAATGACTTATTCAAAGGCTCATGTTCAAAAAATTAAATCATTCCTATTTCTAAGGGATGTTATGAATTTATTTAAACATTTTAAATTTAAATACTTGTGATTTATCATGTGATATTTATGGATCTGTTTAACCAAACTCAAATCTAGTTTCTATTGTTAAGAACCAAGAGTTATATCGTTTTTAGGGTCCATAAAATTTTAAAAAACAATTATTTTATGTGATATTATTAAGAGATACACTTTGGAGACATAAAATTTTCGATCTTATGTTGTTTAACTGTGATTCTATTATTTCTACTTCTATTGTGTTGCTGCTATATTTCTCGAAGATAATTTTCAACTAGGATATCTTTGAAGCTATTATTTCTTGAAAAAACTTATATATGTAGAAAAGGATCTATTATCTATCAGTTTCCAATGAAACTTTTAGTTAATATGTTTCACATCAAATCAAATAATCCTGATTTCTTAGAGTATCGGCTACTCATACTTAGTTGTGGTTGATTGTCAGCTTCTCAGTCTAAGATGTAGATTAAGAGTTTTTCTATAAAGAAACCTGAATTATTATTACATGTAAACTACTAACACCTATTTTTAGAGGTCTTATGATAATATGACCTATTTAGTGAAAATCACCAAGCTCACTAAAAGAGTTCTAATAGTGTGTACTAGGGGATCTTTGTGCCCTAAATCGCTATAAAACAATTTTTTTATTCTTCTCTTTTTTCCAATTTTTAATGTTATTAAATAAGATAACATTTTATATATTAATAATATATAATAATGGATAAAATTTGAATCTATAAATATTTTTAAAAAGACACAATTCACCCCCCCCCCCTTGTGTATCTTTATATTATTTCGACATACCAGTTGTCCTTTGAGATAACCTTAATTATACTAATAAATTATTTAGTTTATTTTTAAAATTTTAATTAAAAATAGTTTTCTCTTTATCATGTTATTTATATCCATTTATTACATGGTGATCTATGGGATCCATGAGTATAGAGAAATAAGCCGAGGGATTGGCCTCTTTGGGAGATTGCATGGGAATGAATCCTTTCTTTTCAATATTTATTTCTTTTTCTTATCCTTGATGTCACACTAAGTGAGAGGAAGTTGATATATTATCATAATATTATCTTCCAATTTGATGATTTATTATTTACTCTATAAATCCATTTCTCCCTCCATTCTGTTAGTATAAATTTTACAATATTAGAGTTGTGTTGATTGAGGGATGAACTGAATACAATTAGAACTGGGTGTTTAGATAGTAGATTCGTCAGTTGAGTGCGTCCTCTGCTTATTCCCTATAGATGAGGTGATATGGATATATATAGTGAGTTTTACCATGTGTTTTCAAAACCAAGGTTTAAATAGAGAGTAGAAATCCATAATTTTTTTTTACTTTATTATTGGATGAAAACATCTCCCAGATAATAAAGGACCATTGTGATTAAACACAGGTCCCTTACTTTTCACCTGAACTTTTTTTTATTTCATAAAATTAAAAACAAGAAAATGATTTCTTCATTTCATGGAAAACATTAGAAAAATAATTAAAAATAATCATAAGTTCTAGAGTATTGAGTCTCCAAGCCAATCTCCTTGATAGATGAACCTAGTCAGCCACTAGGCTATATGCCAATTTTTTTAATTTTAAATGCAAGGTGTGTGATAACCTTTTCATCAGTGGTCGTATTTGATCCATAAAAAAAACACTTATATCCATTTATCTCATATAAATATATGATAAAATGAAAATCATGAAAGAGGCATATAAATTTTACTTGGTTTACCAAAATTGTGTTAATCCAAGGAGGATACAAAGTGTAATGCTCATATATTTTACAGAATGTCCCTTTTAAAATAAATTTAAATGGACTGTGATATATTATTATGAGACCATTATATCCTAACTGTTAAATTGAAGGTTATAAATAGGAATAAATAAATTTTGAAAAATATATTGTTTATATATTTATATAATAAAATTGTTGGTTATTAATTGATTTGAAATAAAAAAAAAGATGTGTTTTTCTGAAAAACTATTTTTGTGAGTGCGATATATTTATATCATAAAAAAATTAATTATTCACTATTATTGAATGATTTTAATAAAAATTGTATATTATATATTGATTCAATTATTTTAATTTTCATATAATATTTTTATTTTTCATGGGAAAATAATAAATCTAGTTTTACTCTTAAAAATTTAATTTTCTAAAAAGATATTTTTGTTGCATTTTTTCACTTATTTAAAATTTAATTTCTTCCACATATTGGTATTTAATTTGATAAAATTAATTACATATTTAGAATCAATAATATAAAATTTGTTAATTTCTCTCCTTTTATTTTTGGTCAAAATGAATAGTAACTATGGTAAAATTTATCAGCTCAGTAAAGGGTAAATTGGGTTAATTTACATTAAAACTAAGTGATAAGGCCATAATTATTCATCATAATTATTATTGGATGAATATTAAACTATTATCACCTTAGGATCTAATTTTATTTATTTAGTGGACACTTGTCCTTTAAAATGACTTATAATTTATTTAAATTAAAGATAGTTACAAAATTTCACTCTCTTTATTTTTAATATCTTTTATGTGTCCACATAGGGAAAAATAAAGATATGAAAAAACATAAATTTATATTTTTTATATTAATTAATTATTTTAATATAGAAATTTATTTTTAATTTTTATAAATGTTATAATTACCTTAAATGCTTGTACAATGCTAATACAATATTTATTTAATTAACAAAAAAATAAAATAAATTATTTTTAAATTTTTAATTTTGATATAATTTGAATAATTTAACATGTGAAGCTACTTTTATAGCCCCATATAAAATATTATAGAGGATTAAAATCATTAATTCTAATTTTTCTTTTGTCTTGATGTATTTGAAGTCAAATTAAATAAATACTGTCAAAATTGACATTAAACATAATTTATCAAAATAATATATTATTAAATTTTTTAAAATTCATAAAAATACTATCCTAATCCATGTGATGTAATATATTTGAAAAATAATACATAGACTATTTATGAGTCATTTTTCTCATTTATAGTAACATTATTAATCCTTTATGGTTAAAATAGTTGTTACCACAATTAAGGTCAAAAATAATTAACCAATGGGTTAATCAAAATGTTAAGGTTTAAAATGACACCAAAACTTGTCTAAATTGTATTGGTTTATAAGAATATAACACTATATTACCATATATTTTAATCCCAATCCACTTGGATTCATTTAGTATGATAATGAATTTATTATAATTTAATCTTTTGAGAAATTTCAAAAGTGTTCTCACCTCAATCATAAAAGGGAACCACCTCCCTCCATCATACACATTAAATTTACCCATCTACTATGACCAATACCTATAAATTTAAGTTATCAAAATCATTAAAAGGTTTTTGAGGTGCCGGTCTCCCTAAAAGACTTACCTTAAGTCCCGTAATAAGGGGTATAAAGAAGGTCTCTCGAAGAAGTAGTAATTGTCTTACCCGACCTATTTCAATTTGTTCATTCTTATAAATATTCTAAAACTCTAGAATTTATAATAAAGTAATAAATTCAATGTCATAAATATACTGAAATATTATTATGATTAACCATTACCCACCCTTTTTCCATCAAATGGGAAGTAAAAGTATCTCTCGTGTGTATATACGACTTACCATCTATGCGTAGTAATACAATTTATTTTTCATTACATACATTTATAGATAGGAATTATGATAGGTTTAATATTTATATATGATATTTATAGCATAATTATAATTATTAAACAATAATATCATATCAACCTTATTACCTTCCAAACTGTTGGTAAAATATAATGTCGCTCGTATGTACGTGTGGACTACCTCATCCACAAAGTGATGTGATTATTTTTTAATTTATATTTTTATTGTATGGTAATAAGGATATATATGATGAATATATATTAATTATACGATAAATTAATTATTATATAAATTATAATTGTTATTTACCATTCTTTTTTCCATACGTAGAATAATGAAAACAATATTCATGCATACGTATGACCTACCATCTCCATGAATGGTGTAATAAATTTTTCTATCTCTACCTTTAATGGATTACTTTAAATACATATATAATTAATATATATGATATTTATATCATTATTACCATTCTTGGAATTATTTAACCTTGATCAAATTAAAAATATTGAAACTTTTAACCAAAACATAAATGAAAAACAAAACAGTCATTACTCGAAATAGTGATTTTTAACAAATAGTTGTTGAAAAATGAGTGATAAAAGATTATAAGTATGTTATAAATGGTATGATATATATAAGTGTGGTTCAATAATACATTTATAATAAATATATATATTTATTATAAAGGATGTTTGGATATATATGAATTAAGTCAAACCCAAGGTAAGGGTTTATTTTACAATCTCATCATTATTCAGAATTGTATATGTTTAAGTATCCATTGGGGAATATTGATTTTCAATTTACATTTTTTATAAAAAAAATCAAAAATGTTTTTACTATTATCCTATGAATTTTTAAATCTATTTTTACCAATGTTTTACTTTTTTAAAATGGTTTGAAAGGAATATTCTTTTCATTTTCCGAACAAGGTACTTTTCAATATTTTTGATAAAAATATGAAAGGAATATTTTTTTAACTTATACAGAATGAATAGATTTCTCCTTCATCATGAATAATCTATTCTTTGAATATTCCTCTAAAATATCACAAGTTTCTTTGCAAATAAAATGTTTTCTTTCATATGTGGATAATTTTTTAAAAATAATTGATTCCATGGTGAAAAGGGTACTTTCATAAAAAGTTTTAAAATGATATTTTTTTTTAAAAAAAAAATTATCTATGTCAACATCCTTTATTAAATATAATTATTTACTAGCATTATTCTATTATAGTACCATATACCATATTTTATTGGAAGGTTTATAATTTTTTTGGATGGAGATGTAATATTTTAATACCATTCACTATATTACTATAGATGGGTTATGATTATGATTATTGATTGCGGAAATTATTAACATTTCATATGTTTGTTTTAATATGAATTTTTATGTTGATTACGTTTCACCAATTTCATATGAGGAATGAATTAGACTTAGTAAGTGATAGGTGAGGCCTATTATAGCCCCTTAATGCATCGTTAGGTATCATGAGACAAACTAGCTTGGGTATTGGCTGAGGCATTAGCTATTTATGTATGATGAATTGGCATGAGGCCTCGATGGTATGTTTATGATGATGGAATTATAAATTTCCATTATTATGAGATTATTTATTGATTTTATTATGATTAGTTGAGTAGTTATGATATCCATGGATAGTTTTTAAATCAGGTAATTATTTATATGAAATTATTATATTTCTATTTATTTCCTGCTATATTATTCATGCCTTATTTAGTTTCTGTTGTATGTATTCCCTTACCGAGCATCTAATATCACCCTTTTTATTATGTTTATTTTTTACTAAGATTCCATGAAGTATATTATTATTTATATTCAAGGATAAGTAAAGATAATAATGGTGTTCTTAAAGTAATTATTATGTTGTATTTTATGTTTTTAATTGTAATATAATATTCAAGTATGTATCTAGTTTTCCAAGACTAATAAAATATTTGGTCCTCTAGGATGTGATGATTTAAATCTAATAATAATGTAAAAATGTAGCCACCTACATTGAGTTAATGGGGTTGGGGTCTTTGAATTTAATATCAGAGGAATTTTAGTAAAAACCTTATGAACTAGATTAGAGAAATGTGATCCTATAATAGAATTTGAGAATATAGTGAAAGAAACCAAGGTTATGATTTTGAGATTATTTATACATAAATTTTCAATTTATGTTAAGTGTTTCAATAGTTTTGAAATTATACATTATGATTCATAATCTAATCTAGTGTATTCCATTGTTTAGAAATGGAACCTAATAAAATGAATGGAAACCATATCAATGCATGTAATCCATGTAGGGATTTCCCTCTTAGGAAAGATAATGGTATTGGAGATGTAGTTTCGTCTAGATATGAACAACTTATAACTATATTAAGACAACTAACTCAGGTTATGAGAAATAACCTTACTCGTATAGAGAAGTATTTTGATCCACAACTTGGTGTAACAATGTTGGATTGCTTCATGAATCATCAAAATCCATCATTCAATGGGAATAAAAATCTATTTCTAACTGATCATTGGATAATTTCCTTAGAAAAGAAATTTATCATTTCAGTAAGTAATGAAAGGGATATGGTTTTCAGGGAGGTTTATTATATATTAGGAAATATGAATAAATTTTGGTCATTAATTCAAAAAATTAAGGATAGAGAGGAAACATAAAACATTGAATTTAAGGATTTTAAGGATCTTTTCTTAGAAAAATATTTTCCCTATGAATAGAGAGAAGATATTAAGATAATATTCTTGAGTGTAAGACAAAAAAAGGATTATAATGTTTCTAAGTATGAATCTAACTTTATAAGGTTATAAATTCATGTCGCGAGCTACATATACAATCCAAAGAGGAATATTGTCCATTTATTTTATGGTCTTAATCTAATTATTCAAATGGAACTAGTATCCCAAACATTTTCATCATATGAGGATATAGTATCATGTGATATCAAGATAGAGAAATAATTATCCAAATTTTATGGCTTCAAAGGGAATCAAGATAAGAAGAGGGATCTTGAGTACTACAAAAAAGTAAATAAGGAAAAGGGAAAGAAGGTAAGGGTAGAATTTCTAACTTGTAATAAATTTGTAAGGAAACATCATGTAGCATGAATGCTGGTAATTTGAGTTCGATGAATGTGTGGAGAAAAAGTTCACCATGCCTGTGATTGTAAGGTAAATAAAGAAGCTGAAAATATATAATAGTTCAGTTTTAAGGAGATGGAACACTATGAAAATTATTATATTGTTTTTAAAGTTAAATTACCTAAGAATAGCCTAGGGGTCATGGCCAAGATTATTTGATCACAACAGATGAGGTTGAGGTTCCTAATGATGTGGGGGAAAGTAATTTAATAATATCCTCAAATTTATCTAATAATTTATTTGATTTTGAATAATCAAATTATTTTTTATATTATCAGTTTTCTAAAAATATTTGACATTTCCCATTCACCTTAAGAATCGAGTTTTCAATCGAGACTCCTAGTGGAAACCTCACTGTAAAAAAGATGTGTTAAGAAGTTACTATTATGACACATAAACATGATCTATTTGGTGATTTTATTATCATACCTATTGCTGAATTTGAATAATCCTTGGTATGTATTAGAATTAAAAATATAACTCAAACATTAATTTCAAAGAGAATTAATCTATGATTCATTATGAAGATATGTAATTCCTTATCTTTAGAGGAGAGGCTTCATCATCTGAGTCATATTTGGATCCACCTCCAGTAGCTCTTTAAAATGATATTTCAAGAGAATAAGAGCATACACAACCTAATAATGAAAAAGTAATCTTAAAACTTGGTATCTACCTATTTTATAGGAATGCATTTATGAATTTCTTGAGAAATTACCTAAATATCCACTAGAGTAAGAAGTTGATATTTATATTGATTTAATCCTTGATGCAAGACCTATATAAAATACTCCCTATAAAATGGAAATTATGAAGTTAGTGGAGTTGAATAAACAGTAATAGGATTTGAGTGTTAAGGGATTTATATACCATAGTGTTTCACCTTGGGGATCCCATATTCTTTTCATTAAGAAGAAATATTGTTTTATGAGGTTGTGCATTGATTATAGGGAAATCCATGATATTATGATAAAGAAAAATTATCCTCTACCTTGCATTGATGACTTATTCGATCAACTTCATAGAGCTCGATATTTTTTAAATATTTACCTTCATTCTAGATATCGTCAATTGCGAGTAAAAAAGAATGATATCCCAAAGGCGGTATTTTAAATAAGGTATGGACATTACGAGTTTATAGTAATTCCATTTGAATTGACTAATGCACCATCTAAGTATTCAAATAATATCTTGATAATTTTGTTGTGGTATTTATTTATAATATCTTGGTGTACTCCAAGAACTATGAGGACTCTGATAACCACTTGTATATTATTCTTGATACTCATAAAATAAAATAGTTATGTGGGAAATTTATCAAGTGAAAATTCTGGAATCAAAATGTTTCTTTTATTAGTCATATTTTCTCAAAGGATGGAATCTCAGTTGATCCTATAAAGAATAGGTAAGTCCAATAATGGAATATAAAAACAGACATAACTGAGGTACATTGTTTCATTGGTTTGGTAAGTTACTATCAGTGATTTTTTCAAACAAAATCCTGATTAGATAACCCATTAACTAAGCTTACTCTTAAAGGTTTTAAGGTTATTTTTACAAAGGAATGTGAAAATTGTTTTTAATAATTAAATATGATATTGTTGAATGCTATGATATTTATTCTACCATCAATAAATGGTGGATTTTTTATATGTAGTGTCACGAACCGAATTTGGTCACCATTAAAACCAGCACTCGACCCGGCCCACAACAAGGCCCGAAGGGTGTTATCGATCCCCATAGGTTGTAACAAGTTCCTAGGTATCATAAAATGAAAATTGGGAATGATTAACCTGAGTTTATAAACATAAAACAACAAAAGAATCCAATAAAACGAATCTGGATTCTTCAATCCAAACAATCTTTTACAAAAAAATCAGAACTGAATTACATATTTTAAAACAACTCAACAAGACTATAACGACGGTAAAAAACCAAAATGTAACATCCAAAGAACCCTCATGGAAAGGGGAACCTCCCTCAAGCCATCTCCACAAGACTTCACCACCAAGGACCTACTAGAAACTTGAACCTCTGGAACTAAAAACTGTACCCAACCTGCGACAACAAAAATAACCAAGTATAATTACACCCAAGGGTGTAAGTAGGGTGTGATCCAAATCCCAATAGGATACAACCACTAATAGATTCCATGTGATAAACATTTAATGATGAAAAGCATGCAAGTTTTCAAAAAACATGAAATGCTAGTTACAATTTCTAAAAGATGCAACATTAAATAAAAACAGTTTTCAGGTGGGATAATTTAAAGAATAAACACTTTTAAAATTAATACCAAATATATTTAATTTTCCAACAACTCATATTGTATGTCGATGGTAAGCACAAAATATCTAGTGAGCACAAGTAATGGGAAATAACCCCTGGTCACTAGCTAGCTGTGGGTCTCAGGTACCTTGTATCTCGGGGAGAGTAACCATCACAAATATTTGTTCTCGTTCATGAGCCACTAGTAGGGAACATACCCATAACCTAGTGGTCCCCAATCATCATAATCATAGCTTATTTAGAGTTGTAAGCATCAATCTTGCTAAGAGAAACTGAGGCCAAACCCCACGGATTCACTAGCATACTAGTACACGTCCACCCACCTAGATACTCGGGTTTTCCCATTATGCTCAAACAAGTTCAACAAGTCCATGAATATACTTATCACATGAAAATATCATTTAAATATCATAAATTGACCAATAAACCCACATTTATACAACACAAGTCACCAAATTCCACATTTCATTCAAATTGATTTTGAAATCTGACTCACACCAAAATAGCCCACAACACTTTTCACATTTCTTTAACACTTTCAAAAATCCATTAAACAAATTTATAAAACCATTAAAATATATTAAAACTCTCATAAAATACCACTCACTTGTTACATAATACCCTTTTTACCTTTAAAATCATTTTATCATCAAACTTACACGAAACAGCCCACAAACAGGTTTCGCTCCAACATCACAATTTAATAAAACATTTCATAAATTTACAAAACATTATAAAAATGTTTGACATCTTAAAACATCACTTCACCTTTAAAAACCCCTTAATAGGTGAACACACATACCAAACAGTACATATGCACCCTTTTCGCACTTTGTTTATCCAACTAAAACATTTACAATTTTCATAAAAAGAACCCAAGTGGTGTAAATATGTCTTGCAAAAAAAACCCATTTCAAAACCCCCATTTAAGACCAAAAACCATACCAATTTCTATACAAAACAGAATTTGAATCCCAAGAGACATTTATAAAATCACTTTCAAGTTTTATAAATTCACCTTTAATAATACTACAAAAATCCAAATGAAAACACACATTTTCAAAAAATGATCCCAAAACTATAACAATGTTTTACAAATAAAACCTATTCAAAAACCCTATTTTTAGGCCCACATGACACTAATACATTACCAAACCATAATTTGTAGGCCAAACAAGATTTAGTAAACCAATTCCATATGTTATAAAATACACCCAAATAATACCCCACGAGTAACACATGAAAACACCCAATTTCAATTTAAAATGCAATTATAAAATTAAACACTTAACCAAATCAATCATAAACAGTTTTTTCAGCACACCCAAAATATATGGAATATGAAAAATCAGTAAATATAGCACTCTAACTCATCAATAATTGTTTACACATCGAACCACCTACCGAAAGTGTCGAATCCTTCAAAACATGGTGTGAAACATCAACTGCACCACCGCCGCATCACAAGGAAGATAAATATAGACCTAGAACACAATATTTAACCAAAAACACACCAAATAAAACCATATGTTTGAACCATAACTTATGGACATTTTATAACATAATGAAAGAGGGAGGAAACCCTAAGGAGAAGGAAGAAATTGAAGAGAGAAACACTTACTTAAAACAATCTTGAATAAAATGACCCAAAATCCACCAGTATATGAATTTTAAAACATCCAGAAATTCTAGGGAGGTTCTAAAAATGATGAGGAGATCATTTATGAACTGTAATCGTGGAAAACAGTAAAAATATAAGGAGTTATGAAAGTATCAATTTACCTCTCCAAATCTGTCCGATTTCTGAAATTTAGAGACTTTTTCAACCAATTTTGCGATTTTATTGAGCTCCAAATTATAGGATGATAGAATGGGGGAACGCCATAGGTATGTGGTCTCGGTGAGAGTTGGAATCACCAAAAATACTTAAATATTTAAGGGGATATTAAATAACTAAAATTTATTTTTAATTCAAAAAATGGGCTTTTGGGAAGACCCAATTTCTTAAATAAAAACCCATATCCACCATGATTATGGATTCCAAAATGGTCCAAATTAATATGGTGGTGTTAATAGGTTAGGGTATGCCAATTAGGAATTTGAATGGATGTATAATGTTGAAAAATTAAGGAGTTATAAAGGAATCAAAATTTATTTTTAAATCTAGAATTGGGCTCACAGTTTGGCCCAATTCATAAAAACTCACCCATTCATTCATAAAAGTTTGGAAAACCCCCAAAACAAAACATGAATGGAAATTAAATGGTATTTAAGTTTAAAATAATTCATGTATGTGAAAATTCTCCCCACCATGAAAATTTTCCACCCCGAAAAGTCACATCAAGGGCAAAGCAACAACCAAACCCAACTGAGAAACCAAGAGGTACCCCCTTTCCAGGTTTCACCCCCAAAGGCCAAAACACCTCCATTGATCAATTAATTAATTATTACTCTAAAAAAAACTTACACAACTTTCCTGAAATTATCAATCACATTAATACTTTATCCCAAAATAAAACTCCATAAACACTATCTGAACAAGACTCAATCAATTCACCCAAAAGAACCACAACATCGAACAAGGATACTCTTACCTTTCTATAACTAAACCATTGGGAACTCTCTAATATCAACTTTTACCCAAGGAAGATTTAGGTTTCTCGATAGATCTGAACGGGACTACCTACCTCCAATCCAAGACCATGGATAAGTCTGAGTTACTGGTACGGGGAAACAAAAATAAGCTCCCCACCATAAGAGACAACCTATATTTTTTCCCGAGATAGAATTAGGACACTAACAGGGGGAGGCCTGAATGGAATCCCTGGTACAAAGGGTATACTTACATCAAAAATTTAGAAAAGGACTTATATAAAACTTATAGTGAGTCTCCCCGCTATAAGAACCAACCATCTTAACCGACCAGCACGGGCCGGTACAGAAAGACCCCAAAATTTAATGAGTTGGGAAAACCACATGGTTAGTCTGCACGGTTTGGGAAACCATGCAGTAATAGTTTGGATCCTTCTATCTAAATGGTTTTCTAGGTAATGGTCAATACTAACCAAGCACAAACCTTGTGCACAACCTGTCTAGCCAAACTTCAAACCTTTCTCCAAAGAATCAATGGAAACCAAAGGGGGAGGGAATAACATTGGGCGATGACATGGGTACAAGGCCCTACACCTATTTTCACTGAATAGGAACAATAGAAGAAAGTTGATGACACCATAGGTCTAAACTCTTCCTATCTTTCGTACCGAGGAAAGGACTTTGTACAAGGGTTTAAACGAACCTGTGAGTTCCCCTGACTATGATCCATCTTCTCTTTGAGACCTATGGCTGGAGCTCAAATTATTGAAGCATCTTCGGCCTCGTAGTTAGGCTTTGGAAACCCCGTGAATGACAATTCTTCATTCGGTGCAACAAACAACTACACCGCAATCCCTGATAATTTTTCCAAGAAATAACACATTCCAAACTCACTTTACCCTAACCTGATATTTCACTGAAACAAGGGCGTAGAATATCCACACACATCACACCTTGTTTGTTCGGGAGAGAAACAATAGAAGTAAAGAACACCTATACTCACCTTCCTCTAAAATAGAATATTTTTAAGTTTTTCCAATGGAGACATTCTCTTAACACAACAGAGACTCTCAGATGATTGCCCAACTTTCACCTTTATGGTCAATCGAGCACATGACATCATAAGGCATCACCAAACATGACCATTGCTACTGATATAAACAATGCATGGAGAGGGACCTTATACAACATCCCCAAACAACACACAATTCTAGAAAGTGGACAAAATATCCTATCGTGACCATATTTCCCACACTGGTGGTTTAACATGAACTCATGCTTCAAAGAAACTGTGAAGAACCCAGAGGCCCTCTTAGACACCATCGAGACACTCATCCCCACTAATAACCCTAGACCACTTCCAGCTTCGGCAAATTCAGAAACTTAAGAAACTAAGGTCTCTTTCAACCTTCCATAATAACTCTCCCACTACAAGAGGATCTAAAAATAAATTAAAGGAATGGGTGTAGACTCAATCAACAAAGATCGATAAAAGATTCCTTATATTGGTCAACTGGAGGATTTTCTAATGGAGAAACAATCTGTGTTGCAATTCAGTTATACATTAACCCTTAATGGGGGACTACCTTGTCTAGTGAGAGAACCCAAGGACCCAACCAAGCTAGTACATTGGTTAAAACAATCCATAAACCAGATCCAAACACATGAAGGGAACCACCATAAAGGTGTCCCAAAACATATCTCAGAGGATACTGCTAAACGGTCCTTCTTCCCAGCTTACCAACCAAACATAAACCCAAAATACAGTTCAAATGGGAGGGTTTCTTGGACTCAAAACATCCCACAACATCAAAATTTTCAAAAAAAAAATAATATAATCCATCCTAAACAATTCATCAAGACATTATGTTTTTCTTTAAAACATTTCTTGAAAACAAATGGTTCAGCAGTTAGCGTATCCACCAATGGTACCCCATTGGCCTTACACATACTTGTTTCTGTGCCACACTGTGCACCCTCCTCATATCCATCTCGACACTCATCCATTCATGTGATCAACCATCCATCATCCCATATAACCCCATGTATGTGGTTTCTCATGGAAATACCAAAGTTTAAAACAAAATTTTTTTTCCCACTTTTCAAAACCAAAATAGTCAACCAACACATCCTTTTTCTCAAAACTGCTAACCACAAGATCAAAATCCCAATTCACATATTACAAAACATTTTAGAAATACACAAACATTTATAAAATATCCCACTTTCAAGATATTCACATCAATTTCAAAACATCTCATCCCATTAAAACACCTTTTGATTGTTTAGAAAACTCTATTAGAAACACTTTTCAAAACCAACTTCAATATAGTTCCTGCTTTCAAAAGAGGTGTAAGCACACCATTTTACATTTCAAAAAAATTCCTAAAATTCAGTTCCACCATTTTATAAATCAAACAATTCCCTCTTTATTTTAAAATAATTTCAAAAAAACATTACACTTTTTAAAACCAAAGATCCAAGTTCTCAAAACTAAAGCACCAAACAATGCGTGAGGAAACTAGTTTCAAAGGGTGACTTGGATATATGGTTGGTGGCCATATTAAAATCACTTCACTATCATAGAGAGTGTTATATAGAATATACTTGGCTCCACATGGCTTTCCAGGCCTTGCGAGCTCACTAAGACTATTAACCCAACTCTCTTTTCATTTCCCATAATCAATATCGAACCAAGAAAACCAAAGGACTTAGATAAATTATGACTTCTCCTAAAAACTTGAATTCCATCATGAGGTGTGGTGATTAGTCACACTACCCATAACTGGAATTCCAAGTCCCAACAATCCTAACTCTAGACTATCCTGACTCTTCCCCAAATAACATGACCCAAAGAGTTAACCTGAACCTCCTCTGATACCATTTAGTCACGAACTGAATCTGGTCGCAATCAAAACTAGGACTTAACCCAGCCTGCAACAAGGCCATAAGGTTGTTCCTTATCCCCACAATCTGGAACAAGTGCTTGTGTATCATAAAATAAAAATTGTGAATGATTTACTTGAGTTTATAAACATAAAACAACAAAAGAATCAAATAAAATGAATCTGGATTTTTCAATCCAAACAATCTTGTACAAAAAATCAGAACCGAATTACATATTTTAAAACAACTCAACAAGACTATAACAAAGGTACAAAATCAAATGTGAACATCCCAAGAACCCTCATGGAAAGGGGCACCACCCTCAATCCATCTCTACAAGACTTCACCACCAAGGACCTGCTAGAAACCCAAACCACTAGAACTAAAAACTGTACCCAACCTGTGACAAAAAAAATAACCAAGTCTAATTACACCCAAGGGTGTAATTACGGTGTGAGAAAAATCCTAATATGATACCACCACTAATATATTCCATGTGAAAAACATTTAATGATGAAAACCATGCAAGTTCTTAAAAACATGAAATGCTAGTTATAATTTCTAAAAGATGCAACATTAAATAAAAACAGTTTTCAGGTGGGATAATTTAAAGAATAAATAAATTTAAAATAAATAACAAAGATATTGAATTTTCTAGCCACTCATACCGTATGCCAATAGTAAGCACAAAATATCTTGTGAGCATAAGCAATGGGAAATAACCCCTTGGCACTAGCTAGTTGTGGGTCTGAGGTACCTCGTATCTCGGTAAGTGTAACCAACACAAATATCTGTTCTCATGCACGAGCCACTAGTAGGGAACATACACATATCCTAGTGGTCCCCAATCATCATCATAAAAGTTTAGTTAGATTTGTAAGCGTCAATCTTGCTAAGTGAAACTGAGGCCAAACCCCACAGATTCACTGGCATACTAGTACACGTCCACCCACCTAGATACCCGGGTTTTCCCTTTGTGCTCAAACAAGTTCAAAAAGTCAATGAATATACTTTTCACATGAAAATATCATTTCCATATCATAAATTCACCAAACATCCCACATCTATACAACACAAGTCACAAAATTCCACTTTTCATTCCAATTGATTTTGAAATCCGACTCACACCAAAATAGCCCACAACACTTTTCACATTTCTTTAAAACTTCCAAAAATCCATTAAACAATTTTATAAAACCATTAAAATATATTAAAACTCTCATAACATCCCACTCAATTGGTACATAATACCATTTTTACCTTCAAAATCATTTTATCATCAAACTTAAATGAAACAACCCACAAACAAGTTTCGCTCCAACATCACAATTTAATAAAACATTTCAGAAATTTACAAAACATTCTAAAAATTAGTGACATATTAAAACATAAATTCACCTTTAAAAACCCCTTAATAGGTGAAAACATATACGAAATAGTACATATGCACCCTTTTCCCACTTTTTTTAACCAACTAAAACATTTACAATTTTCATAAAAAGAACCCAAGTGGTGTAAATATGTCTTGCACAAAAAACCCATTTCAAAACCCCCATTTAAGACCAAAAACCATACCAATTCCTATAAAAAAAATAATTGGAAGACCTAGAGACATTTATAAAATCACTTTCAAGTTTTATGAAATCACCTTGAATAATACTACAAAAGATCCAAATGAAAACACACATTTTCATAAAATGATCTTAAGAAGTATAACAGTGTTTTACACATAAAACCTATTAAAAAACCCTACTTTTAGTCCCATATTACACTAATACATTACTAAACCATAATTTTCAGGCCAAACAAGATTTAGTAAACCAATCCCATATGTTATAAAATACACCAAAATAATACCCCACGAGTAACACATGAAAACACCCAATTTCAAGTTAAAATGCAACAATAAAATTAAACACTTAACCAAATCAGTCATAAATAGTTTTCACACCACACCCAACATATATGGAATATGAAAAATGAGTAAATACAGCAAGATAACCCATAAATAATTGTTTACACATGGAACCACCTAGCGAAAGTGTCGAATCCCTCAAAACTTGGTGGGAAATATCAACCACACTACCGCCGCATCACAGGGATGATAAATCCAGCCCTAGAACACAATATTTAACCAAAAAGACACCAAATCAAACCATAGGTTTGAACCCTAACTTCTGGACATTTTCGAACATAATGAAAGAGGGAGGAAACCCTAAGGAGAAGGAAGAAATTGAAGAGATAAACACGTACTCAAAACAGTCTTGAATAAAATGACCCAAAATACAATAGTCTCTGAATTTTAAAACATCCAACCATTCAAGGGAGGTTCTAAAAAGGATGAGGAGATAATGTAGGAACTGGAATGGGGGAAAAAGAGTAAAAATATGAGTTATGAAAGTATTAATTTACATCTCTAAATCTGGTCGATTTCTGAAATCCATAGACGTTTCGACCATTTTCGTGATTCTATGGTGCTCCAAATTGTATGAGTATAGAATTTGGGCGGTCCTAAGGTAAGTGGGCTAGGGTGAGAGTTATAATCACTGAAAAAACTTAAATATTTAAGGATATATTAAATAATTAAAATTTATTTTTAATGTAGAAAATGGGATTTTGGGCAGGCCCAATCCCTTAAAGAAAAACCCATATCCACCATGATTATGGACTCTTAAATGGCCCAAATTAATATGGTGGTGTTAATAGTTTAGGGGATGAAAATTAGGAATTATAATGGATTAAAAATGTTGAAAAACTAAGGAGTTATAAAGTAATCAAAATTTATTTTTAAATCTGGAATTGGGCTCACGGTTTGGCCCAATTCATGAAAACTCACCCATTCCTCCATAAAAGCTTGGAAAACCCCAAAAACAAAGCATGAATGGAAATTAAATGGAATTTAACTTTAAAATAAGTCATATATGTGACAATTCTCCCCACCATGAAAATTTTCCACCCTAGAAAATCACATCAAGGCCAAAGCAACAACCAAACCCAACTGAGAAACCAAGAGGCACTCCTTTGCCAGGTTTCATCCCCAAAGGCCAAAACACCTCCAGTGATCAATTAATGAAATATTACTCTCACAACCAAAACTTACACCACTTTCCTGAAATTATCAATCAAATTCATAATTTATCCCAAAATAAAACTCCTTAAACACTATCCGAAGAAGACTCAGTCAATTCACCCAAACGAACAACAACATCGAACAAGGTTACAAATACCTTGATATAACTAAACCATTGGGATCTCTCTAATCTCAACATTTACCCAAGGAAGATTTAGGTAGCTTGATAGCTCTAAATGGGACTACCTACCGCTAATCCAAGACCATGGATAAGTCTGAGTTACTGTTACGGGGAAACAAAAATATGCACTCCACCATAAGAGTAACATATATTTTTTCCCAATACAGAATCAGGACACTAACAGGGGGAGGCCTGAATGGACTCCCCGGTAAAAAAGGTATAATTCCATTGGAAATTTACAAAATAACTTATATAAGACTCATAGTGGGTCTCCCTACCATAAGAACCAACCATCTTAACCGACCAGCACGGGCCCGTACAGAAAGACCCCAAAATTTAAAGAGTTGGGACGACCACATGGTTAGTCTGCATGGTTTGGGAGACCATGCACTAACAGTGGGAATCCTTCTATCTACATGGTTTTCTAGGGCATGGTCACTACTAACCAACACTAAATGAATTCT
Source organism: Viscum album (assembly GCA_963277665.1). Lineage (NCBI taxonomy): Eukaryota > Viridiplantae > Streptophyta > Magnoliopsida > Santalales > Viscaceae > Viscum > Viscum album. The sequence continues at coordinate 1,997,131,396 of OY728150.1, read as the reverse complement.
CAGTATTTGTGACGGGTATTTGTGACGAGATCCCATCGCAAATAATATTTAGCGATGGGGTCCCGTCGCAAATAGCCCGTCGTGGAAAATGGTGTCGCAAAAACTCTTATTTGCGATGGGTCCGTCGCAAATAACAATTTTTTGCGATAGGAAGCTTCACCATCGCAAATAAGTTTCTGATTATATACTTTATATATATAAACTTATTTGCGACGGGCCCATCGCAAAATGTATTTGCGACGGGCCCGTAATCTCGTCGCAAATATATTTTTAAAAATAATATTTAGGCTATTTTTGATGGGCCCGCCACAAATACTTTCAAAAAAAATTATTTATACTATTTACGATGAGAACCCATCGCAAAAGATCCCATCGTAAATAATAAATAAATTTAAAAAAATAATAAAAAAATTGTGATTATTGAAAAATTAATTTTAATATTATTAACATAATTAAAATAAAAATATATTAAAATTCTCAATATTCACATAAAAATATAAAAAATATCATAAAATATTATTATTATTATTATTATTAAGATAAAAAAACATTAAAAAATATAACATGGAAAAAATATATTTAATAAAATTATGATTTATTACTATTTATTACTATTTATTACTCATTATTACTATTTATTACTATTTATTAATAATTATTAATATTTATTACTAATTATTAGTATTTATTATTATTTATTACCAATTATTATTAAATACTACAAATTAATTATATACATTACTAATTATCGTTAATAACTACTAATTACTACTAATTATTAAAAATTAATACTAAATTTTAAAACTGTGATGGATCCAGAATCAAATTGTTAGTATCTTTTCTGGAACTGTATTCATCGTGTTGATACCAAAAAATATAATCTGATTGAAAACCATAATGCAAGAGATGTCCTCCAATGGTGTTAAATGTCTCAATCATTCTCATAGCACATTTTTTTACAAGGACACTTAATTGACCCTTCTGAAACAAATTCTGGGTTTGATGATGCAAATGATAAGAAATCTTCAACACCGTCTGCAAATACAGGATTTAAACTAGAACTGTTTGGATTTCTGTGTTGATTTATCCAAGCGCGATCAATTAATAATGATTGATGTCGACTTCCTAGTTCCATATCCATATATATGTTTCTACAAAATTTAAAATCATTACTGTTGTTAACTAATTTGATATAAGAAAAACAATATCCTAAAAAGAGAATATGCATAACTACAGTTATTTCTTAGTAATTACCACTAATTATGGGCGACACAGTTAGTTTGTAATCATCCCCACTAATTATTACTAATTATTACTAATTATTACTAATTTATAAATACTTACCAATACTTAGCAAAATGAAAAATGCTTGAATAATGAAAGGAAATTTTTTAATCATCATTGTGGAGATGATTAAAAATTTTCCCTTCATTATCCAAGAAGATTTGATTTACTAATTAGTAATAATTAGTAAGTTTCAGTCATGTCCAATGTAAACACTATAATTATCCGGTCATGGTTGATCACCTCGCAAGTAGTGTTGCAATAGGACGACCAAAGCAATGTCATTCTCGTCTCTAAGAATCATCTCACTCCCTTTATATAGATCGTTCTTCCTTAAAAATTTAAGGGGACTTTAGTATCTTTCCCTTAAATTTTCACGGAATAATGGTCTATGTAAAGGGTCATGTGAGATAATTCTTATAGATGAGAAGTGCATGACTTGGGTTGTCCTATTGCAACGCTACTTGCAAGGTGATCGACTAAGCAAGGAAAATTATAGAGTTTACATTGGACATGGCTGACGCTTACTAATTATTACTAATTATTACTAATTATTACTAATGCTTACTAATTATTACTAATTATTAATTATTATTACTAATTATTACTAATTATTACTAATTATTACTAATTATTACTAATTATTTCTAATTATTACTAATTATTACTAATTATTACTAATTATTTCTAATTATTACTAATTATTACTAATTATTACTAATTATTACTCATTATTACTAATTATTACTGATTATTACTAATTATTACTCATTATTACTAATTATTACTCATTATTACTAATTGTTACTAATTGTTACTAATTATTACTAATTATTACTCATTATTACTAATTATTACTCATTATTACTAATGATTACTAATTATTACTAATTATTACTAATTATTACTAATTATCACTAATTATTACTAATTATTACTAATTATGACTAATTATTACTAATTATTTCTAATTATTACTAATTATCTCTAATTATTACTAATTATCTCTAATTATGACTAATTATCTCTAATTATGACTAATTATCTCTAATTATGACTAATTATCTCTAATTATGACTAATTATCTCTAATTGTGACTAATTATCTCTAATTGTGACTAATTATCTCTAATTGTGACTAATTATCTCTAATTGTGACTAATTTTCTCTAATTGTGACTAATTATCTCTAATTGTGACTAATTATCTCTAATTGTGACTAATTATCTCTAATTGTGACTAATTATCTCTAATTGTGAATAATTATCTCTAATTGGGAATAATTATCTCTAATTGTGACTAATTATCTCTAATTGTGACTAATTATCTCTAATTATTACTAATTATCTCTAATTATTACCAATTATATCTAATTATTACTAATTATATCTAATTATTACTAATTATATCTAATTATTACTTATATCTAATTATATCTAATTATATCTAATTAATTATCTATAATAATCTCTAATTATTGCTAATTAACACTAATTATTTATAATTATTACTAACAATATCAATTTATTACTACAAATAAATATAAATAACAAATCAATTTAAATCTAATTTAATTACAACTGATGAACAATAATTAAAATTAATATAAAAAAATAAAATTAAATAAAATATAAATACCTTAAACTTTGATAATCTGAAGGTATTGGCATCTTCCAATTGCTGTCGCAAAAAAATTGAACTAAAAGAAATTTTCTTCTTAAAACTAAAGATTGAAGGGAGAACGAGAGGGAGATTTGAGTGATTTGAAAAAAAACGGGTGGGGGTATATATAGGTTAGATTAGTTGCGTCGGGACTCCCGTTGCAAATAACCTCGCCCGCATTAATTAAAGTTGGCAGTTAAAAGGGTATTTGCGACGGGCCCCGTCGCAAATAGTGACCTACCGACATACTATTTGCGACGGGCGGCTTTCCCCATCGCAAATAGTATTTACCGCGGCTAGTTATTTGTGACAGGGAGCCAGCGCCCGTCGCAAATACGTTTTACCACCGCTGGTCTTTTCTGACGGGGGGTGCGACCCCATTCCAAATACCCTTCCCACGGCTTGGCGGGCAATCCGCGCTAAACCTATTGCGACGAGACCCCTATTCCTGTCGCAAATAACAGACTTTTTGCAACGATAATAGGTTCCCGTCGCAAAAACTTCTTTTGTCTGACCTTTTGCGACGGGATATATTCTCATCGTAATTAACCCATCGCAATTAACCACTTTTCCCGTAGTGCAAGCGTAAACCATGTGCTCAACCTGTCTAGAAAAATTTCAGACCTTTCTCCAAAGACTCAATGTAAACCAAAGGGGGAGGGAATAACATTGGGCGATGGCATGGGTACAAGGCCCTCCACCTATTTTCACAGAACAAGAACAACAGAAGAAAGTTGATGACACCATAGGTTTAAACTCTTTCTATCTTTCATACTGAGGGTAAGACTTTGTACAAGGGTTTAAACGAACCTATGATTTCCCCTGACTATGATCCAGCTTCTCTCTAAGACCTATGGCTGGAGCTCAAATGATTGAAGCATCTCCGGCCTCGTAGTTAGGCTTTGGAAACCCCCTGAATGATAATTCTTCAATCGGTGTAACCAACAACTACACCGCAATCCGCCGATAAGTTTTCCAAGACATAACACATTCCAAACTCACTTTACCCTAACCTAATATTTCACTGAAACAAGGGCTTAGAAGATTCACACACATCACACCTTGTTTGTTCGGGTGAGAAACAATAGAAGTAAAGAACACCTATACTCACCTTCCTCTAAAATGGAATATTTTTATATTTTCCCAAGGGAGACATTCTCTTAACATAACAGAGACTCTCAGATGATTTCCCAACATTCACCTTTATGGTCAATCGAGCACATGACATCATAAGGCATCACCAAACATGACCATTGTGACTGATATAAATAATGCATGGAGAGGGACCTTATACAACATCCCCAAACAACACACAATTCTAGAAAGTGGCCACAATATCCTATTGTGACCATATTTCCCACACTGGTGGTTTAACATGAACTCATACTTCAAATAAATTGTGAAGAACCCTGAGGCCCTCTTAGACACCATCAAGACACTCATCCCCACTAACAACCCTAGACCACTTCCATCTTCGACGAATTAAGAAACTTAAGAAACTAAGTTCTCTTTCAACCTTCCATGAGCACTCTCCCACTATAAGAGGATCTAAAAATCAAAGGAATGGGTGTAGACCCAATCAAAAAAGATCGATAAAAGATTCCTTATATTGATCAACTGGAGGATTTTCCAATGGCGAAACAATCCGGGTTGCACTTCAGTTATACATTAACCCTTAATGGGGGAATACCTTATCCAATGAGAGAACCTAAGGACCCAACCAAGCTAGTCCTTTGTTCAAAAAATGCCATAAACTAGATCCGAACACATGAAGGGAACCACCATAAAGGTGTCTCGAAACATATCTCAGAGGATACTACTAACGGGTCCTTCTACCCAGCTTACCAACCAAACATAAACCCAAAACACAGTTCAAACGGGAGGGTTTCTTGGACTCAAAACATCCCACAACATCAAAATGTTCCAAAAATAGATAATAGAAGCCATCCTATACAATTGATCAAGACATCATGATTTTCTTTAAAAGCATTTCTTAAAAACAAACGGTTCAGCGGTTAGCATATCCACCAATGGTACCCCATGGGACTTACACATACATGTTTCTGTGCCACACCAGGCACCCTCCTCATATCCATCTTGACACTCATCCAGTCATACCATCAACCATCCATCATCCCATATAACACAATGTATGTGGTTTCTCACGGAAATACCAAAGGTTAAAACAAAAAAAATTCTTTCCACTTTTCAAAACCAAAACAGTCAACCCACACATCCTTTTTCTCAAAACTACTAACCACAAGATCAATATCACAATTCACATAAAACAAAACGTTTCATAAATACACAACCATTTAGAAAATAACTCACTTTCAAGATATTCACATCAATTTCAAAACACCTCATCCCATTAAAACACCCTTTGATTGTTTAGAAAACTCTATTGGAAACACTTTTCAAAACCAACTTCAATATAGTTCATGCTTTCAAAAGAGGTGTAAGCACAACATTTTCCATTTCAAAACAATTATGAAAATTCAGTTCCACCATTTCATAAATCAAACCATTCCCTCATTATTTGAAAATCATTTCACAAATACTTTACACTTCTTAAAACCAAAGTGCCAAGTTTTCAAAACTAAAGCACAAAACAATGCAATAGGAAACTAGTTTCAATGGGTGACTTGGACATATGGTTGGCGGCCATATTCTAATAACTTCACTGTAATAGATAGTGTTCTAGGTAATATCCTTGGCTCCACATGGCTTTATAGGCCTTGTGAGCTCACTAAGACCATTAAACCAACTCTCTTTTCATTTCCCCTAATCATCATCAAACCAAGAAAACCAAAGGACTTAGATAAATCCCGACTTCTCTTGGAAAATTGAATCTCATCATGAGGTGTGGTGATCAGGAACACTACCCATAAATAGAATTCCAAGTCCCAACAATCCTAAATCCATTCTATCCTGACTCTTCCCCAAATAACATGACCCAAAGAGTTAACCTGAACCTCCTCTGATACCATTTTGTCACGAACTGAATCTGGTTGCTATCAAAATCAGAACTCGACCCGGACCATTACAAGGACCAAAGGGATTTCCTGATCCCTACAGGATGGCACAGGTTCATGGGTATCATAAAATGAAAATTTGGAATGATTTATCATAGTTTATAAACTTAAAACAACAAAAGAATCCAATAAAACGAATCTGGATTTTTCAATCCAAACAATCTTTTACAAAAAATCACAACTGAATTACATATTTTAAAACAACCTAAAGAGACTATAACAAAGGTACAAAACCAAAAGGGAACATCCCAAGAACCCTCATAGCAAGGGGAACCTCCCTCAAGCCATCTCCACAAGACTTCACCACCAAGGACCTGCTAGAAACCTGAACCACTGGAACTAAAAACTGTACCCAACCCGCGACAACAAAAATAACCAAGTATACTTACACCCAAGGGTGAAAGTAGGGTGTGAGACAAATCCCAATAGTATACCACCACTAATATATTCCATGTGATAAACATTTAATGACTAAAAGCATGCAAGTTTTCAAAAACATGAAATGCTTGTTACAATTTCTAAAAGAAGCAATATTAAATAAAAACAGTTTTTAGGTGGGCTAATTTATAGAATAAACACTTTTAAAATAAATACCAAAGATATTTAATTTTCTAGAAACTCATAATGTATGCCTATGGTAGGCACAAAATATCTAGTGAGCACAATCAATGGGAAAGAACCCCTAGGCACTAGCTAGTTGTGGGTCCTAGGTACCTCATATCTCGGTGAGAGTAACCATCACAAATATCTGTTCTCATGCACGAGCCAAAATTAGGGACCATACCCATAACCTAGTGGTATCCAATCATCATCATCATAGTTTAGATAGAGTTTTAATCATAAATCTTGCTAAGTGAAACTAAGTCCATACCCCACGGATTTACTAGCATACTAGTACACGTCCACCCACCTAGATACCCAGGTTTTCCCTTTGTGCTCAAACAAGTTAAAAAGTCAATGAATATAATTTTCACATGAAAATATCATTTACATATCATAAATTCACCAAACATCCCACATGTATGCAACATAAGTCACAAAAGTCCACTTTTCATTCAAATTGATTTTGAAATCCAACTCACACCAAAATAGCCCACAACACTTTTCACATTTTTTTAACACTTCCACAAATCCATTAAAAAAATTTATAAAACCATTCCAATATATTAAAACTCTAATAACATCCTAGTCACTTGTTACACAATACCCTTTTTACCTTCAAAATCATTTTATCATCAAACTTACACGAAACATCCCACAAACAATTTTCGTCCCAACCTCACAATTTAACAAAACAATTCACAAATTTACAAAACATTCTAAAAATAACTGAAATCTTAAAACATTAATTCACCTTTCAAAACCCCTTAATTGGTGAACACACATACCAAAAAGTACATATGCACCCTTTTCCCACTTTTTTTAACCAACTAAAACATTTACAATTTTCATAAAAATAACTGAAGTGGTGTAAATATTTCTTGCACACAAAACCCATTTCAAAACCCCATTTAATACCAAAAACCATACCAATTCCTATCCAAAATAGGATTATAATCCCTAGAGATATTTATGAAATCACTTTAAAGTTTTATAAAATTTCCTTGAATAATAATACAAAATATCCAAATAAAAACACACATTTTCATAAAATGATCTCAAGAAGTATAACAATGTTTTACACATAAAACCTATTCAAAAACCCTTTTTTTAGGCCCACATGACACTAATACATTACCAAAAAATAATTTTCAGGTAAAAAAAGATATATTAAACAAATTCCATATGTTATAAAATACACCCAAATAATACCCCATGAGTAACACATGAAAACACCCAATTTCAAGTTAAAATGCAACTATAAAATTAAACACTTAACCAAATAAATCATATACTATTTTTCCACCACACCCAACATATTAGGAATATGAAAAATGATTAAATACATCAATATAACTCATCAATAATTGTTTACACATGGAACCACCTACCGAAAGTGTCGAATCCCTCAAAACTTGGTGCGAAACATCAACCGCACCACCGCCGCATCACAAGGAGGATAAATCCAGCCCTAGACCACAATATTTAACCAAAAAGACACCAAATAAAACCATATGTTTGAGTCCTAAATTCTGGAAATTTTATAACATAATTAAATAGGGAGGAAACCCTAAGGAAAAGGAAGAAATTGAAGAGAGAAACACTTACTCAAAACAATCTTGAATAAAACGACACAAAATCCACTAGTATATGAATTTTAAAACATCAAAACATTCCATTTAGGTTCTAACAAGGATGATGAGATCATGTTGGAACTTGAATGGGGGGAAAAGAGTAAAAATAGAAGTAGTTATGAAAGTATCAATTTACCTCTCCAAATCTGGCTGATTTCTGAAATATAGAGAAGTTTCGACCAATTTCTCAATTCTATTGAGCTCCAAATTGTAGTAGGATATAATTGGGGAACTAATTAGGTAAGTGGGGTAGGGTGAGAGTTTTAATCACCGAAAAAACTTATATATTGAAGGATATATTAAATAATTAAACTTTATTTTTAATACAGAAAATGGGCTTTCAGGGGGGCCCAATCCCTTAAATAAAAACTCATATCCACCATGATTATGGATTTATAAATGGTCCAAATTAATATGGTGGTGTTAATAGGTCAGTGTATGAAAATTTGGAATTTTAATTGATGAAATTTTTTGAAAAATAAAGGAGTTATAAAGTAATCAAAATTTATTTTTAAATCTGGAATTGAGCTCCCGGTTTGTCCCAGTTCATGAAAACTCACCCATTCCTCCATAAAAGCTTAGAAAACCCCAAAAAAAATCTTGAATGGAAACTAAATGGAATTTAACTTTAAAATAATACATTTATGTGGCATGTAGTGATGCATCAAGAAAATTAATTGGTTGTGTCTTTATGTAGAATGATAGAGTTATTTCCTATGCATCAGTGTAGTTAAAAACTCATGAACAAAACGATCTATATAATGTTCTTGAGTTAGCAACCACAATATTTACTTTGAAGATATAGATATACTATAACTATACTGAATGATATGATATATATATATATATCCAATATTTTTAAATACATATTATCACATAAAAACTAAACATGAGGCAAAGGCAATGGCTCTAAATACTCAAGGAATATGATTTCTCAATACACTACCACCCAGGGAAATAAAATAAGTTATCAAATGCATTGAGTAGAAAGAATCATGGAGTTATAAAAAAATAAGGATTGATGGAGATCCTATTTTCATGGATATACTAAATATATATATTGTAATTATTAAATTTGGGGAAATATAACTTCTTTTTCAAATGATTATAAAACCATCATTATTGGAAAAGATAAAAAGTTCTTTGTTTGATGATGAAAATTTTCAAAAAAACAATAAAACTATGAATAATGATAAATTTTAAGACTTATCATATGAATATAGAGTTCTAAAATTTTTAAATAGGATTTTTTCCCTCTATACCCAAGATAAAAAATTACTTATTGAATGATTCTCATAGCTCGAACATCTCTATACACCCTAGTAGTGCCAAGATATATAGGAATCTGAAGGAACATTTTTTGTGGGATAATATGATGTGAGAAATTGATACTTAGGTGGTAAGATTTTTAGTTTTTCAACAATTGAATATTGAGATGTAACATCCTAGAGGATTCATGAAACCTCTACCTATTCCTACATAGAAATTAGATGACATTACTATGTAATTTTTCATTATTTTACCAAATAATCTAAGAAAGAATGATGTGATATGGGTTATTGTTGATAAAATTACCAAATCTACACATTTCCTTACTATAAGAGAAGATTTTACACTGGAGTTCCATGCATGAATCTATATTCATGAAATTATAAGACTTCATGGGGAACATTATTTTATTTTATTTTTCTATTCATGATCCATGATTTACATCAACATTATGGAAAAGTCTTCAAACGGATCTTGATACTGAGCTTTGTTTGAGCATATATTATCTCCATAAAACTGATTGGTAGTCATAAAGGACTATCCAAACATTAGATGAAATGTTTAGGTCCTTCTCACTTTACATTCATGGTATTTTTTATGAATATTTAATTTTGGTAAAAAAAATTTATAACAATAGTTTTTATTCAAGTACTCAAATGGGGTCGTATGAAGTATTTTATGGTAAGAGATGTCATACACCAACTTTTTGGGGTGAAATTGGTGAAATGAATATTTTAGTACTCTAACTTATAGAGGAAACAATTTAAACAATAAATACTATTTAAGTCCATATTAAAGAAGCTCAATGTAGGAAAAAGAGATATGCCGATAACTGAAGTAAAGATTTGGAATTTCAAGTTGGATATCAGGTTTTCTCGAAGGTATCTCTATGGAATGGTGTTATGTGATTCTATAAGAAATGAAAATTGAGCCCCAGGTACATTAAACAACTTTAAATCCAATAAATAATGGGATTTGTGTCTTACCATTTGTAAATACCACCAAGCCTTTCTAGAGTACATGATGTGTTTTATATCTCTTCGTCAAGGAAGTACATTCCAGAACTGAAGCATGTACTAACTTCTAAATAAATAGAATTAGAACCTGATTTATTATAATATGAAGAACCTATTCATATTATGGATATCAGAGAAAAAGTTTTTAAAAATTGTATGATTCATATTGTAAAGGTACTTTGAAAAAATCATAAGATAGAAGAGTCGACCTGGGAACCTAAAAAAATTATGATGAAGAAATACCCAAATATATTTATGAGGTGAATTTATATAAATTTCAAGGATAGTTTTTTTTAAGTATGGAAGAATGTAACACCCAAATATTTTACAGTATGTCTCTATTTAAATAAATTTAATCCCTCTTATGGCATGTGTTGCATGCAACACTGATTTCAAACGAATCGCGGTGTATTATTATGAGACCATTATAACCAATACATTAAATTTTCAGGTATAAATGATTCTAAATAAATTTTTAAAAATATATGGTTTATATATATATAGAATATATTTTTTGTTTATTAGTTGGTTCTAAATAAAAACTAAAAAACATCAAAATAAGTGTTTTCCTAAAAAAAACTATTATTATGCATGTAATATATTTATATAATAATAAATTGAATTATCCACTATTTTTTAATAATTTAAATGAATTATATATTTTTTTATTTTATACAAAAATTTAACATTCATATAATATTTTTATTATGCAAGGGATAAGAATAAATCCAGTTTTATTCTTAAAGACTACATTTTTTAAAAAGTTGTTTTTTAGTGTTTTATGAACTTAATTTAAAATTATTTTATAACAATTATTGGTATTGAATTTGATAAAATGATGTAAAAATTTAGAATAAGTATTTTAAAATTTGGTAATTGGTCCCCTTTTATTTTTTGTCAAAATAAATAGTAAACATAGAAAAATTTATCACCTCAATAAAGGGTAAATTAGGTTAATTTAGATTAAAACTAATTAATAATGTCATAATTATTCATCATAATTCTTATTTTATAAATATTATTTGAACCTTATCACATTAGTCTCGAATTGGAGTTGTTTAAATGACACTTTTCAGTGAAAATGACTTATAGTTTATTTAAATCAAAGATAGTTGCAAAATGTCACTCTCTTTGTTTTTAATATCTTTTATATTTCCATATAGGGACAAAATAAAGATATTTTTGATCCTAAATTTATATTTTTATATTTAAATACCTTAAATTCTTGTTCAATACTAATACCATATTTATTTAATTAAGATAAAAATAAAATAAATGATTTTAAAAATATTAATTTTGAAATAATTTGAACGATTAAATGTATTAAAAGAATTTTATCGATTTATATGACATATTTTATAGGTTTTAAATCATTATATTTTAATTTACCCTTTTTCTTTATGTATTTGAAGTCAAATTATATAAATAGTGTTAAAATTGACGTTAATAATAATTTATCAAAATAATATATTATTAAGTTATTTAAAATTCATAATAAAAATATTATATTCATTCATTTGAATGAAATATAGTTTAACACATCATATATGGTACATTTATAGTCATTTTCACATTTATAGTGATATTATTAACCCTTTATGATTAAAATAGTGGTTACCATGATTAAGATCAAAAATATTTAACCAAAGGGTTAATCAATATGATAATGTTTAAAATGACATAAAAACTTGTATAAATTATATTGGTTGATGTTATTATAACTCTATAATACCTTATCTTTTAATAATTTTCCATTTTTATGCATTTATTATGAGAATAAATTTATTATAATTTAATCTTTTGAGAAATTCCAAAAGTGACCCTCACCTCAATTATAAAAGGGAATCTCCTCCCTCACTTCCTCACTCCACATTGATCCATAAAGATTGACCAATCCCTATAAATTTATTTACTAAACATCATTAAAAAATTATGGAGGATTTTTTCTCCCTAAAAAACTTACCATAAGTCCCTTATGAAAGGATCTAAAGAAGGTCGCCCAAAGAATAGGTAATTGTCTTACCCGACCTCTTTCAATTTATTCCTTCTTATACCACTTATAAATCTGTTAAATTTATCATAAAATAATAAATTAAGTATCAAAAATATAATTAAATGTTATTATTATTATTAAACCACTATTACCCACCCTCTTTACCATAAAATTGGAGTGAAACTATTAGTTGTGCGTATGTACGAATTACTGTATCCATGTAGCAATGCAATTCATTTTTCATTACCATATTTTATGGATGAGAATTATGTTATGTTTTTTGTTTATATGTTATATTTTTAACATAATTATACTTCTTAAATAATAGTATCGTATCTACCCTATTACCTACCATATCATTGGTAAACGATAATGTCACTCGTCTGTACGTGTGGACTATCACCTCCACAGAGTGATGTGATTTTTTTTCATTTCTATTCTTTTGGGATGGTAATAAGAATGGATTTTATTAATATATATGATGTAAATTATGTAATAATTATTATATAAAGTATAATTATTATTTACCTTTCTTTCATTCCATTCATATAATAATTAAAACAGTGTCCATGCATATGTACAGCCTACCATCTCTATGAATAGTGTAATACATTTTTCTATCTCTACCTTTAATGGATTTTTATAAAAACATATATAATAAATATATATAATATTTATATCATTATTAACATTTTTAAGATTATTTAATCTTGATAAAATTATAAATACCAAAACTACCAAACCAAAACATATATGAAAAATGAAGCAGTTATTACCCAAAAAAAATAATTTTTTACAAAAAATTATAAAGAAACAGGTAATAAAATATTATAAGTATGACATAAATGGTATTATATATATAATTATGGTTAGGGAATATATTAATAATAAATATATATTTATTATAAATGAGTTTCTATCATGTACTAAGTAATTATAACCCAAGATAAGGGTTTATTTCACAATCTCATCATTATTCAAGATTGTTTATGTTTAAGTCTCCACTGGGGGGATTTTCTCTTCCATTTCCATGATTTATAAAAATAATTTCAATTTTTTTAATATTATCCTATGATTATTTATAGTCAATTTTACCCATGTTTTACTTTTTTAAAAATGGTTTTAAAGGAATCTTCTTGTCGTTTTCCGAACACGGTACTTTTCAACCTTTCCTATAAAATATGAAAGGAATATTTCTTTTAATTATACAACATGAACGTATTTTTATGTTTTCATTAATAATATATTATTTGAAGTTTAATTTAAAATTTTACAATATTATTTTCAAGGACATTGTTTTATTTTATATGTGATCAATTTTTTAAAAAAAATAAGTGATTTCAAAGTGAAAAGGGTATTTTCATCAAAAGTTCTCCAATGATTTTTTTAAAGTATTTACATCTATGTCAATATCCTTTGTTAAATTTTATGTTTTAATAAGGTTATTATATTATGGTACCATATACCATATTTTATTGTATGGTTTATGATTATTTTTATTAGAGATGTTCTATTTTACTACCATTCTCCATGTAACTTTGGGTGGGTTATGATTATGTTTATTAATTAGGGTAACTACTAAAATTTGATATGTTAGTTTCAATATGAATTTTTATCTTAACAATGTATCACCCCATTCATATGGGGAATTAATTATACTTATTAAGTGAAGGGAAGGTCCTGTTATAGTCCCTCGATGCATCTGTAGATATCATGAGACAAACTAGCTTGGGTATTAGCTAAGGCCTTATCTATTTATATAAGATATCTTGGAAAGAGACCTCGATGGTATGTTTATGATGTCCATCATTATACATTTCCCTCATTATGAGATTATTTATTTATTTTTTTGATTATTTTATTAGTTATTATATTCATGTATAGTTTTTAGCTCATGTGATTATTTATATGGAATTTTTATATTTCCATTTATTTCCTATAATACTATTCATGCGTTATTTAGTTTCTATTGTGCACACACCCTTACTAAGAATATAATATCAACATTTTTCTTCTATTTATTTTTGCCCAAAATTCCAAGAAGTATATTTTGATTGCTATAAAAGGATAATATAATAGAATAATGGTGTTCTCAGAGGAATTACTTTGTTGTATTTTATGTTTTCAATTATAATGTATAATTAAAGTATGTATCTAGTTCTCAAATACTACTAAACTATTAAATCTTTTGGGATGTGATTATCTATATCCAATTATAATATAATAAAGTAACCACTAAATCTGGGCTAATGGTGTTGGGTTATTTACACAAATTTTATGCCAGAATCACTAAAGTTCACTATTGTTATAATTTTCAGAGTGAACTCACTATCACTCCTCATTTACTACCACTCAAACTTCTAACAATACACTTCTCACTCAACATAAAAGATATCACTAATACTCTAAAAAATATTCATATAATTTTTACCAACTTTTATTTGGTTCACACTGAGATAGTTATAACATGAAGCTCTTTTTCATGAATGGGGATATGTCCTCTTTACCATGAAAAATGTTTTTTTGTAGAAAATTCCTTCGTAAACTCTCTCTTGCACAAACTATCCTTCTACCCAAACTGCTCCTTAACAAATTGTCTAGCACACAAGTCCCTTGGATACTGCATTTGCTTGAGTTCCTCCATGAAATTAATTTCCAAAAACTCCTCAGGAACTTCCCCCTTCTCAAATTGATTCTGTATAAACACTTTATAGACTATCTTCCCTCACTAACTACCTTACCTTGAAAACTCCCTTCCTTCACAAACTTCTATCCTTCTTAAACAACTTTCTCAACCATTAATTTTTGGAATTCCCTTGTAGAGGATTGATCTATGAGTTAACACACCACTTAGAAATTCTTATTCCACTTAATTAGACTATTAATTATATTTATATAGGTACATCCTTCTAAAAAGTATCCTAATCACAATCCATTTTCACTAGTTTAGCTAAATCGTGGAGAAGTCACCACTGCATCCATGTGGTGTGTATCTGACAATGGAAGTAGATTAAGTGATCATAGGATTAATGCCAAGAAAGAATAATTTTTGAGATAATATCACTAGGAAAATCTACACCCTTCAAGTTGTACACATGAAATCAATATGAAAAAGAAGAATCTTGCTACTCAAAAATTATTTTCATGTGAAGGGAAAAGAATAAGGTGTGATACCTATAAATGTAATACTCTCTCCATTTTATAGATTTATTAAGTCCTTAGACTTCTTCTTATCCTTAATTATCCTAGAAACTTATTTATTTATTTTTAATACATTTTAATTAAAATTGATTTTATGTTTATCATGTTCTCTATTTTCCTATCTTTTATAGTGATCTTTAAGCTTTATGATTATAGAGAACTGACTAGAGGGATTGGTCTCCAGATGAGATTTCTTGGGAATTAGGAATCCCTACTTTTCAATTCTATATTCCTTTTTCTCTTCTTTGATATATCAGCGAGTGAGAGGAAGTGGATAGATCAGAATTAACTGATCTTCCCGTTTTCTGATGTATACTCCAATAAATAGAAACATTTCTTCATCCCTTATCCCGATCTATACTTCACATGATTGGATTTGTATGGATTGATGGATAAAGAGAATGCACTACTAAAAGACCAAGTTTATCTAGAATTATAGCTTTAAAAGCACTAGCTAAAAGCAATGTTAAAGACCCCCTATACCAGCACTAGAAAAGGCACTGAAGAAGGGCCCCCTTTAAAGTGCACTTTTTTGGTGATATTAAAGAGGGTCATTGACAGCACTAAAAATGCTGATAAAGACCACCCTCCCCATTATAAGGGATTTTTCTTGCACTGATATAGGTTTTATTTCAAAAAAAATATTTCATTAAAAATAATATATTAATATATTAATATATTTTCATAAATTAAAAATATAATATATATTTTTAAAATATGTTTTAGATAAGCTAAATAGGAATTTACACTTAATATAGAAGATATTTAGTGAAAATGGATTATAAAATAATTTAAAAAAAATTAAAATCAATAATATGGTAATTATTATCAATTAATAAAATTTTAATATCAATTGGAAGATAAAAAATAAAAAAAATTAAAAGATCTTAAATAAGTTGTAAACGTAACTTGAACTTCAAACAATCATAACTTTTGATCCAAGTATCATTTTGGGATCTATCACATATCAAATCGAATCCTATGATGAGATCTACACCCCTGGTGACATAGGCAAACCACTGTCATGTTTTGAAAGGCCCACAAATGCCCATAAGGGCTCCAAAACTAAGTTTTTAGTAGGGTGCCATAATTTTTTAACATTCGATGAAATTTTAACCTCTCTTGAGGGGGGATTTTTTCCATTTTTAGTGGGGACTGAATTTATTTATAAGGATTACATTCATATTGATATTATGCTTTTGATTTTTTTTTTCATTTTTCATAGTGTAGTTTTATTTATAATTAAATATGTATATATTTTTATATATTTACTTATAATAAATCACTTGTATAAATTCAAATATCAACATATTTAAGTAGAAATTTATTTTTAAATATATAAAATAAATATTTATTATTAGTTTTATTTAAAGTAATAAATTATCCATTTTATTTACCTTATTAAAATTCATTTATGTGTATATATAACTTTAATATATACATATTTTTGTGTATTAATAAACACAAATATATATTTATTTATATTATAATATATTTAAATAAATATTAGTATATAATATATTTAAAAAAATATGTTTTTATATATATATCCTAAATTACAAAATATATACAAATAAATAGAAAATTTGTTAAATATACAACAAAATACACATGTCATAGTGGTAAAGAGAATTCATTCGCATAAGAAACGTCCTGCAATCAAATCCAGGCATGAAAAATTATTTTTTGTAGCTATATAGTGTTGAGAAAGGGTGGTAGGGAATGTGATGGCAGATGGGTAGTATAAAGCACTTAGAAAGGGGGTTGTAAGCATTGAGAAAGGGGTTGGGGGTCTGTGAAAATTTGTTTTTTCCCATATTTTTTAACAGTACTATTAAAAAACACCCTTTAACATCACTAAAAAAAGAACTATTAAAGGAACCATTTAACTATGGAATCCCGCCTTTTTATTACGTAACTTTACAATGAATTTTACAAATAGATGATCATTTAAAGTGTAGTGTCTTAGAAAAAAGGAACATATAGCAGGAAAACTTAAAACATTATTCTATTTCACTTGAAAGGATTATTGAAGGTTAATTATAAGTACATTTTTTGTATCTCATAATGGGGACATACATCAAAGAAAAGGGTGATAATAAGGCCTGGTAAGAAAAAATAAGTGAAACAATTTACATGTGATATTGATAAGAACTTGAAGAATATAAATATAGCATGAAAAAGATAACATGAGGCATATCATAAATAAAACAACATGAATCATAACTTTTAAATATGGCTACAACATTTAATTTATTCATTCATAAGAATATCACCAATTTTTTCATCGAGGTTTTATAAAAATTACCAAGGTTATTCACTATGGTATAGTAAAACTTGTCATCTCTAGAGATTAAATTCTTTACCCAGTGCATTGGAGAACTATCAGGGTTCACCCTTAATATGTCTTAATTATATTTATTCATATATATCATAATAAAAAATCTCATAAATAACCCATGGAGAATAAAATAAATGGGTTTCATTTCAAAATCAGGGTGTTTTAGAAAGTGTTTTAAAACAAATTCCTTTTGTCATTTTAAACCCATGGAAATGGAATGTGGGATTCATGTTTGATAATCCTAGAATTTAAATAGATCATTTTGAAATATATTTTAATTCCCTAGGAAAATATATAGGCTTGGTTATTCAAAAAATAAAATAAAACAATTTCTTGATAAAAATAGATAAATTTTGAGATGAAAATCTGGAAGCATAACGGTGTGAAACATGGTTTTAAAAAACATTAAAAAAAGAGGGGAAAAGGGTCTCCCATTCATAAATGACTCTTAATAAAGTAAAGGGGTATAATAAAAATGACATAAGAACATTATATGGAAATTTTAAAGACATGCCACATAAAATAGAATTTGAAAGGAAAAGAGAAGTAGAGATTTCCCTTACCTTGAAGAGTGACTCCTAAAACACAAAGATTGGAACCATGGTGGATTGAGGAAACCTTAGGAGGACACCTTGGGAGGACTAATTCGTATTTAATACTATCATAGCTTTAAGGATAATGAATTTGGAATGAAATATAATGGAGAAATGGGTGGGTATTTATAGAAAAAGTAAGTGAGTTTTTTATTAATTTCTATGGACACCTCAGTAGTGGTATTTGAAAACCCATGGGCTTGCCCATGGTATTTTCCCATGGTGTTGGACACTTGGGAAACCTATTATCATATTTTAATCCTCAAGAGTATACCATAATTATTACATAATTATTACCTCATTAATGATTTCATTAAACATATCAAAAACTCAAAACTGTATTTTTACTATTCAGTGAAAATTCAACTATTCCAGAAAAATCCCAAAAATTAACCCTAACCACTTTTCGACGTGTAAAATTTAAAAATTACTTTCCTTTTAAATTAAATTAATTATAAATTTTTAGATAAACATTTATGTTTTAAAAATAATAATATCTAACTAATAATTTATAAAACATTTATTTACCTATACTATTATATAATTATATCACATTACCATTTAAGATGACTAAAATATATTTATAATTTATTAGGTGAGGTGAATATTCCATTGGTCAAATTACTATTCATAAAGGTAGCATTGCTATTCCAAATGGTCAAGTTACTATTCACCAAAAAAATTAAGCTAATCCTATCATACACTAAATATCTTACTGATTGAAATCGTGTATGTCTATTTTTTGAAAATAATTTCATAGAATTAATTATTTAAATTATAATAATTATTTAAAAAATATATTATTTTTCACTATTCATCAAAAAATTGAAAATTCTAAGAAAAATACAAAAAATCCACCCTAGGTTAATTTTGACATTTGAAATTAAAAAATGATGTTTATTTTACCATAATAATTCTATAATTATGAGAAATCTATGAAAAGTGAAATTTTTTACCTATAAAATCAATTATTTAAATGTCTCAATTAAACATATATTTCATTAAGAAAAACTATTCTTAAAATATAAATTATGGAATAACAATGTTATTTAAATAAAGGGATTTCACATTAAGTGACTAAGGCCTTGACACATAACCCCTTATAACACCTACACACGACCTAAGGGTAAGGTGTGAGATGGTGATAGACTCTTGGGAAGGCACAGATAACATTACCTAAGTGGTAATCTCCACTAACTTGAACTTCTCCCATAAGAGATTTCGTTCAAGCCTAACATGTTGAAGCTCGGCTTAGGCTTGGTCAAGAGTGAATCCCAAAGATGCTACCTACCTCTTATATTTTGAAAAAATGGCTTCATACAGTATGACTCTACTGGATGAGGTCATCAACTCTTCTTTCTATATTAATTCACCATTATCATTTTTATTTATAAACAATAATAATAACATTAAGAGGATAGTTTACAATAGAAATATTGACCAATGGTCATAATTGACCAATTTTCATAATTAACCAATGGTCATATAACGGTCAAAACCTGATGGTCACATTAAAATATAATTACTTCATAGTTTTGTTGTGTAAAAATAATACAACACAATTTTTTTGGAAACAAATATTATTCAAAAAGTTCATGTCATTACATTCTTCCCCCCTTAATAAATTGTGTCCAAGAAATTTCAACTCATTCCCTTAGTTGAGAAAAGGTGTGGGTACTTCTACCTCATTGTTTCCTCTAATTCCCATGTTGATTCTTCATATTTTTTTCCTCCACAACACTTTAATGAGGTGGGTAGACTTATTGAGTAGCACCTTGTATCTATGGTCCAAGATCTCCATCGTCTGCTCCTCATAAGAGAGTTTATACTCCAGTTGTACCACCTCCAGATTCAGTACATATGAAGAGTCAAGTTTGTACTTCCTCAAGAGAGATATTGGTAAACATTATGAACTTGAGCTAGATTTAGAGGAAGTGCAATCCGATAAGACATTTCTCCTATGAAATCAAGGATTTTGTAGGGTCCAATGTACCTAGGACTAAGCTTCCCTTTCTTCCCAAATTTCATGACTCTATTCCAAGGTGAAATTCAAAGGAATACTTTATCACCAACATCAAACTCCAAGTACCTTGTATATTTTTCAGCATAAATCTTCTGCTGACTTAGAGTATACTTTATGTATTTTTGTATGGAATGAACCTTTTATGTCATCTATTTAATAAGATCATGCCCAAGAATCTTTCGCTCACTAACTTCATCCCAACAAGTAGGAGTTATATATCACTTACGAAATAGATCTTCATAGGGTAAAATTTTAATGCTCAAATGGAGTTGTTGTTGCACGAGAACTCAACTAATGGGATATGTTGATCCCATCCAACATTAAATTCAATTGATCATGGTCTCAACATATCCTCTAGTGTCTGAATTGTCCTTTAAGATTGGCCATCAGTTTGGGGATGATAAGTTATAAAAAATTTAATTAGGTACTCAGAGAATATTGAATAATTCTCTAGAATTTTGATGTGAATCTTGGATCATGATCAGATACGATAGAGAGTGTAACTCCATGCATCCTTACCACTTTCTTTGCTTATATCTTGGTGAGTTGGTCAAGAGATAAATATTCTATAATAGAGATAAAATGGGTTGTCTTTGTGATATGTTCTAATATAAATCATATCACATTATTTCCCTTGGATGTTCTTGGGAGACCAGTGACAAAGCCTATAGTGATATTGTCCCACTTTCATGGTGATATGGGTAGTGCTTGTAACATCCCTTTAAGAAATTTTCACTCGACCTTCACTTTTTGACACACCAGACACATTGCAGTGTAGTTAGTTATCTCCCTTTTCATGTTATCTCACCAATAATTATCATGAAGATCTCCATACATTTTTGTACTTCCAGAATGTATAGATAAAGTAGATCTATAATCTTTATCCATCAGCTACTTCTTTATTTTTATAATAGATGGAACACATAGACTTGTACTAAAATTTAGTACACATTCTTGATCAATATTGAACTCAGGAAACATCCCATCCAACACATCCTCAAACTTCTTTTTCAACAAAAGATTGTCTCTTTGATATTTCTTGATCATTTCTAGTAATGACGGTTGAGAAATAAATTGGGATAGGGTTGATGATATCCCTTCTCTTATAATTCCCATTTCCAATTTTACTAGGTCTTTAATCAAATGATATTATTGAATCCCCATCATTGATAGAACAATAGGTTCCTACCTAATTAATGCATCAGTGACTTTTTTTCTCTTCTAGGGTGATAATGAATTGAACAATCATAGTCTTTAAGAAGTTCCAACCATATATTTTGTCTCATATTCAATTATTTTTGTGTTAAAATATATTTCTAACTTTGGTGGTCTATGTATATATCACATTAATCTCCATAAAGATAGTTCTTCTATATCTTCAGAGAAAAATAATTGCACCTAGCTCCAAATCATGTATAGGATAATTCTTCTCATGAGCATTTAACTGTCAATATGTATAATAAATCACCTTGTCATTTTGCATGAGGACTCTCCCAATCCCTTTCAGAGATTTTTCTATAAAAATAATGAATCCTTCTCTAATAGAGGGTAGAGCTAACACAAGTTTAGTAACCAATCTCTTTTTCACCTCTTGGAAACTTTCCTCACACTCCTTTTTCCAGATAAACTTAACCCCCTTTCGATTTAACTTGGTTATTCGATTAAAAATTTGTGAAATGTTTTTCAAAAACCTCTTATAATATTGTTCTAAACCAAGGAAACTACAAATTTTATTTATTGTTATAGGATGATGCCACTCCTCTATAACCCTTATCTTTTCAGGTTCAACTGAGATTTCTTCACCGGTTCCAATGTCCCCTAATAAAGTAACATATTGTAACTAAAACTCACACTTTATAAAAATTCCAAATAAACTCTCATTCCTAAGAGTTTTTAGTATCACCCTTAGATAATCCTTATGATCCTCTTGAATTTTGGAATATATCATAATATCATCTATAAAAACTTCCACAATGTTATCAAGGTAGATCTTAAAGTCTATATCCATCAAATTCATAAAAATAGTTTGAGAATTAGTCAAGACAAAGAGAATAACAAAAAACTCATAGTGCCCATATCTTGATCAGAAGGAAGAATTTGGAATATCTTATTTCTTTACCCTCAATTGATGATAACCATAATGAATATCAATCTTGGATAAGAATCAAGACCCATGAAGTTGGTCAAATAAATCATCAATTCTTGGAAGAGAGTACTTATTCTTCACTTTGATCCTGTTAAGTTCTTTATAATCGATGCATAACCACATCGATCTATCCTTATTCTTCACAAAGAGAATAGGTGCTTCCCAAGGAGACACACTTGGCTGGATAAACCGCTTTCCCAAAGATCTTGGATTTGTTTGTTTAATTCCTCAAACTCCAGATTCTCCATTCTATACAAGGTTTTTGAAATAATCATTGATCCAGAAAAAAAAGTTCAATGGATAACTCTACCTCTCTTTTTAGGGGAGGTCTAGGGAACTCATCCGGAAATATGTCAATGTATTATTGAATGATGGGGACATTCTCTATTCATATACTTTTATTCCATTATTTATCTTCATCAATCAACTCCATAAAGAAGAATATGGGTGGTGCTTCTGGACATATCTCAGGTCGATATATCTATCCTTTGATGATAATTATAGGTTTTCTACTCAAGAATACTGAGATTTCCTTGCTTCTATAGTTGATATTATCATTATACATTGAGATCCAGTCAATCCTTATTAGAATTTCAAATTTCAACATTGGAAGGAATACTATATTTCTGATAATATCATTCTCACCAAAGTAAATACTATAGTTTCTATACAGTGTTGATGCTTGTTTAATCCCGCAAGAGTATTTACTAATAGCTCTCACAACTGTGAAATAAGCCTTTACTAATGGTTTCAAACTGTTGGTAAAGGCCTCAAAACTGTTGAGATATTCTATCCCAACGGATTATGAACTGTTGGTGTGTGAGGTATGGGGATATCCTTATACCAATATTTCAACTAAAAATATTGGGATAGGTTGCCTATATTTTCAAAATACCACCAGTTTAGTTTTAACCGTTGGAAATTGTCTCTACCAATGGTTTTTGAATCGTTAGAATAGAACTGGTTTTCAAATTTCCCAATAGTTATCTAACCTTTGGTATACACCTATGGAAATGGTTTGATTTGAACCATTTGGATAGACTACTGATTTTAAAATTTTCCAATAGTTATCAACCCATTGGTATACACCTCTTGCAATTGCTCAGTTTGAACCGTTAGGATAGGGTCAGGTATTCACCATATTTACCAACACTTATTAAAACATTGGTAAATACCCCCTCCCCACTACAAAAAAACCAGAAGCCTGCTCACTACACACAAAACATAGAACCTTCCCACTGCACACAAAATATTGAATCTAAAATAAACAAGAATCATCATGACCAATGCAGACAAAACCTACAAAAAACAAACAAAATTCACACACCAAAGTATAATCATGTTATTGCATATCTTTTTCAACAAATATAGCCTAAGAAATTAGATTCACATAGTGAATATAATGGTAGTTTAATGGTAACCACAACAAAGATAAAATAGATAATTTGACTCATTTTTTCCTCTTCCTCTTACTCCAATATCATAGTACTTTAATGGTAACCACAAAAAATATAACATTGAAATACTCAGATTCATCTCCATAATTTTGTAGAGATTGTAAACAGAAAGGTTTTTATGTGAAGATATGTCTTTTTGGTGGGAGACACCATTGATAATGGATTGGTGTACCATTGTGATATCAATCCATGATGTTTTTGTGCAGAAGTTATGGTTTGGTATTGTTCCTCATGTGAGGGTAAAATACTTGTATTTGTATGAATTCATAACCCATGCCTAGGATACTAGAAAAAATTATAAACAACAATAATGGATCATTGGATATAGTTAATTGCATTCTAGTTATTATAGGTTTGTATAATGCTTAGTGTCATGCTTGACAATTAGGTATGAACAAATGGTCACACTTGTTCATTTAATTTAGATATGGACTAGTTGGGGTCAAGAAGACATGGTATTTTCAAATATTTGATGATTATTTCTATATGGATGGTTCATTGGAAAGAATCGTTGATGTACCATAAAACTAAAACTACAATGATGTTTCAATCTTATAGATCGTGTATTCTTCATAAAAAATAGAATATGATATATTTCCCTTCATGATCCATCCAAACATCATTGTATAAGAAGTAAAATCATCAATCATCCACATAAGCACAGAACACATCTGAAATATGTTTTTCGAACATGCATCATATGTGCGCACACCCACATCACAAATAAGTTTCAACTCTTTTATTAAAGGTTTCATGTATACGTCTATATCATTGTCAGGATTAGAAGGTCCAAATATGAGTATACTCATGAAAGTGAAAGGTTTTTTCATACACAACCATGGGGGATGGTTATAAATGTGTATAAAAATCGTCTATGTTCTGTGCGAAGTAAGAATCTACCCAAAAAAATTAAAACTATCACATGAAAGTCCCAGCCTCACATTACACACTTCAACTGCAAAATTAGAATATCGAACATCAAATATCTTTTATGCAAATCCATCTGCCAGGTGAACCAACTCATCATTAGTCTTCTTTCTCTTAGTATCATTCCATCACATTTTTATTTATATTTCATTAGACATAAAATGATTCTGGATTCTGGGGATCAATGGAAAGTGCCACATTACTTCAATGGCACATGGGATGGTGTTCCATTATCTTTTGGCTTCCAGTGGGATGTTCCAAATTTTATACATTCATTTTGTTCAGCATTTTCCTCCCATAATAAACTACAATCTTTCGGGCAAGCATAAATTTTGTTTCTTGAAAATCCAAGTTCCTCAACTAACATCCATTCCATATAGTGGTTTGAGGGAATATATACATAATCTAGAAGTATGTCCTTCAAGGTAAAATGAAATTGATGGCAGTATTATAAATACCATACATAGATTTTCCATAAAACAATTAGATTAAAAATTCTAGATTTTTCATTTTAGAACATTGTCGATATGTTGGATTCATGGAAGAATCATTCAGTTTTTTCACCTTGAAAATATCATCATTTTTATTAGATGCATCATATGTACTCATATCAAAGTATTCATGGGTCAGAATCCTTTATATTTCATTATGAAGAATAAACAGAAATCATTCATATAAAAAATTCTTCAATCCAGTCCTCTCATCTAGATCATCAGCATTTTGAGATTTCATTTTCTCTCCATTATGATACCACACATAGTAGTTTTCTTGAAAATCATATTTTATTATTTAGTAGCTAGATTATTCATAGCCCAACCAAGGTCTTCCAACATAATTGTAACATGGGAAGTGTATGTGACCACTATCTGAAGCATTGTGAAATGAAAAATCTAAAAATCTCTCCAAATTGTTTTGAAAATCTCTTGAGATCTGATCAGTTTCATACATACAACTTCTATCCATTCTATAAAAAAAATTATAATTCAGTTCTTCAAAATCAATTCAATAATATTGAAGTTTAATTGAAAATATATTTAGGTAAATGAGAATTGTTCACTTTATATGAAACCATAATCGCATACTACTCTATATGAGAATCATAACATAAAAGACAACAAGATACTAAATTTATAATAAAATACTATAAATTAATATTAATACATGAAATTGAATTCAATTATAAATATAATACCATGACAGTTGTGCATATTGAGTGATAATATATAATATATGGGATAATTTTGAGAGTCTTATACATCTTGTGTCAGAGAGAAGAAGAGATTTTGAATCCATGAGCCTTTGAAGAAAGAATAAATCAAGAATATTTTTTGATGATTTAAAATACAAAATTTTACCTGCTACCAAATATCACAGAGAATCCATATTTTCAATATGGAATATTTTACTCAAATGATATTTTGTGTCAATTTATTATGCAAGTAGAAAAAGATGAAAGTAGTGGATTTTGAAATAACTTGCATAATTTATGTTATAATTATGAGAGATCAATACATCATATATCAAATAAAGAGAAATATTTTAAAGTAGCGAGACATTGAAGGATAAAAAGCCTGTTGTTCTTGAGTATTCATAGATTTTCGGAAGAACTATACCACTTGAGATATTTTATGCATAGTGTATTCAATTCAAAATTCAATACATACATAATTGAATTCTATATAACACATACATAATTGAATTCATAATTTAGAAGGTAATTAGATATGAATATTGAATAATACTCTTCCTATGATTATAGGCACTATCTCTTCCATCCATATCCTCTATATGATGTCTAGACATGGGAAGTGAACTAACTACTATTTTGTATAAACCTAAATGATGTGGTTTGTAACTACATCGAGATCAACCTATCAATTATAACTAAGTTCTGTAAAAATAATCTAGCTCCTTTAAAGAGAAGTTCATATTATTCAAGTTTCACTTGTTGGTAGTGAGTCATTGGTTCATGTCAAAACCAGGAATGAGGTTTGGGTATTGAAAATCCACATGTGTATTTCATTGATAATGTGCGATGGAACTGAATAGAAATGGGCATTCCATTGTAGTTATATAATCTTGTCCCATATAATGATTCCTATGGTGGGGGAGCTCCATGATTCTTTAGGAGGAATCATTTTAGGACACTATGGTGTGTTCAGTTCAACAATTGCAGTGATTGTGGTATCAAATTTGGGGGACAGTGATCTTTTGGACCATCTTATGGTTTTCATGCTTGGATTCATGCTAGAAAGTGTGATGGGGGGGTCTCTAAGGTTGGGGGTGTAAAGTTGGGTGGGGGTTGTTTAGGGGTGGGGGTCTGTAGGGGGGTGGGGGTCTGTAGGGTGGGGGCTTTCCCGGGGAGGTGGGGGGGACTGTCCAGGGGGGTGGGGGTCTGTAGAGGGTACGGGGGTTGTCTAGGTGGGTGGGGGTCTGTAGGGGGTGCAGGGGATATCTAGGGGGTGGGTTATGTAGGGGGGTTGTCCAGGGGGGGGGTGTTCAAGGGGGTGGGGGTGTGTAGGGGGGTTGTCCAGGGGGTGTGATGGATGTCCAAGGGGGTGGGGTCTGCAGGGGGGGTTGTCTAGGGGGGGTGGGGGCTGTCTAGGTGGTGGGGGTCTCTAGGGGGTGTGTGGGCTGTCCAAGGGGTGGGGGTCTGCAGGTGGCTGTCTAGGGGAGCTGTCCAGGGGGGTGGGTGGTGTGCAGGGGGTGGGGGGATGTCCAGGGGTGGGGGTGTGTAGGGGGTGGGGGCTGTCCATGGGGGGGGTTTTCTTAGGGGTGGGGGTGTTCGGGGGGGGGGGGGGGTTTAGGGGGGTCAGGGTGTGTAGTGGGGTGGGGTGTGAAGAAAAAATAACAACATGAATAAGCAACATGGATGAACCATCATCAATGAAGCATCATCAACAACCTCTGTTGGTGTGAAGAAAAATTACAACATGCATGAAACATCATCAACAACCTCAATTTAATGATCTATTTGGGGTTACATAATCACATGTCCATTGGGGTGTCAAAGGTAGAGTAAAGATCATGAGAAGAACCCATCATAGGTAACCTCTTCCGTTTTTTGAATTTCATGAATGGATTGGAATTATATGATCATATGTCTCTTTGAGGGTTATACAATTGTGTAACCTGATCACATGACCCTTAAGTGGTCATGCGATCCAAGAATAAATTATTATTTCTCTTACAAATGTTTTTCACCAAAATGGTACTTGTGTTTTAGGTATTTTCAACTCTTTATGTTTCCAATTTTTATCTAGCAGGAATGAATAAATACCCCCCCCCCCTAATAACTGAAGTCTAAGAGAGGAAGGTAAGACATCCCCCCAACCCCCTGGATAGCCCACACCCCCCCTCCCAAACAACAACCTGTGCACCTCCCCCCTCCCCAACCCACATCCCCCCACCCCACCTAGACTGCCCACCCCCACCCCACCCTAACTAGACATCCCCCCCCCTCTGGACAGCCCACACCCCCCCTCCCAACCTACAACCTTCACACATCCCCTCCCTACCTGCATAACCCCCCCCCCCCCAACCCCACCTGGACATCCCCCCTTCATATAATAATGAATCATAAATTAGTTAAAGTAATTTAAATTAAAAGGATAGAAATAATTATATATGTTTTCACTTTTACCATCACAAGGGTATCAAAATAATCAAGTTGAATCATTCCCATCATGAACCATCTTTCTATGATTAACTTTAATACTTTAAACAATTACAAATCCATAAAATTAATAAATTAATCCTCGAGTGTTAAAATACATCCATTCCACCAAGGAATTTATTTACATCATCAGAGAACATCCCAAAATAAGATCCACGTGTTCTTTCCTCAAAAAACATTGTGGTTTATGTGGGTATAATTCCACTAAAAAGTTATATACGAAACCCATATTAAACTCATTATGGACACTTTATAAAACTAAACCCTATGTCATTAGAAAATTCAGTCAAACATAAGAATATAAATGTCATATGAATCCTACATGCCACATATGATGAATATACACAATCCTATTTCTTATATGATCCAAGTTGCAATATCAAATCCGCACATCATACTTGAGTAAATTTCTCAACTATAACATTAATAATTAATAAGTGGAATTTCATAACCCTATTAACATATAATTACCACTAGAGATGGGTTCTTGACTCATCTGTTTAGGACTATCACAAGTCCAACACATTCATATCACCATATAATTATCCAAAAATAGTAAGAAAAATAAAAAACGTTCTAATATTGATTTCTAATGCCCAGAATAAAATAAAAATAATATAATCAAAGCTGGTGCACAACAAAACCTTAGGTTCACCTCCATAGACCTCAAATACTACCAACTAGAAGTGACATACTAAATCATACATTGGATATACAATGCTGTCATTATTATAAACATTAATAAAACCTTATTAAACAACATCATTAGTGGCAGATAATCAAAGTTCACATAAATCAATAATACTATTTGATATATCATGTAAAATGAAATCATACTATCTTACATTCCAAATTACCACCCACAATGTTGATGAATGACTGCAGGGACCTCTCATTTATGCCAAATCAAAACAGAAAACAAAACAAAATAGATGCAAAACATTGAAAAAAAGGTATCACTTAAATATTTGAAGGGTAGAAAAAAAAATGCTTGATTGATGATGATATATCAGGTGTAAGAAGTTTTACAGCCTAGCATAAAGAGAGATCTTCTATTTAGGGTTGAAATCACGCAGAGGGGGAATTGGAAGCTGGGTCTCTATTTGGGGGAAAACATTCCTAACGTTTTTTTTAAAACCATTGGGAAAATGGGATGTCATCCCAACAGTTTAGTAAAATCATTGGGATAGGTTTTTTTGAAAATACTAGACCAACGGTTTGTACAAACCGTTGGTGTACCCCTATGTATGCCAACGGTTTGATGTAACCATTAGAAAAATCCACCTCAGATAGTCTTATAAAAATGTTTTTCTATAAAAATTGGTATAGTATTCTTTTTCAAAATTGTTTTTTAAACCGTTAGAAAAACGTGTTGGTATAATTGGGATTTCCACTAGTCTCTACTTCTAGAAGTTCATGGATTGATTCTATATTCTTTGAAAACATGGAATAAATAGGAAAGTGTAGAACCAGAATCAAACAAATTAATTTCTATCTTTGAGAGAATAACATGAGTACCTACCACCACATCATTTGGAGCTTGAAATTCAGCTATTGTGATAGAAAAGTCATGACCTTTCTCCCTTGGCCTATGTTGAGGCTGATGGTGATTCCCCATCCCTTCCCTCAAATTTATAAAGTGATTGGAAAAGTTCCCAAGCTATCCACACTTGAAGAATATGACTTCGGGTAGGGCCCACACCATCTTCCCTTTTTTAGTGTTGAGAAGTTGAGTCTTTAACTCACTTTTATAGTTCCATGTAATATAGCCTTCTATTCCACACTTGTAACACTTCCCGCTCCTGAGAAGCATGTTCCCTAAATACTTCTTCCCAGACTTGTTACACGTGGAAAGTTTCACTTACTTTCCACATATCCCTTAATCAAAGTTCCTCCCCAGGTTTGGATCTAGAGATCTCTTCTTCACATTAGATTTTTGAGACCACTACATCTCACTGAACTCTAGTTTGAATTTCATATCACTCTATTTGATTCCCTCATAGTTTTCATAGTCTCTGTTGGATAAATTCTTCCATAGATCAGGTCTTAGTCCACCAAATAATCTATCAATCATCCCATTAGGATCCATGAAAAATCTATATATATAATTAGAAATTCTTGTGAAGTTCATCTCATAGGTTCCAATAGATTTATTTTCCTTCTTCTTCAGTTCAAGTAATTCCTTCTTCATTATTGTTCTCATCAAATGAGGGAAATACTTATTAAAAAATATTCCCATGAACTCTTCCCATTCAATACCTTTAATATCTCCTCTTGGAATCATGATTTTAATAAGTTCCAACCATTTATCAGCTTCTCACTTTAAATGTTACACAACTAGAGTGGATTTCTCTTATTTTGAATAATGTAGTACAAAAAAGTTTTTTTCTATAGATCTTATCCATTGTTTTGGAATCAATGGGTCAGTATATCCATTGAAAATTATTGGTCATTGATGCATAAATAACTCAATGGAAAGTTTTTACATTTATGGTGAAACTGGTTTCTCAACTTGATTCAAGTTATTTCCCATAACTTGAGTTAGTTGATTCATCATTCTTATGAAGGTTTCTATTCCGACTTCCATCTAAGGGTCATCTGCACAGGGTCCATTGTGCTCACCATTTACATGGTTCCTCCTATTTCTCGCAATTTTTTTAAAGAAGAAACCATTAGTGAGAAACATGTTCTATAGTATTATAATTCCAAAGGAACTTTTATATCATTTAACATCATTCTTAATCATTTTTTTCATTAAAAACAATTAAATTTTCTATAAATCCTTCATAATGATTCCTAAAAATCTTGTGATTAACCAAACATATCCCTCAGGAGCATCAAACTAGGAGTGAATCAAGTCCCATTTTTATTCACTGGTTTCTATTCGAGTCTAGATCAAAGTGGTGTTTTTGGTTTTTACCCCAAGATCCATCTATGCCAGAGCCACATCCACTTATTCATATCCAAACAGGTATTTATTTGTTTGGAAACCACTTACATAATATTTCACCAAAATAAAAGGTAGTTTTCCTATATTTAAACTTTTTTATAGGGTTATTCCTAATGTTTTCAAATCATAATTTCCTCAAATAACTAAACCTTATTTTGATACAAACTATGTCATCATTCCTTTCTATTGTATAACTTTACATAGCATTTTACAAATAGAGGATCTTTTAAAGTTTAGTGTCTTGGAAAAAAGGTACATAAAACATGAAAAATTAAAATGTTATTCTTTTAAACTAGAAAGGATTCTTAAATTTTGATCCTAATTACATTTGTTACATCTCATAACCTAGGTACATACATCAAAGGAAAGGGTGAGTATAAGGACCGTTAAAAAAAACAAGTGAAACAGTTTACATGTGATATTCATAAGAACTTGAAGAATATCAATATATAATGAAAAATAGAACATGAGGTATATCATAAATAAAATAACATGAATCGTAACTTTTAAATGAGTCTATAATAATTAATTGAGTCATTCATAATAATTTCACCAAGTTTTATCACTGAGGTGTCATAAAAATTACCAAGGTTATTCACTAAGGTATCATAAAACTTATCATCTCTAGAGATTAAATTATTTACCGAATGCATTTGAGCGCTATCAAGGAACACCCTTAATATGTACTAATTGATTTTATACACATATATCATAATAAAATTTCTCATAAATAACCCATGGATAATAAAAGAAACAGGTTTCATTTCAAAATCATGTTGTTTTAGGAAGTGCTTAAAAACAAGATCCTTTTGTCATTTTAAACCCATAGAAAATGAAGGAGGTTTTCATTTATGTTAATAAAATAATTAAAATAGATCATTTTTACATCTATTTTAATACCCCTAGAGATTATAGGGTTTTGGTTATTCATTAAAAAAATAAAAAAAAACTTGATAAAAAGAGAGAAATTTTGAGACGAAAATCTAGCAGTATAACGGTGTGAAACATGGTTTTAGAAAACATTAAAAAAGAGGGGAAAAGGGTCTCCCATTTATAAATGAATCTTAATATAGTAAATGGATAGAATTAAATAGACAGAAGAACATGATATTGAAATTTTAAAGACATACCACATAAAAGAGAACTTCAAATGAAAAGGGAAGTTGAGATTCCCCTTACCTTGAAGAGTGACTCCTAAAACTCAAAGATCAGTACCTTTGGGTATTGAGGACTCCTTGAGAGTTAATACTATTAGAGAATAAAGGATAGTAAATTTAGAATGAAGTCTAATGGATAAATGGTTGGGTATTTATAGCAAAAGTGAGGAAGTTTTTTATTAACTTCTATGGACACCTCAGTAGTGGTATTTTCAAAACCATGGTCTTACCCACAGTATTGTACACTTGGGAAACCTATTATAATATTTTAATCATCAATATTCAACCAACGTTATTACATCATTATTAAATCATTAATGATGTCATTAAACATATCAAAATCTAAAAATTGTATTTTTCTATTCACTGAATATTCAACTATTTTATAAAAATCCCAAAAATTCACCCAAATTAATTTTCAACATGTAGAATTAAAAAATGAACCCCATTTTTTCAACATTAATTTAATTTTAAATTAAATTAATTATAAATTTTTACATAAACATTTATGTTTTAAAAATATTAATACTTAACTAATAATTTCTAAAACATTTATTTACTTATACTATGATATAATTAGATCACATTACCATTTAAGATGATTAAAATATATTTATACTTCTTTTAGTGAGTTTAATATTCCATTGGTCAAATTATTATTCATAAGGGTAACATTACTATTTCAAAAGGATCAAGTTACTATTCACCAAAAAAATTAAGTTAATCCTATGAGACTCTAAATATATTACTAATCACAATTTTTTATGTCCTTTTTTTCAAATTCATTTCACAGAATAAATTGTTTAAAGCATAAAAATTATTTAAAAAATACATTATTTTTCACTATTCATCAAAAAATTGAAACTTCTTATAAAAATACTAAAAATTTACCCTAGGTTAATTTTGACATTTGAAATTCAAAAATGATCTTTATTTTACCATTATAATTCTCTAAGTATAATAAATCTCTTAAAATTACAATTTTTACCTATAAGTAAAACTATTCTTAAAATAGAAATGATGGAATAACACCCACATTAAAACAAAAATGATATATATTTTAAACATATATTTTATTAATAAAAACTATTCTTAAAACAGAAATGATGGAATAAAAATTTTACTTAAACAATGGGATTACACATTAAGTGGATAAGGCCTTGACATATAAACCTTATAACACCCACATACAACCTAAGGGTAAGGTCTGTGATGGTGATAGAATCTTGGGTTGGCTTGGATAACATCGCCCGAGTGGTAATTTTCACTAACTTGAACTTCTCATGTAGGAATTTTCGTTCAACCCTAACATGTTAAATCTCAAGTTGGGATTAGTCAAGAGAAAATCCCAAAGATGATACCTCTATCCCAAGTTCTGAAAAAAGGGGCTTCGTATGGAACGACTATACTAGATGAGGCCATTGACTCTTCTTTATACATTAATTAACCATTATGATTTATATTTATAAACAATAATCGTAACATTAAGAGTATATTTTCCAACAGTCATATTGACCAATGGTTATAATTGATCAAGAGTTATATAACGGTCTAAAACCAATGGTCACATTAAAATATAATTACTCCATAGTTTTGTTGTGTAAAATAATACAACACACGTTTTATAGAAACAAATATTATTCAAAAAGTTCAGGTAGTTACATTAACAACACTAAAAAATCATTATTAAAGGAACCCCTTAATGGTACTAAAAGAAGCACTGATAAATGGTGAATTTAACAATGCTTTTTTAGCACTGTTAAAGACCCCCCCCCCAACATTACTCACAATATCAATGCTTTTTTAGAATTGATAAAACCCTTTACAAGTGTTTTTAAAGCCCTGATTTACAGTAGTGATATAATTAGAACTCAATATTGGGATAGTGGATTCCTCAGTATAGTGTATTCACTACTTCTCCACTATGGAGGTGGTGAGATGAATATGAATAGAGAGTTTCCCCATGTGTGTTCAGACCCTTGTGATTAAACATGAGTCCCTTCCTTTTCACCCTGACTTTTGTTTTAATTTCATGAAATCAAAACAAAACAAAAACACATGTTTTTATCACTTAGAAACCAATGGAAAATATATTAAAAACAAAAAGTTCTACAGTAGTAAGTCTCTAAGAATAGATCCTTGAGAGATATATCTACTCATATATTATATTGAATTCTATGTTTTTAAATTCTTAATAAAAGGCCTATGATAGAATTTACATTAGTGATATTGTTTCATCATTAATCAAAACACACCTTTTTATTTGTCTCATATAAATATATGATAAAATGGTAAGAATGATAGATACATTTCAATTTTACTAGGTTCATACAAATCGAGGTATTTCAAGGAGTATACAACATCAATGTTCCTATATATTGAAATAACTTACAATTATTTTTGTTATAAAGTTTAGAGAAAACTCAATATCCCTATTGGTTTACAACCACTTTCACTTCTAAGAACTCAATTCTCCCTCAACTGAAAAGAGTTCATTATTCCTTTAGAAGAATAATCAGATGATCTATATCATCTCTGAGTTGGTTCACACTAACATAGGTTTGACATGAAGCACCTTTTTCATCAATGGGATTAAATCTAATTTACTATGAAAATTATATTTCATGGGTAATTACACCATGGAATCTATCTTATGTGAACAAGATTTCATATTAGTCCCTCATGGATTTCTTATGTGTGAGTTATTAAAAATATATTTTTTAAAAACTATTCATGAACTACCGCTTTATTAAACTTCCTCCATATGACCACGTCACTGACCATCCTCCCTCGAGAATTTTTTAACCTCATAAAATCACTTCGCAAACCACCTTACTTCAAAAACTACTTTACACAAAACAAATTTATAGAATTATATTGGGGCGAATTGATACTTTAGTTAATCCACCTCTTTTGAATTTTTACTCTTCATAATAAACCGATTAAGTAAATTTATAATTGAAAATCCTTTTAAAAGATATCCAAATAAAAAATTTATTTTTTATCCCATTATGTAAACCCCTTCGTATAACACCCCTACACGGACAGCATACCATCACCATCACTCACCCATAAATAATAAAGGCTTCACAGCATGATTACTTTATAACTTTCATAAAAAAAATTCTACTATGATGCATTTTTGTGTGCACTCTCAAAATATTTATTATTTTTATTATGTGGATCATAGGGATTGACTGAGGTCGTTATCCTGAGGATCTACTGTAGTAAATCAATCACTACTTATAATTTAGTATTTTTTTTGGTTTTTTATGAAATAAAACTAAAACAAATAGATTTTGAGAATTCATAATTAAATAATAAAATTAAATATGAAGATTAAATGAAAACCTAATGAATACAGACAAAATGAAGTTATAACGAAATGAGATATTCCTAAGAGAATCACCTTGATTAAACTTTCATTGTCCTATTATTATTTTTGAATTTACTTAATGAACACACTCTATCATATGTGTTAACATCATATTCTACCTATGGTTTTGAATATATAGTTCACTCAATTTACTACATCATGTATCCATCTCCTAGATTGAGGGGGAATATTTTAAAAGTGAAAGCTAAACCTTAGGTGGAAAGTAGAGACACAAAGTTGTCTTTCCCACTAAGATCCCCCATAGAATAACTCTAATAAAATAAGATACATTAAGAATTAATGTTCAAGGACATGTTTTCATCATTGTATTACTCCTTTGGGAGCTTTCTTTGGTTAGCTACTCATGATCATGAGTATAAGAGTTCATAATTAAGAAGAAAATGGGGATAGAAAATGAAAGAGAGATATAATAAGAGAGAAATTAGTATGATAAAATTAAAACATGAAATAAAATTAAATAATGAAAAAAATGAGACTAAAATAAAACCTAATGTTTGGGTAAATCATTAGTGTAGTGGTGGATCCCTTGAGATGTTATGGAAATACATATTTATAGGGAGAGGAGTGAAATATTTTTCCTCCAAAATATTCCTATGAAAGTTTATGTTTGGGAGACATAATTAATGGCTAAATTGGGAAAATGTTTCTTCTATAAAGTTTTCACCATTTTTTTACATGTGTGAAAACCAAATTTAAGTTCATCAGACACGTGTGGAGAGTTTTATAGCCAATTTACTTTGAATATTTATTATAGAATAACTTATTGTTCATATTCTAATGCATTGAGTTATCATGCCATTATAACCATGAAAAATAAGTAATAACATGTTTCTATAATAATTAAAGTTATTACTTGGCATGTTTTGTTTATCCATGTCTAATTTTAGCTTCATTGGGCCATTCATTTGTGAGATATAGGACCATCTTCAAAAATATCTATATCTAGGCCTAGATTTTGATTCCTGATGTGTGAGCTAGTTTTTGACCTTCAAATGATAGATTTAGATTTTTCTCTTATTTTATGGAATTAATCCAAGGAATTATTTAACCTAAAATGGAATTTCACAATTTCATTAATTATAGAAAAATATAAGGTTGAAATATAGAAAAAAATTAAAATAGTTAAAATCCAAAATTAGGCCATTTTTTCAATCAATCTCAAAATTCTTATAGAACCATAATATGTGACAATTTTCATTAAAATGAAACATTAGTAGGATTAAAACATTAAAATAAAAATAAAAATAACTAAAAATATTTTCCCTGTAAATTCACCCACAATTAAACATTATACTCATGGGAAATCATCTAATACTAAGGTCAAAACAAGCTTCCCAAAGCCTAAATGACAACACAGCTCAATTATCATATCATGGAAAATATCACACCTCTTACAAGGATCAAAAATCCCTAAATTCTCAAAAATCATAAATATTATTTCAATCTCATGTTAATCCTCATGTGTATGTCATACCTACCTCCTTGGAAAAATATTTCTCTCTTCACTCAAGGATTTTTTTAAAGTTTCTCTCATTCTCAAGAACATGTGTGATCTCCACAGGATTTCTATCCTCCTATTATCTCAAATTTATGGAGTAAAAAAGGTGTCAATTATGAGATCTTATTCATGGGTTGTTATAAGTTTGAGTTTCAATATGTTTTAAATGTAAAAAAATCATAGGTAGAATGGGGAAGTTTAAGCTCTAAAGTGAATTAAATGCATGAAAACTGTTTTGATCAAGAATGGTGTTATCCCCAATCAGCTCGAAAATGAATCAACTCTAAACACATCTTGATCTAAATGGGTAGTTCACACTTGTAATTTTATAATAAATTATAAATTTATTCCCTCTTTTACCCAATTATTATCATTGTTTTATCTTGAATTTGTATTTGGATTTCTCTTTGGAATCATATTTTTCATGAAAAGAGAGGCATCTTTTGACCCTAAAATTTTGGTGAACACCTAAACATTATTTTTAATTATATTTATCCCACCCATAAATATTTGAATTATTAAATTCCTTCCATAAAATAAATAATAAGTTTGACAAAAAATTCAATTCTACTCAATCAAATTCTTTAGGAAATAAAAATACAGCTCATCTTCTCCCTCACCCACACTTGAGAGGTTGAAAAGGGATAAATAGATTATAATTTGGATACCTAACCAGGTATTTAATCTATAATAGGGGATTAATAAAGGTTAAATTAAATGTTGGGACAAAATTAGAGTTCTATTTAAAAAGGTCTTTCAAAGTGGTTCCTAAATCATACTTGACACATTCCATGAACTCCAACGACCTTGAAAAATAGAAAAACATTAATTTGGTAATCACACAACATATCTCAAGACTCCTTATCAAAATTTAAATATAAATAACAAGTTAAAAAGCTTTATAAACCTCTTGGGTTGGGAGATATTTTCAATTCATACAGTACTAGTGCACATGAGTTTCACAATCAATCAAACTTCATCAAATTAAAAGATCACAAATCAATAAACAAAATGAATTCATAAATAATTTAAATCCTAAAAAAACTAAATTAATAAATTTTATAAAAACATTAATATGGTTTTATTTTTAGAAATTATTTTATTTATCATAATAATCCTAAAATACACCAAAAATAAAAAAAGAAAAACATTAAAAAATCAGAAAAATAAAAACATTAAAAACAAAATTGAAGCATGCAAAAAGTTCTTAAAAATAGTATGAAATCCCTCATACAAACTTATTCCATTTAATACCATATTTTTAGTTCAATTAATATCAATAAATATTTTAATATGTAATTTTTATTGGGAATAAAACAAAATAAAGAAAAATAAAGACACAACCTGCTTTATTTTTTAGTGGCAGCCTTGAGTTATTCTCCTAGAAGCTACCACATTGAAAATTTAATAAATAAAGGAAAAAAATAACATAATAAAAATAAATATATAGAAATGAAAGGGGTAAATAAAAGGGATAATTCTTGGTTTAGACCCCCAAGAAGGTGCTAGGTTTTTACTGCCCCAAGTCAGGAAGTTGTAGAGGATTATCCCTAATCTGATGGTGGTTGTGGTTTTTTTAGATGAACCACCATAGAGTAAAAACTTAGATTAGAGACCCCAAAAAGATAAGAAAATTTCTGCCCTAATAAAAAGTAAATAGATAATTTTAGGTCTGTATTGGGATATAAAAGAAGATAAGGTTTCTCTATATTGACTTTTATGGTGTCCACCTCCATATAGTATACAAGTTATTATAGAGGAGGTATTCATATCACCACCTGATTATCCAGAGATTCTTATTAAATCACTGCTTTCAGGAATTATTCTATAACATCAAAGTCCTGATCTATATTTTTGTTTCATAAATCTTAAAAAAATATAAGTTATAAAACCATTTTTCTTGAATAATATTAAAACATGAAGAATCAAAAAAAATATTTCCTTTCAAGTAAGCCATCTTGAAAATTTATAGTATGACCATTGGTAACTCAATATCATCCTTTTCATATTCATTGTCATATTAAAAATCATGAAATCTGTATAGAGATTCTTATTTTTCATTATTAAATATGAGAAGATCATGTTTAAGGTTGTATTTGACAAATCTATTTCATAATTCTTCCAAAGAATATTGATATACCATAAGTTAATTAGCTTGAATGTGTTCTACAGGGACCTCAATGAGAAATGGTTTACTATGAGATGATGTTATAAATTCATTTCTTAGATCCTTATCAACTACCTTAGGTTATTTAAAATAAAAAATTATTAGTTAAATCTCTTCTATAACTCATTCTGGTTCTGATTAAGGTTATGGTTCAGGTTTGAGTTACTCCAGTAGTACATGAATATATTATTCTACCCTTTCATCTTGGATCTTCAATTTTTGTATTTATTCTATGAGTTATTTCATTTAGGATTCAATAACATGTTGAACTTATTCTTATATATGAGATTATTTAATCTATGAATAATAATTTGAATTGAAATAAATCATAAATAAAGAATATTTTTTTAGTTTTTTAAATGAAAGGGAGGAAATTTTTTTAAAAACTATGAATGAAAATAGTGAGTGAAGACCACTTGTCTCCCCAAAAAAGGATCCAAATTTGTGAATCATTTTTGTGGGCACTCTCAAAATATTTATGATTTTTACTAAGTGTAACATAGGGGAAAACCCAAGTTGTTCTCTTGAGGATATATTTTGGTTAATCAATCACATCTTATAATTATTTTTTTATTTTTATTTTTTTATTTTTTTATGAAATAAAACTAAAATAAATGAATTTTGATAATTTATAATGCAATATTAAAATTAAATGTGTGGATCCAATGCAAACACAATGAATTCAAATAGAATAATGTTAGAAATAAATAAGATATTCTTGAGTGAAAAATTATTATATTATTATTAATTTCAAATTTAATTAATGAAAACACTTCATAATATGTGTTAACATCCTTTTTTATTATAGTTGTGAATATATAGTGCACTCTATCAACTACACTGTATATCCACCTCCTCGATCGATGAAGAATATTGCAGAACTGAAAGCTAAACCTTGGGTGCCAAGTAAAGACACAAATACACCATTCCCACTAAGATCCCCCTAGGAATAACTCAAATAAGATAATAAAAATTAATCATCATTGTTCAAATACTTTGGTTCATCATTGTATTACTCCCCCAGGATCTTCCTTGAGTTATCTGCTTACGATCAAGAGCCTAAGAGTTTATAGTGAAAAAGAAAATGTGGAGAGAAAATGAAGGATAGATATAATAAGATA
The DNA here is from genome assembly GCA_963277665.1 of Viscum album. Taxonomy (NCBI): domain Eukaryota; kingdom Viridiplantae; phylum Streptophyta; class Magnoliopsida; order Santalales; family Viscaceae; genus Viscum; species Viscum album. The sequence goes on along the minus strand of OY728150.1, from coordinate 1,997,090,251 downwards.
GAAATGATTATAGTAAAATTAAAACATGAAATGAATTTATATAATGAAAATAAAATAAAACATGAGACTAAATTATAGTATAATTTTTTCCAAATCATTAGTGTAGCAGTTAATCCCTTTAAAGGTTATGGAAATATATATTTATAGGGAGACAATTGAAATAATTTATTCCTAAAATATTCCTCCAAAATTTTTTGTGTGGGAGACATAATTAATGGTTGAATTTGGAAAATTTCTATTATGGGAAGTTATTCCCCTATTTATTTATCATATTACCACCAAATTTCATCTTAATTGGATATATTTGGTGAGAGTTATGTCCAATTTAATTTGAATATTTATTCTTACCTGACTCACAGTATTTATTCTATTACACCAAGTTCCCAAGACATTATAACCTTTTAAAATAATGAATAACACATTTATACAGTAACTAAAGTTTCTTCTTGGCATGTTCTATTTATCCATGTCAAATTTCAGCTCTATTAGGACCACAATTTTTGAGATATAGGTTTATCGTCAAAAATATTCAGATATAGGTACAGATTTCTAGGCCTGAATTGTGAACTAGTTTTAGGCCTTCAAATGATATATTAATCTTTGGATACAGTTTTATGAAATTAAGAATAAGATTTATAGAAGCCTTCTAAAAATATATTTCACAATTTTATTCAGTGTAGAAAAAATTATGGCTGAAATATAGAAAAAAGTTAAAATAGTTAAAATCTAAAATTATGCCATTTTTTCAATTAAGATCAAAATGGTTCTAAAACCATAAAATGTGACCATTTACCATAAAATGAAACTTTGGTAGTATTAAAAAATAAAAGTAAAATAATTGAAAATATTTCTCTACCACTTTTCACAATACCTTTGTGATGTTTTGTAACTCACACAAAAATTTACATCCATTGTAAAATACCCTTCACTGAATTCATTTATTGGTTTTCATAGTTCCTTCCTTCATGATTCATAAACTAGGTCCACCAAATATTTTAAAATGACCTGCATTATGTGATTCTTTAATTTCCATACAACTTATATGGGAAATGGCTATCACATACCTTCTAAAAAATCATGTAAGTGTTGTGCACAAATATTTACTTCATGAAAAAACATCATTTGTGAATATCCTTCCTTTACTAATTTTCTATAAAAAATTTCAAACTTCTTCAAGTACATCCAAACCCAATTTTTTTATCTTACTTTTTGAACACACATACTTGGAACTTTCTCAACCCAGTTCATCGATAATTTTATGATTTTTGGTCGAAGTGGATACTCAAGAGGTGGGTGAATTGAGTTCCAATTAAAAATTTCTATTTAAAAGAATTGTATTAAAATCCCCCAAATCATAAAAAAAGTTAAAATGTTGTGAATTTATAAAGATTGAAAATGTTCAATTAATTTCTCAAATATTGATTATTTCTCGGTTAACTTAATCGAAAGATTAAGTTAGCTTTTGAAACTAACTTACTGGTTCAAAATAATTACAAACACTTTCTAGTTAAACTACAAAATTTACTTAAAAACAGATTTTCTTTTCAAAGTAAATAGCAGAGGAATATAGAAAAATAGTTTAAACTAAAATAAGATTCACAACAGTGTTAATGAAGAGGTTCAGTCTCAAGCTGAGACTTATTCCTCTCAAACAGTTTATATAAAACTTTGATCAACACCCCAGATCAGGGTTACAACCATACTTAGACTGTCCAGGCCCTTAGACCTCTACCACAGTTCTACGCGGGAAAGCAATAGAAATAGAAGACAAGTTTTCCAAGTCCTCGACCTCTACCACAGTTCTATGTGGGATACACACATGTATAAAAATGATGGTGTGAGGATTTCAGTATCCTCCAGTTCAGCTTAGGAGTCAGTGTGTGTCCAAACAAACAGAATCACACACTACTCATAATGTAATAAAAATGATCAGAGTAGAGAAATAATGTGGTTATAGGTTTAGAATTCTCTTGTGTGATGTTAATGCAGCTCTATACTCTTTTGGATTGAATAAGATGAAGTTTTGAGTCCTTCTCAGAAAGTTTTCTGGAAAATAGAGTGTCGCGATTCAGCTTGTGTTCTTCGTGAGATTCCACAAGAAAAGATGTTCTTTAAGCTTCAAGTATGCTTCGTGTGTTCAGTAGTATCAAGTTTCATGTAGTGCCTTTCTTTTGAAACTTCCTCCAAGTATCTAATTTGTTTTTGTGCTCACATCCTTTTATTTTCGTTTTTTTGTTTCACGCATCATGATTCTTGGCCACACTTCACTTTTAACATGGAATGCATGTGTTGGAGCCGACAGGTTGCATGTGTTTTGCACCTTATACCTCATAATGTCTAATGATATGTCTAAAAAGAAACATTAATTATGTCAGTGCATTAAAATCATTAAATATGACTGTTAGAGAATAAATTGAAAGATGGAAAAATAGTTTAAGAAACGGTGTCACAATGAGTCATGAAAACGGTGTATCCTTCACACGCTGTCTGAGTTTCATGATTTCTCATGGTCACGGTGTCTCATGGTCACGATGACTCATGGTCACGGTGTCTCGTTCACGGTGTATGGCTTCACAGTTTCTGGATTCATAGTGTCTGGATTCATGGTGTCTGGCTTCACGGTATCTGGCTTCACGGTGTCTGGATTCACGGTGTCAGAAATACATAGCCAGTGGAAAACTCACGGTGTCTTAGACTTTTCAAAGTAACTATGCGCAGACTTAAATAAAGATGATAATATAAAGGATTAGACTTAATCATTTGTTAAAGAAGGTATTTTGAGAGTAGATAAAAGATAGTATAAAGTAGGTAAATTTAAAATAGAGCAATTAAGATCATACAAGGCTCTTCTTAAAGCATGATAAAACGTTAAACCTAAATAAACATAATTGGATATAATTTATAAAGGTTAACTTGGGTGAATAAGATTTGGAATCATTTAAACGTGATTAAATAAGATTGTTGATCATTAAAACATGATTAATACATGAGGAGTCAAAAAATATCCCCCTTTTTGATGATCAAAAATCATATACAATTAAGGTATATATTGGATTAAACTATAAAGATAAATTTCTAACATAGTATATAGAAACTTATCCCCCTTTTGGGATTATCAAAAAAATGAAATAAGATAGGTAAAAAATGTTCACAGCCCATTAATAGAAAATAAGTGATATTACAACAAAAAATTAATACAAACACAACAGTATCCCTATCAAAAAGAGTAATCACTATTCTTCCTCAAGGGCTAGCCTTCTCTTTTCCTTTTTTTGTAGAAGAAGAGGAAGCCATAGGGGTAGAGGTCAAGGTAGAAGAGGGTAGATATGTGGTTGATAAAGAGGGTAAGGGAAGGCCTTCAAAGACTGAGGGAGCCAATGTAGGAGCAGTAGAAGATCTAGGCAATTGCTGATCAAGAATCACATGCCTAATCTGACTAAGTTCTTGACCAACAGACATAGTGGTTGAGGCTAGATCAGAGGTGACGGTAGGCAGCCCATGTATGAGAGGTGCAGCTGCTAGAGAAACAATGGATGTACTCTGGACATAAAGATAGGGCCTCAGGAGTTTGATGAAATATGTAATAATCTCTCCACCATACTACATGGATTTCTCAAAATCATCCTTGTTCTCCATAAAATTGTCCAATAATCAAGTAAACTGTAATGACCCAAAGTTTCATTAATGGAAAATCCCTCTCAATCCAGTTAAATGTTTCCTTATGAAAATTTTTTTTATAAGATGTCAACTTCTTTAGTTTTACGTTAAGATTTGTGACCGTTACTTTTATAGTCGTTGGATAGTGATCATCTGAGTAGTATAAATATAAGGCTTTAACGAACCCATTTCTACCCAGACAAAGGAACCGATGGACTCATCCAGTAGAATTTCCCCTTACGAAGCCCATTTGTCGGAGCTCGGAAAAGAGGTGGCGTCTTTGGGATTTTCCCTTGACCGAGCCCAAGCTGAGCTTCATCAAGTCAAGCTCGAACATGATCGTCTATGGGAAAAGTGTAAGTTGATTGAAATTACAACTCGAGCGATGTTATCTGAGCCACCCCAAGAGTCTGTCACCATCGCACACCTTACCCTTAGGTCCTATGTGACTATTTTAAGGGGTTATGTAACAAATAAGTAGCACCATGTTCATGTACATTATTTTTGTATATAATAATGAATATAATTTCTAGTCATTTTTGATACATTGTAATTAGTTTTTAAAGTACAAATGGTGTTTTTAGTTTTTATTTAATTAAGAATTATATTTTAGTAAATTAAAGGATTTTTTAATTAAATAATATTTTAATAAAATATTATTATTAATATTACATTAATTTTTATTAAATATAAATGATCTTATAATTTTATGAATGCAATTAAAAATTTTATTAAGGTTTGAAAGCCATTTCTGTCAAAACCCGTGAATTTTTTTATAAATGTCGGTTTTTATTTTAAAAGTGAAAAATCACATATTTAGAAAATTATTTAGATAAAATAAATATTATTTTTGGAATCAGGACGTCGAAATTATCCAACGGTGAATTTTTCATAATTTTCTGAGACAGTCAAATTTTTGGGTAAAAATTAAATACCATTTAAATATATAATGTGTTTTATGACATCATAATGACCCAATGGTGATGTAATAAAATACCATAATCCTTATGTTCGGCCAATATGTGTTTTATCATTAAAATAATGAGGTTTTGGGTTTCTTTGACTTACTTTTCAAAGCATTAATGGAGCCCTCAAGACTTATTCAACACTTTGCCTTTTTAAATTAATTTCCATGGGAGTGTGACTCACCTCCACATAAGCAACCCTAATTTTTTAATAAGTTCGGACTTTGGCCTTGTAAAATATTATTTTCCTCTTTCCTTTTCCAGAAACAATGGGCAAATACCATGGTATGGTTTGTGGTTTGGATTATTTTAATATAAGGGGTCCCAAACCTAAATAATAAAGAATTCCCTCACCTTTCCTATATAAACCCACCCAAGCTCCCACTTCCTCCTCACTCAAAGCCCTTGGAGTTCGTCCAACCTCTGACCTACTCTCTCTAGAATCCTCTAAAGGTTCCCCAAGCTCCCAAGAAGCCTCTCACAAGCCTCTCTCTAGCCTTTGGAAGCACACTTCCAAGTAAGGGTTTTTTTTATTCCTTTCTCATTTTTGTCAATTTTCTTTAAGTTGTATTTCCCTTTTAATTTCAATTATGAATGTTGGGGTATGGTTTCTCACCTCTCCCATACTACCCTCTTATTGTTTGAATGATGGGAGACCCCTTTCTCTCTCATTAAATGCCTCCCATGTACACCCGTTACTATGCCGAAATTCTGAAAGGAACCTTTTTCTACCCTTCTATATTCAAGCAATACTTTTGTATCATGAATCTAAATTCCTTTTCAATTGTTGGGACATGTATCTATATGACCTTCTTACTTTACATTACATGTAAATATGATGAGGAACCCCTTTCTCTATCATCAACCATTTTTATGAATTCTTATGTCACGCCGTTACGCTGCCGAAATCACACCGATTTTCTAAGCCAATATCATTGTGTAGTGAATACCATGCCCATTTCTCCATCAAGGGTATTCACCTTTATGCACATTTAATAATTGATTATAAAGTTTCATGTATGAATTCCACGTTCCTTTATCGTGTAATAAATGATTATTTTTATGAATCCATGTTTTATGATCCATGTGGCACACTTATGCATGAAATGAAATGTTTAAGAAGGGTGCACCCTTTATAGCGCTCCAATGCATTGGGTAAAGTATATTATCATGATACATCATGTGAAATGAGTGTTGACTCATGCTAATTCAAGTGAAAAGAGGGTTTACTCATGCTTCAAGTGCAATGAGAGTTTACTCATGCTCCATGTGCAATGAGCCTTGGCTCATGCTAATTCAATGTTAAGTGTTGTTGCCACATTTCCATGTTATGATTATCATGCTTTATCATGCCTTTATGTTCATGTTACTCTTATGATCTATTGATATTCCTTGCCTAACATGTATTGAACTCCTCATGTTATTCATTGTGTACTCCCTTACTGGGCTTTATAGCTCACCCTTTTCTTATGCATGTCCTCAGGTTATCCCATGCAATGCTAAGTATGAAGGAATGTAGTGGTCATGTAAAGGAAGTTTTCAATAAAGATATTGTATTTCAAGTTTAAAGTTTTTATGTAATGATCCTAAGCCCCAAAGACACTAAACCTCTCGATCTTCATTGTTGTATCAAGTGAAGTTATATGTAATAAATCATGTTTAAGTTGTAATAGAAAGCAGGGTTGTCATAGTTGGTATCAGAGGGAGGTTTAGTTATTTTTGGGATTAGGAAACCCTAGTAAAGCCTTAGATACAAGACTAAGTATAATAAAAACATCCCTAAGTTTTAGTAAATACTAAGTAAGTGGTTTATCAAACAAATACAACCCTGTCTGGATACGAGCAGGTAGAGGCGGCTCTGGCAAAGATGTATCCTAGGGGTAAAACCTGAAAACACCGCTTTGAGCTAGACTCGAATGGGAACTGGTGCACGACAACGGGCCTTGCTGCACTCTTGGTTACGACACTCTCGGGGGATATGTTTTGATAAATTCACAATCTTAGTATGAACCCTTATTAATGGAAAAATGCCCCTAAGAATATATGTTAGAAGGAAGATCATGAAAAGCCTCGATTGAATCCTATAGACTCATGAGTTAAAGAGATTAAAGTTTATTTATAAGTCATCAACTTTTGTCTTTGGATTACCCTTTATGTGTTACCCCTAACTTTCCTTTTATTCCAACCAATGGCCGGTAATAGGAGAACTCGGGCTAACAGCCATTGTAAAGATCAGTGTGATGATTGTACTTATGATATGCCCAATCCAATGGGAGCGGGAATCGCGAACTTTGTCACGCTTCTCTCTCAGCTAACTCAAGTTTTGAATAGAAACACTGGTCAAGAGGAACGTTCAACCCCCCCTAAGAAAGAACAAGTCGCTATCGAGAGCTTCATGAGACAAAGGCCTCCTACTTTTAGTGGATCATCCGATCCCACGTTCGCTGAACAATGGATCAACTCCATTGAAAAGATATTCTCCATCCTCCAATGCTCTAAAAAAGAGAAGGTTCTACTGGTGGCTTATCGTATGGAGGGTGAAGCTGATCAATGGTGTACGTTGATAAAAAATATGAAGCCTGAGGAGGAGATTGAGGCTTTGGAATGGAAGGAATTCCGGAAGATGTTTTTCGATAAATATTTTCCACGCACCCTCCGTCTTAAGATGGAAAGGGACTTCCATTACCTCAAACAGAAAGATGAAGAATCTGTGGGAGCGTATGAGGCAAACTTCACAAGGCTTGCACGATACGCTTCCGGCTCTGTCGTTACGCCCGAATGCAAGGTTGACCGCTTCTTTGGTGGGCTGAAGCCTAGCTTGCGGAAAGCATTAGCGATCCGTGACTTCGACAGCTATGAGGAAATTGTCCGATGTGCCCTCAAGGTTGAAATGGAGATCGGAGAATCACAGGGGTATCATGGGGACAAGAAGCGTAAGGTGGACTTCAATGCTAGAGGTCCGATGGATAAATCCAACGGTGCTAAGAAGTTCCAGCACCCCACTTTCCAAAAGTGTGGAAAGAATCACCCTGGAAATTGCCTTAGGGGGACAAGAAAATTCTTCAAGTGTGGAAGAGAAGGGCACCTAGCTGTTAACTGTCAGCAAGAGGGACCCGCAGCTGCGACAGAGGAGAGGAACGCTCCGTTCGAACCTCAATGCGTTGTTCAATGCTACAAATGCAAAGAACCGGGTCATTTTTCAAATCAGTGCCATAATCCAAGGGTTATCGGAGGCAACCAGCAACCTTCAAGACAGCAAGGAAGAACTTTTTCCATCACTTCTTCCGAAGTGAACCCCGCCAACGAAGTGGTGACAGGTACGCTAGTTATTCATTCAAGAATAGCGAATGTACTTTTTGATTCAGTTTCTATGCATTCTTTTATATCTCAAAAGTTTAGTATAACAATCCTTGTACCACCACAAATCATGGAAGTAAAGATGTCAGTGAGTACGGAAAATGGGGAAATCATTTCATCCCATGAGTATAAGTCCTCCCCTGTTATAATCTGTGGAATGAATTTCCCAGAAAACTTCATCATACTCTCTTTGGTGGAATTTGATGCAATTCTTGGCATGGATTGGATTTCCTTATATAGAGCCAACATAAATTGTCGGGAGAGGGAAATCACACTCCATATGGAGAATCGACCCCCAATTCTTTACAAGTGTCAGGAGGAAGATGAATCTTCTTTAGCTCCATCATCTCAAGCATGGATATTACTGCCTTATGAGCACGCATATCTGGCTCAGATGATTGAGTCCAAGGAAGAAACCACCCTTGAAGAAATGCCTATTGTCAGGGAATTCGCTGAAGTATTTCCCGAGGAACTTCCTGGTCTTCCTCCAAGAAGAGATGTTGAGTTCTCAATTGAACTTATACCTGAGGCGCTACCAATATCCAAGAATCCATATAGAATGGCTGTTGTTGAGCTTGAAGAGTTGAAGAAACAACTACAGAAGAATCTGGATAAAGGGTTTATACGCCCAAGTGCATCACCATGGGGTGCACCAGTCCTCTTTGTCAAGAAGAAGGATGGGTCAATGCGGCTTTCCATCGATTATCGTGAACTTAACAAAATCACGATAAAGAACAAGTATCCTCTCCCAAGAATCGATGACTTGTTTGATCAGCTGCGTGGAGCACAATACTTCTCCAAGGTGGACTTGCGGTTGGGATATTATCAAGTAAGGGTGAAGAAGGAAGATATCCCCAAGACTGCTTTTCGTACAAGGTACGGGCACTATGAATTCATAGTAATGCCTTTCGGACTCACCAATGCTCCAGCAATATTCATGGACTTGATGAATAGAGTCTTTAGAGATTACCTAGACAAATTTGTGGTAGTCATTATAGATGATATTATAATATACTCCAAAACCAAGGAGGACCATGAGGAGCATTTAAGAACCGTACTGGAGACTTTACGCAAGGAGAAGCTCTATGCCAAGTACAGTAAGTGTGAGTTCTGGTTGAAGGAGGTCTCATTCTTGGGCCATATCATCACAAGCAATGGGATATCTGTGGACCCCTACAAAACAGATGCAATTGAGGGATGGCCGAGGCCAACATCGGTAACTGATATCCGTAGCTTCTTGGGGTTATCTGGATATTATCGACGATTTGTGAGAAATTTCTCACGATTGTCCAACCCTCTTACCAAGCTAACTCGAAAGGGAGTAAAGTTTTCTTGGAGTGATGAATGCGAAGAAAGCTTCAAGGAGTTGAAAAGGAGGCTTATCACTGCACCCGTGCTCACTTTACCCACAAGTGGGGAGCTTTTTGTGGTATTCACTGATGCTTCGAAGAAGGGATTAGGATGTGTGCTGATGCAGAATGATAAAGTGATATCATATGCCTCAAGGTAGTTGAAAATCCATGAGAGAAACTATCCAACGCATGATCTGGAGTTGGCGGCGGTGATCTTTGCCTTGAAAATATGGCGGCATTATCTCTATGGAGAGAAATGTGAGATATCTACTGACCACAAGAGTCTTAAATATATATTCACACAGAAAGAGCTTAATATGCGCCAGAGAAGATGGATAGAGCTCATCAAGGATTATGACTGTTCAATACATTACCACCCTGGGAAAGCGAACAAGGTAGAGGATGCCCTAAGTAGAAAGGATCCAGCTATTCTATCAATGATGAGAATTGAGAAGGATCCAATCTTCTTAGACTTGATGAATATGGATGTGGGAATCATAAAGAAGGGAACATCATCAATCCTTTCACAAATGATTGCTCAACCATCTCTTTTGGAAAGGAAAAAGGATGCTCTAAAGGATGATACGGGAATCCAAGAAAAAGTAGAAGCTATCAAAAAGGGAAAATCCTCAGAGTTTAATGTTAATGAAGAAGGAATTGTGCGGTTTGGGAAAAGACTATGTGTTCCATCAAGTTCGGAGCTGAAGAAGGAACTTTTGGATGATGCACATAGTTCAAATTTCTCTATTCACCCAGGGAGTACAAAGATGTATCGAGATCTCCGAGAAAACTTTTGGTGGGATAATATGAAGAAGGAGATTGCTGAATATACATCAAAGTGCCTAGTGTGTCAGCAAGTGAAGGCAGAGATGCAGAAGTCTAAGGGGATGATGCAACTATTGCCCATACCAGAATGGAAATGGGATAACATCACCATGGACTTTGTCACCAGACTTCCAAGGACATCCAAAGGCAACAATGCAATCTGGGTTTTTGTGGATCGTCTTACAAAGACTGCACACTTCATTGCTATTCGAGAGGATTTCTCTTTAGATCAACTGGCACAGATATATATCAGGGAAGTGGTACGGTTTCATGGAGTACCACTATCTATTATTTCTGACCGAGATCCAAGATTCACCTCTAAGTTTTGGAAGATTCTTCAACATGCTCTGATTACTGAACTGAACTTCAGTACGGCCTATCATCCTCAAACTGATGGTCAGTCCGAGCAGACTATCCAAACACTTGAGGATATGTTGAGAGCGTGCTCAATGGACTTTAAAGGAGGATGGGATCAACATCTTCCTCTGGTTGAGTTCTCTTATAATAATAGTTTCCACTCGAGCATCCAAATGGCACCATATGAAGCCCTGTATGGGAAAAGGTGTAGAACACCGGTATGTTGGGATGAGGTCGGTGAACGTAAGCTGCTTGGACTAGAAATGGTCGAAGAAATGGTGGAGAAAGTGAAAACCATTCAGAAGCATATCAAGGCAGCCCAAAGTCGACAGAAGAGTTATGCAGATAATCATCGATGAGACCTTGAGTTTAAAGTCGGAGACATGGTGTTTTTATGCATATCTTCGTGGAAGAAGGTCATGAGGTTTGGAAAGAAAGGGAAGTTAAGTCCAAGGTACATCGACCCCTTCGAGATTCGTGATCGTGTTGGGGCTGTGGCCTATCGACTAGCACTTCCACCTACTATGCCCAAGGTGCATGATGTCTTTCATGTATCCCACTTAATGAAGTACATACCGGACCCTTCACATGTACTCTCTTCTGAGGTGGTACAATTGGAAGATGATCTTTCTTATGAGGAGAAACCAGTGAAGATCTTAGATCGTAGAGAAAAAGTTCTACGAAATAAGACAATGCCCCTCGTCAAGGTGTTGTGGAGAAACCACAAGTTTGAAGAAGAAACTTGGGAGTCGGAGGATATGATGAAGCTGAGTTACCCACATTTGTTTTAGTGTGGGAAAAGGAAAATTTCGAGGGCGAAATTTCTTAAGGGGGGAATATTGTAATGACCCAAAGTTTCATTAATGGAAAATCCCTCTTGATCCAGTTAAATGTTTCCTTATGAAAAATGTTTTTATAAGATGTCAACTTCTTTATTTTTACGTTAATATTTGTGACCGTTACTTTTATAGCCATTGGATAGTGATCATCTGAGTAGTATAAATATAAGGCTTTAACGAACCCATTTCTACTCAGACAAAGGAAGCGATGGCCTCATCCAGTAGAATTTCCCCTTACGAAGCCCATTTTTCAGAGCTCGGAAAAGAGGTGGCATCTTTGGGATTTTCCCTTGACCAAGACCAAGCTAAGCTTCATCAAGTCAAGCTCGAACATGATCGTCTATGGGAAAAGTGGAAGTTGATTTAAATTACAACTCGAGCGATGTTATCCGAGCCACCCCAAGAGTCTGTCACCATCGCACACCTTACACTTAGGTCCTATGCGACTATTTTAAGGGGTTATGTAACAAATAAGTAGCACCATGTTCATGTACATTATTTTTGTATATAATAATGAATATAATTTCTATTCATTTTTGATACATTGTAATTAGTTTTTAAAGTACAAATGGTGTTTTTAGTTATTATTTAATTAAGAATTATATTTTATTAAATTAAAGGATTTTTGAATTAAATAATATTTTAATAAAATATTATTATTAATATTACATTAATTTTTATTAAATATAAATGATCTTATAATTTTATGAATGCAATTAAAATTTTTATTAAGGTTTGAAAGCCATTTCTGTCAAAACCCGTGAATTTTTTTATAAATGTCGGTTTTTATTTTAAAAGTGAAAATTCACATATTTAGAAAATTATTTAGATAAAATACATATTATTTTTGGAATCAGGACGTCGAAATTATCCAACGGTGAATTTTTCATAATTTTCTGAGATAGTCAAATTTTTGGGTAAAAATTAAATACCATTTAAATATATAATGTGTTTTATGACATCATAATGACCCAATGGTGATGTAATAAAATACCATAATCCTTATGTTCGGCCAATATGTGTTTTATCATTAAAATAATGAGGTTTTGGGTTTGTTTGACTTACTTTTCAAAGCATTAATGGAGCCCTCAAGACTTATTCAACACTTTGCCTTTTTAAATTAATTTCCATGGGAGTGTGACTCACCTCCACATAAGCAACCCTAATTTTTTAATAAGTTCGGACCATGGCCTTGTAAAATATTGTTTTCCTCTTTCCTTTTCCAGAAACCATTGGCAAATACCATGGGATGGTTTGTGGTTTGGATTATTTTAATATAAGGGGTCCCAAACCTAAATAATAAAGAATTCCCTCACCTTTCCTATATAAACCCACCCAAGCTCCCACTTCCTCCTCACTCAAAGCCCTTGGAGTTTGTCCAACCTCTAACCTACTCTCTCTAGAATCCTCTCAAGGTGCCCCAAGCTCCCAATAAGCCTCTCACAAGCCTCTCTCTAGCCTTTGGAAGCACACTTCCAAGTAAGGGTTTTTTTTTCTTCCTTTCTCATTTTTGTCAATTTTCATTAAGTTGTATTTCCCTTTTAATTTCAATTATTAATGTTGGGGTATGGTTTCGCACCTCTCCCATAATTCCCTCTTATTGTTTGAATGATGGGAGACCCCTTTCTCTCTCATTAAATGCCTCCCATGTACACCCGTTACTATGCCGAAATTCCGAAAGGAACCTTTTTCTCCCCTTCTATATTCAAGCAATACTTTTGTATCATGAATCTAAATTCCTTTTCAATTGTTGGGAAATGTATCTATATGACCTCCTTACTTTCCATTACATGTAAATATGATGAGGAACCCCTTTATCTCTCATCAACCATTTTTATGAATTCTTATGTCACGTCGTTACGCTGCCGAAATCACACCGATTTTCTAAGCCAATATCATTGTGTAGTGAATACCATGTCCATTTCTCCATCAAGGGTATTCACCTTTATGCACATTTACTAATTGATTATAAAGTTTCATGTATGAATTCCACATTCCTTTATCGTGGAATAAATGATTATTTTTTATGAATCCATGTTTTATGATCCATGTGGCACACTTATGCATGAAATGAAATGTTTAAGAAGGGTGCACCCTTTATAGCGCTCCAATGCATTGGGTAAAGTATAGTATCATGATACGTCATGTGCAATGAGTGTTGAATCATGATAATTCAAGTGCAACGAGGTTTTACTTGTGCTTCAAGTGCAATGAGGGTTTACTCATGCTCTATGTGCAATGAGCCTTGGCTCATGATAATTCAATGTTAAGTGTTGTTGCCACATTTCCATGTTATGATTATCGTGCTTTATCATGCCTTTATGTTCATTTTACTCTTATTCTCTATTGATATTCCTTGCCTAACATGTATTTAACTCCTCATGTTATTCATTGTGTACTCCCTTACTGGGCTTTATAGCTCACCCTTTTCTTATGCATGTCCTCAGGTTATCCCATGAAATGCTAAGTACGAAGGAATGTAGTGGTCATGTAAAGGAAGTTTTCAATAAAGATGTTGTATTTCAAGTTTAAAGTTTTTATGTAATGATCCTAAGCCCCAAAGACACTAAACCTCTCGATCTTAATTGTTGTATCAAGTGATGTTATATGTAATAAAGCATGTTTAAGTTGTAATAGAAAGCAGGGTTGTCATATAAACTCTGTGAGTTTCTGGACTTGGTTCTTGAAAGCTTGAGTCACAGCAGAATTTTGCAGATTTTCGACAAGGTACATGAAATGGTGTGTCATATCTGTCTTGGAAAAGACTCTGTTAAAGTAGAAATCCACTTTCTTGGTAATCTCTTGCTGAGAATCATTAGAAATTTTGGAGTGTATTTGAACTAAGTCAAGAAATCTATCACTGTTTTTGACTACTTCAGATAAGGAAGCTGTATTGAAGCCACTGAGTACATTCTGAAGTTCTTATTTGACAACAGTTCTGAGTGGTTCATTGTCCAAGGAGGGTTTTGAGGATTGACTAGATGATTTGATAGTTGTTTTCAGGGATTTTAGTTGATTCAGCACCTTTTGAAGACATCACGTATACTCATCAATGAGTTTATTCAGATTGGAAACAAGATCTTTCATTTCATTCAAAATTTTCTTGTTCCTTTCAACAATATTTTCATCTAAGAATGCTAGATATGGTTGAATCTGAGACACACTAACTTGTGGTATTTGATAAGCATCAAGTTCTATAGGAGGAACAACATATTCAGATCTCGAATGAAGCTCTCTCTACATGTATTCAACCATACTTCTTAGTGTCTTTACTTCATTACTGAGCAGCTTATTTTCAACACTCACTTCTTTAATTTTATGGATCATCTTAGGTTGTATTTTCCAAATAATTTTCTCCAATAAAATAGAGGCATATTTCTCACTTAAGTTTGTCACAAGATGAGGTTGGGTATGCATGAGTTTATCAACTTTGGATAAGAGAGTTGAACCAAATTCCTTCAAATCATCATTACTCACAAAGGATGGTTGTTTAGATAAGGGTTCAGGAGTAAGGACTGGTACAGGCTCAGGTTCCTTCTTAGGTGCATAACTAGAGACTAATTTCAACTGAAATGGGGGGGAATATTAAGTCTGGTTGCTATAACCTTCTATGAATCATTCACATCATAGAAACTGGGAAATTTATACTGAGTGTCTACATGACTTGACTCAGTTGTATGTGAGGCTTCAACAGACTCAAAATTTGGGGTTTTCTGCCCATCAATAGGTGCCTCCTTCTCAGGAATGAGAGGCTTAGGATCTGGATCTAATTCTGTAGACTCAGCTCTGAGTTCCTCACTCATTTCCTGTCTAGCCTGCTGAAAGTCTAGCTTCATTCGTTCTTCATCAAAATGTATGATTTCAGGAACATATTTTTCTACAGGTAGTTCCTCAATATTAGCCTCTTGCAAAATAGGTATCTCTTCCAATATAGCCACTTCTACTGTAGGCTCTTCAATGGAATGATTTTCAGATTCTTTAGAAAATGATTCTATTAAATCTTTGGGTTGAGTTTCCAAATTAGAAGCTTCTTTAGGAGAAGGTGCTTCTTCTTCAAGAACTACATGAAGGAAAGTATTCATGTCTTCCTCAACAATAATATCTTCTCTAGATGGCACTAGAACCTATTCTTCCTCTTCTTCAGGATATTCAACAATCTCATATGGTTCCAAACCAAGATCAGAAATGTCTTTTGGTCTTGAGGTATAATCCACTGGATTGAATTTCTCATAAATTTTATCATTGTCTTCCACCCAATCCTTTTTCCAAGAATTCCAGTTTATCTTCATTCTTTTGATAGTATCTTTTGAGAGGCAGTACTCATAGTCCATAATCACTTCCTCATTAGGTCCAACTACACCTTTTGCAAGAAGCATGGTTGATATCATCTGAGAGTAAAACAGAGAAGTTGACTTGGATGTTACTTTGATCAACTTACACATATGGTGAATGATATAATTTCACAGGTTGATCTTATGTCCATTTTTTATGAGGTAAATCAAAAAAACATCTTGATATTTTAACACAGAAAAATCACCTTTTCTTGGACTGACCAAATTCTGTATAAACTTAAATGGAATCCTTGTTTCTCCATCTAATTCAGCAGCAATGGATCTACTCTGAGTGCCATTTTCAGTTAGGGTTTTTAGATCATCTTCTAGATCAAAGATATTGGTTGAAAGTGGAGGTCCTCTCTGATAATCCTCACATATACCTTCATGAGGTATCCTAAGGCATGAAGCCCATAACCGCAAAGAGAATGAGCATCTATGGCCATTTACCCAGATCCTCACAACATAACTCTCACCAGAATCAAATGAGAACTATACGTATTGGTAAAACTGAGATACTAACCTAGGATAGATGGGTCTATCCTTCTTTGAGAACTATTCTAACCAGCCTTGTTGTTCTAACACTTTTAATACCAGCGACTTACTGGACAGAATCCACTTGGGGAAAATCTCTTTCTCAGGTTAAACAACACGGTTTACCAAATTCAGATTTAAAGGTCCTTTGGGTGTTAGCTTAGGTGCAATCTTCCTCTTCTTCAAGTTGCGCTTATCAGGTGTCGATGATTAAGGACATTTCATTCTTGGCATTCATTGAAGGTTCGAGCGAGAGAAGGGTTCTAGGGATGAAGAAGGGTTCGAAAAGAGTAGGTAAAAGAAAACCATAGTGAAGAAGCGAGTGATAATTACTTTGTTTTATCTTTTAGAAATACCAAACGTCACTAAAATAAAAAATATGGGAAACATAAAAGAGGTAAAATAATAATTCTCATGATAAAAGTTTAAATAAAAACATAAATAATTTTTACGGTGAGACTATGAGTGGTCATTACGGTGAGACAGTAAACGATTTTCACGGTGAGATAGTAAATGAGTTTCACGGTGATACAATAAAAAATATTTTCAGCGTGCATTACTGTGAGACAGTAATCGTCAGACTGTAAGTACAAAATTCTAAGGGTGAGACCGTAATCATAAAACATTATGGTGAGATAGTAACTGAGAAACCGTAATTATGAAATAGTAAAGTATTACACAGTAAGATATCAAACAGTAAGACCTGAAACAGTAACTAGTAAAGTATCTATTTGAGATTTATCATGCATAGTTCATGTATGATATAGTCTATTCTCTCAGAATTTAATGGTTTAGTGAATATATCAGCAAGTTGATATTTAGTACCAATGAATTCTAAAGTGATATCACCTTTTTGATAATGATCTCTCAAAAAGTGATGTCTTACATCAATACGCTTTGTCCTATAATGTGAAACAGGATTTTTTGAGATGTTAATAGCACTTGTGTTGTCACAATTTATAGGCACATGTATCAATTGATATCCATAATCTATTAATGTATGTTTCATCCACAAAATTTGTGCACAAAAACTGTCAGCAACTATGTATTTAGCTTCTGCAGTAGATAGTGAAACCGAATTTTATTTCTTACTACACCATGATACTAGTGACTTGCCTAGAAGGTGACATGTTCCAGAGGTGATTTTTCTATCTAAATTATAGCCACTGAAGTCAGCATCAGAATAACTAACTAATTAAAATTATTTTTCTTTAGGATAAAACAGTCCTAGATTGGGTGTTTTCTTGGCGTATTTGAAAATTCTTTTTACAGCGTTTAAATGAGATTCTTTAGGATTTACTTGAAAACGAGCACACATACACACACTAAACATAATATCAAGATGACTAGAAGTTAAGTAGAGTAAACTTCCAATCATTCCTCTATAAGTGGTTTTATCAACAGATATTCCATCTTCATCAAGATCCAACTTACAAGTGGTACTCATGGGAGTGTCACTAATTTCAGTGTTATCCAATCCAAAAT
The DNA here is from genome assembly GCA_963277665.1 of Viscum album. Taxonomy (NCBI): domain Eukaryota; kingdom Viridiplantae; phylum Streptophyta; class Magnoliopsida; order Santalales; family Viscaceae; genus Viscum; species Viscum album. Next base: position 1,997,072,549 of record OY728150.1, on the reverse strand, counting down.
GTTTTAGAAGATCCTAAGAATATTTACTTTGATTTAAAATAATACCATTTTCATTTTGAAAAACCTTAAATCCAAGAAAATATTTTATTTCTCCCATTAAACTCATTTAAAATTCATTTTGCATCATTTTAGAAAAATCAACACATAAATAATTCTTAAAAGAGTAGGATCCGTTATTCCTTTTGTAAATCCTTTGGAAATAAGAAATGTTACTCAATCTGTCATACCAAGCTCATGGAGATTGATTTAAACCATATAAAGATTTTGATAATTTAAAAATATGATTTGGAAAATGAGGGTTTGTAAATTCAGGGGGTTGTTCAACAAAAACATCCTCAGCTGTATACCCATTTAAGAATGCACTCTTAACATCCATTTGATATAGTTTGAAATTCAAATGTGCTACATAGGCAAGAAGGATTATGATGGCTTCAATTATGGATACTGGTGAAAAGGTATCCTCATATTCTATTCCTTCTTCTTCAATGTTGCCTTGTAAAACCATTCTATCCTTGTTTCTGATTATGTTACTATCTTCATCAACTTTATTCCTAAAAACACATTTAGTGCCTATGGTCAAAGTGTCCTTAGGTCTGTCTACTAATTCATAGACCTTATTTATTTCTAATTGATTTAATTCTTCTTTCATAGCCATCACCCAAAATTCATCATTTAGTGCATCATTGATATTTTTAGGTTCGATCTATGAAAGAAAAGCTTGATTTTTAACCTGGTTTCTCATAGAAGATCTAGTACATGTCCCTCTATCTAAATCTCCTAATACCGCATCTAAAGGATGATTTTTAAGAGTCCTAGTTGGTTTAGAAAAGGTAGGGATAGAAATTTCAAGTTCATTTACAAGTTTGGGTTTTACAGAAGAAGGTTTTGGAACATTTCCAAAACTGGTTGTCTTAACAACAGGTTCACTTTTTTGTAATTAATGTCTAGAATGGACATATCTTCTTCAAGATTTTCAAGAGGGGTCTTAGTTTCATGTGGATCGGTTTCATCAAACTTGATGTGTACAGATTCTTCCACACATTTGGTTCTCTTATTGAATACTCTATAGGATTTACTGGTTATAGAGTAACCTAGGAAAATTCCATCATCACTTTTGGAAGCAAATTTTTCAAGATTATCTTTAGTGTTAAGGATAAAAACTTTGCAACAAAAAACTCTAAATTAATTAACCTTAGGCTTTCTATTATTCCAAATCTCATAAGGGGTCTTTTTAAGAATTGATCTAATCAAGACTCTATTGATATTGTAACAAGCTGTATTTATAGCTTCAGCTAAAAAGTAAATAGGTTGATCATATTCATTGAGCATTTTCCTAGAAATCTCTTGAAGAGTCCTACTTCTTCTTTCTACTACAATATTTTGTTGAGGTTTTCTAGGAGAATAAAAGTTCTGACTATAGACATTATGTGAGCAATAAGATTCAAACTCTTGATTTTCAAACTCACAGCCATGATCACTTCTCAGGGTCTTGATCTTAAGTCTACTAAGGTTTTCTAAAGACTTGGAATATTTAATAAAATAGAAACAATATTCACTTTTGTGAGCTATAAAGTATACCCAAGTGTATCTAGAAAATTCATCTACAAGAAAATAAACATAGTGCTTCCCATTTATAATTTAAACTCTTGATGGTCCAAACAAATACATGTGAACCTACTAGAGAGGTTGAGAAGTAGAAACCTCGTTCTTTGATTTAAAAGAAACTTTATGTTGTTTTCCCTTTTGACAAGGATTACAAACTTTATCTGTTGGGAATTCTAGTTTGGGAAGGTCACTAACTAAACCTTTCCTAGTCGGTTTCTTGATATATTTCACATTTCAGTGTCCTAATCTTCTGTTCCATAGCCAAGATTCGTTATGAAAAGCATTTAAACAAGTAACATTTTGTTTAGCTAAATAATTCAAATCTACAGCATAAAGATTTTCATTTCTTAATGCAGTAAATACCAAAACATTTTTACAATCAAATACATTACATGAATAATTTTAAAACATAACATTAAATGCATCATCACACAACTGAGAAATACTTAACAGATTGTATTTTAATCCATCAAAAAATAGTACTTTAGAAATTAAAATTGAATCAGTGTTACCAATCTAGCCTAAGCTGATGATTTTTTCTTTTGAGTTATCTCCAAAGGTGACATGTCCTTCATCAAACTTTATTAAGCTCTTAAAGCATGAATAGTCTCCTGTCATATGCCTTGAACATCCACTATATAAGTACCATATCTTCCTACAGGAACTTTTCAACCAAGTTTCCTAAAAAACATATTTATACAGAAGATAATTTTGGTACCCAGATTTTCTTGGGTCCAGAAAGGTTATCAAGTAAAACATTAGGCACCCATATTTGTTTAATGGGTTTAATATAATTAAAAGATTCAAATTATTTTTATAAGTAAACTATGTTTGTTCTATAAGAATTTAAATATCTAGATGAAGCATAAGAGTTTCTAGAACTTGAACTAGCAGCATACTGTCCAGATCTTGAAATAAATTTATTCTTAACAATCTGTCTTTGTCGAGGTTGGTATCCTAAACTAGTAGTATACCTTGGTGCAACTTGTTTTCCAAGAATTTGAGTTAGAGTATTCTTTTTATTAGTGAACTTGTCTAAGTCTGTTCTGAGTTTCTCATTAGACAATTTGAGTTCAGTATTTTCCTTTAGCATTTGAGAATTATTTTCCTTTTCTACTTCAAGTGCAAATTTGAGAGTGCTAGTTAAAGAATTTTGTTTCTTTAAGGCTTTATACGTGTCTTTCATCTCATTGCAGGTATCCTCTAGTATGTTACAGTATTCAAATAATTATTCAATAGACATGTTTTCAGAATTAGAATCAGAATCATCTCTAGAATAATAATAGTTTAAAGCAGTAGTATCCAATGTTACCTCAGATGTGTCTGTCATGAAACACATATTAGGTTTTTGAGATTTTTCATCCTGTTTGGAATCATAATCACTTGAACTATCTTCTGATGCACTCCAAGTCACTTTCATAGATTTCTTATATTTTGTTGTCCTTTACTGATATTTCTTCTTGTGATTTAACTTTGGGAAGTCAGCTTTCACATGTCCTTTCCTCTTGCATTTTTAGCAGACTATGTCATCAGTTTTATCAGTCCTTTTCTAATCCTTCTTTCAATGGATTTTAATGTCATACTTTCCCTTGTAATTGGATTTTATGAAAAACTTCTTTTTCCTGTAAAACTTCTTAAATCTTCTGGCTATCTGAGCCATTTCATCATCACTATCAGATACACTCTCTTCACTACTTGAACTATCACTTGTAGCTTGAATTTTCTCTTTGTCCTTGATTTTTGAATCAGAGGTCTTGAAGGCTACTGATTTCTTTATTGGTTCATTATCTTCTTATTTTTTTACCTTCAACTCTTCTTCATACATCATCAACTTACCAATCATCTCCTTGACAAGTATCTTTCCAATGTCACATAATTATCGTATAGAGACATAGGTTCCTCTCCATCTGTCTAGTAAGCATATTAGTATCCTCATGATTTTCTCCTTTGTTGGAACAGATTTTCCCAGTGAGATCATTGTATTGACTATCTCATTAAACTTGAGATACATATTAGAAATTGATTTGTCAGTTTTCATTTTAAAATTATCATACTTAATAGGGTATGTATTTAGTCTCATTTCTTTAACATTGGTTATTCCCTCATGGGAAACAGCCAGAGTATCCCATATTTCATAAGTAGTTTTACAAGAAGATATTCAATTAAATTCTTCATATTTTAAAGCACAATACAGGGCGTTCATTTCTTTACAATTATTATTGTAATAAGCTTTATTAGGTTCATCCCAAGTAGTTATAACAGTTTTTGGAACCTTATACTGTGTCTTTATACCAGTCCAGATGTCAAATCCCATAATTTCTAAATGAATTTTCATTTTTATTTTCCATTGGGCATAATTAACACCATTAAAGAAATGTGGCTTGTTGGTAGCTACACCTTCTAATCTGTTATCCATAATACATAAGTTATATTAAGATATTAAAATTTAGAATTAATAGAAATTTTAAGATCTTTAAGATACAACTAAAATCACAGTTGAAAACTTTTCACAAACAGAGAGTTTTGAAAAACGTTTATCAAACCTTTGATACCAAATGTCGGTCGGAGTGGATACTCAAGAGTGAGGTGAATTGAGTTCCAATTAAAAAAATTTATTTAAAATTTTTGTATTAAAATCCCCCAAATCATAAAACAAGTTAAACTGTAGTGAATTTATAATGATTTCAAACGTTCGATTAGTTTCTCAAAGATTGATTATTTCTCAGTTAACTTAATCTGAAGATTAAGTTAGCTTTTGAAACTAACTTACTAGTTCAAAATAATTACAAACACTTGAAAGTTCAACTATCAAAGTTACTTTAAAATAGATTTGAGTTTCAAAGTAAATAGTAGCGGAATATAGAAAAAAAATTTAAACTAAAATAAGATGCACAGTAGTGTTAACCAAGAGGTTAAATCTCAAGATGAGACTTATTCCTCTCAAATAGTTTATATAAAACTTTGATCCACACCCTGGATCGGGGTTACAATAGTACTCAGACTGACCAGGTCCTCAGACCTCTACCACAGTTCTATGTGGGAAAGTGATAGCAACAGTACACAGGCTATCCAGGTCCTCAAACCTCTACCACAGTTCTACATGGGATACACACATGTATAAAAATAATGGTGTGAGGATTTCAATATCCTCCAGTTTAGCTTCGGAGTCAGTGTGTGTCCAAACAAAAAGAATCACACACTACTCGTAATGTAATAAAAATGATTACAGCAGAGCAATAATATGAAGATAGGTTTAGAATGCTCTTGTGTGATGTCAATATAGCTCTAGACGCCTTTGGATTGAAGCAGATGAAGCTTTGAGTCCTTCTTAGAAAGTTGTCTGGAAAATATAGTGTCACGATTCAGCTTATGTTCTTCGTGAGATTCCACTAGCGCATATTTTCTTTAAGATTCAAGTATTCTTTGTGTGTTCATCAGTGTCGAGTTTCATGTAGTGTCTTTCTTTTAAAAATTCCTCCAATTATCTACTTTTTTGTCATTAGCACGGCCTTTTCTTTCCATTTTTTTTCACACACCATGATTCTTGGCCACACTTCGTTTTTAACTTGGAATGCTTGTGTTGGAGCCAATAGGTTGCATGTGTTCTACACCTCGTACCTCGTACTATCTGATGATATGTCTACGAAGAAACATTAATTATTTCAGTGCATTAAAATCATCAAATATGACCGTTAGAGATTAAATTGAAAGGCGACAAAATATTTCAAGAAACAGTGTCACAGTGAGTCATGAAAATGGTGTCTCCTTCACACGGTGTCTGAGTGTCACGGTGTCTCATGGTCACGGTGTCTCATGGTCATAGTGTCTCATGGTCAAAGTGTCTCATGGTCATGGTGTCTCAGGGTCAAGGTGTCTCATGGTCACGGTGTCTCATGGTCACGGTGTCTCGTTCACGGTGTCTGGATTCATGGTGTTTGGCTTCACAGTGTCAGAAATACATAGTCAGTGGCAGACTCACGGTGTCTTATACTTTTCAAAGTAACTATGTGAAGACTTAAGTAAAGATGATAACATAAAGGATTAGACTTAAGCATTTGTTAAAGAATGTATTTTGAGAGTAGATAAAAGATAGTATAAAGTAGGTAAATTTAAAATAGATCAATTAATATCTTTCAAGGCTCTTCTTAAATCATGAGAAAACTTTAAACATAAATACACATGATTGGCTATAATTTATAAAGGTTAACTAGGGTGAATAATATTTGGAATAATTAACACATGATTAAATAATATTTGTGGTCATTAAAACATGATTATTACATGAGGAGTCTAAAAATGATTTTTAACAAAATCAGTAACCCAAGATCTCTATAACAGTCACTTAAAGTATTTGTGCAAACAAGGGGGTATTTCCAAACTTATGGTAGACAAGAATAATATTATTTTTAAAATATGTTCAATCCCCAATTTTTTGGAAAATTAATATTATTTTAATCCCACATAGTAATTTAAATTTTGAGTTTAATCACATGAAAGGAACTTTATCTGGTGTTGAAGAGGGTGACTGGAACATGGGTTATACCTTACGTGGGTATAGGTGTTGGTGAATCATTCATATGGGAGAACTATATGTCCCGGTTTACCTTATACATTATATTCTATTCTAATGTAGGCCGCTCTTATTTCATTTTACATAGCTCATTGGCAAGCTCAATTAATCATATGTAACACTATATGTGGTAATATTATTCTTATGCAACATGATATTTATTTTTAGCGGTAGAAGTAGTATCATATGAATCACGTGGGATTTTTTATGTAGTGGAAAAAAGATCTCACATATCAAGTGAAATTATCTTATGTATTCCCTCTGGTTTCCAATATAAATATCCTACATATGAAGCTTATATCTCCAATGAAACAGGTATTTTTATGATATTTCATGTGGGATTTATTATGTATGGTCTTAGATTTCTTATATATTAAGTACAATTATCTTATGTATTTGGGTATTCTTATATGTAAGGGTTTTCCATTAGAACTAAATCCCATGCAAGGCATGCCCTATCCAGATAATTCATATGTGAGAGTATAGGGACATGTTTTAATCATGCACATCCACTTCTTAATCATACACGACTACTTGGTTCATCCTGAAAATCATCAAAGTAACAAAATTATATTATGGGTTTATTCTAATTAATTAAAAAATAGATTAATTGATTAAAAATAAATATTTAATTCATTTCCATATTAAAACCAAATTATCTATAAATAAAAAAAAAATTTAATACTTCCTAGAATTAGTGAGAATATGGGGGTTTTTACAATGAAAAACTATATTAAAATTTAAAAATATTGGTTCTTATCACTCCCCTACACTGAAATTAATTCAATTTTGGGAATTAAAATAATTTAAGAGAAAATTTCTAATATTTCAAGGTCAAATAAAAAATAGTAGAAACGAGAATAGCACTAATTATCCATTATTTAAAAAAATTCATATTTCATTGAGAAGTCAAGCTCACCACCCACTTTATCTTACATGGTTTTTTATACTTAAATATAGAAAATAATATTTTTATAATATGAACCTTTAAAATATTTCAAATAATATTTTTGAGATGGGTCTCTAAGTATTTGCGAATTTTTTAGAATAAAAAATCTTTGTAAATAATATATTAAAAACAATATATTATTTTTAGTCCATACATTCTTTTTGGTGAATTATTGAAATTTCCTCCAAAATGAAGCTTTGTTTGGGAAAAATAATGATGAATTTACATCCATAATAGTGATTTTACCATAATAATTGTGTTATTTTTGTTATCACTTAGGTACCCAATATTACTTGTTACGCTTGTGTGATTAAATAAAAAGTAATTAATTTATAATTAATTAAAATATATATAGGATGATTTAATTTATCCTCTAAAATACCTATTATAGTTTCTCCAAAAGGTTAGTTCTTCTTTATACCAAAATAAACCCTAGATAGAGGGATATAAAGGAAGAAAACTGAATCATGTAAGAATCAACAACAAATCGAAGGAACGAGACTGAATCCACAATGACATCGACATTCAGATCATTCCATAATGATGAAAACAATAATGGCATCAAATATGGATTAAAGGTATGGTCACCATTTCATGAAATATATCTCATTATTTTGATTTTTTATATATTCTTCATTATTCATGTTGGATTAATTTGGATGAACCTCATTCATAAAATATCTACATCGAATTCTAGAGGATTTATTTTATCCATCAATTTTGTACCCATAGTTTTGGAATTTTAATACCCATTCTTGATTTCATAAATATTGTGTTGTGAATGCCAAGATCATATATTTTATTTATTAATTATTTCCCTATGTGTTAATTATTGATGGTGTATTTACAAGTAAGAAATTCAAGCCTTTATTTTATAATCCTTGAATCGTGCATTCCCTTTTTGTAATTTGGATCTATGTGGTGAGAGTCTTAGCTACCATTTCCCTATCCCCCTGTCCCTCTCTTCCCATAAAGATATATGGGATTTATGGAGGATGTATAGATGACAACAGTGATAGAAATTTTGGGTGGAAATGGTTTCATGTCCTGAATTAGAAGGCATGTGCAAAGCCTTACAGGGATACAAAGCTGGGCTTGGTCCTTGGTGGTAGTAGTTGGACTTGGCGGTGGTGGGCAGTGGCGTAAGAGGTGATGACCACTCAGAATTTTTTTTTTAAGGATATGGGATATGGTCGGTTAGGGTTCTACCTCATACTATCCAATCCATTTGGATTATATAGTCCATCATCCGCCATGTGTTGGGTGGAGGTCCAGTCAACTGGTGTTTATAGCCCAATAATAGTCGAGTAAGGCCCGAAAACCATTGGAAAGTCTAATGTATGGACCTATCTAGCCTAGAAGTCCTAATTTGAGGTCCCATGAGATTCCCTAGTCATATAGTCCTAGAAACATGGTCCCAACCATGAGATTGGGTAGGTGTTAGAGCCCGGGTCGAGTTCGCTCGGCCCAACCCGGGGAGAGGGGCATGTATGGGCACCATGCACCCACATGCGGTGTGTGACACATGTAGTTTTTCATGCCCTACTCCTCCCAAAAAACCATTTGGAATTTCTAGGGGTCTCCATCTATCTTACTTTCACTTGTGTTGGGTGATTTTCAAAAAATATTTTACTTCGAGTGGTTTTTGGGAATATGAATAAGCTAACTTGAGTGTTTTAATATATACTTCACAACGGTGTTCCATGATTGATTATTTGATGTTGTTTTAAAGGTAGTAAAAGAATTTTTATGATTTAGATATTTTATTATGATTATTGGGATTAGGGAGATGATTAGAGTGTTTATGGTGTAGGAACTCCCCTAGAAACATGCGAGTAATAGATCATGGGTCCCCTATATTCATCAGAGATTTTGTTACTTCCCCATATAATTTGGGAATAGGACTTTAATATCATTATGGGGTCAATACTCCCTTGGTGTTGATGAGGTGAGAGTCACCCACACACGACTAATAAAGTTCAGTACCCCCCCCCCCCACACACACACATACACGCACACAAATACTTAGGGAATGGGTCCTCTATCCACTGAGTTAGGTACTCTCTCATCTATTGTGTGATACTTGATGATGTGTGAGTCCTCCATTATAGACTATTTTAGGTGCTTATATTTCTATTCATGTTGGATGTGATAATAGGTTTTAGTAATTTCAAGATCAGGACATATTATTTGACAATTCAGGGGTACCCTATAGGTTTTGATAATGGTGAAAAGATGATGATTGATTATAAAGTGTGGTACTCCCTCAACTAAAAATCTTACCATTGTGAGGAGTGGATTCCGCTAAATAGATTCTGGTGGTGTGTGAAGGAAATTATGAGTGGATTGGGTACTTTGATACTTGTGACAATTCATTCACCCCATGGTTTCCTTCGAGATGTGATGTATAGCTGATCTGTCAACTTCAGAAGTTCTGTGGTTTTTAGTACTCCAATAATCCTAATTTTCTCATGAGGTATGATCTTCAAGTGTTGGAAGTAAGATTATAGGGATTTATTTTCACCATAGATACTTATAATGGAAGATAATATTTTGATCCTTCCTTGTATTCTTCCTAGTTAATTTCTTATACCAAATTATGAGCTAACTAGTTTCATGTAATTCTTTTAAGGAATAGGGGTGTTCTATTGAGTATGTTAATATACACCCCTATAGAGGATTTATTCCAACATATGTTGTGTTTGTGTAGAATATTTACAGTCTGGAGATGGTCTTTGTGTAAATAGAGTTAGTGTGTATTATTAGGAGTTGACATTGAGTAACACTCGGTGATTGATGGTGAATCATGGTGGTTCGTGATGGTGGTAGTGACTATTACAACTAGTGATTAATCTAGGAGTACATGAAGTATTCAGGAGATTTTCAAGGTCTTATGTCTATTAGATTTGGATTATTGTTAGATATACAACCCCTTTGGTGTTTACCTATATATTTGTATGCTTGTATTTGTGGTCTCATTAATTTATTGTAGGAAAATTAGTTGTTTATATATATATACACTACTAGTGTTGCTGGTCATTTTGTACATTGGAGATATGTGTCTATTTTAGGATGATTTTTATGAACCAACATAATTTTTCCCCAAACCATACAATATAAATAGTTTTTTGTAAAGCCTAAATGGAATCCCAATCCCCACGGGTAGATGACAAGTGTTAGGTTATCAAAATATAAACCGTTGGGGATGATTTCACCTAATAAACAAAAAATAAAATAAAATAGAGCATATAGAACAGCTAGGTGGATATATAAGTCAGTAGTCATAAATGAAAATATAAATAAGATCCATATACAAGATACCAAAATAAAACCTAAAACCAAAACAAAACCAACTTGATCTCTGGGTGACCTCTTGCTCACCAACATCCTCAAGACCAACCCACTCCATGAATGAACTAGAACAGAACTTGAACCTAGAAAATAGCTCAGTTCTACTAACACCTAGTTATATAAGTAGGATGTGATAATGTAATAGCTTAGTTATTAATCACCACAGAATCCATACATTTCCTTTCCTAAAATAGTACATAAATATTGTTTTAATATATAGTTATAAAATAGGTTTTTATCATTTAAATAACCAAACACAACTTTCCCAAAATCCTATTTTGAAAACAAAGGCATTGTATTCCTTTAAATTAGATTCCTATTTCAAATATTAGTTTTGAAAACCCATTTCAAAGAATAAAATCAGATCCTAGGTAACTGAATAATTAGGGTAAATCATAACTTGGAATAAGTATCAAGGTGTATCAAAAGTGAAAATCCAAAATAAAAAATAATTTTTACAAGAATAAGTAGGTACATGTGAACAAAACAATAATATATGGTGATAAAAACAATATTGGAACATAAATTGTGTATATTCATGGGAAATTCGTAAAAAAATCTATAGGAAACCCTAGGCATACTTGATTTAAACCAATATATCATTTTATTATATAGTTCATAGTCTATCACCAACCTGGATGCACTACTATCCTAATGCTAATGGCACAACCTAATATGGTCATTCGTCTACCATGGGGTTTAGTCTGTCTCATTATGAACTAAATAGTAACCATCTCTCGACCTTATAGATGATGTATAGGATCCCATGAAAATAGAATAAGGGAAAATTGAAGAGGTTATAACACACTTAAAATTAACTATAACCCATAGATGCCAACATTGTTTCCTTTCCCACTCACTGACACCATCCATACAGAGACCCTATCTAATTAGAGGACAACCATAAGGGTTCCCATCATGAAAAAAAATATTTCACAAATGCCAACCAGGACTGAGCATTCTTATATTTTAAAACCACCTTCCAAAGAAACATCCAAAGGTAGAAAATAGGACTTAGAATTTAAAATTCTTGTTAATTTCTATGTAAAACACCTTTCACCCAAAAAAAATTTCAAAGCCAAGGTAGTTATCCAAACACAACTTCCAATGTTCCAAATAGGCCTTTCAAGGTGAAAAATGGGCCTTTCAAGGTTCTAAAAAGGGCTTTTAGGAAATATTTAGGATTTTTTTTTTGAAAACATCATTTGGGAGACATTTGGAAACTGAGAAACCATTTGGAAAACAGTTATAATTCAATAAAACATTTAAGAAGATAAAGGTTTTAGAAAACATACATCCTATAGAATTTTCCATTTATATACATGAATAAATCAGTATTCACACTTCATATATATATGTATGTGAAAATATCACACTAGAATATATATATATATATATCCATATGAATGTAAAAGTTTCAATAAAATAGTACAAATAATCATCACATCCAAGAACAAGAGTTCACATATAAGTAAATAAACCAAAAAAATCCAAAACCCACACAAGGAACAATTTCACTAGCTACCCAATTTTATCAAACATTGATAAGACCAAAAAATAATTTAAAACACACAAATATTTTTAAAATTCCACTTGAAATTTTATCAAATGCCTATCATAGATATACTTTTAATGAATATAAGAGTAATTATGGAAAACCTTTGTAAGACCCATTCTCATCAAACTACCCAAATTGATTTCCATAAAAAATCATTTTAGCCAACCATGATCTAGAGAAACATAATTAAAATTAATTTTTAAATGATAAAGAACTATATAGAATGTTCTAGAAACTAAATATATGGAAACATCTACCTCAAGAGTGTGTGAACATGAAGAAAATCCAAGCATAGGACAATGAGGACAGAAGAATAAAAATGAACACCCTATATAAAAATAAAAAACAAGAAAACATCACCCTCCATAATTTAGGGTTCATAAAAGAGAGAACCGAGCCAATAGAGAACAAATAAACAAGATTAGAATAAAATAAGGGGAGTAAAACAAGATAAAATCCAAATAAAAATCACCAAGGAACAAAGGAATTGCTTCAAGGGTGGAAGTGGAGAAAAGGAAGAACGGTTTGGGAGCCCCTTCATATGAAAAAACCTAATAGGTGAGGATATGGATCAAAATATTGTTTTAAAATAGGAAGGTAAAACTAGGAATTTTAAGATTCAGGGATCCAAGTCAATCCACATGGTTAGGCCACATTGTTTACTAAAACTTTCTTTAACCGTGAATACCCTACTAAAAAGAAAACTAGCCTTACATATGATGGTTGCATAGTTTGGAAACCATGTTACAACTATGAAAAATTATTCTTCCAAAATTATAGGCACCCTTATATTCTTGTTTTGTGGTTTACCGTAACCATGGTCAAGTCGTCTGCTAGCTCTCAAATACCCTAAGAAGGTTGCATGGTTACTCATGATACACACACAGTTTGATCTAAATTGTGTGTTAAACATGTAAGAAAAAATATGAATTGAAAATGCTCAATTAATTAAGAGATATAATTTTTTACCTAAAATCCATTCACACTACCCATTCATAGAGCCAAAAACCATCCAAAGACTTCAAACCTCAAAATTTCACCAGGAATTCAACCTTAAAACCAACCACAATATCAATAAATTATAAATTAATAGAATAAAAAATAAAACTAAGGCCAATGTGTGACATTGATATATGATAAGGCCTTATATATTATATGATATGCCTACTCAATGTAATTCATCAACCCTTGTCCCATTAGAGGTGGGCTTGGGGTGGCACACTTGACTTATTATTGTCCCCAAAAGGTCCTTAGTGGGTTGGGTTAGATTAGAGTGGTATCATATTGTTTGATCCTTACAGACATAGTTTTGAGTTAGTAATAATTCTAGGCATGGTTTGAGATTTTAGGGAAACAACGTTAAAGGGGTCTTGAGTTTGGTTATCATACAATAGATACTAGAGTTAGTTCAATAGCTGACATACCCTTTCTCTAGGACTCTGATAACCTATTAGATAACCCAAAGCTCTAATACATCTTATTAGGGTACAAGAAAGTTTCTATATGCATCATATTATAGTAATTTATTATATTTCATGTCATTCATATGTCAACTCATCTAGATATGATCTAACCCTTTTGATTTTATTTTATAAAATATAGAGTTTTAGATACTAATATCCAGCTTGTGTGTAGAGGAAGGGTTACAATGATCCAATGCCTATAGTTGGTCCTCTCAATGCCAATTAGTGGGTGATGAAACATTGTTTTGTATACATGGTTTAGATATATACTTTCTCTATGATATGAGGTAGTCTATCTCCCCTTCATGGTTAGTGTAGACTTTATTTTATAGTAGATTTTATTTCCTGCTTAGTGAGATGATACTATCCATAATCTAGATATTATACATACATTTTGAAGATGGAGGCCTCATGAGTTTGTAAGGAGATCGAAATCCTTGGGTGAAATGGGTTTGGATGGAGTCTGAGACTCAAATTTTCATCGGTTTTAGACTCTCATTGGCCTGATAATGATTCTTTCATTGATATCTCAACATGGAATAAATATCCTTTAGTGGATTATGATTTCCTTAAACTCATGATGATATTTCTCTATCGTGGTTGTAGTTTTATCCCTTGTTTTTGAGGGCATCTTATCCGAGGATATTAAGCCCTCTTTAGGGTAGAATAATCAGGTTTTATTACACATCAAGGCCCAAAGACCTCATGAGGTTTTCCCTAGACATGTTTCATGGTAAAAATTTTTGAGCTCAATGGTTTGGGAGGAGAATATTGAAGAATTTTTACTAAGATTTGGTTGTATTTACATGAAACAAAACCTATGTTATAGATCCTTGATCGAGAATTGGTAGATTAATGGTTTTTTTTTAAAATGTACCCAGGATTTTGAAATAGGCTAGTGTTTAACCTAAATACATCTAGAGTTGTGTTGTGAAAGTACATCCACATGGTAGATAGCATTAAGATTACCAATAAATAACTTGTTCAATAAAAGAGTTTATGGTGTGAGGGAATTTAGATATAGATGATTCATCGATCCACTACCATGATCACCACCTTCGATTAGTTTATATCATGCATTAGGTGATAAAAGTATGAGATAAGGGAAGACACATTCAAGTGTATAAGTGGAAATGGATACATCTTGGAGTATTATTTGTCTCCTCTTTGTATAAAACCTTATATTGGATGGAATAGGTATCAGTTATTCTATCTTCATTATATGTTTTAGATTTTTAGATTTTAGTTGAACCCCTACCTATACCTGAGTCATCTAGAGAATTTAGACTAGTGGTAACCATATTTTACTCCCCCTTTATATTATATGTTCATGGATGATAATTCAATATCTGTGAACATAGAGGAATAATAAAAAATTTATGAAGGTAAGGTTTTCCCTCGATGGGAGACCAATGTATGCATCAACTTTCATTCTTGAGATGTAATTCAAGTATATCTTAGAGGAATGATGGAATGAATATTTCCTCATATATTTTAGTGGATTATATTTTAGGTATTTAGATAATTATCTATATTTATCATGAGAGAATTGTTTGTGTAGAAAACTCTCATACTGTGGGTCACAAATTCACAAAATAGCGGTTAAACTTTGTTAAGTTGAAACTATGGTGAATGTTGAGATCAAGGTGGTGTGGTTTTGGCATGGTGGTTGATGATTCTAATAGAGTAATATGTGTCTATATGATGGAGGATAAATTCAAGAATCTAGATTTATAGTATTATACTCTTTTATGGGTAGGGAGGTATATCTCACCTTTTATCGACAATGGTGGTTTTACGGTCTTTTATTATGTGGGAGAGTCCCATGGTTATGGTATTGACTTAGTAGTCTTATATGACAGATAATTATTAGAAAATGAACCATAAGTATTTTTATAAATTTGGGGGTATATCAACTACTTACTTGGTTTGATATTGGTTTTCTATTGGTATTGATATTAAATATTGGTATGGACGTCCTGTTTTGAGACTAGTTAAGTGGAGTGCAACCTTTAGTGTGGTATGTTCTGTGGATCTTTATGGATTTTCCCATTATATAGAACTCTTTATATTTATTAAAGAATAAAATTTTCTCTAAATGTTATGGATGTTGGATTCTTGGGTTTTAGAAGTTGTTATCTAAATAGTCTGGAACCAATAGAATAGTGTCATCTAGATATTTAAGACTATTTTCTTTAGAAGTGGTGGATTGGTCTAGTTGATGTGAAGTGATGTGATGATGATTTATTTAATAGTGTTGGTGATACTATGAATGTTCTCATTGGTATATTTCAATAAAGGGTGAAAAAACAACCATGACATCTTTGATCGTGAGTGAAAACCTTTTGGTGATCAAGATTTAGATGGATAATTATCATGAATGTTTTCAAAGAGGTGGAGGAAGAAATACCATCTTACCTTGGTGTTATAAGAAAGTGATATAGGTGTTTGTTCCTGAAGAAAAGCAGATAAAAGGAATACTGACACAGTTCTAGGGGTTATTTTTCTTTACAACTCACCAGGTGTTAATGGGAGATCTTATTAAGGACTCAATGGTGGAGTTCAGCATAGATGGGTTTCTCTCATAGGAAAACCATAAATAATTCTCTTTAAAAGGTAGGAGAGAAGTTTTCCCATCCTTAATAACCATTTAAATGATCCATTTTGAGATGTATTTTGTTATTTTATTAATTCACTTCACCCAATGTGGTGGGGTGACCTTTGGATGAGAAAATTTTTGGGTTTAGAGTATTAGAAAGGCTCACCTAGAAAATATGGATGTTTCCATTAAAGTATTTCTTTGAGAAAAGTTTGAGGTGATAAATTCATTGATAAGAGATTATTTTTACTTCTTGGGTTGTTGTGTGCCGAGTAATTTTATATCTCATACCTTCAAAGATGAAGGAATTGCAGGTAAAGGTGTGTTTTTTTTCACACGTGGTTGTTTTTTGAGTTTCCTCATTAAGGATCCCAGTTGTTTCCTTTTGGGAGATGAAATTTTTTAATGGTGGAAAGGATGTAGCAACCTAGATTTTTATGATTCAAACCATTAAAATATTTCAAATAATTTTTTTAATATGGGTTGTTAAGCTTCAAATAAGTTTTAAGCATCGCTCATCCTTAATAATAATATATTTAAAATAATATATTATTTTTAATCTGGACACACATATTAGTGAATTACTATTATTTACTCATGAATGGATCTTTATATGGGAAAATTGATATTATGGTTACATATATAATAGGGTTTTTACCCTAGGAGAGGTATTTTTTTTGTTAACACTCAGAGTCTTGATATTACCTATCATTGTTGTGTGAATTAAATAAAAATTAATTAATTTATAATTAATTAAATTTTTGTCTAGTGACCTAATTTATCTTATTAAAATCCTATTATAATTTATCCTTAGGGTTATCCACTATTTTTATTTACATATACCCTATATAGGGGGGTTTAGGGGGGTAGATACTAGATCATGGTGGGATCGACATCAAATTGAAGGAATGGGTCTGAATCCTTAATGCCATCGATGATCAGACCATATGGGGATGATGAATGGAACCACAAAATCAATGATGGATTAAAGTTATGGTTGTTTTACCATGTGGTCGGTCCTGTTATTTTCAATTATTTCACCATTATTCATGATTCATGTTGGATTAATTTGGTTGAACCATGTTCTTGTAAAATCTACATTTTATTCTTGAGGATTTATTTCATTCATTATTTTTGAACAAATAATGTTGGAATTGTAATCCTTATTCTTAAATTCTCAACTACTATGCCACAAATCCCTAGGTTAGAGACTTTATTTATCACTCTGTTCCCTATGTGCACATTTTTTATTGTGGATCAGTGAGTGAGAAAATCAAGTATTTATTTTATAATCCTTAGATCACTCATTAACTTGTTGTAATATGGATATGGGAGGTCATAGGCCTAGACATAATTTCCCTCTCCCCATATCTCTTTCTTTTCACATGAATGATAGGGACTAGTGGATAAGGCTTGGTCAATGGTGGTGGAAATAATTCAGGGAAGCATTAGTAGTGCAACTTGAAGTGGAAGAATGGTGCACATCAGTACAAGGATGTGAATCTTGGTGTCTTCTTGAGAATCAGTTATAGTGGTCTTTCATAAAAGAAGCTATCATCATAAGAGGTTATGGACACTTTGGTAATTGTGGTTTGAGAAGATGGAATTGGGAATATAGGGTTTTACCCAACCATTCAATCCACTATTATTTTATGGTTCTCTATCCACCACATGAAAAATGGAGGTTCAGTCAACTAGTGGGTATAGACCACTGACAATAAAGATAGGCTCAGCATCCCTTGGGTTGGATAGAGTATGGGTTTGTCTAGCCCAATGCATGGTATCATGGGTAGACCTAGCATCATGGGCCCAAGAACCATCCTAGGTGCAAGGGTCTAGTCATGTATTTGAGTAATCACCACAACTCAGGCTAGGTTTACCTGACCCAACCCAATAATAGGGGTGAACATGGGAATGTATAGAGTGAGACATGCCCACTAGAGAATGACCTAACCTTCCTAAAACACCATATAGCACAATTGATAGCTACCACATGGTTTGATTCCTCCTACGTGTAGTGTTTGTCATGAATATTTCATAGTGTGTTAGTTTTGGAAAAACGAATAACCTAATCTAAGTGGTTTTCTATAGAGATTACAATATCATGGCCTATTTGGTTATTCGTGGTTGTTTACATGGAGGGATGGGAAGTTTTAATATTTATCTCTATAGGGATGATGAATTGGTTTGGGTAAGATGATAAAATAATTTTTGGGGTAATAATTCCCTTGATAGTATATGGGTGATAGGGAATAGGTCCCCTATATTCATCTTAGAGTTTGGTACTACTCCTATATACTTAGGGTGTGGGTCCTCTAGATCAGCATGAGGTCAGTAATCCCTTAGAACCAATGAGGTGTGGGATCACCAAAAAAACTAATAGACTATGGTACTCTCACACATACTCATGGAACGGGTCCTATATTTGAGGATTTTGGTACTCTATCATTTATCGTGCGCTACTTACTGTGGAACAGGTCCTCCATTATAAATTCTTTATATTGTGTGGGTTTCCATGTTTGGGTGGTTGTGATAAAATGGTTTAATACTTCCTTGACTAAGACATATTCTTATACAATGAATGGGTTCCCCTATAGGTTTTGAGACTAGTGACATGTTGATGATGGATGGTAAGGTTTCACGATCCCTTGACTAACTCACTTACCTCTATGAGGAGAGGGTTCCCCTAAATGGATTCTGGTGTTCGTGGGGAAGAAAGGCTATGTAGATTGAGTTTTTTGATACTTGTGACTTCTCAAGAACCCATTGGTTTCAATTGAGATATAATATATGGTTGGACTATTAACTTCATAATTTTTTAGATTTTCAGTAATTTGAGTATTCTTAGTTTCTCATGTGGTACGCCAATTCAAGGATTGGAGGTGAAATGACTAGGACTTTTTTCACCCTAGAGACTTCTAGTGAAAGATAATATCTAGATCCTTCCTTATACTCTTGTTTATTACTTTCTTATACTATATTTCAAGATAACTAGTTTCATATCTTTCCTTTATGGTTTCAGGGTGTCCTATTTAGTATCTTTATACTCACACTTTCATGGGCTTCATATCTACATGTGTTACTTCTGAATAGAAGATACACAATTCAAAGATGGTCTTTGTGAATGTGGAGCCAGTGTGGATTATTTAGAGTTGACACCTAATGATGCCTATGGAATCATGGTGGGACATGGTGATTTTTCATAGTGGTGCTGACTATTACAGCTAGAGATCTATCCAGAAATGCACATAATGAGGATGACCTTTTCAAGGTCTTGTGTCTATTAGATTTGGAGCCTTTTTGAATGTACAATTCCTTTTTTATTTTCCTATATGGAATTATGTTGGTATTTTATGTATCATGCGTGTTATTATATAAAGTATATATATATATTACATTTGTTTTTTTCATTTTGTACATTGGAAGCATGTGTCTGTTTTAGGTTGGAATATTCTAAGGTCTCTCATATTGTGTGATATGATTACTCAATGATATCCACCAACCCATATAATATTAAAAGTAGGTTTTTGGTGGTACACTTGGATTACTAACTGCCCAAGTATGGACCCTATGGGTCAATTTTTATCATTAATAATCTTTTTTCCATTAAATGGATTACCTATAATGGAATTTTTCTCTCTTAACTCTAGGAATATATAAAAATAAAGTTTTTCTAATGCCTATAGTGAATGTGATCTACCATATTCCTTATAAGGTCCTATTTTCTCTACCAATATAGGGTTTCTTACTCAAGATGAATTTCAAAAGGTTTTTCTGGGGTAGGAACTGGTAGGATTTTAGGTAAGAATTATTAGGGCAGAAGATTAGTTTTTAATCTATAAACAACATTACATGTTATAGTTCATCCAATGTAAAATAATGAATGCATCTCTCTCATTACCCATCATAGTGTATCACTACATTCTCTCTTTTCGTATTTTTTCTTATTATGTATAGCGGGTGAAAACCATGTAATAAACATCAAAGAGGAATTTATCTTCTCATCTCCATTTTCTTGAATTTATTTTTTCTTAATTATGATATTTTTATATGAAAAAATATCCCCCTGCTTTTTTTTGAAATACACATTTTTTTAAATAAATAATGGGAAATATGTATAATTGTGAAAAATTATGTTTACGAACCCACTGCCTAAAATAAATAGAAAGGAAACTCTCTTCTTACCCTAAATAGTGGAATTCTTACCTATAATTTAATAAGAACATACCCTCTCCCCCAGACATAACTAAAAGTATGACATAAAATGTACAAAAGATATGTGTATCTAAGGATTATATTAACTTTGAATACAGCTTGCCTAATTGGTAGTTTATAGATATTACAACTTCAAGAGGGTCAAATATATAGGTGAAAAAAATAAATTTTTTAGAGTATTTTTCAAATTAACAATGGAATATACCATGCATAACACACTTGAATATTATAAATTCAAACAAAAATCAAGGAAAGATCTAGTTTCACTCATGACCTAAGACTCTAAAAAAAAGTGATTAAATGGAAGAATATACAAAATGGGAGTACAATGTCTCTTGTTTTAGGTAATAAAAATATTTAAAATCGTTTCAAGTAACGGGATATCATTTCTAGCCTTCTAAAAATAATTAAGTTCCATAAAAATTGGGAAAAAATGACATCATCAATCACTTAAACTCAATATGTTTAAAACTAGTGAAATCTTAAAAACCAAATATCTGTTTTCACCTAGTATGATTCCATTTAAAGATTAAATTTCTTATTTAAAAACACTCCAAAAATAAAAAAAATGAAAAAAAATAAGTAAGAATAAATTTCCTAAACAAATCTTTATAATGGGATGATATCCCTCCCACACACACACATTTAAAATTTACAATTTAATGTATTCATTTCATAAGTTATGAGAATGTTTTTAAAGTCATGTAATAAAAATCTTCCCCGTATTTCATAGATAAAAATTTAGGATAAATTTTTTTTCGGAAAATTTCACATTATCTTTTTAATAATGGTATAATAATCTAACTTCTCACCAAAACACAAGATATTACGTACAATATCATTGAAACTTGTAAAATAATCTTCAATGAACCCATCATCATCAAGAATTATGTCTTCAAATATTCTCCTATAAACTTTTAGTGTGGATTCCTTAACTTTTATATTTTCTTCATAACTGCTACTAAATTTTTCCAAAATATCTTTGGTAGTTTGAAGACCTATAACTTTTGTGTATACATTATCTAATAAAGATATAAAAAAGGTGTTTAGAGATTTTCCATCCACTTCCAATTTTTTATTTTTAGTTAATTCATAGGTACTACCTCGATAATTGGTAGAAAACCAATAGTTTCAGTATATCTTATCTTTTGGTCAAGTTATAAAGGGTAGGAAAACATGTTATTCATCCAGTTGTGGTGATTCTTTCCATAAAAAGTAGGTAAACATCATATCTTCATAGAATTTTTATTCACCACACTTAGTAACTTATTGGATATTTAAAAGGTAACCAATATTGGCTTCAATACCACTTGTTATACCTCAGGATATATTAACTACTAAGAATGGGCTGAATCAATGGTCTTATTTCAGGAATTATTTATTTTAACTTATCCTATTAGACTTATTAAGGTCCTAATACACTAAATATATTCTCTCAACATCACCACATATGTATCTTAATATAGAGAAATCACAACACACGATATTTACAAGGTTAATTATCCCTTACTGTGATTGGTCAGTCCCCCCAATCAAGGATTCTTCCACAATATACACAAGTGAATACAAACAAGGACAACACCAGTCCTATCAACATAGATTCTCATTATGTTCCATCTTCGAGAGTCCCAATATAAGAAATAAATCTCAACTACCAATTATGATCTAGACAAATAAAAACCCCTTCTAATTTAAGATCCTACACCAATTGATGATGATATCCCTCCAAGAGCATATTAGAGCAGTTTTATCTACTCATATAAAATTAAAATATTGTATGTTCAGGTCTTATTTAGAATATGATCATATAACTTTATTAACTTTTTAAATATTTATAGGATCTATTTTTCCCATAATTTCAAATACAGGGGCACACAAGTCACTTCTTCCTTGTATGGATCGCAACTTTTAACCCCTCTTAACTCATTGATACAGTGAAATATTGAGATCTTGGTTTTTTAGAACCCTCACACTTGGTATTTTGAGTTCTTTCTCAATATTACCACACATATTCTTTATTATTTTATATAAAAAATAATCAAAAAAATATCATGTATATTGGTTTCCAAAATGGAATTTTAGAAACTCCCTTAATATTCAGTAGTAGTAGTGATTTTATCTCCTTAGAATTAGACAACATATTATTAATTTATCTTTTATTAAAACTCATTAGAATTAAATTAATTATTTATTTTAAATTACTTGAAGACTTGGGTTATTTACTTATTTTTATTTCTCCGTGAAATACATTGTATTATTCTCTTTTGAAATATATATCACTGTATCCATGTAAGCATGCTATGTGAAATGGAACTTGTAGCTTACATCATGAAAATCAGAAACACCAGCTTTATTTTTAACTTGAATCAAGATCCATTTGGATTGAACAAGAGTTTTTAATCCTTAAAGAACTGGTCTTGAGGGTCATCCAATTTATTCCCCACTTCTTCAAATTATAAATTCTGAAGACTCTTATAATTTTCATTGAGAAAATTATCCTTATGATCTCAATACATTTTAAAATTTATATAAGGATAAAATTATCCTTACAAGCTCATCCATATGAATTAGTATACATGGTTACAAAGTGACCAGTTCGTAAAGATGAATAATCCTTATGGGATCAAACTTATAGAGTTATCTTCACAGATTGTAGAATTAATTCTTATATAGACTCATAATCAAATTTATATGGATAAATAATACTTATGCAGAAATATAAAATGATCCGTGAGGGTTTATCCTTATAGGATCATCCTTACGAATCAATGACTCTTACATATACCACCAGAAATTCCATAAATCACTACAATTCAAAACAAAACCTCTTTAATTAATTCATAAAACTTCTCAAACATTCAAAACATATCCAAATCATATCATAACCTTTATTAATTGTGTATGAAATACTTTATCACAACATCTTGAATAATCATCATTCTTTGGGATGATTTTTTGAAACATACAAGATAACATAACTTGTTTTCCCCATCATCAAGTCTCCATCCTCCTTTTTAGCCTACACATCCAATGATATCAAAAACGTGTAGTATAAAATGTATCCACTATTAGAACATTTCTTTAATATGAATTTTAGGACTACATATCTTCACAATTTTCTCTAATTTACATGAATAATGGCACGTAAATCACCAAATTTAATGGGATGCCATATTTAAGTTGTCCAACCAAGATCTTCAAGTAGTATTCTTCCTTCCCTTTCCATTTATGATGGAATCCACTCATTGGTAATAGTATACTTTTACATTTATTCTTCAAAAACTTATTGACAAAAAATACAACTCATTTATTTGGTAACTTTAATCTTCCCCTTTGTATTTAGGTTATTAATAACCCTTTAATTTTTATTAAATTCAAAGTTATTATTCTCCCCTTATTGATAATAAATGAAAAGGGAATATGGAGGCCTTTTCATATCCCCCTTAAATCACCTTATTTGTAACATATAATTACCAATCTCTCAGGTACGCCTTTAACCTCATTGTGATTTTCTTTTTCTCATTGTTTGAATAGGGATAAAAAGGAATTGAGAGGATACCTATAATGGTGAAGTCATGGATTTTATGGACATTTATCCTTAACCATCGTTTTTTTACAATATGAAGTAGGATTTCACACCATGTAACTGGGTTACACAGCATATAATGGTTTCTTGGTGCAATTTTTGAAAGGCGTCATGTTGTTAAAGGTTTCATATTGTGAATGTCAATTTCACATTGTGTATGTTTAAAATAACGTATTTTTAATATGAGGCAATGAGTTTTTTAGAATACTTAAACAGTGTGGACATCATGATGTGAATGGGAGTTTCACATCATGTAAATCCTAGAGTAGGTAAGATTTAAGGCACCATTTGGGTTTTTGGGTGCTCTTTTGGCCACCTATTCTCCCTTTCTCTCAAATTGAAGATCCTCTTTAACAGTTTTAAGAGACACTGCTCCTTACTAATTGATCCTTTCAGCGTTCAACCCTCATTGTGGTCATGGTTCATCTCTCTGGATGAGTAATCCTTCCGCTTCTTCATTGTCAGGGATCGTGGTAGCACCTTTGGATTGCGTTATCATATCATTTTGTATAATTTGGTGTTTTATTCTTGTTTTCTTCCAATATCTATTATGTTATCTCATTCCTAAGGTTGTTCTATTTTTTGTCATGGTTTGTTGGGAATTAGTTATCAAATTATGTGATATTTCCTCTCCTCCACCAACCCTCTTTCTTAATTTAATTAATCATAAGATCTGTGGATTGGATTATGAAGCCTTTGTCGGTTTTTTGGGGTTTTTTTGTTGGTTTATCCCATTGCGGGCATGTGCAACCCAATATTTGAAGTAATTGGTTCTATCTATAGACTATGATAATAAGACTTATTACTATTTCTTTATAAATTGATTTATCAAATTTTCATGACTGTTTGTGTGTGTTAAAAAGGGGTTTTCAAAGAGACATTTTCCCTAGATTGTGATAAATTAAAATGAAATTGATACTTTTGAAACATTGAAATTTATTTGTGAAAAAAATCACATGAGTTACCTTGGGAACTTTAGTGGAAGGTTTATCTTGAGGCCAATATCCATGTTTTTCAATTATCATGAGGTTTTCTTGTGGTGATTTCCTCTGTTTCCTAGGACTGTTATTATATAGGGTGGATATTGATATTTTCAGGCGTTTACTCATGGGGTATTCCTATGCTTCCCAGGCATGTGTTCTATGAACTGGATTGAGCACTTGATTTATTATGGTATGAGTAGTTCTCTAGTCTGGCCTATAGTGATCCATAGTATTGATTCCTATATTATTATTTTTTACTTCTTGGATTTTTGAACGAGTCTTGATAAGCATGTTATACCTACTTTTGTTTAGAACTGTGAGAAAAGGAAATGCTTACCATGTTTTCTATAAAACTATTTTACTATTTATCATGACATGTTTTATTTAAATTGAGCATGTAGGAATTGTTATACATAAAATTTTTATGGAACACCTATGTGGGATTTTATTGAGTCTATTAGCTCACACCATGCACACCTCTTTGGTTGTGCATAGACCTTTATATATCTTCCAATATAGAGAAAGGTAGGGAACATCAGTGAGGCAGTGAGGTTCATGTCCGCTAGTTTTGGGTAGCTAGTATTGAGATGGTGGGAGTCCATCAATGCCATCACATAGATTAATAGTTTGGTTTTGTTCCTTCCAGTTGAACATGTTTTTGGAGTTTTGATTACTTTTTTCGTTTTTTTTTGCTATCTTTTACTATTATGGAATATATATTCTATTAGTCTTCCACAATCACTTTCATTATGTGTATACATATATGCCATGTGATTGTTGATTTTGGGAAAAATCATTCCCTCTAGTGTGTTTTTCGATGCCCAAATTCTTGTCATCAACCCACGAAGATCAAAAATTCCCTTCAAGTATGAGGAAGATTGGGTCGAATGACATATTTTAGGGTAACCAGGGTTGATTTGTTAAAATTTAGTATCATAGGAGGTATTTCCTCAAGATTCCATGTCTTGGGAAATCTGTTATACTGAAGATAGGATTTTTAGAACATAAGAGGTATGTTACGATAAGTGCATGGTCAGCTCTTGTTGTAACAAGACTCAATTTGTCATGGGATGTTGGGATGTGTGTCTCTGGTGTTGGGTTTTTGTTTTAAAATCTCAGTTTCTGCTTATGGGTTTTCTAGTTTGAACTAAGATTTTTTCTATTTTCTGATCATTCTTATGTTTCGGTGTGTAGCATTATTCCTCTGAGACTTATTCTATGAGTTCCTATAGATGGTGCAGTTGATTCTCTTCAAGGGAATCCTCTAATAAATCATAATATTATCAAGACTATCATACATGAATTTTTTTTATTGATCAGGATGTACCACGGCTTTAGAACATAGTTTTTTAGGTATATCTAGGATATGGGGGAGAAAGAGATTGGTCAAATGAATTATTTATTGAGAATCCACCACCCTTTAAGGGAACAATTGAGCCTCAAGAGGCAGAGGACTGGCTGTACATGATCGATAAAAATTTTGACTTTCTAGAGACACCTGAGAACATAAGGGTGAAGTTTTTAGCATTCAGAATCGAGGGGTTCAACAACCGATGGTGGGATTCTATGGTCTAGGTAGACAGACATGTGGAATTGGATTGGAAGGGTTTCAAAATCCCATTTTTCATTAGTTTTGTCTAGATTACCTGATGCTATAAAATTCTATTGAATTCCTTTCATTGTAGTAGGGAGAGTGTTCAATGTCAGTGTACACCAACTAATTTTTTGAGATTGTTTGTTTTGATTTGGATGTGGTGAAGAATGACCATATTAAGGCATAAAAGTACTTATTGGGTTTGAAACCATATATCAGATCGTAGGTGTTCATGTTGAAACTTTATACCTATCCAGAGGTGATGGATAGATCTATGATAGTAGAAATGAATATGGTAGGAAAAGTAGGATTTTCCACCTCTTCTCTTCCATCGGGTGGGAACTTCAATGGCGCACATGGGAAAAAGAGGAAGTGGAAAGATCATATCAGGAGTAGTGGAGGTGGGTCTTTACTACGAGCCGCATATACACTATCCGTTGTAGCTAGAAATATTCCTCTGACTTTCTATTAGTTTGGAAAGGGAGGACACACCAGATGTTCTTGTCATATGCCCGTGAATACGTGCAATAGCTATGGACGGATTGGTCACTTACAAAACTTCTATCAGGCTATGACTATGCCTTATTATGGTTAGGTTTTGTCAACTCCAAATCCTATTACGGTGTAGTCAGAAGATTCAAATACTATAGAGCTCCAGCCATAGGCCTCAGGAGTGAATCATTTTCATGCAGTAGATGAGTGTCCAGCAGAAGTTAATATAGGTCCGACAACAATGAGAGGTATTATCCTTATTTCATCATTAGTATAATTTTTTTTTATTCTAGTGTCTCCCACTCATTTATATCTACATGTTTTGTGGATATTCTTAAAATTCCAATATAACTTATGTCCTTTGAAATAGATTTAGCAACACCTCTTGGTAAGAGGAAAGAGTAGGGGTTCAAGTTTCCTTCTTGTTTGTTAATGATAGCTGATATATATTTGGTATGAAATTTTATCATTCTTGATCTGGGTCTATTTGACTTCATTATAGGTATGGATTAGTTTATTGCTCATCGATTTGAGGTTGATTTTTTATCATCAACTTGTTTCATTTCTTACTATTGATGGGATCTATTGTGTGTTTTAGTGGGAGTGGGACCTGAGGTATAATCAAGTAGGACCTTCCTACCCAGAGCTCAAGAGTTTTCTGTCTATTGTTGTGTTTGATCCTGATGATGTCCCTCCTATCATTGTTCTTCCCATTATTGTTCAAGACTTTCTTGATGTCTTTCTAGAAGTCTTATTCTGACTTCTTCTAGAGAGATAGGTAGAGTTTATGGTTGACCTAGTGCTAAGAATACATCCTATAACTATACCTCCTTATCATATGGCACCATATAAGATGAAATATCTCAAGATTTAGTTCTATGGCCTCTTAGAAAAGGGTTTCCCTTCACCCTATCATTTCACCTTGGGCAGCCCCTATGCTCTTTACCATGAAATCAGATGGTTCACTGTGGAATATTAGAAGTTGAATTGGGTGATGGTTAAGAAAAAATATCATTTACCTCATGTAGATGATTTGTTAGATCAGTTAAAGGGAGGAAAGTGGTTTTCCAATATTTATCTTCAGTCAGATTATCATCAGCTCAGAGTTCGAGAGTCTGATATACCGAAGACATCTTTCAATAGCATGTATGGACATTATGAATATCTAGTAATGCCTTTTGGTCTGACTAACACACATAAAACTTTTATCTCATTGATGAATAAGATATTCCATAAATATATTCACACTTTTGTTGTAGTTTCATGGATGATATTCTGGTTTATTTAAAATCTGAGCGTGAGCAAGAGCACCATCTGAGTTTGGTTCTGGAAATTCTGAGAAGTCACCATTTGTATAGAAATATTTCAAAATGTAGTTTCTATATTCAATAAGTGAAGTTATTAGGGCACAAGATTTATGAACATGTCTTATCAACTGATCAAGATAAGTTGAAGACTATTTTTTCAGGGAAGGAACCACAAACTTTCTTTGACATATGGAGCTTCCTTGGTCTTGCTGGACACTACTGACAATTTCTAAAGGAATTCTCTAAGATGGTGTCACCTTTGACTTCTCTTACCATGAAAGAGGTAAAATTCACAAGGGATGAAAAGTGTCATTCCTATTTTGATGAACTGAAATTAATTCTGACATAGGCTCATATTCTGATCTTACTTAAGCCTGGTAAGGGTTACGTTGTGTTTTGTGATGCTTTGGGTGCTAGTTTGGGATGCATTCTTATGTAGGATAACCATGTGGTAACTTACATATCTCATCATCTCTGAATACATGAGAAGAATTACCCCACTCATGATTTATATCTTGTCACATTCATGCTTGTGCTCAAATGTTGGGTCACTATCTTTTTGGGGATAGGTTCACAGTATTCTCTGGTCATAAGAGTTTGAGTTATATCTTTTCTTGGAAGGACTTGAATCTCAGATAGAGATGATGGGTAGAATATCTTCAGACATTTGACTTTGATATCACCTACAACCTAATAAAGGGAAATGTCATTGTAGATATTTTTAGTAGTAAAGTACCATCATAGGTTGTTCAAGAATCAAATGAGAAGTGAAACCTTATGAGGTTTTTCAGTCAATTGCACTTGGATACTTATGAGGATGTTTCAGGCAAGGTTCTGACCAGTTTTCAGTTATAATTATCTCTCATGGAGTCTATTTTATGAATTCATCAATATGATGATTAGTTTTATAAGACTCGAGAAAGCCTTTACGATGGGGAGACTATTTTGGGCCGGTTTCTCTCTTCAGATGGTATGCTCCACTTCGGGAAGCGGGTTGTCCTCCCAGAATTTGTAATAAGTTTAGTCATGTTTGATTGTCAAAGATCTTTGTGGTTTGTTCTTTTAGGAACTAAGAATATGTATTATGATATGAATCTGTGATTCGGGTGGCTGATTATGAAGTGTAACATCACATATTTTGTCTCTTGTTGTTACACCTACAAATGAATAAAGGTAGAGCACTTGAAACCTTCTGATTTACTTCAGCCTCTTTCAATGCCGATTTATAAATGAGACGAGGTATCTATGTATTTTATTATTAGATTATAATGGAATAACTGGGAGAGGAATTTTATCTGGGTGGTTGTTGGTAGGTTGATGAAGTATTCTCATTTCATTTTGATCAAAGACACCACTAAATTTGAAGATTTGGGTAAGTTGTATGTAAAAGAGATGGCGAGGTTACATGGGATTCCTTATACCATTGTTTTAAATATAAATACTAGGTTTTCCTTGAGGTTCTATAGGATTCTTCAAGAGGTAATGGGAGCTCAATTCAAGTTTAGAATGACTTACCATCCATAGATAGATTGTTAGACAGAGAGGTTAATTCATATCCTAGAGGGTATGCTTCGTGCCTATGTCTTGGATTTCGGAGGATCATGGGATATCCATATGGGACATGTTTAGTTTTTTTATAACAGAAGTTATCAATATTCAATCAGTATGTCTCATTTTGAGGAATTTTATGTTCTCCTGTGTAGATCACCACTTTGTTGGGCTAAGGTGGATGAAGTTTCTTTAGTTGGACCAATTTTGGTTCAAAAAACATCAACAAAGATTCAGGATGTACAACGTTGTCCGATAGCAGCCCAAAGTTGACAGAAATCATATGGGGAATAGAAACATCGACCTTTAGAGTTTTCCATAAGTGATGGATTTTATTGAAATTTTATCCTTGGTTGGGTCACCATCATCTTGGAAAATAAGGAAAATTGGATCTGATATATGTTGGAATGTTTGAGGTCACAAAGTGGCTTGGGTAGGTTTTTTATTGGTTAGTATTGACGGTTCAGTTTATAGGCATTCATGATTTTTTCCACATGTCTCGGCTTAGGAATTATCACCTTGATCCTGCTTACATTCTGAGTTGGGAAGAGATTGAGTTAGATCCAGATGTTCTATTTTTGAGAAACCAGTTGAGAATGTTGACACTCAAGTGAAATTTTTGCACCGGAAGTCGATTCTGTTGGTTAGATTTCTATGGTAAAAAGGATCATATTCTCATGAGGCATGGGAAAGTGAATCATTGATGAGGGATTAGTGGACTCATCTTTTTCCAGGGATTACATCTTCCATGTGACTTCCTGGGGATAGAAAGTCTTTATAGTAGGGATTTTGTAACATACCATTACCAATCTGTCAGGTACACATTTAACCTTGTTGTGATTT
Source organism: Viscum album (assembly GCA_963277665.1). NCBI lineage: Eukaryota > Viridiplantae > Streptophyta > Magnoliopsida > Santalales > Viscaceae > Viscum > Viscum album. The sequence continues at coordinate 1,997,041,886 of OY728150.1, read as the reverse complement.
TCCTTTTCTCATTATATTAATAGGGTCGAGAAGGAATTGGGAGGATACCTATAATGGTGAAGTCATAGATTTGATGGAATTTTATCTTTAACTAGCTTTTCCTATAGGCTAGAGGAGGATTTCACACTAGGTAACTGGGTTACACGACATGTAATGGTTGCTGGGTACAAGTCATGAAAGGGGTCATGTTTTGAAAGGTTACACGTCAGAATGTCAGTTTCACATTGTGTAAGTTTTAAATAACAGATTTTTAATCTGAGGTGATGGGTTTTTCGGCATACTTAAATAGTGTGTACATCACAACATGAATGGGGGTTTCATGTCATATAATTCTTTGATAATGGAATAATTATGGCACCGCTCAAGTTTTTTAGGTGCTTTTTTGGCCACCTGTTCTACCTTACTCTTGAACTGAAGCTCCTCTCCAGAAATATTTTGGAGACACTACTCCTTCCCAATCAATCTATTTTGAATTCAATCCTAATTGTAGTCACAATGTATCTCTCTAGGTGAGTAATCCTTCTGCTTCTTCATTTTTAGGGATCATGGTAGCACCATTGGGTTACATTATCAGATCCATTGGTCTAAGTGGGAGTTTTCTTATTTTCTTCTTCTAATATCCATTGTGTGATCTCGTTCTGGAGTCCATTACTTTGTTGGTTGTGGTGTGGCGGTCATTCATTGTTGAGGTATATGATATTTCCTCTCCTTTTCCAACCCTATTTATTAATTGAATCAATCCTAATATATGTGGATTAAATTCTAGGTCTTTTTTTGGTGTTGTTGTGTTTCATTTTTGGTGGATCTCGTTATGGGCATGTGTGACCCAAGCTTTGAGGTATATGGTTCTGTATCTAGCCTATGATAATAATCCTAATTTCTCTTACTTTATAAATAGATTTATTGAATTAGGATGACTTTTTGTGTGTGTTGAAAAAGGTTTTTTAAAGAAAAATGGTTTTTCCCTAGCTTTTGATAAATGAAAAAGAAATGCATACTTTTGAAACATTGAAATTGATTTATGGAAATGAGATCATGGGTTACCTTGGGTACATAAGTGGAAGGTTTATTTTGAGGCCATCGTCCATGTTTTGTGATTATCTGGAGGTTTTATCATGGGGATTTCCTCTATTTCCTAGTCCTTTTGTTATAGGGGATGGATATTTGTAAAGTTCTAGTTCTGGTTTCAGCCCAAAGGTGCCCCGAACCCGGTTGGTCACATGACCTCAAGTACATTTCCCTGAATTCCATAGGCTTACGATTAGAAATGAGGGCCAAGGAGTGATAATGGGGAAACTATACCCTTTTTGGCCTAGTATACACTGAAAAAATAAAATAGTAAAAAATAGTGGAAGAAATAATACCATAAAATAAAAGTAAACAGTGGAAGACTAATAGTAATATAAAAAATGGAGCACATATAAAGGATGAATGTCACATGTGTCTAGGAAAGCATCCAAAAAAGTCACAATGCTAAAAATACAATACTAAAACCAAATTATAGAAAAGTAGTAAACTCCAACAGCATCACAAGCCTCATCTTGGCCTCATGCTCTCCACCTCCAACAACAATCAAGTACCTGATGAAGAAGGGTGCTTTCTATTGTCTATACCTGCAACCATATAATCTATTTGGGTCCAAAAAACATGACCCAAATAGGGTGTGAGATGAATCCCAGTAGGCAACCACCAAAATATATGTTCCTAACTATCAGTGAATGTATATTTATATATATATATATAAGGTAATAAATAGAAATGAAGCAATAAACTAGGAAGTAGTCAAAAGTAAAAAATCCTAAAATTTTCAATTATATTCATTTACATTTAGTATTCATCCCTTGAATCATGTATCTCAGGATCTAGACTAAGCTCTATATCCCCCTGTGTAATAGTAATAAAACAGATGTCTTAGAAGACCATTTAAATAGTCAAGAAAGACTGAGTACAAGCTTGTGACTTGTCTTAGAAGACTCGTCACAATCATTCAATCATTCATGAGAAACCCTCTGGGAAATTTCTCACAGTCTAAGCCATTTGGTCTAACATATTATCAATTCAATAAATAATGACCCTATAGGAAATATCACATAGTCTAACCCCTTTGGTCTCACTTAGCACTAATCATTTACAAATGGCCACTTGGGTAGCTCTCACAGTCAATAGCCCCTTGGTCTACAAAGCATCAATAAACTATAATGACCACCTGGAAGCACTCATAGTCAATGCCCAAGGGTCCAAAATTCATTTAATCAGATAATAATGATTACCTAGATAGCTCTCAAAATCTGACCCCGTTAATTATAAATGACCACTTGGGCATCTCTCATGGTCTAACCTCTTTAGGAATCTCTCATAGTCCAATCCATTTTGGTCAACAATCACAATGCATAACACAGGAATTTCATAAAATGAGAAAATACATCATAAAAAATAAGGCATGGAAACAAGGCAATCCTACAGGTATCCTATAACAAATGGACATAAACAATCAAACAAGGAAACACACCCATTAGGTGTCCCATAACAAGGTATCTAACCTTACTTATAAGCAATAACACTTTCTCAATAAAACAAACCATAACAGGTATTAAAAGGGGTTAAATTTCAAAACACGCAATACCCTAAATGTGGGTATTCGTAACTTTGAGCATATATAATCCAAATAAAAATTATGAAAGGAACAAACCACCTAACTCTATGTTTCACGATAGATACTCTAGAACTTCGACCCTTGAATCGACCTAGAATGGCGTAGATCTAAAAAAAGGTGAAAACGATCAACCGAGAATAACTCACGAGAGAAGAAGAATCAGGAAGAAAGGATCTATGAGAATTGATAAATCACTGTTGTCATTCCAATGCACTCGATGACGTCTCAATCTGAGGTCAGATGGAGAATCGGTATAGGTTCAATGTTCTTCGACAATCCATCATTCTCTTGTATGAACCAAGAGGAGAAGAAGACGTTTCTGAGGATGAGACACAGCCCCACTCTAATTTATCAAATAAAAATAAAACTAAACGGCATGTTCATTAAATGTACACGTTGTTTAGTAGCCTTAATCAGCCTCCACCTTAATCGGTCTGCCAAGTCACCTACACGACCATGTACTTGGTTGTTACACGGCCAACACGTGGTACTCGGTTACATGGAGTGTACTCATAAGTACACGGTGTGTACTTATAAAATTTTCATTTCTTCCTTTTTTCCCTAAAAAAACCCAAAATTAAGTTCCATACCTAAAATGAAGATCTGCGTTCTTACAAACTTCCCCCCTTAAATCAATTCATCCCCAAATTTCCCTTCCATGGGTAGTGAAGAAGAAACCTCAAACAACTCTGGCCACTGTGATTGTACGTCGGCCTCCCTCTCCCAAGTTTTGTTCTGTATTCACTCGTGCTTCCATAATACCTATACAAAAGGAGCAGACCGGCCACAGAGGACATTCGTATTGCGATCCGTAATCTGAATAGGGTTCTCTTCAAAGGATGCATCCACCTCCAACTCAACCTCCTCAGGTTGAAAAATGTGAGATAGGTATGAAAAGTAACATCATAGCTGAGAAACATCAAAGATGTCGTGCATAGACCAGTACCTTTGAGGTAACGACAACCAATAGGCATCTGGTTTGACTCTCTCCAAAACCTCAAACAGCCTGATGTATCTTGGTGAAAGATTTCCCTATCTCATAATCCTTCTATGTCCCACCCTTGGTGTGATGCATAAGACAACTCGATCTCCAACCTCAAACTCCAAAGTTTGTCTCTGTCGATCAGCATAATATTTCTAACGAGACTATTCATTATACATCCTCTTCCGAATCAACTCCACCTTCTTAGTGGTCTCCTAGACAAGATGAGGTCCCAACATAGCTACCTCTCCTACCTCCAGCCAACATAGGGGTGATTTGTATGGCCTACCATACAAAGCCTCATAAGGTGTCATCTGAATCATTGCCTGAAAATTTCTATTGTAGGAAAACTACACTAGGGGTATGTGCTTCTACCAAGAGCCCCTAAAATCTGAGATGCATGCTCAAAGAATTTCCCCCAAAACCTGAATTTTTCACTCAGAATGTCCATCTATTTGGGGATGGTGAGTTGCTCTGAGAAGTACATGTGTACCTAAAGCCCTCTATAGTCCCTTCCAGACACAAGAAGTAAACTGGGAATCCCTATCTGAAATGATAGAGTGTGGAACCCCATGTAAACTTATAATCTCTGGGATGTAAAACCTTCCAATATCATCAACACTGAAGGTTTCCTTGATCAGTAAGAAATGTTCAACCTTCGTGAGCTTGTCGATAACAACTCAAACCATATCATTACCTCGAGGAGACATTGGTAAACATATCACCAAATCCATCTTGAAATCATTCCACTTCTACTTGGGAATGGGTAACTACTATAAAAGCCCTATTGGTCACTAATCCTTCACCTACACCTACTGACAAGTGGAATATCTCATAAAAAATCATCTACATCCCTCTTCATGCCTAGCCACCAATACTGATGGTGTATATCCCGATACATCTTGATGACACTAGGATGAACTTCCCAAACTAAGGAATGAAAATCTCGCATCAACTCCTCACGTAAGTTTGTTTATAGCAATACATTTCTATGAAAATGAAAAACCTCATCATTGTCTATGGTCCACCCAGGAGTAGGTTCCTCACCTGACACACTCTCCTATAAGGCTAGTCCTTGGGAATATAATAGATACATCATTCGTACTCATTCCAGAAGAGTAGAGGTAACAACTATAGAAGAAAGAAACACCTACCCCATGTCTATCATTCACCTCCAAATGTATCTCAGAGAATAGATCCATAAGCTTCCACTCACTACTGGCCTCCTGAACTGCCTGTATCTGAGTCCTCTTGCTCAATGCCTCATCCACTGCATTGCCTTTCCCCAGAGTATAGGTAAGCTCAAAGTCAAAAGACTGAAGGTACTCAACCCACATTCACTTTCTCAAATTCAAATCACACTGATTAAAGATATACTTGAGGATTTTTTGGTCAATTCATACCACAAAATTCTCTGCCAAAAATAATGTCTCAAATAGCGTAAAGCATCCACAACTACAGCTAACTCTAGATCGTGTGTCGGGTAATTCCTCTTATGTGGCCTCAAATGTTGAGACCTGTACGAAACAAATTATTTTCCCTATATAAGCACTACACCTATCCTAATACATAATGCATCATAGTAAATAGTGTAGATATTTCCTAGCTCTAGAAAAATCAGTATCGGTGCTGAATTCAATCTCCCTTTCAGCTCCTGAAAGGATGAATTGCAAGAATCTATCCACAAGTACTTCGCACCCTTCTTAGTCATCCCCATTATTGGCACTGCTAAGTGTGAACAGTCCTGTATAAAGAATCTATAATAACTAACCAACCCTAGAATACTCTGTACCTCAAAGACATTATTTGGATTCTCTCAAGAAACTACCACTCTCACATTCTCTGGGTATACTGATACTTCTGTCTCTAAGATGATATGACCCAAGAAGTGAATCTGATCCATCCAAAAGTGGAATTTTGATATCTTAGTATATAAATGATTCTCTCTCATTGTACTCAATATGATCTCAAGATGGGTGGCATGGTCATTTCAAGTGTGATAGTACACCCAGATATCGTCCATGAAGACTACCACAAATGAATCCAAGTAAGGATGTAACACTCGGTTCATCAATGCCATGAAAATTGTCAGTGCATTCATGAGACCGAACAGCATAACCAAATACTCATATAGACCATACCTAATCCTAAAGGATGTAAGAGGTATATATGATGGTCTAATGTGAAACTGATGATAATTGTATCTCAATTATGTCTTCAAGAACTCTCGGGCTCCTCGAAGCTGATCAAAGAGATCATCAATCCTTAGAAAGGGATGTCGGTTCTTCACCATCAACTAGTTCATATTATAATAATCCACATAGAGTCTGAGGGTATCATCCTCCTTCACAAAAAGGATAGACAAATCCCAAGAAGAATTATTGGGTCAGATGAAACCCTTTTCCTACAACTCCACTAACTGTTTCTTGAGCTCCTATAACTTTGGTGTATCCATCCTATAAGGAGGAATGGACACCGGTGTCTCTCTTAGATCAAGATCAATAGATAAATCTACCTCTCTCTCAAGGTAAACCTGAAAAGTTGTCTGGAAAGACATCCTTGAAATAATCCACCATTTTAGGAAAGTCTATCTATGAAGTCCCCTGGTCATCCATATATAAACTAGAAATCTATGATATATTTCCTCCCAACCCATGATGCTCAGGTCCATCTCTGCTCGCCTGGACATCCAATTCACCCTTTTATAGAAAAGACCCACCCTATAGTGATGTGAAACTCACCCAATTGAATTAGAAGTCAACAAAATCTTGAAAGGAGACCAATCAGCCCATTCTTATAATGACATTGAAGTCTATAATCTCTAAGACATAGAGGTCTGACAATAAGTGACACCCACCAACCTCAAGAGGGCACTCCATGTACTGACGTACATTAGTCGTTCTAATCCACAACGGAGTGTCTAGCATCATAACATCCTCATAAGTAATGATACCAATCCCAAGGCTCTCCATAATGGAAACAGATATAAAACTATGGGAAGACCTTGTATCAAAACAGGGAGAAGATAAAACTAAGGCAACTAGAATTGTACCTCTAACTGTAGAGGGTCTGGGGTCCTACTCCTACTGGGTCTGATCCACTGAAAAAGTATGAAATGTACTGTGACCCTACAACCCTTCTTGACTGCCCTGAGCTAATCCACCCTAATGTCGCTGAAAACCTGCCATCTTGATATCACGGCCACGATCACCTCCTCAACTTGAACGGCCTGATGAACTCTAGTTCCTTGACTGATGATAAACTGGTGGTCCTGCTCCTGAATGTGGAGTCATAATAGATCCCCTCTCACTCACTGTTGGTGATAAAATATAGAAAAAATGCATAATATGTCCCACCACTCAACTGGGTGCTTTGGGCAATGTGGACTCATATGCCCAATCTTCCTACACTTGTAGCATACCACCTAACTACCTGAAGAAACATCATGTGAAAGCTCCCTGAAGCGCTTTCTGCTATCTTTCGAAGGAGTACCAGCCCTGGATATTGAATTACCCTAGTTCGTAGCTCCCAAATCCTTCAGATTGTGCTTGGTAATTAATGTCTGATTCAATATAGCATTCATCAAAGTCATTCTGAAGAAAATCACCTAAGATCAGATGTCATACCTGAGACCATCCTCAAACCTCCTAACCAAAGATAACTCATCACCTCCCATAATAGGTTTGAAGAGATAAATTTTAGTAAAATGAGAAGAATAATCCATCACTAAAAGAGATCCCTACTCCAAGTTCATGAACTCCCAGGCTCGATCGGCCCTAAACTTATAAGTGTAGAAGTAATCATAGAAGGTCCTTTGAAACTATTCCCAATCCATATCTCGATAACATCCCTTTTGTGGGATAACATCCCACCATATCTTGAAGAAATCATGTAGCATGTACGTCGGGAGCTTCACTCTTCCCTCTGGAGGCATCTCTAGATGGCCGAAGATAGAGAGAATGGCCTCTAACCATGTCTCTACAACCCATGATCCTTCATCCCCTGAAAAAGTTGGATTTTTCTACTGTTGGAACATCCACGTCAACTCTGCCATAGTTAGGTAAGGATGTGGTGCTCCCTAAAATGTATGCACCATCCTCAAAAATCCTTCACGGAAGAGTGCATCAGCACCTGAATCCGGTATAACAGCTGGTGCCAAGACGAGCACGACGGGCGGATCTTATGGTAGTCCCTGATCTACTATTTCTGGTATCAGATCATCACCATGTACCTGGCATACAACTGGAGGGAATCTTGGTGGCATGACTTTGTAAGGTCAAGTGTACACATCAGTTCAATATTATCAGGGACTACAAGTTTGAAGTGAAAGAAAGGAACAAAATAACAAATAATTAATGTTTTATAAAAGAGTGTTATACGGAATGTAAAACAACTACACGGTGTGTTTTCTTAAGCTTTTAACATGGTCGTGTAACTTTGCCAACCTGGTCGTGTAACACCCCATACACACGATGTGTTCATCCTGTGACATAGTGTGTCCTTAAATTTTCCTTCTTTCCCAAGTTCTTCTACATGGATAGAACTATAGGGTTCTCTCCCAGTGTAACACAACATGACGTGTTTACCCTAGACACTATGTGTACTACTTAAGTTTCATCCACCAATGTTGTTGGTCATATAGATGGATACATGTTTAATTACCACACAATGAGTACAAGTTAGACATGGCGTGTACCACCCAAATTTTATCCATGAGTGTCGTTAGTCACATGGCCGGATACATGGCCTCTTATAGCATGGCGTGTACTCCTAGTACACGGCATGTTCCACCAAGTATTTCCCAATCTCGTGTCTTTGTTCGCACAATCAAGTCACACTGTCAAAAAATACACAGCGTGTACATATGGTAAACGGCATGTACTTAAGAAAAGTTAGTTAGTCCAGAACAAAAGAACACATGGCGTGTTTTCATAACACCACACGCTGTGTTGAATGGGTTTCCCGATAGTAAGCCTCTGAAACTTCTCTAGAACCCTTAAAAACTTAAATTTTTTTCTAAGGCATGACAAATTCTGACATTTGAGAGCCCATACTCCACATGAATCAAGGTTTTTCATCCTTTTCACATCATAACTTGAAAAAATTCAATTGAAGTTCAAACATGATCTACCAAATTCTGATCCAAGAGAGACCATAACACCTTAAGGACCAATGTTTTGAGAATATCCAAATGAAACATTACATATACCAATACCCTATAAAAATAGTAGGTATTATATCATGGAATCTATCACAACAGCAGGAATATATAACACAACATCTATCACAACAGCATGCAATCAGTAATACATCCGGAATGGCATGATAAGAATGCATGACATGTGATCTCTAGCAAGTTCCTATATGATTCATGAGATGGCATACCCTCATCTCATCAGGTTGAAATATAAATAGAACCATAATGATATAAATCATAATAGCACAAAACAAGTGAATCACTCATTAGTGAAATCAAATCAATTGTAACAATTGAAAAACTAGAAAAATTACATTATTTGAGGTAACTTGACTTTTCTCTATACATGGGTTAGCTACTCCTAGGAAAAGCTTATTACCAACTACCTATTCTTTCTTATCCCATTATATAGGCTCCAAATAGTAAGTAAATTCAGAAAAGAACTCCTCTGATACCACTTTGTAACGTCCCGGTTTCGGGTTCCGCCCAAAGGTTCCCCAAACCTGGTTGGTCACATGACCTCAACCACATTTCCACGAATGTCAGAGGCTACCAACTAGTATCATTGGACAAGTTCTGATAATGGGGAAACTATTCCCTCATTGGCAGAGTATATATAGAAAAAAGCAAATAGTAAACAATAGCAGAAGTGTAATACCATAAAACAAAAGTAAATAGCGGAAGACTGATAGTAATATAACAACTGGAGCACATATAAATGATGCATGTCACATGGGTATAGAAAAGAATACAAACAATTCACAATTCTGGAAATACAATACTGAAACCAAATTATAGAAAAGCAGTAAACTCCAATATCATCGCAAGCCTCAGCTTGGTCCCATACTCTCTAGATCCAATAGTAATCAAGTACCTGATGAAGAAGGGTGCTTTCCCTTTTCTATACCTACAACCGTATAATCTATTTGGGTCCAAAAACATGACCCAAATAGGGTGTGAGAATTATCCTAATAGGAAACCACCAAAATATCTATGCCTTACTATTAGTGAATATATATATATATATAAGGTAATAAATAGAAATGAAGAAATAAATTAGGAAGTAATCAAAAGTAAACAATCCTACAGTTTTCAATTACATTCATTTACATTTAGTATTCTTCCCTTGAATAATGTATCTCAAGATGTAGCCTAATCTCGATATCCCCATGTGTAATAGCAACCCTATGGGAAAGTTCTCACAGTATAACCCCTATGGTCTAACATATCATCAATTCAATAAATAATTACCCTCTATGAAACCTCACAAATTCTAACCCCTTTGGTCTCACATAGCACTAATCATTTACAAACAACCACTTGGGCAGCTCTCACGGTCAATATCCCCTTGGTTTACATAGCATAAATAAAATATAACAACCACCTCGCAGTTCTTACAGTCATTGCCCTAGGGTCTAATATTCATTTAATCAAATAATAATGATTACTTGGGTATCTCTCAAAGTCTAACCCAATTAATTATAAATGAACACCTGGGAAGCTCTCACGGTCTAACCCCTTTGGGAATCTCTCATAGTTCAATCCATTTTGGTCAATAATCACAATGCATAAAACTAAAATTTTATATAATCAACAACTCCATCCTAACAAAACAAGGCATGGAAATGAGGAAATATTACAGTAATACTAGACCAAGCATCCATAAACAATCAAATAAGGAAACACACCCATGGGGTGTCTCATAACAAGGTATCTAACCTTACACATAATCAATAACCCTTTCTCAATCAAACAAACCATAAAAAGTATTAAACAGTGTAAAATTCCAAAACATGCAATACTCTAAACATGGGTATTCATCACTTTAAGAATATATAATTCAAATATAAACAACAAAAGGCACAAACCTCCTACCACGAGATAAAATTATGTCACCACATCATTTTCATAGAAAATGGCCTTTATTTAGTAAATTCTAAGACTATATGGGAAAAATTGGTGTAGAAAAAAAGTGTGATATAACAAATTATGTCAATTCTATCAATAAGAATATATAAATGTGATATCATTCTTAGTTTCTCATTTCAGGGTTGTTCAAGATACATTTATCAAAATCAATGCAACCAAAACTCAACTCAATAAACCCATAAAAATGGTCAAATTAAAGGCATATAAACTCCCTATTTTTTAATTGATTTGTCAAACAAACCTCCCCCTTTAGAAATATATTTTATATAAATAAATAAAAATTGTAGATGTGATTGTAAAACCTCATCATAATTTTTTATAAATCTATTAATAAATTAAAAATTCACTAGATGTTATCTTTGTCTCATTTTTTATCACCTCAAGGGATATGCTCAAATCCTCATCTTCATGGTAGTTATGATACTCCATAAAGGATTATTTATATATTTTATAGTGTATAAATCACTCAATATTCTCCTTCAATTCCCAAAATTTCATCACAAAATGAGAAACAAATATGGAAATAATAAGAGACCTATTTGTTTCTCAGGTATAACACTGAGGCTGAGAGTTTCCTCTCAACCTAGGCCTCTCATTATATCAAATCTCAGTATACATGTTTTCATCCTTCATAGGTTTAATACCTAACTTCTTCTTTTGAGAAGATTTCTTTTGTGAATATTTCTTCACCCCTCAATAACCAAAGAATTTTTTTTCTTGATGCTAGATCTCCTTACTCGTCAATTCTTCTTAGGATAGTAGAATATACCTACAGTCCTCTATGAAATTACCAATCTATACACACATTTTACATATTTTTTCTTGAATTTTTAGACCATAACCTATAGAAAACTTCTCAATAATTCCATCCCCTTAATCTATAACCACTTTTTTTCATTTTTTACTAGCATTTATCTTTACTCTCTCCATTTTCAAGGCCATCTCCAATTGGTCTGGCTAGACTGTTAAGCATTCACTTTTACCTTACTTATTTTTATTGGGATTCTCATTACATGACTTCTCTTCCATTCTATTAAAAATTTAATTATCTTTCACACCATAGGGAGCTTATCCTGGTAGACTTGTCATGAATTCATCATATTTGTGACCTTGTTTCTCACATATTCCATACATCAACTCTTGACAACCAAATCTATTTTAAGTAAATAGATTTGATGAAATTTTTTCCACAACTTACCTTTTGGGAATCAATCCTCAATTACTCACCATAACAACCCCTTAGTTTATTAAAATTCCCTATAAATGACATATTATACCCTGAATATTAGTATTTTTTTATACCTTCCATAAAACCAGTAAAATCCTTTAAACGGTGATCTTCCACTCATAGTATAAATCAGTCCAGAAAACTATTGGGGTTATCTTCCTTAAAATTGAGCCTTATTTTTCCTTTGGGTATGTAGTATTATTTGAATATTTCTATCTTCTATTTATGTGTAATAATATCTCTCATTTTTTATTTTTTATTTAAAATAGGTTAAACATTTTTTATCACCTGTAGTGTCAGAAATATAGATTTATTTTGAGAAAAATTAGGTGTTGTTTTTGCTTTCTTATTGGGACCCTTCATCCCACCAACTTGAGAAGATTATCATTTAACCTTATCAGTATTTTAGAATTATTCCCTAATCTTCTCCAACTCATTTTGTGATCCAATAAAAATAGAGTGTGTCTCAATAATATCTTTATCTTTTCCTGCTATTTTTTCCTCAATATCTCTTAGAATCTTATCTTATTCATATTCTATTGGTTCTTTATTTTTTAGTCATCAATGTAACCAAATTCCTTTCTATCCAGTTCATCCATTTATTTGGTGGTAATATTATCTTTTTTTAGAAAATTTCTATTTACTTTCTTCAGTTGAGTTATCTTATTATGAAAAGATTCCAAATCACATTTCAGCTGCTATTCTAGATTTATCTTTTATTCTTCATTATCACTGCTAGAGGTTTCAAAAACTTTCTCAACATGAGAAAATAAATTGATTTCATTATTTTATTATCTAAATAATGATTTATATGTATTATTATTTATCATCAATATTATTTTATTTATGTTTCATTACTTATTTTTTTCTTGTATTTTTTATAATTTTGAGGTTTCTTATCCTCCTCATCTGATTCAACCTCTTAAGACTTATCATTTGATAAATTCTTGGAAAAATGACCAATGTAATTATAGTTGTATCACCTTTATGGTTGTTTTACCTTTCCCTTCCAATTTCTATCCTTGGATCTCTTTGATATAAGGGATATGATTTTGTTAAATTCTTTATCATCCTCATCATAATCACCTAATTATGTAATTTCTTCTTCTTTTACTTTTCCTTTTCTGATGGCCTCAAAATCGATATATTTTTTTATTTATTCTTAAAAGAAGAATCCTTTCTATTTTTATAATCTATGAGAATTTTTTGAACCACATACAACAAAAAATATTCATTATCTTCTAAGTATTAAACCTTGGGATTGAATATATCTATAAAATTTATCAATAGATTTTTTATAATGGTGGAATCATACAACAGCTCACCAAACCTCATTATGTTACTTACAATCGCATTAAACCCTGTAATATTGTCATCAATGTACTCATCATTATAAATCATTATGTCTTTAAATTTATATCTCCATATTTTTATTTTTCTTCCAAGACTTTGATATTTCATTCATAGTAGCTCTTCAATTTATACCGGATCTCTTTGGAAGTTTGAATATCTATAAATTTTTTATATAACTTCTCTGAAAAATATATAAAAATAAAAAAAATTTCTTTTCCATCCACTTAAAAGTTTCTATTATAAATGAGATTCAAAATTAATCCCTTGGTAATTGGTGTAAAACCAATAGGTGTAGCATCTCTTAACTTCAGGATGAGTGATAGAAGGTAGGGTAGTATTTTATTCATATATTTGTGGTAATTATTTCCATAAAATGTATGGAAATATAATCTATTCATAAAATTTTGATTCTATATACTTAGTAACTTCTTTTATATTAAAGGGGTAACTTGTATTGGCTTCAATACCACTAGTTATTACCCATGGAGGATCGAACATTGAGGGAATTAAATTGATGGTCTTATTTTATAAATTTTTAATTTGAACACAAACTCTTAGATTTATTAAGATCCTAATACACTCAATATATTCTCTCAAAATCATCTCATATGCATCAGAATATGGAGAAATCATATGAAACATGATTTACAAGGATCGTCCATAATTTTTTACTCACTTTAATAATTGGTTAGTCCTCTCAATCATGGATTCATTTACTATATACACAAGTTTTTATAACCAAAGACATTCCTAATCCTATAAACACAAATTTCTGCTATATTCCAACTTTGAGATTCCCATTATAACTAATAACTCTTCTCTATAAGGTATGATCCATACTAATAAAGATCACCTACTGCACCGGGATCCTTCTGTGCCGCATGATGATGATATCCCAGCAGGAATCGACTGGATTAGTCTAAAATGCTCATATAAAATCCAAGTCTTGTACAACTAGATATTATTCAAAACATGATTTTCTGACTTTATCAACTTTTTAGATCATCACATGAACGGGTTCTCTTTAAAACTTTGAATACTCTAACACACAAGTCTCTTCTTCCTTGGATGGATCCCATATTTGAACTCCTCTTCTCTCTTCAATACAATGAAGTATCTAAATCAAAATTATTTAAAACTCTCACAATAAGTATTTATAATTCCACTATCACTATCTAAACACACCTTCATTATGGTTTTTTGTGCATAAATATTCACAAAATAATATCATGAATATTATTTTCCAAAATGGTATTTTGTAAACTACATTGATCTTTAACTGTAGTAGTGATCTTGTCTCATTTAAATCTATCAATGGATTTTTTATTTATCTTTTATTAAAATTCATGAAAATTTTATTCAAGTATTTATTTTAAATTACCCAAAAACTTAAGTTATTTACCTATACTATTTATTACATAAAATATTCTACATTAAACTCTTTTAAAATATCCATACACAAATGCATACAATCATATAGTGTGATGTAACACCTACAGCTTGAAACATGGAACTCAGAAACACTAGATTATTATTTAGATAGTTCTTATTTGATCTTTTATTTAATCATGATTCACTTGTATTGATCATAGTGTTTTAATCCTTGAAGAACATGTCTCAATAATCTTCTGATTTATTCCCCACTTCTTTAGAATATAAATTCTGAAAACTCTCAAAATCATTATAGGCAATCCTTATAGTATAAATTGATTTTAGAATTAGTGTAAGTAATAAATAATCCTTAAGGTATCATCTATATGGCTTAGTACACATGATTACATAGAAAAATTTTTGTAAGTATGACTGATCCTTATAGAATTATTCTTATGGTGTTATACTTGTGGCTTGTATAATTATGCTTACATAGACTCAATAACTAAGTTCATAATGATGAATGATATTTACATGTAAAGAAGAAATTATCTTGATGGTATGATCTTTATAAGACCATCCTTAAAACTCAATAACTCTTATGCATACCACCTAAAATTACAGAAATCACTATAATTAAAAATAAGCTCTTTAGTTAATTAATAGTCTTTCTAAACCACTCAAAACACTTCCAATCATCTTCAAACCTCCTTTAAGTAAAATTATAATACTTGTTCATAGTAGATTAAATGTTCATAATTATTTTGGATGATTTATCACAACTTTCAAGCTATCATAACCTATTATCCTTATCCTCGGGTCTTAATCCTCCTTTTTGGCCAATACAACTAAAAATATAAATAAATTTTAATAAAAAGTGTCTCCACCATTAATTCATGTCTTTAATATGAATATCAACACTACTAATCATCACACTTTCCTTTTATTTCCATTAATATTATCACATCAATCACCACATTTAATTGGTTGCTACATTGAATTCATACATCTAATATCTTCAAGAAGTATCATTTCTTTATTTTCTATTTATGATGGAATCCACTCATTAGTAATAGTATACTTTGAATTTCCTTATTCAAAACCCTATTAAAAATAAATAAAATTCATTTATTTTGTTAGTTAAATCTCCCCATTTGTATTTTGGTTTTTGATATCCCTTTCAACTTTTACCAAATTTAAATATATTTTTATCTGTCTCATTAATAATAAATGAAAACAGAATATGGGAGACTTATCATCTTCCCCTTAAAACACCTTTATCGCGTTTATTTATTCATAATCATAACTTGAGACACTTGAGAGAGTAGGATGAAACCACATGACTTTCTTAGAAAAGTGATTTTAATTTTTCAACTCTAAGTATATGTGGGAAGGCCCAGTGTAGAAAAAAAGAGTAGTATAACCAAGTATGTCAATGTTTCCCATAAATATCCATATATATGATTTCATTATTTGATTATAATTTTGGGGATATTCAAGATAGATTTATCAAAATAAATTCAACCTGGACTCAAATTAAAAAACCTATGAAAAGGTAAATTAAAACACATATGAAATCCCTCTATAATCATTTTTTTCAAACAACACTCCCCCTTTATAATTATGATTTATATAAACAAAACTAAGGGTTTTAAGTGTGATAGGATAACCTAATTCTCCATTTTTAGTATAACACCCTGATATTTTAAAATAAGAAAAAAATTGATAGCATGTATGACACACAACACCGATATTATAAGAAAATATAACACCTAATACCTTACAAAATATTTCATTTTAAATAAATTTAATCTCTTTGATAGCTTGCGGAACAGGAAAACCCAAATTCAAATGAACCATAATATAGTACTCCATTATAAATTAGTTTTTAAGTTGGTGGGTATGAATAGTACTAACAAAATTATTAAGATTATGGTTATCTATTGATTATAAATATTATAATAATAATAATTTAAAAGTAAAAGAATTTTTTTTTGAAAACTGAATTTTTTCTAAAATATAGTTTAGTCACGCTTTGTGCACATAATTTAAATTTAATTTTTACCCAATTTATAAAATTTATTTGAAAAAATAAACTTTATTTTTAAAATTATAATATTAAAATTATCTTAGGGTGATTTTTAGGTATTTCTCTGAAATGTTAAAAAAATTATAAATAGTGAAAAATACTGAATTTTAATTGAAAATTACCTTTTGTTTTAAATTATTTTCAAAGATAAATTATATTTTTAATTTATTTTAAAGTAAAATTAGTTTAATTATATATTTATTAATCCAATTTAGGTCATTTAATCATTTTAATATTGAATTTTGATATAAAAACTTTGTAAACTTTTGAACATTTCCTCTTTGAAAACTCTTTTCTCATCACGTCTGTCGGATTAATTTTAAATTAAAATTTTCCAATTATCTGAATGTAATTTGAAAAAATCGATTCCATATTTGGAATGAGAATAATTTTTATTTTATAATAATTTTAAATTATTTTTTTACCAAAATGAATAGTGACAAAAGTAAAAATTAATTATCATAGTTATGGTAAAAATGGATTAACCTGGGGTTAAACTAAAAAATAAGGGTTAAATTAAACTAAAAACTTGTATAAAATATATTTTATGGCCATATTTCTACCCTATAATATAAAATTATTAATAATAATCTATTTTGGACCATTTTGACATGTGAAAAAGGTATTTACACTTTTTTCTTTCCAAAAATTATAAGTGTGTCACTAACCTCACTGATAAATGGCCACCCCCTATCCACTCTTCTTCACACCTTCAAACACATTTGGTCTTGGAAATAACTATAAAAATAAATTCCCAAATACCTTTCCCTCATCCTAGAAGCCTTAATTTTTGGTTAAATCCAACATTGGAAGGATTTGATGCAATCCTAAGAAAGTTACCCAAAGAAGAGGTATTGTTCTTCAACAAGCATTTTTATTTTATTTCTTCCTCCACATTTTCAAATTATTATTAAAAAATGATGATATAATATCTTTAGTATATTTCATATACTGATATGTTTTTATAATAAGATAATTACCTAAAACCATCCCCACTTCCATTAAATGGTTTATGAAATCATCATTCGTGTGTGTCGTGGACTACCACCTCGTGAGCTGATTTCATTAGTTTTTCCACTGCCACCTCTCACAATTGGGTATGAATATGGATATAAATTATATATATTATATTTATAATATAATTATACTGATTTATTAATTACATCATATATACCTTTTTACTTTCAATTTGGTAAGGGATATGGTCACATCGCTCATGTGTACGACAGATTACCGCCTCATTAAGCGATGTGATTTGTTTTTCACAAACACTTTACATAGAAGGTAATAAGGATAATTTTAATGAATATATGTGATATAAATGAAATAATTATTATATTCATGACATATTTATTATTCTTAATATAAGGCCCCAGCCTTAAACCTTACTTAAACTTGAGTTATTACAAGATTACACATTGAGGATCTTTTCAGGTTTAGAGTTTTAGAGAATTAGATCATGAAACTTGCATTACATTCCACATTTAAACAAGGTGGTTACATAAAAGACAATATTCATTCTTCCCATCAATGGAAACCTATTTAAAATAAAACACGGATTCTTTCTTGACACATCCTTGACACTATCGTCACATCATGTACCTTTCCCTTGACCTGTGAAAAGCATTTCAAAAACTTGGGATGAGCATAAAAAGCTCAGTAAGGGTTATAAAAATATGGAAAGGAAACATGAGTTCATATATACATAAGAATGAAATCATACTTTACCCATAAAACATAGGCATATCAAATCATGAATAAATCATAGAAAACATAAGACATAAAGGTAACTTGAGGCATTCATAACATTCTTACATAGGGAGTAACCCTCTTGGTTACGTTTGGAATACCCATCATAGTATATTCCCTAAATCTCTTCGGAGAAACCTTAACGTTTCACTCCTTTGCGTTACCCAATGCATTGGAGAGCTATAACGGGCTCACCCGCCCTTAGTTTATCACGGAACCACCCGTTCTTCATAACAATGCCCAAGGACCATAACATAATCGTATCACATAAAACATGCATAAAGGAAACATAGCATTTCCACATTTCAATCACAATATAACATTTTAGTATATTGAAATAATGAATCCATTCAAAAAGAAACCATTTCCAAAACCATTTAAAACATTTAATAAAGAGATTTTTGAATCAAAGTGTCCCATACCACCTTGAAGCTTAAAACTTTAAACCATTAATATCCATATAAATAAATCCTTAAAACCATTTTGAAAACATGGATATTAATAATAACAAATAATTAAAACATTTAAAACGATATTTTGGTTAAAGTGGTTTTACCAAAATTAGAGACACTTGAATACAACAATTGAGGAATAACATTTAGTAAGAACTTTATAATATCATGAGAATAAATGGATTCATGATATAATACTCCAAAGGACAGTATATACACCATATAAGAGTGAATTGGTGCGTAACAACAATGAACCCTCAATAGAAATGTCAAATGTGATGAAATCCCTTATAAAGAAGGTATCCTTAAATTAAGGACAAATAAATCTCAAAAATATGTGTGACAAATATAAATACACCCAATATAAGTGGATATTAAGTGTAAAACAATAAAAGGTCATTCACACATATTCAATGGATGACATATTCAATGACTACATGTTGAACCCAAAGAAATCGAAATTGGGTTAAAAAGTTCCCTTGACAGCCTAACGGCATCACTTCAAAATGAGTTGATGAGAGATAAAAATTGTATCTCATCACTTGGACATAAAATTTACATCAATAAGGATATATGAGAACATATCCCAACATAACAATATGTAAATTAAAATACCCAACAAAATAAGTCTTTTAAAAAAAGGAGGGTGAAAGGTTCCCTTACCGACTTGGGTATCTTTCAAAACATACACCCCATGAAAGAAGGACAATAGATCATTGATGTAAATACTCATAAACGAAATTATATTACACAAAGAGTAGAATAATGGGCAGTACATACACCACTCAATGGAATTTGTGGAAAATGTAGCATAAATCTAACGGGAATAATAGTGAGATGAAAAATCCCTTACGAAAACTCGGCAGCCTAACGGCGCCACATAAAACTTCCGAATATGGATTGATGAGATCAAATAGATTATCCCATCATATTAAAATAGAATTAAAAGAAAGTTTAATATAAAAGAAAATCCCCCAACATTTCAAGGAGGAGTTTAAAAGAAGTGACATAAAGGAGAGTACTTAAAAAGAAAGAGAGAGGTTAGATCTCTTACGAAAGTTCGGCAGCCTAACGACGCCACTCAAAACTTCCAAAATGGATTGATGAGAGAGAATAGGGTCTCTCATCACATGAACATAAAAATTACAGTAAATTAAATATAAAAGAACATCCCAATCATAAGAAATATGAGCTTAAAATAAATGACATAAAAGAGTGTACTTAAAAAGAAAGAGAGTTGTAGGATCCCTTACCTCGGGTCCGACTTGACTCGATCGTTCTTTAATCTCCGGAATAATAAACTTGAGTTAATTTATAATTCCTTAAGAACCTTTTTCAAGTTCATTATTACTTTTATACCACTTATTACCATGTCATAAACATTATGTAATCATTTAAGTTAATAATATTTGTTTTGCCGATATTTGTTTCTTAAGTCGAAAGTGGACTTCTTACAATTACATGTTGTTCGTGTGGACAAATGTTTATTATATCCAGAATTTTATTAATTATTTAGATATCATATATGTCATATATATCCAGTACATGCATGCATTTATAACATTACATAATCATTTAGAGGTAAGAAATGAAATGCACCATTCATGGAGACGGTAAGCCGTACGTACGCATGAACGCTACTTTCATTTCTATTTCGTATTTTATAGAATGTAATAATAATGATATAAAGGTATATTATAATTCCAGTATAATATCATATATAATATAATATTTCCATCCTTTATACATCCCACATATGGTATTTAACGAATCAAATCACTTTGAGGGTCGGTAGTCCGCACTTCCTTAAATGAAGATATCGCGTATACCCATAATGGAATCCATAAAGGTAAGACAAAAATGAAAAATACAGAAGCATAAATAAAACATAAACATATTATATATCATATATAAAAATAGTGACATCATAATGGCCACATTTGAAGGTGTTAAATGAGTATTGAACAATCATCGTTTCGGGAGGCAGAATTTCACCATCCACGGAAACCGTATGTTCTTTAACCATTTGATGTAGTTGTGTGAGAGTGTAGCTCGAATAAATCTTATAACAATATCCTAGTATATTTAAGATACTGGTTTTGTTACAAAAGAAGTAAATAAAAAGATTTTAGGGGGTTGGAGAAGCAAAATAAAACAAATGAACATGAGAGAGTGAATTACCTTTAAAAGTGTAACTCCTTTTGATTTGAGCCTAAAGGCTTCCTTTGAAAGGATTCTTCCCAAAGGGAATCCTCTAGGATTATGAGAGGGATGTGGAGAGAGTAAATGGTCAGGGGTTGGCCGAGCCAAAGGCTTGAGGAGTGTGTTAAATGAGGTAGAGGTGGGGGCCTTTTATAAGAGGAGAGGAGGGGCACTTTTGGAAAGTAAGAAATATTACTTTATTTGAAAATGTGTTTCGGTTTCAAAAGGTCCCAAATTGATATAATTCGTGTATAAGGTGATAAGTCTTCGAAATCCACTCATACAATAAGTTTTGGACATGTTTAGTTCATATATTTTACATTATCTTTCCATTTTATTTAAATCGTCAAATAATGATGTCATCGCTGCATCATTATTATGTCATAAATAATTTAATTTATTTAATGTCTAAAAATTATAAAAAAACTACTATGATTTAGGAAATCTTTTTATCTTTCCAATGAATATTTATAATCAAAAAGATGACTTGTATAACCCCACTTAAAAATTGTTTTAGTAAAACATATCATGTTTGTGTCAATTTTACTTTTACATTAAATAAAATGTTATTTATGTCATTTCCCAACCAAAGTGGATCCATGAGGTCCCCAAGTTGACTCATGGCTTGTCTTGGTCGGCCATGATACAACCAATGAGGGTAAGACATGTGTCAAGCTCATATCATTTTATTAAAGCATTATTTTTACCTTAAACTACACTAATTACCACTAATCGCGATTAAAAACTTAATAAGTTACTATTCACCAAAAATTATTTTAATCACATTGAACCACATTTTACTTCTTAATGACAACCATTTATGTCAGATTTTTGAAAATAAAAACACAATGATGGCAAAATTTCATTTAAAAGGAAAATCAGTTTTTATAAGTACCACTTAGTGGTTTCACTATTCATCAAAAATTGAAGTTTTTCAGAAAAATCCCAAAAATTCACCCTAAGCTATATTTGATATTCTGAATTCAAAAATGAAGACCGTTTTAAAAAATTCAAACATATAAGTCACATTAATTAAATTAATAATTAATTCCCGCTGTTATGACAAATAGCGTGTTTTATGAAACAATAAGTATCAAAAGATTGACACTAGTTTAAGTCTGATTTCAAAGTGAAATTGATTCCAACGACCACTATTGGATTTAATGGTAAAAATATTTTCTAATTTAACTTTAAAACCAATTCAAAATATAATCTAATCATATAAATAAATTAGATTAAAAAGTGGTTTTGAATTAAAATACAACATTTTACACTATTCATTAAAAAAAAGAACTTTATCGGAAAGATACCAAAAATTTACACAAAGTAAATTTTGATGTCCCGATTCTTAATAAGAGTTTTATTTGGTCCAAAAGAATGTTTAAGAGTGAAAAAAACTATATTTAATGACGGTTCTCCATCAAAAGGTGATAAGTGAACCTTTAGTGAAAACTAGGGCATATACGCCTAAAATTTAATTCTTTCCGTATTTTAAGCCTTTATCTTTTATTGTATAAATGTAAAAATATTTAAGAACATATATAATCATATTTTAGTTATTTCTATCCATTCCCGCCATTACAACGGCTACATGTTAACCACCATTTAAAATAATATTATTTTATTATTAGAGTGCAACGTAAGATTCCCAAGAAACTCGTTGTTGCGTGTTGGGTACGCCATCGAGCATAGCGTCCCCTTTAAAGTCATATTAATATTTTATTCACAAATATGGATAAATATGAAAATGTCATATTCCTTATTTACCTGGGGTGTTACATCCTTCCCCCCTTTTGGGAATTGCGTCCTCGTAATTTTAAAATTGCGCTTGGAAACATCCTTGAACGTCCCACATCGGAACAAGAGTCGGTAAAACAATCACTTTAAAATAAAGAAAGATAAGCACAGAGGTCACCCGAGTTAACCCATACTAGGATTATAAGTATGAAAATATGGACATGGAGGAGAAAAAATAGGGTCATGTTCCGATGGAGAGTGATAGAAAACATGTTTAGGAGAAAGTTAACAATAGGAAAATCAAAAACTTGTGATGGGTTAAACGGTGTTGGGTTCCCCAGTAGGAAAAGTTAATAGACAACATTTTTGTTTTAAGTTACTTTTTATTGAGGAATTTATTCATAAGGAATCATAATCACTTATCATGTTGACTTTCAACTTTTACTAGATTCCTTAGTCAAACTCATATTTTTTCCAAAAGACGAGTATTTAGGGAGACTTGTTCGCGTTAAGAGTACTATAATCAACTTCTAGAGAATCACCTAATCCCCAAAATAGAACTATATACATCCCATGTATTTAGGCTTTAAC
Organism: Viscum album; assembly: GCA_963277665.1. NCBI lineage: Eukaryota > Viridiplantae > Streptophyta > Magnoliopsida > Santalales > Viscaceae > Viscum > Viscum album. The sequence continues at coordinate 1,997,018,353 of OY728150.1, read as the reverse complement.
CAAACCAAAACCAAAAAGGTTAGTACAAGATCAGATAATCCAGAAAAGGATAACCCCTTATAAAAAGAAAATCTATTCTTAATCTCCAAAATTTGTCCAACAAAACCCAAAGTTCAATGAGGACCATCCGATAAACAATTTGTCCATAAAATTCTTCAAAGTAAACCAATATAAGATTGAAACCCAAATATTGGAAGGATTTAGTCACATAGTCTTCCAAGTTAAATCGTAACATTTATCTCCAAATAATATCAGTTTCTCCTAAAGTCTCGTATTGAAAAGTAATTAACCTAATCACATATCCTCCATGATAGGTTAATCATTTTCATAAATAACCCAAAATCAACTTACTCTTAATTCATAAAATCATATAACTAAAAATAATCAGTCAAACTAACCAGGGACTTCACGTAGTCCAGTGATAGGCGATAAATACCAGTCGCACTTTGGTTGTGGGTTCGATTCCCACAGCTTTGTCCGACGCGACAGGTTGTCACACGGACTGCGTGTTGTCCTTTTTCCAAAACTATATAATTCTTAAATCATTCCCCAAAAAGATATAAAATCATCAAAAATGATCATAACATATTTTAACCTCAAGTTTATCTCATGCCTTTCATTTTCCAGCATATCATATAATAACCCATAATTACCTCAAATGTAAGGATCATATAAACTCTAATGGTTACCTTTACAATTATTACCTGAACTTCCACATGGATTGTTCATCTCGTACATGATGAATTAAAGATCATACCAAGGTTCAAGTGGTTGATCATGACTCCTTGATATTTGGTTTAGAACAACCACGAGTTTCCTCATTGAATCCTCCATTTTATCTAGTATCTTAATCAACGACCCACCACAGTTTCCTTCAAACCTGTTGTCTCTTTGGTGCCTGCTAGATCCATCCATTCACTAAAAATAGAAATGTCAGTGTGAGTATATCAACAAAACCATCATGTACTAATGAGGAAGGTAAACACTAAGATACACTTACTCAATCACTTTATCTAAAACTAGGACTCTTTCTGAAATCCTAACCATTATGGTAATGTCACTTATGCTTAAAGAATACCCTAACCTCTAAAGTTATCTAAACCGACCTTTGATACCAACTATAAGGCCCCAGCCTTAAACCTTACTTAAACTTGAGTTATTACAAGATTACACATTGAGGATCTTTTCAGGTTTAGAGTTTTAGAGAATTAGATCATGAAACTTGCATTACATTCCACATTTAAACAAGGTGGTTACATAAAAGACAATATTCATTCTTCCCATCAATGGAAACCTATTTAAAATAAAACACGGATTCTTTCTTGACACATCCTTGACACTATCGTCACATCATGTACCTTTCCCTTGACCTGTGAAAAGCATTTCAAAAACTTGGGATGAGCATAAAAAGCTCAGTAAGGGTTATAAAAATATGGAAAGGAAACATGAGTTCATATATACATAATAATGTAATCATACTTTACCCATAAAACATAGGCATATCAAATCATGAATAAATCATAGAAAACATAAGACATAAAGGTAACTTGAGGCATTCATAACATTCTTACATAGGGAGTAACCCTCTTGGTTACGTTTGGAATACCCATCATAGTATATTCCCTAAATCTCTTCGGAGAAACCTTAACGTTTCACTCCTTTGCGTTACCCAATGCATTGGAGAGCTATAACGGGCTCACCCGCCCTTAGTTTATCACGGAACCACCCGTTCTTCATAACAATGCCCAAGGACCATAACATAATCGTATCACATAAAACATGCATAAAGGAAACATAGCATTTCCACATTTCAATCACAATATAACATTTTAGTATATTGAAATAATGAATCCATTCAAAAAGAAACCATTTCCAAAACCATTTAAAACATTTAATAAAGAGATTTTTGACTCAAAGTGTCCCATACCACCTTGAAGCTTAAAACTTTAAACCATTAATATCCATATAAATAAATCCTTAAAACCATTTTGAAAACATGGATATTAATAAGAACAAATAATTAAAACATTTAAAACGATATTTTGGTTAAAGTGGTTTTACCAAAATTAGAGACACTTGAATACAACAATTGAGGAATAACATTTAGTAAGAACTTTATAATATCATGAGAATAAATGGATTCATGATATAATACTCCAAAGGACAGTATATACACCATATAAGAGTGAATTGGTGCATAACAACAATGAACCCTCAATAGAAATGTCAAATGTGATGAAATCCCTTATAAAGAAGGTATCCTTAAATTAAGGACAAATAAATCTCAAAAATATGTGTGAAAAATATAAATACACCCAATATAAGTGGATATTAAGTGTAAAACAATAAAATGTCATTCACACATATTCAATGGATGACATATTCAATGACTACATGTTGAACCCAAAGAAATCGAAATTGGGTTAAAAAGTTCCCTTGACAGCCTAACGGCATCACTTCAAAATGAGTTGATGAGAGATAAAAATTGTATCTCATCACTTGGACATAAAATTTACATCAATAAGGATATATGAGAACATATCCCAACATAACAATATGTAAATTAAAATACCCAACAAAATAAGTCTTTTAAAAAAAGGAGGGTGAAAGGTTCCCTTACCGACTTGGGTATCTTTCAAAACATACACCCCATGAAAGAAGGACAATAGATCATTGATGTAAATACTCATAAACGAAAGTATATTACACAAAGAGTAGAATAATGGGCAGTACATACACCACTCAATGGAATTTGTGGAAAATGTAGCATAAATCTAACGGGAATAATAGTGAGATGAAAAATCCCTTACGAAAACTCGGCAGCCTAACGGCGCCACATAAAACTTCCGAATATGGATTGATGAGATAAAATAGATTATCCCATCATATTAAAATAGAATTTAAAGAAAGTGTAATATAAAAGAAAATCCCCCAACATTGCAAGGAGGAGTTTAAAAGAAGTGACATAAAGGAGAGTACTTAAAAAGAAAGAGAGAGGTTAGATCTCTTACGAAAGTTCGGCAGCCTAACGGCGCCACTCAAAACTTCCAAAATGGATTGATGAGAGAGAATAGGGTCTCTCATCACATGAACATAAAAATTACAGTAAATTAAATATAAAAGAACATCCCAATCATAAGAAATATGAGCTTAAAATAAATGACATAAAAGAGTGTACTTAAAAAGAAAGAGAGTTGTAGGATCCCTTACCTCGGGTCCGACTTGACTCGATCGTTCTTTAATCTCCGGAATAATAAACTTGAGTTAATTTCTAATTCCTTAAGAACCTTTTTCAAGTTCATTATTACTTTTATACCACTTATTACCATGTCATAAACATTATGTAATCATTTAAGTTAATAATATTTGTTTTGCCGATATTTGTTTCTTAAGTCGAAAGTGGACTTCTTACAATTGCATGTTGTTCGTGTGGACAAATGTTTATTATATCCAGAATTGTATTAATTATGTAGATATCATATATGTCATATATATCGAGTACACGCATGCATTTATAACATTACATAATCATTTAGAGGTAAGAAATGAAATGCACCATTCATGGAGACGGTAAGCCGTACGTACGCATGAACGCTACTTTCATTTCTATTTCGTATTTTATAGAATGGAATAATAATGATATAAAGTTATATTATAATTCCAGTATAATATCATATATAATATCATATTTCCATCCTTTATACATCCCACATATGGTATTTAACGAATCAAATCACTTTGAGGGGGCGGTAGTCCGCACTTCCTTAAATGAAGATATCGCGTATACCCATAATGGAAGCCATAAAGGTAAGAAAAAAATGAAAAATACAGAAGCATAAATAAAACATAAACATATTATATATCATATATAAAAATAGTGACATCATAATGGCCACATTTGAAGGTGTTAAATGAGTATTGAACAATCATCATTTCGGGAGGCAGAATTTCACCATCCACGGAAACCGTATGTTCTTTAACCATTTGATGTAGTTGTGTGAGAGTTTAGCTCGAATAAATCTTATAACAACATCCTAGTATATTGAAGATACTGTTGTTGTTACAAAAGAAGTAAATAAAAATATTTTAGGGGGTTGGAGAAGCAAAATAAAACAAATGAACATGAGAGAGTGAATTACCTTTAAAAGTGTAACTCCTTTTGATTTGAGCCTAAAGGATTCCTTTGAAAGGATTCTGCCCAAAGGGAATCCTCTAGGATGAGGAGAGGGATGTGGAGAGAGTAAATGGGCAGGGTTTGGCCAAGCCAAAGGCTTGAGGAGTTTGTTAAATGAGGTAGAGGTGGGGGCCTTTTATAAGAGGAGAGGAGGGGCACTTTTGGAAAGTAAGAAATATTACTTTATTTGAAAATGTGTTTCGGTTTCAAAAGGTCCCAAATTGATATAATTCCTGGATAAGGTGATAAGGCTTAGAAATCCACTCATACAATATGTTTTGGACATGTGTATTTTATAGATTTTACATTATCTTTCTATTTTATTTAAATCGTCAAATAATGATGTCATCGCTGCATCATTATTATGTCATAAATAATTTAATTTATTTAATGTCTAAAAATTATAAAAAAACTACTATGATTTAGGAAATCTTTTTATCTTTCCAATGAATATTTATAATCAAAAATATGACTTGTATAACCCCACTTAAAAATTGTTTTAGTAAAACATATCATGTTTGTGTCAATTTTACTTTTACATTAAATAAAATGTTATTTATGTCATTTCCCAACCAAAGTGGATCCATGAGGTCCCCAAGTTTACCCATGGCTTGTATTGGTCGGCCATGATACAACCAATGAGGGTAAGACATGTGTCAAGCTCATATAATTTTATTAAATCATTATTTTTACCTTAAACTACACTAATTACGACTAATCGCGATTAAAAACTTAATAAGTTACTATTCACCAAAAATTATTTTAATCTCATTGAACCATATTTTACTTCTTAATGACAACCATGTATGTCAGATTTTTGAAAATCAAAACACAATAATGGCAAAATTTCATTTAAACGGAAAATCAGTTTTTATAAGTACCACTTAGTGGTTTCACTATTCATCAAAAATTGAAGTTTTTCAGAAAAATCCCAAAAATTCACCCTAAGATATATTTGATATTATGAATTCAAAAATGAAGTCCGTTTTAAAAAATTCAAACATATAAGTCACATTAATTAATTTAATAATTAATTCCCGCTGTTATGACAAATAGCGTGTTTTATGAAACAATAAGTATCAAAAGATTGACACTAGTTTAAGTCTGATTTCAAAGTGAAATTGATTCCAACGACCACTATTGGATTTAATGGTAAAAATATTTTCTAATTTCACTTTAAAACAAATTAAAAATATAATCTAATCATATAAATAAATTAGATTAAAAAGTGGTTTTGAATTAAAATACTACATTTTACACTATTCATTAAAAAAAAGAACTTTATCGGAAAGATACCAAAAATTTACACAAAGTAAATTTTGATGTCCCGATTCTTAATAAGAGTTTTATTTGGTCCAAAATAATGTTTAAGAGTGAACAAAACTATATTTAATGACGGTTCTCCATCAAAAGGTGATAAGTGAACCTTTAGTGAAAACTAGGGCATATACGCCTAAAATTTAATTCTTTCCGTATTTTAAGCCTTTATCTTTTATTGTATAAATGTAAAAATATTTAAGAAAATATATAATCATATTTTAGTTATTTCTATCCATTCCCGCCATTAAAACGGCTACATGTTAACCACCATTTAAAATAATATTATTTTATTATTAGAGTGCAACGTAAGATTCCCAAGAAACTCGTTGTTGCGTGTTGGGTACGCCATCGAGCATAGCGTCCCCTTTAAAGTCATATTAATATTTTATTCACAAATATGGATAAATATGAAAATGTCATATTCCTTATTTACCTGGGGTGTTACACTTAAAATATAATATATCATTTCATTTTATGCTTAAAAAGGATAACTTTGTTCGTTTATGTGTCAACTATTGTCTTCACAAAGCAATGTCACTCTCTTTCATCACCACAACACATGGATGATATATATAAGAATATTAAAATAAATAATATTTTATATTTTATATTTTTATAATTATATAAATATAAAATATTACTTAAATTTTTTCTATAATCATCATTGAAAAATGGAAACATTACTCATGTGTACGTACGACCTACTGTCTCCATGATTGTAACATAGTTCATTTTTCATTACCACATTTCATGATTGGTTTTAAAATTTTAATTCATGTGTAAATATGATAATTATTTAATGATAATTATTTTATATATTATGGAACTATATAATATTTGAAACAACTATATCCTTCATGATGAAATACGTAAGAGAAAACAAGGCAATTAACACCCGAAATAATGAAAATAATGAAATACAAGAGGTTAAATCATGTTCAATAAAAAAAAGCGTGAGGTAAGGGTTTCTCGTCTCACTTTTACATCTGTGAGACATACGCCATATTCACAACTTATTTATTTTGTGTGGTGTATATAATATAATTTGGTATATTATATCATGAATTAATTTCTATTAATGGTATATAATATTTAATTTAAATTAATTTATTTCATTGGGATAATGATACAAAATTTACCAAAGTGGCAAGGGTTTATTTTACAATCTCATCATTATTCGGGATTATTTCTATTTAAGTCTCCCTTAGAGGAATTATTTGATATTTATATCTTAAAATAAATCTATTTTCTTCTTGTCTAGTTATTCATGAAATTTTCTAATTAATATTACCACTTTTGACTTTTTTCACTTAAAATTATTGATAAAATGTTTTCAATAAAATTTGACTTTATGTCTCACTTCGATCAAAAATACATTTTCATAAAAACACATGGTTTCTAAAAATGTTTTAAAAATGTTTTAACCTTTTAAAAATTATTTATTAATTAAATTTTCAATCATTTTTACTTTTAAAAAAAAATAAATGAATATTCATAAAGTTTTCAAATCAATTATTGTTTGGATTTTACCAAAAAAATGTGAAAGGAATATTTGTTTTAACATACTTGTCATGTATGGAATTTTATTCTATCAAAAACACTGTTTTTTAAGGAATAATTTATAAGTTTTAAAGTTTATTTTCAAAAAAAATGTTTTCAAAAAAAATTACCCTTAGATTTTAAAAGGGGATTTTCCAAATGAAAAGGATATTTTACTCAATAATATTTTTAAGGATATTTTATGGTATTTATATTCATCAATGAAATAAACCATTTAATGTAATTATGATCCAATGGGGATATTTTTTATTGATATCTTCATTATTATTTCCTTGTATTATTTATTATCAGTTTAATTGAGGATATATAATTTTATTATCATTCATCATTTTACTTTGAATGATTTATGATTATGTTAATTGATTAGGGTAAATATTAACATTTCATATGTTTGTTTTTAAATATTAATGTTTATATTAATAATTTTTCAACCCTTTCATATAAGGAATTCATTGGACATTTAAAGTGATGGGTTGGGCCCGTTATAGCCCCTTGATGCATCAGAAGGTCTCATGAGACAAACTAGATATGGTTCTAGCCAAGGCCTTACCCATTTATATAGATGTCTTAGAATAAGCCTAAATGGTAGTAGATTTATTTGAAAAAGCCTCGATGATATGTTTTATATGTCCAACATTATGCATTTTATCATTAATAATTCAATTGTGGATATTCAATGTGATTATTCAATTTATTAAAATATTCATGGACATCTCTCAAGCTCATGTGAATATTTATATGGAAATATTTGATCATATTTTATTCCTTACATATTATGATAAAGTTATTTATTAAATGGAATGTGTTTTAGTTATTTACTATTCTATATTTTTTATGTATTATTTATTCATATCTTTCATTGTTTTATTACCCTTATTGAGCATCTGATCTCACCCACTTCTTATTTTTTATTTTCCCCTTGATGCCAAGAAGTATTTTATAATTGATATAAAAGAATATACTAAGGGGAATAATGTAATTATCAAAGAAAATTATTTAGGTGTTTTATTTTTTAAAATTTAATCTGAATTTAAACTATATAACTAGTTTAACATGACTAATGAACTATTCAGTCGTTTAGGATGTGATTCCTTGTATCTTATGCAAATGTAACAAAGTAGATACTAACTCTAAGCTACTAGGGTTAGGTCTCTATATTTGGTATTAGGGAAAGTTTAATAGAATCCTTGGGAACTAGATTTAAGAAAGCATAGATTAGGGAACATAACCCTATGATATAATTTGAGGATAAGTATATAAGAACATCTTAATGTTTTGTTAAGGAAGATATTATATTGGTTTTTCTAGAAAATGCATCCCTTTATAAATACAATAAGTGTATGTGGTTCAAGAATAGATGTACCTAGGGGTAATAACTCTAAAAAGGGTGCATTGGTCTTGAACTGATCATCACCTCATTCGAAAAAATAGGTTTTTCTAGGCACCTGGTTTGACACTCCTATGAGATATACTTAAGATAAATCACATTTTCATTACAAACTATTATAAAGGAGTTAAAAAATATATTCCCAAAGAAATCATGTTTATGATTATGATATTATCTATGTTAAGTATTCACTAGTTTTGGGATTATAAATTATGATTTATAGTGTTATAATCTAATCTAGTGTATTGCATTATTTAGAAACGGCACCTAATGGGTGGAATAGAACTATATCAATGCACATACCCCATGTAGGGATTTCACTCCTTGTAAAGATAGTGAAGTTGGAGCTGGATTTGTAGCTAGAACTGATCAAATTATAACCATATTGAGGAATCTGACTCGGGTTATGAGTATTAACCTTTATTGTATAGATCATCTTACCAATACACCATATGGTGTAATAATGTTAGACTAATTCATGCATTATAAACCTCCATCATTCAATGAGACTAAAAATCCATTTTTAGTGGACCAATGGATAAGTTCCTTAGAGAAGATATTTATCACTCTGGGAAGTAGTGAAAGGGGTAAAGTTATCTTGTAATTTTATCATCTATCAGAATATATAGATCAATGATTTTCATTGATTCAAAACACTAAGAATGAAGAAGAAATATCAAATATGGAGTGGAAGTATTTAAAGTTAATATTCTTGGAAAAATATTTTCCACGTGAGCAATGATTGAATATAGAAAAGCAGTTCTTGAGTCTAAGATGGAAAGAAGAAGAAAATATTTATAAGTATAAAGACTAATTTTCAAGGTTATCAATGCATGTTGTGAACTACAAACATAATCCAAAGATAAATATTGGTTGTTTCTTTTATGGGATTAATCCAATCCTTTTAAAGGAAACATTATCCTAAACATTCTCAACATATGATGATATAATATCATATTCTATTAATAAGATAAATAATTCTCCAAGTCTTATGGATTAAAATGGAATTAAGAGAAGAAGAGGATGGTAGAGAAAAAATAGATAAAGAGAAGAAGAGAGAGAAGTATTTTTCATTATGTGATACTTGTGGAAGGAAAAACCATGGTAGATTCTTAAAAAGGAAAAGTATTTTACTTCAAGTCTATAGAAAAATATTACCATTATAATTATTATAAAGGAAATAAATAATTTACCAATGTGAAATGATTCCATTGTTAGGATATGAGGCACTACGAAAATGAATTCCACATGCATCAAGGGAAAATACCTTAAAAGGATTTAAGGGTTCATGGTCAATATTATCCTGTTACTACAGGTGAAGTGGAATGATTACTTTGATTGTGTATTTGGATATAATAAATATGTTGTAAAATTATTTTATTAATCACATTCTCAAAACATATAAGGATTGTACTGAATCAATTTTTCAATAAGGATTTGAAAGATTATGCCGAATGGTACCGATGAACAATAAAAATGATTTAATAGAAGGTTTAACTTCATTGAAAACACATGATTTAGGTATATATAAACCTTAATATATTACTAATTTTTAGATAATGATGTTGGGATAAATAGATGATTGATATGGTTAAATTAAATTGGATAGTATTAACTACCTTTGAACTGATTAACGATATGTTCATTTTAAAAATTCAGTGACCATATTTCTAAATTTATGGATCGTAATATTTTTAAAGGGCCATATGTGTAAAGACCTCAACCCCAGTATCCTATAACTAGTGCCTTAGTCAATTAAATTAGTACTATGAACAAGTAATTATGTCCCAAAGGATTGGATAGTTTATTGGATTTGAAAAATAAGATACAAACATAAGTTTTAAATTACAAATTGAAATGAAATACAACATAGAAACTCTATTGGAAACATCCCTACAATCTTAGATTATCCCTAAAAATCACTCATAATAAACATCTTAGCATCCTGGGGAAAAATAAAACATAAGAAATGGGTGAGATTAGATGATCAGTAAGGTTAATAAATATAGTGGAACCTAATATAAACATGAATAATGAGGTATGATGAATGACTAAAAACACATTCCATTAAAACATAATCTTGAGAATAATATGGCAGGAATAAAAGTTGATTAAATAATTCCATAATCATATAAGAAATAAATTTAGACATGGATATTCTACTAGTCAAATAATCACATGGATTATCAATTAATAATATGATAATGAGGTAATGCATAATGTCAGACATCTGAAACATACCATTGAGGCCTTTTCCAAGAAATCTGAAAATATACGGTTAAGGTATCATCCAAAACCATATCTATTTTATATCTTAAAACCTACAGATTCATTGAGAGGATATAAAAAGCCATTCTCATCACTTAATATATCCAATTAATTCCTCATATGAATGGGTTGAAACATAAAAAACATATACATATGAAATTTAAATAAATTTCCCCAATCTGTAAACATAATCATTAATCATTCTGAGTATTATAGTGAATGGCATCAAGATAGCACATCCACATTGAAACTGATCGTAAACCATTTAATAAAATATGGTAGATGATTATAGTAAGATATCAGTATCAATAAAACATAATATTAAACATATGAATTGAAATAGATAAAAATACTCTAATAAAATCATCGAGGAATTCTTGAGATAAATACCCTCTTTTTACTTTGAAAAGAAGAGTTCTGAAAAAATCATTTATTCTTTTCATAATAGTTTTTATAAAACCCAAAATGAATAAATATAGTTCTTCCTGAAAAAAATAGTGTTTTTAGAGAAATAATGGTGTCTTAAAAGTTATTATGGATAGTACTTGAAAATGGGTAAGAAATCAGGAAGTTCCCTTTAATTGGGTTTGCTTATCTTGAAGAATTGAGAATGGAGCCTTGTAAAACATGTATTTACCCATAAAAGAAAGATGGATTGATATGGATACATGATTTTGGAATATATAAATAGAATTTATAAGAATTATATAAAAATAATTAAGAATTAAATTGGGGTAAAGAGAGAGAAAGCGTAACTCGAATGAAAAATGGAGGTTCGAGGAGAAAACCTTACCTTATTTCTGAAAGTTTTTTTCACTTGCGCTTAATGTCCTGGATAATAAAATTAGATTTATTAATAATTTAATTTATAACCTATTAAAAATTTATTTTATTTATTATAATTTTTTTAAGTTCATTTATGGTTTTTTGATGAGTTATAAGATTATATTTCGTCGTTCAGGGGTGTTCTTTTCCTTGGTTTTCGTGATCAGTTTACTTTTATATGCATGTGGAAGATCATGTAAAATTAAAAGAGTTGTCCAGAATTGAAATTATATGTTATTAATTATCTTATATAATATTAAAGGGTTATATAATTCATTTGGTTATTTTTCGTGATGATTAATCATTATATAAAATGTTAGTGATAATCATTTAGATTATTTGGGTGGTTTTTCAATTATCACAAACTAGTTTTGTTTCATTAATTAATATTATGAATATATACTAGTTCTAGAAAATTAGATAAGATTTAATTAATATATTATAATCTATTTTAACCATAAAAATGGTTTTATAACCATTATTTAAGGAAGAATTGAAAAACAAATACATGTCATCCACGAAGGCAGTAAATCAACACCTCATGGATAATAGTTTCATCTTTAAAATAAAAATAAAAGGATAATAGACTTGATGGTGGATTTTCCATTGACATAATAAAATTATATTATATAAAATATACTGGATTTATAATTTCACTTTTTATAAGGGAGGTGAGGGAAGGATAGAAAAAGAAAATAAATTGAAAGAAAATTAAAAGAACGAAAGGGGATTTTACCTTTGAATTCCTCACCTTGAGAACATCCTCAAGGAACTTTGAAATGGTCTTTTTAATGAGACCAAAAAACTATAATATGGGGGAGAGGATTGGGAGAGGAAAATTCCATAATATAAGAAAGCTTAAATTCTTTGTAGGTGTGAGGAGAAGGGGTGGTGAGGTGTGGTATTTATAGTGGAGGAGAGGGGGTTTTTTGAATATTTTATTCATTTATTTATTATTTTGGCTCAAGATTATGATTAGTTTGAGAATTGTCACTAAATATATTAAAATAATTAAGTTAATTTTGGGATTATGGTTATTATATCATAAATTACTCAAGGAATAGTGTATTTAAATTATAATGTTTTTATACCATAAATTACTGTATTTTACTATTCACCAAAAATTCAAGTATTTTAGAAAAATATCAAAAATTCACCTTAACCATTTTTAAACAGATAGAATTAAAAAATGAACTCCATTTTATGAAAATAATTTAATAAATATGATAAATTTAATTTTTAATTAAAGTAACCATTTATTTGAAAAATACTGATTTTAAAATTATAACTGATTTTATAATAATTTCAAAAAATAATTAAGGTCTCATAAAATTAAAATATAATAATATAAAAGAAAAATATTAATTTATGAATCTATTTTATGAAAATAAATTTTATTTTAAAACATTTTATTAATTATAAAACTGTAAATAAACATTTACTCTTTAAAAAAATACCAACACTTAATTTATAATTTTTAAAACATTTATTTACTTATTTCATGATATAAATATTCCATATTTTCATTTATAAGTTAACCAAGTTTTATTTATACTTTCATAACTGAAGTTACTATTCTATTGGTCATATTACTATTTTTAATGGTCACATTACTATTCCAATGGTCATATTTAATAGTATATTTTGGTTTTAAACTTGGTGTTGTGTGAAGCGTAAACTATCGAAGATGTTAAATTTTAAAAGAGACATACCATAAAATCTCGGGGTGTTACAATAAGGTTAACTATTTATAAAATGGTTTAAGTTGAATGTTTGATGAGGTTTTAGATATTAACATATTACTTCATCATATGGAGATTCATGCATATTTGATAACCAGTGCTAACTATTTTTTCATAATAATAATTAGAGATTTAAGGAAAGACTTATCATTATATTATGGATATTAAGATCTATTAAAAGTGAATTTTAGTGATTTAGGTATAAAAATTTAATTTTTGGATTTTAATTTCTTAGAGTAAGCAATGAATTGGAAATTGATTAAAGCCCAACCAAATGATGAAATTGTGGTTATGAAATAGAAATGTATCAATTAATTATATTTCCTTATATTCTTAGATAGTAAAATAATTCCTCAGATTTTAGAAAAGGATCTTGAAAAAAAATTATCTTATTAATTTCATATATGATGAATTATAAGGTCTTTTATATCATCATATATTTATGGTTTTTAGGTCCTTAACTTTCCATTGATCATTAACATTATTGTGATCAAATACCTCTATCACTCTCTATTATTATTTATTCTTTTTTCCATGTCCATGTTTTCATTTCCCACCTATGTTATCCTAATTGGAAACAAAGTTATGTGTTATTATAGATAACCTTCTTAGTTCCTTTTCTCTCATATAAATAATATTTCTTATTAAACCTTTTATAATGTGGGTTTTTCAATAATGGTATTTTCAAATGTAAACCCTTGATTATTGGGATCTAGTTTAATTTATGAGGATGCAATTTATTTAAGATGTGTAGAATGTGACACCTATAAATTTTAAAATAAGAAAATTATTTTTGATATCATGTATGAAATTAATCACCAATATTAGAAGAAAATATAACACTAGATACTTTATGAAATATTTCTTTTTAAATAAATTTAATCTCTTCAATAGCTTACAAAACATGCAACCCCGAGTCGAAATGAACGATAATATAGTATACCATTACAACCTAGAAGTTAATTTGGTGAATATGAATAGTAATAACTAAATTATGAAAATTATACTTACCTATTGATTATAAATAAAATAAGAATCATTTAAATGAAAAATAAATGCTTTTTAAAAAACGGTATTTTTTCTAAAAAACAATTTAGTCGCACTTTTCCATATAATTTAAAATTAATTTTTTAAAAATAAATAAAATTTATTTGAAAAAATAAACATCGTTTTTTAAATAATAATATCATAATTTTATTAGGATTAATTATTGGTATATTTTTGAAATGTTTCATTTTTTGATGAATAGTGAAAAATACTGAATTTTAATTGAAAATTTCCTTTTCTTTCAAATTATTTACAATGTTAACTTATCTTTTTAATTTATTTTAGAAAAAAAAATAAACTCAATTATATATATATTAATCCAATTTAGTTTATTGGAATAATTTCATATTTAATTTTTTAATAAAAACTTTGTATTCTTTTTAACATTTTCTCTTTCAAAAATTGATTTCTCATCACGTCTATGGTATTAATTTTAAATTAACTTTTTCCACTTATGATAATAGAATTTGGAAAAAGGGTTAATTAATTTTAATGATCATAATTTATACTCTATAATAAGTTCAAATTAATTTTTGACCAAAATTAACAGTGAAAATATAAAAAATAATAATTACCGCAATTATGGTAAAAATATATTTCCTATGGGTTGAACTAAAAACGATAAGGGTTAAATTGACCTAAAAACTTGTATAAAATTTATTTTATGTAATTATTTTAACCATATAATGTATAAATATCTATAATAATTCATATTTTACCCTTTTGGTATGTGAAAAATGTAGGTGCTCCATTTTCTTTCCAAAAATTACAAGTGTTCCAATCACCTCTCTTATAAAAGACCATCCTCTCTCCACTCTTCTTCACACATTCACGCCCTTTTGGTTCAAAAAAACTACCAAAATAACTTCCCAAATTCATTACCCTCATCTTAGAGGCATTATTTTTGTTATAAATTCAATCTTGTAAGGATTTTGTGAAAATATAAGGAGGTTACCTGAAGAAGAGGTAACGTTCCTCAATGAGGGTTTTTATATTATTTCTTCATCAGCCTCTTTAAATTATTATTAAACCATTCTAATATTATAACCTCTGTATCTTACATTTAATTATATTTTTAAAAAATAATTCCATTACCTACAACCATCCCCACTTCCATCAAATGGGTTAAAAAATCATCTTTCGTGTGTACGATGGACTACCACCACGTGAACTGATGTCATTCATTTTTTCATTACCACCTATCATGGTTGGGTATGATAATGGATATAAAGTATATATATGATATTTATAAAATAATTATACCTATAGAGTTATTATATCATATATACCTTTTTTAATTTCCATTCCTTAGGGGATATGATAACGTCGCTCGCGTGTACGGCAGACTACCACATCGCAAAGAAATGTGAATCATTTTTCACTAACGCTTTACATAAAAGGTAATAAGGATAATATTAATTAATATATGTGATATAAATGAAATAATTATGATATTAATTAAATATTTATCATTATAAAAATTTAATATATCACTTTATTTTTACACTAAAAAAGTTTAACATCATTCATGTATGTATGGATTGTTGCCTTCATGAAGCGATGCGACTCTCTTTTTTCACTACACCACAATGATGATATATATATAAGTATATTTAAATAAATAATATGGTATATATGATATTATTATCATTATATAAAGATAAAATATTACTTAACTTATTTTTTAAATGATCATTGAAAAATGGAAATGTTACTTATCCATATGTACAGTTTATCGTCTCTATGATTATAATGTAATTTATTTTTCATAATAATATTTCATGATTGATTTTAAAAATATAATTTATGTATTAATATGATAATAATTTCATGATTATTATTATGTATATGATAGAACTATATAATTTGTGCAAGAAACAGATCTTTCATGATGAAACACGCATGAGAAAACAAGGCAATTAACACCTGAAATAATGAAAATAATGAAAAATAATTAACAAAAGGGTGATAAGATGATATAAAGGATTATATATGATGTTTTAATTATTAATAGGGTTATGTTATAAGTTAATATTGTGTTTAAAACCACTATAAAGTATGTTAAATATCATTCAACCAAATGGAAGTGTGAGGTAAGGATTTCCTGTCTCACTTTTACTTTCGTCAGACATACGCCATATTCGCTACTTATATCTTTTGTGTGGTATTTATACTGAACTTTTTTATGTTATATAATGATTTAATTTTTATTAATGGTATTTAATTTTTTATTTAAATTTGTTTCTTTCATGGGGATTATGATACAAAAGTTATCAAAGTTGTAAGGGTTTATTTTACAATCTCACCATTATTCAGGATTATTTTTAATTAAGTCTCCCTTGGGGGAATTATTTGATATTTTTATCTTAAAAGAAATATATTTTATTATTATCTCATTATTTATGAATTTTTTCAGTTAAAAGTACTATTTTTTCACTCTTTGGTGGTAAAAATTATTGATAAAATGTTTTTTAGAAAATCTGACTTTATTTCTTTTTTCGGTGAGAAATATATTTTCATCAAAACCCATGTTTTTTAAAAATGGTATAATTTTTTTTAACCTTTTTGAAAATGGTTTATCAAATAAAATTTCACCCATTTTTACATTTTAAAAAATAAATTTAATAGAATCTTCTTGTCATTTTAAAAACAATGTGTGTTTGGATTTTATCAAAAATGTTAAAGAAATAATTGTTTTAACATACTCAGAATGTATGGAATTTCCTTCCATCGTGACCAATAATTGTTTTAAATATTATTTTATAAGTTTCAATGGTTATTTTAAAACAAATTTTTATTCAAATTATTTTAAATTTTAGTTTTAAAAGGTCATTTTCAAAATAAAAAGGTTATTTTACTAAAGAATGTTTTTAAATATATTTTTATGTTATTTATATACATCAATGATAGAAAACCTTTAATGTAATTATGATCTTATGGGGGTATGTTTTATTTATATCATCCTTATTCTTTCCTTGGATGATTTATGATCTATTTAATTGAGGATGTACAATTTTATTACTATTAACCATTTTACTCTGAATGGTTTATGATTTTGTTTATTGATTGGGGTAACTATTACCATTTCATTTGATTGATTTTCAATATTAATGTTTATGTTTATTATGTATCACCCCTTTCATATGAGTATTTCATTGGAATTTTTAAGTGATGGGTTGGGATAGCTATATCCTCTCAATGCATCAGTAGTTATCATGAGACAAACTAGATACAGTTATGGCTAAGGACTTACCAATTTATATAGATGTATTGGAACAAGCCTAGATGGTATTAGATGTCTTATAACAAGACTATATGATGTGTTTTAGATTTCCTTCATTATGAATTACATAATTATGAATTTAGTTGTTGATATTCCATGTGATTATTTGATTAGGTAGAATATTCATGGTCATGTTTCATGCTCATGTGATTATTTATATGGAATTATTTGATCATATTTTATTCCTGCTATATTATGATTAAGTTATTGATTAAATGTCATTTGTTTTAGTTATTTATCGTTTTATATTTATTATTCCTTATTTATTCATAGCTTTCATTATAAACTTACCCTTATTAATCATCTTATCTCACAAATTTATTATGTTATATTTTCACCAAGATACTAAGAATTATTTTGTGATTGATATACAGGGATACGATAAGGGGAATAATGGAATTATCAAAGAAATTTCTTTGTGTATTTTAGGTTTTGAAATGTAATTTTAATTTCAAGTATGTATCTAGTTTACCAAAAGTACTAAACTATTCAGTACTTTGAGATGTTATTCCTTATATCTTATGACAGTGTAACAAAGCAGACACCGGCTCTAGACTACTGGGTTCGAGTCACTATAGTGGGTATCATAGGAAGTTTAATAGAAACCTTGGGAACATAACCCTATGATAGAATTTGAGGATAAGTATATAAGAATATCCTAAAGTTTTGGTAAGAAATATATTATGTGGGTTTTCCTAGAAAATACATATCTATATAGATATTACTAGTGGATGTGGTTCCAGAATAGATATAGATTTGGGTAATAACTCCAAAAAGGGTGCATTTATATTGACTTGATTGTCACCTGGTACATTACAACATTACTTAATATGAACCTAGTTTGACACTCTTGAGGTATATTCTTAG
This sequence comes from Viscum album, assembly GCA_963277665.1. Taxonomy (NCBI): domain Eukaryota; kingdom Viridiplantae; phylum Streptophyta; class Magnoliopsida; order Santalales; family Viscaceae; genus Viscum; species Viscum album. The sequence goes on along the minus strand of OY728150.1, from coordinate 1,996,999,880 downwards.
GATAAATCACATTTTCTTTATAAACTATTGTAAAGGAGTTGAAAATAAAGATATTCCCAAAGAAAACATTTTTTTGATTATTATATTATCTATGTTAAGTGTTTCAAAAGTTTTGGGATTATAAATTATGTTTTATAATGTTATGATTTAATCTAGTGTATTTAATTATTTAAAAATGGAGCCTAATGAAAGGAATGGAAACTGTATTGATGAACATACCTCATATAGGGATTTCTATCCTAAGAAAGATAATGAATCTGGAGTTTCAAATGGAGTTGGAACAGATCAAATTATAACAATATTGGGGATACTGACTTAGGTTATGAGTAATAACCCTTCATGTGTGGATAATCCTATTGATCCACCACATGGTGTAACAATTTTAAATAGCTTCATGTTTCATCAACCTCCATCATTCAATTGGACTATGAATCCATTTTTATCGGATAAATGGATAAGTTTATTAGAGAAGATATTTATTTCTATAGGAAGTAGTGAAAGAGATAAAGTTATCATGGATGTTTATTGTCTTTTAGGATATTTGGATAAATGGTGGTAATTGGTTCAAAACACTAAGCATGAAGAAGAAATAGAAAACATAGAGTGGAAGGATTTCAAGGTAATATTCTTCAAAAAATATGTTCCTTGTGAGTAATGAGCGAATATGGAAAGATGATTCTTGAGTATAAGATAGAAAGGAGAGGGAAATGTTGCTTAGCAACAATCCAACTTTACAAGGTTCTCAAGGCATGTTGTGGAAAACATGTGTAATCCAAAGAGCAAGATTGATCATTTATTTGTTAGGATGAATCTAATTCTCCAAAGGGAACTAGTCTCTAAAACATTCTCATTATACAAGAGAATAGTTTCATGTGATATCAAGATAGAGAACTAACTCTATAAGTCTTATGGATTCAAATGGAATTAACAGAAGAATAGAATGAAAAAAAATAGATAAAGGGAATAAGGGAAGGATTTATTTTTAAATATGTGATACTTGTGGAAGGAAACACTTTGGAAAATACTTAAAAGGAAGTGTAGTTTTCTTCATGTGTAGATAAATATACTACTATGCCTATGATTATAAGGTAAATAAAGAATATATAAATGTGAAATGTTTTCACTATAAGTGGATGAGGCACTATGAAAATGAATGTCCCAAGTGTCTAACGAAAATAACTCAAAAGGATCTAAGGGGTCATGTCCAACCTTATGTTATTACTATAGAAAAATTGGAATGATTACTATGATTATGTATTTGGGTCCATGAAATATTTTGTAAAATAATTTTATTAATGATGTTCTCGAAATGTATAAGGATTTTACTATAGTAATTTTTCATTAAGGAATTGAAAGTTTATGTTTAACAATATAGATGACCAAGAAAAATGATTCAGTGGAAAGTTGAACATTATGGAAAAAACATGATTTAGGAAAGGATAACCCTTAATGTGTTCCTAATATTGAGATAATGGTGTTTTGATAAATATATAATTGATATGGAAAAAGTAAATTGGATAGTACTAACTACCTTTGAACTTATTAATGATAAGTTTGTTTTGGAAATTTAGTGACCTTATTTATAAAGTTATAGATCTTAATCTATTGGAAGGGCCATAAGGTTAATTATTTATGAAATGGTTTAAGTTGAATATTGTATGAGGTTTTATATATTAATGTTTTACTTCAACATATAGAGATTCATGCATATTGGATAACCAATGCTAACCATTCTGTTATAATAATAACTAGATAATAAAGGAATGAATTATCATTCTATTATGAATATTATGATCTATAAAAAGTTAATTTTAGTTATTTAGAAATAAAAAATTAATTTTTGTATATTCATTTCTTGGAGTAAGAGATTAATTTTAAATTAATAGAATAAAATCAAAATAATGAAATTGTGCTTATGAAATAAAAACATATCAAGTAAGTATATTTCCTTATAATCTTAGATAGTAAAATACCTCTTTAACTTTTGTAAAAGTATATTGAAACAAAAATGTTATACTATTAACTTCATATATGATGAATCATATGGTATTTTAAATTATCACAGATTTATGGGTTTTAGGTCCATAACTTTTCATTGATCATTCACTTTCTTTTGATCAAATTCCTTATCACTCTCTATAATTATTTACACATTTCTTCCATGTCCATGTTTTCATTTCCCAATTATGTTCTCCAACTTAGAAACCTAATTATGTGTTATTATATATGACCATAATACTTATTTTTCTCTCTTATTAAGAGGATGTTTTATTAACTCATTACGATGTGGGTTTTTTAACAATGGTATTTCTAAATGTCAACACCTTAATTATTGAGATCAAGTTTAAATTATGATAACGCAATTTATTTAAGGTGGGTAAAATGTACCAACCTTATATTTTAAAAGAAAAAAATGGTTTTCAATATAATTTATGAAACAAAATACCAATATTGGAGGAAAATATTATACCTGAGTCTGTAAAATATTTCTTTTAAAATAAATTTAATATCTTTAATATCTTGCAGAACATGCAACCCCTAGTTGAAATAAACCATAATATATTATATCATTATGAATTAGATATTAATTTTTGAATATTAGTAGAAATAAATAAATTATGAAAATTATGGTTATATATTGATCATAAATAAAGTAAAATTCAAAATAAAGGAACTATTTTCTGAAAAATTGTATTTTTTCTAAAACATGGTTTAATCACGCTTTGTACATATAATTTAAAATTAATTTTTTTCATACTTACAGGATTTATTTTAAAAAAAATAAAATTAATTTTTTAAATAATAATATCAAAATTGGATTAGGGTGATCTTTTGGTATTTTTCTAAAATGTTTCATTTTTTGATGAATAGTGAAAATAATGAATTTTAATTAAAAATTGAATTTTTTTTTAAATTATTTACAAAGTTAAATTATATTTTTAGATGGTTTTAAAGTAAAAATTGGTCAATTATATATCTATTAATCCAATTTAATTCATATTAATCATTTTCATATTGAATTTTGATATAAAAACATTGTAAACTTTTGAAGATTTTCTCTTTGAAAATCTTCTTTCTCACCACATTTGCAAGATTAATTTTAAATTAAAATTTTCCACTTATGTGAATGGAATTTGGAAAAATGTAATCTATATTTTTAATTATCACAATTTATATTGTATAATATGTTCAAATTAATTTTTTTATCAAAATGAATAGTGAAAATAGTAAAATTAATTACCACGATTATGGTAAAAATGGATTTATCAAGGGTTAAACTAAAAAAGATAATGGTTAGATTAACATAAAAAAATTATAAGAACCATTTTATAGACTTATTTTGACCATATCATGTATAATTATCTATATTAATCTTTTTTGGACCCTTTTTGAATTTGAAAAACATGTGTACATCTTTTTTCCCAAAAATTACAAGTGTGCCGCTCACCTCACTTATAATAGGACACACCCAATCCACTATTATTTACACCTTAACACCCTTTTGGTTCATACAATACCTGTAAAATAACATTTAAACATCCCTAACCTCATCCTAGAATCATTATTTTGTCATAAATCCAACCTTTGTAGGATTTGGTGAAAACATAAGGAGGTTACCCAAAGAAGAGGTAATGTTCTTCAACTGGAATTTTTATTTTATTTCCTCCTACAACTATTTAAATTATTATTGAACCATAATTTTATAATAACCATTGTATATTAAATATATAGATATTTCTTTATGACAATTTCATGAACTACAACCATCCCCACTTCCATTAAATGGGTTATGAAATCATTATTTGTGTGTGTGGAGGATTATTATCTCACGAACTAATGTCATTTATTTTTCCATTACCACCTATCACGGTTGGGTATAATATTGGATATAAAGTATATATATGATATTTATAATATATTCATATCTATTGACTAATTATATCATATATTACTTTTTACTTTCCATTTTGTAGGGGATACGATAACATAGATCGTGTGTACGACATACTCTTTCCTCACGAAGTGATGTGATTCATTTTTCACTAACGCTTTACATGAAAGGTAATAAGAATAATGTTAATGTATATATATTATATAAGGGAAATAAATATTATATTAATGACATATTTATCATTATTAAAATATAATATATCATTTTATTTATACACTGAAAAAGGATAATGGCGTTCATGTATGTGTGGACAACCGCCTTAACAAAGTGATGTGACTATATTTCATCACCACACCACATAGATGGTATATATATATTTATTTAAAGAAATAATATGATATATATTATATTATTATCATTCTATAAAGGTAAAATATTACTTAACTTCTTTCCATAATGATCATTGAAAAATGGAAACATTACTCATGTGTACGCATGGCCTACCATCTCTATTATTGTAACATAGTTAATTTTTCATAACCATCTTTATTAATAGGTTTTAAATTTATTATTGATTTATAAATATTATATTTATTTATTTATCATTATTATAGATATGATATAACTAAATAATATGTCTAAGAATCATATCTTTCATGAAGAAACCCACAAGATAAAATAAGGCAAATAACACCTGAAACAATGAAAATAATGAAAGATAATTAATAAAAGGGTGATAAGATGCGATAAAATGATCATATATGATATTATAAATCTTAACATAGTTATATTATAAGTTAATAACATTTTTAAAACCACTATATAATATTTTAAATCACGTTCAATCAAAATGATGCATGAGGAAAGGTTTTCTTGTCTCAATTTTACTCTCGTGAGACATACGCCATATTCACCACTTATTTATTCGGTTTGGTATATATAATGCCCTTTTGTATATTATATATGAATTAATTTATATTAATGGTATTTAATATCTCATTTAAATTTATTTATTTTATGGGATTTATGGTACAAAATTTACCAAATTGGTAAGGGTTTATTTCTCAATCTCTTAATTATCTGTAATTATTTTTATTTAAGTCTCCCTTGGGGAAATTATTTCATATTTATATCTAAAAATAAGTATATTTTATTCTACTCTAGTTATTCATGAAATTTTTCAAGCAATGGTTCCATTTTTCTACTCTTTAGTACTTAAAATTATTAAGAAAGTGTTTTTAAGAAAATCTAACTTTATTTCTTTCTTCAATTAGAAATCTATTTTCATAAAAACCCATGTTTTTTTAAAATGTTCTAAAAAATGTTTTAACATTTTTTAAATGATTTATTAAATTCATTTTCACACATTTTTATGTATCAAAAAATATTTTTAAATTAATATCCATGTCATTTTCTAAAACAATTACCATTTGGATTTTACCAAAAATGTGAAAGGATCCTTTTTTTAATGTACTTTTCTTATATGGAATTTCCTTCCTTCATGACCACTCAATGTTTTAAATATTACTTTATAATTTCAAAAGTTTATTTTCAAATTAAACTGTTTTCAAAAAATTTTGTGAACTTTTAGTTTTAAAAGTTCATTTTCACAATGAAAAGGATATTTTACTCAAGAATATTTTTAAAGATATTTTAATGGTATTTATATTCATTAATAACATTAACCCTTTAATTTATTTATGATTCACTAGGGATATTTTTTATTGATATCATAATTATTATTTCATAGGATGATTTAATATCATTTTAATTGAGGATGTACACTTTTATTACCAGTCACTATTTTACTCTAAATGGTTTATGATTATCTTTTTTCGTTTGGGTAAGTATTAATATTTTGTATGTTCGTTTTTCAATATTAATTTTTATTTTGATTATGTTTCACCCCTTTCATATGATTAATTAATTTAAAATTTTATGTGATGGGAGGGGCCCGCTATATCCCCTTGATACATCGGTAGGTCTCATGAGACAAACTGGATATGGTTCTGGTTGAGGCCTTACCCATTTATATAGATGTATTGGCACAAGACTCAATGGTATTAGATGTCTTGTAATAAGCCTCAGTGGTATGTTTTAGATATCTAGCATTATTTATTCAATCTATATGAATTCAGTAATTTATATTCCATGTGATTATTCAATTACTTAGAATATGCATTATCGTGTTTCAAGCTCATATAATTATTTATTTTTTATTATTTGATCATATTTTATTCCTTTCATATTGTGCTCATGTTATTGATTAAATGGAATGTGTTTTAGTTATTTACCTTTACATATTTGTTATTCTTTATTTATTTGTAGCCTCCATTGTACACTTACACTTACTTATCATTTGAGCTTACCCCTTTATTATTTTTTTTCTAGGATACAAGGAAGTATTTTTTGATTGATATGTAAGGATAAGTTGAGGAGGATAATGGAATTCTCAAAGAAAATTTTATTTTTATTTTATATTTTAAAATGTAATGTTAATTTATAGTATATATCTATTTTAATAAGAGTATTAAGCTATTAAATCCTTTGGGATGTAATTCCTTATATCTTATTCTAATATTACAAATCTAACACTAGTTAAAATCTACCAGGGTCAGGTTGATACATTTAAACATATGTCTATAAATTCTATATTCACTACATGACATTATATCTTATTTTTTATCCCCCTCAAGGAATAGACATTGAATCATCTGGTTTTCATCCTTGTAGTGATACTAAGGTTACCTCTCACCATAGGTGAGAATTTGAGAAATTGTTATTGATAAATTTGAAAAGAAAAAGGTTGAATAAAGCAAAAACATGAAAAAATGAAAACCATATTCAAAACTATACATAAATTATAAAACAAAAACCCTCTGATGTATTAATACATGGTCTAAGTCCAAGATCCCTCTTTTCCAAATTGAAAAGGTAATTTTTATTTATAGGCAATGTAAAAAATCTCTTCATCTACAGTGAAATTCAATATTGTGCATCCCCAACCTAGATCGGCTCCACATGTATAGTTGAGGGTTGTGGTTTCCTCTTTATATGTGCACTTGAAAATATTCCCTATATTTTATTTTCACTAAAATCTTCTTATAATTACTTATATTTGTGATTCCTAATTAGAACTCTTGTGGAGCTCAAGAGAATATTTTCCAATTTAGGGAAGAAAAGAATTATATGATTTTTTAATCTGATAAAACCCCAATTATTTTTGGGAAATTCATATTTTTAATCACCTATAGAAATTAGTATTTTGAGTTTTACTTCATGGGAGGGGGATTTTTGGGGTTAAAAAGGGCGACTAGTGTAAGGGATTCACCTTATATAGGCGCAAGTGTGGGTGAATCATTCAGACATGGTCATTGTGATGCCTGATTTATCATATATAGTGTATTCTATTATAATATGAGCTAATTTGATGTCATCATACATGGACCACTGACAGGATTAGTTAATAATACATAATGTTGGATGTTATCAAATGATTATTATGTAGCTTGACATTTCTTCTCAACAGTAAAGGTGTTATCTTATGTATCATATAGGATTTATTATATAACTTCTAGAGGATCTCACATATCAATTACAATTATCTTACATATTCCTCATTCTATCCATCTAAAAAATCATATGTATGAATCAAATCTCAAGAGGAAAATGAATTTATCTAATGTATTATCTTGGATTTCTTATTTATGGCCTTGGATTTTTTACGTATCAGGTGAAATTATATTATATATCCTAGATTCACCATATATAAGGTTTTTCCTTTATAATTAAATCCTACATAAGGGATTACCCAATTAGAAGATCCATATACGAGAGTTTGGGGTCTAGTTTTAATCACATTCAACCCCTTTTTAATCATACACAATTGCTCGTTTCCTCCTGAAAAGCATAAAAGTAGCAAAAATCAATGCATGATTTGTTTTAATTAATTCAAAAAATAATAAATTGATTAAAAATAAATATTTAAACCATTTCTATATTAAATATTGTCTATCCCCAAACTAAAAATTTGTCAATATATGAGGACATGGGGTTAATTTATATTGAAAATTCATATTAAAATTTTAAAATATTTTTTCTCATCATTCAACAGATTAATAAGAAAATATGATTATCATAAATATGGGATTCTTAAGATTTACCATAAATGAATTCATCTTTTTAAAAGAGACAGACACTAAAATAGCAGTGATTAAGTTTCCCAATAAAATTTGGAGTCATGATACCTCGTGATAAATTGAAAAAACACTTGAAGATATCAAAAAGGGAATGACTCATGCTAGATTTTAGAACCAACGTTATGTTATAGAATATTGATTCCTCATAGAATTATGAGGTAGATAAGTAGAAAATAGATTCCCCCTTTAATTATATAGTAGATTTAGGATATATCTGAATGGAAGGGGTGGTAAATGGAAGAAATGGGGATAAGGGATGATGGGGGATGGGGGCTAGCTGAGAATAAACTTAAATAATATAGAAGGTGTAAAGGAAAAAACACCAATATAGAAGTTGTTAAATCCCCCATCCCACCTAGTGATAGGTAGGGGAGGAGACACCTATATAGAACCCTTTTTCACCACATGTGAGGATTATAAAAAAACCTAAATAACATATTTTGTTTACATATTTAGAATAAATAAGAGCTACAATATCTATATTATATTATTCAAAAAAATATTTGTAAATATTTTATTTTAATATATTTATCATATTTTTTTTAAAGCCTATATTTTTCATCTATAATAGTATATATCAAGTAATTTTTAATTCAAAGATAAAGGAATGAATTAGAAATTAAATAAATTATCAAAGATAAATCAATAAAATGATTCATATATTATTTGTATTTTTCTAAAGATATGTAAACTAGAAGACTGACACGTTGTACATGAATTTGTTATGATGAAGTAAAAATACCCATATTGTTTTTTTAATTATTTTTAACTTATCCTTATTCATTTTATAGCCTAAGATTTATCCTAGAAATATCATTATTCTAGATATAGTGCATTGAGAGAGGAAGAGTGAGTAACCCTTGTGTAGTGGTGAGAAATCCCTAAACTTTTTAAATATGATGATCCTTGTATTTGATTTCCCTTACCTTGATCATGTAGTTATATATCTATGAGTTAGTTATCATTTGGTACATCATCACCCTATCATGCATATTTTCCTTAGATATAGCCTATTTGGGTTGACCAAGTAAAATCCAATGTGTTCTTGTGCTTGATATTTATTTATAGTATGATACTATATATGAAAATGAAAAATGATTAGTGAATAATATTAATACAAGAAAACAATATTCATTTACAAAAGTGTATTTTAGAAAAAAGAATATGATACCTTAATTCAACCTCCCTCCCCCTCAAGGTATCTAAGAAAAACCTTACAAAGAAACATCATCTTTTATGCATGGACTAAAATTTCAATATATGTATATATTCATAGCATTAATACATAATCATTCAAAAATTCTACTAGAGAAAGTGTAACAATCACCCATGGAAAATCATAATAGGGTAGAATTGGGAGCATGAAAAGATTATAAAGTGGTGTTTCGTGAATTAGAATAAAATAATGACTGAAATTTACCTTTTTTATTTTTCAAACACTTTTAGGGGAAAAGTGAGAACTCATGCAAGTACAGAATACAAACCATAAAATATCATATGAGATGGTTTAACCATTAAAATATAATTTAACCCTATTAGACAAACTATACTTAAATAATTTTCAGTGGATGCTATTTACCTCTCTAATCAGGTTATCCTTGATAAGTTCTTTGAACCAATAAGCCATATTCTCCTACATTTGAATGTACTCCTCCATTTATATTTTTCTTGCATTGAAACCCATTACCAGAATATGGTCATGCTTATTGATCCACTCTATCTGATCATTATTATTTTCCAAAAGTGTCAATTTCTCAGTCATCTTATCTGCATCCTCTTGTGAGTCATTAATCAAGAGAGATTCATCCAAAATTTCTTCCTCATATTGGTTGATTAGCTTCCAGAGTTTGATATTATCTGAAAACTTCTAACAGGCCTCCTGATGTAGGTCGTTAGGTGCGCACTTAATGAGATAAACTCTCTTAGTGGTGTTATCACTATCCACCGCCACTGAGACTTCTTGAATCTAATTCTGTTCACCTGTCACACGTCTAGCCTCTTGTTCTATGGAGACAATTCTATCGGCCATTTGGGTTTTTCACTGATCCATTTCACTCACCTTCTGATCCTTCTATTTATCATTAGCTTCTCAGTTCATCTCCTTAGGAATAGATTTGATAGCAGACCTTGTCTACATCAGTTTAGGAAGTTATTAATAGTCCTTTTTTCCTTTGGATTTATATTTTTTAAGAATAATGCAGCTGCATGTATCCTTGTTTTCTTTCTTCCCCTTCTTTCTCCTTAGATAATGAATCCCACTTTCATGGTGTCCCTCTACACAATCATTTGAGAAACTACTATAGATCCCATCACTTACCTCTACCCTAAGGATTCATTGACATTCATCATAACCCTCAAACCTAATTGGGTTTGGTTAATCTTTTTCCAACACTCCAATATTTAATCCTTCAAAATGGTTTCTCAGCTGAATAGATAGCTTTGCAGTTGATTTAGTTGAAGGAAATTCACTATATTCCATTGATGGTCATTATTTTATAAAGAGTATCATGGTGGTGGTATAATATTTTCTTAAACAATCAATACACAATATCTATTAATCATTCAAGTAGTTTTTCTTTATATTAGTTGGTTATATGGTTTATGATGTTATTCTGTTACCCTGTTATTTTTTGACTAATTTAAAGATAAGATCTCATCATTTATAAATATACTTATGAAAAAATATCCTATGATATTTGGTTTTTTTAATTAATTTTATAGATATATTAAAGAAGGATGAGATGGATGGGAATTTATTGACTCAAACAAGTTCTTTCTTGGATATTTTTTAGTGGGGAAGTATTCATAATATAACTAGAGAAAGAGTTTAAAGTCTTTATGTCAGATGATTTTTGGACATAAACATATACTCTAGTAGTTATTGTGATATCATTTATCTAAATTTATTAGTACATAGTCATCTTATGTAATCTATGGAATTTATATTTCTCTTGTGGTTGTATTATTCAATGTTCATTTTTATATCCTTATTTTTAATATACCTAAATGATACCGAAGTAGAATATAACTATTGATAGACCACCCCAATAGTCTAGCAGCATCCTCAAAGTAGACTCTGTAAAATTAAACAATATTTCATTGTTAGAAAGATAGATGTCCATTTTAACCACTTATATAAGGTGTTTTTGGTAAACAACGTCATAGAGGAGCTTTGTGTCCTCAAATACCATGATTTGATTCGAGGCAAGGTGGAGGAAAGAGGAAATAGTAATAAGGATGGGGATTTGTTCATGGATAACTTCAAGAGATATATATTAAATGTATAAAAGGATCATAGGTGGTTCGAGTTATGATTTTTTTCTCCATTATTTTTTATTAATATTATCACTTTTCATTAATTTGTAATGCTTAATCTAGTTAAAGGTTTAGAGTTTCCAATAAAGAAACTTCAAATAACACTATAGTTATTTACTCTGGTTGTAGATCAATCAACATTGTTTAAGTTATGTTAGTATTACAAGATGGTTACCAAACATGATCAGTTATTATGGAATATAGTCTTGTTGCATATGTGACTATATTCTATCATTTTTATCTTGTATTGGTTTTATTATGCATTGCATATATTGATTTCTATCATTGAAGGATAATATTTTCCAATATGGAAGGGGATTATGTGGTATTTATTAGAGAAATTCATCATCATATGGATCGTAGATGTATTAACCCTCAGAGTATCATTTTTTAGTTAGTAAGTATGATACCTTGTGAATTTGAGGTGAAGGTGGTAGAGTTTCATAGAGTTATACAGAAATTTTATATTGTATTCATATAAATTTATGAGTTTATCCCTACAATATGATATTGATTTTAGGATATAATTATATTTAGTTATTTATACCATTAGTATATAATATTTTTGTAAGACTCTTATAGGCCTTAAAGAGATAATAATTAAATTTTATGATATGTTTTAGAGAGGTTTTATTATACATAATGTATATTTTTTTGGTATTTTAGTGTTGTTCACTAAGAAGGTGGATAAAGGTTTGAGATTATGTATAAGTTATTGATGATTAAATTGGGTGGTTATAAATAGATGTTATTTATTTCTTATGATTAGGGATATATTCAGAAAATTTAATAGATTGAGTTTGTTTTGTAATATTGATTTATAGTCAGATTACCATCATATGAGAGTTAAAGATAAGTATATTTTGAAGAGAAATTTTCAATGTAGATATAAAAATTTTGAGTTCATGGGGATGAAATTTGGAATTATGAATGATCCAGTTATAGTTATGGTACTAATTAATTTATTATTATAAAATTATCTTGAATAATTTATTGTGGTTTTTATTAATTATATTCTTATTTACTCAAGGATTTAGGAAAAATATATATCATTTTATGATGGTTTTGGAATATATTAGGAAGCATTGTGACATGAATCAACCCACAAAGGCCCCATATATGTCAGTAGTATGCTCATTTTTTCACATCAAACCAACCTATAATAGGATAAGGGCTAGTTACTAGCACCATGTAGTCATTTCACATAATACGATAGGAATTAGCATATATAAACATATAATAGACACATATATCTAATGTATAAAAAACCAAAAACACCATCAGAATATATATATATATATATATACATATATATATATAGAACTAAACTATATACAACACATGCATGTTACATAAAATAACATAACAATGCCACATAGGCAAAAACCAAAGGAACTATACATCCAACAATCTTATGAATCTAACAGACACAATACCCTATAAAGCTCTACCCCACTATGTATTCTCCTGGATCAATATCCAGACACAAGGTTCACTTCCACCATCATGAACCACCATGTGTATCCAATAATCACCAAGTTTTCGATCCAAACCAACCATATTAGCTCTACATCCACTAAGACCATCTTCGAACTGTGAAAAATTTGCACAAACACAACATGTGTGGGAATAATTTCCATGTAGGATTGAGTATAAAAATACTAAATAAGACACCCCAATACTAAAAAGTAAAGACAAGAAACATGTCGAATCAAAATTTAGGATAATAATTTGTTTGGGGGTAAGACAAGGAAATATTCAAATATTATCATCTGCTAGAAGTCTCAAAGGTGAAAAGAAGTCTTAGTTATCTCATCTCCTGGACTCAAAGGTCATATCTCAAAAGAATATAGGTATTATTGGAGTATCAAAAAGTCCAAAAGGTTTAAAATATCTTAGTTTTAAATTACATCTCTAAGGAAACCAAGGGGTTCCTAAGGAGTGACAAGTCTCAAAGAATTCAATCTTCCCAACCTTCCTTTCACACCTCCACTAAAAACTATTGAGGGGAACCTGCTACTCGATGAGCTAAATTCATCATTCGACGGATTATTTCATTTTATTTTCATTCATCATATCTTGAATAGGATATATTTTTTCCAAGTTAGTACTAACCTTTACTATCATAACCACCCAGATATGAGAAAGCCCATGTCAACTCTCATGAAATTTAATAAAGGACCCACACCTCATTGAATGAAAAACAATAGTTGAGGGAGGATATAACTCCATAAATATAGAACCCACACCCTGAGTATCATCCTAAAAGAAAATATCCTATGGGGGTAGGGTTCTGAACTCTATTAGTTGTGTGTATTATACCTGCACCTCATCAATATAGAGGGTTGGTGACCCCATGTCAAACTGGAGGGCTCATGCTCGGAGTATGTGGGGGATTTCTAAGATCCAATTTGAATATGGGGGATCCCTTCTTTATCCCATTCATGCTTATATGTGGTTTCTACCCAATGAATGATCCAATCGTCTTTCATGATCCCATTTGATTGCCCTATAGAGCTTAGGAGGCTAAATTGCTTATACCACCCCATGACTCACCTCATTAACTGAGGAGAAGTGAACCATAAATTTTTAGGTGAAAAACACTCAATTTAGACTACTCGAACATCTAAATTTTATTCTTGAGAAAGGATATATAGGAAGACACTATACCTTGAAAATTACATGACAAATACTAAATGAGTACACGGTGTGTATCCTCTATAGGGAAGCCTCATTATGTATCACTCTACACATGGAATGAGAAGTTAAATAAATGGTGTGTTATATTATATGCATGCCATGTGGGACCAATATAATACTCATAATATTCCACCTTTCAGCTCAGTGGTGTATTCCTTGACTACATTATATACCTTTATGGTCACATGACATGTAGCACATGTATGTTAGCCTAGGAATGTACTACCGTCCAAGTGGTCATGTAGGGAATAAATGGTGTGTACTTGAAGTACACTTCATGTGTTTGGTAATGTGCTTAGAAAACCAAAATGATTTTTGTATTCATACCACACATGATGTGATATTTATAATTTCTTGAAACCCTAGCATCATAAAGAGGGAGGTACACGACATGTGTTATTCTAAACTACATGTTTATAGTCATGTTATTCACCCAAATTTATAGTTTATTCTTATTTTCACACTATTTATATATAAAATCATCCTATATCATTCCATTGTGCCACCTATCATCATCTAGGGCTGCCAGGAGTCCCTCTTATCACTCAATCAGTCTTCATTACACCACTGTGGTGACACTCCATCCTTAACATTCAGTATCAAACTATAAGAAGATTCTAATCCAAACTGAAGATGTCCTTGGAAACTATTACATTTTTTCAGAGTTATCATCTTTTAAAAATGATCATATGACTATTATGGACCGCTACTCGATGAGTATTAGCCAATGAAATGTCAGCGGCAATCGATTTTTTCAAGAAGGAAAAAAGAGGAGGAAAACAAAAAAAATTTATAGTTGTTCCTAGGCACCCCTAATTCTATATAGAAATATGGTCATTACCAAAGGTGAATAGAAGATTCCCAATTGAAACTATAATAAGAATTCATAGCTATGGGAAAAATTCTATAAATCATTGATGAAGAATTAGTTGATAAAAGAAATCAATAATGGGAAGGTGGGTCCTTAATAGTTCACAAGAAGTAAGATAAAGTAATTATAAAGAATCATTCCAAAAAATTAAATAACCACACATTATGAATAATGATGTATAAAATTAAATAAAAGTTTTACCATAATGTAGAATCTTCATAACTTCAATCTATTATTCAATGTCACGCAATTCGATCATCATTTTAATCGTGTTCTCAAATTTTCCTATACTAATCGATTCATTAGTGGCTAATTGGAAGAGAATATTTGATCCATCTAAGTATCTATAGAGTTCCTTCATTTTAGAAAACATTAATCTTTAGGGAAAATAATATAAATGTCCATTTATATCCTATAATTTGGTTAACTAGTATTTTTAATAAAAACTTGAAAATACTTGGTTCACACCCTAATGCTCGGGTATGTAGTTTACAACTTTCCTAGATAAAATACCACATTCCAAACACACTATAGTGTAAAAATATCCATCTGAGTTATATTTTAAAATATATCATAAACCATTCTCATGGTATTAATAAATATTTAATTAATAAATATTAAAAAACTTTAAAATTATTCATCCTTGGAAATTCACTAAAACTCTACTTGAGGTAAACACCACACCCTGGGAATAAAATAACCATTTGAAATTTTTTTGAGGTCATATGATAGGATAATTTATCATTCTACCCCTAAGGTGGTATTGAGACTCTGAAATATCAAATTTGAGTTAAGTATCAGCTGTTAAAAACTCGAGTTGTTTCATCCTCCACAGCATTAAACCATTTTATCCCCAAAAATAACCCAATGGGGGATACTCAATAGGGATTATCACAAAATAGCCTTTTATAGAAAATATCCCACCCTTTCATACACTTCCTTTTTATTCAGAGGTCGGATCTCTAAATATACTTGATACACAACCACCCAGCCTGGAAGTAAGAACTTAATGGAAACACACATCCACTCTATGTAAGTCTTTCTAAGCCTTAAAACTCAAAAACGTTTCTCATCTGAATTTGATCATACTACATGGGATAAATAAAATACATAAACCATGTACATCCATCTAAAAATTGTTCCTTGATAAAGTTATCTCTGGTTGGTGTGTTTTTTCCACCTTTATAGATAATTCTTAATGGTTATTGTATGTGAACAATCAATCTATACTATACTCCACCACTGATCACTTCACAATGATCTAACACTAACACCCAAAGAGTATCAAGGTAGCATGATCTTACATACCAATGCTAACTCCTCCAACATCTTTCTACTACAAGATATAATCACCAATATTTCTAGCTTTTATCACAAATATAACATGGTAATTATTTCCTAAACTCTTTGAGAATATTCATTGGAATTATATATCCACATATTGGTCTCTAATTGGTTTACATCCACTATCGAAGAAATCCTAGTTGTGTTTTTGTTTCACTTTTTCAAAATCTTCTGATGAGAAAATTAGGAACAACACAAAACTCTGTATAGTATCACATCACTGTATTCTGGGTGGTCTAATCCACCAAAACTTGAAGTGGATGGTCGTAATAATTCAAATGAACCTACTATATCAACTTCATACCCCAAGATAAAACTTGCTAAACTAGATCAATCCAAAACCACAACCTCCAAAGGAAACTTCCACCTCTACCATGTAGAAATATTTTCCATATGGTGGGAATACCAATAAATATTTACTGGATATACCACACTAAGGGTATCACTCCACTTAGGTGGTTCCTACTTAGATCATCCATCATGATATTCAATACTAACACCAAGGTGAAACCATTATCCTCTTGGGAAGGTGGATTATGTGCTCCCCGCCATTAAGAAACTCTTTAGGTCCATAGCTTGAGAACATCTAGTCACACAGGACCACTAAATTGGCATCACCATTATAGACTTCTCTCATAAAAGGTATGAGTGTGGGGACACCACCATTAATAAAACCATGAAATAATAAATAATTTGAAGTTATTTTATCTTGAACCTCTTTCTTCATTTCATTTTTCAAAATTATAATGTCGTATTTGGAATTCAAGATGATGAATACATTGGTCTCTCATTGAGTGACATCCATGGGATTCCCTCAGGAAGCATTTTTTAATTCTTCCATAATCATAAGAAGCAAATTATTATCTATTAATAAAGTTACTAAATACATGATTATCATATTTTTGGTGGTTGAATACAACTTGCTAAGGGTGGGATCTACTCTCTATACCTAAGGGGATCCCACTTACTGATGATGGTAGAACCTACATCATTTACTCAATTTCACATCACCATTAAAACCATCATTGTTAGACAATCCATAATAATATGGGAACCACTAGATCTCATTTATTCTATGAAATAATCTCATAAAATAACCCTTTCTCCACTAAGGATAAACTCACTTTTCAAGAGGGGTGAGTGAAATACTATTACCATTAGTGGAAACTCTATAGATGACAAGGTTTGAGATAAGGGTTCCACTTGAATCTATAATTCCCATATATATGGTGTTGGAAGAATAACCCTTTATTGTTCCATCTAGTATGAGGGTCTATGGAGAGAGGAAATGAATCATACTCTGAACTGCATTTGTTAATGCATGGACATAGTCATTCCTTGCATAAACCATCCCATAAATCTGAATATTAGCACCTCATACATTATAGGAACTAACCAAAGGAAGTGATCATGGTAGTGGATCATGCATCATCCATATACAACCACTCTTGCACCACTAGATATTTCATTGAATAGCTCCCCACTATGAAACTAGGTATTCAATATGGATGTATCTTATCTTAGTACTACCTCCTGTATATAGGTATATCCATAGAACCACTTGGGATTTCTTCAGTTGAAACAATAGCCTATTTACTATGCCAAGGTGTATCCCTACCAATAATATACAAAAGTTAATCCTCTCTTGGAGGTCTTTGTCGTATGTGGTGTTGTACAAAAAATAAAACCATAGTTTGATAAATCTTTCTTTGGAATCTCTACTCAAACCACTAATATCATACAATTACACTATTAAACATTTTCAGGGAACACTTCATGAGGTCCATAAGACTCAATGGGTACTCTAACATAGTTTTTATTCCCTGTATAGGTCCCAATATCCTTCAATAAAACTCCATCCAAGAAAAGGGCTTAAACTAGGACCATGGTAGAGTATTCTCATCATGAGTTTGATAAAATATCATCCACTAATGGATCATTATTCATTGTAGGTATCTCAATGAAAAAAAAAATCATCTAGTTAGTGAGATTCCAAGATAGATGGAAATATGTGTCTCAAACTCCATCCAAACCTTCACCGTTCAAGGATCAAGATCTCCTCACAAACCCATGAGGTTGCTGTCATCAGAACACATTTAACCTACCCAACCTATGGGTAGTCTTATCAAAATTATCATGAACTACCATCTTCTCTACAAAAAATACTTCACTAAGAATGAGGGGTATAAATGCCACCTCAAATCATGGGACAAGGATATATCTCAATTGAGACTCAGAAAACAATGCCACATCACTCATTAGTCGGTGATGAGAGGCCTAACTATAAGAAAGGGATCATCTCAACCCTACCTCTACATACAATTTGGATATCAATGGGTAAAATCCCTCATTTTATAGGATGAACCCATAATTATTAAATCATATCTTACTGATTAGGAAATTTAATAATGCCAAATATAATAATTGGGTGTTATATGATGAATGTGCCAACATTATTGTACCTTGTAATCAATGTCTTTGAACTCTTGGTCAAATAATAGTTTTACATAGTCCTAGATAAAGGATACATTGGTCTTTAGACCTATGCTAATATCCTTAGTCTGATAACCAAACTCAAGGCCTCATTAACATCATCTCCCTAAATTCTTAAACTAGTCCTCACATAATTACTAACTCTAAACTCCATTTTAGGAATCGAATACTCTAATACCACCTTGACACAACCCAACCCACCGAGGCCCCACCCATACTATCGATAATCTGAGTGTTCCACACAAAGCCTTCCTCCAATATGTAAGGGGATGGTAACTAGCACCGATTGGGAATATCACACAATATGGGAGGCCTTATCCTATATAAACTTGTAATAAACACGTATATCCAATGAATAAAATGAATAGAAACACCAGAATTGTATGTGTAAATATATATAAATGGATTAAATGTATACAAAAGATGCTTGAGACGTCAAATAAAATCACAATACCACATAGTAAAATGCCAAATGAATTGCATATCTAAAAATGCTTAGAATATAAAATACATGAGAGCCTAGGAATATCCTCCTCATTGTATTACTCAAGAATTGATCTCCAGTCACAATGGTCATTGTCTCCAACATGAACTACCATTCTCTACACTATGCATTGGGGTAAGCTTCAAACAAGCCACACCAACTTCATGTCTGCCAAGACTATCTCTGCTCTATGAAACATATTTATAAGAACAAAATGTGAAGGTACTAATCCCGTGTAGGGTTGAGTATAAATATACTCAGTAGGATTCCTTAAAACAACAAAGGAAAGAAAAGAAACATGTTAATTAAAACTTCAAGATAAGAAGGCTTTTAGAATTAATACAAGGAAAGATCCATATATTCTCTACCACTATAAATCTCATGGGTGAAAATAAGTCTTGTTCATCTTATATTTCAACCCAAAAGGTCATATCTCAAGATAAATTAAAGATGCACATAGTACTAAAAAGTCCACACAGTTTGAATTTGATATATTTTATAAACTAATATCCCACTAAACATCATACGAGGGGTTAATTATGGTGACTTAATTTATTATTTTCTAAATATTAATAGTTTCTTGTATTCACATTAGAAAATAAACCTTGAATTTGTATCATTGATTATACAGAAGAAAAACCAAATATAATAAAGTAAAGAATCATGGAAATTATATTTTACTTGGAACAATAGGATATATCCTAAGAAAATATATTAATGATGTGTTTATATGAAAAATAATCACTACATCACTAATTTTTCATTACAATATTTAAAATAAGCTCGTTGGTCATCCAAGGTCTATAAACTCTTCCTCTATTCTACTCATAACATCTCAAGAGGTTTATACAAAGGAAAATATTAACTCAAAAATTAAACACACGATGATATCAATCAATTATGTAATTCCAAATAGAAATGATAATTCACTATGATTCTTTCTTCTTTACTTCCAAATCTTTAATTATATGCACAAAAAATATTTCTTCCAATCATGGTATTTAATGTAATTCAATAAAGTCACACTTCACATTATAAATCCTAATATTCAATATAGTCCACTACTGATATAATCATTCTCCTAATCTTTAATATCACCTATCTTTATTTGTGTTTATATCTTCCTATTTTGTATAGTAAATATAATATATTAAAAAAATTAATTTAAATTCAAAATTCATATTTCAAACAAATTATAACTTTATATACTTGAAATATATTCCTTGTATAATCATAAAATGGATATATACCATTTAACTCTATTAGAACCATTGAGATTCATTACTCAACTACCAAGATGTTAAAGAATTTATAAAATATAAAAAAATGGATGTAACCTCTATTTTTTTGAACAATATGGCATGGCCTCCATTCAAAATTCTAGTTTCAAGAACTGCATCAAATTGACCATAGTATTCTAATCAAAACACCATGGTGAATCACTTATCTTAGAAAAACTACCTTCAAAATGGTTGACACCATGATCACTTACCTTTTTCTATTAAAACTTCTAAAACCCTCATGTTCAACACACCTTCCACAACACCCATTATATACCTCCCTATTTTTCATAGGTACTTTGAAATCCAAAAAAAATATGTTACATAGTGTGGTGATAATATTCTCTTTATTTTAGAGTCTCCATGGAAAGTCTAGGTTCACCACAACATGGGACTCCCCATTTTTTGATACCCAAAATAAAAAATTATGCAACTCCCAAATATATTTTATGTAAACAGGGTGTTATCTTTCCATTATTTTATTTTTAGTTCCTCTTAATATAATAATAATATTATATATACATGGTGTTTTAGTTAGTACATTTCCACTAAAATGACTTCAATCATATCCACCATTTTTTTTACCATGGTGAGTATAAGATTCATCATTTCTCAGAGGTAAATTTATCAATTGAAATTCTATTTACCATGACATGGACAACATGATCGTTTCAAAATGAAATGATTCCAACTTGAATTATCATTAAAAAAAACTTATATCTTTTCCAATATAGCCATTTCTAGATTCATTATAGTATATCTCAGTGCACTATGACATGATGAATGGTGTGGTGAATTCTTTCTTCACCAATATTCTCATAGTTTCAAGATACTTTATATTATTACCAATGAAATTCAAATTGAAAAAAAAACCAACATGTGAAAACTGGTGGTTGAAAAAATTTCCCCCTTTGTAATTTTTATTATCAATTTACCATATGATCCTCCAAGATATCCTAAACTTTTTCAAGCTTCAAACTCTCCTTTCATATAACTACACTAACCTATATTCATTCTACCCCTTTGAATATAAAATTAAAATGACTTATTTGTTATAGAACTAATCACTTCAAGAATTTAGAATCATTCACTAAAAAATTCTAAGAAAATATATTTTAATAAATTCTCTAAGCCAATCATTCAAATATCATTATAGAAAACAAGATAAATAATTAATCACTACTATATTGTCTATAATTACTTATCAAACCTCATTCTATTTCCAATTCCCCATTGATAGTGTCTCCCCTACCTTCTTAAAAGAAACTGAAGATAAATTCCTATAATAAAAAAACATTATCCAAATAAAAAATCATATACAATTGGGATATGGGACTTTGAACCTATTTATGTTGAGGATATTGGTTAAAATCGATGGTGCAATCAATACTTCACAAACACAAATTAAACCATTAGTTTAGAAAATATATCTACTACTTGAATCTATGTTCCAAAAAAATCTAGTTTTCTAATTTTTTTATTTACGTTATATTTTATAAATTTATACTTAATCTCAATATGCTTTGTGTATGAGTGTTGTAACATATTTTTCATCAAATCAATAGAAGTTTTTTTGTCACATTGAATTGACATTGGTTTTTGAATCACTTCTCCAATATCTTCCAACTATTGTTTCATCCACATCAACTATGTACAAGAATTATTAGCCAAAATATATTCTAACTTTTTATAATCAAGGATACAAATTCATTATTGACCTCCTTATTTTAATGATAAAAAAATTATTATTTCAATGATATTAATGAATTTTATACTTCCTGTAAGTATTCCGTAATATGAGATAGGTGATAAAATTTCCTAAGTATAAGTCGCCATTGACGTTGAGACACTGCTGAGGATGATTCTTTGGTTTTTTTCTTCCTTTCTCATTTTTGTCCAATTTTCTTTAAGTTGTTTTGCCCTTTTAATTTCGATTATGAATGTTGGGGTATGGTTTCGAACCTCCATCATACTGCCCTATTTATGTTTGAATGATGGGAGACCCCTTTCTCTCTCATTAAATGCCTCCCATGTACACTCGTTACTATACCGAAATTCCGAAAGGAACTTCTCTCTCCTCATTTACATTCAAGAAATACTTTTGTATCATAAATATAAATTCCATTAAAATTGTTGGGACATGTATCTATATGACCTCCTTACTGTCCATTACATGTAAATATGATGAGTAACCCCTCTCTCTCTCATCAACCATTTTTATGAATTCTTATGTCACGTCATTACACTGCCGAAATTTCACCGATTTTCTAAGCCAATACCATTGTGTAGTGAATACCATGCCCATTTCTCCATCAAGGGTATTTATCTTTATGCACATTTACTTATTGATTATAAAGTTTCATGTATGAATTCCGCATTCTTTTATCATGGAATAAATGATTATGTTTTATGAATCCATGTTTTATGATCCATGTGGCACACTTATGCATGAAATTAAATGTTTAAGAAGGGTGCGACCTTATAGCGCTCCAATGCATTGGGTAAAATATAGTATCATGATACGTCATGTGAAATGAGCGTTGAATCATTCTAATTCAAGTTCAATGGGGGTTTACTCGTACTTTATGTGTAATGAGGATTTACTCATGCTTCATGTGTAATGATCCTTGGCTCATGCTAATTCCATGTTAAGTGTTGTTGCCACATTTCCATGTTATGATTATCATGTTTTATCATGCCTTTATGTTCATGTTTCTCTTATGATCTATTGATATGCCTATTGTCTAACATGTATTGTACTCCTCATGTTATTCCATGTGTCCTCCCTTACTGGGCTTTATAGCTCACCCTTTTCTTATGAATGTCCTCAGGTTATCCCATGCAATGCTAAGTATGAGGGAATGTAGTGGTCATGTAAAGGAAGTTTTCAATAAAGATGTTGTATTTCATGTTTTAAGTTTTTATTTAATGATCCTAAGACCCAAATATACTAAACCTCTCTATCTTCTTTGTTTTATCAAGTGAAGTTTTATGTAATAAATCATGTTTAAGTTTGTAATAAAAGTAGGGTTGTCATAGTTGGTATCAGAGGATAGGTTTAGTTATTTTTAGGATTAGGATTAGAAAACCCTAGTAAATCCTTATAGACAAGACTAAGAATAATAAAAACATCCCTAAGTTTTGGTAAGTACTGAGTAAGTGGTTTATCAAACAAATACATCCCTTTCTAGATACGAGCTGGTAGAGGAGGCTCTGACACAGATGTATCCTAGGGGTAAAACCTGAAAACACCGCTTTGAGCTAGACTCAAATAGGAACTGGTGCATGATAATGGGCCTTGCTGCACTCTTGGTTACAACACTCCCGGGGGATTTGTCTTGATAAATTCACAAGCTTAGTATGAACCCTTATTAAGGGAATTAAAAAAATGCCCCTAAGAATATATGTTAGAAGGTATATCATGAAAATCCTAGATTGAAGCCTATAGACTCCTGGGTTAAGGAAATAAAATTTTATTTATAAGTCGTCAACTTTTGTCTTTTGATTACCCATAATGTGTTACCCCTAACTTTCCTATTATTCCATCCAATGTCCGGTAATAGGAGGACTCAGGCTAACAACCTTTGTGAAGATCAGTGTGATGACTATACTGATGAAATGCCCAATCCAATGGGAGTGGGAATCGCAAACTTTTTCATGCTTCTCTCTCATATAACTCAAGTTTTAAATAGAAACACGGGTCAAGAGGAACGTTCAACCCCCCCCCCCCCCATAAGAAAGAACAAGTCGTTATCGAGAGCTTCATGAGACAAAGGCCTCCTACTTTTAGTAGATCATTTGATCCCACGATCGCTGAACAATGGATCAACTCCATTGAAAAGATATTATCCATCCTTTAATGTGCTGAACAAGAGAAGGTCCTCCTGGAGGCTTATCGTATAGAGGGTGAAGTTGATCAATGGTGGACGTTGATAAAAAAATATGAAGCCTAAGGAGGAGATCGAGGCATTGGAAATGGAAGGATTTCCGATGATTTTTTTTTGATAAATATTTTCGGCGCACCCTCTGGATTAAGATAGAAAGGTACTTCCTTAACCTCAAGCAAAAGATAAAGAATCTATTGGAATGTACGAGGAAAACTTCACAAGGCTTTCTCAATACGCTTCCCGGCTTTGTCGTTCTACCCCAGAATGTAAATTTGACCACTTCTTTGGTGGGTTGAAGCCTAGCCTAAGGAATGCATTAGAAATCCGTGACTAAGACAGCTATGAGGAAATTGTCTGATGTGCCCTCAAGTTCGAAATGGAGATCGGAGAATCACGGGGGTATCATGGGTATAAGAAGCATAAGGTGGAATTAAATTATGGTGGTCCGATGGATAAATCCAACAGTACTAAGAAGATCCAGCACCCACTTGCCAAAAGTGCGGAAAGAAGCACCCTGGAAATTTCCTTAAGAGGACGAGAAAATGCTTCAGGTGTGGAAGAAAGGGACCTAGCTACTAACTGTCAGCAAGAAAGACCCGCGCCAGCGATAGAAGAGAGGAACGCTCCGTTCGAACCTCAACGCAATGTTCATTGCTACAAATTCAAAGAACCAGGGCATCTTGAAAATCAGTGCCTTAATCCAAGGGTTTTTCGGAGGTAACCAACAACCTCCAAGGCAATAAGGAAGAGATTTTGCCATCACTTCTGCCGAGTGAACCCCGATAATGAAGTGGTGATAGGTACGTTAGTTATTCATTCAATAATAGAGAACTTAATTTTTTATTCAGGTTCTACGCATTCTTTTATATCTCTAAAGTTTAGTAGAACAATCCTAGCACCACCAAAAATCATGGAAGTGAAGATGTCAGTGAGTACGAAAAATGGGGCAATCATTGCATCCCATGAATATAAGTCCTCCCCTGTTATAATATGTGGATTGAATTTCCCATCGAACCTCATCATACTCCCTCTGGTGTAATTTGATGCAATTATTGGCATGGATTAGCTTTCCTTATATAGAGACAAAATAAATTGTCGGGAGAGGGAAATCACACTCCATATGGAGAATCGACCCCTGATTCTTTACAAGTGTAAGGAGGAAGATGAATCTCCCTTAGCTCCATCATCTCAAGCATGGATTTTACTGCCCTATGAGCACACGTATTTGGCTCAGATGATTGAGTCCAAGGAAGAAACCATCCTTGAAGAAATGCCTATTGTGAGGGAATTTTCTGAAGTGTTTCCCGAGGAACTGTCTTGTCTTCCTCCTAGAAGAGATGTTGAATTCTCAATTAAAATTATACCTGGGGAATAACCAATATCCAAGGACTCCATATAGAATGGTTGTTGTAGAGCTTTAAGAGCTGAAGAAACAACTATAGGAGGAATCTGGATAAAGGGTTTATACACCCAAGTACTTCACCATGGGGTGCACCAGTCCTCTTCGTCAAGAAGAAGGATGGGTCAATGCGGCTTTGAATCGATTATAGTGAACTTAAAAAAATCAAGATAAAGAACAAGTATCCTCTCCTGTGAATTTATGACTTGTTCGATCATCTATGTGGAGAACAGTACTTCTCCAAGGTAGATTTGCAGTCGGGATGTTATCAAGTAAGGGTGAAGAAGGAAGATATCCCCAAGACTGCTTTTCGCACAAGATACGGGCACTATGAATTCATAGTAATGCCCTTTTGGACTCACTAGTGATCCAGAAATCTTCATGGACTTAATGAATAGAGTCTTTAGAGATTACCTAGACAAATTTCTGGTATTATTTATAGATGATATTCTAATATACTCCAAAACCAAGGAGGATCATGAGGAGAATTTAAGAACTGTACTGGAGAATTTGTGCAAGGAGAATCTCAATGAAAAGTACAGAAAGTGTGAGTTTTGGTTGAAGTAAGTCTCGTTCTTGGGCCATATCATCACAAGAAATGGGATATCTGTGGACCCCTCCAAAACAGATGCAATTGAGGGATGGATGAGGCCGACATCGGTAACGGATATCCGTAGGTTCTTGGGGTTAGCTGGATATATCGATGATTTGTGAGAAATTTATCACGATTGTCCAACCCTCTTACCAAGCTAACTCGAAAGGGTTTAAAGTTGCTTGGAGTTTTGAATGTGAAGAAAGCTTCAAGGAGTTGAAAAGGAGGCTTATCACTGCGCCCGTGATCACTTTACCCACAAGTGGGGAACCTTTTTTGGTTTTCAGTAATGCGTCGAAGAAGGGCTTAGGTTGTGTGTTGATGCAGAATGATAAAGTTATATCCTATGCCTCAAGGCAGTTGAAAATCCATGAGAGAAACTATCCAATGCATGATCTGGAGTTGGCGGCGGTGATCTTTGCTTTGAAAAGCTGGTGGAATTATCTCTATGGAGAGAAATGTGAGATATATACTGACCACAAGAGTCTTAAATATATATTCACACAGAAAGAGATTAATATGCGCCAGAGAAGATGGATAGAGCTCATCAAGGATTATGACTATTCAATCCATTACCACCCTGGGAAAGCGAATAAGGTGGCAGATTCTCTAAGTAGAAAGGATCCAGCGATTCTATCAATGATGAGAATTGAGAAGGATTCAATCTTCTTAGAATTGATGAAGATGGACATGGGAATCATAGAGAAGGGAACATCATCAATCCTTTCATAAATTATTGCTCAACTGTCTCTTTTGGAAACGTTAAAGGATGCTCAAAAGGATCATTGGGAATTCAAGAAAAGTGGAAGCTATCGAAAAAGGTAAATCCTCGGAGTTTAATGTTAATGAAGAAGGAATTGTGCGGTTTGGGAAAAGACTATGTGTTCTATCAAGTCTGGAGCTGAAGAAGGAACTTTTGGATGATGCACATAGTTCAGATTTCTCTATTCACCCAGGGAGCACAATGATGTATCGAGATCTCCGAGAAAACTTTTGCTGGGATAATATGAAGAAGGAGATCGTTGAATATACATCAAAGTGCCTGGTGTGTCGGAAAGTGAAGGCAGAGAGGCAGAAGTATAAGGGGATGATGCAACCATTGCCCATACCAGAATGGAAATGGGATAACATCACCATGGACTTTGTCACCGGACTTCCAATGACATCCAAAGGCAACAATGCAATCTGGGTTGTTGTGGATTTTCTTACAAAGACTGCACACTTCATTAATATTCGGGAGGATTTCTCTTTGGATCAAATGGCACGGATATATATCAGGGAAGTGGTAAGGTTGCATAGAGTACCACTATATATTGTGTCTAACCAAGATCCAAGATTCACCTCCAAGTTTTGGAAGAGTATTCAACATGCTCTGAATACTGAACTGAACTTCAGTATGGCCTATCATCCTCAAACTAATGGCTAATCCGAGCGGACTATCCAAACACTTGAGGACATATTGAGAGCATGCTCAATGGACTTTAAAGGAGGATGGGATCAACATCTCACTCTGGTTGGGTTCTCTTATAATAACAGTTTCCACTCAAGCATCCAAATGGAACCATAAGAATCCCTGTATAGGAAAAGGTGCCGAACACCGGCATGTTGGGATGAGGTTGGTGAACGTAAGCTGCTTAGACTAGAAATGGTCGATGAAATGGTGGAGAAGGTGAAAACCATTCAGCAGCATATCAAGGCAGCCCAGAGTCGACAGAAGAGTTATGAAGATAATCGTTGACGAGACCTTGAGTTTAAAGTAGGAGACATGGATTTTCTATGCATATCTCTATGGAAGAAGGTCATGAGGTTTGGAAAGAAAGGGAAGTTAAGTCCAAGGTACATCGGCCCTTTTGAGATTCTTGATCGTGTTGGGTATGTGGCCTATCGACTAGCACTTCCACCTACCATGGCCAAAGTACATGATGTCTTTCATGTATCCATCTTAAGTAAGTACATACCGGACCCTTCAAATATACTCTCTTCTGAGGTGGTACAATTAGAATATGACCTTTCTTATGAGGAGGAACCAGTGAAGATCTTAGATCATAGAGAAAAAGTTCTACGAAATAAGACAATGCCCCTCGTCAAGGTGTTTTGGAGAAACCACAAGTTTAAAGAAGCAACTTGGGAGTCATAGGAAATGATGAATCTGAGTTACCCACATCTGTTTTAGTGTGGGAAAAAGGAAATTTCGAGGGCGAAAATTCTTA
Organism: Viscum album; assembly: GCA_963277665.1. Classification (NCBI taxonomy): domain Eukaryota; kingdom Viridiplantae; phylum Streptophyta; class Magnoliopsida; order Santalales; family Viscaceae; genus Viscum; species Viscum album. Next base: position 1,996,971,214 of record OY728150.1, on the reverse strand, counting down.
AGGGGGAATATTGTAATGACCCAAAGTTTCATTAATGGAAATCCCTCTTGATTTAATTAAATGTCTCTTTATGTTTATATAAAATTTCAACTTATTTAGTTTAATGTTAATAATTTTGACCGTTGCTAATATAGTCGTTGAACAGTGATCACGTGATTAGTATAAATATAGGGCTTTAACAAATCCAAATTTACTCTGACAAAGGAAGCGATGGCCTCATCCAGTAGAATTGCCCCATACGAAGCCCATTTATCAGAGCTCGGAAAAGAGGTGGCATCCTTGGGCTTCACTCTTGACCAAACCCAAGATGAGCTTCATCATGTCAAGCTCGAACGGGACCGTCTACAGGAGAAGTGGAAGTTGATAGAAATTACCACTCGAGCGATGTTATCTGAGCCACCCCAAGAGTCTGTAACCATCACACACCTTACCCTTAGGTCATATGCGGCTGTTTTAAGGGGTTATGTAACAAATAAATAGTACTATGATCATGTACATTATTTTTTTGTATATAATAATGAATATAATTTCTTGCCATTATTGAAACATTGTAAATAGTTTTTAAAGTACAAATAATGTTTTTAGTTATTATTTAATTAAGAATTATATTTTATTAAATTAAGGGATTTTTGAATTAAATAATATTTTAATAAAATAATATTATTATTATTAAATTAATTTTTATTAAATATAAATGATCTTATAATTTTATGAATGCAATTGTAATTTTTATTAAGGTTTGAAAGCCATTTCTGTCAAAACCCGTGAATTTTCGATAAATATTGGTTTTTATTTTAAAAGTAAAAATTAAAATATTTAGAAAATTATTTATATAAAATAAATTTTATTTCTGGAATCAGGACGTTGAAATTATCCAATGGTGAATTTTTCATAATTTTCTCAGACAGTCAAATTTTTGGGTAAAAATTAAATACCGTTTAAATATATAATATTTTCTATGACATCATAATGACCCAATAGTGATGTAATAAAATACTATAAGCTTTATGTTCGGACAATATATGTTTTACCATTAAAATAATGTGATTTTGGGTTTGTTTTACTTACTTTTCAAATCATTAATGGACCCTTGAAGACTTATTAAACACCTTGTCTTTTTAAATTGTTTTCCATGGGAGTGTGACTCACCTCCACATAAGAAACCCTATTATTTTAAGAAGTTCGGACTTTGGCCTTATAAAATATTGTTTTCCTCTTCCATTTTCCAAAAACCATGGGCAAAAACCATGGTTTGGTTTGTGGTTTGGATTAATTTAATATAAGGGGTCCCAAACCTAAATAATAAAGAATTCCCTCACCTTTCCTATATAAACCCACCCAAGCTCCCACTTCCTCCTCACTAAAAGCCTTTGTAGTTCGTCCAAACTATTCCCTACTCTCTCTAGAATCCTTCCAAGGTGCCCCAAGCTCCCAAGAAGCCTCTCTCAAGCCTCTCTCTAGCCTTTGGAAGCACACTTCCAAGTAAGGGTTTTTTCTTCCTTTTTCATTTTGGTCCAATTTTCTTTAAGTTGTTTTGCCCTTTTAATTTCAATTATGAATGTTGGGGTATGGTTTCTAACCTACCTCACACTATCCTATTTATATTTGATTGATGGGATACCCTTTTATCTCTCATTAAATATCTCCCATGTACACCCATTACTATGCCGAAATTCTGAAAAGAACTTCTCTCTCCTCATTTACATTCAAGCAATACTTTTGTATCATGAATCTAAATTCCATTACAATTTTTGGGACATGTATCTATATGAACTCATTACTTTACATTACATGTAAATATGATGAGGAACCCCTTTCTCTCTCATCAACCATTTTTATGAATTCTTATGTCACATCGTTACACTGCCGAAATTGCACCGATTTTCTAAGCCAATGCCATTGTGTAGTGAATACCATGCCCATTTCTTCATCAAGGGTATTCACCTTTATGAACATTTACTTATTTATTATAAAGTTTCATGTATTAATTCCACATTCTTTTATCATGGAATAAATGATTATGTTTTATGAATCCATGTTTTATGATCCATGTGGCACACTTATGCATTAAATGAAATGTTTAAGAAGGGTGCGCCATTATAGCACTCCAATGCATTGGGTAAAGTATAGTATCATGATACGTCATGTGAAATGAGTGTTGAATCATGCTAATTCAAGTGCAATTAGGGTTTACTCGTGCTTTATGTGCACTGAGGATTTACTCATGCTCCATGTTCCATGAGCCTTGGATCATGCTAATTCCATGTTAAGTATTGTTGCCACATTTCCATGTTATGATTATCATGTTTTATCATGACTTTGTGTTCATGTTTCTCTTATTCTCTATTGATATGCCTATTTTCTAACATGTATTGTACTCCTCATGTTATTCCATGTGTACTCTCTTACTGGGCTTTATAGCTCACCCTTTTCTTATGCATGTCCTCAGGTTATCCCATCCAATGCTAAGTATGAGGGAATGTAGTGGTCATGTAAAGGAAGTTTTCAATAAAGATGTTGAATTTCATGTTTTAAGTTTTTATGTAATGATACTAAGCCCCAAAGACACTAAACCTCTCGATATTCTTTGTTGTATCAAGTGAAGTTTTATATAATAAATTATGTTTAAGTTTGTAATAAAAACAGGGTTGTCATAATATCTCACTGTTGGGATGTCACGTCGCTCGAACATAAATTTGAAAAAGTGTGAGACACCACCAGACCGACATACCATCATAATGAGTCACTATCAGATGAGAAAACACTATAAAAACATGAAATTTGGGCTAAGTATAATACACCACTAGTTTCATACTGCCAAGACTAGACACCGTCAAACTGATACGCCACTAGAAAAAGATGCATCTGGACTCTGAGGCACTGCCAGTATTAATCATTGTTCCAGGAATTGCCGCCAAAATTTATAAACTTAACCTTTTCATTTAAATATTTTCTAATAGTTATATTATTGAAGTTAATGTTAATTCATATTTTAATTATTATCTCTTAAATTATCAACAAAACATGTTAAAAAGGATTTTAGACATGCAGTATGAGGAATAATAGAGGATATAAATATTCTTGTTGTTGCTAATAAAAAGAGAAGAAAACTCTATCATGAAATATATAGAATAAGGTAATGACCATGTGAAGTATATAGAAAGATGAGAGCTCATGCTTACAGAACACACATAGATCTCAATAGATTAACTACTATATCCTTCAATCACTCAAATGAGGAATCCAAAATCTCAAACACATCTGTTTCTTTCCTTAAGTCAAGAACAAGATTCAAAGACACTTTTTTCTTGAGAATATTTCATGGGAACCCGACTCGATATTTTATATGAATCAAAACAAGGATTCATGAGCTACACTACAACAGATGGAGCATTTAGATACCTACACTTTTATATTTTTCAGTTCTATTTATTTATTCTTATATATTGAGTAGTGTGTGTGCATACTCTATTTTATCACATGCATACTATCTCTTGCGCTGAACTGGAAGATACTTGATATCTTCTCTTTACTTTTCTTACACCTGTACTCCCACGAATAATAAGGGTAGAGGTATCTATGTGACCTGTTTGTTTATACTCCCACATATAACTGTGTAAGTGGTCATTTGTGACCTAGACAATTTATAAACTATTGTAAAACCTGATCCATGTTTTAGATCAACTTGTTTATTTTTTATGAACTGCTTGGAGGTAGGTGATCACCAAGTAGAGAGGACTAAGTCTTTGTTTGAGACTAAACCCCTTGTTTGAAATTTCCATTTTTTGTTTTTGTTTACTTTATTTTTGATTTTAAAACTAAAACTGTTTTAACCAAAAAAACTAATACTTTAATAGTTAATCTTTATTAGTGCTTTTATAATATTTTAATTAAGTAAATTGATTTCAAAGGACTAAGTAATATTTTATATTTCTTACATGAGTACTAATCAATCTTTAAGAATCCTTTTAAAAGATTATAACTTATAAATATCTTCTATATTTATTAACTGGGTCATTTTAAATTAATTAGGTGATTTTAAATTAATCCTTTTAAATAGAACTTTTTATTGGGTAATCATTTTACCCCCCCCCCTCTTGAGATACTCATTCCAACCAATATTCATGTTTTTTACTCAGACATTCAATGAAATTTCTTCTAATGAATAAAGCACAGCCACTTGTGGGTTTTTATTCTATAATATCACTAGCCCAATTTACATCTAAATAAGCTAGAAAATAAAAATACTTTTCATCCTTGAAAAAATGACCACAATCCAGTGTTCTATGAATATTTATCCTTATCAACTTCACTACTAAGAGATTTTCTTTATTTGGATAACACTAAAATTATTTTTCCATGCACATAGAAAAGAAAATATCAGTACTGGTCACTATTAGATAGAGTAAACTTAAAATAATTATTTTATACAGTGTTGAGTCTACTCCCACATTGTGCTCATACTTCCCAAGTTTCATTCCAACTGTTATGAATGCTAAAAATAGCTTGTATTCTTCAATTTTTAATTTATTTAACACTTCTCTATCATATTTCACCTATGAAATGAATATGTATCTTCTATTTTAATAAACTTATAACCTAAGAAATTAGGTTAGTTATCCAATCATAAACATTTTAAATTTTAAATAAATCACATTTATAAAATTTTCAATAGAAATATGTTTATTTACACTAAATATAATATCATCCACATACATCATCACAATGAATATTTTCTCATATAATATTTTCACATAGAGGTTATGATCAAATCCTCCTCTATTTAATTCAAAATTTATTATATAATATTCCAATCATGCACACCAAGAACAATTCTCTTTCTTTAGGCTATAAAAATCCTTCTTTAGTGTTCAAATATTTTAATCATCATCACTACTAAGAAATATTATTAGTTATTCAATTTAGAATTATCTATTTAATACCCCACTCATAAATGTTCTCTTTACATCCATTTTATAAACTCTAAACTTCTTTTAAATATTCATGACTAGAAATTTCTTATTGACCCCATTTATGCCACCAAAGAGAATGTTTCCTTAACATCAACTCCTTCAACTTGTGCATATCCTTTACACACCATAATTTCTTTATTCTGTACCACTCTTCCATGTTCATCAATATTTTTTAAGACCTATTTGGTACCAATCACATTATTATGTATAGGTTTTTTCAAAAGATCCCAAGTTTGGTTCTTTTAAATTTGGTATAACTCTTCATTCATGGATTCACCCATGATTTTGTCTTTGTTGCTTCTTCAGATGAAGTAGTATCTACCTTTGATAATAGATCATTTTTCTCTATTATTATCATTATTTAGGTCTACATTAGTATATATTTATCTCCAATAATGTTTCTTAGATCAACTCCACTTATACTTCTTCTTGTTTGAGTCATGGGTCGACTCCCTTCATTACCAAGTTTTGCCTCTGGTTTGACTTCAAAATCATCATCAATTGATGGATTCTAAAATTCTCTAAAATCTATATATATCTTTTATTATTATTCACTTAATTATTTATGAATAAAATTTATAAAATTATATTTTTCTTTATTTTTATCAACCTTCACAGTGCAACTTTTAAAAAATGAACCTTTTTTTGTAACATTAATAGGCTTTACTCTTTGATGAGTAGCCTAAAAATATACCTTTATCTGTTGTATCACCATGATTTCCATGATTCCCCTCTTTATTATGAATGAAACATTTTTTCTAAATACTTTGATTTTCTTCAATTAGGGTTTCTTTCCATGAAAAATTTTAAAAGACATTTTCTCTTATCTAGGTATAAGAAATGATTAATTATAGATATAGACATCCACTTTCATTGTTTTTTTACAATATTAGAAAGAGATTTTGATTTCTATCAACAAAATCAAGGACATTTTAACATCCTATTATCGATCTATCAGGTATATTCTTGACCTTGTCATGGTTTTACTTTTTTACATTGTATATAAAGGACCAAGAAGGAATTGGGAGGATACCTATAATTGTGAATTCAGAGATTTTTTGGAATTTCAACTTTAACCAACTTTTTCTACAAGATGTAGAAGTATTTCACACTATGTAAAAGGGTTACACACCATGTAACTGTTGTTGGGTACAATCCATGAAAGGGGATTCACACTGTGAAATTTTATACATCATAAAGAGTGGTTTCACATCGTGAATTGTTTAAATAATGGATTTTTAATCCGAGGTGACATATTTTTTGGTGTACTTGAACAATGTGGATTTTATGGTGTGTAATTGTATTATAAGTCATGAAACCTTCGGCATATAGTTTTTAAAATAGGTGAGAATATATTTTGGCTTTAGTTCTTTTCTCCAGGCCCTTGGCTCTCGGCCTATAGTTCTTACCAAGAAATTTTGGGAGATTATAATCCATCTAGATCGATCTTTTCAATTTTGGATCTTCATTGTGGTTGAGGGGTGTCTCTCTGTGTGAGTTATCTTTTTTCTTCTTCATTTCCTTTGATCACGATATCACTGTTGGTGTCACGTTTGATTGTTCTTACTAGGAAAGAGGTGAAATTCACATGGGATGTGAAGTTTCAGTCTTCTTTTGATGAACTGAGATGTCTTCTGACATCAACCCCTATTTTGATCTTACCTGAGATAGCTAAGGGATAGGTGGTGTTTTATTATTCTTCTCGTACTGGTTTGGGATTCATGATTATACAAGATGATCATATGGTAGATTATGGCTCTCATCAGCTTTGACCATATGAGAAGAATTACCCAACTCATGATTTAGAGCTTTCTATAGTTATACATGATCTTAAATTTTGGTGGCACTATATTTTGGGAAAAGTTACAGGTCTTCTCTAATCATAAATGCCTGAGCTATATATGTTCTCATAAATACTTGAATATTAGATAGAGATGATGTATAAAATACCTTCAGACGATTGTCTTTGATATCAACTACACCCCAGGAAATGGGAATGTCATTACAAATGCTCCTAGTGGGAAAGTATCATCACATGTTGTTATGGAATCAAAGGAGGAGTGGAAACCTATGGGGATTTTTTCTTAGTTTCACTTGGATGCTTAGGAGGATGTTTTAGGCATGGTTCTGACCAGTTTTTAGTTATCATCATCTCTCCTAGATTCTATTTTATGGGGTCAGTAGTATGACGATGATTTTTAGAAGACTTGGTAAATCCTTTATGGTGGGGATATTGTTCTCGATTGGTCTCTTTATTTAGATGGTATGCACCACTTTGGTAATTGGGTTGTCTTCCCAGCATCTATAAGAAGTCTACTCTTTTTTTATTTTCACATCACTTCATGGGTCATTCATCCCGGAACTATGAAGATATATTATGACATGATTTGACGATTCTAGTTTCCGGGTATGAAATGTGACTTTGTGGAGTTTGTGTCTTGCTATTACACCTTCCAACAGATAAAGAAATAGCACTTGAATCCTTATGGTTTACTTCAACCTCTTCCAATGCCGATTTGGAAATGGGATGTGGTATCCATGGATTTTTTTTGTTGGATTACCATAGATTCTCTGAGGAAGGAATTCTATCTGTGTGTTTGTTGATCGGTTGATGAAGTGTTATCATTTAATTCTGATAAAAGACACCACTAAAGTTAGAGATCTGGGTAAGCTATATGTGCATGAGATTGTGAGGCTATATGGGAAACCTTCTTCCATTATTTCAGATAGGGATCCTAGGTTTACCTCAAGGTAATGGAGGAGTCTATAAGAGGAAATGGGAACTTAGTTCAAGTTGATCATAACTTACCATCCTCAGACAAATGGTCAGATAGAGTGTGTGTTTTAAATACTGGAAGATATGCTATGTGCATGTGTCTTGGATTTTGTAGGATCGTAGGATAGAAATCTGGGACTGGTTGAGTTTTTTTATAACAACATTTATTAGTCGTCAATTAGAATGGCTCCCTTTGAGGTGTTTTATGGTCACTCGTTCAGATCACCTCTTTATTTAGGATGTACATCGACGTCTAGCTATAGCCTAGAGTCGACGGAAATCATATGTAGATTAGAGATGTTGACCTTTTTAGTTTTCTATTGGTGATTGGGTTTTCTTGAAATTTTCTCCTCAGTTGGGTCACCATCAACTTGGAAATCAGGGAAAGTTGGATTTGAGATATGTTGGACCATATTGACTCACAAGTGAAATTGTTTCATGGGAAGTTGATTTTGTTAGTCAGAGTTCTATAGAAACATGGATCGTATTCTCATGAAACAAGGGAATGTGAATTGTTGATGAGGGAGTAGTGGCCTCATCTTTTCTAGGTATTACATCTTCTACATGACTTCCTAGGGACAGAAATTCATTATGGTGTGGAGTCTAAAACATCCCATTACCAGTATATTAGGTATATTCTTGACCTCGTCATGGTTCTCTTTTTTCTCATTTTCTATAAAGGACTGAGAAGGAATTTTGAGGAAAAAAATAATGGTAAGGTCAGAGATTTGTTGGACTTTCAACTTTAACCATCTTTCTCTATAGGATTCGGAATTATTCCCTATTGTGTAATAGGGTTACACACCATGTAAATGTTGCTGCATAAAATATCTGAAAGGGGATTCAGGATATGAAAGTTTCAACGTCGTGAATAGTGGTTTCACATCATGAATTATTTGAATATAAGTATTTTTAATCTGAGGTGGTATATTTTTTGGCGTACTTGAGCACTGTGGATTTTATGGTAGGTAAATGTATTACGCGTTATGAAATGGACTTCATAAAGTTTTTAAAATAGGTGAGCAGCTATTTTCCCTTCAATTCTTGTCTCGAGTCCCTTGTATATTCACCTATAGTTATTCCCATGTGATTTTTGGAGATTTTGGTCCATCTAGATCAATCTGTTCGACGTTGGATCTTCACTTTGGTTATGGGGCGTCTCTCTGGGTAAGTTTTCTTTCACCTTCTTCATTTCATTTGATCATGATATCACCTTTTGGTGGACTTTTTGGATCCTTTTAGGATAAGATGGTGTTTCTTCTTGGTTTCTTCTAGATCTGTTGTGAAATCTCGCTTTAGAGGCATTTTCTTTTGTCGGTCGTGGTGAGGCAGGCGTTCATTCTTAAGGTATGTAGGTTTATTTTTTTTCCACCAAACCCTTGTGCTCAGATTTAGGTCAATCATGTGATGTGGATTGGATTCTAGGTCCTTCATTGCAATCGTTGGGTTTTCATTGTTCGTGGTCCCATTATGGGTGTGTGCGGCCTAAGTTTTGAGGTAGGTGGTTCTGTCTATATCCTATGTCGATGAACCTTATTGTTCCTAATTTATAAATTCATTTACACAAGGAATTTTCATGATTGATTTTTGTTTCTTGAAAAGATTTGTTAATAAAAAAATGGTTTCTCCTTGTTTTATGATAAATGGAATGAAAACTTGTGTTTTCAAAACATTGAAATTGGATTGTGAAATGGTTTTGAAATGTTTTTCAAAGCATTGAAATGATTTGTGAAAACTAGCACATGGGTTACCTTGGGTACTTAAGTGGAATGTTTATCTTAAGGTCATCATCCATGTTTTTTGATTATTAGGAGGTTTCTCATGGTTATTTTCTATGTTTCTTAGGCTCATTGTTCTAGGGGATGGATATTGACATTGTTAGGGGGTTTACTCATGTAATATTCCTCTAATTCCTAGGCATGTGTTCTAAGAACTGGATGGTGTACTTGATTTATTATGGTATGAGTTGTCTATTAGTCTGACCTATAGTGATCCTTGGTGTTGATGCCTATGATTTTGTTTTATATTGCTTGTATTTTTTGTTTATCCTTGATATGCATGATTGTACTTGTGAATATGTTATAGAAAATATTATTTGAAATTTATATACCTGTTTTTGTTTTAGAACTATAAAAAAGGAAAATTTTTACCATGTTTTCTATAAAACTGCTTTACTGCTTATCATTCTATGTTTTATTTAAATAGAGAATATAGGAATTGTTATATAGAGACTTGTTACGGAACACCTGGGTGGGATCCTACTGAGCATGTTATCTCACACCCTTCGCACCTCCTCGGTGGTGCATAGACCTTTGTATATCTTCCAATCCAGGGAAAGGAAAGGCACCGTAGTGAGGAATCTAGGTTTATATTAGCTGGTTTTGGGTAGCTAGTGGTGAGATGGTGGGAGTTAGTCCATACCATCACATAGAGTAGTTGTTTTGTTTTGGTCCATGCAGTTGGGCTTGTTTTTTGAGCTTTGACTACTTTTTCAATTTTTCATTTCTTCTATCTTTTTACTATTATAGAATATATATTCCTTTGGTCTTCTATTTTCCTTTTCGTTCTATGTATACATATATTCCATGTGTTTTTTCAAGTTAGGTGAAATCGTTCCCTCAGTTGTGTTGTTTGATTCCTGGGTGCTTGTCGCTAGCCTGTGGGGATCGAGAATGACCTTTAGATATGTAATGGAATGGATTGGGTTCGAGGTATGAGGGTAACCCATGTGCTCATTTTCACAAATCATTTCAATTCTTTGAAAACAATTTCACAATCCCATTTTAATTCTTTAAAATCACTACTTTTCATTCCATTTATCAACAAATAGGGAAAACACATTTTTCATTAAAAACTCTTTTCAACAAACACAAATCAATAATGATAATTCCTTTTATAAATAAATTTATAAATCAAGAACAATAAGGTTCATAAACATAGGCTAAAGACAGAACCACCTACCTCAAAACTCAGGCCACACACGCCCATAATGGGATCCACCAACAACAAAAACCCAATGAAGACAATGAAGGCCCTATAATCCAATCCACATCACATGATTCAACCAAATATGAACATAAGAGGTCGGTGGAAAAAAATAAACCTAAATACCTCAAGGAAGAACACCTGTCACACCGTGATAGACAAAGGAAAAGGCCTCCAGAGCAAGATTTCACAATGGGTCTAGAAGAAACACCATATTAACCCAAATGGGTCCAAACACACCAACCAATGGTGATATCATGATCAAAGGTAATGAAGAAATAAAAACATAACTTACCTGGAGAGACGCATCGTAATTGAAACAAAGATCCAACATCGAACAGATCGATCTTAATGGAGAAGAATCTCCCAAAATCGCTTGGGAAGATCTCTAGGTCAAGTGCCAAGGACCTAGAGAAAAGAACGGAAGACAAAATATCCACTCTCTTATTTTAAAAACATTACATGGGCCATTTTACAGTGTGTAATATAGTTACACACCATGAAATCCATGGTGTTCAAGTACACTGAAAAATCCATCACCTCGAATTAAAAATTCGATATTTAAATAATTCATGATGTGAAACCACTCTTCACGATTTGTAAACTTTCACAGTGTGAATCCCCTTTCACTGATTATACCCAAAAATAATTACACAGCGTGTAACCCTATTAAATGATGTGAAATATTTATTTATCCTATATAAAAATCTGGTTAAAGTTGAAATTCCAACAAATCTATGACTTCGCCATTATAGGTATACTTCCAATTTCTTCTCAGTCCTTTACAGACAATAGGAAAAAGGATAACCATGATGAGATCAAGAATGTACCTGATATATCAGTAATAGGATGTTACAAACTCCCCACTATAAATAATTTTCATCCCCAAGAAGTCATGTGGAAGATGTAATCCATGGAAAAAGATAAGGACACTGCTCCCTCATCAACGATTCACATTCCCAAGTCTCATGATAATACAGTATGTGTTTCCATAGAAATCTAACCAATGAAATTTAATCCCCACATAATAATTTCACTTGAGAGTCAATGATCTCAACTATTTTCTAAAAAACATAGACATCTGGATCTAACTCAATTTCCTCCCAACTCAGAACATGAGAGGGATCATGGTGATACTTCCTGAGCTGAGACATGTGGAAAACATCATGAATACCTATCATATGAACCAGCAATTCTAACTGATAAGAAACCTATTTTATCTGATCAGTAACCTAAAATGGTCCCACATATCTCAGATCAAACTTTCTCTACTTTCCAAGTCGTTGATGACCCAACCGAGGAGAAACTTTCAAGAAAACCCAGTCACCAACAGAAAACTCCAAAGTTCGATGTCTCTGATCAGTATATGATTTCTATCAAATCTGGGATGTATCCAGATGTTGATGTACATACTGAATATTTTTGGATGTTTCCTAAGCAAAACTTGTCCCAAATAAATATAATTCACCCACCTTCTCCCAAAAAATAGGTGATCTTCACAGGCGACCATACAATGCCTCAAAGAGAGCCATTCTGATTGAAGAATGATAACTCATGTTATAAAAAACTCAAGCAATCTTAGATGCCTATCCCATGATCCTCCAAAATCCAATACACAGGCATAGAGAATATATTTTAGAATATGAATCGTACACTCTATCTGATCGTGTATCTAAGGATGGTAAGTTGTGCTCATCTTGACCTGAGTTCCCATTGCCTCTTAGAGACTCCTCCAAAACCTTGAGGTAAACCTAGAATACCTATCTAAAACAATTGTAGAAGTACTCCCATGTATCCTCAAAATCTCTTGAACATACAACTTACCCAGATCTTTAACTTTAGTGGTGTCTTTGATCGAAATGAAATGAGAAAAATTCATCAACCAATAAACAACCACCAAGATAGAATTCCTCCCTCAAGGAGTTCATGGTAATCCAGTAACAAAATCCATGGATACCTTGTCCCATTTCCAAATAGGAATTGTAAGAGTTTTAATTCAACTATAAGGTTTCAAGTGCTTTTCCTTTATCTGTTGTCAGGTGTAACAGGGAGACACAAACTCTGTGATGTCACACTTCACACCCAGCCACCAGAATTGTCACCTAATGTCATAATATATCTTCATAGTGCCTGGATGAAATTACCATGAATATCTATGAAAATAATACAAGACTAAACTTCTTACAGATCCTGGGAAGAAAACCTACTTCCCGAAGTGGAGCATATCATATGAAGAAAGATACTAGATAGAAATAGTCTCACCACCATAAAGGATTTCTCGAGTCTTCTAAAACTAATCATCTTGTTGCTGGCCTCACAAAATAGACTCCAGGAGAGATGGTGATAACTAAACATTGGTCAAAACTATTCTTGAAATATCCTCCTGAGCATCCATGTGCAAATGAGAAAAAATCCCTATAAGTTTCCACTCCTCCTTCGATTCCAGAACAACTCATTACGGTGCTTTCCTACTAAGAGCATTTGCAATGATATTCCCCTTTCCCAAGGTGTAGTCGATATCAAAGTCAAACATTTGAAGGTATTCTACCCATAATCTATATCTGAGATTCAATTATTTCATAGAAAATATATAGATCAGACTTTTATGACTATACAAGGCTATGAACTTCTCCCCAAAAAGATATTTTCTCCAATATTTAAGTGCATGCATAACTATAGCAAGTTCTAAATCATGAGTGGGGTAATTATTATCATGCAGTCAAATCTAATGAAAGTAATAAGCTAACACATGATCATCTTTCATAAGAACATATCCCAAACCAGTACCAGATGCATCACAAAACACCATGTATCCCTTATTTGGATCGGGTAAGATAATAATATGAGTCGATGTCAGAAGTTATCTCAGTTCATCAAAAGAAGACTGACACTCACATCCCACAGGAATTTCATTGCTTTCCGAGTAAGAGTAGTCAAAGGTGACACTAACTTAGAAAAATCATTGACAAACTGTCAATAGCATCCAGTAAGACCAAGGAAGATCTGTATCTTGAATACATTATATGGTTCAAGGTTTTCTCATGGGGATTTCCTCTATTTCCTATGCCCATTGTTCTAGGGGATGAATATTGACATTTTGAAGGGGTTTACTCATGGGGTATTCCTCTGCTTCCTAGGACTATGTTCTAGGAACTAGATTTTTTAATTGATTTATTGTGGTATGAGTAGTCTTCTACTCTGACCCATAGTAATCCTTGGTGTTGATGTATGTTCTTTTGTTTTATATTTCTTGGATTTGTTGTTTATCCTTAATCTGCATGCTTGTACTTGTGAAAGATGATATGGAAAATATGCTTTAAAATTGATATACTTGCTTTTGTTTTAGAACTCTGAAAAAGGGAAATGTTTACCATGTTTTCTATAAAACTGTTTTAGTGGTAATCATCCCGTGATTTATTTAAATTGAGCATACATGAATTGTTATACAGAGACTTGTTACGAAACACCTAGGTGGGATCCTATTCAGCCTGTTAGCTCACACCTTGGCACCTCCTTGGTGGTGCGTAGACCTTTGTATGTATTCCAATGTAGAGAAATGGAAGGCACCATAGTGAGGTAGTGAGGTTCATGTTAGCTAGTTTTGGGTAGCTGGTGGTGACATCGTGGGAGTTTGTCCACACAATCGCATGAAGTAGTTGTTTGGTTTGGGTCCATGTAGTTGGACTTGTTTTTTGATTTTTGACTACTTTTTTAGTTTTTCATTTCTACTATCGTTTTAATGTTATGGCATATATATTCCTTTGATCTTACACTATCCTTTTCGTTCTGTGTATACATATATGTCATGTGTTTGTTCATATTGGGAAAAATCATTTCCTCTATTGTGTCATTCGATGCCTGGGTGATTGTCAACAACTCATGGGGATTGGGAACACCCTTCGGGTTTATAATGGAATAGGTCAGGTTACAGGTTTGAGGGTAACCCCAATCATTTCATTACATTCATATTATTCTCCATGTGATTCCTCTTTTCCATGACACCATTATATTGATGTGTCATTATTTCTAATACTTTGTGCTTTATTCCATGTTTCTATAGATAATTTTTATCTTCCATGGAAGTATACTCAGTTCCATTGTCTAATCAAAAAATATTCATTATTCTTCTAGTTTAGTTTTCCGTACTTCTTTGGAATATTTTCATGTATTCTAGCACTTATCGCTTCGATTGTATGAACATAGCATATCCCATCCAACTATAGTCATTAACAAATAGAATGAAATACTTATCACCAGAAGTTCTAGCATGATTGATTAGACCGCATAAATTGGTGTAGAATATATTCAAAAAATATGATGCTCTCTTATTCTTTAGACATCAAGGATTTCGCACCATCTTTCCCCTCAAGCATGGATCATAAATTTTTTCTCTATTATTCTTTAATAAATGAATAGAAACATTATCTGTTAACCTTGAAAAGTTCTCTATACTCTTATGATCAATGTGACCAAGCATATGGTGCCATAAAATGTTCTCCTCTTTTATAGTAATTAGAAAAATATTATCCTTGTTTTCCATCTATTATAGATTTCCATTTGTTCTTCATCCTTGCATACACTACTAAAAAATAGACCTTTAACATCATTGACCATTATTAGCACTAGCAAAAAGAGAAGATAAAGGTGTCCTTTATCAGCACTAATAAATCGTACCATTTATCAGTGCTTTTATGTAGAGCTCATAAAAGGTACCCTTTATTAGTATTTTATTTTTAGCACTAAAAAGGTGTACTTTATCAGTGCTTTATTTTTAGCATTGATAAGGGGTTGCCTATATCAGCACTTTTTTAGCACTGATAAATGTCCAGAATAAAATGAAATAATTAAACAAATAAAAATTAAAAAAATATTAAAAAAATTATTAATGAAATAATTATTGATAAAAATGAATCAATTGAATATACATATATATAAATTAAAAATATTAATAAATATTATATATTAAATATATAGATATTTAAAATTAATAAAATGAAATAATGAAACAAATAAAAATTAAAAATGAGTAAATTAAGAAAATTATTACACATTTTATTAATTAAATAATTATTGATAAAAATGAATAAATTTAATATATATATATATATTATAAATATTATATATTAAATATAGATATTTAAAATGAATAAATTGGAATAATTAAAAAAATAAAAAAAATTGCAATAATTGAACAAAAAAATAAAAATGATTAAATTAAAAAATCATTAAAAATCTATTAATTAAACAATTATTAATAAAAATGAATAAGTTCAATATAGACATATATTAACTATAAATAGAATTAAATAATATATATTAGATATAAATATATAGAAAATGAATAAAATGTAATAATTAAAAACATATTAATATCTTATTCATTTTTAATGTTTTTTGATTTTTTAATTTAACCTATATCAAACATGTGTTATATTGATTTCACATACATATATATGTAATTAATGCATTTTTATATACAATGCACACACAAAAATATTTATGTTGTTAATGAAATCTTATATAGAAACACATACACCTAATATTTATATAATTTATTCAAATTTTAGTATATTTTAGAATTTAATTATAACATGATACATTTAATATATTATATTTTTAATTGGTTAATTTTATTTATTTATTTTTAATATTATTACAATTATGTATTATTTGTTTATTTTTAATATTTTTTTTGAATTTAACCATTTTCTATTATTTATTTATATATATTTATTTACTATGCTTTAGTATTTTCAAAATGTATTCATCTTTAATTCAATATATATCCATATTTTTTAATAATTTATATTGAATTAATAAAACTTTTCCATTTTTTCAATATTTTTTAAGCGTACTCATTTTTAATTATTCAATTTCACTCATTTTTAAAATGTATGTATTTAAGATTATATATTTATTCATAATGTTAAAAATATATTTTTAATTAAATATTTATAAATAAATATATTTATAAATGTATATTTAATATATTCATAAACTTATATATTTATAATTATTATAAATAAATAAATATTACTTTTTAAAAAGTATTTATATAATTTTAAATAAATAATTATATATATATATAATTATAAAATTATAAAAAATTTATTTAAATAATTAATATACTATATTTATATTTATATTGATAGTTATATTTATAATATATATATATATATATCTAATTATATAAATATATATAATGATATCAATATATAAATATTATTATTTTTTAAAGTATTCATATATTTATAAATAAATAATTATATATTTAAATAAAAATAAATTTATAATAAATGTATTTAAATAATGAATATATTTACTATATTTATATATATAGATATTTATTATATATATATATATAATTATATAAATATATTTATGATTATAAAATTATAATTAATATATTTAAATAATGAATATATTTATTATATTTATATTTATATGTATTTTTTAAATATATATATTTAATTACATAAATATATATAATGATATAAATATATTTACAAATATATATAATGATATAAATATATTTACAAATATATTTATTTATAAATATATTTAAATATATATTTATTTATAAATGTATTTAAAAATATATTTATTTATAAATGTATATTTACTATATTTATAAAATTATATATTTATAATTATAAATAAAAATATAATTTAAAAAAAATATTTATGTAATTATAAATAAATAAATATATAATTATATAAATATATTTACAAATTTTTTTATTTATAATCATAATTATAAATCCTTTATGAGTAATGAAGTTTTAGCACTAATAATGGTTCCTTTTATGAGCACTTTTTTAGTGCTGATAAAGATAAAGGTTTATCGGTGCTAAAAAAGCACAGATAAAAGGCATCTTTATCTGAGCTAAAACTTTAGTACTGATAAAGATGCCTTTTATCAGTACTTTTTTAACACTGATAAACCTCAGTTTTTATTAGCACTTATCAATTAAGCACTAATAAAGGTTATCTTTATCAGTGCTTTTTTGGAAATGCTGATAAAAGTGTGCCTAATATATTTAAAAGAACCCTAACCACAACTGATTCAATCATGATTCTCAAGCTCTCGTGGAACTCCTCTTCTGTCAGCACTCCTCTTATACATTCTCTCAGATGAATCAAGGCTAGAATCTAAGTTATGTTATTTTATCCTTTTCTCCTCTTATTGATTGCTTGTTTGGGTTCCGTGATTTTCATTTTTGTGGTGTTCACAACCAAAAAAAACCCTACTTCTCTTCACCCAATACTCTAGTCATTATTGATCTCTCTCATTCTTACTCATTATTACCATTCTTATCACACTACTACAAAATAGGTCTTTAAAACGCTAAAATTTTCCTTTATTAGTTATAGAGAAGCATTGACTACCAAACCGAGATTAAAATCCTTGGGCTTTTATAAGATCTAAAAAAGAACGGATAAATAGGTCCTTTATCAGTGCTAAAAAAGCAATGGTAAAGGGGTCCTTTATCAGTGCTTTTAGAATCACAGATAAAAGACAACATTTATCTATGCTTTTATTTAGCACTGATAAAGGGGCATATTGTATTGTGTTGTAACATCACACCACAACACCCGAAACACCACCAGATATCAACAAAATAAAGTACCCAATATACTTTAAATGAAATGAAATTTATTACACAAATACAATAAAAAACACTATATTATAGACATTTCAAGCATTGTTTTATAAAATTACATAAGTATAAATTATTACATACATTCAAAAACATCAATATTCCTTTGTCTTTTGATCCTGACCCCAACTCATGATATTTTCGAACAAACCACCCCTAATCGAGAAAAATAACTCACCTATATAAAAAAACAATTCTTATATTAGTAATAATATAAGGAAATAAATTAACAAAAAGTGTTATTTTTAAACTAAACTTTGATTCATACCAGGAACAATATGTATCAGATTAAGTTGTGTTTGATTCTTGTATGTCACACCATTTCTTATTCTTCTTCAAGAATTATCTCTCTAAAAATTAATTAAATGAGCATAATATAAAAATTATAATGAAATCAATTAACTAATAGATGATAGAATGATGAGAAAAAAATCTAGGTTTGTTTGCTCGGTTTTGGCGATGTGATCAACATTTTAAACTAAAATGACACATATATATTGAAAAGATGAACTTTGATTCATACCGGTCACACCTTGTGTCAGATTGAGGTAAGGATGATTCATACACATCCCAAATGACTTGTAGATCATTTTCCTAAAGTATCAAAACAATCTGAATGTGTTTTATCAGTTTTGAGTTTGTTACTTTTTTTTAGTAAAATGTTATTTTAAACTGGAAACATGAACTTTGACTCATACTGGTCACATAGTGTGTTAGTTTTATGTAAGACCAATTCTTACAAATAAAAAATTATTTATGAATCATTTTACTAAATTACCAAGACAATACAAGTTCATTTACCAAGTTTTTCGTGAGTGAAAATTTTTGAACTGAAATGTCAATTTTTAAGTAATAACGAACAATTTGAGTCATACCAGGAACATCTTGTATAAAATTGAGGTGTGGATGATTATTACATGTGAAAAATTACTTATGGGTTGTTTTCATAAAGTATAAAAATAATTTAAATGTGTTTTCTCAGTTTTGAGTAGGCCAGTTGTCTTTTTTACTAAAATTGATTTCAATTTTAAATAAAAAGAGGCACATAGAGTCATACTGGTCACACTGTGAACCGGATTGAGGTGCATCCAATTTATAAACATCCCAAATTATATATGGATCATTTCCATAAATTATAAAAATAATCCAAATGTATATTCTTCGTTTTGGAGTATATTGCTTTTCTTTTTTACTAAAATGTCATTTTAAAAAGGAAACACGCACTTTGACTCATACCGGTCACATCATGTATCGGTTTGATGTGAGACTTATTACTAGGTATTATAAATGATTTATGAATTGTTTTAATAAATTATCAAGACAATATGGGTTTGTTTTTTCAGTTTTTAGTGAGTGATACTTTTTGAACTAAAATGTCAGTTTTAAACAGATAACGAACACTTTGAGTCATACCGGGCACATCTTGTATCGGATTGAGGTGTGGATAATTCCTATATATTAAAAATGACATATGGATCATTTTTATAATGTATAAAAACAATAATAATTTGTTTTATTTTTTTTAGTAGGTTAGTTTTCTTTTTTACAAAAAATGATGTCCATTTTAAATAAAAAACATATTCTTAGAGTCATATCAGTCACATTGTGTGTCATATTGATGTTAAGATGATTCATACACATCCCAAATGACATGTGGATAATTTTTATAAAGTATAAAAACAATAAGAATGTTTTTGATCAGTTTTGAGTATGTCACTTTTCTTTTTAACTAAAATGACATTTTAAACTGTAAATGCGTACTTTGACTCATACAAATCACATCATGTGTCATTTTTATGTGAGGCTGATTCCTACACATCATAGTTTATTTATAAATCATTTTACTAAATTATCATGAAAATATGATTTCATTTTCTTGGTTTTTGGTGAGTGACACTTTTGAACTAAAATTTCAATTTTAAACCAAGGATGGACACTTTGAGTCATACTGGGCACATCGTTTATCGGATTAAGGTGCCTCTGATTCCTACATGTAAAAAATGACTTGTGTATTGTTTTCCTACAGTATTAAAACAATATAAATGTGTTTTATCAGTTCTTAGTAGGTTGGTTTTCTTTTTTACTAAAATTTATGTCAATTTTAATTAAAAAGGCATGCTCAGGGTCATACTGGTCACACCATGCATCAGATTGAGATGCGATTGATTCCTACATGCCCCAAATGACATATGGATCACTATATTAAAGTATCAAAACAATATGAATATGTTTTCTTGATTTTTCAGTATGTTAGTTTTTTTTACTAAAATTAATGTCAATTTTAAATAAAAAGAAGCACTTGGAGTCATACCGTTCACACCATATGTCGGATTGAGGTGCGGTTGATTCCTATACATCCCAAAGTCTAAAAAAATCCTAATTTAAAATGTTACCATGATTTCCATTAGATTTATTTGTTTAAATGCCAACAATACATATTGACCTAATATTCTTATCTAAAAAACTTTTTTGGCTAAGAACATCAAATCAATATAAACTATTTTAGTTCTACAATGAAAGATAATGTAATTCCTGGTAATATTAGAAGAAAGGAACATTTTATCTTTTTGTGTCCTTTTGTAGATAATTGAAAGAAAAATATGACTTTCCAACAGATCAGTGAAAAAAACTAAATAAGTATTAGGTAAAAATGATAAGTAAATTAACTTACAAATAGTAGATAAAATGATGAAAATATTAATTAAATAAGTAGTATTAATTAACCTTTTCATGATGGTTGTATGCATTCTTGATGCATTTCCTTATCGTTATTATCTCAGTTATAGTCTTGAATTCTAATCTCTCATGATCATGAGTGGATTCGAACAAACCACCCTAACTCAAACAAAAGAATCAACCTATATAATAAAAGAATTCTTATATGAGTAATACTAAAAAGAATTAAATTAAACATAAATATGAAATAATACATTAATTCTATGGATAATGATTTTACAGTGAAAACATCTAGATTACCTCTGTGATTGAGAAAAGGTAGCATTGTTTCTCTTCCTTCAAAGGTAGTAGAGGGAACTTGGAGGAAAGTGATACATGAAAACACTATAAGGGTGAAAATTTTTTGAGGGATAAGAATTATATAAAAGTTTTGGCGAAGAAAGGAATGAAAGATGGAGATATCACCCCCAAATTGAACAAAATAATCCACCTATATAAAAAAACAATTCTTATGTAAATAGTACTAAAAAATAAATTAAAAATAAATAATAAATAATAAATTAATTCTATGGAAAATGATTTTACTTTGAAAATAGAAAGATTACCTTTATAATTGACAAGAGGCAGTATATTTTCTCTTCCTTCAAAGGTAATGGATGGAACATGAAGGAAATTTATAAATTCCAATACTACATGGGTGAAAAGGTTTTAAGGGAGAAGAAGTCTGTGTATGTTTTGGTGTAGATGTTGGAACTGTGACGCTCCTAACAACGAACCAGAACCCCACAGATCCCACTCACTATGGATGCACTCAACTGGGCCAATAACTGGGTCGGGTTCAGATACTTTCCCCCTGTCAGTGAGGGATTTAATCTCACCTCCGTCAAGAATCGAACTCGGGGATGACTCACATAATAGCCATCGGGGAGCTTACTCAACTACCACTAAACCATTGCTCACTGGGGATGAACTCAACTGGGCCACTAACTAGGCTGGGTTCAAGCATTATCCCCCTTCCAGCGGGGGATTTAATCTCACCTCCCAAGAGATTCGAACCTGTGACTGACTGGCATAATAGCCACCAGGGAGCATCTCTGGTACCACTAACTAGTGGTACCAGAGATGATCCATCGTGGATATTATGCCACTCAGTCACTTGTTCCAATATCTGGGGAGGCCAGATAATTCTTGAACCCAGCCTAGTTAGTGGCCCAGATGATTGCATCCCCAGTGAGTGGGCTCTACAAGGTTCTGGTCCGTTGTCGGGAGTTTCACGGGTCCAACAGAAAAGGTGCCTTTTTATCGGACCATACTCCACTAACTGGGTCACAGGTCGTGCACCCCCAGCCCCTAACTCGGGTACTGGGCTCATCTGGGCCACTCTCTGGGCTGGTGCAAAGTACTGTCCCCAGGACATACTGGGATTTAATATGCCTCCCCCACGATTCGAACTGGAGACCTCAGTCATAACAGCCAACCAGGGGCGTCACGAGTTCCACTTTAGTGGTAGTCGAGTAAGCTCCCCAGTGGCTATTATGCTAGTCAGCCCCGGGTTCGATTCTCAATGGAGGCGAGATTAAATCCCCCACTAGCAGGGGGACTGTATCTGAACTCAGCCTAGTTAGTGGCCTAGTTGAGTGCATCCCCAGTGAGTGGGCTCTATGGGGTTCTAGTCCTTTGTCGGGAGCATCACGGGTCCAACAGTATAAATACATGAAAGATTGATAGAAATATTCTAAAATAAGGTAACTCTAAGGAATAATGAAAATTAAATCACCATTTCATTATATAATTTTTCAGTAAAATATAGAAAGCATAACATAACATTACTTTTACATCTTCCTGAAGGTTTTCCTTCATTATAGTGTGTTCTTATGTGGGATAGGTAACATTATCATGTGAAAAATAAATTATCTACATGATTACTCAAACACTCAATTTAGATTATGTTAATGCAGTAGAGAATATGTAATATTATGAGGAAAAACATAGTATATTAAAAACAGTTCTACATTCCCATTGAACTCTCTTTATTTTTTAAAGGTTTTAGGGATTTGGTTTCTCTATAAATAATCCAAATCCCCTCTTTTTATTCCCCTCTAACTTACAATACATTGTCTACATTTGTACCGGTATGAACTAATAGTGATCTCCCAATGAAAGGGTCATCCTCAATTGAATTTTCATCTAACTCGGTGTTTTTTTAGTCACCAACTGGAAAATCAACCAATTCATATTTGTTGGATATGAGACATAAAATACTTGCACTAATTGTGATTCCATTATGAATGGATTTTCCTTTTCATATTATACATTAAAATTCACCTTCACAAATCCCATTTCATAAACTTTCAATACACTCATATTTCCAACTTATTTGCAACCAAAATTTGACACTTTAAATGTTATATAATCCAACTCATATATCTGTTCGATAATTCCAAAATATAACATATTTGTATAAATTAGATTTCTATACTTGGAACCTAATATGTTCATCACTTCTTCCACAATCATAACACCACTATTTTGCATCGTATTGTAGTCATCATGTTCTTTTTTATAGAACATAAAACCATTGATTACAAAACTAGTGTAATATATAACATTTGAATTTGGTCCCCTGGATAGCCATTGAAGTCATTCAGCAATTGAATTCATATTTTCAAATAACTTCTTATAAATTTGATCTCATAACCATCCTAAAAACTATTGATTGTGTGTAGTTTATATCCATCTTTTATACCTTGATGGATTCAAAACTCTAAGAATTTATTTGTGGGATTAAATGTATGGATCAACATATTCCCTATTATGTAAAATGTAAAGGTTTTATTGCTCCCACTCTATCATGGTAATTCTAACAACATATCTTCCATAAATACCTTCACCTATAAGGAATCCTCTTTTTTGAGACTTTAGAAGACTGATTTTGTCAACATATAATAGGTAATTTGTACACAATTCAACAACATCTTCATCAATATATCATTCTATAATACAACCTTCTGGACGACTTCGATTCTTGACATACCCTTTAAAAATAATCATATACCATTCAATGGGGTACATCCATCTATAATGGATAGTACCACATAATTGAACCTATCTAACTAAGTAAACCATCAGGTGATCCATTATATCAAATAATAATAGTGGTAATAACATCTCTAATTCATATAATATGACTGAAACTTTCTAATTCATGATTGGAAACTTTATCAGGTCTATAAATTTAATGCATATGGATTTTAAAAATAAGTACAGTATGGTTAATGTATGTCATACATTTTGATTCATAATGAAATGGAAAGAAACAAGCATCAAATCTTACATAAAAACATAGAAATTGTGTGATTTTAGTCCTTATAACTTCAAATTATTCATTTTCATGAAATTATTAAAATTTTATAAATACTCCAATGCAACTTTTTTACAATTAATGAAAAGAAAAAATTGTTATTTTTCCTATCTAGATAGAGTCTAAGCTGCTGGAGGAAGAAAATTCCACCCTTTACCCTTCACGGGTGCCAACTCTTCCCTTATCCTCATGTCAATCATGTCCAAACTAGCCTCGATTCCACCTTTTGTTTTTTCAAAAACATTTAGTAACGTTCCAATTACACTATCAAATATATTTTTTTCTAAATACATGACATTAAGAAAAAAAATTACATACAAACAATTCAAATATTATAATTCAAAGAAAATTGATTTCTTCTTCTAACCTAATTTTGTAAGGTTTTTTGAAAATGGTTTACTAAAAATAGTGTCAATATTAGACAAGAATGTATTTTTTAGAGATCACTCCCATTGAACATATCATTTGTTTAGAATCATATATTCTACATGTTAGTTCATTTTCTTATAGTATAATATCATTTAGGATACCAAGCAGTTCGGTAAAACTGGTATCACTCCATCCATTACCAGCTTTCAAATTATATAACTTCAATATAGCTGAAAATGTTATGTATTTAGTACAACCAATATAAAATGGTCTCTTAGAAAATCTATTTAAATTATTAAACAAATTTTTAGAATCATGAAGGTCGTATTCAATTTCCATTGTCATTTCTTCCATGTGATCTCCATTATCATTTACACCAGTATTCATATCAAATGATCTATAAACCACAGTATCATCCCAATCGGTGTGCATGTTCAGTTTTTCCCATGTTTAGTCCAACATTTATATCTCTGATCTATTCTGTGATAAATCAAATGATCTTCCAACTCTTCCACACTAATTTTTCTTGAATAACAACAATGTAAAATCAAATAAAGGATTTGATAAGGGTCATATGCGTATTTTATTACAAACTTGATGAACTATTTAACTCCATCTTCATACTCTTTTATCAAATGATTAGAGTGAATCCATTTTCACTTCATATTCATCCTATTAGGATCATAAAATATTAATTTTTTACAATAAATAAATAAATACACATAAGATATACATTATCAAAGGTGAAAGTTATAGATAATTCTAATAAGGGAAACCGAACATTTTATTGTTTCAAATAATTTCATTATTCTTTGAAGAAAATGGGTAATTTAATTTAAGAAAAGAATTACTCCACTATGGTAGGTGTAATCCTATAAATTAATTCAAAGGTAAAAGTTATAGGAAATTTTCATCCTTATCATCTCATATCCCAAAAATTTATCATTACATTTTGTTGTTTGACACACATCCTCCATCTCTTGTGGACATAAACCTATGTTTCTTGAAATACTCTAAGAAGTAGTAATACATGGGATTACTACTCCTAATATTAGAACAAGAAACATAAAATAGATGAGGTATGAGTCTCAAACAATAAAATGAAATAATAACTGTTCAGGAGATGAAGCTGATGAGGATGATAATTTTACTGCTTTTTGTTATCTAAAAGGCATAATGCCTATCATTTTTGAGAATTACACCATTAGATCTAGTTATTAACTCATGACCTATTTAAGGTGAGATTTTGGGGGAATAAAAATTCTTACCTATGATTCAAGGGGTCTCTGTGGGGACATGTTATGATATATGAATCTTTGGGGACTCTGTGAATTCAATATTTATAGGTGAAATCCCACATTTAATAATTTCAATCCTCTAACTAATACTAATCCAACCTCTATTAAAATGATCTATTAAGTCTTTTTTAAATCCCAAAAACAAATGAAAACATAGTATAGGCAATTAAGGAGTAATAATAAACCAAAATATTATAAATAAGAAAAATAAACTCTCATTAAATCAACTAGAAGATATAAAAATGTTTTGATAAATTATTTTAATAAATAAATAGTTATTTCATATATATAGATGGTAATCATAGATTCCTATGGGTAGAACCAATACATATATACCTGAAATGATGAATACCTAAAAATAATTTCTAATAATTATTCCAACATATATATAATTCGATAACCTTCATTATATTTTTTGGAAAAATTGATGTAACAACCTAAGGATTTATTACATTTAATATTAATGGTATATCAAATATTTAAAATCATCTCAAAATTATAATTTCAATTAAAAAATGAAAAGTAATGGAAAAAAATAATTTTATGAAAAGAATATACCTAATAACAATAAATTTTTTAAACATATCAAAATTATTAGTTGATAAATTTATTCAATAATTTAATCAATATAGGTTGAAAAAAAAATATTTTCAAGAAAACAAATAGTTGGATTTGTAAAAAAATCATTTTCATGGCCATTATGAATTCTATGGTGATTTTGGGCACATAGTATAAAATTTTATTCATAATGAGATAAATAATAGTAATTATGGAAGATATAGAGATTTTAAGTTAAATCGGAGATGACCCACTCTTACAAAAATAGTTTAAAAGTGAGAAAAATCTTCATAAGTAAAATTGGATGATAAATTTCAACCATTGATTGAACTCTATTGAACATGTGATAAATTAAATGGTTATATGAAGGATTTTAAAAATTTTCTAAAAACATATATGAATGTGAATAAAGAATTATAAATTTATTATATGAAAAAAAAATGTAATGTAAGAGGAATTTATAATTGATGTCACACTAAGGGATTTACAAAAGAAACATGTTATCATATTGGATATTGGTTTTTGATCTCACATGATAGGTAAATTGATGTAATGAAATATTTTTGACATGTTAAAAGGGTACTTATTATTTTATAAATGGTGGATCTCTTAAGATAAATTGTTTTTATTTAAACGATGTTGGAAATAAAAGGAAATATTAAATAATAATCTATATTTAGATGGAATAAAGTAAAACATATATAGTTTTTATTAGAGGTGTGATAAAGGAAATGAAGTAGTTTTTAAAAAGTATTAATGAGTGGGTTATCATTTCAAAGATGGATATATTTGTACAAAGGTATGAAAAACTAGTAGAACAATTTTCTAATTTGGGGTCCATAAAAATTTATGGTAATTGTGTTTGAAAGGGGAAATTGATATGTGGTAGTGAAAAATTGATAATATTAAATAATTATATATTTAAATACTTACTTAAAAATGGTGTGTTGAGATTTTTTTATGATGATAAGATAAAATTGATAGATATTTTTTACTAATTATAAAGGGGATATTATTAATAATTAAAAAATAAATTAGAGATTTAAATGAAACAACCCTTGAGCTAGCCCTAGTGAGACTTACTATTGGATATTCTCTATTAGGTGGTTGTAGAAATTTGATACAACTAGCAATATTCTTGTAGTTAACATGTTACATTAGTGAGAAATCCTCCATTGTGGAAAATGCAATCAAAGATCCTTAATTGGACGTGCTTGGATGAATAAGTCCCCTAGCCTCTATATACTTACATCTAAGACATAATCTCACAATTCTCTATTAGAGACATATGATAAGGTGGATTAGAAATCGGATGAGCTCCATTCATAAGATCGATAGAAAACCCAACATCTCTCTTAGGTGAAAAAAAAATAGATGGGTGGTCAATAAAAACATCCTAAAACCATTAAACTACAAGAGGAAAAAATATCTAATTTCTTGTCCCCATTATCCATAATCAAGTTAGAAATATGGGGCTTAATCCTGCCTAGTTTCTAATGGTCATATCAGGAATGACCTGCCTATAATCTCTATTATCTGATGCGAACATCTTCATTTCCCTATGGATATATGAAAGAAAATCATCAATGGTAATAGTCGACTTGATCATGGTATCGAATTAATCAATACATCCCAAGGATCAGGTCTAAAAAATCATTTTAAACATGAATAAGTATAAGAGAAAGTAGATATTTCAAAAACTTGGAATTCATTCGATCATTGGATTCATTCGACCCTTGAATCATTTGATCCTTGCATTTGAGCCTTGGAATTGTTTGAGCCTTGATTCGAGCTTTGATTCACCGAGGAGGAGCATCGGTAGAGGGTGGATTCCGTGGAAAGCTTCAGTTATCAGGCTGATTTCACTACTGTTTGAGGTTTTTTAAATAGATTAGGACACTTTTATTAATGCTCTTTTAGTGCTAATAAAGCTCTATCTTTATTAGTGTTGGTTAATTTAACACCGATAAAGGATTTATAATTATAAATAAAAAAAATTGTAAATATATTTATGTAATTATATATATATATATATAATAAATATATATAAATATAAATTTAGTAAATATATTATTTATTTAAATATATTTATTATAATATTATAATTATTTAAATATATAATTATTTATTTATAATTATATAAATACTTTTTAAAAAAATAATATTTATATCATTATATATAATTATATAATTATATATATCTATATTTAATACATATATATAAATATAAATATAGTAAATATATTCATTATTTAAATAAATTTATTTTAAATTTTATGATTTTTTTAATATATATAATTATTTATTTATAATTATATAAATAATTTTTAAAAAAATATTTATTTATTTGTAATTATAAATATATAAATGTATAAATATAGTAAATATAAATTTATAAATATATTTTTTTATAAATATTTTTTTACAAATATATTTTTCATATTATTGATGAATGTTTAATTTTAAGTCCATGCATGTTAAAAATGAGTGAAATTGAACAATTAAAAATGAGCACACTTTAACAATATTGAAAATATAGATAAGGTTTATTAATTAAATATAAATTATTAAATAAATATGGATATATATTTAAATAAATGTTTATAAATATTGAAAATATTAAAACATAGTAAATAAATATATGTAAAATAAACAATAGAAATTGATTAAATTCTGAAAAAAATGAAAAAAACATATCAAAAATTAATTAATACCTAACTATAATAAAATTAAAAATGAGTAAATAAAATTTAGATTGATTTGAAACATGATATATTAAATGTATCATGTTATAATGAAATTCTAAAATGAATAGTAAAATTTGAATAAATTACAAAAATATTAGGTGTATGTGTTTATATATAAAATTTCATTAATAACATAAATATTTGTGTGTGTGCGATGTATATAAAAATGAATTAATTACATATATGTGAAATCAATATAACACATGTTTGATCTATGTTAAATTGAAAAATCAAATAACATTCAATTATGTCCATTACTCGATGCAATTAGTGAGTATTTTTAATTCATTTTAATTTTTAACTATAAAACATCATTCACTAAATATATGACTATTTAATGTAAAGCATAAATATTTTTTATTATATAAATTATATTTATATACATTCATATATATATATATACTGTTTATTAACATTATCAATAATTATTTAATTAATAAAATGTTTAATATTTTTTTCAATTTTCTTATTTTTAATTTTTATTTGTTTAATTTTTATTTTACATATATTTATGTATTTAATATATACTATTTATTAGTATTTACAATTTATATAGAGTATAATCAATTTATTCATTTTTATCAATAATTGTTTAATTAATAATATTTTTAATATTTTTTTAATAAACTCATTTTTATTTTTTATTTATTTCATTATTTCATTTTATTTGGACCTTTATCAATGCTAAAAATAAAGTTCCAATAAAGGGTACCATTTATCAACACTAAAAATAAAGCACTGATAAAGGTCGTCATTGTTAAAGGCTTGTTTTGTAGTAGTGTCACCACCTTCACTCATTGCTCTTGCCATTATTAGCATTATCACTATCACCATCACCACTATCCACATTGCTCAACCGAACATTCCCTCCGATCATTCCCCTTATGCTAAATGGTCACTGGATATCATTGATATCATATTGGACAATAATGGGTCTTTTAGTGATGGAAAATATAAATGGGTTTTGTGCTTCACATATAGTTTTGGGGACTCATTCTTTCTGTCATTATAGTCTTTATAGCTTCCCATGGAGCAAGATCTTCTATTATAGAGTATGAAAAGGTTGTTTGGTTTAGAATATTATTGTGCATCAATAAGGGAGTCATCCCATAAATTTTTGTATTTGACTCTTCATTTTTTCAAACATGTTTCTATCGTAAACTAAAACCAATTGTCCTATTACCTACTTAATATGTAGTTTAATGGTGTTTATTATAATCATTTGAGTTTCTCCAAAAATATTATAGAAAAAAATAGGGATTCGGAAATGGTATATTTAGTTGTAAGGACCAAGGTCTCCATGTATATTTTTTATGGATTTAGGTCCCTTTGTGATGTTTGTTAATGATACAAGAGTCCTAATTCCCTCAAACTACACTATTATAGGCCACCATGATTTGTATTTCACATGTTCCTTAATTTTTTCAAAATAATACTACGATGATAGGTATATTTATTTATATCCACATATGTTAATATTATATACATTTCAATTTAATTTATTGTTTTTAATTAAAATTTGGTTCAAACAGTATTGATTCTCACCTTCTATTATTTGATTTTATGGTATTTTCTAAAATATTTCTGTTTTTTATGAAAGTGATAAAAATGAACATTTATGTTTAGAAAATTATATTTTTGAAATTTAATATGTTATAATCCCTAATTAAAATTTCATTTAGGTTATTTTGGAATATGAGTGGGTTTAGAGTATACATTGGATAAACATATTTTTAAAAAATAATAAGTACTAGGTTTTTTTTTTTTTTTGAAAGAAATTTGTCTTTAGTTTTTTTTAAATTAGATGTAACAAATAGTTTCTCATTAAATATATAAATTACTTCATGATTTCATTTAAGTATAAGTTTATCTATATTAATTTCACAATATTTAGATTGTGTAGGATATGTAAGAGTTTATAATATATGTATTTTAGAGTATTTTTTGAAAATAAAGAATTTATTGTTTATTAACCATTGAAATAACTTATTCATGATTTAAATAATTCAATAATAATTAAATAATGACATTGATAAGGGTTTTAGATTGGTTTTGAACATAATAAATGATAGTGAATGGTTTTAATTATGTTATATTTGAGAAAACATGGGTAATATAGAATCATGACCAATTATTATGTATTACACATACTATAATAGAAATATTTAAATGATTCTCATGTTTTATTATTTGATTAAGGGATTTTATGTTTATGATACTAGATTAGTTATAGTTTTTATATATGTATTTAATATTTTATTTTTCAGATTAAATGGTTCATAATATATATATATATTGATAGGATAAATATATTATTCAAATTATTTTACTGTAATCATACAAAAATATGGTTTTAATACTCTTTATATTGTAAAATGAACCAATACAAATTTATAAATAATTTTTTGACTGAGAAAACTATATAAATTATTATAAAATATAACATGATTTTTTTCTATACATTATAATTTTAAGAAATGGAAAATTTATATGACTTTTATTTTCATTTTTATATTTTTATACATTTTTTACTGATTTTTTAACTAATGTTTTTTATTTACTTGCCTAATAATTTTTTATCTAGAGTGATTTTTTGAAAATTATTATATTAAATGTAATATGTTACTAATTTGTTTATTAATTTTTTATAAATATTTCCTTGTAATATTTTCTTTAAACAATCAGTTGATATTATTTGAATTTTTTTTAATATACCTCTCAATGTATGAAGACCGAGTTAAAGAATTCATAGTGGAGTATTTATTTTCTAAAATTCAATTACTCGTTTCCTTCAAAATGGATTCATGCTAATCATTTAAAAAAATGTATGAATATGAAGTTAAATAATTCATCAAGTTTAGAGCATGCATACGACCCATCTCAAATCCATTGTCTCTGTTTATGTTTTTGTTATTCAAGAAAAACTAAATGTTTCACTACTCATGAAGATAGTGTCTTCTACACTTGATAATGTTACCAATATCAAGGAAGAATAGATTGTGGATGATGAAAGTAAAAAATTATTAGGGGATCAATAGCATGTTGATGACAAAAAACAATGATGTAGCATCGTAGTGTTGAATAAAATTATCAAGGCAAGAAGTCAGGGTATAAAATTTGAGGTTGGTTAGAATCAACATGGCCAACCTATTGACCCCAACAAGTCAATGTTCACTAGTTATGTTGGGTTCATAATGAGGATGAATGTTATTATTGATATTTATTTTTGGTTCCATATCCAGCCTGTAGCGATGGAAACTCTTTAGAAAGATATAAAGGTAATGTTACGATATACTTTATCTATTTCACTAAAAAATTATATAATGAAATTTTGATTTAATTTTTATTATTCCTTGAAGATTTCATTTGTTTTAGAATATTTATGTAATAAATTTTTCTTAATGGTTTTTGGAAGAGCCCATAGAAGATTTCAATCTCTTGTTACCAACTTACATATTAGTGATACTTAGGGGAAAGTAAAGCTCCACCCATGAATTAGTTATGCACACATTATAAATCAAAAAACATGGAATTCATTCATCAGTCATCGTAATGATAAATCATTTTAGGTGCATTAAAGTTGATCAAAAGATTACTGAAAATAAATAATGTTCATCAAAACCAATATACCCTTGTTGCAAAGAAAGGATGGGGTATGCTTCAATAGAGAAGAAATTTGTATGTACTTTAAATCAATAATAAAAATTTTATGTGATATTAAACATCATATGTTCATTTTTGTATATGCAGATTGATGAAGAAAAATATGAAACCACTTCCATCCACATCATGTGCTATAGAAGGAGGCTTTCTTAAATAATGAGGGTAAACTAGTTGATGAAAACACAAAAACTGTGTGGGAAACATGTGTAAGTATGACATAATAGTAATTTTTTTTTGATTTATAATATGTTGGTCAGAGTGGATACTCAAGAGGGGGGTGAATTGAGTTCCAATTAAAATTTCTGTTAAAAATATTTCTCTTAAAATCCCCCAAATTATAAAACGAGTTAAACTGTAGTGAATTTGTAAAACTGTAAAGCTTCAATTAGATTATCAAAAGATTGATTAGTTATTAGTTAATCTAATCACAATATTAAATTAGCTTTTTAAACTAACCTACTGATTTACAATAGATACAAACACTTGCTAGATTAACTATCAAAGTAAATTTAAAACTGATTTGTATTTCAAAGTAATAGGAAGTAGAATATAAATTAGATACTGTATATTTTGAACTTAAACTAAAAAAGCACAGAAAATATAACCAAGAGGTTCAGTCTCAAGACAAGACTTTGTCCTCTCAAATTTATATATATAATTGATCTACACCCTGGATCGAGGTTAGAAACAGTACAAGACTGTCCAGGCCACACAGGGACCTCTACCATTGTTCTTCGTGGGAAATAAAAATAAAGACCAGGCCACACAAGGACCTCTTCCACAGTTGTCGTGGGTAAACAAGAGTAAGGATTTTTTGTGTGAGGATTGTGATATCCTCCAGTTCAGAACAAGAGACAGTGTGTGTGTAAAATGAACAGGATACACACACTGCTTGAAAGTAAATAATAAATCACTTAGAGATAGTATATGGAAGTTTAGAAAGCTCTAGTGATTAGCAGTGCAGCTCTGGACTCGTTGGATTCAGCAGAAATGCTTCTGAGTCCTTCTCTAGTTTTTCTGTTGAAAAACAGAGTGTCGTGGTTCAACTTTTTTTTCTCTAGGAGAGAAGATCTTCTCTTGACTCCAGAGTACTTTGTGTGTTCTTCAGTAATGTAGGATTGCATGTACGGAACTTCTTTAAGGATCGTGCAATGTGTTCTTCACAGTTGTGCTTAGGATTGTTCTTCGGTTCAGTACAGAGCTCACGTGTATTGTAGTATGTGTGTCGAGACGTGTCAAGAACAAGCCGCATTTCTAATGTAGCTCAATCTTCTTTATATTCCATGGGATCTAGCAATAGGAATGATTTCCTTTCCATAAGTACGAGCTACAGTTTTCTGATAGACCAAAAACTATCACTAAATAACATGAATTGCATTAAAAACATCACATATGACTGTTAGTATTATTTAAATAATATTGAAAAAAATGTTAAGAAACGGTGTCACAGTGATTATGTAAATGGTGTCTCCAAGAACTGGTATGTCCTTCACGGTATGTGATTCACGGTGTGTCCATGTCCCGGTGTCTAGCTCACGGTGTCTGAGTCACGGTGTCTGACTCACGGTGTGTCCTTCACGGTGTCTGGGTCACGGTGTGTCCTTCACGGTGTCTGGGTCACCGTGTGTCCTTCACTATGTCTGGGTCATGGTATCAGGCTTACTGTGTCTGTCTTTCATGGTTTCTGAATACTTAGACAATTAACTGTATTAAAACTTAAATATTAATATGCAGAATATGAATTTAGCTTAACCATTATCAAGTAAGAGAACTTGAAACATAAATACAAGGGTTTGATAAGATAAGTGAGAGTTGTGATCATGCAAAAATATTTCTAAATAATAATGAGTGTAATTGACAGTAATAAATTTGCAATCATTAAAACATGATGTGTAATTATTATTGAGATTTGTGATCATTAAAACATGATTAATACATTTGGAGTCCAACAATCTCTCCCTTTTTTATGATCACAAATCATTTATATTTAAAATATAAAGGAAATGAAACATTAGAGAAAATAAAATATATGATAAGAATAGATAAAATACTTCTCACTGTTTTCTCCCCCTTTTGGGATTATCAAAAAGTAGAGAGAAGGGAGTGAAACACTGCGTTTGTCATTAAGAAGGTTCATAATAAAACATACAGGGGAAATAAAAATAGTAAACAAAAAAATACATCCCATCAAAAATTAATAAACATTGGTAGGCATCACAGATTGGCTTTCTCTTTGCCTTTATCAGCAGGATCTGGAGCTAATGTAGAAGAAGGCATGGAGGTAGTAGAAAAAGATGGTAAAGGTAGACCTTCAAATATGGAGGGAGCCAAAGTAGAAGCTGTAGAAGATCTAGTCTGTGGTTGATCAAGAATGACTGGTCTGATCTGAGAAAGGGCTTATCTAACTGACATGGCAGTTGAGGCTAGGGCAGGTAAACTAGGTCTAAGGGGTGTAGCAGCTGGAGAAACTATAGCAGTACTCTGCACATGAAGATACGGCTTCAAAATATAGATTAAATCAGTAATGATTTATCCACCATATTTCATAGCCTTTTCAAAATCGTCCTTATTTTCCATGAATTTTTCCAACAATCTGGTGAACTCTGTAAGCTTCTGAACTTGAGCTTTAAAATCTTGAGTCACTGGAGGGATTTTCAAATTCTCCACAAGATACTTAAAGTGATTTTTCATGTCAATTTTAGAGAAAATCCGAGTGAGATAAAAGTCTATCTTCTTGGTGATCTCCTGTTGAGCATCATTGGCAATCTTAGAATGAATTCTAACCAGGTCCAAAGCTCGATCACTATTCTTAACCACTTCTGACATAGGAGACAGATCTAAACCACTAAGGGTATTCTTAATTTCTTCCTTGATTATAGATCTCATCATAGAATCATCCAAAGAGGGAACAGAATTATGACCAGAGAGAGAAGAAGCCTTGACAGCTTCGGTGGGAACTTTGAGCTGTTTCAAAACTTTTTGCAGACATCCAGTGTACTCATCTGTGGGATTATTCAGATTTTCTACAAGCTCTCTTAAGCGTTGCAGCATCTTGGTGTGTCTTACACCAATCTTATCATCAAACGACTGCAGATTAGGATGCACTTGAGACACAATCTCTCTAGAAAGGTTGGAAACATCTGGTTCAGGAGAAGCAGCAATAGGTGAAGGAGAAGAAACAGGAGCAGGCTCTGATCTTGAAGACAATTCTGTTTGCAGGTTTTCCACCAAACCCTTCAAATTTGCAACATCAGCACTAAGAAACTTATTTTCAACTCTGACTTATTTTATTTCTCGGATCATCCTTGGTTGAATATGCAGAATGATGTTTTCCAAAATAATCGAGGCATATTCTTGACTTAGTTGAGTCACTGGATGAGGTTGAGAGGATATAATCTTCTCAACTCCAGTCAAGATAGTCTCTCCAAATAATTTCAAGTCATCCTTAGTTACATATGATTGTTTCTTGGATAAGAGAGTAGATGAAGGTAGTGGTACAGGTTCTGATGAAAATTATGGTTGCAGTTCAGAATTAGTTTCAGTTTCAGATTTAGATTGAGGTTGAGGTTCTAGTTCTGGTTCTGGGTGAGCTACTGACTTCAGTTGAA
This sequence comes from Viscum album, assembly GCA_963277665.1. Lineage (NCBI taxonomy): Eukaryota > Viridiplantae > Streptophyta > Magnoliopsida > Santalales > Viscaceae > Viscum > Viscum album. Next base: position 1,996,934,539 of record OY728150.1, on the reverse strand, counting down.
ACAAAGAAGATATATCTATACCAGTTTCAGTCACTTTCTGTGATTCACTCACATCATAAAAACTTTGAAACTCATACTGAGTGTACACAGAATCGGTGACAGTTGGTTGAGAGGTTTCAGCGGTTCATGCTTCATCAATCTCAAGGTTTTTTGGTTCCTCCCCCTCAAAATGTGCTTCCATTTCAGATTCTTGAGGCTCTGGAATTGGATTAAGATCCACAGGATCACCTCTAATCTCTTCAGAAAATTATTTCCTTTCCAGCTGAATGGAAATTTCCATCCTCTCTTCAGTAGAGGGTATGTACTCAGGAACAGACTGTTCCACTAGTTGTGCTTCCAGACTTTCTTCTTTTTCAATAGGGAGATCCTTTTGATTAACATTTTCCCTAGCAGGGATTTCTCCTAGATCAGCTACTTCCATGAAAGTGAGGTCTTCTGCACCACCAAACTCTTCCATGAATTACTGCTCTAAAACAGGAATAATCAAATCTCTTGCAACCTCAGGTTGAATTTCCTGATCAACATCATCTTTAGAAGCAGGATCTTCTTCTCTAAAAACAACAGAAACTTCCTCTCTAGAAGGTATTTCAGTAGGAACATCAGTAGGGATAGCAGTCCTTTCTTTCTCAATAGGATTTTCTTCCTCTTGAGGTATTTCGACCTCTTCTTCTTCTTCCTCTTCTGGGTACTCAGCCACTTCATCTGGTTCCAAACCAGGATCAGTTATATTATTTGTCCTTCTTGGATAATCAATAGGATTATAATTCTTATAAAGTTGATCATTATCCTAAACCCATAGCTTCTTCCAGGGGTTCCAATTAATCTTCATCCTTCTCATGATAGGCTTGGATAAACAGAAATCAAAATACTCTATCTTTTCTTCATTCGGTCCAACTACTCCCTTGGCAACTAACATGGCCGAAATCATCCTTGAGAAAAACAAGGAGGTGGATTTGGAAGTGACTTTAATAAGCTCACATATATGGTTAATGACATAATTGCAAAGATTTATCTTATGGCCATTCTTCAACAGGTGAATCAGGAACACATCCTGATACTTCATCACAGCAAAATCTCTTTTTCTTGGACTAATCAAATTCTGAACAAATTTGAACAACAGTATTATCTCCCCATCCAATTTAGCTATTATGGCCTGTCGCTTGGTGCCATTTCCAGTCAGGATCTCTAGTGTATTTTCCAGATCAAATATGTCAGTTGTTGGAGGAGGGTATCTCTGGTAATCATTAAAAATCCCTTCATGAGGAATTCTCAGGCATGCAACCCATAACCTTGAAGAGAATGAAAACTTTTGTCCATTGATCCATCTCGTCACCATAAAACTTTCTCCAGGATCAAATGAAAACTTTACATACTGGTAAAACTGAGATACCAACCTCGGGTATATAGGTCTATCTTTTTAGAAAACCATTTGATCCATCCTTGTTCTCTTAAGAATTTTATAACCAAAGACTTACTAGATAGCAGTCATTCAGGGAAAATCTATTTTTCGGGTACTACAATATGGCTTACTAGGTTCGGATTTAGAGGTCCTTCGGGTGCAATCTTCGGTGCTATTTTCTGTTTCTTTGTGCGACGCTTCTCGGATGTGGGTGAAGATGGATGCTTCATCCTGGGCATACACTGAAGATTTGATCGAGAGAGAAGGAGATAAGGTTTTCAAGGTAAATAGGGTTTGAGAGAGTGAGCAGGAGAGAGCTCGGGTAAGGAATCGAGTAAAACCCTTATGTTTTATCATTTGGTAATGTCAAGCGTCATAAAAAAAAAACACGGGAAGGTAATCAGTGGTGAAATAAAAATTACCGTGATGCGGGTTAAAATAAATATATAAATAATCTTCACGGTGAGACCTTGAGTAGGCGTTACGGTGCGATGAAAAATAGTCATCACAGTGAGATAGTTGGTGGTCATCACGGTGAGACAGTGAGTGAACTGTTCTGTCATGGTGAGACAGTGAGGTGACAGACCATGAACAAAAGATGTTAACCATGAGACCATAAACATGAAACAGTAACTGACAAACAGTGAACATGAAACCGTAAAGTAATATAGTAAAAAAATAGTAAACAGTAAGATCTGTAAGATGTCTATTTATGGTTAATCATACCAAGATCATGTATGATGTAGTATAATCTCTTAGAATTTAATGGTTTAGTGAATATATTAGCAAGTTGATATTCAGTACCACTGAATTCTAAAGTGATATCACCTTTTTGGTAATGATCCCTCAAAAAGTGATGTCTTATATCAATATGTTTTGTCCTGGAATGTGAAACGGGATTTTTTGAAATGTTAATAGCACTTGTGTTGTCACAATTTATTGGGACATGTCTGAATTGATATCCATGGTCTAGTAAAGTTTGTTTCATCCACAAAATTTTTGCACAATAACTTCTAGCAGCTATATATTCAGCTTCTGCAGTAGATAATGCAACAGAATTTTGTTTCTTACTACACCATGATACTAGTGACTTCCCAAAAAGGTGACATGTTCTAGAGGTGATTTTTCTATCTAACTTACATCCATCAAAATCAGCATCAAAATAACTAACTAGTTCAAATGATATTCCTTTTGGATAGAACAACCCTAAATTGGGAGTATGCTTAAGGTATTTGAAAATTCTCTTTACAGCATTTAAATGTGACTCTTTAGGGTTTGCTTCAAAACGAGCACACATACACACACTAAACATAATATCAGGATGACTAGAAGCCAATTATAGTAGACTTCCAATCATTCCTCTATAAGTGGTTTGATCAACAGATTTTCCATTTTCATCAAGATCCAACTTACATGTGGTACTCATGGGAGTGTCACTACTTTTTGTGCTATCCAATCCAAAACCTTTTAAAAGATCTTTAGTATATTTACTTTGAGTTAAAATAATTCCATCATTGTTTTGAAATATTTGAAATCCAAGAAAGAATTTAAGTTCACCCATTAAACTCATCTCAAATTCATTTTGCATCATTTTAGAAAAATCAGTACATAAAGAAGTTTTTGAAGATCCAAAAATAATATCATCTACATAAATTTTTACAACTAAAACATATTTATAAATTCATTTTATAAAAAGGGTAGGACCATCTATACCTTTTGTAAAATCTTTAGAGATAAGAAAAGTACTTAATATGTCATACCAAGATCTTGGAGCTTGATTTAAACCATATAAATCTTTTGATAATTTGAAAATATGATTTGGAAAATGAGGGTTTTTAAATCCATGTGTTTGTTCAACAAAAACATCATCAGCTATATACCCATTTAAGAATGCACTCTTGACATCCATTTGATATAGTTTGAAATTTAGATGTGCATCATAAGCAAGTAAGATCCTAATGGCTTCTAGTCTGGCTACTGGAGAAAAATTCTCCTCATAGTCAATTCCTTCTTCTTGACTATAGCCTTGTGCAACTAGCCTAGCTTTGTTTCTAACTATATTTCCAAATTCATCTACTTTATTTCTAAACACCCATTTTGTTCCTATGAAGGAAAGTGTCCTTAGATATTTTTACTAGTTTCCAAACATTATTTCTTTCAAACTGATTAAGTTCTTCTTGCATAGAAATTACCCAACATTCATCATTAATAGAATCATCAATGTTTTTAGGTTCAAGCTGTGACATGAAGGCTTGATGTTCAACCAGATTTCTAAGAGAAGCTCTAGTCTATGTCCCTCTATCAAGATTACCAACAACAGCATCTAAAGGATGATTATTTAGAATCCTAGTTGATCTAGTAAAGGTAGGTCTAGAAATTTCATGTTCTTCTCTAGGTTCAGGTTCATTAGGAGCAGATTCTGAAATATTTCCAGAACTGGTTTTCTTTACAGCAGGTTCATTGATTTTATCATTAAGGTTCAGAATAGATAAATCTTCTTCAAGATTTTTAAGAGATGACTTAGGTTAATGTGGATCAGTTTCATCAAATTTGATGTGAACATATTCTTCCACACACTTGCTTCTATTATTGAAAACTCTATAGGCTTTGCTAGTTAAAGAATATCCTAAAAATATTCTTTCATCACTCTTAGAAGCAAACTTATCCAGATTATCCTTGGTATTAAGAATAAATACTTTGCAACCAAAGACTTTAAAGTAATTAACCTTAGGCTTTATATTATTCCATAGTTCATAAGGGGTCTTCTTGAGAACAGGTCTGACTAAGACTCTATTGATGATATAACAATCTATATTTACAGCTTCATCCCAAAAGTAAATAGGCAGGTCATACTCATTTTTCATGGTTCTTTCTATTTCTTGAAGGGTTCTATTCCTTCTTTCTACTACACCATTTTGATGAGGTGTCCTAGGAGCAGAAAAGTTGTGACTATAGCCATTTTGTGAGCAATAAGATTCAAACTCTTGATTTTCAAACTCACAACCATGATCACTTCTCAGGGTTTTAATCTTAAGTCCACTAAGGTTTTCTACAGACTTGAAGTATTTAATAAAGTAAGAACAAGCTTCACTTTTGTGAGCTAAGAAATATACCCAAGTATATCTAGAAAATTCATCTATTAAGACATATACATAGTGCTTCCCATTTAATATAGAAACTCTATATGGTCCAAACAAGTCCATGTGAACCAAATCAAGAGGTTGAGAAGTTGAAACTTCTTTCTTTGATTTGAAAGATATTTTGTGTTGTTTTCCCTTTTGACAGGGATTACAAACTTTGTCATTTGGAAACTCCAGTTTGGGTAAGTCTCTAACCAAGTTCTTCCTAGTTAGTTTTCTAAGTGAGTGTATATTGCAGTGTCCTAATCTCTTATGACATAACCAAGACTCTTTATGAAAATCATTTAAACAAGTAGCATTTTTCTTAGCTAAAGAATTTAAATCAACAGTATAAACATTTTCATTTCTTAAAGAAGAAAATATTAAAACATTCTTAGAATTAAAAACATCACAAGAATAATTTTCAAATTTAACATTAAAGTCATCATCACATAATTGAGATATACTTAACAAGTTATATTTCAATCCATCAACAAATAAAACTTTAGAAATTAAAACTGAGTTAGTGTTACCAATTTAGCCTAGGCCGATGATTTTTCCCTTAGAATTATCAGCAAAGGTGATATGGCCTCCATCAACCTTGATTAGGCTCTTGAAGCATGAGTAATCCCCAAACATATTTCTTGAACATCCACTGTCAAAATACCATGTCTTCTTGTGGGAACTCTTCAAACATGTTTCCTACAAAACAGATTTAGATGGGAAATGACTTTGGTACCCAGATCTTCTTAGGTCCAGACAGGTTAGAAATCAATGATTTTGGAACCCAGTCTTGTCTTATGGGTTTCATATAATTTACAGAATCAAAAAAATTTGAAAGATAAACTCTATTTGATCTATAACTATGTGAATAACTAGTTGAATCATCTGAATTTCCAGAATTGGAACAAGCATAATTTTGTCCAGATTTAGGAATAAATCGAGTTTTAGTGAACTGTCTTTTTCCAGGTTGGTATCACAAACTAGTAGTGTATTTTGGTGCAACTTGCTTTCCTAACATTTGAGTAAGTGTATCTTTTCCCTTTGTGAATTTTTCTAAGTCCTTTCTAAGTTTCTCATTAGACATTTTCAATTCTGTATTTTCTTTAACAGTTGAGAATTCTTTTCTTTTTCTATATCAAGGGCAGACTTAACATTTATAGTGAGAGAATGTTGTTTCTTTAATGAATTATATTTGTCCTTAAGTTCATTGCATGTTTCCTCCATCATGTTACAGTATTCAGATAATTCATCTTTAGACATATCTTCAGAATCAAAATCAGATTCTACACCATCTCCAGAATAATGGGAATTTAAAACAGGAGTATCTAAGGTTACCTCAGATGTGTTGGTCATGAAACACATGTTGGCACGATTCTTTTCAGAATCAGAAATTTCAGATTCACTTATGCTGTCTTCTGAAGCACTCCAAGTAGCTTTCATGGCTTTCTTGTACTTCTTGTCCTTATAATCATGTTTCTTTTTGAATTTTAACTTTGGACAGTTAGCCTTGATGTGTCCTTTCCTCTTGAATTCATAGCAGACTATATCATATTCCTTATCATATTTCTTTCAGTCCTTCCAGTGACCCTTGTTGTCATACTTTCCTTTATAATTAGTTTTTCTGAAGAATTTTTTCTTCCTATATAATTTTTTAAACCTCCTTGCTATCTATTCCATTTCAGCATCACTGTCTGAATCTGAATCTTCACAGGTTGAACTTTCAGTAGGTACATGTATTTTTTCCTTGTCTTTTCTCTTTGAAGCAGTAGACTTGAAAGCCAAAGATTTTCTCCTGGTTTTATCATCATCTTCCTTGTTTACCTTAAATTCTTCCTCATACATCATTAATTTACCAATAATCTATTTTACAGGCATAGCTCCAATGTCACATGATTCTCTGATTGAAACAGAAGTGCCTCTCCATCTATCTGGAAAACATCTCAGTATCCTCATGATTTGTTACTTTTCTGGAACAACCTTTCCAAGTGAACTCATTGTGTTGACTATGTCATTGAACCTGAGATACATATCAGAAATAGGTTCATCAGTTTTCATTTTAAAATTATCATATTTAATAGTATAAGTATTTAATATCATTTCTTTATCATTAGTTGTTCCCTCATGAGAAACACCTAAAGTATCCCAAATTTCATAAGTTGTTTTACAGGCAGATATTCTGTTGAATTCCTCATCTACTAATTCACAATACAAAGCATTCATAGCTTTACAGTTATTATTGTAAGATACTTTAGTAGGTTCATCCCAGGTTGTTCTTTCAGTTTCTGGAATTTTATATTGAGATTATATAGCAGTCCAGATATCAAAACCCATACTTTCTAAATGAATTTTCATTTTAAGTTTCCATTGAGCATAGTTTGTACCATTAAAGAAAGGTGTCATGTTAGTAACAAAACCTTCTAGTCTATTTTCCATAACTAGATTTTAGAGAATAATTTTAAAGAGATAAAATTTTAAACTAACAGAAATTTAAGATCTTTAAAGATGCAACTAAAATCATAGTTGAAAAACAGAATGTTTTGAAAACTTGTATTAATAAAAACAACCTCTGATACCAAATGTTGGTCGGAGTGGATACTCAAGAGGGGGGTGAATTGAGTTCCAATTAAAATTTCTGTTAAAAATATTTCTCTTTAAATCCCCCAAATTATAAAACGAGTTAAACTGTAGTGAATTTGTAAAACTGTAAATGTTCAATTAGATTCTCAAAAGATTGATTAGTTCTCAGTTAATCTAATTAGAAGATTAAATTATCTTCTGAAACTAACCTACTAATTTACAATAGATACAAACACTTGGTAGATTAACTATCAATGTAACTTTAAAACTGATTTTGTATTTCAAAGTAATAGGCAGCGGAATATAAATTAGATACTGTATATTTTGAACTTAAACTAAAAAAGCACAGGAAATCTACCACTATTCTTCGTGGGAAACAAAAATAAAGACCAGTCCACATAAGGACCTCTTCCACAGTTGTCGTGGGTAAATAAGAGTAAGGAGTTTTGGTTTGAGGATTGTGATATCCTCCAGTTTAGCACAAGAGACAGTGTGTGCGTAAAATGAACAGGATACACACACTTCTCTAAAGTAAATAATAAATCACTTAGAGATAGTATATGGAAGTTTAGAAAGCTCTAGTGATTGGCAGTGCAACTCTGGACTTGTTGGATTCAGCAGAAATGCTTTTGAGTCCTTCTCTGGTTTTTCGGTTGAAAAACAGAGTGTCGTGGTTCAACTTTTGTTTCTCCAGGATAGAAGATGTTCTCTTGACTCCATAGTACTTTTTGTGTTCTTCATTAATGTAGGATTTCATGTATGGAACTTCTTTAAGGATCGTGCAATGTGTTCTTCACAGTTGTGCTTAGGATTGTTCTTTGGTTCAGTACAGAGCTCGCGTGTATTGTAGTATGTGTGTCGAGACGTGTCAAGCACGAGCCGCATTTCTACTGCAGCTCAATCTTCTTTATATTCCACGAGCTCGAGCAATAGGAATTATTTCCTTTCCATAAGTACGAGGTACAGTTTTATGACAGACCAAAAACTATCATTAAATAACATGAATTGCATTAAAAACATCAAATATGACCGTTAGTATTATTTAAATAATATTGACAAAAAGGTTAAGAAACGGTGTCACAATGATTATGTAAACGGTGTCTCCAAGAACTGGTATGTCCTTCACAGTATGTGCTTCACGGTGTCTCCATGTCACAGTGTCTAGCTCACGGTGTCTGATTCAAGGTGTCTGACTCACTGTGTGTCCTTCACGGTGTCTGGGTCACGGTGTTTCCTTCATGGTGTATGGGTCACGGTGTGTCTTTCACGGTGTCTAGGTCACGGTGTCAGGCTTACTGTGTCTATCTTTCACGGTGTCTGAATACTTATACAATTAACTGTATTCAAACTTAAACAGTAATATTCATAATATTAATTAAGCTTAACCATTATCAAGTAATAGAACTTGAAACATAAATACAAGGGTTTGATAAGATAAGTGAGAGTTGTGATCATGCAAAAGATTTCTAAATAATAATGTGTATAATTGAAAGTAATAAGATTTGCAATCATTAAAACATTATGTGTAATTATTATTGATATTTGTGGTCATTAAAACATGATTAATACATGAAGATTCCAACATAATAGTATTTTATAAAAAATCTATTTATTTTTATAATTTTTATATGGTTTAGACACAAGAATTGGCAGCGACCGTATTAGAAGAAAAATTAACTTCAATAGATTTAAAGTGGGTGGAACAATATGTTTGCGTTAGAGGATTAAGTTTTGGAGTGTTTCCTAGAATATATTTTGAGAAGATAAAACCACATGAAGATACATATAATATGGTGAAAATATTGCAGACACAAATAGATTCTTTTCAATATATTATTATCGGGTCTTGTTTTGAAAACCAATGTATGGGAAAGGATCAAAGAGAATCGGAGGTGGAATAATGATCCACACATTAACCAAATGACCCCAATAGCTTTGAGAGTAGTCATTCCCCTTAAGAACATAACTAACCCAAGGTAATCAATTTTTTCATTACTCTTTCTCCTAAATCTGAATCAAACAACTTTCGATAAATTTATATTACTAATATTTTGTAGGGTACAGTTGTATGTGATTTTTATCTATCATCACTCATGAACCACCTTATTGTGATGGGTATGATGCATAATATCCCAAGAGACAATCTATATCAGACATTCCTCCCAAAAGATCAGATGAGATTGGGGATTGAGGTATCTCATGAGCTGACTATTGAATTTCCTATTCCACTTGATGATCTAGATATTACAATGGTCAATGATGCTATTGTAACTTTTACAACATGGACTTATAATATTATAAAGATACATAATGTATGTCTTTAACAAATTTTTTCATATGAAAAACCTATAACAGTTGATGAAAAAGGTCTGAAGTGAGGTATGATATTCTGGATGGATAAATCGATGGGGAAATATAAGGTTGAATAAAAAATCTAGTGAACCAACCAAGAAATAAAAATGAGCTTATGGGAGTACCTTCTTCCTTCCAGTTCTTGAGAAACATTTATTATCATTACAAATTCATATAGAGGCCGAAATTAAAGATGAAAATATGACTTATATTCCATATAAAAAATAAATATATGTAACTTTCATAACAGACATAATTAGTCTCGAGACTATAAATGAGATTATCCAGCATGAATGGTTGGGAGTCTTAGTTTTGAATACATATGTAAGGTGCATTTTCATATTAAATATATCTAAAAAGGGATCTAATATGTTTATTAAATTTAATAACTATTCATATTTTCTATAGGTGTTTACATTACAACTATATAAACATAAAATCATGTGAAGTGTGATTTGGATTCATTAATCGTTGTATCATTTCTATAAAAAAAGTTACTTTGGATAAGGAATAAATTTAGAAGAAAATAGATTATATACTTTAAGTGTTTGATCAAAAAATATTACATGATAGACTCTTTTTTATGCCTACAATGCAAAATTAAAACACTAAAATCTAATCACATAAAATATATTTTTAATTTTTTCATTAATTATTTGTTTTTCTTTTTTTTAAGAAGCATTATATGTTAATTACATTTAATCTAGATACCCCAAATGCTTATTTTTGGATCCAATGCATGGATATCCAACAAACCAACCACACGTGATATGTATTGTGAATTTTCAATACAATGAAATCAACATTTTATAGATAAACTTCAAATTATAGATTTCATTCTATGTTTTAACAATAATTTTGTTATGATATAGTGGTCCCTAAATAAAGGATAAATCATGGCATGAAGTCGATTTCTGAACATATAAAACCTATGGATTACTACAAATATAAACATATTAAGGTATATATAGAAATATTTAACTATAAAAACATATTTAGAAACAATTTACTTATTTTTTTCAATGTTTCTACAATGTCTGAAGTAAGATAATGGCAACAATTATGGATATTATGTTTGCATATTTGTGATGGAGATCATAAATCATGAAAATACCATCATCCCCAAAAAGGTAATATCTGAAGGTAATTTCAATTTCATTAAATATATTTCTTAACATAACATCCCCAACTCAGAATCCACTAAATTGGGGCCCCAAGTCAGGTCACCACATGACCTTAGACACACCTTCCCATATGTTAGAGGTTGTCGACTAGCAGCGATGATCTAAAAGATCATGTAGGGAGACTATACACTCTCAATCAGAGTAATGCACAACATATAAAATATGAAATAAAGTAAATAATAAACAATAAACTGAAACATGAATTACCAACAATTTCCCAACACTGGGTACAATCCCACAACCAAATTAAACAGGGTATGTAATGTCAATAAAGTGTCAAGTGTAAAAAACCCAAAATAATGACAAGATGAAAAATCCCCAAAACAGGTCCCAACTCCAAGTCTGGATCTGTCATCCATGCACATCCCATGCCCAAATCAACCCTCTAGCATCAGGCCCTTTCCCTTGTCCTGACCTAAAACCATGAAATCTACTCAAGAACTCAATGGCGGAATGAGCAGGGTATGAGTATAACTTAGTAGTCCACCACCAATGATGTCTACAAAATATTCAGCCAAAATAGATAGTATATGCATGTACTAAAGAATGAAAAAGTGAAAAAAGATAAATCGGGTTCCATTAATTAACAATATTCACTTAAACCATTTTCATCATTTGTTCCATGGGTTAGGCAACTAATTTATAACATAACAGACTATGTTGGTCGATTACTATATATTAAGGGAAAAGTCAAGTTCCCTATCTCACTAGGGTAACCATTACACAATCATTCACATCACACTTACCTTGGAGACTCATTCTAGGTAGTCTCATCCAATGTAACCATCAGGGGCCTAGAGCCTCAGTCTAACTCCCTAACCCATGCATTCTAGGGGTGGGGTTTAGAGCCTCAATCTAACCTGACCCATAGAAGGAGCCACAGTCCAATACCCCACATACCACCAATCCAAGTGCATATTCTTCAATAACCATTCATCACATAAACCATTTCAAATAACCATAATCAAACAATATGCACAAAATTCACAATTCATGGTTCAAATAATAAATAAATCATCTTCATGCCTTATCCCATTTACACATTCTCTTTTATATTCTCTAACTCACTTACATGTTTCCATTACAACCCATAAGTCTTTTAACCCATTCACCTTAATTCATTTATCGCACTCACAATGTTCCAAACAACCCCTTATGCCATGATAACAACTAGACATAATTACCTTTGTTCCATTTCATAACCCCAACCAACCAGTTAACGCATTTATCAAGGTAACTACTTCATTACAAAACAATTCAATACTTAACATTGCCATTTTCCTTTTTGGGGTAATGGAACACCCCAAGGGTTTCTTTATAAGGTTCTAATCAACCTCAATGCATCCCATGAGGATCATGAGGGGTGAATTTCCTTTCTTATCCAACCAAAATACCAAAACTTACTAAAGGTACAAAAATTACAACAAGAAGGAACCAATAACACAACCACATGAACATAAACGAACATCAAGACTATGGGATAAAACTTTTAGACCACTCACCTCAATTCCAAAGACAAATACACATTTAAACATAGTCTTTGAGTCGGATCCAAAAACCACTCAAATCCCCAATCTAATATCCACTGGAAAAAGAGGGTGTTAGGGATTCATAAGGATAAGAACCAATCTACAAGTCTTAATCTAAAAAAGATAAGGAAGAGGGGAATTATACTCAACTATATATTTGAACCTCACCCAATGTCACTCTAAACGGACTAGAAATAAAGGAGATCAATACATTGGAAGCCTTGGGAATTTTGGTTCATCATTAGGGTTTGTAGAGAAGAAATGGGGAGAAATATCAGGTAGAACACATAAATCTAGAAGGGGGAAAGGGTAAAATCCCAATTTTAATGAGGTGCATGGTTTGGCCACATGGTTTTTCAAATTGTGTGCCAACTGTTTTCTAGCCTATATCCAAGAGGGGTTAGTTCATACAGTTACCTGGGGAGCCCGCACTGTTTAACAAACCATGCACCAACCATGCGGAATGGATCTATCTAAGCCCATGCGGTTTTGGCCTCCCCCTTGCATGATTTAATTAACTATCCACCCCTCCTTCTGGATAGCATGGATTTGGAGCATGGTTACTCCTAACTATGCGCCAACTGTGAAACATGAACTGGTTGGCCATTTCCCATTTCTTTCATGTTCTGAACCCCTAGAACACCCCTGAACCCTCTCGTACACCCAGTAAACATTTCATTAACCATAATTAGAGTATTTAACCTAGAATTTAAATAAGGACATACATCCAAAAAGTATAGGTTCTTAAAACCTTCCCACCTTATAATGGATTATCTTCTAGCTGCTCTTCCCAAGAATCATTGAGCTTATGAGGTATAAAGAATAGGCCATTGGGTCCACACATCCTTCTCCCTATCCTAGTTTTCTTCCCGAAGATTACCATGATGCCATAAAACTCAAAACAAAGGTAAATTCTTTCCCCATAAGACCTTTTCACTGTGATCTACAATTCAAACCAGATTCTCCTCAAAGGGCGTATCAGCCTCAAACTCAACATCACTAATATCAATCACATGGGATGGGTTTAGGTGATACTTTCAAAGTTGTGACACATGAAAAAAAATCATGAATAGCATTGTAATACTATAGAATAGGCAATTAGTATGTCACTGATGATATCCTCTCAACAATATCAAATGGCCCCATGAACTTGGGCACCAACTTACCCTATTTCTGAATCTGATGGTGACCCAACCTTGGTGACACCCAAAGAAACACATGATCACCCATCATAAACTCAAGAGGTCGGTGGTGTCGATACACATACAACTTTTTTCTACTCTAAGTCGTAGTAATTTTTTTTTTGAATCAACTGAACCTATTCTGATGTCTCCTGCATGAGACTTAGCCCCAGTAACTCTGATTCCCCAGCCTCCATCCAGAACAACAATGATCTATATAGTCTATCATAGAGTTCCCCATAGGGTGTATTCAAAATAATCACCCAGTAACTGTTTTTATATGTTAAATCAATGAGAGACAATTTTTGATCCCCTGATACACCAAAATCTAGGACATAATCCTTCAACATGTCCTCTAGTACCAAAATAGTATGCTCTAAATTTCCATCCATCTATGGGTGAAAATCCATACTCAAAAACACCTTGGTACCAATAAATTTTTCTAAACCTTAACAGAACCGTAAAGTGAAATGTGTCTCATGATCTAAAACTATTATTCATGGAACCCCATAAAACCACACTATTTTAGGAACATACAACTCACCCAATTGATCAATGGTAATAGTCTCTTGAATTGGTAAGAAATCTTCAACCTTGGTTAACCAATCCATAACTACCCAAATCGCATCATTCTTCTGAGGCATACTCAGAAGACTCAAAACAAAATCCATCATCACATCATTCCACTTACATTCTGTAATGTTTAATGGCTTTAATAAAACACCTAGTTACTGATGTTAGGATTTTACCTACTGATAGGTATTCCATCACACCACAAAACCTGCAAAATCCTTCTTCATCCTTGGACACAAATACTACCTAAAAATATCACGATACATTTTGGTAAATCTAGGATACACCACCCACTTTGAGGTAGGAAAATAACACATAAATTATTCCTCAATACATGTATACATGAAAACAAAACCACGAACATAAACAATATCATCATCGTTAACAGTCCAACTAGAAGGTGACTCTCCACCTTCAAGACTTTCCCACAAATAAAAACACTCTGGATCATATTGATACCTCTCTTTGATCTAGATAAGTAGTGTGGAATCAACTACCAATGATGTAAGGGTCCTCTTCCCATTCTCTTCATGTACCTAAAGATGCATCTCGACAAACAACACCATCATTCTCTACTCAAAACTGGATTCTTGAACTGCTCAATTTTGAGCCTTTCAACTCAAAGCATCTATAAAACAATTTCCCTTTATTGGTGTGTAAACCAACTCAAAATCAAAGGACTTCATGTATAAAACCCGCCTCCACTTTCGAAGATTCAAAACTATTGGGAAAATATATACTTAAGTATTTTATGATCAGTATACACAGTAAACCTATCTCCCAAAAAGTGGTGCTACCAACACTTTAAGGCATAAACCACAAAGGCCAATTCAAGGTCATGTGTAAGATAATTTATTTCCATGAGGCCTTAACTCCCATGACCCATATTCTAAAACATGATCATCCATTATCAATACTTTCCTAATCCCAACACCATATGCATCACAAAATAAGGTATACTCCTTACCTGGCTTCGGTAGGATCAAAATTGGTGTTGTTTTTATCTAATTCTTTAATTCCTAAAAAGAATTATCACATGCTTCAAACCATTCAAACTTGATTCCCTTCTTGGTCAAAACTGATAATGAAACTTCCAAATGAGAAAATTCTTTGATAAACCTTAGATAATAGCCCACCAAATCTAGAAAAAAAATTACACCAATTTTTTTGGATTCTCCTAAGATACAACATCTAGTACTTTATATGGGTCCATAGACACACCTTCCTTAGAGATTATGTGGCCTAATAAATGTACTCTTTCAATCTAGAAATGACACTTGGATATCTTTGCATATAGCCTATGATATCTTACTGTACTCAAGATGATGTCAAGATGTTTGGCATGATCATCATGAGTCTTGGAGTATACCAATATGTCATCCACAAATAAAACTACAAACTGATCTAGGTATGGGTAAAATATTATGTTCATTAGGGACATAAACACTATCGGCGCATTGGTTAACCTGAAAAGAATCCCAACAAACTCATATATCCCATACTTTCTCTTAAAAGTAGTCTTCATTACATAAAAAGATCTCACCCTCAGCTGATGATATCCCGATCTCAGGTCAATCTTGGAGAACAATGAAGCACCTCTTAGCTAGTCAAAAATATTTTCGATTCAAGGAATAGGTTATATGTTCTTAACTATCATCTGATTCAGATTCATATATTCAACACACAACTACTAGGATCCATCATCCTTATTAGAAAACAGAACTGGAGATCCTCAAGGTGACATAATCAGATGAATAAAACCCTTTTTCTCTAGTTCTCCAACTAAGTTTTAAGTTCTTGAAGTTCTTCTAGTTCCATTTTTTGTGATAGAATAGAAATTTTTTCTACCCCTAGTAGCAAATATATTGTAAAATCAACATCCCACTCGGGTGGAAACCCCAAGAAGTCTT
Organism: Viscum album; assembly: GCA_963277665.1. NCBI lineage: Eukaryota > Viridiplantae > Streptophyta > Magnoliopsida > Santalales > Viscaceae > Viscum > Viscum album. The sequence continues at coordinate 1,996,918,712 of OY728150.1, read as the reverse complement.
CATAAAACACATCCTGAAACTAATCCATCATAGGTGGAAAAATAGACTGCTCTACTCCCCCATCATCAAGCATAACAAAAGCTACTTGATCTGTGAGTTCACCAAACTACTGATAAATTGGCCCTACACGGCCTACTCAAATATCCTATTCCCTATGATGAACATAATTATTCCCCTCCTAGGGAATAAATATTACCCTATGAAGATAACAGTAAATATATTCATGATATAATTCCATTCAATCCATGCCCAAAATCAGATCAAAACCTGATATTTTAAGCACAAACAAGTTTCACAGGAACTGGTACCCACCAACCTTGAGAGAACACTCTTTACACTATCGAATATTTTCTACTTGCACACCTAATGGTGTATAAATCAACATTAAACCACATAAATGTTCCACTATTAGTCCAAACACACTCAAAAACTGAGAATAGATAAAAGAATGTGAAACACATATATCAAATAAAGCACTAGAAAGTGTAGAAGCTACAAAAATAAATCCTCAAACCGTCTATGGTCCGGCCTCACCACCTCCAGGTGTTGGATGAACTGTTTGAAGCTAACCTATACCTCTACCCTGGGCTCTAGTCTAGGTTATTGGTGTTTCACTTCCCTATTAATATGGGCACCCTCTTCCTAGAGTACCTCATTCATTACCCCAAATGGTATGTCCAGTAGAGCTCCAACCAACTCCCTAATATAGGGTAACCAACCCCCTAACTTTACATTGTATTAGTCTTGATCCTCCATCATTTCCCATATATCTAAGGTTCTTACAAAACCTCTACACATTTCTTAACTTTTCCACACACTCAGCACTCAACCGGTTGTCAGGGACACTGACCACACATGTGTCCCAGCCTTCTGCACTGATATCAGAAAACTTAGTCACCTCCCCATGAGGGTGTTTCCCTTTTTTGACCGCCCTATCCACCACTTACCTAGTGTAAACTCTCAAAGTGGTGCTTCCTACTATCGTAAGCCATACTACTGGGGCACCCAACTAGAACTGCTTGTCCACCACCAAAAACCTCCTCGAGATTCCTTTCTGAAATAAGGTCTTGATACACTAATTCATAAACCCTCTTCAAACGGAATATATTCACCTGGGACTTAATCTCATGTATAAGTCCATCCTAGAAACATCTCACCATAGTTGAATCACCCCCTACCAATGCAAGGATAAAGAATTGCAAGTTAGTGAAGTGGAAAGCATAATCTATCACCTACATAGACCCCTATGTCAACCTCATAAACTCTAGATCCTTATCCTATCTCAAGGTCTCCAGATATAAATTCTCTAGAAACTTTTCCTAGAAATATTTTTATATCATACCATCATCCTATTGGGTATGAACCAAAACATCCCACTAGTGTTTTTCCTATCCTTACAGCATGTAAACTGCCGGCTTGAATATCTTCTCAGGATAAGTCACTAAGTGATCAATAATCATATGAATAGAATCTATCCAAAACTAAGATACATCAGCTCTAAACTCTCTAGAAAAATTTTGAGGGTGTTGTAGATGAAACTCCCTAGTCAGATCAAACATACTTAGAATATCCCTCCCTAGGTCATATTCTATCATATATATAAAAGGAGAAAAATTACCATAGAACTACTCCTCTCCCCTATTACCCTAGTTCACTAGGTTTCCTTTCTCCATTTTTGGAGGATAATTCTTGGTGGAATCCTCTTGTCTCCCAAACAGCATATGATATCATGGTTTCATCTCCCTATAATTCCAATCACACATCTCAAAACACACAACACAAAGCATCCACAATAGCATAAAATAATGTTATCCACTAGCCATAACAACCCTTTATACATACACTATCCCAATGGGTGTCATCACACTTCTTTCTCAACCTTTATTCATCATTACCATGGGTCATGGTCTACATGGAGTAAACTAACTAACATAATCATAATTATTTCATTAGGAACTTTTTTTGAATCATTTTACCATAACAACATAAATCTTTCTCACTTACGCGATTTACCCCCTTCGAAAAACACCACAACCACATTCCAAACCATTTATAAATTTTTCATTAAGAACTATTCTTTAACCATTATTTCACATTATTTCCATTTACTCATTTTCATTATCTTGTTTGACACCACTTCTTTCAGGACATCAAGGTAAGTGAAATGAATTTTATCCCTCATGTCTCACTAACCTTCCCCATGTGTTCCTACCATGATACATGCCACTTATATCCCTAGGTGCATAAAATGATGCATGAATGAACATCCTTGTTCCATTCCATCCACAAGAAAAATATTATAAAATAGTCACATAACACAAAAAGTGTATCACCCAATGGTGAAATATCATTCAATAATAACAACACGCATCAAGAACAAAAATCCCACCCTGGGAACTAGGGTTTTAACCTATACATGGGTTAGTTACTCCCAAGAATGAGCTCATTTACAAGACCATGGAATATCCTAATATCCTGTCTACCATTCCCAAATAGTAAGGCAGTGGAATAGAACCTCCTTTGATACCACTTTGTAACATACCCATCCCAGAAGCCACTAAATCGGTGCCCTGAGTTAGGTCACCACATGACCTCAGGCGTGCCTCCCCATATGCCATATGCTTCTGAATAATAGTGAGGTTCTAAAAGATCACATGGGGAGAATATATTCTCTCTATCAGATTAATCTATAATATATAATATTAAATATAAAATAAATAATAATCAATAAACTGAAACATGCATTAACAACCATTTCCCAACACCGGGTACAAGCCCGCGACCAAAGTAAACATTCTATGTAATGTTAATACAGTTTCAAGTGTTAAGAAAACCCAAAATAATGTCAAGATGAAAAATCCCCAAAATAGGTCCCATATCCAAGTCCAGATCCATCATCCATGTGGATCCCATGCCCAATTCAACCCTCTAGCACCGAGCTCTTTCCCTTTTACTGACCATCAACCATGAAATCTACTCAGGAACCCAATGGAAGCCCAATTAGGGTGTGAGTAAAACTCAGTAGGCCACCACCAATGGTATCTAAAAAATTTACAGTTTAAAAAGATAGTGTATTAATTTACTAAAGAATGACAAAGTGAACAAAAGATAAATCTGGTGCCATTAATTAACAATATTCACTTAAACCATTTTCATCATTTTTTACATGGGTTAGCAAACTCGTTTATAACATAATGGCCTATGTCAGTAAACTGTTATACATTAAGGGATAAGTCAAGTTATTTATCTCACTAGGGAAACTATTTCACAGTCATTCATATCACACTTACCTTGGAGCCTCAGTTCAGGTAGTCTCATCTAATGAAACTATTAGGGGCCTAGAGCCTCAGTCCGACTCCATAACCCATGCATTCTATGGGTGGGGTTTAGAGCCTCAGTCCAACCCGACCCATGGGAGGATTCTAAGTCCAATACATGACATACCACCAAGCCATGTGCACATACTTGAATATCCATTCATCACATAGACCATTTCAAATAACCATAATCAAACAATAAACACAACATTCACAATTTATGGTTCAACTAATAGATAAATTATCTTCATGACTTAGCCCATTTACACATTCTTATTTATATTCCTTCATACACATACATGTTTCTATTACAACCCATAAGTATTTTAACCCATTCACTTTAATTCATTTTTCTCATTCACAATGTTCTAAACAACCCCTTATGCTATGATAATATCTATACATAATTACCATTGTTACATTTAATAGCCCCAACAAACCAGTTAACACATTTATCAAGATATCTACTTTATTATGAAACAATTCAATACTTAACATCACCATTTTCCTTATTCGGGTAATGGAGCAGCCCAAGGGTGAACCTATAAGATTCTAATCAACCTCAATTCATCCCATGAGGTTCATGAGGGGTGAAATTCCTTGCTTATCCAACCATAATACCAAAACTTACTAAGGGAAATAAATGTACAATAAGAAGGAAAAAATAACACAACCACATGCACATAAATGAACATCAAGACTATGGGATAAAACTTATAGACCACATACCTCGATTCTGAAGACAAACACACACTTAACCTTATCCTTTGAGTTAGATCCAAACACCACTAAAAGCCCAAACCTAAGATTCACTGGAAAAAGAGGTTTTTAGGGATTCAGCAGGAGAAGAACAAATCTACAAGCCCTAATATAAAAAATAGAATCATTAGAATCATTAGACTCACTCAGATCTTCAATTTTCACCCAATAGCACTCCAAAGGACCTAGAAATGAAAGAGATTAATCCTTTGTAATCCTTGGGAATTTTGGTTCGTCAATATGGTTGTTGGAGAAAAAATGGTGAGAAAATCTGGTACAACACATAAATCCCAAAGGAAGAAAAAGGGTAAAATGCCACTTTTAATGAGGCACGTGGTTTGGCTACACAGTTTTCCAAATTGTGTTCCAACCATGAGCTAGCCTCTTTCTAATAGGAGATAGGTTGCATGGTTACCTAGAGAGCCCGTATAGTTTAACAAACCATATGCCAACTGTACGGAATAGCTCTATCTAAGCCCGCATGGTTTTGGCCTCCCCCTTTGCATGGTTTACTTAACCATGAACCCCTCCTCCTGACTAGCATGGTTTTTGTATAGGGTTATACTTAACCATGCGCCAACTATGCAACATGCACTAGTTGGACATTTCCCCTTTCTTTTATATCCCAAACCCCCCAGAATACCCCTGAACCCTCTCATACACCTAGAAAACATTTCATTAACCAAAATTAGGGTATTTAAACTAGAATTTAAATAAGGGCATACCCCCAAAGAGTCTGGGATCTTACAATTAATAATATATTTGTCAATATTTTCTCAGTATTTTCAAGATTTCTAAAAACCTTCATAAGCAAAAGAAAAGGTAAATTTGTGTAGGGATGAGTGGAAAGTGTACATGTTGTCAGAATGTTTTCCGACAACAAATTTAGGTGAATACCTACTATATTTTCAATCTAGTACGAGATAGGTCCTTAGAAATATATATAGGGTGTGAATCATTAGTGTAAGAATGATTATATATTATTTTCGATCTGTTTTTCAAGGAGAATTATAATGGAGGAAATCAATTTTTGTAGAAGTTACAACCTGCAAACTATTAATATTTAGGGAAATGGAGGAGGCAGAGGCATAGGTGGAGGTGGAGGAAGAGGTGGAGTTAGGGGAAGAGGTGAAATAATAGTAAGAGTCAAAGTTGAAGATCGAGGTAGAGGAGGAGGAAAAAGTGAGATCAAGGTGGAGACCGAGGTAGAGGAAGAGACAAAGCGCTGACTTGAAAACAATAAAATATTTGGGAAATGGAGTAGAATGGGGATCATAACAAGGTTGTTATTTAGAACAATCTTTTAAGTGTACAAAACACTTGTCACTTCAGATAATATCCATTGTGTAGGTGTTTCAGGTGTCTTATTAAAATTATATTTTCCACCACTTGTTTAAGTGATTTTATATAGGAATTTAAGTGAAGGAATTTTTTTCAGAAAAAAAAAACACCACTTATTTTTTCAAACTAATTATCATAGGCTGAAATTTCTATTATCACATTATAATTACTATCAAATATTATTGAAATGTGAAAGCAACCCCTCACTAAGAACAAAATGAACAACAATAGAAAAAAAAAGATGTAGTTTCTTGACCAAGAATTATCTATGTTATAAACATAGGGTCTTAGTAGTGGATCTAATAGTCACCTAAGAGTCATAAAAAACCAATCCAATCATCAAAAATGTATATAATTCAAATCAAATGTTTGAATAAGTATGTGTGTAATCAACCACCAAATCTAGTAGGTGTATGTGATAACTATTGGAGGACAACTAGTATTGAGAGATCATGGTCATTGAGAAGGGGTGGTGTTAAAGGAAACATGATATCAAATGAAAAGAAACCACCTTATAAATAAATCCTTGAGAATTAAAAACTTTCTTCAAATGAAATTGTGAAGCACTGAAAATCCAAACAAAGTCCCTTTAGAAAAATAAGCTAGTTTCTTGATCCAAAACATCTAGAAAATAAATAAAAAAAATTAAAATGATTGAATCATGAATTTTTAGAAAATAAAAAAAGAGTGGTTTCACTTTGTGGGCGGTGGAATTATTTAGGCTATTATATCATAAATTATATGCATGATATAATATCATATATTCTTGTGAAATCCATACAAGTAACATTCATCGTGTAAAATGATCCATGTACACAACCTCATTAATAACAAATTCTTTATCATTCTCAATAAAAAAAAATACATGAGAATCAATATATTTCCATTTTGATGAAAAAATAATTATGATGTTATGTTAGAGTTTATCATCACCCAGAATATTTAAAAGGATATACTAATATATAGCACAATCCAAGAAGACTCAATGGATTCACTAGATTTCAATGTCATTTGAATTCTATAAAGGGATATACTGATGTTTAATACTATCAAAATGTGGTAAAAACTTATAATAAAGTTTATTTTCTTCTAAAAATACATAAAGGGTCACACTGATGTTTTTTCCATCAAAGAAGGTAAATGGTTTATCATGGAGTTTTTACTCCCTATGATAGTGAAAGGGTAAGATAGATTTTATTATGTTTCATAAAAACTCATATGGAAATATTTATTTTAGTTTAATTAATGAATGTTGATAGGTTTACACTAATGTTTAATGTTTTCTAGGAATAAAATACTTCTTCAAAAATGATGATTCACTCATGTACTATGATCATGCACTCAACAAGGATGACTCACTCATGATGATTCAATTTTCTTTTCATTCGCTAATGCATTAAAAATTATAGTTTGTCAAACTATAATATTGTTAGATGGCCTAGAGTGTTGAATAAAGTGTAGGATAAAAAGACACAGTGGAATCATCCATACCTCAATGAAATACATAGTGTACTCGGTATGACACAAATTAAGTGGTTTCAGTTTAAAATTTACATTTTATTAATGTATTGTTTCATATTTATGTTTGGTTTATTTATTTATAGTATTAATAACATCATAATTATTTTATTATATATATGAATTTTTCTTTTTTATTTGGGGTGGTTTGTTCAAATCTTCTCATGCTCATGAGATATTGGACTTTGAGGCTACAACTAAGATAAAAAAACAAAGAAATGGATCAATAATTTATAAAACCATCATGAAAAGTTGAATTCCTTATATTTATTTAGTTAATTTTTTCACCATTATATATATTAATTTTAAGTTAATTTATATATCATTTTTGTCTAATATTTTTTTTCAAAGACTTTTTGGGAAGTTATATTTTTCCTTCAATCATCTGCAACAAGATACAAAAGAGAGAACATGCTGCTTTTGGATGAGGCATTTCAAGAAGAATGGGTTATCATATTCCATACAAATAAAACATTTATTAATTTTAATTATTGGAAAAAATATTTTAAATAAAAACGCAGATCATATACTCAATCATTCACACCTCAATCCAACGTGTTGTGTGACTAGTATGACTCAAATAATACGTTTTTAGTTTATAATTTATATTTTAGTTTAAAACACACATCACATAATCAAAACTAAGAAAATGAATTAATATTGTTTTGATACTTTAGGAAAACAATCAATAATTCATTTTCGACATGTAGGAATAAACCTCACCTTAATATGATACACAATGTGCTCAGTATGATTAAAATTGTTTGTTATCAGTTTAAAATTGACATTTAATTTCACAAAACACCACTCACTAAAAACCAAGAAAATGTTCTCATATTAACTTTATAATTTAGTAAAATGATTCATAAGTCATTTTTTATGTGTAGAAATCAGTCTCATGTTAAACTGACACACGATGTGACTGGTATGACTCAAAGTGTGTGTTTCCAGTTTAAAATGACATTTTAGTAAAAACACAAGTGATGTACTCAAAACCCATAAAATGCATTTGTATTATTTTGATAATTTATTAAAATGATACATAAATCATTATTTATGTGTAGGAATCATCACCGCATCAATCAGAATCACTTTATTATCAGTATGACTCCAAGTACATCTGTTTATTTAAAATTCACATTAATTTTACTAAAAAAGACAACCGGTATACTCAAAACCAATAAAATGAATTCAAATTGTTTTGATACTTTATTAAAATGATCCATAAGTAATTTTTGATGTGTATGAATCATCTGAATCTCAATCTGGTATATGATGTTCCCAATATGACTCAAAGTGCTTGTTATCAATTTAAAATTGATATTTTAGTACAAAAAGTGTCACTCACAGAAAACTGAGAAAACATGATTATATTGTATTGATAATTTATGAAAATGACTAATAATTAAATTATTATGTTTATAAATCATTCTCATATCAAATCCACACACTATGTGACCAATGTGACTCAAAGTACATGTTTTTAATTTAAAATTATATTTTAGTAAAAAACAAAAGTGGCATACTCAAAACCAAGAAAAATCATTTGTATTATTTTTTATACTTTAGGAAAATGGTACATAAGTCATATCAGATGTGTACGAATTAGCCTAAACTCAATCTGATTCATGGCGTGACTGGTATGACTCTAAGTGCACCTTTTTATTTAAAATTGACATTAATTTTTGTAAAAAAGACAACTGACATACTCAAAATAGAGAAAAAAACGTTTGGATTGTTTTGATACTTTAGTAAAACTATCCATTAGTCATTTTTGATGTGTAGTAATTAGCCTCACCTCAATCTGAAACATGATGTGACTGATTTGACTCAAAGTGTCATCTATCAATTTAAAATTGATATTTTAGTTCAAAAAGTATCACTCGCTGAAAACTGATCAAATGCACTAAGATTATCATGATAATTTATGAAAAAATATCAATAATTCATTTGTGACATATATGAATCAATCTCATTTCATACCCATACATTATGTGATAGGTATGACTCAAAGTTCATGTTTCCAGTTTAAAATGACATTTTAGTAAAAAACACAAGTGATGTACTCAAAACTGAGGAAACACATTTATATTGTTTCGATAATTTAGGAAAATGATCCATAAGTCATTTAGGACTTGTAGTAATCATCCTCACCTTAATATGATGCATAGTGGTAAAGATATGACTCCATGTGTGTCTTTTCAGTATATAAGTTTCATTTTAGTTTAAAACACACATCGCATCGCCAAAAATGAGTAAATGAGCCTAGATTGTTTTCTAATCATTATATCTTCTATTATTAATTAATTTCATTATGATTTTTATGTTATAATTATTTAGTTAATTTTCATAGAGATAATTCTTGAAGAAGAATAATAAATGGTGTGATGTGCAAGAATCAACTGTAACTCAATATGATACACAATGTTCCTGATATGACTCAAAGATTGGTTTAAAATTAACACTTTCTATTTAATTATTTTCTTTATATTATTACTAAAATAATAATTATTATCTTATATAGGTTTATTATTTTCCTAGATTAAGGATGGTTTTTTCTTTTATATAGGTGCTTTCTTTTTCTCTATAATAGTGTTTTATTCTTTTATTTATGTTGTAAATTATATTTAATTTAAATTCAGTATTTGTATCTGATTTTGCTAATTTCTAGTGTTGTTTATGGTGATGAAGTGTGCTCATAAAATTATAATATTCCCTATTTATGGGGTTGTAGTGTGTTGTAATAGCACACTACAGTATACCCCTTTATAAGCACTACTAATTGCATTAATAAAGGCATATTTTATCAGCATTTCTACAATCACTGATAAATTATGCCTTTATCAGTGCATTTATTAGTGTTAGTAAAGGGGCCATTTATCAGTGCTAAATAAAAGCACTGATATATGGTTTCTTTTATATATTATTCTAAAATTACTGATAAAGGAACAATTTATCATCCTTTTTCTAGTGCTAATAAAATCTTAGGGCTTTTAATGACGCTCCAGTATTCAGCACTTTTTTAGCACTGATAAATTCTAATTCTAGCGCTATTAAAGGCCTATTTTATAGTAGTGATAATAAAATTTTCAGCCTTTCTGTTAACATTATAGCCTTTTTGATTGAATGTTAATTTCAAGACCATGTCACATAACTGACTTACACTTAACATATTGTTTCAAAAACAATCAATATAGAGAAAATAAGTTTTCTTCAATTCATCAATAGCTAGTCGAGTCTTACCGCCCCCTTTGATCTTTAAATCTCCATCATTTCCAAATCGAACAGTACCATCGACTCTTATTTCACATTCTTGAGTAAATTCTTATTACCTATCATGTGGGATGAATAATCAATACCAATATTCCACTAACTACTATTCTTTGTATCCTTAAAATTTGTATCAGTAATAATATATTTCTCTTTCATTTTTAGCTTCTTATCTTTTTATGAAATTCCAAAATAAGTTGATATGAATGTCTATATCCTCTAATTTTCTTCACCATGGGAAAATATATCATATTATTCTTCTTCCAGTGGGTAAAAAATTTTCCCAAAGTAATTAAATTATATTATCTTACATCCAATCTTCTTTTTCTTCTATATGGAAAACCTCTACTTATTTTCCTATAATTGATAGCTTTATGCCCAAAGGAAAAATAGTTAAAACATTATCCATATAATTTGTTTCTATTCTAATACGAAATATATTTATTTTTTATACTTTTATAACTTCTAATTTATTCACCTATCAGGTAACTTTTATCTTCACCACAACAAGACATTGTGTGTCCTAAAGAGTTTTATAATTGACACTTTATCAAAGAAAATATTTTATTTCTACCATTTCTCCACAAATCCACTATTTTTGAGTAACTCCTCAATTATTTGTATGTTATTTATGACTGATAAAATTATCCCTTAATCTAATTATATTTAGTTTTTAAATCTTTTTTCTTATATTTTGATGTTCCATCGTCAAATCCAATGCCACTTTTACCCATGGAATTAGGATTTTGAGCACTCAACACTTCCTCGATTATTCTCATTCCTCATTCAAACCTTTCCTTCAATACTACATCAAAAAAATTCTAAAATGGTAGATTTTTATTTGATCCATCTATTTTTATTTCATACTCAATATTCTTTCTCAATGATATAAATTCCTTTTATAGTGTTTTAAACTTATTAAATTTCTCCTTCATGGACATATTAATATCATCAATGATCTTTGTTTATTTCTCAATCTTCAACCTATAGTTCATATCTTCTTCAAGTTTTTCTGAATCTTTTTTATTACTTCCATAAATTTATACAGATGGTCAACTTTTTCTTCAATATCATCAAAATAACTTGAGTATTACTTTAATAATACTCTATTACTTCTATTATTATTTATCATTAGATCAAGATCTTAAATATCCAATCCTAATTCCACCTTGAGATAAATAAATCCCACTATTAAATAATATTATTCTAAGAAAGTTTTTAATTTTTCCAATAAATCCATCATAGATTCCTCAGTGTCCTAGATAAAATCAATTTCAACACCTTCTAGAGGATCTTCCTCAATATTTTATTCTTATTTATAACCAACCCTTTTCTCTAAAATTTCTTTCGTCTTTCATTTCCTAAATAAAAGTACCTTCTTGGATTCACTCTCATTACATATGTGACTATTTATCTATATAGATCATCAAGTTATAACTCTCTAATATTTAATTCTTCAGGTGAAAACATTTTTAGATTATAAATTGATGGTAATCTCTTTATAACCTTATTTACTATATTAGTATCTTTCATCTCATGAACAAGTCCATGAATATATCCAACCAATTCAATCAAATGGTTGAATTAACTATCAATATTTTCACTTAAACTCATATTAAAGTCATCAAAACACTTTTTAAGGACTTATAGATTTTCCACTTTTGCTTTATTATCACCTTCATAGATATTTACAAGATTGTATCACATTAATTTAGCTATTGTAAAATCCACCACTTTCATGTATATAAAATTATACAATACTCCCCTAAAAGTATTCTAATCCTTAAAATTATTATTCCAAAAAATATTTTCTTCTTATATCATATATATTTTTGAAGGATCACTAACTTGAATTCCATGAACTTCTTATGCATAAACATCAATCCTAGAAGATCATAAATATGATCTCATTTTGTTTTTTTATTCTTGATAATTAAAACAATAAAATAAGGGAACTCCCTTTGTGTTCAAATAATTCTCCATGATAATAACTTTTATCTAATAGATTCACTAAACAATAACCAGTGGATCTGATACCACTTTTTGTAAACTAATGTCCCACTGGACACCCTAAGAGTGGGGTGAATTAAGGTAAATTATAATTTCTTCTTTTCTAAAGTATAATAGGATATTATCTTCACATTTTCAAAATAACCTTGAATCTATCTCATTGATCTCACACAAGTAAAAAAAATTAAGTAAATTAAATAAGCATAAACATAGTGATATTTCTTAGTCTACCTAGATTTCGCTATATCTATAGAGTGCATATCAATGATATATTGATACACCAAATAAAAACTACTTCATTGTTTTGTGATTAAAATATTTAGGATAAGTTCACTACTCATACAAGGTCCATAGACTCTTCCTCTCTTCCACTCACTACTTCTCAAGAGGGTTATACAAAGGAAAATATAGACTCACAAGTTGAACATGAAATGATGTAACACCAAAGGAAAATGGGTGTTCTCTATGATGCTTGATTCTTTAACTCAAAATATTCAATGATATGAAAAAAAACTCTTTCTTCTAATACTAATGTTCAATGTAATTAAATCAAGTTTCAATTCACATTATAAAACCATATATTCAATATAGTACACTATTGATACACTCTTTCTACTAATATTCAATATCCCCTTTATTTTTATCTATGTGTATATCTTATTATTCTATATAGTTGATATAATATATCTTGAAAAGTTTTAATTACAAATTAAAAATTCATATTTCAAATGTCTCTTGACATAATATACTTTAAACCAAAACTACCAAGAAGTTGATGAAGTGAAAAATCAGTAAAAACTGAATATAACCTTCAGTTTTTTGAATATCATAGCCTAGTTTCTATTCCAAATGCTCATTCCAAGCACCACATTAGACCAACCATGAAATTTTACTCCAAATACCATGGAGAGTCACTTCTCTAGGTGAAACTCCCTTCAAAATGGCTAACACCATGCTCACTTACATATTTCACTACAACTCTTGAAACCCTGATGCTCAATATACCTTCCACAACACCAATTATGGGCCTCCACATTTTTCATAGGTTCTTTGTAATAAAAAAATTCCATTTTTCATATCATGGTACTGATATTCTACCCATTTCAAAGTCACAATGTATAATCCATGTTCATTATAGTGTGGGACTCCCCAATTTTGATTCCTAGAATAAAAAATTACACAGCTCTCAAAAATATATTCCATATATAAGGTTTTTCCACCCTTTTCTATATTTTAAGGCATATCCCCAAAAAAATAACCTTATATATACATGGTGGTTTGGTTATCACTTTTTCACTAAAATTAATTTAACCTCATTTACCATGGTTTTGACCACAATAAGTAAAATATGTGTCATTACCCACAAGTAAAGTTTTCAATTGAAACATAGTCAACCACGATGTGCCAGAAAGATCATTTAAAACTAAAATTATTCTAGATTGAATTAGGATCTGAAATTCCCACAATTTATTCACTCAAGTCATTTACATATTCATTTTGGCATATTGAGGCTCACCATGGTGTGGCAAATGGTGTGTTGAATGCTTCCATCACCAATATTCTCACAACTTCAAACTTATTTATATAATTATAGGTGAACCTCTAATTGAAAAAAAATCCAACAAGTTATGATTTATGATTAAAATGATATCCCAAATGTATGTCATATCTTGAAGGAAACTAAGTGGTGAATGAGGAGTCATAGGTCTCAAAGAATTGGATCTTCCCAATCTTTCTTTCACACCACCGCTAGAATCTATTAATTGAAAATCACTCCTTTCTAAAGTATGTTCATCATTTGAGGTAGTATCACACATTATTATCCACTTATACCATTTAATAATTCTAGAAACCCATATTGGGACCTACACCTTAACCGTGGATAAATATTGGAAAAGATAGAATTAATCTCTACTACCACAAAAACCCAGCTATGATGAAAATTATGTCACCTATTAGGAATTTTAATGGAGGACTCACTGCTCATTGAGTATCACACAAAATAAGAGGTAGGACCTAACTCTATATATAGTGGACCTACACCCTACGTAGCACATAGTAAGTACATAGAAGATGGATGGTAGAAAACTCTATCAATTATGTCTAAGGGCCTACACCTCATCAATTTTGAGGGGGTACCAATCCCATATCGATCTAAAGAACCTACACCCAAAGTATTTTTGTGAGTATTGAACTCTATGATGAATAAGGGGAACATGTTCCATGTTAATTAAATGTTTTGAGGGGAATTCCTACCCCATGAATGCTTTGTTCATATCACCTAAACCCAATCGATGTCCCTATGGATCTAAGGAGGATAAACTACTTATAACACCATGAATATATCCTCATATTCTAGGGAGTATTGTACCATTATGTTCTATGTATAAAAAAACTCTAATTGAATTCCTCATTCATCCAAATATGAGTCTGCATTAAGGAGACACAAAATGATAATAATACTGAAATAGTACATAGCATATACTAAAGGAGTACAGGGAGTATAAACCCTATAGGGAAGCCTCATCATGAACATCTCTATATATGGTGTGTGAAGTTAACATGAATGGTGTTTTCTATGATGTAAATGACAAGTGGGTCCAAAAGGTTACCAAGTGTATACCATCAATCATCTGAGTCGTGTAGTCTTTGACTACCCAACATGTCTATGTGGTCACATGGCATGTGGTCTATGGATGTCACCTTGGGTGTTTACTATTTCTTGAGTGGTAATGTAGGCTATACATATCATGTACTTGAACTACACTTCATGTGCATAGGCATGTACTTGAACTCCTAATATGGAATATGTATCTATATGATACATCGTGTGATACTAATAATTTCTTGAAACCCTGTCATCACATTTAGGGAGGTACATGATGTTCATTCCTATTAAATAAATGCCATGTAGTCATGTTCTTCACCCATATTACCATTTTATTCCGATTTTCATATTTTTACCACCAAAATTCATCCAAGATGACGTTTTTTCACCACTCATTGTTGAGTGTCTCATTAAACCACTTCATGTATTGATAATTACAAAATATCATATCATGATTAATTATAATTTTCATAAATTTTCTATGTTTTCCCTTAGTTTGTTGTTATTTGTATTATTTTAAGTCTTAATACATTAATAAATTTACTTATATTATTCTCTTTAACATAAGTCATAATTAAGAGTATTCTTTCAGTTTTTAACTTATATATTGATTAAGGTAGATTTTACTTTGATTATTATATAATTTATTTTTCATTTATTTTGTTATCTTAAGTTTTTATTAAAATATAATTAACTTTGATTATATTATAATATTTATTTGTGTAAAATATATTAAAATTTCATGTTTTTATTGGTCATAACATGTTCTATAAGTTTTATATAGTGTTCCAAGGCTAAATAAGTTATTTGGGGCATTAAAATGTCGATTTTACATGATTTTAACAATTCACATGTATCAAATTCACATATCCCTTTCTCCCATGTATCCAATTCACATATCCAAATCTCACATAAATCCAATTTAATGTTCACCACGTAGCCAATTTTCCAGAATCATTTACCTTTTGTATTTCGACCATAACTTGGACTACAGAACTCAAAATTGAGTGATTCTTATTGAGTTGTAAATATAAAAAAATTATATACATTTATTTAAAAGGTATAAATTTTACAATAAATCTATATAATTTTATAAATTAGGTTATAATTCAGAGTATGTTTTCAGTCTAAATTATACAATTTTTAGGAATAGTTTTTCTATTGTATTTTAATGATAACATGAGATATATAAGTCCAATTAAGGATATTCTTGTTTATATGGAAATATAATGAAATTATATATATATATATATAATAAACTAAATATAAAGATAATTATTCTATTTATAATGTAATTTATTAGTCTAAATTTTTTAATTCAAGCTATTTACAAATTTTAGAATTCAGATACATCGAATTTTGGATATGTGATGAGTCCCAAACATTAATACCCTATATAAATTTTTATACATAATTTCCTTACTTAATTCCTATATGTGGTTTTTTCTATGTGGTTATATGAATTTCTACAGGAAATTGTAAAACCTATAAGTATTACATGTTTTTTATAATACTTCACATTTACATTTTCTACATGTCTATTATAAACATTCTTAGTGTTTTATTCATTCTAAAATTACTCATTAATTATCTAGAAGCCATGTGAAATTTTTTTAAGTTTTTAATGATGAATTAAATATGATTATCATGGGATTTTGTACGAATTAATATTCATGATGAAATTTTGGGAATTGTAATATTCAAATTCAAATTGGCTGAAATTCGAAGGGTCAGTATTGATTATTATAAAGGATTATTTCAAGGATATTAATACTTATTATTTACTATTGTATTAATTGTTCTAAAAATTTCCACTATGTAGTTTTTATTTTTTTTATAGGATATCATAGAATACTTACATGAAATTTATTTTTCATTTATGAAAGATTTACATGTGGATATTTACATTGTAAATTAACATATACAACCCAAAATTAGTTCATTAGAAAAATAAAGAAGCAAATGATTTTAATTTTGAAAGATATTATGTGAAAGGGAACTATATATACACCAAGTGTATATAACTAGTTGAAGTGACACGAGGTTGGGTATATTCTTGAACTGTATAAGTTTTTCATTTTTCTAGTTATAAACTACTACTCCAATCCAAACTAAAATTATTTGATCCTTTACTGCTGTAGAATTACATGCTACCTTGACTCTCAATCTGTGAATCATTCATCTGGTTTTTTGGTTTTTACTTATTCATATTCTTCTTCTATATGCATAATTTAAAGGGTTTTACTACCCATTAAAAGGTATTAAATTGAGTTGTGACTCCTAAATAAAAGTATGGCATTGGGTTGTGCCTCTAAGGGAAAAAGGCAGGTTGTTTGGGTTTAAGCCACGAGGGGTAAAAAGGCTTTGTAATTGGGTTGTGACTCCCAAACAAAAGTTATAAATTGGGTTGTTCCTCTAGGGGAAAAGTAAATTTGTTTGGGTTTTACATCTAGGTAGAAAAAGGAAGGTTGGTTTGGGTTTAACCCTCTAGGGGGAAATGAAATTTTTTGGGTTTTGCCTCCAGGTAGAAAAAGGCAGGTCAGTTTGGGTTTAAGCCTCCATGGGGAAAAGGTTTTGTAATTGGGTTGTGACTATAGGTGTAACACCCTGAGTTTTTAAAAGAGTAACTTCATGTTCAATAGTGTGTATGACATGAAACACTAAGATTAGATGAGAATTAAAAACCCTAATAATTCAAGATATATTTATTTTTGAATAAATTTAATCTCTTCGATAGCTTGAAAAGCACACGACATCCAACTTAAACGACCCACAAAATATAAGATTGATATAACCTAGCTATTAAATTATCAGGTATGATTAGTATTAAATAATTTATAAAATATCTATATATCATACTCAATAAAAATTTATAGAAAAATTCATGGTAAATAATCATTCAATTTTTTGTAAAGTGATTTTATTCTCCAAAAATATGTTTTCTTCATAAATGATTTTTATTGATTTTTATGGGAAAATATTATAAATAATTTTAAAATATTTTAAAAAAATTATTTTATGAAATGAAATTAATTTTTTAAATAAAAATATCAAATTTAATTTAGATTTAAATTTTGTTATTTTTTAGAAAATATTAATTTTTCGGTGAATAATGAAAAAAATCTTTTTTTAAAATGTCATTTATTTTTAATAAATTAAGTAATTTAAAAATTACATTATGTTTTGAATATTATTTAAATTAAAATAAGTATTATTTATCTAAATTTTATAAAATTTATTTCTTTTTAATCATATTTATATTGGATTTTATTCTATGTTTATTTTTGGGTTTGAAATGGGTTTTAATGAAAACTATTTTAAAGTGCGTAATGTTTATTCTTTTTAATTGATTAAAAAAACCCTAATGAGGGATGAATTAAATAAAATTTTTAGATTATATATCCAAAAATATTAATTTAAATTCTTATAATTAGTATTAAATTTCATATAGTTAATATAAAATCATCCTTTTCTTGAAAAATACACTTCTTAAAAAAACGCTTTTCATCATGTCTTTGAGTTTTATATTAAATTAAATTTTTATAATTTTTTTAATTGAATTTGAAAAAATGGATTAAATATGTATAATCATAAAAATTTATATTATATAATAAGTTTAACTTAATTTTTGACCATAATTAATAGTGAAAAGATTAAATATTAATTACCAGGGTTGAGGTGAAATAGGGTTTACCCAGGGTTAAACTAATAAGATAATGATTAAAATGACTATAAAATTTGTCAAATTATTTTTGAATGGAAATATTTCAATATAATACTTCTAAATCTAGAATATATGGTCATTTGGAAGATTTTTTTTTGGGAATGACTATTATTTTGGATTTGTTTGGGAAATTTTCAAGTAGTTTACAAGTGGGCTCCATTCCCCCACTTATAAATGGCCACTTCCACCCTTCACTTTGTCACATAATCAAACCGCTTTTTTTGTACAATACCTACCAAAATAACTTTCTAAATTTACTATCATCATTCTAGAATCCTTTTTTTGTTCATAAATACATTCTAGGTATACTTTAGGTACAATCCTAAAGAGGTGGTCTAGGAAGAGGTAAAATTCCTAGCTATGATTTTTTGTTTTATTTCTTCTTCCTCCTCTATTAAATATCCTTAAAATGTTTTCATATTATAACACCATTATCTATTATATACTTAGATTTTATTATATTATTTTAATAACATAAATCCATCTTTTCTTCCATAAAATGGGATACGAAATCATTATTTATGTGTATATCGGACTACCACCTCACGAATCGATGTCATTCGTTTTCCATCATCGCATCTCATGGATTGATATAATGATGTATTTAAATTATATATGTGATATTTATAACATATTTATACTTATTTGGTTATTATATCACTTATTACTTATTACTTTCCATTTCTTATAAAATACGATAATGTTGCTCATGTGTACGGTGGATTACCGCCTCGTGAAGCGATGCGATTCGTTTTTCACTGATGCTTTACATGTAAGATAATAAGGATAAATTTTATGAATATATATAAAATAAATAAAATAATTATTATATTCATGTCATATTTATCATTCTTAAAATATAATATATCCTTTACTTTTTACCTTTCCATTTATTGATAAAAGATAGCATCGTTCGTGCGTACATGTAGAATACCACCTCCATGAAGCAATGTGATTATTTTTTTCATCACCAAAACACTTGGATGATTTATATAAGTATATAATATGGTATTTATGATATTATTATAATTATATAAATATAAAATATTACTTAACTTCTTTCCATAATGATCGATGAAAAATGGAAACGTTACTCATGTGTATATATGGCCTACCATCTATATGATTGTAACATGGTTCATTTTTCATAACCATATTTTATAAATGGTTTTAAATGTATAATTTTTCCATAAATATTATAACTATGTAATTATTATCATTTTTTATATGTTGAAACAATGTCCTCTTTTACTGTGTTCAACCCACCAAATTCATTTTGAAAATATGGACCGAATGTCCTCAAAACACCCGATGTGGACTTAACTAGATAAGTATTTAAATATGTTGTTAAAATGAAATTAAATAAATAATTATAGTATAAGGTGTTTAATGTGGAAAATTTTTATAATAAATCATGTAATTTATATAATCTTATTATACAGAAGTTAAAGGTCATGCATGGAATTCTTGGTCTTGAGGTAATAGATTTCTAGTATCTCTTTAATTTCTGGGAGACATATGTCATATTTTCTACTATTTTCTTTTGTGAGTTGTATACACCACCCATTTTACATATTACATCATTAATATAATTCTTTTCATGATATTTAAATTTTCATTTGATTTTTTTCTATAATGGGACTTACTATTCATAAGTTACCAAAGTGGTAAGGGGTTCCTCGTATCACTTTTATTTATGTGATACATATGCCATATTCACCACTTATTTTTATTATATGGTGAATATAATATACATGAATGTATTTTATGATTATTTTTATGAAATTTATTTGGATTTAAATATCCATGTTAGGTTCTATCTTTCATAGGGTTTTGATCTAGATATTATCAATGTTGTAAAGGAATTCATTTCAATTAATTTTCATTGAGTCATATTTTGATGATATACAACTATATTATTTTATGTGGTATTTAAACATCCCCTTTGACATATTATATCATGAATTTATTTATTATCATGAAATTTAATCTTTTTATATTATTATTATTTCATAGGGTTTATGATTCAAATTTTTCCAAAGTGGTAAATGAATTTCTTTTAAAATTCCTCTTTTAATGTTTCCTATTAGACGCTTTCCAAAAGGAATGTATTTTTTAACATATATAGCTTTAATGGAATTTCCCAACATTATAAAGCCTCAATGATTTGATTTTTTTCTTATTATTTTTATAATGTTATTTTCAAATAAAATGGTTTCCTTTTTTGTGCGCAATTTTTAGATTTTATAATGTGATTTTTAAAATAAAATATTTTTAATAAAATCCAACTTCATTTCTATCTTCAGCTAGAAATCCTTTTTCTTCCAAATCCATGTTTTATAAAAATGTTTTAAAAAATGTTTTTAAATTTCTACAAATAATTTATTAAAAACATTTTTACCCATGTCTTACTTTTTAAAAAATGTTCTAAAATGAATCTACCTATTGTTTTCCAAACAGGGCCTATTTGGATTTTACTGAAAATATGAAAGGAATATTTTTTTTAACATGTATGGAATTAATGGATATTTTTACCATCATGGCCATTATTTTATTTGATATTTCTTTAAAATTATCTATGGTTATTTTTAAATAAAATTATTTTTAAAATATTTTATGAGTTTTTAGTTTTTAAAAGTGATTTTCAAAGTAAAAAAGGTTGTTTTCCTCAAAAATATTTTTAATGGTATTTTAATGGTATTTCCATTAATCAAAATCAAAAAACCTTGTTATTACTTATCCTCTACTAGGGATATGTGTTATTGATACCATCCTTATTCTTTCTTTGGATGGATTATGGTATTGACATGGAAGATTTTTTTTTGCATAGGTAAATCAAGCAATGAAAGAACAATGATTATTGTTATGTGTAAAAGTGAAAGATTATAAATGTTTTATTCATGAAAGTTACTTAAAAATTATGGGTGAAACCAATATAGATTATATAAAGTGTTGATCCCCATTATATCACATGGGTGAACCCAATATAGCTTATACGATGGGTGAATCTTTATAGCATTGGGTGAGCCTGACATAGCTTATATGATGGGTGTGCCCAGATAACACTCTAATTCATTGGGTAATGTTCCTTGTCATAATAATAAATAATGAGGTATTTAGTTGATGGTTTCTCATATGTATTTAATTGTGCTTCAGTTATCTCTAACACAAGTTTAAAATGAGATATGATGATATTGTTCTAAGATGCAACTATGTTTTTTATGCTTTACATGGGTTTATAAATATTTCCTTTGATCAACATTGATATCACATGGATCATGATTATTTATTCTGATGAATATTGAATTTTTTTAATCCTTATTCCATTTTTTCATGTTTTATAATTCAGGTATTTATGGTTGTTAATATTATTATTTTATACTCATGCACTTTAATTATGTCATCATACCCTTATTCTATTCTTATTATCACTCACCAATGTCTTTTTTATTTTTATTAAAATAAGAAAGGGATAAAAATCCTACAAGAAAAAAAAATGGGGTCTAAAGTATTAGAGACCAAGAGAATCTGATCAAAAAAAATTGTAACCTCTAAGGGAAAGGATCCAACATTAGAGAATACAAGAAACCGATCATTTTGAGACGCTTTAGAAGCAATCTAATCCAAAAAATCATTCACATCTCTCCAGGTATGAAGAATAGCCATGTGGTAATTTATAATACCCTTGCATCACCTGATATATTATTCAATAGGCCAAGGTATAGGACCCTTACCTAACATTTAATTATGGATATCTAGTGAATTAGTCTAAATATCCCTAATAGGGATTCTCCTTTGATTACATAGAAAGAGTCCTAAAATAATGGTAAGGTATTTAACTTGAAGAGAATCACTATTTCACAAGAAAACTAAAAAATTAGCAACCACTGGTCCTTTGAAATCTCTGATAACTCCATCCCCGTGCATAGATCCCATGAAACACAAACCATCTGTGTTCAGCTTGTTCCCTGAGAGAGGTGTCTTCCATCTTACCCATGTGCCCTGAGTTGAAGGATTTGAGATAGGGAAGTCATTTTGGGTAAGAATAGATGTGATAGATAGATAATTCAATAAATATTTATACAGCCTATAGAATTCCAAAATTAGGTTTTTTCTTTTGAAAATAATACCTGAAGTGGAAGGTGAGAGACTCTGATTTCACTTGTTGAAGACAGAATATGGAATATGAAAAGCTGGTTCTGGTGGGAAAATATTCTATTGAACTCATGGGTATTGTTTATGTAAGAGTTTTTCCTAATTATCTAAAACTCTAAACCTATAAGGTCCATGGGTATTTAAGTGATCCAATATTTCCTTTGGATGTTGTAATTTTATTTATGCAAAAAATTGGGTCATGTTTATCAGTATCAAGACAGGAATGTAAAAATTATGTTTTAATAACTGGATTTGGGAGTGTGGGTTTAGGGCTATTATACTAAGTGGGAAAAAGTTGTTATATGATTCCATTATAGTAGTTTTAGTGGGTTACATATCTCTTAGTTCATGAGAGGTGAGAATATTGGACTATGATCATTTAGATCTAAACCACTATAAAAATATCATGTGTTCTTTTTCTTTTATTTCCACTTCACTTACATTAATATTTCTGATATAACCTTTAAATTAATTAATTAATTTTTTAAAAGGATTATTCACCCCCCCCCCTCTTGGATATATTTTCATCTTAACTCTAGACAAATAATTGGTATCAACGGTTGACCCCTTGCTTTATTTTTCTTTTGTACTAACCACTTCCTCACTTAACCATCATGGGGAAAAGATCTACTTAATATTGAAGGAACAAGTTTAAATGATGGATAGATATCTCAAAAATCACATTATTTTTATGGTTCTAATTATAGATATTAGAAACATTGGATGAAATATTTCTTGAATAAACTTAGAATTTATCATTGCAAAATAATGTAAAATCCATACAAGCTTCCCAAAGGTGAACCTAAATATTTAGTTGAAAATTATGCGATAAAGTATGTTTTGAATTACAAGGTGATGAATATATTATATTTTAAAATAAATAAGACTGTTTATAGTCATTTTTCAGCATGTAAAATTTCTCATGACATCTATAAAATTCTTCAAGTTACACCTCTTATCTTGGATAAAATTATCAGAACCAAGTTGGTTATATTAAGAGATGAATCTCAAGAATTTAAAATAGGATAATATGAAACTATAAATTAAATCTTCCATAGATTTACTAGTATTTTAAATGGTATGAGTTCTTTTGGAGAGACTTTGTAAAATTCCGTACTTATTGAAATAGTTCTTAGAGAACTTCCTAAGAAGTGGAATGCTAAAAAGGTATATATAGGTGAAAGTAAGAATTTCAAGGAGTTCACTCTTGATGAGATTATTGGATCACTATTAAAATATGAGTTAGATCTTAAAAATCTTACTAAATAATATAATTCAAATAAGAATGGAATTTCTTTTAAATCAATATTATCTACTGACTCTTCTAATTCTAAGTTATAGAGTAGTGATAGGAATGATACAACCTATATTACAAAATGTGGGTATAGAAGTAAGAAAGTATACTCAATGAGATCTCAAAAATACTATCCTAAAGATGATCATAAGGGGAATAAGAAAGGTAACTTCAATTCTAATGATTCTCAAGATGATAATTTTTATAGGTGTAAGAAAAGGGGTACATCAAGATTAATTTCCCAAGAATAAATATGGAAAAAAATAAAAGGAAGAAATACAAAAAAAAGAAAAAAAAAGGAAATGGAAATTGGATAGAGTTTTACTGAAGATTCAATTACTGCTAAAGAATATGGTTCTAAAAAAGATATTGAAAACTTGTATTTAATAGTTTATTCAAATAAATTAAGTGACTATAATTATTCATTCTCTAAATATGAATCTAAAAAACACATTATTGATGAAATTTTTAAATAAGTTGAAATACTTGAAAATAAAGTTGAAAAATTCACTAGTTTTTATAAGAACTTTAAGAGACAACATAAGTATATTCTTAAGGAGAGTGAAAATATAAAGAATACTATAAAATATCACTACTGTAAATTTAAGCTATAGCCACGGACCTATAGCCACGGTTTTATAAGTCTGTGGCTATAGATTGGTTATACCCACGGTTTAATTTCCATCTATGGCTACACATTGCGTTTCATTTTTTTTTTGATTCATGTCGGGCTCCTTCCCTGATCTGAAACCCTCCTCCCAACGACCACTCCTCCTCCCGACGATCCCTCCTCCCGATGACCCCTCCTCCTCCCGACAACCGCTCCTACTCCCGACGACCGCTCCTCCTCCCGACGACCGCTCCTCCTCCCAATGACTGCTTCTCCTCCCGACGACCTCTCTCACCAGCTTCAGCTCCTCCATCCCTCATCGCGGTCCCTTCATCCACAGCGCGGATTCTCCAATCGCAGCTCGGATTCTCCATTCGGGGTTTCCCCATCCCTCGTGCAGTACTCCCCTCCTCCATACCCTTATTTGGGTGTTCCTCATACATTCAGTTCAACATCGGCTGAAGGGTTCCTCCCCTCCTCCACACCCTTTCAGTGTGTTTTCTATTTTGTGGCTCCTGTTTTGTGGGTTCTTTGAATATTGTTTGCAGTATTTATTATGTTTAGGAATTTTTCAGTTTGCAGGAGGAGTTAAAGGAGGGGTTTGTGTTTATTTCCTGTTTTGTGGCTCTAGTGTGTTGACTGGTATTCTGTCAACTGTTATTCACTGGTATTTCATGGTTTATATTTCATTCTAATTCTCATAATTAATCTAGTATTCTGGTATTCATTATTTAATCTGTTTACTATTCTGTCATCTATTTACTATTATAGAATTATTATGTTTCTGTTTACTATTATGTAATTATTAATCTGTTTATAAGTGTTTTGTGTAATAGACTTTGTATTTCTGAAATTTACAGAATTCAGAAGTTCGATATTTTAGTCATAAATTCCAAAAGTTAGGATTTTCACTATGTAAAGAACCTTACTTATCCAATTTTTACCTTTTTATATCAACCATATTCATAGAATACCCTTGTATATGATTATGATCATTCTATAAAGGGTATGTTTATATTTTTACTTCTTATTATATATTGTTAAGCATGTTTTCTGTCCATTTATGTACACGTAAATTACATGGGATATGATTTTGAGTTATAAATGAGTATACCCCTTTAATTATTCCATGGGATGGGATGAGGCCTCCACTTTGTATAATCCTTCCTCATTCCATGGGATGGGCTTAGGACCTAACTCCAGAAGTGCACCTGCACCTGGGTGGGATGGCCTATAAGGTTTCCCTACACCTAACCTAGACAAGATGTCTTACAATATTTCGATATCTCTAGATTGACATCGATAACGATCCCCATTAATGAATATAAACTTAGGTAAGTTCTAATATGCATTTTCCAAGTATAGAGAGTTTCTTGATATAACTTGTATTTGTCTTTCAACTACCTATTTAAAATTATTTTAATATTATTTTGGTTATTTTCCTAAAAATGTTTTTTATTTAAACATGATAATTAGTATACATGTTCACACTTACACTTGGTTATTCACTTGTGATTTGAGGTATGCCATTGGTTCCCTATTGAGTATATAAATTCTTATACCCTACATTAACACCTTACTGGGCATGAAACTTTATGCCTTATACTTCAAGTGCCTTTTTAATAATGGATGTTTTGGGAATTGACTAGTCTTGGGTTGATTGAAAGTTATACCCTCTTAGAGATTGGATATTTGGAGGATCATTCTTTGAAGTACCAACAAAAATACAAAAATAGGATTTCATATTGGAATTTAGATGATAGTTATTTTATAATCGACACAAAAAAATTAATGACAGTTATTTAGATAATCAATGTTAAATTCATTTTACCACGGTTATATAGGTCTGTGGCTATAGCCAATTTATAGCCACGGTTTAATTAAGAAACTGTGCCTAAAATCAGTCATGCCCTTTTTCCCCAAAAATCCGTTGGGCTCCTCCTCGACCCTCCTGCCCTCGCCATTTCTCTCCCACGAGATCTCCTCCTCGCCGGGGGGAGGGTGGAGGGGTGCAGTTGTGTACAGGGGGTAGGGGCAGGGGGGGAGGGTGGAGGGGTGCAGCTGTGGATAGGTTAATTAAATAATTCATCAATATATAATAGAGGGAAGTGATTATTTAGAATCCCATGATTCAGGTGAGGATAATTTATAGACAAACACATACATCATTTACACTATATTATAAATTGAACTGATGCTTTCCAAGGGGACACACTTGGAAGAACAAAAACAAACTTCAATAGACCATCAATTTATACCTGAATTTACATCAAATTAAAAGGAATAATTTAATATGAATTCATAGAGTTCATTAATTCAACTAGTGGTATCTTTATAAAAAAATGTCACATTAACTAGGTGACACAAAAAATACAATAGAAAGACATCATGATTCTACTACATCAACTGAATCATCTAAAATAGTGGATCCTAGAGCATAAAACTGACCACAAACTCCATAATAAAAAATATTTGTAAATGTTAACTATTGATGAATATATAATATACAAGAAAAGATAAAAATTTCTTTAGTAGGATCCAATGGGAAAACCCCACTAGATTAAATATATAGCAATGGATGAGACATACTCCAAAATGATTGACTACAATTTTTTCCAAACAGCTGGGAACTAATGATAGTAGATCTTTAATGTAGAAAATCATGATGAGCACAAACTCATGATAATCTGGTCATAAGTTATGACCTCCCATGACCTATGTTGTTTCTATCTGATCGACATACAGTAGAAACATAAATAGTGTGACATGTTCCTCGATCTAAAAAAATACACCCTGTAAATTACCCTCCAGAGCCTCCTCATCAAGAATATAGATTTGAGTAATTTTGATGTTGGGTCATGAAATATATCTAAAACTCTTGCTTACTGATGCTTAACAATTGAATGGTAAGAAACTTTTAGAAACTACCTGCCATCATGGTTGAAGAAATAAAATTTTCACCAAACTATCCCAATATTTCTACAACGAAACAATCTAATCTGCACAATATCTAAATAACAAGAACAACCATTTCCAATATTTTCCAAACAAAATTTTCACCACAAATGAATTTTAGTTCCCCTTTTTATCATAATTGAAACTGAATGATATGTTAACCTCCTCTGAAAATTCATTTTTCAATGCATATAAAATCAAGCACCCATACATTGGTACACTGGTGTTATTTTTTTAGCATTGTCTTCTAATTCTAACCATCATTTGAATCAACTATATGCTGGTATTATGACTCAAAAAACATATCATCTACACGATGATGCTAATTTTGATATCATACTGGGTATATAACTAAAAAATATTAAAGGAATATAGACTCATAAACCTATAATTTAGAATATTCATGGTTTATTATTATTATTATTATAATATTACAGTTACACCTAATCTCATGGCCTACCCATTTTAAAACGCGTATGAATTGAATAATGATTATGTATCCTCTCTCATATTTATACTCTTCAACTAGTATCACTTCACTTATTTGTCCAATTATACATGAATGTGTTTTTAATGGATCATTGGGGCCCCTAAATACATGTGTTAAAGCTGAAATCCCTTAGTTACGTTTGGTACATGGCTCATCTAACAATATTCCCATAACTTATTGTCCTCAACAGCGCCTACCTCTAATATCTATCTCTTCCCTCTATCTAGTCTTTTTATATCAACATATCATGACCATCCCCCCATTGGTAAAACTCCAACCTGCCGCGGTCACGCCGCGGTCACGCCGCGGTCACGCCACTGTCACGCCGCTGTCACACCACGGTAATGTCGTGATTTGGCCCTGCTCCGGCCACATCCATCCCACACCAGCCCCCTTCCACCTTCATTTCAGCCCGCTTCCACCAGCATTTCAGCACGCAACAGCCCCCCCCCCCCTGCCACCTTCAAATCAGCCCGCACCATCCCCCCAACACTTGCAACCATCCCCCTTCCATCAGCATTCCAGCCTCCTCCCGCTCCCTTTGTTCCTGGCCGGAAGATGCTGCCCCATGGATGTTGCTGGACTGGGCCAACATGTCGTGGTCACGCCGCGGTCATGTCGTGGTCACGCCGTGGTCATGCCACGGTAATGCCATGATTTGGCCCTGCTCCAGCCACATCCATCCCACACCAGCCCCCTTCCACCTACATTTGTATTCTCCTTGGACAAATCTTCTATTATGCTATTTCTTACCTCTATTTTCACATACAAGCAAGGATTTTTGGCATGAATCTAAGTTTTTCTCCTTCTTCCATGATAGAAGAACTGATCCTTTTATATTTAGCACTTGGCTTAGACTTCTTAGGTTTATTACCCAAGGATGTATGATCTGACTTCTTTAAAAACTTCTTGGGAATAGTGTTTCCAACTTCATTTTTTAAAAATTTTCCAAAGGAAGTTTTCTTCCATTTTTCATCATCAGTGGTCTTCATTATCCATTTGTTTTTAACACATTCTTAGATGAGCATTCTATATTCTACTGACCACACTCAATTAAAATACAATAGAAATCTTAAATTCGTTGTTACTCATGCATATTTATCTATTACCCATGGTTTAAAAACAAATTCTGTATAAATATGGGTGTGATTATATAATGAGAATCCATCCATGGGGGTGCAGGGGGAAGGCATAAAATAAAACTGAGAAAAATCACTAAACAACTCAACCACACTAGAAATTCCCAAGTATTTTAGTAGAATGACAACAATGTAGAGTAGGGTAGGATGGAACTTAGAGTGGGGACTATTGTGGTATATCGGTACTCATAACATTGATAGCACTTCACCACCCATCCATAAAATAATTGATATAGACCACTGAGGTGATATGGGGATCTTCATTCATGTATTTGACCCAATAGTTCATAGATACGAGCAAGGGTGGGAACAACCAAGTTGGTGGGATATCCCTTTTCTAAGGTGACCACCATCATTAAAGTATAGATTCAGACATTAGTTATTATTATAATCTTCTTAACATTGTAATTCTCAGACAATTCTTTAATATTAATGCTTGGTATATGATATGGTTTGTATTTTAAAAATGTCTCTAAATTTCAATAAATCTTTGTATATTTAATACAAAACATCACAACTCATTATGAATTAACGCAAACACTTTTGGGAATTGATTATTATTATTTCTTAGATTTCATATAAACTCTTTTTACTATAATGAATCCTCATTCATGGAACTTATGTATGACTATTCATGAATTTTTATAATTTAAAACATTTATGAATTCCCTAAACCATAATTTTAATATATTTGTTATGATTTTTTTATTAACTTGTTATTGATGATTACTTAATATCTTATGAAACAATACATATAATGTTAAGTCATTTTCTAGATTATTTATTTAATGTATGTTTATCTATTTCAGAATGGATAGATACTGGATGTACAACATTGATCGGATCACTGATGAATTTCAGAAGGAGTTACAATATTTTTTGGACTTTTCATTCACTAATGATTCAGATGGCGGATTGATTCGATGCCCGTGTTTTGATTGTGTTGGAAGACCTTGGTTATCTCATGAGGAAGTGAGTTACCATCTCACTAAAAGTGGTTTCCAAAAAAATTATCATGTGTGGTATCACAATGGAGAAAAAGCTCAAGTGTTGAATGACATCAATTCAGCGGAAAATATTGGTATGAAAAATCTGATTTCTGATCGGTTTCCTTTTGTTTCTGAAGCTAGCTCCTCATGTCGACCAGTGAAAGAGGAAATGAATACTGAAACACAGTTCTCATCTATTAATCAGGATGATGATGTTGAGAGTGTTAGAAAGATGATGGAAGATGCAAATACCCCAGTATATCAAGCATGTAGAAAAATGAGAAAACTTGAGTTTTTAATGCGATTATATCATGGGAAAACAATGTATGGATTTAGTAATACTACGGTCGACTATCTCCTTACATTTATTAAGGATTTACTGCCTAATGATGCATGTATTCCAAAAAATGATTACATGGCATCAAAGTTGGTTGAAAATTTTGGATTTTCATCTAGTAAGATTCATTCTTGTCTCAAAAACTATTGTTTGTTCTGAAAGGAGAATGCAGACTTGAGTTAGTGCAAACAGTGTGGCACATCAAGGTGGAAGACTAATAAAGACGGATCTCAATCTTGCATACCACAGAAAGTGATGTGGCACTTCCCTTTAATTCCCAGGCTTCAAAAAAAAATTATGTCAGAACAAATGGAAAAGAATATGAGATGGCATACAGATGAAATAAATAAGGATAACGATGAAATAGTACATCCTACAGATGGGTTGGCTTGGAAGAAATTTGATAGGTTACATCCTGATTTTGCAGCCGACCCACGAAATGTTATATTGGGATTATCATGTAATGGTTTCAACCCATTTCTCCAAATGCATATTGCACACAGTACTTGGCCTGTTTTCATTCACATTTATAACTTTCCTTCATGGATGTGTATGAAGAATTTGTTCACTATCCTGAGTATATTGATATCTGGACCCAGTGATCCTGGAAATGATATTGATATATACTTTCAGCCATTAATAGAGGAGTTAAAAGAGCTTTTGATTTTTGGTGCACAAGCATATGATGCATTTAGAAATGAGTACTTTATGTTTCATGCACCTTTATTATGGACAATAAATGATTTCCATGCCTACAGAATGATGTCTGGTTGGAGTACTAAAGAGAAATTATCATGTCCTATTTGTATGAAAAATACACGTTTTCGAAGATTAAAGTTTCGGTGAACTTTTAGCTTCATAGGGCATCGACATTTTCTACCAATGGATCATCCATACAGGAAAAATCGGAGACAGTTCAATAATGCCATCAAGACAGATGAGACACTTCAATGAATGTCAGGGACTGATATTGTTAAAGAACTTTATGATTTGAATTATGTTCTTGGCAAAAGTCAATCAAATATCAGAAACCGAAAGCATGCTAATTCGAATTCCAATAGCAATTGGAGAAATAAAAGCATATTCTTTGACTTTCCGTATTGGTCATCAAATTTATTACGTCATTTTTTGGATGTAATTCATATCGAGAAAAACATTTTTGAGATGTTACTTTCTACTATTTTAAATGTCTAAGACAAAACAAAAGATGATTTGCAGTGTCGTCGTGATTTGATGGATTGGGGTATAAGAGCAAGACTTCATCCTGAGTTAATTGGTCAAAATAAGTGGAAAGTCCTTGTTTCCTATTATTCGATGAAAAATGTAGAGAAAAAACAATTTCTTCAGGTCTTGGAAAGTTTGAAGGTTCCGGATGGTTATTCAAGTAATATTTCAAAAAGGGTGAATACACAAGATGTGAAACTCAAATCTCT
Organism: Viscum album; assembly: GCA_963277665.1. NCBI lineage: Eukaryota > Viridiplantae > Streptophyta > Magnoliopsida > Santalales > Viscaceae > Viscum > Viscum album. The sequence continues at coordinate 1,996,886,763 of OY728150.1, read as the reverse complement.
TAAAACCCATGATTACCATTTCTTGTTACATGAGTTGATTCCCATTTCAATTCACCATTTACTTTCACATAATTTTAGATTTGAGGTGATTAAGTTATGTCAATTTTATCGAGATCTTTGTGCCAAAATATTGAGTATAAGTGTTGTTCAGAAATTACAGAGAGATGCACTGATTATTCTTTGCGACTTGGAGAAAATTTTCCCACCGTCTTTTTTCACATGTATGTTACATTTGACTATGCATCTTCCCATAGAAGTTCTCTTTCATGGTCCTGTTTTGAGTCGGTTGATGTATCCTACCGAAAGAATGATGTTTACATTGAAATCTTATGTGAGAAATAAATATCATCCTGAAGGATCTATTTTGAAATGCTCTTTAGCACAAGAATGCATGGATTTCTGTTGATCGTACTTGGATAACGTCACTATGAGGTCTAATCGACTAATGAGAACTGAAGATGAGCAATATGATCCCATTGAGCCTACATTTCCTTCACTGCCCCAAGCAGGGTGGATATCTGGATCGTACTCGTTGTGTACTTTAAGCAGGGAAGAGTGGGAAATGGCACATCACACAGTATTATTCAATTGTGGTGTGCTTGATGATTATATCAAGTAAGTAAACTAATAAATATGTATTTTTTCATTGTGTGATTTCTTTATATATTCTGACATTTTAATGCTTTCATATCTATAGAGAACATTTAGAAATTATAAAAAAGAGACATCGCTCTCTATCTATTAAGAGGAAGGAACTGTTGCACAGCAAAGAATTTGCTTCCTGGTTAAAGTCAAAGGTAATAGATTTATTTTTCTTCTCCTCATAACATAATCACATGTCTCTGTTTAATATTCTATGTTGGTATCTTTTAGGTTTTAACTCTACCAATGATTGAAGTATCAGATGAAATAAAAGCATTGTCCTTTGGTCCAAATGATGTGGTACGTGATTGTAATTCAATGGTTGTCAATGGATTTAAATTTGTTATAAATAGTTGTGAAAAAAAATGGAAACATAGTATGACGGTATCACAATAAGCGCCATAACAGATTGTTATGCGAGTGCATCGGATAGGCAGCCTCGATCAGAAAATATATCATATTACGGTGTTGTTGAAAGAATCATTTTATTAGATTACTATGCACATGGTCGTGTCGCAATGATGAAATTCAAGTGGTTTGATTCAATGACACGACAAGGAATGCATATTGATAACTGTGGATTTAGAGTGATTGATATGAACTGTTATCTTCATACCGATGAACCTTATACTCTTGCGTCACAAGCTAAATAGGTGTTTTATGTAAGTGACCCATTACAACCACAATTTGGTGTTATTGTTGATGTTATTCCTAGACATATTTTTGATGAAAACATGGATGACAATGATGTTTTGGATGAACCTGTCGGTATTTATTCGAATGTTGCATTTGATGATACAGATGATGCAATTGTTAGAACAGATTGTGAACCAGAAATTGTCACAGACCCCACATAGCGTTGACACATTTGTAAGTATTTACCTGATATTATCGCAATATTTTATGTGTTTTTGTTAACTTCCATACATGATATCAAAATAACTAGTATATTTTATACCATTATCGAATATAAAACTATTAATAGCCTCACCAATTTATGTTTAACTACTTCTCTAGTAAATCTTGAACAAAGAAGAGTCTTGATATTTTATCAATATGAATATCACACATGAAAATGTATCTCATTGTTTTATGATAAAATTGTATTATTTAACATTTTTCATTATTTCTATTTATTTGAGAATATTAATTTAAATTTCCAGGTCAAAATGTCTAATTATGATGATACTAGAAGGAGTAGAAGAATACCGAGAAATGAACAACGTAGGTCTCCTCCTGGAAACAATGTAAGTACAAATTATGTTTGAATATTATGGTCTTTCATATTATTTATCTTGTTATCGTTCGTTTTATTTTATCATCTATGTTATTTTAGGTTGCATCATCGAGGAGATGCTTGGATTATGCCACTAAGGATGATATTGTGGCGGGGGGTACTAATTCAACAGGTCATCCTACTACTACGCCACTTGAGACACCAAGAGGCCATCCTCCCATTATGCCACCTCCATATTATCCATAACCACCTTTTCTGTATCCCTTTTTGCCCACACCCACATCGGATGGTAGTTCTCAGACTCCCATCCCTCATTTTCCATTCCCACCATCCACTGTACAGGGTACTGTGCCCCCATATATCCCACCGCTATATCCATATCCATATCCACCCTCATCTCTACAGGGTTATCCATCGGGTTTTCTACCTCCATCAGTACACTTTGCATCTACTATACATAGTACTTCTGTAGATATCTCACCTACCATGGAGGCTTCCCCCCCTCCAGACGCAGCACTTCAGGGGTCAGCAGATCCCCCATCTACTGGTATTTGTTTAAACATTACTGTTACTGATTAATGATAAATTTATATATATTATTTTCTTTTATTTTTGGTTTCATTATTAGCTCCAGCCTCTACCAGACGACGAGGTCGCACAAAAATTCGCGAGGTTTGGAATCGGAACACGAAAATCATAGTTTATTACAATGAGGACAATACTATAATTAATAAAAATAGCACGGAATGTAAAAGTTTTATGGGAACACTTTCTAGACACAGCAATATCATTCTGGTTCAACCGATAAGTTGGAAGGCAGTTGGAAAACAAATAAAGGACAAATCCTGGGAAGATATTTGGGTAAGTAATGTTAATCACCTTTTATATATATATAAATTTATAATATTTTCTTAACAAATATTATGTCCATTGCATCTTTGATATAATTTTCCTGATGGACAAAATGCAAAGGCTGCAAGGATAATGAATTTAGGTGAAATGTGGCGAGCCTACAAGTATGATTTATATATTGGTTGGAAAACAAGAGTTGGTACAGATCTTGAAGAAGTACTGGTGATTCAAGATTGCCCAATATCACAATATAAAGAGATGATCAGCTATTGGAAGAGTCCAGCGTTTAAGGTGTTTGTTAAATTTTTATATATATTCATTTATTTATTTGAAAACGATTTTAAATTACTTGTTTTATTTATGTTAATGAATTTATGTAATTATTTTTTTATAGGATAAATAAAATAGAAATAAAACAAACAATAGTGAAATGAAACACATTTATACTCGCGGACACACTTCATTACCAGATCATGAGCAGACGCAGGTAATTTAACATTTAAAATATTTAGCTTTGTTTAGTGTAATTTTTTTAACTTCCATTTTTGATTTATTTCTTTGTTTTTTTCCAAAAAAAGGCATCGAATATCGAGGGTCGTGTTCCTCACTCAACTTTGTTTTGTACAAGCCTGAAAAAGAAAGATGGTACTGTGCCAAATCTCGACACCGAGAAGGCGATTGTAATTATATTTCAATTTCTTTTATTTTTACTGAATTTAATTCCTTATATTATTTTATCATTTTAATTTATGTTATATATCAATCAACAGAATGATTTAGAGGCATTGGAAGAAAAATAACCTGACAATTTGGGCCCAAACGATCATCTACATCAGGTATTAGGAGATGAGCATCAGGGTAGAGTGTGTTGTCGACCTGGGAAGAAGATTGTACCATCTCGAAACTGTTCTACTAACGTTTCTTCAAGTACCGGTTCTGGTTTTGTCACAGTGGAACAAATTAATGCCGCAATCAAAGAAGCAAGTCAAAAATAAAAACAGGTGATAACTGCAAATATGATGAAATTTATGTCTGCCCTTTCTTCTACACTTCCACCAGAATCAGCTGCAATGGTTGATGCCTTTTTGATGTCGATGCGTTCTGCTAATGTAGATTCTTCTGTCGGAGCCGGAGTCGGACCTAGTGTTGGACCCGATGTTGGTGACGGTTCGGATGCAGATGCCAATGATGATGTTGGTGGTGTGAGAGGTGGTGATGGTGTTTCTGTAGGAGGTGTAGATTAGGTTTATCATGATTCTGATGATATTGATATTGAGACTCACTTTTGATGTAAATTGTATTTTTGGATTGGTAATGTATGATGAGTTCCATGCATCTGATTACACTGCTTTTTTATCAATATCATTAATATTTACCATATCTTATTGGGAATGAGAATTACTACTAACCTGTAGATCTACCTTAAGCTAACTATGTCCAGAATTAGATATAGCCCTACCTTCATGACTTCTCAATCGATAAGTTTCTTTAACTACCTCAGTTAAATCCATGTATTCAAATTCAGTAGCCAAAAGTGCAACAATAGATTACATATTTCAATTCTATAAATGAAACCTCCAAATTCAGTAAACACATTAACCTGAGCAAGCAAGGGACAGGGAGAAAGAAAGGGCGAGGATGAAGATTTAGACAAGTCAAAATCAGAGGTCCATGATGAAGATGAAGATGAAGAAGAGGGAAGCGAAGAGGTTTGTGATAACCTGAGATATGTGTGTTTCATGGTGTCTTGCATTTATTTGAATCTCTGTTTTACATCTTTGCAAGCTTACTTTGTTGGAAGACCTCACATATAGTGCTCAGTTAGTGGTGTCGTACCATGTTACAATGCCACTAGTGTTCTATTGAAGTTTATAATATATCCAATACATTATGTGCTAACTGTAATCCTTCTTAAGTGATAACTTGATCTATTGGTTGCTTTTCATTATGACTGTGCCTTGTGTATTGTCTTGATTTTTATTATTGTGGCGTATTGGTTTAAATTGCATTGTAATGGGATTTTATAGGGAATTTGATATTGTATGATCGTTTTTGGGTGAACCTTTGGGCTATAGTTTTAGCTTGTGTGATTCTCTAGGACTGTGTGGACTGTGTGCAGGTTGGTGGGGGGCAGGGGGAGGGCGGTGTGCAGGTGGGAGGGCAGGGGATGGTGCAGGGGGGTATGCAGGTGGGGGGCAGGGGGCAGGGGTTGTGTAAGTGGGGGATGGGGTGTGCTGGGGCAGGGGGAGGGGTGTGTGCAGGTTGAGGGGGAGGCGGGTGGGGGGGCAGGGGGCAGGGAGAGGGGGCAGGGGGGTGTGCAGGTGGGGGGCAGGGGGGTGTGCTGAGGCAGGGGGAGGGTGTGTGCAGGTGTGTGGGGGGGGGGCAGGTGCGGGGGCAGGGGAAGGGGGTGTGCAGGTGGGAGGGCAGGGGAGGGGGCAGGGGGTGTGCAGGTGGGGGGCAGGGGGCAGGGAGAGGGGGCAGGGAGGTGTGCAGGTGGGGGCAGGGGGTAGGGAGAGGGGGCAGGGATGTGTGCAGGTGGGGGGCAGGGTGGTGTGCTGGGGCGGGGGGAGGCAGGTGGGGGGGCAGGGGGCAGGGAGAGGGGGCAGGGGGTGTGAAGGTGGGGGCAGGGGTGTTCTGGGGAAGGGGGAGGGGTGTGTGCAGGTGGGGGGGAGGTGGAGGGGGGTGTGCAGGTGGGAGGGCAGGGGAGGGGGCAGGGGGGTGTGTAGGTGGGGGGTAGGGGGCAGGGGGGCTTGTGTATTGTCTTGATTTTCATTATTCAGTATTGGGATTTACATATCAATCTGAATATTCTTTGTTCATTTTTGATTACGGAGTTATGTATCATTTATCATGTATAGTTGACACATTGATCACATATCAATCTGAAGTTGTTATATCTCACTCTTTTTCCTATTATTTACTTATAGGTGGTTACTTATGATGAGGTCGATTCTACCCACCACCATAGAAGGCAGTGAGTTCAACATCAAATTCAGGTAAGGGTTCTTCCATTTTTATTCTTTGGCTCAATTTTAATTTGGGTTTTTGTGATTTTTGGGTTCCCTATCTTTTTGTAGTGCGTTTTGGATCTTGTTGAGGACAGTGAAGCACCACATGACTGGGATATCCTCTCAACCTGCGGGCATGAGGCCTTCTAAAAGTTCATCACAAGGCCCAGCTCCTTGGTTCAGTTTGGGCCAGGTTAGGTTTGCTAAGTTATTTTTTATTGGGTTCATTTTTTTTTGTTTATGTCAATTTTAACAGGTTCATTTTGTTCGATTTGGGGCTATTCGGATCAATTAAATTAATTTTAGATCCAATCAGGTATGTTTCATTAGTTTCATTTTTTTCATGCCCAATTATGCTTTATTGAAGTCAGTTTTGATTGTTTTGAGTTAGTTTGGTTACATTGTTTTCAGTTTGGTTCAGTTTTATCTTTTTCAAAACCATTTGGTTTGGTTCCACTTTACTCAAATTGGATTGATGATGTTTGATTTAGTTCTAGTCATATTATTATGTTTTTTATTAGTGTAGTTAATTTGACTAAAAATTTTTGTATAATACCATATATTAGCATGTTTTTTGGTTTTTGCAATTCAATTGCCCCGCATCCTCCCGCTCCCTTCGCTCCTGGACAGAAGATGTTTCCCTCCGGATGTCGCTGGACTGGGCCAACACGTCGCGGTCACACCGCGGTCATGTCGCGGTCACGCCGCGGTCACATCGCGGTCACGCCGCGGTAATGTTGTGATTTGGCCCTGCTCCAGCCACATCCAGCCCACACCATCCCCCTTCCACCTTCATTTCAGTCCGCTGCCACCAACATTCCAACCCGCAACAGCCCCCCCTACCACCTTCGAATCAGCCCGCACCATCCCCGCAGCACCTACAACCAGCCCCCTTCCACCAGCATTCCATCCCCCTCCCGCTCCCTTCGCTCCTGGCCGGAAGATGTTGCCCCGTGGATGTCACTGGACCGGGCCAACACGCCGCGGTCACGCCGCGGTCATGCCACGATAATGCTGTGATTTGGCCCTAATCCAGCCACATCCATCCCACACCAGCCCCCTTCCACCTTCAATTTTAAGGTGTTTAATGGTTTTTAGATTTTTTTTAGGGTTTTTAGAAGTTTTTTGTTTTTTTTGTTTTTTTTTCAAGGAAAAAATAGTACTATAAATATCAATGAAAAGATGAATTGCAACAGATCAGTCAAAGGTGAAACGATAGTTGACCTAAGAACCCAAATTCATAGATCAACTATATCAAGACATGGGAACCAAGAAAATTTCCCATTAAACACTAAGAAACCAAGAAAATAAGCGAACACGAGACCCTACGATGTCCAACCAAACAGAAACCGGATGGTGAGGTTCGCTTCCAAACTGGAAAAGCAACATCCATGAATGCAACAAAAAAAACAGTAACAAAACCATGACATCATGAAGAAATAACCAAGAATTCATAGACTGCAAGCACCAGTAACAGAAACTAGGGAATAAGGGAACATCTAAGAGCCACCCCAAGCCCTTCCATACTCCAAGAGAGGCAACTAGCATCACCATTAATCGCATCCAGTAGGAGATGGGCACACACAAAACTAACAGGAGACAGGGTGGATCCCCCTCCCATCCATTAGCACTCGAGCACTATAGAGACATAACCTATGAACTCATAGAAAGTAGCGACATAAAAACCCATGAACCCAGCAAGAAAGACCTACAAGTGAAAAGAAGATTCCCAAAAGGAACAAGCCAACCAAACTGCAATCCAAACTCAGAATCTATATCAACCAAACTGATAAACGCACACTCTAACACACCACCAACCACTGACACTACCCAATCCACTCACTCACACACACACAGACACACACACTCACTCATGAAACACCACCCAAGAAATCTCCACTCAAATCCCAATAAAGTAGCAACAAGAAAAGAAACTGGAACCCCCCCCCCCAATCAACGACCAGCCCCTAACCACCTATAAGAAACCACTCCCACACACCAGTCCATATGAGCCTGCACCGCACCAAACAAAAAAAATAACCGACAAAAACTTTTACCATGTGACCAAAAAGAACAACTCTAGCACACTCATGACACCTGACCACCGAACCCAGCAAAGACCAGCCCCATGCAAAGCAACCTGCAAACCAGATGATTCCCACCCAATAGACTTCTAACCAAACTACTCCCAAACCGTCCTAATCTACACCTCAAACCAGCCAACTCCACTCCTCCATCCATCAACACCCAAGCACCACTAGAAACCTTATCCCACACCATCCCTAGCACGGCCACCAATCAATGACCAAGGAATCCCCAAGAACCTATAGAAAACCTAGGAGATTAGGCACACTATTACCTTCACCCCACCAATCCACAAGCACACTAGAAGCAAGCCACAACCCAAATTCTCTTAGAAACCTACTCTAAAAAAGATAACATGCAACCTCACTAACCAAGAGACACACACCATCCACATGCCCCATCAAGAAACCACCTGCATCGAGAAACCCATCCAAACCATCAACTCAGAAACCATCAAAAAAATATCCAGTCAAGAAACATTGCAAAATGCTATAGCCTAACCAATGAACAACCATGAAAAAAGACCAAGCCTCACAACAAGCTGCCTAAACCAAATACCATTCAAGGGAATCCCACTCCAACCGAGCATGTATCCAGCACAAGGGCAGCCATAAGACCTGCAAGAAGAAAACAAAAACCAAGGAGGAAGCATTAATCTACAATAGCCCCTGCCAAACTAGAAGAACACACCTCTATGGGTCGGCCACGCTAAGATGCACCAGACACAGCCTATAATGAGAACCCAACCAAAGATATCCGAGACCAACACCAGAAAAACAAAACACAAAAACCCACAAAAAACCATCAAATACACTTCAAGCTGCTCCAAAACTAGCATGCTCCATGCCTCGATGAGAAACCAGTGGAAGGAAAGACAATCAGTAACAACGGAAGCCAGCAACCAGCCCAAGAATCATAATAGCTACACCGCCAACACATCCCCTCTACCCTGCAAAAGACTCATTGCTAGCAGCACCAGTAGCTCCGTCCAGAGACCCCAACACCACAAAATCAAGGCTACCTATAATTGGCTGAATCCCTGATAAGAAGAGAGTCCCACAGCACATCAAACCACACCTGCAAGTACCAAAAATCCACCTGCAACCAACTCCAACCACATGAAACAATATCCAACGACCTCACGAGTCCAGAAACCAAAGACATAAAAATGGAAGGCACAACATCAGACTTCACCAGATCCAAGACACTCCATGTACACACATCCAAACCCTGCACTAACAAGAGTATCCCAACCCCATCCAACATCACCTCAACAAAACCCTCAAGTCCAACAATCAGAACCCTCACCCAAATCCCAACAACAAACATCTAGTTCCCTTTCAACCCAACAGGGGGGGAGGGGTACTGTCTAGGGGAGTATTTGCAGGGGGAGGGGGCTGTAGGGGGTGGGATATGCGGGGGAGAGGGTGGGGGATATTTTTTTTATGGGGGGCTGTCCAGGAAGGGGGGGGGATGTCCAGGAAGGGCTTTACAGGGGGGAGGGGGTTGTCCAGGGGGGGCTTTGCAGGGGGGTTGTCTACTACCAGGGGAGTGGGGGGGCTGTTCAGGGGGGCTTTACAGGGGGTGGGGGCTACAGGGGGGAGGGGGCTGCAAGGGGAGTGGGGACTGCTAAGGAGATTATGTTTCATTAAAGGATGGGTACCCACTATACATTAAGTAATGTGATGATGGATTGATTATCTAACTCTATAATAATGGATCATATTCCCTCAACCGTGCACCTATTATTTTTTCCTAATAATACATCTACTTCTCTCTTTTTGACCAGCTCTAAAAATGACTCTCTCTATTGGAAAATATGAAAAGCACAACTAGAGTCTAGGACCCACTCTTGATTGAGTGTATAAATGGACACATTCAAGATTTAAACAAATTTCATAGCCTGAATCAACCAGAAAATACAGGTTAGTGGGCTGTTTGGATTCCAACTCATGCATGAGTTTCCTATGCTCGGGCTTAATGTGCCCAAGTTTACCATAGTGAAAACATATTACTTTTCTATCCATAGATCTTATCCTAGATTTTGGTTATTTATTAATCTTATTTTTGTCCCTACTAAATTTTTTTTTCTTACCTTTAGTTTAAGGTCTCCCCCTTGTGAAAAACTCTTATCCTCACCTTTTATTTTTGTTCTAGATTGCAATTCCTTAGACAGATGGGATTATTTGATATCTTCTAATGTTAAATAGACTCAACCATACATCATGGTCGTAACAAGTGTTCTATATCTATTTTCAAGAGTTATTAATATGATCATTTCTGGATCCTCATCATCTACATAAACATTAATATTGTCTAAATCTAACATGAATTTATTAACCTCATATAAATTGTTTTTTATAGATGTACTAGGGGGGTGTGCTGGGGCAGGGGGAGGGGTGTGCAGGTGGGGGGCAGGGGGAAGGGGGAGGGGTGTGCAGGTGGGGGGCAGGGGGGCAGGGGGAGGGGTGTGCAGGTGGGGGGGCAGGGGGCAGGGAGAGGGGCCAGGGGGAGGCGTGTGTAGGTGGGGGTAGGGGGTAGGGAGAGGGGGCAGGGGGTGTGTTGGGGCAGGGGGCAGGGAGAGGGGTCAGGGGGAGGGGTGTGCAAGTGGGGGCAGGGGGAGGGGTGTGCAGGTGGGGGCAGGGGGCAGGGAGAGGGGTAGGGGGAGGGGTGTGCAGGTGGGGGGAAGGGGGCAGGGAGAGGGGGCAGGGGGAGGGGTGTGCAGGTGGGGGGTAGGGGGCAGGGAGAGGGGGTAGGGGGGTGTGCTGGGGCAGGGGGCAGGGAGAGGGGGCAGGGGGAGGGGTGTGCAAGTGGGGGGTAGGGGGCAGGGAGAGGGGGTAGGGGGGTGCTGGGGCAGGGGGAGGGGTGTGCAGGTGGGGGGTAAGGGCAGGGAGAGGGGGTGGGAGGTGTGTTGGGGTAGGGGGAAGGGTGTGCAAGTGGGGGGAAAGGGGCAGGGGGGGTGTGCTGGGGTAGGGGGAGGGGTGTGCAGGTGGGGGCAGGGGGCAGGGATAGGGGGTAGGGGGTGTGCATGTGGGGGGCAGCAGGGTGTGCAGGTGCAGGGGGGAGGGGTGTGTGCAGGTGGGGGGCAGGGGGAGGGGGTGTGCAGGTGGGAGGGCAGGGGAGGGGGCATGGAGGTGTGTAGGAGCAGGGGGTGGGGGGTGCTGGGGCAGTCCTCCTAACAACCAGCATGGTTTACCGTGATGGCTTTTTTTTATGCATTGGAAATCCCTATAGCCACAGTCCCATACCATGGCTATACCCCTATAGCCACGGTTTGGAACCGTGGATATAGGGTTATAGCCATGGTGACCGTGGTTTTTACTGCATTTATCGGGCTGAACCTATAGCCACGGTTTGAACCGTGGCTATAGAGCTTTAGCCACAGTTGAAACCGTGGCTATAGGGCTTTAGCCACAGTTGAAACCGTGGCTATAGGGTCAGACCTATAGCCACGCTAATACCATCCACAGTTCATGAAACCGTGGCTATAACCTATAGCCACGGTTTTGGGGCCTATAGCCACGGTTTAGAACCGTGGCTATAGTCCAAATTTCCAGTAGTGTATGGAAAACATTATACTCATTTAGATGTGACCTATAGCCACGGTTTTGTGAAAATTTCTCTTATTGAAAATGATAAATTAAAAATTTTGGTTAATTTCATGTCTAAGTGTTAGGAGGTTGAAATAAGAAATTTTGATACCATTTTTAAGGAGAATGAACAGATCAAAAATGAAAAATAATGTTAAAAGTAAAATCTACCCTTTTTTAAGGTAAATAAAACTTTGATAAAATGATTAATTTTAATAAAATGAATAAAATTATATCTTTTCTTGGTTATAATAATAATTTACCTAAACTTTATAAGGCTTTCTTTGTTAAAATTACTAATGAAAGTACATATGCTTATATATGTTTTATATTTCATATGAAGGGTTATTATACCAATGAGTATTCATTTATAATTAAATAATATCTTAGATATACTAAGGATTTTATTTATAAATAATTATCTTTAATATTTCCTATAAACAAGTATTTAAAATCTATTTGGGTTTCCAAAAATTCATATGATAATCCCATCGGACCAAAAATTTTATGGGTACCAAAAATATATTAAATTTGTTTTAGTAGAAAATATATCATGGTAGAATCAAAAATGATGTTTTTCACATGGATAGTAGATTCTAAAGACACATGAAAGGTGATATTTACAACATTCTATCATTCAATCAATGCGATAAAGGTAATTTTACCTTTAGTGATAATTTAAAAGGTAAGAAAAAAAAATTTTAGTGAGGTTGGAATTTAAAATTATGTTATTATTTATAAAGGATTATTTATTGAAGGTTTAAAAAATAATTTAATAATAATTTCTCAGCTATGTGATGATGGAATGTTTTTTAAATTCCAAAATGATAAATTCATTGTTTTTAAGGATAAATCTGTTTTGTTTTAAACAAACCAAAAAGATAATATTTATTCAATTAATTTTGATAAACTAAATGATCAAAATGTAAAATATTTAAGTACTATAAAACATGGTAACATTTTGTGGAATAGTATGTTGGGACATGATAATTTTAGGTTTATGCACAAGTTATCCAAGAACCAAACTGTTATGTAGCTTTCAGAACTGAAAGAGGACAACACGTTTGTTTATGACTCTTACTTGAAAGTTAAACAACACAAAATTTGTTTCAATTCAGTTAAATAATTTAAACAATATAAGGCATATTTATCTCATTCATTTAGATTTATTTGGTTCTATTAAACCTGCTAGTTTTTATGGTAGAATATTTTTTTTGTTATTATAGATTATTTTACAAGATGCACATGGGTTACATTCTTACTCTTAAATCTGAAACTTTATCTATGTTTATTAATTTTTTTAAATTGGTTCAAAATTATAAAGTAAAAATAATTAAGTAAATTATAATAGATCATGGTGGTGAGTTCTAGAATCTGTAATTTACCTAGTTTTGTGAAGAAAATGGGTATTTTCACAATTTTCATCCCCTAGAACACCACAACAAAATGGTGAAGTTGAAAGGAAAAAATAGAACACTTTAGGAAATGTCGAAGACTATGTTAAATGATTTTAACTTACCTAAATATTTATAGTCAGAATTTGTGAATGCTTATTATTATGTTACTAATATAATTAATTTAAAACCCTTGTTTTAAAAAACTCCTTATGAGATTTGGAAAGGAAGAAAACCTAAAATTGGATATTTTAGAGTATTTGGGTGTAAATTTTTTATTCTTAATACTAAGGATACTTTAGATAAATTTGGTGAAAAATATGATGAAGGTATTTTCTTAGAATATTCGAATAATAGTAAGGTATATTGAGTGTGATATAATAGAACTGTGGTGGTTGAAGAATCAATTCATGTAAAGTTTTATGAAAAATATTTAAATAAAATAGATGATGCTATTGATCAATTTGAGGATGAATTTAGAGAATTTAATTTTGAATAATAATGACACCAATATAAGGATGCACATGCTGAGGGGTGTATGTTTCTTCTAAATCTGAACCTATTCATGAAAAATCTTGGAAGTCTCATAAATATCATCCCATAGATAATGTGATTAGTAATTAGGAATCAAAATTTCAACCTAGAAAATATATTATGAATGTATTTGATTATCATTATTTTATTTCTAATTATGTTCCAAATATTATTGATGATGCTTTAGATTATTCTAATTGGATCTTGGCTATGTAATATGAATTAAATTAGTTTACTAGGAATAATGTGTGGACTTTAGTTGTTTCACCAAGTAATTCTCATATTATTGTAACTAAATGGATCTTTAGAAATAAGCTTGATGAATCTGGAAATATAGTTAAAAATAAAGAAATATTATTCAATAAAGGTCATTATTAAGAGGTTGGAATTGATTTTTAAGAATATTTTTCACCTTCTTAAAGGTTATAAGCAATTAGGATATTATTAGAATATGATGCATTTCATGGATTCAAATTATTTCAAATGGATGTCAAAACTTCTTTTTTTAAATGTTTATATTTTTGAAGAATTATATGTTATATATACCCCTATTTTTGAAAATAAAAAAGAATCATAATCATGTTTTTAAACTATTTAAGGATTTATATGGTTTGAAACAAGATCATCAATCTTGGTATGAAAGGTTAAAAAAATTTCTATTGAAAAACAATTTTGACAAAGGAAAGGTTGATCCTACTTTATTTATTAAGGAAAATTATAATGATATTTTGATTGGAAAAATTTATATTGATGATATTATATTTTTATCTTCAAATAAAAATCGTTGTAATGAATTTTCATAATTGATGACTTCTGAATTTTCTATGAGTCGTATGGGGGAATTAAAATTATTTCTTGGTTTAAAATTTTTTCAAAAAAATGAAGGTATTTTTAAAAATCAATCCATGTATACTAAAGAATTATTTAATATATTTGGTTTAGAATATTTTAAAAGTGAAAATAATCCCATGAGTACTACTTTAAATTTATATTTAGATAAATATAGAATGTTTTTTGATGTTAAAAATTATAGAGGGATGATTGGAAGTTTATTATATTTAACTGTTTCTAGGAAAAATTTAATGTTTTCAGTTTGAATGTGTGCTAGATATCAAAGTGATCCTAAGTAAAGTCACGTTAAATATATTAAAATTATTCTTAAATATGTTAAATTATCTTTAAATATTGGTTTATTTTACCCTGTAAAAACTAATTTTGATTTGATAATCTATTCTTATTCTTATTATGGAGGATGAAAGATAGATACAGAGATCACTTCAGATATGTTCCACTTACTTATTAAATCTTTAGTTTCTTAGGCTTTAAATAATAATAAGAAATTCTATTTCAATGATTGAATTTGAATATATAGATGATTCATCATGTTGTGCTCAATCTTTATGGATTAAGCAAACAATTTCTGATTTTGGTTTTGTTTTTGATAAAATTCCTATCTTTTGTGATAATAATTCTATTATATCTATTTCTAAAAATCCCATAAAAAACTTTGACTAACCACAATGATGTTAAGTTTTATTTTCCTAGATATCATGTATAAAAAGGAAATATAAGTCTGTAATTTATTTCTATAGAAAATAAACTAGATAATATCTTTACTAAACCCCTAGATTTTAATAAGTTTGAGAAAATAAATTTTTTACTTGGTATGATGGTGATTTAAATTTATATTTATATGGAATGAATTTATGGGGGTTTGTATGTGTTTATATGCTAAAATTTTAAGAATTACATGAAATCTAGAATTAGTTTTTCAGATTACTATTTCTTAATTTCTATACATATTTTTGTATTATATTACTATTTTAAGAGTTCTAAAACATACTATAAGATTCCAAATTACTATTTAAACTTTTATTTTGCATAAAATGATAGTTTATGGAAGGTTTTTCATTATTTTTCACACACTTTTAAAAATTTATCTATGTATCTATCTCCTTGTCACATTTTTTGAAAAATGTAAAGATTTATATTGGTTTCTTAAAATATGTTTTTATGAAAGTTTATAAACATTTTATATTCTATTCACATTTATTTTAAAGAGAAATTTTTTCTTTATACAATATTTATGCATGTTTTGAAAGATTATCTTTTTTATAATTTCAATAAATTGGGATAAGTTTTTGAAATTATACTTGGTTTTGTGATTATCAAAAATGGGGAGAATGTTGATTGGATCATCGAACCACTTCATGTTTTGATAATTATAAAATATCATATAATCATTAATTATAATTTTCATAAATTTACTAAGTGTGGTATTTATTTTGTAATCATTTCTATTATTTATAAGTCTTAATACATAGATAAATTTACTTGTTTTATTCTCTTTAACATAATTCTTAATTAAATTTTATTTTTAGGTTGTTAACTTATATATTTATTAAAATTGGGAGAAAGTTTCTAAATCACCTGTTGCAATATTCTCCTACTCCTAGGGTTTCCTCTTCTTCATTGCAGCGTTGATCCCCTTGGTTTCACCGATGGGGACCTTGGGGTGGTTTTTATTCACGTATCTTTATCGTCAATTTGGGGGGTGTTCATTTGTTTCAAGATTCATGGAAGATATTTTCTCTTCCATATCTATGGTGATTCAAGTGCTGATCTCATTGGGTGAATCATGTTGTTTATCCCCCTTAAATACCCTTCTTCCAGATATGGTCCAGATCTCGTCTCCCCAGTGTTGTTCGACATTCGTGTGAAGTTATAAGGAATTTTCAAGTGGCAGTGTTAGAAATTTAGGTGATGTTCACTTGTCAGTGTTCAATGTCATAAATGGTGACAATTTTTGACATCTGGTTGGTAGCTTTCTCCCAGCTTCCAATGATGATTAGTAGTCAAGATGGATTTCTCATCCTTCAGTTTCTGGACCGAGGTCATGCATGGAAGTCTAGTGTGATTAATGATCGATAGTGGTGGATCGTGAGGATGATAGTCATGGGTATTGATTTCGGTGGTCCTTGATTGATGGTAGATAGTTTTTGTACCTCTGTTCTGGTGGTCTTTGTCTTTTTCATTCAAATCTATTCTGGTTTATTTTAGTTTTGTTTGTTTATTAGGGTTCATATTTCTCAATGTGCACTAGTTTTTTTCCTTGTTTCATTTGGATGGTGGTGCATCATTTCGTAGGTTTCTCTAGGTGGGAAGCTTCATAAGAGGGATGGGTGTGATGAAACCCATCATTTGGCCACTTGTCATCACTTCTGATTTAAAATGGGCACCTTTCCATGGACTCATGATCAATGTTTTCAGTCTGGTTTTGCTTTACATTTGGTTGGCATTATTGTGAATTCCTCACATTCTCTATCAGGTGGAAAGCTTGAAAGAGAGAAGGGTGTGATGAAACCTCTAATCTAGATCTCCTTTACACATTTGTGTTGGTTGAATAGTTTATCTAAAAAATTGTGTTGACCAGCATAATGAAACTTTTTAGCAGAGGGGAAGACATTTTATTTTGACTGGTCTCATTATTGCACTGTCTAGAGAGGGGGTGATGAGGATTATTCTAGTGCTTGTATTGATGTTTGCTTCACTTTGGACTTATAGGACCATAATTAACTTAGTGTCTTTTTCTGGGCATTTTTCCTTTGCTTGTAATGGGTTCCCTCTTTTCCCAGTTTTGAAAGAGGTCTATTTTTTATGATTAATAAAGGGTGATTAACCCTCAAACTTTTCAAAAAAAACCTATATATAGATTATGGTAGATTTAATTTGATTCTTATATGATTTATTTTTGCTTTATTTTTTTATATTTTGTGTTTAATACATTATAATAAACTTTTATTAGATCATAATATTTCATTGAATGAAATATATTTAAATTTCATGTTTTGATTGGTCATAACATGTTCTACAACTTTTATATAGTGTTCCTAGGATAAATAAGTTGTTTAGGACATTAAAATATCAATTCGCATGATTTTTATTATTCCCACATAGCCAATTCATGTAGTCCTATCTCCCACATCTCTAATTCATATAGCTAAATCTCTCACATAGCCAATTTATTATTCACCATGTATCTGATTTTCTAGAATTAGTTACCTTCTGTATTTAAACCATAACATGGGATATAGAAATCCAAATTGAGTGAGACTTATTGAGTTGGAAATATAAAATAATTATAAATATTTCATTGGAATAAATAAAATTATAAATCAATTTCTATCATGTTCTAAATTAGTTTATAACTTGCTATATGTTTTCAGTATGAATTTTACAGATTTTTATAATTGTTTTTCTACTATATTAGGGTGATAACATGAGTTATAGAAGTCCAATTAAAGTTATTATTATTTATATGGAACTATAATGTAATTATATAAATATAATTCAACTATATATAAAGCTAATTCTTTTATTATAAGGTATTTTTTAATACTGAAATTTTTAAGTCAACCTGTTTACATATTTCAAAATTTGGTTACGTTGAATTTTGGATATGTGATGAATTCATTTATGTGGTGAATCTCCTATGTGATTATTCTATAGGAATTCCTTATGTGAATCCCATACATGAATCCCCTATATAAATTTTCCAATATAATTCATTTTTATAATTCCTCTATCTGGTTTTTCCTATGTGGTTTTTTGAATTTATATATGATATTGTAAAACCTAGAAATATTCCTTATTTTATATAAGACTTCACATTTTCATTTGTTTCATGTTTATTATAAAAATTATTAGTATTTTATTCTTTCTAAAATTACTCATTAATTATATAGAATATGTGTGAATAGTTTTTAAGTTGTTTAATGATGAATTAAATATGATCCTCATGGTATTTTGCATGAATTAATATTCATGCTGAAATTTTGGGAATTGGGATATTCATGTTCAAATTGGTAGAAATACAAATTTCCAATCTTGATTATTATCATGTAATATTTCAAGGATATTAATTCTTGTTATTTACTACTATATTAATTATTCTAATGAGTTCCACTGTATAGATTTTATTTTTTAAAGGATATCAAGGAATACTTACAAGATATTTATTTTTCATTTATGAATTATTTACACATGGATCCTTACCTGAGAAATGAAAAATTACAAATAAAAATTAGTTTATCATAAAAATAAAGAAGTAACATATTTCAAGTTTGAAATATACTATGAAAAAGGTCACTCTATATACATAGAGTAGATAGAATTAGTGTAAGTGATGTGAGGTTGAGTATATTCTTGAACTATACAAATGATATATTTTTCTAGTGATTAACTACTGCTCCTAGAAAAAAAGAATCATTCATATGGTTCTATGGTTTTTAATTATTCATATTATTCTTCTGAGTACATAATTTGAAGGGTTATACTATCTATTAAAATATAGGTAATTAGGTTGTGACTCCCAAACAAAATTAATAAATTATTTTATGCCTCTAGGGGAAATGGTAGGTTGTTTGGGTTTAAGATTCTAGTGGTAAAAATTATTTTTAATTGGACTGTGATTCCCAAAAAAATTAGGCATTGGGTTTAGCCTCTAGGGGAAAAAGGTAGGTTCTTTAGGTTGTACCTCTAGGTAGAAAAGACGTAGGTCAATTCAAGTTTAATCCTCTAGGGTGAAAAGGTATTTTTAATTGGTTTTTGACTATATGTGGGAAACATTCATTGTAATATTCCATTATAGTGGTTATAATGGGTGTCATCTTTCTCATTTTGTAATATGGGTGAAGAGTAGACCAAGATCATTTAGATATGAACCATTATAAAAATCACTTGTGTTATTTTTCTTGTATTCCTATTTCACTTTAATAATTATGATATAACCTTTAAATTCATTAATTCATTTTTATAAAGTCTAATTCACCCCCCCCCCACTTGAATATATGTTCATCTTAACTCTAGAAAAAACTCATCATTATCTAGGACCATTAGGGGTCCCTCTCGGTACTCAATTCACCACCTTCATGCCTCTATTGGGCTACTCCCTCCTCAATGTTCAGTGTCACACTTTGATCCATTTCCAATCCAAACTAGTGATGGTCTTTGGATGTTTCTATATTCATTCAGATTCATCCTCATCCTCCAATGATCATCATGTTTCTCTACACCACTGCTTTTTGAGTCATTGACCAGTGAAAGGCTGATGGTGATCAATTACCTCGAGAAGGAATGAGGATATGGGAAAAAACAAATAATGCCTGGTGTCGATCCTGAGAACCCCTAATTTCATATTAAAATATAATTTCTACTAAATTCAAAGAGAAGATTCCCAATTTAATATGTGGTAAGAATTCATGGTTTTGGTAAAAATTCTATGAATCGTTGATGTATAATTGGTTAACAAATGAAATAAATAATTGAAAGGAAGTCCCTTGGCAATCCATCAGAATTAATTTAAACCCATTATGAAGAATAATTGAAATGAATTAAATAAAAACATATCAAGAAGGATGAGGCATAAACTAAAAGAAAAGTTATACCTTTATGGTAAATGTATATTTCTTCAATTCCTTTATCAGTGTTGCACAATCTGATCATCATTGTCTTTGCATTCTTGAATTATCCTTTTCATCTTGATTCATTGGCATCTCATTGGAAGAGGATCTAAAATCCCTCTAAATCTCTCCAGGGTTCTTCTTTATAGAAATGGACATCCCTAGTGAAAATAATAAAAATGGGTATTTATAGCCTGTAATTAGGTTAACTGGTCTTTTTAATAAGACACCCGAAAATACCCGATTCATTGCCCAATTCTCGAGTGCCAAATTTACACCTCACCTTAGTAAAATTATCCATTTAAAACACAACTATGGTGTTATAATTTCCATATGAACTGTCATTTAGAATATATAATAATCCTCTCACATGGGATAAATAAATATTAAATTAAAAAATATTTAAAAAACCTTACAATTATTCATCCCAATAATTCACTAAAATGTATCCTAGGGTAAGCATCGTACCATGGGATCAATGGAACTATCAGAAAATTTTTATAAGGTTGTCTGTTATGGTAAAAAAAATTACCCCTTAGGAGGTCCTAAGAATATGAAATATCATATTTGAGTTAATTCTTGATTGAGAAAAACCCAAGTTTCTTCACATCAATTATATAAAAATATAATTTTCACTTATAGACAAGTTAGGTACACTTATTAGGGCATATTATATCAATTAATCATGTTTCAATAGATCCTGGGATCATTATGGTGGTTATTATGTGGAAGCCACTGAATAATGTTACTATTATGTAAAGTTTCTTAAGATTGAATGATATATTTAGGAGGTTTATACAAATATTTTCTTAGATTGTTTCTAAATTATTATAATTTTCTAATAAATATTATACCTTTGTTTAGTCATAAAAATATTAAGAAAATTTTAAGAGCCTAAAGGAGAAGTTAACGAGTTCCTTTGTTCTTTTATTTCTAGAAGAATGGATTTTGTATGAGGTATTACATGATTCATATTATAAAGTATTGGGTCATGTTTTGATATGTAAAAGAGATATAATTTCATATAGTTCTAGATATTTTCATCCTCCTGATCATAACTATTCTACTCGTGATTTGGAGTTAGTATAAATAGTATTTACTTAAAAAATTTTGAGATAATATTTTCTTAGTGAACATGTTATGGTTTTAACATATCTTATGATTTTGAGGTATATATTTATTTAGATATAATTCAATTTAATAAAAAGGTTATGAGTGTAGTCTTTTAGGATTACAAATTTATGATAACATACACCCTAAGTGTAATGACTCATATTTTTATGTAATTTTACTTCAAAATAAACATATGTGTCATATTTATGAATATAATATAGTATAAAACACATACACCACATAATAAAAACCAAAAATATTCTATTATATTAATTTTAAGAATTATATTTATAGGGTAAATATACCCAATAAAATTTAAAATAATAAAATGGGACAAAAAAATACAGAAAAAAAATGACTGGAATAAGAAAATTTGGATCACTTTGGCCTCCTAGAATAACCATACTTGCATACAACACTATAAAAGAGAGGTGAAACATTAGTAATGTAATAGAGAATTTTAAAATAAATAATATGAAATTTAGATAAATTGAATTAAATAATGAATAAAGGAAATAATAGGTATTTATTGAAAGTATAAAGACTATATGACTATAGGAAATATACATGTTAAATAGAAATCTAACTGCTAGGAATAGTAAACTGGTGATTAGGAATAGTAACATAAACATTTGAATAGTAAAATAATATTTGGGTATCTTATGAAATAAAAATATAAGAAATTTATACCATAAGATAATTAAACAAGAGTGTTAAATGTGATAGAATAAATATTTAACACAAAGAAACCATAATTTTATTTTTAGAAAACATATATGATTTATTTTTATTAAAATATATTTTTATGATAAATTTAAACATTTGAAATAAAAATTTATTTTTATAAAAAAATTAAATAATAATATTTATTTTTATATAAATATAAAATAATTTTATGTAATCATAAGTAATTTTTCTAAAGTTCAAAAATTTTATCTTGTCATAAATATTATTATTTTTCAATAAATACAGATTTTATTTAAAAAAAAATTCTCATATTTATAAAATTATTTTGATAAGATAGATTTAATATTTTTAATTAGGATTTTTAAATTATTTAGGGGTTGAAATTTGGTAATTTTTGGTAAAAATAATAATATACGATAAAAAATAGTGAAATACATAGAAATACGAAAAATATGTCATCATATATATATAAGCATGAATCAACTCAGTGAAGGTAGTGTTATTTTTCTAATTTTAGAAGTAACCATTATAGTGGATTACTAAAGGAGGTAATTCAGGATTATGGGGGTAGTAAAGCACTTGAGATAATGGAAAAATATAATATTAATTGCTCTATTACATGAAATTTCACTCACCACACTTATAAATACCACCATCCTCCACCCATTTATCTTTACTTTAAAAATATTTTTACTTGCCCGAATTCTTACTAAATACCTACCCAACTCCCTTATCCATGTTTTAGAAGTTTTTTTCTCACTAAAATGGAGATCTAAGGAGGATTAAGGTTTAGTGTAAGTAGTCATGTCAAACTAATAAAGTAAGTTTTCTAATTCTTACACCTTTCAATTTCATTTCCTTATTTATTATATATCCTATTTATAATTATAATAAACATGAATTTAATCATACAATTAATAATATAAGTATATATTATTATAAATTATATCATTATATTATTCATACAATCCATTTTTATAGTAGTTTATAAAACTCATCCCATTATGGCTGGTTTTAACAACCTATATGGATGATGTTATAAAACATCTATTACCACCTTATATATATGGTTTTAAAAATGTAAATAAATAATAAATATAATATTTATGAAATTTTTAATATTTTTTAAGGATAAATTGATCATTATATCAATGATATTAACATCAAATAATCATGGTAATTTTAACTAACTAAAACTGTTGTACTGAGATGCTTCTCAAAATTTGAAATTATTTTGGACCCATATTGAAATATATACCTTTTTTATAATAAAATTATTAATAATATAAATCTATAATATTTTTTATATCATATACCTATTTTAAAACACCTTTTAATGTGATCAACATACTAAATCAATTTTGGAGAACTTGACCAAACAACACTAAGTAGTTGATACGAGCAATAATTATTTAATAAATTAATTACATATGATAATAAATATACTCTAAGAAATTAAATTTACTTGAAAAGGGTTATGAATAAATTATTTAATATATTTAATTTGATTATTCATGAGGTTAGATTCAAGTATCAAGTAGTTCAAGACCTGAGGTAAGAGAACTCGCAAACCACCTTCTTTTCTTCTGAGTTATGATTTCTCTCTATTTTCCTCTCTTTCACTCCATATTCTCTAAATTAAATTCTTATATATTATGGATATATGTTCCTCACATATATACCTCGTTTATTTTTTCTTTTTCTTCTAGGGATATGTAAATATTTCTAGTTCCCTGCTCAATCCCTTCTTCAAAGAGAACCTAATTTTAGGGGACTTTTATATTACTTATACCTTTCCATATAGAACTATATTAAAGGTTTTAATATTCAATGATTTCTTAAAAACCATTAATTTAATGAAATTTACTCAATTCAATTGGTTCGGGTCGGACCGTGGCCCAGCGGGCCGGACCCGGACCCGATCAGGTCAACCCGAACCGGGTCGGGTCAGCCTAAGCTGGGTCGGACCGAACTCGGGCCCATTTGGACCCAGATACGCCTTTTTGGCCATATCTTGAGAACCGAGCATCCGTTTGATGAACCGTCTACAGAAATGGAATTCTTGGATCGAGATGGTTCTTTTGGTATACTCCACTTGAATTCTGGATAAATTTTTAGTATGGCCAGGTTGGATTGAACCCGAATCCAACCGGGCCCTCGGAACAGAAACACTAATAACTTATAGACTGGGCATATGATTGACATTTCATCTATCGTGTTGGGTCCCTTATGAAGTGACGGACCTTTGTGATACTTCTTCTTGGGACTTCATGGAAATTTAAGTATCGACCTATGCCTTGAGGATTGAATCCTCCCGGAATCAAGCATGCTTAGTGCGGGAACCCTATGGCTGGTTGTACTTGAAGAATATTCAGATCCTATGTGGTCCATCTTCAGATCTTGTGTGGGCCATCTTTAGATCTTGTGTGGGTCATATTCAGATCTTGTGTGGGTCATCTTTGATCCTATGTGGGTCAATAGAAGAGCTTCTCGACGAAGTAAAATGATATAGCAATACAGCTAATCATCTATACTTTCGTACTTAAGTTATACCTGGTGTGAGCTAAGTCTTTACCTTTTTGGTACACTTCTATATGGTGATAACTTTATGGTATTCTTTTGTGTGGTGTTACCTTTGTGGTACTTACCTTCGTGGTGTTACCTTCGTGGTATTCTATCCTTCGTGGAATAGTTGTGCTTTTGGCTAAAGAGTTGGGCCTAGTGTTACCTCATGAACGAGATGGGTATACTTGATAACTTAGGTATATGTATGGGCATATACCTAAGTAGGGTTAAATATTGTTTTCATACTCTGTGATTATGGTATTTCTTTTTTGTTTATCCTTTTTGTATTCTGAGAGACCTTCAAGGGTCTTGGGGTCCCTACTGATTATTGTTATACTCACCCCTGCACGGGCTATGCCCACACTTTGTTGTGTCTTGTGCAGACGACGGACAACATTGATCGAGGCTGAGGATACCAGGACTAGAGGCTGCTCAGAGGTGGACCATTAGATGAAACGTACCTCAGAGACAACCATTTAATAGTTTTACCTACCCTTCAGGTAGGATCCTTGGTGGGTGATCACAGGAGCTGTTTTAAATTTTACTTGTACTTTCCAGTTGGGCTTGTATTTTTGTCCCTTTACTCACCCATCCACTAGGGCCCATGCCATGACTACCCCAAGACCGCCTTCCAAAGGCCAGGGGCTGGTGACTAGCACTGGAAAGGAATATCCCTATAACGGGAAGTCATTGACTTTAAACCTATACAAACACACAGACTAGAACGCAACAAGAAGCAACCACTAAGTAACTGATGTAGTAAAAGAGTACTGAAAGTAAGGGGCCAGAATACAAGTCCCAACTAGAAAAGTACAACTAAAACTGAAAAGTACAATACAAATGGAAAAAAAATTGGAAATGGATCCTAGGTCGTCTTCTGAGGATCTTACCTGAAGGGTAAGTACAGATCGCCTCCTCAGCACTCCATGTCTGCCTGTCTCCCCTGCGTACCGCCCAGTCCTATCTCCTTAAATCCTCATCCCAGTTGCTCGTTATCTACATAAGACACAACAAGGTGTGGGCGAAGACCATATAGAGGTGAGTATAATAATACCCAGTAGGGACTCAGAGACCCCTGAAGGTCTCTCAGAATTCCACAAAGGAAAACCACAAATCATGATCTCAATCACAAAGCACAAGCAGTAGACACAACTCAAATAGAGTCTCAACTCAAACTCCATATGGTCAGCAGTATTTCCTTAAGAAAACCCTATTAAATTGTTTTCTACAAAGGTTCTTTACTCATTTATTAAAACTAGTTTAAGAGGTTCATTTATATATCAACTTATCCACTCCTTTTTTATGAATTTTTATTCACTTTAACTCTATATTAATGTAATATACTTATTTACTCAATTATTTATGTATAAAAAGTGATAATTCATTATTTTATTGGGAATCATTATGATATTTCATTTGTTTATTCTTTGAGATAAGATTGTGTAACCCATTTCTTTCCCATGGGTTTTCTCATAATTATGATTTATATATAATTTATTTTCATTATGTGGCACACATATTCATATAAAAAATATGATATAATGGGGATTCTATAATTATGCATCCCCCAAATGAATTGGGTAATGTTTCCATATCATGATATACCATGTATGATGTGTGGGAAATAATCCTTCCACACTATGTTATGGAATCTTGGCAGTGAGCCTTGACTTATGCTTATGATGTCATGTTTTATATTTTTTCCATATTATTATGATGTAATAATATTATGATATTATATTTTTATTCCATTTTTTCTATGTGATTGTATTTGATACTCCACTTTTATGATATCATGTTATGCCTCTTAACTCATATATATTACTTCATGATCATGTTTATTCCCTTATTGGGAATTATAGCTCATTTTTTCCTTTATATCCCATCCTATGTATTAATATAAGTTTAATGGGATTTTGGAGAAAATTATAGACATTTAAATAAAGATGATTTAGTTTTTTGAAGTTGATGTATTATGTATTTATTCTCCCAAATACACTAGACTCTAATATTTTTCAGTTGTGTTTTATGGGTTTTGATGCTAATAATCAGGTAATAATGTATGTGTGAGACTTTTGGGTTGTTATAGTTGGTATTAGATCAAGGTATAGTTTTTTGGGGGGGAGGGGGTAGGTTAGATAACCTAACAGTAAATTGACCCTGAATAACCTATATTGAAACCTATAAATTCATAAGCTTGGATATACATGTCATTTAAGATTTATTAATTTCAAGTTCATAGTTTTACCTTTTATATGATTATTAATTTGAGTATTCTCATCCCTAATTTTACCTTGTTTAATTAAATGTATGGGAATAGGAGAAAACATATCAATAACCAATTTGATAGTAAATGTAATTATTTTCTAAATGATATGTCTAATATGATGGGAGAAAGATTTGAGAACCATATGATATTACTTGCACAAATGACTCAAGATTTAAATAATAACTTGAATTATGTGGAATTACCTCTTTATACAAAGAGAGAACAAGTTTCAGTTCGTTATTTTATACAACAATGTCCTCCCACTTTAGTAGATCTTTTGATACCCTAATTACTGAACAATGGATTAATTCTATCGAGAATATATTTTATTCCTACCAATGCTCCAAGAAAGAGAAATCTATATTGTTCATATATCACTTATAGGGATAATTCGATTGGTGGTGGACATGAATCAAGAATATTAAACCTAAGAAAGACATCGAATCAATGGAGTGGGATGAATTCAAGAAAATATTTATTAATAAATATTTTCACCACACTATCCATCTTAAAATATATATGGAATTATATAGACTCTATAAAAGGGAGGATAAATCAATCAAGTCGTATTAATAAAACGTTAAAAGTCTTTCAAGGTATGTATCTAGCTTTTTTATTGACCCTAAAAGTAAGGTTGATCTCATATTTAGTGAAATAAATCCAAGAATTTGAAAATATTTAGCAATTAGAGAGTTTGAAAGCTATGAGAAAATATTACAATGTGCCTTTAATGTTGATATGGATATTAGTGATTATGAAGGGTCTCATGGGGTTAGAGATAAGAAAATAGAACGGGGTTTAAATATGGAGGAAAAATGAATAAATTTAATCAAGGGAATAAAATAAAACTACCCACATGTCATGGTGTGGGAAGAAGTATTTGAGAAACTACCTCCAAGGAACAATGAGATGATTCAAGTGTGGAAACGAGGGTAATCAAGCCAATTAATATTGAAGTGAGATTAATAATCCAACTAATATGATAGAAGAAAGGAAGGTTCTAACTAATCTTCTACCAATGGTTCAATGTTTCAATAGCAAGGAACATAGAAACTATACTAGTCAGTGTACTAAGCCAAGGGTCATAAAAGATAATTGAACGCAACAACCTCAACGACCAATAGTGTAATGATGGTATTATGATATGACTACTACTAAGGTGGATCATGAAAACAAAGTAGTGATAGGTAAAATTTTTATTCATTAAATAATATAAAATTTACTATTTTATTATGGGTCTATGCATTCTTTAATATCTTGAAAGTATATTAGAAACATTCAAACATAACCTCAAGACATAGAAGTTGAATTATTTATTAAAACACTATGTTTTAAAATTATTTAATATCAAGTATATAACTCTTTCATAATTATCATTTTTAAAAATAATCTCCCAAAAAATTATACTCCATTTAGTAGAATTTGATGTTATAATAAGTATAGATTGGTTGTCCTTATATAGATCCAACGTCAAATTCTAGGAGAGGGAAATTACATTCTATATCAAAAATCATCCTATGATTCTATAAAATTTCAAGGATAATGATGAATTTCCTTTGGAAAATCCTTATCAATAATAGATATGGTTTTATTATAGACAAGAATATCTATCTCAATTATTTAGATAAATGAGAGGATCTTCCTTGAAGACATTCCCATTATAATGGAATATGTTTTTGTATTCCCCAGAGAGTTGTATGTTCTTCCTCCTAATCGAGAGGTTGATTTATTAATTAAACTTCTACCCAGAGCTCTATCCAAGAGTCCCTATAGAATGGTCTCTATTGATCTGGATGAACTGAAGAAGAAACTACAAGAGAATATGTACAAGGGTTTCATATTCCCAAGTACTTCACCATAGGGTGAGTCATTCCTCTTGGTCAAAAATAAGGATGGGTAAATCTGTCTCTACATTGATTATCATAAACCAACAAGATCAAGTTAAAGAAAAAGTATCCCCCTCCATGGATTGATGGATTTTTTGATCAATTATGTGGGGCTCATTACTTGTATAAAGTGGATATTTTGTTAAGATATAATCAATTTAAGGTTAGGAAGGAGGATATTCCCAAGACTACCTATATAAGGTTGATTCCATAGTGATTCCATTCAAACTCATAAATGATCCATCAATTTTCATAGACCTGAGGGATAGTCTTTAGAGATTACCTCAAGAAATTTTTTGTATTATTTATAGATGACATTCTCAAATACTCCAACTGAAAGAAGGAATATGAGGAGTATTTGGGTATTATGCTAAATACTTTGAGAGAGGAAAATTTATATGGAAAGTATAGTAAACTTGACTTTTGGATAGAGAAAGTAACATTCTTGGTGCACGTTATCACTATAATGAGGATATTTTTGGATACATCAAAGAAAAAGTAGATTGAGAAATAACATAGACCAAAATTTATAACAAATATCCATATTATACTCAGATTTTTTGGGTATTATCATTTATTTTTATGAAATTTTAATTATTTTCAAACCTACAACCCAATTTAACTCAAAAGTGAGTAAATTTTTTATTGGGCTAATGAATGTGAAGATAAGATTCTAATCACTAAACATGTACCCACATTTTACTTAAGAAGGTAATGATTTTTTATATACAATGATGCATCAAATAAGGGATTTGGTTGTGTACTCATGAAAAACGATAAATTAATAGCCTATACTTCAAGATAGATAAAGGTTCATGAGAAAAATTATCTGATGCATGATCTAGATTTGGATGTAGTAATATTTACATTAAATATTTGGAGATATTATCTCTATGGAGGGAAGTTTAGAATATATATATATATATATATATGGGTCCCAAGATCATCGAGTATATATTCACATGGTTAGAGATCAGCATGCACTAATGAAGATGGTTAGATCTGAATAAGGAATATGACTTCTCAAACCATTAATATCCTATTAAGGTGAATAAGGTGGTAGATTATCTAAGTAGAAAATATCCTAAAACCTTATCCATAATAAGGATTGAGAAAGATCCCATATTATTAAACATGAAAATGATAGACATCAAAAACATGAAGGAAGTAATTGCATCCTATTTTTCTAAAATGATTTCACAACCATCCATTATGGAGAAAATAAATAAATACCATAGGGAGTATATAGAGATAAAAAATAAGGTGTATGAAATAATAAAGGTTAAATTCTTGGATTTTAGCAATGATAAATAAATAGATGTGAGATTTGGGACAGGATTATGTATACCATTAGATCCCATGATAAATAAAGAGCTATTAGATGATGCTCATAACTCAACATTCTTTATCCACCCTAGGAGTATAAAGATGTATTAAAATATATAAGAGCAATTTTTATGGGTAAATATGAATAAATAGATTAATTAATATATATTAAAGAGTTTGGTATGTTAACAAGTGAAGGTAGTGAGGTGAAATTACAAGGGGTTATGAAACCATTACCCCTACCTATATAGAAGTAAAAGAACATCACAATGGATTTTATCATGGGAGTTATTAAGAAATCCAAATAAAATAATGTTATATGGGTTATATTGGATCGTCTTAAAAAGATTGATCACTTTATCACTATTAGAGAGGACTTCCCACTCAATAAAATTGTAAATATTTGTATCAGAGAAGTGATGAGGTTTCATGAATCACCACTATCGATTATATAGGATCAATATCTGAGGTTCACCTCAAAATTATAAAAAATTATTCAACATACATTGAATGCATAATTGAACTTAAATATGGAATATCATCCTCTAAATGATTTCCAATCTGAAAGTACTATTCATACACTTTAGGATATGATAATAACTTTCTCTATGAACTTTAAAGGAGGATAGGATTAACATATTCTTCTAGTCAAGTTATCATGAAACAATAGCTTCCACTCGAGTACTCAAATGGCCCCTTATGAAGTCCTCTTTGGGAAGAAATGTATAGCTCTAATTTGTTGGGATGAAGTTAGAGAACATAATCTATTGTGACCCAAAATGGTCAAAGTATGAAAGATAAGGTTAAAACCATTTAGCAACATATCAAAGTATCATAGAGTCATCATGAGAGACACTTTGATAATCATCTATGAGGCCTAGAGTTTAAAATTGGATATAAAGTATTTATTTTCACATATCTATATAAAAGAGTCATGAGTTTTGGTAATAAGGGAAAGCTAAGTCTTGGATACATTATCCACTTAAGGATTCTTGATCTCATAGAAGTTGTGGCCTATCAACTAGCACTCTCACCAAACGTGTATCAAGTTCATGATGTGTTTCACATATACCTCTTGAGAAAGTACATACGAGATCCATCACATGTACAAAATCAATATGCGGTACATTTGGATCATGATCTCTCTTATGAGGACTAGTTGGTAAAGATCTTGGACTGTGGATACAAAATTTGAAGCAATGGACAACTCACCTTGTCAAAGTACTTTAGAGAAACCATAAGTGAAAGAAGAAAAAATGTCATGACCTGTCCCCCAAGGCCCATGTCGTGACTACCCCAAGCCCGCCTTCCATAGGCTAGAGGATAGAAACTAGAACTGAATAGGCATATCCCAAAAAGAGAAGGAATTTTCCTTTAAACCTATACACACGCATATATCTCAAACTGCAGAAAGTAAACATGAAGTAAACCACAACTATAACTGAGAAAACTATAGAGAGTACAGTATAAACTAAAAGTACAAAGGGGCTAGAATAAAATTCCAAAACGACTAAGGAAAGTACAACTTCCATGGTCTGTCTGCTCGAGACCCCACCTAAAGGGGTAGGTGTAGGGTAGCTGCCTGTAGCCATAGAAGTACGCCTGTCTATCCCGTCTCACTGAGCACTACCTTGTCCCGGACCACCAAGGTCTCTATCAAAGTGTCTGTTTGTCTCGTATCACTGAACACCACCTGGTCCCGAACCACTGAGGTCTCTGTTGAAGCATCTATTCATCCTATCACACTGAGTACCACCTAGTCTCGGACCACCAAGGTCTTCGTCGAAGCGTTGTTCACCTACATGGGACACGACATGTACGGGCGAATCCTGTGCAGGGGTGAGTAACACAATACTCAGTAGGGACCCCAAACCACTAAGGAAATACCACAAATAAATCCAAAAATCAAATCATGAAGCATGATCATGAAGCAAGAAATCTCACACAGGTATAACCTAGATTACAGAAAGCAAGACTATCAGTCGTAACACTGAACACCTCGTACTTTTGAGGTACTTATCCCAGATGAGTACCATGGGTCTGCTGGGTCACACAGAGCAACCAGGAGCTGATCCACATAGGGTCTCTAGGATATGACCACACAAGGTCTCTAGGAGGTGATCCACACAGGGTTGCTAGGATCTGATCCATACAAGTTCTCTACGAGCCGATCCACACAGGGTCGCTAGGAGCTGATCCAAACAGGGTCGATAGTCTTCGGGTCTCAACTAGCTTTAGGATTCCCACATGAGGCGCACTTGATTCTGGGAGAGTCTACACCTCAATCCAATCATCATGTTTCAACTTCCATTAAATTCTCCTTAGATCATGCCAAAAATAACTTCTTCATTGCGAGGATTACAACGCTGCAAACGGTTCGTCTGGTTTGAAAGTTATAGTCATTTTTTCAAAAAGGGATCGGTCAGGTCTAGGTCCAGTCTGACCCGGTTGGACTGACCTAACCCTACTCGGGTCCACCGAACCGACCTGGACCCGACCAGACCTAGATCCAACCCGAATTGGATCTGACTCGGCCCGGGTCTAACCTGGCCCGTTGGGCCATGGGTCCAGACTGCTGGGGCAGCCTGCCCCTGCCTGACTCGCCATGGGTGGGCTGTCTTATGTCTAGTTGAGACATGGTCAGATGCTACATCTGCCCTCCTACCCCGCAGGTCACCACTGGGCCACCTCCACCGTGGTCCGAAGGACTGCGGCCTTCCCACCGCGTGACGCGGTGCAATTACCGCATCAGTGGTGCCTCCGACATGGCTAGGTGGCTGCACCCACCAGCTTCCAACCATTGACAAGGATGGCCAGTGGATTTTGCTGCCCCGTTGTGGCTCGGGACATGGGGCTCTTTTCGGCGCGCCGGCGGAGCATTCCACGGAGCACCGGGTCCACTCTGGTGGTCCGTTCTTCATGATGTCTACGCCTTCGGCCTCTACGGGATGTCACCTATCCTATTATAGCCTCAAAATCTATTTTCCACCATTTTGAAAATGTGTCCATGAAGAATGAACAAAAATGCACATGGATTAGGGTATCGGGCCTTGTTCATGTTGGCATGCACCCTCCATGATAGAGGTTCAAAAACATGGGGAAAATGGATTGAAGTTATATCACAAATTAACCCTGATGCAATCCTGAGAAAAGAGTACCCTCCTATAAGAATAATAAATTTGCGCATCAACCTGTTTGTGGGTTGATCCGCATTTGTTTTTTTAGAATGAATGACGAGGAAACTCAACATAAAGAAAACTCTTACATGGAGAAGGTTCGTCATTGGTGTCGATCTGTTTGAATCCATTGGCGTTCATTGACCTCTGGTCCTGGATCCTTCCTCCCAGGCATCATTGTTACTTTTCAATATGTCAGTGTTCTTTGTTGGAGATAAAATCCTTCGTTGTAGATTCTTTAGAGAAATTCGTAGGTCTCTTACTATTTTCTCCAACCTGTTATCTAATTAAAAGAGAAATGTGTTGCAACATTTCTGTTACAATGTGTCATCGTGTTGTTATACTGTTTCATTTATAAAATAGCATCTCTATTAAGATTTAGTTAAAGAGTATCATTAATTGGGGTTTTCACTGCCACATCGTCGCACTTCAGTGCTGGTCGACCTGCCCAATGGTGAGGAAAAGAAAATAAAATAACTTTTTAATTTATTTTACTTCTCTTCCGAAAGGTCTAAAAATTATATTTTCTAGTCAAACCTCATCGGTTTAAGTTAGGTCCTTTATAGGTGAATCCCAACGTTATGAGTTCAGCAGTGCCCTTGGATTTTTGGTCTGAGCACTAATTTAAAAGTTATAAAAACCCACTCGCATGTTTATTTAAATGAACTAAAAAAAATTTCAAAAACTATATTTCACCCCCGATTTGAATCGGTCGAGGTTAAGCTCCACCTAAGGAAAACACGCCCTCACAAGCTTAGTGGTACTCTCATATTTCAAATCTGAGTTATTATTTAGGAGTTATAAGGATTCTAAAATAAAATAACTTTACTCAATTATTTTATTTACAGCCAAAAACTACTTTCCACTATTTACTCATGTTGGACAATGTTAGGCTCTGAATAAAGAAATAATACCCTTATGAGCTCAAAGGTGGTCTTGTATTTTCAATCTAATTCACCATTCGTGAGTTATAAGGATTTGAAAAAATAAAGTAATTTTATTTAATTATTTTATTTACGGTTATGCCATTTTTGGGTTTTCTCACTAGAGTTCTGCGCCAACTAAACTTAAGTCACGTCTAGGGTAAAACCACCATCTTGAATGTAATGGTGCTCTCATATTTCTGATCCATGGGAATGTTAAATATTTATTCCACTTTTTTAGGAAAATTGATCATGCATGCTATTTAAAGATTAACATTTTTAACGGATCATTCTGAGCACTTCGGGCCTTGGAATTGCACGTCGTCTTAGCACCTAGTCTTGAAATAATCCCATTTAATTTAAAAAAATTGAAATTATGGGGTATTACATTAATCCCCTTTTAGGTCTTTACATTCACATAATCCAGAACAACGGATAATCAAAAAAATGGGGGTACTGAGCACGAATCTGAGCCTTCTTCTCCCACGTGCTCTTCTAGAGATTCTCATGCTACCAAAAAACACGCACCAGAGGAATCGATCATCCATGAAGGATCCTCTCCTATAGATTCTCTATCTTCATTGGGTACTCTATGAATATCACCTTATCATCTGATGATGTGATAAGGGTTGTGCATGTATCTCCTCAACTGGGATACTTGGAAAACGTCGTGCACCCTCTCTAATTATGGTGGTAGAGCTAGGCGGTATTCCACCTCACCCACTCTACAAAGTACCAAAAAAGGTTCGATGAACCTCAAAGATAACTTGTTGCCCCATCCAAATCTATGTATCCCTCGTCGAGGAGAGACCCATAGGAATATGTGGTCCCCCTCTTTGAACTCCAAGGGTCTTCTTCGCCTACTAGAATAAGATTTTTGTCAGCTCTGTGCAGTCTTCATCCACTCTAGGATGACTTGAACCTTCTCAATGGTATCCTTCACCATCTCTGGACTCATGAGTGCTGACTCCCTTGGGTCTATCCATCATAACAGTGACATGAATGGTTGTTCGTACAGTGCCTCAAACAATGTCATACTGATGGTGGAGTGATAGTTGTTGTTGTATGAAAACTCCACCAGTGGTAGGTGGTCCTCCCAACTACGACCAAAATCAAGGACACGAGCATGAAACATTTCCTCCAAGGTCTATATGGTTCACTTTATATGACCATCATTTTGTGGGTGAAAGGTTGTACTCAAGCATAGCTGAGTCCCAAAATCCTCCTATAATCCCTTCCTCAACTGATATGTAAAGCATGCATCATGATCTGATACTATCATAGATGGTACTCCATGGAGTCAAACTATCTCCTGCACATAGAGGCATCCCAAGCTATCTACTGAGCCTTGTTCTCAAATGGGTAAGAAGTGGTCCAACTTTGTGAGTTGGTCTACAATCACCTAAATGGTATTGTTCCCCTAGATGAACGTGGTAATACTGTAACAAATTCAATCGATATCTCATCCCACTTCCACTCCAGTACTTCGAGGGGTTGTGTCAAACCTACTAGAACTTGGTGCTCAACCCTCACTTTCTGACAAGTGCGGCATCTCGAAACAAACTTGGCCACTTCCTTCTTTATCCTTGACCACCAGTACTGATGTTGGAGGTCTTGGTACATCTTCACCGCACCTAGATGTACCACCAAATGGAATGTATGTAACTCCCTCAACAAATCCTCCCACAATTCCACTGGTACTACGATGAATCCTCTGAAAAGGATGACGTGATCCCACCTTTCAAATATCCAACAGGGACATGCCTTATTAAAATCTGGGCACATGTAGTCTCACAGCTAGCATCTTATAGTTACGCCTATATGACTCGTTGTAAGAGTGGAGGGTAAACTACCATCTATTGTATATAAGCTGCCTCAACTCTATCCACAAAGGATATTTGAAGAGAGGCCAACTGCTCTGAGGCCTCATTCAGTAACTGTGAACTTGATCTCCTACTGAGAGAATCTACCACCACATTCCTTTTTCCAGGAGTATAGACTATCTTGAAGTTATATTCCTAAAGGAACTCCAAACATCGTTATTGTATCAATTACTGAAAATCCTATGGGCACCTTTCCATCCATGTGAAAGGCAATCCCTTTCAATTGATCGATGTCCTCATAAATACTTTACTAGTGGGTACTCATTCTCTATGACCACATGGTTAAAGTGATATAAATCCACACATAACCTCGAAAAATGGGTCTTAATAATCCCTTTCTCTACATGTCCCCCACCAACACTCTCATCTTGTGAAGATCTATGAAATCCATCCAATATACTGATACTGATATCGGTTCTATTTCAGGGTTTAGAATGATTAAGAAATCCATCTCCCTATGGGGAGGTAATCCTGGAAACATCTTCTGAAGGGACGTCCCCATACTCAACCACTACTACTGGGAACTAAAAACTCAAAACATCCACTGCCACAAGGGTAAGGCTATCTGACTCAATATTTATCGGTTTCACCCTCCTATACATGAGTTTATCTCATGCTGCCTGGGTTTCCTTTTTCGCTGACCAAGGAAAACCTCATTCTAACGCTGCGAATATACCACATTATTTTGCCTAAAACATTCAATCTGATCATAAACTTTAGATGACCAGTCCATACCCAAACTAACGTCATAAGGCCTCAACACTGCCACCAAAATTTTCCAACTAAAACTCTTTCCTTAAAGGTCATATCACACTACCATCATAAGTGTGATTATCGAGTCTCCTCCCATAGGTATCTCCAGAAGTAAGGGTCAAGTCAAGAGTTTAACCAGAAACTCTAGGTCTTGAAAAATATTCGTGACAATAAGGAATGATTAGCACCTATGTATATTTATATGGCATCTAAGAGTAGACACAGACCGTGCCTTGAATCATTCCTAGAGACCTTGGGTCATATTCCTTGACCGCATATAGCTACTCCCTTCCCCTGTCCTCCAGCTCCATGAGCCTGGTGGGGACCACATTGGGGTGGTTTTTGTAACATGTCAAAATGTATACCACCTCCTGATGCTCTCCCATCTCCTCTTCCATGTCTTCTACCCTAAAGATTCATATGTTCCTGTCACTTCCTCTACCCTGGTGGCCCATCCACCATTTCAATGTCATCGCGAAGGGATGGACGATCTATAGCGAGATTTCCCCTACCATATTTTGAAAAACATTTCTTCTTACTAGTCGGAATGTACTCACCCTATGAACCCTGAGTTGTAGATCCCCTATCTTGGGAACTCTTCTCAGAACATCTCACACGTCCAAGTCTATGAGACTGACGTCGGATGCCTTCTTGCCCACTGCTGACATCCACTGGATGTATCTGCTCAGCCAAAGGACTTCTAGCCACAAATGTTCTCTCTATCACCCTAGCATAAGTAGAAATGTATAGATGAATAGTGCTATCTTGGATGTCCCCAAACACACCTCACTCAGAGGTCCGAGTCTTAAAGAAATGGTTGTATCGTATTAATCGAGTACCAAGAAAAGTAGGTACACCTTGATGAATACTTAGCTACCATCATGTCGTCATGCCGAAGCTGTAGAAGCTCTTGGGAACACATAGACCTTAGCTTTCATGGTGATATCTCTTTCTCTGAGATATTTTCTCAATATTTGACCACATAAGAGTCACCTCATCATAAGATCGGATAATATAAACCCCTTCATCACCCTAATGAGCCACATAGAAGGCTTACTAATAGAACCACCATCTGATCTAATGGTGTCCTAACAAGGTAGAAAACTCATTCACCACCTCAAGCCATTCCTTAGTCTCTTGTAATTCATGCTCACCTCATAACCTGAGGGGGCTCTATCATTAAAACTCGTGTAATTCACTACGCCTACATATGTCCTCTACCAGTAGCGTCAGTAGTAACTGCTGAATAATGGGTGGTGGTAAATCCGGGACACCACCCGAAGGTGGAATCTTGGGAAATGGTCCATGTACCAAAGCCTTATCACTATGTGGACCATCCTCATGGTCACACACTGGAATCCTGTATGGTTGTCTGTATGGAGGTATCTTGAAAGAGACCAAGATGAATCATGATTAATATATTATACCTGGTGAGATGACTCTGACTTATAAAGATCATGAGAAAACATTCCAAGACGCATGAAACCAAGGTTTTCATGTATTGGATCAGAAAACATAATCCAGGGTCCTGGTGTATGGATACGTCAGATTTCGCACCAACACTGGACTCCTTAGACTGAATTCTGAACTCGAAACACTTAACACTATTACCCCATAAAAAATTTACATAATATTAGATATTTGGGTAAAACTGACCACTCTGATACAACTTTTTCATGATTCGTCCCCCAAGGTATGTGTTGTCACTACCCCAATCCCACCTTCCATAGGCCAGGGGCTAGCAACTAGCACCGAATAGGCATATTAAAAAAAGGGAATGCATTTTCCTTTAAACCTATACACACACATACAGCTCAAATTGAAAAAATTAAACACGAAGTAAACCACAATTGTCACTGAGACAACTACAGAGAGTACAGTACAAACTAAAAGTACAAAAGGGCTAGAATACAAGGCCAAAAACACCAAGGAAAGTACAACTGACATGGTATGTCTGCTCAAGACCACACCTGAAGGGGTGGGTGCAGGGTAGCTTCCTATAGCCATAGAAGTATGATCGTATGTCCGGTCTCACTGATCACTACCTAATCCCGAACCACCAAGGTCTCTGTCGAATCATCCATCTATCCCGTCTCACTAAGCACCACTTGGTCATGGACCACCAAGGCCTCTGTCAAAGTGTCTTTCTGTCCCATATCACCAAGCACCACCTGGTCTCAGACCACTAAGGTCTCTATTGAAGCATCGATCACCTACGCGGGACATGAAATGTGTGGGTGAAGCTCATGTATGGGTGAGTAACACAATACTCAGTAGGGACCCCAAACCACCAAGGAAAGACCATAAAGAAATACACAAAGTAAACCACGAAGCATGATCACAAAGTAAGACATATCACACAGGTATAATATAGAGTACGGAAAGCAAGACTATCAGTCGTAACACTGAACACCTTGGACTATTGAGGTACTCATCCCAGATGAGTATCGTGGGTATGTTGCGTCACATAGATCCACTAAGATATGATCCAAATAGGGTCTCTAGGAGCTGATCCATATAGGGTTACTAGGAGAAGATCCATATAGGGTCACTAGGATCTGATCTACATAGGTTTACTAAGAGCGGATCCACATAGGGTCACCAGTCTTCAGGTCTCAGGCAGTCATAGGATTCCCACATGAAGCGCGCTTGATTCGGGGAGAATCTACTCTTTAATCCAATTGTCATATTTCAACTTACATGAAAATTTTATTAGATCATGCCAGAAGAACTGCCTCATCGCAAGGGTTCTAATGCCGCAAACGAATCGTCAATCAGATGCCCAGTTTGAAATTTATAGTCGTTTTTTCCAAAAAGGGGTATGTTGGGTCTGGGTCCTACCCAACCCAGATTTGACCTGACCCGGATCCAACCCGCCCTGGTCCCGACCCGGCCCGTTGGACCATGAGTCCAGCCTGCTGGGTGTGGGTCCAACCCGCTAAGGCATCTCAGACCACCCCCTTCCCGACCTGCCATGGGCGGGCCAGCTCCTGTCTGGCCAGGACGCAGCCGGATGCCGCGTCCACTATGGTCCGAAGGATTGCGGCCTTCCCACCACGTGACGCAGCATGGTTTCCACATCTATGGTGTCTCTGACATGGCCGGGTGGCCACTTTTTCCCACTTCCAGTCACCAGCATAGAGGCCAGTGGCTTCTATCGCAACTCGGGCCGTGGTGCTCTTT
Source organism: Viscum album (assembly GCA_963277665.1). Lineage (NCBI taxonomy): Eukaryota > Viridiplantae > Streptophyta > Magnoliopsida > Santalales > Viscaceae > Viscum > Viscum album. The sequence goes on along the minus strand of OY728150.1, from coordinate 1,996,847,196 downwards.
CCAGCGCACCGACGGAGCATTCCGTAGACCGCTGGGTCTGCTCCGGTGGTTCATTCTTCACGCCATCTGCACCTCCAACCTCTACAGGATGTCACCTTCCCTATTATGGCCTCAAAATCTCATTACCATCATTTTAAAAATACATCCACAAAAAATTCACAAAAATTCACATGATGTAGGGGCTCGAGCCATGTTTGTATGAGCCCGCACCCTCCATGTTAGAGGTTTAGAAACATGGGGGAAAAGGATTGAAGTTCTATCACAAATTAACCCTGATGCAATCCTGAGAAAAGAGTACCCTCCTGCAAGAATAAGCAATCTGTGGATCAACCTATTTGTGGGTTGATCCGCGTTCATTATTTTAGAATGAAGGATGGGGAAACTCAAGAACAAAGCAAATACCTACCTAGAGAAGGTTCGTCATTAGTGTTGATCCATTCGAAGTTGTTGGAATTTGTCGACCTCCAATCTTGGATCCTTCCTTCAAGGCATCATTGCCACTTTTCGATCTATTAGCGTTCTTCATTAGAGATAAAATACTTCACCGTAGATTCCCCAGAGAAATTCTCAAGCCTCCCACTATTTTCTCCAACCCGTTATCTAATTAAAATAGAACCACGTCGTAGCGTTTCTATTACATTGTGTCGTCACATTGTTACATTGTTTCATTTATGAAACAGTGTTTCTATTACACATTAGTTAAAGAGTCTCATTAATGGGGTTTGTCTCCGCCTCATCAGCACATCATAGTGCTACTCGACTAGCTCAATAGTGAGGAAAATAAAATAAAATAACTTTTTAATTTATTTTATTTCTCTTCTAAAAGGTCCTAAAATTATCTTTTCTGGTTGACCCTCATCAATCGAAGTTAGGTTCTTTCTAGGTGAATCCCAACATTATGAGTTCAACAGTGCCCTCGTATTTTTGATCTGAGAACCGGTTTAAAAGTTAGAAAAATCCACTTGCACGTTTATTTAAATGAACAAAAAAAAAGTTCAAAAACTATCTTTCACCCTCGACCCACATCGGTCAAGGTTAAGCTCCACCTAAGGAAAACATGCCCTCAAAAGCTCAATAGTACTCTCGGATTTCCAATCTGATTTACCATTTAGGATTTATAATGATTTTAAAATAAAATAACTTTATTCAATTATTTTATTTACGGCTAAAAACTAATCTCCACTATTAACCCGCGTTGGCCAATGTTAGGCTCTGCCTAAGGAAATCATACCCTTAAGAGATCAACAATGGTCTCATATTTTCAATCTGAGTCACCGTTCATGAGTTATAAGAATTATAAAAAATAAAATAATTTTATTTAATTATTTTATTTATAGTTATTCCATTTTCAGGTTTTCTCACTAGTGTCCCATGATGTAAGAACTTGGTTCTTCCTTTGAGATACGAGTTTTCTTTTTCCTTTTCTTTTGACATTGTTTTTGAGAAAAGGGGGGAAACTGGGCAGTTTTGGAAATTTCTTAGTTACACACCTTGTATGCCCATGTACATGTTGTGTGCATGTTAAGCATGTACTAACCAAGTTCTGACTTAGTACATGCCATGTGGTGACTGTGTAAAAAATCTACTACACAATGTGTAGTGTTCCTTAACATGTTGTGTATTTTCCTCTCTGTGTATCAGATGAGTCCTAGCCATTTGTTGACCCGTGTGATGTGTTTAATCCGTGTAATGACCTAGAAACCCATGTAATTCAGAGTATATACAAGCTACAACATGGTGTGTAGTCCCTAATACACGCCATTTACTTTTATTTTTATTTGTTTATATGGGAGAGTGTCGTGTCTCATTTCTGAAAATACCTTCTTCTTCCCCATTTTCAGAACTATGTCACTCTTGGAGGTCAAGAATGTTTTTCCTCCTATATTCTTCATCTGACATCCATTATTAAATCTTTTGGTGGCTGTGGAATCCCATCGGGAAGGCTAAACTCATGCACCCTCTTCCGTTATTATCTCTCTACCTAACATTTCGTAGATTCCATTCAAGTAGAATTGCCAGAATTTGACAAAAATGTAGATCTACAAAGATCAGCTTTGAATTGGAGGTCGATATCAGACATGACTACATCTATGAGTCTTAGGTAGGTGTTAAATACCTTATTTTGTGTTTTCAAGGAAATTTGGGTGGCGCGGCCTTTGGTGCATCTTTAGTTATTTTGAGCGAGACCCTGTTATAGGTGATAATGCATTTTTAATTAATTGTTAGACCCACGGGATGCCTTTGGGCATACCCTATTATCGAAATTGCTTGAGCGAGGTTAGGCGAGAGGCCAACACTCATTGGAACATTTTGTTCTGAGGTTCCAAAATGGTAATAATTGGTCTTATTTTTTTAAAACTAGTATGTTTAATTTGGTAAAGCATGATTAGTCTTGTTTGAGGCATTCAAGACCTCAGTGCTGCTGTGTGATAGCTGTTGGGCTAGTGCAATTCAACTGTTTAGATTGTTTTCCTATCTATTTGATTTTTTAAATGTGATAAATATGTAATTTCTAAATTGAATATGCTGGAACCTTTGGATTTTGTTGGGCATGGCATGTATATTCTTGAATAATGTTGATCACAAGTTGGTCTTGGCCTGGAATATTGGGTGGTTTAACCATGGTATTCGGCATCATGGACGTCGGATTGAGGTAGTATGACTGTCAGGTTAGGCATAGGTCGGGTTACATAGATGGCAAGACCATCAGATTCTGAGTGACATTGTCGCAAAGGAACGAGGTGCCAGAGAGATTGTGGCTTGGGTTCCATTTTTTATGATTACCGCTCACCCGTGATTTGGGTCATGTGCATATAGATGACTCTGTGATGAGTTGGTTTTGACCACTCGTGTGGGTAGAGGCCCCCATAGTTGCGGTTAGGTGGTTACAATTGGGAGGTGTTTTTTCTAGAATCCATGTGGAAGGTGAGGAGCCTTCATATTGTTTGGATGTGCCTATGGGGTGTCGGTACTGGAGACATGAGGTGTCAGGAGGCACAGGGTGCCAGGTTACTACTGCTTGTGTGTGCCTACGGAATGTCAATACTAGAGACACAAGGTTTCAAGAGGCACATGGTGTCAGGTTACAATTTCTTGGGTGTGTCTTTGAGACATCGGTACTTGATACACGAGGTTTCAGGGGGAACATGGTATCGGGTTGCGTCATTGAGATTCTAGAATTGGCTGAAGAAAGTGATAGTCCCTGGTGGTTACTGAGCTCCAGTGGAGTTTGTGTTTATTTGTGCATCGTACTGTTTTCTTATTGCCTTCTTAAACACTTATACTAGGTATGCATCATTGGGTGGTATCCTACTAAGATTCATCTCACACCCTACATGGGCCCTTCAGGACGTTTGTAGACTTTATAGATTTACGTGTAGGAAAGAGATCATCTTCAAGAGCTGGATCATATTAGTTGTTGTATGGGTATTTGACATGGACCCTGAGGTCATGCCAACCTAGTGTTTAATTTGTTTTTTTTTCTTTCTGGTATCATCATGCTTACTTTATTTTGTAGCTACTATTGGTTAGCCATGGGCGCCATTGTTTTTGACATATATGAACTATTATAGATGTATGATTTTTTGTTTCAATAGTTGTTATAAGTGGAGTTCAGTATGTTGTAATGTTATCTTCTGTCACTCTTGTTTATATATTACTTCCGCTGTTTATCTGTTTTGGGTTTTCTTCCACTATGTGGGTCTGGTTTGAGTCTGCTAAGTCTCTATGGTTTTATTATTTTACTCGAACAAGTACCTTTATTTTACTCTAAGAGGGTATAGCCTCCCCAATATACCTTTTTTCATTCTCACTGCTAGTCGGCAGCCTTAAGAATTCGAGGAGGTGTTCCTAAGGTAGTAACAACCGACTCGTTTAGCACTGTTCAGGTGGCTATTCAGGTCTAGGATGTTACATGCACTGACTAAACTTAAGTCACGTCTAGGGTAAACCTTCCATCCTGAATGCTACGGTGCCCTTAAATTTCTGATCTAAGAATCTATTTAAGATTTATTCCACTTTTTCAGTAAAATCATTCACGCATGTTATTTAAATATTAACATCTTTTGACAGATCATTCTGGGCACTCCAGAACTTGGAATCGCAAGTCATCTCAATGCCTGATCTTGAAATAATCCCATTTAATTTTATAAAAAAAATATTTATTCTAGGGTTTTACAAAACATGGGAACCTGAGGAAGAAATGGAACAAAAGTACCCTTATCTAATTTCATCTTAGTGTGTGAAATGAAATTTTGAGAATGAAATTTCTAAAGGGGGAGAATGTAATGAACCATAATGTTATGGAATTTTCCTCCTAACTTTTATACTTATGAATATAGTATAGTATAAAATACATTCACCTCATGATAAAAACCAAAAATACTTTATTATATTAATTTAGAACATTACATTTATAGGATAAATATTCCCACTAAAATTGATAATAATACAATGGAACAATAAACAAAAAAATAAAAAGAATAGAGTGGAAATATGAGTATATATGAGGTATATATAATATGTATAAAACCTATATAAACATTGAAAACATGACCATTGGAATAGTAACTGAGATTCCCCAAACTCGTTCTCATGGATCAGGTGCTAAAATAATTTCTTTTACATACTGGTATTGATAATAACTGAACTAACCCAAATTTAACATCCATATTTTTCATATCAATAACAAATATTGAGTCACTTACATACCCAAGACCTTTTCGGTTTAGATTTTTATAGAATTATGAAAAATATATTTAACTAACAAAAATCGTATCTTTCTCATAAAATGGACATTATACCAACTAAACCAAGGATTTTTTATTTTATAATAATTCTTTAACATCTCCCATAAAAATCTCCACTCATGTTACCCATCTATAAATATCATGAGTAATACTCTTTTTCATGATATGGGGAAATGGAAACATAAGAAGGGTGGTCTCAAACACTCATTAAGATTAAACATAAGTGATAATAATATAGGATCAAAACTAAGCATAATATAAATGTGTGGGTATGAGAACATAATCAAGATTCAATGACATAAAGTGAAAGAATCATACCCAATACAACATATATCATAAGTCATGAATCTTAAATTAAGGATTTTGGCACATATAAGTCGATAATAATGGGATAATAGCATCATAAGAATGTGGAAAAAACATAAAACATGATATAATATGCATAATTTAAGGCTCACTGTTAAGAAAACATAACATAGTAGATAAAGTCCTATAGTGGATTGAGTTTACTCCCTAGTCCATTACATAAAATCTCATGAGATATAAAACATTACCCAATGCATTAGAGGGTTATATAATTATATTCTCACCCATTACATCATAATATGTTCATAAATATGTGTGACACATAAGGAAAACATACATAAATCCATTAATAACCATAACATGATAAACTCGTGGAAACTAAATGGGTATTAAATGAAATTATGTAACTCTCTAGGTAAATAATTTTAAATTAAGATATAAAGTATAATGTATTTAAAATGTATAGATAAAGGGTAACAGTTTAGTTAATAATTTCTATAGTCAATCAATGTATTGGTATCTATGTTAACACCCTTCAATCAAAAGATTTAAATACAAGGTATTCGTAGAGAAATGCCATTTGAAGAAAATTTATGTTTATGCATAGTTGTTAATTAGGAAATACAAAGGTAGTGGTAGATAAATTCATTTATAGAGATTTAATTTAAATAAAACTATATATATAAGAACATGTATAAATAATCAAATTATTATTCTAAATTATATGAAAAATACCTTTAGAAGAGTATTAGAAAATCACTTTGAAAAATAATAAAAAATACCTTTTTCTTTTGATAAATTTTAAAAATAAAAAATTAAAAGAATAATGAGACTATAATTTAATTTTAAAAAATGAAAACTTTTAAATGAATCATGATGGAAAAATACACAAAAATTGGAGAAAAATAATGAAGAACACATTAAAAAGAAGATTTGTTTCACATATTTTTAAAGAAAGTAAAAAACGATCCATGTGGAAAATGTTAAAAAGATTCATTTTTAAAATTGGTAAATAAATTAAAATAAAACTGAAAATTACCTTATTAAATTATTTATTTATGGATAATAACATTACATAATCAATTTAAAGAATATGGATGTGAAGGAGAATCATTCTCAATCAAAAAAAAAGACAGGGTCGATATCACTTATGGGAAATCTTTTGGTTGAATTGTATACCAAATGGAATTATAAAGATAATAAGACATGTAAAAACTATAAATAACTATTTAAGAAGGAACTATGTGGGTTTTTTGAAAAATAACATAAAATTACCTCAAGTAGTAATTTTGACATAAACAATCTCAGAAACAAAGTGACAGTGGAAAAGAAACTCTTACAAATTTTATAACATTTGGATAAAATTATAATGAAATATAAAACATGAATTGGAACTTAAAATATCATGAATAAAGAGATAATCATGATATTTTATTTCAATGTGGTTATATATACACTATATAAAATAAAGTAGGCACTTATTACAAAACATGTCACAAAGAAGTAAATTTGAATGAGAAACACTTACAACTTTGGTATTGTATGAATCAAAAGAACACAAAAATTATAACATTATATGAAATTTAAAATATAATGAAATAAAATATTTTTATTATACATGAATAAAATATGTCAGTAATTACACCATATAAAATAAAACATGGTGCATAATATGAAACATGTCTTAAGGAATTGAAATTGGGATGAAGAACCCTTACTGTTGACTTCACCTGTTTTGATAATCCCAATCATGCTTTCATATACTTTGATAATCTCAATATAATGATTTTCTATATATTTATTCTTTCAATCTGTGATCAAGATGATAATAATATTAAAATAATCCCTGAGATATGTTAATCCATGTTTATATAAGTTCTGAAATAATTATAACCCAATCGGATGTGCTTTGCATAAAAATAGATAAGTTTAAGCTACTGATCTGCACATAGCTACTGATATAGAGCTACCGGTACTCAGTCTACCGATAGACTTAGTCTACCGATAGACAGAGTCACCGATACACTAAGGTCACTGATATAAATAGAGTTACCAATAAGTAGACACAAAGTCTACCGACAGAACAGACGAGCTACCTATGTGCATGTCTACCAGTAGTTACCAATAGAGTAAGCCTACTAATACGAGTACTGACAATCACAAACCTGAGCTACCGATAAGAGGAAGTCTACTAATAGAACTAGTCTACCAAGCTACTGACTGACAGATAGACCAGAGCTACTGACAGACAAGAGCTACCGATAGACAGAAGTCTACCGATAGAGCCAGTTCACACATAGTTACCAATACATCGAGCTACCGATAGAGCAAGAGTTACCGATGGAGCAAGAGCTACCGATGGAGATAAAATTTTATATAGAGCTACCGATTCAAGAGAAAGAGCTACTGATTGAAGATCCTACGACACCATACACTTTTACCAACACGAGCTACTGAGGATTGACCAACCAGTCAAACTCTATACTCTATACTCTCAATACTATTTGTTTATTAAGCTAACGGTTACATTTGATGTTTTTAATGCAGTTAATGTTATTTAATGATCTCTGTTTCCATGTCAGGGAATCGTACCTAGTACCCATGCAAAAAGTAATTATTCTTTTCTACCGAAGCTGAAAGCTATAAAGGGATAGAAAAAGATCGTGCAAGATATACTTTTTGAAAGAGAGAGAATCAAGGCACTAAGAAGACACACGAAGGGAAAAAGAGCCAAGAGATGAACAACATTAAAATGTGGAGCATTTTTCACTAGTCAACATTCATACTCCATGAATCTTGGACATACATGAAGAAACTTATTCTATAGGAGAACACAAGCTTCATCTTGAGTGAAGAACTACAACAAAAATTTGATACACTCAGGCTACTAAGTTGAACCTAAAATTAAGGAAGAAAACGACACTCTGTTTTCTGAGTAGAAACTAGAGAAGGACTCAGAAGCTTATTATACAAATCAAACGAGTCCAGAGCTGCACTTCAAATCACTAAAGATTTTCTAAACTCTTTCTCACCTTCTTTAGTGATTCTATCTTTACATTTTGAGCAGTGTGTGTACTGTGTTTATTTTACACACACACTATCTCTTGAGAAAAACTGGAGGATTCTTAAATCCTCACTCAAACTTCATAACCCTTTGTTTCCCACTGTGGATAGTGGTAGAGGTTGAGTAAGACCTGAATAGCCTATGTGTTGTTGTTTGTTTTTTCCACGAAGAACTGTGGTAGAGGTCTTTGGACCTGGACAGTAGTGTACTGTTGTTTACCCCTGATCCAGGGTGTGGATCAATTTATATAAATTGTTGAGAGGACTAAGTCTCGGCTTGAGACTGAACCTCTTGGTTACCTTTGTTGTGCATTTTAATTTAAGTCTATGAGTATACTATATATTTATTTCATATTCTGTTACTATTACTTTGAAATACAAAACTATTTTAAAGATACTTTGATAGTTAAATTAGCAAGTGTTTATACTTATTGTAAACCAGTAAGTTAGTTTCAAAAGTTAATTTAATCTTCAAATTAAGTCAACTGAGACCTAATCAATCTTTGAGAAACTGATTGAACATTTACACTCTGTATAGATTCACTATAGTTTAACTTTGTTTTTAAATTGGGGGATTTTAAGAGAAATAATTTTAACAGAAATTTTTATTGGTACTCAATTCACCCCCCCCCCCCCCCCTCTTAAGTATCCACTCCGACCAACATTTGGTATCAGAGGTTGTTTTCGTTAAAGGATTTTTGAAATACTCTGTTTTTCAACTGTGATTTTAGTTGCATATTTAAAGATATTAAATTTCTGTTAGTTCTAAATTTTATCTCTTTAAAATTTTCTTTTATAAAATCTAGTCATGGATAATAGACTAGAGGGTGCTGCTACTAACAGGCCACCTTTCTTTAATGGCACCAACTATGCCCAGTGGAAACTTAAGATGAAAATACATTTAAAAAGCATGGGTTTTATATCTGGACTGCTATAGAATCTCAATATAAAATTACAGAAACTGAAAGAATAACTTGGGATGAACCTACAAAGACTGCTTATAATAATAACTATAAATCCATGAATGCCTTGTACTGTGCTTTAGGAGATGAAGAATTTAATAGAATTTCTGCTTGCAAAACTACTTATGAAATATGGGATAATTTGGGTGTTTCTCATGAAGGAACAACCAATGTTAGAGAAATGAGATTGAATACTTACACTATTAAATATGAAAATTTTAAAATAAAAACTAATGAACCTATTTCTGATATGTATCTCAGGTTCAATGAGATAGTCAATACAATGAGTTCACTTGGAAAATTTGTTCTAGCTAAGGAACAAATTATGAGGATACTGAGATGTCTGCCAGAATGATGGAGAGGTGCTTCTGTTTGAATCAGAGAGTCATGTGACATTGGAGCACTGCCTGTAAAAGAGCTTATTGGAAAATTAATGATTTATAAGGAAGAACTAAAGGTGAATAAAGAGGAAGATGATAAACCAAAAAGGAAATCTGTAGCTTTCAATTTTACTGCTTCTAAGAACAAAGACAAGGAGACAATGCAAGTACCTACTGAAAGTTCAACCAGTAAAGACTTTGACTCTGACAGTGATGTTGAAATGGATCAAATAGCCAAGAGATTCAAGAAGTTTTATAGGAAGAATAAATTCTTCAGGAAATCTAACTACAAAGGAAAGTATGATAACAAGGGATAGTGGAAGAAGGATTGTAAGAAAGCTGACAAGAATGATGAAATAGTCTGCTATGAGTGTAAAAGGAAAGGACACATCAAGGCTGATTGTCCAAAATTAAAAGTCAAAAAGAAATATGATTATCAGGACAAGAAGTACAAGAAATATATGAAAGCTACTTGGAGTGATTCAAAGGACAACACAAGTGAGTCTGAAGTTTCTGATTCTGAGAAGAATCATGCCAACATGTGTTTCATGACCAACACATCTGAGGTAACTATAGATACTACTGTTTTTGTAACACCCCAGGTAAATAAAGAATATGAAATTTTCATATTTATCCATAATTGTGAATAAAATATTAATATGACTTTAAAAGGGACGCTATGCTCGATGGCGTACCCAACACGCAACAACGAGTTTCTTGGGAATCTTACGTTGCACTCTAATAATAAAATAATATTATTTTAAATGGCAGTTAACATGTAGCCGTTGTATTGGCGGGAATGGATATAAATAACTAAAATATGATTATATATGTTTTTAAATGTTTTTACCTTTATTCAATAAAAGATAAAGGCTTAAAATACGAAAAGAATTCAATTTTAGGCGTATATGCCCTAGTTTTCACTAAAGGTTCAATTATCGCCTTTTGATGGAGAACCGTCATTAAATATAGTTTTGTTCACTCTTATACATCCTTTTGGACCAAATAAAACTCTTCTTTAGAATCGGGACATCAAAATTTACTTTGTTTAAATTTTTGGTATCTTTCCGATAAAGTTCATTTTTTTAATGAATAGTGTAAAATGTTGTATTTTAATTCAAAACCTCTTTTTAATATAATTTATTTATATGATTATATTATCTTTTAAATTGGTTTTAAAGTGAAATTAGAATATATTTTTACCATTAAATCCAATATTGGTCGTTGGAATTAATTTCACTTTGAATTCGGACTTAAACTAGTGTCAATCTTTTGATACTTATTGTTTCATAAAAACACGCTATTTGTCATGACAGCGGGAATTAATTATTAAATTAATTAATGTGACTTATATGTTTTGAATTTTGTAAAATAGACTTCATTTTTGAATTCGGAATATCAAATATATCTTAGGGTGAATTTTTGGTAATTTTCTGAAAAACTTCAATTTTTGATGAATAGTGAAACCACTAAGTGGTACTTATAAAAACTGATTTTCCGTTTAAATGAAATTTTGCCACCTTTGTGTTTTGAATTTCAAAAATCCGACATACATGGTTGTCATTAAGAAGTAAAATGTGGTTCAATGGGATTAAAATAATTTTTTGGTGAATAGTAACTTATTAAGTTTTTAATCGCGATTAGAGGTAATTAGTGTAGTTTAAGGTAAAAATAATGTTTTAATAATATTAAATGAACTTGAAAAGTGTCCTAACCTCATTTGATGTGTCATGGACGACCAAGACAAGCCATGGGTCAACTTGGGGACCCCATGGAGCCACTTTGGTTGGGAAATGACATAAATAACTTTTTATTTAATGTTAAAGTAAAAATGACACACACATGAGATGTTTTACTAAAACAATTTTTACATGGGGTTATACAAGTCAGATTTTTGATTATAAATATTCATTGTAAAGCTAAAAAGATTTCATACATCATAGTATTTTTTTGTAATTTTTATACTTTAAATAAATTAAATTATTTATGACATCATGATGATGCAGCGATTACCTCATTAATAAAGGATTTAAATAAAATGGAAAGATAATGTAAAATCTAATATCTACACATGAAAAAAACTAATTGGATGAGTGGATTTAGAACCATTATCACCTTATCCTTGAATTATATCAATGTGGGACCTTTTGAATCCGAAACTCATTTTAAAATGAAGTAACTTATCTTTACTTTCCAAGAGTGCCCCTCCTCTCCTCTTATAAAAGGCCCCCACCTCTACCTCCTTACCCACACTCCAAAAGCCTTTGGCTCGGCCAACCCCTGCCCATTTTGTCTCTCCACTTCCCTATATTACTCCTTGAAGCCTCACTTTGGGCATAAGTATTCCCAAGGAAGCCTTTGAGCTCAAACCAAAGGGAGTTACCCGATTTTAAGGTAATGTCTTCTTTTGAGTCCTTTTGTTTTATTTTGCTTCTCCAACCCCCTAAACTCTTTTTATTATTTTCTTTTGTAACAACTATAGTATACTAAATATACTAGGATGTTGTTATAATAAGGATTCTAGCTACACTTACACACACCTACATCTAATGGTTAACGAACATACTGTTTCCGTGAATGGCGAATTTATGCCTCCCGAAACGATGATTGTTAAACATTCTTTTAACACCTTCAAAGGTGGCCATTAAGATGTCACTATATTTATATATGATATATAATATGTTTATGTTTTACTTAATCTTCTGTATTTTTCATTTGTGTCTTACCTTTATGGCTTCCATTATGGGTATACGCAATATCTTCATTTTAGGAAGTGCAGACTACCGCCCCCTCAAAGTGATGTGATTTGTTAATGCCATACGTGGGACGTATAAAGGATGGATTTAAAGTTATTATATATGATGTTATACTGGAATTATTATATACCTCTATATCATTATTATTTCTTTCCATTAAAGTATGAGATAGAAATGAAAGTAGCGTTCATGCGTACGTACGGCTTACCGTCTCCATGAACGGTGCATTTCATTTCTTACCTCTAAATGATTATGTAATATTATGAATACATGTATATTCTGGATATATATGATATATATGATATCCAAATCATGAATATAATTTTGGATATAATGAACATTTGACCACACGAACAACATGTAATTGTAAAAAGTCCACTTTCGACTTAAGAACCAAATATCGACAAAACAAACATTATTAACTTAAATGATTAAATAATGTTTATAACATTGAAATAAGTGATCTAAAAGGAATAATGAACTATAAAAAGGTTATTAATAAAGTGGAAATTAACTCAAGTTTATTATTCAGGACGTTAAAGAATGATCGCGTCAAGTCGGACCCGAGGTAAGGGATCCTACTCCACTCTTTCTTTTTAAGTACACTCTTTTATGTCATTCCTTTTAAAGCTCATCTTTCTTGTTATTGGGATGTTATTTTATATTAATCTTACTGTAATTTTTATGTTCATGTGATGAGAGACCCTATTCTCTCTCATCAATCCATTTTGGAAGTTTTAAGTGGCGCCGTTAGGCTGCCGAATTTTCGTAAGAGATCTAACCTCTCTCTTTCTTTTTAAGTACTCTCCTTTATGTCACTTCTTTTAAGCTCCTCTTTGTTATGATGGGGGATGTTATTTTATATTCTTATTTCTGTACATTTTATTGTAATGTGATGAGATACCCTATTTGATCTCATCAATCCATTTTTGGAAGTTTTAAGTGGCGACGTTAGGCTGCCGAGTTTTCGTAAGGGATTTTTCATCTCACTTTTATACCCGTGAGATTTATGCTACATTTGCCACAATTTCCTTTGAGTGGTGTATGTACTGCCCATTATTTTACTCATTGTGTAATATACTTTCTTTTATGAGTATTTAAATCAATGTTGTATTGTCCTTCTTTCACGAGGTGTATGTTTCGAAAGATACCCATGTCGGTAAGGGAACCTTTCACCCTCCTCTTTTTAAAAGACATCTTTTGTTGGGTCTTTTAATTTACATATTGTTATGTTGGGATATGTTCACATATATCCTTATTGATGTAAATTTTATGTCCAAGTGATGAGATACCCTTTTTTTATCTCTCATCAACTCATTTTGATGTGACGCCGTTAGGCTGTCAAGGGAACTTCTTAACCCAATTTCGATTTCTTTGGGTTCAACATGTAGTTATTGAATATGTCATCCTTTGAATATGTATGAATGAACTTTGATTATTTTACACTTAATATCCACTTATATTTGGTGTATTATTTTGTCACACATAATTATGTAATTGATTTATCCTTAAACCAAGGATACCGTCTTTATAAGGGAGTTCGTCTCAATCTCCTTTCATTGAGGCATATTTTGTTTTATACACAACCTTCTTTTATATGGTGTATAAACCCATTTGACTTTTACATTTATCCAAAATGAATCTTTCTTATACGAAGCGTTTTACTAAACGACAAAAAGAGAATGTTTTTGTCGTACGTATGCGGCGACAACGACTTCTCCGCCGCCGTGACCATTATTTGAGCTTCAGCTTCCTCTACAAGCCATACCTTCTTTTTAAAATAAAAATAAATACCATGTTTTACTTTTCTTTTATTTTGGTATTTAAAATAGTTTTCATAATTTTTTTATTATATCAATGTGTTGTATTGATATCTTGTGATTGAAATGTGGAAATGTTATGTTTCCTTTATGCATGTTTTATGTGATACGATTATGTTATGGTTCTTGGGAATTATTATGAAGATGGGTGGTTACGTGATAAACTAAGGGCGGGTGAGCCCGATATAGCTCTCCAATGCATTGGGTAACGCGAAGGAGTGAAACGTTAAGGTTTCTCCGAAGAGATTTAGGGAATATACTGTGATGGGTATTCCAAAACGTAACCAAGAGGGTTACTTCCTACGTAAGAATGTTATGAATGCCTCAAGTTACCTTTTATGTCTTATGATTTCTATGATTTATTCATGATTTGATGAGGTATGTTAAAGTACCTATGTTTTATGGGTAAAGTATGATTTCATTCTTATGTATATATGAACTCATGTTTCCTTTCCATGTTTTTATATCCCTTACTGAGCTTGTTATGCTCATCCCAAGTTTTTGAAATGTTTTTCATAGGTCAAGGGAAAGGTACGTGATGTGATGATAGTGTCAAGGATGTTTCAAGAAAGAATCCATGTTTTATTTTAAATATGTTTCTGTTGATGGGAAGAATGAATACTGTCTTTTATGTAACCACTTTGTTTAAATGTGGAATGTAATGCAAGTTTCATGATCTAATTCTCTAAAACTCTAAACCTGAAAAGTTCCTCAATGTGTAATCTTGTAATAACTCAAGATTAAGTAAGGTTTAAGCCTGGGGCCTTATAGTTGGTATCAGAGGTCGGTTTAGATAACTTTAGAGGTTAGGGTATTCTTTAAGCATAAGTGACATTACCATAATGGTTAGGATTTCAGAAAGAGTCCTGGTTTTAGATAAAGTGAATGAGTAAGTATATCTTAGTGTTTACCTTCCTCATTAGTACATGATGGTTTTGTTGATATAATCACACTGAAATTTTTGTTTTTAGTGAATGGATGGATCTAGCAGGCACCAAAGAGACAACAGGTTTGAAGGAAACTGTGGTGGTTCTATGATTAAGATACTAGATAAAATGGGGGATTCAATGAGGAAACTCATGGTTGTTCTAAACCAACTATCAAGGAGTCATGATCAACCACTTGAACCTTGGTATGATCTTTAATGCATCATGTACGAGATGACCAATCGATGTGGAAGTTCAGGTAATAATTATAAAGGTAACCATTAGAGTTTATATGATCCTTACTTTTGAGGTAATTATGGGTTACTATATGTTATGATGGAAGTGAAAGGCATGAGATAAAATTGAGGTTAAATTATGTTATGGTTATTTTTGATCATTTTATCCCTTTTTGGGGAATGATTTGAGAATTATATAGTTTTGGATAAAGGACAACACATAGACTGTGTGACAACCCGTCGCGTCGGACAAAGCTTTGGGAATAGAACCCATAACCAAAGTGTGACTGGTATTTATCGCCTACCACTGGACTACGTGAAGTCCCTGGTTAGTTTGACTGATTCTTTTAGTTATATGATTTTATGAATTAAGAGTAAGTTGATTTTGGGTTATTTATGAAAATTATTAACCTATCATGGAGGATATGTGATTAGGTTAATTACTTTTCAATATGAGACTTTAGGAGCAACTGATGTTGTTTGGAGATAAATGTTACGATTTAACTTGGAAGACTATGTGACTAAATCCTTCAAATATTTGGGTTTCAATCTTAGTTTGGTTTACTTTGAAGAATTTTATGGACAAATTGTTTATCGAATGGTCTTCGTTGAACTTTGGGTTTTGTTGTAAAAATTTTGGAGATTAAGAATAGATTTTCTTTTTATAAAGGGTTATCCTTTTCTGGATTATCTGATCATGTACTAACCTTTTTGGTTTTGTTTTTGGTTAGAGTCTAAAGACATGGGAAGTATATAGTTCTCTTTTGTGGATTAGGTGACTCTCTAGAAGTTGATTATATTACTCTTAATGCGAACAAGTCTTCTTAAATACTCGTCTTTTGGAGAAAATATGAGTTTGATTAAGGAATCTAGTAAAAGTTGAAAGTCAACATGATAAGTGATTATGTTTCCTTATGAATAAATTCCTCAATAAAAAGTAACTTAAAACAAAAATGTTGTCTATTAACTTTTCCTACTGGGGAATCTAATACTGTTTAACCCATCACAAGTTTGTGATTTTCTTGTGGTTAACTTTCTCCTAAACATGTTTTCTATCACTCTCCATCAGAACATGACCCTATGTTTTCTCCTCCATGTCCATATTTTTCTACATTGAATCCTAGTCTGGGTTAACTCGGTTGACCTTTGTAATTATCTTTCCTTATTTTAAAGTGATTGTTTCACCGACTCTTGTTCCTATGTGGGACTTTCAAGGATGTTTCCAAGCTCAATTATAAAAATTGCGAGGATGCAATTCCCAAAAGGGGGAAAGGATGTAACACCCCAGGTAAATAAAGAATATGACATTTTCATATTTATCCATAATTGTGAATAAAATATTAATATGACTTTAAAGGGGATGCTATGCTCGATGGCGCACCCAACACGCAACAACGAGTTTCTTGGGAATCTTACGTTGCACTCTAATAATAAAATAATATTATTTTAAATGGAAGTTAACATGTAGTCTTTGTATTGGAGGGAATGGATAGAAATAACTAAAATATGATTATATATGTTTTTAAATGTTTTTACTTTTATCCAATAAAAGATAAAGGCTTAAAATACGGAAAGAATTCAATTTTAGGCGTATATGCCCTAGTTTACACTAAAGGTTCACTTATCGCCTTTTGATGGAGAACCGTCATTAAATATAGTTTTGTTCACTCTTATACATCCTTTTGGACCAAATAAAACTCTTCTTTAGAATCGGGACATCAAAATTTACTTTGTGTAAATTTTTGGTATCTTTCCAATAAAGTTCATTTTTTTAATGAATAGTGTAAAATGTTGTATTTTAATTCAAAACCTCTTTTTAATCTAATTTATTTATATGATTAGATTATCTTTTGAATTGGTTTTAAAGTGAAATTAGAATACATTTTTACCATTAAATCCAATAGTGGTCGTTGGAATTAATTTCACTTTGAAATCGGACTTAAACTAGTGTCAATCTTTTGATACTTATTGTTTCATAAAAACACGCTATTTGTCATGACAGCGGGAATTAATTATTAAATTAATTAATGTGACTTATATGTTTTTAATTTTTTAAAATATACTTCATTTTTGAATTCGGAATATCAAATATAGCTTAGGGTGAATTTTTTGTAATTTTCTGAAAAACTTCAATTTTTGATGAATAGTGAAACCACTAAGTGGTACTTATAAAAACTGATTTTCCGTTTAAATGAAATTTTTCCACATTTGTGTTTTGAATTTCAAAAATCCGACATACATGGTTGTTATTAAGAAGTAAAATGTGGTTCAATGGGATTAAAATAATTTTTTGGTGAATAGTAACTTATTAAGTTTTTAATCGCGATTAGAGGTAATTAGTGTAGTTTAAGGTAAAAATAATGTTTTAAACTTGACACATGTCCTAACCTCATTGGATGTGTCATGGCCGACCAAGACAAGCCATGGGTCAACTTGGGGACCCCATGGAGCCACTTTGGTTGGAAAATGACATAAATAACTTTTTATTTAATGTTAAAGTAAAAATGACACACACATGAGATGTTTTACTAAAAAAAATTTACATGGGGTTATACAAGTCAGATTTTTGATTATAAATAGGAATTGGAAAGATAAAACGATTTCCTACATCGTAGTATTTTTTTTATAATTTTTAGACTTTAAATAAATTAAATTATTTATGACATCATGATGATGCAGCGATTACCTCATTAATAAAGGATTTAAATAAAATGGAAAGATAATGTAAAATCTAAGACCTACACATGGTGAAAACCAATTGGATGAGTTGATTTCGAACCTTTATCACCTTATCCTCGAATTATATCAATGTGGGACCTTTTTAATCCGAAACTCATTTTAAAATAAAGTAACTTATCTTTACTTTCCAAGAGTGCCCCTCCTCTCCTCTTATAAAAGGCCCCCACCTCTACCTCCTTACCCACACTCCCAAAGCCTTTGGCTCGGCCAACCCCTACCCATTTTGACTCTCCACTTCCCTCTATTACTCCTTGAACCTCACTTTGGGCATAATTCTTCTCAAGGAAGCCTTTGAGCTCAAACCAAAGGGAGTTACCCGATTTTAAGGTAATGTCTTCTTTTGAGTCCTTTTGTTTTATTTTGCTTCTCCAACCCCCTAAACTCTTTTTATTATTTTCTTTTGTAACAACTCCAGTATCATCAATATACTAGGATGTTTTTATAATATGTATTTTAGCTATACTTACACACACCTACATCTAATGGTTAACGAACATACTGTTTCCGTGAATGGAGAATTTATGCCTCCCGAAACGATGATTGTTCAACATTCTTTTAACACCTTCAAAGGTGGCCATTAAGATGTCACTATATTTATATATGATATATAATATTTTTATGTTTTACTTAAGCTTCTGTATTTTTCATTTGTGGCTTACCTTTATGGCTTCCATTATGGGTATACGCGATATCTTCATTTTAGGAAGTGCGGACTACCGCCCCCTCAAAGTGATGTGATTCATTAATGCCATACGTGGGACGCATAAATGATGGATTTAATGTTATTATATATGATTTTATACTGGAATTATTATATACCTCTATATAATTATTATTTCTTTCCATTAAAGTATGAGATAGAAATGAAAGTAGCGTTCATGCGTACGTACGGCTTACCGTCTCCATGAACGGTGCATTTCATTTCTTACCTCTAAATGATTATGTAATATTATGAATACATGTATATTCTGGATATATATGATATATATGATATCCAAATCATGAATATAATTCTGGATATAATTAACATTTGACCACACGAACAACATGTAATTGTAAGAAGTCCACTTTTGACTTAAGAACCAAATATCGACAAAACAAACATTATTAACTTAAATGATTAAATAATGTTTATAACATTGAAATAAGTGATCTAAAAGGAATAATGAACTAGAAAAAGGTTATTAATAAAGTGTAAATTAACTCAAGTTTATTATTCAGGACGTTAAAGAACGATCGAGTCAAGTCGGACCCGAGGTAAGGGATCCTACTCCACTCTTTCTTTTTAAGTACACTCTTTTATGTCATTCCTTTTAAAGCTCATATTTCTTGTTATTGTGATGTTATTTTATATTAATCTTACTGTAATTTTTATGTTCATGTGATTAGAGACCCTATTCTCTCTCATCAATCCATTTTGGAAGTTTTAAGTGGCGACGTTAGGCTGCCGAATTTTCATAAGAGATCTAACCTCTCTCTTTCTTTTTAAGTACTCTCCTTTATGTCACTTCTTTTAAGCTCCTCTTTGTTATGATGGGGGATGTTATTTTATATTACTCTTACTGTAAATTTTATTGTAATGTGAGGAGATATCCTATTTGATCTCATCAATCCATTTTTGGAAGTTTTAAGTGGCGTCGTTAGGCTGCCGAGTTTTCGTAACGGATTTTTCATCTCACTTTTATACCCGTGAGATTTATGCTACATTTGCCACAATTTCCTTTGAGTGGTGTATGTACTGCCCATTATTTTACTCATTGTGTAATATACTTTCTTTTATGAGTATTTACATCAATGTTGTATTGTCCTTCTTTCACAAGGTGTATGTTTCGAAAGATACTCATGTCGGTAAGGGAACCTTTCACCCTCCTTTTTTTAAAAGACTTCTTTTGTTGGGTCTTTTAATTTACATATTGTTATGTTGGGATATGTTCACATATATCCTTATTGATGTAAATTTTATGTCCAAGTGATGAGATACCCTTTTTTTTATCTCTCATCAACTCATTTTGATGTGACGCCGTCAGGCTGTCAAGGGAACTTCTTAACCCAATTTCGATTTCTTTGGGTTCAACATGTAGTTATTGAATATGTCATCCTTTGAATATGTGTGAATGAACTTTGATTATTTTACACTTAATATCCACTTATATTTGGTGTATTCGTTTTTCACACATAATTATGTAATTGATTTATCCTTAAACCAAGGATACCATCTTTGTAAGGGACTTCGTCTCAATCTCCTTTCATTGAGGCATATTTTGTTTTATACACAACCTTCTTTTATACGGTGTATAAACCCCTTTGACTTTTACGTTTATCCAAAAGGAATCTTTCTTATACGAAGCGTTTTACTAAACGACAGAAAGAGAATGTTTTTGTCGTACGTATGCGGCGACAACGACTTCTCCGCCACCGTGACCATTATTTGAGTTTCAGCTTCCTCTACAAGTCATACCTTATTTTTAAAAGAAAAATAAATACCATGTTTTACTTTTCTTTTATTTTGGTATTTAAAATGGTTTTCATAATGTTTTTATTATATCAATGTGTTGTATTGATATCTTGTGATTGAAATGTGGAAATGTTATATTTCCTTTATGCATGTTTTATGTGATACGATTATGTTATGGTTCTTGGGAATTATTATGAAGACGGGTGGTTCCGTGATAAACTAAGGGCGGGTGAGCCCGATATAGCTCTCCAATGCATTGGGTAACGCGAAGGAGTGAAACGTTAAGGTTTCTCCGAAGAGATTTAGGGAATATACTGTGATGGGTATTCCAAAACATAACCAAGAGGGTTACTCCCAACGTAAGAATGTTATGAGTGCCTCAAGTTACCTTTTATGTCTTATGATTTCTATGATTTATTCATGATTTGATGAGGTATGTTAAAGTTCCTATGTTTTATGGGTAAAGTATGATTTCATTCTTATGTATATATGAACTCATGTTTCCTTTCCATATTTTTATATCCCTTACTTAGCTTGTTATGCTCATCCCAAGTTTTTGAAATGTTTTTCACAGTTCAAGGGAAAGGTATGTGATGTGATGATAGTGTCAAGGATGTGTCAAGAAAGAATCCATGTTTTATTTTAAATATGTTTCCGTTGATGGGAAGAATGAATACTGTCTTTTATGTAACCACTTTGTTTAAATGTGGAATGTAATGAAAGTTTCATGATCTAATTCCCTAAAACTCTAAACCTGAAAAGATCCTCAATGTGTAATCTTGTAATAACTCAAGATTAAGTAAGGTTTAAGGCTGGGGCCTTATAGTTTTAAATTCCTATTATTCTGGAGGTGATGTAGACTCTGATTCTGATTCTGATTCTGAAAACATTACTAGTGAGGAATTATTTGAATACTGTAATATACTGGAAGAGACATGCAATGAACTTAAGGATAAATAAAAATCATTGAAGAAACAGCATGCTCTCACTACTACTGTTAAAACCAAACTTACTATTGAAAAAGAGAAGAATGTTCAACTGTTAAAGGAAAATACAGAACTAAAAATGTCTAATGAGCAACTTAGAAAAGACTTAGAGAAGTTTACAAATGGAAAATATACACTAACTCAAATTCTAGGAAAGCAAGTGGCACCAAAATACACTACTGGTTTGGGATACCAACCTGGAAAAAGACAGTTCACTAAAACTCGATTTATTCCTAAATCTGGACAGAATACTACTAGTTCAAGTTCTGGAAATTTCTATTCCTCAACCAGTTATTCATATGGTTATAGATCAACTAAAGTTTATCCTTCAAAATCTATTGATTCTATAAATTATAGGAGACCCATAAGACAAATATGGGTACCTAAAGCTTTGATTTCTAACCTATCTGGACCCAAGAAGATCTGGGTACCAAAATCATTTTCTATCTAAATCTGTTTTGTTGGAAACATACTTAAAGAGTTCTCACAAGAAGGTTTGGTACTTGGATAGTGGATGTTCAAGACACATGTCTGGAGATTATTCATGCTTCAAAATTTTAATAAAGGTTGATGGAGGCCACGTCACCTTTGGTGATAATTCTAAAGGAAAAATCATCGGCCTAGGCCAGATTGGTAACTCTAATTCAATTTTAATTTCTAAAGTTTTATTTGTTGATGGACTTAAGTATAACCTATTAAGTATTTCTCAATTATGTGATGATGGATTTAATGTGAAATTTGAAAATGATTCATGTAATGTTTTTAATTCTCAAAATATTTTAGTATTTTCTACTTTAAGGAATGAAAATGTTTATGCAGTTGATTTAAATTCTTTAGCTAAGCAAAATGTTACTTGTTTAAATAATTTTCATAAAGAATCTTGGATTTGACACAGAAGATTAGGACATTGCAACATCTATTCACTTAGAAAATTAACTAGGAATAACTTAGTTAGAGAGCTACCTAAACTTGAATTCCCAAATGACAATGTTTGTAATCCCTGTCAAAAGGGAAAGCAACATAAAGTTTCTTTTAAATCAAAGAAATAAGTTTCAACTTCTCAACCTCTCGAGTTGGTTCACATGGACTTGTTTGAACCTTCAATAGTTTCTAGTTTAAATGGGAATCACTATGTCAATGTCCTAGTAGATGACTTTTCTAGATATACTTTGTTATACTTCTTAGCTCACAAAAGTGAAGTTTGTTCTTACTTTGTTAAATACTCCAAATCTGTAGAAAATCTTAGTGGACTAAAGATTAAAACCCTGAGAAGTGATCATGTCCGTGAGTTTGAAAATCAAGAGTTTGAATCTTATTTCTCACACAATGGCTATAGTCACAACTTTTCTGCTCCTAGGACACCTCAGCAGAATAGTGTGGTAGAAAGAAGGAATAGAACCCTTCAAGAAATAGCTAGAACCATGCTTAATGAATATGACCTGCCTATTTATTTTTGGGCTGAAGCAGTGAATACAGCTTGTTATATTATTAATAGAGTCTTAAGTAGACTAGTTCTTAAGAAAAACCTATATGAGTTGTGGAATAATAGAAAACCTAAAGTTAGTTACTTTAGAGTCTTTGGCTGCAAAGTTTTTATTCTTAATACAAAGGATAATCTGGACAAGTTTGCTTCTAAGAGTGATGAAGGAATTTTTCTTGGTTATTCTTTAACTAGAAAATCCTATAGAGTCTTTAATAAAAGAACCAAATGTGTGGAAGAATCTGTTCACATCATGTTTGATGAAACTGATCAATATGAGCCTAAAACCTCTCTTGAAAATCTTGAGGAAGATTTGAGTGTTCTGGACCTTAATGATAAATCTAAAGAACCTGCTGTAAAGACATCCAGTTCTGGACATATTCCAGAATCTGCTGATATAAAACCTGAACTTGGAGATGAACCTAAAATTTCTAGTCCTACCTTTACTAGATCAATAAGGATTCTAAAGAATCATCCTTTGGATGTTGTTGTAGATAATCTTGATAGAGGGACATAGACTAGAGCTTCTCTAAGAAATCAGGTTGAACATCAAGCCTTTCTTTCATAGCTAGAACCTAAAAATATCAATGATGCTATCAATGATGAATTTTGGGTAATGGCTATGCAATAAGAGTTAAATTAATTTGAAAGTAACAAAGTCTGGGAATTAGTTGACAGACCTAAGGACACTTTAATAATAGGCACTAAATGGGTTTTTAGAAACAAAGTTGATGAATCTGAAAACATAGTTAGAAACAAAGCTAGGCTAGTTGCACAAGGATATAGTCAAGAGGAAGGTATAGACTATGAGGAAACCTTTTCACCTGTATCCATATTAGAAGCCATTAGGATCTTACTTGCCTATGTTTCTCGTCTTAATTTCAAGTTATATCAAATTGATGTCAAAAGTGATTTTCTAAATGGTTTTATAATTGAAGATGTTTTTGTTGAAAAACCACCAGGATTTATTAATCCTCATTTTCCAAATCAAGTTTTTAAACTTTCTAAAGCTTTATATGGTCTAAAACAAGCTCCAAGAGCTTGGTATGATAGACTTAGTAATTTTCTTATTTCAAAAAGTTTTACTAAAGGGATTGTTGATCCAACTCTTTTTATTAAAAGAATTTCTAAAGATGTTTTAATAGTACAAATCTATGTTGATGATATTATTTTTGGATCTTCCAAACACTCTTTATGTACTGATTTTTCAAAATGTATGCAAAATGAGTTTAAAATGAGTTTAATGGGAGAATTTAAATATTTTCTTGGATTTCAAGTTTTCCAAAATAAAGATGGTATTATTTTGAATCAAAGTAAATATACAAAGGATCTATTAAAAATTTTTGGTTTGGATAGTATTAAGGAAAGTGAAAATACTATGAGTACTGTTTGTAAATTGGATGCAGATGAAACTGGGAAACCAGTGGATCAAACCAATTATAGAGGTATGATTGGAAGCTTACTTTACCTTACTGCTAGTCAACCAGATATTATGTTTAGTGTGTGTATGTGTGCAAGATTTCGAGCTAATCCAAAAGAATCTCATTTACTTGCTGTTAAATGAATTTTTAAGTATCTTAAACATACTATAAACTTAGGTTTGTTTTACCCAAAAGGACAACCCTTTGAGTTAATGAGTTATTCAGATGCTGATTTTTCTAGTTGAAAGTTGGATAGAAAAAGCACTTCAGGAACATGTAACTTATTGGTAAAATTCTTAGTATCTTGGTGTAGTAAAAAATAGAATTCTTTAGCATTATCCACTACCAAAGTAGAGTACATAGCTGCTGGTAGTTGTTGTGCACAAATTCTATGGATGAAACACACTCTTTTGGACTATGGATATGACATTAAGAACGTTTCAATCAACTATGACAACACTAGTGCAATAAATATCTCGAATAACCCTGTGTCTCACTCTAGGACCAAACACATTTATGTAAGGCACAATTTCTTGAGAGATCATTACCAAAAGGGTGATATAATTCTTGAGTTTATTGGTACTAAACATCAATTAGCCGATATTTTCACTAAACCTTTGAGTTCGGATAGGTTAAGTTACATTAGACATGAGTTAGCTATGTTTAACCTCAATCGGTAGCTATTCTCACTGATGTAGAATTCTCACCGATGTAGAATTCTCACTGATGTCAAATTATCACTGATGTCAAATTCTCACCGATGTAATATTCTCACCGATGTGAATCCTCACCGATGTAACATCACTGATAGAAATTCTCACCGATGTGTGCGCTGTTTTAAAACTTATGTCTGCTTCCAGAATCTGAATCGTTTTTTGGTTATTTCATTTTATTTATTTATTTTATGATTCCTAAATGATAAAACTAAATTCTGAGCTACTTATAAATCCACTGAGCCTCAAACCTTAACCCTCAAACCTTAGCTCCTGAATCCTTAGAGAACCCTAAATCCTTAGAACCAGTGATGGTAAAAACCAAACTTCCTACCGTCAGAGATGACTCTGTTGAGCTGAAAACAAAGAAGAAGAGGACCGAGCAAGAAGCAAGTGGTAGTGGTAGTGTTTCCAGAACTAGGTCGGGGAGACGACCAGTGAATCCTCATCTGAAAAATCGAGTTATTGTGATTGAAAAGGAGCTGTGTGTAGAAAGGATGTTTCCTAGAAAATCCTTAGTGCTCTAAGTTCTTGAAGATCAAAAATGGGTAGAGTTTTTTTTGAACAACAATGATCCCTACTTTCCAAAATTAGTGAAACAGTTTTATGAGTTTGTAACCTTTGAGAAATCAGAGAATGAAAATCGAGTAACCTCTTTTGTGAATGGAAAGGAGATGTCATTTTCATATGTTGAATGGGTTGAGTGCTTGAAAGTTCCACATGAAGGATTATCTGGATATGTATTGAGAGCCATGCCACCTACCAGTGATATTTTCGACTATGAGACTGCTTTGGAAGAGCTGACTGGTGATGGAAGTCAAAGACAAGTAGTTGCTGCAAAAATGGATGGAGAGAACAGATTGCAGTTCAAATTCGTTCAACATGTCTTGATACCGAGGAGAGGAGAATTTGACAATTTGATATATCAGGATATCTATCTCTTACACCTCTTAAGACATTTTGTAAAGGTAAATTTGTGCAGATTGTTGATGATCCAAATGGAAGATATGACAAGGATGAAATCAAAGACAAATTCCCTATTCTTTTCTAAATTGATCTCTGTGATGATTAAAGTAAAAGGGGTAGATGAGTCTCAAGATGAGACAGTATTAGTGAAGAATAAATTTTGTATCACCTCTACTGTGTGAAAATACATGAGGATCAATTGGAACCCTTGGAGAGGAGAATGGGTCAATGATGATCAGAAGGTGTATGACAAATTCAATCATGTGGATCATACTTCAAGACCAAAGGATGTGAGGGATCCAGGTCTGGGACCTAATGAAGAGGAGCCAGAATACAATGATGATTCAGAAGAGGAAGAGTCCTATGCTGATGAAGGAGGAGATCATGACTTACCTCCTAGCCCAACTCTTCAAAATCTTGATCAACAGAAATTAGATAAGGAAGAAGCTGCTTTAGAGGCTATTTAAAAGGCTACTGTAGAGAATGAAGAAGATGCTCATGAAAGTGAAGCATCTCTGTCAGCTGAGTTGAGTCTTAGTCCAGTGATTGGACAATCTTTAGTCTCTACTGAGGATGCAGTAGAAGTTGAAGAAGTTGTACCTAATTTAGAGGACCCTCCAGCTATTACAAAAGAAGAATTGATAGTGGAATATTCTCCTCAGGATGAAAGACCTGCTGAGAATGCTGCTGAGAATGTTGTTGAGACTGCTGTTATCCTAATTGAGGATGCACCCGTTGAGGGGGAGCATCAAACCAATGTTGGAAGTGTTAAAGTGGCTGCTGGAATTGAATATTGGGAAGAAGACCCAGGTTTTATATTCTGTGGTTTAGACTATCCAGATTCAGATAATGAGGCATCTCACAATAGACCAAAGATTACTTATGATGTCGATTCTAAGTTGTTTCCTGAAGATTTGGTTAGAATTCATGACCTGGATACTTTAAAGAAAAAGCTTAAGGACAGTTTTGTGGAAGAAGTAAAGAAGATGGAAGTTTCTCTGGTATCTTCAGTTCAATCAGTTATGACTGATTATGTGGTCAGTTTAGCCTCTGAAAGAACATCTGTTGCAGTTGCACCTGCTAATTTAGTTACCAAGGCTGATCTGGAATCCTTAAAGGATGAACTGAAAGGATCCTTTAGTACATCAGTTGCTGAGATGAAGCACAGTTTTGCTGAAGAGATGAGTATGTTGGAAAGATCATTTAAACTCTCTCTAGGTTGTAATTTGTCAACCTTTATGGACGAAATAGTTGAAGAAGTTAAAGAATGTCAGGCTCAAGTTTCTAGATTTGAAGTAGATCTTGAAGCTCTAAAGGAATCTTTTGTTTCTTTAGACTCTTACATGAGCTCAAAATCCCAATCAAATAAGGACTTAGCTTATGTCAAGAGTGTGGTAAGCCAGATGGTTTCAGTGTTTGAAGGTTTCAAAAATTCTATGAAAGATCATATTAAAACTCAGGATTCCCAAGTTCAAAATCTTATCAGTGGGTTGACCAAAAGCTTAAAAGAGACTATATCTTTCTCTGTTGGTTCTCTTTCCTCTAAACCTTTAGTGGATTTGAATCAGTTTAGAGATGTGATGAAGGAGGAGCTTGGTCAAGCTTCAACCAGTGGCTCTGTGGACTCATCCGAGCTGAGCAGAGTTGTGCTCTCTACCAGAGATTCAGCCAGAGAGATAATGAAGATAGTCCAAGACTATATGAGAGAAGCCTCTACCTCTCATAAATAAGTTAAAGATAAGGTGGACTCATATTTCTCTAATATTTTCACTAAAAATCAACTCAACAATCACTTCAAACTTTTGTTGGAAAATATGAAGTTGCCTCCTATCACTCAAGCTTTCAGAGAACAAGTTAGCAAGATAAGGGAATTGACTCCAGCATTGGACAAGTTTATGGAGAACAAGGATGACTTCATATCTTCTATGGAGAGAGGAGGAGGAATAATTATGGATTTCATAAATCTGTTGCTGCCATTTTTGCATGTTGATGCTAGGCCAGTAATTGTCCCTCCTGCTTTGCCTGCCTCTGCCTCTACTGCTTCTCCGGTTCAGATGACTCCTACCCAAGCAATTTGAAGCCTCGCTCCTATGATCACACAAAGGAATCCTCGGTACAGACCAGGATCAATTTCTATGGATCATCCTCCTATGATCATTTCTGGAATTTCTAAGCCCTCACTTGGATCCACTTCACCTGAATCCTCTTCTACTCCCAAGGGAAAAACTCATATTGAGGATGTGGATTGAAAACTGTCTAAACTATTTGATAGGACTTCATTGTACTTTGTTTTATGTCTATGTGCCTTTTTACAATATCTAATACATTTGTATTTCCTTTATTTCTCATTGTGCTATTTTCTTTCTCTTTGGTTTCCCACTTTTTGATTATCACAAAGGGGGAGAAATGTTATACAGGGATATTAAGGGGGAGATATAGTTTACCAGGCTTTTACAAAGGGGGTGAGAGTATCAAAGGGGGATAAATTTTCCCTATCATGATTTTCCCTTCTGATACAAGTGATTTTCCTTTCATTCTTTGATACCATTACATTTAGTTCTCTGATACCATTTCATTTAACTCTTTGATACCACTAAACTTTACTTTTGATATCATTACATTTAATTTTATCTCTGATACTATCACTTTTTCTTCCACCTCTGATCCTTTATGTTCTATAAAATACTATTTCTATAAGATAATTTCATTTACTAATATATCCTCTGATACAACTGCTCACTATTTTAAAAACTATAATTTTATAAGTTGTGATTATCAAAAAGGGGGAGATTGTTGACCTCACCTGTTTTGATAATCCCAATCATGCTTTCATATACTTTGATAATCTCAATATAATGATTTTTTATATATTAATTATTTCAATCTGTGATCAAGATGATAATAATATTAAAATAATACCTGAGATATGTTAATCCATGTTTATATAAGTTCTGAAATAATTCTAACCCAATCGAATGTGCTTTTCATAAAAACAGATAAGTGTAATCTATTGATCTGCACATAGCTACTGATATAGAGCTACCGGTACTCAGTCTACTGATAGACTTAGTCTACCGATAGACAGAGTCACTGATACACTAAGTTCACTGATATAAACAGAGTTACCGATAAGCAGACACAAAGTCTACCGACAGAACAGATGAGCTACCGATGTGTAAGTCTACCAGTAGTTGCCAATAGAGTAAGCCTACTGATATGAGTACTGACAATCACAAACCTGATCTACCGATAAGAGGAAGTCTACCGATAGAACCAGTCTACCGAGCTACCGACTGACAGACAGACCAGAGCTACTGACAGACAAGAGCTACCGATAGATAGAAGTCTACCGATAGAGCCAGTTCACACATAGTTACTGATACATCGAGCTACTGATGGAGCAAGAGCTATCTATGGAGCAAGAGCTACCGATGGAGAGAATCTGTTATATAGATCTACTGATGCAAGAGCAAGAGCTACTAATTGAAGATCCTACGACACCGTACACTTTTACCAACACGAGCTACTAAGGATTGACCAACCAGTCAAACTCTATACTCTATACTCTCAATACTATTTTTTTATTAAGCTAACGGTTACATTTTATGTTTTTAATGCAGTTAATGTTATTTAATGATATCTGTTTCCATATCAAGGAACCGTACCTAGTACCCATACAAAAAAGTAATTGTTCTTTTCTGCTGAACCTGAAAGCTATAAAGGGACAGAAAAAGATCGTGCAAGATACACTTTTTGAAAGAGAGAGAATCAAGGCACTAAGAAGACACACGAAGGGAAAAAAGAGCCAAGATCTGAACAACATTCAAATGTGGATCATTTTTCACTAGTCAACATTTATACTCCAAGAATCCTAGACATACATGAAGAATCTTATTCTAGAGGAGAACACAAGATGCATCTTGAGTGAAGAACTACAACAAACATTTCATGCACTCAGGCTGCTATGTTGAACCTGAAATCAAGGAAGAAAACGACACTTCATTTTCTGAGTAAAAACCAGAGAAGGACTCAGAAGATTATTAGACAAATCAAACGAGTCCAGAGCTGCACTGCAAATCACTAAAGCTTTTCTAAACTCTTTATCACCTTCTTTAGTGATTCTATCTTTACATTTCGAGCAGTGTGTGTACCGTGTTTATTTTACACACACACTGTCTCTTGAGAAAAATTGGAGGATTCTTAAATCCTCACTCAAAATTCATAACCCTTTGTATCCCACTGTGGATAGTGGTAGAGGTTGAGTAATACCTGAACAGCATGTGTGCTGTTGTTTGTTTTTTCCACGAAGAACTGTGGTAGAGGTCTTTGGACCTAGACAGTAGTGTACTGTTGTTTACCCCTGATCCAGGGTGTGGATCAATTTATATAAATTTTTGATAGGACTAAGTCTCGGCTTGAGACTGAACCTCTTGGTTACCTTTGCTGTGCATTTTAATTTAAGTCTATAAGTATACTATATATTTATTTCATATTCTGCTGCTATTACTTTGAAATACAAAACTATTTTAAAGCTACTTTGATAGTTAAATTAGCAAGTGTTTATACTTATTGTAAACCAGTAAGTTAGTTTCAAAAGTTAATTTAATATTCAGATTAAGTCAACTGAGACCTAATCAATCTTTGAGAAATTGATTGAACATTTACACTCTATATAGATTCACTATAGTTTGACTTTGTTTTTAAATTGGGGGATTTTAAGATAAATAATTTTAATAGAAATTTTATTGGTACTCAATTCACCCCCCCCCCCCCCCCTCTTGAGTATCCACTCCGACCAACACTTAACTTGGATTTATTCTTAGTCATGTTTATTATAACCTACTATATAATATAATAATATTCCTTTATTCTCTATTTAATAAACTTATAAATATTTTTAAACTTTTACATTAATATTTTTTATTTATTTATTACATAGTTATTACTTATTTTTAGTTAATATTGATCATCAATGTTAGTAGTTTTAAATTTTTCCAATTTTGTTTCGGTGTAATGGTTTAGAAAATTTTCATGATTTAATCATATATAGAATTACATAGTTATATATTATTTATTATTACAATAGAAAATAAATATATAGTTCAATAGATTGGGTAAAAATGATTCAGATTATAAAAGATGTCTTGATATGATCATTTTTTAGTGGTTAAAATCACTATGATCATTTATTATTAATATCATCAATATAAAGACCAATTAATCTTTCCAAAATCTTAATCATGTCATTAAATACATTTTTATAACCAACCATGTAAGGTTTTGATGAAAAATGAAATATGTCATCCATGGAGATGGTGAACTGACTATAACATGAATAACGTTTTTATTTTTCAAATGGATGGAAGGAAGGTAAATAATAATTATTACATCAAAATAATAACATTTTATTATATTTATGACATTGATTACATTATATTAGTATGGTTATAATGTATTTTAAGGAGTTATAATAATAATTAAATGAATAGAAATGAAAAGAAGTGATTTGAAGTTCTTACCATACTCTTTGAGATGACTCCTTTTCTAATTGGATTAAACCTATGAAGGGTGGTATTTTGATGAGATAAGAACCTCAAGGACATGGATAATAGTTATGGGAAAGGTTTTTGGAATATCTTGGTCAAACTAAGAGGCTTTATATATGATGAGAAGTGGGTGGTGAAAGGGCCTTTTTATAAGTGAGAGAGGTGGCATTCAAGTAAATACTAATTTCTTAATATTAAAAGGATTGTCTTATTCAAATAAAGTGGATTCAAAATTGATAGTTTTTTAGGATAAGATAATGTAAAGTGGATAAATACCTCATCCACCCATTTAGTGATGAGTTTTTTGGATTTTTTGTGACTTTACCTCTTAATTTAACATTTTTACCTCATTTTATCCTTTATCTTAATGACTAACTTTTACCTTGGTAGCTTATTTTTGTGGTCTAAAATTAAAATGACATTATTAAATAATATTAATTATGATGATTCCAAATATTAAATCAATATTATTTAATTCAATTTCTTGATATTATAAAAATTAACTTCAATATAAGTATGCATAACGCTATAAAAACTAGAAAATGTATTTTTAAGCATAAAAATATTTATTTAGGCTAAATATTATGAATAAAATTAATACCCATGATATTTATTAGTTTATTATTAAATAAATATTTTTTTTTATTTTTTTTTAAACCATTACAAAATTGAATGGTATCTTGTAAATACTTAATTAAAGGAAAAGGATCGAAAATAGTTTTTTTATTAGAATAAAATATAAATTAGGTTCCAAAATGTCAATCATAGGTTTCTAAATTCAATGTATTATTTTTAAATGAATTATTTTACTCTTTAAATTCATATTTTTTTTGAAAAAAATCTCATAAATTTTTAATTCATTCTTATAACATAATTATGACATAAAAGTTACGGTATTTATAAAAACTACATTTTTACTATTCACTAAAAAATCAACATTTTTAGAAAAATATAAAAAATTCACCCTGAGCTAATATTTACATGATAAATCAAAAAAATATTTTATTTTATCAAATTCAAATTTTTAGATTTTATAATTTAAATTTTAAATGAAATCAAAAAATATAATGAAAAATTATTTTTATAGGAAAGTGACTTTTAAAAGTTTTAAAAGTTATTAATATTATTTTATTTAAATTACTAACTAAATGAGTTTTAATCTATTTTTTATAAATTAAAACATTTTATTATAATAATCCTTTTAAATTTATCAATTTAATAAAAATACATAACACTTTAAAAATAGTTCTATGAAAAAATCCGTCTTAAATTAAATTATTATAATCATATCCCATTAAAATTTATTATTTATCAATTCATTGGTATTATAAAAACATAAAATCATTATTTAATAATAATATTAATAACATGTAAGGAATTAAAATACATGTTTTTATAACAATTTATTTTTATTAATTCATATCTTTTATTTACTTGGGGTTTTACTTAGGATATTTCACATTTTATTCTCATAAAATATTAATGTTTAAATCTCATATTAATAAAAATATATTGTGGTTAGTTTAAGAACATAATTTCATGTAATGCAAGATATTTAACATAGTATTTATTTTAAAAAATACATATTAAAATCCTAGGGTGTTTCATTCTACCCACTTTGAATAAATTACATCCTTGCAATTTTAATTTCTCTCGCTAATGAAAAGATATGAGGGTATTCTTAATATAGTCATGAAATATGATATAAAAATGCATTAAAATATTTTTTAATTGTTTTTATATATCATGTGAAACATCTAGAGTGTATCCCCCGATAGTGTCAAACCAGGTGTACGGTTAGGACCATCTATTGTGCACCAGGTGAAGATCGAGTTAATACTCATCCAAACCTTTTTAGGGTTATTACCCCTAGGTGCATCTAAGTTAGAGATTTCATCCACTTGTGTGTACCCATATAGGAATTTCATTTCTAGTAAACCACACACTCTATAATTTTCCAAAATTTTAGGATGTTTTCCAAAATTTAGTCTTATCCCTAGGGTTTCCGCTAATGAATTCTAGTCTTAATTCCCAATAATAACTAAACCTAAATTCATCAAAACCTTTCTTAATACATTCCAAACCAAAAATTCAAGGAAACCTATTCTCCAAGAATTCAAATTAACCTTTATCCATAAACATCGAGTGTCAATAAATATATACCTTATCATATATACTCTCAAAATATGTTAATATTTTCCAAAAATAACTTGAATTTTATTAAAATAAAATTATATACCAACTCTAAGGGTTATATTAACCTTAAAATTCTTAATCAATGATGGTATTCATAACTCCTTAAATATATTCATATGATAAAATATTAACCTCTAAAGTTAAATAAACCCTTTTTTGATACCAACTGAGATGCCTCAAACTCACATTCTCAGTTTCATTGCTAAAAACATTTCTTTTATATACTGGTATGGATACTGACTGAAGTGACCCAAACCTAACAATCCATAATTAAAATATTAATAAAAAATATTTATTCTCTTATATACCCAAAAAAAGTTAGGTTTAGAGTTTTAGAGAATTATAAAAAACATCTAACTATAAAAACCCATATCTTTCCCATCAAATGGAAATTTCCCCCATAAACCAAGGATTCCTTATTTTGAAATAAGTCTTCAATATCTCCAAAACAATTCTTCACACATGTTATACAACAATATATATCATATGTAATACTCTTCTTCATAACCTATGTAAATAGAAAAATAAGAAGGGTGATCTTAAAAACTCACTAAAGATAAGAATAAGTGATAATAATCGAAGATTATAAGTAATTATAAGATAAACATATGGGTATGAGAACATAGTTAAGATGAAATGACATAATGTAAAATAATCATACCCAATAAAACATAGATCTTAATTCATAAATCATAACATAGGTATTTTAGAATAAATAATTAGATATCATAAGACCATGGAATCATTAGAATGTGACAACAACATAAAACATGACATCGTCTGCATAAGTCAAGGCTCACTTCCAAGACAACATAATATATTAGACAAAGTCCCATAATGGATCAGGTTTACACCTCAGCCTCTTATATATCATCTCATGAGATATAAAAAAATATCCAATGAATTGGAGGGCTTTATAATTCTATTCCTACCCATCACATCATAATATATACATGTATATGTGTGCAACATAAGGAAAAAATACATGAATACATCAATAATCATAATTAAATTCCCAAAAGGGTCTGTATAGACACCTGTGGGGGATTAATTCGGTGTAAAATATTTTTACAAAATTCTAAATCCTCTTGGAACCCCCTTTTAAATTTAACCACTATTTATGGTTAGTGAAAATAGATATTTTAGTCTATTAACCTAGAAAGTAATTCTTATATGTCATGCAGTGTATAAATTAGAAGTAGCGTATGGGAATTACAAGGTTTGGTACAAAGACCTACTCATTTCCATGCTTGGGATGTCCAAGCCATGGATTATATACTATAATCAATGTAACTACAATGGGTGGTGTTTCCTATAACTCCACAGGATCCCACTATGCACACAAGTGCCTAATTCCCATGGTACTTCTCTTTCTAGTTTCCCACTAGAGTTGTCTTTAAGAATTCATATTTTTGTCACATCTTCTCACTATAACCTCCCTATATACCTTTAATCCCTTAAGTTCATATTCCATCCCACCATGTATAAGGAAGTTTTTCTATTAAATATCCCTTGGAAGACAATAACTAGATCTGCATAGGATACGTCTATATCAATATATCTAATCTTCTTCTTCTCAATACAAGTTCTTTAAATGCTTAACAATTCATCAACAATAGATCATGAAACTCAGTCCCTGTTCATCTCAACTTTATAGGTCGTCACAAAAACTACTCAATTGGATTTCTAACTACTCAAACTTTAAGAGGCTTAACTCCAACTGATAAGGAACGTGTATATAAGATCGGTCACTTATCAACTTTTTTTTCACTGATTCAACTCACTTAAACAAAAAAATAAATGATGGTTGTATTTTTCTTCAATCTTCAGATTTGATGACCATATGGTAATTTTCAACTTCAACATAGGCATGGATCCTTATTCTTATTCACCTTTTAGAGTGTTCTTAAATATTTCACACTACACAACACTACAGATCTCATATTCTCAAATTCTCAAACATTTCTTATCCATACAACTTTTCCTTTTATATTTAGGTCACCTTGAATTATAATTTTCATTTGAGAATATAAAATATTCCCATATAATTTAGTGCTTGCATGCCTCATTTAATTTTTCATTGCTTTTTATTATGTGATTGTTCCTTTGATCCTCACTTTTCCTTTTTTCCTCTCAAATAGTTGTCTCCTAGGAAATTCCAAGTGTGACCTTACTTTTCCATTTATTTCTCATTTCTCGTTTATCTCCTGAAATATGAAAAGTATTCTAGAGTATTTCAGCAGACTCAATATATATTTTTTTATTCTTAATCATTCACACTAAAACAATTTGATATTATATTAAACCTATAGAAACATATTCTAGTTCTTTACATTAGTAAATAGATACTATATGAGCTTGTACTAGTATACTCAACTCAATATTCTCATATGATTATTATACTCAAATTTTCAACACATATTCTCTATGGTTGTAGATAAATAATATAGAAAATAGATATGTGATAAGGGTTGGTCCAACTCAACAGCTTGAGTGCTTAATATTAATTCTATACAAATTCAGATTTCATATTAAAATAATAAATATTAGTTCACAAACTCATTCTAATGTTTATGATGTTTAAATAATAATTTGAATGGACCATACATCATACCATTTTATCTCATCTTTATCATAATTTCATCTAGAATATTCGAATTTTTCATTTAACACCTTACTAAAAGTTTCTCTAAGTATATAATAAATATGTACTTATAAAAGGATTGCATTGAGTAGAAAAGTCTTATGTTGGGAAAGGATTATGTTAAGCACTTCAAAGGCATATGCTCATCGATAAAGACTTGCACACAGTGCTCAAAGACTTAAGGCCAGTGATAAAGGCTTAGGTTACATGCCTTTTCCATTTATCTAGGATTATAAAGTCATATATTCTGGAACTATAAGTCATACACTAAATACTTACGTTCATCCTTGAAGTAATATGCTCAAACTTAAATACTTGTGCATGGTACTTTAAAGACTTATGATTTAATTCATATGCTCATAGTATTTTGAAAAATTTTAGGTCTTAACTCAAAGTCATACCTTTTCCATAAAGGATTATGCTAAAGATACAAAATACTTTCATTTAGGTCTAAAAAGGATTATTATTGGTCCTTTATTAATTTTCTCAGATTATACAGAATCTCTAGATTTTCCAAATCAACTTCAAAACCTCTGAAAACTGACCCCATACATTCTCAAACACTGAAAAACATCTCAAATCACCTTTTTTGATTTTATAAAACATGTTTAAGATCCTTAGAAACATTCCCAAGAACATAATCAATATATATAATCAACTTTTAGTATTTTAAATGAGATTAAACTACATTTCATTTCCATATTCTAAATCATTATTCATAAAACACCATCCAAGGGTTCAAAAACACTAATTTTAGCATTAAATAATAGCATCACATTAGGATATATTCTTTAACATAGTGGATCATTAAAACCTCCAAAAAACTATCCATTAACATGGATATTAACATCTCTCAAATACAGTATAGTATCCAACACCTCTAAACTATTGTATAAAAATATGGAATCATTCCTTCAGTAGTTGTCTTGATTCCATGAAGCACAACACATCAATTTTCCAATTTATATGGGCTACCTTTAAAACTTATCTAGTAATATGTTCCAATGCAGATATTATTTCTTCTTTAACCAAACCATATGGGAAGAACCTTCGATCTTCCATCAATTTGGGGGATTCTAACTCCATCACCCAAGATCTAAGAACACTTTGACATCCATGATATATATTGATAATTGATAAAAAAAATACAATATAAGCTTCATCAAAACTGAAGGGTACTTCATTTTCCTATCTCCCTTGGATTTGTTATCAATACCACTTAAACACTTCAATTCAATATTCCTCTTCTCCCCCTTAATGATAATAAATAAAAAGGAAGAAATTATTTTTTTCTCCCTTACACATACCTATTTAAATACTATAGCATGATGGGTAGATCTCCCAAGGGATAATTCTTCTCCCCCTTACTCATCTGATTTCAAGAACCATCTTCTCCATATTGATCTTAAATTCCATTTTAAAGAATTAAATCACCACGGATAACTTACCAATGAGCCTTATATAATTCATCTCTAAGTCTACATGGGCTAACCCATTATATAAAAAAAAGAGTTAATTTACCAAAGTAATAGAGTTTTTCATTCACATTTCTCAAGGTGGTACCAGCTTTGATTTTCCTTACATGGGGGGTTGTAAAAATTTATTTCTATAAATATACATGATATTGTACTTATCTTCAAAATATACATCAAAAATTTCAAGTTCAAATAAAATTATTCCCAATTTTGTTTGATAAAAACTCCCCTTTTATATATACAATAAGTAAACACTATAACAAAGAAGGAGAGTGAATATCATACCTTAAACTTCAGTAATAGTTGGGGATATTTAGATTCTAGATTTTAAAAAATTATGTATTTATTTATACCTTCATTACTTCTATATCTCCCCCTCAAGGGATATATTCCATACTTCATCACCATAGTATTTTTTTCTAGAAATAATTTCCAAGCAGTAATTATACCAGTTGAAAAACTTGATACTAATTAGAAATGAATACCACTTGAAATAATCACCATGAGAAATTCCTTTCTTCTAGATTCACATTAAATTCATTATTTAAATCATTACTAATAAGATGTAAGAATAAGGTGAGTCAATAAAATCTATTCAGTTGTATCACCGGATCTGGGACTCTCCTTGACCCAATATAATTTTTCATTAAAGCTATAATATTCCAACTCTTTTTTATGCTTGAACCTTCTTTAATTTTCAAAATCTATCTAGTTTATCATATAATGGACTTAATTTTAGTTTTTTATATTTTTCCATAGCTAGAGTAGGCATCTTCACTTGTGCTATCATAGTAGTTTCACTTTTTGAAGCTTTCTCCAAAATTTTAGATTCCTTAAACAAGTCTGGAAATATGATCAATATATCATTAGGGACATGAAATTAATTCTTATTAAGTCTGGTTTTCTTCTTTACAAGAATATATTTAGAACTATAATCCACTAGTGATTCTTCTTTATTCTTTAACAACTCTGTCTATTTTGGTAGAGTAGTCATACACTTACTTGGAGAGTATCCGGATAGATTGCACCTACCACACACAATTTTTTTCATCTTTGAGTTACCATTCTTGAAAAGAATTCAAGTTCTCCATTATATAATCCTTCTACCTTTTCAATCTTCTTATGTGTCTCTTTAATTGACTTCTTGTTGATTCCAGATCTCTCTTTCTAATTTTACTTCTATGGATTGTTTATAGAAATATATTTTGTGGAATATATTACCACATTAAAATCGTATTATTCTATCTAGTGTGAAATTCTTTTCATTGGCTACCTTTAATGACTTATTAGGAGTGGTAGCTTTAGATTTATTCACTTGTTCACTCCTCAAGGAAGACGTGTCCTTCATTATTACCTATTTCTCAGTCAATGGTGGTTCTTTCTTATCATCATTAATTGAATGATACCTGGATAGATTGTACAATAATTTATCACAACAGTGACCTCCAATGTTTCACATCTCATAGAAATTATCAATAAATTTAAATTTGTTTCTTATAGTCTGATTTTTCTTTATCTATGATGTATGTTTCTTTGTAGCAGGTTTTTATCACTTTTATATTTAGTCCTCATGCCTATAGAACTTATATAACTTGAATATGTTGGCATGTTGTTCCAATAGTATATGGACACTTGCCTAAACCTCCAGCAACAAAAACACTTTCCCACAAACCTCTTTATTTTTCTTATTGATGAAATCTATCTAGAATTTTCTACATGAAAGCCTTGCTATTTCTGGGTTGGAACCCAAATTATTAGGATCTAATTTAGAGTTTTCTTCTCTTGGACTTTCTCAATTACACCCTTTATACTTTAGAGGGTTTTCCAACATTTTTCTTTACCCACATATATAAAAAATTTGTATTTTTTCAACCCCATTTGACAAACTAGATTCAGTGCATATATCACTTATAGGACTATGGGTGATCTTATTCTATGTGATTGAGGTGGATACATATTTAAAATTCATCAATAAATATTTACCACTAGTATGATTCCCTTTTTATGGAAAGTACATCTTTAAAACTTGAGTGGAATTACTCTTCTTTTTATATTTTTTAGAAGGTCCTCCATGAACTGTTTCTAGTTTTTTTTTATTTTAATCCCCTAATTTAGACACTTCAGTTTGAGAGAGTTATTTTCATCCTTTATAGTTATTAACTTGAATTCCCATTCTTTCCTCATATTCTAAATATTATCGTCATGCAACTTTTTTTTCTACCACTAATGAACTTTCAAGCTTCTTTACTCTCTTGGATTTCACATATAGCTAAGCCTCTTTTAAATTCATGGAAACTCTATGAAACCTCTCATGTGAAAGGATCACTTCATAAATAAAAAATATCTCACATGAATATATTTTCAATTCATCTATCAAATAAAGTATTTATTTCAAAGTGTGTATAATTTATCCTTTTCATTAACAAGTCTTGGGAGAGTGCTGGATTTTCCAACCTATTTACCCAGTGCATATTCCATTACATTATCCTCCTATTCTAACCATGAATTTTCATCTTGTAGTAACATAACATGTGCCAGTATGTATTAAAAAATTAAATGGAGACCATTTCAAGATACTCCTTAATTTATGAATAAAAATCACCAAGTGACTTATCATTTTCAATCTCTTCAAATTCAGTACATCTTGAACTTGTTTCTTCAGAGGGATCATGATCAAATAATTTATCAATGCTCTTACTATTCTAATTATATTTAGATAATTCTTGGTCTTATTTATTCATTCAGATTTTTTTCTTATTTTTGGCTTCCTTCTTCTATTTGTTTTTCTATGACTTGGTAGAGACTTTTAATTCTATACTAATGAGAATAGATTGTAATTTTCCCATCTAAGGTTGTTCAAACATCTCAAATATGCACATAATTGAACCAAATAAAATTTGGTGAGTCTTTAAAGATAGATCCAATAAAATGTAATCTTAATTTTATACTAATTGAAATTCCCAATAGGATATGTATAGACACCTGAGAAGGGGGTAAATTTAATGTTTCCTATTTTTACCAAATTCCAAATTCTCTTAGAATCCCCTTTGAAATTTTACCTCTGATATCAGTTAGTGAAAATGGATATTTTAGTATTTTAACCTAGAAACTAATTCTTATATGTTATGAAATATGAAAATTAAAAGTTTCACATAGGATTTACAAGGTTCAGTACAAAGACCAACTCCATATTTTTCTTGATATGTCCACATCATGGATTTTACTCTATAATCAATATGACTACAATGGTAGGTGTTTATCACACCTATATAGAATCCTACCATGTATAAAATTTTCTACTTTCTTAGAAATTCTATTGTAATCTTACCACTAGACTTGTCTTGATAACTTCACATTATTGTCATGACTTTTCAATATAATCTCCCTGCATATCCTAAGTCCCTCAGGTTCTATTTCATCCCATCATGGATACATAAGTTTTTCTTTCATCTCCTCTTTGTAAGTTGATCACAAAATATGTATAGGATCCTTATGCATCAATATATTTGATCTCCATATTCTCAACATAATGTTTTTAGATTCCTAACAACTCTTTAAAATTATATCATCCAACTCAATCTCTATTCAAACCAGCTTCATAGGTCTTCATAGGTGATGATCAATTGGCTTTCTCACTAATCAAACTCCAAGAGGCTTGACTCCAACTAATAAGAAACATAAATGGTAGATTTTT
Source organism: Viscum album (assembly GCA_963277665.1). Lineage (NCBI taxonomy): Eukaryota > Viridiplantae > Streptophyta > Magnoliopsida > Santalales > Viscaceae > Viscum > Viscum album. Next base: position 1,996,805,684 of record OY728150.1, on the reverse strand, counting down.
ATCTTATCAACTTGTTCTTATTTTCACTACTTCAGCTCACCTAAAAAGGAAAATGAATGATGGTTGGATTATTCTTTAATATTCAGATTTAATACCTAGATAGGGATTATTAACTTCAAATTAGTCTTTGACCCTTGTTCTTCTTCAACTTTGAGAGTATTTTTCAATATTTTTCATTACATAACACTACATCTCTTAGATTCTAAAATGATCAAACATTTATCCTCTTATAATCTTTTTCCTTTTATATATAGGCCACTTAGAATTAGAATTTCCATTTAGGAATATAAAATATCCACACATAATTTATTTCCCATGTTCCTTATTTAATTTATCCTTACTTTTTTATATGTGGGTGTTACCATGATCCTCATTATTACTTTTTCCTCTAAAATGATTATATATTAAAAAATTCCTAGATTTCTCTTACTTTACCATGTCTTTCTTATTTTTCATTTCTCTCTCAGCATAAATAAGGTATTATAAAGTATTTTATTGTCCTCAATGTCACTTTCTTTCTTCTTCATCTTTATCATACTCACTGAAACTATTCGAGCTTATCTTCAACATATAGAAACATATTCCAGTTCTTTAAATTATTCAACAGATGCTATAGCCACTTATACCATCAAGCTTGGCTTAATTTTCCCACATAATTCTTTCACTCAAATCTACAACATACATTACCTATGGTTGTAGATAAATCATAGAGAAAACAGATATGTGGGAAGGATTAGTTAAACTTGGTACCATGAGAGCTTCCCAATAATTCTGTATAGCTTTAGATTGAATCTTAAAATAATAAATAGCATCTAAGATCCATCTCAACTTACTCAAACTCAGTTTGGATCACACTCTTATAATGTTTCAAACATTTCAGATCGGCATAAGTATCTTTATATTATAATCTCATATTTAATCACTAAATGATGATTCTCAGATATTCTATTTTAAAATCATAATATCAAATCATTCTCAAAAAAATCATCAATCGTGGATCATAAAAGCATCATGATGTTTACATTAGTTTCGAACATCTCAAGCATCTATAGAAATTAATTTTTATTTTATTCTAGAATTTCTTTATTTATCTTCATTTGAAATTTTCTATAATTAATCTTGTTTTGATCTTCCTTGAATATTAGATTATATGATTTTTATTACTTTAATCACAAATCCATTCTAGTGTTTATAATGTTTAAATTATTGTTCAAACAATCCTTGAATCATCCCATTTTATCTCATCTTCATCATAATTGCATCTAGAATCTTTTAATTTTTCATCCAGTGACATACTATAAATTTCACTAAGTATAGAATACTTTTGTTCTTCTCAAAGGATTACACTAATCAGAAAAGGCTTACACTAGGAAAGGATTATTTCTTGTGCTTCAAAGGATTACACTTATAGATAAATAATTACGCTCATCACTCAAAGACTTACATCCCATGAAAAATCAATACATTCTAATCCTTTTTTATTTTTTTAGAATTCTAAAGTCACACATTCTAGCATTATATGTCATATGCTGAAGAAATACATTCATCCATGAATACATATGCTCAAACCCATAGTCTTATGCTCAGTACTTAAAATACTTATGCTTGAATCCATACACTAATGTTCTTTTTCCAAATTTTAGGCCTCAAATCAAAGATAAACATTTTATATAAAGTTTTACACTGAAGATGCAAAAGACTTACATTTATGGCTCAACAGTCTTATGCTTGGTCCTTTGTCTATTTTCTCAAATTGTAAAAAATCTATAGACATTTCAAATAGACTTTATAACATCTATAAACTAACCCAAACCATTCTCAAACACTCACAAACATATCAAATCACCTTTTGGATTTTATCAAATATTTTTAAGCTCCTCAAAACTATTTCTAAGAACACAAGAAATATATAAAATCAACTTTGAGTATTTTAAATGAGATTCCATTGCACTTCATTTCCATCTTCTAAATAATCCTTCATAAATCTTCATCCAAGTTATCACAAACATTAATTTTGGAATTAAATCATAACAGCATGATCAGAAGGCTTCTTCAATATAGTGGGTCTTTAAAACATCCAAACAAATATCCATTATAATTGATATTAATATCCCTCAAACATGTTACGGTAGAGAGAACCACCAAAATATTATAAAAAATATGGAATCATTATTTCAACAATTGTATTGATTCAATGAAGTATTATACATCAATCAACTGATTTATATGGGCTACTTTTATAACTTATCCAGCCAGATATTTCAAGGAAGCTAGTATTTATTCAGTACTGTATCCATATGGGTAGAACCTTCAATATTCCATCAATTGGGTGGATACCAACACCATCACCCAAGCTCCAAGAACACTTTGACTTCCACACTATGCATTTATAATTGATAAAAAATACGATATAAGATTCATTAAAACCCACGGTCACTTCACATAACATGATAAACCCATAAAAATTAAATGGGTATCAAATAAAATTAGGTAACTGTATAGGTAAATACCCTTCAATTAATATAATGAAGTATAACGTATTTATATCATATGGATAAATAGTATACGGTTTATTCAATAGTGTCCTCAGTCAATCAATGTATGGTAATCTAGGTGAACACCCTTGAATCAAAAAAAATGAAATATTGGGTATTCACAAAGGAAAGGAATTAGAAGAAATGTTATGTTTATGCATAGTGGATAATTAGGTAAGAAAAGGGAAGTGATGGATCATTTCTCTTATATAAATTTTATTTACATCACACTAAACATATGAAGAGTGTGGATAAAGAATCAAATTATTATTTTAACATATATGAAAACTCCTTTACAAGGACATTAAAAAATCACTTAAAAAATAAGAAATACCCATTTCTTTTGATAATTATTAAAAATGAAAAAAATCATAGAATAATTGAAATGTAATTTATTTTATAAAACTATGAAACCTTTTAAATAAATCTTGAAAAAGAATAATAGACATAAAAGTGATAAAATGTGATCCTGCAGAAAATGTGAAAAAGTAGATTCTTTTCATTCATTTGTAAAGAAAGTCAAAAATGACCCATGTGGAAAATGATAAAAATATTCATTCTAAACCTCAGTAAATAAAGTCAAATACATCCAAAAATGACCTTAAAAATCATTGAATTAGAGATAAGAACATTCTTGAATTAGTATAAAGAATATGCACATAAAGGGGAAGGATTCTCAACCGAAAAGAAGATGCAAGGTCAATTTCACTTATAAGAAACCTTTTGCTTGAATTACAAACCAAAGGAAATTGGAATGATAATAAGTTAATTAAAACCTAAAAATAAACATAGAATAAATAAATAAATGGTTTTTGGGGAAAAAAGTATACAATCCCCTCAAGTATGAACTTACACATAATGTCCCATGAAATAGAAAACATGAATTAGAACATAAAATATCATGAATAAAGATATATTAATGATATTTTATGTCAGTGAGGATATATATATATATATATCATATAAATGAAATTAAGTGAATATTGTAAAACATGTCTCAAAGAAGGAAATTGGAGGTGAGAAACACTTACGACTTTGGTATTGTATAAATCAAAAGAACATAAAACGAAAATCATGATATGAACTTTAAAATCTCATGAAATAAAAATATTTTTAGTATACATGATGATTATAGGGTATTAATTATTTTTAGTGGCTCCTATTTATTCTTATCTTGATTTTTTTTATAATTACTTAAACCCATCATTCTTTGTTTTCTAATAATTTTGTTTAATAGTATTCGATTTAGTATGTCACGATATTTATTTTATATATGAATAAATAATGATGAGAATCATATGGAGTTTGTTTTTTTGTAAATATAAAAATATTATCTTCATTTAATTTTGTAGTATTGAAATCCAATTTAGTTGTTTCAATGGTTCAAAAATTCACCAAACCAGTTACAAGTTGTTCAAGTGACATTATAGTTTTTATCTTAAATTCACCTTTAAATTTTGATGATATCTCAAGAAAAGTTGAACGAAATTACATGATCCATATACCTTTAGATAGATAAGATATTTATATAAACTTAATTATTTTATGAGGAAGTATGATAAGTCTGTTTTGGTACTCTAAAAATCACCAAATTTTCTGCATAATTTTTGCAACTCTATAGTGAACAGATTTTAAAATCTACTGTATTTGATTTACTACAAGTTCTAAAGATATAGGAATCACTAAAAACCTAGTGTAATGGAAATAAAATAATTTTATATTGATTTCATCAATTGGCATCAAAGTCTAAAAAGGTCATTTTGATAGTGAATAAATTTTCTGAAGTTCTGCAATGATTTTTGGGAACTACAATTTTTCCAGAATGTTATTGCTTCTATTTTTCAACGATATTAGGAGTTTTATAAGTCTGATTTATTTGATTTTTGATATGTTATAAATATATTTATATTTACTAAATATAATTCTTCTAGGATTAAGTCTTAATATGTTGTTAAAGGGATCTAAAAAATCATTGAAATCTTTAAATGCAAGTTGTCCGATTTTCTGAAGGATTATTTGAACCCTGCTTTTAGAACAGTGCAACCCTAATTTCAGGACAGTGCAACCCTACTTTAAAAACAGTGAAACCCTAATTTTGATACAAAATTATGGTTCTTATACTCTAATTTTTAACTCTAATTTTGATAAAAAAAAATTATGGTTCATGTTCCCTAAATTTTTAATAAACCCTACGTTCATGAACCCTACTTTGTTTAACCCTACTTTGTTGAACCCTACTTTCAATAAACCCTACTTTTGAATTTACCCTACTTTGAAACTACTTCCTTGTATTATTTTTCTAAAAAATTCAAACTCATCCTATTGTATATCTCTTTATAAGCTGTAACACTACATTCAAAGAGATTAAATTCACTTCATACTTATACAACCAAAATACAGAAATGTGACCTGTTGTACGCTGAGATTTTAGAGTGTTAAATGGAACTTTTTGTTGCTACTCGATATTCTATAAAATCAGGTTTAAACCTTATATATTTTTCTAAAATGAAAATAAAAATATAAGATAAGTGTTCTCCATGCATGGAAGTCATGTTTCAATATGAACAGAAGTTTTCTATGGTATGCTACATGAACATCACATTAAACTAGAGGATGAAGATGGTGAAATATGATTTTTTTATACACCTGCATACTAGATATTGAACTACATGTTGAATATAATATATTTTTAGATATAATTGTTTCATGTTTTATCACATAAGAAAAATACATGGGTATGTTATAGGAGCTCGATCAAGATAGAGAATATCCTTTCCTCATTATATCTCGATGAACTTCATCATGATGAACTACCTTGAATTCACAACCATAACTGAAGATGGTTTCTACATGGAAAAACTCATACTACAACTGAAAGTTTGGATGGAATAAATATTTAAAATTTGAAGTATACAGAAAGAGGATAATAGTGTTTGAGCAGGTTGTGATACTCTATTTTATATGTTCCTTGGTATTTCAATCTACTGCATTCCTAACTGGAATTCTTTTAGCAGTTTATCAGTTGGATAAATTCTAATAAATATGAAGGATTATAGATGAATAGATTACAAGGATTTTGGTCTAGTATTTAGAGAGAAAATTATTAGTTTATTCTAACATCATTTTTTCAGAAAAGTTAGAGGACACAAAGTTATTCAAATTCAAATATTTGAATTTATAATCGGATTGTGCTGCTAGTTTTCAAGAACTATTTTTACTACGTTTAAAGAGTTTTGAATGGATTTAAATGGGGGTTTTAAATCATTCAATGCTGTTATTATTCTGTATATTCTACCAGAATATTTATTCAACTTATATTGAATGATTTTATTAGAGATTTATTCTACATAAATAAAGAGGAAACGGTGATACGCTATTCATGAGATATTTATGAAGGCTATTAAGTCTATTTATTTTGAAATTATGAAGGAAGAGGAATGTTTTTGTTACTATTGAATATATATTATATATATATATATATATGGTAAGAAAAAAAATATACGAAGAAGAGAAGATATGTGAAAAAGTTGATGAAAATAAAGTGCTAAAATATTTTGTTGTTCATCATTTTAAAGAAGAGAGAAATATTATTTGTACATCATTATTCTCTTATGGTGTAAATAAAAAGGAATCTTGTACAACATTTCCTAATATATTTTCTAATATTTAAATAAGAAGAAGACTACACAACATTGAAGATTATTTTGATACCATGGTGCATTATTAAAGATCATTTACATATGTCATTTGTAGCTGCAACTGTGAGCTAAACCTATTTCACAATAAACTCCATCTCATCTATTTTCTTTGGAGTATAGGCTTCTAGGAATCATTCATAGTGGAGTTTCATATTCTCAGACTAAGATGTGGATATTTCGGTTCCCTATAAAAGAACCATAAGGCCCTGTAGAAGATTTGTAAGGTTTCAACTACCTTTACTCAGTTGTAGAGTTCTTTGGATAAGAGGACCTACTAGTGAAAAAAACCAATCTCATGGAGTAGAGTGTTGGTGGAGTGGACTAGGGGATTTATGTTCCCCAAACTACTATACATCACTGTGATTTTTTCCTTTATTTATTTCTACTTCTTGCTCAACTTTAAGATAGAAGGAAAGGATCTCTTCATTTTAAGAGGGACATTTTACTTTTTTCAAGCTTTTTAAAAGGACACAATTAACTCACATCTTGTGTCTTCATCATACCCATTTTGAACAAACAAGTGGTATCAAAGGTTGGACTCTGTTGGAGATATTTCTCATTTTAGAAATTTGTTTTTACTTGATACCAACAAGCGGTGTCAGAGGAAGTTCTCTATATAAATATTTCTCATTTTGAAAATACTTGAAAATTATTGTGTTTCTATCTGATACCTAACTAGTGATATCAAAGGTTTTTCCCTTTTGGAATATTGAAGGTTTCTTTTGGATCTAACAAGCCTAAGTTAAAGATTTAGATAAAGAAAAATCTAAATGGATGATCTTAGAGAAGGTGTGTCGATGATATGTTCTCCTTGTTTTAATGGTGATAATTATGAATTTTGGAAAGTTCTCATGACTATCTATTTGAAGAATATTAGTTTCAAAGTTTCCATGAATACTGTAAAACCCTATGAAATTCCTAGAGAACCAGAAAATTTGGATGATGCAAAGGAAGATTAATGTGATATAAATTCAAGAGTGATGAATGCAATTATATTTCGTCTTGGTCCTAACATATTTAATCACATTTCTCAATGTGATACTGCCTATGAGATGTGAAAAATAGTAATAGTATATTATGAAGGAATCGATAAATTGATAGAAGTTAACATTGACGATGATGCCTTGGGAACTCTAATTTCATAATCAAATCAGGCATTAAAGGAGATGATTGAGATGTGTGAAGATGAGATATAATCAGAAACTGATAATCATATTTCTATCAAAAAAATGATGCACTCAAAGTTTCAATGGATGAAATTTATGATTATAGTCATTTGGATTTAAGTAATGAATCTAATACAAACTCTAAATAATATAAAGAAAATCAAAAGGTAAATATAATTCTTATGGCTCACACAAATGAGTTATAGTCATCTTAATCTAAAAATCCTTATTCAGAAAAGTTTTCTCATGATAAATGTGATAAATATTATTTTATGCTTCAAGAGAAATTTGAATCTTTAAAGATAGAGAATAGAAAACCTATAAAATCTTATGATGCTATTTCAATTGATAAGGAAAGTTTGTCAAAAAAATATTATAGATTTAAGATCAAATTCTTCCAAAATTTATTATGTTCCACATGAGACTAAAATTGAAGAGTTGTTTGATGAAGTTGATAATTTAAATCAAGCTTCAAGTATTCTTATTAAGGGAGAGAATTATTTGAATCAAATTCTTAGTAAAAACAAATTTCACAAAGGAAAACTCAGTATTATTAGTAATGGAGAAAAACCAAAACTATACAAGAATTATTTTGTTCCTAGTTAAAACAGTAAAATCATGTCTACTATTAAATGTTTTTATTATGGTGTTAATAAACCTTATTCTAATGATTTTTATTTTATAAAACCTTAGTTTTATGGTGTTAAGAATTTTCATTATTAGAAATCATTATATATCTTTAATCATAAAATGTTGGATAAAAATAAACATATTTGGTTACCTAAATATTTACTTTCTAACACTACCGGACTCAAAAGAATATGGGTACCAAAAGGTGCTTGTATTTGATATTTTGTAGGTGTGTGGGACTGGACTTCATTGTTACATCATTAAGTGACTTCTTGAAAATTATGAAATATTTATTATATTTCTATTTCTTATTCTTTTAATGAAAATTTCATAAAGATGGAACTATTAGAATTCAGGAAAAAAATTATTATTTTATTTAAATGCACTAATTGTTTTATACAGGAGAGAAAAACATTTAAATGTTTTATCTTTTTATTCCTCTACATTTAATTAATCCTATAATTAACATATTAAATCATTTTCTCACTCTATTGTTTTATGAATTAATTTGTTAAATTATTTTATTAACCAATGACCATCAAGATTTCTCTTATGATTTTATATAAATGGTTATCTTACATGTAATCATGTGTTTAATGTCTTACTATGTAAATTAATTGGATATGAAAAATTAAACTATTATTGTATTTTGTAAATTATTAGATTAAATTTTTTTTGTAAATTATAAAATTATAAAAAGTCATTTTTAAATCATTTTTTAAAATTATTTGAAAAAACCTTTTATTTACTTAAAATTCCTTGAAAATATTTTATTTAATTCCTTGAATATCTTTTACAATTATGATATGTTTTAAGGGGGTTATTTTAAATATTTATCATGTTTTTAAATGTTTTATTATCATGACATGGTTTAAATGGTTTAATACATTCATTGTAAATACTTGTTATTAATTGAATAATATTATATATGTTTTCATGGCTCCTTGATTATATCTTTTTATCTTTTTAAAGGAAGCGTGAATTTAGGGGGGTTTGTATTGATGCATGTATTAAGAACATATTTTGAAATAACTCATTTTTTGATATCCTTACAAAAAAGGGAGGAAAATTTTTTATTTCAAATTTTAAATATTTTTGATACTGCTACTTAAATTTCAAATTCTCATTTTTTATAAAAAGGGGAAAATATATTGTATTATTTAATAAACTTAAGAAATCATATTTTCAATCCTTAAAAAAAGGGTTAGAAAAGTTGGTAGAGAGTTTGGGTTTTGTAATTATCAAAAAGGGGGAGAATTTTGAGTGTATCCTTGTCATTCTCATCTTGATTTAGTTTTGATAAATAATTCAACCCATCATTCTTTGTTTTCAAATAATTTTTTTAAGTGTTTCAGATTTAGTATGTAACAATATTTATTTTATATCAAAATAAATAGTTATCAGAGTCATATGGCATTTATTATATTGGAAATATAAAAATATTCTATTTGTTTCATCTTTTGATTTTGAAATCCAATTCAATTGTTTTGATGGTACAAAAAATCACTGAAGTAGTTACAAGTTGTTCAAGTGACATTGCAATTTTCATCTTAAAGTCACCTATAAATTTTGATGATATCTCAAGGTACAATGAATGGAATTGAGTGATCCATATACCATTGGATAGATAATAAATTTATATAAACTTAATTAGTTTATTAGGAAGTTTAAAAACACTTTTTTGGTACTCTAAAAAATCACCAAAGTTACTGCAACAGTTTCACAACTCTACAGTGAAGGGATTTGAAAATATATTGTATTTGATTTATTGCAAGTTCTAAAGATATCAGAATCACTCAAAACATGGTGGGATGAAAATAAAATAATTTTACCTTGATTTCATCAGTTTACATAAAAGTTCAAAAAGGTTGTTTTGATAGCGAATAAATTGTATGAATTTCTGTAATGATTTTTAAGAATAATAGTTTTTCTAAAATGTTATTGATTATAATTTTTGAAGATATTAGGAGCTATAGAAGTTGGATTGATTCAATTCTTGATCCATTAGAAATATATTTATATTTACTAAATATAATTATTCGAGGACTAAGGTTGAATCTACTGTTAAAGGTATCTAAAAAATCGTTGAAATCTCTAAATGCAAGTTGTCTAGTTTTATGAATAATTATTTGAACCCTACTTTCAGAACAGTATAACCCTACTTTTGATACAAAAATTATAGTTCTTATAACCTAATTTTGAAACCTACTTTTGAGAAACCCTACTTTTGATACAAAAGTATATTTTATGTTCCATAAGCTTGTGATGAACCCTAAGTTCATGAACCCTACTTTGTTGAACCCTACTTTTATAAACCTTACTTTCAATGAATCCTGCATTCGAATGTACCATACTTTGTTGTTACTTCCTTGTGTTATTTTTCTAAAAAATTCAAACTCATCATGTTGTGCATATCTTTACAAGATGAAACACTACATCCAAAGAGATTAAATCCACTTCATACTTATACAACTAAAATATAGAAATGTGACTTGTTGTATGCTGAGATTTTACAGTGTTAAATAGGACTTTTTTATGCTACTCAACCTGCCATAAAATCATGATTAAACCTTCTGTATTTTTTTGAAATGAATATAAAAAAATTCTAAGTGTTCTCCATGCATGGAAGTCATGTTTCATGATAAACAGAAGTTTTCCATGGTATGCTACATGAACATCACACGAAACCAGAGGATGAAGATACTGAAATATGATATGTTTTACACCTACATACTGGATGTCAAACTACATGTAGAAGAAAATATGTTTTGATATCTACTTTATTCATGTGTTATCACATAAAAACTATACATGGGTATGTTGTATGATCTCGATCAAGATGGATAATATCCTTGCCTCACTGTATCTTGTTGAGTTTCATCATACTGAACTAACTTGCATTCACAGTCATAACTGGAGATGTTTTCTACATGGAAAAACTCATACTACTACTAAAATTTTGGATGGAATAAATATTTAAAAGGTGAATTATACAGAAATAGAAGCATGAAGTTTGAGCAGGTTATAATATTTTGTTTTATATTTTTCTTGGTATTTCAATCTGTTGCATTATTATTTGAATTATTTCAATTGTTTATCAGTTGGATAAATTCTAATAAATCTAAAGGATTGTGGATAAATGGACTACAAATATTTTGGTCTGGTATTTAGATAGGAAAATGGTTGGATTATTCTAACATCATTTTTCCAGCAAAGTCAGAGGACACAGAGTTATTCAAATTAAAATATTTGAATTTACAATCAGATTGTAATGCTAGTTTTCAAAAATTATTTTGATTAAGTTTAAATAGGTTTGAATGGATTTAAAAGTGGGTTTTAAATCATTCAATACTGCAATTATTCTATATATTTTATTGGGATATTTATTCAAATTATATTGAATGTTTTTATTAGATATTTATTCTACATGAATAAAGAGGCAACGATGTTACACTATTCATGATATATTTATAAAGATTTTTGACTCTATTTATTTTGAAAATCTGAAGGAAGAGTAATGTTGTTGTTACTAATGGATATTTATTCTATATATATATATGATAGGGAAATAAAATATACAAAGAAGAGAGGAGATGTGAAAACTCTGATGAAAATAAAGTGCTGAAATATTCTACTGCTCATCATTTTAAAGAAGAAAGAAATGTTCTTTTTACATCATTATTCTCTCATGGTGTAAATAATAAAGTATCCTAAACAACATTTTATAATCTATTTTCTGATGTTTAAATAAAAATAATCCTACACAACATTGAAGATTATTTTGCTATTGTTGTGCATTATTGAAAATCATCTACATCTGTCAGTTGTTGCTACAAATGTGAGATAAACCTGTTTTAGAACAAACTTCATCTCATCTATTTTCTTTGGAGTATCAGCTAATCTAACTCAGTTGTGGTGGAGTGTCAACTTCTTGAACTAATCTTTGGATATTTTGGTTCCCTGTAAAGGAACCAGAAGGCCCTGTAAAATCCTTGTAAGGTTTCGACTATCTGTACTCAGTTGTAGAGGTCTTCGGATAAGAGGAACTACTAGTGAAATTCACCAAACTCATGGAGTAGAGTGTTGGTGGATTGGGATAGGTTATTTATGTTCCTCAAACCACTATGCATCATTATGTTATTTTTTGTTATTTATTTTCGTTTCTTTCTCAACTTTAAGAGAGAATTAAAAGATCACTTCATTTTAAAAGGGATATTTTACTTTTGTCAATATTTTTAGAAGGAAAAAATTCACCCCCTCTTATGTATTAATCATATCCATTCTGACCCAAAAAATTATACCATATAAAAGAAATCATGGTGCATAATCTAAAACAATCCTTAAGGAACTGAAATTGAGATGAAGAACCATTACCTTGGATTTCCATTTAGTAGGGTGCACTCTTACCTTCTTTATAATAAACTAAGATGTGTTAATCCTATGTTTTATAACCTTATTCATATTTAATACCTTTTATATTAATCTTTTATATTCATTTATTTCATAGTATTACTTATTTTTAGTTAATATTAATCATCAGTGTTAGTAATTTTAATTGTTCCTTTTCTGTTTTGGTGTAACGGTTTTGACTATAATTCCATGTTCATAAGTTCATAATCTCTGGAATTATAGATTTATAAATTATTTATTATTCTAGAGTTATAAAAGTTATATATTTCAACAAACTATGTAAAATAAATTCAAATTATAAAAGATTCCTCGATATGCTTGTTTTTTGGGAGATTAAAATCACTACGGTCATTTATTGTTAATAACATTAATATAATGACCAATTTATATTTCTAGAATGTTAATAATGACATAAATATCATATTTATTCATTAAATACATTTTAAAACCATCCATGTGAGGTTGTGATGGAAAATGAAATATGGCGTCCATAGAGGTAGTGAACCGACTATAACACGAGAAACATTTTTATTTTTCAAATGAATGGAAGGAAGATAGATAATAGTTATTTCATAAACATAATAAAATTTTAGTATTATTTTATAATAATTAAATTATATTAGGGTAGTTATAATATATCTTATTTTGGTAGAAGAATAATAAAAGGAATGTAAAGGAAAGAGTTATTTAGAGTTCTTACCTTACTCCTTAGGATAACTCCTTTTCTAATTGGATTAAGCCTTTGAAGAACAGTATTTTGATGAAACCAAAACCTATAATAAATGGATAAGAGTGTTTGGAAAGGTTTTTGGAAGAGCTTAGTCTAGCTAAGAGGATTTATATGTGAGGAGAAGTGAGGTAGTGAATGGTTCTTTTTTAAGTAAGAAGAGTGGCATTCTTGTAAATATTAAGTTCTAAATATTAAAAGGAGTACCTTATTCAAGGAAAGTGGATCAAAAATAGATAATTTGTGATGATAAGGTAAGTTAAGTTTGATTAAGCTCTCTTCTATCCATTTATAGATGGTATTTTATGATATTTTGTGACTTTACCTCTTAATTTAACACTTTTACCTCATTTTATCTTCTACTATAGTGACTAACTTTTACCTTGATAACTTATTTTTATGAACTAAAATTAAATTGACCTTATTAACTAAATTAATTATTCTTATTAAAAATATAAAATTAATTTTATTTAACTAAATTTATAAAGTTGATAAAAATTAACTTCAATATAAGAATGCATAACGTAATAAAAAAAATTTAAAAATGTATTTTAAGCATAAAAATACTTATTTAGGCCAAATATTATGACTGATAATTAAATTTTTTTATTTCAAAAAGATATTTTATGGGAAAATTGGTACGCCATCTTGTACCTAATCTGAAGATACTTTTCCAGATTGATTTTCCCTTTATTGAAGCCTTGTGCCAGTACCTAGTCTTGTTTGTTGATCCAAAAAACATTATCCTTGTTAAGAATAAATCGAATCACTATCTCAAACATTATATTTTCATACTCCCATGAAGCTTTAATATATAGAATATCCTCCAAAATCTCTTCCTTATAGTGAATAATGGGCTCCAAGAAATTTATTTTATCAGCTTCTGTAATGTCCCGACTCGAGTGCCACACATCGGTTCCCCGAGTCGGTTTGCTACATGACCTCAAGCACACGTCCTCATACGCCAGAGGTTGTCAACTAGCAATAAGGGTCCAATATCGATCATGGGGAGACTATACCCTCTTTATCATAGTAATACATCTATATAAATAAATAAACAAAAGCTAAAAGAAATAATCATAACCAGAACAAACCAATATCTCAAGATGATCAAAACAGAAAATACAATATCCAAAACTAAATAGTAGACATGTCATGCCAAATACGTGTCAATTAACAATATGAAAAACCAAAAATAAATAAATAAATTGACAACTCCCAAGTGGGACATGAACCATGTCTAGTTCCCTCATCAATGCCCCATCCTGACTCAGCCATCTAATATAGGGCAATTTCCCTTAACCTGTCCTAGAACCATAAAATCTATTCATTTACTGATCAAGAAGTTTGAGTAGGGTGTGATTACAACTTAGTAGGTCACCACCAATGGCGTTTAAAACAATATCAAATCAAAATAGTGTATATGGTTGTATAAAGAATAAATAAAAGCAATAAAGTAAATAGTTGACCTTTATTCAATTACTCTTTATTTAACCACATAAATCATCAGGTTCTTAAGGACACCCAATCTGTAAATACCTGCTTAGGCCCATGCCAGAGTTTGAACCATATCACAAAATCAATTCACATTTCATTATAACACATGGGCTTTCATTATCCATGTCATTTCAACTCATTATCACGGCCAATTAGAACCATGGTCTAATACCAATCTTTTGAGTGTAGAATGTCATATCTAGCACCCCATGGATATTTGGAGCATCAATCCATGTCCCACAAGCCATTGGTATTTGGAGCATCAGTCTCTATCCCATATAAATATTTGCATATAATTATTTGGGTCTAGAACACCATGTCTCGTACCCCCATGGTTATTTGGAGTGTCAGTCCCTGTCCCACACCACATTCTCAATCAAACACATATATCACATATTTCACATCATTCAAGGTTAATCAATATTAACCTTCTTATCACATGTATCACAATACCACAACTAACTAATTCACCAATTAATTAATCCAACTTAATAATTTCATATTCATATCATTCCATTAATTAATTCAATAATTAATTAATCACATCAACACTATTAATTAATCCACCAATTAATTAATCATGTCAATTTCATTAATTAATTCAAAATTTAATTAATCACATCAATTCCACTAATTAATTCAATAATTAATTATTCCAATTCAATAAATTCCCTAATCACAACAATCCTCATTAATTAATTCAAAAATTAATTAATAAAATTCCACAATCCCAATATCCCCAAAATTAATTCAACAATTAATTATTCTAATTCAATTATCTTAATATCCCCGATTTCACAATCCCTAGATTAATTAATATACCAAATTAATTAATTCAATTTAAGAAACTCAATTTCTAGTCATCAAATAGAAATTCTACAATTACATACACATAATTGAAATCAAGACTTTGTGATTTGAATAATATACCACCTACCTCAATTAGTTTGGGAACAATCACTCAAAAAAAATCCCCAATTTGAAACGGAATAACAACGGAGAATGAGATCTAGAACAGAAACCAAAATATAGAATTAAATGAATCAAGATCCATTAAACCTACATCTAGATCTAAAAATCCCAGATCTAGATCCTAAAAAAATAGATGTATATCCAACAAAATAGATGATAAATTCCCTTAAAGAAAGGGAGAAGAATGGGAGAAGAACAAGAAACTGACTGATATGAGATTCACTTACCATGAGAGGTGCAGATCTACAATCCAGAATTCAAATCTCCAAGAACAGAGGTTGGTAGCATTAGGAAATCATCTAGGAGCCTCCAAAAATGAGTGAAATAGGTTATGACCATTTTGGGGTCAATTTTGGGTTAATATGGGGGTTCAAGTATTTTTAAAACTAATTTTTAGTTTAATTAAAAGCTTGTGCATGGTTTCATGGGAAGGGGTGCACGGTTTGTCAAACTGTGTACCTCTTCTAGGGGGTTCATGATTTCTTCTAATAGGATGCTTGGTTTGACAAACTATGCACCAGCCGTGTGAATCCCCACTATTTGAGTTCGCACTGTTAGCTAGTTTGGGCGCACGGTTTGGGAAAATTGTGCGTCAACCATGCACAGCCCCTCCTTCCTCCATTTTTCTCAAATTTTCACCCAAACTCACCCAAGATTAAACCCAATAAAAAAGTAATCAAAACAAATCAAAAAAGAGTACCTGAAAATAATCCTGAGACATCTTTATAAAAGGTTGGGATCTTACAATCTCCTCACCTTATAACAGCTCATCCTCAGGTTGTACTTCCATGTATCTCTAAGATTCTGAGTCAAAAATATCGGTTCATTGAGCCATCATATTCGCTTCTCTCTCCCATGTTTCCTTATGTACATGACCATGTTGCCACAGTGTCTGAACTATCAGCATGGTCTTTCCCTACATCACTTTCTCACTACAATCCAACACACGTATTATATTCTCCTCAAAGGGAGCATCTATCTCAAACTCAACATCATCCACATCAATCACATGATAAGGTTCAGGGTGATATAGTTGAAGTTGTGACACATGAAAAATGTAATGCACAACACAATATTTTTATGGAATAGCCAATCGGTACGCCACCAGTCTGATTCTCTCTAAAACCTCAAATGGTCAAATAAACCTAGGTGTTAGCTTGCCCTGTCACTGTATCCTGTGACGACCCAATCTATGAGACACCCAAAGGAATACATGATCACGCTCTAAAAACTCTATAGGTCATCATCAAATATCAGCATAATACTTTTGTCTACTCTAAGACATATCCAAATTTTTTTGTATCAGTTGTGCTTGCCTCGATGTCTCCTTCACGAGACTCGATCCCAACAACTTCGAATCACTTCCCTCCATTAAACATATAGGTGATCTGCATGGTATACCATAAAGAGCCTCATATAGTGTCATCTGTATAGTTTCCTGATAAATTTTGTTATACGAAAACTCCGTAAGTGCTATGTGTTTCTCCCAAGATCCATTGAAGTCTAGAACACATTCTCATAGCATATCCTCAAGCACCTATATAGTACATTCTGATTTCCCATCTGTCTGTGGGTGGAAAGTCATACTCAATAAAACTTATATACTAAACACCTTATGTAAGCTCTGCCATAAGCATAAATTAAAACACGAGTCACGGTCTAAAACAATAGTCCATGGCACCCCATGCAGATGGACTATTTCTTGAACTTACATGTCTACAAACTGATCCACTGAGAAAGTCTCGTGTATAGGCAAGAAATGTGCTACCTTTTTCAAGCAGTCCACAATCACCCATATATCATCATTCTTTTGAGGCATCCTCGGGATGCCCACCGAAAATTCTATGGTAATGTCATCCCACTTCCATTCTGGAATGGGCAACGACTATAGTAAACCACCAGGTAATTGATGTTCAACCTTCACTTGTTGATAGGTGCAGAATCATGACACGAACCCTGTTATCTCCTTTTTCATGCTCGACCACTAAAATTGTCATCATAAGTCATGGTATATTTTGGTCACACCTAGATGTACAACCCACTTTGAGGCATGAAATTTAGGGATCAACTCCTATCGCATGCTTGTAAGAACAACAACATGATTTCCCACGTAGATGATCTCATCCTCGTCTATGGACTAATATGAAGGTGAATTCCTACCTTCAAGACTTTCCCTCAAGGAAAAACATTTAGGATCCAAATATTGTCTATACAAGATCTACCTCAAGAGTGTATAATCTATTGAAACTGAGATGAGATTCATATTCTATAGACATTCCTGAACCACAACATGCATCTCAACCAGTAAAGTCATCATCTTACACTTAGCACTAGACTCTTGAACAGCCTAAGTCTGAGTCTTCCTGCTTAAAGCGTTAGCAACAGTATTTCCTTTCTTGGGTGTATATACTAACTCAAAATCAAATGACTACATATAATCAACCCATATCCATTTCTAGATATTCAAGTCTTGTTGTGAAAAGATATCACTTTAAGCTCTTATGATCAGTATACAGAGTGAAATTTTCACCCAAAAGATAATTTCGTCAACACTTAAAATCATAAACCACTACTTTCAACTCGAGGTCATTCATAGGGTTGTTCCATTCATGTGTCCTAAACTTCAGAGACTCATATGACAGAACTCAATCTCCCTGTATCAACATTACTCCAAGTCTGATCACAAAATCATAAAAAAAACATTGTACACTCCTCCCTTGGATCAGGTAGGATAAATATTGGTGTCATTGTCAAGCACTTCTTCAACTCCTGGAAGGAAATATCACATGCTTCTGACCAGTCAAATTTTATTCCCTTCTTTTGAAGCTTGAAAGTGGTGTTGTCAAATGGGAAAAGTCCTAAATGAACCTCTGGTAGTATCCTACTAACCCCAAAAATCTAAGAATATCAAAAATGTTCTTGGGATTCTCCCAAGATAAAACTTTCTAAACCTTCTAGGGGTCCACTGACACACCTTCCTATAAGGTGATGTGACCTAATAAGTATACCTGATCAATCCAAAACTGACACTTAAATAGATTGGTGTATAGTCAATGCTCTCTCAGTGTACTCAGGATGATATCAAGATGTTGGGCATGATCATCATGAGTATTAGAGTACACCAAGATGTCAGCCACAAACACTACCACAAACCAATCCAAGTACAGATAAAAGATTTTGTTCATCTAATCCATAAACACGGTAATAGAATTCGTCAATCCAAACGGTATTACGATGAAACCATAAAATATATACCTGCTTCTGAAATAAGTCTTAAGTATATCATAAGGTCAAACTCTCAACTGATGGTAACCAGATCTCAAATCGATATTTTAGAAGACGCAATCTCCCATCAACTAGTCAAAAATATCATTGATATATGGAATAGGATATCGATTATTCACATTCATCCATTTAAACTTTCTATAATCAATACACAATCATAGAGTCTTATCATCCTTCTTAGAAAACAAAACTAGAGAACCTTAAGGCGATGTAATCTGACAGATAAACCCCTTATCCATAAACTCTTCCAGCTAATTCTAAATCTCCTGAAGCTCTATTGGTTCCATTTTGTAAGGTGGAATTGAAACTAGCTCAACTCCAGGAATGATCACAATAGTAAACTCCACATCTCTCTCAGGTGGAAGCCCTGATAAGTATTCATGAAATACATCCTGAAACATGTTTACTGCAGGTGGAAATACATCCTTCTTTACACCTCCATAATCCAGCAACAAACTAGCGACCTAGGCGGTAAACTCCCCTAGTTACTGAGGAACTATCCCTGCACAGCCCGCCTTGATATCCTATTCTCCATGAAGAATATATTTTTCACCCTCAAGAGATGTAAATGCCACTATCATTAGGTAAAAATCAATATGGGCTCAGTATTATACTAACCAGTCCATACCCATAATTAGGTCAAACCCCAACATGTTAAGGATATAATGATCATAACTGAAACGATACTCCCCAACCTTGAGAGAACGTCACTTTCTCAAATAGATGTCTCTCAACCATACTCCCAATGGTGTATCTATCTTCATCACCCTGCTAACAAAATCCACTGCCATGCTCAAATCATTCACAAGTTTTTCTGAAATAAAAGAATGAGAAACATCAGTATCAAATAAGGTACTAAAAATTGTAGAATATACAAGAATAGTACCTCTGGTTGTCGACAGTCCATCCTCACTATCCACCAGTGTAGGATGAACGGCATGCAACTATCATGACCCTCTTAACTATTATGTATTCTAAGCCCCCTAGGATGCACCACTCTTTTGATACGGGCACTATTTCATAGAATCATTTCATCCACTGCCTCTACCACCACCACTAGTAGAACTCCAACTGATAGACTGATATGGTGTAGAAGATCCCCTTCATGCACTCTGGTTATGTTTAGTTCCTCTATCTCTAACCATCTTTCATAAGTTCTTACAGAACTTTTGTATATGTCACGTCCTACTGCAAGATATTCATTCTACCGATGGCCGAGGACAATGGCTACGATAGTGGCTTGGCCTACCGCACTGATGGCAAAGCACTCAGGTAATATCCTGAGTAACTGATCCCTATTTCTGTGTACTCTGCCTCCCACTGCCCTGGATTACATTCTCATAATGATGATTCCTACTCTCATAATTCGTACCTCCTGAACATCTAGTAGGAATCACATGTCCTCCATTGGAAGCCTCCTTCAGGTTCCCCTCGGATATGAGAGCTTGATTCACCACTTCTAAAAACTTCTTTATCCTGAAGATATTCGCCTGGGACTAAATTTCACATTTAATCCCATCCTGAAACCTCTTTTCTATATTATCATCATCTCCTGCCAACACTGGCATAAAGCACTACAAATCTATAAAGTGTCCAGTATAGTCCATCATAGACATACTCCCCTGATTCAACTGCATGAACTTCGCTACTCTCTCCTGCCTGAGCATCTTAGGATAAAAGTGTGCCAAGAACTTCTCCTGGAAGTCCTTCCACTCTATGTTCTCCAGTTTTCCATCCCAAGTTTGAATGTCCCACCAATTTTTATCTTGACCATGTAACATAGAAGCAGCGAATTTGAATCTTTTCTCAGCATGAGTCTCTAAGTGGTCAAGTATGGTTGGGATAGACTCAATCTAGAAATCAGCTGCCTCAGGTCCACCCTCTCTGGTGAACGTCAGAGGGTGCAACAACTGAAACTACCTCATCAGATCATACATATTTTTCACAACCCACCCTAGGTATCATTCCATGAATTTCATAAACTGAGAAAAGTTCTCTCAAAACTGCTCTCTGACTTCCTCACCCGACACTACTAGTGCCTCGTGTTTCACTAAAAGAGGAGCATCTCCAACCATGTACTCTTATTATCCTCTCAAAAAGCATCATCATGGAGGCATATATCTACAATGAAAAACACACATCTTAAGACGCATAATACAACATTAATTCATTCATGGGGTTTCACACATAAATCCATAACAAGTCATTTCCCCAAACCAGCCACTCAGTCAAAACTGAGGCACTATCACTACCCTTAACCATCCTATATCTAGGTCATGGGTAGCAAAGGGTAACTCGTTCTCATCATTCAAGTTTAATTAGACACCCATTTATTCACATTTTTCATCATGTACATTTTTTCAATTTCTTATTAAGCACCTTTACATTTAAAACACACAAGAAAGAAAAAAAATTCAAGTTCAACAACTTACCCAAAACCTGTTTTCTCGTGCATGCCTAAAATGATGCATGTCACAAAATAATCCTGAGTTTCTATAATGATGCATACATAATCACTCTCATTCCTTACCGGCCCATGATTCAAATCTCATAAAATCTCAGAAACAATAATCACATCACACAACAAGTGCATCACTTGAGGTGAAATAGCATCAATAGAAACGACACACATCAATAATAGCAATCTCACTATGGTTACTTGGGTTTTCCCCATACATGGGTTAGCTACTCGCATGCACGAGCGCATTTCCAAGGTCTGACTCTTCCTAATATTCTGTCTAACTTCACTAAAATAGTAAGACAAAATAAAAGAAAATAAAATTGGTCTTTGATACCACTTTGTAACGTCCTAACCCGGGTGTCTCACACCGGTGACCCGAGTCGGTTCGCTAGTGACCTCAAGTGTGCCTCCCCATACGTCAAAGGCTACCAACTAGTAGTAAGTGTCCAATATCGATCATGGGGAGACTATACCCTCTTTATCAGAGTAATACACCAGTAGAAATAAATAAACAAAAACAGAAAGATATAACTATAGCCAGAACAAACCAATATCTCAAGATGACCAAAATAAAAAATACAATATCCAAAACTAAACAGTAGACATGTCATGCTAAATACATGTCAAGTGTCAATATTCAAAACCAAAAATAAATAGACACTGGAAACTCCCAATCATGTCCCGAACCACGTCTGGTTCCCTCATCCATGCTCCATCCCAACTCAGTCATCTAACATAGAGCATTTGCCCTTAATCTGTCCTGCAACCATGAAATTTATTTAGATGCCAATCAGGAAGCCTGATTATGGTGTGAGTAAAACTTAGTAGTCAACCACCAATGACATCGAAAACAATATCCAGTCAAAACAGTGTATGTAGTTGTATAAATAATAAATAAATGAAATAAATTAAATAGTTTACCTTTATTCAATTACTCTTTATTTAACCACATAAACCACCAAGTTCCTGAGGACACCCAAGCTGTCAATACCTACTTCGGCCTGTGCCGAAGTCTGAACCATATCACAAAATCAATTCAAATTTCATTATAACACATGGGAATTCATTATCCATGTCATTTCAATTCATTATCATAGACAATTAGAACCATAGTCCAATGCTAATATTTTGGATGTAGAACGTCAAGTTTATCACCCTTTGGGTATTTAGAGCATTAGTCTATGTCCCACACTCCATGGGTATTTGGAGCATCAGTCTTTGTCCCATAAAAATATTCGCATGCATGCATTTGGGTCTATAACGTCATGTTTGGCACCCACATGGATATTTGGAGCTTCAATCCGTGTCTCACACCTCATTCTCAACCAAACACATATTTCACATATTTCACATCATTCAAGGTTAATCAACATTAACCTTCTTATCACATGTATCACAATGTCACAATTAATTAATTCACCAATTAATTAATTCAACTCAATAATTTCATATTCATATCATTCCATTAATTAATTCAATAATTAATTAATCACATCAACTTCATTAATTAATCCAATAATTAATTAATCACGTCAATTCAATTAATTATTTCAACATTTAATTAATCACATTAATTCCATTAATTAATTCAACAATTAATTATTCTAATTTGATCAATTCTCTAATCACAAAAATCATCATTAATTAATTAATTAATTAATTAATTAAATTCCAAAATCCCAATATACCCAAAATTAATTCAACAATTAATTATTTCAATTCAGCAATCTCAATAACCGTGATTTCACAATCTCAAGATTAATTAATTTATCAAATTAATTAATTTAATTTAAGAAACTCTATTTCTAATCATCTAATAGAAATTATACAATTACATACATATAATTGAAATCAAGACTTTGGGATTTGAATAATAAATCACCTACCTTAATTCATTGATAAGCGATCACCCAATGGAAATCCCCAATTTGAAATAGAATAATGGCAAAGAACGAGATCTAGAACGGAAACCTAAATCCAGAATCAAATGAATCAAGATCCATCAAACCTAGATCTAGATCTAACAAGCCTATATCTATATCTTAAAAAACTAGATCTAGATCAAAAAATATATGATAACTTCCCTTAAAGAAAGAGAAAAGAACGGAAGAAGAACGGGAAACCAACTGGGATGAGATTCACTTACAGGGAGAGGTGCAGATATACAATCCAGGATTTGAATCACCAAGAACGAAGGTCAGGATCCTTAGGAAACTGTTTGGGGGCCTCCAAAAATGAGTGGAATGGGTTAGTCCTGAGTTGGGGTCGATTTTGGGTTAATATAGGTATTTTGGTATTTTCAAAACTAATTTTAGGTTTAATTAAAAACTCGTGCACAGTTTACTGGGAAGGGGCGCACAGTTTTTCATACTGTGCATCTTAATCGTGCACCTCTTCTAGGGGGTTCAAGGTTTCTCTTAAGATAGCACATGGTTTGACAAATTGTGCATCATCCATGTGAATCCCCTCTGTTTGGGTTTGCATGGTTAGCTAGGTTGGGTGCACGGTTTGTGCAAACCGTGCACAGCCCCTCCTTCCTCCATTTTTCTCAAATTTCCACCCAAACTCACCCAAGATTAAATCCAACCAAAATGTACTCAAAACAAAGAAAAAAGAGTACCTAAAAACAAGCATGGGGCATCTCCAAAAAAGGTCAGGATCTTACATCTTCCCCATTTCCTGCCTCATTTAGTACACCATCGGCAAGCTTCGATTCCAGAGACACTAGGTCATGATTCTGATTGGCCTTAGGAAAATCTAGTTTAGAAATACTATTTGTATCTCCTGCAGCCAAGGATCCTTCTTTCTCCTTTTCTGGGTCATATTTTTTTCACTAATCTAACCTTGTTCTTTATAATCTCCATAGTAACCTCACTTTCCATAATTTTGGGTTTAGGGTTACCTACCCTTTCTATGATCATTGGGACTCCCTCTAGATTTTTACTGCTTTAAGCATTGTTCCTTTCTCACAGACCTGGTAGCCATTGGTTTGGGTAGGAGGAGTAGTCCTTTTTGCTTCTGGTTTTCTTGGATTTGTTAATAGGGTGGTCACTCAAGTCGATTCCCCCCTTCTTTGAGTTTTTTTTACCTGGATAAAGAAGATTTCCATATTGAAAGTCTTCGTCACACTCAGAGGAGGCCTGACTGGAGTTTGTTGCCCCTTGATGAACCTCAAATGCGGAAGTTCCCTCCAACGAACTCTTGTCAACATGCACTAAGTTAGAGGAAATAACTTGTGCTCCCTTCAAAGGGCCATCCTTTATTCTTTTAGATTTTGGGGTTTCCCAACCTTCATCTTCAAAATTTCTCATGCTCTCACCCCCTATCATCTGGAACATGTTATGGACATTTTAGTCTGAAGCTCACCCTCTTCTTGGCACCATTAGTAGAGGAAGAAAAGGTTCCAAGCAATGTGGCATTTCATGCAAGGATTCTGGGGCTAGATTACCCATCAAGGAATGGCTCAAAGCACTCCACTGGATGGAATCCAGCTTAGGTACCAGTTTGATGAGCCGCAAAGACCTCACAAAACTCTACACCCAAAGCTGGGGAGGGGTTTTGGGAAGGATTGACCACTACATATGGGATTTGAACCCTATCTCCTGAATTAGAGCAAGCTTCTAGCTGAGCATACCCTCCCCTCAGACCATCAGAATGGCTATGCCTGGGAGCAACACTTTCAAACAGATCTATCTCCTTCCCTTTGTTGTTGTTTCTAGATACACTAGGTGAATTCATCGTTATTTGAGCATAGGTGATCATCGCATCATAAGAGTTCATCCCAAGCTCACTGGAACAGTCCTTGACATTTAAAGAATAAATATAGGGATATTTACCTTTACCAGAATTACTAGCATCCAGGATGAGATATGTCGACTTCCCTTGTGAATGAAGATGGAAATCATGTTGCAGGTGGCCCAAATGAAAACACGGCGAACAAAAATCAGATCAGGTCTCGAACACCACAGTAAAATGGCATCTAAACCCTTCACCCACCTCGATCCACACAAATTCAACAGGAGGCCTAGATACATCTACTTCCATGAAAATTCAGGGAGCAATGGGGTGACACAGAGATCTCGAATGATCGTCAAAATCCAAAAATATTCCAGCGAGGTTTCTGAGCATTTGAAGGATTGAGGGATTTTGGAAGGGTAAGGGTGGACCTAGAAAACTAACCCAGATCTCCATGGAAGGGGGATCGCGCTTCCAATGAAATTCGCAGGCCCATCTGAAAAAGGAAGAATTGAATGCCTTCACAAGAACACTGGACCTTAGAGGGTTTTTTTAATGGGTTTTAGAATTTTTTTTAAAAAAAATGGGATAGGGTTCTCAATATTTTAAAAAATGGGACTCAAGATGCGTGAACCTCATTCACGCATCTCCCCTCGCTAGGAAGCATGAACGGGGTCCATGCTTCCTATGCGATTTTTTGAAGGAAGAGTGAACCCCGTTCACTCTTCCTCCAAAACTTTTTAAAAAAAAAATCTTTTTGTTTATTTAAAATTTTTGTTTTTTTATTGTTTTTTTATTGTTTTTTTTTTGTTTATATATATATATAACAAAAAAATTCAACAGAATTTATTTGCTATTTAATATCCAGCAGAACTGTCATTACAGCAGTCTAGATTTTGACAGAAACCCTCATCCAGGGCTCCCTTTTATAAGAGAGTTTGCCCTGGAAATCATTCTGCATTTCTGATGTGGGAATCAGGAACTGAACTCCCTTTCCTGCGCAGAACATTCAGCATTTCCGATGTGGGATTCAGAAATGTTTCAAGTACATATCTTTGAAAGACTATAAAATATAAACTATAAGACCAATATAAATGAAACTTAAAACATGGATTAAACATATAACAAATAGTTGAAAATAAAAATATTTTCGTAAAAAATGTTGATGAAAAATAATTTATAAGCTTTCAAAACAACCAACTTGAAACTTAAAAATGTTTCAAGTATGTGACTTTGAAAGCCTACAAAATATAAACTATAAGACCAATATAAATGAAAATTAAAATGTGGATTAAAAATATAAAAAATAATTGAAAATAAAAATAATTTTTTAAAAAATATTGATGAAAAATAATTTATAATCTTTCAAAACCACCTACTTGAAACTTAAAAATGTTTCAAAGTATGTGGCTTTGAAAGACTATAAAATATAAACTATAAGACGAATATAAATGAAACATAAAATATGGATTAAACATATAATAAATAGTTAATAATTAATTAGTTAATTAGTAATATAGTTATTAATTATATAATTATTAATTATATAATTATTAATTATATAATAATTAATTAGTTAATTAGTAATATAATTATTAATTAGTAATTATTAATTATTAAATATATAATTAATTATTTAATTAGTAATATCATTATTAATTATATAATAAATAATTAGTAAAATAATTATTAATTATATAATAATTAATTAGTCAATTCGTAATATAATTATTAATTATATAATAATTAATTAGTTAATTAGTAATATGATTATTAATTATATAATAATTAATTAGTTAATTAGTTATATAATTGTTAATTATATAATAATTAATTAGTGAATTATTAATATAATTAATAATTATAATTATTCATTATAATTATTCATTATTAATTATTAATAATTAATTAGTTAATTATTAATTATATAATAATTAATTCATTAATTAGTAATACAATTAATAATTATAATTAATAATTATATTACTAATTATTTATTTATTTGTTTTATAATTAATAATTATATTATTAATTATTTATTTATTTGTTTTATAATTAATAATTATATTACTAATTAACTAATTAATTATTGTATATTAGTAATTAATAATTATAATTAATAATTATATTATTAATTATTATATAATTAATAATTACTAATTATAATTATTAGTTATATTACTAATTATATTTAATAATTATATTTAATAATTATATTACTAATTATCTAATTAATTATTATATAATTAATAATTAATAATTAATAATTAATAATTAATATTTATAATGAATAATTATAATTAATAATTATATTAATAATTAATTAATTAATTATTGTATAGTTGATAATTATATTACTAATTAACTAATTAATTATTATATAATTAATAATTAATAATTATAATTAATAATTATATTTGTAATTAACTATTAATTATTATATAATAAATAATTATTAATTATAATTATTAATTATATTACTAATTAACTAATTGATTATTATATAATTACTAATTACTAATTATAATTAGTAATTATATTGCTAATTATAATTAATAATTATATTACTAATTAACTAATTAATTATTATATAATTACTAATTAATAATTAATAATTATATTACTAATTAATTAATTAATTATTGTATAATTAATAATTATATTACTAATTAACTAATTAATTATTATATAATTATATTACTAATTAACTAATTAATTATTATATAATTATATTACTAATTAACTAATTAATTATTTTATATTAATATATTATAGGTACTTAGGGGTACAATTACAACGAAACATAGAAATGTAACGCACGCAATCCGAAAGGGAAGGTCATAGCCCCCCTAAGGGATAACCCACACATTTTCATGGCCCAAAAGCTCTGTGGACATCAAGTCCATTAAAAAGCATGTAGCCCAGATGCCTAGCACCTGCAGCTATTTTTTTTGCTAGTCGTGACTGCCTTCCCACCTGAGGAGTCGTCATGTTGTCGCGCCACTGGCAGCTACTCGCGCCGCCACCACATTCGCGCCACCGCCGAGAGACCCACGCCTGGGTTGCCACAAGCCAACCCACATCTGGGTGCAAATCCAATAATTAATTATTGTATATTAATAATTAATAATTAATAATTATATTATTAATTAACTAATTAAATATTATATAATTAATAATTATATATTTAATAATTATATATTTAATAATTATATATTTAATAATTATATATTTAATAATTATATATTTAATAATTATAATACTAATTAACTAATTGATTATTAACTATTTCTTATATGTTTAATCCATGTTTTAAATTTTATTTATATTCGTCTTATAGTTTATATTTTATAGTCTTTCAAAGACATATACTTGAAACATTTTTAAGTTTCAAGTTGGTGGTTTTGAAAGCTTATAAATTATTTTTCATTAACTTTTTTTAAAAAATTATTTTTATTTTTAACTATTTCTTATATGTTTAATCTATATTTTAAGTTTCATTTATATTCGTCTTATAGTTTATATTTTTGTCTTTCAAAACCACATATTTGAAACATTTTTAAGTTTGAAGTAGGTGATTTTAAAAGCTTATAAATTATTTTTCATCAATATTTTTTAGGAAATTATTTTTATTTTCAACTATTTCTTATATTTTCAATCCATGTTTTAATTTTCATTTATATTGGTCTTATAGTTTATATTTTGTAGTCTTTCAAAGTCACGTACTTGAAACATTTTTAAGTTTCAAGTTGATGGTTATGAAAGCTTATAAATTATTTTTCATCAACATTTTTTACGAAGTTATTTTTATTTTTAACTATTTATTATATGTTTAATCCATTTTTTAAGTTTCTTTTATATTGGTCTTATAGTTTATATTTTATAATCTTTCAAAGACACATACTTGAAACATTTCTGAATCTCACATCGGAAATGCAGAATGTTCTGTGCAAGAAAGGGAGCTCCTGAATCTCACATCAGAAATGCAGAATGATTTCTAAGGCAAACCCTCTTATAAAAGGGAGCTCTGGGTGAGGATTTCTGGTAGAATTCAGACTGTTGTAATGGAAGTTTTGTTGGATATTAAATAAAAGATAAATTCTGCTAAAAAATTTTGTTATATATATATATATATAACAAAAACAACACAAAATAAAAATAAAAAAATTTAAATAAACAAAATTAAAAAAAAATTAAAATTTCTGGAGGAAGAGTGAACCTCATTCATGCATCCTTCATCCACTTCACTAAGGATGCGTGAACAGGGTTTACGCATCTCGCGTCGTGCTTGGGATGCGTGAACCTCGTTCACACATCTTCCTGGGATCCAAGATGCGTGAATGGGGTTCACGCATCTTGGGTCCCGTTTTTAAAAATATTGGGAACCCTCTCCCATTTAAAAAAAATCTAAAACCCATTAAGAAAAATCCACCCTTGGACCACGCAGAGGTGAGGTCAGTTACATTGACGAAGCGAATAAGAAAATAACAGGGATCCGGCAACACAATGATGACTCGCTCCTTTAAAGGCTAAGCGGTGTTGATAAATCTGTCATAATTGTCAAGAATTGGGAACATTTGACCGAAATGAGCCACCAGGGAAAACTTGTGGAGAGACAATGCCTCAAAGAACTCCTGGAGGGTGAGAGGAAGCTTCGAGGCCCCAAGGTGAAGAAACAGAACCTTCCAGCTAAGATGGATATGAGGGAAGTTAGTGAGAAGGGTGGGGATGGTAAGGGGGAACTGGTGAATCCTCCCCCCTTTGAAAATAAGGGAGGACGGGCAGCGCGGTCATCGCCGCCGCCCGCAGGGGGTTGTCGTTGCCCGCTTGGGTTCCATCACCATCAAGTGGTTCCAGTTAGGAAACCCTCAAGTCTCCAAGCCAAATAATATGAATAACATTAGTTCACATGATATTTATTGTTATGATTAAATAAATAAGGGTTATTTTGTTTTCAAACCAATATAAAACTGAATTTAATTATTTGAATACTTGATTAAAGGAAAAGGATCGAAAATAATTTTTTATTAAAATAAAATAACATAGGTTCCAAAATATCAATCATGGGTTTCTAAATTCAACATATTGTTTTTAAATGCTTTATATTACTCCTTAAATACATATTTTTTTGATAAAAGTGTCTCATAAATTTTTTAGTCATGCTTATACCATGATTATGTCATAAAAGTTATGATATTTATAAAAATTATATTTTTATTATCACCAAAAAATAAACGTTTTTAGAAAAATACAAAAAAAACATCCTAAGATAATTTTGGCATGCTGAATCAAAAAACGTAGTTCATTTTATCAAATTTAAATTCTAAGATTTAATAATTTAAATTTTAAATGAAAATATAAAATATAATGAAAAACTATTTTATAGAAAAATGAATTTTAAAACTTTTAAGAGTTTTTAATATTATTTCATATAAATTACTGATTAAATGAGTGTGAATTTATTTGTGTATACATTGAAACATTTTAGTAGAATAATCCTTTAAAAGTTTTCAATTTAATAAAAATACACAAAACTTTAAAAACAAATTAAAAAAATCATTTTACATTAAGTGATTTTTATCACATCCTATTAAAATTTATTATTTAGCAATTCATTGGTATTAAAACACATCAAATCATTCCTTAAAAAATGCAAAGAAGTAAATTCATGTTATTATAACAAATCATTTTAATTAATTGTTATTTTTATTTACTTGAGGTTTTACTCTTCTTGTAAAGCTCCTAATAATATTTCACATTTTATTCTTGTAACATATTAATGCTTATCTTGCATATTAATAAAATATATTGTAGTTCGTTTAAGTTCGGTTTTCTGTGTGATTCGAGATATTTAACATAGTATTCATTAAAAAAAATACATACTAAAATCTCAAGGTGTTACAGTAACTTAAACATTAGGAATGGTAAATTATTCGTTAAGAATGGTAACATGACCATTAGAATACTAAAAAAATATTTATGTATCTTATAAAATAAAAATATAAGGAATTTATACCATAATACAATTAAACAAGAGTGTTAAATATGATAAAATAAATATTTAACACAAAGAAACCATAATTGTATATTTGGAAAGCATATATGTTTTGTTTTCATTAAAATAAATTTTTATGATAAATTTAAAAAATTGAAATAAAAGTTTATTTTTATAAAATGGTTTTAAATAACAAAACTTATTTATATATAAATGATATAATACTTTTATTCAATCATAAGTAATTTTTTTAAGGGTCAGAAATTTGATCATGTCATAAAAATTAGTATTTTTCAATAAATAGGTATTTTATTTAAAAATTAAATTTCTCATAATAAAAAAATTACTTTGATAAAATAGATTGCATATTTGGAATCAGAACATTAAAATTAGTTAAGAGGTAAAATTTGGTAATTTTTTTTAAAAAAACAACAAAATACGATAAGAAATGGTGAAATGTGATTAAATATGGTAAATATGAAATCTTATATATGTAAGTGTGACTCAACTTATCCAAGGTATGTTGGTCCCAAGGGGTAGAGAGATATGACACTACAAGAGGGGGTGGATTTTAGTAAAAAACGTGATATCAATTTTCATCCCACTCTTGGTGTAAATTCATCGGCCGATATAACTTCTGATCAAGTCATATAATAAAAGTGGAAAATAAATTTATCAGAGACTTAATAACTGTTTGAAAAATAAAAAAGGCACAATGGAATTTAAAATGAAACAACAATGCATAAAGTATTGAGTAACAACTCAAACACCCCTAAAGTATATTATTTACATATCTGTTTTCGATTTATAAAAGGACTTCGCTTTCATCCAAAGTGGCAAGAAGATCTATAAACCTGATCTTAGGTATTCCCATTATAAACCCAAAACATCCTCAACTAAAAAAAATCAAGTAATATTCATCTTACAATCCCCGAAACCCCTCAACCACACAGATTTGGCACAGGCAAGCTCATGCGCCTCAAGCTTCATCAACTGTAAATCTACCAGATGGTGCAGCTTCACACATAAAAGCTCATCAATCTCATGTGATTGAAAAAACTAGCTTCCATATCTTAGAAGCTCTTTGATCATAAGGGTTCGGAAAAAGAAAAATTAAAAGTAAAAAAAATCTTAAATCATTTACAATGAAAACCTCATGCACGGATGCTCTAATCAAACCCCTCTAAAGACAATACAATCAGAAGCGCTCAACAAAAATGAGATGATACATAGATTCAAAATAATTCAAAACTCTTCAAATCGCTTGAGTATTCATGCTTTTGTTCCTCAAAGCCTCAAGTACAATTTATAGACGTCTATTGTAACAAATTCCAACAGTCAGATTATGAATTCTTTGGATTCAGTTGCAACAGCACTAGACACAACTCACCATCATCTGATGGATTCACCTTCAAAATCTATCACATGATGTGTTCAATGTGTTCTCTCCATCATGACATAAAAATTTCCAATGGATGTCAAGATCACTTAAGTCCAGTGCATCGAAACATATCATTCGAACAATAAATCTGTATTCAATAAAACTTAAACAACTAACACAAAATAAGATTAAAACCTTAATGAAGTGTATTGTTATTTTTTAAAACCAAGGATAATGAGAGTATTTTACTCAATAATCTTCCCCTTTTTAATAATCATAAGATGCAAAAACTCAAGTAAATATAAGTTTTACAAGAATTAAAAAAGAAAACTCTATATTGTATATTATTTAATTAATCTCCCCCTGAATATATTGTCTGAGAAAACTACAATTTCTATTTAATAAATCACATGGGGTTAGTAACAATGAAAATAATAATCTCAAGACACAAATCTATACCCTTTTTAAAAAATATCCCCTTTTGGAAGAAAAAGAAAAAATTCCCCTTTGATAAATAAAGGAAAACACAACACTTTCTTCCCTTTTTTGAAATAAAGGATAAAGGATACAATTGCTAAACTCTCCCCACAAGACAACTTAATAGTTCAGTGTAATATTCCAATAAAAATTTACCTAACTTATCAAACTTCTCCCCCTTTGTGATGATCAAAAATAAATAAGAGTTAAGAGAAACAATTTAGAATAGTTGAAATAAGTAAGAGAATGAAACACTCTTCTCCAAACTTCCATGAGATATACAATGAATACATAAGAATAAACCAATCTTATTGTCATAATTTTCATTTCTTCATAAATGAATCATTCATTCTTACTAAAACAATACAAAGAAAAACCTTTCTCATTTTATAGAGATTAGCTAGTATAAAGAGAGTGAGTGGAAAAGATCAATGGATGATAAGATCGTAGAGAGTGAACCTTCTAGAAGTTAGCTTTTGATACCTACGGATGATCTTCTTTTAATGAAGATGCTTATGAAGAATGTTCGAAAACTGTTATCTTATCTTCCTCAGGATTAAACATAGAATCCTGTGGAAAATTTAAATAAAACATCTCTCCCTTTCTCATAAGTAAGACAAATTATTACAAATTGATCTATTAGAATATCAAAGAAAAAATATAAGTTCTAGAACATTTAAGAATGAGAGATACATAAGAAATTCATACATTTTTGTTAAGGCATCAGTGCATTAAAATGTGCATATGTAAAATATTAAAGACTGGTGGATAGTTTGTGTGTAAGAAGTTTAACATTTGGTAAATTGTTCATATGTACCATATTTAAATGATTTTTAAAGTCATTATAGTATGTAAAATAAATTTTAGAGCATTAGAGTTTGAAAAAAAATGTAAGGTGATTATGCATGGAAATTATAGGAGATTTTCTCATAAAAATAAATCATTAAGTAAATTGTACCTTACAGAAGTGGATTTTTGTAAAACTAGAAAATTAACTTTTATTGGATGCAGTTTCGAAAAATGTTCAAAAATATTCTTATCAGTTTCATTAAATGAACTTCTAAATGATGTAAAGTACCTACATAAAAAAGTTAGTGCAATTCTAAATCTAAAAAATGTCCACCCCTTTCTTAAGGAGTTTTTCAATGTCAAGAGATGTTTGAAATGAGAAATATAAATGATGATCACTTTGCATTGATCATGTCAAGCTTCTATTTAATATAATCAAATCTATCAGATTTTAAGGATTTAGTGAAAATATGAGTAAATGGATTTTCAATTCCAATAAACTGAAGAATAATATCTACTTTATGTGTGTTGTCCCAAAAGAAGTGGTTCCTTATGTCTATGTGTTTTATGCATGAGTGATGTACTGGGTTTCTAGATCTTATCATTCATTGATATTTTCCCCTCTCTACGATCTTATTGTTCGTTGATCTTTTCCACTCACTCTCTTTATATCTATTAATCTCTAAATAATGAGAAAGTTTTTCCTTTATATTGTTTCAGTAAGAACAAACGATTCATTTCTAAAGAAATGAAAATTATAACAGTGAGATTGGTGTATTCATATGTATTCATCGTACAACTCATGAAAGTTACAGAAAGTTTTTTTTACTCTCTTACTTATTTCAAATATTCTAAATTGTTTCTCTTAACTCTTCTTTCTTTTTGTTCATCACAAAGAGGGAAAAGTTTGAGATATTGGGTAAATGTTTATTGAGAGATTCCATTAAACTGGTAAGTTTCCTTGTGGGGAGAATTTGGTAAGTGTATCCTTAAAGTGTTGAGTTTTCCTTTTTTCAAAGGGGAAGTTTTTCTTTTTCTTCCAAAAGGGTGGATTGTTTTTAAAAGGGTAGAGATTTGTGTCTTGTGATTTTTATTTTGAATACTACTACACATGGTTAGTAGCATTCAAAATAAAAATCGCAAGACACAAATATCCACCCTTTTGAAAATAATCTCCCCTTATCAAAGAAAAAGAAAAACTTCCCCTTTGACAAATGAAGGAAAACTCAACAAGGTAGTGATCTTTGCCTAATTTTTGCACAAACCATCATGGTGGAGCACTAAGGGGGTAATAAGGCACTATGGGGGAAACAAAGCACTTAAGATGATGGAAAATATAATATTTTTTACTCTATTCCATGAAATTCCACTCACCGCACTTTCAAATATCACCATCCTCCACCCATTTCTCTCCACTTTCAAAACACGGTTCCTTTCCCAAACTCTGCCTAAATATCACCCCATCTCTCTTATCCACGTCCTAGAAGTTCTGATCTCCCCAAAAGGCCAATCTAAGAAGGCTTAATGTGTAGTGTAAAGGAGCCACATCAAAGTGGTAAAGTATGTTTTCTACTTCTTACACCTTTCAATTTCATTTCCTTATTTTTTTCAACATCATCTTTCAAATTATCATGAACATGATTTTCATCATATAATTAAGAATACAATGCTACTGTAATATGAATTATATCATCATATAATTCATGCAGTTTGTTTTTATTATTGTTTTTAACACTCAGCTCATCATGATCAGTTTTAACCGCCTATATGGATGATGTTATAAAACATCTATTACCACCTTACATGAATGGTTTTAAAAATGGATTTAATGAATAAATAGAATATTTATGACATTATTAAAATTCTAGGAAGATAAATTGAGCAGTATATCAATAATATAAACAATAAATGATCATGATAATTTTAACCGTTTAAAACGAATGTACCAAGACACTTCTCAAAAATTGAAACTATTTCGGACCACCTATTGAACTGTATAACTTTTATTCTACTAAAATGAAAGACTTTATACCTATACAATTCTGGATATCATAGAACTATTTAAAAACACCTATGAATGACATATGATAATAAATAGACTTTAAAAAAAGAAATATACTTAAATAGGGTTTTGAAGTAAGTATTTAATAAATTTAATTTGATTATTCATGAGTTTGGGCACATGTACCAAGCGAGTCAGGACCCAAGGTAAGGGAACTCTCAAACCACTCTATTTTCTTTTGAGTTATGTTTTCTCTCTCTTTTCCTCTCTTTCTCTCCCTATTCTTCATATTTACTTCTTCTATTTTTTGTATATATGTCTCTTACATATATACCTAGTTTATTTTCTCTTTCTTTACTAGAGATATGCAAGTCTTTCAAGTTCCTTTCTCAATCCTTTTAGTAAAGTGAACCTAATTAAAGGGGACTTTTATATTTCTTGTTCATTTCATGTAGCACTCTCTTAAAGATTTTAATCTTCAATGATTTCTAAAAGGACACTTTCATTTAAAAAAATATTCAATTCCTTTTTTGGTTTAAAGGAAAACCCTATGAACTTTTTTTCTACAAGGTTTCCTTACTCATTTCTTAAAACAATGTTTAAAAGGCTCATTTTTATACCAACTTCTCCACTCCTTTCTTATGACCTTTTCTTAACTTGAAATCCATATTCATGACATGCGCTTCTTTACTAAATTATGAACATCCAAAAAATTTAATCCTTTCTTTTCTTGTGAATCTTTATGATATATCATTTGGTTATGCTTTGAGATAAGATTGTGTAACTCATTTACTTCTCATGGGTTTTATCATGCATATGCTTTATGTATGATTTCTTTTCTTTATGTGGAACACATATGCATGTGCACGTTATGATATAACTGATGGGTCCGGAATTATATAGTCTCTCAATGCATTGAGTAATGTTTTTATCTCATGAGATACCATGTATGGTGCATGAGCAATAAGACTAGCACACTATGTTATGTTGTCTTTACAATGAGTCTCAACTTATGCTTATGATGTTATGTTTTATGTTATGTTTTATGTTACATTTTTATGAAGCTATGATCTTATGATATCATCTTCTTTATGTCATGCTTCTATGTGATTGTATTTGATCCTCCTCTTTTATAATATCATGGTATGCCTCTTGACTCGTATGTATCATTTCATGATCATTGTTGTTTTATTGGGTTTTATAGCTCATCCTTTTTTATGTCCTCTGGGTATCCTATGCAGTAATAGAAGTTCAATGGGATTTAAGAACACATTATAGAGATTGAAATAAAGATGATGTTTTTTTTAAGTTGATGTATTATGTATTTAGTCTCCCAAAGGCGTTAGACCTCTAGATTTCTAGGTAGTGTTTTATGGGTTTTGATGTTAAAAACATGTAATAATGTGTATGGGACTTTGGATTGTTATACCAAGCAAGGGTAATGTGACAATTTAATCATTAATTCAAGTCTTATAAGAATGTTTCTCATCATGCAGACAAGGAATGGGTATTAATGGTCTGGTATGGAGTGATCGATGATAGAGTTTGTAGTCAGATGTTTTAAGCATGTATTGCAGATTCCAAGAGTTGGAAAGATGTTGTGTTTATCGGGGGTATAAAATGATGTTGTCCACGTGAGATAAATGAGGACATGACCACATGTTAGTTTTAAGCATGTATTGATGATTTGGTTAAAGTGATATGATTAAATAATTAAATGGTGTTTTTTTGCTAAGATAAGATCATAAATTTTTTATATTAATTATGTGCCATGAGAATTGTAAATGTGATGATTATTTGGGGAAATAATTATGAGTTATTTAGTGAGATAAATAGAGATAATTAATGGTGATTAAATTATGTGCTTTGAGACTGAATTTAAATAATGAACCAAAGGATTAATTATAATATATTGATTTAGCTGAATGAGATATTTGATCCGACGATTAATTGTGATACGTTATCTTGACTAAATAGAGATATTTATTTATGGATTAAATGACGTGTTTTTTAAGTGGTATTTTGGATAATTAATTCTAAAAAATTAATTATGGTATATGATTTGTTTTGTAGATTAATTAATAGATGGATTAATTAATGGTAATGTGCACTTAGTTAATTGTTGTGTTAATTAATAGATTTGGTATATTTAACTAATCGATTGGATTAATAAGGGAATAAGGATAATTGATAAGTGAATTAATTATCGTGTTTTCAGTTAAGGATTTTGGATAATTAAATGTTGAGTTAATTATCTAGTTGACTTGTTTGGGGTTAATAATAATTATATGTTAATTAATTATTAACTATTGAGATGTTGGATGGTTAATTAATTGTAGAATTATTTGACGAGAGATTTTTGTTGTTAATTAGTTGTTGAATTAATTAACGGATTTGATTAATTAATTTATGAGTTAATTAATGGATGGTTTTGAGGTGTTAAACATAACGTTCTACACCAATGATAAATATATATGTATGAATGATAAATGAGTTGTGAGACAGAGACCGATGCTCCAAATAGTCACGGGGTGCTAGACATGGCGTTCTACACCCAGCTTGCATGCAAATATTCTTTTATCAAACAGGGACTGATGCTCCAAATACCCATGAGTAGTGAGACAATAACTGACTCTCCAAATACTCACGAGGGTGCTAGACATGATATTCTACACTCATTAATCGACATTGGACTATGGGTCCAATTGGTCGTACATGAAATGAATTAATTGGTTAATAAAAACCGTTGAGACGTAATGATTTGTGAATTAAATATGAAGAGTTCGGACTTATTAATGAATTGGATGAATCACTGTCAATGGACAGACCTAGGAGAGAATCACAATTTTTAGTGGACGGGTTCAGACATAGTACTTGAAAGATTAATCTGAATATCTTATGAAACATTATCCAAACCAAACAAGCTTGGATTTGGTCTTTACTTTGCTTAGATAGTCTTTAGAGACATCTGTTGTGAGTGAATTATATGAAGGATGTCAGGCTAAGGTCGAATCTCGAGACTTTCATAATTTAGTGAGATTTGAATAATTGATAAATGAAAATGATTGTGTAATGATTGTTGAGTATGCATGACAAATGTATAATGCAAGTTCAGACACCAGCTGAGGGCAAAAGCAAGTACTTGGGTGTATAGTTACTTTGTATTGCCTTATTTATGCTTTCACACAGTTTAAATTATTATTTAAATGTATGGATTTGGGGTAGACATCGGTGGACCCGACCTACTGAGATTTATATTTCACACCCTGCTCGGGCCGCCATTGCACTGGGGTACCCAAGTAGATTCTATTTGGTTGCAAGATTGTGTTGTTTGCATTTACTTGAGAGATAGGAGCAAAGGACCGAACGAAAGCTCAAGATGCTCGAGGAAACCGCCCTCAGGGCTTCAAGTCATTGTTTCAAGTTATTGTTTCTTTATTCATTGTTTTCCATTTTTGTATAATTAGCATATCATGCATGCATCTGCTATATAATTAGCATTGATCATTTGTTTTGTACAAGATTTATAAAATTTGTCTTCCGTTGCTTGATCATTTATTATACTGCTTTCGCGATTTATTGTCAGTCTATTATTGAACTCTGATATAAGGGTATAGTCTCCCCACTAACTATTCATCGACTCTCGCCGCTAGTCAGCAACCTCTAGCGTATGAAGAGATGCGCTTAAGCTCATGTAGCAACTGATCCGGCCACCGATTTATTAGAGAGACACACTTGAGGTCATTTCTTATTGATCTAGGAACAGAGTTCATGAGATAGTTTAGTTTGTCTATAAAAAAGTCCTAGTCAGATGTTTCTTCAAACCGTATTTAATCACAATGTTTGATTTACTTCTCATATAAAAAGAGGATTACAGAGTGCTTTTGAAACCTAATTGTGTTCGAGTGCAGCATTTCACCCAGAAAGGTGACCAAACAAGGAGAATTATCCATGCATTATAAGATATGTTAAGAGTGTGCATTCACGATTTTAGTGGTTCATTAGTTTATCTTTTATTTTTGGTATGGTTGATAGTGGTGAGTTAATCGTTATTAGTTCATATATGGTGTAAGATATGATAAAACTATTGTTTTAGGGTTCCACCTTGTGGGGGCAAGATAGGTTTGATGGAGGAAATAATCCATCACCCAAGTTTAATGGACCATTTGAGGTGTTGAGATGTATTGGTTAGGTATTGGAGCAACCTTCTCAGCTAAAAAAAAAAATCCATGATTATTTCCATGTATCCCAACTTCAAAAGTTCAATCATAATCCATAGCACATGGTTGCCTAGGATGAGATATATAAGGATACAACTCAACTGTACCATCCGGTTGGGCCTATGACTGAAGACTAAAATAAATTCTTAAATCCATGGTCGCTCTCCCCACTTCGGTTTTCATTCAACGCGTCATTTTGGGTCACATTCCAAGCGACTGTTCATTGTCCATTAATTCTTCACGTAGTAAATGAAAATATAAAATATAGAAAACATTCAAAAATGAATAAAAATAATTTACAAAATTTTCAATGGAGTAAACAAGTTTAGAACGACATTCATTACACATGGAAATATTAAATTTAAGGGTTTGGCCATCCAAAATAACCTTTTTAGGGTTGGGATGCCCAAAAAATTCCCCTTTATTTTGAAAATCTATACATGTATGAAAGGACATTCATTCCACGTGAAAATATTTCTTCATTTTTTTTATCAAGGAAAACAAATTAATTTCAAAGAAAAAACATTACTGGAAGAATAACTGAAAGAATTATTTTATAAGTTTCAATGGGCTGAAATTTTTTGAGGTAAAAAACAAGTTAACAAAACATGACTTTATTGAACACAGATACTGGGTTGTAAATTATTTTCTTTGAATTGCAGCCCTCACCAGCTATTTTGCTTGGCAAGTAATCAGCGTAAAGTGCAGCAAGCAGTAAACTCCATTACCTAATTTTAATTGGTCAGGGCTGAAGGGTTCTGGCATCATCAAAATTGTCTTCTACTTGCTGAATGCCTTGGTTATCAAATCTTTGTAACAATTCATCAAGTTGCCCAGATTTATTCAAATCATCACAAGGCAATGATCGAATGCACCCAAGAATATGCTGGATGTCCTGATACAACCTGATGAAATGAAACATTAAAAGTTGTCCTCAAAAAGAGACATGCACAGTAATAAAATGGAAGAGAAGCTGTACTTGTTCTTCCCACCAGGAGTTGTCATCTCCAACTGCATAACTGCATCTGAAATTTGTGAGTGGAAGATTATCACCACCTGCCTGTAAAAAGAATCCCAAAGTGAGCAAACAATGTTTCCTGTGAGCAACAGAATTAAAAGTTTTTTGCACTTGGCGATTCCATGAAGCACAACATCAAGAGCTCAGAGACGCCTTTCAAGACCAATAATTTATCTCAGGTGTTTGATCTCATTCATCAACTTCTCCCATCTTATTCATGTAGTCATGATTGATACAATTTGCCAACTTCATGGTCGTCCCGATCACCCTCCACCTCCTGACTACTCTCATCTTATTGGTAGCTTCAAATCACCCTCCACCTCCTGACTGCTCTCGTCTTATTGAGGCAGTCATGATTGACTCTGTGACTTCGATTTCTGACATCCACCACACGATGGAGCCCTCTTGTAAGTAGTATCCTCATATGCAGTCTTGACATGCTGAGTCCAACTCCTCCATTGTCCATGTGCTCCACATTGACAACTATCATGCATGCTTATCTCAGTGGCCTGTCACATGCCTATTAGAATGGTTGATGGTTCCTCAATACCCAGTCGGTTTTGGAACTCGCTCTATCACTCCGGATATAACACTTCTTCAGTGAACTATAGCCCTTTTAGTTTATTTTCCATCAGTAAACTTGCTTATGATTTACAGTGCTCTAATATATTCTCATCCACAAATATTATATTTCAGAAGTTATTGACGAATCGAGTGTTTGGTAGATGCAAGTTGCATGGCAGCATATATTTGTGTAACTCACCCGCATCATCCTTTGTTTGCTCGTCCATTTTTACTCGTGCTCAAGAGCTCCACTTCCATCATGATCATCCACTCACACCAGTTCTCCAGCACAGTTATCCCAAGTTAGGAACTCTTCTGGTTATTCACAATGAGCTGTGTCCTTCTGGCAAACATAATTGAATCACCTATATTCCCCAACAACAAAGTGAGTCCTGATATGTTCCCCGGTGGCGAATGTGTTCCCCGTCCAAGCCGAGGACACCATCGACTCAGCTTCATCCGATGCTCCTGCTCCGGCAACAGACGACTTGCTCATTGCACTATGAAAAGGTATTCGTTCTTGCCAGAATACTCCTCTTTACAAATCCTCATACAGAGCTCTTTCTGCTCTGGAGACGATATCAAATCTCCGCACGGTTGGCGACGCCAAATCTCACTTTGGGTGGCTTCAAGCAATGCGGGATGAATTGTAGGTTCTGGACGACAATCATACTAGGGATCTGGTCCCCCCTTCCAGCAGGTAAACAGGTGGTCGGTAGCAAATGGATTTATACGGTCCGTCTCAATGCAGATGACACTCTTCATCGCCTTAAAGTCAAACTTGTGGCAAAGAGATTTACTCAGACATATGGCTATTTTGATACTCTCTCCGATTGCAAAGATGGCATCTGTCCGATTATCTATTTTTCTTGTCGCTCATCATCATTTGCATCTTCATCAAATGTCAAAAATGTCTTTTTTCATAGCTTTCTTGAAGAATAGGTATATTTGCAACAACCTCCTAGCTTTCGTGCCTCCGGAGCCGACTCTTATGTATGTCGACTTCGTCGCTCTCTATATGGCCCTCAAGCAGTCTCCTCGTGCTTGGTTTGGCAGATTCAGCACAATCGTTGCTACATTTGGCCTATCTCGGAGTATGAAGGACCACGTTGTCTTCTACCGCACGACGTCGTCCGACTATATCCTGCTGATTGTGTATGTGGATGATATAATCATCACTAAGAGCGACTCAACTGGAATCGCCCAACTAAAGGGGCATCTTCAACACCACTTTCAAACCAAAGATCTCGATCCTCTGACATACTTCCTTGGCATTGAGGCTGTTGGATTGGTGTAGTCCGATCCGGTTGGACCGAATGCTTGTGGCCCGCAACTGTAGCCCTTTTTCAGGCTAAAATTTGTGTGAGAAATTTCTGTAATTTGTGCTCCCGAATCATAGTGAAATTCTGCCTCTGTGGACGTAGAGATTATTCCCGAACCACGTAAATTTGTGTGTTCCGTGTGTTTTCTTTTCTTCTGCATTTTCTTTCCGTATCTTGTTTCTGTCGTTGCGACTCCCGACGCTTCCGCAACAGAGGTCGCCCGTTTTCCGTTGGATATCTTGCAGGATACTGGTTCGACTCAAGCAACTACTGTTGACACTCCTCTTGAGCCCGGGGAACGGTCTCTCTATGACAACACGGAACCATATTCTCATCCAGAGAGGTACCGTCGTCTTGTAGGAAAACTCAATTATCTCATCATGACTCGTCCAGACATTGTCTGCGTTGTTGGCAAAATTAGCCAATTCATGACACATTCGACAAAATCTCAGTGGGATGGTGTCCCTCACATTACCAAATACATCAAGAAAGACCCTGCCCGTGGTCTTCGGTATTCACATCACGATTATCTGAATACCTTTTGTGATGATGACTATGCCGGTTGTCTTGCTACCCGAGAGTCTACTTTTGAGTTTGCCGTTTTTCTGACAGGTAACCTCATCTCATGGTGAAGCAAGAAACAGACCGTCGTCTCCAGATCCAGTGTTGAGTCTGAATACCGTGCGATGACCACGGTCAATACTGAAATTCTTTGGCTTCATCATCTCCTCCATGAGATTGGTTTCCCACAGCAGACGTCTGATCATATTTAGAGTGATGATCAGGCAGAAACGAAGATTGTTTCCAATTCCGTCTTTCATTAACGCACGAAGCATATCGAGGTGAACTGCCACTTTCTTCGTCATCACCTCGAGCAACACCATGTCTATTTCAACCACAAACCGATGGCAAATCAGATTGTCGACATCTTCACTAAAAGCCTCCCGGGAGCTCGATTGGACACTCGGTATCAAGTTGGGCATCCACAACATCAGCGGCCCAGCTTGAGGGGAAGTGTGTGTGGTTTTATTTAGTGTCTTCTATCTTTTTTGTGGAACTCTCGAATCAAGCTATCATGTACTTGCTTCAGGGGGAGTGCTGAACCCGGTTAATTGTATTTCCGGATAAAGGGCATTTCCAAATTCCATTATTTCACCTTGTAATCTTTTTTATCCATCTATAAAAGAATGTCTCCACCTCACCTTGAGGTAAGGGGAATTCACCATCTACAGCGACGATAAGGTTGAGCCATATGATATCCAATATCGTAGGCAATGACTAACTCTTAGGTTTTTAATATATCACAGCGTACGATATAGGGAATCACAATGAGCGATAGCGCTGTTTCGTGTTTGCAAAAACAGAGCCTCGTATCACCTATACAATATAAGCGATATCGTAAGCTATGAAGCCCAGGCACTGAGGGATAATGTTGCAGTCGAAGATTATCTATCGTAAAATACGACAGATAACAGTCCCATCAACAGATTACGATATCCGTGTATCGTAAAATACAATATACATAGAAAATTTTAATTTTTCTATTTTTCAATTATGAATTGATTTAAATAATTTATAAATTGTTAATAAATTATAAAAAAAATATATTTTTGGATATTTATTTAATTTATAGTATTTATGAATTAATTAATTATAAATTGTTCATAATGAATTAATTAAATATTTACAAAACATTTATTAAATAAATATCCATAATATTACATGTTAATATTAAATACTTCCAAAATTATATGGCATAACTTATACTTTGGATATAAATGGTTTATATGGAAATTATAAGTAAAATTTATAAAGTATTTATAAATTACAAAAAATAAGGAAAAATATAAGAGTTGATATTTATAATTATGAATTGTCCATAATTATTTAATTTGAATTGTTCAAATTAAAATGTCTTATTTGAAGAATTTCTTTA
Organism: Viscum album; assembly: GCA_963277665.1. Lineage (NCBI taxonomy): Eukaryota > Viridiplantae > Streptophyta > Magnoliopsida > Santalales > Viscaceae > Viscum > Viscum album. Next base: position 1,996,760,865 of record OY728150.1, on the reverse strand, counting down.
AACAATATCAAAAGTAATTTTAATAAGTGATATGATCAAGGTTTAAATAATATTAAATATGTGATATTTAGAATATAAATTGTTTACGTGATAGAATTGGAATATAAAATGTTTATATTTCATTTAATATTATATATTTAAGTAAATGTTATATAATGGATAATATGAAGGAGATCATATTAGAGATAAATATAAAATGTTTATATTTATCAAACTATGCACTGTCCATAGTAATGGATAAATTTATTGTTTATAATTGCTTGATTTATGAATTGTGCATAACTTGGTTATCTCATGCTTAAATATATGAATGGTTTATTTATTTGGTTTATTCGCTTATTGATTATTCATGAATTTAATTGTTCTATTATGAAATAATGTATGCTCTAATTTAAAGTGTTGGTCTGATTCTATAAATTGGCATACACGTATTGAAGGAGTTACATGCTGTTGCGGAAACGCCGAGAGTCGCAACGACAGAACAAGTTTGCAGATGAAAAAAAGTCAAAAACAAAAGAAGAACACTGACACGTGGATTTACATGGTTCAGGAATAATCTCTACGTCCACAGAAAGGCAGAAGTATCACTATAATCCGGAAGCACAATTACAGGGAGTTTTCAGGGTTTCTAACACCCCAAAACCCTAGCTTGAAATGAGCCAATAAAGATGATGAATTATTTTGTCACCAATCGCACAAAAAGTCCATATAGCTACAGTGAAAGGTGGCTGAAAGTCTACATTGCTACAGTGTTGCGGCCACCCAAGTCCGAGTTGCTACACTGGGTGGTGGCTGGAAGTCCGCGAAGCTACAGTACCACTATCTCCAAAGTTTGCACTGCTAGAGTGCCCTGTCGGTGTTGCCCGGTCAGCTCAACCCGCGGAGTTGCGGCCTAGTGTACAGTATGGACCGTAAGCATTCAACCCAACAACATCCAAAATGGATAAGGGCTACACCAATCCAACAATCTCTCACTTGGAGCTCGATACGCTACGTTAACATGCTTCTATGTCACTGATTTAGACAGCTTACTTAATCTCAGCTTCTCCTCTTCTTTATTCGCCAGTGCGTGCTTTCCATTCACAACTTCAATTTCAAGCTGACGGTTCGTGAAATATCAGTTGTTTTCCCTTGTGCTCCCAAAGTGTCCTCTCATATGCTGTCTCTCATCCTCTGTTCATCATTGGAGACCAACAGAGACACAACAGCGTCTCAACTTCTATATTATCATCGACTTCGTCAACATATATGTGGGATTGTTTGTCCCACAAATCTTCTACAATGTCAGCAATTTGTCTTGTATCAAGCCTCTGATAAAATAATACTTCAATTGAATGTGCTTCGTTTGACCATGAAACATTGGTTTCTTTGCAAGATGTATAGCACACTGACTATCACAGTGCAATACATTTTCCTCTCGCTTTCTACCCAGCTCATCCAAAAAGTTCTTCAGTCAAACCATCCTCTTTCCAACTTCTGTTACAACAATGTATTTTGTCTCTGTGGTAGATAAAGTCACCACCTTCTGCAATTGTGATATTCAGCTTACTGCAGTTCCTCCACAGGTAAATACAGTCCATGGTACTCCAGTTGTCGACGTCACCACCAAGGTCGGCATCCACCATATCTCTGCAATGAATCTCCTTTCTCAAAGCACAAAGATACTTCTTTGCTTCCCTTTAGGTATCTTAGTATCCATTTCGCAGGTTCTCAATGTTGCTTTTCTAGGTTAGTCATGTATCTGCTCACAACTCCCACTACATAAGCAATGTTAGGTCGAGTACAGACCATGACATACAACAGGCTTCCAACAGCTGATGCGTATGGAACCTTTGTCATGTACTCAACCACTTTTTCCGTTTTCGGTGATTGCTCCTTTGATAGTTTGAGATGACATGTTAAGGGAATAGAGACTGGTTTTTGCTTTCAGCATACTGAATCTTCTCAGAACCTTTCTAATGTAGTCAACATGTGATAACATCAAGGTTTCAGCTGCGCGGTCTCTTTTGATTTTCATACCCAAAATCTTCTCACCTTCAAAATCTTTCATTTCGAACTCCTTAACTAGTTGCTCTTTCAACTCATCAATTCTCTGCATACATGATCCTACAATAAGCATGACATCCACATATAGAAACAGTAATATATATTCATCACCAAAAAACTTGATGTAGCAACATTGATTCATGTCACATCGTTTGTATGCATTTTTAGTCATTAATGCATCAAACTTTTTGTTCCATTGTCTGGGTATCTGCTTCAACCCATACAAGCTCTTCTGGAGTTTGCACACCAGGTCTTCCTTCCCAGACTCAACGTGTCCTTTTGGCTATTGCATTTAGATGTCCTCCAGATCTCCATGAAGGAAAGCGGTCTTGACATCAAGCTGCTCGTACAAGTCTTATGATGCCACAATGCTGAGAACCACCCGGATGGTGATAAGCTTCACTATAGGTGAGAAAAATTTAGTGAAATCCACTCCCGTTGAAAGCCTTTCAGCACCAGCATTGCTTTGTACCTCCTTTTTCTATCATGTTCTTCCTTGACAGATGTGTCAACTCCCAAGTGTTATCATGCAATGACGAAATCTTCTCCTTCATAGTTAGCTCCTACTTGCTCGACTCAACTACATTGCCTCTTCAAAACATTCTGGTTCTCTACCATCAGTCAATAACAAATAATGTAAGGATGATAAATACCTCTGCACAGGCATTCTTACCCTTGTTGATCTCCTCAACTCCAATTGAGGGGTAAGCTCCACTGGTATCGGCGTTACATGTTCAGGTACACCTTCAAGCTCCACTTGCTCATTGCAGTCTGATTCTTTGTTCCCACTGTCAACTTCAACTGCATGACAGTCCTTGTACGTGATAGCTTCATTAAATACCACATTCTGGCTCCTGATGACCATCTTGAGATCATCCCAAAAGCGGTAACTGAACTCCTCAACACCATAGCCATTAAAGAAACATGGTTTGGACTTAGCATCTAGTTTGTCCCATGCATCATCATCAATGTGTACATATGCCAAACGGCCAAAGACTCGTAAATGTGGGTCTTACCTCCTTACTAGACCAGCACTCCTCAGGTAGACATTCTCCCATCAGTACAGATGGACTCATGTTGATGAGATATGTTGTCATGTTTGTTGCATCAGCCCAGAAGATCTTGGGTAACCCCGAGTGAATGCTCATGCTCCTAGCATGTTCATTCAAAGTCTTATTCATCCTCTCAGTCACACTGTTCTGTTGACCTGGATTAGTCTTTTCCCACCGAATTTCATTATTGGAACATAATTATTTAAACTCGTAACTGTCATACTCTCCACCGTTGTCAGATCTCAAACATTTTAGCTTAGTATGGACTTCCACTTCTAAAATACTTTAAACACATCATATTTTCTTTTCAGAAAGTAAACTCATACTTTCCTGAGTCGTCAATAAATGTCACACAATATTGTGACCCTTCGAGAGAATCTACTGATGCAGGCTCCCAAATATCAGTGTGCACCAAGTTCAGCTTTTCGGCCTTTGGTGTTCTGCCTCCTTTTGCAAAAGACACCTGCTTTCTGAATATGCAATCTTCACATAGGCCACCATTCACTGACTTCAGGTTTGGTAGCAATCCTTTTGTTGTCAACACCTTCATCTTCTTCTCACTCATGTAGCTTAACTTGTAGTGCCACATTTGTGAATCCCCAACAGCATTTACTGATGCAATCATGTCCATGCAAGTCTCTGTCATGTTGTACAGGATACCATTCTTTGCTCCCTGTGCTATGACCATGGCTCCCTTGGTGATCTTCCATGCACCATCAGTGAACGTGGTGTTGAAACCTGCATCATCAAGTTGTCCAACGGAAATAAGATTTCTTCTCACCCAAGGGATATACCTCACATTCTTCAGAAACAGCAAACTCTCACTGTTGGTCTTAATTCGTGCATCTCTTTTCCCCACAATCTGCAAGGGTTTATCATCAGCAAGATGTACCTTGCCAAAATTTCCAAAAACAAAATTGTTCAGAAAACCTTTCTCCGAAATGGAATGGAAAGATGCCCCTGAGTCTAAAATCCAAGACTCCATAAGGCTATCCATGCTCAGCAGAAACACATCATCGGTTCCTTCAGCCGTCGTGTTTGCTCCATTGGTTTCAGGTGTCTTCCGTTTATCTTTACACTTCTTGACGTGTCCCTTTTTCCCACAAATACAGCAGGTGGGACCAACCTCATTTGCCTTGTCTCGGCTCTTTACTCTTGATTTTGATCGTCTTCTGCGACTATCTCGCCGCGCATATTTTCTTTTTTCTTCAACATTCAAAACAGAAACAGAGAATTTGCCCGATTCTCTCCTTCAAATATCTTCACTAAGGATTAGGTCTCACACATCCTTTAGAATCAGCTTTGTATTCCTCGAAAAAATGCTCACAGCTGTTACAGTTGTTTCCCAACTGTCAGGTAACGAAGACAGTAAAACCAGTGCACATACCTCATCGTCAAACACAATATCCACCGATGTCAGCTGAATAATGATGATATTGAATTCATTGACGTGATCTGCAACAATCCTCCCTTCAATCATTTTCAGATTGAACAAACGTCGCATCAGGTACACTTTGACGTTAAAGGTTTCTTGTACATATTCGTGAGAGCTTTCATCAACTCAATTGTCGTCTTCTCCTCTCAAATGTTGAACGCCACGTTTTTTGCCAACGTAAGACGCACAACTCCCAAAACCCGTCGATTCAGCAGCTCCCACTCCATCTGCTCTTTGTTCATTGGCTTTACACCCAGAAGCGGCAAGTGCATCTTTTTCTAATATAGATAATCATCAATCTGCATCATTCAGTAACTGAAGTCAGTTCCATTGAAACAATCGATCTTCACCTTGCCTTCTTCCATAGCCATCGTTCAATTCAAGAAATCTGAACTCAACATATGACACCAGTTGTTGCCTTAATGTCGGGAGTCACAGCAACATTACAAGTTTGTGGATGAAAAAAAATCGGAAACAAAAGAAGAAGAACACAGACACTGCGATTTACGTGGTTCGGGAATAATCCTTACATCTACGGAGAAACAGAAATATCACTATAATCTGAGAGCACAATTACAAGGAATTTTCAAGGTTTCTAACACCCTTAAAACCCTAGCTCGAAATGAGCAAATAAAGATGACGAAGTACTGTGTCACCAACCGCACAAAAAATCTGTTGAGCTACAGTAAAAGGTGGTTGGAAGGCTGCACTGCTACAGTGCTGCGGCCACCCAAGTCTAAGCTACTACAGTGGCTGGTGGCTGCGGAGCTACAGTACCGTTGTCTCCAAAGTCTGCACAGCTATAGTGCTTAGTCGGTGTCGCCGATCAGCCCTGCTACAGTAGTCGTGCCAAAATCCGCACTGCTACAATGCTATGTAGATGTCACCCAGTCAGCTCAACCCGCAGAGTTGCGGGCTGGTGTTCATTATGGGCCGCAAACATTCGGCCCAACAGCATCCAAAACGGATTGGGGCTACACCAATCCAACAACATGCTAGGTATGATAATTGATTTAGTCTTCTTCTACCATGACTTCGGCTTGTACTAGTTTATGAGTTTGAATTTAAAGGTTGATAATAGTTTATACATATTAGGTGTTACAATTATGAAGGAATTGATGTCCCTTGAGTAAAGTATCCTTTGGAAGAGAAACTTTGGGTCGGACTGCTCACTGACCCGAAGGCTTATGCCTCTGCTAGAAAAGTGGGGGTTGACTATTTGTCGCTCCAAGCTTATTTTTGTGGGGATTGTTCATTTCGTATGGTTGTAAGCCTCTACAAGAAAAGGTTTCATATACCTTATGCATGAGATGCATTTGGATATATATGAATATAGTAAGCTTTTAATTTGGATTAGTGACACAAGCTATGAGTTGTGTAAAGAGTTGCATATCAATATAGTTTGAACATATTGACTTAGTGGAAGGTTTAGGATTCCAAACTAAATCATTAGAAGCATGCAGACATGTAAAGGGAATAACATGAGATGAGATGGTGAAATTAAATCCTCTTTATAAAAACTAAATGTCATATTCCTTCCGAAGCACGTGCCCATTGATTATCTTGTGTAAGACATCGTGGAAATTATTAATGCTAATAGTTTATCCATATGATAGATTGCAAAAAGAGTCGTTCACTCAATCATCCAAAAGTCATATATGATGCGATTGGCATAATGGTCTACCTAAATAGTTAAAGTGGTGAAAGGAACGCCAAAGCAGATTCATGGCTTAGTGAAATATAGATCTTGGTCCACTAATAGATATGATGTATTTAAACTAGATCATCATTTTAGCAGGAGCACAATTAATAAAAGTCTATTAAATGAATGTAAAATGTGATACTCATATGATGGAAGCTTCTGTTGTGGATAAATAGCATCATCATCGAAACATTACTTTGAGATCTATAACGACACTGTTTTGATGGATTGGTCCTTTGAATCTTTCTATATACATCTCTGAATTTTTTTGAGTCAGCATTGTGTTTGGGTGTCTCAGGACCCTGGAATTAATATATAAAAAAAATTAATATATTTTAAAGCACACGAGCGCATAGTTTCTATACAAATAGTTTTTCTGTTGTTTGGGACCTCAGATGGGAAATCTGAGGCCATGATTGATTCCAGAGAATGGAGTTTACCTTATGCGCGACATAAGGTTGGTCGGCGTCGGACGTTCCATGGGAGGTGATCGTTAGCGCGTCCGTTTAATAATAAAAATATTTTTTTTTATTTTAATTAAATGACCTAACCTAGTCTAATCCCACTATAAATATGTTGTTGTAGCGAATTTTCAGGGTTAGCCCCATAACCCTGTGAGATTAGAAAGGAGGGAGTGTTCTTCGTTAATGGATCAAGACCGGAGAACGACAACAAACGGGTTGAGGTGAATCGAGAGGCAGGCGGTGAACACAACGGACATTCTTCATCATTGGCGAACGCACTCCTCACCAATGATCGATCCATAATCAAGGTAGGGCTTGTTATTTGTCGTTTTCTCCCTATTTGATTGATAGGCATGGATTTGTAAATCTGTTTTATCTTGATATGCAATTACCCGCCCTTCACATGAGCCAAGTTTGATAAATTGAATTGTTGAATCCAATTTATTTTGTTATGCCATGATATCAACCATGTTTCCGCACTTTATGACCGTTGGTCGGGATCGCATCGCCCAACAACGCTCATCACTTTTGTTTGTGTGTGTTTCCTCTATTATTCTTCGTGCTCTTCGTCGTTGGCCTACGGGGTTTGAGGTTCGACATTGTCGAGGCAGGTTCGAGCGCAATTGAACCCCCGAATTCGTGGTGTTTGTGAGAACGACAGAAGGATCTACAATTTGGGGATGGATCGTGATGGGATTGTGGGTTGCGGACGATGGCTACAGGTTTTGGGAGCCCGAACGGTGGCAGACGAACGACAGACTCTCACATGAGGGTTTGGATTCCAATTCCCAGCCACCGGAGGCCAGGAATCGATGGCCATAGACGATTTCCTTTGATTTTGGGCCGTCAAACGACGGGATTTGCGGTGGCGACAGTGGATCTGGGATCCACGTGAAGAAACACATTTTATGCTAATTTCCCAACTATACACCATGTAGTCAGGTTCTCGCAGCGGCCAAGGTTTTGGCCAAGATAAGGATCACACGCCATGTAGCCGGCCCCACACCCTGTATGTCCCTACCCAGGTAGTCAAGTCATGTGCCAACAATACACGCCCCAGGACCTCGTGTGGTCAGACATGTCGTGTCACCTTGGAGACACGTCGTGTGGTTGTACATGGCCAGCCAAGTCGTGTGTCAGGTGTACACGCTCAGGACCTCAGGTAGACAAACACACCGTGTGCTTGTGGGGACACGTTGTGTAGTGTGACATGGTTTCCCAAGCTGTGTCCAGGGGAGAACATGCTCAAGCGACGAGGCGAGGTCACGTTATGTATGGGGGACCAGCATCTAGGGTTTTTGTTTCTCTCTTAATATGGGTTGAACTGATTTTTGTTGTATCTCTCTATTGCTCCCTTTATGGTTTTAGGGCGTCCTACTGGGTATGCGTATGCTCACCCCTACATGGGTTTTGTCTGCACGTGTCGTGTCTTATGCAGATGATAGACAGATCGGAGGTGACATCAATGGAGCTTAGTGATACTTGAGTACATTGACCGCATTCGGTGGTCGTACATAGAGATTAAGAGTCGAGCTCTCTTCCGCTTTCCTTTTTCCGGTTGTTGTCGGGTTGGGACTTCATTTCTGGTTTACGTGTATTTTGCCCCTTCACACTTTGATTTATATTGTCGCACTTTGATGTAATCCCTAGATGCTTTTGCATGCTTAGTTATACTCAAGATGTTGCATTCTTTATTTATTCCTCTGCATTTTTGCATGGAGACAGATGTGTGTGCGCATACAGGTACATTAGGCAAAAGCCTCTCGTTTCAGTTTATGTCTTATCGACGCTTGTCTCCAGCTCCTAGCCTATCGGAGGCGGGTTTGGGGTTTTCACACCCGGCTTGCCACCGGCCAGGTGGGTCCCAATGGATCGGGTCGTGATAAGATCAATCTTTCAAAAAGAGAAGCTTAATGTAAGCAACTTCTTTGATTAGTATAAAAACTTAAGAACTAATGAAATTGTTCAACATGTGAATCTAGATGCTTATGAGAAGCATTGAATGATTCACATGACGTTTCAAAAGCATTAGATGCATTTAGACCTCATGAACTTTAGTCTCCACTCATATACTCAATACGATTGGGTATGACTTGGAGAGACCGGAGCCTTACTTTAAGGCTTTTTCTAATTAGGTATGGCTTGGAGACTGGAGGTTTTCGTTGATGCTTGTTTTGGTTATAGAATACATTCTAGAATCATCGATGGAAATGTTCCGACAATGTGAATGAGTTCAAGAAATTTTTACCATATTTTCTCAAAGTGTTGAAGATAAGTGAACTAAGGCATGCGACGCTCAAGTTTCTGGTGATGTAACGACAGTACAAGGAAAAATTCAAACCAGAAGAAGAAAAATTAGTTGGAAAGACCAAGAATAGCATGCAAAAGGATGCAATGGTCGTTGCCATCGCCAATGGCATGTCATGTGCGCCACGCCATGGTCATTGCAAGGTGTAGGCGGTCACATGGCGCACCTTTGATAACTATGATTCTGACAACAACGCATCTTATCAATCATCTTCCTTCATCAATCCATGAGAGGGAGACTTCATATCATATTGTCTACCCATCCCTGCCACCACTCACTTTCACTTTGCGTCTTTGTTAGTTTGTGCTATGTATGTAGCGCTCATTCACTTGTGCCAAATGTATTGTTAGTTCTCTCTAATGCATCTTACTTGCCTATTCTCACACACAACAGGGGTATCATTGCCACTCTCTCGACTCAGGATGCATGTCCGTTGATAACTATGATTCTGACAACAACGCATCTTATCAATCATCTTCCTTCATCAATACATGAGAGGGAGACTTCATATCATATTGTCTACCCATCTCTGCCACCACTCACTTTCACTTTGCGTCTTTGTTAGTTTGTGCTATGTATGTGGCGCTCATTCACTTGTGCCAAATTTATTGTAAGTTCTCTCTAATGCATCTTACTTGCCTATTCTCACACACAACAGGGGTATCATTGCCACTCGACTCGGGATGCATGTCCTTTGATAACTATGATTCTGACAACAACGCATCTTATCAATCATCTTCCGTCATCAATCCATGAGAGGGAGACTTCATATCATATTGTCTACCCATCCCTGCCACCACTCACTTTGACTTTGCGTGTTTGTTATTTTGTGCTATGTATGTGGCGCTCATTCACTTGTGCCAAATTTATTGTTAGTTCTCTCTAATGCATCTTACTTGCCTATTCTCACACACAACAGGGGTATCATTGCCACTCTCTCGACTCGGGATGCATGTCCGTTGATGTTGCTTTTGTCGAGACATCGCCATTTGAGACACCTCCTACTCCATGTAATACCTCGAGCACTGATCCTGAGTACCGTCATTCGTTCACCAGTAGCCCATTTACTAATCCACCCACCTTTTAAGTCTAGTAGTATTTGCTTTGGACGTCTCCCTCCCATCACACCTTCTTCACCACCTTCTCCCCAACTTGGCGGGTCCCACTTTGATATCGCCTATACTCATCATGTGCATGATGTATCACTCGCAATCCACATTGATGCCCCCGGCTCCTAATTCATCGACAGGTCCACCACCAGCCACCAAGGATCTTTCCATTGCTTTGTGCAAAGGTATGTGTATTTTCCAACAATCTCATATGTATATTCACTCGTATTGGCACAAACTACAACATTTATAGGCACCACGTCTACGAGGTGTGTCCCTCACAATGGTTGAGGCCAAAGCACATCTTGATTGGTAGCAAGCAATGTTTGATGAAATCTGTGCTTGAAATACAATCACATGGGATCTAGTTTCCCTTCCACCGGATAAATAGGCAATTGACTACATATGGATCCATATTATATGTATTAATGCAAACGACTCTCAATTGCCTCAAGGCTCGATTCCTCGCCAAGGGATATGCCCAAACATATGGGATTGATTATTTTGATACCTTATCCACCATGGTCAAACTAACAAATGTTTATCCTATGATTTCTCTTGTCACATCTTATCATTGAACTCTTCATCGGTATAATGTCGAAAATGTCTTCCACCATGATTTTCTTGGATAAGTTTATATGGATCAAGTTCAAGGATTTGTTATCCATGGGAAGTCCTCCAAGATGTGCCATCTTCGAAGATCTTTATATGGTTTTAAGCAACCTCAGCAAACACGGTTTGATCATTTTAGCACAGTTGTGACCGATTTGGGGCTTTCTCAAATCAATAAATGTTTTATCAACAGTCAATTGTCAAGATCATTTTGTCTTTTGTTTATATAGATGATATTATGATTACACGTATTGATTCAACTGGGATCGGTCATTTCGAGTCCTTTTATTCAACGTAATTTTAAAAACGAAGGACAACAAGGATTGAAGATTTCAAGTCCTTTATTCATCACAATTTCCAAATGAAGGATTTGGGCTCCTTGGAGTACTTTTTGTGGATTGAGGTTTTTCAATGCTCAAAAGGGATCCCAACAAGTGTGTACAACACCTGCTTCAGGGGACAAGATTGCCCCATGCTGACTTCATTGATACCTCTCTTGAGATGAGCGCGGATCTCTTCATGCAAACAGTGAGGTATTTCTATCACCTGACAGGTATTGACTTGTCAATAAGATGAACCACTTCACTATGACTCAACCATTCATTGTTTGTACAGTAAGCAAGGTAATCCAATTCATGGATCATCTTGCGAGAATGCAGTGGGATGCGGTGTTGGATTTATGCACTAAAGTATAAACCACGACGTAATGAGGGTCACCACTCAACCATTGGGTTGTGGCTCTTGATTCCACGCCATGTTGAATATTGTGAATGACATAGGATATCATTTGACCTATACTCCTAAGATGATTGTCATGTTTAATTCGGCTTATGACACATCATATGATGATGTGTGGATTAAGTGAATGTCAAAAAGTGTTTTAACAAGCCACTTAATTAATGAGGCTGCTATTGATGCAGTAAAGGGTTAAAACATTAGAAGCCAAGACTTGGTCATTTCATAACATATGAAACGTTTTACTCCAACAGGCTCCTCCATTCAATTAAGGGTTCTATTTAAGGGAGTTCATGGACCTCATTCAAACATACTGGTGATTACTCACAAAGTTAAAGCTCTCACGCTCTTCTCTTCATTTACCTTTGAGAAGGAGGTGTTGGCACACCTTTGAAAGAGAAGAGACCGTACCAAAGCGTTTCATGATTCCAGTGGCCAGTGAATATCTTTGTGCTTTGTTTTATAGTTTTTCATTTAATTTTAATGATTCCTCTTCCAAAAGATTTTGTGTGAAGGCTCTATGACTTCTTCCGCTGTTTATGGGCATAGAGATGTCCCACAAAACCTTTCATGTGGTGCTTTACATCGTTAGATATGTCAAGAGAGAAGAACCATAATTGGGACTGTTATACTCTAATCATGGACACACTGATATGGGGGCATTTTGGGATGTTAATTGGGTAGATTGTTTATCCTCTCATAGGCCCACATCTAGATATGTTGTTTTTATTGAGGGAAAACTCATCTTCTAATGAAACAATAAGCAAACCATCATATCTAGCCTCCAGCATTGAATCAGAGTATCGTGTCATGACACACGTGACAACAAAGATCCTATTCGCATAACGCAGCATCTCCTACACGAGATTGGCCATTCCATCAAGAAATCTACTCAGAAATCAACTATCAAGATTGCCACAAATTTTGCTTTTCATTAGCATAATAAACATATCGAAATAAACTATCGCTTAATTCAGGAAAATTATCAAAACAAACACCTCATTTTCGGCTACGCATGAACTACAAATCAATTGACCGACATGTTTACTAAAAGGGTGATGTACATGGATTTTGCTTTTATTTGTATAATTTTCTAACATAATTTTAATTAATTAGTTTAACCATTTTTTATATTTTTGTTTATTTTTGTAGTTTTCTAGAATTTTAGATATTCTACAATTTTTAATTAATTTATATACTTATATTAGTAATTTACTATTTTTATTGGTTATATTAATTTTATATATTATATTTAACAATATATTATTATTATTATTAGTTTCGCAAATGTTAGTTTATTTTATTTTACTAATTTTTATTAGTATGTATATTTTAATTCTCTATTTGTATTTTATTTTATTTCATTATTTTGTTGTATTAATAAAATAGTACTTGTTATTAGTTTAAAATTATATTTTATAGTAGTATTATATTTCATTACACGTGCATAAATAAATATATGTATGTATGTATGTATATGCTTTTTAATCCTTATTACTATTTATTATTATTATTTTTATTTTTATTATTATTATTTTTTTTTTTAACTTTTAGACTAATTGATTATTTTTAACCTCCCCCCTCTCCCACGTCGCCCCTCTACCCCCTCTCATCTTCTCTCTCCAATCACCTTTTCCAACCCCTTCTCCCCAACTTCACGCCACCTCCCCGCCCCCACAATCCCACGCCCCACTCAGAAAGAGACAAGCCAATGTCATTCGTGACACAATGGAGTCATCTGCTCCAATTGATCCCGCGCCACTTGCTCCATGCGTCGAGGTTAAAAACACTTCACTTGAAATACCCACATATGCTAACAATATTATTGACCTTTGCACAATCAATGAAACCATCAAGCATGAATTGAGTTGGAAACCAGTAGATCTCCTTGTGCAGGTGGTTGGTTGTGAAAACGAATTGGGGTACATCGTCAACCCAAATACTAAATTCAAGGATGTGATGGATACAAGCCGACCTCACCTGTGGATGTTCAACGAGGTAATCTTCTTGATCTTTCCGCAGACGGCCTTTTCCCAAAATTCAACTATTCGATGAGTCTTTCTTTAGGCGAGGTATATTCATTCCCTTGTGAGTTGGCATATTTTTATTTCATTCCACACATCCATTTTTCTAACAAGCTTCCGTTGAGGTTTGGTGCAGCCTACAAGATAAATTCATTTTCAACGAATGGATTCCACAAGTCTACTGAAAAAGAAGCAGATGCATGGTTTACATTTCCGTTCGATCCTAGTTAAGTTTCAACAACGTCTGGCTGAAGACGAAGTAAACTTAGCGCTCAATGGGAGGCAACCCATCATTCGTTTGTTTTCTTTTCACAGCATTTAATTTCATTTCATTTAGCTTTCTTTAAATATAAAATAAAATAAAAAGGCATGCATTTACCGTAATCTGTTTTCTCCTGGCACTGCAGTGGATTTGAATTCATCATACATGTTTTTATCATCCGCATGCTTTTGATTATGGTGTGACTTATTTGATATGATGCTAGTATGTGTTGTCAATGTGTAGGTTTTACAGGTATACCATTTCTGGAGCTTCATCAAATACAAACATCATTTTTGTGTCTATCTGCATTTACATAGGGAAATGTTTTATTTTTGTCATATTTTATGCTTCCAAAACACACCATGTAAAACAACTAACAAAAAAAAACTAACATTCCTACCATTGATGAACCCACATGAAAGCCACTGCATTTTTATCGTAACACAGTCGGAAGCATACCACTTGTGTCCCTAGGCAATTTGAGCACCTGATTTTTGTTTGGAATTCTTTGATCGTTAACCTCATGACTTATAAGATTGCTGATATTATTACATGCTTCGAAAATGTTTTTCAAAAACTTGTATATTTTTGAGACACTTATTTGCACTCAAGCTCATCTGTGTTGTCCAACATTATATTTTCATACCCGTGAGAACTCTGGCCCATTTTACATCATCTTATGTTTCTCTTTTTCTTGAGTGAATCTTGACCGTGTTTTGTCTTCTAGAACTTGTCATGTTTTTCCATCAAAGCGATATGGATTTTGAAAGTTGTACTGAAATGAACAAGGCATCTGTTTGATTCTTTAACCCATTTGACCCACTGAGTCACCCATACATTTTCTCCATTGTATAGCCCTTAGAAGCCATGAAGAAGACTATTAGGATGAGCCCATAACTGATACCATTCCCTACCCATTTCTTGAATATTTGCATGATAATTTTCAATTTAAGTGTGGCTAAAAGATTTACTCATAGAGAGGGTTGTTTGATGGGCAGTGAGTCATTTGATGCACATGAATTGACATTATCTCATCCTGGTCATATGTGTTATATTTCACAACAGGCACATTCAATGCATGTATATTGATATGGAAATATAGAATCCTTTGGGTTCCAACAATGAGTACATTGGTGGTCATTACACGATAACCATCGCTTTTGGAGATACCTATAAAAATGATGATCCATTATTCCAGGAGCTAAAGAGTTTTCTATAGGACCTACTTTCACTGAGATGTTACAGCGTATGCGCTACGTGTGTACCATTCTTTGGGATTATTGTCTGACACTTATTTCATGGGGTTTTCGAATTGATACTCACTAGTTTTTCCTGCCCATCCTATTTGAGTGAGTTGTGTCTAAAAAAAAAGTGAAACATTGGATTATCATTTGCTTGGGGACAAGCAATGTTTTAAGTGTAGGGGAGCAAGAGTTTGAGGGAGACTTGGATTTATATTTATCATGCATTTATTTCAAGATTCAACCCTCTTTTTTTCCAAAAAAAAACTGTCGCAATTTTTTTTTATGACCCACCGTCCTACAGCCTCAAAGACATTTGAACCTCGTGTAAAGTCCTCGAGATTGGTGCTTTCTTTTGATTTCCACTAGTTGAGATTTGAAAATCATGGCAAGCCTATGGTAAGCATGCATGTGTATGAGAACTGCGCAAAACTTTGATCAAATTTTTTTAGAGATGAGAGTGATGGTGAGGTAGGTCACATGATACATGAGTGCAAATACTTGTTTTGGAAAGAAAGTGTGGAAGAAAAATAGTTTTCGAAAAATTGGAGTTTTAAATGAAACATGATATTTTAAGGGTAAAAGAGATTGAAAAATTTTGAACTTGTAATTTTGATGTTTTGATTTGTCTACGACCAATTGTGTTTTCTTTCTGATTGTTTTGTCTAGAAGTGCAAAAGTTTAAATGTGGGGGATTTGATGTACATAGATTTTGCTTGTATTTTTATAATTTTCTAGCATAATTTTAATTAATTAGTTTAACTATTTTTTATATTTTTGTTTATTTTTGTAGTTTTATAGTATTTTAGATATTCTATAATCTTTAGTTGATTTATATACTTATATTAGCAATTTACTATTTTTATTGGTTATGCTAATTTTATATATTATATTTAACATTATATTATTATTATTATTAGTTTCGCTAATGTTAGTTTATTTTATTTTACTAATTTTTATTAGTATGTATATTTTAATTCTTTATTTGTATTTTATTTTATTTCACTATTTTGTTGTATTAATAAAATAGTATTTGTTATTAGTTTATTATTATATTTAATAGTAGTATTAAATTTAATTACACGTGCATAAATAAATATATGTATGTATGTATATGTTTTTTAATCCTTATTATTATTATTATTATTATTTTATTATTATTATTATTATTAACTTTTAGACTAATTGATTATTTTTAATTTTTAATTTTTAATTCGATTTATTTTTTGATTTTGATTTTGATTTTTCTTTTCTTTTGACTTTTTCTCCAACTTTTCCCTCAACCCCCCCTCTCCCACGTCACCCCTCTAACCCCTCTCATCTTCTCTCTCCAATCACCTTTTCTAACCCCTTCTCCCCAACTCCACGCCCCCTCCTACCCGCCCCCACAATCCCACGCCCCACTCATCCATCCCCTCCCTCTCTCCACTTCTCCCCCTACCCCCCCCCTCACTTCTCCAATCCCAGCCACCCCTCCCCTGCTACCCCTGCCCCCCTTATTTCCCCAGCGCCCTCCCCCCATTCCCCCACGCCACTCCACCTCCCCCCAGTCATCCGCTCCCTTCGTCATCTCCCCTGCTCCCCACCCCCCAGACCACCAAGCAGCCGCGGGCGCCTTCTATTTCACTGCATACCCTCGCCGCAACGCCACATAACCGAAGCGGCCTCCTCACGCTGTAGCTCTCTCCTCACGCTGCAGCCCTCTCCTCACGCTGGCAGTGGACGGTTCCGGGTGCATCGGTGATTGATAATGATTCACGCACGTCGTTGACGTGACATTGCACCGCGAGAGCAATCACATATTCGATCGTTTTTGCGGTGGCGCGCGATGGTGTGTTCGATATTGCGGCGATCGGCGGATGGAAGATTATTATTTTGCGATCGTCGACGGCGGTTTGCGGTGACAACTGCGACGACACGAGCACGGTGATATCTATTTTTTATTTTATGTCTTGTGTTGTCGTCGTGATGGAGGGCTAATTATTTTGTGTCGGAGTTGTGATAAATGTGACGGTGAATGCATGTGTTTAATCTATTCCTATGTTTGATGGTCTTTTGAATTAATTTCAATTAGATGTTTATTTAATTAATTATATCTGCGATTACATTAATTGTCATTGGACTCTACACGCAAGCTTTGGGGCTCGTTCGTGTGATACCTAATAAGCAATCACGGGCGGGAGTTTATCAGGAAATTTATTTATGCGAAATTTGATGAAGCACGGAAGCAAATTCTAAATAAATAAATATATTAATTGAAAAAATTAATATTTTGTGTGTGCTCTGCTTCAAACTTGAATGAGTGATAATCAGTAATCTCATGTGAGCAAACCCGACGCAGGTAGATACTTCGACTTTGTGAGAAATGGTTCGTTGTATTTCACCAAGTGATTCAGTGCTATAATGACGCGCAAATTATTCGTCAGGACAGAGAACGAAATGACGGATAATTTGTGTAAACATTAGAATATTGTCTGACATCAGAGAACGAGACCAGATAGTGTTTTGATTAAATTTGGAATCGGTGATAATTGAATAAATAAATATTCAGATGTGGGAATTAAATAATTGACATTGCATGCACTTGAACGGACGTCGCAACTCTGAAACTTCCATCTCCGCCAGTTTAATTAATTTAGTTCACTTAGATAGTTTTAGTTAATTTAAATAGTCAAATTAAATATTCATTTAGTTTTTAGAACTTCTTAGTTAATCACATGAAAAGCTCATTTGTCTGAACATTTTTCCAAGAGGATGTTCCTAGTGTCTAAACATTCTCTCTGTGGTTCGACCCTACTCGCCACTTCTACAGTAGTTAGTTGGTAAATAAATATTGCAAATTGCACGTGTTACGACGCGCGTGCCAAAGGGTTGCTTAAATTTTTATACAACAAGTTAGGCATGATAAATAAATATGTTCTAGCTTGATAAGGAGTGTTGCAGTGGTAATCCTATTTGACATGTCTATTTCATGCACGTACACTATCAGTTAAAAATTTGTATTTCTCAACTATCTTGAATCATGTTGTAGAATAATAAAAGAGGGTAGACCC
The DNA here is from genome assembly GCA_963277665.1 of Viscum album. Taxonomy (NCBI): domain Eukaryota; kingdom Viridiplantae; phylum Streptophyta; class Magnoliopsida; order Santalales; family Viscaceae; genus Viscum; species Viscum album. The sequence continues at coordinate 1,996,742,822 of OY728150.1, read as the reverse complement.
AAAACCCAAGGTGCCTCTCTAAGTGAGGCCTTGAGGTTATTTTATAAAGAATAATAAAGACCACATCAGACCACAAGTCCGATGTGGGAAGCAAACTCCAACACTCCCCCTCAAACTAGGTGTACCTAGCTTGACATAACGAAAAACAGATCAAATCAAAGAAAAACAAAGCAATCAATAGACACTGCAAACACTCCCCCTCAAGCTGGACATACCCAACTTGATTACAAAACAAGGCACAACAAAGAAAAGAAAAACCATCCACAATCGTTGCTCCCCCTCGAGATGATAATTGTGGATGATGGAAGATGCTGCTGAAAAAGCTGAATTACATCAGTGGCGCGGCAAGTCGTCGAGGCACAACAGAGGAACTGCGCAGGTGGGGCCGGTCAACGGAACGCCTGAAAAGCCGAACTTGTTGGGAAATTCACACTTGCGGGGTCGGTCCTTGGGATGCCGAGAAAGCCGCAGAGGAGCCTCGTTGTAGATCGACGACGTGATGGAGGTGCGGAAGCGAGACTTCGCAGGAGGCCAACCTGATGCGGAAATGTCGGGAGTTGCAGCGACAGAAACGGCGAAACACGAAAGAGTAAAAGGAAAAAAAAGAACAAGAACACAAAGATTTACGTGGTTCGGGAAATAATCTCTACGTCCACAGAGAGGCATAATATTCACTAAAATTCAGGAGCACAATTACAAAGTTTTTCAGTAAGTTACCCAAGCCCGAATTGGGCTACAAATGGAGGAAGATGATCCACTGTTCCACCAACCGCACAGAAAGTCCGTGTCGCTAAAGTGAAAGGCGGCCACCCAAGTCAAAAGTGTTACAGTGGCTGCCGGCTGGAAGTCCAAAAGGCTAAAGTAAAGCTGACTCCAAAGTTCGCACTGCTACAGTGTGCAGTACTGGCCACAAGCATTCAGCCCAACCGAATCGGGCACCAATCCAACATGACCGGGAGGGGTGCCGCCCAGGGAACCTGGAGCGGCGATCTGGCCGCGGAGAAGAAGTGCGGCGGTCTAGGCGCGGTGATATGATGCGGGGCTGCCTTGCAGAGGAGCAGTGGATGGGTGTCACACAAGGAGGTCGATGCCCAGAACAGGGCGACTGGGAGGGTGCGACGCGCAGGGACTCGTCCGACAGGAAGGAGCGGCGCGCAAGGAATCGTCTAGCAGGGAGGGTCGTCGGGGGGATGCGCACCTGCACGGAAAACGATACAAGACAGCAGCGGTCGGCCGCGGGGGAGGGGGGTGCAGATCTATCCGACTGAGGTCTGGCGAAAGACGGTGGCGCGGCTGCTAGCTGGATCTGTCCAAATCTGGTTCGCGAGGGAGAGGGGGGCGTCGTGAGAAGACGTCGCGCAAGGAGTCAGCACCGCAGGAGAATCGGGAGGCGTGGCGCGAGAAGGTGGCGCACGGGAAGGGTCGGCGAACAGGGGAGGCAGCGCTATCGCTGCGGAAGGTGCGAGTGTGAGAGGATTGCCAACCTGAAGGGTGATGCCGGGAGGGAGCCGTCTGAGAGAGATGCGCGCAGGACGAGAAATGGCAGGGGGCAACGAGCTATGACGATGGCCTTTGACCAGAGAGCCACCGCCCCCAACCGGGGGAAAAATGCTGGGAAAACCTAGGGCTAGAGAAAAATGAGAGGAAGGGATCAGGTTAGAGAACCCGCTCTGATACCATGTAGAATAATAAAAGAGGGTAGACCCAAAACCCAAGGTACCTCTCTCTAAGGGAGGCCTTGAGGTTATTTTATAAGGAATAATAAAGACCACTTCAGACCACAAGTCCGATGTGGGATGCAGACTCCAACACATGTATATCTTTATTTCACTCTTTAAATAAAGGGTGTTGAGCCTCACTTGAAGGCATGGTTTTTGGGTCTATTGATTCAACAAGAGGTGATACCCTATCATCCCCGCTCATCATCCACCAAGACAATTATGAGGTGATTCATCTTTAACCACCACTCGAGTGACCAATCATATGTGTAAAACTCGATCATTTCTAACTCCAAGAAAGAATTCCTAAATATATGATGGGTTCACACATCCATCTTCAGGTTTTGGGGCTACATCCCTTTTGTTCACCATCATATCAGAACAAATAGAATCTACAAGCGCACAAATGTCACCCTCAGCTTCTCCCCCTCACAAAAACTACATGTTAGTCTCGATGTCACATTTTTTAATAACAGTTTTTCTATAAGGTCAAGTTGCAGTTCATTCTAAAAAGAAGAGGATGTAAGCAGATTGCGTGCATTTTTAAATAAATGGGATGGTTTTCCACATGCATGCAAACACGTTCATGAACACCTAAATGGGGTGGTTTTCCACATGCATGCAAACATGTTCATAAAAATAACCCAACGAGATTTATGGAGAAATGTTTTCTCCAGATATCACCAAAATATTTTAACAGCAACATAATCCAACAAACCAATTTTTTTTACTTTGTTTTTCACGCCTAGGTTGATGTGACATGCCAATTTGCCGTGTCTAATTAACAAAAGATGAAACTCAAATTATTAGAAATTTTAACAGTCCACAAATGAAAATTTCTAAAATCAAAAACCTACAATGAGACCTCACCTGAAGATTGATTGAACATCTACCTCATGTAGTGTTCTAGATAATACACGCTGAAGATAGGCAACCTCCTGAAAACAGTTCAAACAATCATAATTGATGAGTGGATGTTACTGCAAGCTATGGTGGCATAAAAAATATAAAATCAGTTCACGCAATGCTGCCGCGATCAATAATACAACATTCCAAGTTTCATTTGGGCATGAAAACATGACTTTCAGTCTTTGGGTCAACCTTCATTCTTGAACTTTGACTTGAAATTCCAAACATGCCGGCACATCAATGATTGGTAAAAAAAACTAATAAATGTGTTTGGAAATTATTGATTTGCAGATGAATTGACAATTAACTTCTATGCTTTTCCCAGTCAAGTTGGATGTGATTGTTGATAATGTTGCACCATATTATTCCAATATGACTGATGAAACCTCACAATTGAATTCTACCATTTGTTTGATAATCAGCTCGCTCATAATATTCATGCTCTTCTTTAGCCATTGACCTGTACTAAGCATCGACGCTTAAATGAGCAATGGCCAAAAGCTTATTTATAAATAAATAAAACGACTCCAAAGATGGCCCCATCACAAATAGTTACTAGTTTTGAAAAATAAAATTAGACAACCATAACCACACGAACAAAGGTTTTGAAGATCAGATGAAGAGCCACAGCACTCGAAAACGACAGTCCAAATAAACAAAGATATAATATGTGTGTGTGAAACAACTTACAGGTTTTAAAAAGACCAAACTGCCTTGCAAAAAAAAAAAAACTACACAAGAACATAACAGTGCTAAAAATGGCATTGAAGGTAGAATAGACTCACGGCATTTGGAAACAGTCCAAAGAGCATACGGACCGGGACTGGGCAAGCAGATAACAAACATTTTAATATAACATTTACCTTTGTAAGGGACCGAGCAAACGGACTGGGTTGGGAATCTTCATCATCGTGTCTGTTCCAACCCTCAACAATTTGAGGCAATCCACGCAGATGAAACAATAACCTTTCCCTCATTATCTGAACCAGCTTCGAATGTATCTCATCTCGGTGAATCTTGTAGTCCTAGATTATAAATTAGATGCAATGCTGTAAGAATAGTAACAAATACCCAAACAAAGAAAAAGCTAAAGATGAAATGGAAAAGCAAAGTGTAGAAGACAAGTGTAGGAGGCGAATTCCCCTTTCCTTAATGTGAGATGGGCACATTCTTTTATAGATGAGTAAAATGGAATACATGGAAGAGTATTCCGATGTGGGACTCGGAAATACTCAATATAATAAAACCGGGTTTAACACTCCCCCTCAAGCTGGACAAGCCCAGCTTGGACCAAGAGTCCCACAAAAGAAAGATGACAGCGAACAAAACCAACCACACTCCCCCTCAAGCTAGGCTGCTGATGTTGTTGATACCCAGCTTGATACTGAGAGAGTCCAGACGAGCTCTCGGGAGGCCTTTGGTGAATATGTCGGCAATCTGATCCGCCGTCGGAATATGGCCGAAACTGATATGATTCTGCTTGAGATAGTGGCAAAGAAAGTGGCAGTCCACCTCGATATGCTTTGTTTGTTCATGAAAGATGGGATTTGAAGCAATCTTCGTGGTCGCCTGATTCTCACACCAGTTATGAGCAGATGTCTGCGGTGGGAAGCCAAGCTCATGAAGGAGATGACGAAGCCAGAGGCACGGTATTCAGCCTCCGCACTAGATCTGGAAACGACAATCTTCTTGTTGCGCCAAGAGATGAACTTACCTGCCAAGAAAACGGCATACCCAGAAGTAGACTGGTGAGTAGCAAGGCAACCAGCATAATTAGCATCATAGAAGGCCTCAACATTCAGATGGGTGTGATGTGAGTATTGAAGACCACGGACAGGGTCTTTCTTGATATATTTGGCAATGTGGAGGACATCATCCCACTGAGATTTGATCGGATGCTCCATGAACTGACTCACTTTACCAACAGCGCAAGCAATGTCCGGTCGTGTCATGGTAAGGTAGTTGAGTTTGCCCACCAGACGACGGTAGCTCTCTGGGTGAAGAAAGGGTGTTGTGTCATCATAGAAAGAACATTCCCCAGGCTCAAGAGAAGTGTTCATAGCAGTTGCCTGACTCAAACCCGCATCCTACCAGATATCCATGGCATATTTCCATTGGCAGAGAGAGATGGTGTTCGTAGAATGGGAAACCTCGATACCAAAGAAGTATGTGAGAGGACCAAGATCTTTGGTGTGGAAGTGGTGCTGAAGAATCCCCTTGAGTTGAGCGATTCCAGTGGAGTCGCTCCCCATGATAATGATATCATCAACATATACCACCAACAGAATGCAGTCGTTGAACATTGTTTGGTAGAAGACATTGTGGTCTTTCATACTGCGAGAGAGTCCAAAGACGGCGACGAAGGTGCTGAAGTGGCCAAATCAAGCATGAGACTGCTTGAGACCAAAAAGAGAGCGACGAAGTCAACGGACATGGGAGTTAGCTCCGGAGGCACAAAATCCTGAAGGTTGCTGCAAATATATCTCTTCTTCAAAAAAGCCATAGTGAAAGACATTATTGACATCCAGTTGATGAAGCGGTCAGTGATGATGAGCGGCCAGAGAGATAGATAATCGAACGGATGTCATCTTTGCAACTGGAGAAAATGTATCAAAATAGTCGATACCATATGTCTGAGCAAAGCCCTTTGCCACAAGTCGGGCTTTGAGTCGACGGAGACTGTCATCAGCATTCAGACGGACCGTATAAATCCATTTGTTGTCGACAGCATGTTTGTCTGCCAGAAGGGGGACCATATACCAAGTATGGTTGTCTTCCAAACCCTGCAATTCATCCCGCATCGCTTGCAGCCACCCCGAGTGAGATTTGGCATCGCCAACTATGCGGAGAATGGAAAACGTCTCCAGAGCAGACAGACCTCTGTATGAAGATGTAAATAGAGTAGTCTGGCAAGATCGAGTACCTTTCTTGACTGCAATGGGCAAGTCGTTTGGAGCTGATGCAGGAGCATCGGACGAAGCTGGGACGATGGTTTCCTCGGCCTGGACGGGGGGCACAGTCGAGGGGCGACGGGAGTAGGTTGTACCAAAATGGTGATCAGCAGGGGGAGACACCAGAGGAGGATGGATGATGAGAGGAAGACAATCATCGATGTCAGTGTCTGGATGGGAAGAGGGAAGTGAGAATAGAGAGCTCTCAACAAACGAGACGTCAGCAGAGACGATATACCGTCGTAGGTCCGGAGAGAAGAATCGGTATCCACACTAAGTGCGTGAATTGCCGAGGAATATGCAGCGGACAGATTTGGGAGAGAGCTTGGCGAGGCCGGGACGAGTGTCACGAATATAACAGAGACATCCAAACACACGTATTGGAAGTAAGTGAGGAGGGAGAAATGAGAATAGATTCCGAAAAAGAGTCTACCTTTGAAGGATAGAAGAAGACGATTGAGGAGGTATGTAGCAGTAAGGATGGCATCTCCCGAAAAGAGAAGGGGCACCTGTCGGTGGAAGAGAAGGGAACGAGCAGTCTCCAAAATATGTCGGTGTTTCCGCTCGGCCACTCCATTCTGTTGGGGTGTATCAGGACAGGAGGTCTGATGAATGATGTAGTTCGCCTGGAGAAACTGATGAAAGGGAGTGGACAGATACTCTCGCATATTGTCTGAGTGGAGGCATTTAACAGAGATGGAAAACTGAGTATGAATCTCATGGTAAAAAGTCTGAAAAGTATAAAACACTTCAGACTGATCTCGAAGTAGGTATAGCCAAGTCATACGCGAAAAATCATCAATGAATGATATATAATATTTATACCCTAATTGACTCGAGACAGCACAGGAACCTCATACATTTGAATGAACCAAATCAAAGGGTTTGGAAGCCCATGTATCTACTCGAGGAAAATATGAAGTGCGATGATGTTTCGCAAATTTACAAGACTCACAATGAAAGGAGACATGTTGACTGATATCAAGAAACAGTTAATGAATGGCGGAGGCGAGTGGATGGTCCAACCGGGAATGAAGGTCCAATGCACGCACAGAGATAGACGTGCGAGCGATGGATGACGGTCCATCGAACATGTATACCAAGTCCCGAAACTGGCCTCTACCAATTTCTCGGTTCGTCGTCCGCTCCTGAAACACAACAGTAGACGATGTAAATATGACACTGCAGTTGAAATCTTTGTAATCTTGGAAGGTTAAAAGGGTTGCGAGGCACATGTGCCACAGAGGGCAGGTGAAGAGATGAATCGAGGGAGCAAGCACCGAAGCCGACAATGGGGAGAGTTGATCCATCAGCGACGGTGATGGCTGAGGAACCAGCATATGAACGGTAGGTGGATAACATACCTGCATCACCGATGAGATGGTCTGATACACTTGAGTCTAGCATCCAAGCAGGGGAGTGACGGCCGACAAAAACAGTGGAACCACCAGAGTGGGCAAGAGAAGCCAAAGGACCTGGCAGAGAGGTGTTCCGTCGCGAATCATTTGATGCTCAGCCATGGAGAGGTCCAGTGATAACGGAAGAGCTGCGGCTGATGGTGAAGCATCGTGGACCGCAATCTAGCCTTGCTGAGGTGGTTGGAATGGGCGGCTATGAAGAACCCAACAACGATCGATCAGGTGGCCGAGCTTGCCACAATGCTGACAGAGGGAACGAGGACACCCCTCCCCATGGCCACATCCACGAGTGTCTGAGGAGCGTCCACTGCCACGACCCAAGAGGGCGGTGCGATCGATGCTGGGAGTGGGTGCGGGAAGTGCCCGATGAGTCTTTCCCAGGCGATGATACACCTGTGAAATCTCTAGGGAAAATGGGCTGGCGAGCATCTCTACGGTCGTCGTTGCATACTAGGAGCGAGGCCATGGAGCAGGCTAAAAAGGCACAATTGGTCCCTCGGAGCCAAGGCTGCCTCTGGTGTCTGGGGAATGGGCCATAGCTCAAGCAATTTATCCCGGAGAGCTTTCCATTCCATGAAGTACGCCGGAAATCAACAGTCCTACTGACGGATGAGAGACAGGCGCTGAAAAACATCGAAGACCCGAGCCAAATTATCGGTTTCAGAATACATGAGGGTTAAGGAATCCCAGAGTTCCTTACCCGTATAGACGGTCCAAGTGACGTCTTTGACGGAGCGGTCCATGGAATTGACCAGTAAGACAAAGATCTTACTATCACCAAGCTTCCATGGACGGTATTTGGGATCAGAAGATGGGGGAGGAGGATCCTCGAGGTGGGAGTCGAGGTCCATGCTCGTGAGTGACATCAACACCGTCTTCCGCCATACTGAGAAATTGGTTGAGTCGAGCCGCTCATCAACCAAGCGGATAGAGGCGGTGATTAGCGAAAGCAAAACCGAAGGTTCGGCCATTGAAAGGGTGGGGCCTAGAGATGCCGAGGAGAGCACGACTTGAGCCGGGATGTGAACCCGGAGAGCCGCGGGAGGGCGGAGCCAGAAAAATACAACAGGAGGCGGGGCTGGTCGCGAAGCCGGGAGTCCGCGAGCAGGCGGGTCCGGAAGAGCGCCGCGGTAGGCGAGCCGAGAAGCGTCGCAGGAGGCGGGGAAGGGAGTTGCGACGGGAGGCGGGTCGGGACTCTGTCAGGAAGCCTGCTGGAGGGCGAGATCGGGAGGTAGGGGCGATCGCGAAGCTGGGAGGCCGCTGATAGGCGGGGGCCGATCGTGAAGCCGGGAGGGGCCGCTAGTAGGCGGGGGCCAATCGAAAAGCCGTGAGGGACCGCGGACGCGGGCAACGCCTTAGGAGAGCGTGAGCTGGCGGAGACCAGGAAGCCGCGGGAGGGCGGGCGGTGGCCGGTCACAGAGACGAGAGGGGCGGCGTCGAGTGGGAACCGCGCGCGAGGAGGCGGAGTCAAGGGTTCCTCCTAGAGAGGGGGGGAGCCATGACAGAGGGGGGGATCCGGGATCCGCAACGGATAGGGAGGAGCTGGGAAGCCTCACTGGATGTGGGGGGGATGTTGCAGCAGAGGTGTTGGGGCCGACGAGAGGGCGCTGCTCCATCGGGAAGGATGGAGGGCCGCCTGGAGGGAGGAGTGCCGCGGAAGAAAGAGAAAAAAAGTATTATCAGGAAAATCCCTCTGATACCATGTAGAAGATGAGTGTAGGACGCGAATTCCCCTTTCCTCAATGTGAGGTGGGGACATTCTTTTATAAATGAGTAAAATGGAATACATGGAAAAGTATTCCGATGTAGGACTCGAAAATACCCAATATAATAAAACTAGGTTTAACACAAAGCATATAGAAATACCAGTATTGTTAGGTTGAACAAAAACTAGTTTTTCGTTTTCACTGTTAAGAGTATCAGATATTTTTAATTTTCTTGTTCCACATCGGTATGGGTTACCTTCCGTACTCCTGGTCTCATCTATAAATAAAGCTTCCTACCACATTGTGAGATATGGTTTTATTCCAACATGGTATCAAAGGGAGTTTCCTCCCCGTCACAGTTTAGCCCCTCTTCCCGTGGCCCCTCCATGCACGTCCGCGCCACCTGCACGACGTCTCCCTCCCACCCTGAGCCCTGTTGCAACGGTTCCCGTTCGGCCCGTTCTCCCGTGCAACGACCCCCCTTCCACCCCATCCACACCCGCACCACACATGCGAAAGCACCTCCCAGCACAACGCCTCTATCGTGATGGCTCCCGTCCGACGCCTCCTACGCGACAGCCCCCTGTGCGCCGGCATCTCCCTACGCAACGACACCCATCCCTATCGCCCCTCTCTGTGCGACGCAACACCCAACCCCACACCCTCTCCGTGCGATCAACCCATCCCTGTCACCCCTCACTGCGCAACGCAGAACCCAGGCCCGCACCCACTCTGTGCGATCAACCCTCCTCGTCGCCCCTCCATGCGACGCAACACCTAACCTAGCACCCCTCTTTGTGCGATCAACCCTCCTCGTCGCTCCTCCGTGCGACACACCCTCCAGCCCCGCACCCCTCTCTATGCCCCGCACCCCTCTCTATGCGATCGCCCCTCCCTGTACGCCAACACCACTACCCCACTGCTTCTCCCTTCTTCCTATACGTCGCCCCAAACTACACATCCTCGCCCCACCGCCATCTGTGATCCTCCTTCCATGACCTAATTGATACCCGAATGTTCCGACCAAGCACTTTCAGCACATATTTTCTATCAGTTGCACACTTTCAACGCCTTATCCTTGGGTAACGTGCATATTCAGCACTCCACCACCCTATTGTGATCTTCGAGCCAAAATATGGCAACGTCGTCGCCTTTTGCAGAATACTATCACCACTTCCACGCGTCTTGTGGATGAACGTCTCGATTCCTCCAATTCCATTATGTGGAAGAAGATTGTTATTGTAGTCTTGAAGAGCATGGGCTACTATTCTCATCTTGTTACATCTCTAAATAATACAAAAGATGTCACGTTCAGACAATGGAAATAGCGGGACAACAAGATATTTCTATTTTGCTCAACTCCATAGATCGCTTTGTTAAGCATGTTGCTAAGAGTGCTAAAACTTGCACGAACTTATGGGATTCTTTATTGCTTATGTTTTCTGAGACTAACAATCTCGATCACATCTCTGATCTTTTTCAGCAACTCTTCGTTCTTCAACAGGGAACTCGCTTGATTTCCCCTTATTACGCCAAGTGGAAGTCAATTGTCTATGAGATCAACGACTTGGGGACCATTCCATAGACTCCTGATGACGCCCGCACTCAACGCGATCAGTTGTTCTTGTTCGCCCTCCTACAGACTCAATGTCCAGTTCTCTACCACTGTTATCGACATGTTGGTCAGCCCCACCACATTACATCCCTCCTTTGTTTATAATCGTCTTGTTTGTGCAAGTCGTCCGCCGCTGACACTCAGCACCGACCACTCTGATTGTGCTACTATGGTCTCTCGCAGTCCCAACAAAGGCGGTGGCCATTCTGGAGGTCGTGGTCAACCTACTTCCCGTAAACATTGATCACATTGCGGCAAAGACTATCACACAATTGATACGTGTTGACATATGCATGATTATCCGGATGATTCTTCAGCTCCCAGACGCTCTCGATCTCCACAGGCAGCCATCCCAGTCCCAGTGCCTCCAGATGACACTCATCATACCGTTGATCTCTTTGAAGATGAGTATCGGTATCTCCAGTCTCAGCGTGTTGGTACTTCATCGAGTGTTATTATTGCTTATGGTCTCAGAGATCCACCTTCTGAGTTCTTGACTCCGGCACCTCAGAGCATATCACTGGGAATGCAGGTATCCTTCGCCGACTCGGGTGCTTGGTAGCAGCAGACTACAAGGTGGTGTGTACATGTTTGACTCGGCCCCGACCCTCGCAAGTCCTATCACCTCAAATTGTGTCCTGCAACTTCATTATCGCCTCAACCATCCACCTGCACCCGTTCTTCAATCTCTTTGTCCGGATTTGGGTCATGTTTCTCCTTTTGATTGTGAATCATGTCATTATGTCAAGCATCACCGAGTAACCTATGTTCCCCGAATGATTACTCGTGCATCTAGTCCCTTTTCTTTAATTCATTGTGACGTATGGGGACCCGGTCCTAGTCCATGTAAATTGGGTTATCATTATTTTGTCAACTTCATTGATGATTTTTTTGAGAATGACATGATTTTATTTGTTAAAAACTCGTTCTGAAATTTTTATTGTGTTTTGCTCCTGTTATCATGAAGTCCCAACTCAGTTTCCCACTCAAATTCGTAGTTTACACTCTGACAATGGTTGCGGGAATTTTTCTGGCCCGTTCTAGCCCTTTTTGGATGACCATAGCATTCTCCAAACTTCTTATCCAGATACACCTCAACAAAACGATGTTGCATAACTAAGAATCGTCATCGGTTAGTAGTTGCTCGTCCTCTTTTATTCCAAATGAAGGTTCCAAGCATTTTTGGGGGCGATGTCATTCTCACCACTACATATCACATTAAAAGACTTCCCTCCTCAGTTCTTCAGGGGGGCACTCATTTACATTCTTTATTACCAACTTCATCACCACATTCACTGCTTCTTTGCATCTTTGGTTGTGTCTGCTATGTTCGGGATATTCGCTCATCCCTTTCCAAATTTGATGCACGCGCCCTCAAATGCATATTTCTTGGTTATTCGCGAACTCAGCACTGTTATCGCTTTTTTTCCTCGGACTTGTGTCGTTATGTCACATCCGCTGATGTTTCCTTCATCGAATTCTCCATCTTTTCTGTTCCAGATTCCCCACCATCATCAATTATTCCTGATTCAGCCATAACTTTACCCTACTCTTTTCATCCACCATCACCACCAGCGCTTCCTCCTGATGTCATTGGATCATGTTTTGGCCAAGTTTACTCTCGCGGCTCTTGCATACCTGCCACCACAGAGCCTAATGTTAGTACCGCACCCGATGACTCACCGGCTCATGGTCATCCATCACTGGAGTTACCTGTTGCCCTTCGCAAAGGTAAACACTCTTGTCAGCAAAATCCAAACTCATCAGCTTCTTATCAGGGATTATCTGTGGCTACCTCTCGCACTATTGCGACACTCGCTACTCACTCAACACCGCGCACTGTTGCTGAGGCAAAATCTCATCCCGACTGGTTAAAGGCCATGCAGGATGAACTTCAGAACTTGGAAACCAACCATACTTGGGATCTTGTCCATCTCCCTACGGACATACAAGTTGTTTGTTGCAAATGGATCTATATCGTGCGCGTGAACGCCGATGACTCTCTTAATCGTCTCAAAAGCCCAACTTGTTGCCAAAGGTTATGCACAGACGTATGGCATTGACTACTTTGACACCTCTCCCGAGGCCAAGATGACATTGGTCCGCTTATTTATCTCTCTTGTCGCCTCTTATCAGTGGACTCTCCATCAACTAGATGTAAAGAATGTTTTTCTTCATGGATTTCTTGATAAAGAAGTTTATATGGAGCAACCACCGGAATTTGTTGCACAGGGGGAGTCTTCCAAGGTTTGTCGTCTTCGTCGATCATTATATGGCCTCAAGCAGTCACCTTGTGCATAGTTCGAGCGTTTTTGCACCGTTGTGCTTAGCTTTGGCATGTGTCAAAGCATCAAGGATTCTTCTATTTTCTATCATCATTCTACAGCAGACATCATTCTTTTGATAGTCTATGTGGATGACATTGTTATTATTGGCGGTGATGATGTCGGTATTGATCGACTCAAATCATTTATCAAAATTTTCACACAAAGGATTTGGGTCCACTCTGATACTTCTTAGGAATTGAAGTCTCTAGATGCACCAAATGAATTTTTTTATCTCAAAGAAAGTATGTTATTGAACTTCTGCAGGAGACTGGAATGACTAGAGCCGACTCAGTTGACTCACCCTTCGAAGCTGGAGAAAAATCACTTCATATTGACAGTGAGATCTTTTCTTCACCCAACAAATACAGACGTCTTGTTGGGAAGTTTACCTACTTGAAGATGACTCGACCTGATATTACTTAAGCGATTAGCAAAGTGAGTCGGTTTATGGAACCCCCAACAAAAACGCAGTGGAAGACTATTCTTCACATTGTTAGATATATGAATAAGGAACCGGGTTTAAGTCTTCTATATTCTGACCATGGGCATACAGATATTGAGGCATTTTGTGATGCAGATTGTGCTGGATGTATCTCTTCTTGCAGTTTTTATTGGAGGAAATTTGATCTCATGGCGAAGCAAGAATGAGACGGTTATCTCACGATCAAGTGCGAAGTTGGGGTATCGTGTCATGGTATATGTAACTGCAGAGATTATTTGAACACACCAAAAATCTACAGGAAATTTGATATGATGTCAAGAAACCAGCACATATCTGGTGTGACAATCAAACTACTATAAAGATTACAACAAATCCATTCTTTCATGAACAGACAAAACATATTGAAGTTGATTGTCACTTCGTTCGAGAAAACTTTGAGAAGAAGATCACCTTCGGTCATGTTCACACTTCTGATCAACTTGCAGAAGTTCTCATAAAAGGGGTGCTTGGACCGCATGTCCAATTTGTATGTAACAAGCTGGGCATGATAAATATATATGTCCCAACTTGAGGGGGGTATTAAAGAGTATTAGATATTTTTAGAAATTTTTAATATTCTTGTCTCACATTGGTATGGGTTATCTTTTGTACTCCTTGTCTCATCTATAAATATAGATTCTTACCTCATTGTGAGGTACGATTTTATTCCAACATTCACAAATGAATTTTTAGCAAAAAAATAAAAGTTTCTCCATGTAGTCTGAAAAGCTGAAGGTTTTCCAACTAAACTGAATTTTCAAACATTTCACAAAACAACTGAAATATTTTCCCTCCATTTCATAAATTCCAAATTGATTATTTCTCCTTAAAAAGGCTGGATATAAGATTTATTAAGGATTGTAAGGTTATAACAGGTAAAAGTCTGACCATCCAACAATGTTTATTAGTTTTAAACCTGCAAGTTAAGAACTACAAGAAAAATATGAAACGATTAAGGAATGTGAAAATCAAATGGTGGCGACTAAAAGATAACCTTATAATGGAATTTAAGACCAAATTTTTAAAAATGTGGATTGAGAAGTTCAAGGAACCACTGACTACATGTGGGATGAGGTGGCAATAAGTGTTCGCAATATAGCTACTTCTATTCTAGGAGTATCAAAAGGGTTTTGTCCAAAAAGAAAATAACTGTGTTGCTCATATAGAGCCTAAAAAAGCAATTAGTGAGGCTAAATCTAAAGTTTTTGAGGAGTTGTACAATTCATTAAATGCTAAGAATGGTGAAAGACAAATATACAGTTTAGCTAGAGGTAGAGAACGAAAATCTAGAAATTTAGATAAAGTTCAATGGCGTACCAATTTTAAAGATGAAATTAAGAAAAGATGGGGATGTTAATTTAATAATCTCTTCAATGAAGAGAAGATGTGTGGATTAGACTTAGATAATCTAAGTATTGGTAGAGAGGAACTCAATTACAGCTAATATCGAAAATTCATCATTTTGAGGTTAAAGATGTTGCGGAAACGTTGAGAGTTGCAGCGACATAAACGACGAAAAACAGAGGAATAGAAGGGAAAAAGAAAAAACAAGAACATAGCGATTTACGTGGTTCGGGAATAATCACTACGTCCACGGAGAGGCAGAATATTCACTATATCGGGAGCACAATTACAGAGTTTTTCAGGTAACAAACCCTAGCCCGAAAATGGGCTACAAATGGAGAGGAAGACGATCATTGTTCCACCAACCGCACAAGAAATCCACGTCGCTACAGTGAAAGGCGATCACCCAACCGGATCGGGCTACACCAATCCAACAAAAGATGCTTAAAGAATGATGGTAAATGGTAAAGCAATCGGGTCATATAACATCTGTATTGAAGTGTGAAAATATTCAGGAGAGTTGGGTATTAATTGGCTCACTGGGTTATTTAATGAGATCATGAAATCTAAGAAAATGTATAATGAATGGAGGAGTCCTCTAATACCTGTGTATAAAAATAAAGGAGACATTTTAAGTTGTAGGAATTATAGAGGCATTAAGCTTATGAGTCATATCATGAAACTTTTTGAAGAGAGTGATTTAACAAAAATTCGAAAAGAAACTAAATTTTTAGATAAGCAATTTGGTTATATGCCTCGACGTTCAACCACAAAAGCAATTGATTTGGTTAGAGGGCTAATGGAGTATTATCGACAAAGATTTGTATATGGTTTTCATTAATTTGGAAAAGGCGTATGATAAAGTTCCTATATAGAAATTATGGAAAGCTCTTGACAGAAAAAATGGGTGCAGGTGGCGTATATCAAACTCATCCAAGACATAGGTGAAGATGAACTTACAAAGCATATTCAACATGAAATACCAAATTGCATGCTTTTTGCGAATGATGTAGTTCTCGTTGCAGAATCCAAAGTGACTATCAATTTAAAGTTATTATGAAGAGAGACTTTAGAATCGAAAGGTTTTCGTCTTAGTTGGGATAAGAGAGAATATATGAAGATTCGTTTTACCAAAGAACTGTATAGTAATGTTATGGATGTGAGATTGGGAACTCACGTTATTTCAAAAGTTCATCGTTTTAGATATTTAGGCTCATCTCCGCAATGTGATTGAGAAATTAATGCAAATGTCTCTCATGAGATTCAAACTTGGATAAAATGGAGAAATGCTTCTGGGATGTTTTGTGATCGTAAAATTTATTTGAAATTGAAGGGTAAAAAAATTTACAGGTATGTCATTTGACCATCTATTCAATATGGCTGTGAGTGTTGGCTTTTAAAGTGCCAAGTTGAACAAAAAATAAGGGTGCGAAAAATAAAAATGTTAAGATGAACATGTGGGTATACTAAGATTAGAAATGAATGTGTTTGAAAGAAAACCAGAATAGCTCTAATTGGCGAAAAAATGACTGGGACTAGATTAAGATGGTTTGGACATATTAGAAGGCCTAAGAATACACCTGTTAATAGGATAAACTTAATAACAAATTCACTTATTAAAATTGTTGCGGAATCGCCGGGAGACACAACGACAGAAACGAAAAAAAAAAACGAAAATAAAGAAAGCAAGGGGCACAACGATTTACGTGGTTCGGGAAAAATCCCTACGTCCACGGGAGAGGCAGAATTTCACTATGATTCGGGAGCACAAAATTACAGAGGATTTCAGTAGAAACCCTAGCCTGAAAATGGGCTATAAAACAATGGAGAAGACGATCATTGTTCGAAAAGTGGTCCGCGTCGCTACAGTGAACGGCGGTTGGCTTTGCGGGCCACAAGCATTCGGCCCAACCGGATCGGGCAACACCAATCCAACAAAAATAGGTAAAGGTGGACCTAAAAGAACTCTTACACAAATCATTCAAGATGATCTTGTTCTAAATGGTTTCAATAAATATATGATCTTCAATAGAGCTCATTGCCGACATTTGATCCATGTAGCTGACCCAATTTAATTGGGTTTAAGTCTTGTTTGTTGTTTATTGTTCGTAAATTTCAAACCATTTAGGAAACATCACTTTCTAGCACCCCCAAAAAAAGGAAACGTAAATAGGCACTCGAGATGAACCATATACAGTTACATGTAAGCCAAACTTTGAAAATGGGTATTAAAAACCATTTGTCAGGAATTAACGAAGTCTTGGTTTCATGAATCACAGTATATTTCAATTTCTGCAAAACAACTGTAATGTATCAAGGTAATGAGAACTTCGGTTTCAAAAACATTTAAAATGTGCCACAAATAACTCTTTAATCTTTTTAATTAACCAGAAAATTTGAAGATACAACCATTAAGCCCAACAGAAACTGGAAAAATAAATCAAGGAAAAACATAATTTAGTTTAACGACTTACTTGACTGAACACTGAACAAGGCATAATGGGTGCAATTCAAAGCATGCAGTCAGTAAAAATTATGATACTAACAAGAAGCACAGCAGTGTCATCAAAAACACTGTTCAATTTCATAAATTTCAGCTCAACATGTGTGTGAATAGAAATGACTAGTAAATCCCAATAATTACTTACTGGATAAGGATAAAGAAAGCTTTGCAAAATTCCGAGAGGAGATGCAGTAGATAAAAGGTAATCAATGAATAAGTTGAGGAAGATATTCAATTCACATAAAATGAAAGTTCTCAGCAAATACAAGTTGACTTGGTCCATTTTATGTAAATTTTTAATAATCTTTTGATCATTTAAAAAGGTCACTTGATGAGCTTTAGTGAAAGGAATGCAGCATGGATGGAAAAATAGCTTTCAACAAATACCTTATTTAAAAGCACAAATAAAACAATGCCAAAATCATATTTATTACCTGAGCTACTCGATCAATCTCTGCAAGCAATAATGGCTTTCGCGTCTCAGGCACCTTTAGGAAAAGAAGTCGTCTGATTTCTTCATTGCATAAAGAAAAATCGGCATAATAACACCATTTCAATCATGAATATGCCAAATAACACGCATTACAATTTTTTTAATAAACAAAGAAGATTCTATTAGGAATTTTAACTGCAAGACCATAAAAAAAAAGAGCAAATTTATGTGGCCAGCATCCATGCATAGTTGGAAAGACAATGAACACCATTATAATAGCCAAAAGTAAAAGACACAATAAGATAATAGATTTAAAACAGTTCTAATTTTCCAAACCTACCAGGAATAATGGAAAAAGTGAAGCTGATGACTTGACTGGCCAATGCCAAATGTTTGGACGTTATAGACTTCAATCCAGCCACCTGAATGATACATCAGTGATCCATTGAATTGGAGAAACATATAGAACTTGAGTCACATACCAAGCAAAGTAAATAACAAAACACCGTAAGATATTGATCATGCTGACCCGCCAATAAAAAAAATGCTAATTTAAATTTCACTGCTTGAAAAAACATGAGGGCATAAACAGGTTTTTTTTAACATATAATGGAGATCCAATCTAATTTCACTACCAAGTTTTCAAGCTGCATAACTGATCTGCAAAATCAACCACAAATTCGCAACGGCAGATACATGAATCGTTCTATGTCATGTTATTTCCAAAGCAGTCAAAAAGAAAAACAAAATTTCACCAATAAATTTTGGTTACCTGCATAGCACCAGCACCAAGAACAAGTTGGCACGTCCTTGTATTGAAGAATTTTAAAATCTCCACTACACGATGAACCACTTCCGAAGACAGTGTAGGCAAAAAATCATTCATATCAATATATTCACATAACATCTTGAGCAATATTAAGCCACTGGACAAGAAAACAGGAAATATAGATCAGTTAAAAAGTATATTTGCAATAATTTGTAACCACTGAAATTTACGTTCAATTAATAAGGATACGAAAATTAAAGAAGGATAGCCTAAGAGTGTCATTCCATTTACAAATGTAAAGAGCATACTTCTGGTTTGTAAAGAAAAGGAAATCCAAAATAATAAATATTTATCTTTTGCCTTACCAGTGTGAGGTGCTTTGCAATTTCTTTCTAGAATCTAACTTTCAAAAACATCAAAATTTGAGAAGTCTAATCTATACATAATTCAACATATTAAATTGATATGATTCTTCCGCAATGCATACTGAAAAAGAAACACATTTATATGAAATTCAACTAGGAGACCCCGAATCTAAAGCAAACTAGATTTCAGTTTTTTGCTCAGCATCAAACATCACATTTATATGAAATTCAACTAGGAGACCCCGAATCTAAAGCAAACTAGATTTCAGTTTTTTGCTCAGCATCAAACATCACACTGAGCAATAATGGCTAACTGGCAAAATGAGCATAGAGGATTTCATAACAGTGTTTCAACAATTTTCTGGGTTTAACATATGATTATACTACTAACCCAAGAACTCACTCATTATTATTATCATTATCATCAGCATCATCAATATTATAATTATTGGCATTTTAACAAGATTCCAATCAAACGCAATACAACCATTCAGAATTTCTATTCTTCTCAAAGGAGCATGGCTCTGTCATCGTAACTTGTTTAAGTGCAAGATCCAATGCCATTTCTCAGCTCCTGCAGTCAATTGGTCACATCACTCTTCTTTAATCAAACAGAAATCAAAGAAAGACCCCCCCCCAATGTGCACTAACAACATGAAAGATATGTAGAAGGGAGTGTGGTTATCAATGGAAAAATGCTAGGACGAAGGAACAAATAGCTTTTCAATCAAGGGTCAATCTTTCTAGTTTTCAGATTGGCTGGGGCTTAACACTTCAAGTAAACCTTCTTTAGTCCCAAATGCAACTGCTGACTTCACATCCTCCCATTCACTTCTTCTAACCATAGTGTTTTCCCAGTGTTTAAACCTGTTGGAGTCTGCATCTCACATCGGACTTGAGGTCCGGTGTGGTCTTTAATATTCATTATAAATTAACCCCAAGGGCTCCTTTAGAAAGCACACCTTGGGGGTCAGGTCTCTCCTTTTTCCCATTCAACATGGTATCAGAGGGTTTTCTAACCCGATCCCTCCCTCCCGTCTAGGGTTTTCCGACGTCAAGTTCCCCGTGGGGGGCGGCGGCCTCGGTGGCCATAGGTTTTATGCCGCCGCCCCTCCGCCTCGTGGCCCTCCTGCCCTAAGCGGATCTCCCTCAGCGCCCGGTGCTTCTTCCCGGCGGTTCTCCCCCCTGCAGGCAACTCCTTCCCGTCGGATCTCCCTCCTGGGCGTCGGCCCTCATTCCCGTGCGGAGCTTCCCTGCCAGTTCCTCCTTCCTAACGGCATCCCGGCTCCCATCGCGGCTTCCCTGCGCTCTCCCGTCGCGCAGCAAATCCCGGGGGGCCTCCCTCCTCTAGCCCCCGGCTCCAGGCGCGGCTCCCGGCAACTCCTCCCGCCGGCCCGGCGACTCCACCCTGCAGCGTGCGCCGGCCCCGATATCCCGCGCGCACTCCTCCTCAACAGCCCCCGCCTTCCCCGGCGGCCGTTCCGGCTCCCGCAACTGCTCCGCCTCTCCCGCCGGCCCGGCGTCTCTTCCCCGACACCCCGCTCCTCCAGCCGCGGCTCCCGGCGCCCTCTCCCGACGTCTCCCAGTTGCAAGCACCGGCCCCGTCAACATCCAGCTCCGCCTCCCTATTCTGCCGGTCTCCCCCCCTGTCGGCGCCTCCGACAGCGGCCTCCATTCCTGCCGGCGCCTCCGACAGCCGGCCTCCATTCCTGTCGGCGCCTCCGACAGCCGGCCTCCATTCCTGTCGGCGCCTCCGACAGCCGGCCTCCATTCCTGTCGGCGCCTCCGACAGCTGGCCTCCATTCTTGTCGGCTCCTCCCGCAGTCGGCCTCCAGCAACCGGCCTCCACCCTTGCCGGCCCCTCCACGCCGGCGGCCTCCTCCGGCTTCCAACGCTACCTCCCAGCCTCCTGCTCCCTCATCGGCCTCCTCCTGCGCGTCTCTTCCGGCAGCCAACCGGCTCCAGTTTCTCCCAGCGGCTGCCCTGCTTCAAGTTTCGGCTCTCCGGCACCTCCTGTGGCTGCCCTGCTTCAAGTTTCGACTCTCCGGCACCTCCTGCGGCATCTCCGCCTCGTCGGCATCTCCCGACGACTCCAGGAAGCCGCATCTCTATCCGTCGGCACGCCCATTCGCTGGCGCGGCAGCTCGGCCACCTAGGATTTGGGCCCGTTGGCGCCGCCAGATCCCGCAACAATTCTGCGGAATCCCTGCCTCCCGTCGTCGGCCCCGCAAATGCGGTTTTCCCGGTGCTAGTTTGGATCTCCCGACGTTTCATCGACCGGCCCCACTAGTGCGGCATTCCTGGCGTTCCGTCAACCGACCCGATCTCTGTGTGGTTCATCTGCTGCGTTCGCGACATCATCCATCCATCATCCTGCGAAGGAGCTTCGATCGTGAGGGGAAGCGGCAGCCTTTGCAGCTTTCTTTTTATTTCGTCTGGTTTTGTAATCAAGCTGGGTCTGTCCAACTTGAGGGGGAGTGTTTGCAGTCTGTTGATTGCTTTGTCTTCATTTGTTTGGCTTGTTTTTTCTTTCTGTGTCTAACCTAGGTACACCTAGCTTGAGGGGGAGTGTTGAAGTCTGCATCCCACATCGGACTTGAGGTCCGGTGTGGTCTTTAATATTCATTATAAATTAACCCCAAGGGCTCCTTTAGAGAGCACACCTTGGGGGTCAGGTCTCTCCTTTTTCCCATTCAACAAAACCCATTCTAGTTTTCTAATCACAGATTAACATCTTCTAGCAAGCTCCTTTGGGCGACCAACACACCCAAAAAGCTGCTCATCCTCCACCTGATAGGCAACACAACAAATTAAATGAGCCAAGAAGATTACATTTATGGTAGTTGTGTTTGAGCCAGTTGCAACAAGGAAATCAGGAAGAGAAGAAAGTTGCATGAAGTAACAATCCTCATTGCAAACTTTCAATTGACTGTCAGAGTCCCCTAACCAACTTACACTAAAAAAAAAACAGTATAGGAAGGTTGCCTTGTCCTCTCGCTTATGGACAAATGCTCGACATTTGGATATCACCAACCCCACACTGATTTCATCAGAAATTCCCACTTGCACTTGACATATCATGGGTGGCGCTTTCCAATTGAAGCATCTGAACGGGCTCTACAATGTCTGGATTTCTGGTAGAAACTTAGCCCAGCAGAGGCACTCTAGAGTATTAGGGAGAATAATGGAGGGAAATACAGTGGGGAAAAAACAGGAACTTACAGCGAAAAAGACACTACGAGTGAGCAAGCTCCCCAACCCGTCCCAAGCCCCTGGCCGAATACAGCAGAGTTTTCTCCCCCCTCTAACCTCTCCCACCTGTACTGTTTAACTATTGATCCGGGGAATCTTCTAACAGCTGTCTAAAAAACTCCTAACAGCCTCTAACAGCATGCTAACAATCCGTTAGGTCCTCAAACTGGGTTCTCCAGCTAACTGTCTGTGGGGACCGCCTTGCCCCTCAGCTAACTGCCTGTGGGGACCGCCCTGCCCCTCCTGGAGTAAACCCACCAAGGTCCCTAATCGCCACTCGCCGTAACAGTTGCCCCTTCTAAAAGAGTAGTCTTGTCCACAAGGCTGCAGGAAGGAAATTGATTTTGAATCACATAGTCATCTTCCCACGTGGCATCCTCCGCAGACCGTCCCTTCCATTTGATTAGACACTAGGGTGTAGCTTCCCCAGTCGGAGAGCTGGTGCGCCTGGCAAGGACTGCTACGGGCTCTAGCGCTGCTAAAGAGTCGGCGTCAAAGTCTGCTAGCAGGGAGGTGTGAGGAGTATGATTGCCAATGGCCCTCTTTAATAGGGAAGGGTGAAACACGGGATGGATCTGAGCAGATGTAGGTAAGTCTAAGAGATAAGTCACGCTACCCACCCAACGAAGAATCTAAAAGGGGCCATAATAACAAGGTGAAAACTTTTGGTGGATGCGGTGAGCTACCGATTGTTGGCGGTGGGGGCAGAGTTTGAGGTAAACAGTGTCACCGAGCTGGAAAGAGATGTCACGGCGGTGCTGGTCCGCTTGGTGTTTCATGCAGCTCTGTGCACGGGAGAGATGATGTTGGAGATGTTTAAGAGCCTCTTGACGATCAAGTAAAGCAGAGGCTACGGCCTCCACCTGTATTTCACTAGGCAGCTAGGTCACAAGGGCAGGGGGGTCGGCACTTGTATACTGCTTCAAGGGGGGGATTTGATGGAGGAATGCCAAGTGGTATTGTAACATAGTACTGCCCAAGGTAGCCAAAAGGACTAGTCCCTCGGTTGCTCACTGGCAAAACACCGAAGGTAAGTTTCCAAATAGCGGCTGACAACCTCCATTTGGCCATCGGACTGGGGATGATAAGCGGAACTCATTTGTAATTTTGTTCCTTGTAGCCGAAAGAGTTCCATCCAGAAGTGACTCAAAAATAGAGGGACCTGGTTGCTGACAGTAGATTTCGGAATACCGTGAAGGCGGACAATCTCTTTGGCAAAGATGTCGGCAACCCCCTTAGCTGTGAACGAATGCAATAATGGAATGAAGTGAGCATACTTTGAAAGTCTATCAACAACAACCATGATGACATCGTACCCGTTTGACTTGGGCAAACCGATAATGAAGTCGGTGGAGAGGTAATCCCATACGATTGTCGGGATGGTGAGGGGTTGAAGGAGGACCGCGGTAGACGGTGTGGAATACTTGTAGCGTTGGGAGGTGTCACACTGCCGAACATACTGCAGCACTTGGCGTCGCATGCCTACCCAATATAAGTTGGCACCCAACTTTCGGTAAGTGCAGTAAAAACCAAAGTGGCACCCTTGCGGGGAGGCATGAAACTCCTCGAGGAGGCGTGGTATCTAACGAGACAAGGCCGGGAGGATGAGCCTACCGTGGTACAAAAGGGTGTCAAGCGAAAAATGGAAGCCTTTTTTTTGGGGGGGGGGGCGTTGCTGGATTGAAGTTGTTGAACAATTCTGGTGATGAAGGAATCGTCTAGTAAGCCGACTGTAAAGTCCGAACTGTTTTGCCATTCTAGGGAAGAGATGGACAGCGGACAGGCAGAGAACCCATCTTTCCTGGACAGAGCATCTGCGGCCGTATTCTCTCTATCGGGTTTATAGCGAATGTCGAAGTTATAACCAAGCAACTTGGCAATCCAACACTGTTGATCCACGTAAGTGATGCTCTATTGTAACATATATTTGAGACTGCGCTGGTCAGAGTATACAACAAAGGGGCGATCTGAAAGGTAGGGTCGTCAATGTAGGATGGCGAGGACTAAGGCCATAATTTTCTTTTCGTACGTGGATTTGGATAGATTGCAATCAGTGAGTGCTTTACTGAAATAAGCGATGGGGCGTTGATTTTGCATGAGGACAGCACCCGCCCCGCGAGCCGACCCATCACGCTCCACTTCAAAGAGCTGAGAGAAATCCAGCATTGCCAGAACTAGGGTTGTTGTCATGATGTGTTTGAGCGAGTCAAATGCACGTTGCGCCTCCGGAGACCATTGAAAACCATCCTTCCGAGTCAGTCGAGTAGGGGGCTGAGCTATCTTCTCATAGTCTTGAACATATTTTCGATAATATCCGGTCAGGCTGAGAAAGCCACGAATGCCACGAACCGATTGAGGGGTCAGCCAATCAAGGATGGACTGGATTTTTGAAGGTTCCATACCAACGCCATCGTGGGAAATGAGATGGCCCAAGTATTCCACAGTTTGTTGAGCAAAAGAGCATTTCCCTGCATTGGCAAAGAAATGGTTGTTGTGTAAAATCTGCAGGACTGCCGTCAAGTGCTGAAGGTGGGAGTCCCACTCCTAGCTATAGACTAAGATATCATAAAAAAATATGAGGACAAACTGACGTAGATGAAGTCAAAATAAATCATTCATTGTGGCTTGAAAGGTAGAGGGAGCATTGCGGAGACCGAAAGGTATTACCAGATATTCGTAGTGGCCATTGTGTGCACGGAACACTGTTTTCTCCGCATCGACCTCCGCCATCCGAATTTGATGGTAACCGGACTAGAAATTTAGTTTAGAGTAGGCAACGCCATGTAATTCATCCAATAATTCTTCGACCATCGGGATGGGAAATTTGTCTGAGATGGTGGCTTTGTTGAGCGCTTGGTAGTCAACACACATTCACCAAGAGGAGACTTTTTTTACCAATAAGACTGGACTAGAATACGCACCGGTACTAGAAGAATAATTCCCTGCTGAAGTAACATCGTAATTTGTCATTCAATTTCGGTTTTATGGTAATGTGGGTAGCCGGCATCGGCAGACAAAAACTGGGTCATGGCCTGGAAGCAGGGTGATTTTATGGTCGCAAGAGCATCTGGGAGGTAAACCAGTGAGCTCTTGGAAAACTGAGTGAAAAGATCAGAGCAGTTGCGACAGATGATGTTGCTGATGATGTTGTTGGCGTGTGTTCAACAGAGCACTGTGAGCACCATGGTCGCCCACCAATAGACCCGAGTGGTGGTCTCTATTTCGACCCCGGCTGGCCAGTGCGTGCAGCAAGGATAGCGGAGTGGTGATGTCACAAGCCCCCTGGAGGACATGGAGCTGTTTTCCCGAGCTAAATTTCATTGTCATGGTTTGCCAATTGATATGGACCTCGCCAAGTGTTCGAAGTCAAGTGATGCCTAAGATGAGGTCCAGACCCCCAATATCCAACACATGAGCGTCGAGGGTGCAATGATATGTGCCCAAATCCAGCCGGAGGTATTGACAAAAGCCTTTGGTAGAGAAGTAGTGGCCATCGTCTAGCTTGACTGTTCGTTTGATGGTGGTTTGGACCGTGAGGCTGAGTAGTGTAGCGGGGTTAGGGGAGATGTTGTTGTGCGTGGCTCCACTATCCAAGAGAACTAATTATAGAATTCCACCGAGCTGGCCCTCCACCTTAATAGCGGAAAACGCCTCACTGCCAGGGTGGTGAGAAAGGGCATTGGTTGTATGGTAGCCTAGCACCAGGCATTCGCCATCATCTGAAGGGGGGTCACCCTGCTGTTCCAGCGCCTCCAGAGGGGCGGCGATGACATTTGGTGGAAGTTGTTCATCGTCTCCCAACAGTATAACACGGATTTTAGAGTCCTGACATTTGCGGATGGAGTTGAAACAGATTTCCGCATTTGAAACAGAGTCGCTTCTTACGGCGGTCCTTCCACTCATGGGGAGTAAGATAGCGAACGCCTTTGCCAACCGAGGAAGTGTGTTGTAGAGGCCCTTGGGCAGGGACGCCCCTCTCGATGGGGACGCGACGCTCGGGTCGCGTGGGTGGCCAGGTGTGGGTGTGCGAACTGGGTCGCTGTAGCTATGGCCACCCAGACCCCTCTCGAGCAAACCAGGTGCTCCAGTTGGAACTGTGGACATTGTGACCTGCCCCGAGGGATCAAAGATGCTAAGTACTCAAAACTGTTCCAAATAATCTTGCACCGAGGTTTGCTGGCGAAGGGCGGCCGATTCCTCGTAAGGTTTTTTGATTTCAAAGTCACTAAAGCGGTCCAGGAGCTCAGCTTTTAGAATCGACCAGGACATTGAGGGATGAACCTCCTGGATGATGGTAAACCAGTGGATAGCGGTACCAGCCATGCTGATATGTGCTAGGGGGCCTTTGCGTCATTCGGTGTGTGGTTGAGCTGAAAAAAAAGTTCCGCACGGGTGATCCACCCACGAGGATCCATGCCATCAAACTGTGGTAATTCCAACCGGCAGGTTGGAGGTGCGTGATTCTGGAAGACCGCGATAGGGTGGGCAGCAGCTCTAGGCTCCCAAGCGGATTTGTCGGCGGCGTCAGAGGGAGCAGTGCGGGATGCCAAAAGATCCAAAGTAGAGGACGGGCGTTCCTCTTCCAGTAGCGGTGCCTTCTCTGGACGACAACCGATCGTTGTGATGATGTGGGAGAGTTTCGTCAATTCCATAACTAGAGATTTCCGAAATTCGGCCTACTCCGTGCGTGCCGATGTCATTGTCGATTCCACGTTTTTTAGAGTGGTTTCAAGAAACCCAACCCCTTAAATCAAGGCCATCTTGATGACATTGTTGGTGTGTCTCCATGAGGATCCATGCCATCAAACTGTGGTAATTCCAACCGGCAGGTTGGAGGTGCGTGATTCTGGAAGACCACGATAGGGTGGGCAGCAGCTCTAGGCTCCCAAGCGGATTTGTCGGCGGCGTTAGAGGGGGCAGTGCGGGATGCCAAAAGATCCAAAGTAGAGGACGGGCGTTCCTCTTCCAGTAGTGGTGCCTTCTCTGGACGACAACCGATCGTTGTGATGAAGTGGGAGAGTTCCGTCAATTCCATAACTAGAGATTTCCGGAATTCGGCCTGCTCCGTGCGTGCCGATGTCATTGTCGATTCCACGTTTTTTAGAGTGGTTTCAAGAAACCCAACCCTTTAAATCGAGGCCATCTTGATGACATTGTTGGTGTGTCTCCATGCCAGGGGAGGTGGTGAAGCGACAGGTCGGACCAATTTGGTAGAAACTCAACCTGGCGGAGTCACTCTAGTGTGTTGGGGAGAATAATGGAGGGATATACAGTGGGGAAGAAATGGGAACTTACAGCGGAAAAGACACTACGGGTGAGCAAGCTCCCCAACCAGTCCCAAGCCCCGGCCGAATACAGCAGAGTTATCTCCCCCCTCCAACCTCTCCCAGCTGTACTATTTAACTATTGATCCAGGGAATCTTCTAACAGCTGTATAACAAACTCCTAACAACCTCTAATAGCCTGCTAACAGTCTGCTGGGTCCGCAAGCTGGGTTCTCCAACTAACTGCCTATGGGGACCACCTTGCCCCTCAGCTAACTGTCTGTGGGGACAGCCTTGCCCATCCTGGAGTAAACCCTCCAGGGTCCCTGATCGCCCCTCGCCGTAACAGTTTCAACATCCCCTCACACCACCACCAGCCCTACACCTGTTTGACTAGCGCCACCAATTATATTAACCAAAGAAGGCTCATTAGAAGCTACAACGCTAAAGGTTGTAGGTGGAATTCCAATTTTGCAAGATGGTTTGCGCCACCTAAGCCAATATTTTTGCTAAATACTCCTCGGCCCATCAAAGTTCGCATTATATTTTCACCCCTAAAAAAAATTACATATAGCTGATAGTGATCCGCTTCTTCCTATCAAATTCATCTAAAAAATCAAATGGCCATTTACTTTCTAACTTAACCGCAACATAAAAGAAAGAAGAAGGTAAGCAAGGAAAACAGAATAACTGACCAGTTTACCATGTGATAACTAACACCTTTGTATGAAAGGTTTTGAGAAGTTGGCTTTTCACGCCCCTTTATGTTCTGAGTTGGAGTGATAACATCAGCTTTACTTTTCTCAGATGCTGAAACTTCAAGGGGAATGCATTGTCCGTCATGTTCTTGAGGATTTGAAAGCTCAGCATCTGATGTTATCAAACCATCATCACTTGAGAGCATGACAGTTGAGACACCACTTTGTGTGTCAAGGGTCACAGTTGTTACAGGTTCAAAGCAGAGCACTGAAGAGACAATGGCCTGAAACTCATCAGGAACATCAACTTCAACCCATGTTTCCTGGTCAAGCACTGCTCTCATCTTAGCCATCTACATGAGCAAATGAAACAAGCAGTTCAGAATCAAGTGATGGATTTTATTAAAATTGATCAAAACTCCGAAAGAGAACTGACACGGGATTCATGCTGGCAATCAACAAAGGCTTTAGCTTGAGACTGTAGCGTTCCTCGAATGCTATATCCCAACCTTCCCCCAATCTGTTTCAAGTATTAAAATCACAAATTGGTCGAGCTACATCCCCCACCAACTGTAAATTCATAAAACAAAAGCTGCATACCTTCTCTGTAGCAGTTATAAATTCCTGAGTGATCCCATATATGCTTAGAAATTCTTGCAATCTCAATTTTGGATGTAAAAGAGCACGGACACCAAGAAGCTTAGCCCATCTCCCATGAGCAACATCGCAGGCTGCAAATACAGCTTCTGTGTTTTCTCTTAATACATCAGCTCTGTCAATTAGCATGTTGCAATTAGGGCTTCCTTTCAAAGAATGATAAGCATTATTGAGTTTCGTAAGCACCAAATTTATGTTAGGAAAACAAATATGAGTAGCCTCCGGCTGCTTTGTGCAACACAAAAGAACAGTTGCAAGCAAAAACATCAAAATTTGCAATGCAGCACAATAAGATTTAGAAATGTATATTGTCTGTAGTCTTAACTCATTTTTGAAAATTTCAGGCTCAAGTGTAAACACTTAAAAAGCAACTCATAAAGGAAAAACACGAAAAAGAAAATCTATTACAGAATTAGATTAAGTAATGTAATCAATAGTTCTTTGATAGCATATATAAGGTCTGCCACCATCTCTCACGGAAAAAAGCATTGAAAAATCACTATTTTCTGTGGGCATAAAAAAAATTACTTCTAGTCCACTATATAAGGAAAAAAGCGGAGCGAGCGTCTTTGCAGTCCAAAATATATGAAAAAATAATGCATTTAATCTCATTTTCTGACAAGTAAACTTGATTAATTATGAGAGATAACAAGATGTAAGGCGTTTTTTTAAATAAATTAAAATTTGAGACGGATTCAAAATGTTCAACCACTTTTTAACTGATTTCTTCGATTTTTTTGAAGCGGTTATTTTTCGATTATATTGTAGAACGGAGAATATTCATCATTTTAGATAAAGCTAATTTTAGAAAAATTATGATGATGGTGATGATTAACATGGACAAATTCATACAAATAAGATTTGCAATCATCAAGATAAAATAAAATGCATCCCCCCACTCCCTCAAACCTATCATTGCATCTGCTTTTTAAATAGGAAAAATGATCAGTAACATCAAATCCCCACCACAAGCCAGCTACTAAAACGATTAGGTCATGGTCTTGCTCTAGCACAGACTTACGGCCCAAACCTTTCCGGCCCATTTGCGTGTTTCAGGTGTTGGAAGTGTCAGCAGGAGGTTCCGGGAAGGAAGGTGGAGCTGGATTTGGAAATTTCAGCTAGGAAGAGTGCATTGCGGTGTGGCCCTGTGTCGCGGTCCTTTGGTTGCGCCGTGGTTCTGGTCTTGGGTTGATCATGATGGAGAAGGCCAGGGATTTACGGCGTGGTTATCACTGTTGCGGCATGGAGCATGGAGAGGTCGATTTTGTGGTTCTGTCCTTTTAGATGTCGCTACGCCGTAGTGCCTGTGCTGCATAGTTGTTTGATTCGAGGACTTGTGATTTCGAGAATTGGAAGATTGTGGCGTGGTGATAGTCTTGCGCCATGGTCCTGTCCTATACCCCTTCGTCGTGGTCTAAGGTTTTTCCGGCCTAGGTATAAATTCTGAAACACCTCCAGATCCATTCGGCTTCTTTTGTTTCTCTTGACCTTGGGCGACCTAAAGTGCGTTTTTAGGAGACCCTTAGGTGCCCTTTTGCTCGGCCTTGATCCTTAGCTTCAAAAGATCCCTTGTACACGATCCAAGGTAAGATTTTCTCATCTTCTCCTCCTTTTCTACCATTATGTTGTATTAGGGGTTTGGGCCAGCGATGATGGTTCAGTTTGGGAGATGTTGGGTCATGGGTATTGATGGGGTTTGTTGTGATTTAGGTTGAAAAATGTTTCACTTGCACGGGTTTTGTCTAGCAGTCTTCTCTTTCCCACGTTCTTGCGCAGAAACTTGTGAAGCGCCGGTTGAGGTAGGGGATATGGGGTTTCTCTCTTTTATTTATGTGCATATGTGAAATTAACATGCTCTTGCTTTCGTTGGGTGGATTGTATGGATTGACTTAATAAAGATAATGAAACGAACTAAAAGAAATTAATGGAAATGGGTGATTCGCATGTGATTATATGTTTTATGTTATTGCTCATGTGGTTGGTGTTTGATTGGTGTTGCCGCTGGAAGTTTTGCTTGCCTGCTAAAGATTACGTACCTTGCTGCGGTTTTGGATTCATGTGATTGATGTGAAAAGAAGTGGAAGAGATATTGTGGTTGTTGGTTTGGAACGCGTGGGGGTTGTTGATATGATGGTTGTGCAGTTGTGTGGCTGATGTGGGATTGCGTTATAGAAGCCTGATGGCATGGATATGATTGGTAATAATGGGTATGATGATGGGTTGGAAATAAATGAATGTGGCTGTTGGTAAACTGGGAAGGGCTGGAATTAAATGTAATTGATGGCTAATGACCGATTAATAATGGACATGGGCTGGAATTGAATGTGTAATGGCTGTTAACAATTGTAAGTGGTGAAATGAATGGCCAATGATTGGAATGGTTGTGATTAAAGCATGGTAAGAGCTACATGAATGGGAACACAAATTATTGAATGACTTGGTATTGAATGCGGTTAATGAATGGCATAATGAATGTAATACGGTTGGTAAAACAGTAATTCTGGAAACGGGTAAGTGGTGCAACCTAAATGAGAGATTGTGAACGATGATGTGGCTGTTTTGTGGGAAGGATGGGATTTGTTATTGTTCTATAAATGGCAGCAGGGGCTAGAGAACGGTGGCATGATGTAAAGGTTGTGATTTGTGTGGAAGTGATGTCATGGTAGGAACCTTATTAGGTTGGATTTGTGTTTTCATACATACCTCAACCAAGTTGGATAACCTCACCGATGCCCAAATGTTCTGGGTTCTGGGTGTTTTCCCCAAACATCCAGGTTGGTGAGGGAACGGATGGATGACTACTCTCTCTCTTCTCTGCTCTCCTTTCCAAGTGTAGTACGAGATGTGATTGTGGTATTAGTACATGTTGGGGGTCATGCATGGAAGGAGCAGGGCACGAGCTTGATGTCCTTCATGTTCATAATACCCAACTGTGATGGATATGGATATGGATATGGATATGGATATGGATATGGATATGGATATGGAGTTGTGGCTGTGAGTCGATACCAACACGAGATGTAGGACCCTACGGGAGGTTGGGATAGGTAGGGTTGCGAGTATTTGGACTGATGTCAACATGAGATGTTGGACCCGGCAAGGGGTTGGGATATGCAGGGTTGCAGTCTGGCCCACATTAGCTGTGACTTGATATATATACCTGTTATGCAATTGATGGATGCGAAAGGGATGGAAGAGCAAGACGTTTGTCATTGAGGCGTGAGAACCAGAGGCGAAGTGGTTGCGGGGTACCCTTTTGATATATGTTTCGATATTATCTTATTATACCTGGAAGCGGTATATGGTGAGTGAGTGTAGGTGAGGTTAGATGATAGTTGACCTGATAGGTGTTGGTTGGTTTTGTTGTTTATTCACTAAAGCATTAGTATGCTTCTTTTACATTTGCACAAGAGGTCTTGAGGATGATCTTACTAAATATACATGAATGTTCACCCCTATATATATATAAACTATTTTCCAGGTTTCCATGGCGAGTTTGGAGATCAAGCTAGACCTTACTAGCTCAGAACTTGGAGTTGTGATTGGAACTGCTGCTTTAGGAGTTTTATTTCGGTATTTATTTTGGGGACTTGTATTTGTATGGCATTACATGCATTGCGATTTATTGTGGGATGGTGGTTTTATTTTATATTATGGCGTTGATTGGTGGATTTCCTATATGTTCCTGGGATATAGGGTAATGTCTCTCATTTGTATGTCTTATACCTTCAGTGCTAGGTCAACCCGGGGCCTATTGGAAGCAAGCCTCGGGGGGTCACTCTCGTCTTCACTGCAGGCCCAATGTGATATAGCAAGGGAGACCGGCTAGGACACAGGCGATTAAGCCTCCCTGTGATCCGACAGAAGGACCTTATGCTTACTGAAAACCCTAGGCGAGATAAGACTGATTGCGGGGTAGAAACCTGTAAGAGGTACATGCATCATATCTGTTTACGATTGTGACTAAACTGGGGTGATTCTCAGGAATGAAAAGAAATGGACCTAATAAAATGAACCTTAATGAATTTCCTGCTACCCGGGCTTAGGGATTTGCTTCGCGTTGGTGACTCATGTTCGCGTTTTAAGGATGCGAAGGAGGGGTTATTGGGTGGGGGGGTCATTGTTGTTTTTTCACCATCCCGATGTGTTACCGGTGTAGTTATGTCTTATGACGTGAGTTGATTCTTGTCTGCCTTGATTTGTATGTGTGACTCTATAAATGCTGATATGTCTGGGATTTTATGTGCTTGTATTGTTTTAAAATATAAAGTTTGTATAAACTCAGGACCCAAAGAAATAATGACTTCCATCCGAGGTAAATGGTAAATGGAAATCTTGGCAGCGTTAAAACCAACCCTAAGCTTTTTGAAATCATGGGCGTTTACCTTAGGGTATTCTTGATAATTGTTGATGTGCTAATAACCAAACGGACCATTGACCTAGATAAAATGAACTGTTACAACCTCACCTTTTTGAAATCTACTATGTGTTAATTTGGATTTGCTAGTTTGAAGTTAAGAGTGTTGATATTGATTTGACAAAGAGCATGATAGGTTTGAATTAGTTGCACAGAAAGAATGGTGTAGGCATGTATCCTTTCCTAATTCTATACATGTGAGTTATTAAGAAGAGCATGTTTGACACAGTATGTTGGTCATCATGTTTAGTATACTTTAAATTTCTTAGGGTTTCCAGTTGGCACGGAAAGCATGTTAATGTTTTAATGCGGTACTGGTTGAACTATTAATATCCAGTTATGCATGATAAGTTGGATTGGCTGGAATGTTTGGTAATTGAGTTTAACTAAATTGTTAATGAGATGTTTCTGGAAAACTGGTTTGAATTTGAGCATGCTGATTTTGAGAGTTTGTTCTATGTGGTGTAATGATATGTGAAGTGATGTTCAGTGTTGTTTGCTTAACTTCCCGGAATGGTAATGTGCATGTTTGAAATACCTTTTCTTAAATAAGTGGCAGATTTTCTTTTAATAAAGATTGAATTGATTTTAAAAGTGGTCTTGCTAAATGGGTTGAGGATGTTTTACAAAAAGGATTTTGTTTTACAAAGGGTTTTCATTTGAATGGATTTCCAAGGTTTAAGATGGACTTGTTAATTTGCAAAGTTTTAAATGCATGGGTTTCAAGGAAAAGTTTTCATGTTTTGAACTAATGTTTTGTTTGAAGGTCCTTTCGAGCATGCTTGAAGTGATTAAAATTTTAAGGTGAAATGTTGTTTGCTTAGAGAGTATCATCTAAGTCCTTTCTCTAGCTAGGATTGTTGCGCTCGTTGTATGTTAGACATGATTGGTGAGGAGAAGGAAAGGGATGTTTGATTGCTCTTGATGGATGGTGGCATGAGGGTGATGAGGCAGTTGTGTTGTTGCAAGGTAGGATAGTAATGATTTCGAAGGAAGATGAGATTTTGTTATGGATAATGAGTTGGTTTGCAGTTCAAGGGTTTGGGAATAGATATGATTCTTGTGGTGTGGTTGTGATTACCTTGATGTTGGTATGTGATTTAATTGTTTGTATTAACCTTATTGATATTGATGTTCGGATTGAAGACATGTCATTGGAGCATTGTCACGGTGATGTGCTCAGGAATCGGAAGGAGTCATGGGATGACATGCTATCCAGATTTCAGAAGCAGAAAGTGTTACAGTTTCTTGGCGGGGTTTCGGGACCCGAGATTGAGGGTTAGCCAGAAAAGGTTGAGATTGTTTTTGAATTGATGAGGACACCGGATCAATTCTGAGTTGCCCTAACAGTGGGCTTGCTCCGAAGGGTGGCTCGAGCATGGCGGAAGGCGAATCATGGGTGGACGAAAGAGGTTTCTTGGAAAGACTTTGTTACCTCGGTCAGGGAGGAGTTTGTACCCCAGGTACGGAAGGATGAACATATGAAGGAGCAATTGCAGTTTCAGCAAGGGGAATCCAGTGCGCGTGCTCCCGGGATTCGCTTATGCGCATTGATGGTCGATTTTCCGGACCACTTGGCTGTTGAAGACATGCACGCTTGACATTTTGAGACAGCATTGAGGCCGGAGATTCGACGGAGGATGGCGAGCCTGCGGTTCAAGCCCTAGGTGGAGGTGACAGATCGTGCTGAGGTGGTCGAGAGGGGCTTGCTCCAGGCTGCTGCTGAGGCTGAAGATGGCGCCTTGAATTGTGGACCTTGTGGTATGCGGAAGAGGAGAGTGAGGTGGTCTTCTAGAGCAAGAGCGCAACTTTGAGCCCTAGGATTGAGTAACTCGAGGTGTCCTATGTCTGGTGGGTTAATATGTTTCCGTTGTAACGCTGTGGGGCATCGGCAGTTTGAGTGCCCCAAGATCCGTTGTGTTCCTTGGTTTCGGTAGGTTCAGTAGGGTGGTCTGGTTTCGGTGGGTAATCGGTCAGGATGGGGTGAGTTTGGTTGGAGAGTTAAGGAGTCAGTATTTTCTAAGTCGGTGACCTTATCCCTTTCGTAATCAACTCCTTTTTAAAATGATGTTTGGAATTTCAGTTTGAAACGATTGCGGGAATGAATTGATTTATAAACTTAATTTCATAAACTTGTTTCATCGTTATGGAAGGGATTAACTGATTTTTGGGCAGTAAGGATGGGCAATGTTGTCCTTCTTTCTTTATTGAGTTGAGCACCTTTGATAGCAGGATTCTTGTTTGAGAGGTATCTCGCGTGGCTGTCCGGTCTTAGGGATTTCCCCCCTGCTAAGGTAGGGTCGGTGCTTTCCCCCTGCTAAGGTAGGGTCGGTGCTGTGATGGAATTCTTGAGTCCAGGCTAGTGCGTGCATGGTAAATGGTTTCCCTCGACTGTGGAAATCCCTAGGGATTAGAAGGTGGATTCCTTGAGCGGTCTACTCCTTCAATTTATGTAGTTAATTAGGAGGCGTTAGTCATGTTGGGAAGGTCTTCATCATAGCAGTTATGACTAGACGGTTCTTTCCCTAGGACGAGTTGATATTGAAGTGACTGACTTCGTGATGATATGTTTGAGGTTGACGTTCCCCTAGTCACTTCCCTGCTTTAGTAATGGTGTTGCCTCCATTTGAGAGGTGCCTCCCGGAGAGTGTTGGGTTTGGTGTTTTTTGTTTCCTTTTTGGCCGAGTTCTGAATCTCGGGGACGAGAAACGTTTGAGAGGTATCTGATATAACGGCTCGGACCTTTTTGACATATTCCTTTGCATGTTTCAGGTGTTGGAGGTGTTGGAAATTTCAGCTGGAAAGAGCGCATTGCAGTGTGGCCTTGGGTGTTGCGTCGTGACTATGGGGAGGTTAAGCTGTGTCATGGAGCTCGGGGGTCGGGATTCCTTAGTTCTACCTTTTTAGGGGTCCATGTGTTGGGGTCCTTTTGGTTGCACCGTGGTTCTGGTCTTGGGTTGATCAGGACGGAGAAGGCCAGGGATTTGCGGCATGGTTATCACTGCTACGACATGGAGCCTGGAGTGGTCGATTATGTGGTTCTGTCCTTTTGGATGTCGATGCACCGTGGTTTGATTTGAGGACATCCTTGTGATTTCAAGAATTGGAAGATTGCAATGTGGTGATAATCATTACGTCGTGGCGCTTTCCTCGGTTATATCGGATTAAAGGGATGACAGAGTTTAAGTGGGAAGACATACAGAGTGATTTCCAGAGATTCGTTTGATTTAACCCCATTGCAGTGTGTCCTATATACCCCTTGCACCGTGGTGTTATGTTGTTACCATCTGGGTATAACTTCAAAAACACCTTCGGATCTCATTCAACATCCTTTGTTTCTCTCGACCTTGGGCGACCAAAAGTGCGTTTTCAGCGCCCTTTTGCTGGCCTTGATCCTCAACTTCAGGAGATCCCTGTTCACGATCCAAGGTGAGATTTCCTCCTCTTCACTTTTTTTTCTCTCATTATATTGTCTTGGGAGTTTGGGGGAGCGATGGTGGTTCGGTTTGGGAGACGTTGAGTCGTGGATTTTGATGGGGCTTAATGTGATTTAGGTTGATCAAGGTTTCCCTTGTGGGTTTGGTCATGCGGTCTTCTCTTTCCCTCATTCTTACTTGTGAAGCGTCGGTTGAGGTAGGGAATTCAAGGCTTCTCTCTCTTTTATTTATGTGCATATATGGAATTAACATGTTTTTTCTTTCATTGGGTGGATAATATGGATTGAATTAATAAAGATAATGAAACGGACTAAAAGAAATTAATGGGAAGGACTGATTCGCATGTGATTATATGTTTTATGTTATTGCTCATGTGGTTGGTGTTTGATTGTTGTTGTTGCTGGAAGTTTTTCTTGTTGCTATGGATTATGTACCTTGTTGTGGTTTAGGCATTTCATTCATCCTTCATGATTAATCATGTAAAAATGGTAATGGAACGATTGCTCGAAAACCTGGAATAATGGCAATGGGGTTTTAATGGCCACAATTAAATTTGTTAAACCCTCTTTTATTATTTTGGGTATTTCCGAGTCCCACATCAGAATACTCCTGTAAGTATTCCTCTTTCTCAATCTATAAAAGAAGGTCTCCGCCTCACCTTGGGGTAGGGCGGTTTCCCATTCTACAGGGTATCAAAGGCGATTCGATAAACCCGAGCCCTCTCTTCTTTTTTCTTCTTCTCCCCTGCCCTAGGCGTTTTTTTTTCTCGCCCCGCTTTCCAACGGCTCTCCTAGCGCCCACCATCTTGTCCCGTCGGTCTCTCTCAAGAGAACCGATCGGCCCCCCTCCACACAGACCCTCCCGTCAGCCCTCTCCCGACGGAACGACGCCTCTCCAGTGCGGCGGTGCCCCTTCCACCCATCGGATCCCGACAGCCCTCCCGCAGCCCATCTGGTCTCACCTTCTCTCCCGCGGCGACGGATCTACCCCCTGTCGGCATCTCCTTTCCGACGCATCTTGACCCCGCCCTCCCTTCGGTTCCCCGATGTCCACCAGGCACCACCCTCCCGCAGCAACCCAACTTCGCGCACGACCCCCGCCCTACCGCGGCGATCTCCCGGAGTGCTCCTCCCTCCCGACGCGACCCCCCGTCCTTCCCGACAGACCTCTCCCGCCCGGCTACACCCTCCCTCGCGCAGACCGCTCCCGCCAGCACTCTCCCGCCTGCACACCTCCGGCCCGCCGTCCATTCGCGATTCTCGGCTCGCCTCCAGCGGCTCCCGCCCTACGCGGCGCCCTTCCCGGATCCCACACCTCCCGGCTCCCGCAACTGTCGGCCCCGTAACTGTCGGCTCCCGCAACTGTCGGCCCCGTAACTGTCGGCTCCCGCAACTCCAGGCAACCGCCCCTCTCATCCCGCTTCTGGCGCGACTCCCGGCTTCCACCCGTAACGGACGTCCGGCACTCTGGCCCGTCCGCAGCGGCGCATCCCGGCTTCATCCGGCTCGACCTCCCAACTTCAACCGGCCCCACCTCCTTGCGACCTCTCCCCGCGGCATCCCGGCCTCTACAACATACCGATCTCGCTCTCCGCGGCTCACGGCTCCTGCACGAAGCAACTCTCGTTGCACCTCTCAGTCCGCCTCCTCTTGTCGTCTCCCGACACCGATGCATCCCGGCTCTTCCCTGCTAGGCACTCCCGCCCAGCCTTCCTCGCAATTTCCCAACCCGCCTCTTGCGGCGACGACCCAGCCCCCACCCTACTCGGCGTTTTCCCGACCCAACCACTCTTCGTTGTGTTGGTCTTTCCAACCAACAACACCACGCTTCATCCGTGCATCTGTACGGCCACCTGAGATGTCATCCCTTGCTCTGTCATCGTCTCGGCCGCACAGCAGTTCCCCTTCATCCAGCCCCAGTTTCAGAACAACACTCTCGACAGAAGAAATAAACTGGATACAATATTATCGGGCGACTGTGTCACCGTCCTCTTCTCCTGCCCTCATTGCTCAGACTGACAGCTCTACCGCCTGTGTATCTCAACAACCGACAGCATGGATGTTAGACTCTGGTGCATCGGAACATCTCACAGGGGACTCTGGTATGTTCACTACCTATCATCCGTACACCGGTAACTCTACAATTACTATTGAAAATGGATCAACAATCCCCATCATCGGATTTGGCACATGCCACTTGACCTCATCTATTCACCTGGATTCAGTTGCTCATATTCCTCAAAGTCCATTTAATCTTCTCTCTATCAGCAAACTCATCAAAGATTTAAATTGTGTTGCTACTTTTACTTCTTTCGGTGTTGTTTTTCAGGAGCAGACGACGAATCGGGAGCTTGGTCGAGTTCATCTTCGGAATGGGGTGTACATGTTCGATATCCCACCTTATCTCGCTTGCTCATCCACCTCGGTCTATGCTCTTGACCTACATTCTCGTCTTGGTCATCCACCAGCTTCCATCCTCCATAAAATGTGTCCCCAATTCAGTTCTCACCTATCCTTTCATTGTGAATCCTGCAAGTTTGCTAAACATCATCGGGTAACATATACTCCTCAACAGGAACCGCGTGTAGTGAATCCTTTCAATCTTGTTCATACTGATGTCTGAGCCAGTCTGGGTACAACTATTATATCACCTTTATTGATGACTTCTCCTGCATGACATGGCTTTATATGCTTCGTGATCGGTCTGAAGTATTTTCTACCTTTCAGACATTTTACAATGAAATTCATACTCAATTCTCCACCTCCATCAAATGTCTCCGCTCCGACAATGGACGGGAATATTTATCTACTTCCTTTCAGCAATTTCTCAAGGATCACGGCATCATTAATCAGACATCCTGTCCTGATACACCTCAGCATAATGGAGTGGCGGAGCGGAAACATCGTCATATTCTGGAGACTGCTTGTGCCCTCCTATTCCACATGCAGGTGCCACTCCGCTTTTGAACTGATATCATCCTGACTGCAACCTACCTCCTAAACCGACTCCCTTCTTCTATCATTCAGTGGGAGACTCCTTTTCGGACTCTGTTCTCCTCTCTCCCTCCTCACTCACTTCCACTCTGTGTATTTGGATGTCTTTGTTATGTCCGTGACACTCGTCCCGGTCTCTCCAAACTCTCTCCCAAATCCCTCTGCTGCATATTCCTCGGATATTCACGCACTCGGCGTGGATACTGGTGCTTCTCTCCAGACTTACAGCGTTATATCACCTCTGCTGACGTCTCATTTGTTGAGAGTTCTTCATTCTCACTTCCCTCTCCCGATCCAGATACTGACATCGATGATTGTCTTCCACTCGTCATCCATCCTCCTCCGATGTTACCTCATGCTGATCACCGGTTTGGTACGGTCTACTCCCGTCGTCCATCGACTGTACCCCCCATCCAGGCCGAGGAGACTATTGTCCCGACTTCGTCTAATGCTCTTGCAATACCATCGGACGACCTACCCATTGCACTACGGAAAGGCACTCGTTCTTGCCAAAACAATCCTCTGTTACATCTTCATACAGAGGTTTGTCAGCTCTGGAGACGATATCTATTCCCCGCACAGTTGGCGAGCCCAAATCTCATATGAGGTGGTTGCAAGCGATGAGAGATGAATTGCAGGCTCTGGAGGACAATCATGCTTGGGATCTGGTTCCCCTCCATGTCAGTAAACAGGCGGTCGGCACCAAATGGATTTACATGGTCTGTCTGAACACCGATGGCACTCTCCATCGACTCAAAGCCCAACTTGTGGTCAAGGGCTTTGCTCAGATATATGGTGTCGATTATTTTGACATCTTCTCTCCAGTTGCCAAGATGGCATCCGTTTGATTATCCATCTCTTTGGCCGCTCATCATCACTGGCCGCTTTATCAACTGGACGTCAAGAATGTCTTTTTTCATAGATTTCTTGAGGAAGAGGTTTATCTGCAGCAGCCCCCCGGATTTTGTGCCTCCGGCTAAGGGTCCCAAGTCTGTCGACTACGCCACTCTTTATACGGTCTCAAGCAGTCTCCTCGTGCTTGGTTTGGCCGATTCAGCACCGTCGTCACCGACTTTGGGCTCTCCCGTAGTATGAAGGATCACACGATGTTCTGCAGGACGACATCCACCGGCTGCATCCTGTTGGTCGTGTATGTGGATGATATCATCATCACCGGGAGTGACTCTGCTGGTATCACCCACCTCAAGGGGCATCTTCACCAGCACTTCCACACCAAAGATCTCGGCCCTCTCACATACTTCTTTGGCATTGAGGTCTCCCGTTCTCCGGACACAATCTTCCTTTGCCAACGGAAATATGATTTAGATATTCTACAGGATGCTGGAATGACACAGGTCACCGCCATTGACACTCCTCTTAAGCCTGGGGAACAATCTCTCTATGACTCCTCAGAACCGTATTCACACCCAGAGCGATATCGCCAACTAGTGGGCAAACTCAACTATTTCACCATGACTCGTCCCGACATTGTCTGCGTTGTTGGCAAAGTGAACCAATTCATGAGGCATGCGACCACCTCTCAGTGGGATGTTGTACTTCGCATCGCCAAATACATAAAGCGAGACCCTGCCCGTGGCCTACGCTACTCTCATTGCGCTCATCAGAATATTGAGGTCTTCTGTGATGCTGACTATGATGGTTGCCTTGTGTCACGAACCGAATCTGGTCGCCATCAAAACCGGCACCAAACCCGGCCCGCGGCAAGTCCCGAAAGGCGTTCCTGATCCCCACGGGCCGGCACAAGTGTCTGGGTATCATAAAATGAAAGTTGGGAACGATTTACCCGAGTTTATAAACATAAAACTAACGAATCCAATAAAACAAATCTGGATTTTTCAAACAAAACCATCTTTTACAAAATTTCAGAATTGAATTCCACCATTTAAAACAATGTTTAAAGACTATTACAAAGAAACAAAACCAAAAAGTACAGCCCAAGAACCTCCTCATGGCAAGAGGCACCACCCTCAAGCCATCTCCACCACACTGCATCACGAAGGACCACTAAAAACCAGATCAATTGGCACAAAAATCTGTACTCGAACCTGCGACAAAAATAACCAAGTCTACTTACACCCAAAGGTGTAAGTAGGGTGTGAGCCAAAGCCTGGTAGGATGTCACCACTAAAGGATTGCATGTGATAAACATTCAAAGACGAAAAGCATGCAAGTTTTCATAAACATGAGATGCTATTAAGAATTTTAAAGAGATGCAACTATAAACAAAAACAGTTTTCAAGTGGGCAACTTTAAAAAATCAACACTTTTAAAATAGAATGCCAAAGCTACTAAAATTTCCGACCAAACATATTGTATACCGACGGTAAATGTAGAAGAGGTAATCTCCATACCTCAAGGTGAGGCGGAGGCCTACTTTTATAGATTGAAAATACGGAATACATAAAGGGGTATTCCGATGTGGGACTCGGAAATACCCAGAATAAAAAAACAGGGTTCAACACTCCCCCTCAAGCTGGACATGCCAAGCTTTGAACACGAGCCCCACAAAAGAAAGATAATATCAAGGAAAGACCAGACACACTCCCCCTCAAGCTGGGTTGCAGATGCTGTGGATGCCCAGCTTGGAACTGAGCGAGCCGAGGCGAGCTCCTAGGAGGTCTTTGGTGAAGATGTCAGCAAACTGGTCCGCCGTCGGGATGTGGCTAAGGCTGACATGATCATGCTCCAGATGGTGGCGAAGAAAGTGGCAGTCCACCTCAATATGCTTCGTGCGTTCATGGAAAACGGAATTCGAAGCAATCTTGGTGGTTGTCTGATTGTCACACCAGATGTGAGCAAATCTCTGCGGAGGAAAGTGAAGCTCCTGGATGAGATGTCGAAGCCAAATGATCTCTGTAGTGACGGTGGTCATGGCTCGATACTCGGACTCCGCACTGGAGCGGGAGACGACAGTCTGTTTTTTGTTGCGCCAGGAGATGAGGTTGCCTGCCAAGAACACGGCAAAACCATAAGTAGATTTCTGGGTAGCAAGACAACCAGCATAATCAGCATCACAAAAGACCTCAATATTCAGATGAGCATACTGGGAGTAACGAAGACCACGGGCAGGATCTCGTTTGATGTATTTGGCGATGCGGAAGACAGCAACCCACTGAGAGGTGGTCGGATGCTCCATGAATTGGCTCACTTTACCGACAGCGCGGGCAATGTCGGGATAAGTCATGGTGAGATAATTGAGTTTGCCCACCAACAGACGGCACCGCCTTGGGTGTGAATACGATTTCGAGGAGTGTCCACTTAAAAGAGATCCTATAAAGGTGGATCTCACGCGTTTTTGCCTCTAAGTGGCTCGTTTTTCCTCCTAAGCGGCCCTAACTCAGGATTTTGCTTCTCCTAAGGTCAGAGAAGGTTCTCCCTTCGTTCCGGAGGCGATCTGAATGCTTCTCTTGGCGAATCAAAGCCGGATTCTTGAGGTATGTGATCGTTCTTCGTTCTTGATCGGTTTCTTAGATCTACTTAGATCTACTTCTCATCTTCTCTCGGTTTCTTAGATCTACGCCCGTTATGGGTAGATCTAAGTGTGTGGATGCCAAATATGATGAGATTTGGTCTTGATCTTGCTAGGAGAAGAGATCTAGGGTGGATTCTTGGAGAATCGACTCGGTTTTCTTGAGCGTTCTTCGACCATTACGGTTTTCGTCAAAACCTTTGAGGTAGGAGGCTTCACTCTCAACCCCTCTTGCTATGTATAAAATTGGAAATGATGCCTTCTGTTTTGAAACTGAAAACTCCTCTTGGTGAAAGAGAACGTCAAGCCATTGTGTGTAGAGCATGTGTTATAACTATTGATGGAGCTGAGTTAAAATGGTACTTCTCGATGTTGGACATGGATGTCTATGATGTAATCTTGGGTATGAATTGGTTGACAATGTTTAAGGCTCACATCGACTGTTATAGGAGAACGGTTAGTTTCACGACTGAGAACGGCATCAACCATCTCTTCAGAGGAGAGAGGATGGTAAAGAAAGGTGCAAAGAGCTTGTTGGCACCAATGGTGGAAACGATCTCTTACCAATTGGCAGCGTTGACTTTGGCATCAACGGAAGAGATTGAGGAAAATAGTTTTCCAACTGTTGTGGATCAATTTCCAGATGTCTTTCCCAACAACTTCTCAGGGTTACCACCTCTAAGGGAAGTAGAGTTTACGATTGATCTCCTTCCGGGGACCAGTCCTATTTCTCTTCCATCTTATAGGATGGCACCAACAGAGTTACGAGAATTGAAAGTGCAGTTAGAGGAGCTGGAAAGCAAGGATTTCATTCGACCAAGTACTTCTCCATGGGCAACACCGGTGTTGTTTGTGAAGAAGGCAGATGGAACTCTTCGGCTGTGTGTTGATTATCGTAAGCTTAACCAAGTTACGATAAAGAATAGATATCCACTTCCACGCATTGATGATTTGTTCGATCAATTAAGGGGAGCTCAGTGGTTCTCCAAGATTGACTTGCGATCAGGATATCACCAATTGCAAGTTCGGAAGGAGGATATTCCAAAGACAGCTTTCAGAAGTAGATATGGCCACTACGAATATGTAGTCATGCCTTTCGGTCTAACGAATGCACCAGCGGTCTTCATGGCTTTGATGAATCGGATATTTCAACGATATCTGTATTCTTTTGTTGTGGTGTTCGTCGACGATATCTTGGTGTATTCAAAAACAAGAGCTAATCACGAGGTGCACCTGCAAACAGTGTTACAAATCTTGAGAGATCATCGTTTGTATGTCAAATTATCAAAGTGTGATTTTTGGATACAGGAAGTACGTTTCCTTGGACATGTCATTTCTGAGAAAGGTGTTTCTGTTGATCCTGAAAAGATAAAAGCCGTTATCTCTTGGCAACCATCGAAGAATGTGTTCGAGATACGTAGTTTTCTTGGTCTAGTTGGTTACTACCGACGTTTTGTGCGTGATTTCTCACGACTAGCTTCATCAATGACAGCTCTGACAAAGAAGAATGCTCCATTCCAATGGACAGATGAATGTCAGAAGTCTTTCCAGGAATTAAAAGTTCGGCTTACATCGGCACCTATCTTGATCTTGCCAGAATCAGGACAGGGGTATGTGGTGTATTGTGATGCTTCGGAATCAGAGTTGGGTTGTGTTCTCATGCAAAGAGATCATGTGGTTGTCTATGGTTCAAGGCAGT
The DNA here is from genome assembly GCA_963277665.1 of Viscum album. Lineage (NCBI taxonomy): Eukaryota > Viridiplantae > Streptophyta > Magnoliopsida > Santalales > Viscaceae > Viscum > Viscum album. The sequence goes on along the minus strand of OY728150.1, from coordinate 1,996,698,376 downwards.
TGAGGGTGCATGAGAAAAATTACCCAACACATGATTTGGAGTTAGCTGCAGTCGTCCATGCTTTGAAAACATGGAGACGTTATCTCTTTGGTGAGAAATTCACTGTGTTTACGGATCACAAAATCTTGAAACACATTTTCTCACAGCGAGATTTGAATCTGAGGCAAAGGAGATGGATGAAGTATCTCCAGATGTTTGACTTTGACTTGATGTACACACCAGGAAAAGGGAATTCGGTGGCGGATGCATTGAGTAGAAAGTCATATGCTCAGTTGGCGAAAGAAGCTTCAGACGAATGGCAGTTGATGTCGGACTTAGCCGACATGCTTGTGGAATGTGAAGACCGAGGTGATGTTGCTGTTTTATTTTAAGCTACACTTGTTCCTGATTTAGTAAAGATGATCAAAGAAGCACAAACATCTGATGCAGAATGTCTGGTTGTAAGTTCAAAACTCAATGGTGGGGAGACCATTGATGGCTGGAAATTTGATGGGGGTTCAGTTTTGTGTTTCAAAAATCGGATGGTTGTACCTATGGTTTGTCAGGAACAACTCCTTCATGCTTACCACCATTCAAGATGGGTTGTACACCCAGGTACACAGAAGATGTATAAGGCGTTGAAGGCGCAGTTTTGGTGGAGCGGCGTGAAAAGGAAGGTGGCCGAGTTCGTCTCACGGTGCTTAACTTGTCAGCAGGTTAAAGCAGAGCATCAGAGACCAGCTGGTATGTTACAATCTTTATCTATCCCAGTGTGGAAATGGGATCAGATAGCAATGGATTTTGTTACAGGTCTTCCAAGAATGGCCCGGAAACACAATGTCATTTGGGTGATGGTGGATCGTCTAACAAAGTCGGCCCATTTCATCCCTATTCGTGAAACCCATACGGTGGAAGATCTTTCAAAAATCTATATCCGAGAAGTGGTAAAGAGGCATGGTGTACCAGTGTCTATAGTCTCAGATAGAGATCCGAGGTTCACATCTCGTTTCTGGAAATCATTACAGCAAGCCCTCAGAACTCAGTTGACTATGAGCACGGCGTATCATCCTCAGACGGATGGGCAATCCGAGCGGACAATACAAACTTTGGAAGATATGTTGCGGGCTTGTGTAATGGATTTTGGTGGCTCATGGGAGGAGCATATACCCTTAGTGGAGTTCTCATACAATAACAGCTATCAAACCTCGATACGCATGGCTCCGTTTGAAGCATTGTATAGGCGTCTTTGTCGTTCTCCACTATGCTGGGTGGAAACTGGTGAAACTTCACTAGTTGGACCAAGTCTTATCCAAGAAACAACAGAGAAGATCCAGTTGATTAGAAATAGGATGGAGACGGCTCAGAGTCGTCAGAAATCTTATGCAAATCACCGTCGAAGACCGTTGTCGTTCGTTGTGGGTGATCATGTCTTCTTGAAGATCTCTCCAAGGCTTTGACATCGTCGTTTCGAGAAGCAGGGAAAATTATCTCCTAGATACATTGGCCCTTTTGAGATACTGGAACGGGTTGAAGAGGTGGCATATCGATTAGCATTACCACCACGGTTTAGTTCGGTGCATAATGTGTTCCATGTATCTCAGTTGAAAAAGTATCAGCCTGATCATGACCATGTGATCAGATGGGATCACGTTGACCTAGAGCCGAATGCTTCGTTGATACATATCCCGGTACGGATTGTGGATAGGCAAGAGAAAGTCTTGCGTGGAAAAAGCATCGGTCTAGTGCGGGTTTTATGGCAGCATGGTCAGATTCAGGAAGAGACTTGGGAACGTGAGAAGGAAATGAAAGAGCAGTGGCCAGAACTCTTTCAGTTGGGTGAAGGTTTCTACTTTCCGAGGACGGAAAGACCAATGGTGGGGAGAATGTAGTACCCCGATTTCTGGTATGTAACCCTTTCTTGATGTTTTTCATGGTTTTAAAGTTAAGGGTGATGAATGGAAGAGCCGAAAGAACTTGAATGAAGTTTTGAGGCAAAGGGGAAGTCGCACGGGCAGCGCACAGTATGTCTAAACCGTGCGTAGTTGGTCTTGGAGGCAATAGCTTCCGCACGAGCGGCGCACGGTTTGTCTAACCGTGCGGCCAAACAGTGGGAGAAGGGTGGTCGAGGCAGAACGCACGGTTAGCGCACGGTTTGTCAAACCGTGCGAACTAACCCTGCGGCCACTTAAACGAGATCCTATAAAGGTGGATCTCACGCGTTTTTGCCTCTAAGTGGCTCGTTTTTCCTCCTAAGCGGCCCTAACTCGGGATTTTGCTTCTCCTAAGGTCAGAGAAGGTTCTCCCATCGTTCCGGAGGTGATCCAAAAGCTTCTCTTGGCGAATCGAAGCTGGATTCTTGAGGTATGTGATCGTTCTTCTTCGTTCTTGATCGGTTTCTTAGATCTACTTAGATCTACTTCTCTTCTTCACTCGCTTTCTTAGATCTACGCCCGTTATGGGTAGATCTAAGTGTGTGGATGCCAAAAATGATGAGATTTTGTCTTGATCTTGCTAGGAGAAGAGATCTACGGCGGGTTCATGAAGAATCGACTCGGTTTTCTTGAGCGTTATTCGACCGTTGTGGTTTTCATCAAAACCTTTGAGGTAGGAGGCTTCACTCTCGACCCATCTTGTTAGAATTGATTGGCTTAGTTTCAAATTGGTTTGCTTGAATGGATTTGTTTGTGAAAAGCATGGAATAAATCTTCTTTAGTGATGATTTATGGTTTTGATGTAATTGTGAAATCTTGGTGAATTGTTGTGCAAGTGATTTGGCTTCTTGAATTTAAAATGTTGATTTTAAATTATGGATTTGGTGAAATTGTAAATGGTTTGATGAAAGATGCGTTTTCAATAAAAAGGGTGTTTTATTGAAATGGTTTGAGATTGAAATGGTTTTGATGGAATTGGTTTTCAATAAAAAGGGAGTTTTATTGAAATGGTTTGGAATTGAAATGGTTTGGCATTGAAATGGTTTTGATGGAATTGGTTTTCAATAAAAAGGGAGTTTTATTGAAATGGTTTGGAATTGAAATGGTTTGGCATTGAAATGGTTTTGATGGAAATGGTTTTCAATAAAAAGGTGTTTTATTGAAAGGGTGTTTTGGCATGATTGATGGGCATATGTGGTGTGTGTTCATGTTGCATGTACGAGGCTTGGTTGAAATATGACCTTGTGCTCGGTGCCAAAGGTGTAATGGCACATGGGAAACAATTACCTTGTGACGACTTGGTAGATCGACGAGAGACCGCTCATGAGTATGGAACTGTCACAACGAAGCATGCATGGTTGGTTGCACGAGTTTGTGAAATGGTTGGGTATGCCAAATGGGATGTTTGTAAAATGGTTCTGAAGCTTGTTTGGTTATTTTTCTGGAAAAATAACTTGCTGGAAAATTGGTTTCAATTGCTCTTGGAATGCCTTTGGTTATGAATGGTTTTGGGAAACTTGTTTATATTTAGTTATAAACTGCTTTTGAGAAAATGTTTTATATAAACTATTTTTATATAAATGTGGCTAACTCTTCTATCCTAGTGGCGTGAGTAAGGAAGTCATTGGGGAAAACCTACTGAGTTTTATACTCACCGCTGCTTTGGCATGTTGGTGCTTTTGCAGATGTCGTATTCCGGGACACAGGTAAAGGTAAAGCATCTTATTGCTAGTGGCTTGTGGTGATGCTTGGGAGATGTTTTGGAGCTGGGAGCTTGTGGAGTATGGAGTTGTAGTGTCTTTTGAGAGTCTTAAGTTGTTCATCCGCTGTGTACTTTGATGCTTAGTTTGGTCTTCCGTTGTTGGGTACTTTGATGTAGTTTGATACAAATGAAGTGTTTATTGGTCTTTCATTTTTTCATGCATCATATAGTGAATGTTTGGTTATGGTTGGTTTATGGGTTTATTTCTTAGGGTAAATCGTCCCCCATTTGTACTTGAAACCCTTCGACATTTATTGTCAGTCTTTGGCGCCTTGGGGATGTCGCTTAAAGCTTAGTAATGACTCGTTTTACTCTCAAGCCAATGAGAATTGGCGGGTCATTACAAAGATGGTGTCCGGAGAATAGGAGACCTCGATGCCTAGGAAGTATGTGAGAGGGCCGAGATCCTTAGTGTGGAAGTGCTGGTGAAGATGCCCCTTGAGGTAGGTGATTCCATCAGAGTCGCTGTTAGTGATGATGATATCATCCGGATAAAAGACCAACAGGATGCAGCCAGCAGATGTCGTCCTGTAGAACACTGTGTGGTCCTTCATGATACGGGAGAACCTAAAATCGGTGACGACAGTGTTGAATCGGTCAAACCAAGCACGAGGAGACTGCTTGAGGCCGTAAAGAGAGCGGCGGAGTCGACAGACGTGAGACTCAGCATTAGAGGCACAAAATCCGGGGGGCTGCTGCAGATAAACCTCTTCCTCAAGAAATCCATGGAGGAAGGCATTCTTGACATCCAGTTGATGAAGAGGCCAATGATGATGGGCGGCCAAAGAGATGAATAATCGAATGGAGGGCATCGTTGCAACTGGAGAGAAGGTATCAAAGTAGTCAATACCATAAGTCTGCGTGAAACCCTTTGTCACAAGGCGGGCTTTGAGTCGATGGAGAGTGCCATCAGGATTCAGCCTGACTGTGTAAATCCATTTACTACCAACCGCCTTTTTGTCTGCTGGAAGGGGGACAAGATCCCAAGTATGACTTTCTTCCAGAGCCTGCAATTCATCCCGCATTGCTGCTAGCCACCCCGGGTGAGATTTTGCATCACCAACTGTGCGAGGAATAGACACTGCCTCCAAAGCTGACAGACCGCTGTATGAAGAGACAAATAGAGTACGCCGGCAAGATCGAGTACCTTTCCGCAGTGCAATGGGCAAGTCGTCTGGTATCCGGGCAGAAGCATCGGACGAAGCGGGGATGATGGTGTCATCGGCAGGGACAGGGGGTACACTCGATGGGCGACGAAAGTAGACCGTACCAAAATGGTGATCAACAACAGGGGGAGACACCAATGGAGGGTGGATAATGAGAGGAAGACAAACATCAATGTTTGTGTCTAGATGGGGAGAGGGATGTGAAAAGGGAGAGCTCTCAACAAATGAGACGTCAGCAGAGATAATATACCGCCGTAGGTCCGGAGAGAAGCATCGATATCCGCGTTGAGTGCGGGAATAGCCGAGAAATATGCAGCGAAGGGATTTAGGAGAGAGCTTGGAGAGACTGGGCCGAGTGTCACGGACATAACATAGACATCCAAAGACACGCAGTAGAAGTGAGTGAGGAGGGAGAGAGGAGAACAGAGTCCGAAAAGAAGTCGCCCCTTGAAGGATAGAAGAAGGGAGGCGGTTAATGAGGTATGTAGCAGTCAGGATAGCATCGCACCAAAATTTGAGAGGCACCTTCATGTGGAATAGGAGGGCACGGGCAGTCTCCAGAATATGGCGATGTTTCCGCTCAGCCACTCCATTCTGCTAAGGTGTATCGGGGCAAGATGTTTGGTGAATAATGTCTTTATCCTTGAGAAACTGCTGAAGGGGGGTGGATAAATATTCTCGTTCATTGTCGGAACGGAGACATTTCAGGGAGGTTGAGTGTCACGAACCGAATCTGGTCGCCATCGAACTTGGCACCAAACCCGACCCGTGACAAGACCCGAAGGGCGTTCTCGATCCCCATGGGCTGGCACAAGTGCCTGGGTATCATAAAATGAAGTTTGGGAACGATTTACCCGATTTTATAAACACTAAACAACAAATTAACTCAATAAAACAAATCTGGATTTTTCAACTAAAACCATCTTTTAAAAAATTTCAGAACTGAATTACATGATTTGAAACAATGTAAAAAGTCCATTAAAAAGGTACAAAACCAAAAATGGATAGCCAAGAACCCTCATGGCAAGGGGCACCGCCCTCAAGCCATCTCCACAAGACTTCGCCACCAAGGACCTGCTAGAAACCCGAACCACTGGAACTAAAAACTGTACCCAACCTGCGACAACAAAAATAACAAAGTCTACATACACCAAAGGGTGTAAGTAGGGTGTGAGCCAATGCCCAGTAGGATACCACCACTAAGAGATTCCATGCGATAAACATTCAAAGACGAAAAGCATGCAAGTTTTCAAAAACATGTAATTTCTAGTTACAATTTCTAAAAGATGCAACTTAAAAAAAGCAGTTTTCAAGTGGGATAATTTAAAGAATCAACACTTAAAATAAATTCCAAAGCTACTGAATTTTCCAGACAAATATACCGTATGCCGACGGTAATTATTAAGGATTTAATGAGCACAAGCAATAGGAAAATAACCCCTAGGCACTAGCTCGTTGTGGGTCCCAGGTACCTCGTATCTCAGTGAGAGTAACCATCACAAATATCTGTTCTCGTGCACGAGCCACTAGTAGGGAACATACTCATAACCTAGTGGTCCCCAATCATCATCATCATAGTTTAGTTAGAGTTGTAAGCGTCAATCATGCTAAGTGAAACTGAGGCCAAACCCCACGGATTCACTAGCATACTAGTACACGTCCACCCACCTAGATACTCGGGTTTTCCCTTTGTGCTCAACAAGTTCAACAAGTCAAGAAATATAATTTGTCCATGCAAATATCATTTCCACATCACATATTCACCAAACAAAACATATGTACATCACACAAGTCACAAAATCCACTTTTTTCATTCAAATGCATTTTGAAATCACACCCACCAAAATAGCCCACAACACTTTTCAAATCACTTCAACACTCCAACACGTCCTTTAAACATTTTTATAAAACATTTACAAGGTGATACACATCACATAACAGCCCACACACACATGCCACATAATACCATTTACCTTCAAAATCATTTTATCATCAAACTTACACGAAACAGCCCACAAACAAGTTCGCTCCAACATCACAATTTAATAAAATATTTCAAAAATTTACAAAAACATTCTAAAAATGTTTGACAACTTAAACATCACTTAACCTTTAAAAAACCCATGATAGGTGAACACACAAACCAAACAGTACATATGCACCATTTTCCCACTTTGTTAAACCAACTAAAACATTTATAATTTTTCATAAAAAGAACCCAAGTGGTGTAAATATGTCTTGCACACAAAACCCATTTCAAAACAACCATTTAAGACCAAAACCATACCAATTCCTATCCAAAATAGAATTGGCAGCCCTAGATACATTTATAAAACCAAGTGTTATAAAATCACCTTGAATAATACCACAAATTATACAAATGAAAACACACATTTTCATAAAATGCTCTCAAGAAGTATAACAATGTTTTACACATCAAACCTATTCAAAAACCCTCTTTTTAGGCCCACATGACACTAATACATTACCAAACCAGAATTGGCAGGACAAACAAGATTTAGTAAACCAATTCCATAAGTTATAAAATACACCAAAATAATACCCCATGAGTTACACATGAAAACACCCAATTTCAAGTTAAAATTCAACTATAAAAGTAAACACATAACCAAATCAATCATAAACAGTTTTCGCATCACACCCAACATATGAGGAATATGAAAAATGAGTAAATACAGTAAGCTAACTCATTAATAATTGTTTACTCATGGAACCACCTACCTTTTATGTCGAAACGCTCAAAGCATGGTGCGAAACATAAACCGCACCACAACCGCACCACAAGGAAGTGAAATCCAGCCTAAAACCACAAGATTTCACCCAAAAGACAAGAAATCAAACCCTAGGTTCGAACCCTAACTTATGGACATTAGGAACCTCAAGGATAAAGGATGAAACCCTAATCACATTGAATGTAACCCTAAGCAAATTGAAATAAGAATAAAGAAGACCAACTTACTTGAGGGATCTTGTAGAAATCACCCCAAATACACCAGTAGCTGAATTTGAAAACAGCAAAATATTCAAGGGAGGTTCGAAAAAGGATAATAAGACCATGTAGGAATTTGAATGGGGTAAAAAGAGTGAGAAATGAAGGAGTTGTGAAGGAAACAAATTACCTTTAGAAATCTGCTTGAATTGAGGAAGCCTATTAAGTTTCGACTTGTTCTGCGAAGAAAACGAGCTCCAAAGAGGGAGAGAAGAGATTGGGGGCGCGCTTAGGTTCAGTGGGCTCGGGTTAGAGGTGAAATCACCGAAAAATAGTTAAAATTGAATAAGTTATTAAATAAAAAAAATGTTTTTTTTTAACTGGAAATGGGCTTTCGAGGTGGCCCAACTACTTAAATAAAAACCCAAATACCCCATGATTATGGATATATAAAGGCTCCAAATTTAAATTTTGGTGTTAATAGGTCAGGGGAGGCCAAGTAAGAATTTGAATGGATGAAAAATGTTGAAAAACGAATGAATTATAAAAAAAAAACAAAATTTATTATAAATCTGGAATTGGGCTCACGGTTTGCCCCAATTCATGAAAACTCACTCACTCCTCCATAAAAGCTTGGGAAACCCCAAAAACAAAGCATGAATAGAAAATAAATTAAAAATACCTTTAAAATAAGTTATGTATGTGACATTGAGAATTGAGTATGAATCTCATTGTAGAAGGTCTGAAAGGTAGAAAACACTTCAGACCGATCACGAAGAAGGTAGAGCCAGGTCATGCGGGAGTAGTCATTGATAAAGGTAATATAATACTGGAACCCGGGCTGGCTAGGAACCCTACAAGAACCCCAAACATCGAAATGAACAAGGTCGAAAGGATTCGCTACACACGGGTCCAATCGAGGAACATATGTCACCCGATGATGTTTTGCAAACTTGCAAGGTTCACAATGGAAGGAAAGGTTAGGACAAAATTGGGGGCAAAGCTTATGTAGGACGGAAGCGGGTGGATGACCAAGGCCAGAATGAAGGTCAAGAGCACGGGCTGAGGTGGATGAGCAAGCAATAGGTTGTGGGAGATCGAGTATGTACACCCCGGCCCGCAGATGACCTAGACCAAGTTCTCGATTCTTCGACCGCTCCTGAAAAACAACACACGATGATGTAAAAATAGCAACACAGTTTAAATCTTTGGTGAGTTTGTTGATGGGGAGAAGATTAAACTGGCTGTGAAGAACGTGAGCGACTGAAGGCAGGCTAATAGACGGGGTCACATGGCAAGTGTCAAATCCCGCAATGGGGATTGTTGATCCATTGGAAAAAGTAATTGGAGAAGCACTAGTAGATGGATGGTAGGTAGTGAACATACCAAAATCCCTGGTGAGATGTTCGGACGCACCGGTGTCCGGCATCCAGACTGGCGCTCGATGAGAAGAGGACAGGTGCTCAGACAGGAGTCGGGAGATCGCCGGAGGCGGATCGAGAGACCGCTGAGGAGGGCGGGGGCCGAGAGACCGCATCGGATCTAGTAGCCGGGAAGAGGCGGGATCGTCGGGAAGAGGCGCCTGGAGACTACAAAAAGAGATGGGCCGACGAGGGCTGACCAATCGGGGAGACCGCTTGAGGCGTCGGACCGCAGCCGCGTTGAACAGCCGCTAGAAGGTGGGCAGCGCCGGGAGTCGGAAGCACTTTGGGAGCCGATGTAGGAACCGGGAGGATGCGCAGGGAGCTGTCGGTGAATCAGGTAGCAGGTGGAGGGGTGGCACCGACGTAAGAGGGTTGGCGCGGAGGCGGCAGGTTGTCGGTGACGTCGCGAGGGAGCCGCCTGAGGAGTGTCGCGCGCAGATGGATCCCGGAGGACGTCGTGATGCCGCCGGGAAGGGAGGGTCGGTCGTTCTGGAGAATGCCGCTGGGAGAGGCGGAGCCAGTGGAAACCGGTTAGTCGTTGGAGGATGTCGGGATGTCGTCTGGAAGAGAGAGCCGGTTACACCGGGATGCCGCCTGGAAGAGAGCAGGCCGGCGAGGCGGAGGGCACCTGCTAAGAAGGCGGGACTCGGCCGGGAAGAGAGGTCGCGGCCTTCGTCGTGGCGGAGGGAAGCCGCAGGGAGGTTGGGGGGGTCGCCTGGAGGGAGGCGCAGCGGGTTGAGGGAGCCGCGGGAGGCAGTGGCCGATCACGCCAGGAAGAGCGGAAGTCGGGAGGCCGCGTCGGGAGGAGGACCCGCAGCTGGAGCTGCGGAGGCGGGGGATCCTGTCTGGAGATGGGGGGCGCCGAGAGAACCAGGGGCGCCGGGGAGCGGGTCGTCGAGACGTGTGACGGGAGAGCGGGCCGCGATCGGGACGCCAGGAGAGCGGCACAGCGGAGGCGAGGCGGAGGAGGCGTCGGGTAGGGTAGAGTCGCAGGAGGGGAGGGGGTGGCCGCGTAGGGCAGACCCGCAGGAAGGATGGGGTGGCCGCGTAGGGCAAACCCGCAGGAAGGGTGGGGTGGCCACGTAGGGCAGACCCGCAGGAAGGGAGGGGTGCCACCAAGGGCAGAACAGGGAGGGAGGGAGGGCTCGGAATTAGGTTCCCTCTGATACCATGTAGAAGAGGTAATCTTCATACCTCAAGGTGAGGCGGAGGCCTTCTTTTATAGATTGAAAATACGGAATACATAAAGAGGTATTCCGATGTGGGACTCGGAAATACCCAGAATAAAAAAACAGGGTTCAACAGTAAACATAAAATATCCAATGAGCACAAGCAACGGGAAATAACCCCTAAGCACTAGCTCGTTTTGGGTCTCAAATACCTCGTATCTCGGTGAAAGTAACCATCACAATATTCGTTCTCGTGCACACGAGCCACTAGTAGGGATCATAACCATAACCTAGTGGTCCCCCAACATCACCATCATCATCATAGTTTAGTTAGTGTTGTCAGTGTCAAATTTGCTACGTGAAACTGAGGTCAAACCCCACGGGATCACTAGCATACTAGTACACGTCCACCCACCTAGATACTCGGGTTTCCCTCTTGTGCTCAAACAAGTCCCACAAGCCATGAAATACAATTTGCACATGCAAATACCACTTCCAGGTCACACACACAAACAACCCACATATATATCACACAAGTCACATAATCCCTTTTTTCATTCAAATTCATTTTGAAATCATTCTCACACCAAAACAGCCCACATCAAGTTCACACCTCTTTCACACTTTACTAAATCCTTTAAACATTTTTATAAATATTTCCAAGATGATACGCACCACATAACAACCCACACACACATGCCACATAATACCCTTTTTACCTTCAAATTCATTTTATCATCATACTCACACGAAACAGCCCACAAACATGTTTCGCACCCACATCACAATTTAATAAATCACCTCGACAAATTACAAAACATTCTCAAAACGTTTGACATCACAACTGACCATTTTATCTTTCAAAAACTCATTTTAAGAACATACACCCACCAAAACAATACATAAACATCCTTTGCACACTTTGTGTAACTCATTAAACCATTTAGAATTTTCATAAAACACTTTCAAGAAACATGACAAGGTTTTGCACCTAAAACTCATTCAAAAACCCTCTTTTAAACCCAAAATCACACCAAGACCCTACCAAAGCAGAATTGGCAGCCCAAACAACATTTAATAAACCACTTGCATACGTTATAAAACAAACCCAAATATTACCACAAGAATTACACATGAAAAACACTCAATTTAAAGCAAAAATGCAACTATAAAATTAACCGCTTAACTAACTCCATCAAAAATGGTTTTCACACAATGCACAACATATAAGGAACATTCAAAATAATTAAATCAAGCATGCTAACTCATCAAGAAATGCTTACACATGGAATCACCTACCGAAAGTGTCAAAACCCTCAAATCTTGGTGCGAAACATCAACCGCACCACCGCCGCACCTCAAGGAAGATAAATAGAGCCCTAGACCACAAGATTTCACCAAAAAGACTCGAGGTTAAACCCTAGGTACGAACCCTAGCTACTGGACACTTTAAAACTCAAGAAAGGGTGAAAGAAACCCTACGGAAAGGGAATAAATAAAAGAGAGAAAGACTTACTTGAATGATTTTGAAGTTTCCCCCATCAAATCTCCCTTCAAAATTGAGTTCCAAGGGAGGGTGAGAGAGCTTGGATGCTGTCTATGGAGGTAGGGCACGAAATGGGGAAGAAATGGGCGGATTTGGGTTTATTTCGAAAGGGTAAAATGGGAATTACAAAATGTTTTAAATGAGTTGGACAGGGCTGCACGGTTTGGCTGCATGGTTTAGCAAACCGTGCCGCCAAACCGTGCGGCCTGTTCTGGCCACCCAAAAACCTTCCATTCTCCTCCAATTTTAGGGGGGTTCAAAGAGGAAACCAAGGGGGAAAGATAGGGCAAGGATAGGGGAGAAAAATTCCCAAAACAAAGCACTCTTTTCACCCCAAAATTTATCCAACTCATGGGTACAAACCACCTCAACAAATTACCCCACAAGTGGTGCCACTAGGAGTGCCACTAAACCAACTCCAAAACACCACAACCTTATACCATCCCTTTGAAAAAAAGAGGAGGCCAAGTACCATACAATACCCCCCAAGACCAAGGTCATAGATCAAGAACACAAGAGACACCAAAATTTCAAACCCGAAACACCCAGAAACCAAGAGAAAGCTAAGAACCAAAAGAGGATTTGAAACACAACATGGAATTGAAAATCTGAGTGTGACACCTTGCTACCCGGAAATCTACTTTTGGGTTTGTCGTATTCTTAGCAGGCAACCTCATCTCTTGGCGCAACAAGAAACAGATTGTCGTCTCCCAATCCAGTGCAGAGTCTGAGTACCGTGCCATGGTCATCATCACTACGGAGATCCTTTGGTTTCAACAACTACTCCAGAAACTTGGCTTTCCTCAGCAGACATCTGCTCACATCTGTTGTGACAATAAGGCAGCCACCAAGATTGTTTCGAATCCCGTCTTTCATGAACGCACGAAGCATATTGAGGTGGACTGTCACTTCCTTCGACACCACCTGGAGCACAATCATGTCATCTTTAGTCACATCCCGACGGCGGACCAGCTTGATGACATCTTCACCAAAGGTCTCCCAGGGGCTCGCTTGGCCTCGCTCAGTTCCAAGCTGGGCATCCACAGTAACTGCGACCCAGCTTGAGGGGGAGTATGTCTGGTCTTGTCTGGTGTCATCTTTCTTTCTATGGGACTCGTGGTCTAAGCTGGGCATGTCCAGCTTGAGAGGGAGTGTTAAACCCTCTTATTATTTTGGGTATTTCCGAGTCCCACATCGGAATACTCCTGTATGTATTCTTCTTTCTCAATCTATAAAAGAAGGCCTTTGTCTCACCTTGAGGTAAGGCGGTTTCCCATTCTACAAAATTCTTACAAAAGAATGATTTAAAAGAGATCGCTCAGTATGACTTGATGTTGTCCTGTTGTGTTTGCTTGTTGTTGTGATTATGTGGGTGAATGATACGTGTGGTTGTGATAACATTGGAAACTACTGTTGATATGCTTTTCACCTGCACAGTCAAATAACGTAAAGCAGGTCATAAATTGGTTATGTGAAAAACTGGAATTCATGGTAAAATATTTGGATGTGGAAACCTGTTTCTAATGGAAGAATGGTGTGGTGGTTGGTTTCATGTGATTGATGTGAAAAGAGGTGGAAGGGATATTGTGGTTGCTGGTTTGAAATGTGTGGGGGTGTTATGTAAAAATGTGAGAGAGGGAGAAAATAGAAGTAAAATTGTATATATTGATGTAGCAGCTGAATTACAGTAGCAGAAATACAGCAGAAAGAGAGAGAGAGAGAGAGAGAGAGATGTAGGAGAACCTGTGGAAGACCACTCCTCCAAGCTCACCCCTTGTTGGACGTCCCAATGCACCAGCCCACACACAGCAGCCAGCTGTGCAGAATTCCCAGTAAAAATGAGTTTCCCTTCCTAACACTGACCCCCTTTATTTAAAGGTCCACTCAACCCCCCTTTAACAAACCAACTGCTTTAGGTGGTCCCCCTCCCAACCAGAATATTCCCCTCTCCTCTAACAGTCCAACTGCCTCAAATTCAGGTGGTCCCCCTCCTAGCCAGAATATTCCCCACTCCTCTAACAGCCCAACAACCTCCAGCCAAGAATATTCCCCTCTCCTCTAACAGTCCAAGTATGAACAGCCCCCAGTGAGTCCTCAACAACCCCCTGCCACCCCCTTTTCCTAACATTTCCCCCGTGCTGAAAAACCACCTTGTCCTCAAGGTGGATCTCTATTACTCAGCTTGGACCCGTGCCGTGATGAAGCGCTTTCCAGTGTGGTGGTTCTTGCTCTCCTATCCGGTCTCTAACAGCACAATAAGACCTCTTTTCTCCATAAATTCCAGCCAACCCCTCAGCATTAATTTTCACTGTTTTTGGCTGTTTGGGATGCCCAGCAGTTGTAGCAACTCTTGGCATCACACTACTCACTACACTTCCCTCATCAGCACTTTGCAAGAAGTCTTTATCCTTGTTGTCAAAAATTTCTGTTGCAGCCCCATGGACAAAGGAATGATAAGCGGACCCTTGTTCCAAAAGCAACCACAACACTGTCCAAACTCTAACTGGTGTTGCCCAACCATGCAGACCAAGAAGATTTCCCACAACCACAAGTATTACAAAATCAACACAACAATGGGAAACTTGTCTTGCCCAACATGATCTGTTGGTTGAACATCTGCATGAGTTGTAGACCGAGATATCTTTCCACAACCAACGTGCAGTGCAACCGGAAAAACGCTGCAGAAAATGTATTCCTGGTGGTTGCCTCGGTGGCGGCCTAAGCTTCAATGTATCTACATGGAAAGCCAGCAACATACATGGGAAAACTTGGGCAACCATTGTAGGTGGATAGCGTTTCCAGAATAATTCATCTCTGTAATCTTCAATACCTACCATATGCTCCTGAATTGGTAACACTTTCATGAAAAAAATCCCTTACCAACAGTGGAATAGATGTAGGGACTTTGGAATCGACAATCATGCCATAGAAAATAACCTCTTTCGCATCTACTTGAGGAGCATGAAACACTTTGTTAACCATGACCACTGCAATCGTGTTGTCATGTTGAGAGCTGCTCAACCTGCCATTAAGAGTGTCAAAATGAATTTCAGCACCCTGGCCTGGTTCACCATTTGCATCGACTTCAGCCTCTGCAGCCCAAACCTTTGATTTCCCTGCAGTTCTTCCAACAATAACCTTTGATTTAACTTCATATAGGTAAACATCCTCACAAAAAATTGGAGAAACTTTCAGCAGCCTTGGGCAATTTTTGTACGCTGGGTAGTTGGAGGGCTGGGGAAGTTGCAGCAGTTCAGGATCATGCTGCTCCTGAGATTGCTTAACCTGCTCATCCTCATCGAAAACCAAATGTGTAATCTCCTCAACAGGCTGTACCAATTTAGACTCAACTTGCTCCACAAAAACAATCTCTCGAAGCCCCTTTAAAAACCGTTGTGGATCCCCCTCCGTCGCCTTTCCATACCTATTTATCAACGCCGGTTTCAGCTGTTCCCATGACATCTCGGGATTAGCTTTCAGCCATGATAAGAACCAGTATAGAGCTGAGTTCACCATACAAAGTTGTGACCAGTGTACTTTCATGTCTTCCGACGTCCTGTTGATCAAGAAATAAGCTTCTTCTTTAATGATCCAACCAAAAGGATCCTCTCCAGTAAAGTCTGGTAACTTAACTCTCTTGGTCACACCTCTAGTCTGCTTCTGCAACAGTGTCTGTATCGCACATAGTTGTCTCGTGTATTCAGCTCCCCCCCCCAACCGAAAACTTCGTCGGACAATCGTGCTTCTAGCTCACAACTGAGCAATCTGTGCATCTGGCCGGTTTGCTCAAAATAAACAGTCATCTGCTCCAATGTCTCCATCCCGTGCGTCAACCAACAGCAGCACTATCAACTTGAGAGACAAAATTTCCTGCAAACTGAATTTTCTCTTTTTTTTAAATCTCGTCCGCCTACAGCACCACAGGCTTTCCACGGGTTTTTTTTTCCACAGTTTTTCCACGGTTTTCTTCGCCACTGCTCACTCAATCACTTCTGTAGCGATCACTCCCGACTCGTACGTGTCACCTGCTAAGACGCGCTTCATGTCGCCTTCGACTGCTTCGGTCAGCGCTTGCGTCTCCTCTTCCAGAACGCGATACCCCAGTGTCGATCATCATGCTCTCCTGCAACGCCTCTCCTCCAGCGAGCGTCTACTGCTGCGACGTGTTTCCCAAACTTCGTATGTTTCTTCCTCAGCAGTTGCGACACATCCACTCGATATTTCTCTGCCTGACACGCCAACTTCTCAGTAATTATAAACTCGCACCACAGCTCGACTTTCCACAGCCTTTGCTCCCCTGCGCGCTTCACTCAACAACTTACACAGCAGCGATTGTCCTGCTGTTGTGTTCGGTTCTCTTCTACAGTGAAGGAGTTTCTCCAACAGCGATCCTCCCTCTCGCACGACACTTCCCCAGCGGAGTCGCCAAATTGTTATGTAAAAATGTGAGAGGGAGAAAATAGAAGTAAAACTATATATATTGATGTAGCACCTGAATTACAGTAGCAGAAACACAGCAAGAACACAGCAGAAATATAGCAGTTACAGCAAGAAGAGAGAGAGAGAGAGAGATGTAGGAGAGCCCGTGGAAGACCACCCCTCCGAGCCCACCCCTTACTGGACGTCCCAACGCACCAGCCCACACACAGCAGCCAGCTGTGCACAATTCCCAGTAAAAATGACTTTTCCTTCCTAACACTGACCCCCTTTATTTAAAGGTCCACCCAGCCCCCTCTAACAAACCAACTGCTTCAGGTGGTCCCCCTCCCAGCCAGAATATTCCCCTCTTCTCTAACAGTCCAACTGCCTCAAATTCGGGAGGTCCCCCTCCCAGCCAAGAATATTCTCCTCTCTCCTCTAACAGCCCAAGTATGAACAGCCCCCCAGTGAGTCCTCAACAACCCCCTGCCAGCCCCTTTTCCTAACAGGGGGTTGTTGATATGATGGTTGTGCGGTTGTGTGGCTGGCGCGGGATTGCATTATAGAAGCCCAATGGCATGGATATGATTGGTAATAATGGGTTTGATGATGAGTTGGAAATGAATGAACGTGGCTGTTGGTAAACTGGAAAGGGCTGGAATTAAATGTAATTGATGGCTAATGACAGATTAATAATGGATATGGGCTGGAATTGAATGTGTAATGGCTGTTAACAATTGTAAGTGGTGAAATGAATGGCCAATGATTGGAATGGTTGTGATTAACGCATGGTAAGAGCTGCATGAATGGAAACAAAAATTATTGAACGGCTTGGTATTGAATACGGTTAATGAATGGTATAATGATCATTACATGGTTGGTCAAACAGTAATTCTCGAAACAGGTAAATGGTGCAACCTAAATGAGAGATTGTGAACGATGATGTGGCTGTTTTGTGTGAAGGATGGTGTTGGAGTATGGGTAACTTCCAGCCCCACTAACTTTGTAACTTCCAGCCCCACTTCTTTTGTAACCTCCCTTGTAACTTCCACTTACAGTTTTTTATAAATACAGGCCCTCTCCTTACCTTGAGGGTAAGAGGGATCTCAAATTACATGGTATCAGAGGGATTTTTATCCCAAACCCTCCCTCCTCTGCGGATTCCCGGCAACCTCCCGGCCCCGCCTCTCTATCCACTGCCATAGCCATTTCTGGTGGCCCTCCCTCCCGGCGGCTCACCCTCCTGGCAAACCCTCCCTCCAGGCAGCGCAAAACCGGCCAGCGGCTCCAATCCCGCGGCCACTACTGCATCGCGGCGCCTGCCTCTCCCTCTCGGTGAGCTCCACCTCCCGACGGGCCTCCCTCAGGCGCGACACCCCGCCCAGCGCCCTTCCCCGGTGGCTCGGCTCCCGGACCCGGCGTCCGCCGTCCTCCCGCGTAAGCCCTCGTCCCAGCGGGCCTTCACCCGCGCCGATCCATCGCGCTCACCCGCTGCTCTCCGGCGTCCAACGCCGACCTCGGCCAACTCTTCTCCAGCGGATCTTCTTCAGGTTCGCCTTCCCACCCGGCGCGTCTCCTCCCGTCGCGCCCCGCGAAACCTCCCCGTCGCGCCTCCTGCGACGCCTCCCAGCCGCGACTCCCGTCGCCTCCCCACTTTCCCGGCTGCGACGACTCCAGACGAGCGCCCTCCTACAAGCGCGGCTCCCATCGACCCAGCAGGCGCGCCTCCAGCGCGAATAATCCATCCGCCAGACATTCGCCCCTCTGGTGCTCCCCTCTCCACGCCGCAAACCGCCGGCTCCTCCTCCAGATTCGGCCGCAGCATCCGCACAGCAGCGCCCTCGACCAGTGGCGCCTCCGCCCAGCGGCGTAGTCGCCCCGGCGCTCTCCCTCCAGCCCCACCGGCTCCATCAGCACAGACCAGGCTCTTCCCGGTCTTTCCAGCACCCTCAGTGCACCGCTCCCCGGCAAAACTCCCTGCTTCCGGCTCATCCCTCCGCTGCATCTTCGGTATCACCGCTCCGCTTCCATGGCAGACTCTTCCCCACTGCCGCCGCTGATCACCGCTTCTACCCGCCTTGTGGATGACCGATTGGACTCCACAAATTTCTCCATCTGGCGGAAGACTGTTGTGATGTCCCTCACCGGCATGGACCTCGACCATCATCTTGAGAATCCTCCCCCAGCCACGGCTGATCCCAAATATCGTTCCTGGAAACTTGCTGACAGCAAGATCTTCGCTCTGCTGGTCAATTCCATGGAACGATCGGTCAAAGATGTCACCCGCACCGCCAATACCGTCAAGGAGCTCTAGGACTCCTTGAATATCATGTACTCTGAAACCAATAACCTCGCTCGGGTGTCCGAAATCCTTCAGCGACTGTCCCATGTTCGCCAGCAGGCCCAAACCTTTACAACCTACTTCCTGGAATGGAAAGGGCTGCGTGATGAATTGCAGGAGTTGTGGCCCATTCCACAAACACCGGCCGAAGCTCAAACCCAGCGGGACCAGCTCTGTCTCTTCACTCTTCTCAACGGCCTCGCTCCAGAATTTGCCACCACGGCAACCGAATTGCTCGCTAGCTCGTCGACGCTGGAGATCCCACAGGTGTATCACCGACTCAGCAAGGCCCAGCGGGCTCTTCCTCCTCCCGCCCCCGTTATCGACCACTCAGCTCTCGTCGGTCACGGCGGTGGCCGTTCATCTGGTCCTCGTGGACGTGGTCGTGTGGACAGTCGACCACGTCCCCTCTGTCAACACTGTGGCAAGGTTGGCCACACGATCGACCGATGTTGGGTCCTGCATGGACGTCCATCTCAGCGCCCGCGGCAGGGACAGACGGCGGTCCAGGAAGCACCATCGGCAGTTGCAACTCTTCCTCACTCGCTGGACCTTTCGATGGCCGACATCCGGCTGACTCATGAACCTCGGGAATCTGCCGAACCCGGCCCATCAACAGCTTCTATAGCCCATTCTGCTCACTCCACTGCCTTTGTCGGTCGTCGCTCCCCTGCTTGGATGTTGGACTCAGGAGCCTCCGACCACCTCACTGGTGATGCTGGTATGTTGACCTCTTACTGCCCTTACACCGGTCCCTCAGCCATCACGGTCGCTGATGGCTCCACTATCCCGATTGTGGGCTTCGGCACCTGCTCTCTGACTCCAACGATTCACCTACCCTTTGTGGCACATGTACCCCGCAGTCCATTTAATCTTCTTTCCATCAGTAAACTGACAAAAGAATCTAACTGCGCTGCCATATTTTCCTCCTCTGGTGTTGTTTTTCAGGAGCAGACAACGAACCGGGAACTTGGTAGAGGCCGACTTCAGGACGGGGTCTACCTGTTCGATGCACCAGCACCCATCGCTTGCTCATCTACCTCTTCTCCAGCTTTGGATCTTCATTCCCGGTTAGGACATCCGCCGGCATCCACCATTCATCAACTTTTTCCAGAGTTTCGTCGGAATATTTCATTTCATTGTGAGTCTTGTACCTTTGCAAAACATCATCGATCTACATACCTCCCTCGGGTGGATACACGGGCCTCAAACCCTTTTGATCTCGTTCATTCAGATGTTTGGGGTCCTTGTACCATTTCGAGTCATTTGGGCTACAAGTACTATATCTCTTTCATCGATGATTATTCGCGAATGACTTGGCTTTACCTCCTTCGAGAACGCTCCGACGTGTTTTCCACCTTCCAAACATTTTATGCTGAGATTCAGAATCAATTTTCCCTCTCGGTCAAATGTCTCCGCTCCGACAATGGGCGTGAATATCTCTCCAATTCCTTTCGGCAGTTTCTCCAGACGAAAGGCATCCTTCATCAGACCTCCTGCCCTGATACACCCCAGCAGAATGGCGTGGCCGAGCGGAAACACAGACATATTCTGGAGACTGCTCGTGCCCTCCTCTTTCACCGACAGGTGCCTCTGCAGTTTTGGGGCGATGTCATTCTCACCGCTACCTACCTGATAAACCGTCTTCCTTCCACTATCCTTCGAGGGGAAACTCCTTTTCGGACTTTGTTCTCCTCTCTCCCTCTTCACTCCCTACCCATTCGCGTGTTTGGGTGCCTCTGTTACGTTCGCGACACCCGTCCAGGTCTCTCCAAACTCGCTCCCAAATCCCTCCGCTGCCTCTTTTTAGGCTATTCCCGCACTCAACGCGGCTATCGCTGTTTTTCCCCCGACCTACGGCGGTATGTCATCTCGGCCGACGTTGCCTTTGTTGAAAGTTCTCCATTCCTCCTTCCCTCTCCTCATCCTGACCCTGCCATCGATGATTGTCTTCCTCTCATCATCCATCCTCCACCGCCGTCAACCCCTGTTGACACACATTTTGGTCAGGTCTACTCCCGGCGTCCTTCAACTGTATTCCCCGTCCTGGCCAATGACACTGACGCTCCCGCTTCGTCCGCTGCTCCTGCTCCGCCACCCGAGGACTTGCCCATTGCCCTTCGGAAAGGTACTCGCTCCTGCCAGAGTACTCCTCTATTTGTATCTTCATACAGGGGTTTGTCAGCTCTGGAGACAGTCTCTGTACCTCGCACGGTTGGTGAAGCCAAATCTCACCCCGGGTGGCTAGCTGCAATGCGGGATGAATTGCAGGCTCTAGAGGATAACCATACTTGGGATCTTGTACCTCTTCCAGCAGGCAAACAGGCCGTGGGCAGCAAGTGGATTTACACCGTCAGGCTCAATCCCGATGGCACTCTTCGCCGCCTCAAAGCCCGCCTTGTTGCCAAAGGCTTTGCACAGACGTACGGTGTTGACTACTTTGATACCTTCTCACCGGTTGCCAAGATGGCCTCTGTCCGATTATTCATCTCTCTTGCCGCCCATCATCAGTGGCCTCTTCATCAGTTGGATGTCAAGAATGCCTTCCTCCATGGCTTCCTTGAGGAAGAAATTTATCTGCAGCAGCCCCCCGGATTTTGTGCCTTCGGTGCTGAATCTCGAGTCTGCCGTCTCCGCCGCTCTCTCTACGGCCTCAAGCAGTCACCCCGTGCTTGGTTCGGCCGCTTTAGCACGGTCATTGGCGATTTTGGGCTTTCTCGCAGTATGAAGGATCACACTGTCTTCTACCGGACGAGTGCCCGTGGCTGCATCTTATTGGTCGTATATGTGGATGACATCGTCATCACTGGCAACGACTCTGTGGGTATTACCCACCTCAAGGCCCATCTACACCACCACTTCAACACGAAGGATCTTGGTCCTCTCACCTACTTTCTCGGCATCGAGGTTTCCTATTCCTCGGACACCATCTCCCTCTGCCAACGGAAGTATGCATTGGATATATTACAGGATGCTGGGCTGACTCAGGCCACTGCGGTCGATACTCCTCTCGAGCATGGGGAGCAGTCTCTTTATGCCTCCTCAGCACTATACCCACATCCCGAGCGGTACCGTCGGTTGGTGGGCCAACTCAATTATCTCACCATGACTCGACCCGACATCTCCTGTGCGGTTGCCAAGGTCAGTCAATTTATGGAGCATCCAACCACCTCCCAATGGGATGCGGTCATCCGCATCGCCAAATACATCAAGAGAGATCCTGCCCGTGGTCTTCATTACTCTCAGCATCCTCATCAGAATATTGAGGCCTTCTGTGATGCTGATTATGCTGGCTGCCTTGCTACTCGGAAATCTACATCTGGGTTTGCCATATTCTTAGCAGGCAATCTCATTTCTTGGCGAAGCAAGAAACAGACGGTCGTCTCTCGCTCCAGTGCCGAGTTTGAGTACCGTGCCATGGCCACCGTCACTACCGAGATCCTATGGCTTCAACACCTCCTCCAGGAGCTTGGCTTTCCTCAGCAGACTTCTGCTCACATATGGTGTGACAATCAGGCCGCCACTAAAATTGCTTCGAATCCCGTTTACCATGAACGCACGAAGCATATAGAGGTGGACTGTCACTTTCTTCACCACCACCTGGAGAACAAACATGTCAGCTTTAGCCACATTTCCACGGCGGACCAGCTTGCTGACATCTTCACCAAAGGCCTCCCCGGTGCTCGCCTCGCCTCTCTTAGTTCCAAGCTGGGGATCCAAAACATCTGCCGCCCAGCTTGAGGGGGAGTTACGGTCTTCTTTTTTTTTATGTGTCCAAGCTAGGTACACCTAGCTTGAGGGGGAGTGTTGGAGTATGGGTAACTTCCAGCCCCACTAACTTTGTAACTTCCAGCCCCACTTCTTTTGTAACCTCCCTTGTAACTTCCACTTACAGTTTTTTATAAATACAGGCCCTCTCCTTACCTTGAGGGTAAGAGGGATCTCAAATTACAGATGGGATTGGTTATTTTTCTATAAATGGCAGCAGTGGCTAGAGAACAGTGACATGATGTAAAGGTTGTGATGGGTGTGGTGGTGATGTCTTGGTAGGAAACTTATTAGGTTGGGTTTGTGTGTGGCTATATATATTTGTATTTTTTTGTGCTTTCATACATACCCCACCCAAGTCGGATAACCTCACCGATGCCCAAATGTTTTGGGTTCCGGTTGTTTTCCTCAAACATTCAGGTTGGCGAGGGAACGGATGGCTGACTACTCCCTCTTCCCCGCTCTCTCTTCCGGGTGGAGTACGGGATGTGATTATGGTATGAGTACATGGAAGGAGTCACCCATGGAAGGAGGAGGGCACGAGGTTCGTGATACCCTACTGGATATGGATATGGATATGGATATGGAGTTGTGGCTGTGAACCGATGTCATCACAAGATGTTGGACCCTACGGGAGGTTGGGATAGGTAGGGTTGCAGTCCAACCCACATCGAGTGTGACGAGAGTATTTCGACTAATGTCACCACGAGATGTTAGACCCTAAGGGATGGAAGGGATGGAAGCACAGGATGTTTGTCGACAGGGCATGAGAGCGACAAACCAGTGGCGAAGTGGTTGTGGGGTACCTTTTTGCTATATGCTTCCACATTATTTTATTATACCTAGATGCGATATCTGCTGTATATTCACTGAAGAATTAGCATGTTTCTTCCACATTTGCACGAGAGGTCTTGAAGACGATCCTACTGAGTATAAATGTATGCTCAGCCCTATATATATATAAATTGTTTTCCAAGTACGCGTTGGACCTTACTAGCTCAGAGCTTGGAGCTATGGTTGGAGATACTACTTTTGGAGTTTTATTTCGATATTAATTTGGGAACTTGTATTTGTATGGCATTACATGCATTGTGGTTTATTGTGGGATAGTGGTTTTGTTTTATATTATGGCGTTGATTGGTGGATTTCCCATATATTCCTAGGATGTATGAGAGTAATGTCTCTCATTTGAATATTTTATACCCTCGGTGTCAGTCGTCAACCCGAGGCCTACTGTAGGCGGGCCTCAGGAGTCACACTCGTCTTCACCCCAAGAGGGATTCCAAGTGGGGGCAGGTCATGACACTTAGCCATGCACTAATTTTAAAACCTTTCACATGCACAATTTTCATCAATAAAGTTTGAACCTCAAACAAAATATTGGAACCAAGCACAAAATTTTCTGCATTAGCTAAACATGCCCTAAAAAAATCCTTCCAACAAAGAAAATGAGCATAAAAGGTCATAAATATATTGGATCTGGTTTATTGATATCTACACAAATGTCTAGTTCAAATGATCAAAAAGGAAAAACAGCTACCTGAAATTTCGAGACATATTTGATGGGCTTGTTGCGTCATTTTCCTTTGCTTGAAAGTAAGAAACCTTTAATGGACTCTTCTGATGAGGATACAACAGCAAAGAACCACCTTCACGGTCACTTTCTTGAGTTGCTTCAGACACTGTCGCCCCAAGTGCAATTGCCGCAGCAACAGAATTTGCAGCATAGTGGCCATCAAGGTTGGACATGATCCACTCAATGGCCCTTTTAACTTCTCCAGCGCGTAATAAGTGAGCCTGCATTTACTAAATGAAAATTATAACTTGTGCAGTCTTCAGAAAAAAAATTAAGAAGAATAACATTATTTTTGTTATCAGATGATTTCAGTGCCCACACATCAGCCTCCTCCCATGGTTTCCCCATTCACTTCAGTTTTAAGTGTTGTATGAGGAGGAGAAAGTGCACAACATTTGACTGCCACTGGAAATTAATGACTATGAACTGGATGACTGGAAACTATATATGAGAAAGATATGCAATCATAACAAGGCAGAAGAAGGAAAACAGATTGTTCACAGTGAAATTGCCCCTGACCATGCAAATAGAAGTGCAACATATTACAGACTCAACAAGAGGGAAAAAAACAAAAGAATTACAATTTAAAGGAGCAAAAATATGATAAAAATGCCAACAAAAAACAAAAGAATGAAGGAAAAATAGATGATTATAATTGTGTGTGGGATAGTGCACGAGTTGAGAATTAAATATGAGGAAACACACCTGACACAAGTCACATAGTCAAACATGATGGACCATGTGAGGACAAACCAATAAAAAAAAATTGATTTTCAAAGTAACTTATAAATATAAAATTAATATAACATAGATACAACACATGCTAAGTCATTTTCTACAAATTATGACATATATAGTCATCAAAATACACCATCAACAGACCTGGGATGAATTTAAGCAGGAATTCATGTACAACAAACACCAAAACATTATTAAATTTGAATTAGTAATGATTGAAGACAAGAATAAATCTTTGGAAGCAAAAATTCATGTTCTTCTATTTGAAAAAAAATTGAATCTCGTTCCAATACAAAGGAGCAAAACAACTAGCCAGCATGCTCACATGAGGACCAATTGAGGAGAAACCCATGACCCCCACAGAGACAGCAAGGAAAGGAGGGCGGTGAGGGCACCACTAACACAAAGCAAGTAAAAATTCGTGATTTGAGGAAAGAAATTTTGTTTTTTCTCCTTCAGTTTCCTGAAGGGGTTGTCTTATGCCCCGTTTGGTACGTTTTAAGTGTTTTTTAATGAAAAGTAGAACTGAAAAATGAATTGGAAAGAAAATAATCTTTGGTACACTGGAAAGGGTATTCCATTATCTTATAATTATTATTATTTTTAATTACTACAATTATAATATTATTAAATATTATGATAAAAAAATATTTAAAATAAAATAATTAATTATTTAAATGAATATAATAATTAAAAACATCATTAAATTTTAAAATGTAATTAAAAGTATTAAAATTCTTATATGACTATAATTTAATAATTAACTATTATAATTATTATATGATTATAATTATTATAATAAAATTTAATTATGAACATGATTATAATTATAATTATTGTTTTTAAATAAAATCTTATACACAATTCTATTCATGAAAATAATTATAATCATAAATCTAATTATAATTAAAAATATAATTAAAAATAACTATTATTAACATAATATGATTTGAAACGTAATGAAAAGTATCATTATAATGTAACAAGGGTAGTGATAGTATGGCTGTTTCATCGTTTATCGACAGTTCTATGGAAATGTCAACACTTCAAGGGGATAGAAGCCAATTACACCCATTTTTATGGAAGTGGATTCCATGTGGAAATCACTTCCATGCTACCAAATATTCAACCTTCAGACTTCCATTTCCATTTCTACTTCCCTGGTTTCAATTTCATCATACCAAACGGGGCATTAGAGATGCAAAGAGATTGGAAAGCTTCCCTTTCTGATTTCAAAACTGCATAGAAAAACCTGCCTTTCTCCTGCTATTCAAATTCCATTTTCATATTAATAAAATTATTTATAATTATGGTAAAAGAATAAGGCGGCTACATTACTAACCTACAACATTTCAAAAGTCGGGCACCAACATGCCCCTGGTTTCTAAGCAAGGAGTGTTGGATAAACATATGAAATAGGTTGCATTTAAAGTGAAAAAAAAAACAGCAAATGCCAAGTCCAAAGTGGGAAAAAAAAATCTAGTATCGCTAGCACCAAGAACTCTCGATAGACCAGCAGGTATAAGAACTCTCAATATATCCCAAAATGAAAAATTATGCTCTTTTTGTTTCTGATAAATAACTCATATAAACTAAATATATATTACCTGAACAATCAGGAATATCGCACCTAAAAGCTGAACAAAGCTTTCAGATGACAAGCTTCTCAGCTTTCTAGCAAGAGAGAAGCCCCCACCTGTCATCGACAAGGTAAAAATATCAGACACGCAGGTATATACACCGATATATAATTATGCTTATCAAGAAAAACATGTGTATGTATGCTCACACACAGAGCATAAACTAACCATCCGCGTCAGATGTCCGCTCCCCAGTTGTGAAATCAGAATCCATGAGTCTAGCAACAAGAACAGGGAGCAGCTCAGCAACTGCTGTCTTAATTGCAGTTTTCATATCAGCAGTAAGTCTATCCCGGTAAATTCTCAGCACTGAAGGCAGTTTTGCCTGAAAGAATCCAACAAAAACAAGTTTCACAACTTGTGCAGATAAAACTCCACAGAGTGATCAACAATAATAACACTTCAGTCAGTGAACAAACAAGAAAATTAAAGGAACAAGAATTCTCTTAGATACAAAAAAAAACAGACAGAAAGCAATGAATAAGTAATATCCCTCAGTCATACTACAAAAAGTTCCCTCTACGGAAAATGATGGGGTCAATCATGGCTGACATATGTCACGGGCTGAGCGTCTCAGCACAGCGGTTCACCTGTGCGGCACCCCAGCCCCCTCCAAGGCGGGCGGGGTTCAGCCGTCCAGCTCTTCATATGTGAGGTTCACTGGTTTTGTCCTGCCATGGACTCATCAGGAGAGTGGCCCCAACTCCCAACCAGTGGTGTCTAAATTGACACGCACCGTCCTCCTCTTTGTCGGGGCGACTCCCGTCTCTTAGATAGGGACAAACCAGATGAACCGCAACTTTGATGTTCTTGCTGGTGTGAGACAGGACCCCCATGATTGGGTCGTGAAATTCTCCCACCACCAGCAAAAACATCAAAGTTGCGGTTCATCTAGTTTGTCCCTATCTAAGAGATTGGAGTTGCCCCGACAAAGAGGAGGATGTTGCGTGTCAATCTAGACACCACTGGTTGGGAGTTGGGGCCACTCTCCTGATGAGTCCATGGCAGGACGAAACCAGTGAACCTCACATATGAAGAGCTGGACAGTTGAACCCCGCCTGTCTTGGAGGGGGCTGGGGTGCCGCACGGGCGAACCGTTGTGCTCAGCCTGTGACCAGTGGTATCAGAGGGAATGTGCCTCGTGGTGTTGCGGAATGCTGTCGGACGGACCTTGATGGTGGAAGCGGAGTCCCGGGGTGTCATGCGGAGGTGACACGACAGAGAAGGTCGCGCTAGAGAGATGTCAGAGGCAGAGACGCCACTATGAAGGGTGGGTCTTGTGGAGGTGGTTTGCAACCCAGAGAGTGGGTGGACCACGGTGGTTTGCGACCCAGAGAGTGGGTGGACCATTGATGCCAACGACAAGGAAGGAGCGTCCCCTGAGGCCATGATTGGTAGCCGGTTAGTTGGAAGCACCATTTCGCGGACACACAGAAGGTCACGATCCTGCATGCACGAGGGCGTGCATGGAATGGTGGTGGGAGAATGTCACGACCCAATCGTGGAGGTCCTGTCCCACACCAGCAAGAACATCAAAGTTGCGGTTCATCTGGTTTGTCCCTATCTAAGAGATGAGAGTCGCCCCGACAAAGAGGAGGATGGTGTGTGTAAATCTTGACACCACTGGTTGGGACTTGTGGCCACTCTCCTGATGAATCCATGGCAGGACGAAACCAATGAACCTCACATATGAAGAGCTGGACGGCTGAACCCCGCCCGCCTTGGAGGGGGCTGGGGTGCCGCACGAGCGAACTGTTGTACTGAGACACTCAGCCCGTGACACATAGCTGACCATAACTTCTCTGGACAAAAACCAATACAACCCACAAAGAGAGTTGTCAGACATGGCCAACATGTTGGCAACGGAACATGTTTCCATTATGGTCCCTAGGTTTTGAAGGTCTCTCCAACAGCTTAGGTTGTATTTGACAAGATTTATGAAAAAAATGTTCATAAGACTTAAAAAGTGAAATTTGTTTTATATTTAAAAAATGTTCATATTTTATTGAAGAAATCGACTTTAATAAGTGGTAGAAGAGTATTTTCCCGATAGAAGCAATTTTTCAAAGATACTCAGCATGAGTGACAAGCCTTATGAATGCTTTTTCACAGGTGTCATCAAGCACACCCTTCAGCTAATTCATTGGCATGTTGACTACAAAACCATAAACCTTCCCACTAACAAGTCAATCACAATCGATACCGTCAATGATTAAGAAAATAATTGATTAATCCCAAAAAAAAAACTCAGAAGCATTAGACACAAAGTTAGTGGCAAAGCCTGATCATAAAAGGGGTCAACAACAAAGATCAAGAGCAGAACAATCTTTGTCCGGTTTTGACAATTTAAGGTGACAAAACCCCCTTCCCATCTATTCATTATTAACCTACCCGTGAATCTATCATATGAAACAACACACTTAAAGGTGCAGACGCATTTTTGCTCTCACATCTAATAAACTAGGCAGCACTTATGGTGGATTCTTTGAGTGATGGGGGGTGCCAGTTGACTCCTAGCGCTTCCAAATATGAAAAGAAAAATGTAGAACCATTGGCCAAGATAACAACAGCTCAAATTTCAACAAAGGCAGTTAAGCACATGCAACTCCGGTCAGAAAATCTAACATTACGTTCCATTTCCCAGTATTATTTGAAGTATGCTCTTTGAAAAAATATATATAAGCATTGATGTTTCACCATAATAATACAGTTACAAGTCACAAATAAATCTAACATGGTAAACAATGAATATTTCAGCACACAATTCATAAGTAAATATATGATATGATGCTTTCTCATGATAATATAGTTACATAATCAAAAACAAATAGATCCAACAGTGTCAATTCCACAAGCAACTCATCTATACTCACCACTCTTAGCAAGCAAATTACTATGGGAAGAAGAAGTTCTCGGAAGTTAGAAATCTCATCTTTATCCAAAGCAACCTGATATTAAATGAGCTGAAGTCATTAATTTGATAATTCACATGGTATTAGGAAGAGCAGTAAATTATAAAAAGATTGAAAATAGGAATACATAGAGCAATGATGAAAACACAGACAAGCACCACACTTTGAATGCAGATCTTAAGGTGTCAGGCCCAAAAACAAAAAACATAAATAAAAAAGAACATAAATTTGAGCACATGATAAGCAGCATACTGTAAAAAACATTTAATGGTGCAAATTAACATGTTTTGAGGAAGTAAAAAAATGGAAATAAATTATAGAAACATTGCAAGGAAATAAATTTGCTTTCTAAAACCATGGTGATTGGATGTCTCAGGGGCAAGCATCATAAAAAAAATTATATAGATGATCAATAATCGTATATGCTGATTATTTGAAAGTTGAAGCCAAACATTGCATGTAAATGCAGGTAAATCCTCGTATCATTCAAATGCTTTTTTGTGGCTTAAAAATGTCATTAAAATCAACCATCCACAACACCTTTAGATAGTTTTGCTATGTACACATTTCATGCTTTTTAGCCTCAACTCTAATGGTACTCTGGTGCTACAGATCAATTAATATAATGAAAATATTTTTTTTTTAACAGGTAGGAGGGAAGACCCTCTTTTTATTAAACCAAGAAATGCCTCTTTCTGGGCAGAGGGAGCCCATTATGCAAGATCATAATTTCAGAATAAGGCATGTTTGTAAATTCGCAGAGTTATAAAGTAACATTCACAATTTTAGCTTTCAATGAAAACAAGAGAGGGTCAATGAGAAACACAAACCCAAGGTTGCTCAGGACAAAATATAGTATGAAGATGATGAAAAGATTTGCTTTTAATATTACTCAAATATTTTATGTTGAAGATTTTCATCAAACATAGCCAATAATCATATAGACTTATATAACTCTCCAATTAACAAAAACCTGTTTATGCATCGCCAGAGTATAACCCGCCCAAAAAAGGACAGCATATATCAAAATATTATTAAAATTGATTAAGAAATTTGATGCAAAAAGAAGTAACTATAGAAACGCATGGTTAGATTGATTATTTAATAAGACTACTAATAAGAACTCTCCCTCTCCCCTCCATGCCACCACAGCCGGAAATAACTGAGCGGTACCCCCTACTTGCACGCCGCTACCGGTTGCAATGAGGTCTGCTTTTCTCCAGATCTGATTTATCCAAATATGTTGCTTCAGACACTGTGTGCTGCTCAGGCCCTGTCGAGACTCTTTGCCGCCACCCAGCCTCAGTCGAGCCTCTTTGTCACTGCTCAAGGACTCTACACCGCTACCCAGCCTCTACCAGGGCCTCTCTGTCGCTGTCCAGCCTCTGTCGGGCCTCTCCGCCTCTACCCAGACCTCCGTCAAACCTCTTTACTGCTGCCCGGACCTCCATTGAGCCTCTTTGATGCTGCCCGGGCTTCCGTCGGGGCAGTTTGACACAGCCCAAACCTTCATCGGGCCTCTTTGTTGTTGCTTGGACCTCCACCGGGCCTCTTTGTTGTTGCTCGGGCCTCGACAGGCTTCTGTGGTGCTGTCTGGACCCCATCGGGCCTCTTTATTGCTGTTCAGACCTCTGTTGGGTCTGTATATCACTGTCCACGCATCATGTGCCGGGCTTCTCTGAGCTTGTCAAATCTGTTGCAGCTCGGCTTTTTTAGACGACCGTTCCAAGCATCCTTTTTCAGACGACCGTTCCAACCAGCCTTCCCAAATGACTGTTTCCCGGCATCCTTTTCAGACGACAGTTCCAGGCGTCCTCTTTCAGACAATTGTTTTAGGCGTCCTTTTGACATGACAGTTTTTCGGCGTCCTTTTCCACCCATCCTCTTCATGCCCGTTCTAACAACTTCAATGACGAAGATAATCACGATGCGTTTTCTGTGACAATTCCGAGATCATCTCCGGTATCCAAGTGGTTCAGTTTGACAGTCATGCTATCTCTTTATCTATTCAGTATTTTGAATTAGTGTAACAAGCTGGAGTATGCACTAGCTTGAGAGGGAGTGTTAGTATTTAGATATTTAGGAGATGAGTATTGACCAGGTCTATCATACCCCATTTTTTTCTTTGTTTGAATTTTGTATTACCTATCTATCTTGGATCCTGTATCTCATATCTGTGTCTTTAAATAAAGTGATTCGTCCTTAGAGGAACGGTTTCTGGACCTACTATTTCTACAAAAGACATTGACAATGTCTTAAGAAAGAGCATCGCTGCCCAAAAAGTTGTGCTCGAGATTTTACCAACTAACCAAGTGGTTTCTTCAATGACAACATCAACGTTTTGCCACTTAGGAATCTCAACTCCAGGTTGAGTTGTGACAGGCTTAACTCCTTAAAGGTGACTTGCTGGAAGTCGTGTAATCAGTGCAACCGTAAGCAATTTAAGAGGGATGAAGTCAACCCGTTTGCAAAGACTCAAAGGATTCGAGTTGTCATTGATATCACTGGAGTTGTAACTGCCTCCCTCCAGCCACCAGCTAACCCAGGAAGCCGTCGCATGGATTGCCCTACCAGAATCAATTGTGACGGTTGGCTCATATTCCCTATAGACCTGCAGCTCACGTAGGACAGGGCTTCCAAAAGTCCATCCTCAAGTGCAACCATACAAATACAGTTAATCTGGAGTTACAGTCTCACCAACAACTGTCCGATCACTCCACCACCCACCCTCTTCGTCATATGGCCAATTCTAACCCCGGATCGGGATGTCACAATAATGATGCAAAGTAAGAGGAAGATTAAGAATAGTTTAATCTTTTTGTTATAGTTTTATATCTAATTGTTAACAAGCAATTATTTTTAGATTGCTTATGTTCTAATGCATGTGCAACTAATTAATGTCATACCCCACATGATCTCAACCTCATTTGGAAATAACAAAATATTCTCACATCCCTGCATTGCGTACTCGTAGAAGTACTACACCAGAGATCATGACAAACAAAAATGTTATGGGCCAATGCTTTTTCTTTCCCAAAAGATATGCTCAACTGCATCATCACTATCACAGCCTAATTAATGTCATACCCCACAAGATCTCAACCTCATTTGGAAATAACAAAATATTCTCACATCCTTGCATTGCGTACTCGTAGAAGTAACCAGAGATCATGACAAACAGTTGGTATTAACGCTAAAAACTAAATAATATTTTTTTTTCAAATTTTCCAAACAAAAATGTTATGGACCAATGCTTTTTCTTTCCCAAAAGATATGCTCAACTGCATCATCACTATCACAGCTAATAAATTACAGAAACCATGCAGCCTTAAAATTGTTTGCTATTAGGACCCATATCAATTTTCATGAAAAGTAGGCTCACATGAAGTTTTACTGAATCTGCCCTATGAAATGAATTATATCATAAAAATCAAATGTGCAATAGTAAAATTTTCAACAATGTCAATTTGGATCATTTTCATGTGACCAGAATCAAACATAATAACAAAAAAACAGTAAAATCAAAGGATTGAGCTAAACCATCAGAAATGAAGCATGATTAACCATAATCAAATGCTCACCACGCCATCTTTTCCATAGTCAAGAATAGATGATCCTGCCTTTGCTTTCGATAAAATTATTCTATCAATATTTCCAGCATCATGTAATGTAACTCGTAGGAACTCAGCTGAAAGAATACTACAAGATTTTTTTTAACCAAAAAAAGAAGAAGAAGAAGCTTCAGATAGATATGTAATAAGGGACTTTATTCGTTTATAACAAATGGATAGGACTGAATCAGGCGAAGCAGATAAATTAACAGCTTGCAATTAATGACGATATTAATAGAGCAAAAAAATCAACAGAAGAAGATTCAATTCTCAGTTAAGCCAGCATGTTTTAAGAGGTTGCTGCATTTTTTCCGGAACCATAAAAACTATATTGAGTTCGAGTCCCTTTAGTGAGAGCTTTTATTGATGTTCCCTCATCACATGAACCTCAATTTGAGAGATGTTTTATTTCTCTTTTTCATTGTTTAAAATGAATGGGGAAATGAAAAAAGCTGGCTTTACGATAGATTCCTTCACACAATGATTAGGGTGTCAATGCACAGAACCTGCCATGAGTTTTCAAAGAATTCTGTTATAATGGTATTGTTAGGAACAGAATGAAAGCTTGTTTACATCCTTGAGTCAAAAAGAAAGATACACGGCCAAAGTGCATGGCTGGCAATACCATTCAAAGTGCGTGAAAGTGGGGTTGTTGCCTCGAGCAGGACTTAAGAAAGCCAATGCTCTGGTCTTTCATAAAACATATGCACTGGATTTCAAGTGACACGCAGAACCGATTCGACTGCTTATAGCACTTATCACTTATGATAAGCTGTTTGAAAAAATAAGTAGTGCTTATCCTGTTTCTGAAAAATTAAAACAGTATTCTAGAAGAAAACCACTTAAATAAATGTCAGAAAATTACTTTTTCAAAAGGCGATGGGGAAACATTTATAGGGAGGCACTTATCACTGGATTTCAAGTGACACGCAGAACCGATTCGACTACTTATAGCACTTATCACTTATGATAAGCTGTTTGAAAAAATAAGTAGTGCTTATCCTGTTTCTGAAAAATTAAAACAGTATTCTAGAAGAAAACCACTTAAATAAATGTCAGAAAATTACTTTTTCAAAAAGCGATGGGGAAACATTTATAGGGAAGCACTTATCATAAGTTTAGAGTGCTATAAGCAGTTTCCAGTAAGTGATGTCAAACGGACCCCAAGAGGGGGGTTGGAATCCCCTGCCTGCTGCGAATTATCATCATGTCCTTTAAATGAACCCCTGCCCCGCAAGCGCCCACAACGCACCCCTGCACCGCCTACGCGCACCACATTTTCAGTGCCGCTTGCAATCACGCCGCGCCTCAGCAGACGCAGCCTCCAGCCCTCACACGGCAGGACAAGACATGGCCCCTGCTACTTTTGGATCCTCCAGCAGCCGCACAACCCTGCTTTGTGCAGATCCTTCCACTGATACTGCAACTAATATTATTCAGCACTAAAGTCTTCATCTTTATGGTTATCTGCTGCTACAGAATGTTGGTCTCTGTCCGGACCACTTATGCTCCTGGATAGTCTCACTCAGACTGCAGTATCTCTATCTTAAGGGCCCGGCTTATCTACCGATCACCGTCCTCTGCGGCCATCTGTCGCTGTTTCAGATGCTACATTCCGTCTCGATCAGCTTTATATTACTACGTGAGCAATCCTGGTTTTTTTATTTCCAGCAGTGGTGCTGCCGCATTATTATGCCTTGGTGGATTAAGATTCTTCAACAGTGGCCTCTACGGTGTTTCCACAAGTTACCGCAACTCATCTAGTCGATGAGCGTCTGGACCCTACCAATTTCTCAGTCTAGCGCAAAATAGTTGTGATGTTCCCAAAAGGCGTGAATCTTGACTCTCAATTGGTGGATGCACCAACACCCAAGTCAATTTGGAGCCTTTAGAAATCCATAACCAAGGTTTATTTGGGTTTTTATTTAAGGGGTTGGGCCTGCCCGAAAGCCCAATTCCAGTTTTAAAAATGAATTTAGTTTGTTTTATAACTTATTCAATTTTTGGGCTTTTTCGGTGATTCCAAGTCTCACCAAGCCCATTGAACTCAGACATGCGTCTAAACTCTCTCCCCCCTCTTTGGAGCTCTGGTTCATCGCGAATTAGTGCAGAACTCCATAGGGTTCCTCAAATCGTCCAGATTTGAAAAGGTAACTTCTTTCTATCATAACTCTCTCAATTCTTAATATTTTTCCTCCATTCCAGTTCCTAAATGGCCTACTGATTCTTGTTCGAACGAACCCTGAATTGTGGTTGTTTTAAATTTCAGCTACTGTTGTTTTGGAGTGATTACTTCAAGATACTTCAAATAAGTGAGTCCATTTCTTTCCTCTTTCAAATTGCTTGGGGTTTCATTAATTTTTATTAGGGTTTATTCCCTCTTCCTTGAAGTCCCAAATGACCGGGGGTAGGGTTTCGAACCTAAGGTTTAACCTTGGGTTTTCTTTTTCAATTCTTGTGGTTTTAGGTTTGTTCTAGGTCCTTATTGGTGCGGCGGTGGTGCGAATTAATTTTCGCACAGTGATTCAAGGGATTTCCTTAATTTGGTAGGTGATTCCATTGTGTATGCAGTATTTGTGAATTGGCTACTGTGTTTATGGTATTTTCATGCTTATTTAATTTTCTTATCGCTGAAAAAAATAGTTTTAGTGGTGTTTGTATTTCAAATGAATCTTAAATGCCAATTTCATGTGAAATTTGGGGCTTTTCATAGAAATGTTTTATTAGTTTATTTGGGGCTACCCTAGAAGTAATTAGTTGATTTTATTGAGCTGTAATAGGGCTGAAAATACTGTTTTGAATGATTATCCCTTGTGTTTGTTGCTGCGAAAGCTGGTTTTAATGGTGTTTGTGAACCACATGAAATTCTAAGAGTTGTGTTGTGTAAAAATGGAGGTTTTGCAATAATGTCATTTCTTGAACCATATGGGGCTGCCCTAAAAATGATTTTGTGTTTTCACTGAAATGTATCCGGCTTCCCTTTCTGTTTTGGAAACTTAAAAATGTGCACATAGTGTGCAAGTGGGTTTTTTAAGGAATTTTGTGTCCGAAACACTACGGGATTTTGAGGAATTGTTTTATTAAAAATCTAAGTGTTTTGTTGCTTGTTTTAAGTGGTATAAAATGTGTTAGCTACTGTATTGGTTGTGTTTGACCCATAGTTATTAATGGCGCGCGCCATGGCGCGCCATTGCGCCATGGCTAGCGCCAAGGAGTGGTGCGCCGCGCCATGGCTTCGCCATGGCTCATTTAAGATGGCTCACTGTGGTGGGCACCATATTGCGCAATGGCGCGCGCCATATTGCGCAATGGCGCGCGCCATGTTGCGCCAATGGCGCGCGCCATTGAGCCTTTTTGATTTTATTTTGTATTTTTTTATCCTGCCAACTCTTACGCCCTGATTGAAAATACCTCTTTTGAGGTCAAACAACGACCTCCCCTTTCGACTCTACGCAACACTCTTCCCATGAGCGTAGCGACCCAGCCGGTGTTGGACTACATTGACCGCCACGACCAAACTGAGATCCCTCGACCGCCGTGACCCAGTCGACTACGACTTAGCCAAGCTCCCTCAACCACCGCGACTTAGATACGCAATGTTGTCCAGAGCAGGCGCACCTTCTATGCGAATTAGTAACTTTTTTTTGTTTTTAATTCAATTTTATTTATGTTGTTCGCCCCTTACTTTTTTTCGAATTACTCCCGTTGTTTTTTTGAGATATATGGTTTTTTACTCCCGTCATGGTTTTTTGAGAGATATGGTTTTTAATATATTTCAGGAATTGATATATATGATTTTTTGAGATATATAGTTTTTAATATTTAATTGTAGGTGTCATTGTTGACTTCATTTGTTTTTTAATGTATGAAATATGAATTGTTTGTTATTGTTGATATATGTATACACCTCTTTTGTGCGCCGCAAGTTAATATTGCCACGCGCCGTGCGCCGCGCCGTGCGTTTTTTGCGCCGGGGGCTCTTGTCGTTGTTGTGCGTCATGCGCCGTAAATAACTATGGTTTGACCAGTAATGGTGTTTTATATGAATATTGATTTATGTTGCATGCTGAAATTGATTGAGCACGAAGGGGGAAGCCCGGGTACCTAGGTGGGGTGGATTTGTACTAGAACGGCTAGTGGACCGGATGGGTTTTGTCCCTGTTTCACTTAGCATTTGGATAACGACGACTCTAACTAAACTATGTGGATGATTATTGGGGACCACTAGGTTATGGGTATGTTCCCTACTAGTGGCTCGTGCACGAGAACGGATTTTGCTATGGTTACTTTACACCGAGGTACGAGGTACATAAGGCCCAAGACAACCTAGTGCCTAAGGGTGTTCCCAATGTTGTTGCTCATTGGATTTGTAGTATTTACCCATGTCTTAGGGTGTGTTTGGCAGTAAATTAAAGTATCTAACATTTTTATTTAAATGTGTGAACATTCTGAAAATTTTGGATTGAAAACTGTTTTCAAATGAAAGTTACATTTCTTGGAATTTTAACACTGTTTTTCCTTGCCTATTAAAATTGTTTGCTTTTTCACATTGTATTGCATGATCTTTGGAATCATTGGGTGGTATCCTATTGGGCTTAGGCTCACACCCTACTTACACCCCTTGGGTGTAAGTAAACTTGGTTATGTTTGACTCAGGTAAAAGAAAGGCTAAGGGTGATGGCGGTTCAGGATGTTAGTTCTCATCCTTGGCGCGGAGTTGTGGAGACGGCTTGTGGGTGATTACCCCTTGTCATGTGGAGTCCTTGGGGTTGTCTTGCTGCTGTCTTTATTTGTATTTGGACCACTTTTATTGTCTTTAAACCAATGTATTCAGTTCTGGTTTTTGGTTAAGACTTGTTTGGCTCGAAAATTTCAGATTTATATTATGGATTGTTTTAATGTGTTATGCTTTCATACTCGGGTAAATCGTTCCCAAACCTAAATCAATGATACCCGGGCACTTGTGCCAGCCCGTGGGGATAGGGAACGCCCTTCAGGCCTTGTCACGGGCTGGGTTTGGTGCCGGTATTGGTGGCAACCAGATTCGGTTCGTGACACCTACAGCAGCCCCTCCTATGGCACGGGTCGTCGTTAGTGATCAGTCTTCATCCTCCCTTGATCCATGTCATTCTCTCGAGTTGTCCATGACAGGTCGGCACAGGCCATCGTTAGTGGTTAGTCTTCATCCTCCCTTAAACCCCTCCTATGGCACAGGTCAAGGTCATGTCACTTGCCAACTACAAGGATGTTGGATGTAGGTGCTTCGGATGATATCATAGGAAACACGGGTATGCTTATTGATTATCATCCTCATGTTGGCCAAGAGATATCCTAAATGTGTGCATACATTTCCATCATGAATTTGAATGTTAAAAAAGTTTATTACGGCCTAATTTCATATGTTTTCAATGATTTATGGTAGAATGGAGCTTAGAGGTGAAGTTAGAGAAGTTTAGAAGCTTCTGAAGGCTAAAGGCAAAAATCACGACGAAGGCCAATAAGATTACAGCATGGTAATTTTGAGGAATGGAAGCTTAAAAATCTTGGATAAAACCACGTCATAAGGGAAATAATCAGTGTGATTGTTGCATAAGATTGAAAAGGGAGGAATTCAAGCAGACGTTACAGCATAGCGGGTTGATGGTGATGAAAAGTGGCGAAGCAAATAAATCACGTCTTTGTATGTTCGACCTCAAACTAACCACATACTATGCCTTTGTAGTTAGTAAGGGAAAAGGCTATTATAAATTTCTAAACAAGATTTCCGCTTGGAATTGACGACGTCTCACGGACAGTCAAAGTTTTTAATGTCGTTGTCATGATATAGTGAGCTTAGAG
This sequence comes from Viscum album, assembly GCA_963277665.1. Taxonomy (NCBI): domain Eukaryota; kingdom Viridiplantae; phylum Streptophyta; class Magnoliopsida; order Santalales; family Viscaceae; genus Viscum; species Viscum album. The sequence goes on along the minus strand of OY728150.1, from coordinate 1,996,659,606 downwards.
GAATCCAAGATTAGATATATTAGGGAAAGTCTTTTCTTACCACCTTTCTATTGTTATTCTTTTTGTTACGCTTGGTGTGCCCATGTTGTGGTTTTCAGGATAAATATCAGTGATGCACAAATACCCGACTCAAGAAAAGATCGTTAAATCTAGAAAGAAGCTTTTTGAGTATGATCTCGAGATTGAGAAGAGTATAAGGAAGCAAAAGAAGGGAGAGAACATAGCTGGAGTTGATCGAAAGTGGAACAAGTTGTACAAAGAGGACAACTGAGAAAAAGAACTTCAATGGAATACCTTCAAGTCTGGGGCTACAACCAAGTATCTTTGTGTCACTGATTGCTACAAATAATTTCAAAAATAAAGTCAATGATCATCCAAATGATCTCCAATTCAATTTAATTTGTCGGGCTATCATATTTAAGGATCCAAATGAACACTTGGGAAGTTTTTTTAAACATTGTGATACTTTCCAATTCAATGATGCTTCTGACAATGCAGTAAGGCTAAGCTTACTCAGATTTTCATTGAGAGATGTTACCAATGTTTTTTGTTTGCTTGGTTTTTTTTGCTTTGTTTTCTTTAATTATGTATCCAAGTTAGGTACACCTAGCTTGAGGAGTGTTAGAGGATGTGAGTCTCACAACGGATATTAGGTATATTGTCATCCTTATTATTCATTATAAATAAACAACAATACCTCTCTTAGGAGGTATCTTGGGTATTGGGTCCACTCTCCTCTATTCTAACATGGTATTAAAGGGAGTCAAACCCAAAACCCTCCATCCCCGTCTCTCTCCACTTCGGCTAGGGTTTCACCGAAGTTTCACCCCCCAAGGGGAGCGGGGCGCCCCCCCATGGCCAGCAGGCCCTCGTTTTCTGCCGCCACCCCTCACCTACGGTGCCCCTCGTCGCAATTCCCAACCGCTCGCCCCATCCCTTTCTGGCCCCTCTGACTCGTAGTCGTCCTCTGCCTCGCGTGAATCCCTCCCCTCTGGCATCACCATCCCCTCTTGGTCGCCCTTTCTTGTCGCGTTGTCCTCATACGCATTCCAATCGCGTGGCGATTCTTCCTGCCGTGTTCCCTCCCGTCACCCCTCTAACAAAAGACAGGGCAAAAAGTGGATTCAAAACTTAACATCAAATTCAATCACAATATGGGATTAGATGACAAAACGCTTAACAAAATTCTTTCCTCCCTCTCAAACAATGAATCTCCAATTAGATGTTCTAAATTTTAGACAATTTGAAACAGAGCCACTTTATGTGGCGTGGGAGATGTTTAAGTAATTGTCAAGAAAGTGTCTCCATCATAGTCAGGAGATGTGGTTAATCATTCAAACTAGATATAATTGTCTATCCCGGAGTAACAAGTCGAATGTTGGCGCTATCGCTGAAGGTTCTTTCATGAAGAAGTTTGTCCGGAGAATCATATAAATTATTGGAAAATGTCAAGCAATAATTTTCAAGGGCACAATGAGGAAATACAACAAGAGTTCACATGGTCGATTCCAATGGAACAAAGAATAACCTTACGATAATCGTCAACGCGATCATGTCACTCATGCAACAAGGACAATGTAAGCAAAATAAAGATTTAAATTATCTTGATTTTTAACATGCAAAATAATTTTCAAGGATGACAGACACAAGTAAATCAAGGATTTCAACAAGAGGAGGATTTTCAAGGTTCCCTCAACAACAACAAGGAGACCTTTGTATCATTCATGACCACTACTGGGCTGCAATCAAAGGTTTGGAAGTTAATTCCAAAAATCAATTTGTTTCAATAAGAATTATGGAATTTCAGGTCGGAAAAATTGCAAATCAACTCATGAAAAGACCAAGAGGAGAGTTGTCCAGTGATACAGAAACCAACCTGAGTGGTGAGGAGAAGGCTATCACCCTAAAGAGTGGAAAAGGATATGGAAGAGAGCGTTAACCGGTGAGAAGACAGCAAAAAAAACAAACAGAAAAAAAAAAAGAGGAAAGAAGAGAAGAAAGCGAAAAAGGTTGAGAAGGAAGTTGGAGAAGAAACCCCGCCACAATACAAACCAACACTACCATTCCCGAAAAAATGAAGCGAGGGAGAATTGATGAACAAAGGATTAAGTTTTTGAAATTTTTAAGAAACTTCATATTAAGATTCATTTTGTGGAAGCTTTAGCGAGAATGCCCACAAATGAAAAATTAATAAAAGAGTTGGTTTCAAATAAAAGGAAACTTGAGGAGATGGGTACAATACTTGTAATGGGAGATTGTTCAACCGCGGTATCAAGGAGTCAACCGAAGAAACAACAAGATTCAGGTAGTTTTTCAATTCCTATTAATATTGGATCTTATGACTTTGGAAAAGCATTTGTGTGATTTAAGTAGAAGTGTAAAAATCATGTCATGCTCAACATTTAAAAGCTTGGGATTGGAGGAGATGAAGCCCACTAAGGTTGTTCTTCAACTGGTACAATTGTGAGATAAGGTTTGATTGAGGATATTTTAGTTAAAGTGGATAAATTTTACTTTCGGGTGGATTTTCTTGTACTTGATACAGATGAACAAAAAACACCCCTCATACTTGGAAGACCGTTTTTAGCGATGAAGAAGGGCCTTGATTGATGTTCAGAGTGGGGAGTTATCTTTAAAGGTTGGTGATGAGCAAGTCAAGTTCAATATTCATCAAGCGATAAAAAATATTGATGAAGAGGAAGAGGTCCAGAGTGAGGACATCATACTAGAAATTAAGGATGTTGTTGTCATAAATGAAAGGTTAGAAGGAGTTGTTGTGAAAACAGAAGGAAATGGAGAAATATAAGAAAAGAATGATAGAAGAGGGTTGCTCGAAAGAATTAAATATGTTTAAAAAACTGCTATGAAAGGGGAGATTAAAGAGGACCAACAAGTTTGGTTACTTCATGAATTAATGTTTGATTTTTCAGGATTAACTAAAAATTGATGGATTGATCCTATGGAAATAAAGAAAGTGTTAACTCAAGGTAGAGTAAAGTTTATTTCGGATAAATGAAAGACTCATCTATGTGGGGGAAACCCAACTTAGACCATTCATTGATCAAGATGGGGTAAATTCTTTCCATTCTTCTTTCACGTGACATGATGAGGGCATGTATAGCTAAAAGACACTAAACAAAGCATTTACATGAGGCAACCCGGGTTTTTATTGCTTTCTTAGAAATTAGTTTTTAGGATTCATTTTAGAAATGTTTTAGAGTAAAAAATTCAATCACCTTATAATTTTGAGATTTAATGGAATAGACTTAGTACTTTCACTTTATTTTGATTTTGCAGGTCTATGAGGATTATAAAGGCACAAGAAGATGAAAAAAGAAAGAGGGTGAATTTCGATGGATAGAGGGATGTTGTTTTAAATTCTTTATATGTACATTCCCTATATTTTAATTTTTAGGAATAGTAAATTGCATGTCACGCATAAATTATTGCTAATTTTTTTATTTATGACACGATGAGTTGCTTATGAATACATCATACCTTGTTTTAAATGTCATTTTTGATAAAGTTGAATGCATAAGATGATGGATGGATCAGTAAAGATAACCATGAAAATATTGATTTGATGAATCATGATTTGGGGAGATTTATTAATTTATATAGATGAAAATTTTGAAAATTTTGAAAATTTTGACTTGAAATAATTTTGATGTGAGCATTGCATAGAGTAGTTTGGGATGAACAATACATTTTAAATTTCAATTTATGCTTGAACTTAGGCTTTTGAAAAAAAAAGAAAAAAAACAAGATATTGGGTTAAAAAATAATGGAATTACCTTGGATTGACTTATATATAACAATCTTTTCCCTTCTTATTCTAACTATTACAATTAGTGTCGGGAAGAAATTGATGGTCTGGATTGAGGTGCTAATTTTAGCTTGTCTTCCAAGGATATTCTGGAAGCTTTAATGATCATTTACACTTGACTTATGATTATGTTCTAACTAGTACAATTGGTGTCCGAAGGTGATCGAACAAAAGAAGATTGGTAGATGTGAAACTTGTTCCATGCATGAAATCTATTGAAAAAAAAATGTTTGAAAAAACATACAAAAATGTGAGTTAGATTCCCAAGTATAACTTGGAATGAAAATCAAAGAAATTCTTGCTCAAATGAAGAATTGAAAGTCGTATCAAAAGAAAATTATGTGAATATATGTTTTCATGTGATGTTTAAAAGTTGACCTTCATTGATAATTATTTGATTTTGTTAATCATTGGGATATGATAGATTTTCTTTGTGATGATGTAGAAGACAACCAAGAGTTTAAGTGTAGGGGGATTTGATATCCTAAATGTGTACAACTTTTTACAACATGAATTTAAATGTTAAATGAGTTTATTACTTAATAATTTCATATGCTTACAATGATTTATGACAGAATGGAGCTTAGAGGTGAAATTAGAGAGAAGTTTGCAAGCTTGTAAAGGTTGGAGGCAAAAATCACGTCATAGGTGAAGCTTGTAAATATGTCAAACTTCATCACACCCCATATGCTCCTCTCCTCGTCTTCAATTGCGGGCATCCAGATTTTCTAACTTAATTCATCCAGAAGGATCTTGTTCTACTTTAGTTATAAATAATATGTTTTATTCTTTGATGATCTTTCATGCAAGACCTGGATTTACCTTTTACTCAAAAGCCTGAGGTTATTGTCTATTTTTAAATCCATCTATAACGAAACTAAAACACAATTTTCCAAATCCAATAAATGCTTCCGTACAGATAATGGCTGAGAATACTTGTTCTCCACTTTCTCCACCTTTTCTATCAAATCATGGCATTCTTCATTAAACCTTCTGCCTCAACACTCCACCGCAAAAAGGGGTTGTAGAAAGGAAGCGTTGTCACATACTCGAAACAACTCTGGCCCTTTTCTTTAACATGAACTTCCCTCACATTTTGGGGAAATGTCATTATAATGACCACCTATCTCATCAATTGTCTCCCTTGGTCTCTACTTCAAGAGGCCCCGTTTCATGAATTATTTCTCACTTCGCTTCATTCACTCCAGTTTCGTCTATATGGTCATCTATATTATGTCTGGGACACCCAACCTTTATCGTCAAAGTTTGTTCATCATTCCCTTCGATGTTTCTTTATACCTCGCATCCAAAGAGGTTATCGTTGTTTTTCTTATTCAATCCACTACACCACGGCTAGGGGACACTCGATTTGGCCAAGTATATCACTGCCATCAACATGTTCTACTAGAACCCTCACCGGGTGATCGAAGATTCTGGTCAATATCCAACAGACTTTCCCATTGCAATACAAAAAAGGTACTCGCTCATGCTTATATCGACTAGTTTATACTCATTCATACAAAGCATTATTTGCCACCAAAAATGCCTTTATTACCACTTGATAAGGTATTGGTTCCCCGCTTGGTGGCCGAAGACGAAACTCATCCAGGTTGGCTATGCAGGATGAATTACAATCTCTAGAAGATAATCACACTTGGGAGCTTGTGAGACTACCCTAAAGTAAACAAGTGGGGGGTTGCAAATGTATCTACACTGTGCGAGTTAATGCAGATGGAGCTGAAAGGATGGAGCTCTTAATCAGCTGAAAGCTCGCCTAGTCACAAAAGGCTATGCTCAAAAAAATGAAGTGGATTACTTCGACACTTTTTTACTAGTTGCCCATATGAGACACTACTCACCCCTTCATCAGCTAGGTGTCAATAATGCATTTTTTACATGGCTTTCTGGATGGGGAGGTATATATGCAGCAGCAGCCCGGTTTTATTGCCTCCTCGAATCCCTCTGCAGTGTGTCGCCTATGCCATTCATTATATGGTCTAAAGTAATATTAAGGGCATGGTTTGGTTGCTTTTGCAACGTCATCACTTCATGTAGGTTTTGTCAGAGCATGAAGAATTCATTTGTGTGGTACCGCCAAACAACCGCAAGTTGCATCATTCTAATTGTTTATATTGATGACAATATCATTACTAGCACTAACATGATTGTTTATCTTGATGACAATATCATTACTGGCACTGACATGGTTGGCATTGCTGACCTTACTCCAACCATCCCCAATTGACACTCCTCTCGGGCATGGGGAAAAGTCTAGCATGATGATAACCTAGTTGATGCGCATTCGGATCATTATCGACGCCTTGTTGGCAAACTTAATTATGTGTCGGATTTTTCATGAATTGGCTAATTTTACTAATTGCAAACACAATGCATGGTTTAGTCATGGTATGAGTCTCAATGGGATGTTAAATTTCGAATAGTCAAATATTAAGTAGGATCTCAATTGTGGTCTGTTTTACTCGGTCCATGGACACATGAACATCAAAGCATTATGTGACGATTATACTGGTTGTTTATCTTCTCAGAAGTCCACCACTGGTTTTGTCGTACTCTTTGAAGGCAATTTAATTTCCTAGCGTATCAAGAAATAGACTGTCATCACCAGATCCAATGTTGAATCTAAATACTATGCAATGGCACAAATCATTGTCAAGATCTTATGGGTTCGTCAACTTCTTCATGAGATTGGCTTCCCAGTCCATCAGCAAACTCAACTTTGGCGTCACAATGAGACAACCACAAAGATTGTGACCAACCTGGTCTTCCACGAGCTCACCCAACATATTGAAGTTGACTATCATTTCATACGACATTACTTTCAGCACAACCACATTTCTTTGGACATGTTATCACTTTAAATCAACTTGTCAACCTATTCGCCAAAGGACTTTCATGCCATTACTTGCAATTTCTTTGTATCAAGTTCGGCCTACACAACATCTACATCCAAGCTTGAGGGAGAGACTTCTTCAACATTTTTTTTTCTTTTGTGTGACTCTTGACATTCAAGTTTTATCATCTCGAGGGGGGTGTTACTGTGAGTAACGGGCTTGGCCCAATTATGTATTATTACAAGAGTCTCACATGGGATAGTCTCTTATGTTGGAGTTAGCGCCCTAGAATCAACTTCTAAATACTTGATGATTATATGCATTCATCGTCTTGAATATTAATGAAGTTTATTATCACATCCTGATTGTTCGTTTACATGACATAGCATGTGATAATGTCCTAAGAATATCCGTCACACTGAGAGGTCGCAACAGTTCCCCGTTATAATGAGAACCCGAAGATGTCACGACAGTATTCTTGAATATATGTTCTATAGCCGAATGATATCATTTAATAGGAAAAATATGATACAGACAATCACGAGTGGAGACTCATCGGACTTTGAGGCGTTTTCTCATAGTGTGCACCCTTAGTAATTTCCAAAACATATGATTATGAGAACGAGATCCGCCGGTAGGAAATCCACATTTATATGTCTCATTAGATATTTTTATCTGCGAACGTGTGTATTGATCCTTAGACTTTGTGATTATCATTAATAAATATCATAAGTCACGTACTCTGATGTATTGACGAAAACTATGACGACATATGCTCGCATCAAAGTAGGATATGTTGAGTGTGTCACGAGTGATATTACATTAATGGATAATACGAGAAAGAATTTATCCCTTTTGTCTATTAACAAAAGTTGATATCTCAAGCCCTTTGATGGGAATGGAACTGCCTAGATAAATTCATGATCATGGTGTTCTGCAGGCAAGTTCATTTATGGAAAGTCAAAAAAAAGACATCGAGCACATAAGTTGATGATACTAGTATGCAGCCTGCTTGATTTGAGATATCACGATAAAAAGATTATATTACACAGTAAACGTTCATAAGAGGTTGTATGTCGTTGAACATTGGCTTCTTTCTTTATGGGTGTCTTGACATGTTGTTACACACCAACCTTGAACTTTAGGTGTCTCCGCCTATTGTCATTGAGAAATAGGCCTACAGGGTCACACACTAACTGTATCTGAAATCTCAGTTAAATTTAATGATGAATTTAACCTGTAATAATAAATATTATTCATGTTTTGTGGTTTAATATTTATTCGGGATTAGTTGATCACCAAGATTTAATCACAAGTTATTCTAAAGAATATGTGAGTTAAATAACAATAATAAGTATTTATTTGCAAGGTTTGGAAATATAATATTTATTAAATTTATCGACGAATAATGAAGTGATATTTATTTATTAAATAAATAGTCATTATTCAAAGTTTAGTAAAAGGACTTATATGCAAATAGACAACCCTAAAGAGAGTTCTAGAGAGTTCTAGAGATCTAGATTGTGCTCTCTCCTCTCTCAAGTCATCGAAAGAACACCAAGAATTCTTTATCAAGGGAATTCTGCTGCGATCAACCACAAATGATGCAAGCGATCGGGATCGATCGTGCTAGTGTCTGGGAATTCTACAGCAACATTCAGGGATTGAGCGTATGGATCACCGCTAGAGGGATTTTGCAGCAACACAACGACAGTACGGCGAGATAGAGTCAACAAGATCATCAAAAAAGAAAGAATTACAAGTTAAGGTAATGTCTGATCTATTTATAATATAATTATAATTACATGTGATGATCCTCCTCTTCTGATTTCGGCGTTCATGTCAATTAACCTTGAATTAATTTCATTGGTCATGATGTATTCATTGTGTGCATCTCGGATTATCAAACAATTATGACAAAAAGTCGAGTTGATCATGCCCAAATAGGCGCTTTCGTTGCGATCAGAACCTACATCTTATGTATTCCTCTATTTTTATATATAAATAAACTCCACCTCATATCAAGATATGGAGATTCCATCCTACAGGCCTGAACCAATTAAAATTTGTTAGACCCAGTTAATCGGATTCCTCCTACTTGTAATTATTTTCCTCTATCTATAAATGAATGTATTCACCTCTCATTGAGGTAGGGAATTGTACCATTCTACATGGTATCAAAGGGTTACATCCGTTAATATTTTTTCCCCGTCCCTGTTCGCTGCACCCCGCCCCAGATGCGTTTTTCCCTCCTCCGCTATTCCCTGTCGTCGGCAGCGCAACAGGCGGCAACCCCTAGCGCCATGTCGCTGGCTCGATAGCGCGACACCCCCGGCGCCCCGTCGCCGGCCCAATCGTGCGGCACCTACCTACACGTGTTATTCCTGCACGCCTTTATACTATCGACCCGGTTATTCCTATCGCGCATTTTCCAGCTATCCAAGACCAAACCCCTACCGACAGGCTAGGTTCCCTAAACTTCGTCCACACATGGCAACATCCTCGCCACCATCCAATATTCGTCACAACCTAGCACTCTCAATGGAGGAGATTGCACTTATACAATCTCATGCCTCCTCTTCAGCCTCCATTGCTCAGACTGGTAGACCTACCGCTTGTGTATCTCGTCGGCAGACAGCTTGGATGTTTGATTCTGGTATTTCTGATCATCTCACAGGTGATTCAGGTATGCTTACTACCTATCATCCGTATACTGATGCCGCAGCAATTACTGTTGCTGATGGATCTACAATCCCTATTAGCGGGATTTGGCATATGCTCCTTGACCCTGACTATTTGTTTGGCTTCAATGGTTCATGTTCCTCGCAGTCCTTTTAATCTTCTCTCCATCAGTAAACTCACAAAGGACTTAAATTGTGTTGCTATTTTTACGTCTTCTGGTGTTGTTTTTCAGGAGCGGTCAACGAATCGGGAACTTGGTAGAAGTTGTCTTAGTGATGGGGTGTACGTGTTTGATACTTCATCATCCCTTGTTTGCTCATCCACCTTTGCTCGTGCCATCGACCTACATTTTCACCATGGTCATCCACCGGCTTCCGTCTTACATAAGTTTTGCCCCCAATTCAGTCAACATCTTTCCTTCCATTGTGAATCCTGAAAGTTTGCTAAACATCATCGAGCGACGTATGTTCCTCGATTGAAAACGCGTGGAGCGAATCCTTTCGACCTAGTTCATTCCGACGTATGGGGTCCTTGCAGGGTTCCTAGTCAGTCAGGGTGTCGTTATTATGTATCCTTTATTGATGACTTCTCTCGGATGACATGGCTATATCTCTTTCGTGATCGTTCAAAGGTGTGATATTTTCAAAACTTTTTACCATGAAATTCACATTCAATTCTCCAAGCCTATTAAATGTCTCCACTCGGACAATGGCCGAGAATATTTATTCACTTCCCTTCAGCAGTTTCTCAAGGATTACGGCATCTTTCATCAAACATTTTGCCCTGATATACCTCAGCAGAATGAAGTGGTTGAGCGTAAACATCGTCATATTCTGGAGGTTGTTCGTGCCCTCTTATTTCACATGCAGGTGCCTCTTCATTTTTTAGGGGATGTCATTCTTACTGCTATCTACCTTACAAATCGTCTTCCCTCTTCTATGATGCAGAAACGCCGGAAGTCGCAACGACAAAACAACAATTCAGAGAAGAGTAAAAGAGAAAAAATTAAACACTCGAGACACAAAGATTTACGTGGTTCGGGAAATGATCCCTACGTCCACGGAGAGGCAGAATAACTTCACTGTGAAAAAATTCGAGAGCACAATTTACAGGGAGTATCAAAGCTTCACACAACACAAAAACCCTAGCCCAAAAATGGGCTAATAAGGAGGACAAAGCACTATTCCACCAACCATCGGAAAGTCCGTTGTGCTACAGTGAAAGGCGAATGGAAGTCCGCGTCGCTACAGTGAAAGGTGGTCAACTAAGTCAAAAGTGCTACAGTGACCGGCAGTTGGAAGTTCAAAGAGCAACAATACCATTGACTCCAAAGTCCGCAATGCTACAGTGCCATGTCGGTCGGTCAGCTCTGCTACAGTGGTCATAGATGCTACAGTGCCCCAATATTCAAAACAGATCGGGCTGCACCAAACTAACATTCTATCCTTCAGGGAGAGACTCATTTTCAAACTTTGTTCTCCTCTCTTCCTCACCCTCTTCCACTTCGTGTGTTTGGGCGTTTTTGTTATGTACGTGACACTCGTCCCAGCCTATCTAAATTTTCTCCAAAATCCCTCTATTGCATCTTTTTGGGCTAATTTTTTTGCATTAATCATTTAATAAAGAGGGCTTGACCCTCAACCTGTTCAAAAAAATCGAAATGTGGATTTTTCCTACTGTCCTCAAAATGATACCGGGTTATATTTTTTAAATTAAGTTGCATTGATATCAAAAAAAATATAAGAAAAGGACAATTTCAAAGAAAACTACACAAAACCTTGAACGGCTATAATTTGCAAATAATAATTTAAAAATTGACCAGACAACTCAATAACAACAAAGGTCGAAACAAAAAACAAGGGATATGTCGTTTATCATGAAAGGCGTATCGTATTCAGCTAAAAAATCATTTTCTAAAAGTTATATTGACATCCAACAAAAAAACAATTAGCAAATTTATTGAATTAATGTTAAAATAAAATATAAAAAAAACCTGTTAACAGAGTCTATCGAAGCTGCTACATGATCACGGAGGTGCCGAAAGCAATGTAGACCAGCAAGCTCATCACCATCCTATCCAAGAGGGAGAAGATCCTAAAATATGAGTGAATCAAAATTCAACCTATGTGGCCAACAGAGCAGGAAAACAACAACTACTGGGTCACAGGGATAAACGGAAAAATAAAAATAAGAATAGTGGATAAAAAAACATAAGACATTTAAGGAAGTTATACCAGTAAATGCTGCAAATCTTCAATGACATCCAAAGCCCCAGCACAATCTGCAGATGCAACAAGCTGGTAAAAAAATGAAAAGAAAATTATATCAATTTACATGACATAAAAGAAGACTTTCATATGTTTCCTAAACATCATCATTTACTAAAACTCTAACCACAATGGAAGAGTTCCAACAATGATTTTATATTATCTTTCTAATCACTGGACCTACAAAATGAATTATTTACTCTTTAACCCATGCTTACAGAGAACAGTAAGCCAAGCCATGAAGGATAATAACTGCAACACAAAGTAACGGAAGGCATGGTCCTGGAACTAAATTTTTAGACAAGCAAGGAAGGTTTATCAAGAGAAGGGAGAATTACAACAAGGGAGGAGTATATCAGGGTAAAGAATTAACAAAAAACAATAAAAACCAAACCAAATGCTCCACGTAGAAGTTGATACTCTAAATGATTAATGCAAAAAAATTAACTAGTTTCCCTAAAGAATTCATCGTTTGATTCACAGCTATCCATATAGGGTTCTGAAATAGTTTTGAGAATCGGTCTTCACAAAATATAAGAAAGCGATATAATCTCTACCGACGTCCAACAAACATCCTCCGTGCAAATCCTCAGTCACCTTCCATTTCTTCAAGCCAAATATGCCTAACTATAGCTCTTATTAAAAAAAATCCAAAAAAAATGTACAACTTGATAACATCAACTAGTTCTGCTGACCTAGCAGTAATCGCCCAGCCAAAAAAATCCAGGTTTCAATACAAATTCTGGATGGTTCGCAACTTTCTTTAGTTGTGTTATCCTCAAATTCTGGATGGTTCGCAACGTTCTTTAGTTGTGTTATCCTCAAGGCATTGTTGATCTGGCATCATCTTCCATTTCTAGGATAAAAATACCATCAAAAATATCGATATGGACATCAATATTGTTTGATTCCATGTATGAAAACCACTGAAGCATTAAGTAAATTTATCCTCCGCAACTTTTTAATGTTTCTTTTACGAAATAATTATATCCTGATTCCTTCTGAAATTTTATAGCATCCAAATCCCAGTCATCATTTCCCTGAACTTTCTAAATTTGAATGTCTTGGCCCCAGCTTGACTTCAATTTTCTACAAAGCTCACTCCATGCCCCATAGACCAAATCATATTTTCAACTTCTCTTTTTAACCAAATTGGAAGAAGCGTGTTTTTGGCATATCTACCAAAAAATATATTTCTCGTAAAAACATAAAATTAAAAAGGGGGGGAAGGAAAATGGCAGTGAAAAAATCCTTCCTGAAAAGTTGTTTTGACCAACAAGGTTGGGGGGAAGTACAGCTCTCAAAATAACCTAAAATATAAAGCATATACAGAAATGTGATTATTAGCTCTACGAAGACGCTTTTGAGCTTTTCAAAAGCCCCCACCAAAAAAAAATGGCCCTCGACATCCATAGCCAGCTTCATCCCTGCCCCTGCACCCACAAAGATTTATATAGCTCCAACATACCACCACCAACCCCCTCCAAAACAAAATGGCCCTCACCACCCAAAGCTTGCTTCATCCCTGCCCCTACTCCCACAAAGATTTAAATAGCTCCAACCTACCACTACCCGCCCACCCCCAAAACAAAATGGCCCTCACCACCCATAACCTGCTTCATCCATACCCCTACAACCGCGGAGATTTATATAGCTCCAAACTACCACCACCCACCCATGTCATGGTTTTTATACCTCGATTTGTTGACCTAGATTGTTTCCTCCATTGACCACATAGGATCATAGTAAAAAGTAAACTTACGGAATAACAGATAACAAACTGCCACCTTGCATAATATGCATGCACTGATTATGAAAGGATACTTAATGTCAAGAGAGGCAGTGAAAGCATTCATATGTTTATTCCACAGGTTGACTAGCATGGTTTGTAATTCTTGCTGTTGAGCAGGGCGAAGCTTCAATGAGCCACAGATGCTACATTGGCTGTAGGTGTGAGATTTACGTTGAAAGGAAAAAAAACAAGGAGGAGAAGGATACCAATTTGAGAGCCGAGAGAGCTTGGTTAACATATAATATAAGCCTCAACTTCTGCTGTAGCCCTAACAAATTACTCCTCCTGGCATTCAACTCCTGCACTTGCCTAGCCGAATCCACCAGATCCACATCCAAAAGCCTGATGGTCGCTTTCAAATCCCTGATCCTATTACACCCTTTCACAATTTTTACATTTAAATCCTGCAATTGCCCCTGTGCCTCAAAAAAGGAATTGGACCTCAACGATATCTCCTTGACCAGATGTGTTTCTACAACATCCAGATAATGCGACAACTTCTCTTGCAACGCAAGATTCTCGGACAAGCCAGAGAAGGGGCACGCTGCAAGAAAGGTCGGACCATCCTCGAGAGCAAAATCTTCCTTGAAGTATAAAGCGGGGACTTCTCTTAAACACGAGACTAAGGCTTCCCCCTGACCTCCGGGGTTCTCCAAGTCCAAACTCTCCCTACTTGTGTGAACCCTGATGTCCTCAAACCGGTTGTAAGGATCCGCGATCAAACCCAGGTAATGCTGAAAGTCGGATCTGCTCACTTCATTCAAGGCCCTGGTAGGCAGCGGCGAAAATTCAGGAGGAGGTATGCCGGTGGACGATGACGACCACCAGCCCACCCACGACCCATCAGATCCATAGACCCCCGACTTACCGACATGAGGATTGTTGAGAATGGAGGCGAGGCTTTGGCTGGAGGCATCGGACAGCCTGGAGGGGGCTAATTTCCCAATGATTTTATCAGTAGAGATACGGCCTTGAGTTGTGGTCCCTTCGACGCTGGACCTTCCCGATTGGGAAGGTTGAGAGTCCATCTTCAAGATCCACGGACCATGAAAACCACGCAAATTAAATCAAGATCATGAACACATTTCAAAGGAAATGAGATCAGCAACGGGGAAGAGCGTCGGAGGACGATTGACAGATGCCCTCGGACGATGAGAATCTGAGTCTTCGATGCAGCGGATCTACGTGGCGGAGAAGCAAGCAGTGACGGTGGCAGGCGCTACGTCGCGATTCCTTGAAGATACGGAGGCACTGTGGATGTAGCCCGGCTGCTTCGAACGCAGAATCAACCCCGGCTGCAGCTCGGGATCGGCAGCGCTGGACGGTACGATAATTCCGGTGGAAGAGCTCCAGAGGGAGCGAGAACCCGCGTTCAGGACGGAGCCCATGCATCCGCTGGGCGTTGGCGTGTGAGGCCGGCCGGTCAATCGAAGTCCGGCTTTAAAAAATTTTAAAAAAAACAAATATGTAAAATGTCAATTAAAACATTGAAATATTTCGAAATCTAAAACAAGAAGTAAGGTGTAATGCACTATGTAATTAAATGTGATCATGATGAGAAGATAAAATGTATTGCATCAAAATTTTAATTTTCATTATCATGTTATCATATATATGTGTTGCATGAAGATATTATTAGTGGGATGGATCGTTCCTTGCTCTCCGAGTAAGATATGATAGTTATGATGACTCACATGGAATTGAACTTGAGAAATGTTTCTCATGAAAGGCATCGTCTGTGAGAGATTGTGACATTCACATTATTATTCATAACACTCCCCTTGATGCCATCAATTTTATAAAATCTTATTTAGTTTTTCACTAAAAAAACATATAGGAAAGAGCAAGTGAAATAAATAATAATTCAATTGCATGTATAATTTAATTCACCTGGTTAAAAAAAACATAAGTAAAACCTAGTGAAAAAATCCAGATGAAGGGAAAAGGAACGATGCATTCTCAACTCTCCCTCGTAAAAATAATGATAGATATTGCAATATTTGTGTAACGTCACGTGTTTTGGATCGGGTTGAAAATTTCAAGAGAATTTGAACTTTTCATTTGGTGGATGGCTCGAATCAAAGCTTGAAAATGGATGAGTGAGGCGTCCTAAGAAAGAGGTGGGCGGTCTATGACTTTTCCCTTAAAGTTTCGTCGATTTATAAAGTATGTCGTTGTGTCGCGTGCCGGATTTTTTGTGCGCCACCCTTAAAATGTGAAATTAATTAGGTAGCACCAAATGCCTTAAATTAGATAGCCCTTGTGCATTTAACTGAACCATTGGATGTCGTTTACCTCAACTCATACTACCCCCTTGGGGTGTGTTGGTGTGAATGATTATGTTTTAAAAGCTCGTAGTATGCTCTAATCACCTTCGAGGTGTGTTGGATTAACTCTAATGCAAGAGGTTTAATTTAAATTAAATGAGTTGATATGATAACCATACCTCATTTTGTAATAAACCCACCCATGAGGTGTGTTGTCTTATTTAATAAAAAGAGACAATCAAATGGAGTTATTTGAAGCGATGAATGACATGGACCTTTCCATGACCCTCTTAATTTCTTACAAATAGAATGATACAGACTGTACACTTGAATTATGATATGCCATGCTTATGGACATGACCTCTATTTTTTCATACTTGATTTGTGGTACGACATTCTGACTAACATAGTCTTCGTTATTACTTTAATTTAAATGGTTAGATGAATTATACAACACCTCGAGCGAACCTTGGTTTTCCAAGTAGGAATTCCTTGGACGTGCTTATTGGTTGGATGCATTGTATTACGCTTTGAGCAATACTTGGGTTCCTAATACGGAACGCCTTGGATGAACTCATAGATTGAATGAATCATACATGACATGAGCGATACTCAAGTTTCTCAGACAGAACGCCTTGAATGAGCTCATAGGCTGATTGAGATTACATGTACCATGTGTGACACTAAGGTTCCTTATGTGGAATGTCTTAGATGGGCTTAGTGGCTAAATGAATTATGTTAAGCCATGGGCGATACCTAAGTTCCTCACACTGAGTGCCATGGACAAACTCATTGGTTAAATGATTTACATTGCACCTTGAGCGATACATGGATTCCCAATTAGGGATATTAGGCATAAACTCATAGGAAAAATGAGATTTTAGTACATACCTGATTTCTCTTATATATGGATATTGTGTGTTTGCCCTAGGTCATATATGATTGTTATACTTTGATGACCTTTTCTATGTCCCCTGGATGGGATGTTTTGGCTGATACCTTAATAAATCAAGTGACTCTTATGACTATGCACAGACACCTGAGTCACATCTCGGGTCCTCACTAGTACTACATATCTATATACATGTCTATATATGTTATCACATATATAGTGCATATATATACATACATGATTATATAAATATTATAACTATATACACAGTGACACATATTCAGAGGTATTCCGATTTAGGCTGAAGTAGGTATGGTCAGCAAGGTATCCCTTGGGGAACCCAAGTACGACTTGTTTACATTTATTTATTTACTCACTTATTGATACACCTGCATACTACTATATTTTATAACTAGAGACTGAATAGCATTAGACACCATTGGTGGCGCTCTACTGAGTCTATCTCACACCCTATTTGGGTCACCGTTTGGTACCCGTACATACCTTGTGGTTGTAGGTTCAGAATCATAGATTGTGCTTGTGTTGTTACTCTTGTACATGACTGATCCGGTGCTTAGGATGCTCATGGAGATAGTCTTTGGACTTTTTTTATTGTGTTTTGTTTATGTATTATTTGTTTCATGTCTACTACTTGTATAGCATAGCATCACATGGACATGCATGGTTGTATATTGGTATTGGCTATTTTATTCATTTATTATTGATTGTCAGTTATCATTATATTTTGTTGCTATATTGTTCATCTACTTCTGTTGTTGATTTATTATTTATGTACCAATGTGCTACTATGATCATGAGGGTATAGTCTCTCCATCGCACCATCATCGAATCATCATTGCTAGTCGGCAACCTCTAACATACGGGGAGGCACGCTTGAGGTCATGTGACCGACCAACTTAGGGCACTATTTCAGTGGCTCTTGGGTTGGAATGTTACAATTTGCATCCCAATTTTTCAAATTAGTTCCAAAAAATTTATAGTTAGCAATGCATTTGTGAATAAATCTGCAATATTATCACATAATCTAGTTTTCTAGATATCACAACCATCATTTTTTTAAAACTCATGAGTGAAAAGGAATTTTGGTGTGATGTGTTTCATTTCATCATCTTTAATATAGTCACACTTTAATTGCACTATACAAGTTGCATTATCCACATTTAATGTAGCATAGATATCATTATTCGTAGTCAATGCATAATTATTTATGAAACGATATATAATTGATTTAAATGAACACATTCTTAACATGCCTTTTGAATTGAAATAGACTCAACACTACGGGATGAAGTCATACAAATGTTTTGTTTAATATAACCTCATGAAATTCTAGTTCCCTCATATGTGAATAAATATCTAATTTGGGATCTAGTTTTACATTGACCAGATAAATATCCAGCATCAACATAACCAATTGATCCCAGTTCTAAATTTCTAGAATAAAATAATCATCGATTAACTGATCCTTGAAGGTATATCTTTATATTTTTTATATCATTTTGACATATCTTAGTAGTAGAAGAGTTGTATATGGAAAATAAATTTACATGAAATGATATATCTGGCGTTGTATTGTTTGTGAGGTACATTAGTGTTCTTATAAAAGTAAGATGCGGCACTTTGAGACCAGGAAGTTCTTCATTATCCTCCCATGGTCAAAAAAGTTCTCTATCACAATCGAAGAATTACACAACCATTGGTGCACCTAATGGATTTGATTTTTCCATATACAAAATTTGTAAAACTCTGGTAACATATCTTGATATATGAATGAAAATTATATATTCTAGATGTTCAACACATAATCCAAGGCATAAATTTATCTCTTCAAAATCTTTTATTTAAAATTATTTATTTAAATATTCAATTGTCTTGGAAAGTTAATCGAGAGTCCTGATAACATTAAAATTATCAATGTGTACTGGAGTGGTGACAAATTTAGATCTATTAATTTTTATGACAACACATAGGCAAATTAAATAATTTTCATAACCCTATTCCTTCAAACATTCTCTCGAATGGTTATATCACACATGCCTTAACTACTTTAATCCATATAATGATTTATTCAATTTAATGGAATAAAGGCCTAAAGATCCAAAATTGGCATGAGAATTTTGAATCTTCTAGGGATTTTCATATAAACATCATTATTAATGTTACTATGCAGGTATGCAGTAACAATATCCATCAAATGTAATTTGTGATGTTTATGTATACAAACGTCACGAGGGTTTGAAAAGTGATTGTATCTATCATAGGAGATTATATTTCATCATAATAAATCTTAAGACTTTGTGAATCTTGATCAACAAATTGTGTTTTATACATCGTAGTTCTATTATTTTATTTTCTCTTCGGCGCAAATGATCATTTACCGCCAACAACTGTGAGGGTGTCATTGGCACATATAAAACGTAACCAAATACATTTAAATGTGAAATATTTGGTTCATGGATACAAGTTAATTGCATGGGGGATAACCACGATAACTTGATGATATTATTTGAATCAATTTCATTTCATGAAAAAATGCATGTCCCTGTGTCAAATTGAGCAATCTTTTTTTCATGAGAAGCAGTTAATAAACAAACACCAGTGCAACAACTGGATTTAACGCTAGTTTTTTTTTCATTTTTGACGTTGGTTTTTAACCGACTTCTATAAAGGAGACATAAAAAATATGTTTTTGGGGTCGGTTTTTCAAAAACTGATACCGAACATGATTTTGGGTTTAGTTTTTGGCATTGGTTTTAAAAATAAACTGACGCCAAAAATCAAGCGCAGGCTTGTTTTCCGCGTTGGTTTGTTAGAAACCGATGCATAAAACAACATATGGGTCGGTTTTCGGTGTTGATTTTAATGAAAACCAATACTGAAAATCTAGTATTTTTCAAAATGTTTCAGTGTGGGTTTTTATAAAAACCGACACTGAAAGTTATTTTTTTTAGAAAATTCAGAATATTACACTTCCAAAATAATCAAAATCTCTGTAATAAAAACACAGTATACAATAATCAAACAACATTTAACATTGAATAAAAATCTATAAAAACTTACATGATTTTATCTAGTTAATCAAAAAACTATCTACGCATTTGTATTATAAAGTAGAATTAAAATACACATACCTAAAATTTACAACATGATCATTGTTGGTTATTGTTGAAGCATTCATTTGATATCATTATGTTCAAACACCTATTATAACAAAAGAATTAGTTTTTTAAACACATGTTATTAGGAAAATGTAATATTATTCATAAACATTAGAATAGCCATATCTCAAATCGTAATCAAACTTAACAAATAGTTCGTAAATAAAAATTAATGATGGGTAAGTTAGGTTTGGGTATAAGACTAGTCATCATTGAATGTCTACAATAATATTTAATGATATGAGATTAAAAAATAGAATACCATGACAACAAATATAAAAAAAATTAATATAACCAACCTTATCAAATTTAGTAGTTATACCAGTTGTGATTATCTCGTACATAAATCGTAGAACATAATAATCACATTCAACATGTCCTTTTTGATGATGAAACCACAGTTATAAAACATTAACTTGATAATAAAAACCAATATATATATATATATATCAAAAAAATAAAAAAAAATATTTAATATAAAAAATAATTACCTTTACTTTCACATATTGGATTTCATTTGGTTTCTTTATCGACATGCGTTCTTTGTTAACTTTTTTCCATAAATTGCATTTTCATATACATGAACTAATAATACATGTAAAAACAATGAGAATTAAACATAATGAGCTTATGAAAAAAAACTTACCTATCTAATAAGGTGAAAAATCTTTTATAAACACTCTCTGATAAAGAGCAAAACCAATATAAGGTGCATTCACTTGGATAAAATACGCCTAAAATCCAATGCCCCCTATAATACAAAAAGTTCACAATTAATGACATTATAATGATCATCAGTTCATAATTATGTTTTTTTTGCAAGGATAGTTCATAATTATGTTTCTATTCTTAATTATTAAGAAATGACAAAAACCAACACCCAATCTTTGTATGTGATAATCTCTCACATATATATGCAACTATATTAGTATTCTTCACATGTTGTACTTCTATGGAAATGTATTCTAGATCTATAAAACCATAAATTCATGTACTTTAATTTTGTATAAGAAGCATGTTTAGATACCTAATTTAAAAAATAAAATATAGTTAGTTAATTTAAACCATCTTTTATTAAAGAAATAAAAATTCAAACGTCAATTTACTTATATGGAAAACAACTGCAACACATTCAGGTCAAACTCTTCAAAATCAACTAGATGCATAATATCTTCTTTGAGTAATCTCAATGGATAATCTCTTCCACATATATCAGGCATCATCCGAAACTTATAAATATTATTCAAGGAAGAAGAATCCTGAGAAAATATTTGTATCCCATAAGAAATATCAGAAGTATTTACAGTCGATTGTTTTTGAATGTTTTGTTTCATTTGTGCAATTTCTTTTGCCTTAAAATAATCTTATATAAGTTAAATATTAGAAAACATTATAAGTAATTTTCAATCATATGTAATTAATATTTAAAAAAAACATACTTCATATGAAATATAATGAAGAAGACCAGTTGGTCAAAGTAAAAAATGACACATACAATCCCCAACTTTGGTAATCTCCTCAGTAGGAAATGGTAGTAGAGCATTAGGATCAATAATATCAAGTACTGATACTCTAACATGACCCATCTGCATAGGCTGGTGATGTACAGAATCCCCTAAAAAATGCGCGAGTCCTAACTCAACAATATGTATATAAGGATCTCCAACAAAAAACTCCCAATATATGGTTTGGTCCGAGCGAGGAGGTGAAGGATCAAAGTAGGTAGGTTAGGAAGGGTAGTCTGGATGGGATGACTATAGAGGCTACACAACTGGCTAAGCAGGTTGGGAAGGGTGCGCAAACTATGACTATCTTGTTAAGTGTTCTAACAAAGCACGTTGCATGGCTGCTTGAATTTGATCACCCATAGACTGTTTCACATCTTTCAACACGACTTTTAAGGATTCTATTTTTGAGTCTCTTGATTGCTTACTCTGACCAAAAACTTTCTGAATACTAACACCTTCCTTACATCCTCTAACATGGCCAGAGTGTTCTGCCTTTCCTAAAATAGTGGTTAGGATGTCCATCCTACCCTCTAGGATAAAAGAGTCATATGTCTCTTACTCCCGAAGTTCATCCATAAATGAAAAAGGGAAATGTTATATTAGTTTTTATAATTTATAAAATAGAAAAATTCACAATAAATAAATAATATTTACTTATAATTTTAGCAGGTACTTCTAGAACTTTCTCTGTAAGATAATTTTCATTTTTTCTTCTTCTCGCTCTTTTCCATTTTTCATGGTGAGTGGGGGGAGATGGAGGACCGAACTGGACCTCATCAGAACCACTAGTGGAGTGATCTCTTAGTGCTTCAAACTTTTCCTCAATCATTTTTTGTTCCAAAAAATGATACCCTCCACATGATAAAGTATGAGGGTATACATTCTGCAATTGGATGTCTTGATGAGATTTCCTGGAGGTTTGTTATATAAAAAGTAATATAATAAGTAAATAGGTACATATATATGAAATTTTAAAATTTAACATAATTATCATACAAGAAATTCTTCTTTATTTCGGCTAACAACAAAGTTCTTCCATGTATCTTAATTTATAAAATGATACTTGAGGCATGGGTTTTCATTTTGTCTTCTTCCAAAAACATAATTTTTTGTCAACTTTGTTTTGAAATCTCTCCATCTAACTACCGCCAAAGTAAGATATATTTTCTTAATTCCTTTTGTTTCTTCAAAAATAATTGTCATATGTAATTGAATAAAAAAAATTAGTCATTTAAAATATATCAAATTTGAAAATTATGAAAAAATAAATCAATTGAGATATTATACCATTACAACCTCCCAAAGCTGATCTTTCGCCATCTTTCTAGAGACCTTCCAATTAGAATATAATATGTTAATCCTAAAATGACTTTGTATGAAGATATAACTGATAAATTGTGTTTCATTTGGTCCAGTTGCATTATTATTATCATTAAAAGTAATATGAAATCGCTCATCTCCATGAGCAAGTGAAAGTTTTCATAAACATGTAATGCCACATTTACCAACTCAAGAACTCAATTTCGTAAAAGTAAAAGCAGGGGACTCCACTGCTGAGGTCTCATTAGTAGTCCTACAATTTTTTTTTGTAAATTAAAAGTTTTTTTTCATTAAATAATTATATTAATGGATATTTAATAATATGAAAAAATAAAAATACCTCGGTACATGCTCCTATGTCTCTGTATCAGTATCCATCATTGAAATAGACAATTGTAATGAAATCTTTGTGGACCTACATATTATTATCCAATTAAATAATTAGAAAAATGAGATATATAAGTAAAAAAGGACAAACATGTGTCAGTTAAAGAAAAAAATAGCGGTGTTATGATTCTTAACCAAAAAAAACATAGAAGGTTAACTATTAAATATATACATTACTTCTAAAATTATATAAACATTTATAAATTTAAATATTGAATATTTATTAAATAATATAGTTTTTACACATGTAAATTTCAAAAAAGAAAAATATTGTAAATAATTACCAAATTAATTGGGAGAGTAATTTAGTGTTTTCCCATATCCCTTCAACATGATCCTTTCGTACTGTATGCACCATGTCTGTGTTATAATTATTATTATCAAAAAATCGTGTAATAGACGAAGAAACATCATATAAATCAATAACATCATCATCATCATCATCATCTTTATCAGCCAAATGGATTATTTTTCCTTGCAAAATGATAGATCACTCACATAAAATATTTGTTTTTCATGTGTGACTATGATAAATGGTTCCTCATTACAACTAATTTTTTTCAGATCAACCGGTTTAAACCCATATTCATCATGTTTCACACCACTATTACTTGACACCCAATTAAACTTAAACACAATGACTCAAAATTTAATATAATCAATTTTCCATATATCTTCAAGAACTTCAAAATATGGAATTGATGCAAAAATTGGGTTTTTATCTTTGGCACTTGAAAAATGAAGTGCTTCTGCGAAGACCATTACACCGCTATTCTGAACGATACTCTTGTCATCCAGATTTTTTGTTTAAAATGTGTATCCATTAATATCAAAACTAGACCATGTGATCACATTAAGAGGTGGTCCCTCTGAAAACCACTTCAATATTTCTGATACAGATATATCTGTGGTGACTTTCTCTTTAAACCATGAAACAAATGTCTTTATGCTCAATCATCAGCCACTTTTCATTTCTTTTCTGATATCCTAACATTAATTCAGTAATATGTGATGATATATATGATTGAACCTCATCTATGTTGTTAAAAATGTATAAATGTGCCTTCATCACTTCATCATGTGGAATAAACTTCACCTTTAAGCCTTTAATCCCTCTACCTTCACTATCAACTATCATATGTCGAGATATAGGGAGACCAATATGCTCCACTTCATATAAATAATCAGTACAAAACTCAATCACCTCTTTAGATAAATATTTTTGAATAATAGAGGCCTCTGGTTGATAAGTATTTTTAACATATCCCTTGAAAATTTTCATACATCTTTCAAAAGGATACATCCATCATAAATAAATAGGCCCACATATTCTTATCTCATGCATCAAATGAATCAACAGATGAACCATTATATCAAAAAACGTAGGTGGTAAATACATTTATAGTTAACAAAGAATAAGAGATGCTTCATTCTCTAACACATCTAACAAATTTGGATTAATGAATTTGCTACAAATGGATTTGAAAAAATTACATAACCCGATGATGGTCTTTCTAATAGCTATCAGTAATATACTATATAGCATGACTGGTAGAATCTATTACATCAATACATGACAATCATGGGATTTCATACCTATTAATTTACAATCCTTCAATGACACAAAATTATTCACATTTTAAGAATAAATACTGGGTACTTTAATACCATGAAGACACTGACAAAAATTCATATTTTCAATCTTGCTTAATGTGTGACAAGCCAGAGGTAAATATGTTTTATTTCCTTTCATAGTGGGAGATAACTTCAAACATATTCCCATTGATATCAAGTCCAATCTAGCATGAAATCCATATCCAGATTTTTTTCTTTCCTTTTATGTCCAACAAAGTTCCAATCAAACTATCACATATATTTTTCTCAACATGCATAATATCGATGTTATGTTTTATCTCTAAAAATCTCCAATAAGGTGGTTCAAAAAATAGATCGTTTCTTCCAGATATTTTTTTGAAGACTAGAACTTCTTTTCTTTCTAAATTTCAAATCAATATTTTTCACCCTATCGTAATATTCTTCAACTGATAATGGTTGAGGGGTAAGGTTGTATTATTATAAATCGTTAAATTCTTTTTCAATCTATGATTATGATGATCAATTCACAAAGATCTTCGATGTCCCATGTACACTGTCTTTCTTCCATTCTGCAATTGATAATATAAAGTATATTCTTCACAAATTGGACATGCTTTATATCCCTTAACACTATATCCATATAAGTTTCCATATGTAGTAAAGTCATTTATAGTGAACATTATCATAGCACGCCAAAGAAAATACTCTTTCTTGTATGCATCAAAAACTTTAACACCTGTCTCCCATAGTAGTTTCAAATCATTAATCAATGGTGAAAGATACACATTAATATCATTTCTTAGTTATTTTGGTCCATAAATAATCAATCCCATCATAAAATATTTTTTCTTCATACATAGATATGGGGAAAAGTTGTAAACTACTAGCAAAACATGCCATGAACTATGTTAGATAATGAGGCTTCGATATGGATTCATTCCATTATTACATAGTCCCATTCTGAGAAATTCTAACTTCACTTCCAAAATCATGAAATTATTTATCAAATATCTTCTAATATAGTGAATCAATAGGGTGGTGTAAGTTACCATCAGAGATGTGCTCATTTTAATTCCATCTTAACCTTTTTGTGTCAATTGAATTTGTAAATAAACACTTCAAATGAGGATTTATTGGAAGGTACCAAATTGCTTTAGCATGAGCTTTGATTATTATACCTAATAATGAATCATAGCTGAATTATCAGAATTGTATGAAAAAATTATTGGATGATATCATTAGAAAGTACAAAATTTATTTTTCATGAGGTTAGATGACATTACCTGAGAATTAATTCAAGTTGACATTCTCATCAATCTTATAACGTGATGTACCAACATGTAGTACGACTTGATAAATATTCATATTCTTTTCTATACAATACAAAATCATTGGGAAAATCATGTATCTTTTTATACCCCAATCCCATTGGGCATGATATTTTATTCGCCTCATAATTGGAATCTGGGAGACCATTGCATTTTGGAAGTAGCTCTTTTAAAAGCTCAAGTAAGTTGGAGAAACTTTTATCACTCCATCCATTTCCTGATTGCAAGTTAACTAATCTCAAAACTACTGATAACACTGTATATTTACTATAACCTGATAATAATGGTTTCTCAGCATCTCCATACAATCATTCAATAATTGCTATTTTTTATGGTTTCAACACCTAAATCATGAATTAATTCTTCAATACGATCTTCTGCCTCATTATGAATATTTTCATCAACATTGGATGTTGAATTTTTAGTTCTTTCACCATGCGAGATCCAACATGTATAATTAAGGCTAAAACCATAGAAAATGAGATGATCCTTGATTTCTATGAAGTTTAACTTTCTCATATTCAAACACTTCACACATGGACAAAAAATCAAATCAATGTTCTGGAGATTTTGTTTAAAAAATTACAATAATTCATCAACTCCTTTTTCATATTCACTAGTGGTTCTTCATAAATTTATCCGATTATGATCCATTAAATACCTGATATCGCAATATAATTGGTGAATATATTAAAACATATACACATTTAAATATATATATATATATATATATATATAAATAGATAAATTTTAAACAGAAATAAATTTAATAAAAACTATTGATAATCAGATATGAAACATCAGATATGAAACACATTTACAAATAGTAAACCTTTTTATTTTCATATTATATACATGTGTTTTATTGATATTATAATTTAATTATTTTCAATCATCTTACATTTATTAGTTCATTCTACGTATTTTTTACATTAGTTCGGTGTTGCGTGTGTCAAAAGTATTGAAGATTGCATTAATTTAACGGGTGAAAAATATGGATTCATTACATGTGATGCCCATTTTATTAATGAATGATGACACCATATATCATTGTTCATTTCATAATATCATCAAGACCATTTGATAATTTCAATAAATATTTTTTTTCAAAATAAACAAAATTTACAAGAACATTTATAAATTACAATAAAATACAAACTAATAATTGAAACAACTCAGAAATATAATTAAATGATAAATAATTTATCTTCAAAATTAAAAAACTTACAAAATTTAGAGTTCATTAAGGAAAATTGATCCTTAATTCTAACTTATCTCCTTTGAATTTGTTGGAATAATAAACACTACAAGATCTATACAAAAATTATTGTAAAAATGAATAATAAAGATGAACAAAAAAATAAAATCAAACCATGGTTGAATGTCGGCTGGAAATAGGTTTCCAAGGAAAAAATAATTTGATAGATGACGAAACAATGGTAGAGGATGAATAATGGAGACCGTAAATCGTGAAGATCGAAGAAAATCAACAACAATGTTCATTGGGGATCACCAGGTCAACTTTAGAGTCGTCATCAGTTAGGAGGGAGTCACCATGAGTTGAGAGAGAAGTTTCTTATATCCAAAAAATGAGGCTTTTCCAATCCTGAATAAATTTAAAAGGTTTTTGGCATCGGTTATTACCATAACCGATGACAAATAGTTTTTTTTTTGCATCGGTTTTCACAAAAAAATGATGCAATTTTTTTTGATTTATGGTGTCGGTTTTTTTTAAAAACCGATGCCATAAAGAGCTTCTTTAGTGGTTTTTGGCATCGGTTTTACTAAAAAATGATGCTAAAAACCATATATAATTTTTTTTACACATTGGTATTTTGTAAAACTTATGCCAAAAACCTCCTGCACATACTTTTTTGCATTGATTTATAAAAAACCAATGTCATTTCTACAACGTTAAAGCCACTATTTCCACTAATGAAGTGTCAACCACTTATAAATTATTTTGCTAAACCATTTCAAGTGTGAATATAAGAAACAAGATATTCAACACTTATTCTAACTAACAAAAAATAACACTAATAGAAAAAAAAACCCTATACCAATAGTTTGGAGGGGCGTTGGCTGTTATGGTGTTGGTATAAGTTATGTAAAAATAAAACCCAACAGGTTTTGATCCCATCACCTCACATTTAGAATCCAACAACCAAACCACTAACCTAAGATGACTTTTGTAAACATAATTTCATAAATATATATATGTATATTTACAAGTATTTTAACTTTTGATGTATTTAATGTTATTTGAAAAAATAATCCATAAAAAACATGGGTACCTATACCAATGGTTTTGAGAACTATTGGTATAACTAATTTGATTTTTTGAGCTATACCAATGGTTTTGGCCAAAACCATTGGGATAAGTTCATATAAGTGACCTATTCCAACAATTTTGGAGAAACTGTTGGTATAAGATCTCTACAAGGGACCTATACCAATGGTTTTAGCCAAAACTATTAGTATAGGGTCTCTACAAGGGAGATATACCAACGGTTTTTCCAAAACCATGGGTATAAGGTCTCTCTAAGGCACCTATACCAATGGTTTTTTCTAGACTGTTGGTATAGGTTTGTTGGGATAGCTCCAATTTCTAGTACTATGAGTATCTAAACTGTGTGATGAATATTCACCAACATTATGAATTTGAATATGGTTAATTGAATAATTTAAGAATCATGCCCTTAATTTGATTAAGAAATATCATAAGTGATAGGTTGCGAGTTTATAATAAGAAAACATGGGACCATCTAGTAGATGCATCAATCATAATCATAAAATACATAAATAGTATACATGATGGATGAATTAAACTATATACTATTAAGGTCCATATTTCTTTGGCCCACTTCTTTGTGTTTTGTAGGTTCTAGAGGTGGCGAAAGTGAGTTTATAAGTGAATTGTAAGTGAAGAGAAAGAACTTGGGATTTTATATGGAAACATGTCATGGTCCGACCTTCACTGCATCATAGTGTGTTTGGATTCTTCTTGGTTGTAACTATGGTCATGGTGTTGTGGCCATTTTTTCAAGAATGAGGAGTTGGATTGAGTCTTCCCATTTTTTTGAACCGTCTACATCATGGTTGTAAACTTAAATGTCTCAATGCCCATTTTTATAGTCATGGTTTGGTGTTTATTTTTTCTGGAATTCCTATCCAAAATAGGGAAGAGGAAAACACTTGTGGCATCTATCATGGTGAAAAACAACGTGGTTTAGTGAACATAATATTGTAGTTTTATTATCAAGGTTTGTAGAGATCGGAGAAAACAATATTGGTTTAGAGTAACCACGTCATGGTTTAGTCAAGGTGAATTTTGTAAAGTGGGGTGATTAAGGAGATTTAAGGGAGTGATCATTTTAAAGTGATGTGGTTTTTAGATCAGTGTTGACCAAACTAAACCATGTCATAGTTTAGGTTCACCACGTAATGGTTTAGTCCCTAGAGTTTTTATTGCAATTTTGGTTGCTCTATTTCTTTATTTTAGTCCCCTTAGCCTTCTTGAAACTCCGAGAGACCATTGTTCTCTCCATTGAAAATTTTGGATGCCCTTGGTAGATCCTCAAGTCTTTGGATTCGTGAAATCAAGTTATTATGGTTTAAGGTTCCCTTCTTCTCTTTTTCTTTCTATTATTCCTTATTTTTTTATTTCCAGAGGAACTATGGGAGCATTTGATGTGTAAATACAAGGGAGGATTGAGGTAGAAGTGATGGATTATAGGTTAATGGAAGGATCCTTGCGAGATTATGGGTGTTCGATAACTGGTTTCCATCTCTTATTGGTGTTGTGTTGTTTTGAAATTCATTCATGGTAGGTGATCTATATTTTCTCTTCTTCTTATTATTTTTGTTTAAGAATGTGATAGTTTTTGTTTGTATAAGGAGTTTAATTGACATTAAATATGATAAAAAAATTAACCGAGTAAAGAGGGAAGTGGGTAACAATCACTTTACATGATTTCTCATGTCGTTGTTTATATCATTACTTAATTGTTACGATGAACATGTTATTATGATTTAAAGTGATTTTTAAATACATGGAACCAAGATTTAAATTGGTTTAACTAATTGGAATGTGGAAATGTTATTAAGAAGTAGAAAACTGAAACTTATTGATTTATTTTTTATGTGTTGATCATGAGATGATAATTTGATGACATAAGAGGTGCATAAATGGGAATCCTTTGTGAAATTTTGGGTGTCTTATTTCTCATTGTTGTATGGTTATGTGGTGAGGTTGGATATGTTATGGTATATAAGGAAGTTTGGAGTGGTTGATTGATGTGGTAAACTTGATGTGGTTTGTGTGTAGTAGTGGCCCTTAATATGGAATGCAGTGGAATTAACAAAGTGGGAACTTAATAATTGAAGTAGGAATGGGTTTATGTTGAATAAATGTAGTGTTGAATAACTTGAAGTAAAGTGGTGATAATATTATGTGTTAATTGAATTGCAATGATTAAATAATGTGAAAGTGATATGTTGTTTATGTAAAATGGTAGTTGTTGGAACTAATGTGGCTAATTAAATTAATGTGGTTAGTAATGAATAATGTGGAATTGTTAATGAAATATGAAATAAGAAGTTGATTGGTTATTTTGTGGTAGTGGTGTTGGGTTGTTGTGTTTTTAGAGGTTTTAGTGGTTGTTGTTGTGTAGCGATTATAGGTGATACAAATGGATAACTACCCACACTATATCTTATAAATGTAGTGTGGTGATGTGGGTATGTGAATGTGGTACGTGGATGTGGTATATAGAAGTGGATATATAAAGTAGAATATATAGTGGTGGTTGCATGATTTTGATTTGTAATATGTGGCTAGATTATGTAAATGTGGTATGTGGTTATGTTGTGTGGATATGGGAGGGATTGGATGGCCAATACATTTTCTATTGAGATGTGAGAGCGACTATATTAGTGAGAGAGTGGGTATGAGGTACCACCTATATATATTTTCACAGTTAATAAATTACACTTTCATGTAAATTTTGTGAATTATCCTTAGTGAGTTAGGTTTTAGTTGACTCGGTATAGGGAAGGAGTTTGATTTTATTGTTTTTTATTGAACCTTTAGTATGATTCTTCCATAATGGCATAAAATTTTATGGGGAGAAACTTACTAAGTATGCTTATATTCTCATCCCTATTTCTATATAATATTTTTACAGATTTGTAGTATGAAGTCAGTAAATGGTCTGAACATTACTAACTCATTACATGGAGTTTAGTTGGTGTTGGATTTGCTACTTTTGGATCTATTCTTGGTATTGTCCTTGTAAAATTTATTTATTTTGTTTCATATGACATTGCATGCACATTTCAATGTTATTGGGATGATGGGTTGTTTTATTTCATGGAGTTGGTGTTGATTGGTGGATTATTTTATTGTTTTTAGGATTGTAGATGGTAATTCCTCCCATGCTGTGTGATTTATACCCTAAGTGTTAGTCACAAACTCATTATCTATTGGATGCGGACTTTAGGGGTCACCCCTGTCTCTACTACTAGCCCAAGAGGGGCTTCAGTGAGGATAGTGTTAGGTCAAAAGACCATGTTCATATATCTATTTTGAAAATCAAAAATACACTTTATTCTAAATTTGATTTGACTTGAAGTCTAGTTTTAATGTTTATGTTACGCAAGATGAAAATCTAGAAACCTTAAATAAAAAGTATTTAAGTGTTAGTTGAAGAGAGCCAAAATTAAGAGAATTGAGGTTTGTACTAGAGTTCATCTAACAATTTTTTGAGTATTTTAGTGGTGTTGATTTATGTCATTGAAATATGTTGTAAATTTTTAGATCCATTAGATGACGGGAGTTCCTTCTTTCTATGCAATTACAATCAAACCTAAGGTTTGTGAAATTTGAAAATTGAAGTAACTCCTATAAATAGAGTTGCGAATTCATAGAATATAAGAAGATTACCCAATGCCCTGAAATATTACAATCTTTGTAAGTCTATAACAACTTTTTTGTCTTAAGTGATTTTAGTTTTTTTTGAGTGTTTTTCTAAAGCTCCGTTGTGAGAATTTTCATGTAAATCTATTAGCTTGTTCTTGTAATCATTTATGTTTTTGATCATGTGGTCGAGGAGTTTTGGGGTGTGGAAATGGAATGATTCCAATTATTGTGATCAAGGGATTCCAACAAGTAAGATAGATTTACTATCGATTGGTGTGATAAATTGTTTCTGTGTGTGGAAGACAAGGTACCTTCTGACAGGTCTATAATCAAGGGCTTTCGTGTGGAAGGAAAAATACCTTTTGACATGTTTAAAGTCAAGTGACTTTTAGGGTTGAAGTAGGATACATTGGATCTGGTTTAATGATCCTCCTTACACTTTTGATTAAAAGCATGGTTTTAATAATACCCTTCAAGGAATAAAAGGATTTTTATCCTTTACTCTATGTTTTGTTTTTATAATTTCTATATGCTTACTGAATTCTTTTATTATTATATTTTCACTAAAATTTCACTAGTTGTTTAATTTTTTCTTACGTTTATACACTAATTTTGTGGGTTGATTGAAAATTTATAATTTTGATTAGTTTACACTTAAGGTGATTGCAAAAATTGTAACTTGTTTTTTATCTACAATTCACCCCCTCTTGAACTTTGTTTGTCATCTTTACCTAGGAAAATATTTTCTATCAAATCAAGTATTTATGTTTGAGACTATTTCTAGTATTATGTTTTGAATTTCCATTAGTTTATCATGAGTATCTCAATTTCCTTATGCCAACCACATTGTGAGGGATTTTTTTTCATGATGGTGGGAATACTATTCCAGTGGGATTTATCGACAATCTCAATTTAAACTAGCCTCCAATATTTTATGGTGGTTACTATAGATATTGGTTAGACTATATGAATACTTACATCATTAAAACTGATGTATAAAATTTTCTTATGCTGATCAGAAGTTACAAGATCCTAGAGAAAGAAGTTTCTACTTTTACCAGAGAGGAAAGAGTTGGATTTCAACTGAATTTTCATGTTTTAAATAAATTTATGTGAACAATTCAAAAAATTATTTATAGTAAAGTATCATCATGTAAGATTTCATGTGGTATTTAAAAGAAGCTCTAGGTTACTCACTTGATAACATCAAAGGTGTTGGAGATAAAATGAGCAATGCTGAGAGAAGATTATCAAAGTTTTGATTTTATGCCTGGTGAGTCTGTTATATAAATGTATTCAACATTTATAATAATCATTAACAACTTACAATCACTTAGTGAAAAAGAATTACCAGATGATAAAATTATTGAGAAATTTATTGATATCTTTTTGAAAGAATGAGAATATAAAATAACTATGGTTGATGATACTAAGAATAACATCAAACTCAGCCTTATTGATCTAATTGGCACACTTATGAAATATGAAAGTATATTGAAATGAGATGTTGAGGAGTAGAAGAAAAAGAAAATATTTTCCTTTACATTTACTTATAGAGGATTAAATTTTTGATCTTGTACTTTGAATCCTAGTACATCTAAGGTAAATAGTTGTGTGGATTTAAGTGAAGGTGAAATTGCATAATTTTGTGAGAAGGGTGAATGAATGTATGGGAAAGAAAAATTTATGAAGAGACAAATGGAAGGAAAAAATACAAGTACAATAAGAAATAATCTACTGATACTATATGTTTTTGTTTCCTAAGAATGTATGATAGATATAATACAAGAGGGTGGGGGGATTTTAGTTTTACAAACTATAAAAAATTTCACACTCTTGTATATGTAAATAAAATAAGTACAATATTGTAGACTTTTGGAATGAGTTATTTTGGTAAGTATAATTAGATCAACTAAAGAAACTATATATAAAAATAACATTTTAAGAATAATGGAATATAAATCTTGTACAATGATAGATTATAAACTAAATACACAGATAAAAACTTACAACAATCATATTTATTAAAGAGATATAACATAAGAAGTAAAAGTATTCTCATCCTTTACTTCGTGTTTTAAATCTAGTTTAACGATCCTCCTTACACTTTGAATTAAAAGCGTGGTTTTAATAATATCCTTTAAGGAGTAAAAGTATTCTCATCCTTTACTTCATGTTTTATTTTTATAATTCCACTGTGTTTACTGGATTCTTTAATTGTTATATTTCTACTATGATTATACTAGTTATATCAGCTGTTTAATTTTTTATTACTTTTATACTATTATTTTGTGGGATGATAAAAAAATTCCTAATTCTAATCAGTTTACACTTAAGGTGGTTGGAAAAACTGTAGATTGTTTTTCATATACAATTCACCCCTCCTGTAGTTTCTATGTCATCTTTATCTATGAAAACAAATGGGTCATGACATAGTGACATCAAAGCTTAGGTTGAGAGTTAGGCTAGTGTTTCAAGTTAGGAACTGGAGTGTATTACATTGGTTTGGTAGGGCAATCATTCATTTGAGCTTAACATGTGATATAGACCAGGGAGACCAGATAAGGCATAGAAGGGTCCATGGTATCTGATGTAAGGGTCCTAATAGTTCATTGAACAAGCTTAATCAAGAGTGTATTGATTATAGTGTATAGACCTAAATGCGGTACACACATCATACTTGTTTTCACATGTGTTTGAATTAGGTAATATATCAAAGAAATTAAAATAAATTTATAAAATACTTTAAATCAAATTCATACCTTAGGATTATGTGTTTTATTTTTCATTTATAGAGATGGTTGGTTGATGATGGACCTATGTAGTTTAGTTAGGTGAGGTACATCATGATGTTTCAGCTAATTATAGATAGTTTGATCATGAGGAGGATAATTTATGTAAGAAAGATTTGCATGAGTCTCATCATCAAAGTATTATAAATCATGGGGGTATTTTTTATGATTAGGAGATAAAGAGGTGTCTATTGGTGACTGGGATCACCTTCAGGTTGATTCATGCAATGAAGGAGTATTGAATCCCTTCGACGGTTAGTTTTTTGAGAGGTGAAACTATATAGTGGAAAATCCTTTATCTTTGTAATCATGACGAGTCTAAGGTGACATAGAATATTTTTAAGAGTTAATTCAAAGATAAGTTCTTATCCTCTATGTTGAAGACAGCGTAACTTTAGAAGTTGCTCATCTAGTGTGAGAGAGTTCAAAGTATGATTCATGAACCTTACTCATTACTCTCCATATCTTCTTCTAGATGATGAAGTGAGGGAACAACATCTTAAGGTGGATTTTCACATGAATATTTAGTGTCAGGTTATCCCTTTCATGTTTTCAATGTATGTATAGGCGCTGAAGAAGATCAAGGTGATTTAGAATATATCGGCATGGATGAGTTCAAATCAAGAGGGAAGTTATAAAAAAATTCATAGGAATATTGTTGTGGAGAGAAGTTATCATTTTTGGGAAGTTGAGGTTTTGGATTGTGAGGAGTCGGTCTTAGCCTTCCTTCTTCTGTTTCTTTGGAGTTAGATTTTATGAGACTTTTACCAAGAAATATAGTGTCTTTTGTTATTTACACACCATGAACATATATTGGAATTATTGACGCACGCCTGTCATAGGGCGTGGAAAAACAATTATTTCCTAAGTTAAAATGTAGTAATGTGGTTGACCTAGGATGTCTCCCGAAGAGGAGTGCACACAAAATGGGTTGTCACTTTAAAACAGGGGTAAAAATGTTGTGAACGGAAATTTGAAATTCAAATGATTTAAAAAACAATGAAATTTAAAATGGTGATTAGGTCGGGGTCGGTTTCCTAATTATAATGCTATATTTGTTCAATTTAATTCAAACCTCTTCTTCTTAGTTGATTAAAGTGAGTTTCCACAATCGTTTCCTCTCACTTCCTTGGTGAAATTATTATTGTGAGAGAAAACCTTACCAAGATATTGGTTTGGTAAACTCTCCTTCCATGTGTAAAATAGTTGTATTGAATTCCCGATCGGGTTTTGTTTATCTCAAACAATCAAGAACATTCACTACACCTTTTACACGTACTGACGATCGTCGAGTACTTCACCACTAATTCCCAGTTTATTCCATCGTATATAAACCAGAAATTAGTGGAGGGAGATATTGATTATTTTACAAAGGCAAAAATAAATAACAGAATTAATATTCAAGAACGATCGAACTTGATAATAAAATCCGCTATATGAAATTGAAAACAACTTTGAAGAATAAATAAATTTATTTAATTGCGTCCAAGAACTCAAGCATTACAATGTAGAAAACCAACCCTTCTCCAATCACTCCAAAAGTTTAACCCACCATGGTAAGGGTAATAGAGTTGAATGGGGAAGAATAAGGCATTACAAAACTATAAAAAAAAAGAGAAATCTGAAAAGTTCTCCTTCTTGGTGTCCCAGAAGGAATGGGATGGAGAATGGATGATTTGAGAGGGTGGAGCTCTCCTCCTTTTATAGCCAGAATGTTTCACCCGAATGTCGATGCGTTTTAGCCCCAGTAAATGACATCTTCACGTGTTGAGACCTTATTTAATGTTGTTCATAATTCTCTTGTCCGTGTCCCCTAAAAATCTCAGCGGATTTGGACATGTAGTCCGAGAGTTATGGCCGTTTTACTATGAGCATTTATTCTGTCCAGTCAGACTCTCCAAAACGAAATCCTCCGGATTAGGGTGATTTAATTACCCTATAAAAGGCCAATTAACTAGGTGCTTCCTTCATAAAAGATGCTCTAAAACTCGTTGTGTGTACACCCACCGAATTTCACAAGCTTTGGGCCCACAGTGGATGAGTTATGGATCCCACATCAAAACTAGGCAGAACTGAAAACAGTTTTCTTGAGCCAACTTGTGAGCTTCTTTTGAGATTCCATATGGCCGATTCAGATTTTAGTCCAAAAATAGTAAATGAATCCCTGGATGTGTAGAATCTGGAAAAGAAAGAATTTTTCAATTTTGATCAGTGTAGATAATGTTATGGCCAAACTACCGAAATAATTTAAAACTGTTAAAAATACAAAATGGCCAATTTTTACTATTCAGCTCAAAATAACACCATTATCATAAAAATGAAACAATTCATCTTAGAAAAACAATTTTGTGGGTTTAAAACAATGATATTCAATATAAATTAATTGAAAATATTTGCTCTATCAATTCCCCCACACTTAGCACTTGGACTCCTGGACAAGTAAAAATCAAATCAAATCAAATCCAAAACACATATCAATGAGATCAATCAAATCAATTTCAAGAAACAAAAAGATATCATGCCTCATAAAAAATGTTATTTAAAGTTCTCCATTTAATATTTTAATATATTTCCACTTCATTTCTTATCCCATGCATACAAAACACCTACCTCACATGAATTTTCTCTCATCTCACAAATGTAGAGGCTGAACAAGGTTTTTCTCATCCAAACTCACACAATAGTCACCATAGGTTTGATAAATTCCTACTTCTCCACACGATGTGAGTCAAGGACATGTGTTTCTCATGAGGACTTTTCAGGGTTGTTCTGTGGCTTCCGGTTGGTAGGATTTAGATGTTAAAAGTTCTGAGGCAGAAAAAGGAAGGCTTGGCTCTTATTGAAGCAAAATTGCAAGATTCTAATTTTCACTCAAATATGGTCTCCTTCACTTCCCCTTTGTTGAAAATGGGCTCCATCACCATTCAATCAGCTTAGCAGCAAATATTTCAATCTTTTCAAACATGATTTTTTTTAAAGCTCCAGATAGGCACAACTTTCTTTTTACATTGGAAGCTCCAGAAAGGTACAACTTATCTTGTCATAAAAGCTCCAAAAAAGGCACAGCTTTCAACAGAATAATTTTGCAGCATCACACACATCTCTTCCACAATTTATTTTCCACCCAAAGTATAACCAAATGAGGTAGTACACCATAAGACATCTTCCCCCACACTTAAGTTCAACTAGATCATGCAATATTACTTCAAGAGCAGGTATGATAGGGAAAATAGGATTGTAATGTGGCTAACCTAACAGGCAATTCATGGCTACTAGGGGATACAATGAAGGATAAATGTAAAGGTGGGCCATAATGAGAAGGATTATTTTGAAAAGGGGGCTTCAAACAAAATAAATGCCTCAATCATTTAAAACACACGTACCCCAACCCTCAAGTTTTGAAAGGAATAAATCAAATTCTGGTTAAAGCAAGCATGGTCTGGTTCTCTCAAGAAATGAGGTGAATGAGAAGAATATGAGAAAAATGGTTTGGAAGCCTCACAGGAAAGTGATTTCAAAGATATAGATAGTGAAATATGGCATGGGATTAAAAAATCGGTGTACGTTTCATGAAATTTTAAAAGATTTGAACTTGAAAAGAAGTCATTTCAGCATTCATTTAAGCTCATTTTCATGAAATATATTGGTTCACTCATTGACATGGGTTTCAAAAATGGTATTGATAATCATTTCAGCTCAAAAGTTTCAAAAACACACCAAAAATTGAAAAATAAACACACAAAAATTTGAAAACACACAATTTTTTTTTTGTGAAAACAAACATCAAATGAAAATCCTATACTACAAAGGTTCCCTCCCCCAAACTTAAATGATGCAGTGTCCTTGATGCATTCAAGTGTATTTAACATGTAAGCCAATTTTCAAATTAATCACAACATCAAGAAAGTGTGAAAGAGAGGTACAACCTGATGGATCTTATTGATAAATAGGTTGGAGGAGCGTGATCTCCTCCACTGGATCTGATGGGAGGGTCCCAAGGAATTTCTTCAACCTATGTCCATTCACAGTGAATTGATCCTTCTCTCCATCCTTCATAACCTGCACAACACCAAAAGGATATACATGAGTAACTATAAAAGGACCTTCCCATCTGGAACGAAGTTTACCTGGCATCAACTTGAGTCTTGACTTGAATAATAACACTTTGTCTCCAGGAGAGAAGTCTTTTGGTTGGATCAGCTTGTCATGGGCCACTCTTGTTCTTTCTTTGTAAATCCTTGAATTTTCAAATGCTTCCCTTCTTATTTCATCCAGCTCTTGCAACTTCAATCTTCTCTCCTTCCCAGCACTTTCAAGGTCCAAATTCATTTTCCTCACAGCCCAATACGCCTTATACTCCAATTCCACAGGTAGGTGGCAACTTTTCCCATAAATCAGCCTATATGGATTCATTCCAATTGGGGTTTTGTAGGATGTCCTATAAGACCATAAGGCATCATCCAACCTTTGGCTCCAATCCTTCCTGTTTTGATTAACGGTCTTTTCCAAAATTCCCTTGATTTCCCTGTTTGAAACTTCAGCTTGCCCGTTAGTCTGTGGATGATAGGGAGTTGATGTTTTATGATGCACCCCATACTTCTTCAACAATGTCTCCATTCTCAAATTGCAGAAGTGAGTCCCTTGATCACTGATGATTTCTCTGGGCACTCCAAACCTACAAAATATGTTAGACCTGAAAAAATCACAAACAACTTTAGCATCATCAGTTCTAGTTGCTTTTGCTTCCACCCATTTGGAAACATAATCAACTGCAAGCAAGATATAAGAATTTCCAAATGACATCGGGAAAGGTCCCATAAAATCTATCCCCCAAACTTCAAAAATGTCACAAAAATTCAATGGCATTTGAGGCATTTCTTGTCTCTTTGAAATATTTCCTGAAAACTGACATTTTTCACATATTTTGCAAAATTCATGAGCATTTTTAAAAATGGTGGGCCAATAAATTCTAGATTCTAAAACCTTCCTTGTTGTCCTATGAGGTCCAAAGTGGCCTCCACAAGCTAAAGTGTGACAAAAATCAAAGACAGATTTAACTTCACTTTCAGGTAAACATCTTCTTATAACTTGATCATTGCAAATCTTCCAAAGGAATGGATCATCCCAAATGTAATATCTAGATTCAGCTTTTAGTTTTTGAATTTGGTGAGAATTGAAATGAGATGGTACCTGAGATGTTACCAGAAAATTGACTATGTCAGCATACCAAGACACATCTCCTTCAATCAAGTACAACTGCTCTCCTGGAATTTGATCATTCAGTGGGTCTCTTTCTGGAACTTCAATTTCAGCAGTGTTTGGCAGTCTATTTAAGTGATCAGCCACTTGGTTCTCAGATCCCTTCTTATCCTTGATTTCTATATTGAATTCCTGTAGAAGTATCATACATCTCACTAACCTTGGTTTAGCATCAGCTTTCTTCATCAAGTACCTCAAAGCTGCATGATCAGAAAACACAGTGATTTTAGTTCCAAGAAGATATGATCTAAATCTTTCTAAAGCAAAAACAACTGCAAAGAACTCTTTTTCCGTGGTTGTATAATTGAATTGGGCCGCATCTAAAGTTCTCAAGGCATATGAAATGACTTTTGGTCTGCCCTCAATTCGTTGAGAAAGGACTGCTCCAACTGCTTGGTTAGAGGCATCACAAAGTAGTTCAAATGGTTCTTCCCAATTTGGGGGCTGCATCACGGGTGGTGAAATCAATCTCTTCTTCAACTCATCAAAGGATTCCCTACATGCACCATTGAAATCAAAATCATCATCTTTCAAAATTAATCTAGAGAGAGGGAGAGAAATCTTACTGAAATCTTTGATAAACCTCCTGTAGAATCCTGCATGTCCTAAAAATGATCTAACATGTTTCACACAAGTAGGGTAAGGTAATGAATTTATCACTTCAATTTTTGATTTATCCACTTCAATTCCATTTTGGGAAATGACATGACCAAGCACAATTCCTCTTTGAACCATGAAATGACACTTTTCAAAATTTAAAACAAGATTTTTTTCAATGCAGGTTTTCAAAACTTTTTCCAGATTTTTCAAACAATGATCAAAAGAATCTCCAAAAACTGTGAAATCATCTAAGAAAACTTCCAAGCAATTTTCAATTTGATCAGAAAATATACTCACCATGCACCTCTGAAATGTACCTGGAGCATTACATAATCCAAATGGCATTCTTTTATATGCAAAAGTATCAAAAGGGCATGTAAATGTGGTCTTATCTTGATCCTCGGGAGCAATGGGTACCTGGAAGTAACCTGAAAATCCATCCAAAAAGCAATAATGAGTTCTCCCTGCCAATATTTCTAACATCTGGTCAATAAAGGGGATGGGGAAATGATCTTTTCGAGTGACCTGGTTCAATTTCCTAAAATAAATGCACACTCTCCAGCTGTTTTGAATTCTCATAGGGATTAACTCATTCTTTTCATTCCTCACAGTGGTCAGGCCAGTTTTTTTTGGAACGACATGAATAGGGCTGACCCACTGTGAATCTGAAATGGGATAGATGATCCCAGCTTCCAAGAGCTTCTCGATCTCCTTCTTCACAACCTTCATCAAGGTGGGATTCAGTCTCCTTTGGGGCTGTCTAACAGGTTTGGAATCTCCCTCAACAAAAATTCTATGTGAGCATATTTTTGGGTTAATTCCTGGGATATCACCTAAGCTCCATCCTATTTCCTGGACATTCTCTCTCAAAAGCTCAATCAATGATTTTTCTTGGGTTTTAGAAATATTATTAAAAATTATCACTGGTAGTTTCTCTCCCTCCCTAAGGTATACATATTTCAAATCAGTGGGGAGTGGTTTGAGTTTTAGATTTGGGGGATGCTCAAGGGATGAGACTAAATTGACGTTTTCCACTTCCAAATTTTGGACCTCCTGCACACAAGAAACCATATCATCTTCCTCATTATTTAACAAATCATCAAAGAAATCAAATTTTACCTCTTCCTCCCATATGAAGTCATAATCTCCAACATCTTCAGCATCCACATGATCAATGATATTTTCAAGGGAAGAAGTCTCTCCTAAGTCTAAGAATTCATAGAGCATACCTGATTCTTCAATTGGTTCTACACCAACTTCATGGGAAATCAAAA
Source organism: Viscum album (assembly GCA_963277665.1). NCBI lineage: Eukaryota > Viridiplantae > Streptophyta > Magnoliopsida > Santalales > Viscaceae > Viscum > Viscum album. The sequence continues at coordinate 1,996,617,865 of OY728150.1, read as the reverse complement.
AGAGGGAGTGATCATCTGATGGATGCCTCATGGATTCAAAAATATTGAAGTGGACCGTGCTTTCTCCAAACTCCATGGTGAGTGTCCCCTCATGGACATTGATGATGGCTTTGGCTGTCTTCAAGAAAGGTCTCCCCAAAATGATGGGTGAATGTGATGGGCTTCTATCTTCTTCCATATTGAGCACGTAGAAGTCAGCTGGGAATAAGAGATCTTTGACTTTCACAAGGACATCCTCCAAAACTCCTGCAGGAAAAACTGTGGATCTGTTTGCAAGCTGGACCACCACTCTTGTGGGCTTCAATTCTCCCATCTGCAAAGAAGTGTATACCGAGTGAGGAAATACATTAATTGAAGCACCTAAATCACACAAATCATTCGTGAAATTTAATGAACCAATGGTGCATGGAATGGAAAACGTCCCTGGATCTTGACATTTGGTTGGAATATGCGGCGTGATAAGGGCTGAGACACTTCTTCCCAAGTTGATTCTTTCATTCCCATGAAGCCTTATCTTTTTGGTGCAAAGATCTTTCAAAAATTTTGCATACCTTGGAATTTGTTTAACATCTTCAAGTAAGGGGATATTGATTTCCACTTTCTGGAAGGTGTCCAGAATTTCTTTTTGAAGTGCTTCTTTATGCAATTCCTTTGATTCGATCATCCTTGTTGGAAATGGTGGGGGTAATTCTTTTTTATCCCTTTGTTTTCTTTGCATTGGTGTTTCTTGTTTCTTATTCTGTGGCCTATCCTTCTCCTCCTTCTCTTCCTTTTCATCTTCTTGGTGGATTCTCACAAGACTTTTTGAATCATTATCCCTCAGAATAGGTGGTATTATTTCAGGTTTAGGGTTGGATGGAGGTGGGATTTCTTTTCCACTTCTTGTTATGATTGCACCAACATTCTCTTTAGGATTTGGCACTGTTTGGGATGGAAGCTTCCCTTGATTCTTGGACATTATTTCAACAAGACTTCCCACTGTGTCTGCTAGCTTGTCAACCTTATCTACTAGGCCCTCATACTTGGATTGTAGCTGTTCCACAGAAGGTTATGTGATGGTGGATGGTTGTTCATATGTCTTTCTTTGGAATGGTGGTGGCTGAAAAGATTGTTGTTGTTGGAAGGGCTGTTTATAAGATTGTTGGAAGGGATGGGGGTTCTGGTATTGCTGCTGGTGGTAAGGAGGTTGACTGGGGTGCTGGTTAAATGGTCTCATCTGGTTTTGTTGGTTCCCATATCCTTGTTGGGATTGCAGTTGATTTTGTTGGAATTGTCTTGGTTGAAAGGCCGCAGCACAATATTCTGTCCCCTGTATCTCAGGGCACTGGTTAGTATAATGAGTGGAAGAATAACATAAACCACATACCTGAGCTGAAGCTTGTTGTCCATTTGCTTGTGTTACAGCCATTTGACGGACTAATCTTGCAAGGTCATCAACTTTGGTTTCAATCAATGTAGATGAATCAGATGTTTTTACCTCATGTATCCCCCTGGTTCCCATTCCTCTTAGTCTAAATTGTTGTGAGTTTTGAGCAATCTTCTCAATTAGTATTCTGATATCTGCAGGAGACTTGTCAATCAGAGACCCCCCTGATGAGGCATCTAGAAGATTTCGATCATTATCCATAAGTCCTTGGTAGAAGAACACAAGGAATTGGTGTTCCTCCATTTCTTGATGTGGGCAGCTGGAACATAGCTTCTTGAAGCGCTCCCAGTACTCATAGAGGGTTTCTCCAGTTGATCTCCGTATGATGTAAATCTCCTTCTTGATGGCAGTGCTCCTCGATGTGGGAAAGAATCTTTGCATGAAACTTCTTTTTAGGTCTTCCCAATCACTGATCTCCCCTGGTTGCAGGTTGTACAACCATTCTTTAGCTATTCCTTCAAGTGAGAAGGGGAATGCCCTCCACTGAAATTGGTCTTCGGGTGCTCCTCTTGGCCTGAAGCTTGAGCAAGTGTATCTGAATTCTTATATGTGCCGATTTGGATCTTCTCCTGCAAGACCATGAAACTTTGGAAGCATAAGAATCATATTTACACGTAATTCAAAATCATTTGGTTCAGTGGGTGCAATTAGTTGGTTATTTTGAATGGAAAATTGTGGTACACATAGATCACGCAGGGTTTGGTTGAGATTTCTAGCCATGATTTTAGGTTCAGAGTGAACACTAAGAGTTTCACTTGAATCTGAGAGATCTATTTCTTCAAATATTTCTGGTAGATTTCTTTTTCTTAGTTGGGTTAATGTTCTTTCAATTTCTGGATCAAATTCAATTAATGGTTCTTTTGAGGTGCGGGTCATTCAATTTTGTTTTCTTTTTGTTGTTGCACTGCCTCCCCGGCAACGACGCCAAGTTTGACGCACGCCTGTCGTAGGGCGTGGCAAAACAATTATTTACTAAGTTAAAATGTATTAATGTGGTTGACCTAGGATGTCTCCCGAAGAGGAGTGCACACAAAATGGGTTGTCACTTTAAAACGGGGGTAAAAATGTTGTGAACGGAAATTTGAAATTCAAATGATTGAAAAAACAATGAAATTTAAAAGGGTGATTAGGTCAGGGTCAGTTTCCTAATTATAATGATATCCTTGTTCAATTTAATTCAAACCTCTTCTTCTTAGTTGATTAAAGTGAGTTTCCACAATCGTTTCCTCTCACTTCCTTGGTGAAATTATTATTGTGAGAGAAAACCTTACCAAGATCTTGGTTTGGTCAACTCTCCTTCCATGTGTAAAATAGTTGTATTGAATATCCTTAATTAAAATTGGAAATTTCCGATTGGGTTTTGTTTATCTAAAATAATCAAGAACATTCACTACACCTTTTACACGTACTGACGATCGTCAAGTACTTCACCACTAATTCCTGGTTTATTCCATCGTATATAAACCAGAAATTAGTGGAGGGAGATATTGATTATTTTACCAAGGCAAAAATAAATAACGGAATTAATATTCAAGAACGATCGAACTTGATAATAAAATCCGCTATATGAAATTAAAAACAACTTTGAAGAAGAAAGAAATTTATTCAATTGCGTCCAAGAACTCAAGCATTACAATGTAGAAAACCAACCCTTCTCCAATCACTCCAAAAGTTTACCCCACCATGGTAAGGGTAATAGAGTTTAATGGGGAAGAATAATACATTACAAAACTATAAAAAAATAAAAATAAAAGAGAAAGCTGAAAAGTTCTCCTTCTTGGTGTCCCAGAAGGAATGGGATGGAGAATGGATGATTTGAGAGGGTGGAGCTCTCCTCCTTTTATAGCCAGAATGTTTCACCCGAATGTCGACGCGTTTTAGCCCCATTAAATGACATCTTCACGCATTGAGACCTTCTTGAATGTTGTTCATAAATCTATTGGAAGTGTCCCCTCAAAATATCAGCGGATTTGGACATGTAGTCCGAGAGTTATGGCCGTTTTACTATGAGAATTTATTCTGTCCAGTCAGACTCTCCAAAACGAAATCCTCCGGATTAGGGTGATTTAATGACCCCATAAAAGGCCAATTAACTCGGTGCTTCCTTCATAAAAGATGCTCAAAAACTCGTTTCGCGTCCACCCACCGAATTTCATAAGCTTTGGGCCCACAATGGATGAGTTATGGATCCCACATCAAAACTAGACAGAACTGAAAACAGTTTTCTTGAGCCAACTTGTGAGCTTCTTTTAAGATTCCATATGTCCGATTCAGATTTTAGTCCAAAAATAGTAAATGAATCCCTGGATGTTTAGAATCTGGAAAAGAAAGAATTTTTCAATTTGGATCAGTTTAGATAATGTTATGGCCAAACTACCGAAATAATTTAAAACTGTTAAAAATCCAAAATGGCCAATTTTTACTATTCAGCTCAAAATAACACCATTATCAAAAAAATGAAACAATTCATCTTAGAGGAACAATTTTGTGAGTTTAAAACAATGATATTAAATATAAATTAATTGAAAATATTTTCTCTATCAATTATCAATGTCCAACCTTCTTTAGTTTTCTGTGTGGAGTTAGTGGATAGTTTTTGATACAACCTTAGTAGCAGTTACCTCTTAGGATCTATCAATAATAGTTAGGTCCTTTTACTTTTGGGACTACATATGAGAGATGGAGAAGGTAGAGTAAATCCCTATAATATTCCCCATCCACAGGGACCTAAGGTTTAGCATGGAAGAGGTGGTGTATGTCACTAGGGATGACTAGACAACGATGTAGGATACATGCACACTACAAAAAAATTACATTTAGCCTTGATTTTATTCTACATTAGTCACATTTATAAATATCAATAATGTAATTACTCAAGTTTAATAGAAATGTGGTTGAATGAGGTGATGATAAATGGTCTCTCCATTTACCTATATTTAGAAACATAGGTAAATATGTATGCACTTTTTTTTTAAATTTAAATTTCATTATGAAATAAAATTCAAATTTTAAAAGAAGCCCACGACTATTCGGGTGAGCCCTCCCCACCCCCAAATGCGCCTCAAACATTGGCCCCACCCTACCCGCCACGTGTCTCCCTACCCATCCCCCCTCTCTCAGGTCCCACTACATGCCTCCCCTCCCCCACTCACCTATGAAAATTCCAACAACACCCCTACCCCCATAGTGTTGAATGAATTCATAAAAAAGGATGTCATAAGGAGTCAGACAAAAAACTTGCGGGTTCGTAAATGACGCACAAACCACTTATCTCGTGAATCCTTTATGTATAATTTAAGTATTACTCTATATTTATATATATGTTAATATATATATATATATTATTATATGTATAAATTAATATAATTAGATCAGTGGCAGTAACCCATGTGAGGTCTTGATGAGGTCTTAGGTTCGAGTCTCATCAAGTTCTTTACTATTGGTACTATAGGATTTTCATTATATTCTCCCCTCCCCAAACCATTGTAAATAAATTAATATATATATATGTTAATATATATATTTGTGTGTGTATACTTATAAATTTATATATTAGTATATTAATATATATATATATATATTAAATATACTTATAATTATATTAATTTATATATATAGTCATGTTTTAAAAAAAGCTAAATTAAAAATTAGCAACATTTTAAAATGACAATAAATTAAAAATCATTGATGTTTTAAAAATCAAGATACCCGAGATAAAATCCAAGTGGATACATATTTCTAGGTTACTGTTGTAGGCATTGTAGCAGACACTATAACACCCAGAACTATTCAACTATTTGGGCTTTTGGGCCATCGGTTTGATCCTCGAGTCCTTCAAGGCCTTCAGGTCACCCAAGGCCTTTGGTCCAGTAAGGCTTTCGGGTCACCTCAAGGCCTTCGGGCCACCTCAAGGCCTTAGGGTCACATTAAATTGTGCTTAATAGACCAGATAGACTCTACAAGGATCAACCTCTAAATGAGGATACATAGCATGCACATTCACCGGATCAGAATATAACAGATTTGGAAGAATGATAGGGTATGACACTTTCCATTGAGACCAACCTATACTTGCACGAGAAGCCTAGCCAAACAACCATATGAAGGTGGAGAGCTAACATCATGATGAAGACACTAGTGTGGGGCTGTTCTAAGTAGTTATAGTCTGGATGATTTTCTCTAAGATCTTCAGGCCATGCAATGTCATGAAGACTGCGGGCCATGTAAGGATTCCTCTCCAACCCTTAAAAAGAGTATTATCACAAATGAATAAAAAGAAGGTCTTTGGGACATTCAGGAATTGATGTTTTAAAACATGGCTAAATTATCCTTATTTTTATGTAAATACAGTGAATTCCTTATTTTTTTGTAGTGGTAGTTACAAGTGATAGATTTTACAACACTAGGAAAACCCAAGATCTTTCAAGGTACCATTTGTCTCTATTCTACCCTGGTTTATGATTTGATTGATTTAGGAGACTCACACTGTTTCATTTCACTTGATTTAGTTTGAACATTGGGATTTAAGGTGGGTAGACTTATAATGCCCTCGGTGTTGATTACATCAATTAGAGGTCATTCGATTTTGGAAAAGGTGTGCTGAGGATATGAGCTAATGGTGAGGAAACATCAGTCGGTGGGGGATTTATTCTTATTTATGATACAACCACAACCAAAATTGAGGGATATAACCATGATTTATTGAATGTTCAAAAATACCAACATCAAAATTGGTATAAACCAATGTTTTTGGTAAGACATTACTATATAGGTCTATAACCATGGTTCATTAACCATGGATGTAGATTTATACTACCAAAACTCAATGTAACCATGTCTATAAGACCCTCATACACCTGTGGACCAAACTTCATAGCCTATACCTACCACCTGGAAACACTGGATAACTCAATTTTAGTAGATCCAAACTAGTTATAGAAGTATCATTATCAATAATAATACATTTTATAACAAAATAAAATAAAATAATTTAAATTCAAATAGTTTACAACAAAATATTCCTTTTATAATTTACATATACAACAAATTTTTGTTCAATAAGTTAGAAACCAACAGCCTGAAAACCCAATAATATCAAACAAAACAATTCATAAATGTAATGAATCACTACCTCAATCCATATTGTCAACATCCTACTCACCACTACTATCATCACAAGTATCATCATTACAAAAATCATCACATGGACCATAATATCTAACAAAATCATCAACATTATCACCATAATTAGGAATATCACCACCATCGACCAAATAATTATAATATGACTGTATCATTAATATATAAGTATTAGCAAACATTGAACTATCTAGTGGAAGTGACAAACACATATCCCTCATAGCTTTTATAAACTGCTTATTGATCTTCTGATTTCTTTGATACCCCTATACTATAAATTTATTTTCCCATTTTTCTTTTGCAATGGACACTTGTAACTATTGTTCAGTACTACTAGTGGTGTTTGAATTGCTTGATGAAGACCAATACCTAGATGACATGATAGTCTTTCTAGACTAACAACAAACCCTCCCTTAGTGCTCCTCATTTAGCACTTAGTGTAAATGATTATTCAGGATGAAGCTATCATCTTCCTTCTCATAAAGATCTTTTGAACCACATTGTTGACAATATAAATGATATATAATTTTAATAAAGTGATATTAATCATTTAAAGGATTACAATATTTCTTACAATATTTTCTTACATCTTTACATTAATTGTAGTTCCATTATTTTTTTTCTTGAGAGAAACAATTTTTCTCCAGGAACATGACCATCGATATTCATCACTGCCCTCTACAAATAATTAAAATAATTAATATAATAAAAATATTCATATTGTATTAATGCCATAAATATTGGTGTTATAATGGTAAACATAAATTATCTATTTCTTTAATAAATATCATTCATTGATCTTATAACACCCACACTGTAATAAAATTCATGTCAGTGTCTGAGTTTAATTAGGTCTCATAAAAACATATATAAAAGAATAACTCAATAACGCTTTTAAGAAACATGATGTTTCTTGTTCTTAAAAATTATCACCCTAAAAAACCTAATAAAAATTAAGTGTAGTTGGACAATAATTGATTGTTTTCATGTTTCAACATATAATTCCTTTAAAATGTATGAAAATACTTCATGGAACTCTTGTTTTTGTTCCTTTATGAGTAATCCTATAAAAAATCAATAAAGAACACAACAACCATAGAAAATAAATAATTCATAACTGTTAGTTTATATAAACCATAAATAATAATGTTAATACTATATTATTAATAAAAATAATTAAATTAAAAATACTTAAAATATTCATTTTCAATAAAAAACATTAAATTTAAATAATACCTTAAAATAAAAACTATTCTAGTAATCAATCCAAATGGACCAATGTGATCACTGAGAGGGGGAGAGGGTGAATCAATGATCTTTTATTTTTATATTTTTATTTTTATGAAATGACCTTTGCCTCTTGTAAAAGAGTTATAACTTTATTGAAATAAGAATACAAGCACAACCCATGGGAATAAAATAATTTATAAGGTTCACCACTCAACAAGAGTAGACAATCCTTAACATGGTATGAGAATAATCCAATACCACACAACCCACTAGAAAACAATCTTTTTATATGGTTATAATAAGCATAAAACATACTTACACGTGTATTGCACCATTATTAAAACTACAGTACATGTGCTTTTTACACCCATAAGATGTATCAAATATTGTCATAAAAACTTCTAGAAACCTTCACCAATAGGCTCAGAATGTTTTCATATTGTTGCTTGTACAATATCACTTTTTCTTTTCACGTAAAAAATTCTCCTTCCCTTTCTTACCCAACAGTAGAGAAGAACTTCCTCCATCCGTTCATAGTTCATCCAATTTCTTTGTCTAGTTTTTCCATCTAGAAAAGTTTATTAGGTGCCTTTTGATAATCAACACAATCTTCCTTACACTTTGTTCATCTAATTCCACTTAGTATAAAGTTTTTCTGGTGACTTCAACCTATTTCCATTGATCTCAACACTTTTAATCAATACCAACTTCTTCTTCTTCTTCTTTTAACCCAGAGATTCTTTTGTTGCAAACTTCCTGCTCAAATTATGACTTTCAGATTTCATTCAGTACCACTATTTGAAGAAATTTATTTATCACTTCAACATTTTCACACATGAATAGTACACTCACACCCCCTACGAGATGATCATACATCCCTTTATATAGGTGCACTCAATATAGCAAAGTTAGGAACTTTGATTTATTTTCCCGCTCAATAAAAACTCAAATTTCAAATCTCCCACTAAAATAATTTCCTTAAAATCTTCTCAATGATTCTAGAGTATTCTTGAAGCTTTGTGAATTATCCATTAACCACACCATTCTTCAATATTTCTTAAAACTCGATGAGTATCACAAAATTTCCTTCATTATTTTAATAATGTTGAACGATCATCTTAGCATCGTCACTTTTAATATCTTTATGAAAACTTCATAAATACTTTTGAACTAGTAAAAAAATTATATCACTAAAATTTTGTTCAGTAAAACTTTATAATTTTTTTAATCCAATGAGAATATTTATCTGATTGTTCCTATAAAAATTTTATAGGAATTTTTCAAAACACATTCTTCATCTGATGACTTGCATCAGAAAACTTCGCAAACTGAATTCATACACCAACTTCTATACCATAATCTTTATACCAAAAAGTTTGTCTGATGAAATTTGTCCAAAAAATTTATTCAATTGAAATTAATATGATTACATTCTTCAATATCTTCTCTTTCAAAACTCTAGTAACTTTCCTCTATTTCCAAAACTTCACAAACTTCTAAAAAACAAAATTTGTAGTAAGAACAAATAACATTTTGCCTTTATGAAATATACCAGCGATCCTTTTACAGTGCTTTAACAATATTCAAATGAAAACTCATCAAATCCAAAACTCTATCTGGTGAGCTTCCAGATATCTTTATATAAGGAACTTTATACACTTGAAAAAATTTCTCCCCCTTTTTACTAAATGCTTAGACCATGAGATCTTTCATAACTCATGATGTTGGAAACATAAACAACAAAAAATCATCACTAGATTTTTTTTCAATGATTTTTTTCTGATTATTTTTATGCAAATGAATAAGCATTCAAAACATTTCTTAAAACAATAAATCTTCATATATAAACCTTTTTTTTCTTATGAACTTGAATCAGAAAACTTCAAGAAACTTTCTTTATTCAATCACCTAACTTTGCCTGATCACCTTTCTATATTTGATGGCCTTTCTTCATCTGATGACCTTTAAAGGAAATCAATGTTTGTTAATTTATGTATATAACAAAGTCAAGTGTATAAACATTGATCAACAAAAGAAAACACCTCAAGAAACTTTCTTATGACCAACATCTTCTTTAACTTCCTCAGCAGCTTCAACACATCTCCACCATCTTAGTCCCAATAACCCCCCTTTGGATTTTATTATCAACCAAGGAACATAAATCACTGAAACTTTATAATTCATGTAATGGATCATTTATCCAAAAAATTTAAGCCCATGTGTGAGTGAAATCAGTGTAGAAAACAATAATCATTGAACAAAAATACCATATTGTCCATGAATAGTGACTTAAGAAACTTTTTCCTTATATTTATTCTTCCACTTGAACCTTTCATCACAAAAATAACTTATTATTGTGAGAGAAACTTTCCTATATCCACTTTAATAAACTATTAAAACAATTCACACATACTGAAATCACAGATTACCCCTTTTAAGAACTCTCCCTAAATTCAGTGACTTACTCCACTATAGAAATAAACTCTTATTTTAGTTCATTATTCTCCACATGCTCTTTGATGAAGTGAAATTTTATACCAATGTTTTTGGAATTAGAAAATTACACTAGATTTTCTATGATATTTATATTACTTTGATTATCAAAACCCAAGAGAAAGGGAAACATCATCCACATATGTTGTGTTTTAGTTTGAGTGGCCACAATATACTCGACTTCTTCTATACTGAGAGTAATTGAATTCTGTTTCTTTGTATGTAAATTAACACATCTTTCTCCCAAGAAAAATGCTCCACAATATGTGGATTTTCTATCATCAACACTTCCTATCCAATCTGTATATGTATAGAAAAACAAATCAATATTTCCTATGCTATCACATTTCAATCCAAAATCAGTCATGCATTTGATATATCATAGAATTCATTTTCCATTTATGAGATAAGATTCTTTAGGCGTGCTTTGGTATCTAGTAACAAGTGGAACAACATACATTATATCTATCTTTGAAGTCGTTAGATATAATAAACTTTTAATCAAATTTATAAAATCTTTAGGGTCTATTCCCTTTCCTTACCCATATTTCTAAAACTTTTTTCCCACTAAAATTGGTGTGGAAACTACATTTGATCTTCCATGATAAACTTACATAGAAGTTACATAGCATAATTTTATTGTGATAGGAACTTTTTTTTGAGATATGTAATCCAAGAAAGTATTTCATTTATCCCAACATGGATATCTCAAAATGATTCTTCACATCCTCAACAAAATTTTCACATGTTTATTCATCATTCCCTATGAATATGATATCATTAATATTCATAATCATAATGAAGGAAACCTCTTTATTTTATTTGATGCATAGGTTATAATCAACTCCCCTTTCTTGAAGTTCAACTATCTTAAGCAATCATCCAATTTGGAATACCAATCTATTGAAGCTTAATTCAACCCATACAAGTATTTATTCAACTTAAACACACAACTTTCATATTTCCCAATCACGAATCCACACAGTTATTCAATATAAACTTCTTTATTAGGCCCCCCATTAAAAAATATGTCTTTATATACATATGAAAAATTTTATACCATCATTGTGCAACATTAGCTGGAAAAATTCTAATAGTTTCTAATATTTACATTAGTGAAAAATTCTCATAAAAATAAATTCCTTCAATTTGTGAGTGACCTTTACAAACCAACTATGCCTTGTTTTTTATCACTTCACCATGTTCATTCAACTTGTTTCGAAACACCCACTTTGTACCAATAATATTCCTATTGTATGGTTTGGGTACAAGTTCATAAGTACCATTCTTTTTAATTTGATCAATCTCTTCATCAATAACATTAATCCACTATTGATGCTCAAAATATTCATCAACATCTTTTCTATTAACTTTTGAATATAAGGAAGTGTGTGAAACTAACCTTGATATTCTCCTAGTTTGAACCCATTGTTGTTGATCACTAATGATGTTTTGAACTTATAATTGATTCCTTAGCCTTAGATGAGATGTAATAAGTTTTTACTCATCACTTGAGAAATCTGAGTCAGAATCCTCATATTGAGCAGCTTCAACATTGTTACTATCATTAAGATTTTTTTCACATTGCTTAACTAAAATCATATTTTCTTCCCCATATTACACATCTATACCTATTTGTGAAACTTTATTATTAGAATTTTCAAGAACCTTTATATTTGAAAAATCAACTATATTTCCTATTTATTTATTAAAATATTTATGTCCTCTAAAATTAAGAGAGTAGCCAAGAAATATTCCATCAATACCTCTCTGATCAAACTTCCCAAGATTTCCACCCTTGACTTTTATAATGCAAGGATTGTTGAATACCCTTAGGTAATTCAAACTTGGGGTTTCATTATAAAACATTTCATAAGAATTCATATCAGAGTTTAGTTTATAGAAACATCAATTTTGAATATATATTGTTGTATTGATATCTCGCCTCAAAGAATAATGATAAGTATCATGCTCAATCAAAATTGTTCATACCATTTCCACCAAACATCTATTTCTTATTTCAACAACACCATTTTTTATGGCATGTATAGTACACTAAAATCATGACAAATTCCATATTTTTCAAGATAATATATGAACTTATCATTTTTATTTTTTCCACCACTATCAGTTTGTACCTTCTTCACTGAATATCCATACTCTTTTTCTACAATTATCTTGAAATTATTAAACATTTTTAGAACCATTGATTAATATTTCAAAAAATAATACTTGTAATGAAATTAAATTCATCAATGAAAGAAATAAAGTACTTATCTCTATGTGTTTATTTTTTACTCATTGGCCCAAAAATATCAGAATGTATTAGCTTTAAGGGATGAGTTGAACGAATCTTATATTTCTTATGTACCAAGTCTATAATATTCTCTTTCTAAAAAATGAAACAACACCAATATATTATTCTCATAATGTCAGGAATATCATGGATACTATATATCTTTGTTAGTTTTCTCATATTCCTCTGACATATATGTCTTAGCCTCTTATTCTATAGCTAATTTTATTCCATCATACTCATATAGCATGAAATTTCTACACTACCAACTTGAAACAAGTTTCCCTTGGTTCATTGGTCTTTCGTAACAACTTTACCATCTTCAAATATCTTTATAATAAAACCATATTTTCTGAAAATAAATTTATTACCTTCATCATAAAATTGTGAAATACTTAACAAATTGTATTTCATCCCATCAACAAATAAGGCTCTTTTGGATTTCAACTTTTCGTCCTCAATAATGGAAGATCCAACGCCTTTGATTCTGAGTGACTCATCATTTCCTAAATTCACTATAACTTATTTAAATTTTTTCAAATTCTTCCAAAACTTCAAATCTCCTATCATATGTTAAGATCACCCACTCTCCAAAATCTAGGGTCTTTCTCATTTTGTAGCTTTGAGAGCAGTTTCAATGAAAAGATATTTTTCCATGCCTTTTTCTTTCTCTATATCCAGCTTTTGAGATTCATTATAAAAACTTTTTTGTGATAGAAACATGACAATACATCCTTTTACAAGATTTTTGGGCTATTCACATATTTCATGAATAGTTTCTATGTTTTGGAATTTATTTTCAATCTTTACACAAAATTTCTTAGGATGCCTTCTTTGAGAGGGTTGAATCTCCCTAAAACCCTAATTAAAATTTCTCTTGGAATTATTATAATGTTGATTATTGAACCAAAACATACTCACTGTATGGAAAAATCCCTCATAGCATCAGTAGTAACCGTAGAAGGAATGTTTTCCTTTGAAACTTCTATACTGTCTAGAGTTGTGCACCCACTCTCCATCAACTTTCTTACTTCCCACTTTCAAACTTTGTTGCATCCCAAAGTTTTTATTATATTATGATATTTTCTTCTTCATCTTAGAATTCTTTTCATCATCAATATAATCACTAGTAGTAGCTATTTTTGGTTTAGACTTTGAAATTTTAAAAACTTCAGATTTTTCAACTATGTTGGTTTTGGATATATACATGGTTTTCTTAACTTTCTTATTCTATCGATAGACTCATATTACTTATCAAACTTTGAGGATAATTTTTGTTTATCCTTTTGGATATGACACTTTTTAGAACTTTCAATAGCTTAATTGACTAAGTTTTGGAAGATTTTAATTCATTTCTCAACTTTAACAAGTTTTTGTTGAACGAGTTCTAAATATTTTTCCTTTACCTTTAAAAATTATTCAATATTGACATTAAGGATATTATTTTCGTCAAGAAACTTCTTCAGATCATCAATATCTTTTAGAAACTTTTATTTTTATTTAAGAAACGATTCTTTATTATTTTTAGTAATATTATCTTCCTTTAACTTATTGTTCTCCCTTTAAAGTCTTACAATCTTTTGAAGATAGTATCTCGACTCACTTTTCAGTATAAACTCCATCTGAGTCTCTTCTTTTTCATATCTACTACTTTCATTATTTTTGAACCTTTCCTCATTCATTTTTTTAATAAAATTATTTTTAGAAGTATTATCACTGAAGTTTTCATCTTCTTATCCATTGATATCATCTTTGTCACCTTTTAACAAAAAACTTCTCTTTATGGATTTGGAGAATTTTTTTCCTTTAACCTTGGGATATAAATTGGATTTACCTACCTTCTTATTTAATTAACTTCTTGACTTTCTATCATCTTCATCAATTTCTTCATATTCCTTTCATGGATGATTTTTTTTAGTAAAATGCTCAATAGCTTCGCAGCCAAAACATTTTAGTGGTAACTTCCCTTTGTAATTTATTATGCCTATTTCCATTAAAAAAAATAAAGGCATAAATTTATCAAAATTTTTACTAACCTCATCTTTGGTGTCAGAGTCACAAACTTCTTTTTCTTTGATAAATTTCTTGTATTTTCTTTTCTTAACATCTTTAAAGGAAATTTCTCAATCATCATTTTCTTTATTATTCACAATACCTTCTCTTTTAATTTTGTAAGTGATGAGAGTGATATATAGATCATAGAAAGATAAAGTTTTAGTATCTCCATATTCTAATCTTGAAACTTTTTCATCAAACTTATCAGGAATAATTTGTAAGTTATTTTCAAAAATTGTTAAATCTTCCAACTTCTCATCAAGACATCTTATAGTGCTCACAATATCATCCACACTTGTAAAAAAATCACAAATAGATTCATAATCACCCATATTAAGATATTTGTACTTAAACCTCCATATTTTTAACTTTTCCTTATTTACTTTAGTATTTCCTTCATAGATGTTTTTCAACTTCTCCCAGATGCCTTTAGCCTTTCCAACTCCTTTTACTCTAAGAAACTCACTTTTAGAGAGTGAGAAGAGTATAACATTTCTAGATTTCCCATTATTTTCCAAATTCTTCTCATCAGTATATATTAGGGGAACTCCCTCAACATTAGGTGGGAAACCATCTTTAAAAACTTCGAGAACTTCATACCCAAGGGACATAAGAAATGAACTTATTCTATCTTTCCAAATATGATAGTTATTTTTATCGAAACCCAAAATGCACTTACTATTCACAAAATTTTGAACATCCATGGAAAATTATCTTTTCTTTAAGCTTCATTAAATAGTTAATGAAGAGAACCTTTACCTCTGACACCACTTGAAAGAACTAATGTGATCATTGAGAGGGGGAGGAGGGAATTGGTGATCTTTTCTTTTTATATTTTTATTTCTTATGAAACAAACTTCACCTCCTGTTAAAGAGTTAGAACTTTATTGAAACAAGCATACAAGAACAATCCGTGGGAACATAAGAATTTACAAGGTGCACTACTCAAAAAGAGTAACTAGTTGTTTGATTGGTTTGTAAATAATCCAATATTACACAATCCAATAGAAAAAATACTTTTATGTGGTTATAGTTAGCATGGAATATCCTTACACTTGCATTTCACTATTATCAAAACTATAATGCATGTGATTTATTCATAGATAAGATATAATAAATATTTTCATAAAAAATTTAGAAACCTTCACCAATAGGCTCAGAATGTTGTCATTGTGCTTCTTGTACAACATTACTTTTTTTTTGTGTAAAAAAATATTCTTTAATTTCTTACCCAGCAGCAGATAAGAAATTCCTATGTCCATTCACTATTTTTTTGATTTAGTTGTCCTATTTTTCCATCCAACAAAGTTCATCTGGTGCCTTCTAATAATCGACACAATATTTTTTCCAGTTTGTTTATTTGATTCAACTTTGTTTGTCTGATTCCACCTTGAATAAAAGTTTTTTCAGTGACTTTATCCTATTGCATCTCATCGCAACACTTATGACCAATACCAAATTATTCTTCTTTTTACAACTAAGAGATTCATTGGTTGGAAAATTCCTGCTCAAATTTTGGTTTTTAGATTTTGTCTAACATCTCCATCTGAAGCTATTTCTTTAGTAATTCATATTTTTCATGTGTGAATAGTAAACTCACACCCTCCCATGGGATGATCAGACACCCCATTATATAGGTGCACTCAAGATAATAAATCCAGGAACTCCAATTTGTTTTCCCACTCAATGAAAACTCAAATTTCAAATATCCCACTCAAACAATTTCCCTAAAATCTTCTCAATGCTTCTAGAGTATTATTGAAGCTTTGTGAATTTTCCAGTAACTGAACCATTCTTCAATATTTCTCAAAACTCGGTGAATATCACAAAAATTCTTTCATGATTTTAAAAACATTGAATGATCATCTCAACATCGTCACTTTTAATATCTTTAAAAAAACTTCATAAATACTTTTGAATAGGAAAAAACATTATATCACTAAAATTTTGTGTGGTAAAATTTTGTAATATTTTTTTTCATTTGTTGAGAATATTTATTTGATGAGACTTATCATCTGGTTGTTCCTTTACAAATTTCATTGGAATTTCTCAAAACACTTTCTCTATCTGATGATTTACATCAGAAAACTTTTCCCACTAACTTCATGCACCAACTTCTTTACCATGATCTTTATACCAATTTTTTTTCCAGACAAACTTTTTCTAAAGACTTTGTCTGATAAGACTTCATCTGATGACCTTCTTCAAAATCTTCTCTTTTAACACTTTAGTAACTTTTCTATGTTTTAAAAACTTAAAAAACTTTGAAGAAACAAACTTCACAGTAAGAAAAAATAATATTTTCCATTTATAAAATATACCAACAATCCTTTCGTAGTGCTTTAATAATATTCAAATGCAAAATCATCAAAAAAAAACTCCATCTGGTGATCTTATATAGATCTTCATAGAAGGAAAATTGTAGAATTAAAACAAATTCTACCCCTTTCTACTAAACACTTGGATCATGAGACCTTTCATAACTCATGATGTTGGAAACACTAACAACAATAAAGCATCGCCATATTTTTTTTCCACCAAAAATAGCATCTGATGATTTTTAAATAAAATAATAATAATTTAGAACATTTATTAAAATAATAATTTATAACATTTCTTAAAATAATAAATCCTCATATGAAAACCTTTGTTCATCCAATGTAATTGGCTTGAAAAACTTTAAGTAACTTTCTTTGTCTGGTCACCTAAATCTATTTGATCACCTTTCTAATTCTGATGGCCTTTCTTCATCTAGAATACTTTCAAGGAAATCAAAACTTGGTGATTTATATACTTAACAAAGTTAAGTGTATAAACATTGATCAACAAAATAGAAATCCTCAAGCAACTTTCTTATAACTAGTATCTTCCTTAACTTCTTTAGCATCTTTAATGAATCTCCACCATCTTAGTCCCAACACAATCATCTCTTAGTATTATGTCATTGAACAATCATTCAAGGTAAGTATACCCTCTATCTCAATGCCAACTATATTGTTCCAATGAACAAATAATTCATGCTTATATTCTCTTTATAGTTCTCTTAATTCTATTAACTGTATTTTCCTCACAACTTGACCATAAAAAAAATTGAATAGAATTAACTAACAAAATATTAATTTAGATAATATAAAAATAATGTGAATTTTAATATAAAAAATTTCCTTACCCATATCTTCTCCCATACATTATTCTTTATCTGATCACCAATGTGTTGTTTAGAGATTGGTTAAATGAGAATTATATCACTGTATTTTGCATAGATTCCCATGAAACTTATATATTCCTTATCATATTTCCCAATAATTTAGTTATCTTAATTATACTAAAATATAATTGGTGTGTGGTGATTCTAAACACTACATATGTGAGTAAAACCATATCACTTAGTAGTAATTCCAACTATGAAAGACAACATCACAATCTAAAACTAAGACACATATCAACTTAAATAAAATTATCATGACAAAATTTAATAGAGTTGTAACCATATACCTAATATAGATTGATTAGTAGGCTATGAAGTATTAGTAGGATATAAAGGATCAATATGCTCCAAAGGATTTATATGCTTAAGGTGATTCATAGTATTGATATGATTAGTAGGCTCATGAGCAGAAGTCAAAGGTGTGCATGCATAAAATTACAAAGAGATGAGTGAACTATGAAGTGGATACTACATAGAAGTGGGTGTGAACTAATAATAAGGTTGGAAAGACATCATCAAAAAGATAAATTATAATGGTTATATTGGTGGTCTAAAATGCCTTCTCACCTTAAGTGGAATTATAGGATGATAAAGTGAACCAAAAGGGATAAGAGCTACAGGGCTTGGGTGACATGGTGATGATAAAATCAGTGGTACAAGGATCCCTAGTTCCTTATGAAGAATTGTAGACATAGAAAACACAGGAGAGTGGATATGTGTTAAAGGTTCTGATTGATATTAGGTATGGAAGGTGCTCTAAGAACCTCCAATACCACCCCTCCTTAATAGGTTATGATGACTAACACTCTCACTGGTACGGCTAGAAAAGAGTTTTCTCATGGATGGAAGAATCTAAATAAAATTTAAAAATGATAAATAAAATGGAATATTATGTTAAATAATTGATATAAAAACTTGAAATATTATACTCACAATATAGATCATGGGGTACAATCCCAATTCTTGAACTTGATGATCATTTTTATACATTCCCTTCCTTCATTTCTCTTTAATATTTGACATATTATTTTCAGGTAAATTAATATACATATTATTAGAAATATAATATATTTACATCATTATATAAAATATTTTAGTCAAAACCAATGGGGTCATTTACAGTATCGATTTCATCCACACCTTCATCAAAAATATATCTTGGGACAACTTTAATAATAACACCAAATTGAGGTTTTACATGATCTTTTAAAATCAAAAACTTGTTTTTCCATTGATTCCATAATATACGGATCATCATAGATAAAAAGTAATCTATGTAAATAAACCTAAATCTACAATTATCTATATATATCCCCTGTCACATCATTGAATCAAATTGCTTACATATTATCATAATGACTCGGCCATGAGAGTATGTAATAGCCCAATATGAGTATTTTCTATATAACTTTATAATATGATACATTTTCATATCAAGGTCAACTACTCAATGCATAAAAATATCATTCCATATTTTAAGTTAACATAACACCATAATATTATGTTGTCATGTTTATTGCATGACTATCTATAACAAATTTATACCCATTGATGATCAATGATTTACATTTATGAACCACATTATTCAAAACAAATTACAACGCTCTTATTTATGGAGATACAAAATTTATTGGTAAAATTTGCACTTAAAATATATAATCATATTAATGTTAAAAATGACTTATTAATATTTACTATTTAAAATCAATGTTCCTACCTTTTATTTAAACAAATAAAGAAAATCTTTACTATGAAAAGTCTCTCTCATTCTTAGAGGCAATAAATGGTCATTTCTGCTTATAATTTCTATATGTACGCCACATAATACAAAATTAAAATTTTATAACATATGTAAAATTATATAATATATGATATATAGATATCTAAATTACTTACTTGATGTAGTTATCAAACACATCATAGTTGAATGAGACTGTGCAATGTGCCATGTCCCACTCTATAAGGCGCAATGTACCCAACATATATGATCTAATAATTCACCCTATTTGGGGAAGTGATGAAAAAGTAGGATCAATTGGATCATATTTCTAATATTCAATTCCCATTGGTCGATTACATCTTATGATAAAATCACCAAAATACATTGAATATAAATACATACATTCTTAAGGTAAATAAACTTTTACAATGGATCCTTCAGGATGATTATTGTTCCCAACATAAGACTTAATTGTAGATATATTTTTTTCCTAGTTGTATATATCCAACAAGAAGCAATAAGATATCCAATAAGAACTTCAGTGGGAAGTTGTATGGTTAGATGTCTCATGCAAGTGAAAAAAGGAGGAAAAATTTTCTTTAACCCATAGAGAATTATTGATGCCTCTTATTCTATTTTTTCAAGAATCCATTTCTCAACTTTTTTGAACAAATATCTTTATAAAAGTGGAATAATAAAATCATTATGAACATTAAATTATTTCAAAATAAATGTCAAATGATTATTGGAATTAAATCATGTAGAAGGATGTGATGATCATGAGTTTTAGAGATTTCAATTTAGAAACTCATCTATTTACCTACTTCAATACATTACTTTAATAATTTTCTAAAACATTTAGAGCCTTTATCACTTATATAAATTGTTTTTTCTCTGAATTTTTTATCACGTTAGAAGTATAATGAACTTCCCACTATTTTGATAAATTATTTTAAAATGAAATTCATGTCTGATACTCCAATCCATCCAGTCATATTGAGATATTAAATCATATTTTGTGTTTCTCATAACATTTATAAGAACTAAAAGCAACATTTCACACATATTAATTTCAATATGAATCATTTCTAATAAGTGATGCAACGAATTTGATGACCAATAAGGTAAATTTTAAAAGATATTTTTTTCTCTAATTATTATTGGATTAATTAGAACTATTTATCCTCTTTCTAGAATTCAGTTATAAATTCCTAAAAATAAAAGTGACACATTTAAATTCATTAATTATATTAGTTCTTGACATATGATGAGTTAGTTTTTCTTTATTAGTGGTATTTTCAAACATTAGATGATTATTTATGCATGGATGATTAATTGGTACAAATCATAAATGTCCCATTAAATTGAAACAGTGATGAAATTTAAGCATTCAAGATCATGTATTCTTTATAAAATTTGGACATGTTAGTTTACCATTCATACTCTAACCAAACATCATTTCATAATCCTGGATATAATTTATCATCCACATAAGCACAATATGCATTTTAAATGAATATTTTGTAAAATTATCATATGTGCAGACACTTATATTCCATGGTTGTTTTAAATCTTCTATTAATGGTTTCAAGGACACATCAATATCATTTCTAGGATCATAAGGTCTAGATATAAATATATTTATCAAGGTAAATGGGTTTTTTCATACACTTCCATGGGGGGATGTTATAAATGTGAATGGAAATATGATATATACTCTATATAGTAATCATATGAAAAAATAGATTAAAACCAACATGATAAACCTAACTTCTCATTACATGCTTCAAATATAAAATTAGGATGCGAGGTACCTAATAGATTGTAATTAATAGTTTATTTTTTTCAATAAGACTAAAAGTCAATATATGATGAGTTCAGTTGAAAGAGAAGAAGAATGAGTGAGGAGATTGAAGTTACCTATGAGTGATAAAGTATTTCATGGAAAGGTTTGGAGTTATCATGAATCACACGTGTTGTTGTTTTCTACCATTGTATATATTATTGGTGAGTCATTCATATATTGGAAAGGGGTATTGAGAAAAGACATTGATTACCTCCCAAATAAGATTATAAAAGAAGTTGAAGATGTTGATGTTATAGATTCAAGAAAACTACATTAATATGCGATGATTACAGATTTGAACTTATATTAAATCAAATACATATTCTAATCTTATAAATGGTTGATGGAGGTAATTTATACTATAATTTTTTGTCGAAGGAAGAAGATGTTGTTTCTTGGAGTTTGAATGTATTATGTATACTTTTCTTGTAGAATCAGTTTTCTATGTTGGTGCATCTATTTGAGTTTTAGATGTTGGTGTGTTGAGCCGAGTCCCATAGATAATTCTAATCATTGAATATGATTTCTCTATGAAGAAAGATGTGTAACTGGATGTGATTGTCAAGTTATAAATTATCTTATAATTAATTATTTCATTATTATTGAGGATATTTGATAAATATGAAATTAAATTATTGCGGAAGTGGGGATTCATTAAAGTACTCAAATTGAGTGTTTATTTTTGACATGTTCTTTGGGAACCATGTTGAAGATATTTATTTAATTTTGATGAATTCATAGTCATTTGAAGTATTTTGAGATAATTTTAAGTGAATTTATGTGGTGTTTAGATGTTTGGAGATGAGTTATAGAAGTTTTGAGTTAATTTGAGGAAGTATGGAGTTCATATATAATATCCAGGAAAATGGAAAAGGCATACGTAAGATCTCACAAAACAGAATATCAATAAAGTCCCAAGGAGTTCACACTATGATATATAAGATCAATCCACTCATATGTAATAGTAACTCCATTGTTTCAAAGTATATGTAACATCTCATTGATGATACATGATATCTCCCAAAGCATATGTAAGAGTAATTTGGAGTTCACAGTAACATGTAAGAGTGAATTAGAGCATATGTAAGAATAAGGGGATGATGTATAAGAATAAATTTGAAGTTATTCTACATACATAAGACTAAGTTGAGGATAAATAAGAGTAAATTATGAGTTTCCAGAGAATACGCAAGAATCATGTTTTTTCATGTAATATTAACTATGAAGACGCATAAAAGTAACCTGAGGATTTAAAATGATGCATAATATATTTTCTAAGGTCATCTAAGATTAAATAGGTTTCTTGAGGAATACATAATATTAATTGTAATTTTTTTTGTTATTTAGTGAATAAAATATCATGATGCTTAATGTATAAATTCATGGTTCAAGTTTATATTGGTGTTGGGATTTGATGAATATTGCACCATGAGATAAATCTTTACACTGAAATTATATTTGTATATATGTTCATGAAAACATAAAAAATAAGATGCAATTTTTATTGAAGTTTAAAGGAATTAAGAAGCCATGATTTGTGGAAAATTAAGGTAAATATTTGAGAAGATATTTTGTGTGATATTTATGGATATTCAAATATGAAGATTTGAAATCCATTTATAAATATGGAAGATTGGAGAATTTCAAGATTATTATTTGACCAGTTTAAATGAAGATTATGATTACAATTAACGGGGTTTTCTATATTTAAATTATGAAACATTATCCTCATGATAAAAAATGATTATATAAAGAGAATATGTGTAGATTGATAGAAAAATAGCGGTAAAGTGATACCGACATACATACTATCTATTGAAGAATATTTTGGTTGTCAAATAAGGAAGAAATAAAGGGGAGAATTACTGAGGCATCGACTTGTTGTTATTGAATATCTAGAGTGTTAAGGTTTTTAAATAAAAAGAAGCTAAAAAGATCAATATGTAATCACTGTAATTTATTGTCTATGTCGAGGTGAGCTATTATGATATCTAATCATTAAAAGTATCACTATTAAAGAGGAAGAAGACAATGCATGATTTCATGATTTTTACACATGTGTCAATCATTCTGAAGTTGATAAGAGTTTGACATGCATGTTGTTATAGCTAATTATCTTCTGGTAGTATAACTCCTTAGTTGAGTAAAAAGATTTATCCTTTGATACTGGAGCATCCTTAAGTGTATAAGAATATCTTATTCCAGAAGGAGGTTGGGAACACCCATTATAAATTATAGGGATCCAGAATAAATAACCTTTAAAGAGATAACTAACTATTGGAAAATAGTTCTTAGGGTTAAGGATGATACATTCTATATTGTGTTCACTTTGGATTATAGTTGATATTTGTGTCTTGGAATCAACCCAAATGTAATAAGGATATAATCACCCACATTGGGAGTGAACCTTGTAAATACCATGTGCTATTATGATCTTTTACTTACTAATTTTCATGTGGTGTGTTGTATTGGGTTTTACTTTAAATAGATCCATTCATTCAAACAAGTGCAGAGGTTTGAATAATTAAGGTGAATAAGAATTTGTTAAAATATGATTCACACTGATCCACCCCCTCTCAATGTGACTACATGATCCACTAGGCCTTTCAAGTGATATTAGAGTAAAAGGTTATAAATCTGATTAAATCTATTATTTTCACAGTTATTTTGAAAGTATAATATATAAAGTACAAATTTATAGAAGTTTATAGGTTCCTTATCAAAGTTGATATGGATTTTTCTACCAAAATCATAAAGAATAGTAAGAATAGTGAATCTTAGAAGCCAAGGTATCTCTCATATATGAGAAAAAATAAATAGAAAATTACTATTATATCTATTGATAATTATTCTCTTGAAGAATCAAGTTTAGGATGTGAAGAGTATGCACTTATTGAATCACTTTGTGTTTTTTACTCTGAAATAAAGTATTTCATGAAAAAGATCCTTACTAAAATCATCATGTTTATATTTGAGTTTAACAAGGGTCTATAATATGAGAATACACAACTGGATATGGAGACAAATTCTTTTAAAAATGTATTAGCTAAGAAGTTTCTAAAGTGAAACAAACTCATCAAATAAGTTGAAACTAATGAGAACCATATAAGGCTTTATAAATAAAAATATCCCATCTATAAAGATTTTTTTTAATATTAGTAACAATAAATCCAAGACTAGAAAAGTCTTTTAAGAGAGGATCCATGCATTGGAAGAAACTCATAAATCTACCATTGATGTCAAGAATACTCAATTGGAGGTCAAGACTAAAAAAGGAGCTTGAAAATTCATTATAAAAAGTATCAAGATGCATGAATATCACATTGATATGATATAAAAGGAATGATTTTAAAGAGTTAAATTATTTATGGATGAGAAAAATACCCTCAATATAAAATTTCTTGAGCTTTAAGTCAAACTAAAAAATCTATAAGTGACACAAGTTGGGTCTTCTCAAGATGCTGTGAGAAGAGTTGCTGCCATTGTGTTTTCTTATGAGAGTCTTACTAATAAAATATATCATTTTATTGGAAATAAGTTCTTTAATGCATCAATTGACATACCTACAACATGTTTAAAGAAAAATCTTACTCTTGGTTTAGAAAATGTTGTTTGTGCTAATGTTGTTGCACTGTCTAGTGTAGGTTAAAATGTAAATTATGGAAAAATATGGGTGTAGAAAAATTCTGAGAAAACCACCACTTCATCAAAGGTGGATGCGATAAATATTAGAAATTTTGGTTCCTTAAAAGTGCTTAAAATGAGGTATGTTTGGTCTAAAAACAACAAGGAGTTACATCTAGCCTGACTGAGTTCAAAAGGAAAAGATCAAGGTGCTATGAAAAATTTGGGCATAAGGCTATTAACTTTCATCATAACTTTTCAATCATTTGAATTTGTAGAAGGTTCATATTAAGGAGGATCAAAGCTAAAATTAAAGGTAATTGTGTTGGACTGAAGCAAAGTATATAGAAGTAGTTAAATCTATCCATAAAGAATATATTTTAAAGTCTTGAGAATTTATATGTAAATTGCAACAAAGTTGGTCATTATGACGATGAATGATGATTCTCACATACCAAGAATAATTTATATACTATTGAATATAAAAGATCAGAAAAGTTAAGAAATAAAAGAAATAATAAAGGTGATTACGCATTGGGGTGTATGCAAAAGCAAAGAAATGAATAAGACACATCCAAGAAGGTTGAGAAAGATGATACACCAAAGAGAATACACTTTTATTGCAAAAGAAAATGTCATATCATGGATCATTATAACTAATCCATGAATATCAATGATGAAATAAGGAAGCTGGAGAAAAAAATAAAAATTTATCCAAGAAAGAAATAAAAAATATTGATTTGGTAGAATAAATATATGAAAATGAAGAAAAATTTGAATTTCATGAGAAGTTTTCAAATGTATTACAAGAATTCTTAAGAATCTATGTGGTAGGTGAAATTAGGCTGGACATACTCCAAAATAGTGCATGATAATACTATCACACATAAAGAGTTGTTGGAGAAAAGGAAGAAAGAACCAATGAATTCATATGCTATAATGGGTGCTATGAAAAGGAATTTTCACACAAGGTGTATACTAAAATGAAAAATAAGTCCATGTTTCCTAAGGAAGTTCATGTTTGGAAATTTAAAGGAATATGCATGAATGGTTCTCACAAAAGTGGAGTTGAATTGAAAGGAATTTTTAGGTTGAGAAGTAGCTTGTAACCTTGTTTCTCACACTAAGGGGTTGTGGAAAACCTACCTTATTCTTATATATTCTTGTTTGTTCTTCTTTGTAGGGAATTAAGGGTGAAGTATGTAGGGGTATAACTAGATGAGTAATTTGGTTTTTTCATAATGATTTGGAGGATCCATCATAAAGTGCTTTGATAGGTATCAATTATTGAATCCTTGTAATATTTTAAGTGGTACTATTAAAAGAAGAAATCAACCTTGATAAAAAATTTGATGGAGCCTACCCTTTTGGGGAGTTTATTTGGGAAAGCTACCAAATATAATTATTTCACGTGAGGATGGAAATATGGAATGTGTTGGAATTATTCATTAATGGGGTATATTTTTTATACTTTTTTATCCTCATGCAAAGAATGAATTTTGAAATTAAGGGGGAGAGGTTGATTATTCAATGACAAGAGTGATAAACATATTTTGAGGAATACACAGTTGTTTATGTGAATATTGGGTAGTTAATTGGCCTCTCATGTTTTCCACATCAAGCATTAATCAAGTAGACTTTGATTTAATTAATTAATAATTCACACATAGTATCATCATTTGTATTTATTATTAATAAGTGGAAAAAATTAAGAATATCGAGTTTAATTTAAAATGGATATTTAATTGGGTATTAAAAAAATTCAAATGGGGATATTGAAGTATCTAATATATTGTTATAAAGAGTATTGTATTTGTTATTAGTAATAAGTAAAGTCAATATATGTTGTTTCTATATTCCACTGTATATGTCACCAAAGATCCATTTATATATTTGCAAAGGAGACAGAGATAAGATATTGAGTAGCTTCTATGAAATATTGGAAAATAAGTTGAAGACATTTTTGCTATTATAGATTCATGGAAACAACATGAATATGTGATGATTATAGGACTGATATTATTTTGAATCGAAGATAGGTTTGACTCTTATTAATGGTTGATGATGGAACTACCCAATATAGGTTATTGTTAAAGGTAGAAGATGTTTATGCATGAAGTTTGAAGGTGTTATATAGACTTATCATGCAAAATGAATTTTACATATTGATATATCTTTTTGAGTTTGAGAAGTCGGTATGATAAGATAAGTTCTATATAGAATGGTGATTGCTAAATATGATATCTCTATAAAGAAATATGTGATATTGGATATAAATTTGAGGTGTTTCATTATCAGATAATTAATTAATTTCTATCATTGAGTATATTTGATGAATATGAAGTTGAATTGTTGAGGTATTAGAGATCCATTGAAGTACTCAAATTGAGCCTTTATTTGTTGCACTTTCTTTAGGAATTACAATGAATATATTTTTAGAAGTATGATGAATTCCTAAAGTCATTTTAAGTGTTTTTAGATTAGTTGAAGTTGATTTTAGTGGTGCTGAGAAGTTTGGAGATGAGTTATGTAAGTTTTGAGTTGATTTTAAGAAGTTTTTAGTTTATACATAATATCTAAGAAAATAGAAAAGGCATATATATGATCTCTTAGAACAGAATATTAACAAAGTACTATAGAGTTTACACTATGATATATAAGATAAATATGATCATATATAGGAATAAATTTAGTGTTTTTAAGGATATATAACATCTCATTAATGATAAATAATATCTCCTAGATCATATGTTAGAGTAATTCTGAGTTCACAATGATTCATAAGAGTAACTCAGAGCATAAGTAAGAATAAGTGGATGATTTGTGAGAATAACTCAGAATTTATTCATCATATGTAATATTATGTTAAGGATATATAAGAGTAAATTATGAGTTTATAGAGAATTTTTAAGAAGTATATTGGATCATTTAAGATTAATCCTGAAGATACATAAGAGTATCTTGAGGATTTCAATTATTATGTAAGATAATTTCCAGATGGTGCACTCTCATTCCCTAGGATTTTCTTCTGAAACCCTTGTAGTGGTGTGGAATATCAACCTTACTAGTATATGTATGGACAATGATTGGTTGGGATTAATTGGAGAAGACTTGGAGATGGTTTAAGATTGTGGATCCTCCAATGGCACCTCTTCCTGTTCCCAATCGCTGGTTTGATCTCATCACCGATGTGCTCAACCTACCGCTTCTTTGTTGTGTGCTAAACCTTATCTATCTAGATTTTTATATCTTGTGGTTTCTTAATGTGGGGTAGTGATTAGCCACAAAATGAGGCTAATATTCATTGTTAATATACATAATATTCATGTTCTTTATTATTCATAAACACCATTTTAGTGCATTTTACACTTTGAACATCATTTCACATTATGATTGTAATACCTTCTTAAAATGCATTATTATGTGGTACATATTTAAACACCATTTGAAGTACCTAATAATTCATCTAATTATACATATTTTAATTTGATATTTTTGTAAATTGATCTAAACTCCAATATGAACATAGTTCATTCAGGGATCAATGGAGAATTCATGGAGGATGATGGAGATATTTGGCAATGAAAGGAAGCAATTCCGGAGAAGGCAGATTGGACACTAGCCCACTGATGAGACGGTGGGGCCCAACATACAGGCCCAATGAATCCCAAATTTCGTGGGATGATAGAAGAAATGTCTAGGAACAAATCAATATTCAGTATCCAATGCTAATTCGGCTTCCATTGTGTCTATTTAGGCGGCCCAAGTTAGAGATAAAATTCTGAACCAGATTCTGCATCCCAGAAAAACATCCCACCAATTAAGCCATATATATAAAACCAAAACTCCTTTTGGGCTGATATTTTACAGGCTGTTAGAAGACATCCGGAGCTACATTTTCTTATTTTATGTCCCACTCTGATTCTGCCATCTAGAAGGTCATCCAAACGCGTCTGTTCGGTGGATGAAAGCTGGATGCCACCTCGGGTCAAATGTGGAAAATTCCAAATTCCACAAGCTTTCCACCACCTATGGCGTACCAAAATTAATTGAGATGCTTTGTACTGTTGGAGTCTCTACCCAAGGCTCCCAAAATGCCTATTTAAAGAAGTGGTGGTGAAGGATTTTTGGATCTTGGATGCTTTGTTCAATTGTAATGTTATGCTGCAATTTTGTTGTCTCAAATTTGTCTTTCACATGTAAGTTGTTCAATTCACTTTAATTTCTTAATAAAAGTTCTTCTTATACTCTTATTCTATTGTTCTTAATATCAATTTGATACCGTTGGATCAAGGTGTGAATTTATTCACACCAAACCTTGTGAAATTATTCACACAACGGTGGAGTGATCAATTTATTTTTGTTGTTTTCTTTACTTCTCCATTTCCTCCCTCATGAGTCTACCTTCCGCTTCCATTGAAACCATGGGATCGATGGAGGGCTAACCCACTTATGGGTTGATCCAAGGGAGTAGCAAGGGGATGTATTGTATATTATTTATCACCTCATTAATGTATAATCACTTCTTTAATTGAGATTTTTATTTGATGATTTTTAAACTCCATCGTCCTTGTTGAATTTAAGGCCACACACTTCAAGTGCTAATACGAACCTTTACCTTGAAGTGCTCAAATATTTGATCCTTCAAGTGTATAGGTGATTAGTATTAAAGGGTGTAGGCATTAAAACAGTAAGTGATGGTGTTGTTTTATCTCCTTAAATGAACCCATCTCAAATTTAAGAAATTGAAATCATTGAAAAGGAAATACGTCCAATCCACCCCGAGTGATAACCTAGGATCAACTCATTATTTTAATTTGAATTCACTTAAGTCTCTTAGAGTTCACTTAAACCCATCTAAAATCAACCCAAAGTTGGCCACTTCATAGCCAAAAACATTCCTTAGAATGTGTGTGTCTATAGGTTACTTCTTAGGTCTCTGTGGATTCGATAACCCAAGCTAGACTACAAGGACCGTTCTACCTTCATCTATTGGGTAAATTTGAGCGAGAATCAAATTTTGGCGCCGTTTCCGGGGACCTAAGTAAGTTATCTTAGACAATATCATCCTTTTTTTCATTCTACTTCTCTTTTCTCACTCCTCACTCCTATAGAAGTCAATTTTGAACAAGTCCAAACATGGGAAACCTATCCCTACTTTGATCACCCAACCCCATGTACAATGTACAATGACCATCCTAATTCTTACTTGTGGGATCATCAACAACCTACTGAACCACAATGTTTTTATTCATATGATCCACAATAAATTCCAACATATTATGAGTTCCAATCCCAACAAGTCCAATCTGAACACCCTCCTGTGAAATTCCAACAACTTAATTATCCACCTGAAATAGACCATGTTTCTCAACCACTTACCCATAATGATCCACAACCATTACTTGAAAAATTGTGTCAACAAATGGAGATAATGAATTTTGAGGTTTCATCATTGAGGTTAGAACTACAAAGCATTAAAATTTGTGAGGAACCCATCCCTACACAAATTGTCCCTTCCATAACCTTATGTGAAGTGTCTAGTTTCCCACAAATCTCTTATGAATTTACTGAAGAGAAAACCTTTGGATTTAGGGAAGATGAGGAGGATCATGGAATTGTTGATGGGTGTTTGAATCAGGAGGAAATTGAATTTTTGGATTCACAAGAGGGAAATTTGATATCGTGGATTGAGTCTCCTAAGTATAACTCCATTGATGAATTTTCAAAAACACCAACCATTGAACCATTGGGAGAAATCACAAACTTTGAGTCCATACCCATTCCTGAAACTGATCTTTCTAATTTGGTGGTTGAATCTTCTATTCAAAAGGAACCTATTTTGTTGAGAAATTTGGAAAATGAAACTGATTTGGATTCAAAATCTCAACCTGTGTTTGAATGTACTATCCAACCTGAGCTCAAAATTATTGTCCTTCCTTCCATGATCAAGTATCCCTTCATAGGATATAACCATGAACTTTTAGTTGGAATTCATTATTCTCTTGAAACCAAAAAAATTGGAATGGCCATTGATGTATTTAGAAAAACTACAGTGGAAACTGGATAAACCATTTCAAACATTCCTTGTATTTTTCCACTCATTGTAGAACATAGGTTTGTACATGACACAAATTATAAACATAAAATAAATATAAAAATAGTATAAGTGGTGAAACATGTGGTAATTAAAATTTTTAAAGTTGGTATTGGGTAAGTTAGGGGTGTTCATGTCGGGCTAACGATGTTAAACAAAGCGCTTCATGGGAGGCAACCCATGGTTTTCATGTTTTTAAACTTTTTGGAATCATTTTTTTTATTAATCATTTTTATATTTAGAAATAAAAAAAAATAAACTGTTGAACTGTTCTTCTATAATGAGTATGGATGGGTATGAAGGGGGAGCACCATATTCATCCGTATCACGTGGTGTGATCCTTGAGTAATACCTTACCCAGAAATTTAAAAAGAAGACAATATATCATCAGTTTATTTTATTTTATTTTTATGTGTTTGTAGGTTAAAATGAAAATACAAAAAAATATATATAATAATAATAAAAAAAGTCCACATCGTAGGTCGTGGGGCAAACCCCGTCACAACCGGCGAAGCCATGGGGATTCGAACCCGATACCGAAGGGAGACAGGGGCGCGCACTTACCACTGACCTACGACCTTTTGTGCTTCCTTATTCTATAATTTATATATATATACTTATATTTTACTTTCTTTATTATATAAATATATATATATATATATATATATTGTTTTTTTGTTTTTTTGTTTTTTTTCCTTTTTCTACTAGGGAACTCTACAAGTGACATGGATATCAAAGGATTTAAAGGAAGCAACAATAATTTCAACTTCAACCACCAGGTGACTTCATTCCATGACCCTCCTTTTCAATTTCATTTTTGAACTTTCATTCTCTACCTCTACCCCCTTCTAAATTTTCTTTTCTTTAAACACTGGGGACAATGTTATTTTAAGTTGGGGGGGGGGGAGATAAAATAAAAAATGCTTTTGTGTCAAAAAAAATGATAAATGATTTGAATTTTTTTTGTGAAAATAGAAGGAAAAATTCCTTTAACTTTGAACATGGTAATAAACATTATACACTTTGAAAATTAATATCAAATAATTTAGCATACCCTAATTCTGATTTTAATCCTTGTATAATTTCATGAGCATAGATTTTGGAAAGTGTGGTGGTCCAATGTGATATTTCATCGTTTATATTTTCATCCAAATAAAAAAAAAGATCACAATGCACGTCCCTTGGATAGTGGGGTATTAGTTTGAGTTCATGGGGTCCCCTAAATAAATATCATAGGTTTGGTAATCATTTTAGTTTAATATGAGTATTCAAAAAATTTTTTTTAAAAAAATTTAGCGTAGAGCAATGAAATGACCTAATGCATGGCTTTCGGCACTTGGGGATCGTGACTCCATAGTTGTCTGGCCCAGAGTTAGTAATTTTATCTCTATTTTTGGTAATTTGAATTTGTTTTTGACTGAGTTAACTCGAGATGATGCCCGAGTATGTGGGCTTAACTTGGTGCCCTAAGGTCTTTGAGCCTGGGAGTCATCGGCAAAGTCTCGCTACAGGGGTTGACTCTTTTGAGTGCAATTTCAATTACCATGGAAAAATTGCAAAAAAAAAAAAACAAAAAAAACAAAAAAACAAAAATAAAAATTATACAAAAAAAAAGAATACTCATATTAATATTGAAATGTGATTCCATCTAGCACTTCCGTAATTTCCCCCTTGAATAAAGATGAACCCCCATGTCTATTGTGATGCACAACACATCCTCATACTTAATTGATATTGGATGAAATATGGCAATGAATTTGAACAAAGAAATGGGATTGGGATTGTGATCTACTTATGAAAATATCTTGTATTAAAATATTTTGATGGGTTTCATGATTGTTTGGTATAAGTTTTTCTGGTGATCATTGTGTATTAAAATGTTTTTGGAAAAGGGAATTCGAATTTCATATTGTTGAGATATATTTTGCTCGGGACTAGAAAAACTCAAGTTGGGGGGTGTGATTAGACACTAAATGAGGATAATATTCATTGTTAATATACATAATATTCAAGTTATTTATTATTCATAAACACCATTTTAGTGCATTTTACACTTTGAACATCATTTCACATTATGATTGTAATACCTTCTTAAAATGCATTATTATGTGGTACATATTTAAACATCATTTGAAGTACCCAATGATTCATCTAATTATACATATTTTAATTTGATATTTTTGTAAATTTATATACACTCCAATATTAACATATTTCATTCAGGGATCAATGGAGAATTCATGGAGGATGATGGAGATATTTGGCAATGAAAGGAAGCAATTCTGGAGAAGGCAGATTGGACACCAGCCCACTAATGAGAAGGTGGGGCCAAACATACAGGTCCAATGAATCCCAAATTTAGTGGGATGATATAAGACATGTCTAGGAACAAATAAATATTCATTATCCAATGCTAATTCGGCCTCCATTGTGTCCATTTAGGCGGCCCAAGTTAGAGATAAAATTCTGGGCCAGATTCTGCGGCCCAGAAAAACAGCCCACCAATTAAGCCATATCTCAAAAACCATAACTCCTTTTGGGATGAAATTTTACAGGAGGTTAGAAGACATCCGGAGATCCATTTTCTTATTCTACGTCACACTCTGATTCTGCCATATAGAAGGCCATTCAAACGCCTCAGTTCGGTGGATGAAAGCTGGCTTCCACCTCGGGTCAAATGTGGAAAATTCCAAATTCCACAAGCTTTCCACCACCTATGGCCTACCAAAATTAATTGAGATGCTTTGTACTGTTGGAGGCTCGACCCAAGGCTCCCAAAATGCCTATTTAAGGAAGTGGTGGTGAAGGAGTTTTGGATCTTGTATGCTTTGTTCAATTGTAATGTTATGCTGCAATTTCGTTGTCTTAAATTTGTCTTTCACATGTAAGTTGTTCAATTCACTTTAATTTCTTAATAAAAGTTCTTCTTCTACTCTTATTCTGTTTTTCTTAATATCAATTTGATACCGTTGGATCAAGGTGTGAATTTATTCACACCAAACCTTGTGAAATTATTCACACAACGGTGGAGTGATCAATTTATTTTTATTGTTTTCTTTACTTCTTCATTTCCTCCCTCATGAGTCTACCTTCCGCTTCCATTGAAACCATGTGATCAATGGAGGGATAACCCACTTATGGTTTGATCCAAGGGAGTATCAAGGGGCTGGATTTGATGTTATTTATCACCTCATTAATGTATAATCACTTCTTTAATTGAGATTTTTATTTGATGATTTTTAAACTCCATCGTCCTTGTTAAATTTAAGGCCACACACTTCAAGTGCTAATACGAACCTTTACCTTGAAGTGCTCAAATATTTGATCCTTCAAGTTTATAGGTGATTAGTATTAAAGGGTGTAGGCATTAAACCAGTAAGTGATGATCTTGTTTTATCTCCTTAAATGAACCCATCTCAAATTTAAGAAATTAAAATCATTGAAAGGAAATATGTCCAATCCACCCCGAGTGATAAACTAGGATCAAATCATTCTTTTAATTTGAATTAACTTAAGTCTCTTAGAGTTCACTTAAACCCATCTAAAATCAACCCAAAGTTGGCCACTTCATAGCCAAAAACAGTCCTTAGAATGTGTGTGTCTATAGGTTACTTCTTAGGTCTCTGTGGATTCGATAACCCAAGCTAGACTACAAGGACCGTTCTACCTTCATCTCTTGGGTAAATTTGAGTGAGAATCAGGTAGTCTTCGATCTAGGTGTTCTAGTGGATCTATTGTGAAATAAATAATGTGATGGAAAAGTCGCAACCATTTGATGACGTTGACAATTTGAGTCATGACATTAGTCATTAGTTGTTTTCATTGACTTTAAGGGAAGTAAGCTAGAGGCTATCATCAGGAGGGCGATGCTCATTAATGTTCCCATGGATTTTTTGCATCCCCTACTCATTGAGCTTGGGTAATTAGAGCTTTAATGAAAACCCCTAAGTTTCTTTGGGTTCTGGTATTGTTCTTGTTATGCCTCCACTCCTCTAACTTCAGATGTCTGACAATGCTGATTTCTAAGGTGGTATTGCAAAGGTGATGAGAAGATATCATTCATCCATGGGAACACCGAATGGTACTTTTTATGTGGTGATATTGTGGAAAAGGGCTATTGGGCCTTCGATCCTTTTGGGACTCTAAGATATCTTCATAGGTTAAGAAGGATCATGGAGAAACCAAGCTATAACTCTTTGCATTTGGTAGGAAATATGAGCATCTTGTTGTGTTGTCAGGGGGGTTTCCTCGAAAGAGGTATGGATATACTAACACCTATCATTTATCCATATGTCATCTTTTGTGGGATGGATGAGTGCACTTCTATGTGGTTCTTTTATTGTGGGACTAGGCTGATGACGTGAAGCATCATGATGGAGTTGTTGTAAGGTGCCATAGAAGAACCATCTATTGGGAAACTCCAAAGAGAGATAGGTGTGCTGACACTTATCATCTAACCCCCCCACTCTTTTTTGGGATGGAGGGGTGCCTTTTCATGGTGCATTAGTCTGACATGATGCAAAAAATTTGATGGGGGGGGGGGATTTGCATCAATCATACTCAGTACCATAGGTAAAATGACCCATGAAGGGGTGAAAACATGGATTATGACTAGAGAATCATTATGGTGTAGGCTTGTAGTTACTCCCAATGACGGGATGATGGTGTAGGTATATAGGGACAATGACGGGGGTGATTCCAGTGGTGCTGCGCTTCAGGTGGCAGGGGTAATGTGGGATACTGGTAGCCTCCGATAGCGGGCCTTCATGCCATTTCATTTCTAGGCCTTTAGTCCATGGGTCTTTTGAACCATATAGGGTACTTTGGTCCATGTTTTACATATGCCTATGTTCCTCTAGGCCTACGACCCATGTAATGGTTCCCCTCAAAATCTAGTTAAAAAGGGGCTTTATTTGCTTAATAAATGGGGCTATAACCCACAACTTGTTTAAAAAATAGGTTTCTTGGGGAACACATAAAATTAATTGTGATGATTTTGCATTGTTATTCAGTAAATAAAATATCATGATGCTTTATGAAATAAGTAGTAGTTCAAGTTGATATTAATTCTAATATTTGATAATGACTATGTTATGAGATAAATCTTCACACCACAATTATATTTGTACATGTGGGAATGCATATGTTGAAAAGAAGATGCAATTTTTATAGAATTTTGAAGGAATTAATATTTCGTGATTTGTGGATAATTAAGGTGATGATTTGAGAAGATATTTTTTTGTGATATTTTTGGATATTCAATTATAAAGATTTTGAATCCATTTATGAAGATCAAAAATTATATTATTTCATGATTATTATTTAACCAGATTAAATGATGATCATGTTACTGAATTAAAGGTGGATTCCATATTTGAATTATGAAACATTATATTCATGATCGATGGTGAGTCTATAAATAGAATATGTGAATATGAAGAGAAAAATAGAGGGAGAGAGATCCAACAACCATATTATCTATTAAAGAATATTTTTATCATTAAAGAAGTAAAAAAGAAAGGGGGTAATTTCAGAGGTACCGACTTGTTGTTATTGAATATCAAGAGTGTCAAGGTTCATGGAGAAGAAGAAGATAATGTGACCAACATGTAATCACTACAACTAATGGTATTTTCTGAGGTAATCCACTATTATCTCTGATCATTAGAAGGATTTTTGTTGAAGAGGGGAGAATAAAACATGTTCTTTCATGATTTTTTCACATGAATTGATCATTATGAAGTTGAGAAGTGGATGATGTACATATTATTATATCTAATTATATTTTGTTAGTTGAAGTCCTTGGCTATGGAAAAGATCTATCCATTGATTCTAGAACATCCTGAAGTACAAAAGAATATCTTATTCAAGAATAAGGTTGGGAACACTCATTGTAAACTGAAGGGATCTCGTATAAAGAACCTACTAGAAGATAACTAACTATTTGGAAATAGTTCTTGGGGTTACCTTCCTTATTATATTCACTTTTGATTATAGTGGATATATCTATCTTAGACTCAACCCAAATACAACAAGTATGTATTCACTCACATTGGGGATGAACCATGTAAATAATTTGTATTTTTTTACTCTTTTACTTTCCACTTTATATGTGTTTTGTTGTGTTGGAATTTATGATAAATAGAATTATTCATCCTAATTAGTGTATAGGTTTGAAAAATTAAGGAGAAATATAATTTGGTAAAATCTGGTTCACACTAATTCACCCTCCCTCTCAATGTGACTATACGTTCTACTGAGTATTTGATGATATCATACATTAAATATATTTTGTGTTAATCTATCAGTGGGATAAATCAATTCATCACTATACTCATTTCTCTTAGTATCACTCCATTGCATATTTGTTGATATTTTATCATACATAAAAATATTTATAAGCTTTTGAATCAATGGAAAGTGCCACATTACTTTTTGTGGTATATGAGATGGCGTTCTGTCAGAATTGGGATTCCATCAAGATATATCACATTGTTTACACTCATTTAGGTTTAGAGTCTCCTTCCAAAATATGTTGTAGTATTTTTGGTAAAACATGGATTTTATTAGTTGAAAATGAAAACTGATCAATTAACTTAAATAACATATAATTATTTTCATGCATATCTACATCATTAATAAGTCCTTAAAAAATGAAATAAGATAATAAATCCTAGTATTATAAATTCCATCCCATGATCTAGTCATATTAAAAATTATAGCTTTTTTTATTTTAACAAATGCATGATATACAAGAGTCCTTGCATCTTCTATCAACCTTTTCACTCACTCAACATTATCATTATCATTAGTTTTACAATGTGTACTAATATTGATGTCTTCTTTCATTGACCTACATCCATTATCATGTTGAATACGAAATTAAAATTTATTAAATATCAAATTCTTCATTCCATTCCTTTCATTTATAAAATTAACATCCGCTCTTGATTTTTCTCTCCATTATGATACCAAAACTAATAGTTAGTTTGAATTTTTTTTTGACATGGTAAATAGTTTATTAAAGTCATAACCATGGAATTACAACACAATTATAACAAAGTTAGTGAATATGTAACACCCAAAAAATTATAATACTTTAAAATTATGATAGCTTATTTTAACATAACACTAAATGAAAATAAACTATTTTATAATTAAAATAGGAATTTTGTAACATAGTCTTTGATTTAGTGGGTATAAATAGAAGTAAATATATTATGAAATCAATATAGAAAATAGAATAAATGAAATCTATCAATAAAATTTTTCCTTATGTGGATCATTTTTCCGAGCTTGGAATAGAGGTAGATTTACTAGGGTTTCACTAGACCAACCTCAAGATAAACTCTAAAAAGTGCGGTGTAACATCCCCAACCCATGACCTTCAAGACATAACAATGTACTTATAACAAAATTATAACAAATTTAGTGAATATGTAACGCCCCAAAAAATTATAATACTTTAAAATTATGATAGCTTATTTTAACATAACACTAAATGAAAATAAACTATGTTATAATTAAAATATGAATTTTGTAACATAGTCTTTGAATTAGTGGGTATAAATAGAAGTAAACATATTATGAAATCAATATAGAAAATAGAAGAAATAAAATCTAGTAATAAAATTATTTCTTATGTGGCTCATTTTACTGAGCTTGGAATGGAGGTAGATTTACTAGGGTTTCACAAGAACAACCTCAAGATGAACTCTAAAAAGTGTGGTGTAACATCCCCAACCCATGACCACTCATAAGTGTCTGAACTGGAGGGTTACTAGGACCTTAGGTGTGCCTCCTTGTATGCTAGAGGCTACTGACAAGCAATGCGAGTCTAAGGTGTTATGATGGGGAGACTATACCCGCATATCAGAGTATAATAACAATAGATATAAGGGAAATCAAATACATCCATAAAAATAAATAAAACAGTGAAGAGATATACATGTAATAGAAATAATTAACTGTAACCCATGCTGTATCAAAATGATTTGACTACAATGTTAAGCAGTCATACAACCCAAATAATGGTCATATGTACATGTAAAAAATTACAAAAATAACAAAATAAAAATAGGAAGACTCATAAAAAATGGTCTCAAGTACTAGCCCGATCCCAATCCCCAATGCTCCGATCTAATGACCCAAATCATGTATCATTCATAAGGTGCATTCCCTTTTCCCGATCTACAACTATAAAGTCTTCTTGGGTACCCAAAGACAACCCAAAAAGGGTGTGAATATGACTCAATATTCCACCACCAATGACATCTAAAACATATCCAGTTTGAGTAATAGGTGCATACTTAGGTGAATAGATAAAATAAAAAAAGATAAATAAAATTAAATAAACAACCATCAACCATCGGGATCCTAGTGACACCTGAGGTAAACCATACTTGCTTCAGCCTAATCTGAATGTCTATTTTCATAGTAACTCAAGTCATAAATACTAAACCATAACTTTATTCCTATGTGTTCAATTGATATCGGTCAATACTATCAAACCCAAGGGGTGACACCCAAGGTGTTCCAAGTAGCAGACATTATCACCAAACCCAAGGGATTACACCCAAGGTGTTCCAAGTAGTATATGTCATTGCCTAACTGAAGGGATTACACCTAAGGCATTCTAAGTAGCAGGAGTCATCACTAAGCCCAAGGGATTTCACTTGATAATTTACAAGTATCATGCATTATCATCGAAGCTAATGGATTAAACCCAAGGCATTCCAAGTAGTAAGCATCATCGCCAAACCCAAGGGATTTAATTTGAGGCATTCCAAGTAACCGGTATCCATTTTAAAGTGCATCAATAATTCATAAATTATTAAATTCATTTATTCTAACAAAAAACTCATTTTTAAAAGGATTGGTAAACCATAAATAAATTCACTCCATCATCCTCCCTTAGTACCCAAGCACACCAGACCTTAATATATATCTTAGGCATCCCTAGTCACTTTCTCTCAATCATATATTAAGTCACATGCACCCATTTAATTACCTATTCCAACACTCGAGTTCATTCACACCTCAAAGGGTGGAAAAAGTCCCGATCTACATAATAAAGGACCACATAAGTCCCACATAAGACTTCCATTTTATGATTTAATGCTAATAATATTAAATTAAATTTCTAGTTAAGCGTGCGGTGTATCAACACAACCGTATATCACACACATATATAAACAAAAATAATTTTAGGGAAAAAGATTTATAACCACCTACCATATGATCATAGATGAAAAATGGTCCAGTATTGGCCTTTTATTTTTGTTAATCCAATAAAAAACTGAAAATAAAAAAGAATACCCTGAAAATAGGTTATATTAGCTAAAATAGTGAGAAGCTAAAAGAGCGCAAGAGAAACCAAGAAAGATTTTTGATAGAGGGATAAAATTAACTTAATATTTTATTCATAATAGAAAACATACAATTCCATGATGAAATAAGGTAGATCTCAAAAATGAATATAGGAGTGACAATTAGGGGGGGTTTCGCTGGTTCTTCCAAGGTAGGATCTAACCTAACCTTTAAATACCCAAAACAAAAAAAACATTAAAACTTTTAAAAAAACCCAATAGTTGGGTTTCACAGCATGACTCCACTTATCTCATAGCATGAAAAAATCTTCATGTCATGACCCTACCATAGCCTATAGTTTTATAATTTTCAGTCAGTTCATTCACCTCAAAACACATCCCAAGCTATACCCAACCCCTGTAACACTTATAAATAAGTAAAAAAATTCACATTTGTTAGAAAAATTAAAATAAAAGTACCTTAATAGGTTTTGGTCTTTACAACCACCCCACCATAAGACAACTCATCCTTGTACTGTTATCCCAGACATCACTATACCTCTTTAGTGAAAAATCATGGAATTAGGCCTATATATTAGACTTCTTCTCCCAAGTATCCTTTTGGATATATCTGTGATACCACTGTACATGTACTAGAGGGATGATCTTTCCATAAAGATCATTTTTTCTCTTATCAACTATACACAATGGACACTCCTCAAAGGACACTTCGGCCTTAAGTTCGATATCCTCAGTTTCAATCACAAGAGACAAATCAAGATAGTTCCACTATATCTATGATATGTGAAATACATAATGAATGGAACTGAAACATTATGGGAGAGCCAATTGGTATGCCACTAGATTGATCATCTCCACTATCTCCAACAACCCCACATACCATAGTGAAAACTTCCCTTGCCTCCGAACATGATGGAATCCTAACCTTGGAGATAGTCATAAGAATACCTGGTCACCAACCACAAACTTGAGAGGTTGGTTTCATTAGTCTACATAAGACCCCTACCTACTTTGTGGAGTCTCTATCCTCTTCTGAATAAAATTAATATGCTATGAATTCTCCTTTATGAGACTCAATCTGATCATCACCACCTCGCCAGTCTCCAACCAACCAGAGGTGATCGATATGGTCTACTATACAAATCCTCATAAGGTTTCATCTAAATTGTCTCTTGGTAACTTTTATTGTATGAGAACTCTACTAAGACTTGGTGGATCTCCCAAGAACCATTTAAATTTAGTATACACACCCTCAACATGTCCTTTAATACCTATATAGTCTACTCGAACTATCCGTATGTATGTGGATGATAGGAAGTGATTAAATGCACCTAGATACCAATATCTTTTTGTAGTCCTTAATAGAACCTTGATAT
This sequence comes from Viscum album, assembly GCA_963277665.1. Lineage (NCBI taxonomy): Eukaryota > Viridiplantae > Streptophyta > Magnoliopsida > Santalales > Viscaceae > Viscum > Viscum album. The sequence goes on along the minus strand of OY728150.1, from coordinate 1,996,576,026 downwards.
AAGGAGAGCATATATTTATGAGACAATACTCTTGGGTATCTCTTGTAGGCACATGATCTCCTAGGCATGGAGTTTTCCTAGTTTATCCACTATCACCCAAACTACATCACTGCCCCAAGTGTCATTGGAAACCCCATTATAAAATCCATATTCATGTCATCCCACTTCCACTAAGGAATATGAAATTACTACATAAGACATGTGGGATGCTAATTCTTGGATTTCACCTAATTATAGGTGGAGTGTCATGTGAAAAAATCCACTAGGTTATTCTTTATCCCCAACCACCAGTATTACCGATACATTTCAAAATGCATCTTGGTCAGGCCTGGTTGTACTTACCACTTTGAATCATGAGACTCTCGCATCATCTCCTCTCCTATGATCGTAGGAATCCAAACACAAACATGAATATGGATAATCTCATCTTCATTGATGACCCAGTCTAGTGGGGGATCCCCATCATATATACTGTCCCATGGGTCCAAGCTCTTTGGATCAGATAACTGCTTCTGCTTGATCTTGCTAAGAAGTAAGGGTGCATTAGAAAATGATGTCAAGGTAGCTCACCCTTGATACTCATTAATATATAAATTCATCTCAACATATAGATCCATCATCTTCCACTCACCACTATATTTCTGGACTACTCGAGTCTGTGTCTTCTGACTTAGTGCATTAGCTACTATGTTCCCCTTATTAGGAGTGTAAACCAACTCAAAATAGAACAATTGTAGATACTCAAACCACCTTCTCTATCAATGGTTCATATTTCACCATGAAAAGATATAATGTAGGATTTTGTGGCTATTATACCACAAATTTCTTCCCCAATAGGCAATGTCTCAAACACCTCTAGGCATACACTACCATTTCCATCTCTAGGGAACGTGTAGGATAGTTCTGCTCATGAGACCTTAGCTACCTAGACCCATAGATGAACACTCAACCAACCTGCAGTATAACCACTCTCATAATGATCCCTGATGAATCATAATACATGATGTACTCTTTACTTAGAATTGGTAAGGTGATGATCGATGTTGTAGTGAGCCCGCCCTTCTACTCTTAACAGGCACTCTCATAGGCATCAGACTAGAAAAAACTCACCCCCTTTTTGGTCAAGACTTCCATAGGCACTTCAAATTGGGAGAAGTCCTGAATAAACCTTAAATAATAGATATAAAAACCTATAAAATTACATATATCAAAATAATTCTTAGGCCACTCCCAATAAACAACAGCTATGACCTTCACCGAGTCGACAAAAAAGCCACACTCAAATACCACATGGCCTAAAAATTGTACCTTATTGATCCAAAAGTGACACTCAAAGAGATTGACATAAATCTGATGCTCCCCAAGTGTACTCAACACAACCTCCAAGTGTTGTTCATGTTCCTACTTGGACTTGGGTACATAAGAATATTGTCTACAAAAATGACCATGAACATGTCTAAATATGAGTGAAAAACTTGATTCATCCAGGATATGAAAACCTTTAGTGTGTTTGTTAGTCCAAATGGTATAACCATATACTCGTATAAACTCTACCTACTCTTGAAATAAGTATGTGGCATATCATATGACCTCATTCTTAGCTGGTGATAGCTTTATCTTAGATCAATCTTCAAGAACACTCATGAACCTTTCAACTGATCAAAATATTCATCTATCCAAGGAAATATATACCAGTTATTAATCATAATTCAGTTTAAACTCTAATAATCAGCACACAATCTCAAGGAATCTTTCACCTTTTTGGAGAACAATACAAGATAACCCCAAAGTGATGTGCTTGACCGGATGAATCCCTTGGCCTCTAAATCCTCTAGTTGAGCCTTAATCTCTTAAAGTTCCACAAGAACCATATTATATGGAGGAATAGTTATTGGATATATGCCTGACATGAGATAAATGGTGAACTTAACCTCTATCTTAGGTGATATACCCAAGAATTCAATAGGGAAAAAACACCTTATTGTACATCCCCATCATCCAATGCCAAACTAGCCCCTTAGGATATAATACTGCCCAACAGTCGATGGTTAGGATTTCCTCAGCCAACATGAATATCCCATTACCCTGTATGGATATACCTACCTACCTTGAGATGTGTAAAAGACACCCATTCATGATAACAGTCAACATGGTATTGATACCAGACTAACCAATCCATCCCAATAATCAGGTCGAAGATATTCATATCCAAGATAAAATGATCCTAGAGGAACTTGTAGCCTCTGACCTCTAAGGCACACCCACTACACTAGAAAATAACATATGATCATAATCCCAATGGTGTATTGATATACATCACCCTGTATAAATAATCAACTATCACCCCTAGTCCCTTGAAAAACTGTGTAAATATAAAAGAATATGAAACACATGTATCAAAAAAAATGCAACCCAAATTAGTGGCCACCAAGATCATACCTATTACAATAAAAGATTTCACATCTTGGCCTATAAGAGTAGATTGTATGGCATGCAACTAGCCTGAACCATGACCTTGATCCCCTACCTGAGATCCCCGAGCTACGACACCCTACTAGAACTGCTAATCTCGACTCTAAGCACTATGCCCACCACCTCATCCCGACCAACCAATAGAACCCCAACTGCACACTTGAAACGATGTTGTTGATCCTACTATAGAACCTTGAACCTGTTCATAACCTCATTAACTGGGAATCCACTATGCACTCATACATAAACTATGTATATGTCCTATCCTACCACATGATCCTAATTCAACAGGTGGTTGATCATAGTGAGCATAAATATGGAAAAACTTTCCACACTGGTGAAATTTCACCTTGATAAGAAAGGAATGATCTGCCACCTTGGATACTCCATCTGCCTCTAATATAGTGTAAAATTACCTAATAATTTTTCCTACTACCTAAAGACTCACCAATGGCCCTCTACCAATAACTATTTTCCCATAAACTCTACCCTCTCCTAGGTTCCTCATGGTGATAAGGTTTGGTTCAATATCTTGAAAAAATATGTCAGGTAGAAGATGTTCACCTGCACTGATATATTATATTGTAACCCATCCTCAAAGGCCCCCTTAGGCTACCTCATCTACCACAAGCATAGGGGAACATACTATAGATATATAAAATGATTATCATAGTCCATGAAAGATTCATTCTCCTATATAAGATACATAAATTCCCTAGAATTATTAGCTCTTAGGGTCTCTGGATAGAAATGATCAAGAAAATAGGTTTCAAATTCCTTCTAAGATAACCCCTTATATTGATTTGTCTTGACCAGAACATCCCACCATTACTTCATCTACCCATAAAGGATATACATTTTCAACTTCAACCTCCTTTATTGTGATGTCTCAATGTGATCTAAAATAGTCTTGAAAGACTCAATATAGTACTTTATTGCTCGGGGACCTCCCTCCTTGAAAAAGATCAGTGGATGCTAGAGATGAAACTCTGTCATCAACTATGACATCATAACTATAGGTTAAAGAGATTATCTTTCCATAGTCTACACTACTCATAACAATCTCACACAGAGCTGAATGTCCATCACCTGCCCTTGTACTACATGAGGTACTAGACCAATAACCATAGGGGCGTGCTCAACACCTCTCTATTGGTGCTCAACATGAGTCCATCATGGAGGCATATATCTATAATGCCAAATTCATTCTTAAAAACATGTTACCATAACAAACCTTTATATCAAAATTTAGGGAAAACGATAATGAGCATACCACCCTATTACTCTTTACATATCATACCACAAGTATCTCATAACCACGAGCACTCTCACCAGTACCATATACCCATACAAAGAATCAAAATCATATATAAAATTTCAACATTGTATATGAAAGATCCAAGACATAATATATATAAAAAATTCTTCATTTTTAACCAAAACTCTCTAACCTAAGGATGAGTCAAATGAAATGTCTATTACAAGTTATAGAAGAAAACACTTTATAAGTCATAATTATAATTTTATTTAACTAATACCACATACCGATTAAGATAAATAACTATTCTATATACTTTTATCCATTTTATCAACAAAAAATATTAATGTTAGAGGCCCAGTTAAATGAAATTTCAACTACAAGTTATAAAGTAAAATAATTTATAAGTTAGAATTGACATTTTATTTAGCTAAAAAATCATAGTAAACCAAGAAATAAATCATGTAACCCTTTTCTTATTTATTTTTGGGAGTAAATAAAGTTAGATTCCTACATAAATTTATATGTGAGATCACCATATAAATGGTTGTTTACACTTTAAATAATTGACCCTATATTTGAGTCTCACACCAAACCATGATTAATCAAGAATATGACCATGAATCATGTGTGCCTAGTATGATTCATGAACACATGTGGAAATATGGTAAATAATATAAAATAATATCCACAAATCATATGCATCACACAAGGTGAAAGTAGACCAGCCGTTAAAGCAAAAGGTGAAAACATCAATCCCTTCCCTAGTAACTTAGCCTTTCCCCCACATGTGGGTCTGCAAATCCCAGGTACGTGCTTCATATTAAGTACCAAAAACACCCTATATTCCATATACCTTACCCAAATTTTAAGAAAAAATAATGGTACCTCTGATACCACTTTTTAATATCCCCAACTCATGAAGAATCATAAGTGTCTGAACCCAAGGGTTACTGTGACATCAGGTACGCCACCCCATATACCAAAGCCTTTCAAATAGTAGTGTGGGACTAAGGTGGTATGGTGGGGAGACTATACCCATATATTAGAGTATAATAACAATAGAAATATGGTAAATTAGATATATCTATTCAAATAAATAAAATAGTAAATAGACATACAAACAATACTAATAATTAAATACAACCCATGATATATCAAAATGATCTTTCTATAATGTCAAGTGGTCATACACCCCAAATAACAACCATATGTACATGTACACAATCCCAAAAAGAACAAAATATAAATAGGGAGACTCCTAAAACATGGTCTCTAGTCCTAGCCTAGTCCCGATATCCCATGCTCCAATCAAATAACCCAAACCATGCATCAATTATAGGGTGCTTTCCTTTGTCATGACCTGAAACCATAGATACTTACTGGGTACCCAAATAAATACTAATCAAAGCGTGGTTATGACTCAATAAGGCAACACCAACAATTTCTAAAACATATCTATTTTAAGTAATTTATGCATGATGTGGTGCATATATAAAAGATAAAAAGATAAATACAAATAAATAAACAATAATGAACCCTTGGATTCCTGGTGACTTTGTAGAATGACCATGTCTACTTCGTTCTAAGATGGATGTATCTATATACAGTAACTCAAGTAATAAATACAATCCCCATTGGGTTAATATTGGGTGGTCAAGAGAGATTAGAAAACACTATCGAACCCAAGGGGTGACACCCAAGGAGTTCTAAGTAGCATGCATTATCACTGAACCCAAGGGATTACACCTAAGGTGTTTCAAGTAGCAGACATCCTCACTGAACCCAAAGGATTACACCCAAGGCATTCTAAGTAGCAGGTATCATCACCAAACCCAGGGGATTTCGCCTGAGGAATTCTAAGAAGCAGGCATTATAAAAAAACCCAAGGGATTGCACCCAAGGCATTTCAAGTAGCATGCATCTTTTCTGAACCCAATGGATTTAATTTGAGGTGTTCCAAGTAGCAAGTATCCATTTTAAAGTGCATAAAAAATTCATAAATAATTAAGTTAATTTATTCTAACAAAACTTTATTTTTTAAAATGACAGATAACCCATAAATAAATTCAATCCATTAGCCTCCCCTAGTACCCAAGTACGATGTACCTTAATATGCATCCTAGTAATCCCCTACCACTTTCTATTTATCATATATTAAGTCACAGAAACCCCTTTAATTACCCATTTAAAAAACCAAGGTCACACACACCTTGAAGAGTGGAAAAAGTCTCAGTCTACACAATAATAGACCACATAAGGCTTGTATAGGAGTTCCATTTCATGATTTATGTCTAATAATATTTAATTAAATTTATAGTTAAGCACACAATGTGTTGGCATGAAAACACATCACACACACCTATAAATGGTGATACTTTTAGGAAAAAGTTTTAGAACCACCTACCATATGCTCGTAGACAAAAACTGGTCCAATATCATCCTTTATTTCACACTAATATGATAGAAAATGGAAATGTAGAAGAATACCCTAAAAATAGGGCATATTATCTAAAATGGAAAGATACAAAAAGACTAAAAGAGAAACTGAGAAAGATCGATGGAGAAGGGATAAACTTACCATAATATTAAATTCATAACAAATTGTGTCTAATTCCATGATAAAACAAGGAAGATATCAAAAAGGAAGAGAGAAGGTCCAAGCAGGAGGTTCATCACCAATTCTTCCAAGGGAGGACCTCACTTAACCTTTAAACACCCGAAACAAAAAATAAAATAACTTAATTAAAAAAAAACACAACATGAGGGTTTGATGGCTTGAACCTAGGGATAACTCCATGAGTTTTTAATAAATAGGGATCCTCTCCTCTATACACTTATTTTATGGAGTGAGAAAATATTTACACAATGACCCTATCACATCCTACAGTTTTACAACCACCAGTTATCCCGTTCTCCCTAAAACTCATCCTGAGCTATAAATGAACCCCGTAACACTTATAAATGAGTAAACCACACATGTTTGTGATAAAAATTAAAATAAAAATTACCTTGAAAGGGATTTTTATCAACATGTGTCTTGAGTGGAATAATTTGTGGGAAAAAATCAAGCTTGTAGAAATCATTATGAGATCTATGCTAGCTAAATCTACACCAATGACTACCACTGCTGATTATCTTATCCTAGGTCTTATGAAAAGATTTTAAGGGGTTATGTAAGTATAAGTTAGGATGATACAAAAACATATTTATCAGTGAAATAAATTATATATATCATGCATATTTTTATACATTTCACATTTTTAATTTTAAATAAAAAATGTAATTAATGTAGCTAAATAACCGATAAAATTATTTTGTGCTTAAAATTGTATTTTACTAATTTTTTTACCTTTTTATGTGATATGAATTTTTATTTTAATAATATAAATATATTATGGTTAAATTATAATAAAATATATTAAATATAATTATTAATTGATAGTAAATAAGAATAAGAACAATTAATATTTTAAAAGTCATTTTTCTATGGAAATAATTTTTTCTATATATCTTATGTTTTAATTTAAAATACAATTTTATCATATTTTGAAATTTAATTAGATTAAATAAATTCAAAATTATTAATTATCACTTTAAAATTTGGTAATAAGGGTCATATTATATTTTTAGTAAAAAGATAATTACTATAGTAAATATTTAATCATGGTAAAAAGGTAAAAAGGAAGTAATCTACCATGGCTCGAATTTTACTAAATTATGGAACTTATATTTTATATAATACCTTTTTTAGGTTTGAAATTAAATCCCACATGTCTCACTAACATTTCCTCACCTAACTCACCTAACTCCCATGTGATTCCATCTTTACCCTTTACCTAACTTAATTTTCTAATGAAATAACCCTCCTTTTCACCTATAAAAGGTGTTAACTTACACCCAGTTTAATCCACACTTCTCCTTAAAATTATATTTAACCTTAAAACATTTTACCTCTCCTATATACCTATTCCATGTTTTTAATCTCCTATTTATAATAATGTATCCCAAGTACTCCATTTCCAATAGGTATTTCAAGAGAAGATTCAAGTCCTTAGTGTGAGTGTTATCCACTCCATAACCTTTTTTACCTATATTTCCCATCCAAACTTAATCCAAAACTATTATAAACATACTAATATAATTACATAATTATCATTATTCTACTAAAATTTTATTATGTTGATGTAAGAATCATTATCCATCTCCCACCCATCCATTGGGAAATGATGACGTTACTCGTGTTATATGCAGACTACCACATCCATGAGCGACACATTTAATTTTTCATCACCAACTTACATGGATGGTTCTAATAATTAATAAAAATGATATTTGTGAAATTATTAAGATTATATAAAGATAAATTAGTCATTCTATTAATATCTTACCCATTATTTATCTACCACCTTTTGTTTATTAAAAATTACTGAAACAAGATCATCACTGATTTTATCTTCATGAATTGAAACGAAACATCTCATGAAATGACATTATAACTTTATAAATAATTATGGAATATCTATTATAGTACCTTAAATAATATAGGAATGATTAAATTGGTATCGAAGTACAGGGATCAACATCTATATTTCAAAGCGTGTGCGAAACAATCAAAATCATCAATATTTGATGATGAAAATAAATAATAACTAACTAATAAATGTATAATTAATGATTATAATTATAGATTATATAATATAAAGGTTATAAAATAATTAATTAATATGTTTATGTTTATTATACAGGATTTTAGAGCTCATCCAACCAAGTAGGAGTCCGAGGTAAGGGTCTTGTCAACTCAACCTCCTTTTTATTGAGTAATAGTTTTTCTCCCTCAAATTATGCTTATGTTATGCTCCATAGATCAATTTTATTGTCTCATGTTTCAATAATCTTATTATATGGTATATTATTGATCATTTGAAGTTAATTTTTATTTTATCATTCCTTATTCGCATATCTTATTTTTTTATATTTCTTATATGTTTTCTCATATGGTTATGATCAAATATTTGAATGAATCTTTGATAATATTTTACCTTAATGAGAATTTTATCTCACACATTATTTTTTTACCATTTACCTAAGGAATTACATATATTATTATGTATATAAGGAAGTCTTATATAGATATACCGTGGGAGATGTTGAAGCAATTATGTGAAATAATATTTTTCATAGCTAATATCAAATGACACTAAACCATTGGTTCCTAGGTTTGTGTGAATATTTGTGAGATGTAATGTTTAAATTATGAAAATGGTGTGAATTATATATAAGTTTTTCTTGGTCAATATCACTTGGTATCAAATCTTGTATGTCAAGTATTTGTTTTTAGCACCATACCTATAAGTGTGGGCTTGGGGTGTCTTAATTGGCATCAAAGAAGCGTTTAGCTATTTTTAGGGATTAATACTAGAGAAAATTAGTGAAAACCCTAGAGATAAGTCTAAATATAGGAAAATATCCTAAAATTTTCATAAAGTATAAAGTGTGTGGTTTCTTAGAAATAGAATCCTTGTTTGGATACAAACAAGTGGATACAGGTTCGAGACTATATGCATCTAGGGGTAATAACTTTGAAAAATGTTTGGTTGAGTATTAAACCGATCTTCACTCAATGAAAAATTAATGTAACTAACTTCACACCTGGTTTAAAACTCTTAGGATATATGATTTATTTGATTCACACACTCTTTATGAACCATCATAAATTATTTAAATGGAAGTTGATGATGTAATATATAACTAGTTAGGTTAGATAACCTAATAGGAATATAACCATATATAACCTATATTAAAACCTAGATATTAATAAGTTAGGGTATAAAAATAATTTATGAGTTACAATTTCTAAATTCATTATTTTTTATTTTGAAATTTATTAATTTTCTCATACCTCATCTTTACTTTATTTAAAGTAATGGTTGGATCCTAGAGGAACTGAGTTAATAATGGGTGTGGTAGATAATGTTTAGATTGTATTAATGAGAAACCTAACAAGATAGGGGTTGGAGTGAAAAATATCTTGATGATGATCACTAAACTTTCCCAAATTATTAAAAATAATGCTAACAATATTGAGCTTCTAAACACACCAAGTAAGAAGAAACTTACTATAGTGTCCTTCATGCGACAACAAATTCCCTATTTTAGTTGGTCTTCCAATCCATGAGTTATTTAGCAATGGATCATTTTAGTAGAGAATATATTTTTCTTCCTCAAATGATATAAACATGAGAAGTTAATTTTATCTATTTATCATTTGTAATGTGAGGATAACCAATGGTTTAGTCTCATTAATAATGTGATGAAAAAGGAATAAGTTTATTCTATGAAATGTGAGGAGTTCAAGAAAATATTCTTCATTAAATATTTTGTCTAAACTTTTTACAAAAAAATTGATAGAATTACTAGATTTTAAACAAAAGTAGTATGAATCCATTGGTACCTAAGAATAAAAATTCACAAGTCTTGTAAGGTATGCCTATAATTTTAATATTAACCACGAAAGTAAGATCAAATGATTATTTAGTGGACTAAAACCAATTATTCTAAAGGAATTAACTATAAAATACTTTGATGGCTATGAATAGATTTTTAAATGTGCACTTAAGTTGGAAATGTAAGTCGAGGACTCTCATTATTCTAGATAAAATAAAAGTAAGGCCGAGTTTCCTGGAAACTCGAATGAAAAATATCATATATGAAAGAAAGTTCAACCACCTATATACTATAAATGTGAAAGGAAACACCAAAGAAATTGACTAAGAGGGTCAGGAAGTTGTTTTAAATATGTAAGAGTATACCATCAAGAATGCAATTACCAAAAATATGTGAAGATTCCAATTAAAAAATAAAGAAAAAGAAGGTATTAACTAATGCTTCATCCACACTTCAATGATTCAAATACAAAAAGTATGAGAATTATGTAAATCAATGCCCTAATCTAAGGGATAATGAGGAAAATAGACCTAAACAACCTCCAAGACCAAAGGAATAAGTAAAAGCCTATGCAACAACTACTGCTGAAGTGGATCATGATAATGAAGTGGTGAAAGGTACACTTATTCTCCACTATAGATCCATAAATGTATTATTTGATTCTATTTCTTCACATTATTTCATATCATACAAGTTTGTTAAGAATGTTAATTGACCACATCAAACCTTGAACATTAAATTTGATGAAAACACCTATTGGCACAATGATTTCATCTAAGGTATATAAATCTTCTCCGATCAGGGTTTGTGGAAAGATAATTACTGCATATTTAGTTCTCCTTGACTTGGTAGAATTTTATGTGACACTAGGCATGGACTAGGTTTATCTATATGGATATCATGTCAATTGTCAGGATAAGGAAGTCTCATTTCATATCCCTAATCACCCTGTTATTAAATATCAATACAAGGGTGATTATGAAATCCCTTTGAAATAAAAACCTTTAATCTTGATCTTGATATCCAATAATGAAGGATACTTGACTCAAACGATTAGATAAGAACTCATTATTTAAGACATGAAAATTACACAAGATTTTAATGATATATTTTATAATGAATTACCTTTAATTCCTCTAAAACATGAGGTTGGGTTTTTAATTGAACTCATACATGGTTATATGCCTATATTGAAGAGACCTTATAGAATGGAACTCATTGAATTGGAATAATTAAAGAAGAAACTTCAGGAGAATCTGGGAAAAGGTTTTAGATTCCATAGTGCTTCACCATGGGGTGAACCAGTCCTCTTTATCAAGAAGAAGGATGGATAAATGTGTCTTTACATATATTGTCATAATGTTAACAAGATAAAAATCAAGAACAAGTATCCTTTACCCCATATTGATGACTTATTTGATCAAATTAGAGGATTTAAATATTTTTAAAAGGTGGGTGTTTGATCAAGATACCCTAAATTAAGGGTAAAGTGAGAAGATATACCCAAGATAAATTTTTTCACAAGGCATAAACACTATGAATTCATGTTGATTCCATTTGGACTTACAAATTTCTCTACTATATTTATGGATTTTATTAATAGAATCTTTAGAGATTACCTTAATAAATTCATGTTAGTTTTTATTGATGATATTCTCATATATTCTAAGAGTAAGGAAGAGAATGGAGAGTGTTTGAGGATTGTGCTAAAGACCCTATGAAATGAAAAATTATATGCCATGTTTAGAAAGTGTGAATTTTGGTAAAAAAAATTATCCTTCTCAGGTCATGTGATCATAATAGAGGGAATATATGTGGGTTAATTAAAGATCGAGGTGATTAAAGAATGGTTGAGTATGACCACTAGGATAGAAATACATAGTTTTCTTGGATTAGTTGTATACTACTAAAAATTTTGTGAGAAATTTATCCTGATTTCCCAATCCTCTGACCAAATTAACATGAAAGGGAGTTAAATTTCTCCAGATATAAGAATGTGAGGAAAGCTTCAAGTTTCTTTATAAGATATTGGTAACCTCACCTATACTTACATTACCCTGTAGTGGAGAAGAGTTTTTCATATACATAAATGCTTCATTAAAGGTTTAAGGATGCATTATTTTGAAAAATGAAAAGGTAATAACTGATAATTAATTTCAATTAATAAAACATGAGAAAAATTACCTAATTCATGATTTAGAGATGGAAACAATAATCTTTTTATTGAAAATTAGGATACATCATCTCTATGATGAAAAGTGTGATATCTAAACCAATAATAAGAGCTTAAAGTATATATTTACATAGAAGGAGATGAACATGTGCTAAAGGAGATGGTTTTAATTTATAAAAGAATATGATTGATCAATACATTACCACCCTGGGACGGTGAACAGGGTGGAATATGCTCTAAGAATAAAGGATCATGCAACCTTATCCTTGATGAGAATTTAAAGGGACCTAATATATATATATATATATATTTAAAATATGAATATAAATATCATAAAGGAAGGGATGGAATATTTCCTTTTCCAAATTATTTCTCAACCATCCATCTATATAAAAATCAAGGAGGCCAAAAAGATGATGTGAAGCTATAGAAGAAGATATGAAATATTTTAGATTTTAATCTTGATGAAGATGGAGTTATGAGATTTGGAACACAGATATGTCTTCTATCCATACCGGAATTGAAGAAGGATATTTTGGATGATGCACATAGATCATCATTCTCTATTAATTATGGAAGTACAAAAATGTATATAGATATTAAGCAACACTTCTGACGTAACAACATGAATAGGGATATTGTAGAGTATGTATTTCTATGATTAGTATTCCAATAAGTAAAGACTTTACATCAGAAATATTAAGGGATTATGCAACCATTACCCATACTAGTATAGAAATGGGAGAACATCACCATGTATTTCATCATTAATCTTCCTAAGGCTTCTAATGTTTTGAATCCCATATGGGTAGTGGTGCATATACTTATAAATACTACACGATTCATTTATATTCAATAAGACTACTCAATCGATCAAATTTATAAGTTAGACATAAAACAAGTGGTATGGCTATATGAAATACATCTTTAAATTATATCTGATTGATATCTAAGGTTAACATAAAAATTTTTGAGGGGTATTTAGGATGAATTTGATACATATACGATATTTAGTATGCCTTATCATCCTCAAACTGATGGTAAATATGAAAGAACCATTCAAACATCATAATATATGATAAAATATTACTTGATAGGTTTCAAAGGAATTTGAGATTATCATCTTCCTCTTATCGAGTTCTAATATAATAAAAGTTTCCAACCTAATATCCAAATGGCACCCTATGAGGCTCTCTATGGGAGGAGATGCAAGACTCTAACATGCTGGGATGATGTTAGAGAAATGAAGCTATTAGGACCAGATCTTGTCCAAGAAATTATGGAAAAGGTTAAAACCATTCAGAAATATATAAAAGTGGCACATAGTTAATAGAAAATTCATGATAATAACCATGGATGATATTTAGGGTTTGAAGTTGGTGGTATGGTATTCTTTTAGAATTCTCCTTGGAATTGAGTTATGATATTTAGAAATAAAGGGAAGCCGAACCTTAGATACATCAGTACCTTTGATATTATTGATCCTATCAAGGCTGTATCTCACTACTTAACACTTACTCCAAACCTCTCATATGTTCATGATGTGTATATGTATCACTTTTGAGGAAGTAAATACCATATCCATCACATGTAATGAACTCAAAAACTGTGTAATCAGAACATGATATCTCTTATGAAGAATAACCCATGAAGATCTTGGATCAAAGAGAAAAGGTTCCATGGAACAAGACCACCCACTTGGTCAAAGTTCTATGGTGAAACCATAAGTTTAAGGAAGTTACATGGAAATTTGAAGTAATAAAATTTTTAAGTCAAAATTCCTTGGGGGGGGGGGGTAGAATATAACACCCTATAAATTATAATAATTTAAATTTATGATAATTTTTTACACACAAAACTAAATGAAAATAAACTACTTTATAATTAAAATATGACGTTTGTAACATAGTCATTTAATTATAAGGTATAAATAGAAGTAACTATATTATGAAATCAATACATAAAATAGATAAAATGGCATTGAGTAATAGAAGTATTTTTAATGAGGCTCATTTATCTGAGCTTGGAAGAGAGAAAAATCCACTAATGTTTTTCCTATACTAAGCCCAAGCTAAAATCCAAAAATCATGGATTGATTGGAATACTTCGTGGGATAAATTCAATCTTTTGAAAATCTCTATGATATCCATTCTAGCTTAATCATCACCCGTGACTACCACTACTGCTTATCTTATCCTTAGGTCTTAAGTAGAGATTTTAAGGGGTTATATAAGTATAAGTTAGGATGATGTAAACATATATTTATCAATTTAATAATATATATATATATATATATCACATGTATTTTTATACATTTCTCATTTATACTTATAAAGAATTTTTTTTTTAATTAATGTATCTAAATAACTGATAAAATCAATTTATGCTTAAAAATGCATTCTCCTAAAAAATATTCCTTTTTATACGCTATGGATTTTTATTTTAAGAAACTAAATATATTATGGTGAAATGATTATAAAATATATTGTTAATATTAATAATAGATTAATTATAATTCGTAATTTATAGAAAAAAGGAATAAAAGAAATTAATATTAAAAAATCATTTTTTTTGAAAATAGCTTTTTCTATATATCTTATGTTGTAATTTAAAAGCTAATTTTCTCATATTTAGAAATTGGTTTAGATTAAATAGATTCTAAATTCAGAATCATCATATCAAAATTTGTAAATAAGGGTCATTTTATATTTTTAGTAAAAAGATAACAACCATAGTAAATATTTAGTCACGGTTAAAGGGTAAAAAAGAAGTAATCCACCATGGTAAAAATTTTACTAAAAAAAATTGAAACTTAGACATTATAGAAGATATTTATTAGGTAGAAAATTTAATTCCACATGTATCACCAAAATTTCCTCACCTAACTCACCTAACTCCCATGTGATTCCATTTTTAACCTTCACCTAACTTTAGTTTCTAAGGAAATTTCCTTCTTTTTCTCCCAGATCACTTCCAACAACTTCAATCCAAGATTATCCTTTTAAATCACCTTCAAAATATACTCATTTTAACTATCCTAAATACTTATTATATGTTTGGTATCCCATGGTTACAAGAAAGTGTCCGAAGTGCTCCATTTCTAAGAGGTCTTTCAAGAGAAGATCCAAGCCTTCAACGTGAGTATTATCCTCTCCATAGCCTTTCCTTCTCCAAGATTCTCATAAAACCCTCCTAAAAACCTATTATAAATATAATAATATAATTTAAATTAGTATAATTATTATTTTTAATTGTTATTTTGTTTATGAAACAACCATTATCTATCTCCCTCCCATCTATCGGGAAATGAAAACATCACTCATGTTATGTGCGGACTACCGCCTCCATGAATAACGTATTTTATTTTTCATCACCTACTTGTATGGATGGTTTTAAGAATGTATGTAATGAATAAAAATTATATTTATCATATAGTTTGTACTCTCTCTATATAAATTAGATATTTTATTAATATCCAACATATTATTAATAAACCACCTTTTGGCCATTAAAAATTACTAAAATAAGATCGTCAACGATTTCATATTCATGAATAGAAACTAAAAATAACATGGAATGAAATTATAAATTGATAAATAATTATGTAAAATCAATTACAGAAAATTAAAAAAATCTAATAATGATGAACTTGGGATAAAATTATGGGGATCGACATCGACATATCAAAGTGTGTGTGAAATAATCAAAATCACGAACATCGATGAAAATAAAGAATAACCAACTAATACATATATAATTAATGATTATTATTAAATATTATAAAATATAATATATTTTAATAAGTTTATATAATAAGTAATTAAGATGGTTATGTTTATTATATATAATTTTAGAGCATGTCTGGCCAAGTAGGGAATCCAAGATAAGGGTCTTGTCGACTCAACATCCTTTTCACCGAGTTATAGATTTTCTACCTTGACTATGTTATTATAAGTTTATTATATTATTACATTTATTTAATTCATATGAAAATTTTTATTTCTATCTGTAGAATTTTCATTTTTTCATCAAAATCTTCTTCTTTGGGGTATTTTTTTCTTTAATAAAAAAATGTTGTTGTTAAGAATAATTCTCATCCTCAATAATATGATCTTTCTTTTCCATGTCCATATTTTTCTTTACAAAAATGTTTTAATTTATTATTTTGAAACCAAAATATGTATTATATCAAATTTTCATAATTTTTCCCCTTTTTACTTTTCAAAATGAAGTTTTATTATCCTTTTTATGATGTTGGTTTCAATAAAAGTATTTTAAAATATTGATTTGTTTTCTTTCATAGTTATATATTTTATCTCCCACCACACATTTACTATAGATAACCTTTATTTACTTTTAAAGGATCCAATATTTGGATTTATTTCTAAATAATAATTGTAAAATTATTCATGTCAACTACTCAATAATTATCGTTTTAAAGTAGCTTGTATCTTTATATCTTTATAACAATATTGAGAAATGTTTTCTAAAAACTCTTTTTATGTTTCATTTCCATTTTACTATTTAACTCCAAAAGATAAATTTTCTACAGAGTTATGTTTCATTATTCATGAAACACCCTGATTTATTGTGAAATATATTTTTTGAATTAATTTAATCTTTTTGATATTTTTCATTTCACGCAACACTGAATATAACTTGTGTTATATGAAAGCACCAAGTTATTCTTGCTTTGTATATAACAACAAGTCAAGATTCCACAACATGAAACAATTATATTATCTTGTGGTACATTCAACACTATGTTTGGATTGTGTTACACACAATAATGAGTTCTTTTGATAACTCACATTACACACAAGACTGAGTTTTACTAAACTATAATATACTATTAATATTTTTATTAAAATATTATTGTAGTTATCACCTAGCCATTGGAATGAAATTTATGAATAATATTAACTAAAATTTGAAAATATTGTTTAAAAATATATATAAAATTAATCCTTTGGTTATCAATTAGCTATAAATGAAAGTAAGAACTATTTAAAAATAAAGAAATCCCCTTTCTAAGAAAACTATTTTACTATGTAAAAATATTTTTTTCTCAATAAATTAAACAAATCAATTTTGATGATTTTTCTTAATAAAATTTATACACTATAAATTCAAAAAAATATTTCTAAATTAATCTAATAAGTTTTATAGGCATAAAATAAGAACAAATCCAGTTTTAGACATAAAAAGATGTATTATTCTAAAAGGTAGTTTTACCACCTTTTAATGGAAGACTTGTTTTAAAAATAATTTTTGACACTTTTATAAATTTTATTTGAAATAATAAACTTTATTTTTGAATGTGTAATATAAAAATTTACTTTGGGTTTTTTTGGTACTTTTTTTGAGAAGTTTCATTTTTTGATGAATAGTGAAAAACACTGAATTTTAATTGAAAACTGCATTTTAATCGAATTCATTTATATAGTAAAATTATCTTATAAATTTGTTTTAAAGTATATTTAGATAAATTATACATATATTAATCTAATTTATTCTATTTTAATAAATCTCTCATTGAAATTTTATATAAAAACATTTCAAACTTTTGAACATTTTCACATTAAAAATTCATTGTCTCGTCCCATTCACATGATTAATTTTAAATTAATTTATTCCAATTATGTGTTTAGAATTTTAAAAAATAGATTATATATTTAGATTCATAATAATTTATAATTTATAGTAATTAAAAATTAGTTTTTGACCAAAAATATTAGTAAAAGTCGTTAAAATTAATTATAGTGATTGGGGTAAAAATGAGTTTACTTAGTGGTTAAACTTTAACTTAAGTGGACAAATAACCTAGAAACATGTCCAAAAGAAATTTTATGACCATATTTATACCATAAACTACAATTTATATAAAATTTACCATTATTAGAGGCACATTATGTAATGGATACCTCTCAATATTGTTTACCTTTTTATATTTACAAGAATGTCACTCCTCCTCCACTATAAAAGGGCACTCACCCCCACTTATTCACACCTCTAAATCCCTTTGGATCATACAAAACCTAAAAAAAATAAGCTCTAAACTTTCCCCCATTCATCCTAGAATCACCACTTTTTTCAAAAATCCAACCAAGGAATCCCTTTGGTGCAAATCAAATGGAGTTCCTCAAAGAAGAGGTAACATCCTTCAACAAGAACTTTTGGTTTTATTTCTTTCTACACCCACTAAATTATTATTATTACATGTTTATATAATAAATTGAGTATCATAAATATACTAATATGTTTTTATGTTAATGGTATAACCTAAACTCACACAAAATTACATCAAATGGGATACACAATCATTGTTCATGTGTACGGTGGACTACTGCCTCACGAACTGATGTCGTTCATTCTTACACTACCACCTTTCAAGGTTGGTAATAATGATGTAATTACTATTTATATATATATATATATTATATTTATGATTTATTTATGATTCTGTAATTATTATACAACACATACCTTCATGCTTTCCATTTTGTGGGAATACGATAACATCGTTTGTGGGCCTGTGGACTACCGCCTCCTTAAAGCAATGTGATTCATTCACACTTTACATGGAATGAATTAAAGATGAGTTTATTAAAAATATATTATATTTATTACATAATAATTATACTGTAATTATAACATATAATATATATATATATAATTTACTTTTCTTTATTTCAATATAATAATAAGATGGAAACAACGTTCATGCGTACGTACCGCTTACCGTCTCCATGAACGGTGTATCTCATTTTCTATTTCTATATTTTATAGATTATTATAAATACATATATACTAAATATATATGATATTTATATCATGTTTTATATTCTATATATGATTAAATCATGATATACATAAGAGGAAAAAAAAATATAACAAATCAAAATGCATGCGAAAAACAAAGCGGTTATTACCCAAAACATAACTTTAACATGAAATTGTTAATAAATGGGTAATATAAATTCATAATAAAATAATATGTGGTATGATATAATTTAATATGGTTATTTAATATATGTATAATAGACTTATATTTATTATACATGAGTTTTGAACAAGTATGATGAAAGTTAAGACTTAAGGTAAGGGTTTTCTCATCTCACTTTTATTTCTATGAGATATATGTTATATTCATCACTTGTTCTTGTTTCATAGTGTATATACTAACCTATGACATGTTATATAATAAATTTAATTTATTTAATTATATTCAAATTTTTAATTAATTTTATTATTTTATGGGGATCATGATTCAAAAGTTACTCATGTAGTAAGAGAATTTCATCTCACTTTATTATATTTGTGAGATACATGCCATATTCACCACCCATTTCTTTTATGTGGTGTATATAATACCCATGAATGTATTATATGATTATCATCCTTAAATTTATATTTATTTACATATATATTTTATGATATCTCTTTTATGGGTTTTATGGTTCAAAAGTTACCAAATTGATAAGGTAATTTTGTCTTAATTTGCCTTCTTTAAGACACATGTTATGTTATAAACCTATATTATTTTACAAGGTGTATATTGTAAAATCACAGGTAATCATAGAATAAGAAATTTTCATATTTATTAATATTTACGAATTAGATGTTAATTTTACCTTAACAGGGATGCTATTTCTAATAGCATACTCGACACGCAATGATGAGTTTCTATGAAATCTTATGTTACACACAAGACTAAGAAATACTGAAAAATAATACATTATTAATATTATTATTGTAAATAGTCATTATCGCCTAGTCGTTGTATTAGAGGGAATGAACAGAACTAACTATATTATGTTCACATGTTTATTAAATGTTTTTACTTTCATTTAATAAATTAAATAGGATTGAAATGAGAATAAATCCAATTTTAAGCATACAATACTCTAATATTTTTAAAGGTAGTTTTACCACCTTTTAACAGCGAACCCTTTTTAAATATAGTTTTTGTCACTTTTATATTTTCTATTTGAAAAAATAAACTTCTTATTTAGAATTGAGACATTAAAATTTACTTTTGTTGAATTTTGGTATTTTTATGATAAAATTCATTTTTAATGAATAGTGAAAAATACTGCATTTTAATTCAAAACTTAATTTTCATATAATTTAATTATGTATTTATATTATCCATTTAATTAGTTTTAAAGTATAATTAAATATTTTTTAATCATTTAATCCAATTTTGGTCATTAGAAGTAAATTTACATTGAAATTAGATATAAACGCATGTCAATCTTTTGATGGTTTTTACTTTTAAAAACCAGTTTTCTCGTTTTGACAATGGAGATTAATTTTAAATTAATTACTAAAAATTTTGTGATTTAAATTTTGAAAAATGGATTCCATATTTAAAATTAGTGGGTCCAAATTATGTAATTATGTCCCTTTTATTTTTGGACATTATGAATAGTAACTTTAGTAATTTTTATTTTCAATGGTTAAAGGGTAAATCAGGTAAATAAGGGTAAAAATAATATAATAATAATATAAAACTACCCTAAAACTTGTCCTAATTTAATTTTATGAGTGTATCCCAACCATGATAATCCTTGGGTCGATTTTAGGGCCACTTGGAGCCACTTGGATGTGATTATGACACTTATAAACATTTTATTTAAAATAAAGACCAAGATGTCATAATCATGCCTCTCATAACTAATTTTTTTTTAATATGAGGTTATAAAAGTGATATATTAGACTATAAATAGTTAGTAGAAATATAGAAATATTACCTACACTATGGTAATTTATTTATAATTTTTAGGAAATAAATAATTAAATTAAATGGTGACACAAAGATGATGTAATAATTTCTTATTTAACAAAAGAATCAAATAAATGATATTATAAATATTAAAATAAATATTATATTACATAATTTATTACATACTTGAATTTTATGGATACTTTTGACATATTTTTTATGATTTAAAGTAGTTGTTTTGAACTTATCTCCCTGTTATGATATTTTTAAAAATCAACTAATGAAATAGTGTCAAAATTAACACTATTGGTATTTTAAAATATAAAATATTTTATTAAATGATATTAAATTCTTAAAAATCTAAGATTCCTCCAAATGGTTATTATAATTCCAAATATATCACTAATGACACTTTTGTGGGTCGTTTGACATGTTATGTTAATTAAATTAACCCACAAAGTGTAAATAACATAATATCATGATAAGATTAAGAAGGGTAAAATAAGGGTTAAACCAAAAAGATAAGGCTTTAAAAACATTAAAATATTTTAAAAATTTAATTTTATTATGGGTAATTGACCCAAAATAATATTATATTCTATATAAATTATTTTTAGAACATTTGAAACTGAAATTGATTTTATTTTAATTTAATATTTTAAGAGTTTCCAAGGGTGCCCCTCCCCTCTCCTATAAAAAGGTACCCACTCTTCTCTAATACTAACACTTCCAAATCCTTTTGGTTTGGACAATATATACCCAAAATTATTACTATAATCTATACCCACATTCTTGTGGCATTATTTTTGGTATAACACCCTCCTTAGATGTGTTAAGGCGTTTTTCAAAGGTGATCAACCGGGGAAGAGGTGTCATTTTCTAAGCGTTTCTATTTTATTTCTTCTTCAAATTCCTATAAATATTCTTATTCTAAGAAGAAATAATAAATATAGTTTCTTAAATATACTTAGATGTTATTATGGAAATATCATCACCTAAATCCATCTCCTATTTGGTCAAATGGGAAAGGAATTAATCGTTCATGCGTACGTGTGAATTATCACCTCTACAAACCGATTTAGTTCGTTTTTCATTACCGTCTTTCAATATAGGTTATAATGATGGAATTAATATTAATATTTTATATTCATGACATATTTATCATTTTAAAATAATAATATTTTAATTATTTTCTTACCTTTATGTACATAACAACAATAACATCGTTCGTGCGTACATGTGATGTGTTTCGTTTCATCATCTTTAATATAGTCACACTTTAATTGAACTATACAAGTTTCATTATCCACATTTAATTTAGCATAGATATCATTATTCGTAGTCAATGCATAATTATTTATGAAACGATAAATAATTGATTTAAATGAACACATTCTCAACCTGCCTTTTGAATTGAAATAGACTCAACACTACGGGATGAAGTCATAAAAATGTTTTGTTTAATATAACCTCATGAAATTCTAGTTCCCTCATATGTGAATAAATATCTTGTTTGGGATCTAGTTTTACATTGACCAGATAAATATCCAGTATCAACATAACCAGTTGATCCCAGTTCTAAATTTCTAGAATAAAATAATCATCGATTAACTAATCCTTGAAGGTATCTCTTTATATTTTTTATATCATTTTGACATATCTTAGTAGTAGAAGAGTTGTATATGGACAATAAATTTACATCAAATGATATATCTGGTGTTGTATTGTTTGTGAGGTACATTAGTGTTCTTATAAAAGTAAGATGCGGCACTTTGAGACCATGAAGTTCTTCATTATCCTCCCATGGTCAAAAAAGTTCTCTATCACAATCGAAGAATTACACAACCATTGGTGCACCTAATGGATGTGATTTTTCCATATACAAAATTTGTAAAACTTTGGTAACATATCTTGAGAGATGAATGAAAATTATATATTCTAGATGTTCAACACATAATCCAAGGCATAAATTTATCTCTTCAAAATCTTTTATTTAAAATTATTTATTAAAAAATTCAATTGTCTTGGAATGTTAATTGAGAGTCCTGATAACATTAAAATTATCAATGTGTACTGGAGTGGTGACAAATTTAGATCTATTAATTTTTATGACAACACATAGGCAAATTAAATAATTTTCATAACCCTATTCCTTCAAACATTCTCTCAAATGGTTATATCACACATGCCTTAACTACTTTAATCCATATAATGATTTATTCAATTTAATGGAATAAAGGCCTAAAGATCCAAAATTGGCATGAGAATTTTGAATCTTCTAGGGATTTTCATATAAACATCTTTATTAATGTTACTGTGCAGGTATGAAATAACAATATCCATCAAATGTAATTTGTGATGTTTATGTATACAAACGTCACGAGGGTTTGAAAAGTGATTGTATCTATCATAGGAGATTATATTTAATAATAATCAATCTTAAGACTTTGTGAATCTTGATCAACAAATTGTGTTTTATACATCATAGTTCTATTATTTTATTTTCTCTTCGGCGCAAATGCTCATTTACCGCCAACAACTATGAGGGTGTCATTGGCACATATACAACGTAACCAAATACATTTAAATGTGAAATATTTGGTTCATGGATACAAGTTAATTACATAGGGGATAACCGTGATAACTTGATGATATTATTTGAATCAATTTCATTTCATGAAAAATTGCATGTCCCTATGTCAAATTGAGCAATCTTTTTTTCATGAGAAGTAGTTAATAAACAAACACTAGTGCAATAACTGGATTTAAAGTCGTTTTTTTTTTCATTTTTTACGTTGGTTTTTAACTGATTTCTATAAAGGACACATAAAAAATATGTTTTTTGGGGTCAGTTTTTCAAAAACTGATACCAAACATGATTTTGGGTTTAGTTTTTGGCATCAGTTTTAAAAATAAACTGATGCCAAAAATCAAGCGCAGGCTTGTTTCTTGTGTTGGTTTGTTAGAAACCGATGCGTAAAACAACATATGGGTCGGTTTTCGGTGTTGATTTTAATGAAAACCAATGCTGAAAATCTATTATTTTTGAAAATGTTTCAGTGTGGGTTTTTATAAAAACCGACACTGAAAGTTATTTTTTTTAGAAAATTCAGAATATTACACTTCCAAAATAATCAAAATCTCTATAATAAAAACACAGTATACAATAATCAAACAACATTTAACATTGACTAAAAATCTATAAAAAGTTACATGATTTTATCTAGTTAATCAAAAAACTATCTATGCATTTGTATTATAAAGTAAAATTAAAATACACATACCTAAAATTTACAACATGATCATTATTGGTTATTGTTGAAGCATTCATTTGATATCATTATGTTCAAACACCTATTATAACAAAAGAATTAGTTTTTTAAACACATGTTATTAGGAAAATGTAATATTATTCATAAACATTATAATATACATATCTCAAATCGTAATCAAACTTAACAAATAGTTCGTAAATAAAAATTAAATATGGGTAAGTTAGGTTTGGGTATAAGACTAATCATCATTTAATGTCTACAATAATATTTAATTATATGAGATTAAAAAATAGAATACTATGACAACAAATATAAAAAAAATTAATATAACCAACCTTATCAAATTTAGTAGTTATACCAGTTGTGATTATCTCATACATAAATCGTAGAACATAATAACCACATTCAACATGTCCTTGTTGATGATGAAACCACAGTTATAAAACATTAACTTGATAATAAAAACCAATATATATATATATATATATATATAAAATAAAAATAATATTTAATATAAAAAATAATTACCTTTACTTCCACATATTGGATTGCATTTGGTTTCTTTATCGACATGAGTTATTTGTTAACTTTTTTCCATAAATTGCATTTTCATATACATGAACTAATAATACATGTAAAAACAATGAGAATTAAAAATAATGAGCTTATGAAAAAAAACTTACCTATCTAATAAGGTGAAAAATCTTTTATAAACACTCCTTGATAAAGAGAAAAACCAATATAAGGTGCATTCACTTGGATAAAATATGCATAAAATCTAATGCCCCCTATAATACAAAAAGTTCACAATTAATGACATTATAATGATCATCAGTTCATAATTATGTTTTTTTTCAAGGCTAGTTCATAATTATGTCTCTATTCTTACTTATCAAGTAATGACAAAAACCAACACCCAATCTTCGTATGTGATAATATCTCACATATATATGCAACTCTATTATTATTCTTCACATTCTGTACTTCTATAGAAATGTATTCTGGATCTATAAAACCATAAATTCATGTACTTTAATTTTGTAAAAGAAGAGTGTTTAGATACCTAATTTAAAAAATAAAATATAGTTAGTCAATTTAAACCATATTTTATTAAAGAAATAAAAATTCAAACATCAATTTACTTATATGGAAAACAACTGCAACACATTCAGGTCGAACTCTTCAAAATAAACTAGATGCATAATATCTTCTTTGAGTAATCTCAATGGATAATCTCTTCCACATATATCAGGTATCATCTGAAACTTATAAATATTATTCAAGGAAGAAGAATCCTAAGATAATATTTATATCCCATAAGAAATATCAGAAGTATTTACAATCGATTGTTTTTGAACGTTTTGTTTCATTTGTGCAATTTATTTTGCCTTAAAATAATCTTATATAAGTTAAATATTAGAAAACATTATAAGTAATTTTCAATCATATGTAATTAATATTTAGAAAAAACATACTTCATATGAAATATAATGAAGAAGACCAGTTTGTCAAAGTAAAAAATGACCCATACAATCCCCAACTTTGGTAATCTCCTCAGTAGGAAATGGTAGTAGAGCATTAGGATCAATAATATCAAGTACCGATACTCTAACATGACCCATATTTATAGGCTGGTGATGTATAGAATAACCCAAAAAATGCACGAGTCCTAACGCAACAGTATATATATGAGGATCTACAACAAATAACTCCCAATATATGGTTTGGTCCGAGCGAGGAGGTGAAGGATCAAAGTAGGTAGGTTAGGAAGGGTAGTCTGGATGGGATGACTATAGAGGCTACACAAGCGGCTGAGAAGGCTGGTAAGGGTGCGCAGACTATGACTATCTTGTTAAGTGTTTTAACAAAGTATGTTGCATGGCTGCTTGAATTTGATCACCCACAGACTGTTTCACTTCTTTCAACATGACTTTTAAGGATTCTATTTTTGATTCTCTTGATTTCTTACTCTGACCAAAAACTTTCTGAATACTAACACCTTCCTGACATCCTCT
Organism: Viscum album; assembly: GCA_963277665.1. Classification (NCBI taxonomy): domain Eukaryota; kingdom Viridiplantae; phylum Streptophyta; class Magnoliopsida; order Santalales; family Viscaceae; genus Viscum; species Viscum album. The sequence goes on along the minus strand of OY728150.1, from coordinate 1,996,549,658 downwards.
AACATGGCCAGGGTGTTCTGCCTTTCCTAAAATAGTGGTTAGGTTGTCTATCCTACCCTCTAAGATAAAAGAGTCATATGTCTCTTACTCCTGAAGTTCATTCAGAAACGAAAAAGGGAAATGTTATATTAGTGTTTATAATTTATAAAATAGAAAAATTCACAATAAATAAATAATATTTACTTATAATTTTAGCAGCTACTTCCGCAGCTTTCTCTGTAAGATAATTTTCATTTTTTCTTCTTCTCGCTCTTTTCCATTTTTCATGGTGAGTGGGGGGAGATGGAGGACCGAACTGGACCTCATCAGAACCACTAGTGGAGTGATCTCTTAGTGCTTCAAACTTTTCCTCAATCATTTTTTGTTCCAAAAAATGATACCCTCCACATGATAAAGTATGAGGGTATACATTTTGCAATTGGATGTCTTGATGGGATTTCCTGGAGGTTTGTTATATAAAAAGTAATATAATAAGTAAATAGGTACATATATATGAAATTTTACAATTTAACATAATTATCATACAAGAAATTCTTCTTCATGTCGGCTGACAACAAACTTCTTCCATGTATCTTAATTTATAAAATGATACTTGAGGCACGGGTTTTCATTTTGTCTTCTTCCAAAAACATAATTTTTTGTCAACTTTGTTGTGAAATCTCTCCATCTAACTGCCGCCAAAGTAAGACATATTTTCTTAATTCCTTTTGTTTCTTCAAAAATAATTGTCATATGTAATTGAATAAAAAAATTAGCCATTTAAAATATATCAAATTTGAAAATTATGAAAAAATAAATCAATTGAGATATTATACCATTACAACCTTCCAAAGATAATCTTTCTCCATCTTGCTAGAGACCTTCCAATCAGGATATAATAAGTTAATCCTAAAACGACTTTGTATGAAGATATAGCTGATAAATTGTGTTTCATTTGGTCCAGTTGCATTATTATCATCATCAAAAGTAATATGAAATCGCTCATCTCCATGAGCAATTGAAAGTTTTGGTAAACATGTAATGCCACATTTACCAACTCAAGAACTCAATTTCGTAAAAGTAAAAGTAGAGGACTCTACTGCTGAAGTCTCATTAGTAGTCCTACAATTTTTTTTGTAAATTAAAAGTTTTTTTCATTATATAATTATATTAATGGATATTTAATAATATGAAAAAATAAAAATACCTCGGTACATGCTCTTATGTCTCTGTATCAGTATCCATCATTGAAATAGACAATTGTAATGAAATATTTTTGGACCTACATATTATTATCCAATTAAATAATTAGAAAAATGAGATATATAAGTAAAAAAGGACAAACATGTGTCAGTTAAAGAAAAAAATAGCGGTGTTATGATTATTAACCAAAAAAAACATAGAAGGTTAACTATTAAATATATACATTACTTCTAAAATTATATAAACATTTATAAATTTAAATATTGAATATTTATTAAATAATATAGTTTTTACACATGTAAATTTCAAAAAAGAAAAATATTGTAAATAATTACCAAATTAATTGGGAGAGTAATTTAGTGTTTTCCCATATCCCTTCAACATGATCCTTTCGTACTGTATGCACCATGTCTGTGTTATAATTATTATTATCAAAAAATCGTGTAATAGATGAAGAAACATCATATAAATCAATAACATCATCATCATCATCATCATCCTTATCAGCCAAATGGATTATTTTTCCTTGAAAAATGATGGACCACTGATCATTCGATGGATCACTCACATAAAATATTTGTTTTTCATGTGTGACCATGATAAATGGTTCCTCGTTACAACTAATTTTTTTCAGATCAACCAGTTTAAACCCATATTCATCATGTTTCAAACCACTATTACTTGACACCCAATTAAACTTAAACACGATGACTCAAAATTTAATATAATAAATTTTCCATATGTCTTCAAGAACTTCAAAATATGGAATTGATACAAAAATTGGGTTTTTATCTTTGGCACTTGAAAAATGAAGTACTTCTGCGAAGACCATTACACCACTATTCTAAACGATACTCTTGTCATACAAAATTTTTGTTTAAAATGTGTATCCATTAATATAAAAACTAGACCATGTGATCACATTAAGAGACGGTCCCTCTGAAAACCACTTCAATGTTTTTGATACAGATATATCTATGGTGACTTTCTCTTTAAACCATGAAACAAATGTCTTTTTATGCTCAATCATCAGCCACTTTTCATTTCTTTTCTGATATCATAACATTAATTCAGTAATATGTGATGATATATATGATTGAACCTCATCTATGTTGTTCAAAATGTATAAATGTGCCTTCATCACTTCATCATGTGGAATAAACTTCACCTTTAAGCCTTTAATCCCTCTACCTTCACTATCAACTATCATATGTCAGGATATAGGGGGACCAATATTCTCCACTTCATTTAAATAATCAGTACAAAACTCAATCACCTCTTTAGATAAATATTTTTGAATAATAGAGGCCTCTGGTCGATAATTATTTTTAACATATCCCTTGAAAATTTTCATACATCTTTCCAAAGGATACATCCATCGTAAATAAATAGGCCCACATATTCTTATCTCATGCATCAAATGAATCAACAGATGAACCATTATATCAAAAAACGTAGGTGGTAAATACATTTCTAGTTAACAAAGAATAAGAGATGCTTCATTCTCCAACACATCTAACAAATTTGGATCAATGAATTTTCTACAAATGGATTTGAAAAAATTACATAACCCGATGGTGGTCTTTCTGATAGCTATCAGTAATATACTATGCAGCGCGACTGGTAGAATCTATTACATCAATACATGACAATCATGAGATTTCATACCTATTAATTTACAATCCTTCAATGACACCAAATTATTCACATTTGAATAATAAATACTGGGTACTTTAATACCATGAAGACACTGACAAAAATTCATATTTTCAATCTTGCTTAATTTTTGACAAGCTAGAGGTAAATATGTTTTATTTCCTTTCATAATGGGAGATAACTCCAAACATATTCCCATTGATATCAAGTCCAATCTAGCATGAAATCCATATCCATATTTTTTTCTTTCCTTTTATGTCCAACAAAGTTCCAATCAAACTATCACATATATTTTTCTCAACATGCATAACATCGATGTTATGTTTTATCTATAAAAATCTCCAATAAGGTGGTTCAAAAAATAGATCATTTCTTCCAGATATTTTTTTGAAGACTAGAACTTCTTTTCTTTCTAAATTTCAAATCAATATTTTTCACCCTATCGTAATATTCTTCAACTGATAATGGTTGAGGGGTAAGTTTGTATTATTATAAACCATTAAATTCTTTTTCAATGTATGATGATGATGATCAATTCACAAAGATCTTAGATGTCCCATGTACACTGTCTTTATTCCATTCTGCAATTGATAATATGAAGTATATTCTTCACAAATTGGACATGCTTTATATCCCTTAACACTATATCCATATAAGTTTCCATATGTAGGAAAGTTGTTTATAGTGAACATTATCATAGCACGCCAAAGAAAATACTCTTTCTTGTATGCATCAAAAACTTTAACACCTGTCTCCCATAGTAGTTTCAAATCATCAATCAATGGTGAAAGATACACATTAATATCATTTCTCATCTATTTTGGTCCATAAATAATCAATCTCATCATAAAATATTTTTTCTTCATACATAGATGTGGGGAAAAGTTGTAAACTACCAATAAAACATGCCATGAACTATGTTAGATACTGAGGCTTCGATATGGATTCATTCCATTATTACATAGTCCCATTCTGAGAAATTATAACTTCACTTCCAAAATCATGAAATTATTTATCAAATATCTTCCAATATAGTGAATCAATAGGGTGGTGTAAGTTACCATCAGAGATGTGCTCATTTGAATTCCATCTTAACCTTTTCGTGTCAATTGAATTTGTAAATAAACACTTCAAATAAGGAATTATTGGAAGGTACCAAATTGCTTTAGCAGGAGCTTTGATTATTATACCTAAGAATGAATCATAGCTGAATTATCAGAATTGTATGAAAAAATTATTGGATGATATCATTAGAAAGTACAAAATTTATTTTTCATGTGGTTAGATGACATTACCTGAGAATGAATTCAAGTTGACATTCTCATCAATCTTATAGTGTGATGTCCCAATATGTAGGACAACTTGATAAATATTCATATTCTTTTCTATACAATACAAAATCATTGGGAAGATCATGTATCTTTTTATACCCCAATCCCATTGGGCATAATATTTTATTCGCCTCATAATTGGAATCTAGAAGACCATTGCATTTTGGAAGTAGCTCTTTTAAAATCTCAAGTAAGTTGGTGAAACTTTTATCACTCCATCCATTTCCTGATTTCAAGTTAACTAATCTCAAAACTACTGATAACACTGTATATTTACTATAACATGATAATAATGGTTTCTCAGAATATCCATACAATCATTCAATAATTGCTATTTTTTATGGTTTCAACACCTAAATCTTGAATTAATTCTTCAATACGATCTTCTGCCCCATTATGAATATTTTCATCAACATTGGATGTTGAATGTTTAGTTCTTTCACCATGCGAGATACAACATGTATAATTAAGGTTAAAACCATAGAAAATGAGATGATCCTTGATTTCTATGAAGTTTAACTTTCTCATAGTCAAACACTTCACACATGGACAGAAAATCAAATCAATGTTCTGGAGATTTTGTTTAAAAAATTACAAGAATTCATCAACTCCTTTTTCATATTCACTAGTGGTTCTTCATAAATTTATCTGATTATGATCCATTCAATACCTGATATCGTAATATAATTGGTGAATATATTAAAACATATAAACATTTAAATATATATATATATATATAAATAGATAAATTTTAAACAGAAATAAATTTAATAAAAACTATTGATAATCAGATATGAAACATCAGATATGAAACACATTTACAAATAGTAAAACTTTTTATTTTCATATTATATACATGTGTTTTATTGATATTATAATTTAATTATTTTCAATCATCTTACATTTATTAGTTCATTCTACGTAGTTGTTACATTAGTTCGGTGTTGCGTGTGTCAAAAGTATTGAAGATTTCATTAATTTAACGGGTGAAAAATATGGATTCATTACATGTGATGCCCATTTTATTAATGAATGATGACACCATATATCATTGTTCATTTCATAATATCATCAGGACCATTTGATAATTTCAATAAATATTTTTTTTTCAAAATAAACAAAATTTACAAGAACATTTATAAATTACAATAAAATACAAACTAATAATTGAAAAAAATCAGAAATATAATTAAATGATAAATAATTTATCTTCAAAATTAAAAAAACTTACAAAATTTAGAGTTAATTAAGGAAAATGGATCCTTAATTCTAACTTCTCTCCTTTGAATGTGTTGGAATAATAAACACTACAAGATCTATACAAAAATGATTGTAAAAATGAACAATAAAGATGAACAAAAAAATAAAATCAAACCATGGTTGAATGTCGGCTAGAAATAGGTTTCAAAGGAAAAAATAATTTGATAGATGAGGAAACAATGGTAGAGGATGAATAATGGATACTTTAAATCATGAAGATCGACGGAAATCAACAACAATGTTCATTGGGGATCACCAGGTCAACTTTAGAGTCGTTGTGAGTCAGGAGGGAGTCGCCATGAGTTGAGAGAGAAGTTTCATATATCCAAAAAATGGGGGTTTTCCAATCCTAAATAAATTTAAAAGGTTTTTGGCATCGGTTATTACCATAATCAATGACAAAGAGTTTGTTTTTTTTGCGTCGGTTTTCACAAAAAAATGGCGCAATTTTTTTTGATTTATGGTGTCGGTTTTTTTTAAAAACCGATGCCATAAAGAGCTTATTAATTGGTTTTTGGCATCGGTTTTACTAAAAAATGATGATAAAAACCATATATATATTTTTTTACACATTGGTATTTTATAAAACTTATGCCAAAAACCTCCTGCACATACTTTTTTGCATTGATTTATAAAAAACCAATGTCATTTCTACGATGTTAAAGCCACTATTTCCACTAATGAAGTGTCAACCACTTATAAATTATTTTGCTAAACCATTTCAAGTGTGAATATAAGAAACAAGATATTCAACACTTATTCTAACTAACAAACAATAACACTAATAGAAAAAAACCCTATACCAATAGTTTGGAGGGGCGTTGGCTGTTATGGTGTTGGTATAAGTTATGTAAAAATAAAACCCAGCAGGTATTGATCCCATCACCACACATTTAAAATCCAACAAACAAGTCACTAACCTAAGATTACTTTTGTAAACATAATTTCATAAATATATATATGTATATTTACAAGTATTTTAACTTTTTATGTATTTAATGTTATTTGAAAAAAGAATCCATAAAAAACATGGGTACCTATACCAATGGTTTTGAGAACTATTGGTATAACTAATTTGATTTTTTGAGCTATACCAATGGTTTTGGCCAAAACCATTGGGATAAGTCCATATAAGTGACCTATACCAACAATTTTGGAGAAACTGTTGGTATAAGACCTCTACAAGGGACCTATACCAATGGTTTTAGCCAAAAATATTAGTATAGGTTCTCTACAAGGGAGATATACCAACGGTTTTTCCAAAACCATGGGTACAAGGTCTCTCTAAGGCACCTATACCAATGGTTTTTTCTAGACTGTTGGTATATGTTTTTTGGGATAGCTCCAATTTCTAGTACTATGAGTATCTAAACTGTGTGATGAATATTCACCAACATTATGAATTTGAATATGGTTAATTTAAAAATTTAAGAATCATGCCCTAAATTTGATTAAGAAATATCATAAGTGATAGGTTGCGAGTTTATAATAAGAAAACATGGGACCATCTAGTAGATGCATCAATCATAATCATAAAATACATAAATAGTATACATGATTGATGAATTGAACTATATACTATTAAGGTCCATATTTATTTGGCCCACTTCTTTGTGTTTTGTAGGTGCTAGAGGTGGCTAAAGTGAGTTTATAAGTGAATTGTAAGCGAATAGAAAGAACTTGGGATTTTATATGGAAACATGTCATGGTCCGACCTTCACTGCATCTTAGTGTGTTTGGATTCCTCTTGGTTGTAACTATGGTCATGGTGGTGTGGACATTTATCAAGAATGAGGAGTTGGATTGAGTCTTCCCATTTTTTTGAACCATCTACATCATGGTTGTAAACTTAAATGTCTCAATGCCCATTTTAATAGTCATGGTTTAGTGTTTATTTTTGCTGGAATCCCTATCCAAAATAGGGAAGAGGAAAACACTTGTGGAGTCTATCATGGTGAAAAACAACGTGGTTTAGTGAACATAATATTGTAGTTTTATTATCAGGGTTTGTAGAGATCGGAGAAAACAATATTGGTTTAGAGTAACCATGTCATGGTTTATTCAAGGTGAATTTTGTAAAGTGGGGTGATTAGGTAGATTTAAGGGAGTGAGAATTTTAGAGTGATGTGGTTTTTAGATCAGTGTTGACCAAACTAAACCATGTCATAGTTTAGGTTCACCATGTAATGGTTTAGTCCCTAGAGTTTTTATTACAATTTTGGTTGCTCTCTTTATTTATTTTAGTCCCCTTAGCCTTCATGAAACTTCGAGAGACCGTTGTTCTCTCCATTGAAAATTTTGAATGCCCTTGGTAGATACTCAAGTCTTTGGATTCGTGAAATCAAGTTCTTATGGTTTAAGGTTCCCTTATTCTCTTTTTCTTTCTATTGTTCCTTATTTTTTTTATTTCCAGAGGAACTATTGGAGAATTTTATGTGTAAATACAGGGGAGGATTGAGGTATAAGTGATGGATTATAGGTTAATGGAAGGATCCTTGCGAGATTATGGGTGTTTGATAACTGGTTTCCATCTCTTATTGGTGTTGTGTTGTTTTGAACTTCATTCATGGTAGGTGATCCATATTTTCTCTTCTTCTTATTATTTTTGTTTAAGAATGTGATAGTTTTTGTTTGTATAAGGAGTTGAATTGACATTAAAGATGATAAAGAATTTAACCGAGTAAAGAGGGAAGTGGGTAACAATCACTTTACATGATTTCTCATGTCGTTGTTTATATCATTACTTAATAGTTACGATGAACATGTTAATATGATTTAAAGTGATTTTTAAATACATGGAACCATGATTTAAATTGGTTTAACTAATTGGAATGTGGAAATGTTATTAAGAAGTAGAAAACTGAAACTTATTGATTTATTTTTTATGTGTTGAGCATGAGATGATAATTTGATGACATAAGAGGTGCATAAATGGGAATCCTTTGTGAAATTTTGGGTGTCTTATTTCTCATTGTTGTATCGTTATGTGGTGAGGTTGGATATGTTATGGTATATAAGGAAGTTTGGAGTGGTTGGTTGATGTGGTAAATTTGATGTGGTTTGTGTGTAGTAGTGGCCCTTAATATGGAATGCAGTGGAATTAACAAAGTGGGAACTTAATAATTGAAGTAGGAATGGGTTTATGTTGAATCAATGTAGTGTCGAATAACATTAAGTAAAGTGGTGATAATATTATGTGTTAATTTAATTTCAATGATTAAATAATGTGAAAGTGATATGTTGTTTATGTAAAATGGTAGTTGTTGGAACTAATGTGGCTAATTAAATTAATGTGGTTAGTAATGAATAATATGGAATTGTTAATGAAATATGAAATAAGAAGTTGATTGGTTATTTTGTGGTAGTGGTGTTGGGTTGTTGTGTTTTTAGAGGTTATAGTGGTTGTTGTTGTGTAGCGATTATGGATGATACAAATGGATAACTACCCACAACATCTATTATAAATGTAGTGTGGTGATGTGGGTATATGAATGTGGAACATGGATGTGGTATATAGAAGTGGCTATATAAAGTAGAATATATAGTGGTGGTTGCATGATTGTGATTTGTAATATGTGGATAGATTATGTAAATGTGGTATGTGGTTATGTTGTGTGGATATGAGAGGGATTGGATCACCAATACATTTTCTATTGAGATGTGAGAGCGACTATATTAGTGAGGGAGTGGGTATGAGGTACCACCTATATATATTTTCACAGTTAATAAATTACACTTTCATGTAAATTTTGTGAATGATCCTTAGTGAGTTAGGTTTTAGTTGACTCAGTATAGGAAAGGAGTTTGATTTTATTGTTTGTTTATTGAACCTTTAGTATGATTCTTCCATAGTGGCATAAAATTTTATAGGGAGAAACTTACTAAGTATGCATATATTCTCATCCCTATTTCTATATACTATTTTTACAGATTTGTAGGATGAAGTCAGTGAATGGTCTGAACATTACTAACTCGTTACATGGAGTTTAGTTGGTGTTGGATTTGCTACTTTAGGAGCTATTCTTGGTATTGTCCTTGTAAAATTTATTTATTTTGTTTCATATGACATTGCATGCACATTGTAATGTTATTGGGATGATGGGTTGTTTTATTTCATGGAGTTGGTGCTGATTGGTGGATTATTTTATTGTTTTTAGGATTATAGATGGTAATTCCTCCCATGTTGTGTGATTTATACCCTTAGTGTTAGTCACAAACTCCTGATCTATTGGATGCGGACTTTAGGGGTCACCCCTATCTCTACTAATATCCCAAGAGGGGCTCCAGTGAGAATAGTGTTAGGTCAAAAGACCATATTCATATATCTATTTTGAAAATCACAAATACACTTTATTCTAAATTTGATTTAACTTGAAGTCTAGTTTTAATGTTTATGTTACGCAAGATGAAAATCTAGAAACCTCAAATAAAAAGTATTTAAGTGTTAGTTGAAGAGATCCAAAATTAAGAGAATTGAGGTTTTTACTAGAGTTCATATAACAATTTTTTGATTATTTTAGTGGTGTTGATTTATGTCATTGAAATATGTTGTAAATTTTTAGATCCATTAGATGATGGGAGTTCCCTCTTCCGATGCAATTACAATCAAACCTGAGGTTTGTGAAATTTGACAATTTAAGTAACTCCTATAAATAGAGTTACAGATTCATGGAATATAAGAAGATTACCCAATGCCCTGAAATATTACAATCTTTGTAAGTCTATAACAAATTTTCTGTCTTAAGTGATTTTAGTTATTTTTTTGAGTGTTTTTCTAAAGCTCCGTTGTGAGAATTTTCATGTAAATCTATTAACTTGTTCTTGTAATCATTTATGTTTTTGATCATGTGGTGGAGGAGTTTTGGGGTGTGGAAGTGGAATGCTTCCAATTATTGTGATAAAGGGATTCCAACAAGTAAGATAGATTTACTATCGATTGGTGTGATAAATTGTTTCTGTGTATGGAAGACAAGGTACCTTCTGACAGGTCTATAATCAAGGGCTTTCGTGTGGAAGGAAAAATATCTTTTGACATGTTTAAAGTCAAGTGAATTTTAGGTTGGAAGTAGGATACATTGGATCTGGTTTAATGATCCTCCTTACACTTTTGATTAAAAGCATGGTTTTAATAATACCCTTTAAGGAATAGAAGGATTCTTATCCTTTACTCTATGTTTTGTTTTTATAATTTCTATATGCTTACTGAATTCTTTTATTATTATATTTTCACTAAAATTACACTAGTTGTTTAATTTTTTCTTACGTTTATACACTGATTTTGTGGGTTGATTGAAAATTTATAATTTTGATTAGTTTACACTTAAGGTGATTGGAAAAATTGTAACTTGTTTTTTATCTAAAATTCACCCCCTCTTGAAGTTTGTATGTCATCTTTACCTAGGAAAACATTTTCTATCAAATCAAGTATTTATGTTTGAGACTATGTCTAGTCTTATGTTTTGAATTTCCATTAGTTTATCATAAGTATCTCAATTTCCTTATGCCAACCACATTGTGAGGGATTTTTTTTCATGATGGTGGGAATACTATTCCAGTGGGATCTATTGACAATCTCAATTTAAACTAGCCTCCAATATTTGATGGTGGTTACTATAGATATTGGTTAGACTATATGAATACTTACATCATTAAAACTGATGTATAAAATTTTCTTATGCTGATCAGAAGTTACAAGATCCTAGAGAAATAAGTTTCTACTTTTACCAGAGAGGAAAGAGTTAGATTTCAACTGAATTTTCATGTTTTAAATAAATTTATGTGAATAATTCAACAAATTATTTATAGTAAAGTATCATCACGTAAGATTTCATGTGGTATTTAAAATAAGCTCGTGGTTACTCACTTGATAACCTCAAAGGTGTTGGAGATAAAATGAGGAATGCTGAGAGAAGATTATCAAAGTTTTGATTTTATACCTGGTGAGTCTGTTATATAAATTTATTCAACATTTATAATAATCATTAACAACTTACAATCACTTAGTGAAAAAGAATTACCAGATGATCAACTTATTGAGAAAGTTATTGATATCTTTTTGAAAGAATGAGAATATAAAATAACTATGATTGATGATACTAAGAATAACATCAAACTCAGCCTTATTGATCTAATTGGCACACTTATGAAATATGAAAGTATATTGAAATGAGATGTTGAGAAGTAGAAGAAAAAGAAAAGATTTTCCTTTACATTTACTTATAGAGGATTAAATTTTTGAGCTTGTACTTCGAATCCTATTACATCTAAGTTAAATAGTTGTGTGGATTTAAGTGAAGGTGAAATTGCATAATTTTGTGAGAAGGGTGAATGAATGTATGAGAAAGAAATTTTTTTGAAGAGACAAATGGAAGGAAAAAATACAAGTACAATAAGAAATAATCTACTCATACTATATGTTTTTGTTTCCTAAGAATGTATGATAGATATAATACAAGAGGGGGGGGGGATTTTAGTTTTACAAACTATAAAAAATTTCACACTCTTGTATATGTAAATAAAATAAGTACAATATTGTAGACTTTTGGAATGAGTTATTTTGGTAAGTATAATTAGATCAACTAAAGAAACTATATATAAAAAATAGTATTTTAAGAATAATGGAATATAAATCTTGTAAAATGATAGATTATAAACTAAATACATAGATAAAAACTTACAACAATCATATTTATTAAAGAGATATAACATAAGAAGCTTACAATTATCTTTTTATAAAAGGATATAAAAAAAACTTATAAAACCTCAACTAAGTGAGGTCTTTGCTTTCACCCAAAGTGATAATGAAACATGTAGACCCAAATTTAGGTATCCTTGATTGTAAACCTATCAGTAGGTCTATCCTCTAAACTTTGGAAGCCCTTGGTCAAATAGTACTAAATAGGTTTTATCTTCCTTTCAGAAGTCCTTAATCAACCTGATTAGAACAACCTTTGCCTCCATATCCTTGATATCCCTTAATCAACATGATCGAAAGAGAAATTACAAAGTGAAAAACTCAGAGTATTTACAAGAAAAGTCTCACACACGTATATTATGAGTAAATATCTCTAAAGAAAAACAAATGAAAGTGCTATCAGCAAAAATCTATTACAAAGCATCAAAATGTATGCAGGCTTTAGACCACTTCACACTATATGAACTTCACCTTTATCTCATGGTTCTATTTATAAATGAAAGTTATAATGACTCCAACATTCAGATTCTATGTTTCTTAGGTTCACTTGTAATTACATTGGTAGCATCAACAATCGATCCAATGGATCTACATTTATACTTCTTCTACTAATGAAGTTTATTCAATGCCACTATAATATTCCTTCCAAAAAACATCAACAAAAACAAGAACAAATCATTCTAGAATAATTATGTAAAGATAAAATAACAAAGACTTTCTTACACTGTCCTTCTAAGATATTTATATAAAGGAAAAATTATAAATACTTACAACATCCTTTCATTAAACTTACTTACATTGTCCTTCCATTAAACTGGTTATGGTAATGTAAATCAGAATGACTACTTTAAAAACTATAAATCATCAACTTGAACAAAGTTATAATATGAAGTAAAGATAATAAAGATAATAAAGTTGTGTATTTTAATTTTCAAAATAAGTATAGATAGAATTATTTTGACCCAACATCTCCCCCTTTTTGAGAAGCTAAAGTTATATGTACAAAAAAAAACACAAAACCCTAAGGACATTATAAACAAAATCTTACAAACAACCCCCCATTTATGTGCTCTACTTTCTCTTGGTTCAATTTTTCTCCCCCTTTATGTTTTTTCAAAAAGAAAACACGAGTAAATTTAAGTAAGAGCACTTGAAAAAAATTAAAGGAGTTTTTATAGAAAATACATAAGGAAATAATCAAATATATATAAAACATCCATAAGAGACATTCATTCATCTACCAAGAAAAGTTACAGTTTTAAAAACTATTAAAAATTTCACACTCTTGTATATATAAATAAAATAATTATAATACTATATACTTTCAAAATGAGTCCTCCTGATAAGTATAATAAAATTAACTAATGGAACTATATATAAAAATAGTAGCAGCATAATTAAATATAAATATTGAACAAAGACAGATTGTAATATAAATACAAAGATAACAAATCACGACTATCGTATTCACTAAAGAGATAAAATATAAGAAAAATACAACTATATTTTTATAAAAGGATATAAAAAAACTTATAGAACCTCAAATAAGTGAGGTATTCACTTTCACCCAAAGTGATAAGGAATTCTGTAGACCTGACTTTATGTATCCCCGAATCTAAACCTGTCAGTAAGTATGTCTTCTAAATGTTAGAATCCCTCGATCAACTTGATCGGAATAAACTCTATATTCCTTAAGGAAGTCCTCAATCAACCTGATCAGAATAACCTATGTCTTCTAAGACATGGGAGTCCTCAACTAACACCATCAGAACAAAAAATACAAAGTGAAAAACTCAGAGTATTTACAAGCATATCCTCACACACATATACTCTGAGTAAATATATCTAAAGATCATTTCAAAATGTTTATACACTTAAGATCGCTTTATAATGTATGCACTTCTTCACATTAAGCTCATAGTTCTATTTATAGATGTAAGCTGTAACAAATCCAAAATTTAGATTCCATGTTTCTCAGGTTCAGTTATAACTACATTATCAACATCAAAAATCCTTCTAATGGATCCAAACTGGTATTTTCTTCTACCAATGAAGTTTATTCAGTTTCTCTATAATGATACTTTTGGAAAAAATCTACACAAATAATAACAACTCCTTCTATAATAATCATTCAACTATAAAATAAAAATTACTTTCTTGTACTGTCCTTATGAAACATTTATGTAAAGGAAAAATTATAAATACTTACGACATACTTTCAGTAAAATTACTTACATTTTCCTTCTTTTAAACTGGTTAAGGTAATGTAAGTCAGAATGACTAATTAAGAAATTATAAAACATCAACTTAAACAAAGTTATAAGATGATGTAAATATAACAAAGTTGAAAGAGATGTATTGCGATTTTCCAAATAAGTATATAGAGAAATCTTTTGACCCAACAATTATGAATGTAAGAAACCCTGACATATTTGACCTGATTGTACAGAGTTTAAAACAAGATAAATAAGGTCCTATAAGAAATATTCCGAGAAATAAAAGAATAAAATTTTGAAGGCTTTGGACACTTTGAGTGTAAGTGGAATAGATACTACTCCTGATATCTCATCAGAAGATAGTGATAATAGTTAGAAGATTATAGAGTTTTATAAAAATATTCCATAGAATGAGAAATGATTTATAAAAAAGATGAAAAATAAGTCTCTTAATAATTTTAATTTGTATTCAAATTATCCTTATTATTTAGATGATGAATTGGACACATCATAAGATGATGGTAATGCTCCATCTCTTGAAGAAGTGTCTTTGTATATAAAGTTATTGAAGAAAACAGATAATATGATAAAAGAATAATGTGATCAAAGGAAAGTTTAATATGATAAATTTAAAAATAAAAATATAGAACTTAAGAGTGAAGTTGATAAACTCAATCATGAGTTAGAGAAGACTTATTTTGTTACATCAATATAAGATAGACTAGTAAAAATTAGGTATGAGAATACAAAGATTTCTTTGGAGATATATGATTCAAGAGGAAAGATTTTTAAGCTTATTTCTAAAAATAAAGTCAAATAAATTGTTATTTCATTAGAATACAAGTGAAATACAAATAATATCTCAATTTCTAATAAATATAAAAAAGGAAAGATTATATCATTTGCATGGGATAAGAATGAAGTTGTTAAGTTGAAGTCTGAGGTTGACAGATAGAAAAAGTTGTTGATAAACTTTACTATAGGTAGAAAGAGTTTTAAGAAGATTTGTGGTCATCTGATGCCTAAGAATAATACTTGGAAGTACAATCTTCAGAAGTTCAACTTATCAGAAAAAATTATTTTATGCCAGGAAAAACAACTTTTTGTATAAAATATTCTTGAGGAGGACATAGGAGAAGAAATTATTCATTGAATAAAATTCAATATTTTGGTGAAAATTAATCTTTTATTTCAAAATATATTGTTTCTTTTAAACATCATTTTGATAAGAAAATATGTGCACCAAAAGTCATTTTTTTAATTCTACTAGACCTAAAAAGGTCTATCAACTGAAGAGTTATTTTGTGTATACTTAAAGTTAATGCATACTAACAACTGAATTTATATCATTGGTACCTATTAACTTTTCATGTTTTACATACTCTTATTTAGAATTTTATCTTTATAAGTTTTTCTTTATATATTTTCTTAAATTCATTTTAAATCAAGGGAGTTTTAGTGTTTAGTTTTTGGATAAAATTTTAAATAGATAGATTTTAATTTTTGAAGGATTTATAAGTTTTTAAGATAGAATTTATCTAGAACTATCTTCTATGGATGAAGATCAAAAATATTTATCAGTAGATAAATTCAAATGGACTACATCTTATTTTTTTTAATATTATGGATTTTTGAAGTTTTCTTTTTTAACTTGTGTGAAATTTTATATTTAAATGTTTTTAATTCATTATAAGGAAACTAATGTTTTTACTTATTCATATTTTTATTTGTTTATCTGTGTTGATTAATCCTTTAAACTTAGCTCTAATTATTTTCTTAAGGGGAGAAGCTACTTAAAGAATAATTTACCCACCAGATTTTATTTTCTTGTATATCTTAACTGTGGTTATTTTGGAAGAGATATTGTTCTATTGTTGTTGTAAAATCTAATGTCAATTTCTGAAGTTTTTTAAATTTTTATGATGTTGTAAACTTAAATTCTACATTACTTTTGATTCGGACATTAAAAACATTTTTTGGATGATTTTAATTCAATAATTTTCTAAATTATCTAATTTCTATTCATTACATGATCAATTTTATTGGAAAATATATAATTCTTATCAATAAGTAAATTTTTGTATGTTTATTTTAGACAGGGGTATTGAATTTTTTTTATTTGTTATTCTAAATGTTTATCTTACTCAAATGATTTTCTTTTACTTGTTTTTTAAAATCTCAAAGACTAAGTTTTTTTATATTTGTTATTATGAATGTAAGAAACCCTGACATATTTGACCTGACTGTACAGAGTTTAAAACAAGATAAATAAGGTCCTATAAGAAATATTCCGAGAAATAAAAGAATAAAATTTTGAAGGCTTTGGACACTTTGAGTGTAAGTGGAATAGATACTACTCCTGATATCTCATCAGAAGATAGTGATAATAGTTAGAAGATTATAGAGTTTTATAAAAATATTCCGTAGAATGAGAAATGATTTATAAAAAAGATGAAAAATAAGTCTCTTACTAATTTTAATTTGTATTCAAATTATCCTTATTATTTAGATGATGAATTGTACACATCATAAGATGATGGTAATGCTCCATCTCTTGAAGAAGTGTCTTTGTATATAAAGTTATTGAAGAAAACAGATAATAGGATAAAAGAAGAATGTGATCAAAGGAAAGTTTAATATGATAAATTTAAAAATAAAAATATAGAACTTAAGAGTGAAGTTGATAAACTCAATCATGAGTTAGAGAAGACTTATTTTGTTACATCAATATAAGATAGACTAGTAAAAATTAGGTATGAGAATACAAAGATTGCTTTGGAGATATATGATTCAAGAGGAAAGATTTTTAAGTTGATTTCTAAAAATAAATGCAAATAAATTGTTATTTCATTAGAATACAAGTGAAATACAGATAATATCTCAATTTCTAATAAATATAAAAAAGGAAATATTGTATCATTTTCATGGGATAAGAATGAAGTTGTTAAGTTGAAGTCTGAGGTTGGGAGATAGAAAAAGTTGTTGATAATCTTTACTATAGGTAGAAAGAGTTTTAAGAAGATTTGTGGTCATCTGATGCCTAAGAATAATACTTGGAAGTACAATCTTCAGAAGTTCAACTTATCAGAAAAAATTATTTTATGCCAGGAAAAACAACTTTTTGTATAAAATATTCTTGAGGAGGACATAGGAGAAGAAATTATTCATTGAATAAAATTCAATATTTTGGTGAAAATTAATCTTTTATTTCAAAATATATTTTTTCTTTTAAACATCAATGTGCTAAGAAAATATGTGCACCAAAAGTCATTTTTTTTAATTCTACTAGACCTAAAAAGGTCTATCAACTGAAGAGTTATTTTGTGTATACTTGAAGTTAATGCATACTAACAACTGAATTTATATCATTGGTACCTATTAACTTTTCATGTTTTACATACTCTTATTTAGAATTTTATCTTTATAAGTTTTCTTTATATATTTTCTTAAATTCATTTTAAATCAAGGGAGTTTTAGTGTTTAGTTTTTGGATAAAATTTTAAATAGATAGATTTTAATTTTTGAAGGATTTATAAGTTTTTAAGATAGAATTTATCTAGAACTATCTTCTATGGATGAAGATCAAAAATATTTATCAGTAGATAAATTCCAATGGACTACATCTTATTTTTTTTAATCTTATGGATTTTTGAAGTTTTCTTTTTTAACTTGTGTGAAATTTTATATTTAAATGTTTTTAATTCATTATAAGGAAACTAATGTTTTTACTTATTCATATTTTTATTTGTTTATCTGTGTTGATTAATCCTTTAAACTTAGCTCTAATTATTTTGTTAAGGGGAGAAGCTACTTAAAGAATAATTTACCCACCAGATTTTATTTTCTTGTATATCTTAACTGTGGTTATTTTGGAAGAGATATTGTTCTATAATTGTTGTAAAATCTAATGTCAATTTCTGAAGTTTTTTAAATTTTTATGATGTTGTAAACTTAAATTCTACATTACTTTTGATTCGGACATTAAAAACATTTTTTGGATGATTTTAATTCAATAATTTTCTAAATTATCTAATTTCTATTCATTACATGATCTATTTTATTGGAAAATATATAATTCTTATCAATAAGTAAATTTTTGTATGTTTATTTTAGACAGGGGTATTGAATTTTTTTTATTTGTTATTCTAAATGTTTATCTTACTCAAATGATTTTCTTTTACTTGTTTTTTAAAATCTCAAAGACTAAGTTTTTTTATATTTGTTATTATGAATGTAAGAAACCCTGACATATTTGACCTGATTGTACAAAGTTTAAAACAAGATAAATAAGGTCTTATAAGAAATATTCCGAGAAATAAAAGAATAAAATTTTGAAGGCTTTGGACACTTTGAGTGTAAGTGGAATAGATACTACTCCTGATATCTCATCAGAAGATAGTGATAATAGTTAGAATATTATAGAGTTTTATAAAAATATTCCATAGAATGAGAAATGATTTATAAAAAAGATGAAAAATAAGTCTCTTACTAATTTTAATTTGTATTCAAATTATCCTTATTATTTAGATGATGAATTGGACACATCATAAGATGATGGTAATGCTCCATCTTTTGAAGAAGTGTCTTTGTATATAAAGTTATTGAAGAAAAGAGATAATAGGATAAAAGAAGAATGTGATCAAAGGAAAGTTTAATATGATAAATTTAAAAATAAAAATATAGAACTTAAGAGTGAAGTTGATAAACTCAATCATGAGTTAGAGAAGACTTATTTTGTTACATCAATATAAGATAGACTAGTAAAAATTAGGTATGAGAATACAAAGATTGGTTTGGAGATATATGATTCAAGAAGAAAGATTTTTAAGCTGATTTCTAAAAATAAAGGCAAATAAATTGTTATTTCATTAGAATACAAGTGAAATACAGATAATATCTCAATTTCTAATAAATATAAAAAAGGAAAGATTCTATCATTTTCATGGGATAAGAATGAAGTTGTTAAGTTGAATTCTGAGGTTGAGAGATAGAAAAAGTTGTTGATAAACTTTACTATAGGTAGAAAGAGTTTTAAGAAGATTTGTGGTCATCTGATGCCTAAGAATAATACTTGGAAGTACAATCTTCAGAAGTTCAACTTATCAGAAAAAATTATTTTATGCCAGGAAAAACAACTTTTTGTATAAAATATTCTTGAGGAGGACATAGGAGAAGAAATTATTCATTGAATAAAATTAAATATTTTGGTGAAAATTAATCTTTTATTTCAAAATATATTGTTTCTTTTAAACATCAATGTGCTAAGAAAATATGTGCACCAAAAGTCATTTTTTTAATTCTACTAGACCTAAAAAGGTCTATCAAATGAAGAGTTATTTTGTGTATACTTGAAGTTAATGCATACTAACAACTGAATTTATATCATTGGTACCTATTAACTTTTCATGTTTTACATACTCTTATTTATAATTTTATCTTTATAAGTTTTTCTTTATATATTTTCTTAAATTCATTTTAAATCAAGGGAGTTTTAGTGTTTAGTTTTTGGATAAAATTTTAAATAGATAGATTTTAATTTTTGAAGGATTTATAAGTTTTTAAGATAGAATTTATCCAGAACTATCTTCTATGGATGAAGATAAAAAATATTTATCAGTAGATAAATTCCAATGGACTACATCTTATTTTTTTTAATCTTATGGATTTTTGAAGTTTTCTTTTTTAACTTGTGTGAAATTTTATATTTAATTTTTTTTAATTCATTATAAGGAAACTAATGTTTTTACTTATTCATATTTTTATTTGTTTATCTGTGTTGATTAATCCTTTAAACTTAGCTCTAATTATTTTGTTAAGGGGAGAAGCTACTTAAAAAATAATTTACCCACCAGATTTTATTTTCTTGTATATCTTAACTGTGGTTATTTTGGAAGAGATATTTTTCTATTGTTGTTGTAAAATATAATGTCAATTTCTGAAGTTTTTTAAATTTTTATGATGTTGTAAACTTAAATTCTACATTACTTTTGATTCGGACATTAAAAACATTTTTTGGATGATTTTAATTCAATAATTTTCTAAATTATCTAATTTCTATTCATTACATGATCTATTTTATTGGAAAATATATAATTCTTATCAATAAGTAAATTTTTTTATGTTTATTTTAGACAGGGGTATTGAATTTTTTTTATTTGTTATTCTAAATGTTTATCTTACTCAAATGATTTTCTTTTACTTGTTTTTTAAAATCTCAAAGACTAAGTTTTTTTATATTTGTTATTATGAATGTAAGAAACCCTGACATATTTGACCTGATTGTACAGAGTTTAAAACAAGATAAATAAGGTCCTATAAGAAATATTCCGAGAAATAAAAGAATAAAATTTTGAAGGCTTTGGACACTTTGAGTGTAAGTGGAATAGATACTACTCCTAATATCTCATCAGAAGATAGTGATAATAGTTAGAAGATTATAGAGTTTTATAAAAATATTCCGTAGAATGAGAAATGATTTATAAAAAAGATGAAAAATAAGTCTCTTACTAATTTTAATTTGTATTCAAATTATCCTTATTATTTAGATGATGAATTGGACACATCATAAGATGATGGTAATGCTCCATCTCTTGAAGAAGTGTCTTTGTATATAAAGTTATTGAAGAAAACAGATAATAGGATAAAAGAAGAATGTGATCAAAGGAAAGTTTAATATGATAAATTTAAAAATAAAAATATAGAACTTAAGAGTGAAGTTGATAAACTCAATCATGAGTTAGAGAAGACTTATTTTGTTACATCAATATAAGATAGACTAGTAAAAATTAGGTATGAGAATACAAAGATTTCTTTGGAGATATATGATTCAAGAGGAAAGATTTTTAAGCTGATTTCTAAAAATAAAGGCAAATAAATTGTTATTTCATTAGAATACAAGTGAAATACAGATAATATCTCAATTTATAATAAATATAAAAAAGGAAAGATTGTATCATTTTCATGGGATAAGAATGAAGTTGTTAAGTTGAATTCTGAGGTTGGGAGATAGAAAAAGTTGTTGATAAACTTTACTATAGGTAGAAAGAGTTTTAAGAAGATTTGTGGTCATGTGATGCCTAAGAATAATACTTGGAAGTACAATCTTCAGAAGTTCAACTTATCAGAAAAAATTATTTTATGCCAGGAAAAACAACTTTTTGTATAAAATATTCTTGAGGAGGATATAGGAGAAGAAATTATTCATTGAATAAAATTCAATATTTTGGTGAAAATTAATCTTTTATTACAAAATATATTGTTTCTTTTAAACATAAATGTGCTAAGAAAATATGTGCACCAAAAGTCATTTTTTTAATTCTACTAGACCTAAAAAGGTCTATCAACTGAAGAGTTATTTTGTGTATACTTGAAGTTAATGCATACTAACAACTGAATTTATATCATTGGTACCTATTAACTTTTCATGTTTTACATACTCTTATTTAGAATTTTATCTTTATAAGTTTTTCTTTATATATTTTCTTAAATTCATTTTAAATCAAGGGAGTTTTAGTGTTTAGTTTTTGGATAAAATTTTAAATAGATAGATTTTAATTTTTGAAGGATTTATAAGTTTTTAAGATAGAATTTATCTAGAACTATCTTCTGTGGATGAAGATAAAAAATATTTATCAGTAGATAAATTCCAATGGACTACATCTTATTTTTTTTAATCTTATGGATTTTTGAAGTTTTCTTTTTTAACTTGTGTGAAATTTTATATTTAAATATTTTTAATTCATTATAAGGAAACTAATGTTTTTACTTATTCATATTTTTATTTGTTTATCTGTGTTGATTAATCCTTTAAACTTAGCTCTAATTATTTTGTTAAGGGGAGAAGCTACTTAAAGAATAATTTACCCACCAGATTTTATTTTCTTGTATATCTTAACTGTGGTTATTTTGGAAGAGATATTGTTCTATTGTTGTTGTAAAATCTAATGTCAATTTCTGAAGTTTTTTAAATTTTTATGATGTTTAAAACTTAAATTCTACATTACTTTTGATTCAGACATTAAAAACATTTTTTGGATGATTTTAATTCAATAATTTTCTAAATTATCTAATTTCTATTCATTACATGATCTATTTTATTGGAAAATATATAATTCTTTTCAATAAGTAAATTTTTGTATGTTTACTTTAGACAGGGGTATTGAATTTTTTTTATTTGTTATTCTAAATGGTTATCTTACTCAAATGGTTTTCTTTTACTTGTTTTTTAAAATCTCAAAGACTAAGTTTTTTTATATTTGTTATTATGAATGTAAGAAACCCTGACATATTTGACCTGATTGTACAGAGTTTAAAACAAGATAAATAAGGTCCTATAAGAAATATTCCGAGAAATAAAAGAATAAAATTTTGAAGGCTTTGGACACTTTGAGTGTAAGTGGAATAGATACTACTCCTGATATCTCATCAGAAGATAGTGATAATAGTTAGAAGATTATAGAGTTTTATAAAAATATTCCGTAGAATGAGAAATGATTTATAAAAAAGATGAAAAATAAGTCTCTTACTAATTTTAATTTGTATTCAAATTATCCTTATTATTTAGATGATGAATTGGACACATCATAAGATGATGGTAATGCTCCATCTCTTGAAGAAGTGTCTTTGTATATAAAGATATTGAAGAAAACAGATAATAGGATAAAAGAAGAATGTGATCAAAGGAAAGTTTAATATGATAAATTTAAAAATAAAAATATAGAACTTAAGAGTGAAGTTGATAAACTCAATAATGAGTTAGAGAAGACTTATTTTGTTACATCAATATAAGATAGACTAGTAAAAATTAGGTATGAGAATACAAAGATTGGTTTTGAGATATATGATTCAAGAGGAAAGATTTTTAAGCTGATTTCTAAAAATAAAGGCAAATAAATTGTTATTTCATTAGAATACAAGTGAAATATAGATAATATCTCAATTTCTAATAAATATAAAAAAGGAAAGATTCTATCATTTGCATGGGATAAGAATGAAGTTGTTAAGTTGAATTCTGAGGTTGGGATATAGAAAAAGTTGTTGATAAACTTTACTATAGGTAGAAAGAGTTTTAAGAAGATTTGTGGTCATCTGATGCCTAAGAATAATACTTAAAAGTACAATCTTCAGAAGTTCAACTTATCAGAAAAAATTATTTTATGCCAGGAAAAACAACTTTTTGTATAAAATATTCTTGAGGAGGACATAGGAGAAGAAATTATTCATTGAATAAAATTCAATATTTTGGTGAAAATTAATCTTTTATTTCAAAATATATTGTTTCTTTTAAACATCAATGTGCTAAGAAAATATGTGCACCAAAAGTCATTTTTTTAATTCTACTAGACCTAAAAAGGTCTATCAACTGAAGAGTTATTTTGTGTATACTTGAAGTTAATGCATACTAACAACTGAATTTATATCATTGGTACCTATTAACTTTTCATGTTTTACATACTCTTATTTAGAATTTTATCTTTATAAGTTTTTCTTTATATATTTTCTTAAATTCATTTTAAATCAAGGGAGTTTTAGTGTTTAGTTTTTGGATAAAATTTTAAATAGATAGATTTTAATTTTTGAAGGATTTATAAGTTTTTAAGATAGAATTTATCTAGAACTATCTTCTATGGATGAAGATCAAAAATATTTATTAGTAGATAAATTCCAATGGACTACATCTTATTTTTTTTAATCTTATGGATTTTTGAAGTTTTCTTTTTTAACTTGTGTGAAATTTTATATTTAATTTTTTTTAATTCATTATAAGGAAACTAATGTTTTTACTTATTCATATTTTTATTTGTTTATCTGTGTTGATTAATCCTTTAAACTTAGCTCTAATTATTTTGTTAAGGGGAGAAGCTACCTAAAGAATAATTTACCCACCAGATTTTATTTTCTTGTATATCTTAACTGTGGTTATTTTGGAAGAGATATTGTTCTATTGTTGTTGTAAAATCTAAT
Organism: Viscum album; assembly: GCA_963277665.1. Taxonomy (NCBI): domain Eukaryota; kingdom Viridiplantae; phylum Streptophyta; class Magnoliopsida; order Santalales; family Viscaceae; genus Viscum; species Viscum album. The sequence continues at coordinate 1,996,525,356 of OY728150.1, read as the reverse complement.
GTCAATTTCTGAAGTTTTTTTTAAATTTTTATGATGTTGTAAACTTAAATTCTACATTACTTTTGATTCGGACATTAAAAACATTTTTTGGATGATTTTAATTCAATAATTTTCTAAATTATCTAATTTCTATTCATTACATGATCTATTTTATTGGAAAATATATAATTCTTATCAATAAGTAAATTTTTTTATGTTTATTTTAGAAAGGGGTATTGAATTTTTTTTATTTGTTATTCTAAATGTTTATCTTACTCAAATGATTTTCTTTTACTTGTTTTTTAAAATCTCAAAGACTAAGTTTTTTTATATTTGTTATTATGAATGTAAGAAACCCTGACATATTTGACCTGATTGTACAGAGTTTAAAACAAGATAAATAAGGTCCTATAAGAAATATTCCGAGAAATAAAAGAATAAAATTTTGAAGGCTTTGGACACTTTGAGTGTAAGTGGAATAGATACTACTCCTGATATCTCATCAGAAGATAGTGATAATAGTTAGAAGATTATAGAGTTTTATAAAAATATTCCGTAGAATGAGAAATGATTTATAAAAAAGATGAAAAATAAGTCTCTTACTAATTTTAATTTGTATTCAAATTATCCTTATTATTTAGATGATGAATTGGACACATCATAAGATGATGGTAATGCTCCATCTCTTGAAGAAGTGTCTTTGTATATAAAGTTATTGAAGAAAACAGATACTAGGATAAAAGAAGAATGTGATCAAAGGAAAGTTTAATATGATAAATTTAAAAATAAAAATATAGAACTTAAGAGTGAAGTTGATAAACTCAATCATGAGTTAGAGAAGACTTATTTTGTTACATCAATATAAGATAGACTAGTAAAAATTAGGTATGAGAATACAAAGATTGCTTTGGAGATATATGATTCAAGAGGAAAGATTTTTAAGCTGATTTCTAAAAATAAAGGCAAATAAATTGTTATTTCATTAGAATACAAGTGAAATACAGATAATATCTCAATTTCTAATAAATATAAAAAAGGAAAGATTGTATCATTTTCATGGGATAAGAATGAAGTTGTTAAGTTGAAGTCTGAGGTTGGGAGATAGAAAAAGTTGTTGATAAACTTTACTATAGGTAGAAAGAGTTTTAAGAAGATTTGTGGTCATATGATGCCTAAGAATAATACTTTGAAGTATAATCTTCAGAAGTTCAACTTATCAGAAAAAATTATTTTATGCCAGGAAAAACAACTTTTTGTATAAAATATTCTTGAGGAGGACATAGGAGAAGAAATTATTCATTGAATAAAATTCAATATTTTGGTGAAAATTAATCTTTTATTTCAAAATATATTGTTTCTTTTAAACATCAATGTGCTAAGAAAATATGTGCACCAAAAGTCATTTTTTTTAATTCTACTAGACCTAAAAAGGTCTATCAACTGAAGAGTTATTTTGTGTATACTTGAAGTTAATGCATACTAACAACTGAATTTATATCATTGGTACCTATTAACTTTTCATGTTTTACATACTCTTATTTAGAATTTTATCTTTATAAGTTTTTCTTTATATATTTTCTTAAATTCATTTTAAATCAAGGGAGTTTTAGTGTTTAGTTTTTGGATAAAATTTTAAATAGATAGATTTTAATTTTTGAAGGATTTATAAGTTTTTAAGATAGAATTTATCTAGAACTATCTTCTATGGATGAAGATAAAAAATATTTATCAGTAGATAAATTCCAATGGACTACATCTTATTTTTTTTAATCTTATGGATTTTTGAAGTTTTCTTTTTTAACTTGTGTGAAATTTTATATTTAAATGTTTTTAATTCATTATAAGGAAACTAATGTTTTTACTTATTCATATTTTTATTTGTTTATCTGTGTTGATTAATCCTTTAAACTTAGCTCTAATTATTTTGTTAAGGGGAGAAGCTACTTAAAGAATAATTTACCCACCAGATTTTATTTTCTTGTATATCTTAACTGTGGTTATTTTGGAAGAGATATTGTTCTATTGTTGTTGTAAAATCTAATGTCAATTTCTGAAGTTTTTTAAATTTTTATGATGTTGTAAACTTAAATTCTACATTACTTTTGATTCGGACATTAAAAACATTTTTTGGATGATTTTAATTCAATAATTTTCTAAATTATCTAATTTCTATTCATTACATGATCTATTTTATTGGAAAATATATAATTCTTATCAATAAGTAAATTTTTGTATGTTTATTTTAGACAGGGGTATTGAATTTTTTTTATTTGTTATTCTAAATGTTTATCTTACTCAAATGATTTTCTTTTACTTGTTTTTTAAAATCTCAAAGACTAAGTTTTTTTATATTTGTTATTATGAATGTAAGAAACCCTGACATATTTGACCTGATTGTACAGAGTTTAAAACAAGATAAATAAGGTCCTATAAGAAATATTCCGAGAAATAAAAGAATAAAATTTTGAAGGCTTTGGACACTTTGAGTGTAAGTGGAATAGATACTACTCCTGATATCTCATCAGAAGATAGTGATAATAGTTAGAAGATTATAGAGTTTTATAAAAATATTCCGTAGAATGAGAAATGATTTATAAAAAAGATGAAAAATAAGTCTCTTACTAATTTTAATTTGTATTCAAATTATCCTTATTATTTAGATGATGAATTGGACACATCATAAGATGATGGTAATGCTCCATCTCTTGAAGAAGTGTCTTTGTATATAAAGTTATTGAAGAAAACAGATAATAGGATAAAAGAAGAATGTGATCAAAGGAAAGTTTAATATGATAAATTTAAAAATAAAAATATAGAACTTAAGAGTGAAGTTGATAAACTCAATCATGAGTTAGAGAAGACTTATTTTGTTACATCAATATAAGATAGACTAGTAAAAATTAGGTATGAGAATACAAAGATTGGTTTGGAGATATATGATTCAAGAGGAAAGATTTTTAAGCTGATTTCTAAAAATAAAGGCAAATAAATTGTTATTTCATTAGAATACAAGTGAAATACAGATAATATCTCAATTTCTAATAAATATAAAAAAGGAAAGATTCTATCATTTTCATGGGATAAGAATGAAGTTGTTAAGTTGAATTCTGAGGTTGGGAGATAGAAAAAGTTGTTGATAAACTTTACTATAGGTAAAAGAGTTTTAAGAAGATTTGTGGTCATCTGATGCCTAAGAATAATACTTGGAAGTACAATCTTCAGAAGTTCAACTTATCAGAAAAAATTATTTTATGCCAGGAAAAACAACTTTTTGTATAAAATATTCTTGAGGAGGACATAGGAGAAGAAATTATTCATTGAATAAAATTCAATATTTTGGTGAAAATTAATCTTTTATTTCAAAATATTTTGTTTCTTTTAAACATCAATGTGATAAGAAAATATGTGCACCAAAAGTCATTTTTTTAATTCTACTAGACCTAAAAAGGTCTATCAACTGAAGAGTTATTTTGTGTATACTTGAAGTTAATGCATACTAACAACTGAATTTATATCATTGGTACCTATTAACTTTTCATGTTTTACATACTCTTATTTAGAATTTTATCTTTATAAGTTTTTCTTTATATATTTTCTTAAATTCATTTTAAATCAAGGGAGTTTTAGTGTTTAGTTTTTGGATAAAATTTTAAATAGATAGATTTTAATTTTTGAAGGATTTATAAGTTTTTAAGATAAAATTTATCTAGAACTATCTTCTATGGATGAAGATCAAAAATATTTATCAGTAGATAAATTCCAATGGACTACATCTTATATTTTTTATTCTTATGGATTTTTGAAGTTTTCTTTTTTAACTTGTGTGAAATTTTATGTTTAAATGTTTTTAATTCATTATAAGGAAACTAATGTTTTTAATTATTCATATTTTTATTTGTTTATCTGTGTTGATTAATCCTTTAAACTTAGCTCTAATTATTTTGTTAAGGGGAGAAGCTACTTAAAGAATAATTTACCCACCAGATTTTATTTTCTTGTATATCTTAACTGTGGTTATTTTGGAAGAGATATTGTTCTATTGTTGTTGTAAAATCTAATGTCAATTTCTGAAGTTTTTTAAATTTTTATGATGTTGTAAACTTAAATTCTACATTACTTTTTATTCGGACGTTAAAAACATTTTTTGGATGATTTTAATTCAATAATTTTCTAAATTATCTAATTTCTATTCATTACATGATCTATTTTATTGGAAAATATATAATTCTTATCAATAAGTAAATTTTTGTATGTTTATTTTAGACAGGGGTATTGAATTTTTTTTATTTTTTATTCTAAATGTTTATCTTACTCAAATGATTTTCTTTTACTTGTTTTTTAAAATCTCAAAGACTAAGTTTTTTTATATTTTTTATTTGAAAGTTAATTTGGTTTTCACAAAGGTAGGAAATATTGATTTGTTTTTTAAAGAGGGAGATTTTTTTCTTTAATGGATGATATCTTTGTATGCTTTAGATATATGTACTTTATTTTCTTTCATATCTCAAGGGGGGGGAATTTATTCTTTATGATATTTTATCATATCTAAGTATTTTTAACCTTTATAATTCCTTTTGAAAATATAAAAGAGGGAGAAATTTGGGAAATGATGTTTTCTTAATTTTTCTCATTCTATCTAAAAGAAATGGGAGATTTTACCAAAGGGTATAATGTACAATAATAAATAAATTTATTTCATTAGAACTATATGAAGTACTATAAAGAGTATTTTTTAATGAATGTTCATTTCCTCGTGTGATTTGTGATTTTAAAAAAGGGGGAGATTGTTGGTCTAAAGGAAAACTTTCATATCTCCATTATCAAAATCAAAAATACACTTTATATTGAAGTTAATTTAACTTAAAGTTTAGTTTTTGGGTTTATATTTTGAAATAAAAAAATTTGATAGCCTTAAATTTGGAGGATTTAAGTCTGAGTTGAAGAAAGTGAAAATCTGAGGAACTGATGTTTATGAGATAAGAACACAAATTTATGCCATCAAAATATGTTGTACATTATTGAATCTATCAAAAGATATTTTTTTTCTTATGATTCATTTATAATTGAAACTGAGTTTTTTGGAATTTGACCACTGGAGCGACACCTATAAATGCTCCGAAATATTTCATTTTCTATAAGTCTACAACATCTTGTAGTATTGAGTGATTTTGATAGTTCCTTGTTTTATGAGTGTTTTTTAAGAGCTCTATTATGAGGCTTTCAAGTAAAGTCCTTACCTTGTTCTTTTAATCATTTACATTTATGATCATGTGATCGAGGATCTTTTGGTGCGTGGAAGTGGGCTATTTTAAATTAGTGTGATTGAGTACTTTCAATGAAGAATATAAAGTTGTTACTGATCAGCATGATCAAGGGATTTTGTGTTTGGAATATAGAGTACTATCTGATAGGTCTACAGTCGATGGCTTTTATGTATAAGATAGAATACCTTATGACAAGTTTAAAGTTGAGGGACTTCCAAGTTGGAAATAGAATACATTAAATCTAGTTTAACGATCCTCCTTACACTTTGAATTAAAAGTGTGGTTTTAATAATATCCTTTAAGGAGTAAAAGTATTCTCATCCTTTACTTCGTGTTTTATTTTTATAATTCCATTGTGTTTACTAGATTCTTGAATTGTTATATTTCTACCATGATTATACTAGTTGTATCAGATGTTTAATTTTTTTTTACTTTTATACTATGATTTTGTGGGATGATAAAAAATTCCTAATTCTAATTAGTTTACACTTAAGGTGGTTGGAAAAACTGTAGCTTGTTTTTCATATACAATTCACCCCTCCTGTAGTTTCTATGTCATCTTTATCTATAAAAGCAAATGGGTATTGACATAGTGACATCAAAGCTTAGGTTGAGAGTTAGGCTAGTTTTTCAAGTTAGGAACTGGAGTGTATTGCATTGGTTTGGTAAGGCAATCATTCATTTGAGCTTAACATGTGATATAGACCAGGGAGACCAGATAAGGCATAGAAGGGTCCATGGGATCTGATGTAAGGGTCCTAATAGTTCATTGAACATGCTTAATCAAGAGTGTATTGATTATAGTGTATAGACCTAAATGCGGTACACACATCATTTTTTGTTTTCACATGTGTTTGAATTAGGCAAGATATCAAAGAAATTAAAATAAATTTATAAAATACTTTAAATCAAATTCATACCTTAGGATTATGTGTTTTATTTTTCATTTATAGAGATGGTTGGTTGATGATGGACCTATGTAGTTTAGTTCGGTGGGGTACATCATAATGTTTCAGCTAATTATAGATAGTTTGATCATGAGGAGGATAATTTATGTAAGAAAGATTTGCACGAGTTTCATCATCAAAGTATTATAAATCATGGGGGTATTTTTTATGATTATGAGATAAAGAGGTGGCTATTGGTGACTGGGATCACCTTCAGGTTGATTCATGCAGTGAAGGAGTATTTAATCCCTTCAACGGTTAATTTTTTGAGAGGTGAAACTATATAGTAGAAAATCCTTTATCTTTGTAATCATGATGAGTCTAAGGTGACATAGAAGATTTTTAAGAGTTAATTCAAAGATAAGTTCTTATCCTCTATGTTGAAGGCTGCGTAACTTTAGAAGTTTCTCACCCTTCGACATGTGATATCTAGTGTGAGAGAGTTCAAAGTATGATTCATGAACCTTACTCATTACTCTCCATATCTTCTTCTCGATGATGAAGTGAGGGAACAACATCTTAAGGTGGATTTTAAAAATGAATATTTAGTGTCAGGTTATCCCTTTCATGTTTTCAATGTATGTATAGGCGCTGAATAAGATCAAGGTGATTTAGAATATATTGGCATGGATGAGTTCAAATCAAGAGGAAAGTTATAAAAAATTTCGTAGGAATAGTGTTGTGGAGAGAAGTTATCATTTTCGGGAAGTTGATGTTTTGGATTGTGAGGAGTCGGTCTCAGCCTTCCTTCTGTTTCTTTGGAGTTAGATTTTATGGGACTTTTACCAATAAATATAGTGTGTTTTGTTATTTACATACCATGAACATACATTGGAAGTATCAATGTCCAACCTTCTTTAGTTTTTAGTGTGGAGTCAGTGGACAGTTTTTGATACAACCTTAGTAGCAGTTACCTCTTAGGATCTATCAATAATAGTTAGGTCCTTTTACTTTTGGGACTACATATGTGAGATGGAGCAGGTAGAGTAAAGCCCTATAATATTCCCCATCCACAGGGACCTAAGGTTGAGCATGGAAGATGTGGTGTATGTCACTAGGGATGACTAGACAATGATGTAGGATACATGCACACTACAAAAAAATTACATTTAGCCTTGATTTTATTCTATATTAGTCACATTTATAAATATCAATAATGTAATTACTCAAGTTTCATAGAAATGTGGTTGAATGAGGCAATGATAAATGGTCTCTCCATTTACCTATATTTAGAAACATAGGTAAATATGTATGCATTTTTTTTTTAAATTTAAATTTCATTATGAAATAAAATTCAAATTTTAAAAGAATCCCACGACTATTCGGGTGAGCCCTCCCCACCCCCAAATGCGCCTCAAACATTGGCCCCACCTTACCCGCCACATGTCTCCCTACCCATCCCCCCTCTCTCAGGTCCCACCACATGCCTCCCCCTCCCCCACTCAGCTATGAAAATTCCAACAACACCCCTACCCCCATAGTGTTGAATGAATTCATAAAAAAATATGTCATAAGGAGTCATACAAATGGCTTGCGAGTTCGTAAATGACGCACAAACCACTTATCTCGTGAATCCTTTATGTATAATTTAAGTATTACTCTATATTTATATATATGTTAATATATATATATATATATATATTATTATATGTATAAATTAATATAATTAGATCAGTGGCAGTAACCCATGCGAGGTCTTGATGAGGTCTTAGGATAGAGTCTCATCAAGTTCTTTACTATTGGTACTATAAGATTTTCATTATATTCTCCCCTCCCCAGACCATTGTAAATAAATTAATATATATATGTTAATATATATATTTGTGTGTGTATGCTTATAAATTTATATATTAGTATATTAATATATATATATATATATATTAAATATACTTATAATTATATTAATTTATATATATAGTCATGTTTAAAAAAAATGCTAAATTAAAAATTAGCAACGTTTTGAAAATGAAAATAAATTAAAAATCATTGATGTTTTAAAAATCAAGATACCCGAGATAAAATCCAAGTGGAGACATATTTCTAGGTTACTGTTGTAGGCATTTTAGAAGACACTATAGCACCCGGAACTATTCAACTATTTGGGATTTTGGGCCACCGGTTTGATCCTCAAGTCCTTCAAGGCCTTCAAGTTACCCAAGGCCTTTGGGCCAGTAAGTCTTTCGGGTCACCTCAAGGCCTTCGGGCCACCTTAAGGCCTTCGGGTCACATTAAATTGTACTTAATGGACCAGATAGACTCTATAAGGATCAACCTCTAAATGAGGATACATAGCACGCACATTCACCAGAGCAGAATCTAACAGATTTGGAAGAATGAGAGGGTATGACACTTTCCATTGAGACCAACCTATACTTGCACGAGAAGCCTAGCCAAACAACCATGCGATGGTGGAGAGCTAACATCATGATGAAGACACTAGGGTGGGGCAGTTCTAAGTAGTTATAGACTGGATGATTTTCTCTAAGATCTTCAGTCCATGCAATGTCATGAAGACTGCGGGCCATGTAAGGATTCCTCTTCAACCCTTAAAAAGAGTATTATCACAAATGAATAAAAAGAAGGTCTTTGGGCCATTCAGGAATTGATGTTTTAAAACACGGCTAAATTATCCGTATTTTTATGTAAATGCAGTGAATTCCTTATTTTTTTAGTGGTAGTTACAAGTGATAGATTTTCCAACACTAGGAAAACCCAAGATCTTTCAAGGTACCATTTGCCTCTATTCTACCCTGGTTTATGATTTGATTGATTTAGGAGCCTCACACTGTTTCATTTCACTTTCTTTAGTTTGAACACTGGGATTTAAGGTGGGTAGAATTATAATGCCCTCACTGTTAATTACATCAATTAGAGGTCATTCGATTTTAGAAAAGGTGTGCTGAGGATATGAGCTAATGGTGAGGAAACATCAGTCGGTGGGGGATTTATTCTTATTGATGATACAACCACAACCAAAATTGAGGGATATAACCATGATTTTTTGAATCTTCAAAAATACTAACATAAAAATTGGTATAAACCAATGTTTTTGGTAAGACATTACTATATAGGTCTATAACCATGGTTCATTAACCATGGATGTAGATTTATACTACCAAAACTCAATGTAACCATGTCTATAAGACCCTCATACTCCTGTGGCCCAAACTTCATAGCCTATACCTACCACCTGGAAATACTGGATAACTCAATTTTAGTAGATACGAACTAGTTATAGAAGTATCATTATCAATAATTATACATTTTATAACAAAAAAATAAAATAATTTAAATTCAAATAGTTTACAACAAAATATTCCTTTTATAATTTACATATAGAACAAATTTTTGTTCAATAAGTTAGAAACGAACAGCCTGAAAACCCAATAATATCAAACAAAAAAATTCATAAATGTAATGAATCACTACCTAAATCCATATTGTCAACATCCTACTCACCACTACTATCATCACAAGTACCATCATTACAAAAATCATCACATGGACCACACTCTCCAACAAAATCATCACCATTATCGCCATCATTAGGAATATCACTACCATTGACCAAATAATTATAATATGACCGTGTCATTAATATATAAGTATTAGCAAACATTGAACTATCTAGTGGAAGTGACAAACACATATCCCTCACAACTTTTATAAACTTCTTATTGATCTTCTGATTTCTTTGATACCCCTATACTATAAATTTATTTTCCCATTTTGCTTTTTCAATGGACACTTGTAACTATTGTTCAGTACTACTAGTGGTGTTTGAATTGCTTGACGAAGACCAATACCTAGATGACACGATAGTCTTTCTGGACTGACAACAAACCCTCCCTTAGTGCTCCTCATTTAGCACTTAGTGTAAATGATTATTCAGGATGAAGCTATCATCTTCCCTCTCATAAAGATCTTTTTAACAACATTGTTGACAATATAAATGATATATAATTTTAATAAAGTGATATTAATCATTTAAAGGATTACAATATTTCTTACAATATTTTCTTACATCTCTACATTAATTGTAGTTCCATTATTTTTTTCTTGAGAGAAACAATTTTTCTCCAGGAAAATGACCATCGATATTCATCACTGCCCTCTAAAAATAATTAAAATAATTAATATAATAAAAATATTCATATTTTATTAATGCCATAAATATTGGTGTTATAATGGTAAACATAAATTATCTATTTCTTTAATAAATATCATTCATTGATCTTATAACACACACACTGTAATAAAATTCATGTCAGTGTCTGAGTTTAATTAGGTCTCATAAAACATATATAAAAGAATAACTCAATAATGCTTTTAAGAAACATGATGTTTCTTATTCTTAAAAATTATCACCCTAAAAAACCTAATCAAAATTAAGTTTAGCTGGACAATAATTGGTTGTTTTCATGTTTCAACATATAATTCCATTAAAATGTATGAAAATACTTCATGGAACTCTTGTTTTTGTTCCTTTATGAATAATCCTATAAAAAATCAATAAAGAACACAACAACCATAGAAAATAAATAATTCATAACTGTTAGTTTATATAAACCATAAATAATAATGTTAATACTATATTATTAATAAAAATAATTAAATTAAAAATACTTAAAATATTCATTTTCAATAAAAAACATTAAATTTAAATAATACCTTAAACTAAAAACTATTCTAGTAATCAATATGAATGGAACAATGTGATCACTGATAGGGGGAGGGGGTGAATCAATGATCTTTTCTTTTTATATTTTTATTTTTATGAAATGACCTTTGCCTCTTGTAAAAGAGTTATAACTTTATTGAAATAAGAATACAAGCACAACCCATGGGAATACAAGAATTTACAAGGTTCACCACTCAACAAGAGTAGACAGTCCTTAACATGGTATGGGAATAATCCAATACCACACAACCCACTAGAAAACAATATTTTTATATGGTTACAATAAGCATAGAACATACTTACACTTGTATTGAACCATTATTAAAACTACAATACATGTGCTTTTTACACCCATAAGATGTATCAAATATTGTCATAAAAACTTCTATAAACCTTCACCAATAGGCTCAAAATGTTTTCATATTGTTGCTTGTACAATATCACTTTTTCTTTTCACGTAAAAAATTATCCTTCCCTTTCTTACCCAATAGAGGAGAAGAACTTCCTCCATCCGTTCATAGTTCATCCAATTTCTTTGTCTAGTTTTTCCATCTAGAAAAGTTTATTAGATGCCTTTTGATAATCAACACAATATTCCTTCCACTTTGTTCATCTAATTCCACTTAGTATAAAGTTTTTCTGGTGACTTCAGCCTATTTCCATTGATCTCAACACTTTTAATAAATACCAACTTCTTCTTCTTCTTCTTTTAACCAAGAGATTCTTTGGTTGCAAACTTCCTGCTCAAATTATGACTTTCAGATTTCATTCAGTACCACTATTTGAAGAAATTTATTTATCACTTCAGCATTTTCACACATGAATAGTACACTCACACCCCCTACGAGATGATCATACACCCCTTTATATAGGTGCACTCAATATAGCAAAGTTAGGAACTTTGATTTATTTTCCTGCTCAATAAAAACTCAAATTTTAAATCTCCCACTAAAATAATTTCCTTAAAATATTCTCAATGATTCTATAGTATTCTTGAAGCTTTGTGAATTATCCATTAACCACACCATTCTTCAATATTTCTTAAAACTCGATGAGTATCACAAAATTTCCTTCATGATTTTAATAATGTTGAACGATCATCTTAGCATCGTCACTTTTAATATCTTTATGAAAACTTCATAAATACTTTTGAACCGGTAAAAAAATTATATCGCTGAAATTTTGTTCAGTAAAACTTTATAATTTTTTTTTCATATAATGAGAATATTTATCTGATTGTTCCTATAAAAATTTTATAGGAATTTTTCAAAACACATTCTTCATCTGATGACTTGCATCAGAAAACTTCGCCCACTGAATTCATACACTAACTTCTATACCATAATATTTATACCAAAAATTTTGTCTGATGAACTTTGTCCAAATAATTTATTCAATTGAAATTAATATGATGACCTTCTTCAATATCTTCTCTTTAAAAACTTAAGTAACTTTCCTCTATTTCCAAAACTTCAAAAACTTCTAAAAAACAAAATTTTTAGTAAGAACAAATAATGTTTTGCCTTTATGAAATATACCAGTGATCCTTTTATAGTGATTTAACAATATTCAAATGAAAACTCATCAAATCCAAAACTCTATCTGGTGAGCTTCCAGATATCTTCATAGGAGGAACTTTATACACTTGAAAAAATTTCTCCCCCTTTTTACTAAATGCTTAGACCACGAGATCTTTCATAACTCATGATGTTGGAAACATAAACAACAAAAAATCATCACAAGATTTTTTTTCAATGATTTTTTTCTGATTATTTTTATGAAAACGAATAAGCATTAAAAACATTTCTTAAACCAAGAAATTTTCATATATAAACCTTTTTTTTATTATGGACTTGAATCAGAAAACTTTAAGAAAATTTCTTTATTCAATCACCTAACTTTTCCTGATCACCTTTCTATATTAGATGGCCTTTCTTCATCTGATGAACTTTAAAGGAAATCAATGTTTGTTAATTTATGTACATAAAAAAGTCAAGTGTATAAACATTGATCAACAAAAGAAAACACCTCAAGCAACTTTCTTATGACCAAAATCTTCTTTAACTTACTTAGCAGCTTCAACACATCTCCACCATCTTAGTCCCAATAATCCCCCCTTTGGATTTTATTATCAACCAAGGAACATAAATCACTGAAACTTTATAATTCATGTAATGGATCATTTATCCAAAAAATTTAAGCCCATGTGTGAGTGAAATTAGTGTAGAAAACAATAATCATTGAACAAAAATACCATATTGTCCATGAATAGTGACTTAAGAAACTTTTTCCTTATATCTATTCTTCCACTTGAACCTTTCATCACAAAAATAACTTATTATTGTGAGAGAAACTTTCCTATATCCACTTTAATAAACTATTAAAACAATTCACACATGCTGAAATCACAACTTACCCATTTTAAGAACTCTCCCTAAATTCAGTGACTTGCTCCACTGAAGAAATAAACTCTTATTTTAGTTCATTATTCTCCACATGCTCTTTTATGAAGTGAAATTTTATATCAATGTTTTTGGAATTAGAAAATTAGACTAGATTTTTTGTGATATTTATAGTAATTTGATTATCACAACCCACGAGAAGTGGAAACATCATCCATATATGTTGTGTTTTAGTTTGAGTGGCCACAATATACTCGACTTCTTCTATACTGAGAGTAATTGAATTCTGTTTCTTTGTATGTAAATTAACACATCTTTCTCCCAAGAAAAATGCTCCACAAGATGTGGATTTTCTATCATCAACACTTCCTATCCAATCTGCATATATATAGAAAAACAAATCAATATTTCCTATGCTATCACATTTCAATCCAAAATCAGTCATGCATTTGATATATCAGAGAATTCATTTTCCATTCATGAGATGAGATTCTTTAGGCGTGATTTGGTATCTGGTAACAAGTGGAACAACATACATTATATCTATCTTTGAAGTTGTTAGATATAATAAACTTTTAATCAAATTTATAAAATCTTTAGGGTATATTCCCTTTCCTTACCCATATTTCTAAAACTTTTTTCCCACTAAAATTGGCGTAGAAACTACATTTGATCTTCCATGCTAAACTTACATAGAAGTTACATAGCATAATTTTATTGTGATAGGAAAATATTTTTTTTTGAGATATGTAATCCAAGAAAGTATTTCATTTATCCCAACATGGATATCTCAAAATGATTCTTCACATCCTCAACAAAATTTTCACAAGTTTATTCATCATTCCCTCTGAATATGAAATCATCAATATTCATAATCATAATGAAGTAAACCTCTTGATTTTATTTTATGCATAGGTTATAATCAAATCCAATTTCTTAAAGTTCAACTATCTTAAGCAATCATCCAATTTGGAATACCAATCTATTGAAGCTTAATTCAACCCATACAAGTATTTATTCAACTTAGACACACAACTTTCATCTTTCCCAGTCACGAATCCACACACTTATTCAATATAAACTTCTTTATTGGGCCCCCATTAAAAAATCTGTCTTTATATCCATATAAAAAATTTTATACCATCATTGTGCAACATTAGCTGGAAAAATTCTAATAGTTTCTAATATTTACATTAGAGGAAAATTCTCATAAAAATAAATTCCTTCAATTTGTGAGTGACCTTTACAAACCAACCATGCCTTGTTTTTTATCACTTCACTATGTTCATTCAACTTGTTTCGAAACACCCACTTTGTACCAATAATATTCCTATTGTTTGGTTTGGGTACAAGTTCATAAAAGTGACACATTTGAATTCATTAATTATATTAGTTCTTGACATATGATGAGTTAGTTTTTATTTATTAGTGGTATTTTCAAACATTAGATGATTATTTATGCATGGATGATTAATTGGTACAAATTAGAAATGTCCCATTAAATTCAAACAGTGATGAAATTTAAGCATTCCAGATCATGCATTCTTTATAAAATTTGGACATGTTAGTTTACCATTCATACTCTAACCAAACATCATTTCATAATACTTGATATAATTTATCATCCACATAAGAACAATATGCATTTTAAATGAATCTTTTGTAAAATTATCATATGTGCAGACACTTATATTCCATGGTTGTTTTAAATCTTCTATTAATGGTTTCAAGGACACATCAATATCATTTCTAGGATCATAAGGTCTAGATATAAATATATTTATCAAGGTAAATGGGTTTTTTCATACACTTCCCTGGGGGGATGTTATAAATGTGAATGGAAATATGCTATATACTCTATATAGTAATCATATGAAAAAATAGATTAAAACCAACATGATAAACCTAACTTCTCATTACATGCTTTAAATATAAAATTAGGATGCGAGGTACCTAATAGATTGTAATTAATAATTTTAAATTTTTTTCAATAAGACTAAAAGTCAATATATGATGAGTTCAGTTGAAAGAGCAGAAGAATGAGTGAGGAGATTGAAGTTACCTATGAGTGATAAAGTATTTGATGGAAAATTTTGGAGTTATCATGGATCACACATGTTGTTGTTTTCTACCATTGTATATATTATTGGTGAGTCATTCATATATTGGAAAGGGGTATTGAGAAAATACATTGATTACCTCCCATATAAGATTATAAAAGAAGTTGAATATGTTGATGCTGTCATAGATTCAAGAAAACAATATTAATATGTGATGATTATAGATTTGAACTTATATTAAATCAAATACATATTCTAATCTTATAAATGGTTGATGGAGGTAATTTATACTATAATTTTTTGTCGAAGGAAGAAGATGTTGTTTCTTGGAGTTTGAATGTATTATTTATACTTTTCATGTAGAATCAGTTTTCTATGTTGGTGCATCTATTTGAGTTTTAGATGTTGGTGTGTTGAGCCGAGTCCCATATAGAATTCTAATCATTGAATATGATTTCTCTATGAAGAAAGATGTGTAACTGGATGTGACTTTCAAGTTATAAATTATCTTATAATTAATTATTTCATTATTATTGAGGATATTTGATAAATATGAAATTAAATTGTTATGGAAGTGGGGATTCATTAAAGTACTCAAATTGAGTGTTTATTTTTGACATGTTCTTTGGGAACCATGTTGAAGATATTTATTGGATTTTTATGAATTCATAGTCATTTGAAGTGTTTTGATATAATTTTAAGTGAATTTATGTGGTGTTTAGAAGTTTGGAGATGAGTTTTAGAAGTTTTGAGTTAATTTGAGGAAGTATGGATTTCATATGTAATATCCAAGAAAATTGAAAAGGCATACTTAAGATCTCACAAAATAGAATATCAATAAAGTCCCAAGGAGTTCACACTATGATATATAAGATCAATCCACTGATCTGTAATAGTAGCTCCATTGTTTCAAAGTATATGTAACATCTCATTAATGATACATGATATCTCCCAAAGCATATGTAAGAGTAATTTGGAGTTCACAGTAACATGTAAGAGTGAATTAGAGAATATTTAAAAATAAGGGGATGATGTATAAGAATAAATTTGAAGTTATTCTACATACATAAGACTAAGTTGAGGATAAATAAGAGTAAATTACGAGTTTCTAGAGAATACGTAAGAATCATGTTTTTTCATGTAATATTAACTATGAAGACACATAAAGGTAACCTGAGGATTTCAAATGATGCATAATATCTTTTCTAAGGTCATCTAAGATTAAATAGGTTTATTGAGGAATACATAATATTAATTGTGATTTTTTTTGTTATTTAGTGAATAAAATATCATGATGCTTAATGTATAAATTCATGGTTCAAGTTTATATTGGTGTTGGGATTTGATGAATATTGCACCATGAGATAAATCTTTACACTGAAATTATATTTGTACATATGTTCATGAAAACATAAAAAATAAGATGCAATTTTTATTGAAGTTTAAAGGAATTAAGAATCCATGATTTGTGGAAAATTAAGGTAAATATTTGAGAAGATCTTTTGTGTGATATTTATGGATATTCAAATATGAAGATTTGAAATCCATTTATAAATATTGAAGATTGGAGAATATCAAGATTATTATTTGACCAGTTTAAATGAAGATTATGATTACAATTAAAGGGGTTTTCTATTTTTAAATTATGAAACATTATCCTCATGATAAAAAATGATTATATAAAGAGAATATGTGTAGATTAATAGAAAAATAGCGGTAAAGTGATACTGAAATACATACTATCTATTGAAGAATATTTTGGTTGTCAAATATGGAAGAAAGAAAGGGGAGAATTACTGAGGTATCGACTTGTTGTTATTGAATATCTAGAGTGTTAAGGTTCTTAAATAAGAAGAATCTAAAAAGATCAATATGTAATCACTGTAATTTATTGTCTATGTCGAGGTGAGCTATTATGATATCTAATCATTAAATGTATCACTACTTAAGAGGAAGAAGACAATGCATGATTTCATGATTTTTACACGTGTCAATCATTCTGAAGTTGATAAGAGTTTGACATGCATGTTGTTATAGCTAATTATCTTCTGGTAGTATAACTCCTTAGTTGAGTAAGAAGATTTATCCTTTGATACTGGAGTATCCTTAAGTGTATAAGAATATCTTATTCCAGAAGGAGGTTGGGAACACCCATTATAAATTATAGGGATCCAGAATAAATAACCTTTAAAGAGATAACTAACTATTGGAAAATAGTTCCTAGGGTTAAGGATGATACATTCTATATTGTGTTCACTTTGGATTATAGTTGATATTTGTGTCTTGGAATCAACCCAGATGCAATAAGGATATAATCACCCACATTGGGGGTGAACCTTGTAAATACCATGTTCTATTATGATCTTTTACTTACTAATTTTCATGTGGTGTGTTGTATTGGGTTTTACTTCAAATAGATCCATTCATCCAAACAAGTGCAGAGGTTTGAATAATTAAGGTGAATAGGAATTTGTTAAAATATTATTCACACTGATCCACCCCCTCTCAATGTGACTACATGATCCACTAGGCCTTTCAAGTGATATTAGAGTGAAAGGTTGTAAATCTGATTAAATCTATTATTTTCACAGTTATTTTGAAACTATAATATATAAAGTAAAAATTTAAAGAAGTTTATAGGTTCCTTATCAAAGTTGATATGGATTTTTCTACCAAAATCATAAAGAATAGTAAGAATAGTGAATCTTAGAATCCAAGGTATCTCTCATATATGAGAAAAAATAAATAGAAAATTACTATTATATCTATTGATAATTATTCTCTTGAAGAATCAAGTTTTATAATGTGAAGAGTATGCACTTATTGAATCACTTTGTGTTTTTTACTCTGAAATAAATTATTTCATGAAAAAGATCCTTACTGAACTCATCATGTTTATATTTTAGTTTAATAAGGGTCTATAATATGAGAATACACAACTGGATATAGAGACAAATTCTTTTAAAAATGTATTAGCTAAGAAGTTTCTAAAGTGAAACAAACTCATCAAATAAGTTGAAACCAATGAGAACCATATAAGGCTCTATAAATAAAAATATCCCATCTATAAATATTTTTTTTAATATTAGTAACAATAAATCCAAGACTAGAAAAGGCTTTTAAGAGAGGATCCATTCATTGGAAGAAACTCATAAATCTACCATTGATGTCAAGAATACTCAATTAGAGGTCAGGACTAAAAAAGGAGCTTGAAAATTCATTATAAAAAGTATCAAGATGCATGAATATCACATTGATATGATATAAAAGTAATGATTTTAAAGAGTTAAATTATTTATGGATGAGAAAAATACCCTTAATATAAAATTTCTTGAGCTTTAAGTCAAACTAAAAAATCTTTAAGTGACACAAGTTGGGTCTTCTCAAGATGCTGTGAGAAGAGTTTCTGCCATTAGGTTTTCTTATGAGAGTCTTACTAATAAAATATATCATTTTATTGGAAATAAGTTCTTTAATGCATCAATTGACATACCTAAAACATGTTTAAAGAAAAATCTAACTCTTGGTTTAGAAAATGTTGTTTGTGCTAATGTTGTTGCACTGTCTAGTGTAGGTTAAAATTTAAATTATGGGAAAATATGGGTGTAGAAAAATTCAGAGAAAACCACCACTTCATCAAAGGTGGATGCGATAAATATTAGAAATTTTGGTTCCTTAAAAGTGCTTAAAATGAGGTATGTTTGGTCTAAAAACAACAAGGAGTTACATCTAGCCTGACTGAGTTCAAAAGGAAAAGATCAAGGTGCTATGAAAAATTTGGGCATAAGGCTATTAACTATCGTCATAACTTTTCAATCATTGGAATTTGTAGAAGGTTCATATCAAGGAGGATCAAAGCTAAAATTAAAGGTAATTCTGTTGGACTGAAGCAAAGTATATAGAAGTAGTTAAATCTATCCATAAAGAATATATTTTAAAGTCTTGAGAATTTATATGTAAATTGCAACAAAGGTGGTCATTATGACGATGAATGATGATACACAACTACCAAGAATAATTTATATACTATTGAATATAAAAGATCAGAAAATTTGAGAAATAAAAGAAATAATAAAGGTGATTATGCATTGGGGTGTATGCAAAAGCAAAGCAATGAATAAGACACATCCAAGAAGGTTGAGAAAGATGATACACCAAAGAGAATACACTTTTATTGCAAAAGAAAATTCCATATCATGGATAATTGTAACTAATCCATGAATATCAATGATGAAAGAAGGAAGCTAGAGAAAAAATAAAAATTTATCCAAGAAAGAAATAAAAAATATTGATTTGGTGGAATAAATATATGAAAATGAAGAAAAATTTGAATTTCATGAGAAGTTTTCAAAGATATTACAAGAATTATTAAGAATCTATGTGGTAGGTGAAATTAGGCTGGACATACTCCAAAATAGTGCATGATAATACTATCACACATAAAGAGTTGTTGGAGAAAAGGAAGAAAGCACCAATGAATTCATATGCTATAATGGGTGCTGTGAAAAGGAAGTTTCACACAATGTGTATACTAAAATGAAAAATAAGTCCATGTTTCCCAAGGACGTTCATGTTTGGAAATTTAAAGGAATATGCATGAATGGTTCTCACAAAAGTGGAGTTGAATTAAAAGTAATTTTTAGGTTGAGAAGTAGCTTGTAACCTTGTTTCTCACACTAAGGGGTTGTGGAAAACCTACCATATTCTTATATATTCTTGTTTGTTATTCTTTGCAGGGAATTAAAGGTGAAGTATGTAGGGGTAGAACTAAATGAGTAATTTGGTTTTTTTTATAATGATTTGGAGGATCCATCATAAAGTGCTTTGATAGGTATCAATTATTGACTCCTTGTAAGATTTTAAGCGGTACTATTAAAAGAAGAAATCAACCTTGATAAAAAATTTGATGGAGCCTACCCTTTTGGGGAGTTGATTTGGGAAAGCTACCAAATATAATTATTTCACGTGAGGATGTAAATATGGAATGTGTTTGAATTATTCATTAATGGGGTATATTTTTTATACTTTTTTTTCCTCATTCAAAGAATGAATTTTGAAATTAATGGGGAGAGGTTGATTATTCAATGACAAGAGTGATAAACATATTTTGAGGAATACACGGTTGTTTATGTGAATATTGGGTAGTTAATTGGCCTCTCATGTTTTCCACATCAATCATTAATCAAGTAGACTTTGAGTTAATTAATTAATAATTCACACATAGTATCATCATTAGTATTTATTATTAATAAGTGGAAAAAATTAAGAATATCGAGTTTAATTTAAAATGGATATTTAATTGGGTATTAAAAAAATTCAAATGGGGATATTGAAGTATCTAATATATTGTTATAAAGAGTATTGTATTTGTTATTAATAAGAAGTAAAGTCAATATATGTTGTTTCTATATTCCACTGTATATGTCACCGAAGATCCATTTATATATTTGCAAAGGAGACAGAGATAAGATATTGAGTAGCTTCTATGAAAGATTGGAAAATAAGTTTAAGACATTTTTGCTATTATAGATTCATGGAAACAACATAAATATGTGATGATTATAGGACTGATATTTTTTTGAATCAAAGATAGGTTTGGCTCTTATTAATGGTTGATGATGGAACTACCCAATATAGGTTATTGTTAAAGGAATAAGATGTTTATGCATGAAGTTTGAAGGTGTTATATAGACTAATCATGCAAAATGAATTTTACATATTGATATATCTTTTTGAGTTTGAGAATTCGGTATGATAAGATAAGTTCTATATAGAATGGTGATTGCTAAATATGATATCTCTATAAAGAAATATGTGATATTGGATATAAATTTGAGGTGTTTCATTATCAGATAATTAATTAATTTCTATCATTGAGTATATTTGATGAATATGAAGTTGAATTATTGAGGTATTATAGATCCATTTAAGTACTCAAATTGAGCCTTTATTTGTTGCATTTTCTTTAGGAATTACAATGAATATATTTTTAGAAGTATGATGAATTCCTAAAGTCATTTTAAGTGTTTTTAGATTATTTGAAGTGGATTTTAGTGGTGTTGAGAAGTTTGGAGATGAGTTATGTAAGTTTTGAGTTGATTTTATGAAGTCTGTAGTTTATACATGATATCTAAGAAAATAGAAAAGGCATATATATGATCTCTTAAAATAGAATATTAACAAAGTACAATAGAGTTTACACTATGATATGTAAGATAAATATGATCATATCTAGGAATAAATTTAGTGTTTTTAAGGATATATAACATCTCATTAATGATAAATAATATCTCTTAGATCATATGTTAGAGTAATTATGAGTTCACAATGATACATAAGAGTAACTCAGAGCATAAGTAAGAATAAGTGGATGATTTGTGAGAATAACTCAGAATTTATTCTTCATATGTAATATTATGTTAAGGATATATAAGAGTAAATTATGAGTTTATATAGAATTTTTAAGAAGTATATTGGATCATTTAAGATTAACCCTGAAGATACATAAGAGTATCTTGAGGATTTCAATTATTATGTAAGATAATTTCCAGATGGTGCACTCTCATTCCCTAGGGTTTTCTTCTGAAACCATTGTAGTGGTGTGAATCTCAACCTTACTAGTATATTTATGGACAATTCTTGGTTGGGATTCATTGGAGAAGACTTGGAGATGGTTTCATATTGTGGATCCTCCAATGGCACCTCTTCCTGTTCCCAGTCGCTGGTTTGATCTCATCACCGATGTGTTCAACCTACTGCTTATTTGTTGTGTGATAAACCTTATCTATCTAGATTTTTATATCTTGGGGTTTCTTAATGTGGGGTAGTCTTCGATCTAGGTGTTCCAGTGGATCTAGTGTGCAATAAAGAATGTGATGGCAAAGTCACAACCATTTGATGACGTTGACAATTTGAGTCATGACATTAGTCATTAGTTGTTTTCATTGACATTGAGGGAAGTAAGCTAGAGGATATCATCAGGAGGGCGATTATCATTGATGGTCCCATGGATTTTTTGCATCCCCTACTCATTGAGCTTGGGTAATTCGAACTTTAATGAAAACCCCTAAGTTTCTTTGGGTTCTGGTGTTGTTCTTGTTATGCCTCCACTCCTCTAACTTCAGATGTCTGACAATGCTGATTTCTAAGGTGGTATTGAAAAGGTGATGAGAAGATATCATTCATCCATGGGAACACCGAATGGTCCTTTTTTATGGGGTGATATTGTGGAATAGGGCTATTGGGCCTTAGATCCTTTTGGGACTCTAAGATATCTTCATAGGTTAAGAAGGCGCATGGAGAAACCAAGCTATAACTCTTTGCAATTTGGTAGGAAATATGAGAATCTTGTTGTGTTGTCAGGGGGGTTTCCTCGAAAGAGGTATGGATATACTAACACCTATCATTTATCCATATGTCATCTTCTGTGGGATGGATGAGTGCACTTCTATGTGGTTCTTGTATTGTGGGACTAGGATGATGATGTGAAGCATCAGGATGGAGTTGTTGCAAGGTGCCATAGAAGAACCATCTATTGGGAAACTCCAAAGAGAGATAGGTGTGCTAAAACTTATCATCTAACCCCCCCCACTCTTTTTTGGGATGGAGGGGTGCCTTTTCATGGTGCATCAGTCTGACATGATGCAAAAAATTTGATAGGGGAGGGGATTTGCATCAATTATACTCGGTACCATAGGTAAAATGACCCCTGAAGGGGTGGAAACATGGATTATGACTAGCGAATCATTATGGTGTAGGCTTGTAGTTACTCCCAATGACGGGATGATGGTGTAGGTACATGGGGACGATGACAGGGGTGATTCGAGTGGTGCTGCGCTTCAGGTGGCAGGGGTAATGTGGGATACTGGTAGCCTCCGATAGCGGGCCTTCATGCCATTTCATTTCTAGGCCTTTAGTCCATGGGTCTTTTGAACCATATAGGGTACTTTGGTCCATGTTTTACATAGGCCTATGTGCCTCTAGGCCTATGACCCATGTAATGGTTCCCCTCAAAATCTAGTTAAAAGGGGGCTTTATTTGCTTAATAAATGGGGCTATAACCCATTATATTTGATAATGGCTATGTTGTGAGATAAAGCTTCACACCACAATTATATTTGTACATGTGGGAATGCATATGTTGAAAAGAAGATGCAATTTTTATAGAATTTTGAAGGAATTAATATTTCATGATTTCGGATAATTAAGGTGATGATTTGAGAAGATATTTTTGGATATTCAATTATAAATATTTTGAATCCATTTATGAAGATAAAAAATTAGATTATTTCATGATTATTATTTAACCATATTAAATGATGATCATGTTACTTAATTAAAGGTGGATTCCATATTTGAATTATGAAACATTATATTCATGATCGATGGTGAGTCTATAAATAGAATATGTGAAGATGAAGAGAAAAATAGAGGGAGAGAGATCCAACAACCATATTATCTATTAAAGAATATTTTTATCATCAAAGAAGTAAAAAAGAAAGGGGGTAATTTCAGAGGTACCGACTTGTTGTTATTGAATATCAAGAGTGTCAGGGTTCATGGAGAATAAGTAGATAATGTGACCAACATGTAATCACTACAACTAATGGTATTTTCTATGGTAATCCACTATTATCTCTGATCATTAGAAGGATTTTTGTTGAAGAGGGTAGAATAAAACCCGTGCTTTCATGATTTTTTCACATGAATTGATCATTATGAAGTTGAGAAGTGGATGATGTACATATTATTATATCTAATTATCTTCTGTAAGTTGAAGTCCTTGGATATATAAAATATCTATCAATTGATTCTAGAACATCCTAAAGTACAAAATAATATCTTTTTCAAGAATAAGGTTGGGAACACTCATTGTAAACTGAAGGGATCTAGTATAAAGAACCTACTAGGAGATAACTAAATATTTGGAAATAGTTCTTGGGGTTACCTTCCTTATTATATTCACTTTTGATTATAGTGGATATATATATCTTAGACTCAACCCAAATACAACAATGATGTATTCACTCACATTAGGGATGAACCATGGAAATAATTTGTGTTTTTTTACTCTTTTACTTACCACTTTATATGTGTTTTGTTGTGTTAGAATTTATGATAAATAGAATTATTCATCCTAATTAGTGTATAGGTTTGAAAAATTAAGGAGAAATATAATTTGGTAAAATATGGTTCACACTAATTAACCCTCCCTCTCAATGTGACTATACGTTCTACTGAGTATTTGAGGATATCGTACATTAAATATATTTTGTGTTAATCTATCAGTGGGATAAATCAATTCATCACTATACTTATTTATCTTAGTATCACTCCATTGAATATTTGTTTATATTTTATCATACATAAAAATATTTAGAATCCTTTGAATCAATGGAAAGAGCCACATTACTTTTTTTGGTATATGAGATGGTGTCCTGTCAGAATTGGGATTTCATCAAGATATATCACATTGTTTACACTCATTTAGGTTTAGAGTCTCCTTCCAAAATATGTTGTAATATTTTTGGTAAAACATGGATTTTATTAGTTGAAAATGAAAACTGATCAATTAACTTAAATAACATATAATTATTTTCATGCATATCTACATCATTAAGAAGTCCTTAGAAAATGAAATAAGATAATAAATCCTAGTATTATAAATTCCATCCCATGATCTAGTCATATTAAAAATTCTAGCTTTTTTATTTTAACAAATGCCTGATATACAAGAGTCCTTGCATCTTCATCAACCTTTTCACTCACTCAACATTATCATTATCATTAGTTGTACAATGTGTACTAATATTGATGTCTTCTTTCAGTGACCTACATCCATTATCATGTTGAATAAGAAATTAAAATTGATTAAATATCAAATTCTTCATTCCATTCCTTTCATTTATAAAATTAACATCCGCTCTTTATTTTTCTCTCCATTATGATACCAAAACTACTAGTTAGTTTGAAAAAAAAAACTTTTGTGACATGGTAAATAATTTATTCAAGACATAACCATGGAATTACAACACAATTATAACAAAGTTAGTGAATATGTAACACCCCAAAAAATTATAATACTTTAAAATTATGATAGCTTATTTTAACATAACACTAAATGAAAATAAACTATTTTATAATTAAAATAGGAATTTTGTAACATAGTCTTTGATTTAGTGGGTATAAATAGAAGTAAATATATTATAAAATCAATATAGAAAATAGAATAAATGAAATCTATTAATAAAATTATTCCTTATGTGGATCATTTTTCCGAGCTTGGAATAGAGGTATATTTACTAGGGTTTCACTAGACCAACATCAAGATAAACTCTAAAAAGTGCGGTGTAACATACCCAACCCATGACCTTCAAGACATAACAATGTACTTCCAACAAAATTATAACAAAGTTAGTGAATATGTAATGCCCCAAAAAATTATAATACTTTAAAATTAAGATAGCTTATTTTAACATAACACTAAATGAAAATAAACTATGTTATAATTAAAATATGAATTTTGTAACATAGTCTTTGAATTAGTGGGTATAAATAGAAGTAAATATATTATGAAATCAATATAGAAAATAGAAGAAATAAAATCTAGTAATAAAATTATTCCTTATGTGGCTCATTTTCTTGAGCTTGGAATGGAGGTAGATTTACTAGGGTTTCACAAGAACAACCTCAAGATGAACTCTAAAAAGTGTGGTGTAACATCCCCAACCCATGACCACTCATAAGTGTCTGAACTGGAGGGTTACTAGGACCTTAGGTGCACCTCCTTGTATGCCAGAGGCTACTGACAAGCAACACGAGTCTAAGGTGTTATGATGGGGAGACTATACCCGCATATCAGAGTATAATAACAATAGATATAAGGGAAATCAAATACATCCATAAAAATAAATAAAACAGTGAAGAGATATACATGTAATAGAAATAATTAACTGTAACCCATGCCGTATCAAAATGATTTGCCTACAATCTTAAGCAGTCATACAACACAAATAATGGTCATATGTACATGTAAAAAATTATAAAAATAAAAAAATAAAAATAGGAAGACTCATAAAAAATGGTCTCAAGTCCTAGCCCGATCCCAATCCCCCATGCTCCGATCTAATGACCCAAATCATGTATCAGTCATAAGGTGCATTCCCTTTTCCTGATCTGCAAATATAAAGTCTTCTTGGGTACCCAAAGACAACCCAAAAAGGGTGTGAATATGACTCAATATTCCACCACCGATGACATCTAAAACATATCCAGTTTGAGTAATAGGTGCATACTTAGGTGAATAGATAAAATAAAAAAAGATAAATAAAATTAAATAAACAACCATCAACCATCGAGATCCTAGTGACACCTGAGGTAAACCATACTTGCTTCAGCCTAATATGAATGTCTATTTTCATAGTAACTCAAGTCATAAATACTAAACCATAACTTTATTCCTATGTGTTCAAGTGATATCGGTCAATACTATCAAACCCAAGGGGTGACACCCAAGGTGTTCTAAGTAGCAGGCATCATCGCCAAACCCAAGGGATTACACCCAAGGTGTTCCAAGTAGTATATGTCATTGCCTAACTGAAGGGATTACACCCAAGTCATTCTAATTAGTAGGAGTCATCACTAAGCCCAAGGGGTTTCACTTGATAATTTACAAGTATCATGCATTATCACAGAAGCTAATGGATTAAACTCCAGACATTCCAAGTAGTAGGCATCATCTCTAAACCCAAGGGATTTAATTTGAGGCATTCCAAGTAACAGGTATCCATTTTAAAGTGCATCAATAATTCATAAATTATTAAATTCATTTATTCTAACAAAAAAGTCATTTTTAAAAGGATTGGTAAACCATAAATAAATTCACTCCATCATCCTCCCTTAGTACCCAAGCACACCAGACCTTAATATATATCTTAGGCATCCCTAGTCACTTTCCCTCAGTCATATATTAAGTCACATGCACCCATTTAATTACCTATTTCAACACTTGAGGTCATTCACACCTCAAAGGGTGGAAAAAGTCCCGATCTACATAATAAAAGACCACATAAGTCCCACATAAGAGTTCCATTTTATGATTTAAGGCTAATAATATTAAATTAAATTTCTAGTCAAGCGTGCGGTGTATCAGCACAATCGTATATCACACACATATATAAACAACAAGAATTTTAGGGAAAAATATTTGGAACCACCTACCATATGATCATATATGAAAAATGGTCCAGTATTGGCCTTTTCTTTGTGTTAATCCAATAAAAAATTGAAAATAAAAAATAATACCCTAAAAATAGGTTATATTAGCTAAAATAGCGAGAAGCTAAAAGAGCGCAAGAGAAACCAAGAAAGATTTTTGGTAGAGGGATAAAATTTACTTAATATTTGATTCATAATAGAAAACATACAATTCCATGATGAAATAAGGTAGATCTAAAATAGGAAGATAGGAGTGACAATTAGGGGGGGTTTCGCTGGTTCTTCCAAGGTAGGATCTAACCTAACCATTAAATACCAAAAGAAAACATAAAAACTTTTAAAAAACCCAATATTTGGGTTTCACAACATGACTCCAGGGTTCATGTCTTGAGTTTTTAGGGAAGGGGGATCCTACCATCTATCCACTTATCTCATATCATGAACAAATATTCATGTCATGACCCTACAATAGCCTATAGTTTTATAATTTTCAGTCAGTTCATTCACCTCAAAACACATCCCAAGCTATACCCAACCCCTGTAACACTTATAAATAAGTAAAAAAATTCACATTTGTTAGAAAAATTAAAATAAAAGTACCTTAATAGGTTTTGGTCTTTACAACCACCCCACCATAAGACAACTCATCCTTGTACTGTTATCCCAGACATCACTATACCTCTTTAGTGAACAAATCATGGAATTAGGCCTATATATTAGACTTCTTCTCCCAAGTATCCTTTTGGATATATCTGTGCTACCACTGTACATGTACTAGAGGACTGATCTTTCCATAAAGATCCTTTTTTCTCTGATCAACTATACACGATGGACACTCCTCAAAGGACACTTCGGCCTTAAGTTCGATATCCTCAGTGTCAATCACAAGAGACAAATCAAGATAGTTCCACTGTAGCTATGATATATGAAATACATCATGAATGGAACTGAAACATTATGGGAGAGCCAATTAGTATGCCACTGGACTGATCATCTCCACTATCTCCAACAACCCCACATACCATGGTGCAAACTTCCCTTGCCTCTGAACATGATGGAATCCTAACCTTGGAGATAGTCATAAGAATTCCTGGTCACCAACCCCAAACTTGAGAGGTTGGTTTCATTAGTCTATATAAGACCCCTACCTACTTTGGGGAGTCTCTATCCTCTTCTGAATCAACTTAATATGCTATGAATTCTCCTTTATGAGACTCGATCTGATCATCACCACCTCGCCAGTCTCCAACCAACCAGAGGTGATCGATATGGTCTACTATACAAATCCTCATAAGGTTTCATCTAAATTGTCTCTTGGTAACTTTTATTGTATGAGAACTCTACTAAGACTTGGTGGATCTCCCAAGAAACATTTAAATTTAGTACACACACCCTCAACATGTCATTTAATACCTATATAGTCTACTCAGACTATCAATATGTATGTGGATGATAGGAAGTGATTAAATGCACCTAGATACTAATATCTTTTTGTAGTCCTTACTAGAACCTTGATATAAGGAGAGAATATATTTATGAGACAATACTCTTGGGTATCTCTTGTAGGCACATGATCTCCTGGGCATGGAGTTTTCCTAGTTTATCCACTATCACCCAAAATACATCACTGCCCCAAGTGTCCATGGAAACCCCATTATAAAATCCATATTCATGTCATCCCAATTCCACTAAGGAATAAGAAATTACTACATAGGACATGTGGGCTGATAATTATTTTATTTCATCTAATGATAGGTGGATTGTCATGTGAAAAAATCCACTAGGTTCTTCTTTATCCCCAACCACCAGTATTACCGATACATTTCAAATTGCATCTTGGTCAGGCCTGGTTGTACTTCCCACTTTGAATCATGAGACTCTCGCATCATCTCCTCTCCTATGATCGTAGGAATACAAACACAACCATGAATATGGAGAATATCATCTTCATTGATGAACCAGTCTAGTGGGGGCTCCCCATCATATATACTGTCCCATATGTCCAAGCTCTTTGGATCAGATAACTGCTTCTGCTTGATCTTGCTAAGAAGTAAGGGTGCACTAGAAAATGATGTCAAGGTAGCTCACCCTTGATACTCCTTAATATATAAATTCATCTCAACATATAGATCCATCATCTTCCACTCACCACTAGATTCCTGGACTACTCGAGTCTGTGTCTTCTGACTTAGTGCATTAGCTACTATGTTCCCCTTATTAGGAGTGTAAACCAAATCAAAATAGAACAATTATAGATACTCAACCCACCTTCTCTATCAATGGTTCATATTTCACCATGAAAAGATATAATGTAGGATTTTGTGTCTATTATACCACAAATTTATTCCCCAATAGGCAATGTCTCAAATACCTCTAGGCATACACTACCATTTCCATCTCTAGGGCATGTGTAGGATAGTTCTGCTCATGAGACCTTAGATACCTAGACCCATACATGAGCACTCAACCAACCTGCAGTAAAACCACTCTCATAATGATCCCTGATGAATGATAATACATGATGCACTCTTTACTTAGAATTGGTAAGGTGATGATCGATGTTTTAGTGAGCCCACCCTTCTACTCTTAAAAGGCACTCTCATAGGCATCATACTAGAAAAAACTCACCCCCTTTTTGGTCAAGACTTCCATAAGCACTTAAAATTGGGAGAAGTACTGAATAAACCTTCAATAATAGCTATAAAAACCTATAAAATTACATATATCAAAATAATTCTTAGGCCACTCCCAATACACAACAGCTATGACCTTCTCCGGGTCGACAAACAAGCCACACTCAAATACCACATGGCCTAAAAAGTGTACCTTATTGATCCAAAAGTGACACTCAAAGAGATTGAAATAAATCTGATGCTCCCCAAGTGTACTCAACACAAACTCCAAGTGTTGTTCATGTTCCTACTTGGACTTGGGTACATAAGAATATTGTCTACAAAAATGACCATGAACATGTCTAAATATGGGTGAAAAACTTGATTCATCTAGGATATGAAAACCTTCACTGTGTTTGTTAGTCCAAATGGTATAACCATATACTTGTATAAACTCTAAATACTCTTGAAATAAGTATGTGGCATATCATATGACCTCATTCTTAGCTGGTGATAGCTTGATCTTAGATCAATCTTCAAGAACACTCATGAACCTCTCAACTGATCAAAATATTCATCTATCCAAGGAAATAGATACCAGTTATTAATCATAATTTAGTTTAACCTCTTATAGTCAACACACAATCTCAAGGAATATTTCACCTTGTTGGAGAACAATACAAGATAACCCCAAAGTGATGTGCTTGACTGGATGAATCCCTTGGCCACTAAATCCTCTAGTTGAGCCTTAATCTCTTAAAGTTCCACAAGAACCATATTATATAGAGGACTAGTTATTGGATATATTCCTAACATGAGATCAATGGTGAACTTAAACTCTCTCTTAGGTGATATACCCAAGAATTCAATTGGGAAAAAACACCTTATTGTACATCCCCATCATCCAATGCCAAACTAGCCCCTTAGGATATAATACTTCCCAACAGTCGATGGTTAGGATTTCCTCAGCCAACATGAATATCCCATTACCCTTTATGGATATACCTACCTCCCTTGAGATGTGTAAAAGACACCCATTCATGATAACAATCAACATGGTATTGATACCAGACTAACGAATCCATCCCAATAATCTGGTCGAAGATATTCATATCCAAGATAAAATGATCCTAGAGGAACTTGTAGCCTATGAACTCTAAGGCACACCCACTACACTGGAAAATAACATCTGATCATAATCCCAATGGTGTATTGATATACATCACCCTGTATAAATTATCAACTATCACCCCTAGTCCCTTAAAAAACTGTGTAAATATAAAATAATATGAAACACATGTATCAAAAAAAATGCAACCCAAATTAGAGTCCACCAAGATCATACCTATTACCGTAAAAGGTTTCACATCTTGGCCTATAGGAGTAGACTGTATGGCATGCAACTAGCCTGATACATGACCTTTATCCCCTACCTGAGATCCCCGAGCTACGACACCCTACTAGAACTGTTAATCTCGACTCTAAGCATTATGCCCACCACCTCATCCCGAACAACCAATAGAACCCCAACTGCACACTTGACATGATGTAGTTGATCCTACTATAGAACCTTGAACCTGTTCATACCCTCATTAACTGGGAATCTACTATGCACTCATACATAAACTATGTAAGTGACCTATCCTACCACATGATCCTAACTCAACAGGTGGTTGATCATAGTGAGCATAAATATGGAAAAACTTTCCACACTAGTGAAATTTCACCTTGATAAGAAAGGAATGATCTGCCACCTTGGCTACTCCATCTGCCACTAATCTAGTGTAAAATTACCCAATAATTTTTCCTACTACCTTAAGACCCACCAATGGCCCTATACCAATAACTATTTTCCCATAAACTCTACCCTCTCCTAGGTTTCTCATGGTGATAAGGGTCAGTTCAATATCTTGAAAAAATATGTCAGGTAGAAGATGTTCACCTGCACTAATATATTATATTGTAACCCATCCTCAAAGGCCCCGTTTAGGCTACCTCATCTACCAAAAGCATAGGGGAAAATACTATAGATCTATAAAATGATTATCATAGTCCATGAAAGATTCATTATCCTATATAAGATACATAAATTCCCTAGAATTATTAGCTCTTAGGGTCTCTGGATAGAAATGATCAAGAAAATAGGTTTAAAATTCCTTCTAAGATAACCCCTTATGTTGATCTATCTTGACCAGAACATCCCACCATTACTTCATATACCCATAAAGGATATACATTTTCAACTTCACCCTCCTTTATTGTGATGTCTCAATGTGATCTGAAATAGTCTTGAAAGACTCAATATAGTACATTATTGCTCGGGGAACTCCCTCCTTGAAAAAGATCAGTGGATGCTAGAGATGAAACTCTCTCATCAACTATGACATCATAACTATAGGTTAAAGAGATTATCTTTCCATAGTCCACACTACTCATAACAAGCTCGCACAAAGCTGAATGTCCATCACCTTCCCTTGTACCACATGAGGTACTAGACCAATAACCATAGGGGCGTGCTCAAAACCTCTCTCTTGGTTCTCAACATGAGTCCATCATGGAGGCATATATATATAATTCCAAATTCATTCTTCAAAACATGTTACCATGACAAACCTTTATATGAAAATTTAGGGAAAGCGATAATGAGCATACCACCCTTTTACTCTTTACATATCATACCACAAGTATCTCATAACCATGAGCACTCTCACCAGTACCATATACCCATACAAAGAATCAACATCATATATAAAATGTCAAAATTGTATATGAAAGATCCAAGACATAATATATATAAAAAATTCTTCATTTTTAACCAAAAATCTCTAACCTAAGGATGAGTCAAATTAAATGTCTATTACAAGTTATAGAAGAAAACACTTTATAAGTCATAATTATAATTTTATTTAACTAATACCACATACCGATTAAGATAAATAACTATTCTATATACTTTTATCCATTTTATCAACAAAAAATATTAATGTTAGAGGCCCAGTTAAATGAAATTTCAACTACAAGTTATAAATTAAAATACTTTATAAGTTAGAATTGAAATTTTATTTATCTAAAAAATTATAGTAAACCAAGAAATAAATAATGTAAACCTTTTCTTATTCATTTTTGGGAGTAAATCAAGTTAGATGCCTCCATAAATTTATATTTGAGATCACCATATAAATGGTTGTTTACAATTTAAATAATTGATCCTATATTTGAGTCTCACACCAAACCATGATTAATCAAGTAGATGACCATGAATCATTTGTGCCTAGTATGATGCATGAACACATGTGGAAATATGGTAAATAATATAAAATAATAACCACAAATCATATGCATCACACATGGTGAAAGTAGACCAGCCGTTAAAGCAAAAGGTGAAAACATCAATCCCTTCCCTAGTAACTTAGCCTTTCCCCCATATGTGGGTCTGCAAATCCCAGGTACGTGCTTCATATTAAGTACCAAAAACACCCTATATTCCATATACCTTACCCAAATTTTAAGAAAAAATAATGGTACCTCTGATACCACTTTTTAATATCCCCAACTCATGAAGAATCATAAGTGTCCGAACCAGAGGGTTACTGTGACATCAGGTACGCCACCCCATTTACCAAAGCCTTTCAAATAGTAGTGTGGGACTAAGGTAGTATGGCGGGGAGACTATACCCATATATTATAGTTTAATAACAATATAAATATGGTAAATTAGATATATCTATCCAAATAAATAAAATATTAAAGAGACATACAAACAATACCAATAATTAAATACAACCCATGATATATCAAAATGATCTTTCTATAATGTCAAGTGGTCATACACCCCAAATAACAACCATATGTACATGTACAAAATCCCAAAAAGAACAAAATATAAATAGGGAGACTCCTCAAAAATGGTCTCTAGTCCTAGCCCAGTCCCGATATCCCGTGCTCCAATCAAATAACCCAAACCATGCATCAGTTATAGGGTGCTTTCCTTTGTCATGACCTGAAACCATAGAGACTTCTTGGGTACCCAAAGAAATACTAATCAAAGTGTGGGTATGACTCAATAAGGCAACACCAACAATTTCTAAAACATATCTGTTCTAAGTAATTTATGCATGATGAGGTGCATATATAAAACACTATCGAACCCAAGGGGTGACACCCAAGGCGTTCTAAGTAGCATGCATTATCACTGAACCCAAGGGATTACACCTAAGGTGTTTCAAGTAGCATACATCATCACTGAACCCAAAGGATTACACCCAAGGAATTCTAAGTAGTAGGTATCATCAACAAACCCAGGGGATTTCGCCTGAGGCATTCTAAGAAGCAGACATTATAAAAAAACCCAGGGGATTGCACCCAAGGCATTTCAAGTAGCATGCATCTTTTCTGAACCCAATGGATTTAATTTGAGGTGTTCCAAGTAGCAATTATCCATTTTAAAGTGCATAAAAAATTCATAAATAATTAAGTTAATTTATTCTAACAAAACTTTATTTTTTAAAATGACAGATAACCCATAAATAAATTCTCTCCATTAGCCTCCCCTAGTACCCAAGTACGTTGTACCTTAATATGCATCCTAGTAATCCCCTACCACTTTCTATTTATCATATATTAAGTCACAGAAACCCATTTAATTACCCATTTAAACAACCAAGGTCACACACACCTTGAAGAGTGGAAAGAGTCTTAATCTACACAATAATAGACCACATATGGCTTGTATAGGATTTTCATTTCATGCTTTATGTCTAACAATGTTTAATTAAATTTATAGTTAAGCACACAGTGTGTTGGCATGAAAATACATCACACACACCTATAAATGGTGAGACTTTTAGGAAAAAGTTTTAGAACCACCTACTATATGCTCGTAGACAAAAACTGGTCCAATATCATCCTTTATTTCACACTAATATGATAGAAAATGGAAAATTAGAAGAATACCCTAAAAATAGGGCATATTAGCTAAAATGGAAAGATACAAAAAGACTAAAAGAGAAACTGAGAAAGATTGATGGTGAAGGGATAAACTTACCATAATATTAAATTCATAACAAATTGTGTCTAATTCCATGATAAAACAAGGAAGATATCAAAAAGGAAGAGAGAAGGTCCAAGCAGGGGGTTCATCACCGATTCTTCCAAGGGAGGACGTCACTTAACCTTTAAACACCCAAAACAAAAAATAAAAGAACTTAATTTAAAAAAAATACAACATGAGGATTTGATGGATTGAACCTAGGGATAACTCCATGAGTTTTTAAAAAAGAGGGATCCTCTCCTCTATACACTTATTTTATGGAGTGAGAAAATATTTACACAATGACCCTATCACATCCTACAGTTTTACAACCACCAGTTATCCCGTTCTCCCTAAAACTCATCCCGAGATATAAATGAACCCCGTAACACTTATAAATGAGTAAAACACACATGTTTGTGATAAAAATTAAAATAAAAATTACCTTGAAAGGGATGTTTATCAACATGTGTCTTGAGTGGAATAATTTGTGGGAAAAAATCAAGCTTGTAGAAATCATTATGAGATCTTTTCTAGCTAAATCTCCACCAATGACTACCACTGCTGATTATCTTATCCTAGGTCTTATGAAAAGATTTTAAGGGGTTATGTAAGTATAATTTAGGATGATATAAACACATATTTATCAGTGAAATAAATTATATATATCATGCATATTTTTATACATTTCACATTTTTAATTTTAAATAAAAAATGTAATTAATGTAGCTAAATAACTGATAAAATTATTTTGTGCTTAAAAATGTATTTTGCTAAAAAAATTACCTTTTTATGTGATATGAATTTTTATTTTAAGAATATATATATATTATGGTTAAATTATGATAAAATATATTAAATATAATTATTAATTGATAGTAAATAAGAATAAGAACAATTAATATTTTAAAAGTCATTTTTCTATGGAAACAATTTTTTCTATATATCTTATTTTTTAATTTAAAATCCAATTTTATCATATTTTGAAATTTAAATAGATTAAATAAATTCAAAATTATTAATTATCACTTTAAAATTTGGTAATAAGGGTCATATTATATTTTTAGTAAAAAGATAATTACTATAGTAAATATTTAATCATGGTAAAAAGGTAAAAAGGAAGTAATCTACCATGGATCGGATTTTACTAAATTATGGAACTTATATTTTCTATAATACCTTTGTTAGGTTTTAAATTAAATCCCACATGTCTCACTAAAATTTCCTCACCTAACTCACCTAACTCCCATGTGATTCTATCTTTACTCTTTACCTAACTTAATTTTCTAATGAAATAACCCTCCTTTTCACCTATAAAAGGTGTTAACTTACACCCAATTTAAGCCACACTTATCCTTAGAATTCTATTTAACCTTAAACCATTTTACCTCTCCTATATACCTATTCCATGTTTTTAATCTCCTATTTATAATAATGTATCCCAAGTACTCCATTTCCAATAGGTATTTCAAGAGAAGATTCAAGTCCTTGGTGTGAGTGTTATCCACTCCATAACCTTTTTTCCCTATATTTCCCATCCAACCTTAATCCAAAAATATTATAACCATACTAATATAATTACATAATTATCATTATTCTACTAAAATTTTATTATGTTGATGTAAGAATCATTATCTATCTCCCACCCATCCATTGGGAAATCATGACGTTACTCGTGTTATATGCGGACTACCGCGTCCATGAGCAACATATTTCATTTTTCATCACCAACTTACATGGATGGTTATAATTATTTATGTAATTAATAAAAATTATATTTGTGACATTATCAAGATTATATAAAGATAAATTAGTCATTCTGTTAATATCTTACCCATTATTTATCTACCACCTTTTGTTTATTAAAAATTACTGAAACAAGCTCATTACTGATTTTATATTCATGAATTAAAACTAAACATCTCATGAAATGAAATTATAACTTTATAAATAATTATGGAATATCTATTATAGTACCTTAAATAATATAGGAATTATTAAATTGGTATCGAAGTACATGGATCTACATCTATATTTCAAAGCGTGTGCGAAACAATCAAAATCATCAATATTTGATGATGAAAATAAACAATAACTAACTAATAAATATATAATTAATGATTATAATTATAGATTATAGAATATAAAGGTTATAAAATAATTAATTAATATGGTTATGTTTATTATACAGAAGTTTAGAGCTCATCCAACCAAGTAGGAGTCCAAGGTAAGGGTCTTGTCAACTCAACCTCCTTTTTATTGAGTAATAGTTTTTCTCCCTCAAATTATGCTTATGTTATGCTCCATAGATCAATTTTATTGTCTCATATTTCAATAATCTTATTATATGGTATATTATTGATCATTTGAGGTTAATTTTTCTTTTATCATTCCTTATTCCCATATCTTATTTTTTATATTTCTCATATGTTTTCTCATATGGTTATGATCAAATATTTGAATGAATCTTTGATAATATTTTACCTTAATGATAATTTTATCTCACCCATTATTTTTTTTACCTTTTACATAGGGAATTACATATATCATTATGTATATATGGAAGTATTATATAGATATACTGTGGGAGATGTTGAAGCAATTATGTGAAATAATATTTTTCATAGCTAATCTCAAATGACACTAAACCATTGGTTCCTAGGTTTGTGTGAATATTTGTGAGATGTAATGTTTAAATTATGAAAATAGTGTGAATTATATATAAGTTTTTCTTGGTCAATATCACTTGGTATCAAATCTTGTATGTCAAGTATTTGTTTTTAGCACCATACCCATAAGTGTGGTCTTGGGGTGTCTTAATTGGCATTAAAGAAGCGTTTAGCTATTTTTAGGGATTTAGACTAGATAAAATTAGTGAAAACCCTAGGGATAAGTCAAAATATTGGAAAATATCCTAAAATTTTCATAAAGTATAAAGTGTGTGGTTTCTTAGAAATAGAATCCTTGTTTGGATACAAACAAGTGGATACAGGCTCGAGACTATATGCATCTAGGGGTAATAACTTTGAAAAATGTTTGGTTGAGTATTAACTAGATCTTCACTTGGTGAAAAATTAATGTACCTAACTTCAAACCTAGTTTAAAACTCTTAGGATATATGATTTAGTTGATTCACACACTCTTTATGAACCATCATAAATTATTTAAATGGAAGTTGATGATGTAATATATAACTAGTTAGGTTATATAACCCAATAGGAATATAACCATATATAACCTATATTAAAACCTAGATATTAATAAGTTAGGGTATAAAAATAATTTATGAGTTACAATTTCTAAATTCATTATTTTCTATTTTGAAATTTATTAATTTTCTCATACCTCATCTTTACTTTATTTAAAGTAATGGTTGGATCCTAGAGGAACTGAGTTAATAATGGGTGTGGTAGATAATGTTTAGATTGTATTAATGAGAAACATAACAAGATAGGGGTTGGAGTTAAAAATATCTTGATGATGATCACTAAACTTTCCCAAATTATTAAAAATAATGCTACCAATATTGAGCTTCTAAACACTCCAAGTAAGAAGAAACTTACTATAGTGTCCTTCATGCGACAACAAATTCCCTCTTTTAGTTGATCTTCCAATCCATGAGTTATTGAGAAATGGATCATTTTAGTAGAGAATATATTTTTCTTCCTCAAATGATAAAAACATGAGAAGTTCATTTTATCTATTTATCATTTGGAATGTGAGGCTAACCAATGGATTAGTCTCTTTAATAATGTGCTGAAAAAGGAATAAGTTGATTCTATGGAATGGGAGGAGTTCAAGAAAATATTCTTCATTAAATATTTTGTCTAAACTCTTTACAAAAAAAATCAATAGAATTACTAGATTTTAAACAAAAGTAGTATGAATCCATTGGTACCTAAGAATAAAAATTCACAAGTATTGGAAGGTATGCCTCTAATTTTAATATTGACCCCGAAAGTAATATCTAATGATTATTTGGAAGACTAAAACCAATTATTCTAAAGGAATTAACTATAAAAGACTTTGATGGCTATGAATAGATTTTTTAATGTGCACTTAAGTTGGAAATGTAAGTCTAGGACTCTCATTATTCTAGATAAAATAAAAGTAAGGCGGAGTTTCATGGAAACTCGAATGAAAAATATCATATATTAAAGAAAGTTCAACCACCTATATGCTATAAATGTGGAAGGAAACACCCAAGAAATTGACTAAGAGGGTCAGGAAGATGTTTTAAATATGGAAGAGTATACCATCAAGCATGCAATTACCAAAAATATGTGAAGATTCCAATTAAAAAAAATAAAGAAAAAGAAGGTATTAACTAATGCTTCATCCACACTTCAACGATTCAAATACAAAGAATATGAGAATTATGTAAATCAATGCCCTAATCTAAGGGATAATGAGGAAAATAGACCTAAACAACCTTCAAGACCAAAGGAAAGAGCCTATGCAACAACTACCGCTGAAGTGGATCATGATAATGAAGTGGTGAAAGGTACACTTATTCTCCACTATAGATCCATAAATGTATTATTTTATTCTATTTCTTCACATTATTTCATATCATACAAGTTTGTTAAGAATTTTAATTGACCACATCAAACCTTGAACATTAAATTTGATGAAAACACCTAGTGGCACAATGATTTCATCCAAGGTATATAAATCTTCTCCGATCAGGGTTTGTGGAAAGATAATTACTGCATATTTAGTTCTCCTTTACTTGGTAGAATTTGATGTGACACTAGGCATGGACTAGGTTTCTCTATATGGATATCATGTCAATTGTCAGGATAAGGAAGTCTCATTTCATATCCCTAATCACCCTGTTATTAAATATCAATACAAGGGTGATTATGAAATCCCTTTGAAAGAAAAACCTTTAATCTTGATCTTGATATCAAATAATGAAGGATACTTGACTCAAACGATTAGATAAGAACTCAATATTTAAGACATGAAAATTACACAAGAGTTTAATGATATATTTTACAATGAATTACCTTTAATTCCTCTAAAACATGAGGTTGGGTTTTTAATTGAAATCATACATGGTTATATGCCTATATTGAAGAGACCTTATAGAATGTAACTCATTGAATTGGAAGAATTAAAGAAGAAACTTTAGGAGAATCTGGGAAAAGGTTTCAGATGCCATAGTGCTTCACCATGGGGTGAACCGGTCCTCTTTATCAAGAAGAAGGATGGATAAATGTGTCTTTACATATATTATCATAATAATAACAAGATAACAATCAATAACAAGTATCCTTTACCCCATATTGATGACTTATTTGATCAAATTAGAGGATTTAAATATTTCTAAAAGGTGAGTGTTTGATCAAGATACCCTAAATTAAGGGTAAAGTGAGAAGATATACCCAAGATAACTTTTTTCACAAGGCATAGACACTATGAATTCATGTTGATTCCATTTGGACTTACAAATTTCTCTACTATATTTATGGATTTTATTAATAGAATATTTATAGATTACCTTAAAAAATTCATGTTAGTTTTTATTGATGATATTCTCATATATTCTAAGAGTAAGGAAGAGAATGGAGAGTATTTGAGGATTGTGCTAAAGACCCTATGAAATGGAAAATTATATGCCATGTTCAGAAAGTGTGAATTTTGGTAAAAAAAATTATCCTTCTTAGGTCATGTGATCATAATAGAGGGAATATATGTGGGTTAATTAAAGATCGAGGTGATTAAAGAATGGTTGAGGATGACCACTATGATAGAAATACATAGTTTTCTTGGATTAGTTGTATACTACTGGAAATTTTGTGAGAAATTTATCATGATTTTCCAATCCTCTGACCAAATTAACATGAAAGGGAGTTAAATTTCTCCAGATATAATAATGTGAGGAAAGCTTCAAGTTTCTTTATAAGATATTGGTAACCTCACCTATACTTACATTACCCTGTAGTGGAGAAGAGTTTTTCATATACATAAATGCTTCATTAAAGGGTT
Source organism: Viscum album (assembly GCA_963277665.1). NCBI lineage: Eukaryota > Viridiplantae > Streptophyta > Magnoliopsida > Santalales > Viscaceae > Viscum > Viscum album. Next base: position 1,996,484,172 of record OY728150.1, on the reverse strand, counting down.
AAGGATGCATTATTTTGAAAAATGAAAAGGTAATAACTGATAATTAATTTCAATTTATAAAACATGAGAAAAATTACCTAATTCATGATTTAGAGATGGAAACAATAATATTTTTATTAAAAATTAGGATACATCATATATATGATGAAAAGTGTGATATCTAAACCAATCATAAGAGCTTAAAGTATATTTTTACATAGAATGAGATGAACATGTGCTAAAGGATATGGTTTTAATTTATAAAATAATATGATTGATCAATACATTACCACCCTGGGAAGGTGAACAGGGTGGAATATGCTCTAATAAGAAAGGATCATGCAACCTTATCCTTGATGAGAATTTAAAGGGACCCAATATATTTATATATATATATATATATTTAAAATATGAATATAAATATCATAAAGGAAGGGATGGAATATTTCCTTTTCCAAATTATTTATCAACCATACATCTATATAAAAATCAAGGAGGCCAAAAAAATGATGTGAATCTATAGAAGAAGATATGAAATATTTTAGATTTTAATCTTGATGAAGATGGGGTTATGAGATTTTGAACATAGATATGTTTTCCATCCATACCAGAATTGAAGAAGGATATTTTGGATGATGCACATAAATCATCATTCTCTATTAATTATGGAAGTACAAAAATGTATATAGATATTAAGCAACACTTCTGATATAATAACATGAATAGGGATATTTTAGAGTATGTATTTCTATGATTAGTATTCCAATAAGTAAAGATTTTACATCAGAAATATAAAGGGATTATGCAACCATTACCCATACTAGTATAGAAATGGGAGAACATCACCATGTATTTCATCATTATTCTTCCTAAGACTTCTAATGGTTTGAATCCCATATGGGTAGTGGTGCATATACTTATAAACACTACACGCTTCATTTATATTTAATAAGACTACTCAATCGATCAAATTTCTAAGTTAGACATAAAACAAGTGGTATGGCTATATGAAATACATCTTTAAATTATATCTGATTGATATCTAAGGTTAACATACAAATTTTGGAGGGGTATTTAGGATGAATTTGATACATATATGATATTTAGTATGCCTTATCATCCTCAAACTGATGGTAAATATGAAAGAACCATTCAAACATCATAATATATGATAAAATATTACTTGATAGGTTTCAAAGGAATTTGATATTATCATCTTCCTCTTATCGAGTTCTAATATAATAAAAGTTTCCAACCTAATATCCAAATGGCACCCTATGAGGCTCAATATGGGAGGAGATGCAAGACTCTAACATGTTGGGATGAAGTTGGAGAAATGAAGCTATTAGGACCATATCTTGTCCAAGAAATTATGGAAAAGGTTAAAACCATTCAGAAATATATAAAATTGGCACATAGTTAATAGAAAATTCATGATGATAACCATGGATGATATTTAGAGTTTGAAGTTGGTGGTATGGTATTGTTTTAGAAATCTACTTGGAATCGAGTTATGATATTTAGAAAGAAAGGGAAGCTGAACCCTAGATGCATCAGTACCTTTGAGATTATTGATCCTATCAAGGCTCTATCTCACTGCTTAACACTTACTCCAAACCTCTCATATGTTCATGATGTGTATATGTATCACTTTTGAGGAAGTAAATACCATATCCATCACATGTAATGACCTCAAAAAATGTGTAGTCAGAACATGATATCTCTTATAAAGAATAACCCATGAAGATCTTGGATCAAAGAGAAAAGGTTCCATAGAACAAGACCACCCACTTGGTCAAAGTTCTATGGTGAAACCATAAGTATAAGGAGGTTACATGGAAATTTGAAGTAATAAAATTTTTAAGTCAAAATTACTTGGGGGGGGGGGTAGAATATAACACCCTATAAATTATATTAATTTAAATTTATGATAATTTTTTACACCCAAAACTAAATGAAAATAAAATACTTTATAATTAAAATATGACATTTGTAACATAGTCATTGAATTATAAGGTATAAATAGAAGTAACTATATTATGAAATCAATACATAAAATAGATAAAATGGCATTGAGTAATAGAAGTATTTTTGATGAGGCTCATTTATCTGAGCTTGGAAGAGAGAAAAATCCACTAATGTTTTCCCTATACTAAGCCCAAGCTAAAATCCAAAAATCATGGATTGATTGGAATCCTTTGTTGGATAAATTCAATCTTTTGAAAATATCTATGATATCCATTCTAGCTTAATCATCACCCGTGACTACCACTGCTGCTTATCTTATCCTTAGGTCTTAAGTAGTGATTTTAAGGGGTTATATAAGTAGAATTTAGGATGATATAAACATATATTTATCAATTTAATAAATTATATATATATATATCACATGTATTGTTATACATTTCTCATTTATACTTATAAAGAAAAACAAATTTAATTAATGTATCTAAATAACTGATAAAATCAATTTATGCTTAAAAATGCATTCTCCTAAAAAATATTCCTTTTTATACGCTATGGATTTTTATTTTAAGAAACTAAATATATCATGGTTAAATGATGATAAAATATATTGTTAATATTAATAATAGATTAATTCTAATTACTAATTTATAGAAAAAAGGAATAAAAGAAATTAATATTAAAAAGTCATTTTTTATGAAAATAGTTTTTTCTATATATCTTATGTTGTAATTTAAAAGCTAATTTTCTCATATTTAGAAATTGGTTTAGATTAAATAGATTCAAAATTCAGAATCATCATATCAAAATTTGTAAATAAGGGTCATTTTATATTTTTAGTAAAAAGATAACAACCATAGTAAATATTTAGTCACGGTTAAAGGGTAAAAAAGAAGTAATCCACCATGGTAAAAATTTTACTAAAAAAAATTGAAACATAGACATTATAGAAGATATTTGTTAGGTAGAAAATTTAATTCCACTTGTATCACCAAAATTTCCTCACCTAACTCACCTAACTACCATGTGATTCCATTGTTAACCTTCACCTAACTTTAGTTTCTAAGGAAATTTACTTCTTTTTCTCCCATATCACTTCCAAAAACTTCAATCCAAGATTTTACTTTTAAATCACCTTCAAAATATACCCATTTTAACTATCCTAAATACTTATTATATGTTTGGTATCCCATGGTTACAAGAATGTGTCCCAAGTGCTCCATTTCTAAGAGGTCTTTCAAGAGAAGATCCAAGCCTTCAATGTGAGTATTATTCTCTCCATAGCCTTTCCTTCTCCAAAATTCTCATAAAACCCTCCTAAAAACCTATTATAAATATAATAATATAATTTAAATTAGTATCGTTATTATTTTTAATTGTTATTTTGTTTATGAAACAACCATTATCTATCTCCCTCCCATCTACTGGGAAATGAAAACATCACTCATGTTATGTGCGGACTACCGCCTCCATGAATAACGTATTTTATTTTTCATCACCTACTTATATGGATGGTTTTAAGAATGTATGTAATGAATAAAAATTGTATTTATCATATAGTTTGTACTCTATATAGATAAATTAGATATTCTATTAATATCCAACATATTATTAATGAACCACCTTTTGGTCATTAAAAATTACTGAAATAGGATCGTCAACGATTTCATATTCATGAATAGAAACTAAAAATTACATGGAATGAAATTATAAATTGATAAATAATTATGTAAAATCAATTACATAAAATCAAAAAAATCTAATAATGATGAACTTGGGATAAAATTATGGGGATTGACATCGACATATCAAAGTGTGTGTGAAATAATCAAAATCACGAACATCGATGAAAATAAAGAATAACCAACTAATACGTATATAATTAATGATTATAATTAAATATTATAAAATATAATATATTTTAATAAGTTTATATAATAAGTAATTAAGATGGTCATGTTTATTATATATAAGTTTAGAGCATGTCTGACCAAGTAGGGAATCCAAGATAAGGGTATTGTCGACTCAATATCCTTTTCACTGAGTTATAGATTTTCTACCTTGACTATGTTATTATAAGTTTATTATATTATTAAATTTATTTAATTCATATGGAAATTTTTATTTCTATCTTTAGAATTTTCATTTTTTCACCAAAATCTTCTTCTTTGGGGTATTTTTTTCTTTAATAAAAAAATGTTGTTGTTAAGAATAATTCTCATCCTCAATAATATGATCTTTCTCTTCCATGTCCATATTTTTCTTTACAAAAATGTTTTAATTTATTATTTTGATACCAAAATATGTATTATATCAAATTTTCTTATTTTTTATCCTTTTTACTTTTCAAAATGAAGTTTTATTATCCTTTTTATGATGTTTATTTCAATAAAGGTATTTTAAAATATTGATTTTTTTCCTTTCATAGTTATATATTTTATCTCCCACCACACATTTCCTATAGATAACCTTTATTTTCTTTTAAAGGATCCAATATTTGGAATTATTTCTAAATAATAATTGTAAAATTCTTCATGTCAACTACTCAATAATTATCGTTTTAAAGTAGCTTGTATCTTTATCTCTTTATAACAATATTGAGAAATGTTTTCTAAAAACTCTTTTTATGTTTCATTTCCATTTTACTATTTAACTCCAAAAGATAAATTTTCTTCAGAGTTATGTTTCATTATTCATGAAACACCCTGATATATTGTGAAATATATTTTTTGAATTAATTTAATCTTTTTTATATTTTTCATTTCACCCAACATTGAATATAACTTGTGTTATATGAAAGCGCCAAGTTATTCTTGCTTTGTATATAACACCAATTCAAGATTCCACAACATGAAACACTTATATTATCTTGTGGTACATTCAACACTATGTTTGGATTGTGTTACACACAATAATGAGTTCTTTTGATAACTCACATTACACACAAGACTGAGTTTTACTAAACTATAATATACTATTAATATTATTATTAAAATATTATTATAGTTATCACCTAGCCATTGGAATGAAATTTATGAATAATATTAACTAAAATTTGAAAACATTGTTTAAAAATATATATAAAATTAATCCTTTGGTTATCAATTAGCTATAAATGAAAGTAAGAACTATTTAAAAATAAAGAAATCCCCTTTCTAAGAAAACTATTTAACTATGTAAAAATATGTTTTTTTCTCAATAAATTAAACAAAACAATTTTGATGATTTTTTTAAATAAAATTTATACACTATAAATTCAAAAAAATATTTCTAAATTAATCTAATAAGTTTTATAGGCATAAAATTAGAACAAATCCAGTTTTAGGCATAAAAAGATGTATTATTCCAAAAGGCAGTTTTACTGCCTTTTAATGGAAGTCTTGTTTTAAAAATAATTTTTGACACTTTTATAAATTTTATTTGAAATAATAAACTTTATTTTTGAATGTATAATATAAAAATATACTTTTGGTTATTTTTTGGTACTTTTTTTTGAGAAGTTTCATTTTTTGATGAATAGTGAAAAACACTGAATTTTAATTGAAAACTGTATTTTCATCGAATTAATTTATATAGTAAAATTATATTATAAATTTGTTTTAAAGTATATTTAGATAAATTATACATATATTAATATAATTTATTATATTTTAATAAATCTCTCATTGAAATTTTATATAAAAACATTTCAAACTTTTGAACATTTTCACATTAAAAATTGATTGTCTCGTCCCTTTCGCAGGATTAATTTTAAATTAATTTCTTCCAATTATGTGTTTATAATTTTAAAAAATAGATTATATATTTAGATTCATAATAATTTATAATTTATAGTAAGCAAAAATTAGTTTTTGACCAAAAATATTAGTAAAAGTCGTTAAAATTAAGTATAGTGATTGGGGTAAAAACGAGTTTACTTAGTGGTTAAACTTTAACTTAAGTGGAAAAATAACCTAGAAAAATGTCCAAAAGAAATTTTATGACCATATTTATACCATAAAATACATTTTATAGAAAATTTACCATTATTAGAGGCACATTATGTAATGGATACCTCTCAATATTGTTTATCTTTTTATATTTACAAGAATGTCACTCCTCCTCCACTATAAAAGGGAACTCACCCCCACTTATTAACACATATAAATCCATTTAGATCATACAAAAACTAAAAAAAATAAGCTCCAAACTTTCCTCCATTAATCCTAGAATCACCACTTTTTTCAAAAATCCAACCAAGGAATCCCTTTGGTGCAAATCAAATGGAGTTCCTCAAAGAAGAGGTAACATCCTTCAACAAGAACTTTTGGTTTTATTTCTTTCTACACCCACTCAATTATTATAACTACATGTTTATATAATAAATTGAGTATCCTAAATATACTAATATGTTTTTATGTTAATGGTATAACCGAAAATCACACAAAATTACATCAAATGGGATACACAATCGTTGTTCATGTGTACGGTGGACTACCGCCACGCGAACTGATGTCGTTCATTCTTACACTACCACCTTTCAAGGTTGGTAATAATGATGTAATTAATATATATATATATATATTATATTTATGATTTAATTATTATTATTATGTAATTATTATACAACACATACCTTCATGCTTTCCATTTTGTGGGAATACGATAACATCGTTTGTGGGCGTGTGGACTACCGCCTCCTTAAAGCAATGCGATTCATTCACACTTTACATGGAATGAATTAAAGATGATTTTATTAAAAATATATGATATTTATTAAATAATAATTATAATGGAATTATAATATATATATATATATAATTTACTTTTCTTTATTTCAATATAATAAGAAGATGGAAACAACGTTCATGCGTATGTACTGCTTACCGTCTCCATGAACGGTGTATCTCATTTTCTATTTCTATATTTCATAGATTATTATAAATACATATATAATGAATATATATGATATTTATATCATGTTTTATATTCTATATATGATGAAATCATGATATACATAAGAGGAAAAAAATATAACAAATCAAAATGCATGCGAAAAACAAAGCTGTTATTACCCAAAACATAACTTTAACATGGAATTGTTAATAAATGGGTAATATAAATTCATAATAAAATAATATGTGGTATGATATAATTTAATATGGTTATTTAATATATTTATAATAGACTTATATTTATTATACATGAGTTTTGAACAAGTATGATGAAAGTCAAGACTTAAGGTAAGGGTTTTCTCATCTCACTTTTATTTCTATGAGATATATGTTATATTCATCACTTGTTCTTGTTTCATAGTGTATATAATAACTTATGACATGTTATATAATAAATTTAATTTATTTAATTATATTCAAATTTTTAATTAATTTTATTATTTTATGGGGATCATGATTCAAAAGATACTCATGTAGTAAGAGAATTTCATCTCACTTTATTATATTTGTGAGATACATGCCATATTCACCACCCATTTCTTTTATGTGGTGTATATAATACCCATGAATGTATTATATGATTATCATCCTTAAATTTATATTTATTTACATATCAATTTTATGATATCTCTTTTATGGGTTTTATGGTTCAAAAGTTACCAAATTGATAAGGTAATTTTGTCTTAATTTACCTTATTTAAGACACATGTTATGTTATAAACCTATATTATTTTACAAGGTGTATATTGTAAAATCCCAAGTAATCATAGAATAAGTTATTTTCATATTTATTAATATTTACGAATTAAATGTTAATTTTACCTTAACAGGGATGCTATTTCTAATAGAATACTCGACACGTAATGATGGGTTTCTCTGAAATCTTATGTTGCACACAAGACTGAGAAATACTGAAAAATAATACATTATTAATATTATTATTTTAAATAGTCATTATCGCCTAGTCGTTGTATTCGAGGGAATGAAAAGGACTAACTATATTATGTTCACATGTTTATTAAATGTTTTTAATATCATTTAATAAATTAAATAGGATTAAAATGAGAATAAATCCAATTTTAAGCATACAATACTCTAATATTTTTAAAGGTAGTTTTACCACCTTTTAACAGTGAACCCTTTTTAAATATAGTTTTTGTCACTTTTATATTTTCTATTTGAAAATATAAACTTCTTATTTAGAATTTGGACATTAAAATTTACTTTTGTTGAATTTTGGTATTTTTATGATAAAATTCATTTTTAATGAATAGTGAAAAATACTGCATTTTAATTCAAAACTTAATTTTCATATAATTTAATTATGTAGTTACATTATCCTTTTAATTAGTTTTAAAGTATAATTAAATATTTTTTATCATTTAATCCAATTTTGGTCATTATAAGTAATTTTACATTGAAATTAGATATTAACGCATGTCAATATTTTGATGGTTTTTACTTTTAAAAACCAGTTTTCTCATTTTGACAATGGAGATTAATTTTAAATTAATTACTAAAAATTTTGTGATTGAAATTTTGAAAAATGGATTCCATATTTAGAATTAGTGGGTCCAAATTATGTAATTAGGTCCCTTTTATTTTTGGACATTATGAATATTAACTTTAGTAATTATTTTTATTTTCCATGGTTAAAGGGTAAATCAGGTAAATAAGGGTAAAAATAATATAATAATAATATAAAACTACCCTAAAACTTGTCTTAATTTAATTTTATGAGTGTATACCAACCATGATAATCCTTGGGTCGATTTTAGGACCACTTGGAGCCACTTGGATGTGATTATGACACTTATAAACATTTTATTTAAAATAAAGACCAAGATGTCATAATCATGCCTCTCATAACTAAAAAAATTTTAATATGAGGTTATAAAAGTGATATATTATACTATAAATATTTAGTAGAAATATAGAAATATTACCTACATCATGGTAATTTATTTATAATTTTTAGGAAATAAATAATTAAATTAAATGGTGACACAAAGATGATGTAATGATTTCTTAATTAACAAAAGAATCAAATAAATGATATTATAAATATTAAAATAAATATTATATTACATAATTTATTCCATACTTGAATTTTATGGACAATTTTGACATATTTTTTATGATTTGAAGTAGTTGGTTTGAACTTATCTCCCTATTATGATATTTTTAAAAATCAACTAATGAAATAGTGTCAAAATTAACACTATTGGTATTTTAAAATATAAAATATTTTATTAAATGATAATAAATTCTTAAAAATCTAAGATTCTTCCAAATGGTTATTATAAGTCCAAATATATCTAAAATGACACTTTTGTGGGTCATTTGACATGTTATGTTAATTAAATTAACCCACAAAGTATAAATAACATAATATCATGATAAGATTAAAAAGGGTAAAATAAGGGTTAAACCAAAAAGATAAGGCTTAAAAAACATTAAAATCTTTTAAAAATTTAATTTAATTTTGGTTAATTGACTCAAAATCATACTATATTCTAAATAAATTATTTTTAGAACATTTGAAACTGAAATTGAATTTATTTTAATTTAATATTTTAAGAGTTTCCAAGGGTGCCCCTCCCCTCTCCTATAAAAAGGTACCCACTCTTATCTAATACTAACACTTCCAAATCCTTTTGGTTTGGACAATATCTACCCAAAAGTATTACTATAATCCATACCGACATTCTTGAGGCATTATTTTTGGTATAACACCCTCCTTAGATGTGTTAAGGCGTTTTTTCAAAGGTGATCAACCGGGGAAGAGGTGTCGTTTTTTAAGCGTTTCTATTTTATTTCTTCTTCCAATTCCTATAAATATTCTTATTCTAAGAATAAATAATAAATATATATTCTTCAATATACTTAGATGTTATTATGGAAATATCATCACCTAAATCCATCTCTGATTTCATCAAATGGGAAAGGAATTAATCGTTCATGCGTACGTGTGAATTATCACCTCTACGAACCGATTTAGTTCGTTTTCCATTACCGTCTTTCAATATTGGGTATAATTATGGAATTAATATTAATATTTGATATTCATGACATATTTATCATTTTAAAATAATAATATTTTAATTATTTTCTTACCTTTATGCACATAACAACAATAACATCGTTCGTGCGTACGTGTGATGTGTTTCGTTTCATCATCTTTAATATAGTCACACTTTAATTGAACTATACAAGTTTCATTATACACATTTAATGTAGCATAGATATCATTATTCATAGTCAATGCATAATTATTTATGAAACGATAAATAATTTATTTAAATGAACACATTCTCAACCTGCCATTTGAATTGAAATAGACTCAACACTACGGGATGAAGTCATACAAATGTTTTGTTTAATATAACCTCATGAAATTATAGTTCCCTCATATGTGAATAAATATATAGTTTGGGATCTAGTTTTACATTGACCAGATAAATATCCAGCATCAACATAACCAATTGATCCCAGTTCTAAATTTCTAGAATAAAATAATCATCGATTAACTGATCCTTGAAGGTATCTCCTTATATTTTTTATATCATTTTGACATATCTTAGTAGTAGAAGAGTTGTATATAGACAATAAATTTACCTAAAATGATATATCTGGCGTTGTATTGTTTGTGAGGTACATTAGTGTTCTTATAAAAGTAAGATGCGGCACTTTAAGACCAGGAATTTCTTCATTATCCTCCCATGGTCAAAAAAGTTCTCTATCACAATCGAAGAATTACACAACCATTGGTGCACCTAATGGATGTGATTTTTCCATATGCAAAATTTGTAAAACTTTGGTAACATATCTTGATAGATGAATGAAAATTATATATTCTAGATGTTCAGCACATAATCCAAGGCATAAATTTATCTCTTCAAAATCTTTTATTTAAAATTATTTATTTAAATATTCAATTGTCTTGGAAAGTTAATCGAGAGTCCTGATAACATTAAAATTATCAATTTGTACTGGAGTGGTGAAAAATTTGGATCTATTAATTTTTATAACAACACATAGGCAAATTAAATAATTTTCATAACCCTATTCCTTCAAACATTCTATCGAATGGTTATATCACACATGCCTTAACTACTTTAATCCATATAATGATTTATTCAATTTAATGGAATAAAGGCCTAAAGATCCAAAATTTGCATGAGAATTTTGAATCTTCTAGGGATTTTCATATAAACACCATTATTAATGTTACTATGCAGGTATGCAATTACAATATCCATCAAATGTAATTTGTGATGTTTATGTATACAAACATCACGAGGGTTTGAAAAGTGATTGTATCTATCATAGGAGATTAACTTTCATCATAATAAATCTTAAGACTTTGTGAATCTTGATCAACAAATTGTGTTTTATACATCGTAGTTCTATTATTTTATTTTCTCTTCGGCGTAAATGATCATTTACCACCAATAACTGTGAGGGTGTCATTGGCACATATACAACGTAACCAAATACATTTAAATGTGAAATATTTGATTCATGGATACAAGTTAATTACATAGGGGATAACCACGATAACTTGATGATATTATTTGAATCAATTTCATTTCATGAAAAATTGCATGTCCCTATGTCAAATTGAGCAATCTTTTTTTCATGAGAAGCAATTAATAATCAAACACTAATGCAACAATTGGATTTAACGCCAGTTTTTTTTTCATTTTTGATGTTGGTTTTTAACCGACTTCTATAAAGGAGACATAAAAAATATGTTTTTTGGGGTCGGTTTTTCAAAAACTGATACCGAACATGATTTTGGGTTTAGTTTTTGGCATCGGTTTTAAAAATAAACTGATGCCAAAAATCAAGCGCAGGCTTGTTTTCCGCGTTGGTTTGTTAGAAACCGATGAATAAAACAACATACGGGTCGGTTTTCAGTGTTGATTTTAATGAAAACCAATGCTGAAAATCTAGTATTTTTTAAAATTTTTCTGTGTGGGTTTTTATAAAAACCGACACTGAAAGATATTTTTTTTAGAAAATTCAGAATATTACACTTCCAAAATAATCAAAATCTCTGTAATAAAAACACAGTATAAAATATTCAAACAACATTTAACATTGAATAAAAATCTATAAAAACTTACATGATTTTATCTAGTTAATCAAAAAACTATCTACACATTTGTATTATAAAGTAGAATTAAAATACACATACCTAAAATTTACAACATGATCATTGTTGGTTATTTTTGAAGCATTCATTTGATATCATTATGTTCAAACACCTATTATAACAAAAGAATTAGTTTTTTAAACACATGTTATTAGGAAAATGTAACATTATTCATAAACATTAGAATAGCCATATCTCAAATCATAATCAAACTTAAAAAATAGTTCGTAAATAAAAATTAAATATGGGTAAGTTAGGTTTGGGTATAATACTAGTCATCATTGAATGTCTACTATAATATTTAATGACATGAGATTAAAAAATAGAATACTATGACAAAAAATATATAAAAAATTAATATAACCAACCTTATCAAATTTAGTTGTTATACCAGTTGTGATTATCTCGTACATAAATCGTAGAACATAATAACCACATTCAACATGTCCTTGTTGATGATGAAACCACAGTTATAAAACATTAACTTGATAATAAAAACCAATATATATATATATATCAAAAAGATAAAAATAATATTTAATATAAAAAATAATTACCTTTACTTCCACATATTGGATTGCATTTGGTTTCTTTATCGACATGCGCTCTTTGTTAACTTTTTTCCATAAATTTCATTTTCATATAAATGAGCTAATAATACATGTAAAAACAAAGAGAATTAAACATAATGAGCTTATGAAAAAAAACTTACCTATCTAATAAGGTGAAAAATCTTTTATAAACACTCCCTGATAAAGTGCAAAACCAATATAAGGTGCATTCACTTGGATAAAATACGCCTATAATCCAATGCCCCCTATAATACAAAAAGTTCACAATTAATGACATTATAATGATCATCAGTTCATAATTATGTTTTTTTGCAAGGCTAGTTCATAATTATGTTTCTATTCTTACTTATCAAGAAATGACAAAAACCAACACCCAATCTTCGTATGTGATAATCTCTCACATATATATGCAACTCTATAATATTCTTCACATGTTGTACTTCTATAGAAATGTATTCTGGATCTATAAAACCATAAATTCATGTACTTTAATTTTGTATAAGAAGCGTGTTTAGATACCTAATTTAAAAAATAAAATATATTTCGTCAATTTAAACCATATATTATTAAAGAAATAAAAATTCAAATGTAAATTTACTTATATGGAAAACTACTGCAACACATTCAGGTCGAAATCTTCAGAATCAACTAGATGCATAATATCTTCTTTGAGTAATCTCAATGGATAATCTCTTCCACATATATAAGGAATCATCTGAAACTTATAAATATTATTCAAGGAAGAATAATCCTGAGATAATATTTGTATCCCATAAGAAATATCAGAAGTATTTACAGTCGATTGTTTTTGAACGTTTTGTTTCATTTGTGCAATTTATTTTTCCTTAAAATAATCTTATATAAGTTAAATATTAGAAAAAATTATAAGTAATTTTCAATAATATGTAATTAATATTTAAAAAAAACATACTTCATATGAAATATAATGAAGAAGACCAGTTGGTCAAATTAAAAAATGACCCACACAATCCCCAACTTTGGTAATCTCCTCAGTAGGAAATGGTAGTAGAGCATTAGGATCAATAATATCAAGTACTGATACTCTAATATGACCCATCTGCATAGGCTGGTGATGTACAGAATAACCCAAAAAATGCACGAGTCCTAACGCAACAGTATGTATATGAGGATTTCCAACAAACAACTTCCAATATATGGTTTGGTCCGAGCGAGGAGGTGAAGGATCAAAGTAGGTAGGTTAGGAAGGGTAGTCTGGATGGGATGACTATAGAGGCTACACAACTGGCTGAGCAGGCTAGGAAGGGTGCGCAGAATATGACTATCTTGTTAAGTGTTCTAACAAAGCATGTTGCATGGCTGCTTGAATTTGATCTCCCATAGACTATTTCAAATCTTTCAACACAACTTTTAAGGATTCTAGTTTTGAGTCTCTTGATTTCTTACTCTGACCAAAAACTTTCTGAATACTAACACCTTCCTAACATCCTCTAACATGTCCAGGGTGTTCTGCCTTTCCTAAAATAGTGGTTAGGATGTATATCCTACCCTCTAGGATAAAAGAGTCATATGTCTCTTACTCCTGAAGTTCATCCAGAAATGAAAAAGGGAAATGTTATATTAGTGTTTATAATTTATAAAATAGAAAAATTCACAATAAATAAATAATATTTACTTATAATTTTATCAGCTACTTCCGCAGCTTTCTCTGTAAGATAATTTTCATTTTTTATTCTTCTCGCTCTTTTCCATTTTTCATGGTGAGTGGGGGGAGATGGAGGACCGAAATGGACCTCATCAAAACCACTAGTGGAGTGATCTATTAGTGCTTCAAACTTTTCCTCAATCATTTTTTGTTCCAAAAAATGATACCCTCCACATGATAAAGTATGAGGGTATGCATTCTATAATTGGATGTCTTGATGGGATTTCCTGGAGGTTTGTTATATAAAAAGTAATATAATAAGTAAATAGGTACATATATATGAAATTTTACAATTTAACATAATTATCATACAAGAAATTCTTCTTCATGTTGGATGACAAAAAATTTCTTCCATGTATCTTAATTTATAAAATGATACTTGAGGCATGGGTTTTCATTTTGTCTTCTTCCAAAAACATAATTTTTTGTCAACTTTGTTTTGAAATCTCTCCATCTAACTGCCGCCAAAGTAAGACATATTTTCTTAATTCCTTTTGTTTCTTAAAAAATAATTGTCATATGTAATTGAATAAAAAAAATTAGTCATTTAAAATATATCAAATTTGAAAATTATGAAAAAATAAATCAATTGAGATATTATACCATTACAACCTCCCAAAGCTGATCTTTCGCTATCTTGCTAGAGACCTTCCAATCAGGATATAATATGTTAATCCTAAAATGACTTTGTATGAAGATATAGCTGATAAATTGTGTTTCATTTGGTCCAGTTGCATTATCATCATCATCAAAAGTAATATGAAATCGCTCATCTCCATGAGCAAGTGAAAGTTTTGGTAAACATGTAATGCCACATTTACCAACTCAAGAACTCAATTTCGTAAAAGTAAAAGTAGAGGACTCTACTGCTGAGGTCTCATTAGTAGTCCTACAATTTTTTTTTAAATTAAAAGTTTTTTTTCACTTAATAATTATATTAATGGATATTTAATAATATGAAAAAAATAAAAATACCTCGGTACATGCTCTTATATCTCTGTATCAGTATCCATCATTGAAATAAACAATTATAATGAAATCTTTGTGGACCTACATATTATTATCCAATTAAATAATTAGAAAAATGAGATATATAAGTAAAAAAGGACAAACATGTGTTAGTTAAAGAAAAAAATAGCGGTGTTATGATTCTTAACCAAAAAAACATAGAAGGTTAACTATTAAATATATAAATTACTTCTAAAATTATATAAACATTTATAAATTTAAATATTGAATATTTATTAAATAATATAGTTTTTACACATGTAAATTTCAAAAAAGAAAAATAATGTAAATAATTACTAAATTAATTGGGAGAGTAATTTAGTGTTTTCCCATATCCCTTCAACATGATCCTTTCGTACTGTATGCACCATGTCTGTGTTATAATTATTATTATCAAAAAATTGTGTAATAGATGAAGAAACATCATATAAATCAATAACATCATCATCATCATCATCATCCTTATAATCCAAATGGATTATTTTTCCTTGCAAAAATGATGGACCAATGATCATTCGATGGATCACTCACATAAAATATTTGTTTTTCATGTGTGACCATGATAAATGGTTCCTCGTTACAACTAATTTTTTTCAGATCAACCGGTTTAAACCCATATTCATCATGTTTCACACCACTATTCTTGAAACCCAATTAAACTTAAACACGATGAATCAAAATTTAATATAATCAATTTTCCATATGTCTTCAAGAAATTCAAAATATGGAATTGATACAGAAATTGGGTTTTTATCTTTGGCACTTGAAAAATGCAGTACTTCTGCGAAGACCATTACACCACTATTCTGAACGATACTCTTGTCATCCAGATTTTTTGTTTAAAATGTGTATACATTAATATCAAAACTAGACCATGTGATCACATTAATGGATGGTCCCTCTGAAAACCACTTCAATGTTTCTGATATAGATATATCTGTGGTGACTCTCTTTAAACCATGAAACAAATGTCTTTTTATGCTCAATCATCAGCCACTTTTCATTTATTTTCTGATATCCTAATATTAATTCAGTAATATGTGATGATATATATGATTTAACCTCATCTATGTTGTTCAAAATGTATAAATGTGCCTTCATCACTTCATAATGTGGAATAAACTTCACCTTTAATCCTTTAATCCCTCTACCTTCACTATCAACTATCATATATCGAGATATAGTGTAACACCCCAGGTAAATAAGGAATATGACATTTTCATATTTATCCGTATTTGTGAATAAAATATTAATATGACTTTAAGGGGGACGCTATGCTCGATGGCGTACCCAACACGCAACAACGAGTTTCTTGGGAATCTTACGTTGCACTCTAATAATAAAATAATATTATTTTAAATGGTAGTTAACATGTAGCCGTTGTAATGGAGGGAATGGATAGAAATAACTAAAATATGATTATATATGTTCTTAAATATTTTTACATTTTTATAATAAAAGATAAAGGCTTAAAATATGGAAAGAATTCAATTTTAGGCGTATATGCCCTAGTTTTCACTAAAGGCTCACTTATCACCTTTTGATGGAGAACCGTCATTAAATATAGTTTTGTTCACTCTTAAACATTTTTTTGGACCAAATAAAACTCTTATTAAGAATCGGGACATCAAAATTTACTTTGTGTAAATTTTTGGTATCTTTCCGATAAAGTTCTTTTTTTAATGAATAGTGTAAAATGTTGTATTTTAATTCAAAACCACTTTTTAATCTAATTTATTTATATGATTAGATTATATTTTTAATTGGTTTTAAAGTGAAATTAGAAAATATTTTTACCAATAAATCCAATAGTGGTCGTTGGAATCAATTTCACTTTGAAATCAGACTTAAACTAGTGTCAATCTTTTGATACTTATTGTTTCATAAAACACGCTATTTGTCATGACAGCAGGAATTAATTATTAAATTAATTAATGTGACTTATATGTTTTGAATTTTGTAAAACGGACTTCATTTTTGAATTCAGAATATCAAATATAGCTTAGGGTGAATTTTTGGGATTTTTCTGAAAAACTTCAATTTTTGATGAATAGTGAAACCACTAAGTGGTACTTATAAAAACTGATTTTCCATTCAAATGAAATTTTTCCATCATTGTGTTTTGATTTTCAAAAATCCGACATACATGGTTGTCATTAAGAAGTAAAATGTGGTTCAATGAGATTAAAATAATTTTTTGGTGAATAGTAACTTATTAAGTTTTTAATCGCGATTAGTGGTAATTAGTGTAGTTTAAGGTAAAAATAATGCTTTAATAAAATGAGATGAGCTTGACACATGTCTTACCCTCATTGGTTGCATCATGGCCGACCAAGAAAAGCCATGGGTCAACTTGGGAACCCCATGGATCCACTTTGGTTGGGAAATGACATAAATAACATTTTATTTAATGTAAAAGTAAAATTGACACAAACATGATATGTTTTACTAAAACAATTTTTAAGTGGGATTATACAAGTCATATTTTTTATTATAAATATTCATTGGAAAGATAAAAATATTTCCTACATAATATTATTTTTTTTATAATTTTTAGACATTAAATAAATTAAATTATTTATGACATAATAATGATGCAGCGATGACATCATTATTTGACGATTTAAATAAAATGGAAAGATAATGTAAAATATATGAACTACACATGTCCAAAACTTATTGGATGAGTGTATTTCGAAGCCTTATCACCTTATCCACGAATTATATCAATGTGGGACCTTTTGAAACCGAAAAACATTTTCAAATAAAGTAATATTTCTTTACTTTCCAAAAGTGCCCCTCCTCTCCTCTTATAAAAGGCCCCCACCTCTACCTCATTTAACACTCTCCTCAAGCCTTTGGCTCGGCCAACCCCTGCCCATTTACTCTCTCCATACCCCTCTCCTCATCCTAGAGGATTCCCTTTGGGCAGAATACTTTCAAAGGAAGCCTTTAGGCTCAAATCAAAAGGAGTTACACTTTTAAAGGTAATTCACTCTCTCATGTTCATTTGTTTTATTTTGCTTCTCCAACCCCCTAAACTATTTTTATTTACTTCTTTTGTAACAACACCAGTATCTTCAATATACTAGGATGTTGTTATAAGATTTATTCGAGCTACACTCTCACACAACTACATCAAATGGTTAAAGAACATACGGTTTCCGTGGATGGTGAAATTCTGCCTCCCGAAACGATGATTGTTCAATACTCATTTAACACCTTCAAAGGTGGCCATTATGATGTCACTATTTTTATATATGATATATAATATGCTTATGTTTTATTTATGCTTCTGTATTTTTCATTTTTGTCTTACCTTTATGGCTTCCATTATGGGTATACGCGATATCTTCATTCAAGGAAGTGCGGACTACCGCCCCCTCAAAGTGATTTGATTCGTTAAATACCATATGTGGGATGTATAAAGGATGGAAATATGATATTATATATGATATTATACTGGAATTATAATATACCTTTATATCATTATTATTACATTCTATAAAATACGAAATAGAAATGAAAGTAGCGTTCATGCGTACGTACGGCTTACCGTCTCCATGAACGGTGCATTTCATTTCTTACCTCTAAATGATTATGTAATGTTATAAATGCATGCATGTACTGGATATATATGACATATATGATATATACATAATGAATACAATTCTCGATATAATAAACATTTGGCCACACAAACAACATGTAATTGTAAGAAGTCCACTTTCGACTTAAGAACCAAATATCGGCAAAACAAATATTATTAACATAAATGATTACATAATGTTTATGACATGGTAATAAGTGGTATAAAAGTAATAATGAACTTGAAAAAGGTTCTTAAGGAATTATAAATTAACTCAAGTTTATTATTCAGGAGATTAAAGAATGATCGAGTCAAGTCGGACCCGAGGTAAGGGATCCTACAACTCTCTTTCTTTTTAAGTACACTCTTTTATGTCATATCTTTTAAGCTCATATTTCTTATGATTGGGATGTTCTTTTATATTACTCCTACTGTAATTTTTATGATCATGTGATGAGATACCCTATTCTCTCTCATCAATCCATTTTGGAAGTTTTGAGTGGCGCCGTTAGGCTGCTGAACTTTCGTAAGAGATCTAACCTCTCTCTTTCTTTTTAAGTACTCTCCTTTGTGTCACTTCTTTTAAGCTCCTCTTTGTTATGTTGGGGGATTTTACTTTATATTACTTTTGCTGTAAATTTTATTGTAATATGATGGGATACTCTATTTGATCTCATCAATCCATTTTAGAAGTTTTAAGTGGCGCCGTTAGGCTGCCGAGTTTTCGTAAGAGATTTTTCATCTCACTTTTATTCCCGTGAGATTTATGATACATTTGCCACAAGTTCCTTTGAGTGGTGTATGTACTGACCATTATTTTACTCATTGTGTAATATTCTTTCATTTATGAGTATTTACATCAATGATGTATTGTCCTTCTTTCACGGGGCGTATATTTCGAAAGATACCCATGTCGGTAAGGGAACCTTTCAACCTCCTCCTTTTAAAAGACTTCTTTTGTTGGGTATTTTAATTTACATATTTTTATGTTGGGATATGTTCTAATACATCCTTATTGATGTAAATTTTATGTCCAAGTGATGAGATACACTTTTTATCTCTCATCAACTCATTTTGATGTGATGTCGTTAGGCTGTCAAGGGAACTTTTTAACCCAATTTCGATTTCTTTGGGTTCAACTTGTAGTCATTGAATATGTCATCCATTGAATATGTGTGAATGACCTTTTATTGTTTTACACTTAATATCCACTTATATTGGGTGTATATATATTTGTCACACATATTTTTGAGATTTATTTGTCCTTAATTTAAGGATACCTTCTTTATAAGGGATTTCATCACATTTGACATTTCTATTGAGGGTTCATTGTTGTTATGCACCAATTCACTCTTATATGGTGTATATACTGTCCTCTGGAGTATTATATCATGAATCCTTTTATTCTCATGATATTATAAAGTTCTGACTAAATGTTATTCCTCTATTATTGTATTCAAGTGTCTCTAATTTTGGTAAAAACCCCTTTAACCAAAATATCGTTTTAAATGTTTTAATTATTTGTTCTTATTAATATCCATGTTTTCAAAATGGTTTTAAGGATTTATTTATATGGATATTAATGTTTTAAAATTTTAAAAGCTTCAAGGTGGTATGGGACACTTTGATTCAAAAATCTCTTTATTAAATGTTTTAAATGGTTTTGGAAATGGTTTCTTTTTGAATGGATTCATTATTTCAATATCCTAAAATGTTATATTGTGATTGAAATGTGGAAATGTTATGTTTCCTTTATTCATGTTTATGTGATACGATTATGTTATGGTTCTTGGGAATTTTTATGAAGAACGGGTGGTTCCGTGATAAACTAAGGGCGGGTGAGCCCGATATAGCTCTCCAATGCATTGGGTAACGCGAAGGAGTGAAACGTTAAGGTTTCTCTAAAGAGATTTAGGGAATATACTGTGATGGGTATTCCAAACGTAACCAAGAGGGTTACTCCCTACGTAAGAATGTTATGAATGCCTCAAGTTACCTTTATGTCTTATGTTTTCTATGATTTATTCATGATTTGATATGCCTATGTTTTATGGGTAAAGTGTGATTTCATTCTAATGTATATATGAACTCATGTTTCCTTTCCATATTTTTATAACTCTTACTGAGCTTTTTATGCTCATCCCAAGTTTTTGAAATGTTTTTCACAGGTCAAGGGAAAGGTACATGATGTGATGATAGTGTCAATGATGTGTCAAGAAAGAATCCGTGTTATATTTTAAATATGTTTCCGTTGATGGGAAGAATGAATACTGTCTTTTATGTAACCACTTTGTTTAAATGTGGAATGTAATGCAAGTTTCATGATCTAATTCTCTAAAACTCTAAACCTGAAAAGATCCTCAATGTGTAATCTTGTAATAACTCAAGTTTAAGTAAGGTTTAAGGCTGGGGACTTATAGTTGGTATCAAAGGCCGGTTTAGATAACTTTAGAGGTTAGGGTATTCTTTAAGCATAAGTGACATTACCATAATGGTTAGGATTTCAGAAAGAGTCTTAGTTTAAATAAAGTTAATGAGTAAGTATATCTTATTGTCTATCTTACTCATTAGTACATGATGGTTTTGTTGATATACTCACACTGACCTTTTTGGTTTTAGTAAATGGCTGGATCTAGCAGGCACCAAAGTGACAATGGGTTTTAAGGAAACTGTGGTGGTTCTCTGATTAAGACACTGGATGAGATGGGGGATTCAATGAGGAATCTCATAGTTGTTCTAAACCAACTATCAAGGAGTCATGATCAATCACTTCAACCTTGGTGAGTTATCTAATGGATCATGTACGGGATGGCCAACTCGATGTGGAAATTCAGGTAATAATTATTAAGGTAACCATTAGGGTTTATATGATCCTTACTTTTGAGGTAATTATGGGTTATTATATGATATGATGGAAAATGAAGGGCATGAGATAAACTTGAGGTTAAAATATGTTATGATTATTCTTGAAGATTTTATCTCATTTTGGGGAATGTTTTAAGGATTATATAGTTTTGGAAAAAGGACAACATGTAGACCGTGTGACTACCCGTCGCGTCGGACAAAGCTGCGGGAATCGAACCCACAACCAAAGTGCGACTGGTATTTATCGCCTACCACTGGACTACGTGAAGTCCCTGGTTAGTTTGACTGATTCTTTCTAGTTATATGATTTTATGAATTAAGAGTAAGTTTATTTTGGGTTATTTATGAAAATGATTAACCTATCTTGGAGGATATGTGATTAGGTTAATTACTTTTCAATACAAGACTTTAGGGGCAACTGATGTTGTTTGGAGATAAATGTTATGATTTAACTTGGAAGACTATGTGACTAAATCCTTCAAATATTTGGGTTTCAATCTTATATTGGTTTACTTTGAAGAATTTTATGGACAAATTGTTTATCGGATGGTCCTCGTTGAACTTTGGGTTTTGTTGGACAAATTTTGGAGATTAAGAATAGATTTTATTTTTATAAGGGGTTATCCTTTTCTGGATTATCTGATCTTTTACTAACCTTTTTGGTTTGGGTTTGGTTAAAGCCTAAATACATGGGATGTATATATTTCTCTTTTGGGGATTAGGTGATTCTCTAGAAGTTGATTATAGTACTCTTAACGCGAACAAGTCTCCCTAAATACTCGTCTTTTGGAAAAAATATGAGTTTGACTAAGGAATCTAGTAAAAGTTGAAAGTCAACATGATAAGTGATTATGCTTCCTTATGAATAAATTCCTCAATAAAAAGTAACTTAAAACAAAAATGTTGTCTATTAACTTTTCCTACTGGGGAACCCAACACCGTTTAACCCATCACAAGTTTGTGATTTTCTCATTGTTAACTTTCTCCTAAACATGTTTTCTATCACTCTCCATCGGAACATGACCCTATGTTTTCTCCTCCATGTCCATATTTTCATACTTAGAATCCTAGTATGGGTTAACTTGGGTGACCTCTGTGCTTATCTTTCTTTATTTTAAAGTGATTGTTTTACCGACTCTTGTTCCGATGTGGGACATTCAAGGATGTTTCCAAGCGCAATTTTAAAATTGCGAGGACGCAATTCCCAAAAGGGGGGAAGGATGTAACACCCCAGGTAAATAAGGAATATGACATTTTCATATTTATCCGTATTTGTGAATAAAATATTAATATGACTTTAAGGGGGACGCTATGCTCGATGGCGTACCCAACACGCAACAACGAGTTTCTTGGGAATCTTACGTTGCACTCTAATAATAAAATAATATTATTTTAAATGGTAGTTAACATGTAGCCGTTGTAATGGCGGGAATGGATAGAAATAACTAAAATATGATTATATATGTTCTTAAATATTTTTACATTTGTACAATAAAACATAAAGGCTTAAAATACGGAAAGAATTCAATTTTAGGCGTATATGCCCTAGTTTTCACTAAAGGCTCACTTATCACCTTTTGATGGAGAACCGTCATTAAATATAGTTTTGTTCACTCTTAAACATTCTTTTGGACCAAATAAAACTCTTATTAAGAATCGGGACATCAAAATTTACTTTGTGTAAATTTTTGGTATCTTTCCGATAAAGTTCTTTTTTTTAATGAATAATGTAAAATGTTGTATTTTAATTCAAAACAACTTTTTAATCTAATTTATTTATATGATTAGATTATATTTTTAATTGGTTTTAAAGTGAAATTAGAAAATATTTTTACCAATAAATCCAATAGTGGTCGTTGGAATCAATTTCACTTTGAAATCAGACTTAAACTAGTGTCAATCTTTTGATACTTATTGTTTCATAAAACACGCTATTTGTCATGACAGCGAGAATTAATTATTAAATTAATTAATGTGACTTATATGTTTTGAATTTTGTAAAACGGACTTCATTTTTGAATTCAGAATATCAAATATAGCTTAGGGTGAATTTTTGGGATTTTTCTGAAAAACTTCAATTTTTGATGAATAGTGAAACCACTAAGTGGTACTTATAAAAACTGATTTTCCGTTTAAATGAAATTTTGCCATCATTGTGTTTTGATTTTAAAAAATCCGACATACATGGTTGTCATTAAGAAGTAAAATGTGGTTCAATGAGATTAAAATAATTTTTTGGTGAATAGTAACTTATTAAGTTTTTAATCGCGATTAGTGGTAATTAGTGTAGTTTAAGGTAAAAATAATGCTTTAATAAAATGAGATGAGCTTGACACATGTCTTACCCTCATTGGTTGCATCATGGCCGACCAATACAAGCCATGGGTCAACTTGGGGACCCCATGGATCCACTTTGGTTGGGAAATGACATAAATAACATTTTATTTAATGTAAAAGTAAAATTGACACAAACATGATATGTTTTACTAAAACAATTTTTAAGTGGGGTTATACAAGTCATATTTTTTATTATAAATATTCATTGGAAATCTAAAAAGATTTCCTACATCATAGTATTTTTTTTATAATTTTTAGACATTAAATAAATTAAATTATTTATGACATAATAATGATGCAGCGATGACATCATTATTTTACGATTTAAATAAAATGGAAAGATAATGTAAAATATATGAACTACACATGTACAAAACTTATTGGATGAGTGTATTTCGAAGCCTTATCACCTTATCCACGAATTATATCAATGTGGGACCTTTTGAAACCGAAACACATTTTCAAATAAAGTAATATTTCTTTACTTTCCAAAAGTGCCCCTCCTCTCCTCTTATAAAAGGCCCCCACCTCTACCTCATTTAACACTCTCCTCAAGCCTTTGGCTCGGCCAACCCCTGCCCATTTACTCTCTCCAAACCCCTCTCCTCATCCTATAGGGTTCCCTTTGGGCAGAATCCTTTCAAAGGAAGCCTTTAGGCTCAAATCAAAAGGAGTTACACTTTTAAAGGTAATTCACTCTCTCATGTTCATTTGTTTTATTTTGATTCTCCAACCCCCTAAACTATTTTTATTTACTTCTTTTGTAACAACAACAGTATCTTCAATATACTAGGATGTTGTTATAAGATTTATTCTAGCTACACTCTCACAAAACTACATCAAATGGTTAAAGAACATACGGTTTCCGTGGATGGTGAAATTCTGCCTCCCGAAACGATGATTGTTCAATACTCATTTAACACCTTAAAAGGTGTCCATTATGATGTAAATATTTTTATATATGATATATAATATGTTTATGTTTTATTTATGCTTCTGTATTTTTCATTTTTGTCTTACCTTTATGGCTTCCATTATGGGTATACGCGATATCTTCATTCAAGGAAGTGTGGACTACCGCCCCCTCAAAGTGATTTGATTCGTTAAATAACATATGTGGGATGTATAAAGGATGGAAATATAATATTATATATGATATTATACTGTAATTATAATATACCTTTATATAATTATTATTACATTCTATAAAATACGAAATAGAAATGAAAGTAGCGTTCATGCGTACGTACGGCTTACCGTCTCCATGAACGGTGCATTTCATTTCTTACCTCTAAATGATTATGTAATGTTATAAATGCATGCATGTACTGGATATATATTACATATATGATATCTACATAATGAATACAATTCTGGATATAATAAACATTTGGCCACACAAACAACATGTAATTGTAAGAAGTCCACTTTCGACTTAAGAACCAAATATCGGCAAAACAAATATTATTAACATAAATGATTACATAATGTTTATGACATGGTAATAAGTGGTATAAAAGTAATAATGAACTTGAAAAAGGTTCTTAAGGAATTAGAAATTAACTCAAGTTTATTATTCAGGAGATTAAAGAACGATCGAGTCAAGTCGGACCCGAGGTAAGGGATCCTACAACTCTCTTTCTTTTTAAGTACACTCTTTTTTGTCATATCTTTTAAGCTCATATTTCTTATGATTGGGATGTTCTTTTATATTACTCCTACTGTAATTTTTATTATCATGTGATGAGAGACCCTATTCTCTCTCATAAATCCATTTTGGAAGTTTTGAGTGGCGCCGTTAGGCTGCCGAACTTTCGTAAGAGATCTAACCTCTCTCTTTCTTTTTAAGTACTCTCCTTTGTGTCACTTATTTTAAGCTCCTCTTTGTTATGTTGGGGGATTTTACTTTATATTCCTCTTGATTTAAATTCTATTGTAAAATTATGGGATACTCTATTTGATCTCATCAATCCATTTTGGAAGTTTTAAGTGGCGCCGTTAGGCTGCCGAGTTTTCGTAAGAGATTTTTCATCTCACTTTTATTCCCGTGAGATTTATGATACATTTGCCACAAGTTCCTTTGAGTGGTGTATGTACTGACCATTATTTTACTCATTGTGTAATATTCTTTCATTTATGAGTATTTACATCAATGACGTATTGTCCTTCTTTCACGGGGCGTATATTTCGAAAGATACCCATGTCGGTAAGGGAACCTTTCACCCTCCTCCTTTTAAAAGACTTCTTTTGTTGGGTCTTTTAATTTACATATTGTTATGTTGGGATATGTTATCATACATCCTTATTGATGTAAATTTTATGTCCAAGTGATGAGATCCACTTTTTATCTCTCATCAACTCATTTTGATGTGATGTCGTTAGGCTGTCAAGGGAACTTTTTAACCCAATTTCGATTTCTTTGGGTTCAACTTGTAGTCATTGAATATGTCATCCATTGAATATGTGTGAATGACCTTTTATTGTTTTACACTTAATATCCACTTATATTGGGTGTATATATATTTGTCACACATATTTTTGAGATTTATTTGTCCTTAATTTAAGGATACCTTCTTTATAAGGGATTTCGTCACATTTGACATTTCTATTGAGGGTTCATTGTTGTTATGCACCAATTCACTCTTATATGGTGTATATACTGTCCTTTGGAGTATTATATCATGAATCCTTTTATTCCCATGATAATATAAAGTTCTGACTAAATGTTATTCCTCTATTATTGTATTCAAGTGTCTCTAATTTTGGTAAAAACCCCTTTAACCAAAATATCATTTTAAATGTTTTAATTATTTGTTCTTATTAATATACATGTTTTCAAAATGGTTTTAAGGATTTATTTATATGGATATTAATGGTTTAAAATTTTAAAAGATTCAAGGTGGTATGGGACACTTTGATTCAAAAATCTCTTTATTAAATGTTTTAAATGGTTTTGGAAATGGTTTATTTTTGAATGGATTCATTATTTCAATATCCTAAAATGTTATATTGTGATTGAAATGTGGAAATTTTATGTTTCCTTTATTCATGTTTATGTGATACGATTATGTTATGGTTCTTGGGCATTGTTATGAAGAACGAGTGGTTCCGTGATAAACTAAGGGCGGGTGAGCCCGATATAGCTCTCCAATGCATTGGGTAACGCGAAGGAGTGAAACGTTAAGGTTTCTCCGAAGAGATTTAGGGAATATACTGTGATGGGTATTCCAAACGTAACCAAGAGGGTTACTCCCTACGTAAGAATGTTATGAATGCCTCAAGTTACCTTTATGTCTTATGTTTTCTATGATTTATTCATGATTTGATATGCCTATGTTTTATGGGTAAAGTGTGATTTCATTCTAATGTATATATGAACTCATGTTTCCTTTCCATATTTTTATAACTCTTACTGAGCTTTTTATGCTCATCCCAAGTTTTTGAAAAGTTTTTCACAGGTCAAGGGAAAGGTACATGATGTGATGATAGTGTCAAGGATGTGTCAAGAAAGAATCCGTGTTATATTTTAAATATGTTTCCGTTGATGGGAAGAATGAATACTGTCTTTTATGTAACCACTTTGTTTAAATGTGGAATGTAATGCAAGTTTCATGATCTAATTCTCTAAAACTCTAAACCTGAAAAGATCCTCAATGTGTAATCTTGTAATAACTCAAGTTTAAGTAAGGTTTAAGGCTGGGGCCTTATATATAGGGAGACCAATATGCTCCACTTCATATAAATAATTAGTACAAAACTCAATCACCTCTTTAGATAAATATTTTGGAATAATAGAGGCCTCTGGTCGATAAGTATTTTTAACATATCCCTTGAAAATTTTCATACATCTTTCAAAAGGATATATCCATCATAAATAAATAGGCCCACATATTCTTATCTCATGCATCAAATGAATCAACAGATGAACCATTATATCAAAAAACGTAGGTGGTAAATACATTTCTAGTTAACAAAGAATAAGAGATGCTTCATTCTCCAACACATCTAACAAATTTGGATCAATGAATTTTCTACAAACGGATTTGAAAAAATTACATAACCCGATGATGGTCTTTCTGATAGCTATCAGTAATATACTATGCAGCACGACTGGTAGAATCTATTACATCAATACATGACAATCATGAGATTTTATACCTATTAATTTACAATCCTTCAATGACACCAAATTATTCACATTTGAAGAATAAATAATTTGTACTTTAATACCATGAAGACACTGACACAAATTCATATTTTCAATCTTGATTAATGTGTGACAAGCTAGAGGTAAATATGTTTTATTTCCTTTCATAGTGGGAGATAACTCGAAACATATTCCCATTGATATCAAGTCCAATTTAGCTTGAAATCCATATCCATATTTTTTTTCCTTTTATGTCCAACAAAGTTCCAATCAAACTATCACATATATTTTTCTCAACATGCATAACATCGATGTTATGTTTTATCTCTAAAAATCTCTAATAAGGTGGTTCAAAAAATAGATTGTTTCTTCTAGATATTTTTTTAAAGACTAGAACTTATTTTCTTTATAAATTTCAAATCAATATTTTTCACCCTATCATAATATTCTTCAACTGATAATGGTTTAGGGGTAAGGTTGTATTATTATAAACCGTTAAATTCTTTTTCAATCTATGATTATGATGATCAATTCACAAAGATCTTCTATGTCCTATGTACACTGTCTTTCTTCCATTCTGCAATTGATAATATGAAGTCTATTCTTCACAAATTGGACATGCTTTATATCCCTTAACACTATATCCATATAAGTTTCCATATGTAGGAAAGTCTTTTATAGTGAACATTATCATAGCACGCCAAAGAAAATACTCTTTCTTGTATGCATCAAAAACTTTAACACCTGTCTCCCATAGTAGTTTCAAATCATCAAAAAATGGTGAAAGATACACATTAATATAATTTCTAAGCTATTTTGGTCCATAAATAATCAAGATCCTCATAAAATATTTTTTCTTCATACATAGATGTGGGGAAAAGTTGTAAACTACCAGCAAAACATGCCATGAACTATGTTAGATACTGAGGCTTCGATATGGATTCATTCCATTATTACATAGTCCCATTCTGAGAAATTCTAACTTCAATTCCAAAATCATGAAATTATTTATCAAATATCTTCCAATATAGTGAATAAATAGGGTGGTGTAAGTTACCATCATAGATGTGCTCATTTGAATTCCATCTTAACCTTTTTGTGTCAATTGAATTTGTAAATAAACACTTCAAATGAGGAATTATTGGAAGGTACAAAATTGCTTTAGCAGGAGATTTGATTATTATACCTAAGAATGAATCATAGCTGAATTATCAGAATTGTATGAAAAAATTATTGGATGATATCATTAGAAAGTAAAAAATTTATTTTTCATGAGGTTAGATGACATTACCTGAGAATGAATTCATGTTGACATTCTCATCAATCTTATAGCGTGATGTCCCAACATGTATGAAAACTTGATAAATATTCATATTCTTTTCTATACAATACAAAATCATTGGGAAAATCATGTATCTTTTTATACTCCAATCCCATTGGGCCTAATATTTTATTCGCCTCATAATTGGAATCTGGAAGACCATTTCATTTTGGAAGTAGCTCTTTTAAAAGCTCAAGTAAGTTGGAGAAACTTTTATCACTCCATCCATTTCCTGATTTCAAGTTAACTAATATCAAAACTACTAATAACACTGTATATTTACTATAACCTGATAATAATGGTTTCTCAGCATCTCCATACAATCATTCAATAATTGCTATTTTTTATGGTTTCAACACCTAAATCATGAATTAATTCTTCAATACGATCTTCTACCTCATTATGAATATTTTCATCAACATTGGATGTTGAATTTTTAGTTCTTTAACCATGAGAGATCTAACATGTATAATTAAGGCTAAAAACATAGAAAATGAGATGATCCTTGATTTCTATGAAGTTTAAATTTCTCATATTCAAACACTTCACACATGGACAGAAAATCAAATCAATGTTCTGGAGATTTTGTTTAAAAAATTACAAGAATTCATCAACTCCTTTTTCATATTCACTAGTGGTTATTCATAAATTTATCCGATTATGATCCATTCAATACCTGATATCGCAATATAATTGGTGAATATATTAAAACATATAAACATTTAAATATATATATATATATATAAATAGATAAATTTTAAACATAAATAAATTTAATAAAAACTATTGATAATCAGATATGAAACATCAGATATGAAACACATTTACAAATAGTAAACCTTTTTATTTTCATATTTTATACATGTGTTTAATTGATATTATAATTTAATTATTTTCAATCATCTTACATTTATTAGTTCATTCTACGTAGTTGTTACATTAGTTCGGTGTTGCGTGTGTCAAAAGTATTGAAAATTTCATTAATTTAACAGGTGAAAAATATGGATTCATTACATGTGATTCCCATTTTATTAATGAATAATGACACCATATATCATTGTTCATTTCATAATATCATCAATACCATTTGATAATTTCAATAAATATTTTTTTTTTCAAAATAAACAAAATTTACAAGAACATTTATAAATTACAATAAAATACAAACTAATAATTAAAACAACTCAAAAATATAATTAAATGACAAATAATTTATCTTCAAAATTAAAAAAACTTACAAAATTTTGAGTTCATTAAGGAAAATGGATCCTTAATTCTAACTTCTCTCCTTTGAATGTGTTGGAATAATAAACACTACAAGATCTATACAAAAATGATTGTAAAAATGAACAATAAAGATGAAAAAAAATAAAATCAAACCATGGTTGAATGTCGGATAGAAATAGGTTTCGAAGGAAAAAATAATTTGATAGATGGTGAAACAATGGTAGAGGATGAATAATGGAGACCTTAAATCGTGAAGATCAAAGAAAATAAACAACAATGTTCATTGGGGATCACCACGTCAACTTTAGAGTCATCGTGAGTCAGGAGGGAGTTTCCATGAGTTTAGAGAGAAGTTTCATATATCCAAAAAATGAGGGTTTTCCAATCCTGAATAAATTTAAAAGGTTTTTGGAATCCGTTATTACCATAACCAATGACAAAGAGTTTTTTTGCGTCGGTTTTCACAAAAAAATGATGCAATTTTTTTTGATTTATGGTGTCGGTTTTTTTAAAACCGATGCCATAAAGAGCTTATTTAGTGGTTTTTGGCATCGGTTTTACTAAAAAACGATGCTAAAAACCACATATAATTTTTTTTACACATTGGTATTTTGTAAAACTTATTCCAAAAACCTCCTGCACATACTTTTTTTCATTGATTTATAAAAAACCAATGTCATTTCTACGACGTTAAAGCCACTATTTCTACTAAAGAAGTGTCAACCACTTATAAATTATTTTGCTAAACCATTTCAAGTGTGAATATAAGAAACAAGTTATTCAACACTTATTCTAACTAACAAACAATATCACTAATAGAAAAAAAACCCTATACCAATAGTTTGGAGGGGCATTGGATGTTATGGTGTTGGTATAAGTTATGTAAAAATAAAACCCAACAGGTTTTGATCCCATCACCTCACATTTACAATCCAACAACCAAACCACTAACCTAAGATGAATTTTGTAAACATAATTTCATAAATATATATATGTATATTTACAAGTATTTTAACTTTTTATGTATTTAATGTAATTTGAAAAAATAATCCATAAAAAACATGGGTACCTATACCAATGGTTTTGAGAACTGTTGGTATAACTAATTTGATTTTTTGATCTATACCAATGGTTTTGGCCAAAACCATTGGGATAAGTCTATATAAGTGACCTATACCAACAATTTTGGAGAAACTGTTGGTATAAGATCTCTACAAGGGACCTATACCAATGGTTTTAGCAAAAACTATTAGTATAGGGTCTCTACAAGGGAGATATACCAACGGTTTTTCCAAAACTATGGGTACAAGGTCTCTCTAAGGCACCTATACCAATGGTTTTTTCTAGACTGTTGCTATAGGTTTTTTGGGATAGCTCCAATTTCTAGTAATATGAGTATCTAAACTATGTGATGAATATTCACCAACATTATGAATTTGAATATGGTTAATTGAATAATTTAAGAATCATGCCCTTAATTTGATTAAGAAATATCATAAGTGATAGGTTGCGAGTTTATAATAAGAAAACATGGGACCATCTAGTAGATGCATCAATCATAATCATAAAATACATAAATAGTATACATGATGGATGAATTGAACTATATACTATTAAGGTCCATATTTCTTTGGCCCACTTCTTTGTGTTTTGTAGGTGCTAGAGGTGGAAAAAGTGTGTTTATAAGTGAATTGTAAGTGAAGAGAAAGAACTTGGGATTTTATATGGAAACATGTCATGGTCTGACCTTCACTGCATCATAGTGTGTTTGGATTTCTCTTGGTTGTAACTATGGTTATGGTGGTGTGGACATTTTTTCAAGAATGAGGAGTTGGATTGAGTCTTCCCATTTTTTTGAACCATCTACATCATGGTTGAAAACTTAAATGTCTCAATGCCCATTTTTATAGTCATGGTTTGGTGTTTATTTTTGCTGGAATCCCTATCCAAAATAGGGAAGAGGAAAACACTTGTGGCGTCTATCATGGTGGAAAACAACGTTGTTTAGTGAACATAATATTGTAGTTTTATTATCAGGGTTTGTAGAGATCGGAGAAAAAAATATTGGTTTAGAGTAACCATGTCATGGTTTAGTCAAGGTGAATTTTGTAAAGTGGGGTGATTAAGGAGATTTAAGGGAGTGATCATTTTAGAGTGATGTGGTTTTTAGATTAGTGTTGACCAAACTAAACCATGTCATAATTTAGGTTCACCATGTAATGGTTTAGTCCCTAGAGTTTTTATTACAATTTTGGTTGCTCTCTTTCTTTATTTTAGTCCCCTTAGCCTTCTTGAAACTCCTAGAGACCGTTGTTCTCTCCATTGAAAATTTTGGATGCCCTTGGTAGATACTCAAGTCTTTGGATTCGTGCAATCAAGTTCTTATGGTTTAAGGTTCCCTTCTTCTATTTTTCTTTCTATTATTCCTTATTTTTTTATTTCCATTGGAACTATGGGAGAATTTTATGTGTAAATACAGAGGAGGATTGAGGTAGATGTGATGGATTATAGGTTAATGGAATGATCCTTGCGAGATTATGGGTGTTCAATAACTGGTTTCCATCTCTTATTGGTGTTGTATTGTTTTGAACTTCATTCATAGTAGGTGATCCATATTTTATCTTCTTCTAATTATTTTTGTTTAAGAATGTGATAGTTTTTTTATAAGGAGTTGAATTGACATTAAAGATGATAAAGAATTTAATCGAGTAAAGAGGGAAGTGGGTAACAATCACTTTACATGATTTCTCATGTCGTTGTTTATATCATTACTTAATTGTTACGATGAACATGTTATTATGATTTAAAGTGATTTTTAAATTCATGGAACTGTGATTTAAATTGGCTTAACTAATTGGAATGTGGAAATGTTATTAAGAAGTAGAAAACTGAAACTTATTGATTTATTTTTTATGTGTTGAGCATGATATGATAATTTGATGACATAAGAGGTGCATAAATGGGAATCCTTTTTGAAAATTTGGGTGTCTTATTTCTCATTGTTGTATGGTTATGTGGTGAGGTTGGATATGTTATGGTATATAAGGAAGTTTGGAGTGGTTGGTTGATGTGGTAAATTTGATGTGGTTTGTGTGTAGTAGTGGCCATTAATATGGAATGTAGTGGAATTAACAAAGTGGGAACTTAATAATTGAAGTAATAATGGGTTTATGTTGAATCAATGTAGTTTTGAATAACTTGAAGTAAAGTGGTGATACTATTATGTGTTAATTGAATTGGAATTATTAAATAATGTGAAAGTGATATGTTGTTTATGTAAAATGGTAGTTGTTGGAACTAATGTGGCTAATTAAATTAATGTGGTTAGTAATGAATAATGTGGAATTGTTAATGAAATATGAAATAAGAAGTTGATTGGTTATTTTGTGGTAGTGGTGTTGGGTTGTTGTGTTTTTAGAGGTTGTAGTGGTTGTTGTTGTGTAGTGATTATGGGTTATACAAATGGATAACTACCCACACTATCTATTATAAATGTAGTGTGGTGATGTGGGTATGTGAATGTGGTACGTGGATGTGGTATATATAAGTGGATATATAAAGTAGAATATATAGTGGTGGTTTCATGATTGTGATTTGTAATATGTGGCTAGATTATCTAAATGTGGTATGTGGTTATGTTGTGTGGATATGAGAGGGATTGGATCGCCAATACATTTTCTATTGAGATGTGAGAGTGACTATATTAGTGAGGGAGTGGGTATGAGGTACCACCTATATATATTTTCACAGTTAATAAATTACACTTTCATGTAAATTTTGTGAATGATCCTTAGTGAGTTAGGTTTTTGTTGACTCGGTATAGGGAAGGAGTTTGATTTTATTGTTTGTTTATTGAACCTTTAGTATGCTTCTTCCATACTGGCATAAAATTTTATGGGGAGAAACTTACTAAGTATGCTTATATTCTCATCCCTATTTCTATATACTATTTTTACATATTTGTAGGATGAAGTCAGTGAATGGTCTGAACATTACTAACTCATTACATGGAGTTTAGTTGGTGTTGGATTTGCTACTTTAGGAGCTATTCTTGGTATTGTCCTTGTAAAATTTATTTATTTTGTTTCATATGAAATTGCATGCACATTGCAATGTTATTGGAATGATGGGTTGTTTTATTTCATGGAGTTGGTGGTGATTGGTGGATTTTTTTTTTTAGGATTATAGATGGTAATTCCTCCCATTTTGTGTGATTTATACCCTTAGTGTTAGTCACAAACTCATGATCTATTGGATGAGGAATTTTGGGGCCACCCCTGTCTCTACTAATAGCCCAAGAGGGGCTCCAGTGAGGATAGTGTTAGGTCAAAATACCATGTTCATATATCTATTTTGAAGATCACAAATACACTTTATTCTAAATTTGATTTAACTTGAAGTCTAGTTTTAATGTTTATGTTACGCAAGATGAAAATCTAGAAAACTTAAATAAAAAGTATTTAAGTGTTAGTTGAAGAGAGCCAAAATTAAGAGAATTGAGGTTTGTACTAGAGTTCATATAACAATTTTTTGAGTATTTTAGTGGTGTTGATTTATGTCATTGAAATATGTTGTAAATTTTTAGATCCATTAGATGACAGGAGTTCCTTCTTCTGATGTAATTACAATCAAACCTGAGGTTTGTGAAATTTGACAATTGAAGCAACTCCTATAAATAGAGTTGCAGATTCATGGAATATAAGAAGATTACTCAATGCCCTGAAATATTACAATCTTTGTAAGTCTATAACAACTTCTTTGTCTTAAGTGATTTTAGTTATTTTTTTGAGTGTTTTTCTAAAGCTCCGTTGTGAGAATTTTCATGTAAATCTATTAGCTTGTTCTTGTAATAATTTATGTTTTTGATCATGTGGTCAAGGAGTTTTGGGGTGTGGAAATGGAATGATTACAATTATTGTGATCAAGTGATTCCAACAAGTAAGATAGATTTACTATCGATTGGTGTGATAAATTGTTTCTTTGTGTGGAAGAAAAGGTACCTTCTGACAGGTCTATAATCAAGGGCTTTCGTGTGGAAGGAAAAATACCTTTTGACATGTTTAAAGTCAAGTGACTTTTAGGTTGGAAGTAGGATACATTGGATCTGGTTTAATGATCCTCCTTACACTTTTGATTAAAAGCATGGTTTTAATAATACCCTTCAAGGAATAGAAGTATTTTTATCCTTTACTATATGTTTTGTTTTTATAATTTCTATATGCTTACTGAATTCTTTTATTATTATATTTTGACTAAAATTACACTAGTGGTTTAATTTTTTCTTACATTTATATGCTGATTTTGTGGGTTGATTGAAAATTTAAAATTTTGATTAGTTTACACTTAAGGTGATTGGAAAAATTTTAACTTGCTTTTTATCTACAATTCACCCCCTCTTGAAGTTTTTATGTCATCTTTACCTAGGAAAACATTTTCTAGCAAAGAAAGTATTTATGTTTGAGACTATGTCTAGTCTTATGTTTTTAATTTCCATTAGTTTATCATAAGTATCTCAATTTCCTTATGCCAACCACATTGTAAGGGATTTTTTTTCATGATGGTGGGAATACTATTCCAGTGGGATCTATTGACAATCTCAATTTAAACTAGCCTCCAATATTTGATGGTGGTTACTATAGATATTGGTTAGAATATATGAATACTTACATCATTAAAACTGATGTATAAAATTTACTTATGCTGATCAGAAGTTACAAGATCCTAGAGAAATAAGTTTCTACTTTTACCAGAGAGGAAAGAGTTGGATTTCAACTATATTTTCATGTTTTAAATAAATTTATGTAAACAATTCAATAAATTATTTATATTAAAGTATCATCATGTAAGATTTCATGTGGTATTTAAAAGAAGCTCGAGGTTACTCACTTGATAACCTCAAAGGTGTTGGAGATAAAATGAGCAATGTTGAGAGAAGATTATCATAGTTTTGATTTTATGCCTGGTGAGTCTGTTATATAAATGTATTCAACATTTATAATAATCATTAACAACTTACAATCACTTAGTGAAAAAGAATTACCAGATGATCAACTTATTGAGAAAGTTATTGATATCTTTTTGAAATAATGAGAATATAAAATAACTATGATTAATGATACTAAGAATAACATCAAACTCAGCCTTATTGATCTAATTGGCACACTTATGAAATATGAAATTATATTGAAATGAGATGTTGAAAAGTAGAAGAAAAAGAAAAGATTTTACTTTACATTTACTTATAGAGGATTAAATTTTTGTGCTTGTACTTTTAATCCTAGTACATCTAAGGTAAATAGTTGTGTGGATTTAAGTGAAGGTGAAATTGCATAATTTTGTGAGAAGGGTGAATGAATGTATGAGAAAGAAAAATTTCTGAAGAGAAAAATGGAAGGAAAAAATACAAGTAAAATAAGAAATAATCTACTGATACTATATGTTTTTGTTTCCTAAGAATGTATGATAGATATAATACAAGAGGGGGGGGGGGATTTTAGTTTTACAAACTATAAAAAATTTCACACTCTTGTATATGTAAATAAAATAAGTACAATACTGTAGACTTTTGAAATGAGTTATTTTGGTAAGTATAATTAGATCAACTAAATAAACTATATATAAAAAATAGTATTTTAAGAATAATGAAAGTGCTATCAGCAAAAATCTATTACAAAGATTCAAAATGTATGCAAGCTTTAGACCACTTCACACTATATGAACTTCACCTTTATCTCATGGTTCTATTTATAAATGAAAGTTATAATGACTCCAACATTCAGATTCTATGTTTCTTGAGTTCACTTGTAATTACATTGGTAGCATCAACAATCCATCCAATGGATCTACATTTATACTTCTTATACTAATGAAGTTTATTCAATGCCACTATAATATTCCTTCCAAAAAACATCAACACAAACAAGAACAACTCATTCTAGAATAATTATGTAAAGATAAAATAACAAAGACTTTCTTACACTGTCCTTCTAAAATATTTATATAAAGGAAAAATTATAAAGACTTACAACATCCTTTCAGTAAACTTACTTACATTTTCCTTCCATTAAACTGGTTATGGTAATGTAAATCAGAATGACTACTTTAAAAACTATAAAGCATCAACTTGAACAAAGTTATAATATGAAGTAAAGATAATAAAGATAATAAAGTTGTGTATTTTAATTTTCAAAATAAGTATAGATAGAATTATTTTGACCCAACATCTCCCCATTTTTGAGAAGCTAAAGTTATATGTACAAACAAAAACACAAAAACTTAAGGACATTATAAAAAAAATCTTACAAACAACCCCCCCATTTATGTGCTCTACTTTCTCTTAGTTCAATTTTTCTCCCCCTTTATGTTTTTTCAAAAAGAACACAAGAGTAAATTTAAGTAAAAGCACTTGAAAAAAATTAAAGGATTTTTTATAGAAAATACATAAGGAAATAATCAAAGATATATAAGATAAGAGACATTCATTCATCTACCAAGAAAAGTTATAGTTTTAAAAACTATTAAAAATTTCACACTCTTGTATATATAAATTAAAGAATTATAATACTATATAATTTCAAAATGAGTCCTTCTGATAAGTATAATCAAATTAACTAATGAAACTATATATAAAAATAGTAGTAGCACAACTAAATATAAATATTGAACAAAGACAGATTGTAAGCTAAATACAAAGATAAAAAATTACGACTATCGTATTCACTAAAGAGATAAAATGTAAGAAAAATACAACTATATTTTTATAAAAGGATATAAAAAAACATATAGAACCTCAAATAAGTGAGGTATTCACTTTCACCCAAAGTGATAAGTAAGTCTGTAGACCTGACTTTATGTATCCCCGAATCTAAACCTGTCAGTAAGTATGTCTTCTAAATATTATAATCCCTCAATCAACTTGATCGGAATAAACTATATATTCCTTACGGAAGTCCTCAATCAACCTGATCAGAATAACCTATGTCTCCTAAGACATGGGAGTCCTCAACTAACACCATCAGAACAAAAAATACAAAGTAA
Organism: Viscum album; assembly: GCA_963277665.1. NCBI lineage: Eukaryota > Viridiplantae > Streptophyta > Magnoliopsida > Santalales > Viscaceae > Viscum > Viscum album. The sequence continues at coordinate 1,996,445,346 of OY728150.1, read as the reverse complement.
AAAACTCAGAGTATTTACAAGCATAGCCTCACACACATATACTCTGAGTAAAGATATCTAAATATCATTTCAAAATGTTTATACAATTTAGATCGCTTTATAATGTATTCACTTATTCACATTAATCTCATAGTTCTATTTATAGATGTAAGTTTTAACAAATCCAAAATTTAGATTCCATGTTTCTCAGGTTCAGTTATAGCTACGTTAGCAACATCAAAAATCCTTCTAATGGATCTAAACTGGTATTTTCTTCTACCAATGAAGTTTATTCAGTGTCTCTATAATGATACTTTTGTAAAACATTTACACAAATAATAACAACTCCTTCTAGAATAATCATTCAACTATAAAATAACAATTACTTTCTTATACTGTCCTTCTGAAACATTTATGTAAAGGAAAATTTATAAATACTTACGACATCCTTTCAGTAAAATTACTTACATTGTCCTTCTTTTATACTGGTTAAGGTAATGTAAGTCAGAATGACTAATTAAGAAATTATAAAACATCAACTTAAACAAAGTTATAAGATGAATTAAATATAACAAAGTTGAAAGAGATGTATTGCAATTTTCCAAATAAGTATATAGAGAAGTCTTTTGACCCAACAATTGTAAATGTAAGAAACCCTGACATATTTGACCTGATTGTACAGAGTTTAAAACAAGATAAATAAGGTCCTATAAGAAATATTCTGAGAAATAAAAGAAGAAAATTTTGAAGGCTTTGGACACTTTGAGTGCAAGTGGAATAGATACTACTCCTGATATCTCATCAGAAGATAGTGATAATAGTTAGAAGATTATAGAGTTTTATAAAAATATTCCATAGAATGAGAAATGATTTATAAACAAGATGAAAACTAAGTCTCTTACTAATTTTAATTTATATTCAAATTATCCTTATTATTTAGATGATGAATTGGACACATCAGGAGATGATGGTAATGCTCCATCTCTTGAAGAAGTGTCTTTGTATATAAATTTATTGAAGAAAATAGATAATAGGATAAAATAAGAATGTGATCAAAGGAAATTTTAATATGATAAATTTAAAAATAAAAATATAGAACTTAAGAGTGAAGTTGATAAAATCAATCATGAGTTAAAGAAGAATTATTTTGTTACATCAATATAAGATAGACTAGTAAAAATTAGGGATGAGAATATGAAGCTTGCTTTGGAGATAGATGATTCAAGAGGAAAGATTTTTAAGCTGATTTCTAAAAATAAAGGCAAACAAATTGTTATTTCATTAGAATACAAGTGAAATACAGATAATATCTCAATTTCTAATAAATATAAAAAAAGTAAAGAGTGTATCATTTTCATGGGATAAGAATGAAGTTGTTAAGTTGAAGTCTGAGGTTAAGAGATAGAAAAAGTTGTGGATAAACTTTACTATAGGTAGAAAGAGTTTTGAGAAGATTTGTGGTCATCTGATTCCTAAGAATAATACTTGGAAGTACAATATTCAGAAGTTCAACTTATCAGAAAAAATTATTTTATGCCAGGAAAAACACCTTTTTGTATAAAACATTCTCTAGGAGGACATTGGAGAAGAAATTATTCATTTAATAAAATTCAATATTTTGGTGAAAATTAATCTTTTATTTCAAAAGATATTGTTTCTTTTAAACATCAATGTGCTAAGAAAATATGTGCACCAAAAGTCTTTTTTTCTAATTCTACTAGACCTAAAAAGGTCTATCAACTGAAGAGTTATTTTTTGTATACTTGAAGTTAATGCATACTGACAACTGAATTTATATCATTGGTACCTGTTAACTTTTCATGTTTTACATACTCTTTTTTAGAGTTTTATCTTTATAAGTTTTTATTTATATATTTTCTTAAATTCATTTTAAATCAAGGGAGTTTTAGTGCTTAGTTTTTGGATAACATTTTAAATAGATAGATTTTAATTTTTGAAGGATTTATAAGTTTTTAAGATAGAATTTATCTAGAACTATCTTCTATGGATGAAGATCAAAAAAATTTATCAGTAGATAAATTCCAATGGACTACATCTTATTTTTTTAATCTTATGGATTTTTGAAGTTTTCTTTTTTAACATGTGTGAAATTTTATATTTAAATGTTTTTAATTCATTATAAGGAAACTAATGTTTTTACTTATTCATATTTTTATTTGTTTATATGTGTTGATTAATCCTTTAAACTTAGCTGTAATTATTTTTTTAAGGGGAGAAGCTACTTAAAGAATAATTTACCCACCAGATTTTATTTTCTTGTATATCTTAACTGTGGTTATTTTGGAAGAGATATTGTTCTATTGTTGTTGTAAAATCTAATGTCAATTTATGACTTTTTTTAAATTTTTATGATGTTGTAAACTTAACTTCTACATTACTTTTGATTCAGACGTTAAAAACATTTTTTGGATGATTTTAATTCAATAATTTTCTAAATTATCTAATTTCCATTCATTTCATGATCTATTTTATTGGAAAATATATAATTCTTATCAATAAGTAAATTTTTGTATGTTTATTTTAGAAAGGGGTATTGAATATTTTTATTTGTTATTCTAAATGTTTATCTTACTCAAATGATTTTCTTTTACTTGTTTTTTAAAATCTCAAGGACTTAGTTTTTTTATATTTTTTATTTGAAAGTTAATTTGGTTTTCACAAAGGTAGGAAATATTGATTTGTTTTTTAAAGAGGGAGATTTTTTTATTTAATGGATGATATCTTTGTATGCTTTAGATATATGTGCTTGATTTTATTGCATATCTCAAGGGGGGGGGGATTTATTTTTTATGATATTTTATCATATATAAATATTTTTAACCTTTATAATCCCTTTTGAAAATATAAAAGAGGGAGAAATTTGAAAAATGATGTTTTCTTACTTTTTCTCATTCTATCTAAAAGAAATGGGAGATTTTACCAAAGGGTATAATGTACAATAATAAATAAATTTATTTCATTAGAACTATATGAAGTTCTATAAAGAGTATTTTTTAATGAATTTTCATTTCCTCATGTGATTTGTGATTTTAAAAAAGGGGGAGATTGTTGGTCTAAAATAAAACTTTCATATATCTATTATGAAAATAAAAAATACTCTTTATATTGAAGTTAATTTAACTTAAATTTTAGTTTTTGGGTTTGTGTTGTGTAATAAAAAAATTTGATAGCCTTAAATTTGGAGGATTTAAGTCTGAGTTGAAGAAAGTGAAAATCTGAGGAACTGATGTTTATGAGATAAGAACACAAATTTATGCCATCAAAATATATTGTACATTGTTGAATCTATCAAAAGCTATATTTTTTTCTTATGATTCATTTATAATTGAAACTAAGTTTTTTGGAATTCGACCACTAGAGTGACACCTATAAATGCTCTGAAATATTTCATTTTCTATAAGTCTACAATATCTTGTAGTATTGAGTGATTTTGATAGTTCCTTGTTTTGTGAGTGTTTTTAAGAGCTCTATTGTGAGGCTTTCAAGTAAAGTCCTTACCTTGTTCTTTTAATCATTTACATTTCTGATCATGTGATCGAGTATCTTTTGGTGCGTGGAAGTGGGCTATTTTAAATTAGCGTGATTGGGTAATTTCAATGAATAATATAAAGTTGTTACTGATCAGCATGATCAAGGGATTTTGTGTTTGGAATATAGAGTACCATCTAATAGGTCTACAGTCAAGGGCTTCTATGTATAGGATAGAATACCTTATGACAAGTTTAAAGTTGAGGGACTTCCAAGTTGGAAATAGAATACATTAAATCTAGTTTAACGATCCTCCTTACACTTTGAATTAAAAGTGTGATTTTAATAATATCCTTTAAGGAGTAAAAGTATTCTCATCCTTTACTTCGTGTTTTATTTTTATAATTCCATTGTGTTTACTGGATTCTTTAATTGTTATATTTCTACTATGATTATACTAGTTATATCAGCTATTTAATTTTTTATTAATTTTATACTATGATTTTGTGGGATGATAAAAGTTTCCTAATTCTAATCAGTTTACACTTAAGGTGGTTGGAAAAAATGTAGCTTGTTTTTCATATACAATTCACCCCTCCTATAGTTTCTATGTCATATTTATCTATGAAAACAAATGGGTAATGACATAGTGACATCAAAGCTTAGGTTGAGATTTAGGCTAGTGTTTCAAGTTAGGAACTGGATTGTATTGCATTGGTTTGGTAGGGAAATCATTCATTTGAGCTTAACATGTGATATAGACCAGGGAGACCAGATAAGGCATAGAAGGGTCCATGGGATCTGATGTAAGGGTCCTAATAGTTCATTGAACAAGCTTAATCAAGAGTGTATTGATTATAGTGTATAGACCTAAATGCGGTACACACATCATACTTGTTTTCACATGTGTTTGAATTAGAGAAGATATCAAAGAATTTAAAATAAATTTATAAAATACTTTAAATCAAATTCATACCTTAGGATTATGTGTTTTATTTTTCATTTATAGATATGGTTGGTTGATGATGGACCTATGTAGTTTAGTTCGGTGGGGTATATCATAATGTTTTAGCTAATTATAGATAGTTTGATCATGAGGAGGATAATTTATGTAAGAAAGATTTTCACGAGTTTCATCATCAAAGTATTATAAATCATGGGGGTATTTTTTATGATTAGGAGATAAAGAGGTGGCTATTGGTGACTGGGATCACCTTTAGGTTGATTCATGCAATGAATGAGTATTTAATCCCTTCGACGGTTAGTTTTTTGAGAGGTGAAACTATATAGTGGAAAATCCTTTATCTTTGTAATCATGATGAGTCTAAGGTGACATAGAATATTTTTAAGAGTTAATTAAAAGATAAGTTCTTATCCTCTATGTTGAAGGAAACATAACTTTAGAAGTTTCTCACCCTTTGACATGGGAGATCTAGTGTGAGAGAGTTCAAAGTATGATTCATGAACCTTACTCATTACTCTCCATATCTTCTTCTAGATGATGAAGTGAGGGAACAACATCTTAAGGTGGATTTTCACATGAATATTTCGTGTCCGGTTATCCATTTCATGTTTTCAATGTATGTATAGGCGCTGAAGAAGATCAAGGTGATTTAGAATATATTGGCATGGATGAGTTCAAATCAAGAGGAAAGTTATAAAAAATTTCATAGGAATAGTGTTGTGGAGAGAAGTTATCATTTTCGGGAAGTTGAGGTTTTGGATTGTGAGGAGTCGGTCTCAGCCTTCCTTCTTCTGTTTCTTTGGAGTTATATTTTATGGGACTTTTACCAAGAAATATAGTGTGTTTTGTTATTTACATACCATGAACATACATTGGAAGTATCAATGTCCAACCTTCTTTAGTTTTCAGTGTGGAGTCAGTGGACAGTTTTTGATACAACCTTAGTAGCAGTTACCTCTTAGGATCTATCAATAATAGTTAGGTCCTTTTACTTTTGGGACTACATATGTGAGATGGAGCAGGTAGAGTAAAGCCCTATAATATTCCCAATCCACAGGGACCTAAGGTTTAGCATGGAAGAGGTGGTTTATGTCACTAGGGATGACTAGACAATGATGTAGGATACATGCACACTACAAAAAAATTACATTTATCCTTGATTTTATTCTATATTATTCACATTTATAAATATCAATAATGTAATTACTCAAGTTTCATAAAAATGTGGTTGAATGAGGCGATGATAAATGGTCTCTCCAGTTACCTATATTTAGAAACATAGGTAAATATGTATTCATTTTTTTTTAAATTTAAATTTCATTATGAAATAAAATTCAAATTTTAAAAGAAGCCCACGACTATTCGGGTGAGCCCTCCCCACCCCCAAATGCGCCTCAAACATTGGCCCCACCCTACCCGCCACATGTCTCCCTACCCATCCCCCCTCTCTATGGTCCCACCACATGCCTCCCCCTCCCCCACTCACCTATGAAAATTCCAACAACACCCCTACCCCCATAGTTTTGAATGAATTCATAAAAAAAGATGTCATAAGGAGTCATACAAATGACCCGTGAGTTCGTAAATGACGCACAAACCACTTATCTCGTGAATCCTTTATGTATAATTTAAGTATTACTCTATATTTATATATATGTTAATATATATATATATATATATATATATTATATTATATGTATAAATTAATATAATTAGATCAGTGGCAGTAACCCATGCGAGGTCTTGATGAGGTCTTAGGTTCGAGTCTCATCAAGTTCTTCACTATTGGTACTATAAGATTTTCATTATATTCTCCCCTCCCCAGACCATTGTAAATAAATTAATATATATATGTTAATATATATATATTTGTGTGTGTATGCTTATAAATTTATATATTAGTATATTAATATATATATATATATTAAATATACTTATAATTATATTAATTTATATATATAGTCATGTTTAAAAAAAATGCTAAATTAAAAATTAGCAACGTTTTGAAAATGAAAATAAATTAAAAATCATTGATGTTTTAAAAATCAAGATACCCGAGATAAAATCCAAGTGGAGACATATTTCTAGGTTACTATTGTAGGCATTTTAGCAGACACTATAGCACCCGGAACTATTCAACTATTTGGGCTTTTGGGCCACCGGTTTGATCCTCGAGTCCTTCAAGGCCTTCAAGTTACCCAAGGCCTTTGGACCAGTAAGGCTTTCGGGTCACCTCAAGGCCTTTGGGCCACCTCAAGGCCTTCGAGTCACATTAAATTGTGCTTAATGGACCAGATAGACTCTATAAGGATCAACCTCTAAATGAGGATACATAGCATGCACATTCACCAGAGCAGAATCTAACAGATTTGGAAGAATGAGAGGGTGTGACACTTTCCATTGAGACCAACCTATACTTGCACGAGAAGCCTAGCCAAAAAACCATGCGATGGTGGAGAGATAACATCATGATGAAGACACTAGGGTGGGGCAGTTCTAAGTAGTTATAGTCTGGATGATTTTCTCTAAGATCTTCAGGCCATGCAATGTCATGAAGACTGCAGGCCATGTAAGGATTCCTCTTCAACCCTTAAAAAGAGTATTATCACAAATGAATAAAAAGAAGGTCTTTGGGCCATTCAGGCATTGATGTTTTAAAACACAGCTAAATTATCTGTATTTTTATGTAAATGCAGTGAATTCCTTATTTTTTTAGTGGTAGTTACAAGTGATATATTTTCCAACACTAGGAAAACCCAAGATCTTTCAAGGTACCATTTGTCTCTATTCTACCCTGGTTTATGATTTGATTGATTTAGGATCCTCACACTGTTTCATTTCACTTGCTTTAGTTTGAACACTGGGATTTAAGGTGGGTAGACTTATAATGCCCTCAGTGTTAATTACATCAATTAGAGGTCATTCGATTTTAGAAAAGGTGTGCTGAGGATATGAGCTAATGGTGAGGAAACATCAGTCAGTGGGGGATTTATTATTATTTATGATACAACCACAACAAAAATTGAGGGATATAACCATGATTTGTTGAATGTTCAAAAATACCAACATCAAAATTGGTATAAACCAATGTTTTTGGTAAGACATTACTATATAGGTCTATAACCATGGTTCATTAACCATGGATGTAGATTTATACTACCAAAACTCAATGTAACCATGTCTATAAGACCCTCATACACCTGTGGCCCAAACTTCATAGCCTATACCTACCACCTGGAAACACTGGATAACTCAATTTTAGTAGATACGAACTAGTTATAGAAGTATCATTATCAATAATAATACATTTTATAACAAAAAAATAAAATAATTTAAATTCAAATAGTTTACAACAAAATATTACTTTTATAATTTACATATAGAACAAATTTTTGTTAAATAAGTTAGAAACGAACAGCCTGAAAACCCAATAATATCAAACAAAAAAATTCATAAATGTAATGAATCACTACCTCAATCCATATTGTCAACATCCTACTCACCACTACTATCATCACAAGTACCATCATTACAAAAATCATCACATGGACCATACTCTCCAACAAAATCATCACCATTATCGCCATCATTAGGAATATCACTACCATTGACCAAATAATTATAATATGACTGTGTCATTAATATATAAGTATTAGCAAACATTGAACTATCTAGTGGAAGTGACAAACACATATCCTGCATAGCTTTTATAAACTGCTTATTGATCTTCTGATTTCTTTGATACCCCTATACTATAAATTTATTTTCCCATTTTGATTTTTCAATGGACACTTGTAACTATTGTTCAGTACTACTAGTGGTGTTTGAATTGCTTGACGAAGACCAATACCTAGATGACACGATAGTCTTTATGGACTGACAATAAACCCTCCCTTAGTGCTCCTCATTTAGCACTTAGTGTAAATGATTATTCAGGATGAAGCTATCATCTTCCTTCTCATAAATATCTTTTTAACGATATTGTTGACAATATAAATGATATATAATTTTAATAAAGTGATATTAATCATTTAAAGGATTACAATATTTATTACAATATTTTCTTACATCTCTACATTAATTGTAGTTCCATTATTTTTTTCTTGAGAGAAACAATTTTTCTCTAGGCACATGACCATCGATATTCATCACTGCCCTCTACAAATAATTAAAATAATTAATATAATAAAAATATTCATATTTTATTAATGCCATAAATATTGGTGTTATAATGGTAAACATAAATCATCTATTTCTTTAATAAATATCATTCATTGATCTTATAACACCCACATTGTAATAAAATTCATGTCAGTGTCTGAGTTTAATTAGGTCTCATAAAAACATATATAAAAGAATAACTCAATAATGCTTTTAAGAAACATGATGTTTCTTGTTCTTAAAAATTATCACCCTAAAAAACCTAATCAAAATTAAGTGTAGTTGGAAAATAATTGATTGTTTTCATGTTTCGACATATAATTCCATTAAAATGTATGAAAATACTTCATGGAACTCTTGTTTTTGTTCCTTTATGAATAATTCTATAAAAAATCAATAAAGAACACAACAACCATAGAAAATAAATAATTCATAACTGTTAGTTTATATAAACCATAAATAATAATGTTAATACTATATTATTAATAAAAATAATTAAATTAAAAATACTTAAAATATTCATTTTCAATAAAAAACATTAAATTTAAATAATACCTTAAACTAAAAACTATTCTAGTAATCAATCTGAATGGACCAATGTGATCACTGAGAGGGGGAGGGGGTGAATCAATGATATTTTCTTTTTATATTTTTATTTTTATGAAATGACCTTTGCCTCTTGTAAAATAGTTTTAACTTTATTGAAATAAGAATACAAGCACAACCCATGGGAATACAAGAATTTACAAGGTTCACCACTCAACAAGAGTAGACAGTCCTTAACATGGTATGGGAATAATCCAATACCACACAACCCACTAGAAAACAATCTTTTTATATGGTTACAATAAGCATAGAACATAATTACACTTGTATTGCACCATTATTAAAACTACAGTACATGTGATTTTTACACCCATAAGATGTATTAAATATTGTCATAAAAACTTCTAGAAACCTTCACCAATAGGCTCAGAATGTTTTCATATTGTTGCTTGTACAATATCACTTTTTCTTTTCACGTAAAAAATTCTCCTTCCATTTCTTACCTAATAGTAGAGAAGAACTTCCTCCATCCGTTCATAGTTCATCCAATTTCTTTGTCTGGTTTTTCCATCCAGAAAAGTTTATTAGGTGCCTTTTGATAATCAACACAATCCTCCTTCCACTTTGTTCATCTAATTCCACTTAGTATAAAGTTTTTCTGGTGACTTAAGCCTATTTACATTGATCTCAACACTTTTAATCAATACCAACTTCTTCTTTTTCTTCTTTTAACCAAGAGATTCTTTGGTTATAAACTTCCTGCTCAAATTATGACTTTCAGATTTCATTCAGTACCACTATTTGAAGAAATTTATTTATCACTTCAGATTTTTCACACATGAATAGTACACTCACACCCCCTACAAGATGATCATACACCCCTTTATATAGGTGCACTCAATATTGCAAAGTTAGGAACTTTGATTTATTTTCCTGCTCAATAAAAACTCAAATTTCAAATCTCCCACTAAAATAATTTCCTTAAAATCTTCTCAATGATTCTAGAGTATTCTTGAAGCTTTTTTAATTATCCATTAACCACACCATTCTTCAATATTTCTTAAAACTTTATGAGTATCACAAAATTTCCTTCATGATTTTAATAATGTTGAATGATCATCTTAGCATCATCACTTTTAATATCTTTATGAAAACTTCATAAATACTTTTGAACCGGTAAAAAAATTATATCACTGAAATTTTGTTTAGTAAAACTTTATAATTTTTTTTTCATCCAATGAGAATATTTATCTGATTGTTCCTATAAAAATTTTATAAGAATTTTTCAAAACACATTCTTCATCTGATGACTTGCATCAGAAAACTTTTCCCACTGAATTCATACACCAACTTCTATACCATAATCTTTATACCAAAAAGTTTTTCTAATGAACTTTGTCCAAATAATTTATTCAATTGAAATTAATATTATGAACTTCTTCAATATCTTTTATTTAAAAACTTTTGTAACTTTCCTCTATTTACAAAACTTCATAAAATTCTAAAAAACTAAATTTGTAGTAAGAACAAATAATATTTTTCCTTTATGAAATATACTAGCGATCCTTTTATAGTGATTTAACAATATTCAAATGAAAACTCATCAAATCCAAAACTCTATCTGGTGAGCTTCCAAATATCTTCATAGAAGGAACTTTATACACTTGAATACATTTCTCCCCCTTTTTACTAAATGCTTAGACCACGAGATCTTTCATAACTCATGATGTTGGAAACATAAACAACAAAAAATCATCACTAGATTTTTTTTCAATGATTTTTTTTCTGATTATTTTTATTCAAATGAATAAACATTCAAAACATTTCTTAAACCAAGAAATATTCATATATAAACCTTTTTTTTCTTATGGACTTGAATCAGAAAACTTCAAGAAAATTTCTTTATTCAATCACCTAACTTTTCCTGATCACCTTTCTATATTTTATGGCCTTTCTTCATCTGGTGACCTTTAAAGGAAATCAATGTTTGTTAATTTATGTACATAACAAAGTCAAGTGTATAAACATTGATCAAGAAAAGAAAACACCTCAAGAAACTTTCTTATGACCAAAATCTTCTTTAACTTCCTCAGCAGCTTCAACACATCTCCACCATCTTAGTCCCAATAATCCCCCCTTTGGATTTTATTATCAACCAAGGAACATAAATCACTGAAACTTTATAATTCATGTAATGGATCATTTATCCAAAAAATTTAATCCCATGTGTGAGTGAAATCAGTGTAGAAAACAATAATCATTGAACAAAAATACCATATTGTCCATGAATAGTGACTTAAGAAACTTTTTCCTTATATATATTCTTCCACTTGAACCTTTCATCACAAAAATAACTTATTATTGTGAGAGAAACTTTCTATATCCACTTTAATAAACTATTAAAACAATTCACACATGATGAAATCACAGGTTACCCATTTTAAGAACTCTCCATAAATTCAGTGACTTACTCCACTGTAGAAATAAACTCTTATTTTAGTTCATTATTCTCCACATGCTCTTTGATGAAGTGAAATTTTATATCAATGTTTTTGGAATTAGAAAATTACACTAGATTTTCTATGATATTTATAGTACTTTGATTATCACAACCCATGAGAAGGGGAAACATCATCCATATATGTTGTGTTTTAGTTTGAGTGGCCACAATATACTCAAATTCTTCTATACTGAGAGTAATTGAATTCTGTTTCTTTATATGTAAATTAACACATCTTTCTCCCAAGAAAAATTCTCCACAAGATGTGGATTTTCTATCATCAACACTTCCTATCCAATCTGCATATGTATAGAAAAACAAATCAATATTTCCTATGCTATCACATTTCAATCCAAAATCAGTCATGCATTTGATATATCAGATAATTCATTTTCCATTCATGAGATGAGATTCTTTAGGCGTGCTTTGGTATCTGGTAACAAGTGGAACACCATACATTATATCTATCTTTGAAGTTGTTAGATATAATAAAATTTTAATCAAATTTATAAAATCATTAGGGTCTATTCCCTTTCCTTACCCATATTTCTAAAACTTTTTTCCCACTAAAATTGGCATGGAAACTACATTTGGTCTTATATGCTAAACTTACATAGAAGATACATAGCATAATTTTATTGTGATATGAATATATATTTTTTGAGATATGTAATCCAAGAAAGTATTTCATTTATCCCAACATGGATATATCAAAATGATTCTTCACATCCTCAAAAGAATTTTCACAAGTTTATTCATCATTCCCTCTAAATATGATATCATCAATATTCATAATCATAATGAAGGAAACCTCTTGATTTTATTTGATGCATAGGTTATAATCAACTCCCATTTCTTAAAGTTCAACTATCTTAAGCAATCATCCAATTTGAAATACTAATATATTGAAGTTTAATTCAACCCATACAAGTATTTATTCAACTTAAACACACAACTTTCATCTTTCCCAATCATGAATCCACACAGTTATTCAATATAAACTTCTTTATTGGCCCCCCATCAAAAAATATGTCTTTATATCTATATGAAAAATTTTATACCATCATTGTGCAACATTAGCTGGAAAAATTCTAATAGTTTCTAATATTTACATTAGAGGAAAATTCTCATAAAAATAAATTCCTTCAATTTGTGAGTGACCTTTACAAACTAACCATGCCTTGTTTTTTTATCACTTCACCATGTTCATTCAACTTGTTTCGAAATACCCACTTTGTACCAATAATATTCCTATTGTTTGGTTTGGGTACAAGTTCATAATTACCATTCTTTTTAATTTGATCAATCTCTTCATCAATAACATTAATCCACTATTGATGCTCAAAATATTCATTAACATCTTTTCTATTAACTTTTGAATATAAGGAAGTGTGTGAAACTAACCTTGCTATTCTCCTAGTTTGAACCCATTGTTGTTGATCACCAATGATGTTTTGAAATTATAATTGATTCCTTATCCTTAGATGATATGTAATAAGTTTTTACTCATCACTTGAGAAATATGAGTCAAAATCCTCATATTGAGCAGCTTCAACATTGTTACTATCATTAAGAACTTTTTCACATTGCTTAACTAAAACCATATTTTCTTCCCCATATTACACATATGTACCTGTTTGTGAAACTTTCTTATTAGAATTTTCAAGAACCTTTATATTTGAAAAATCTACTATATTTTCTATTTATTTATTAAAATATTTATGTCCTCTAAAATTAAGAGAGTAGCCAAGAAATATTCCATCAATACCTCTCTGATCAAACTTCCCATGATTTCCACCCTTGACTTTTATAATTCAAGGATTGTTGAATACCCTTAGGTAATTCAAACTTGGGGTTTCATTATAAAACATTTCATAAGAATTCATATCAGATTTTAGTTTATAGAAACATCAATTTTGAATATATATTGTTGTATTGATATCTTGTCTCAAAGAATAATGAGAAGTATCATGCTCAATCAAAATTGTTCATACCATTTCCACCAAACTTCTATTTCTTATTTCAACAACACCATTTTTTATGGTGTGTATAGTACACTCAAATCATGAAGAATTCTATATTTTTCAATATAATATATGAACTTATCATTTTTATTTTTTCCACCACTATCAGTTTGTACCTTATTCACTGAATATCCATACTATTTTTCTACAATTCTCTTGAAATTATTAAACATTTTTAGAACCATTGATTAATATTTCAAAAAATAATACTTGTAATGAAATTAAATTCATCAATGAAAGAAATAAAGTACTTATCTCTATGTGTTTATTTTTTACTCATTGGCCCAAAAATATCAGAATGTATTAGCTTTAAGGGATGATTTGAATGAATCCCATATTTCTTATGTACCAAGTTTATAATATTCTCTTTCTAAAAAATGGAACAACACCAATATATTATTCTCATAATGTCAGGAATATCATGGATACTATATATCTTTGTTAATTTTCTCATATTCCTCTGACATATATGTCTTAGCCTTTTATTCCATAGCTAATTTTCTTCCATCATACTCATATAGCATGAAATTTATACACTACCAACTTGAAACAAGTTTCCCTTGGTTCATTGGTCTTTCGTAACAACTTTACCATCTTCAAATAACTTTATAATAAAACGATATTTTCTGAAAATAAATTTATTACCTTCATCATAAAATTGTGAAATACTTAACAAATTGTGTTTCATCCCATTAACAAATAAGGCTCTTTTGGATTTCTACTTTTCGTCCTTAATAATGGAAGATCAAACGCCTTTGATTCTAAGTGACTCATCATTTCCAAAATTCACTATAACTTATTTAAAATTTTTCAAATTCTTACAAAACTTCAAATCTCATATCATATGTTAAGATCAACCACTATCCAAAATCTACGACTATTCTCATTTTGTAGCTTTGAGAGTAGTTTCAATGAAAATATATTTTTCCATGCCTTTTTGTTTCTATATATCCAGCTTTTGAGATTCATTATAAAAACTTTGTTGTGATAGAAACATGACAATACATCCTTTTACAAGATGTTCGGGCTATTCACATATTTCATGAATAGTTTCTATGTTTTGGAATTTATTTTCAATATTTAAATAAAATTTCTTAGGATGCCTTCTTTGAGAGGGTTGAATCTCCCTAAAACCCTAATTAAAATTTCTCTTATAATTATTATAATGTTGATTATTGAACCAACACATACTCACTGTATGGAAAAATCCCTCATAACATCAGCAATAACCGTAGAAGGAATATTTTCCTTTGAAACTTCCATACTGTCTGGAGTTGTGCACCCACTCTCCATCAACTTTCTTACTTACCACTTTCAAAATTTGTTGGATCCCAAAGTTTTTATTATATTATGATATTTTCTTCTTCATCTTATAATTCTTTTCATCCTCAATATAATCACTAGTAGTAGCTATTTTTGGTTTAGACTTTGAAATTTTAGAAACTTCAGATTTTTCAACTATATTGGTTTTGGCTATATACATGGTTTTCTTAACTTTATTATTATATCAATAGACTCATATTACTTATCAAACTTTGAGGATAATTTTTGTTTATCCTTTTGGATATGACACTTTTTAGAACTTTCAATAGCTTCATTGACTAAGTTTTGGAAGATTTTAATTCATTTCTCAACTTTAACAAGTTTTTGTTGAACGAGTTCTAAATATTTTTCCTTTACCTTTAACAATTATTCATTATTGACATTAAGGATATTATTTTGGTCAAGAAACTTCTTCAGATCATCAATATCTTTTAGAAACTTTTATTTTTATTTAAGAAAATATTCTTTATTGTTTTTAGTAATATTATCTTTCTTTAACTTATTGTTCTCCCTTTAAAGTCTTACAATATTTTGAAGATAGTATCTCGACTCACTTTTCAGTATAAACTCCATCAGAGTCTCTTCTTTTTCATATATACTAATTTCATTATTTTTGAACCTTTTATCATTAATTTTTTTAATAAAAGTATTTTTAGAAGTATTATCACTGAAGTTTTCATCTTCTTATCCATTGATATTATCTTTGTCACCTTTTAACAAAAAACTTATCTTTATGGATTTGGAGAATTTTTTGCTTTAAACTTTTGATATAAATTGGATTTACCTACCTTCTTATTTAATTAACTTCTTGACTTTCTATCATCTTCATCACTTTCTTCATATTCCTTTCATGGATGATTTTTTTAGTAAAATTCTCAATAGCTTCGCAGCCAAAACATTTTAGTGGTAACTTCCCTTTGTAATTTATTATGCCTATTTCCTTTAAAAAAAATAAAGTCATGAATTTATCAGAATTTTTACTAACCTCATCTTTAGTTTCAGAGTCACAAACTTCTTTTTCTTTGATAAATTTCTTGGATTTTCCTTTCTTAACATATTTAAAGGAAATTTCTCAATCATCATTTTCTTTATTATTCACAATACCTTCTATTTTAATTTCATAAGTGATGAGAGTGATATATAGATCATCCAAAGATAAAGTTTTAGTATCTCCATCTTCTAATCTTGAAACTTTTTCATCCAACTTATCAGGAATAATTTGCAAGTTATTTTCAAAAATTGTTGAATCTTACAACTTCTCATCAAGACATCTTATAGTACTCACAATATCATCCACCCTTGTAAAAAAATCACAAATAGATTCCTAATCACCCATCTTAAGATATTTGTACTTAAACCTCCATATTTGTAACTTTTCCTTCTTTACTTTAGTATTTCCTTCATAGATGTTTTTCAACTTCTCCCAGATTCCTTTAGCCTTTCCAACTCCTTTTACTCTAGGAAACTCACTTTTAGAGAGTGAGAAAAGTATAACATTTCTATATTTCCCATTATTTTCCAAATTCTTCTCATCAATATCTATTAGGGGAACTCCCTCAACATTAGGTGGGAAACCATCTTTAAAAACTTTGAGAAATTCATACCCAAGGGATATAAGATATGAACGCATTCTATCTTTCCAAATATGATAGTTATTTTTATCAAAACCCAAAATGCACTTAATATTCATAGAATTATGAACATCCATGGAAACTTCTCTTTTATTTAAGCTTCATCAAATAATTAATGAATAAAACCTTTACCTCTGACACCAATTAAAAGGACTAATGTGATCATTGAGAGGGGGAGGAGGGAATTGGTGATATTTTCTTTTTATATTTTTATTTATTATGAAACAACCTTCACCTACTATTAAAGAGTTAGAACTTTATTGAAACAAGCATACAAGAACAATCCATTGGAACATAAGAATTTACAAGGTGCACTACTCAAAAAGAGTAACTAGTTCTTGGATTGGTTTGTAAATAATCCAATATTACACAATCAAATAGAAAAAAAATCATTTTATGTGGTTATAGTTAGCATGGAATATCCTTACACTTGTATTTCACTATTATAAAAACTATAGTCCATGTGCTTTCTTCACAGATAAGATATAGTAAATATTTTCATAAAAAATTTAGAAACCTTCACTAATAGGCTCAGAATGTTGTCACTGTGCTTCTTGTATAACATTACTTTTTTTTGTATAAAAAAATCTTCTTTAATTTATTACCCAGCAGTAGATAAGAACTTCCTATGTCCATTCACTATTTGTTCGATTTAGTTGTCCTATTCTTCCATCCAACAAAGTTCATCTGGTGCCTTCTGATAATCGACACAATATTTTTTCCAGTTTGTTTATTTGATTCAACTTTATTTGTCTGATTCCACCTTGAATAAATGTTTTTTCAGTGACTTTATCCTATTGCATCTGATCACAACACTTATGATCAATACCAAATTATTCTTCTTTTTTCAACTAAGAGATTCCTTGGTTGGAAAATTCCTACTCAAATTTTGGTTTTTAGATTTTGTCTAACATCTCCATATAAAGCTATTTCTTCAGTAATTCATATTTTTCATGTGTGAACAGTAAACTCACACCCTCCCATGGGATGATCGTACACCCCATTATATAGGTGCACTCAAGATAACAAATCCAGGAACTCCAATTTGTTTTCCCACTCAATGAAAACTCAAATTTCAAATATCCCACTCAAACAATTTCCCTAAAATATTCCCAATGCTTCTAGAGTATTATTGAAGCTTTGTGAATTTTCTAGTAACTGAACCATTATTCAATATTTCTTAAAACTCAGTGAATATCACAAAATTTCTTTCATGATTTTAAAAAAATTTAATGATTATCTCAACATCGTCACTTTTAATATCTTTTAAAAAACATCATAAATACTTTTGAATAGGAAAAACATTATATCACAAAAATTTTGTGTGGTAAAACTTTGTAATATTTTTTTTTCATTTGATGAGAATATTTATTTGATGAGAATCATTATCTGGTTGTTCCTTTACAAATTTCATTGGAATTTCTCAAAAAACTTCCTCCATCTGATGATTTGGATCAGAAAACTTTGCCCACTAACTTCATGCACCAACTTCTTTACCATGATCTTTATAACAATTTTTTTTTCGGACAAAATTTTTCTAAAGACTTTGTCTGATAAGACTTCATCTGATGACCTTCTTCAAAATCTTCTCTTTTAACACTTTAGTAACTTTCCTATGTTTTAAAAACTTCAAAAACTTTTAAGAAACAAACTTCAAAGTAAGAACAAATAATATTTCCATTTATAAAATATACCAACAATCCTTTCGTAGTGCTTTAATAATATTCAAATGCAAAATCATCACAAACAAAACTCCATCTGGTGATCTTATATAGATCTTCATAGAAGGAAAATTGTATAATTAAAAAAAATTCTACCCCTTTCTACTAAACACTTGGATCATGAGATCTTTCATAACTCATGATGTTGGAAACACTAACAACAATAAAGCATCGCCATATTTTTTTCCACCAAAAACAGTGTCTGATGATTTTTAAATAAAATAATAATAATTTAGAACATTTCTTAAAATAATAATTTATAACATTTCTTAAAATAATAAATCCTCATATGAAAACCTTTGTTCATCCAATGTAATTGGCTTGAAAAACTTCAAGTAACTTTCTTTTTCTGGTCACCTAAATCTATTTGATCACCTTTCTACTTATGATGGCCTTTATTCATCTAGAATACTTTCAAGGAAATCAAAACTTGGTGATTTATGTACTTAACAATGTTAAGTGTATAAACATTGATCAAAAAAAGACAAATCCTCAAGAAACTTTCTTACAACTAGTATCTTCCTTAACTTCTTTAGCATCTTCAATGAATCTCCACCATCTTGGTCCCAACACAATCATCTCTTGGTATTATGTCACTAAAAAATCATTCAAGGTAAGTATACTCTCTATCTCAGTGCCAAATATATTGTTCCAATGAACAAATAATTCATACTTATATTCTCTTTATAGTTCTCTTAATTCTATTAACTGTATTTTCCTCAAAACTTGACCATAAAGAAAATTGAATAAAATTAACTAAAAAAATATTAATTTAGATAATATAAAAATAATGTGAATTTTAATATAAAGAATTTACTTACCCATATCTTCTCCCAAACATTATTCTTTATCTGATCACCAATGTGTTGTTTAGAGATTGGTTAAATGAGAATTATATCACTATATTTTGCATAGATTCCCATGAAACTTATATATTCCTCATCATATTTCCCAATAATTTAGTTATCTTCATTATACTAAAATATAACTGGTGTGTGGTGATTCTAAACACTACATATGCGAGTAAAACCATATCTCTTAGTAGTAATTCCAACTATGAAAGACAACATCACAATATAAAACTAAGACACATATCAACTTAAATAAAATTATCATGACAAAATTTAATAGATTTTTAACCATATACCTAATATAGATTGATTAGTAGGCTATGAAGTATTAGTAGGCTATAAAGGATCAATATGATCCAAAGTATTTCTATGCTTAAGGTGATTCATAGGATTGATATGATTAGTAGGTTCATGAGCAGAAGTCAAAGGTGTGCATGCATAAAATTACAAAGAGATGAGTGAACTATGAAGTGGATACTACATAGAAGTAGGTGTGAACTAATAATAAGGTTGGAAAGACATCATCAAAATGATAAATTACAATGGAGATATTGGTGGTCTAAAATTCCTTGTCACCTTAAGTGGAATTATAGGATGATAAAGTGAACCAAAAGGGATAAGAGCTATAGGGCTTGGGTGACATGGTGATGATAAAATCAGTTGTACAAGGATCCCTAGTTCCTTATGAAGAATTGTAGACATAGAAAACACAGGAGAGTGGATATGTGTTAAAGGTTCTGAGTGAGATTGGGTATGGAAGGTGCTCCAAGAACCTCCAATACCACCCCTCCTTAATAGGTTATGATGACTAACACTCTCACTGGTACGACTAGAAAAGAGTTTTCTCATGGATGGAAGAATATAATTAAAATTAAAAAATGATAAATAAAATGGAATATTATGTTAAATAATTGATATAAAAACTTGAAATATTATTCTCACAATATAGATCATGGGGTACAATCCCAATTATTGAACATGATGATCATTTTTATACATTCCCTTCCTTCATTTCTCTTTAATATTTGACATATTATTTTCAGGTAAATTAATATACATATTATTAGAAATATAATATATTTACATCGTTATATGAAATATTTTAGTCAACACCAATGGGGTCATTTACAGTATCGATATCATCCACACCTTCATCAAAAATATATATTGGGACAACTTTAATAATGACACCAAATTGAGGTTTTACATGATCTTTTAAAATGAAAAACTTGTTTTTCCATTGATTCCATAATATATGGATCATTATAGATAAAAAGTAATCCATGTAAATAACCCTAAATCTACAATTATCTATATATATCCCATATCAAATCATTGAATCAAATTGCTTACATTTTATCATAATGACTTGGCCATGAGAGTACGTAATAGCCCAATATGAGTATTTTCTATATAACTTTATAATATGATACATTTTCATATCAAGGTCAACTACTCAATGCATAGAAATATCATTCCATATTTTAAGATAACATAACACCATAATATTATGTTTTCATGTTTATTGCATGACTATCTATAACAAATTTATACCCATTGATGATCAATGATTTATATTTATGAACCACATTATTCAAAACAAATTACAACGCTCTTATTTATGGAGACACAAAATTATTGGTAAAATTTTCACTTAAAATATATAATCATATTAATGTTAAAAATGACTTATTAATATTTACTATTTAAAATCAATGGTCCTACCTTTTATTTAAACAAATCAAGAAACTCTTTAATATGAAAAGTCTCTCTCATTCTTAGAGGTAATGAATGGTCATTTCTGCTTATAATTTCTATATGTACGCCACATAATACAAAATTAAAATTTTATAACATATGTAAAATTATATAATATATGATATATAGATATCTAAATTACTTGATGTAGTTATCAAACACAACATAGTTGAATGAGACTGTGTAATGTGCCATGTCCCACTCTATAAGGCGCAATGTACCCAACATATATGATCTAATAATTCACCCTATTTGGGGAAGTGATGAAAAAGTAGGATCAATTGAATCATATTTCTAATATTCAATTCCCATTGGTCGATTAAATCTTATGATAAAATCACCAAAATACATTGAATAGAAATAAATACATTCTTAAGGTAAATAAACTTTCACAATAGATCCTTCAGGATGATTATTATTCCCAACATAAGACTTCATTGTAGATATATTTTTTTCCTAGTTTTATATATCCAACAAGAAGCAATAATATATCCAATAAGAACTTAAGTGGGAAGTTGGATGGTTAGATGTATCATGCAAGTGAAAAAAGGAGGAAAAATTTTCTTTAACCCATAGAGAATTATTGATTCCTCTTATTCTATTTTTTCAAGAATCCATTTCTCAACTTTTTTTCACAAATATCTTTATAAAAGTGGAATAATAAAATCATTATGAACATTAAATTATTTTAAAATAAATGTCAAATGATTATTGGAATTAAATCATGTATAAGGATGTGATGATCATGAGTTTTAGAGATTTCAATTTAGAAACTCATCTATTTACCTACTTCAATATATTAATTTAATAATTTTCTAAAAAATTTAGAGCCTTTATCACTTATATAAATTGTTTTTTCTCTGAATTTTTTATCACAATAGAAGTATAATGAACTTCCCACTATTTTGATCAATTATTTTAAAATGAAATTCATGTCTGATACTCCAATCCATCCAGTCATATTGTGATATTAAATCATATTTAGTATTTCTCATAACATTTATAAGAACTAAAAGAAACATTTCATACATATTAATTTCAATATGAATCATTTATAATAAGTTATGCAACAAATTTTATGACCAATAAGGTAAATTTTAAAAGATATTTTTTTTCTCTAATTACTATTGGATTAATTAGAACCATTTATACTCTTTCTATAATTCAGCTATAAATTCCTAAAAATAAAAGTGACACATTTAAATTCATTAATTATATTAGTTCTTGACATATGATGAATTAGTTTTTATTTATTAGTGGTATTTTCAAACATTAGATGATTATTTATGCATGGATGATTAATTGGTATGAATCATAAATGTCCCATTAAATTGAAACAATGATGAAATTTAAGCATTCCAGATCATGTATTCTTTATAAAATTTGGACATGTTAGTTTACCATTCATACTCTAACCAAACATCATTTCATAATCCTGGATATAATTTATCACCCACATAAGCACAATATGCATTTTAAATGAATCTTTTGTAAAATTATCATATCTGTAGACACTTATATTCCATGGTTGTTTTAAATCTTCTATTAATGGTTTCAAGGACACGTCAATATCATTTCTAGGATCATAAGGTCTAGATATAAATATATTTATCAAGGTAAATGGGTTTTTTCATACACTTCCATGGGGGGATGTTATAAATTTGAATGGAAATATTCTATATACTCTATATAGTAATCATATGAAAAAATAGATTAAAACCAACATGATAAACCTAACTTCTCATTACATGCTTCAAATATAAAATTAGGATGCGAGGTACCTAATATATTGTAATTAATAATTTTAATTTTTTTTAATAAGACTAAAAGTCAATATATGATGAGTTAAGTTGAAAGAACAGAAGAATGAGTGAGGATATTGAAGTTACCTATGAGTGATAAAGTATTTCATGGAAAGGTTTTGAGTTATCATGGATCACACATGTTGTTGTTTTCTACCATTGTATATATTATTGGCGAGTCATTCATATATTGGAAAGGGGTATTGAGAAAAGACATTGATTACCTCCCATATAAGATTATAAAAGAAGTTGAAGATGTTGATGCTGTCATAGATTCAAGAAAACAACATTAATATGTGATGATTACAGATTTAAACTTATATTAAATCAAATACATATTCTAATCTTATAAATGGTTGATGGAGGTAATTTATACTATAATTTTTTGTCGAAGGAAGAAGATGTTGTTTCTCAGAGTTTGAATGTATTATGTATACTTTTCATGTAGAATCAGTTTTCTATGTTGGTGCATCTATTTGAGTTTTAGATGTTGGTGTGTTGAGCCGAGTCCCATAGAGAATGCTAATCATTGAATATGATTTCTCTATGAAGAAATATGTGTAACTATATGTGATTGTCAAGTTATAAATTATCTTATAATTAATTATTTCATTATTATTGAGGATATTTGATAAATATGAAATTAAATTGTTGTGGAAGTGGGGATTCATTAAAGTACTCAAATTGAGTGTTTATTTTTGACATGTTCTTTGGGAACCATGTTGAAGATATTTATTGAATTTTGATGAATTCATAGTAATTTGAAGTGTTTTGAGATAATTTTAAGTGAATTTATGTGGTGTTTAGAAGTTTGGAGATGAGTTATAGAAGTTTTGAGTTAATTTGAGGAAATATGGAGTTCATATGTAATATCCAAGAAAATGGAAAAGGCATACTTAAGATCTCACAAAACAGAATATCAATAAAGTCCCAAGGAGTTCACACTATGATATATAAGATCAATCCACTCATCTGTAATAGTAACTCCATTGTTTCAAAGTATATGTAACATCTCATTGATGATACATGATATCTCCCAAAGCATATGTAAGAGTAATTTGGAGTTCACAATAACATGTAAGAGTGAATTAGAGCATATGTAAGAATAAGGGGATGATGTATAAGAATAAATTTGAAGTTATTCTACATACATAAGACTAAGTTGAGGATAAATAAGAGTAAATTATGAGTTTCCAGAGAATACGTAAGAATCATGTTTTTTCATGTAATATTAACTATGAAGACGCATAAAAGTTACCTGAGGATTTCAAATGATGCATAATATCTTTTCTAAGGTCATCTAAGATTAAATAGGTTTCTTGAGGAATACATAATATTAATTGTGATTTTTTTTGTTATTTAGTGAATAAAATATCATGATGCTTAATGTATAAATTCATGGTTCAAGTTTATATTGGTGTTGGAATTTGATGAATATTATACCATGAGATAAATCTTTACACAGAAATTATATTTGTACATATGTTTATGAAAACATAAAAAATAAGATGCAATTTTTATTGAAGTTTAAAGGAATTAAGAAGCCATGATTTTTGGAAAATTAAGTTAAATATTTGAGAAGATCTTTTGTGTGATATTTATGGATATTCAAATATGAAGATTTGAAATCCATTTATAAATATTTAAGATTGGAGAATTTCAAGATTATTATTTGACCAGTTTAAATGAAGATTATGATTACAATTAAAGGTGTTTTCTATATTTTAATTATGAAACAATATCCTCATGATAAAAAATGATTATATAAAGAGAATATGTGTAGATTAATAGAAAAATAGCGGTAAAGTGATACCGACATACATACTATCTATTGAAGAATATTTTGGTTGTCAAATAAGGAAGAAAGAAAGGGGAGAATTACTGAGGTATCGACTTGTTGTTATTGAATATCTAGAGTGTTAAGGTTCGTAAATAAGAAGAAGCTAAAAAGATGAATATGTAATCACTGTAATTTATTGTCTATGTCGAGGTGAGCTATTATGATATCTAATCATTAAAAGTATCACTACTGAAGAGGAAGAAGACAATGCATGATTTCATGATTTTTACACATGTGTCAATCATTCTGAAGTTGATAAGAGTTTGACATGCATGTTGTTATAGCTAATTATCTTCTGGTAGTATAACTCCTTAGTTGAGTAAGAAGATTTATCCTTTGATACTGGAGAATCCTTAAGTGTATAAGAATATCTTATTCCAGAAGGAGGTTGGGAACACCCATTATAAATTATAGGGATCCAGAATAAATAACCTTTAAAGAGATAAGTAACTGTTGGAAAATAGTTCTTAGGTTTAAGGATGATACATTCTATATTGTGTTCACATTGGATTATAGTTGATATTTGTGTCTTGAAATCAACCCAAATGCAATAAGGATATAATCACCCACATTGGGGGTGAACCTTGTAAATACCATGTGCTATTATGATCTTTTACTTACTAATTTTCATGTGGTGTGTTGTATTGGGTTTTACTTTAAATAGATACATTCATCCAAACAAGTGTAGAGGTTTGAATAATTAAGGTGAATAAGAATTTGTTAAAATATGATTCACACTGATCCACCCCCTCTCAATGCGACTACATGATCCACTAGGCCTTTCAAGTGATATTAGAGTGAAAGGTTCTAAATCTGATTAAATCTATTATTTTCACAGTTATTTTCAAACTATAATATATAAAGTAAAAATTTAAAGAAGTTTATAGGTTCCTTATCAAAGTTGATATGGATTTTTCTACCAAAATCATAAATAATAGTAAGAATAGTGAATCTTAGAAGCCAAGGAATCTCTCATATATGAGATAAAATAAATAGAAAATTACTATTATATCTATTGATAATTATTCTCTTGAAGAATCAAGTTTAGGATGTGAAGAGTATGCACTTATTGAATCACTTTTTATTTTTTAATCTGAAATAAAGTATTTCATGAAAGATATCCCTACTGAACTCATCATGTTTATATTTGAGTTTAATAAGGGTCTATAATATGAGAATACACAACTGGATATGGAGACAAATTTTTTTAAAAATGTATTAGCTAAGAATTTTCTAAAGTGAAACAAACTCATCAAATAAGTTGAAACTAATGAGAACCATATAAGGCTCTATAAATAAAAATATCCCATCTATAAAGATTTTTTTAATATTAGTAACAATAAATCCAAGACTAGAAAAGGATTTTAAGAGAGGATCCATGCATTGGAAGAAACTCATAAATCTACCATTGATGTCAAGAATACTCAATTGGAGGTCAAGACTAAAAAAGAAGCTTGAAAATTCATTATAAAAAGTATCAAGATGCATGAATATCACATTGATATGATATAAAAGGAATGATTTTAAAGAGTTAAATTATTTATGGATGAGAAAAATACCCTCAATATAAAATTTCTTGAGCTTTAAGTCAAACTAAAAAATCTATAAGTGACACAAGTTGGGTCTTCTCAAGATGCTGTGAGAAGAGTTTCTGCCATTAGGTTTTCTTATGAGAGTCTTACTAATAAAATATATCATTTTATTGGAAATAATTTCTTTAATGCATCAATTTAAATACCTACAACATGTTTAAAGAAAAATCTAACTCTTGGTTTAGAAAATGTTGTTTGTGCTAATATTGTTGCACTGTCTAGTGTAGGTTAAAATGTAAATTATGGGAAAATATGGGTGTAGAAAAATTCTGAGAAAACCACCACTTCATCAAAGGTGGATGTGATAAATATTAGAAATTTTGGTTCCTTAAAAGTGCTTAAAATGAGGTATGTTTGGTCTAAAAACAACAAGGAGTTACATCTAGCCTGACTGAGTTCAAAAGGAAAAGATCAAGGTGCTATGAAAAATTTGGGCATAAGGCTATTAACTATCGTCATAACTTTTCAATCATTGGAATTTGTAGAAGTTTCATATCAAGGAGGATCAAAGTTAAAATTAAAGGTAATTCTGTTGGACTGAATCAAAGTATATAGAAGTAGTTAAATCTATCCATAAAGAATATATTTTAAAGTGTTGAGAATTTATATGTAAATTGCAAAAAAGGTGTTCATTATGACAATGAATGATGATTCACACCTACCAAGAATAATTTATATACTATTGAATATAAAAGATCAGAAAAGTTGAGAAATAAAATAAATAATAAAGGTGATTACGCATTGGGGTGTATGCAAAAGCAAAGCAATGAATAAGACACATCCAAGAAGGTTGAGAAAGATGATACACCAAAGAGAATACAGTTTTATTGCAAAAGAAAATGCTATATCATGGATCATTGTAACTAATCCATGAATATCAATGATGAAAGAAGGAATCTAGAGAAAAAATAAAAATTTATCCAATAAAGAAATAAAAAATATTGATTTGGTGGAATAAATATATTAAAATGAAGAAAAATTTAAATTTCATGAGAAGTTTTCAAAGGTATCACAAGAATTATTAAGAATCTATGTGGTAGGTGAAATTATGCTGGACATACTCCAAAATAGTGCATGATAATACTATCACACATGAAGAGTTGTTTGAGAAAAGGAAGAAAGCACCAATGAATTCATATGCTATAATGGGTGCTGTGAAAAGGAAGTTTCACACAAGGTGTATACTAAAATGAAAAATAAGTCCATGTTTCCTAAGGAGGTTCATGTTTGGAAATTTAAAGGAATATGCATGAATGGTTCTCACAAAAGTGGAGTTGAATTGAAAGGAATTTTTAGGTTGAGAAGTAGCTTGTAACCTTGTTTCTCACACTAAGGGTTTGTGGAAAACCTACCTTATTCTTATATATTCTTGTTTGTTCTTCTTTGAAGGGAATTAAAGGTGAAGTGTGTAGGGGTAGAACTAGATGAGTAATTTATTTTTTTCATAATGATTTGGAGGATCCATCATAAAGTGCTTTGATAGGTATAAATTATTGACTCCTTATAAGATTTTAAGTGGTACTATTAAAAGAAGAAATCAACCTTGATAAAAAATTTGATGGATCCTACCCTTTGGGGAGTTGATTTGGGAAAGCTACCAAATATATTTATTTCACGTGAGGATGGAAATATGGAATGTGTTTGAATTATTCATTAATGGGGTATATTTTTTATACTTTTTTATCCTCATGCAAAGAAAGAATTTTGAAATTAAGGGGGAGAGGTTTATTATTCAATGATAAGAGTGATAAACATGTTTTGAGGAATACACGGTTATTTATGTGAATATTGGGTAGTTAATTGGCCTCTCATGTTTTACACATCAAGTATTAATCAAGTAGACTTTGAGTTAATTAATTAATGATTCACACATAGTATCATCATTTGTATTTATTATTAATAAGTGGAAAAAATTAAGAATATCGAGTTTAATTTAAAATGGATATTGAATTGGGTATTAAAAAAATTCAAATGGGGATATTGAATTATCTAATATATTGTTATAAGGAGTATTGTTTTTGTTATTAATAATAAGTAAAGTCAATATATGTTGTTTCTATATTCCACTTTATATGTCACCGAAGATCCATTTATATATTTTCAAAGGAGACAGAGATAAGATATTGAGTAGCTTCTATGAAAGATTGGAAAATAAGTTGAAGACATTTTTGCTATTATAGATTCATGGAAACAACATGAATATGTGATGATTATAGGACTGATATTATTTTGAATCAAAGATAGGTTTGACTCTTATTAATGGTTGATGATGGAACTACCCAATATAGGTTATTGTTAAAGGTAGAAGATGTTTATGCATGAAGTTTGAAGGTGTTATATAGACTTATCATGCAGAATGAATTTTACATATTGATATATCTTTTTGAGTTTGAGAAGTCGGTATGATAAGATAAGTTCTATAGATAATGGTGATTGCTAAATATGATATCTCTATAAAGAAATATGTGATATTGGATATAAATTTGAGGTGTTTCATTATCAGATAATTAATTAATTTCTATCATTGAGTATATTTGATGAATATGAAGTTGAATTGTTGAGGTATTAGAGATCCATTGAGGTACTCAAATTGAGCCTTTATCTGTTGCATTTTCTTTAGGAATTACAATGAATATATTTTTAGAAGTATGATGAATTCCTAAAGTCATTTTAAGTGTTTTTAGATTAGTTGAAGTGGATTTTAGTGGTGTTGAGGAGTTTAGAGATGAGTTATGTAAGTTTTGAGTTGATTTTAAGAAGTCTGTAGTTTATACATAATATCTAAGAAAATAGAAAAGGCATATATATGATCTCTTAGAACAGAATATTAACAAAGTACTATAGAGTTTACACTATGATATGTAAGATAAATATGATCATATATAGGAATAAATTTAGCGTTCTTAAGGATATATAACATCTCATTAATGATAAATAATATCTCCTAGATCATATGTTAGAGTAATTCTGAGTTCACAATGATACATAAGAGTAACTCAGAGAATAAGTAAGAATAAGTGGATGATTTGTGAGAATAACTCAGAATTTATTATTCATATGTAAGATTATGTTAAGGATATATAATAGTAAATTATGATTTTATAGAGAACTTTTAATAAGTATATTGGATCATTTAAGATTAACCCTGAAGATACATAAGAGTATCTTGAGGATTTCAATTATTATGTAAGATAATTTCCAGATGGTGAACTCTCATTCCCTAGGGTTTTCTTCTAAAACCCTTGTGGTGGTGTGGAATATAAACCTTACTAGTATATGTATGGACAATTATTGGTTGGGATTCATTGGAGAAGTCTTGGAGATGGTTTCAGATTGTGGATCCTCCAATGGCACCTCTTCCTATTCCCAGTCGCTGGTCTGATCTCGTCACCGATGTGCTCAACCTACCACTTCTTTGTTGTGTGCTAAACCTTATCTATCTAGATTTTTATATCTTGTGGTTTCTTAATGTGGGGTAGTCTTTGATCTAGGTGTTCCAGTGGATCTAGTGTGCAATAAAGAATGTGATGACAAAGTCGCAGCCATTTGATGACATCGACAATTTGAGTCATGACATTAGTCATTAGTTGTTTTCATTGACATTGAGGGAAGTAAGCTAGAGGCTATCATCAGGAGGGCGATGCTCATTGATGGTCCCATGGATTTTTTAATCCCATACTCATTGAGCTTGGGTAATTCGAGCTTTAATGAAAACCCCTAAGTTTCTTTGGGTTCTGGTGTTGTTCTTGTTATGCCTCCACTCCTCTAACTTCAGATGTCTGACAATGCTGATTTCTAAGGTGGTATTGCAAAGGTGATGAGAATATATCATTCATCTATGGGAACACCAAATGGTCCTTTTTTATGGGGTGATATTGTGGAATAGGGCTATTGGGCCTTCGATCCTTTTGGGCCTCTAAGATATCTTCATAGGTTAAGAAGGCGCATGGAGAAACCAAGCTATAACTCTTTGCATTTGGTAGGAAATATGAGCATCTTGTTGTGTTGTCAGGGGGGTTTCCTCGAAAGAGGTATGGATATAATAACACCTATCATTTATCCATATGTCATCTTCTGTGGGATGGATGAGTTCACTTCTATGTGGTTCTTGTATTGTGGGACCTGGCTGATGATGCGAAGCATCAGGATGGAGTTGTTGCAAGGTGCCATAGAAGCACCATCTATTGGGAAACTCCAAAGAGAGATAGGTGTGCTGACACTTATCATATAACCCCCCACACTCTTTTTTGGGATGGAGGGGTGCCTTTTCATGGTGCATCAGTCTGACATGATGATAAAAATTGATGGGGGGGGGGGGTATTTGCATCAATCATACTCGGCACCATAGGTAAAATGACCCCTGAAGGGGTGGAAACATGGATTATGACTAGCGAATCATTATGGTGTAGGATTGTAGTTACTCCCAATGACGAGGTGATGGTGTAGGTACATGGGGATGATGACGGGGGTGATTCCAATGGTGTTATTCTTCAGGTGGCAGAGGTAATGAGGGATACTGGTAGCCTCCGATAGTGGGCATTCATGCCATTTCATTTCTAGGCCTTTAGTCCATGGGTCTTTTGAACCATATAGGGTACTTTGGTCCATGTTTTACATAGGCCTATGTACCTCTAGGCCTATGACCCATGTAATGGTTCCCCTCAAAATCAAGTTAAAAAGGGACTTTATTTGCTTAATAAATGGGGCTATAACCCACAACTTGTTTAAAAAATAGGTTTCTTAGGGAACACATAAAATTAATTGTGATGATTTTGCATTGTTATTCAGTAAATAAAATATCATGATGCTTGATGAAATAAGTAGTAGTTCAAGTTGATATTAATTCTAATATTTGATAATGACTATGTTGTGAGATAAATCTTCACACCACAATTATATTTGTACATGTGGGAATGCATATGTTGAAAAGAAGATGCAATTTTTATAGAATTTTGAAGGAATTAATATTCTATGATTTGCTGATAATTAAGGTGATGATTTGAGAAGATATTTTGTGTGATATTTTTGGATATTCAATTATAAAGATTTTGAATCCATTTATGAAGATCAAAAATTAGATTATTTCATGATTATTATTTAACCAGATTAAATGATGATCATGTTGCTGAATTAAATGTGAATTCCATATTTGAATTATGAAACATTATATTCATGATTGATGGCGAGTCTATAAATAGAATATGTGAAGATGAAGAGCAAAATAGAGGGAGAGAGATCCAACAACCATATTATCTATTAAATAATATTTTTATCATCAAAGAAGTAAAAAAGAAAGGGGGTAATTTCAGAGGTACCGACTTGTTGTTATTGAATATCAAGAGTGTCAGGGTTCATGGAGAAGAAGAAGATAATGTGACCAACATGTAATCACCACAACTAATGGTATTTTATGAGGTAATCCACTATTATCTCTGACCATTAAAAGGATTTTTGTTGAAGAGGGGACAATAAAACATGTGATTTCATGTTTTTTTCACATGAATTGATCATTATGAAGTTGAGAAGTGGATGATGTACATATTATTATATCTAATTATCTTCTATCAGTTGAAGTCCTTAGCTATGGAAAAGATCTATCCATTGATTCTAGAACATCCTGAAGTACAAAAGAATATCTTATTCAAGAATAAGGTTGGGAACACTCATTGTAAACTGAAGGGATCTAGTATAAATAACCTACTAGGAGATAACTAACTATTTGGAAATAGTTCTTGGGGTTACCTTCCTTATTATATTCACTTATGATTATAGTGGATATATCTATCTTAGACTCAACCCAAATACAACAAGGATGTATTCACTCAAATTGGGGATGAACCATGCAAATAATTTGTGTTTTTTTACTCTTTTACTTACCACTTTATATGTGTTTTTTTGTTTTGGAATTTATGATAAATAGAATTATTCATCCTAATTAGTGTATAGGTTTGAAAAATTAAGGAGAAATATAATTTGGTAAAATCTGGTTCACACTAATTCACCCTCCCTCTCAATGTGACTATACATTCTACTGAGTATTTGAGGATATCATACATTAAATATATTTTGTGTTAATCTATCAGTGGGATAAATCAATTCATCACTATACTTATTTCTCTTAGTATCACTCCATTTCATATTTGTTGATATTTTATCATACATAAAAATATTTAGAAGCATTTGAATCAATGGAAAGTGCCACATTACTTTTTGTGGTATATGAAATGGTGTCCTGTCTGAATTGGGATTCCATTAAGATATATCACATTGTTTACACTCATTTAGGTTTAGAGTCTCCTTCCAAAATATGTTGTAATATTTTTAGTAAAACATGGATTTTATTAGTTGAAAATGCAAACCGATCAATTAACTTAAATAACATATAATTATTTTCATGCATATCTACATCATTAATAATTCCTTAAAAAATGAAATAAGATAATAAATCCTAGTATTATAAATTCCATCCCATGATCTAGTCATATTAAAAATTCTAGCTTTTTTATTTTAACAAATGCCTGATACACAAGAGTCCTTGCATCTTCTATCAACCTTTTCACTCACTCAACATTATCATTATCATTAGTTGTACAATGTTTACTAATATTGATGTCTTCTTTCATTGACCTACATCCATTATCATGTTGAATAAGAAATTAAAATTTATTAAATATCAAATTATCCATTCCATTCCTTTCATTTATAAAATTAACATCTGCTCTTGATTTTTATCTCCATTATGATACCAAAACTAATAGTTAGTTTGAAAAAAAACTTTTGTGACATGGTAAATAATTTCTTCAAGACATAACCATGGAATTACAACACAATTATAAAAAAGTTAGTGAATATGTAACACCCCAAAAAATTATAATACTTTAAAATTATGATAGCTTATTTTAGCATAACACTAAATGAAAATAAACTATTTTATAATTAAAATAGGAATTTTGTAACATAGTCTTTGATTTAGTGGGTATAAATAGAAGTAAATATATTATGAAATCAATATAGAAAATAGAAGAAATGAAATCTAGTAATAAAATTATTCCTTATGTGGATCATTTTTTTGATCTTGGAATAGAGGTAGATTTACTAGGGTTTCACTAGACCAACCTCAAGATAAACTCTAAAAAGTGCGGTGTAACATCCCCAACCCGTGACCTTCAAGACATAACCATGTACTTCCAACAAAATTATAAGAAAGTTAGTGAATATGTAACACCCGAAAAAATTATAATACTTTAAAATTATGATAGCTTATTTTGACATAACACTAAATGAAAATAAACTATGTTATAATTAAAATATGAATTTTTTAACATAGTCTTTGAATTAGTGGGTATAAGTAGAAGTAAATATATTATGAAATCAATATAGAAAATAGAAGAAATGAAATCTAGTAATAAAATTATTCCTTATGTGGCTCATTTTTCTGAGCTTGGAATGGAGGTAGATTTACTAGGGTTTCACAAGAACAACCTCAAGATGAACTCTAAAAAGTGTGGTGTAACATCCCCAACCCATGACCACTCATAAGTGTCTGAACTGGAGGGTTACTAGGACCTTAGGTGCACCTCCTTGTATTCTAGAAGCTACTGACAAGCAACGCGGGTCTAAGGTGTTATGATGGGGAGACTATACCCACATATTAGAGTATAATAACAATAGATATAAGGGAAATAAAATACATCCATAAAAATAAATAAAACAGTGAAGAGATATACATGTAATAGAAATAATTAACTGTAACCCATGGTGTATCAAAATTATTTTCCTACAATGTTAAGCAGTCATACAACCCAAATAATGTTCATATGTACATGTAAAAAATTATAAAAATAACAAAATAAAAATAGGAAGGCTCATAAAAAATGGTCTTAAGTCCTAGCCCGATCCCAATCCCCCATGCTCCGATCTAATGACCCAAATCATGTATCAGTCATAAGGTGAATTCCCTTTTCCTGATATACAACTATAAATTCTTCTTGGGTACCCAAAGACAACCCAAAAAGGGTGTGAATATGACTCAATATTCCACCATCGATGACATCTAAAACATATCCAATTTTAGTAATAGGTGCATACTTAGGTGAATAGATAAAATAAAAAAAGATAAATAAAATTAAATAAACAACCATAAACCATCGGGATCCTAGTGACACCTGAGGTAATCCATACTTGCTTCAGCCTAATCTGAATGTCTATTTTCATAGTAACTCAAGTCATAAATACTATACCATAACTTTATTCCTACATGTTCAAGTGATATCGGTCAATACTATCAAACCCAAGGGGTGACACCCAAGGTGTTCCAAGTAGCAGGCATCATCGCCAAACCCAAGGGATTACACCCAAGGTGTTCCAAGTAGTATATGTCATTGCCTAACTGAAGGGATTACACCCAAGGCATTATAAGTAGCAGGAGTCATCACCAAGCCCAAGGGATTTCACTTGATAATTTATAAGTATCATGCATTATCACCGAAGCTAATGGATTAAACCCAAGGCATTCCAAGTAGTAGGCATCATCGCCAAACCCAAGGTAGGATCTAACCAAACCTTTAGATACCCAAAACAAAAAAAAACATAAAAACTTTTAAAAAAACCCAATAGTTGTGTTTCACAGCATGACTCTAGGGTTCATGTCTTGAGTTTTTAGGGAAGGGGGATCCTACCATCTATCCACTTATCTCATAACATGAACAAATCTTCATGTCATGACACTACCATAGCCTATAGTTTTATAATTTTCAGTCTGTTCATTCACCTCAAAACACATCCCAAGATATACCCAACCTCTGTAACACTTATAAATAAGTAAAAAAATTCACATTTTTTAGAAAAATTAAAATAAAAGTACCTTAATAGGTTTTGGTCTTTACAACCACCCCGCCATAAGACAACTCATCCTCATACTGTTATCCCAGACATCACTATACCTCTTTAGTGAACAAATCATGGAATTAAGCCTATATATTAGACTTCTTCTCCCAAGTATCCTTTTGGATATATCTGTGCTACCACTGTATATGTACTAGAGGACTTATCTTTCCATAAAGATCCTTTCTTTCTCTGATCAACTATACACAATGGACACTCCTCAAAGGACACTTCGGCCTTAAGTTCGATATCCTTAGTGTCAATCACAAGAGACAAATCAAGATAGTTCCACTGTAGCTATGATATGTGAAATACATCATGAATGGAACTGAAACATTATGGGAGAGCCAATTGGTATGCCACTGGACTGATCATCTCCACTATCTCCTACAACCCCACATACCATGGTGCAAACTTCCCTTGCCTCCGAACATGATGGAATCCTAACCTTGGAGATAGTCATAAGAATACCTGGTCACCAACCACAAACTTGAGAGGTTGGTTTCATTAGTCCACATAAGACCACTACCTACTTTAGGGAGTCTCTATCCTCTTCTGAATCAACTTAATATGCTATGAATTCTCCTTTATGAGACTCGATCTGATCATTACCACCTCGCCAGTCTCCAACCAACCAGAGGTGATCGATATGATATACTATACAAATCCTCATAAGGTTTCATCTAAATTGTCTCTTGGTAACTTTTATTGTATAAGAACTCTACTAAGACTTGGTGGATCTCCCAAGGACCATTTAAATTTAGTACACACACCCTCAACATGTCCTTTAATACCTATATAGTCTAATCAGACTATCCATATGTATGTGGATGATAGGAAGTGATTAAATGCACTTAGATACCAATATCATTTTGTAGTCCTTACTAGAACCTTGATATAAGGAGAGCATATATTTATGACACAATACTCTTGGGTATCTCTTGTAGGCACATGATCTCTTGGGCATGGAGTTTTCCTAGTTTATCCACTATCACCCAAACTACATCACTGCCCCAAGTGTCCTTGGAAACCCCATTATAAAATCCATATTCATGTCATCCCACTTCCACTAAAGAATAAGTAATTACTACATAAGGCATGTGGGCTGCTAATTATTGTATTTCACCTAATGATAGGTGGAGTGTCATGTGAAAAAATCCACTAGGTTCTTCTTTATCCCCAACCACCAGTATTACCGATACATTTCAAAATGTATCTTGGTCAGGCCCGGTTGTACTTCCCACTTTAAATCATGAGACTCTCACATCATCTCCTCTCCTTTGATCGTAGGAATCCAAAAACAACCATGAACATGGAGAATCTCATCTTCATTGATGACCCAGTCTAGTGGGGGCTCCCCATCATATATACTGTCCCATAGGTCCAAGCTATTTGGATCAGATAACTGCTTCTTCTTGATCTTTCTAAGAAGTAAGGGTGCAGTAGAAAATGATGTCAAGGTATCTCACCCTTGATAATCATTAATATATAAATTCATCTCAACATATAGATCCATCATCTTCCACTCACCACTAGATTCCTGGACTACTCGAGTCTGTGTCTTCTGACTTAGTGCGTTAGCTACTATGTTCCCCTTATTAGGAGTGTAAACCAACTCAAAATAGAACAATTGTAGATACTCAACCCACATTCTCTATCAATGGTTCATATTTCACCATGAAAAGATATAATGTAGGATTTTGTGGCTAGTATACCACAAATTTCTTCCCCAATAGGCAATGTCTCAAACACCTCTAGGCATACACTACCATTTCCATCTCTAGGGCATGTGTGGGATAGTTCTGCTCATGAGACCTTAGATACCTAGACCCATACATGAACACTCAACCAACCTGCAGTAAAACCACTCTCATAATGATCCATGATGAATCATAATACATGATGTACTCTTTACTTATAATTGGTAAGGTGATGATTGATGTTTTAGTGAGCCCTCCCTTCTACTCTTAAAAGGCACTCTCATAGGCATCAGACTAGAAAAAACTCACCCCCTTTTTGGTCAAGACTTCCATAGCCACTTAAAATTGGGAGAAGTCCTGAATAAACCTTAAATAATATCTATAAAAACCAATAAAATTACATATATCAAAATAATTATTAGGCCACTCCCAATAAACAACAGCCATGACCTTCTCCGGGTCGACAAACAAGCCACACTCAAATACCACATGGCCTAAAAAGTGTACCTTATTGTTCCAAAAGTGACACTTAAAGAGATTGACATAAATCTTATGCTCCCCAAGTGTACTCAACACAACATCCAAGTGTTTTGAAAGTTCCTACTTGGACTTGGGTACATAAGAATATTGTCTACAAAAATGACCAAGAACATGTCTAAATATGGGTGAAAAACTTGATTCATCCAGGATATGAATACCTTAAGTGTGTTTGTTAGTCCAAATGGTATAACCATATATGCATATAAACTCTACCTACTCTTGAAATAAGTATGTGGCATATCATATGACCTCATTCTTAGCTGGTGATAGCTTGATCTTAGATCAATCTTCAAGAACACTCATTAACCTCTCAACTGATCAAAATATTCATCTATCCAAGGAAATAGATACCAGTTATTAATCATAATTTAGTTTAACATCTAATAATCAACACACAATCTCAAGGAATCTTTCACCTTTTTTGAGAACAATACAAGATAACCCCAAGTGATGTGCTTGACTGGATGAATCCCTTGGCCTCTAAATCCTCTAGTTGAGCCTTAATATCTTAAAGTTCCACAAGAACCATATTATATGGAGGACTAGTTATTGGATATATGCCTGACATGAGATAAATGGTGAACTTAACCTCTCTCTTAGGTGATATACCCAAGAATTCAATAGGGAAAAAACACCTTATTGTACATCCCCATCATCCAATGCCAAACTAGCCCCTTAGGATATAATACTGCCCAACAGTTGATGGTTAGGATTTCCTCTGCCAACATGAATATCCCATTACCCTTTATGGATATACCTACCTCCCTTGAGATGTGTAAAAGACACCCATTCATGATAACAGTCAACATGGTATTGATACTAGACTAACCAATCCATCCCAATAATCAGGTCGAAGATAAAATGATCCTAGAGGAACTTGTAGCCTTTGACCTCTAAGGCACACCCACTACACTAGAAAATAACATCTGATCATAATCCCAATGGTGTATTGATATACATGAACCTGTATAAATAATCAAATATCACCCTTAGTCCCTTGAAAAACTGTGTAAATATAAAAGACTATGAAACACATGTATCAAAAAAAATGCAACCCAAATTAGAGGCCACCAAGATCATACCTATTACCGTAAAAGGTTTCACATCTTGGCCTATAGGAGTAGACTGTATGGCATGCAACTAGCCTGATCCATGACCTTGATCACCTACCTGAGATCCCCGAGCTACGACACCCTACTAGAACTACTAATCTTGACTCTAAGCACTATGCCCACCACCTCATTTCGAACAACCAATATAACCCCAACTGCACACTTGACACGATGTAGTTGATCCTACTATAGAACCTTGAACCTGTTCATACCCTCATTAACTGGGAATTCACTATGCACTCATACATAAACTATTTAAGTGACCTATCCTACCACATGATCCTAACTTAACAGGTGGTTGATCATAGTGAGCATAAATATGGAAAAACTTTCCACACTGGTGAAATTTCACCTTGATAAGAAAGGAATGATCTGCCACCTTGGCTACTCCATCTGCCACTAATCTAGTGTAAAATTACCCAATAATTTTTCCTACTACCTAAAGACCCACCAATGGCCCTCTACCAATAACTATTTTACCATAAACTCTACCCTCTCCTAGGTTCCTCATGGTGATAAGGGTCGGTTCAATATCTTGAAAAAAGATGTCATGTAGAAGATGTTCACCTGCACTAATATATTATATTGTAACCCATCCTCAAAGGCCCCGCTTAGGCTACCTCATCTACCACAAGCATAGGGGAAAATACTATAGATCTATAAAATGATTATCATAGTCCATGAATGATTCATTCTCCTATATAAGATACATAAATTCCCTAGAATTATTAGCTCTTAGGGTCTCTGGATAGAAATGATCAAGAAAATAGGTTTCAAATTCCTTCTATGGTAATCCCTTATGTTGATCTGTCTCGACCAGAACATCCCACCGTTACTTCATATACCCATAAAGGATAGACATTTTCAACTTCACCCTCCTTTATTGTGATGTCTCAATGTGATCTAAAATAGTCTTGAAAGACTCAATATAGTACTTTATTGCTTGGGGACCTCCCTCCTTGAAAAATATCAGTGGATGCTAGATATGAAACTCTCTCATCAACTATGACATCATAACTATAGGTTAAAGAGATTATCTTTCCATAGTATACACTACTCATAACAAGCTCGCACAAAGCTGAATGTCCATCACCTGCCCTTGTACCACATGAGGTACTAGACCAATAACCATAGGGGCGTGCTCAACACCTCTCTCTTGGTGCTCAACATGAGTCCATAATGGAGTCATATATCTATAATGCCAAATTAATTCTTCAAAACATGTTACCATGACAAACCTTTATATCAAAATTTAGGGAAAGCGATAATGAGCATACCACCCTGTTACTCTTTACATATCATACCACAAGTATCTCATAACCATGAGCACTCTCACCAGTACCATATACCCATACAAAGAATCAACATCATATATAAAATTTCAACATTGTATATAAAAGATCCAAGACATAATATATATAAAAAATTCTTCATTTTTAACCAAAACTCTCTAACCTAAGGATGAGTCAAATGAAATGTCTATTAAAAGTTATAGAAGAAAACAATTTATAAGTCATAATTATAATTTTATTTAACTAATACCACATACCTATTAAGATAAATAACTATTCTATATACTTTTATCCATTTTATCAACAAAAAATATTAATGTTAGAGGCCCAGTTAAATGAAATTTCAACTACAAGTTATAAAGTAAAATACTTTATAAGTTAGCATTGACATTTTATTTAGCTAAAAAATCATAGTAAACCAAGAAATAAATCATGTAACCCTTTTCTTATTTATTTTTGGGAGTAAATCAAGTTAGTTGCCTCCATAAATTTATATGTGAGATCACCATATAAATGGTTGTTTACACTTTAAATAATTGACCCTATATTTGAGTCTCACAGCAAACCATGATTAATCAAGCAGATGACCATGAATCATGTGTGCCTAGTATGATGCATGAACACATGTGAAAATATGTTAAATACCATAAAATAATAACCACAAATCATATGAATCACACAAGGTGAAAGTAGAGCAGCCGTTAAAGCAAAAGGTGAAAACATCAATCCCTTCCCTAGTAACTTAGCCTTTCCCCCATATGTGGGTCTGCAAATCCCAGGTACGTGCTTCATATTAAGTACCAAAAACACCCTATATTCCATATAAATTACCCAAATTTTAAGAAAAAATAATGGTACCTCTGATACCACTTTTTAATATCCCCAACTCATGAAGAATCATAAGTGTCTAAACTAGAGGGTTACTGTGACATCAGGTACGCCACCCCATATTCCAAAGCCTTTCAAATAGTAGTGTGGGACTAAGGTGGTATGGTGGGGAGACTATACCCATATATTAGAGTATAATAACAATATAAATATGGTAAATTAGACATATCTATCCAAATAAATAAAATATTAAAGAGACATACAAACAATACCAATAATTAAATACAACCCATGATATATCAAAATGATCTTTCTATAATGCCAAGTGGTCATACACCCCAAATAAGAATGATATGTACATGTACAAAATCCCAAAAAGAACAAAATATAAATAGGGAGACTCCTCAAAAATGGTCTCTAGTTCTAGCCCAGTCCCGATATCTCGTGCTCTAATCAAATAACCCAAACCATGCATCAGTTATAGGGTGCTTTCCTTTGTCATGACCTGAAACCATAGAGACTACTTGGGTACCCAAAGAAATACTAATCAAAGTGTGGGTATGACTCAATAAGGCAACACCAACAATTTCTAAAACATATCTGTTCTAAGTAATTTATGCATGATGAGGTGCATATATAAAAGATAAAAAGATAAATACAAATAAATAAACAATCATGAACCCTTGGGTTCCTAGTGACTCTGGAGAATGACCATGTCTACTTCGGTCTAAGATGGATGTATCTATCTATAGTAACTCAAGTCATAAATACAATCCCCATTGGGTTAATATTGGGTGGTCAAGAGAGATTAGAAAACACTATCGAACCCAAGGGGTGACACCTAAGGCGTTCTAAGTAGCATGCATTATCACTGAACCCAAGGGATTACACCTAAGGTGTTTCAAGTAGTAGACATCATCACTAAACCCAAAGGATTACACCCAAGGCATTCTAAGTAGAAGGTATCATCACCAAACCCAGGGGATTTCGCCTGAGGCATTCTAAGAAGCAGGCATTATACAAAAACCCAAGGGATTGCCCCCAAGGCATTTCAAGTAGCATGCATCTTTGCTGAACCCAATGGATTTCATTTGAGGTGTTCCAAGTAGAAAGTATCCATTTTAAAGTGCATAAAAAATTCATAAATCATTAAGTTAATTTATTCTAAAAAAACTTTATTTTTTAAAATGACAGATAACCCATAAATAAATTCACTCCATTAGCCTCCCCTAGTACCCAAGTAAGATGTACCTTAATATGCATCCTATTAATCCCCTACCACTTTCTATTTATCATATATTAAGTCACAGAAACCACTTTAATTACCCATTTAAACAACCGAGGTCACACACACCTTGAAGGGTGGAAAAAGTCTTAGTCTACACAATAATAGACCACATAAGGCTTGTATAGGAGTTCCATTTCATGCTTTATGTCTAACAATATTTAATTAAATTTATAGTTAAGCACACAGTGTGTTGGCATGAAAACACATCACACACACCTATAAATGGTGATACTTTTAGGAAAAAGTTTTAGAACCACCTACCATATACTCGTAGACAAAAACTACTCCAATATCAACCTTTATTTCACAGTAATATGATAGAAAATGGAAAAGTAGAAGAATACCCTAAAAATAGGGAATATTAGCTAAAATGGAAAGATACAAAAAGACTAAAATAGAAACTGAGAAAGATCGATGGCGAAGGGATAAACTTACCATAATATTAAATTCATAACAAATTGTGTCTAATTCCATGATAAAACAAGGAAGATATTAAAAAGGAAGAGAGAAGGTCCAAGCAGGGGGTTTATCACCGATTATTCCAAGGGAGGACCTCACTTAACCTTTAAACACCTGGAACAAAAAATAAAAGAACTTAATTTTTTTAAAAAAAAATACAACATGAGGGTTTGATGGCTTGAACCTAGGGATAACTCCATGAGTTTTTAATAAAGAGGTATCCTCTCCTCTATACACTTATTTTATGGAGTGAGAAAATATTTACACAATGACCCTATCACATCTTACAGTTTTACAACCACCAGTTATCCCGTTCTCCCTAAAACTCATCCCGAGCTATAAATGAACCCCATAACACTTATAAATGAGTAAAACACACATGTTTGTGATAAAAATTAAAATAAAAATTACCTTTAAAGGGATGTTTATCAACATGTGTCTTGAGTGGAA
Organism: Viscum album; assembly: GCA_963277665.1. NCBI lineage: Eukaryota > Viridiplantae > Streptophyta > Magnoliopsida > Santalales > Viscaceae > Viscum > Viscum album. The sequence goes on along the minus strand of OY728150.1, from coordinate 1,996,402,613 downwards.
TAATTTGTGGAAAAAAATCAAGCTTGTAGAAATCATTATGAGATCTATGCTAGCTAAATATCCACCAATGACTACCACTGTTGATTATCTTATCCTAGGTCTTATGAAAATATTTTAAGGGGTTATGTAAGTATAATTTAGGATGATATAAACACATATTTCTCAGTGAAATAAATTATATATATCATGCATATTTTTATACATTTCACATTTTTAATTTTAAATAAAAAATGTAATTAATGTAGCTAAATAACCAATAAAATTATTTTGTGCTTAAAATTGTATTTTGCTAAAAAAAATTACCTTTTTATGTGATATGATTTTTTAAGAATATTTATATATTATGTTTAAATTATGATAAAATATATTAAATATAATTATTAATTGATAGTAAATAAGAATAAGAACAATTAATATTTTAAAAGTCATTTTTCTATGGAAACAATTTTTTCTATACATCTTATGTTTTAATTTAAAATCCAATTTTATCATATTTTGAAATTTAATTAGATAAAATAAATTCAAAATTCTTAATTATCACTTTAAAATTTGGTAATAAGGGTCATATTATTTTTTTAGTAAAATTATAATTACTATAGTAAATATTTAATCATGGTAAAAAGGTAAAAAGGAAGTAATCTACCATGGCTCGAATTTTACTAAATTATGGAACTTATATTTTCTATAATACCTTTGTTAGGTTTGAAATTAAATCCAATATGTCTCACTAACATTTCCTCACCTAACTCACCTAACTCCCATGTGATTCCATATTTTCCCTTTACCTAACTTAATTTTCTAATGAAATAACCCTCCTTCTCACCTATAAAAGGTGTTAACTTACACCCAGTTTAAGCCACACTTCTCCTTAAAATTCTATTTAAACTTAAACCATTTTACCTCTACTATATACCTATTCCATGTTTTTAATCCCTTATTTATAATAATGTATCCCAAGTAATCCATTTCCAATAGGTATTTTAAGAGAAGATTCAAGTCCTTGGTGTGAGTGTTATCCACTCCATAACCTTTTTTCCCTATATTTCCCATCCAACCTTAATCCAAAACTATTATAACCATACTAATATAATTACATAATTATCATTATTCTACTAAAATTTTATTATGTTGATGTAAGAATCATTATCTATCTCCCACCCATCCATTGGGAAATGATGACGTTACTCTTGTTATATGCGGACTACCGCGTCCATGAGCGACATATTTCATTTTTCATCACCAACTTACATGGATGGTTATAATAATTTATTTAATGAATAAAAATTATATTTGTGACATTATTAAGATTATTTAAAGATAAATTAGTCATTCTATTAATATCTTACCCATTATTTATCTACCACCTTTTGTTTGTTAAAAATTACTGAAACAAGCTCATCACTGATTTTATCTTCATGAATTGAAACTAAAAATCTCATGAAATGAAATTATAACTTTATAAATAATTATGGAATATCTATTATAGTACCTTAAATAATATAGGAATGATTAAATTGGTATCGAAGTACAGGGATCTACATCTATATTTCAAAGCGTGTGCTAAAAAATCAAAATGATCAATATTTGATGATGAAAATAAACAATAACTAACTAATAAATGTATAATTAATAATTATAATTATAGATTATAGAATATAAAGGTTATAAAATAATTAATTAATATGGTTATGTTTATTATACAGGAGTTTAGAGCTCATCCAACCAAGTAGGAGTCCAAGGTAAGGGTCTTGTCAACTCAACCTCCTTTTTATTAAGTAATAGTTTTTCTCCCTCAAATTATGCTTATGTTATGCTACATAGATCAATTTTATTGTCTCATGTTTTAATAATCTTATTATATGGTATATTATTAATCATTTGAGGTTAATTTTTCTTTTATCATTCCTTATTCTCATATCTTATTTTTTTATATTTCTCATATGTTTTCTCATATGGTTATGATCAATCCTTTGAATGAATATTTGATAATATTTTAACTTAATGATAATTTTATCTCACCCATTATTTTTTTACCATTTACTTAGGGAATTACATATATTATTATGTATATAAGGAAGTATTATATAGATATATTATGGAAGATGTTGAAGAAATTATGTGAAATAATATTTTTCATAGCTAATCTCAAATGACACTAAACCATTGGTTCCTAGGGTTGTGTGAATATTTGTGAGATGTAATGTTTAAATTATGAAAATGGTGTGAATTATATATAAGTTTTTCTTGTTCAATATCACTTGGTATAACATCTTATATGTCAAGTATTTGTTTTTAGCACCATACCCATAAGTGTGGGCTTGGGGTGTCTTAATTGGAATCAAAGAAGCGTTTAGCTATTTTTAGGGATTAAGACTAGATAAAATTAGTGAAAACCCTAGGTATAAGTCTAAATATAGGAAAATATCCTAAAATTTTCATAAATTATAAAGTGTGTGGTTTCTTAGAAATAGAATCCTTGTTTGGATACAAACAAGTGGATACAGGCTCAAGACTATATGCATCTAGGGGTAATAACTTTGAAAAATGTTTGGTTGAGTATTAAACCGATCTTCACTCGATGAAAAATTAATGTACCTAACTTCACTCCTGGTTTAAAACTCTTAGGATATATGATTTAGTTGATTCACACACTCTTTATGAACCATCATAAATTATTTAAATGGAATTTGATGATGTAATATATAACTAGTTAGGTTAGATAACCCAATAGGAATATAACCATATATAACCTATATTAAAACCTAGATATTAATAAGTTAGGGTATAAAAATAATTTATGAGTTATAATTTCTAAATTCCTTATTTTATATTTTGAAATTTATTAATTTTCTCATATCTCATCTTTACTTTATTTAAATTAATGGTTGGATCCTAGAGAAACTGAGTTAATAATGGGTGTGGTAGATAATGTTTAGATTGTATTAATGAGAAACCTAACAAGATTGGGGTTGAAGTGAAAAATATCTTGATGATGATCACTAAACTTTCCCAAATTATTAAAAATAATGCTAACAATGTTGAGCTTCTAAACACACCAAGTAAGAAGAAACTTACTATAGTTTCCTTCATACGACAACAAATTCCCTCCTTTAGTTGATCTTCCAATCCATGAGTTATTGAGCAATGGATCATTAATAGAGAATATATTTTTCTTCCTCAAATGATAAAAACACGAGAAGTTCATTTTATCTATTTATAATTTGGAATGTGAGGGTAACCAATGGTTTAGTCTCATTAATAATGTGATGAAAAAGGAATAAGTTGATTCTATGGAATGAGAGGACTTCAAGAAAATATTCTTCATTAAATATTTTGTCTAAACTCTTTACGAAAAAATCGATAAAATTACTTGATTTTAAACAAAAGTAGTATGAATCCATTGGTACCTAAGAATAAAAATTCACAAGTCTTGGAAGGTATGCCTCTAATTTTAATATTGACCTCGAAAGTAAGATCTAATGATTATTTAGAGGACTAAAACCAATTATTCTAAAGGAATTAACTATAAAAGACTTTGATGGCTATGAATAGATTTTTAAATGTGCACTTAAGTTGTAAATGTAAGTCGAGGACTCTCATTATTCTAGATAAAATAAAAGTAAGGTGGAGTTTCATGGAAACTCGAATGAAAAATATCATATATGAAAGAAAGTTCAACCACCTATATGCTATAAATGTGGAAGGAAACAGCCAATAAATTGACTAAGAGGGCCAGGAAGATGTTTTAAATTTGTAAGAGTATACCATAAAGCATGCAATTACCAAAAATATGTGAAGATTACAATTAAAAAAATAAAGAAAAAGAAGGTATTAACTAATGCTTCATCCACACTTCAACGATTCAAATACAAAGAGTATGAGAATTATGTAAATCAATGCCCTAATCTAAGGGATAATGAGGAAAATAGACCTAAAAAACCTCCAATACCAAAGGAATAAGGAAGAGCCTATGCAAAAACTACCGCTAAAGTGGATCATGATAATGAAGTGGTGAAAGGTACACTTATTCTCCACTATAGATCCATAAATGTATTATTTGATTCTGTTTCTTCACATTATTTCATATCATACAAGTCTGTTAAGAATGTTAATTGACCACATCAAACCTTGAACATTAAATTTGATGAAAACACCTAGTAGCACAATGATTTCATCCAAGGTATATAAATATTCTCTGATCAGGGTTTGTGGAAAGATAATTACTGCATATTTAGTTCTCCTTGACTTGGTAGAATTTGATGTGACACTAGGCATGGACTAGGTTTCTCTATATGGATATCCCTAATCACCCTGTTACTAAATATCAATACAAGTGTGATTATGAAATCCCTTTGAAAGAAAAACCTTTAATCTTGATCTTGATATCCAATAATGAAGGATACTTGACTCAAACGATTAGATAAGAACTCAATATTTAAGACATGAAAATTACACAAGAGTTTAATGATATATTTTACAATGAATTACCTTTAATTCCTCTAAAACATGAGGTTGGATTTTTAATTGAACTCATACATGGTTATATGCCTATATTGAAGAGACATTATAGAATGGAACTCATTGAATTAGAATAATTAAAGAAGAAACTTTAGGAGAATCTGGGAAAAGGTTTTAGATGCCATAGTGCTTCACCATGGGGTGAACCAGTCCTCTTCATCAAGAAGAAGGATGTATAAATGTGTCTTTACATATATTATCATAATCTTAACAAGATAACAATCAAGAACAAGTATCCTTTACCCCATATTGATGACTTATTTGATCAAATTAGAGGATTTAAATATTTCTAAAAGGTGGGTGTTTGATCAAGATACCCTAAATTAAGGGTAAAGTGAGAAGATATACCCAAGATAACTATTTTCACAAGGCATAGACACTATGAATTCATGTTGATTCCATTTGGACTTAAAAATGTCTCTACTATATTTATGGTTTTTATTAATAGAATCTTTAGAGATTACCTTGAAAAATTCATGTTAGTTTTTATTGATGATATTCTCATATATTCTAAGAGTAAGGAAGATAATGGAGAGTATTTGAGGATTGTGCTAAAGACCCTATGAAATGAAAAATTATATGCCATGTTCATAAAGTGTGAATTTTGGTAAAAATATTATCCTTCTTAGGTCATGTGATCATAATAGATGGAATATATGTGGGTAAATTAAAGATCGAGGTGATTAAAGAATGGTTGAGGATGACCACTATGATAGAAATACATAGTTTTCTTGGATTAGTTGTATACTACTGGAAATTTTGTGAGAAATTTATCATGATTTCCCAATCCTCTGACCAAATTAACATGAAAGGGAGTTAAATTTCTCCAGATATAATAATATGAGGAAAGCTTCAAGTTTCTTTATAAGATATTGGTAACCTCACCTATACTTACATTACCCTTTTGTGGAGAAGAGTTTTTCATATACATAAATGCTTCATTAAAGGGTTAAGGATGCATTATTTTGAAAAATGAAAAGGTAATAACTGATAATTAATTTCAATTAATAAAACATGAGAAAAATTACCTAATTCATGATTTATAGATGGAAACAATAATCTTTTTATTGAAAATTAGGATACATCATCTCTATGATGAAAAGTGTGATATCTAAACCAATCATAAGAGCTTAAAGTATATATTTACATAGAAGGATATGAACATGTTCTTAAGGAGATGGTTTTAATTTATAAAAGACTATGATTGATCAATACATTACCACCCTGGGAAGGTGAACATGGTGGAATATTCTCTAAGAAGAAAGGATCATGAAACCTTATCCTTGATGAGAATTTAAAGGGACCCAGTATATATATATATATATATATATTTAAAATATGAATATAAATATCATAAAGGAAGGGATGGAATATTTCCTTTTACAAATTATTTCTCAACCATCCATCTATATAAAAATCAAGGAGGCCAAAAAGATGATGTGAAGTTATAGAAGAAGATATGAAATATTTTAGATTTTAATCTTGATAAAGATAGAGTTATGAGATTTGGAACACAGATATGTCTTCCATCCATACCAGAATTGAAGAAGGATATTTTGGATGATGCACATAGATCATCATTCTCTATTAATTATGGAAGTACAAAAATGTATATAGATATTAAGCAACACTTCTGATGTAACAACATGAATAGTGATATTGCAGAGTATGTATTTCTATGATTATTATTCCAATAAGTAAAGACTTTACATCAGAAATATAAAGTGATTATGCAACCATTACCCATACTAGTATAAAAATGGGAGAACATCACCATGTATTTCATCATTATTCTTCCTAATACTTCTAATGGTTTTAATCCCATATGGGTAGTGGTGCATATACTTATAAATACTACACGCTTCATTTCTATTCAATAAGACTACTCAATCGATCAAATTTCTAAGTTAGACATAAAACAAGTGGTATGGCTATATGAAATACATCTTTAAATTATATCTGATTGATATCTAAGGTTAGCATACAAATTTTGGAGGGGTATTTAGGATGAATTTGATACATATATGATATTTAGTGTGCCTTATCATCCTCAAACTGATGGTAAATATGAAAGAACCATTCAAACATCATAATATATGATAAAATATTACTTGATAGGTTTCAAAGGAATTTGAGATTATCATCTTCATCTTATGGAGTTCTAATATAATAAAAGTTTCCAACCTAATATCCAAATGGCACCCTATGAGGCTCTATATGGGAGGAGATGCAAGACTCTAACATGTTGGGATGATGTAAAAGAAATGAAGCTATTAGGACCAGATCTTGTCCAAGAAATTATGGAAAAGGTTAAAACCATTCAGAAATATATAAAAGTGGCACATAGTTAATAGAAAATTCATGATGATAACCATGGATGATATTTAGAGTTTGAAGTTGGTGGTATGGTATTCTTTTAGAAATCTCCTTGGAATTGAGTTGTGATATTTTGAAAGAAAGGGAAGTTGAACCCTAGATACATCAATACCTTTGAGATTATTAATCCTATCAAGGCTGTATCTCACTGCTTAAAACTTACTCCAAACCTCTCATATGTTCATGATGTGTATATGTATCACTTTTGAGGAAGTAAATACCATATCCATCACATGTAATGAACTCAAAAACTGTGTAGTCAGAACATGATATCTCTTATGAAGAATAACCCATGAAGATATTGGATCAAAGAGAAAAGGTTCCATGGAACAAGACCACCCACTTGGTCAAATTTCTATGGTGAAACCATAAGTTTAAGGAATTTACATGGAAATTTGAAGTAATTAATTTTTTAAGTCAAAATTCCTTGAGGGGGTAGAATATAACACCCTATAAATTATAATAATTTAAATTTATGATAATTTTTTACACACAAAACTAAATGACAATAAACTACTTTATAATTAAAATATGAAATTTGTAACATAGTCATTGAATTATAAGGTATAAATAGAGGTAACTGTATTATGAAATCAATACATAAAATAGATAAAATGACATTGAGTAATAGAAGTATTTTTGATGAGGCTCATTTATCTGAGCTTAGAAGAGAGAAAAATCCACTAATGTTTTCCCTATACTAAGCCCAAGCTAAAATCCAAAAAGCATGGATTGATTGGAATCCTTTGTGGGATAAATTCAACCTTTTGAAAATCTATATGATATCCATTCTATCTTAATCATCACCCGTGACTACCACTGCTGCTTATCTTATCCTTAGGTCTTAAGTAGAGATTTTAAGGGGTTATATAAGTAGAAGTTAGGATGATGTAAACATATATTTATCTATTTAATAAATTATATATATATATATCACATGTATTTTTATACATTTCTCATTTATAATTATAAATAAAAACAAATTTAATTAATGTATCTAAATAACTGATAAAATCAATTTATGCTTAAAAATGTATTCTCCTAAAAAATATTCCTTTTTATACGCTATGGATTTTTATTTTAAGAAAATAAATATATTATGGTTAAATGATGATAAAATATATTGTTAATATTAATAATATATTAATTCTAATTCGTAATTTATAGGAAAAAGGAATAAAAGAAATTAATATTAAAAAGTAATTTTTTTATGAAAATAGTTTTTTCTATATATCTTATGTTGTAATTTAAAAGCTAATTTTCTCATATTTAGAAATTGGTTTAGATTAAATAGATTCTAAATTCAGAATCATTATATCAAAATTTGTAAATAAGGGTCATTTTATATTTTTAGTAAAAAGATAACAACCATAGTAAATATTTAGTCACGGTTAAAGGGTAAAAAAGAAGTAATCCACCATGGTAAAAATTTTACTAAAAAAAATTGAAACTTAGACATTATAGAAGATATTTATTAGGTAGAAAATTTAATTCCACATGTATCAACAAAATTTCCTCTCCTAACTCACCTAACTACTATGTGATTCCATTTTTAACCTTCACCTAACTTTAGTTTCTAAGGAAATTTCCTTCTTTTTCTCCCAGATCACTTCCAAAAACTTCAATCCAAGATTATCCTTTTAAATCACCTTCAAAATATACCCATTTTAACTATCATAAATACTTATTATATGTTTGGTATTCCATGGTTACAAGAATGTGTCCCAAGTGCTTCATTTCTAAGAGGTCTTTCAAGAGAAGATCCAAGCCTTCAACGTGAGTATTATCTTCTCCATAGCCTTTCCTTCTTCAAAATTCTCATAAAACCCTCCTAAAAAACTATTATAAATATAATAATATAATTTAAATTAGTATCATTATTATTTTTAATTGTTATTTTGTTTATGAAACAACCATTATCTATCTCCCTCCCATCTACCGGGAAATGAAAACATCACTCATGTTATGTGCGGACTACCGCCTCCATGAATAACGTATTTTATTTTTCATCACCTACTTATATGGATGGTTTTAAGAATGTATGTAATTAATAAAAATTATATTTATCATATAGTTTGTACTCTATATAGATAAATTAGATATTCTATTAATATCCAACATATTATTAAAAAACTACCTTTTGGTCATTAAAAATTACTGAAAGAAGATCGTCAACGATTTCATATTCATGAATAGAAACTAAAAAACACATGGAATGAAATTATAAATTGATAAATAATTATGTAAAATCAATTAAATAAAATTAAAAAAATATAATAATGATGAACTTGGGATAAAATTATGGGGATCGACCTCGACATATCAAAGTGTGTGTGAAATAATCAAAATCACGAACATGGATGAAAATAAAGAATAACCAACTAATACATATATAATTAATGATTATAATTAAATATTATAAAATATAATATATTTTAATATGTTTATATAATAAGTAATTAAGATGGTTATGTTTATTATATATAAGTTTAGAGCATGTCTGACCAAGTAGGGAATCCAAGATAAGGGTCTTGTCAACTCAACATCCTTTTCACTGAGTTATAGATTTTCTACCTTGATTATGTTATTATAAGTTTATTATATTATTAGATTTATTTAATTCATATGGAAATTTTTATTTATATCTGTAGAATTTTAATTTTTTCACCAAAATCTTCTTCTTTGGGGTATTTTTTTCTTTAATAAAAAATGTTGTTGTTAAGAATAATTCTCATCCTCAATAATATGATATTTATCTTCCATGTCCATATTTTTCTTTACAAAAATGTTTTAATTTATTATTTTGAAACCAAAATATGTATTATATAAAATTTTCTTAATTTTTCCCTTTTTTACTTTTCAAAATGAAGTTTTATTATCCTTTTTATGATGTTGGTTTCAATAAAGGTATTTTAAAATATTCATTTTTTTCCTTTCATAGTTATATATTTTATCTCCCACCACACATTTCCTATAGATTACCTTTATTTCCTTTTAAAGGATCCAATATTTGGATTTATTTCTAAATAATAATTGTAAAATTATTCTTGTCAACTACTCAATAATTATCGTTTTAAAGTAGCTTGTATCTTTATCTCTTTATAACAATATTGAGAAATGTTTTCTAAAAACTCTTTTTATGTTTCATTTCCATTTTACTATTTAACTCAAAAAGATAAATTTTCTACAGAGTTATGTTTCATTATTCATGAAACACCCTGATATATTGTGAAATATATTTTTTGAATTAATTTAACTTTTTGATATTTTTCATTTCACGCAACACTGAATATAACTTTTGTTATATGAAAGCGCCAAGTTATTCTTACTTTGTATATAACACCAAGTCAAGATTCTACAACATGAAACACTTATATTATCTTGTGGTACATTCAACACTATGTTTGGATTGTGTTACACACAATACTGAGTTCTTTTGATAACTCCAATTACACACAAGACGGGTTTTACTAAACTATAATATACTATTAATATTATTATTAAAATATTATTATAGTTATCACCTAGCCATTGGAATGAAATTTATGAATAATATTAACTAAAATTTGAAAATATTGTTTACAAATATATATAAAATTAATCCTTTGGTTATCAATTAGCTATAAATAAAAGTAAGAACTATTCAAAAATAATGAAATCCCCTTTCTAAGAAATCTATTTTACTATGTAAAAATATGTTTTTTCTCAATAAATTAAACAAACAAATTTTGATGATTTTTTTTAATAAAATTTATACACTATAAATTCAAAAAAATATTTTGAAATTAATCTAATAAGTTTTATAAGCATAAAATAAGATCAAATCCAGTTTTAGGCATAAAAAGATGTATTATTCTAAAAGGCAGTTTTACCGCCTTTTAATGGAAGACTTGTTTTAAAAATAATTTTTGACACTTTTATAAATTTTATTTGAAATAATAAACTTTATTTTTGAATGTGTAATATAAAAATTTACTTTGGGTTATTTTTGGTACTTTTTTTTGATAAGTTTCATTTTTTGATGAATAGTAAAACACTGAATTTTAATTGAAAACTGCATTTTCATCGAATTTATTTATATAGTAAAATTATATAATAAATTTGTTTTAAAGTATATTTAGATAAATTACACATATATTAATCTAATTTATTCTATTTTAATAAATCTCTCATTGAAATTTTATATAAAAACATTTCAAACTTTTGAACATTTTCACATTAAAAATTCATTGTCTCGTCCCGTTCGCAGGATTAATTTTAAATTAATTTCTTCTAATTATGTGTTTAGAATTTTAAAAAATAGATTATATATTTAGAGTCATAATAATTTATAATTTATAGTAAGTAAAAATTATTTTTTTACCAAAAATATTAGTAAAAGTCATTAAAATTAATTATAGTGATTGAGGTAAAAACGAGTTTACTTAGTGGTTAAACTTTAACTTAAGGGGACAAATAACCTAGAAACATGTCCAAAAGAAATTTTATGACCATATTTATACCATAAAATACAGTTTATATAAAAGTTACCATTATTAGAGGCACATTATGTAATGGATACCTCTCAATATTGTTTACCTTTTTATATTTATAAGAATGTCACTCCTCCTCCACTATAAAAGGGAACTCACCCCCACTTATTCACACCTCTAAATACCTTTGGATAATACAAAACCTAAAAAAAATAAGCTCCAAACTTTCCCCCATTCATCCTAGAATCACCACTTTTTTCAAAAATCCAACCAAGGAATCCCTTTGGTGCAAACCAAATGGTGTCCCTCAAAGAAGAGGTAACATCCTTCAACAAGCACTTTTGGTTTTATTTATTTCTACACCCACTCAATTATTATTATTACATGTTTATATAATAAATTGATTATCCTAAATATACTAATATGTTTTTATGTTAATGGTATAACCTAAACTCACACAAAATTACATCAAATGGGATACACAATCATTGTTCATGTGTACGGTGGACTACCGCCTCGCGAACTGATGTCGTTCATTCTTACACTACCACCTTTAAAGGTTGGTAATAATGATGTAATTACTATATATATATATATATATATATATATATTATATTTATGATTTATTTATGATTCTGTAATTATTATACAACACATACCTTCATGCTTTCCATTTTGTGGGAATACGATAACATCGTTTGTGGGCGTGTGGACTACCGCCTCCTTAAAGCAATGCGATTCATTCACACTTTACATGGAATGAATTAAAGATGAGTTTATTAAAAATATATGATATTTATTACATAATAATTATACTGGAATTATAATATATAATATATATATATAATTTACTTTTCTTTATTTCAATATAATAAGAAGATGGAAACAACGTTCATGCGTATGTACTGCTTACCGTCTCCATGAACGGTGTATCTCATTTTCTATTTCTATATTTTATAGATTATTATAAATACATATATACTGAATATATATGATATTTATATCATGTTTTATATTCTATATATGATGAAATCATGATATACATAAGAGGAAAAAAATATAACAAATCAAAATGCATGAAAAAAAAGCGGTTATTACCCAAAACATAACTTTAACATGGCATTGTTAATAAATGGGTAATATAAATTCATAATAAGATAATATGTGGTATGATATAATTTAATATGTTTATTTAATATATGTATAATATACTTATATTTATTATACATGAGTTTTGAACAAGTATGATGAAAGTCAAGACTTAAGGTAAGGGTTTTCTCATCTCACTTTTATTTCTATGAGATATATGTTATATTGATCACTTTTTCTTGTTTCATAGTCGATATACTAACCTATGGAATGCTATATAATAAATTTAATTTATTTAATTATATTCAAAATTTTAATTAATTTTATTATTTTATGGGGATCATGATTCAAAATTTACTCATGTAGTAAGAGAATTTCATCTCACTTTATTTTATTTGTGAGATACATGCCATATTCACCACCCATTTCTTTTATGTGGTGTATATAATACCCATGAATGTATTATATGATTATCATCCTTAAATTTATATTTATTTACATATCTATTTTATGATATCTCTTTTGTGGGTTTTATGGTTCAAAAGTTACCAAATTGATAAGGTAATTTTGTCTTAATTTGCCTTCTTTAAGACACATGTTATGTTATAAACCTATATTATTTTACAAGGTGTATATTGTAAAATCCCAGGTAATCATAGAATAATACATTTTCATATTTATTAATATTTACGAATTAATTGTTAATTTTACCTTAACAGGGATGCTATTTCTAATAGCATACTCGACACGCAATGATGGGTTTCTCTGAAATCTTATGTTGCACACAAGACTGAGAAATACTGAAAAATAATACATTATTAATATTATTATTTTAAATAGTCATTATCGCCTAGTTGTTGTATTAGAGGGAATGGAAAGAACTAACTATATTATGTTCACATGTTTATTAAATGTTTTTACTTTCATTTAATAAATTAAATAGGATTAAAATGAGAATAAATCCAATTTTAGGCATACAATACTCTAATATTTTTAATGGTAGTTTTACCACCTTTTAACAGCGAACCCTTTTTAAATATAGTTTTTGTCACTTTTATATTTTCTATTTGACAAAATAAACTTCTTATTTAGAATTGGGACATTAAAATTTACTTTTGTTGAATTTTGGTATTTTTATGATAAATTCATTTTTAATGAATACTGAAAAATACTGCATTTTAATTCAAAACTTAATTTTCATATAATTTAATTATGTAGTTATATTATCCTTTTAATTAGTTTTAAAGTATAATTAAATATTTTTTTTATAATTTAATCCAAATTTTTTCATTAGAAGTAATTTTATATTGAAATTAGATATAAATGCATGTTAATCTTTTGATGGTTTTTAATTTTAAAAACCAGTTTTCTCGTTTTGACAATGGAGATTAATTTTAAATTAATTACTAAAAATTTTGTGATTTAAATTTTTAAAAATGGATTACATATTTATAATTAGTGGGTCCGAATTATGTAATTAGGTCCCTTTTATTTTTGGACATTATGAATAGTAACTTTAGTAATTATTTTTATTTTCCATGGTTAAAGGGTAAATCAGGTAAATAAGGGTAAAAATAAAATAATAATAATATAAAACTACCCTAAAACTTTTCCTAATTTAATTTTATGAGTGTATCCCAACCATGATAATAATTGGGTCAATTTTAGGACCACTTAGAGCCACTTGGATGTGATTATGACACTTATAAACATTTTATTTAAAATGAAGACCAAGATGTCATAATCATGCCTCTCATAACTAAAACAATTTTAATATGAGGTTATAAAAGTGATATATTAGACTATAAATAGTTAGTATAAATATAGAAATATTACCTACATCATGGTAATTTATTTATGATTTTTAGAAAATAAATAATTAAATTAAATGGTGACACAAAGATGATGTAATAATATCTTAATTAACAAAATAATCAAATAAATGATATTATAAATATTAAAATAAATATTATATTACATAATTTATTCCATACTTGAATTTTATGGATAATTTTGACATATATTTTATGATTTAAAGTAGTTGGTTTGAACTTATCTCCCTGTTATGATATTTTTAAAAATCAACTAATGAAATAGTGTCAAATTAACACTATTGGTATTTTAAAATATAAAATATTTTATTAAATGATATTAAATTCTTAAAAATCTAATATTCTTCCAAATGGTTATTATAAGTCCAAATATACCGCGAATGACACTTTTGTGGGTCGTTTGACATGTTATGTTAATTAAATTAACCCACAAAGTGTAAATAACATATTATCATGATAAGATTAAAAAGGGTAAAATAAGGGTTAAACCAAAAAGATAAGGCTTAAAAAACCTTAAAATCTTTTAAAAATTTAATTTTATTATGGGTAATTGACCCAAAATCATATTATATTCTAAATAAATTATTTTTGGAACATTTGAAACTGAAATTTAATTTATTTTAATTTAATATTTTAAGAGTTTCCAAGGGTGCCCCTCCCCTCTCCTCTAAAAAGGTACCCACTCTTCTCTAATAATAACACTTCCAAATCCTTTTTGTTTGGAAAATATCTACCCAAAAGTATTACTATAATCCATACCCACATTCTTGAGGCATTATTTTTGGTATAACACCCTCCTTAGATGTGTTAAGGCGTTCTTCAAAGGTGATCAACCAGGGAAGAGGTGTCATTTTTTAAGCGTTTCTATTTTATTTATTCTTCCAATTCCTATAAATATTCTTATTCACAAAGAAATAATAAATATAGTTTCTTCAATATACTGAGATGTTATTATGGAAATATCATCACCTAAATCCATCTCCGATTTCATCAAATGGAAAAGGAATTAATCGTTCATGCGTACGTGTGAATTATCACCTCTACGAACCGATTTAGTTCGTTTTCCATTACCGTCTTTCAATATTCGTTATAATGATGGAAGTAATATTAATATTTGATATTCATTAAATATTTATCATTTTAAAATAATAATATTTTAATTATTTTCTTACCTTTATGCACATAACAATAATAACATCGTTCGTGCGTACGTGTGAACTATCACCTCCACGAAGCAATGCGAATCATTTTTATCCACTACATCACTTGTACGATATATATAAGTATATTTAAATTATTATTATGATGTTAATAATATTATGATAATTTTGTAAATATAAAATAATAATTACCTTATTTCCATAATGATCAATGAAAAATGAAAATGTTACTCATGTGTACGTACTACCTACTGTATCCATGAATATAACACAGTTCATTTTTCATAACCACAATTAATGGTTTGATTTAAAAAGTATGAGTAATGTATAATAGTGATTATTATTTCCTGAATAATATTATGGATATGACAGACTTATGACCACATGGACTAGTGAAATCAAAACCATGTTCATTTTCGAATCAAGTATCTAATATCGACAAAATGTTCGATATGAACTTAAATAATTATGTAAGTTTTATAACATGACAATAAGTGATAAAAAAAAGGAATAATAAACTTGAAAAGGGTACTCAAGAAAGTAAAAATTAACCTGAGTTTATTATTTATGAACATAATGATTATATGTGACAATTCAGACTCAAGGTAAATGATTTCATCTCAATATCCTTTTATTGATGCATATTTTGATAATATACATCACCTTATTCTATACGGTGTATAATAAACCCTGTTTAATTTTAATTTAATTCAAAGGGTTTTAAAAGTAATCTTTTCTCTGAATTGTTTTCTTAAACTACAAAAAGAATTTTTTTAACATACGTGGCGACAAAAAAATTTCCACCGCCATGACCATTATTTGATATCTGGCTTCCTCAATAAGATATAATGTTTTTAAAAGAAAAATAAATACCATATTCCATCTTCATGTATTTTGGTATTGAAAATTATTTTGAGAAGGGATTGATTATATCAATATCTTGAAATGATATCTTATGATTGCAATGTGGAAATGTTATTTTTACTTTATGCTTGTTTTATGTGTTATGATTATGTTATGGTTCCTGGGCATTACTTATGTATACAGTTGGTTACATGATAAACTAAGGGTGGGTGAGCCCGTGATAGCTTTTTAATGCACTAGGTAATGAGACAGAGTTAAATGACAAGGTTTCTCCTAATATATTTAGGGAATATACTGTGATGGTTACTCCAAACATAACCATGAAGGTTACTCCCTATGTAGCTGTGAAAGCTATATTGTAAGTATGATATGGATACCACAAGTTACCTTTATGATTTATGATTACTATGAAGTTTTTTTCAGGATTCTTATGATTTGATGCGTTTATAAATATTCATGGACTAACATTTTCTTTCCTTATTTTATATCCCTTGCTGATATTTTTGTGCTCATCCCAAGTTTTTAAAATGTTTTCATAGGGTATAAGGATGGGTAAGAGAAAGGAAGAAGTCAAGAATATTTTTATCAATAAAAATAAATCATGTTTACTTTTAAATGTTTTATATTATGGAAGAAATAGATACTATTTTAGTTTTATCCACTTTATATGTAATAGTTATGGACTAATTCTCTAAAACTCTAAACCTGAAAATGTCCTCAATGTGAATTCTTGAATTAAATAAAGATTATGCAATGTTTAAGGTTGGGACCTTATAGTTGGTATTCAAGGATGGTTTAGATAACTTTAGGGGTTAGGATATTATTAATAGAGTATCCATAAATGATTTTTACTTTATGGTCAAATTGACATGATATAGAATTTTAAGATTACTATGTTGCTTCATCTAAGATATGTTTGTTCAGAATGGTTTTCCACAGAGGAAATAGGGCAGCTATGCTGGTATGATATCAAGAGGAAAACAACCTTCCAAATCAGAAACCCAAGATAGTCAGAATCGGAACTGAATAGTTTTTTGCAGTGATGGAACAATTTACTCATGCTATAAATGGTGGTGGTATCCATGCACAATATTATCCAGATAAACCGTAGAGGAACATTTCAGTAGTGGAGAATTTCATGAGGCAACATCCTCCATTATTCAAAGGATCATCTGACCTAGTGCTAGCTGAAGGGTGGATTAAATCACTATAAAATATTTTTGATGTCATGGGGTGTTTAGACAATCAAAAGGTTAGTCTTACTATTTACTATTTTGAAGGTGAAGCTGGTTAGTGGTGGTCGATAGTTAAGAATATTCGAGATAATGAGAAGATTGATACTCTTGATTGGGATGAATTAAAAGGTATGTTTCTTGAGAAATATTTTTCTAAGGAGGTTCAACTTAGGATGAAAAAAAATTCTTGGAATTGAGGCAATATGAGGACTCAGTGGCCATATATGAAGAAAAATTTACTCAATTGTAAAGGTACGGTCCAAATTTCATCCGAGATATTGATAGTAAAATCAATCATTTTTACCCAGAATTAAAACCAAAGTATCGAAGGGCATTGGCTTCTCATGAGTTCAAAAGTCATGAAAAACTTGTTTGGTGTGCAGAGAAGGTGGAAATTGAGTTTTCCAATGATCATGTGTTCTTTTAAAAAAAAATAGAATAAGAGGTCAAGGTGGTAGGTGAAAGGGAATAATTCTTCAAAAAAAGTCTGATGGTAAGAAAATTAAATTTATATTTTGTGAAATTTGTGGTAAAAATTACATTGGGGAATGCCTTTTGAATTCTAGTAATTGCTTTTGATGTGGTAAGATAGGAAATAAGTCTCGTAATTGCACTAAAAAAGATAATTATAGTGGTAAGAAAATATCTAATTTACATTTAGTAAAATGTTTTAACTGAAATGATATGGGTTATTATACAAATGAGTGTTTGATAAAGAACTAGAATGAAGGGGAGTAGTCAGACTATAAGCAGAAAGGTGTGGTGAAGTCCTTTGTAACTACTTCAGTAGATCTTGGACCATCAAATGAAGTGGTATCAAGTACATTGTTCGTTTATTCCATCCATCCAATGGCCCAAAGGCCTTCAATTTTTTTATTTGATAAAGCCCCCTTTTAAGTGAAGAAGGGGGAACCCTAACAGACTCCACAAACTTAAGACAAATCACACCCGAATGGAAAAAAGTGAAAAACCAAACTGACAACAAGGACCCACCCCTCCCAAGCATATGAACATGATGAAGATCTCCACCATTGTACGGCGATTCGGCAAGCAAGTTTCCTATGTCAAAGCACAGACCTGATTCGATGGCTGAAACCATACCCTCTCAACAACCAAATCCATAAAGCACTGCAAAGATGAAACGCCGGCTCTGGATCCTCCTCTGGGGCTTATTCCAAGTGGTCGAATTCGGTTGCACTGACTTCTCACCTTCGAGCTCAAACCAAGGGCAATTTCAAAGCCTCAAACATGAGAAACACATACCGAAATCTAGCATCATCACAAAGCACTTCGCGAGTCAACTTCCACCCCACCGTGGTCCTTTGACTCCCATCCACCACTGCAGTCACCGGAGTAACCCGAAGATGATCCAGAGAACATGAAGTCAGGCCATCGTCACCTAAGACTAGATGTCCCAACACCACATCAAGGGTACGTCACCAGTGAAGGGATCCGGGCTAATCTGAACCAAAAACGCCACTCTGGGCATGGATCCGCTCAGAACAGTACCACATACACACCCCACTGGAATCCAAGGTATGCAGACCACAGGGGGAGAAATCACAAAGCGCAGTAGAAATCTAGGCCGCTGCACAAAACCAGATCCACAGATTCAACGTAGAAAATAGAAACCAGAAATACCAAACCACCTCACAACAACAGAACCACAAATCAACGCTGATCACAAAAATGCATAAACACCGAGGTAGACATGATGGAAGAAACACAGGACCGCTGTAGGCCAGAAATCCTCCTCCCCTCCGCGGTACTCTGTTGTCGGTGATAATACATAGACCAGTTGCTCGCCACAATGCCTTTGCTGCTAATTCCCGACCAATATCTGAAGCAGAAGTTCCTTCGCACGCCTGCCTCGACGTCTTCTCCTGCCAAATCCGAAGCCGATGTTGACACCAAATCCGTTGGCCGTTGAGACGCATCAGGGTCTATACATTCTTTCATTTTTGAGAAATTTTATAGTAAATTGGGAATTCCACCTCAATAAATGAATCCAGAACTTATGGTAAAAAAACCTAGGGGAAATATTAAGGCAAAAAGAAATTATAAGAATCTTCTTGTCCTTGTCTGTGGAAAGAATCTACCTAAAAACCTTATTGATTTTCCTCTAGTAGAGTTTGATGTTTTTTTGGGTAAGGATTGTATTTTTGTTTACCATGCTAAGATTAACTGTAGAGCTAAAGAATTTTCTTTCCAGAAATACTTTCAGTCTGTGTATAAGAATGAACCCTTACCATTGAAAACATATCCGGAAGCTGAGAAACTGTTAAAATATAGAAATGAATGTTACCTTTCACATATCTTTTAAAACCAAGGAATTGTTCAGATTAATGATGTGCTAGTGGTAAATGATCATCTTGATGTTTTTCTTGATGAGTTGCCTTGTACTACACTTAATTGGTAAGTTGAATTTACAGTTGATTTAGTTCCTAATGCTAAGATAATTTTAAAACCCCCTTATCAAATGGATCGGATTGAACTTTTAGAGTTAAAGAATTAATTACAAGATTTATTAGATAAAGGTTTCATTCGACCTAGCACATCACCATGGGGTGCTCCTGTATGTTAAAAAAAAAGAAAGATGGTTCAATGAGACTTTGTATTGATTATAGAGCCTTGAATAACATCACTGTTAAGAATAAGTATCATTTCCTCATGTCTATGATTTGTTTGATTAGATCTATGGAGCACAATATTTTTCGAAGGTTGAATTTAGGTCAGGGTACCATCATTTAAAAATAAAGGAAGAATACATTCTAAAGATTGCGTTTTGTACTAGATATGAACATTATGAATTTGTAGTTATTCCGTTTGGGTTAACTAATGAACCTGTTGTATTTATGGATCTTATGAATAGAATATTCCATGATTTATTGGATAAGTTTGTGGTTGTGTTTATTGATGACATTTTGGTATATTCTAAAAGTAAAGAGGAGCATTAAAGTCATTTAAGGGTTGTCTTGAAAATCTTAAAAGAAAATAAATCGTATGGGAAATTCAGAAAGTGTGAGTTTTGGTAACAAAAAATTTCATTCATTGGTCACATTGTTTATAAAGATAGCATAAATATTGATCCTTCTAAAAAAAGTTGTTGAAGAATGTCCAAGACCTAAAAATATAACCAAGATTCATAGTTTTCTTAGTTTAGAAGGCTATTACTAGAGGTTTGTTGAAAATTTTTCAAGTTTATCTAGCCTACTGACTAAGTTAACTTGAAAAGGTGTTAAGTTCATTTGGATAAAATAACGCGATGATTATTTTCAAGAATTGAAAATAAGATTAGTGAATGCTCCAGTTTTGGCACCGCCTTACAGAAATGGTGATTTGTTATCCACAATGATGCTTCATTGAAAGGAATATGTTGTTTACTAATGCATGATGATCAGATAATTTCTTATTCTTCATGTTAGTTGAAAAATCATGAGTTAAATTACCCTACACATGATTTGGAATTAGATTTTGTTATTTTTGCTTTAAAAAATTAGAGGCATCACTTGAATGGAGTAAAATGTGAAATATATATTGACCACGCAAGTTTGAAGTATATATTCACTCAAAAATAATTGAACATGAGATAGAGAATATGGTTGGAAATAATCAAAGATTACGATTTCCCGATTCATTACCATCCAAGAAAAGAAAATAAAGTGGCTGATACTTTGAGTCAGAAAAGTAATGCTATATTAACCATGTTACATTTGAAACGTGACCCTTTGATTAATGATTTGATGAACTTTGACATAGAAGTTGTGGGTATAAAAAATTCCTTTGTCTTGTATCATGTGTTAGTGAAATCATCTCTATCAGATATAATTAAACAAGCATAGAAGGAAGAGAGTGAGTTGTAGAAAAGGTAGAATTGGTTTAGAAGGGCAAGTTACCTAAATTTAACATTGATAAAGATTGTGTTTTGAGATTTGGGAAGAGGTTATGTGTCCCTTGTGATTCATAGCTGAAGAAATATTTTTTATGTGAAGCTCATAATTCTTTATTTTCAGTTCATCCTGGTAGTACTAAGATGTACAAAGACCTTTGAGAGTATTATTGGTGGGTTTTAATGAAAAGAGATGTTGCTGAATTTACTATAAAGTGTTTGACTTGTCAGCAAGTGAAAGCAAAATGAAAGTTTACAAAAGGGATGATTCATCATTTTATAGTGCTAGAGTGTAAATGAGAAAATATATCCATGTATTTTGTAGTGGGATTACCAAATAATTCTTGAGGTAATAATGTGATTTGGGTTATTATTGATCGACTGATTAAATCTTCCCATTTTATTCCTATTCGAGATACACTGTCTCTAGATCAACTTTCTCCGTTGTATCTTAAATAGATAGTCTGGTTACATGAAGTTCCTCTCTCTATTGTATCTAATCATGATCCTAGGTTAACTTATAACTTTTGGAAAGGCCTTCAGAAGTCATTGGGTACTGAATTAAATTTTTGAATGAATTTTCATCCTCAATCAGATGGGCAGTCAGAATGAACAATTTAGAACTTGGAGGACATGCTACGTGCTTGTTCAATGAATTACCAGAGAAGTTGGGAATAACATATTTCTCTGGTTGAGTTTTCATATAATAACAGTTTTCATTCTAGTATAAAAATGACACCATTTGAGGCATTATATGGAAATCGGTGTCGAACTCTAGATTTTTGGGATGAAGTAGGTGAAAGGAAGTTTATGAGACTAGAATTGGTAGAAGAGATGGTAGAGAAAGCTCAATTGATTCAAAAGCACATGAGGACAGATCATAGCAGGAAGAAAAGTTATGCGGATAACCGGAGGAATGATCTTTCTTTCTAGATAGGTGACCATGTCTTTCTCAATGTTTCTCCATGGAAAAGTGTGATGTGTTTTGGTAAGAAATTGATGCTGAGTCTGTGGTTCATTGAACCCTATGAAATCCTAGAAAAAGTTGGATTAGTTGCCTACCGAGTGGATTTTACTATGATTTTATTTCATATACACAATGTTTTTCATGTTTTAATATTGAGAAATTATTTCTTGGATCCATCTCATGTTTTGAGTCTAGAAGTAGTTTAGTTGGAAGAGAATATTTCTTATGAAGAACATCCAATCTAGATTCTTGACCATAGAGAGAAAGTGTTGTGAAATAAGGTAATTCATCAGGTTAAGGTTTTATGAAAAAAACATATGGTTAAAGAGGCAACATGAGAATATGAAAATTCTATGAGGGAGAAATACCCCCACTTATTTTATAAGTGAATAAAATTATGAGGAAATAATTTCCAAAAGGGGGGAAGAATGTAACATCCCAGGTAATTATAGAATAAGTCATTTTAATATCTATTAATATTTATGAATTAAATGTTAATTTTACCTTAATAGGGATTCTATGTCCAATAGCATACCCAACACACAATGGCATTATTCTCTAAAATCTTATGTTGCACACAAGACTGAGAAATACCGAAAAATAATACATTATTAATATTATTATTTTAAATGGTCGTTATCACTTAACTGTTTGTATTGGTGGAAATGAAAATAACTAACTATATTATGTGTACACATTTTTATTAAATGTTTTTACTTTAATTTAATAAATTTTAGAGTCTTAAAATGAGAATAAATCCAATTTTAAGCATAAAATACTCTAATATTTTTAAAGGTAGTTTTACCACCTTTTGATGGATAACCCTCTTTATATATAGTTTTATCACTTTTATATGTTCAATTTGAAAAAATAAACTTTTTATTTAGTTTTGGGACATAAAAATTTATTTTGGTTGAATTTTGGTATTTTTATGATAAAATTCATTTTTTAATGAATAGTGAAAAATACTGCATTTTAAATTAAAATTTCCTTTTCATCTAATTTAATTATGTAGTTAGATTATAATTTTAATTGGGTTTAAAGTATAATTAAATAAAATTTTTATCATTTAATCAAATATTGGTCATTATAAGTAATTTCACATTGAAATTAGATATAAACGCATGTCAATATTTTGATGGTTTTTACTTTTAAAAACCTATTTTCTCATTTTGACAATAGGGATTAATTTTAAATTAATTACTACAACTTCTATATTTTAACTTTTTAAAAATTGATTCAATATTTGGAATCAGTGGGTCCAAATTATTTAAATAGGTCTCTTTTATTTTTGGACATTATGTATAGTAACTTTAGTAATTTTTTTATTTACTACGGCTAAAAGGTAAATCAGATAAATAAAGGTAAAAATAATATTATAATAATATAACACTGCCCTAACACTTGTACTAATTTAATTGAATGAGTGTATCCCAACCATGATAATAATTGGGTTGATTTTAGGACCACTTGGATCCACTTGGATGTGATTATGACACTTATAAACATTTTATTTAAAATAAAGACCAAGATGTCATAATCATGTATCTCATAACTAAAACAATTTTAATATCGGGTTATAAAAGTTATCTTTTTGAATATAAATAGTAATTAGAAATATAGAAATATTACCTACATCATGGTAATTTATTTATAATTTTTAGGAAATAAATAATTAAATTAAATGGTGACATAAAGATGATGTAGTAATTTATCAATTAATGAAAGAATCAAATAAATGATATTATAAATATTAAAATAAATATTATCTGACATAATTTATAGCATAAAAAAATTTATGGATATTTTTTACATATTTTAATGATTTAAAGGGGTTGTTTTGAAATTATCTTCCTGTTATGATATTTTTAAAAATCAGCTAATAAATAGTGTCAAAATTGACACTATTCGTATTTTAAAATATAAAATATTTTATTAAATGATATTAAATTCATAAAAATATAATATTAATCCAAATGGTTATAATAAGTCCAAATATGTCATAAATGTCACTTTTTTTGGGTCTTTTTACCTATTATGTTAATTACATTAACCCACAAAGTATAAATAACATAATATCACAGTAAGATTTAAAAGGGTAAAATATGGGTTAAACCAAAAATACAAGGATTGAAAAATATTAACAACTTATCTAATTTTAATTTTATGATGGGTAATCGTCCTAGAATCATTTTATCTTCAAAATAAATTATTTTGGGACCATTTGGAATTGAAATTAAATTTATATTAATTTAATATTTTAAGAGTTTCTAAGGGCGCCTCTCCCATATCCTCTAAAAAGGTACTCACTCTTCTCTAATACTCACACTTCCAATGCATTTTGGTTTGACCAATACCTACCAAAAAATCTTCCTATAATCTCTTACCACATTATTGAGGCCTTAGTTTAGGCAGAACACCCTTCTTAGAGGTGTTAAGATGTTCTTCAAAGGTGATCAATCAAAGAAGAGGTATCGTTTTTTAAGAGTTTCTATTTTATTTCTTCTTACACTTCCTATAAATCTTCTTATTCTAAGATAAAATAATAAATAAAATATCCTAAATATATTTAGATGTTATTATGGTAATATCATCACCTAAATCCATCTCCAATTTCATCAAATGGGAAATAAATTAATCGTTCATGTGTACGTATGAATTATCACCTCCATGAACCAATTTAGTTCATTTTCCATTACCATCTATTAAGATTGGTTATAATGATGTAATTAATATTAATATGTGATATTAATGACATATTTATCATTTTAAAATAATAATATTTCAATTATTTTCGTACCTTCCATGAACATAAAAACAATAACGTCGTTCATGCGTACGTGTGAACTATTACCTCCACAAAGCAATGTGAATCATTTTTATTCCCCACATAACTTTTATGATATATATAAGTATATTTAAATGATTATTATGATTTTAATAATATTATGATCATTCTGTAAAGATAAAATAATAATTACCATATTTCCATAATGATCAATGAAAAATGAAAACATTACTCATGCATACGTATGACCTACCGTCTTCTTAAATATAACGTAGTTCATTTTTCATAACCACAATTAATTGTATCATTTAAAAAGTATGATTAATTTATAAAAGTGATTATTATTTCATGAATACTATTAAAGAGATGATGGAATTATTACCATAAGGACTAGTGAGATAAAAACCATGTTTATTTTCAACTCAAGTACAGAATATCAAAAAATTACACGATATGAACTTAAATAATTATATAAGTTTTATAACTTGATAATAAGTGACAAAAAAGGAATAATAAACTTGAAATGGGTTATCAAGAAATTAAAAATTAACCTAAGTTTATTATTTATAATATAATGATTTTACGTGATGAGTCAGACTCAAGGTAAGGGACTTTGTCTCAATCTCCTTTCATTGAGGAATATTTTGATAATATACACCACTTATTCTATAAGGTTTATAATAAAACCCTTTGAATTTTAATTTCATTAAAAAGTTTTCAACAGGAATATTTTTCTAAGAGATTTTTGACTAAATTGAAAAGGAATTTTTTAACATACACGATGACAATAACATTTCTACCACCACAACCATTATTTGATATTTGACTTCCTTTACAAGCCATAATGTTTTTAAAAGAAAAATAAATATCATATTCCATTTTCATGTATTTTGGTATTTAAAGTGGTTTTGAGAAGGGATTTATTATATCAATATCTTTAAATGATATCTTGTGATTGCAATGTGGAAATTTTATTTTTCTTCTATGCTTGTTTTATGTGTTATGATTATGTTATGGTTCCTGGGCATTGCTTTTTTATACTGGAGGTTCCATGAAAAACCGAGGTCAGGTGATCCCATGATATCTCTCCAATTCATTGGGTAATGAGATGGAGTTAAACGATAAGTTTTATCTTAATATATTTAGGGAATATACTGTGATGGGTATTCCAAACATAACCATGAAGGTTACTCCCTATGTATCTATGAAAGATACAATGTAAGTATGATATAGATGACATAAGTTAACTTTATGATTTATGATTGCTATAAAGTTTTTCAAGATTCTTATGATTTCATGGGTTTATAAATATTCATGGAATAATGTTTTATTTCTTTATTTTATATCCCTTACTGAGATTTTTGTGCTTATCCCAAGTTTTTAAAATGTTTTCACAAGGTATAAGGATGGGTAAGAGAAAGGAAGAAGTCAAGAAGATTTTTATCAAGATAATTAAATCATGTTTAATTTTAAATGTTTTATATTATGGAAGAAATGGATACTATTTTAGTTTTATCCACTTTGTATGTAATAGTTATGGCCTAATTATCTAAAACTCTAAACCTGAAAATATCCTCAATGTGAATTCTTAACTTAAATTAAGATTATGCAATGTTTAAGGCTGGGAACTTATATATATACTGAACTTTGACATGTTATATCATGAATATAATTATTTTAATGATATTTTAATCTTCATTTAATGTTTTTCTTTCATGGGGATTAGGATTCAAAGTTACAATAACAATAAGAGTTATTGCTACAATCTCATCATTTATCGGGATTGCTTAGGATTATGCTTCAATTGATGCAATATTATGATCCACATCTCAATAATTATCATTAATTTTATTATAAACTGTTTATTCATGTTATATCCAAGTAATGGTATAAATTTTCACTCTTTTTACTTAAGATAATTAAAAATATGTTTTTAATAAAATATGACTTTATTTCTATCTTCAGTTGGAAATCTATTTTCTTCCAAAACCATCTTTTCTAAAAAAATGTTTCAAGCTCCCATTATAAGTTTTCAAATATATTTTAATTTTTTTTGAAATGTTTTAAATATTCCTTTATAAGTTTTCAAATAAATTTTCAAAGAAAAACTTTCAAAATGTTTTCAAGATTCCTTTATAAGTTTTCAAAGATAATTTCAAAAGAAAATATTTTAAAAATGTTTTCAAGATTCCTTTATAATTTTCCAAAGATATTTTCAAAAAAGGGTTTTCAAATTTTTTCAAGATTACTTTATAATTTTTTAAATATATTTTAAAAAAAAGTTTTTCAAAATGTTTTGAAGCTTCCTTTATAACTTTTCAAAGATATTTTCAAAGAAAATTTTTTCAAAATAATTTTAATATTCCTTTATAAGTTTTCAAAGATATTTTCAAATAAAAGTTTTTCAAAATGTTTTAAAGATTCCTTTATAAGTTTTCAAATATATTTTTAAAGAAAATATTTTCAAAATGTTTTAAATATTCCTTTATAATTTTCCAAATATATTTTCAAAGAAAAGGTCTTTAAAATGTTTTCAAGATTCCTTTATAATTTTAAAAGGTTATTTTACTTAAGAAATGCTCTGAGTGATATTTAAAAATCACTCTCTATCTAATATGACATCCTTTTATATAGTTTATGTTTTAATGGGGATATGATCTATGCAAACCATTATTATTCTTTCTTTTAATGGTTTTTTCTTAAATTGACAAGTTTTTTATGTAAATCATTTCTCTTTCATGGGTTATACCATGATAAAAAACTTATGAAATCCACTTACTTTCATGGGTTATTCTATGATGAAGTGATTATTAAACCTATCTATTTTCCATTGATTATGATAGGTTTAAATGATTATGATACCCATTTTATTTCAGGGGTTATGATATGATGTTTATGAAACCCATATCTTTTTATGGGTCATAATATGATGAATTTTTTTTATTATCTTATGAAACATGTATGTATGATTTCATTATGTGATGGGTGGGACCTATATCTCCCTCCAATGAATTGGGTAAAGATTTATATCTCATGATATAGACATGGATGGAATGGGGAGTTAGCCCGGTTCATTAAATGACTTTGTCCGCTAAGATGGTATTGGGAGTAAACCTTGACCGCTAAGATGGTTTGTGGAGTGAACTCATTAAACTATATGGAAATGGATATGACTAGGGATGATGGTGTGTCCCACACAGTAGGTTTATCTCCCATAAAGTTATATGATAAGTTTTGGCAATGAGACTTGAATTATAGGGAATTATTTAATATACTTATGTGTCTTCCATAATTCCATGTCTTATTACTATGTTATGCTTTCATGGTTTATGCTCTTTATTTCATTATGATTAATTTCTTATGAACTGTGAATATTTATTCCATGAATCATTATTATGTTCTTTGATATATAGGGTATGATTTTCTAATGTTATTTTCTTATTCTCATACCTTTATACTTATGTTATGCTTACGTATCTCCTTTATTTACCCTTACTAAGCATCTGAGCTCACCATTTCTTATGTTTTCTTTCCCTAGGTTATAAAGAAAGGTTTTATTTTAGAGTACTAAATGGGAAGATATTTGTGGGAAACATTGAATATATTTCACAAAGTTAGAATATTTTGTTCCAAGTTTCCAAATACATTAAACTATTATGGTCCTCGAGCATGTACTTTTTCAATGTACTAAATATTCATCTAAAATAATGTAATATCCATGTATGTTAAGCCTTGGTCGCTATAGTTGGTATCAAAGGAGAGGTTTATTCAACCTTTGGAAACTAGGATGAGAAAACTTTAGTGATATTCCTAGGGATATTTATGAGGATATGTCTAGGGATTTATCTATGGATAGGCCTAAGGTGTCATAGATTTAAAATAGGGTGTCTTGATTTAGACATCCTATAAATAATTTTTCATGATTATGTGGTTTTTAATTATGATAATTATTGCTCACACTATGATTTCTAGTTTTATTAAATGGAGGGAACTATAAGGAACTGGCTAAACATTGAACGTGAAGGACAATTTATTGATGATCAGTCAAATGGGATGATGACTGGAGTAAAGGATTTAGTAATCAAGCCTAATCAATTTTCATGGAACATGATTGACAATATGTAACTTCACCAAATCTCAGACTCACCAAGGAAGATAAGGAAAGAGTTATTTGAGAGTTTGGGTAATGGAGACCATAGAGGAAAGAAGATTTAGTTTCCTTTGTGTCAAGAATGTGAAAATAAGCACCCAAGTGAATGTCTTAAAGGAACAAGAATATGTTTTGACTCTCGAAAAGAAGGACACAAAGTAACTACAATGAATAAATGAAGAGTTCATTTAACATAATGGATGGGAATATTGGACTCTCTAAGACATCATTGATGGTTAAATGATTTAATTGTAGAATGAAATGTCATTATAAAAATTGATGTCCTAAGTGGAAATCTCATGAAGATAATTAGAAAGGTGGTATGAGTAATGGTTATATTGTTGTTGATGATGATACTACAAGTGAAATGTGAAAGGAAAGAGGTATTAATTAATAAGATAAGGTATCATTATTAATGGCTTAATGATGAAGTGAAATAATTTAAGTGTTTATGTATTTGGATTCAAGAATTACCTTATATGACTTGTGATATATATAAGGATTGTTCAGTTTATATTTTTTTCGCTAAGTATTTACAATAATATATTGAATGGTTCTGATAGACTAGAAATTTGATTTTATGGCAAGGTGATATTCATGGGAAACTCATTATTAAGGGAAATATAACCCTTAATATGTTATTGATGTTGAGGTAATGATGTTTGGATAAAGATATATTGGAAATGAATAATTAAATTGGAGAGTACTGATTACCATGGAACTGATTAATGATTTGTTAATAAAGCGGTTTATGCTATCAAAAATTGATTTTATGATTTTTTGGCTTAAGGAATATATCCAATAACCTTTGTAAAAGTAAATCATACATGTTTTCAATAAGTATTTATGGTAATTCATGTTTTTACAATGTTTTAAGTGAATACATGATGAAGGTATTCACATATTTAGCAAGTGACAACCAAGATCTACTTTATGATATATGAGGGATCAATTTTAAGCTAATTTTCATAAATTTAGTGATCTTTCCAATGTTTAGGTTTTTTATATTTCAGAAGAGTTACATGGTTAACCATTTATGGAAAGTTTAAGTTAAACTTTAGATGAGGTTTTAGAGATTAAAGTATTATCTTGCCATACGAGGATTTATGCATATTGGATAACCTGTGCTAACTATCTTTTTTTGATGATACCTGAAGAAATATAGAATGGATTATAGTTCTATATATGGGTCTTATGATCCATTAGTGATTTAGGGATGAAAAATTCACCTTCATTTCTAGGAATAAGAGATGAAGTGGAAATTTATCAAGGCACAAAAAGGGTGAGATTGAGTTGAAATCAAGTAAGTATACCTTATTGTAATTTTTTTTCAACATTATGAAAATGATATTGAAATAAAATTTTGTCCTATTATCATCATTTTTGATGATATAAATAACCTATTTCATACCTCTTTGTTTTTTTTGTTTTGTGATTTTCAACTTTCTTTGAATCACCCAATTTCTTGTGATTAGTGATCCTTATCACCCTCTATAATTATTTATAATTTTCTTCCATTTCCAAATATTCACCTATGTCCTACTATGTAGAAACCTAGTTATGTGTTATGTTGGGTAACAATTATTTTTCCAACATTCCCTTTTTTGA
The DNA here is from genome assembly GCA_963277665.1 of Viscum album. Classification (NCBI taxonomy): domain Eukaryota; kingdom Viridiplantae; phylum Streptophyta; class Magnoliopsida; order Santalales; family Viscaceae; genus Viscum; species Viscum album. The sequence continues at coordinate 1,996,371,665 of OY728150.1, read as the reverse complement.
AGGAAGTTTTAGTATTCATTTTTACGATGTGGGTTTCTATGAAAGGAACTTTAAAGCATTCAACCATTGATGACCCAGATTAATTTCAAGGGTTAAATTCATTTTAAGGGGGGTATAATGTTACATCCTGATATTTTGTGAAATATATATTTTGAATTAATTTAATTTTTTTGATATTTTTTATTTCATGGAACACTGAATATAGCTTATGTTATATGAAAGCACTAAGTTATTCTTGCTTTGTACACAAAAAAAAGTTGAGATTGCACTAAACGAAACACTTAGTTAGATTTTGTTACACACAACACTATGTTTGGATTATTCTATACACAATTCTGAGTTCCTTCGATAACTTGCATTACATGAAAGACCGAGTTTTTACCAAATAACAATATGCTATTAATATTATTATTAAAATATTACTATAGTTATCATATAGCTGTTGGAAAGGAAGTTGTGAATAATATTAACTAAATTATGAAAATATGGTTTACATGTGAATAAAAATGAATTGTTTAGTTATCTATTATCTATAAATGAAAGTAATAACTATTTGAAAATAAAGATATTCTTTTTCTAAGAAAACTATTTTTCTATGTACAAACATATTTTATCTCAATAAATTAAATTATTATTTTTATTAATGTTTTTAATAAAATTTATATATTATAAATTCAAAAAAATGTTTTTACATTATTTCAATATGTTTAATATACATAAAATAATAACAAATCCAATTTTAGGTATAAAAAGATGTATTATTCTAAAAGGCAGTTTTATCGCCTTTTAATGGCATACTTGTTTTAAAAATAATTTTTAAAACTTTTATAAATTTTATTTGAAAAAAAATAATTTTTGAAATTGGAATATCAAAATTTAATTTCGGTGAATTTTTGGTACTTTTCTGAGAAGTTTCATTTTTTGGTGAATAGTGAAAACACTGAATTTTAATTGAAAATTGCATTTTCATCAAATTTATTTATATATTTAAATTATATTATATTTTTTTAAAGTATATTTAGATCAATTATAAATATATTAATCCAATTTACTTCATTGTAATAAAGTTTACATTGAAATTGGATATAAAAACATTTCAAACTTTTGAACATTTTCACTTTAAAAAACTTGTTGTCCCGTCCCATCCGCATGATTAGTTTTAAATTAATTTCTTCCAATTATGTGTTTAGAAATTGAAAAAATGTATTATATATTTATAATCAGAATAATTTATATTGTCTAGTAATATCAACTTAGTTTGTGGCCAAAAATATTAGTGAAAGTCGTTAAAATTAATTACACTGATTAAGGTAAAAATGAGTTTACTTAATGGTTAAACATTAATTTAAGGGGACAAATAACCTAGAAACATGTGAAAAATCAATTTGATGGAAATATTTAGACAATATAATCAATTTTATTTAAAATGGACCATTATTGGAGGCACATGATGTAAGGGAGACCTCTCAATAGTGTTTGCCTTTTTATATTTACAAGAATGCCACTCCTCCTCCAATATAAAGAGGAACTCATCTCCCCTCACTTATTAACACATATAAATCCATTTGGTTCATAAAAAACTAATAAAATAATCTCAAAAATTCCCTCCATTAATCTTCGAATCCTCCATTTGGGCATAAATCCAATTAAGGAATCCCTTTGGTGCAAACCAAAAGGAGTTACCCAAAGAAGAGGTAACATCTTTCAATAAGCACTTTTGTTTTTGTTTCTTTATTAACCCACTAAATTATTCTTATTACATGATTATATAAAAAAATTAGTATCCTAAATATAATATTTTTTTATTTTAAGGTTATTACCTAAATTCACACACACTTCCATCAAATGAGATACATAATCATTATTCATGTATATGGTGGACTACCACTTCACGAACTGATGTCATTCGTTCTTCCATTAACACCTCTAAAGGTTGATAATAATGATGGAATTACTATTTTTATATGATATATATATATGATATTTATTATTAATTTATGATTTTTTAATTATTATATAACACATACCTTCATTATTTCAATTTTGTGGAAATATGATAACATCGTTTGTGGACCACTGCCTCCTCAAAGTGATGTGATTCGTTCACACTTTACATGAAATTTAGGATGAGTTTATTAAAAATATATTATATTTGTAAAATATTAATTATATATATATATATATATGTATTTATGTATATATTTATGTATGCATCATTTACTTTTCTTTCTTTCAACACAATTAGAAAATGGAAAAAAAACGTTCATGCGTATGTATGACCTATCGTCTCTATGAACAATGTATATCATTTTTTATTTATATATTTTATATATTATTATGAATAAATATATAATGAATATATATGATATTTATTTCATGGTTTAAATTATAGAGATGATCAAATCACGATATAAGTAAGAGGGAAAAAAATATAACAAATCAAAACACATGTAAAAAACAAAGCAGTTATCACCAGAAATGTAAATTTAACATGGAATTGTTAATAAACAGGTAATATAAAGTCATAATAAAATCATATATGGTATTATATAATTAAATATTTTTCTTTAATATATTTATAATAAACTTATATTTATTATACAGGGGGTTTGAACAAGTATGATGAAATTCAAGACTTAAGGTAAGGGTTTTTTCGTCTCACTTTTATTTCTATGAGATATATGCTATATTCACCACTAATTTTTGTTTTGTGGTGTATATAATGACCTATTAAATTTTATTTAATTGATTTAAATTATTTAATTATATTAAAATTTTTAATTTATGTTATTCTTTCATGGGGATCATGATTCAAAAGTTACTCATGTAGTTAGGAAATTTCATCTTACTTTCTTACATTCATGAGATACATGCCATATTCACCACCCATTTCTTTTATGCGGTGTATATAATTCCCATGAATTTATTATATTATTATTATATTTAAATTTCTAGGTATTTAAATATCAATTTTATGATCTGTCTTTCATGGGGTTAATGGTTCAAAAGATACCAAATCAGTATAGTAATTTTGTCTTAATTTTCCTTCTTTAAGACACATGTTATGTTATAAACCTATATTCTTTTACAAAGTGTATATAATACCCTTTGAAATGTTATATAATTAATATAATTATTTTCATGATATTTTAAGATTTATGTAATGTTATTATTTCTTTGGGATTATGATTCAAAGTTACTATAGTGGTAAGAGTTTATTGGTATAATCTCATAATTTATTGGGATTGTTTACGATTATGTTTCCATTGATGAAATATTATGATCCATATCATAATAATTCTCATTAATTTTCTTATATTCTAGTTATTAATGTTTTATCCAATTAATGGTACTATTTTTTCACTCTTTGGTACTTAAGATAATTAAAAAAATGTTTTTAAGAAAATCTGACTTTATTTTTCTCTTCGGTCAGAAATCTATTTTCTTCCAAAACCATGTTTTCTAATTTTTTTTTCAAGATTAATTTGTAAGTTTCCAAATATAATTAAAAAATATGTTTTCAAATTTTTTTCAATCTCCCTTTATAAGTTTTCAAAGATATTTTCAAAAGAAGGGTTTTTCAAAATGTTTTAAATATTCCTTTATAAGTTTCAAAGATATTTTAAAAAATGGTTTTAAAAAGTTATTATATATTCTTTTATAAGTTTTCAAATATATTTAAAAAAAAGGTTTCCCAAATGTTTTCAAGCTTCCTTTATATTTTTTAATATATATTTTCGAAGAAAATTGTTTCAATTTTTTTTCAAGATTCCTTTTAAGTTTTCTAATATATTTTCAAAAAAGGTTTTCAAATTGTTTTAAATATTCCTTTATAAAATTTTAAATATATTTTAAAATAATTTTTTTTCAAAATGTTTTCAAGCTTCCTTTATAAATTTTCAAATATATTTTCAAATAAAAGGTTTTCAAGCTTCCTTTATAAGTTTTAATGGTTATTTTCCTTAAGAAATAATTCAAGTGATCTTTCAAAATCAGTATCCATCTAAGATGACATCCTTTGATATAGTTTATGATTTAATGGGGATATGATCCAATTACACCATTATTATTATTTATTTTAATGGTTTATGTTTAAATTGAAAAGTTTTTTATGAAACTTGTTTCTATTACATGGGTTATACCATGATAATATGCTTGTGAAACCCACTTCCTTTAATGGGTTATTCTATGATTAAATAATTATGAAACATTTATATTTTCCATAGGATATGATAGGATTAAATGATTATGATACCCATTTCATTTCATGGGTTATGATATGATGTTTATGAAACCCATATTTTTGTATGGGTCATGATATAATGAATGTTTTATTATCTTATGGAACACGTATGTATGATTTAATTATGTGATGGGTGGGACATATATCTCCCTCTAATGCATTGGGTAATGATTTATATCTTATAATATATACATGTATGGAATGAGGAGTGAACTTAGTTTAGTAAAGGACATTGTCTGCTAAGATGGTATTGGGAGTGAACCTTAACTAATTATATAATTTAGGGAGTGAACCCCTTACACTATAAGAAAAGGGTTGTGACTGGTGATGTTAGTGTGTCCCTCCTAGTAGATGTATCCCCCATGAAGTGCCAAGATAAGTTTTGGAAATGATCCTTGACTTATAGGGATTGATTTTATATTCTTATGTGTCTACCACAATTCCATGTATTATTCATATGTTACGATTTAATGGGTCATGATCTTGATTACCTTATGATTCTTGACTTATAAACTGCAAATATTTATCCCATGATTCATGATTATGTTATTCAATATACAGGGTATGATTTTTCAATATTATGATATTTTTATCATACCCTTATGCTTATGTTATGCCTACATATCTCCTTTATTTACCCTTACCAAGCATATGAACTCACCCTTTATTTATTTCCTTTCCCTAGATTTTGAAGAAAGTTTTTGAGTAGGAGTACTAAATGGGAATATCTTTACGAAAAACATTAAAGATATTTCATAAAGTTAGAATATTTTTTCCTAGTTTCCAAAGACACTAAAATATTATGATCCTCGAGCATGTACTTTTGTAATGTGATGAATATTCATATAAAATGATGTAATATCCATGTATGTTAAGTCTACATCACTATAATTCACCCTTTAAATACCCTTATTAGATTACTTATTTTGGGTGATTGAATTTTGGTAGCAACTAATCTTACTCTTGTTTAAATTTTATATAAAACTATATGAAAAGTGATATGAAACCCATTTTATTTCATTGGGGTTTTCACAGTATGATATATGAATGTTTTCATGTGGAACACATGTGTATATATTATCATTATGTGATAAGTTGGTCTTATGTAACCCTCAAATGCATTAGGTAAAGATTTATATCCATGATATAATAATGGGAAATGAGTAGTGATGCTCGATCCAATATGGGAAATGAGTAGTGATTATTGATCCACTATGGAAAAAATTTAGTGGTGATTGATCCGCTATGTGATAAGAAATAGGTATTGATGCCTAGTACACTATTATATGATTTTATTAGTAGCCATCCATGACATATGTTATAATTTTCTATGCTTATACATGTGCCATGATATTATTACATTAACTCATTCTTATGTTATTATCTATGTATCAAGTTTATTATGTCATGTTTTCACACTCTTATTACATGGCATATTCTTGATCATTTGAGGTTACATGTTCTTTTATGATTCCTTATGAATAAATATTATTTTTTCATACTTCTCCTATGTTTTCTCATATACTTATGATCTAACCTCTTAATAACTATTTGATAATATTTTCCCTTACCAAGAGTTTGAGGTCACCCCTTCTTCTATTTCCCATTTCCCCAGGGAATTATATGTAGGATCATGTATAGAAGGAATTATTATTCAGATATGTTTAAGTAATTATGAGAAATAAGTTTTTTATATTTCTAATCTCCAATGACACTAAACCATTTATTATTAGGGTTGTGTGAATATTTGTGAGATGCAATATTTAAATTATGAAAATTATGTGAAATACATTCAATATTAGCTTGAACCATATCATTTAGCATCAAAGTTGGTATATAAAGTATTTTTTTAGCACCAGACCCAGGGGTGTGGATATGGGGAATATAAGAATAATCCCTCCATTAGAAGCATTATTAAATACAAAATATAAAAAAATCAAACTTATTAGGAAACTTAGTTGAGATACGATCAGTATTATACATCAAACTTCTATCCATGCTGATAAAAAATATAATTTATTATTAAATTCAATATTGTATAATGTAATCATATGATTAATAATAATAATAATTAATCTTTAAAATACAAAACAACATAACAAAATAGTTTAATAATTAAACATATATATAGATTTTATTAGTAAAAATATTTGTGTATTCTTAGTTCACTTTATGCATCGAAAACTCTACCAAATTATACTAGTTTTTTTAAATGATAAAATATGTAATATAAAATAAAAAAGGATAATGTAATATTATAATTAGAATATTTATATAAAAATTATCAATTTTATGACATGTTTTGATTTTATTTAATTTTTACAGTGGGTTTTTTTAAAATATCAAAATAATAAGTTGAAATGATAGATTTATAGTTATTTGGTGCATCGAATCACTACCCATACACAATACACATATTAAATATCATTTTTAAGATTATAACTATTATATGATATCAATTCTTTAATAAAGAATTTATAACACTTAGTATATTTAAATAAAAATCTAAATAAATAAAATTTATACAAAGGTCTAAAAAAATTAAAATCTAATATTTTATTCTTGATAAAAAACAATGAGAAAAAGTATTCAAATATTTATAGAATTTTAGACCAACTTAGAATCAAATTATTTATAACAAGTTTTTGATTAAATATAAATTAAAAGAATCCTATTAGAGGAATAATTTCATGAGCCCATAATATATTAAGAAAAAAATCAATTAGTTACTTTAGATATTATTATATGGTATATTTATATCAAGTATATAACTCATAAAAAAATTAATTTATATTATATTTAGTTGATACAGCAAGTCACTAAGATTCAAAAATAATTTATGGAGTTTAATCACATGTATGATGCATCATTACTTAAAAGATAATTTAAATGAACCTCACTTATGAATTTTGAAGAGTGATGAACTAATGGAATATTAGTTGTCGATTGAAACCTAGAAAGAAATGAAGGTGATTCTAGAATGAATAGAGTATGGATTTGGAGTATCTAATTTTATTATATAAGGGAATAAAATAAAAAAACTAGATGAACTAAGAAGTAATTTGATGGGTAGGGTTATGGATATAGAAGAAATGGTGCATGGATGGGAAAATTGGGGGATTTTAGATTTGGAAGGGGGTGCATGATTGGGTGATTTGGGAAAATCTATACCAATGGTTTAAAAACTATTGTAATGGGTCATTTTATACCCACATTGTTTTTGAAAATGTGGGTATAAATATATGGAAATAGCCTAAATTTCCAATAGTAAACCATAATATTTTTTCCTTAACATATATTGGTTGTACTAGTGTGGGATGTCATTGATTTATATCCAAGGAGAGTGATTTTTTCTAACATGGAAGGTGAGAATGTAATGTTTTTTGATATACTATATTATCAAATGGATCACAGATGTTTGTAGCTTATTTCCTCATAGTTAGTAGGGTTGATGTTGAGTTCAATGGAAGTGCATGCAATGGAGTTTCTAAGAGTTGTGGATGAGTTTCCAAATATATTTTTTGAATATTTTTTCACACCACTTCCTTGATTACCTAAAGATAGAGTTATGTTTAAGGTACATTTTGATGCTTATCACACTAGTCTGGGTTTTGTGTTGATATAGGAGTGAGTGGTGGTATTTTGTGATTCTCAGTAGTTACTTTTCATGAATTTAATTATGTCACCCATGATTTATGAGAGGATAAAGGCTAATCAATACCACCACAATTGATATATGGTTTGTCTGATAAGAAAAAAAATCCACTAATAATGGATTTTGGGTTATTTTTATTGATATGGTTTTTTAAGGGATTTCTAAAATATATCATGAAGTCACAAGGATCACATAACATGAAGGCTGGAGATGCATTAAAAGTATTATGGTGGAATTTTAGAAAATTATGGTTTTGAGTAGGTTTATGAAAATTTGGCTAAGTACAAATTGTAATGGTAACCATATTAGTGGGCCAAAAATACAACAAAGGATAGATCCCTCCTTAAGTTTGTAAGGGTCATCAAACTCATTTTTAAGGGTCATTGTATTTTGTAAAAGTAACATTTGTATGCTATATGAAAAAATAGATAAGTTATAAAACTATAAGAGTCATTATCCAAATTCATATGAGTCATTTTTAGGACTAAGGTGATTTCATAAGGATCATTGGACCATTTTATAAGAGTCGTTATCTTATAGGATTCAAAAATATGACTAAGTGAAAAATTTTAAACGTTATTATTAAAAACATAAGATTCATTCATAAAATCCATAAGGGTCATATGATGTTGAGCATGGAAAATGGAAAAGGAAAAAATCATACTAGTCACCCTAGATTTAATAAGGGTCATCAGGGTAGCAGGAAGATAAAAAATATAAAAGGCATGAAACCTTAATGGTTATTTGACCCAATCATAAGAATCACCGACAAACTATAAGGGTCATCCCTAGAAAATGTATGGATTTCATAAGATTTATTTTCGGAAAATTTTAAGGGATATATATAATGTCCCAATTTTTTCTATTTAATGATTTAGAATATTTCTAGGAATATTTCTAGAGCTAATAATTGAGGCAATGTAAGATTTTGAGGCCTGGTGATCTTAGAGTTGATGTTTGAAATATATTAAATACCACACATGTGTAGTTTTCCTGAAAAAGTGGAATGAATACCAAATGGAGTCTCAAATTAGAAATCTAAGGCTACTTTTGAGTTCAAATCATGGGTTTTACCCTAGGTGTGACATAACCTTAGAATGATTTGGACATTTAGGTTGACCACAGTCACAAATGGATTATTAAAGAAATAAAATAAATTAAAATAATTATTTTATTTTGATTTTTCACCATGAATTAAAAATAATTATAAATATGTTTTTATAATAAATTATTAAGTTTAGACTCATAAACATTATAATTGAGAGGAGAGTGTGGAGGATCATTAGAAGACATTGAGATCTTGGATTGATGATCAGAGTACCGTAAGGATTTCCAATGACAATGCAGCATGTGGTTCTTATCCACGACATTGATGTGTGATCATTATTCATCAGTGATTGATTCAAATAAAGGCATGATGGTTGTTTTTTTAGTTTTATCCCCATTTAATTTCTTCTATGATGAACATGAAACAATCAAATAATGACTTAATTCATGGGTTAATCATATCGTGGGCACGAGTTTATTTTCAGGTAATTTGGGAGAATTGTTTATTTTTATTTCAGGATCTTCATTCGTTGCTTTAATATTAACGAATAGAGGCCAACCCAAACATGGCCGAGGTTTGTTACTCTTTCTTGTTTCTTGGATTTATCCCACTGTTCTTCATTTTTTCATCGCTGACATTCATTTTGGCTGGTGGTTTGAAAAAAATCGAATTAAAAATCACTGCGCACCCATTTCTTGATGCAACAAATTATTATCGCATATCCAGGTTAAAATTGATTATTAGATCAAGTTGTGATGATTGTGATGATAGATTGGGACTATATCGGGATGCGTGCATGTAGGTTTTGGAGCACACGATGACGATGAGGCTATGAGATGATTCCTAAGCAACTATAATGGCCAAAAATCAGATCTTTGGCGACAATCGAGCGCAGTTGACCTAGATCCACAATCCACATATTGGATTTGCATCAGTTTTGGAAGAAATAATAAAAAATTTGGAATCCTTATAAAGATCTGTAGGTTCTATGAAATTATTCACTACACGATGTGTAATGGAAAAACACTCACCGTGTATGGGGCCCTATATGGTGCTAGGGTTTCCATGTGAAGAAAAATATCATACAACTTGTGATAGTAGTCACATGACATGTGAAACTTACCTAGAATCTTGGTGTGTACCTCATAGAGTAAATATATTTGATTAGGAGTTCATAAGACCAGACATGTCATGTGCTGAGACACAAACATGGGTAGTCAGAAATGAACAAGTACACAGACATAGTATGCACGGGCACATGAAGAATGACATGCCGAGTGCTATGAAGACATCCACACATCATGTACCTTAGGGACACACCGTGTATTATGTAAAAGTTCATTCCATGTGATCATGAGACACGGGTATTTCTAGGCTTAGTGAGACACACTGTGTACCACCAGGGACATGCTGTATACTCCTTTGAGGACATGTTGGGTTCCTATTTCTTCTCATCTCAGCTTTATTGTGAGATTGAGTGAGATTCCCTAGACTAGTATCTATTGAGTGTGTTACCTTGGTCCATTACTATGAGTTTACCCCATTATATATAGAGGGTAACCCCTCTACAGCTTTCTTGATAGTCTGTGCAATGAGGGTGAGTTCCCCTATTTTGGAGTGAGTTGTCTTTGACCGCTTCGACTATTGACTCAGTAGCTTAGATCTTGCATCCCCTAAGAGTCCCAGAGTGATCCTCATTTCCTTAATGCTTACTTAGATAGTTTTCTTGAATTTACATGACCAATATTTACACGAGCGTCAATCCCCTATCCAGGAGGATGTTTTGAGTAGGGTCTAGTGTCCCCCACTAAACCCTAGGAATTAACCCCTATCTCTATATCAAGATATGATCTTTATGATGGGGGTGTTAGTCCTATGGAGTGTGTATCTCATATGAATCCCATTAGTATCGAGTGTGACCTATAGGATGAGTGTTTTCAGTAGCAGTATAACTTAGGGAGCGTTTTCCCCTGGATGAGCCTGTTCTCTCAGAATTATGCCATTTGGGATAGTAGGTATGTGCCATCAACTTATTGATAAATTATGTGTGTAATATCTTGGTTGAGTTCAATAAGAGATGGAAGATATTGTGTAGTGAAATCTCCTAGGTCATTCTTACCTTGAAATATCAAAGTAGTTTTATGGCTGGTAGCGATTATGAACACATGTGACATGGCATCATTTTGAGTATATCTGGATGTTTTATTATATGTCTCACTTTATGATTAACATATCCTATGATGATCTGAATACTTTTGATTCTTTGTGTTTAGTGATTTTTGGGTGTCTTACTAGGAATTGTTATACTCACCCATACATGGGATCTTCCCACACATGCCACAAATTATGTAGATAAAAAACCTTTTTTTGGAGTCCTTGGAGGACTAGGAGTACGTGGAGCTTAGTTTGGGATATAAAAACTATATTGTATACCAGTGTTTCATTTGGAAACAGTCCCCTCATTCTAAGTAGGCCATAATTTATTTTCAATTTTGGGTGGGCTTATATTTGGACCCTTTTTATGCTTTGCAGTACTCTATGTCATACTCTGATTGTGGGATTATAGATGTATGCATGCAATGTTATCAATTTTACATTTCAGCATTATATGGTCTTGAATATATGTGCGTGTGTACAAGTACTTTAGGATAATTTATCCCATGTGTGTGATATACATTCTTGGTGCTAGTCGCCAGCCCCTGGCCTATTGGAAATGAGCTTGGGGTAGTTGAATCTTAGGCCATATTGGGTCGGGTCATGATAAAATGGTATCAGAGCGGTACCTGACCTGAATTGTTATGACAATGCCCAAGTTTAGGATAAAAATTTGGAGTTCTATTTTTGTTTAGATGTGAGGTTTGGTTTGGGAACTAGGGAAACAATTTTAAAGTGTTTCATGTTTGGATCTCAGGTTAGGGTGTCTAGTGTTAGTGTTGTGGTCAGCGTATCCATTCACCAGGACCTTGATAACCCGATTGTTGACTCAGTACATATAGGCACTAATTACAGGGGGGAAATTGGTACATGCATCATATAGGAATGGGTTGTGGTTTATATGTCCTTCTTAAGTTAGCTCTCCAGATATACTAATTGACCATGGTACATCTTGTCTTCTATTCAGGATGTATTCATGATAACAACCATCAAGGTTTCTACATAATGGTTAAGATTTCAACCCAATAAGTGATGAGGTATCCATGTAGGGGCATGGTCACAAGGTAATTTTTCTTTTGAGTGGAAAATTAGTAGATCTTCCTACCATTGAGTAATGCATAGACCCACCTCTAAGGGTTCATGTGGATGAGGCTTTTTAGACCGAGTCATGGATGACTCTGTTAGTGTGAAACAATGATGCATAGGGTTTTAGCATGTATCATAAGATTATGAGGTACATATTTTATGATATGAAACTTCAACATGACCTAATTATAGAAGTCATGTGATACAAGTCATGAAATATGAGGTTTCATCATATATCTTAGGGGTAGATCAGTTCTATAAGGCAGAGACTTTACTATGATTATAATTGGAGAGGATGTCTCATTCAAGATTTTACTACCCATTTTTATACAATCATAGAGATAGTTGATGAAATTCCTAGGAAGAGGCAGCGACTTGATCAAGGAGGTCTGTAGGGTGTATTTTATAGAGGATATGGGAAATTAGTAGGAGGTGGTAGGTGCTTTGGTTTGATACGACCACCACCACACCCAGGTGGAATACTCCACTATCGGGAAGCCAGTGGTATGGATCTTGGACAACTACAGGCGCTGGAGGTTCTTTACCCTAAATTTCCATGAGTATTTCGGGGTATGATATATTCTTCTTATAATTTTTTTGTAGTACTATTAGACACATGCACAACCCACTTTTTTTCCTCCTTTTTTTGAGTTTTTTTCCAGGGAGATGCGAGGTGTCAGTAGATCCATATGTTGGTGATGTGATTCTTTGAATCATTTGGTTGATGTTATTGATGTAATAAGGTGTTAGAAAAAGCCTTAATTATAGTGAATAGGTGGTAAGGGGAATGGATGATTTCTGATTAGCTGAAATTATATATACATATTGGATACATTTATTTAATGTTTATTCATGAACTATTCGATAATGCACTAGGTTTTGGTTTGTTTTCATAGGAATTAGGAATTCTGTACTTAAAGAAAGAAATGATGAAACTGTTACAAAAATAGGCTTTACACACTTTTCATCACATACACAATGTGTAAACCTCATTCTCAAAATAATTGCAAGGTCATAGACCAAACCATAAAGAACTTGCATGATGTGAAGACATTACAAAGCATGTGAATCCATTACATGATGTGAAACTTTCAAAAAAAAGAATCCCACCAAAAGTGAAAATAATACACGATGTGAAGATATTTCACAATGTGAAAGTTTCAAAGGCTTACCTAATAAAATATACAAACCAATTTATTGGAAGGTAAATTGGATCTCAATTACACGATGTGAAACCAACTTACATTATGTGAATATTTCAGAAAAGAAGTCAATTAAGACAATAAATTACATGTGTGACTTACATGCCATGTAATTCTTAGGTCTATTAATATTCCTAGTGCTCCACCGTGCATATAAGGTTCACATGTTTTACTTATCTCTCATTTTTATTCTATCGTTTTCATTCATTTTCATTCTAAACTATATTTATTTAATTAATTTCATTGTTTTATTGAATCCATGTGAGTTTTTAATCATTCAACATCCGTTCTTCATCATTTCAATCTGAATTTTATTTTTGATGTTCATTTCCATCACTGTCTACCATTCTTCATCGACACCTGCATGGTTCTTCATCATTTCTTCATTCGCAGTAAGTTCTTGGTTGTTTCTTATTTTTTTGGATTACCAAATTTCTCTTTATTCATCATTTCAACATGAGAAGTTATTTTCTGATTAGATTTGTGTTTCTCTCAATTGTTAAACATTGATTCTTTCTTTTTTAATCCTAGATTGTCTCTTTTTCAACTCTTTTATGATTATGAACAACATACTTAATATTTCATTTTGATCATCACTACCATGCATGGATAATCCACCTAGGGTTAGGGGTAAAGATTAGGGGTGTTTATAGGACCTAATGAATCCTTATATTGAACCTTGGTAACCCTATGGCTAGTAATTAGGTTAATAATAATTGTTCATTACATTCTTTTGCACAACCTTGACCATGAGACGTGCGATTGAATGAACCTAACCTAATTGGAGTTGAGTAGAACTATGACCATTAGCCTAGGATGATTTCTACATAGAATCCAAGAGTAACTCACTTAGGTTGTTGGCTATACCCTAAACATGGGATAGTTTGAGCATAGGTAGATCAAATTGGTTTGACCAAAACCAATTGGTGACTTTTTCATCACTTTGCAGCCTAAGCCATATAACTATTACAAGTTAGATCTAGGATAATATTTTGTCAAGAGCCCTGAAATTGACCCCAATCCCTTAATTTATTATCTGAATTAAAACCAAACTACATAGTCTTAGTTATAACCAAACCTAAAGAGTGAAAGAGAGGAATCCTTCTTAAGGGTTTTGTTTGATTGGCTGCTGACCTACCAGTAGTCCTCATGGGTTTGACCCCACACCGCCACTTTACTATTCCATGATAGTAAGTGTAGTTTGGGACAATAAATTATAATATGATATCATCCTATGCAAATTCAATGATGCATGCGGGATATTCAATTTTTTTGTGCCATTGTTGGTGATTACTATTGCTCAAGCATAATGAACTTCAGATCAAAACCAAGATCACCCATCCCCCTTTCTTCTTTTTTCCTTACTCTTATTTGTTTTACATTTTTTATCCTTCTATTGCACTTACATCCTCTCTCTTTCTTTATCTTCTTCTCATCTAGTGTATGACCCATGAACCCTTAACTCTCCCAAGAATACTGGATGCACAAGAACAACTTCTCTTCAATCCCGAGATTGATAGAATAATCACTACATTTCACCACTTCACATTGGATGATCATAAAAATATTACACCACCACACCTTCAAGTCCCCCAATATACGCCAACTGCCAATCAGGGTGAGTGAACAACACTGCAAGAGCACACCATTATGGACTACTGTTTTCCATCCATTAGTGGCGTTGTTCCCATCATTGTGTGCCCACCAATTCAGGCACACACTTTTGAAATCAAACATGGACTCTTTCATATGATCCAGAACGTGGGGTAATTCCGTGGGCTTTAAAGCGAAGACCCACACAAACACATTTTGAACCTTCTTGAGGTTTTTGATACCTTTCATAATCAAGGCGTATCATCAAACACTGTTTGATTAAGAGACCTCACTTTATCCTTATGCGATAGAGATAAAGATTGGTTAAAAAATCAATATTCTGAGTCACTCATGACTTGGAATGAATTAAAAAAGAAATATCTTGATAAATAATTCCCACCAATCCATACTTGGATGCTCCAAAATGAAATTCAATACTTAGCCTAGGTAGGAGGAGAATTAGTGTGGGAACCATGATATAGATTCAAAAGATTACCCGAAAGTGACCACATCATGCAATAGATGCGTGGCTTTAAATTTAGACTTTATATCAGGGACTTAAACAAAGCACACATACTATAATAGACATCACTGTTGATGGTGGATTAAAGCTCAAGATACTGGAAGTCATCCAAGCAATTTTAGATAAAGTTTCCAATAATTCCAATCTATGGAAAAGTGATAGAGTAGCACCTCAACATAGAATTAATTAGGTTAAGGAAACAAATCACCTCACATCTCAAGTAGAGGCTCTGGAAAACAAGCTAGAATCATCTCATTTACCTACTGTGTCACCACCCCCTTCTGCTCCAGTGATGGAAATTCAGTCCTGTGAGATGTGCAGAGGCCTGAATTCTTACTAAGATTACAGGGAAAGGATAGAAGGACCCTAAAATCAAGACTGAAATTATATCAATTACAATAAAAAAGTCCAATAGCACTAGTATCCCCAACAACATCAATAAAAAAACTACCAATAGGGAAAGATCAGTAGTAGTCGTAATAAAACCAAGGTTATTTTCAGCAGAGGAGTGGACATGTACCACAAAGGAATCAAGGACCACTTGGGTACCCACCACAAGGTCCAGATCATTGAACACAATAAAAATTCCAACAACCTTTTCCTGGATCTCAATTGTATCCACCAGTACCACAAAAAAAATTCTAACAAGGTCCATAGATACCACAATAGAAATCCCAATCTCTCTAGACCAATCTTGGAAACCTACTCCCTACCTTCATGAAAAAATAGATGAAAGGATGAAAACCCAAGAAATGGAAATGAAAAACCAAAGAGCATCCATGTGAAATCTTGAGCACCAGATGGGTTAAATTTCAAAAACTTTATCAAACCAATTACGAGGTACATTTCCCACTAACATTGTAATTCACCTAAAAGAAGAATAAAATTTAATAGTGTTTAGGAGTGAAAAAATACTAAACATTCTACAACCATAAAAATAGAAGAAAGAGAACATGGAGGAACCTGAAAAATGGGTGACTAAAATTGGTGAATATGATTATAATAAAATAAAGGAAGTAGTTAAAGGAATGAGTATATAATCAAAAGTAACTGAAAAAACCCAATAAAATAAAAGCCTGCAAAAGAATAAGTTTATGTAGGACTACCATCATAAAACCCTCCTAATTAATTCCTAGAAATAATGAGGAAATTCAAGATTGAGGAACAAAAGAAAAAATTTCTATCAATGTTCAAGTAATTTCATATCAACATCCCATTTGCTAAATCCATTTCCCAAATGCCCGATTATGGGAAATTTAAAAAGTAACTTCTATCTAACAAGAAAAAGACAGAATACTTATGAGTTATCTCCCTAAATGAATAATGATTTGTAGTTTTCCAATGTAATCTTCTACCAAAGATGTGAGACACTAGAAGTTTCTAAATCTCTTACTCCATAGAAGTATGCAGCTTCAGAAGAGCATTATGTGATCAAGGAACGAGCATGCATCTCATGCCTATGAGTGTATTAAAGAATCTAGGGCTTGAATAATTAAAACTGAAAAGAGTGAAACTTCAATTGGATGTTTGATCAGTTGAGTATACTCAAGGACTTCTTAAGGATATCTTAGTTAAGGTTGTAAATTTTATCTTTACTATAGATTTCCTAATTTTTGATATGAAATAAGAAGGTGATGTTATAATTATTCTTGGAAGAACATTTTTATCCACATAAAATTCTTTAATAGACATTAACTAAAGGAGATTTATATTTAGAGTTAGAGATGAACAAGCTGTGTTGGACTTAACGAAGGCTGCCAAGCAAGGTAATGAGTCTTTTGATTGTTAAGCCATATTTTTCACTAATTAAGGAGATGTGTTTATAACCATTGAGGATGATAGAGAGACCCTTCCACCTAATGAATAAGAGGACAATGATCATGTAAATAAAATATACTTTAAACCATTAACAATGGAAACTATCTCACCATTCATACCTTCTGTCATTACGCCACCATCATTGGAATTAAAACCTTTTCCGAGAACACTCATGTAATCATTCCTCGAGACTATGGAAACACTTATAGTCATTATTATCTCATATATAACCCATAAATAGGATGAAAATTTGATTTAAGTCCTAAAAATGCATAAAAAATCAACAACCTAAGGAGTGTATGACCTTCAGGGGATCAACCCCACAATATGCACCCACAAAATTTTGTTGGAAGAAGGTGATAAACCCAAAATCCAACCCCAAAGGTGACTCACCCCAACAATGAAATAGGTGGTTAATAAAGAAGTGTTGAAAGTTCAAGATACTAAAATAATATTTTCAATATCTGACAATGAATGGGCGAGTCTACTGCAAGTCATTCTAAATAAGGCCGATATAACTATTGTGAGAAATGATGAAAATGAGCTAATATCTACTAGAACCATCACTAGATGGAGATTATGAATCCATTATAGGAATATCAACATGGTAACCCAAAAAGATCATTTTCCATTACCCTTTATGGATCAAATGATAGAAACACTAGTTGGGTACAAATTATATTGTTTCTTAAATAGATATTCAGGATATAATCAAATTGTAGTTGATCCAAACAACCAATCCAAAACTGTGTTCACTTTTCCCTATGGAACCATTGCCTATCAATGAATGTCATTTGGTATGTGCAATGCACCAACAACTTTTCAATGGTGCATGATGCATATATTCTATGATATGGTGGAGGAATTCATGGAGATCTTCATGGATGACTTTTTGATATATGGAAGATCCTTAAGGATATGTATGAGTAACTTGGATATAGTATTGCAATGTTGTGAAGAAAAATACCTAGTATTAAACTGGGAAAAATTTCACTTCATGGTCGAATGAGGCATAGTTCTCGGACATAAGGTCTTGAAACAAGGCATGGAAGTGGATCCAACTAAAATCAAAGTGATAAAAGACTTACCCGAGACTAAAATATTAAAAGGGATAAGGATCTTTTTAGGGAATATAGGATTCTACCATCACTTAATTAAAGAAATTTCAGAATTATCCCACCCCTTAACACACTTATTGTCAAAAGAAACTATTTTTATGTTCAAAAAATAATGTCGATGGAAATTCCATACCCAAAAAAATAGTCTGACTACCACTCCTGTTATAATTTCACCAGATTGGGATAAATACTTTGAGTTGACGTGTGATGCAGCCAACTTCACTATTGGCACTTTTTTAAGATAGCGAGTCAAAAATATATTTTTTCCATTTTTTTGGAGTTGGTTTCCTAGGACCAACTGTTTTTACTCTAATTACATGAATATTCAATGTATTGAATTATAATAAAAATGTTTATTACTTATTGTTTGTTGTTCTGCATGAATCTAATGTAATAATTTCCTAGAGAACACATCACATCGATAATGTCATAGCATTTCCACACTATGATAAGAACCTTGATGTGCTATGATGATACTCTTAAATAATGTTCTTCGGTCGGATAACATTCTATGATGTGACTCATAGTACATAGACTATTAGGTTTGAGTACTCGTAAGTAGATGAAGCTTTTTCTCATGAAGTTCACACTTGGTAATCTATAAGAAGAGAGACTATAAGAAAAGAACCACCAGTAGGAATTCCACATGTTTTGGTGTCATAGAATATTCCTATCTATAAGTGTGTGTGATGGTTCTTAGAATTTAAGATTATTATTAATGAATATTAAAACTTGCGTACTTAGATGTATTTCGTAAACCATGACAATAATAGTTCATAGTGAAGTTGGATACGTTGAGTGCGTCATGAGTGACATGTCATTTATGAATAATTCAGGGAAGGATTTGTCCCTTACATATGTATGGAAGCCGATATCCCATCCCTTTGATTAGAATATAACCGTTGAATTAAATTCCATAGCCATGGTGTAACGATTTGTCTACTTCAGATTGTAAAAAAAGACATATCAAGTATATAGGTTGGTGACATGGATGTGAAACTTGCTTGATGAGATATTATGACAAAGGGATTATATTACACAGTGAGTATTCATATGTAGTTTTCAACATTGAAACATTAATTTATTTCTCTTAGGTACCTTGACCTATTGCTAGACAGTAATCTTGGATTTTATGTGATATCACCTAATGCTAATGAGAAAGAATCCTAGAGGGTCACAAACTGAGTGTTTCCATTGATCTTGATTAAATTATATTTGAGTTTAATTAAGGGAATAAATATTATTCTCAGGTTTTCGGAATAATTTTATTCATGTTATATTGATCACATAAATTAAATAAATATTTATTCACCGACATGTGAATAAAATATTTATTTTATTTATTGAATAATTTAATAAATATTTATTCCCTCGATTGTGAATAAAATATTTATTTATGAATAAAATATTTATTCAGTTATTCAATAAATACTAGAGGAGTTCGAATAGACTAAGACCAAGTCTGGTGAAAAATATTAATTAACAAGATCGTTACATAATATTTGTTATTGCGAAAGTTGGCACGCGCCAAAAAATAATAATTATATAATTATTATTATGTGTCATGATATTTTTAAAGGTATTAAATTTTATTTAATAGATGATATGCAATTAAATAAAATTTTAACTCAAATCCTAAATCTATAAATAGATGGCTATGTCTATTGTGTAGAACATCTGTAATAGAGAATAGAGAATTGTTGCGCACAATGAATTCTATCTCAACTACCCCTCCTCTCAAGAACGAGAAGTGCAAGAGATATTTCTTCAAGACTAACGAATGAGTGATCAATAATTAACAATACAAGAAATTTGACTCTCCATTCTAGCTCCTGAAGATCGAGCAATGTTTCTTGGAGATCATAGGAGCACATGTGGATCACCACTAGAGAGATTATATCCTTGGATCCTTACAACGCAATGAAGGTAATCCAAAAGGTTCTTTTCAGATGATCAATATTCACTAATGAAGAAATTTCCTAAGACTAGGTATTTATTTCTTCAAATATTAAATAAATTAATTATAAATTTTATGTGTAAGACCCTCTCGCTTGGTTTCAAGCAATGATTATTAAAAGAAATTTTAATTTATCACCCACCTCTACACACTTCCACTACACCTGGAACTATCAAGTGGTATCAAAACAGTCACATTTAAATTTACAAATATTTATTTGATTATTGATCTATGTGTAATTATGGTTAGATTTTCATTTCATATTATCTTTTATTTAATCTGATTTAAATTAACATGTTATCAACATATTAATCATGTTCGTTCAGTGTTTCATTTTCTTAAAGGTTTAAAAACAAATGAAGAATGATCTAATATTCCATTGGGAATTGTAAAATCATTGTCTGGTAAAACTGGGTTATATGATATGCGGCTAGAGCACACTCCGTATACCCATACACATTGTATCTAGATGTTCCAAACAATTATTACACACAATACTTTTATTGCACACCGCATGTTGACCGGGCCAACCTGGCACATGAAAAGTGGATACAAGGTGTGTAACTGGCATGTATACACCATGTAGTCTAGCCGATTCAACACGTTAAATCCCCAAGCATGTGACTTGGATATAAAGAAATTGAGGTACATGGCGTGTAGCTATATGTACAAAACCTATAGTCTCCCATTAATGAAAAAAATAAAATTATATTAAATTTGATATTGTAGCCTCAAAACATTATTTTATTGATTGTCAAACTATTGTGTGTTTTAAAATTTAATAATGATTTTAAAGAATCTTAAATGCTCAACTAATTTATTGTAATTAATATGTCATTATTGGTTCTTCCATTTATTTTCCATGAATTCTATTAATGATCGGTATTTCAAAATAAGATCAAATTATCATTAAGTTAAAAGATAATTAATTAATTAATTAATAAATTAATGATTGAAAGCGTGTTTATATTTAATAATAAAAAAATTATTAAAAAAATGAATGATAGCCATTTAATTTTGCATATTGGTTGCATGTATGACTGTTCATGATCTTGACCAAGACCTGTGTATATGTTATATGTTTTAATTTAATTTATTGCATGAATTTTCAATTATTTAATATTAAATTAAATGATATCCTGTGAGTCATCCCTCTCTCCATTATTATTTAGTACCTACGTGTCCAAAGATATTTATGTAATCTCATTTAACCAATACTTTGGTTCCCCTCACCTGTGTGTGAGTAATAAATATTTTTAATTAATAGAGCATCCCAAAGTGCATGGAGGTGGTTCAATATGGATCCATAATGATGCCAACCTAGGTGATACATAGGCGGATAAGTGGAATGTTGTAACTCATGCAAAGACTGGAAATGAGACTTATTTCCCCTTGGTCAAAGGTTGATTTAATGTTCACTCAGTAAATCGACTGTTAGATAAAGCTCATGAATGAATCATTTAATTAATTAATTATTTATATCTATGCAATTATTTATTTTATGGATGTAAATCCAAGTTTACTGAAATAAATGAATTAATGTGAAAAGATGGAAATTTAATAAATGAGTTATGCATAAATTTTTTATCCAACATGGTCGATTAATTAAGTAACATAAACTTAATATTAACAAGGTGCTCAAATGATAAAATAAGATAAAATTTATGCATAACAAATTAAAATACCTCAATTAAAAATTAAGTCAAACTAAGCCTTCCATTAATTTATTGGGAATGAAACCATAGAACTAGGTGTAGTACATGGCCAAAGTCTGGACACTTACTTTTATCCAGGAGTTCTCATGAGAGTTTTGGGTTGAGTTAACCAAACTTTTATTAAGTTTAACAGCCAAAGTATGTTCAATACAAATTTAGAGGAAATTGTTGAGGAAATCCAAGTCAGGATTTCTAGATAGGGGAATCCACTCAATGGATTAAGGAGCTACAAGTTCATTGTTGGAAAGACCGCCTACCAAATTACTTTATTATGGTTTTCATGGACAAAGTACGGATCATTAATAAATGTAATAGGGAGCCTTTCCACTAAAATATTAAAAAAATAGACATTTTGAGTTCAATGGGGAGGGATTTTGAGACTTAATAAAATAGAGGAAGATTTAATAAACACATGAATAAAAAAATTTAATTTATTATATCTCACTTATTTTGTAATCAAGAAAATTACTAATAATACACTCTTTCTAATTTGGGAATAAAATGACAATTTCATCATCCACACTATCCTTATGATCAATATTGGAGAAATATAACCTCCCAATTGACAGTAAATTCTAGGAGCGGTTTAGACGCCTTTGGGTTATGCTACACCATGAATGGAAATCTTATGTGTTAGAATCTTCAATGCCTGATCTGTCTTCCAAAGAGGCAAGGGATGAAGATTTCCTTGTCTCTGAAAAACATTTGATTAGCATGATTGATGTTCAATGTTTGATGCTTTCATCAATGTCTAATGAACTAATAAAGCATCATGAAAACATAGATGTGTATAGAATGCTTGAGAAACTCCATGGTATTTACTAGGAGAGAGATGGATAAGAATGGTTTGATATTTCCAAGGCACTCTTTTAGATAAATCTTGGAGAGGGTGCCCCAACTAGGCCTCATGTAGTCAATCTCATTGGATACATTGAGCGCTTAGAGGTTCTAGGGTTTAAACTCCCTGAAGAACTGGGCACCGACCTCATTCTAGCATCACTCCCTTAGAGCTTTTGCAACTTTGTTGTGAATTTTAATATGATCAACATTGATAAGTTTCTGCCAGATCTTCTTACTTATCTTCTCCAAGTAGATAAGGAAATGAAGTGTGAAAAACCTTCCATCCTTATGGTGAACAAATGGAAAGGGAAAACGAAGAGCTTTAAGCCCAATGCTTCTTCACACCCTTCCAAGAAGAGTAAGATTAAGGGGAAATCAAGGGAACATGATGTTTTCTTTTTTTCATGTGTCAAGAAAGGCCACTGAAAGAAAAACTGCACCCAACCAAAGAAGTAAGGGGAATATTCAGGTGCATTGGTTATCGAGTTCAATTTATCTATTTCTACAAATTGGGTATTTTATACAGCTTTTGTTTCGCACATATGTATTCAAATATAGGAACCAAATAGATTCAGAAATATTGACCGAGGAGAGGTAGATATTCGAGCAGCCAATAGATCCAAACTTAATGCTCTAGCTATCTAGGGATACCTCCTCACGTTGCCAACCAAAATGATAATGGTTTTAAAGGGTTGTTATTATATACCTTTATTTACCCAAAACATTATTTATGTATCCAGACTTGATATAGATAGATTTATTTTCAAATTTGGGATATTTCTTATTTTATAAAGATATCATTTTTATGGTAATACACATTTAAATAATGGTCTTTATGTGTTGGATTACACAAAACAAATAATGGAAATCGATAACGAAGTTACTTCACATGAATAACACTACACCCAAATTTGGAATAATCGGATAGGTCATGTAAATGAAAAGCGCTTGATTAAATTACATCAAGATGGATGTTTATATTCTTTTAAACTAAAAACACTTGGTTTATGTCACACATGTTTAAAAATAAAAATGAACAAATCACTATTTAGTGGGAAAGGTTAATGGGCTAAATATTTTCTTTAATTAGTTTATACCGATGTGTATAGACCATTTCCTATTAAAGGAAGGGGTAGGTACTCATACTTTGTAACTTTTAATGATTATTTTAGTAGATATGGATATATCTACTTAATGAGGTATAAGTCAGATTATTTTGAAAAATTCAAGGGATACAAGAATCAAGTTGAGAACTATATTGGAAACAAGATTAAGAAACTTCGCTCAGACTGTGGTGGAGAATATTTTAATCAAAACTTCATTGATTATCTATGAGAGTTAAGGATTTTATCTCAACTCACACCTCCTTATATACCTTAGTGGAATGGTGTAAGTGAAATAAAAAACCACACCTTTTTGGACATGTTGAGATCAATGATGATTCACACGAGTCTTCCATTATCCTTTTGAGGATATGCGTTATAAACAGTAGCATATGTATTAAACCGAGTGCCAACTAAAGTAATAGATGGTATACCATACCAATTATGGAATTGAAAGAAACCCATGTTATCTTACTTATATGTGTTGGGTTTTGAAGCATTTGTTAAGTCCTCTTCAGGTAACAAGATTGCACCCCAAGGAAAAAATGTATCTTTATAGGATATCCCAAAGAAACAAAGGGATACTACCTATACAATACTTCATAAAAATGGTTGTGGTTGATATATATCCCACATTTATTGAGGAGGATCTTATCTCTAAAATAGATAATGGGAGTGGGATAAATTTTGATGAAGTCCATGATCAATATACACAAGATTTGGCATGGGAACAAATTCCACAATGCCCCATGAAAGAAGAAATTGTTCCAAAGACACAATTACTGCATGGGAGTACTAGAGAGGTTACAGAACTAGAACGATATGGTTTTATAGTCACTGAGGATATATAATCATTATTAGTTGATAATAATGATCCTCTAACCTATAAGAAAGCAGTAAGTGGTATAGATGTTTCTAAGTGGCAAGAATCTATGAATTCTGAAGTGGATTCCATGTACCAAAATCAAGTATGGATTTTGGTAGACCCTTTAGTAGATGTAAATACTATTGGTTGCAAATGAGTATTCAAGAAGAAACTTTACATAGAAGGACAAGTCATTACCTATAAGGCATGACCTGTTGCAAAAGGGTTTAAACAACGTCAAGTCATTGACTACTATGAAACCTTTTCACTAGTTGAAATGATGAAATAAATTAGAATTCTACTTGAAATTACAGATTTATAGGATTATTATATTTGTAAAATGAATTTCAAAACAACCTTCCTTAATGAGAACCATCAGGGAGATTTCTATATGAAACAACCTTAAGGGTTTATGACTCTAAAGGATGCTAACATGGTATAAAAGTTGCGAAGACTCATGTATGGATTAAAGAAAGAATCCAGGTCATGGAATTTTTTTTGATGAGTCTATAATGGAATTTGGATTCACAAATAATGAATGTGAGACATGTGTTTATAAACGGTTTAGTGGGAGAGAAAAATGTTTCTTAATAGTATATGTCGAGGACATGTTATTCATTGGAAATGAAATATTAGTCTTATAGTCTATTAAAAAGTGGTTGAATAAATTCTTCTCTATGAAGGGATTGGGTGAGGTAGCATATATTCTTGGGACCAAGATCCATCAAGATAAATCCAAGAGATTTCTCAGCCTAAGTCAAAGTACATACATTGATAAGATACTGAAGAGATTCAGTATGGAAAAATCCAAGAGGGGATTGTTTCTAGCATCACATGGAATTCATCTTTCTAGGAAAATGTGTCTTAATACACATGAGGAAATAAATAGAATAACAAGGATTCTATAGGAATTAGATATTGGGTCAGTCATGTATTCTATGATATGTACTAGGTTAAATGTTTCTTATACATTAAGTGTGGTAGGAATATATCAAGCTGATCTAGGCGAGCACCATTGGATAGTAGTCAAGACTATCCTTAATTTTTTGAGGTGTACTAAGGATATGTTTTTAGTTTATGGAGGATATAAGTAACTAGTCATCATAGGATATGCATATACTAGTTTTCAAACTAATAAAGATGACATGAAGTCACAAACAGGATGCATCTTCACTTTTAATGGAGGTGTTGTGAGATGGAAGACCCCAAAGTAAGCTATGGTTGCAGATTCTATAACAGATTCTGAGTATATTACGATTTCTGAAGCATCTAAACAAGTGATATGGATGCAAAAATTCATATAAGAGATTGATTTGGTAACTAGAAGTAAAGATCCTATTATACTCTATTGTGATAATACTATAGTAGTGTCTCTTGTAAAAGCGCCAAGGTCACATTAGTGGAAAAAACACATACTTTGAAAGTATCATCTCTTGAGGGATTTTTATCAGAGAGGTGAAGTTTTAGTGAATGGTATTTCCAAGGAAGACAACATCGAAGACCTCTTGAATAAAACCTTGACTCAGCAGATTCATGACTATCATGTGAGGTCTAATAGACTGATGGTCATAGGCAGTTGTCTCTAGTATAAGTGTGAGTTTTTTGGAGTTATTGTCCTAGGACCAACTATTTTTACTCTTATTACATGAATATTCAATGTATTGAATATTAATAAAACTGCTTATTATATATATATTTTTTTTCTACATGACTCTAACGAAATAATGTCCTAGATTATACGTCACATTGATAAGATCATAGTAGTTCCCCGCTATGATGATAACCTTAATGTGCTATGATGATATTCTCAAATAATGTTATGCGGATGGATAATATCCTATGATGGGACACATAGTATATAGACTATCAGGTGAGAGTACTCGTAAACAAATGAGAATTCTTATCATGAAGTTCGAACTTGGTAATCTCCAATATAGGAGATTATGAGAACAAACATGCCAGTAAGAATTCGGAATGTTTTGGTGTCATCAGATATTCCTATCTACGAGTGTGTGTGATAGTTCCTAGACTTTAAGATTATTATTAATGTATGTTATGACTCACATCATTAGATGTATTTCGTAAACCATGAAGATAACAATTCATAGAGAAGTTGGATTGTTGGGTGCATCAAAAGTGAAATGTAATTAATGAATAAGTCATGGAATGATTTTTCCCTTCCATATTTATAGAAGCTGATATCTCGGACCTTTGATTGGAATAGAACCATCACATTAAATTCTATGGCCATGGTGTAATGATGTGTTTATTTCTGACAGTCAAATAAAGACATATCAATCATATAGTTTGGTGACATAAATGTGTAACCTTCCTGATGATACATTGTGACAAATGAATTATATTAAATAGTGAGTGTTCGTATGTGGTTATTGATGTTGTGACATTATGTTATTTATCTTGGGTTCTTTGACCCATCTCTAGACAATAGTATTGGACTTTAGACAATCTCGCCTAATGACAACAGGAAAGAATCCTAGAGGGCCACACACTATGTGTTTCCATTGATCACAATTAAATTATATTTGAGTTTAATTAAGGGAATTAATATTATTATAAAGTTTGAGGAATAATTTTATTCATGTTATACTGATCACATAAATTAAATAAATATTTATTCATTGAAATGTGAATAAAATATTTATTTTATTTATTGAATATTTTAATAAATATTTATTTTCTAGATTGTGGATAAAATATTTATTTATGAATAAATTATTTATTCAGTTATTAAATAAATTATATTGGAGTTTTAATGGACCAAGACTGAGTCTGGTGGCAAATATTAATTAACAAGACCATTACAAAATATTTGTTATTTCACAAGTTGGAGAACACCACAAAATAATAATCATATAATTATTATTATGAATCATGGGATTTATTAAAAATAATAAATATTATTTAATAGCCAATATACAATTAAAAAATATTTTAACTCAAATCCTAACTCTATAAATAGATGATTATGTCTATTGTGTAGAGCATCCGAAATTGAGAATAGAGAATTGTTGCGCATAAAAAATTCTCTCTCAACTCCTCATTCTCTCTCCCTATCAAGAACGATAAGTGAAAGAGAAATTTCTTCAAGAAAAAAGAACAAGAGATCAATAATGAACAATGAAACACATTCTAATCGACAAGCTAGCACTCGAAGATCGAGTTGTGATTCTCGGAGATTATAAGAGCGCATGCGGATCACCACTAGTGGGATTCTATCCTTAGATCCTTACAGTGCAATGAAGGTAACATAAAAGGTTATTTTTGGATTATGTATATTCCTAAATGATGAAAGTTCCAAATCCCAGGTATTTATTTCTTCAAATATCAAATAAATTAATTATAAATTTGACATGCAATATCCTTGCTCTTGGTTTTGGGCAATGATTATTAAAAGAAATTTTAATATTTCGCCCATATCCGCACACTTCTACTATGCCCAGTACCATCACCATTTACTATTCCATTCACACACTGAATGAAGCTCAAGTAAATTATACAACAACTTAAAATGAACTACTTGAAATATTTTTGCATTTGAAATTGTTTGATCATACCTTATATTATATAAGGTTGTGTTCTACACTGACCATGCAACACTTAAATATCTACTGAACAAAAATGATTCTAAACCATGTCTGATACAATGGATTCTTCTACTCCAAGAGTTTGACATCATAATCAAGGAAACAAAAGGAACTGAGAATGTAATCACATAAAATTTATCAATACCTTCACTTCCCATCATCAAGGATAACGATAAAATTAACATAATGTATGACTTACTTGATGAAACCCTTTTCATGATAAATATCCAAGATTGATAATGGTTTTCAAATATTAAAAATTATCTTATCACATAATCACTCTACCCTGACTTTACATTTGAATAGAGGAAGATATTTTTAGATGAAGCCTCATATTACTACTGGGATGATCCAATAATTTTTAAGTGTAGTGATAATGGCTTAATGCGCCACTGCATCCCAAAATATGAATAAAATAGTGCTCTCAGCATGTGTTTTACATCACTGGTAGGAGGGCATCATGGAACCAAACGTACCATGAATAAAATCCTTTAAATTGGGCTATTCTGCACCATACTTCATCAATATGTAAGGAAATTTTGTTAAACCTATGATCGATGCCAGTGGAAAGGGACCATATAAAAATGAAACAAAATTTCCCAAAATACCATCTTGGAAGAAAAACTCTTCGATGTATGGTGAATTAATTTTATGGGAGCATTTCCTAATTCTCATGGTAAATTTTACATCCTAGTCAGCATTTATTATGTCTCAAAATGGGTTGATTTCTAATCCACTAATTATGACACAAAAAAAGTGGTAATGAACATTTTGAAGAAAAATATATTTTCAAATTTATATTTCCATGATTACTCATTAGTGATCATGGAACTCATTCACCAATACCACTGTGAAATGATTACTTGAAAAGTATGGAATTTTATATTACACTACTACTCCATACCACCCGTAAATAAGTGGGAAAGTTGAAGTGTCAAATAAGAAAATTAAAAAAATCCTAGAGAAGATAGTGAACACCAGTAGAAAGGATTGGAGTGTCATACTAGATGACACACTTTGAGAATATTGCATGACATATAAAATGACCATTGGAACTACTCCATTCCAACTGGTGTACGAAAATCCATGACGCCTTCCAGTGGAATTAGAGCATAAATATTTTTGGGAAATTAAAAAGTTAAACATGGATGCTTAGAAATCCAGAGAGGTCTGAATGATCTAAATAGATGATTTAGAAGAAATCAAGAAGCATGTCTATTAAAATACTAGAATTTTTAAAGAAAAGGAAAATAAGTGTAATGACAACCAAATCATGCATCGAATCTTAAATCTTAGGGATAAAGTTCCATTATTCAATTCTTGATTAAAATTATTTCTTTGAAAGCTGAAATCCCAATGGATGGGTCCTTACCAAGTCATTATGGTTTTCCATTATGGAGATAATGAGATTTAGTAAGGAAAATAACCACCATTCAAGGTTAATGTGAAATTGTTGAAAATTTACCTAGAACCCTTCCAAGAAGGGTGCTTTATCACTCTCAAATTCACCTGAACAGAAACAAGTCTGGATGACTATGTCATTATTAGTGATTTATGGGAGAAAACCTAGATTTAATATGTTTTATTTATTTTTAGTCTTTTTCTTAGGATTTTTTTTCATTTCAGTAGCATTATTTCTCATAGGACATCCTTTAACTTCATTGTACCCATATATTTGAATTTATTTGAGCTATTTTTCATTTCTATTCATGGTGTGCACCTTCCCATTTCATTGATTTCATCATGTTTAAACCCTATGGACTAATGTTTTATCTATTATACATTTTGTCTTTATAAAAAATTATGTAGGTTGACCAATTTAAAATCATCATCCACCAAGTTTCCCCATGTCATGACACTCATCATAGGGATCTATCTATTCCCTATATTCAATTTCAAAGTTTCCATTTATTTTTTATATTCTATATATGTGATATCTCTCCCAAAATACTTTCTAGAAAAGTGAGGGAACTATATCATTTTAAGTGTGGGGGAGTCTTTCTTGAGATTTATTTTTGATACACTTATATTATTGCTTGTTTTCACCTATCTAGGATACATTGTTTTCACTAAAATAATGCTTTAAACCTAAAAAATCATCACAAAAATTTAAATAAAATACAAATTTAGGTTGGAAATTATTGAAATCCATGTTTTTCTCCTCTTTAGATTTATATAATGATTGATGAGTTTAGTAATTTAATTTAAATTCAAAACTTTTGAAATTTATTTTGATTGAATTATTATTAGATTTTATACCCTGAGTGATTATCAGTTATTTTTTTTATACTCCCATTCCTGAGATTATTCTGGACCCATGATATCATATTATTTTATGGTCATATCTCTTGAGAGACACCCGGTCCATGTAAACCTATCAGAACTTGCATTGAGATCTTATTAAGGTTATGACTAAACAAATAAAATTTTAATATGATTGAGGTAATCATTGTTGGTCCACTTTTTCCTTGATACCCACCTTACATTTTCCCTTATTTAGCTCATAGTATCAATGAATAACATTTTTAGGATGGATTCATTTCAATCGTATTATCCATTCCTACCCTTCTCTTGGTATTATGCATGATTATCCTTTTTAAAAGTTTGGGGGAATTTTTAGTCTATGGACACAAGATGTTGTTATTGAGGAGATGTATTATGGAACATTCACAATTGATATTATGTGGTCTATAATTACTCTTGTAATTCTACACCTATCGTGTTTATTTTTTTAAAAAAAATATATGTATAAAAAGAAAAATAAAGAAAAAGATATTAGGTTATGTATTAAGAAGGTCAAAAATCACCATTTCCAGACAGATGAATCCTCTAATGGATCATATGTGGTTAGGGTATGGATGTGAAATCTGGCATAAACATGGATTTTAAAAAATAAATAAAAAGAAAAGAAAAAAAAGGAACAAGGTACATTTTTGATACATACTTGATATACTCATGGATCTACTTAAGCTATTTGGATCATGAACACCATTTGATCTTTGAGGAGTCACTTAATTGGTTTTTTACATTTATCAATCATTATAATTTATATATTACCCTCCTTTTTATATCGATTTTCACTTTCTAACCACTTACCCTCAACCTCAGAATCATTTGAAACCTTTTTGATGAATACCTCATGATTGATTTTGTATTTGTCTTTACGAAGTAGAGATGATAGAACCAATGAAAGCCTATGGTTAATAACATGTATTCAGGGTATGATCATAACTCCAATTATATTTTACCTTGAGTTATGAGAGAAAATTTATTGCGAGGTAAATTGAAAAATGGGTATAGAATTTAAGAAATAGTTATGAAGTTGTAATTAAAAGAATAAAGAATCTGGATAAAGAAATGAGCTATGACACATGATTGATTTTCTCTGTAGGATTGATTCTAGAGGACTGAATTTTTCTGCTTACAGTTAGTTTTATTTACTTGGTTGTAATGAATGTTTAATTTTTTAAAACTGCTTCTTTTGGAATCTCTATTGAGATGCTTTTTTCTTGAGGATAAACAATTGTTCAAGTGTGGGGGAATTTGATTATCTGAAATTATATATACATATTGGATACATTTATTTAATGTTTATTCATAAACTATTCAATAATGCACTGGGTTCACAACATAACTACAAGGATGCAGACCAACCCATGAAGAATTTTCATGACATGGAGACATTACATAGTGTGTGAATCCATTACACGACATGCAGATTTAAAAAATCAGAATCCCACAAAAAGTGAAAATAATACATGATGTGCCAAGATTGCACGATGTGCAAGTTTTGAAGGTTCACCCGGTCAAAGATACAAAACTATTTTTTGACTAGAAAAGTAGATCTCAATTACATAGTGTACAACCAATTTACATGACGTATATATTTCTAGACAGAAGTTACTTAAGCTAGTACAAGTTGTGTATAAATTACACTCTATGTACTTCTTGGGCCTAATAATATTTCTAGTGCTCCTCCACACACAGAAGCTTCAAACATTTTAATTTTTTCTTGTTTTTCTTCCACTATTTTCATTTTTTTCATGATAAACTATATTTATTTTATTCCTTTAATTGTTTTATTGAATCCTTGCGAGTTGTTAATTATTACACATTCATTATTTGCTATTTCAATACCAATTTCATTTTTTACATTCGTTTCCATCATCAACTTCCGTTCTTCACCGACGCCTGCACAGTACTTCATCATTTCTTTATTCGTAGTAAGTTTTGGTTGTTTCTTATTTGTTTAGATTACCTAATTTCTCATTCTTTATCATTTTATCATGAAAAGTTAGTTTATGATTAGATTTACATTGCTCTCAATTGTTAAAAATTGATTCTTTCTTGTTTAATCCTAGATTGTCTCTTTTGAAACTTTTTTATGATTATGTACAACATGATTAATATTTCCTTACTTTTGATCATCACCGTCATGCACAGATAATTCACCTAGGGTTAGGGTTTGAGAGTAGGGGTGCTTCTAGATCCCAATGAATACTTATATTGGACCTTAGTGAAATGAACCATCCTTTCACAAAGGTACAAATCATTTGTTTTTGGTTTAAATTCCTTTAAAAGTACTTTATAATGTTAACCAATAAATTCATAGGGGTCACAAGGGTGTTTGAGGCTTGTTTGGAGCCCGAAACTCCAGATTTTGGAACAATAACCAGGTCATATGGTTAGTAGAAATCATAAACCCCAACCTGCATGGTCTTCACTAAGCATGTAGGGTGGACCAGAGGTGATGTAGGATCCACATGATTTATTTGAAATTGTATGACTCCAGGCTCATGACCATGTGAAAAAATGAAGACATTTGATAGTGGGATTTTACATAGTTTGCACACGGTTTGGGAAACCATGCGCCTTAACTATACAGGGCTAGTCCTTAAGCAGTGATTGGAGCATGGTTGGAACATGGTTGGAACATGGTTTGTCCAACTGTGCATCCAAACCATACACCCTTGTTTTTAAGGGTGAAATGTCATTTTCCCCTATTCAATTCTTAAACCTACTTTTCTTTTCCGCCTTGACCATTTCCAATGAATCACTTTTATCCTCCTCCCATAGAAAAAATCTCCCTCAACCTAGGAATTTAAGTAACTCACTCATCTGGATACCAAATAAATATCTAAATTAAGTGTTAGATTACTTAAGGGGAGATCTTGAGTTCTCCTCCCTTCGATCTACATTTATATTTGTATCCATTGTGTTATTTAGGTGCAATCCATTTTGCCCTATTTTCAGGGAGTTAGACCATTTCATCAATTTCTTCCAACCTACTTTTAATCTAAGGCCTATATCAAGCAAGAAGTCATCTACATCCTTGAGGTAGGTGGTCTCATCATTTTCCCCATGAGTTTTTATGCTTCGTAGATTTTATATTGTGCTACACACTGAATTTTTCTAAGTGGCGCCTTTTAATTTATTTATTCATATCAAATTGATCAATTCAACTCAATAACCACCCTTTAATCATTGTTTAGTAGTTTAGAGGATGTATACCCCTTATATAGACACCCCTTGGGTGTGCCAAGTTGATTTTCTCCTTGTGGTTAATTGTTTCAAATGCCCAAAACTCCTATTTAGCAACTGGATAGACTTTTAAATGGATTTTCCCTTGTTATGTGAATATTTAATGGAAATCAAGGCACCTATTAAGTTCTTAACCCACCTATAATTGGAATTTCCCATGTAGGAAATTTCCTTATCGACCATGTCACCTTCTAAATGGATCTTGAGCATTATAAATTGGATTACTTTGTTTTGAGGAATGGAATAGAACACATTAAATGGAATAGATTATTTATGTTGGTTTTTATTTCCTTAAATGAAATGAATAGTTTAAATGAAATGATTAAAGGGTGGAAAGGCCACACCTATTGTTGTTTTCCTTATCAAATGCCTAACTGAACTGTTATTCCATATATATATATATATATAGGCTTAGGGAACATGACACATGAGTGGTAATGTCTCATTTATTATATCATAAATAGAATTATTCCTTGATATAGGCTATGGTATGATGGTAAGGTATCTTTTGAGAATGATGGTATCATGATCCCTTATGTGAGGTGTTGATAATGATGTCTAACACCACTGATGCTATTAGGATGGTGGGCTTGAAGCGCCATGTCCCTTGTTTAAGTGTTGACATGATGACACACTCACCATATCGAGTGATGGTCATGATGTATCCAACTCATTATGAGATGCAGGGTATTTGCCCTTTTTTTGAGCTTATAGGATTGTTAGATTGGTCATGGATGTCTGAGTTACACCCTGGTCCAACCAACAACTGGTATTCTAGGTATATGGCCACTTACATCCGCACGTACTGGGTTCATATTGGTGGATGAAATATATAACTATTATATATATATATATATATATATATTATTACTATATATATATATGGTTACTTTTGAGACACTTATTCCGGCCATGAGCTGAAGCAGGTAGAGCCGCCAGATGTCCTTTAGGAACCTAAGCGAGGTGTTGTTTATTTATTCAGCTTTGTTAATTAATTACTATTACATGCACACTGTTTAGTTATGAGAACTACTTGGGTTACTTATAGACACTATTGGTGGTGGCCTATTGAGATTTTATCTCACACCCTACTCGAGTCATCTTTGGTACCCGAGAAGATTATATTACTATAGGTACAAAAAAAGGATAAGGGCCCTATTATAGGTTGTTGATATGTTTTGATTATAGATGAAGAATAGGAGCAGAGGACCGATCATATGCTCGAGATGATAATGGGGAAATTTTTTATTCTTTTATTCTTTTTTATAGCATGATTGTATATGCCTATCCCCCATTCTCCTTTTGTATATTAGCATGACATGAATCTATGTATATAACACCGCCTAATGGCTTTTGATTATCATTTAGTTGTTCTATTATTTATTCTTACATTGATTATTTATTATGTATGTTATATATGATTCCATTTTTAAATGTATATGTTATATCACTATTACAAAATCGTCCTTTAATAGTGCTAGAAAAGGCTTTTATCGGCACTAAAAAAGCGTTGATAATCAAAGCACGATTAAAAGATCGAAACTTTTATCAGTGATAAAAAATCACTGTTAAAGGACCCATTTAACAGGGATAAAAAAGCACTATTAAAAGGGTCATTTAACAACATTTTTTAGCACTATTAAAGGCCCCCTTTATTAGCACTTTTTTAGCACTATTAAAGGGGGCATTTAACAGCACTAAAACAGTGCTGATAAAGGCTCCGTTGATAAAGGGTATATAAATTTTTTTCCCGCACCCCACCAACACCCTTTATCAGCGCTTCCCACTTTCCAACCCATTTATTAGTGCTTTAGATTATCACAGCCTCCCATGCACACCCCTGCCTCTAGTGATTTTTGAACCTAAGACCTCCCGCTTATACATCCAATGCCTTTACCACCACACTATACTGTTTTGTTTTACATTTTATGATATATATATATATATATATTTATATATATCTCATCACATTTTTTAATCCATATATATATATATTTATATATTAATAAATATATTTTATATTTAAATATGTTTAATTTATTTATTTATAAATTTAAATTTTTATGTGTGCATGTATATAAAAAATATGTATATATTGTTAAATGGTCGTTATTGCCTAGTTTTTATATCGGCAAGAATGAACAGAACTAACTATATTGTGTTTAAACATGTTTATTTAATGATTTTACTTTCATTTAATAAATTTTATAATCTTAAAATGAGAATAAATCCAATTTTAAACATAAAATACTCTAATATTTTTAAAGGTAGTTTTACCGTCTTTTGATGGAGAACCCTTTTTAAATCTAATTTTTGTCACTTTTATATGTTATATTTGAAAAAATAAAATTCTTATTTAGAAGTGGGACATAAAAATTTACTTTGGTTGAATTTTGGTATTTTTATGATAAAATTCATTTTTTAATGAATAGTGAAAAAATACTACATTTTAATTCAAAACCGCCTTTTTTGTCTAATTTAATTATGTAGTTAGATTATCATTTTAATTAGTTTTAATGTATAATTAAATAAAATTTTTATCATTTAATCCAATGTTGGTCATTGGAAGTAATTTCATATTGAAATTAGATATAAACACATGTCAATCTTTTGATGGTTTTTACTTTTAAAAACTCGTTTTCTCGTTTTGACAATGAGGATTATTTTAAATTAATTACTGAAACTTATTTGTTTTAAATTTAAAAAAATGGATTCTCTATTTTTAATTAGTGGTTCTAAATTATGTAAATAGGTCCCTTATTTTTTGACATTATAAATAGTAACTTTAGTAATTATTTTTATTTACCACAGTTAAAAGGTAAATTAGGTAAATAAGGGTAAAAATAATATTATAATAATATAAAACTACACTAAAACTTATCCTAATTTAATTGTATGAGTGTATACTGACCATGAGAATCCTTGGGTCTATTTTAGGACCACTTGGTGCCACTTGGATGTGATTATGAAACTTATAAACATTTTATTTAAAATAAAGACTAAGATGTCATAATCATGTCTCTCATAATTAAAACAATTTTAATATGGAGTTATAAAAGTGATATCTTAAACTATAAAAGTAATTATAAATATATAAATATTACCTACATCATGGTAATTTATTTAAAATTTTTAGGAAATATATAATTAAATTAAATGGTGACACAAAGAAGATGTAATAATTTCTCAATTAATGAAAGAATCAAATAAATGATATTATAAATATTAAAATAAATATTATATAACATAATTTATGACATAAAAAAAATTTATGGATAATTTATATATATATTTTTTTATGATTTAATGTAGTTGGTTTGAACTTATCATCCTGTTATTATATTTTTAAAAAGCAAATAATGAATAGTGTCAAAACTGACACTATTGGTATTTTAAAATATAAGTCATTTTATTAAATGATATTAAATTTATAAAAATATAAGATTCATA
Organism: Viscum album; assembly: GCA_963277665.1. NCBI lineage: Eukaryota > Viridiplantae > Streptophyta > Magnoliopsida > Santalales > Viscaceae > Viscum > Viscum album. The sequence goes on along the minus strand of OY728150.1, from coordinate 1,996,334,149 downwards.
CAAATTGTTTGGATAAGTCCAAATATGTCATAAATGGAACTTTTTTGGGTCTTTTTACATGTTATGTTAATTACATTAACCCACAAATGGTAAATAACATAATATCACAGTAAGATTAAAAAGGGTAAAATAAGGGTTAAACCCAAAATATAAGGATTAAAAAATATTAAAAAATTATATAATTTTAATTTGATGATGGTTAATCAACCCAAAATAATCTTATCTAAAAGTTGAATTATTTTTGGACCATTTGGAATCGAAATTTAATTTATATTAATTTAATATTTTAAGAGTTTCCAAGGGTGCCCCTCCACTCTCCTATAAAAAGGTACCCACTATTCTCTAATACTCACACTTCCATAACCTTTTTATTTGGACAATATCTACCCAAAACTATTCCTAGAATCCCTCCCTACATTCTTGAGGGATTATTTTAGGCAGAAAACTTTCCTTAGATGTGTTAAGGTGTTGTTCAAAGGTGATCAACCTAAGAAGAGATATCATTTTTTAAGAGTTTCTATTTCATTTCTTCTTCCAATTCCTATAAATATTATTCTTCTAAGATGAAATAATAAATCTAGTATCCTCAATATACTGAGATGTTATTATTATAATATCATCACCAAAATCAATCTCCAATTTCATCAAATGGGAAAGGAATTGATCATTTGTGTGTACGTGTGAATTATCACCTCCATGAACTGATTTAGTTCGTTTTCCATTACCATATATAAATATTGGTTATAATGATGAAATTTATATTAATATATGATATTAATTATATATTTATCATTTTAATTTAATAATATTTCAATTATGTTCTTACCTTTCATGCACCTAAAGACAATAACATCGTTCGTGCATACGTGTCAACCATCGCCTTCACGAAGCGATGTGAATCGTTTTTATTCACCACATAACTTGTATTATATATATAAGTATATTCAAATGATTATTATTATTTTAATAATATCATGATCATTATGGAAATATAAAATAACAATTACCTTATTTCAATAATGATCAATGAAAAATGAAAACGTTACTCGTGCGTATGTACGACCTACCATCTCCATGAATATAATATAGCTCATTTTTTATAAACATAATTAATTGTTATATTTAAAAAGTATGATTAATATATAAAATTTATTATTATTTCATGAATAATATTTTGGAGATGATGGAATTATGACCATATGGACTAGTGAAATCAAAACCATGTTCATTTTTGACTCATGTACCGAATATCGAAAAAATGTCTGATATGAACTTAAATAATTATGTAAGTTTTATAAAATGGTAATAAGTGATAAAAAATGAATAATAAAATTGAAAAGGGTTATCAAGAAAGTATAAATTAACCTAAGTTTTTTATTTAGGAATATAACAATTGTACGTAACGAGTCATACTCAAGGTAAGGGACTTAATCTCAATCTGCTTTCATTGAGGCATATTTTGATAATATACACCACCTTATTCTATACGGTGTATAATAAACCCATTTGACTTTTAATTTCATTAAAATGTTTTTAAAATGAATCTTTTTCTATGAAGTGATTTGTTTTAACCCTTTTACTTTTATATGAAGTGTTTTACGGCTCTACAAGATATAATGTTTTCAAAAGAAAAATAAATACCATATTCCCTTTTCATGTATTTTGCTATTGAAAATGGTTTTGAGAGGGGATTGATTATGTCAATATATTGAAATGATATCTTGTGATTACAATGTGGAAATTTTATTTTTTCCTTTATGCTCATTTTATGTGTTATGATTATGTTTTTATCCTGGGCATTACTTATGTATACAGTTAGTTCCGTGATAAACCGAGGGTGGGTGAGCCCATGATAGCTCTCCAATGAATTGGGTAATGATATGGAGTTAAATGATAATGTTTCTACTAATATATTTAGGTAATATACTGTGAAGGGTATTCCAAACATAACCATGAAGGTTACTCCCTTTGTAGTTGTGAAAGCTACAATGTAAGTCTGATGTAGATGCCACAAGTTACCTTTATGATTTATGATTACTATGAAGTTTTTCAGGATTCTTATGATTTCATGGGTTTATAAATATTCATGGAATAATTTTTTCTATCCTTATTTTATACCCCTTACTGAGATTTTTGTGCTCATCCAAAGTTTTTAAAATGTTTTCATAATGTATAAAGACAGGTAAGAGAAAGGAAGAAGTCAATAATATTTTTATCAAGAAAAATAAATCATATTTACTTTTAAATATTTTATATTATGGAATAAATGGATATTTTTTTAGTTGTATACACTTTTTATGTAATAGTTACGTCCTAATTCTATAAAACTCTAAACCTAAAAAGATTCTCAATGTGAATTCTTAACTTAAATCAAGATTATGCAATGTTTAAGGATGAGGCCTTATATATATACTGACCTTTGACATGTTATATCATGAAAATAATTCTTTTAATGATATTTTAAGCTTCATGTAATGTTTTTATTTCATGGGGATTATGATTCAATGTTACAATAATAGTAAGAGTTATTGCTACAATCTCATCATTTATCGGGATTTTTTAGGATTATGCTTCAATTGATGAAATCTTATGATCCATCTCTCAAGAATTCTCATAAATTTTATTATAACCTATTTATTCATTTTATATCCAATTAATGGTACCATTTTCACTATTTGGTACTTAAGATAATTAAAAAAATGTTTTTAATAAAATTTTACTTTATTTCTCTCTTCAGTCGGAAATATGTTTTCCTCAAAAACCATATTTTCTAAAAAAATGTTTTCAATATTCCTTTATAAGTTTTAAAATATATTTTAAAAAAATTAAAATATTTTCAAGATTATTTTATAAATTTTCAAATAAATTTTTAAAGAATAGGTTTTCAAAAAAATTTCAAGCTTCCTTTATAAGTTTTCAAATATAGTTTCAAAAGAAAATATTTTCAAAATGTATTCAAGATTCCTTTATAAGTTTCCAAAGAGATTTTCAAAAAAGGTTTTTCAAATTTTTTTCAAGATTACTTTATAAGTTTTCAGAGATATTTAAAAAAAATGTTTTCAAAATGTTTTCAAGATCCCTTTATTAATTTTCAAATATATTTTCAAATAAAATGTTTTCAAAAATGTTTTCAATATTTCTTTATAAGTTTTCAAATATATTTTCAAAAATAAACATTTTAAAAAATTTATAAAGATTCCTCTATAAGTTTTCAAAGATATTTTGAAAGAAAATATTTTCAAAATATTTTCAGTCTTCCTTTATAATTTTTCAAATATATTTTCAAAGAAAATGTCTTCAATTTTTTTTCAAGATTCCTTTATAAGTTTTCAAAGGTTATTTTACTTAAGAAATGCTCTAAGTGATATTTCAAAACCATTTTCTATATAAGATGAAATCCTTTTATATAGTTTATTCTTTAATGGGGATATGATCTAAGGACACCATTCTTATTCTTTCTTTGAATGGTTTATTCTTAAATTGACAACTTTTTTTTATGAAACTTGTTTCTCTTCCATGGGTTATACCATGATAAAACACTTGTGGAAACCACTTACTTTCATGGGTTATTATTTGATGAAGTGATTATGAAACCTATCTATTTTCCATAGGTTATTATAGTTTTAAATGATTATGATACCCATTTTATTTCATAGGTTATGATATGATGTTTATGAAACCCATATCTTTTTAAGGGTCATGATATGATGAATGTTTTATTATCTTATGGAACATGTATGTATTATTTCATTATGTGATAGACATGACCTATATCTCACTCCAATGAATTGGGTAAGGATTTATATATCATGAGATAGACATATATGGAATGGGGAGTGAACCTAGTTCAGTAAAGGACTTTGTATGCTAAGATAGAACTAGAAGTAAACCATGACTGCTAAGATGGTTTGGGGAATGAACCCATTCCATTATAAGGAAATGGATATGACTGGGGATGGTGGTGTTTCCCACTTAATAGGTTTATCCCCCATTAAGTGCTCTGATAAGTTTTAGCAATGATACTTGACTTATAGAGAATGATTTTATATTCTTATGTGTCTACCACAATTCCATGGATTATTAATATATTATGATTTAATGGTTTATTCTCTTGATTTCCTTATGATTCATGTCTTCTGAACTAAGAATATTTATTCCATGATTCATGATTATGTTCTTTGATATATAGGGTATGATTTTCTAATGTTATTTTCTTGTTCTCATACCCTTATACATATGTTATGCTTACATATCTCCTTTATTTACCCTTACTGAGCATATGTGCTTACCCTTTCTTCTATTTACTTTACCTAGGTTATAAAGAAACATTTTAAGTCAGAGTACTAAATGGGAAGATCTTTGTGGGAAACATTGAATATATTTCTCAAAGATAGAATATTGTGTTCCAAGTTTCCAAATACATTAAACTATTATGGTCCTCAAGCATGTACTTTTTTAATGTGTTAAATATTCATCTAAAATGATGTAATATCCATGCATGTTAATATTGGGTCGCTATAGTTGGTAATAAAGGATAGGTTTAGTAAACCTTTGGAAACTAGGATGAGAAAAATTTAGTGATATCCTTAGGGATATTTATGAGGATATGTCTAGGGACTTCTCTAAGGATAGGCCTAAGGTATCATAGATTTAAAATAAGGTTTCTTGATTTAGACATCCTATAAGAAATTTTTCATGATTATGTGGTTTTTATCTATGATAATTATTGCTCACACTATGCTTTTTGGATTTATTAAATGGAGGGAACTATAAGTAACTGGGTTAACATTTAATGCGAAGGACAATTTATTGATAAGCAGTCAAATAGGATGATGACTGGAGTAAAGGATTTAGTAAACATTTCTAATAAATTTTCATGGAACATGATTAACAAAATGTACCTTAACCAACTCTTAGACTCACCAAAGAAGAGAAGGAAAGAGTTATTTGAGAGTTTGGGTAATGAAGACCATTGAGGAAATAAGATTTAGTTTCCTTTGTGTTAATAAGGTGGAAAGAAGTACCCAAGTTAGTGTCTTAGAGGAATAATAATATGTTTTGACTATGGAAAAGAAAGACATGAAGTAACTACAATGAATAAATAAAGAGTTAGTTTAACATAATGGATGGGAATATTGGACTCCCTAATACATCATTGACAGTTAAATTATTTTAGTTTATAATTAATGGTCATTATGAAAATTTATTTCCTAAGCAAAAATATCATGATGATAATTTTCAAGGTGGTATGAGTAATGGTTATATTGCTAATGATAATGAGACTACAAGTGAAATGTGAAATTAAAGAGGTATTAAGTAATAGGATGAGGTATCATTGTTAATGGATTAATGATGAAGTGGAATAATTGAAGTGTTTATGTATTTGGATTCAAGAATTATATTATATGAATTCTGAGATATATAAGGATTGTTTAGTTTATGTTTTTTCACTATAGATGTACAAGAATACATTGAATGGTTCTTATAAACTAGAAATTTGATTTTATGGAAAGGTTATATTCATGGGAAACTCATGATTAAGGGAAATATAACACTTAATATGTTCTTGATGTTGAGGTAATGATGTTTGGATAAAGATATATTGGATATGAATAAGAAAATTGGAGAGTATTGATTACCTTGGAACTAATTAAGGATTTCTTAACAAAGTGGTTTATGATATCACAAATTTATTTTATGAAAATTTTGGACTTAAGGAATATATCCAATAATCTTTGTAATAGGAAAGAATGCATGTTTTCAATAAGGATTTATGGTAATTCATGTTTTTACAATGTTTCAAGTAAATACAAGATGAAGGTATTCACATATTTGGCATGTGACATCCAAGAGATAATTTATGATATATGAGGGATGAATTTTATGCTAATTTTTATAAATTTAGTGACCTTCTTTCCAATGTTTTGGATTTTCATCTTTCAGAAGAGTTACAAGGTTAACCATTTATGGAAAGTTTAAGTTAAACTTTATATGCGGTTTTAGAGATTAAAGTATTATATCACCATACAAGGATTTTTTATATTGGATAACCTGTGATAACCATCTTTTTTTGATGATACATGAAGAAATAAATAATGACTTATAGGTCTATATATGGGTCTTATGATCCATGAGTCCATTAGGGATGAAAAATTCAACTTCATTTCTTGGAATAAGAGATGAAGTGGAAATTTATCAAGGCACAGAAAGGGTGAGATTGAGCTGAAATCAAGTAAGTATACCTTCTTTTAAAATTTATCCAACTTTATGAAAAGTATCTTGAAATTAAATTTTTTCCTATTATCATCATTTCTTATGATATAAATGACCCATTTCACGCCTCTTTGGTTTTTGTTTTTGTGATTGTTAACTTTATTTGGATCAACCACTTTATTGTGATTAGTGATATTTATCACTCTATATAACTATTTATACCTTTCTACCATTTCCAAATATTTACCTATGTCCTCCTATATGGAAACCTAGTTATGTGTTATGTTGGGTAACAGTTTCCTTCCAACATTCCCTTTTTAAAGGAAGTTTTAGTATTCATTTTTATGATGTGAGTTTCTATGAAAGGAACTTTCAAGTATTAAACCATTGATAAACCATATGAATTTCAAGGGTGAAATTAATTTTAAGGGGGGTAGAATGTTACATCATGATATTTTTTGAAATATATTTTTGAATTAATTTAATCTTTTTGATATTTTTTATTTCATGGAACACTGAATATAACTTATGTTATATGAAAGCACGAAGTTAATATTACTCTGTATGCAACACCAAGTCGATATTTCACTACAAAAAACACTTAGTAAGATTTTGGTACACACAAAACAATGTTTGGCTTGTGGTATACACAATTCTTAGTTCCTTTGATAAATTGTGTTACATGCAAGACTAAGTTTTACCAAACTATAATATACTATTAATAATATTATTAAAATATTACTATAGTTATCACCTAGCTATTGGAAATGAAATTTCAAATAATATTAAATAAATTATTAAAATATGGTTTGAACATGTATAAAAATTAATTCTTTAGTTATTTATTATCTAGAAATGAAAGTAAGAATTATTTGAAAATAAAGAAATTCTTTTTCTAAGAAAAATATTTTTCTATGTACAAAAATATATTATCTATTTAAATTAAAAAACACTTTTTATTAATGTTTTTAATAAAATTTATATATTATAAATTCAATTTTTTTTACTTTCATCCAATAAGTTTTATATACATAAAATAAGAACAAATCCAATTTTAGGCATAAAAAGTTGTATTATTCTAAAAGGTAGTTTTATCGCCTGTTAATAGCATACTTATTTTAAAACTAATTTTGGAAACTTTTAAAAAATTTATTTTATAAAAAACATTCATTTTTGAAATTGGAATATCAAAATTTAATTTGGGTGAATTTTTGGTACTTTTTTGAGAAGTTTTATTTTTTGGTGAATAGTGAAAAACACAGAATTTTAATTGAAAACTGCATTTTCATCAAATTTATTTATATAGGTAAATTATATTATAATTTTTTAAAGTATATTTATATCAATTATAAATATATTAATTCAATTTACTTCATTTTTATAAATGTCACATTAAAATTGGATATAAAAACATTTCAAACTTTTGAACATTTTCACTTAAAAAACTCGTTGTCTCGTCCCGTCCGTGGGATTATTTTTAAATTAATTTCTTCCAATTATGTGTTTAGAATTTTAAAAAATGTATTATATATTTATAATAAGAATAATTTATAATTTATAGTAATTTCAACTTATTTTTTTGACCAAAAATATTAGTGAAAGTAGATAAAATTAATTACAGTGATTAAGGTAAAAACGATTTTACTTTGTGGCTAAACATTAACTTAAGCGGCCAAATAACCTAGAAACATGTAAAAAATCCATTTTATGGAAATATTTAGACAATATAATCTCTTTTATTGAAAATGGACCATTATTGGAGGCACATGATGTAAGGGAGACCTCTCAATAGTGTTTACCTTTTTATATTTACAAGAATACCACTCCTCCTCCACTATAAAAGGGCACTCACCACCCCTCACTTATTCACACATATAAATCCATTTGGTTTATAAAAAAACTAAAAATATAATCTCCAAAAACTTCCATATATTCATCCTATAAGCCTAAATTTTGGCATAAATCTAACCAAGGAAGCCCTTTGGTGCAAACCAAAAGGAGCTACCCAAAGAAGAGGTAACATGTTTCAACAAGCACTTTTGTTTTTATTTATTTCTCAACCCACTAAATTATTCTTATTCCATGATTATATAATGAAATTATTATCCTAAATGTAATAATATTTTTTTTATTTTAAGGGTATTACCTAAATTCAAAAACACTTATATTAAATGAGGTACACAATCATTATTCAGGTGTATGACGGACTATCGCCTCACAAACCGATGCCATTATTTCTTCAATTACCACCTCTCAAGGTTGGGGAAAATGATAAAATTACTATTTTTATATGATATATATATATATTTATGATTTATTTATCATTTTTTAATTATTATATAACACATACCTTCATAATTTCCATTTTGTGGGAATACGATAACATCATTTGTGGACGTGTGGACTACCTCCGCCTCAAAGCGATGCAATTCATTCCTGATTTACATGGAATATATTAAGGATGAGTTTATTAAAAATATATGATATTTATGAAATAATAATTATACTATAATTATAATATATATATATATATATATGTATCATTTACTTTTCTTTCTTTCAATACGAAAAGAAAATGGAAAAAAAATGTTCATGCATACGTATGACTTACTGTCTCCATGAACGATGTATCTCATTTTATATTTATATATTTTATAAATTATTATGAATACATATATAATAAATACATATGATATTTATATCTTGTTTTAAAATCTTTATATGATTTAATCATGATATAAGAGGACAAAAAATATAACAAATCAAAACACATGAGATAAACAAAGCGGTTATTACTCAAAACGTAACTTTAACATGGAATTGTTAATAAATAGGTAATATAAAGTCATGATAAAATCATATATCTTATTATATAATTGAATATGTTTCTGTAATAGATTTATAATAAAATTATATTTATTATACAGGTGGTTTGAACAAGTATGATGAAATTCAAGACTTAAGGTAAAAGTTTTCTCGTCTCACTTTTATTTCTGTGAGATATATGCTATATTCACCACTTATTTTTATTTTTTGGTGTATATAATGGAATATTAAATTTTATATAATGTTTATTTAACTATATTAAAAGTTTTAATTGATTTTATTCTTTCAAGGGGGTTATGATTCAAAATCTACTCACGTAATTAGGGAATTTCATCTTACTTTCTTATATTCATGAGATACATGTGACATTCACCACCCATTTCTTTTATGTGGTGTATATAATTCTCATGAATGTATTATATGATTTCTATATATAAATTTATGGGTATTTAAATATCCATTTTATGATCTCTCTTTCAGGGGGTTTATGGTTTAAAAGATACCAATTCAGTAAGGTAATTTTGTCTCAATTTTTCTTCTTTAAGACACATGTTATGTTATGGACCTATATTCTTGAAAAAAGTGTATATAATAAAAATTTTCATGTTATATACTGAATATAATTATTTTCATGATATTTTAATATTCATGTAATGTTATTATTTCTTGGGGATTAGGATTCAAAGTTACCATAGTGGTAAGAGTTTATTGGTATAATCTCATTATTTATCAGGATTATTTAGAATTATGTTTCCATTGATAAAATCTTATGATACATATCACAATAATTCTCAGGAATTTTTTTATCTTTTGGTTATTCATGATTTATCCAAGTAATGGTACCATTTTTTTACTCTTTGGTACTTAATATAATTTAAAAAAAGTTTTAAAGAAAATATGACTTTATTTTTCTCTTCGATTAGAAATTTGTTTTCTTCCAAAACCATGTTTTCCAATTTTATTAAAGATTAATTTATATGTTTTCAAAGATATTTAAAAAAAATTTAAAATGTTTTCAATCGTCATTTATAAGTTTTAAAATATATTTTCAAAGAAAAGTTTTTCAAAATGTTTTTAATCTTCCTTTATAATTTTTCAAAGATATTTTCAAAAGAAGAGTTTTTCAAAAAAAATTAAAAATTAATTTATAAGTTTCAAAGATATTTTAAAAAAATAACTTCAATTTTTTTTCAATATTCCTTTATAAGTTTTCAAATATATTTTGAAAAAAAGTTTTTCAAACTTTTTTCAATATTCCTTTATAATTTTTAAATGATATTTTCAAAGAAAATGTTTTTAATTTTTTTTCAAGATTACTTTTTTAGTTTTCAAATATATTTTTTTAAAAAGGTTTTCAAATTTTTTTAAATATTCATTTATAAATTTTTAAATATATTTTTAAGGAAAAGTTTTTCAAAAAAAACTCAAGATTCCTTTATAAGTTTTCAAAGATATTCTCAAATAAAAGGTTTTAAAAATGTTTTCAAGCTTCCTTTATTAGTTTTTAGAGGTTATTTTTCTTAATAAATGATCCAAGTGATCTTTAAAAATCTGTATCCATATAAGATGAAATCCTTTGATATAGTTTATGTTTTACTGGGAGATATGATCTGATGATACCATTCTTATTCTTTCTTTGAATGGTTTATGTTTAAATTGATAATTTGTTTATGAAAATTGTTTCTATTACAAAGGTTATACAATGATAATACACATGTGAAATCTTCTTACTTTAAAGGGTCATTCTATGATTAAATAATTATTAAACCTTTCTATTTTCCATAGGTTAGGATATGATGAAATGATTATGATACCCATTTCATTTGATGGATTATGATATGATGTTTATAAAACCTATCTCTTTGTACGAGCCATGATACGATGAATGTTTTATTATATTATGGCACACATATGTGTGATTTCATAATGTGATGGGTGGGACATATATCTACCTCCAATTAATTGGGTAAATATTTATATCTCATGATATATACATGGATGGAACGGGGAGTGAACCCAGTTCAATAAAAGACATTGTCCACTAAGATAGTCTTGGGAGTGTACCTTGAATACTAAGATAATTTGGGGAGTAAACCCATTCCACTATAAGGAAAGGGATCTGACTGGGGATGTTGGTATGTCCCTCCCAGTATATGTAGCCCCCATGAAGTTCCTTGATAAGTTTTCGCGATGAGCCTTGACTTATAGGGATTGATTTTATATGCTTATGTGTTTGTTGAAATTATATATCTTATTACTATGTTATGATTTCATGGGTTATGCTCTTGATTCCCTTATGATTCATGTATTATGAACTGCCAATATTTATAATATGATTCATGATTATGTTCTTTGATATGCAGGTATGATTTTCCAATGTTATGATCTTGTTCTCATACCCTTATGCTTATGTTATGCTTATATATCCCCTTTATTTACCCTTACCAAGCATCTAAACTCACCCTTTATTCTATTTTCTTTTCCTAGATTATGAATAAAGGTTTTGAGTAGGAGTAATAAATGGGAAGATATTTCATCAAGTTATAATATTATTTTCTATGTTTCTAAAGACACTAAACTATTACGATCCTTGAGCATGTACTTTTGTAATGTGCTGAATATTCATATAAAATGATGTAATATCCATGTATGTTAAGCCTACATCACTATAATTCACCCTAAAAATACCCTTATTATATTACTTATTTTGTGAGATTGAATTTTGGTATCAACCAATTTTACTCTTGTTGACATTTTATATAAAACCATTTGAAAAGTGATATGAAACCCATTTTATTTCATTGGGGTTTTCATGGTATGATGTATGAATGTTTTCACATGGAGCGCATGTGTATAGATTATCATTATGTGATAGGTTGGTCTTATATAACCCTCAAATGCATTAGGTAAAGATTTATATCCATGATATAATAATGGGAAATGAGTAGCGATGCTCGATCCACTATGGGAAATGAGTAGTGAATCTTGATCCAATATGGGAAATATGTAGTTATGATTGATCCACTATGTGATAAGAAATAGGTATTGATGCCTAGTACACTATTATATGATTATCTTAGAATCCAGCCATGACATATGTTATAATTTTCTATTCATATACATGTGCCAGGATATTATTCCATTAACTTATACTTATGTTATTCACTATGTATCAAGTTTATTATGTCATGTTTCCACACTCTTATCACGTGGTATATGATTAATAATTTGAGGTTACATGTTATTTTATGATACCTTATGAATAACTTTTATTTTCCCATACTTCTCCTCCTATGTTTTCTCATATGCTTATGATCTAACTTCTGAATAACTATTTGATAATATTTTCCCTTACCAAGAGTTTGAGTTCACCCCTTCTTCTATTTCCCATTTCCCCAAGGAATTATATGTAGGATTATGTGTAGAAGTAATTCTTACTTCGATATGTTTAGGTAATTATGTGAAATAATTTTTTTATATTGCTAATCTCCAATGACACTAAACCATTTATTATTAGGGGTGTGTGAATATTTGTGAGATGTAATGTTTAAATTATGAAAATGATATGAAATACATGCAATTTTAGCTCAAACCATATAATTTAGCATCAAAATTGGTATGTAAAGTATTTGTTTTTAGCACCAGACACAGGAGTTTGAATATGGGGAATCTCAAAATAATTTCTCCATTAGAAGAATTATTAAATACAAAATATAAAAAAATCAAACTTAATATGAAACTTAGTTGAGATCTGATCATTATTATACATCAAAATTCTATCCATGTTGATAAAAAAATATAATTTTTTATTAAATTAAATATTGTAGACTATAATCATATGATTAATAACAATTATGAACATTTTGAATACAAAATTGCATAATAAAATATTTCAATAATTAAACATATATATATATAAATATTTCTGTATTATTAGTTCACTTTATGCATCGAAGAATCTATCAAATTATACTAGTTTTTTAAATGATAAAATATATAATATCAAATAAAGAAAGGATAATGTGGGATTATAATTAGAATATTTATATAGAAATTAGAAATTTTATGACATGTTTTGATTTTATGTAATTTTTACAGTGGTTTTTTTAAATATCAAAATAATAAATTGGAATGATAGATTTATATTTCTTTAGGGCATAGAATCACTACCCATACACAACACACATATTAAATATCATTTTGAAGATAATTACTATTATATGATATAAATTATTTAATAAAGAATTTATAACACTATGTATATTTAAATAAAAATCAAAATAATCAAATTTATACAAATCTATAAAAAAATTAAACACTAATATTTAGTCTTGATAAACAACATTGAGAAAAAGTATTCAAATATTTATAGAATTTTAGACCAAATTAGAATCAAATTATTTATAACAAGTTTTTTATTAAATATAAATTAAAAGAATACTATTAGAGGAATAATTTAATGATCCCATAATATATTAACTAAATAATAAATTACTTACTTTGACTATTATTATATAGTATATTTACATCAAGGCCTCCAGGACACCTCAAGGCCTTCGGGCCACATGCAGTTACCCCAGACACACTACAAAAAAGGAGCAGCCCCGGAAGAGGATTCAGAGCAGGTGCACTCACCAGAGCAGAGCCAAATGGATTTGTCAGAATGAGAGGGTATGGCTATGCCATCGGGACCTGACTGTGCTTGCACAAGAAGCCTAGCCAGATGACCATGCGAAGGTGGGGAGCTACTATCATGATGTAGATGCTGGGGAGGGGCAGTTCCTTGTAGATAGTCTGGTTGAATTCCCTAAGGCCTTCAGGTCATGTAATCTCCTAAGCCTACGGGCCATGTAATGTATGATCCTATGGGCCTTGTAAGGGTTCCCCCTTATCCCTTGAAAGGGGGGTTATCAAAAAATCAATAAAAATGAAGGCCTTCGGGCCATTCAGGATATATCTCATTAAAAATTAATTTATATTATATTTAATTGATACAATGAGTCACTAAGATTCAAAAATAATTTATGGAGTTCAATCACATATCTGATGCATCATTACATAGAAGATAATATAAATGAACCTCAATTTTATGAATTTGGAAGAGTCATGAACTAAAGCTATCTTGGCTGTCAATTGAAACCTAGAAACAAATGAAGGTGATGCTAGATCGAATAGAGTATGGATTTGGGGCATCTAATTTGATGATGAAAGGTAATAAAAGAAAAAATTGGATGAAATAATAGGTAATTTGATGGGTAGGGCTATGGATATAGGGGAACTGGTGCATTGATGATAAAATCTAGGGATTTTAGATTTGGAAGGGGGGGGGGGTTCATGATTGGGTGATTTGGGAAAATCTATACGAATAGTTTAAAAATATTTTTTAATAGGTCATTCTATACCCATAGTTTTTTGAAAATGTGGGTAGAAATCTATGTAAATAGCCTATATTTCCAATAGTAAACCATAATATTTTGTCCTAAACATAGATTGGTTGTACTAGTGTTATATTTTATTGATTTCTATTGAAGGAGAGTGGTTTTTTATAACATGGAATGTAATACCCCAAAACTTGTATCTCATATAATGATAATATTATGATTTTTATTTTGTTTAAATTTCTTTTTAACCGAACAAAATTTATAAGATAAACACAAGGATTTTTATTTAAAAAAGACACCGAAGTGTTTACAGTGTACCAAGATCACAATAAACCATTCTACCAAAAAATTCCTATTAAAAACCCTATCAAAATTATAGGGAGACCACCCAAAACAATGAGAACCCCAAGAAGATAATATGGGTCCTTGGGATCCGTTATAATGAACATTAGTACGACCAAAGGCACCACATCTATGCTAAGCACCAATAGAATGATGAGAGACATTTCCTTCAATTGCCTTGAATTTAGGACACTCTAAGACATGGTCTTATAAGGCATCAACTAGACCGTTGCCTTGGGTGGCTGTTGAATTTCAATGGCTATAATTATAACCGTTTTCCTTTTGGTGAATTAATTAAAAACATTTAAGTATAATTTAGTATTCCAAATATTTAGGTTATGGATTTAAAATTATAAAACAACCTCTAATTATGAACTTTAAAAAGGACATGGTATAATATTTTGAACAACACTTAAATGATTTTAAAATGAGATGAGGAATTCAAACACCTTGCAAATATTTCAAATATGTTATAAATTTTTTCATTACTAAAGCTTAAAAAATGTTTTGATTAAACTATGTTTTATGTATTTTAAATAAACTATGTTTGGTACTAGTATAAAAGTTTTATGTAGATTTCAATTTATAAACATTGTATATTACAACTTTAGTGTTTATAAAAATTTTAGTAATACTCTTAGTTAATAAAAAGTATAATTTAATTTGTGTTCTTTAATCTATCAAAGTTTAAATAGAAAGTCACATTTTATAAAATATTTCCCTTTATAGTTATGAATGTGTCATTTTCCTTGTGACTTTATAATTTTTAAAGTTAGTGTTTATAAAAAAATAGGCCCACTAGGGCCATCCCTTTAGTCGGGACAAGGGAGGCAGCTCATGCTGGGTGGGTGAGCCTATCCCTCAGCTAAAGCTCAGGCCAAATCGAGTGTGGGCATAGTTTCCCCAAAGTGAACATAGGAGCACAGGAGCGCATGAGCGCACCACCTTGGGTGCGAGGCCACAGCGAGGCAGGGGTAGGCCAAGGCCTACGGGGGGAAGCGGGAGACTGTGTATAAGGCTCCCTTTTGTGTGCGGTGATTTCTGAATACATGTTGGGAGTCTTAGGATTATAAAGAGGTCGTGAACATCCTGCTGATTCGATGTGGGACAAGGATTTTCAAGTGAAACAGGATCTATGCTGTTGGATCACATCACGCGCGATTTGGGTCGTCGATCTCGATCTAGCGCTCGACCCTCAGCAATTGTGGAATACATCTAAATTTTCATACACCATCTGATCTGACATAGATCTAATATAAGGCCCCAGCCTTAAACCTTACTTAATCTTGAGTTATTACAAGATTACACATTGAGGATCTTTTCAGGTTTAGAGTTTTAGAGAATTAGATCATGAAACTTGCATTACATTCCACATTTAAACAAAGTGGTTACATAAAAGAGAATATTCATTCTTCCCATCAACGGAAACCTATTTAAAATAAAACACGGATTCTTTCTTGACACATCCTTGACACTATCATCACATCATGTACCTTTCCCTTGACCTGTGAAAAACATTTCAAAAACTTGGGATGAGCATAAAAAGCTCAGTAAGGGTTATAAAAATATGGAAAGGAAACATGAGTTCATAAATACATAAGAATGAAATCATACTTTACCCATAAAACATAGGCATATCAAATCATGAATAAATCATAGAAAACATAAGACATAAAGGTAACTTGAGGCATTCATAACATTCTTACGTAGGGAGTAACCCTCTTGGTTACGTTTGGAATACCCATCACAGTATATTCCCTAAATCTCTTCGGAGAAACCTTAACGTTTCACTCCTTCGCGTTACCCAATGCATTGGAGAGCTATATCGGGCTCACCCGCCCTTAGTTTATCACGGAACCACCCGTTCTTCATAACAATTCCCAAGAACCATAACATAATCGTATCACATAAACATGAATAAAGTAAACATAACATTTCAACATTTCAATCACAATATAACATTTTAGGATATTGAAATAATGAATCCATTCAAAAAGAAACCATTTCCAAAACCATTTAAAACATTTAATAAAGAGATTTTTGAATCAAAGTGTCCCATACCACCTTGAAGCTTTTAACATTTTAAACCATTAATATCCATATAAATAAATCCTTAAAACCATTTTGAAAACATGGATATTAATAAGAACAAATAATTAAAACATTTAAAACGGTATTTTGGTTAAAGGGGTTTTACCAAAATTAGAGACACTTGAATACAATAATCGAGGAATAACATTTAGTCAGAATTTTATAATATCATGAGAATAAAAGGATTCATGATATAATACTCCAAAGGACAGTATATACACCATAAAAGAGTGAATTGGTGCATAACAACAATGAGCCCTCAATAGAAATGTCAAATGTGATGAAATCCCTTATAAAGAAGGTATCCTTAAATTAAGGACAAATAAATATCAAAAAATATGTGTGACAAATATATATACACCCAATATAAGTGGATATTAAGTGTAAAACAATAAAATGTCATTCACACATATTCAATGGATGACATATTCAATGACTACAAGTTGAACCCAAAGAAATCGAAATTGGGTTAAAAAGTTCCCTTGACAGCCTAACGGCATCACATCAAAATGAGTTGATGAGAGATAAAAAGTGTATATCATCACTTGGACATAAAATTTACGTCAATAAGGATGTATAAAAATATGTAAATTAAAAGACCCAATAAAAGAAGTCTTTTAAAAAAAAGGAGGGTGAAAGGTTCCCTTACCGACTTGGGTATCTTTCAAAACATACACCCCATGAAAGAAAGACAATAGGTCATTGATGTAAATACTCATAAACGAAAGTATATTACACAAAGAGTAGAATAATGGGTAGTACATACAACACTCAATGGAATTTGTGGCAAATGTATCATAAATCTCACGGGAATAAAAGTGAGATGAAAAATCCCTCACGAAAACTCGGCAGCCTAACGGCGCCACATAAAACTTCCGAATATGGATTGATGAGATCAAATAGGGTATCTAATCACATTACAATATAATGTACAGAAAGATGAATATAAAAGAACATCCCCCAACATTAAAAATAGGAGCTTAAAAGAAGTGACATAAAGGAGAGTACTTAAAAAGAAAGAGAGAAGTTAGATCTCTTACGAAAGTTCGGCAGCCTAACGGCGCCAATCAAAACTTCCAAAATGGATTGATGAGAGAGAATAGGGTCTCTCATCACATGAACATAAAAATTACAGTAGTATTAATATAAAAGATCATCCCAATAACAAGAAAGATGAGCTTTAAAAGGAATGACATGAAAGAGTGTACTTAAAAAGAAAGAGAGGAGTAAGATCCCTTACCTCGGGTCCGACTTGACTCGATCGTTCTTTAACGTCCTGAATAATAAACTTGAGTTAATTTCAACTTTATTAAGAACCTTTTTCCAGTTCATTATTCCTATTAGATCACTTATTTCCATGTTATAAACATTATGTAAACATTTAAGTTAATAATGTTTGTTTTGTCGATATTTGGTTCTTAAGTCGAAAGTGGACTTCTTACCATTACATGTTGTTCGTGTGGTCAAATGTTTATTATATCCAGAATAATATTCATGATTTGGATATCATATATGTCATATATATCCAGTACATGCATGCATTTATAACATTACATAATCATTTAGAGTTAAGAAATGAAATGCACCGTTCATGGAGACGGTAAGCCGTACGTACGCATGAACGCTACTTTCATTTCTATTTCATATTTTATAGAATGGAATAATAATGATATAAAGGTATATTATAATTACAGTATAATATCATATATAATATCATAGTTCCATCCTTTATACGTCCCACATATGGTATTTAACGAATCAAATCACTTTGAGGGGGCGGTAGTCCGCACTTCCTTAAATGAAGATATCGCGTATACCCATAATGGAAGCCATAAAGGTAAGACAAAAATGAAAAATACAGAAGCGTAAATAAAACATAAACATATTATATATCATATATAAAAATAGTGACATCATAATGGCCACCTTTGAAGGTGTTAAATGAGTATTGAACAATCATCGTTTCGGGAGGCAGAATTTCACCATCCACGGAAACCGTATGTTCTTTAACCATTTGATGTAGTTGTGTGAGAGTGTATCTCGAATAAATCTTATAACAACATCCTAGTATATTGAAGATACTGGTGTTGTTACAAAATAAGTAAATAAAAAGAGTTTAGGGGGTTGGAGAAGCAAAATAAAACAAATGAACATGAGAGAGTGAATTACCTTTAAAAGTGTAACTCCTTTTGATTTGAGCCTAAAGGCTTCCTTTGAAAGGATTCGGCCCAAAGGGAATCCTCTAGGATGAGGAGAGGGATGTGGAGAGAGTAAATGGGCAGGGGTTGGATGAGCCAAAGGCTTGAGGAGTGTGTTAAATGAGGTAGAGGTGGGGGCCTTTTATAAGAGGAGAGGAGGGGCACTTTTGGAAAGTAAAGAAATATTACTTTATTTGAAAATGTGTTTCGGTTTCAAAAGGTCCCACATTGATATAATTCGTGGATAAGGTGATAAGGCTTCGAAATCCACTCATCCAATAAGTTTTGGACATGTGTAGTTCATAGATTTTACATTATCTTTCCATTTTATTTAAATCGTCAAATAATGATGTCATCGCTGCATCATTATTATGTCATAAATAATTTAATTTATTTAATGTCTAAAAATTATAAAAAAAATACTATGATGTAGGAAATCTTTTTAGATTTCCAATGAATATTTATAATAAAAAATATGACTTGTATAACCTCACTTAAAAATTGTTTTAGTAAAACATATCATGTTTGTGTCAATTTTACTTTTACATTAAATAAAATGTTATTTATGTCATTTCCCAACCAAAGTGGATCCATGGGGTCCCCAAGTTGACCCATGGCTTGTCTTGGTCGTCCATGATGCAACCAATTATGTTAAGACATGTTTCAAGCTCATCTCATTTTATTAAAGCATTATTTTTACCTTAAACCACACTAATTACCACTAATCGCGATTAAAAACTTAATAAGTTACTATTCACCAAAAAATTGTTTTAATCTCATTGAACCACATTTTACTTATTAACGACAACCATGTATGTCGGATTTTTGAAAATCAAAACACAATGATGGAAAAATTTCATTTAAATGGAAAATCAGTTTTTATAAGTACCACTTAGTGGTTTCACTATTCATCAAAAATTGAAGTTTTTCAGAAAAATCCCAAAAATTCACCCTAAGCTATATTTGATATTCTGAATTCAAAAATGAAGTCCGTTTTACAAAATTCAAAACATATAAGTCATATTAATTAATTTAATAATTAATTCCCGCTGTCATGACAAATAGCGTGTTTTATGAAACAATAAGTATCAAAAGATTGACACTAGTTTAAGTCTGATTTCAAAGTGAAATTGATTCCAACGACCACTATTGGATTTAATGGTAAAAATATTTTCTAATTTCACTTTAAAACCAATTCAAAATATAATCTAATCATATAAAAATATTAGATTAAAAAGTGGTTTTGAATTAAAATACAACATTTTACACTATTCATTAAAAAGAACTTTATCGGAAAGATACCAAAAATTTACACAAAGTAAATTTTGATGTCCCGATTCTTAATAAGAGTTTTATTTGGTCCAAAATAATGTTTAAGAGTGAACAAAACTATATTTAATGACGGTTCTCCATCAAAAGGTGATAAGTGAACCTTTAGTGAAAACTAGGGCATATACGCCTAAAATTGAATTCTTTCCGTATTTTAAGCCTTTATCTTTTATTGTATAAATGTAAAAATATTTAAGAACATATATAATCATATTTTAGTTATTTCTATCCATTCCCGCCATTACAACGGCTACATGTTAACTACCATTTAGAATAATATTATTTTATTATTAGAGTGCAACGTAAGATTCCCAAGAAACTCATTGTTGCGTGTTGGGTACGCCATCGAGCATAGCATCCCCTTTAAAGTCATATTAATATTTTATTCACAAATATGGATAAATATGAAAATGTCATATTCCTTATTTACCTGGGGTGTTACATCTAATCTTGGCCATCTGATATTTTTAAAACATAGTGATGATCTAGGGCCGTCCAATCTAGCCGTTGATCTAATCTGAGCCGTCTATCACCTTTAAACCCCGCAGATGCACCCTGATCATTGAATTAAGTCCATCTCTAATCCTGACCACCTAATCTTCTTCTAGTTCTTCTCTTCCCATGGCATCTTCTTCCTCTCCCTCGTGTGCGCTGCACTAGTAACCCCTATACCCTATTTGCACTATTTTCTTCACCCTTGACAGCCGATGGCCCCTCCTCTCACACGTTTTCCACAAAGAATGACCCCTGGTATTTTTATAAGCCACATATGCCTTAGATCCTATGAAAATGGAAATAAAATATTTTGTGTAAGTATAATATAGTTTATATAAGCACAACCGTTGAACCCCCAAGAACCCCTTGGTTATTTCCTCTCAAAGATTCCAGAAAACCTTAACAAGTCTCCTCCGAGATCTCTAGCGTTTTTCGAGATCCTCCTCCTCAAATCAAGGTAAGGGAATTTATTATTTCCTTGTCTTTGTTTCTTGAGGGTATGTGCATATACATTTATACTAATATATATATATATATATATAACTCTATGGTTCAGTTAAAAACCTTCCATTAAACCAAACCTAAATCTTCTATTTTGAGTGCAAAAGGTTGTATAAACTTAAGGGTGTATTTTATACATGAAAAACTTAATTATATACTATATATATATATGAGTTTGTTTTTAAATTTGGTTTATGAATGTATGAATGCATGTATGGTCATATGGTTTGGGTGAAAACCCTTAAATACCCGACCTTAGGTCCTTCAGATTTTGGGTGATGAAATATTTACAAACTTGAAGGAATATTTTCTTTCCTCATGCAATATACATATATATACCTTATATATACGAATATACATATGTACAACCTTACGGTTTTACATAAACCCCCTTATGTTCAGATTTAAGATTTTCTAAAACTTTGAGTTTCAAAGTTAATTAAGAACTACAAAATTCAAGGATTTATGCTTTGTATAAAACTTTTATAAACTTTACATACTATATTATGTATGTTTTTTAATATATATATATATATATATATATATATTTATGTATATAACCATATGTTTTTATAAGAACCTCCTTGAGGTTCAGTTTCAAGTCCTCTATACGTTAAGTTTGAAATATGAGGTAGGATTTTGTTATATTTTCACATATATATTCATATACAATATACACGGTCTCATAAAATGATATAGTTTGTGTATCTCACCTTTTTAACTAGTTAAAAAATCCTTCAACATTGAACTTCTATGATTAGTGGATGTTTTTGATTAATAAGTAAGTGACAACTAACTTTGGTGTAAGACCCATTAGTGTACTCGATTATACATGTGAGATATTCATGTTTACAAAAGATTTTACGTATATACATAAGTATTTAAAATAAGTAAACCCTTTAAATTTCACTATATGGTTTTAAATTCAAGAACCCATGATAATTTAAAGTCATATGGGTGTTAATGGGTTTTTGGTATTGGTTGTGGTTGAGTTTCTTGCTTTTTATTTTTGACATTACGGTGTGTTATACAAAATCATTTTTGCAATAAATGTTTGAGAATCTACAAGTTTTAAAACCTACATAAAATGTTTGGTTTACCTTTTAATTAATTATGCATTAGATAAAATTTCCATATATCATTGATTAATATGGTTTTAGAATTTATCATTATATGTGAATTTTTTTTATTTCTTTTAGTGCATTAGTTGTCATCACATATGCCAAAATATTCTTATCATTCAGTGACATAGTCATGTAGTTTATGGAATTTTTATATATATGTAAATGTTAAAGGATGAAATTTAACCATTATGACCAACTGGATTAAATAATGAATTTCTCATGGTGGAATGGGACACTTTGAGTAACGTGATATAAGAAAACAAGAAATATATGACTCTGGAAATTATAAGTAATAGGTAATTTACTAAATCAGAGTGGTATGAACACTTTGATTTAAAGAGATGAGGAATGCATTGGACATAGTAATTGTTGGGTGGAGCCCACTATAGCCCCTCGGTGCATCAGTAGGTCTCATGAGACAAACTACAGTCTTGGCATAAGACCTTGACAAAATGATTATTTATGGTCTTGGCACGAGGCCTTGACATTATGGTTATGTTGTCCTGCATTATGAATTCCCTCATTATGAAAATAGTATTGATGATTCATGTGGTTATTTGACTAGTATAATACCCATGATTAGGTTATGTTATGGCTATGAAATTTAATTAACCAGAAGAATATTCGACTAGTAGAATATTATTGGTTAAAGAGATTATGTACATGAAAATCATAAGAAGTAAAAGTTATGGAAATGTATTTATGCAGCACTTAGAGAGTCTTTATCTAGTGTATGCTTCTCAGTAGAAAGGAATGAAATTTAAGTTTTTATTTAAGTGCAACTCTGATCATGTAATACTCTTAGTTATTAAATTTTTCACCTACATATTCACATGTCATACTTATAAAAGTTAGAATGTCTTTCACTCATAATTCTGAATGAGCATGCCTATAATTGAATCACGTTACCTTATAATATTCTTTTTGTGAACTTATATTTCTTAGAAAATTGTTATGGTATGTTTCATGTGTGACAACATTTTTAAGAAAATGTTTTATGGAAGATTTTAAATAATGTTTTCAAAAATTATATTGGTTTATTATGTTATGTTTTAAAACCCCATACAGGAATTCATATGCTCACCCTACGTTTTTGTAATAAAATTTCTAGGTGACAACTTTCAACAGAAAGAGCTTGTCAGGAGTAGCTAGTTTCCCAGAACCTGAATCGAATTTGATCCTATGTATGGGACATGATGTGTAATTTATCAGTGCATGTTTTTGGTGAAAAATTTCACATCATGTTATGAAGACACCGACTCCAGGAATTCTGAGGCCGGGTCCTCATAGTTAGTATCAAAGGATTCAGTTTAGATAACTCTGGAAAACTAGAACTGAAACAAAGAAAATTTTACTTAAGCATTACTAAATATGAGGTTTTCTTAATTTCCAAATGAAAAATTAAGGTACTAGTCTTCCTTCTCTTCCCAATGAAGCCCTAGAAACCATAATTTCCATAGCCACCCACGAAAATTTTGTAAACTATGCCCATATCCATATGACATGAAAATGCCTCTATGACGTATCCAACTCTCCCCACGTACTTAAAATCCACCAAGGAGCAGGTTTGGACTACATATTTATGATGCAAACCCAATTTCCATCCTACACATGATGGGGAAAGTATTACAAGGGACTTTTTAGATGCTTCACTGCGGAGGAAGGCATCCAGTCCCTTATAGATTTTCAAGAAGCTATAGTAGTGGGAGACCTCCGCGCAACATATATGTGTCAAGTCTTGTCTTATGGCCATTCTAGTAAAGTAATGGACTTTGAAATTCTTGAATTTGAAGCCTCCCATTCAATGTATAGACAAAAAGTACATACTAACGTCTCTCAGTTATAAACCCCTCATATAACACTCTGGAGACACCATAAGTGCACCCACGAGATTGAACTAGACTGCTCGAGTTGCATTTGGTTCAGAGAAATTGTGAGTTTTGAACTTGTTTTGGGAATTCGTGTAATCAGGGACTAGGGGAACCATTAGACCTTTTTATGTATCAGTGGTTATATGAGAATACAACTTGTTATCACTTATTTTTGCTATCTTTTAATTGTTTATACTTTTGGGTTGATTTCACTAAGTGAACTTTCATAATTAATTTTCATATGGAAGGACAAACCCACATTTTATTCCTACCCGTTGAGATACTGAAGGTTATTATGGTCAAAAATTGTGAGGAAGAGTAGCTACCCTTCACAAACTTTCGAATAATGTGCAATAAACTTTACAATATATCAAATAGTCCAGACATTCTCTGCTCCTACCAAGGGAATTCTTACTTATACCACTACATAGCCACGGTCCAACTGGCCGAGTACAAGTGAAGGGGAAAATACCATGAAGGGATTTTACTATGCTTCACTCTAGCCCGTAACATCACAACTAGAGTAATATTTCAAGAGGATGCTTTGGAGGGAAACCTTTGTGCATCCTACATGTACCAACTCCTCAGTTTCAGCTTATATGACCACGTATATAACTTAGATGTTCTCAATCAAGAGATAGTCCAGCGAGTCCTTAGAGACTTTTTCCATTCGGACATCTCTGAACTTTCCACTATCTGAGCCTCACTCTGGAAGCCCTAATGCACTATGAACGAGTTCAAACAAATCTTCCTGAGGTGTGTCTGGGCCATGGAAGCAGAGGAGCTGAACACCAATCTAAGAATTTACTTAGCCACACCATAGGACCCTCGAAAATGGAGGATGTGGTGAAGGTTGCGAGGGAGTCTTTTTAATAGGGTTATGTAGAATGAATTGCAAGGACACAAATCTTTTAAGGGGGGAATAATGTAACACCCAAAAACTTGTATCACATATAATGATAATATTATGATTTTATTTTTTTAAAATTTATTTTTAATTGAACAAAATTTATAAGATAAACACAAGGATTTTTATTTGAACAAGACACCGAAGTGTTTACAATGCACCAAGATCACAAGAAACCATTCTACCCAAAAATTCCTATTAAAAACCTTATTAAAATTATAGGGAGACCACCCAAAACAATGAGAACCCTAAGAAGATAATATGGGTCTTTAGGATATGTCGTAACAAACATTAGTACGACCAAAGACACCACATACCTACTGAGAACCAATGGAATGTAGAGAGCCATTTTCTTCAATTGCCTTGAATTTAGGACACCCTAAGGCATGGTCTTATAAGGCATCAACTTGACCATTTCCTTGGGTGGAAGTTGAATTCCAATGGCTATAATTATAGTCATTGGCCTTTTGGTGAATTAATTAAAAACATTTAAGTATAATTTAGTTTTCCAAATATTTAAGTTATGTATTGAAAATTATAAAACAACCTCTAATTATGAATTTTAAAAAGGGCATGGTATAATATTTTGAACTACACTTAAATGATTTTGAAATGAGATGAGGAATTCAAATGCCTTGAAAATATTTAAAACATTTTTTAAATGTTTTCATTGCTAAATATTAAACAATGTTTTAATTAAACATCATTTGATGTCTTTTAAATAAACAATGTTTGGTACTAGTATAAAAGTTTTATGTAGATTTCAATTTATAAAATTTTTATATTACAACTTTAGTGTTTATAAAATTTTTAGTAATAATCTTATTTAAGACAAAGTATAATTTAATTTGTGTTCTTTAATCTATCAAAGTTTAAATAGAAAGTCACATTTTATAAAATATATCATTTTATAGATATGGATGTATCATTTTCCTTGTGACTTTATAATTTTGAAAGTTGGTGTTTATAACAAAATAGGCTCACTAGGGCCAGCCCTTTAGCTAGGCCAAGGGAGGCAGATCACGCTAGGTGGCTGAGCCTAGCCCTCAGCCGCAGCTCAGGCCGGCCCGAGCGTGAGCTTAGTTTCCCCGAAGGGCACACATGAGCATAAGAGCGCATGAGGGTGCCACCGTAGGCACGAGGCCACAACGAGGTAGGGGTAGGCTGAGGCTATGGGGGGAGGTGAGAGCCTGTGTATAAGGATCCCTGGTGTGTGATGTGATTTATGAATACATATTGGGAGTCTTAGGCTTATAAAGAGGCTACGTACATCCCAACGATTCAATGTGGGACAAGTATTTTCAGGTGAAACGGGATCTGGGCTGTTGGATCACATCGCGTGTGATTTGTGCCATCAATCTTGATCCAATGCTCGACCCTCAACAATCACGAAATACATCTGTGTTTTCATACACCATCCAATCCTGTGTAGATCTAATATCGGATGTCTGAGATTTTTAAAACATCGTGACGATCCAGGGCCATCCGATCTAGCTGCAGATCTAATCTAAGGAATCTATCACCTTTAAAACCCGCAGATGCACCCCAGCCATTGGATCAAGTCCAGATCTAATCCTGACCGTCCAATCTTCTTCCAGTTCTTCTCTTCTCACGGCGTCTTTTTCCTCTCCCTCACGTGCACTGCACCAGTAACCCCTACACTCTATTTTCACCGTTTTCTTCACCCTTGAAAGCTGTTGGCCCCTCCCCTCACACGGTTTCCACAAAGACCGACCCCCTGGTATTTTAATAATCCACATAGGCCTCAGATCTTATGAAAATGGAAATGAAATATTCTGTGTAAGTATAATATAGTTTATATAAACACAACCTTTTCACCCCAAAGAACCCCCGGTTCTTTCCACTCAAAGCTTCCAGCAAACCTCAACAAGTCTCCTCTGAGATCTCCAGTGTTTTCCGAGATCATCCTCCTCATATCA
This sequence comes from Viscum album, assembly GCA_963277665.1. Classification (NCBI taxonomy): domain Eukaryota; kingdom Viridiplantae; phylum Streptophyta; class Magnoliopsida; order Santalales; family Viscaceae; genus Viscum; species Viscum album. The sequence goes on along the minus strand of OY728150.1, from coordinate 1,996,306,931 downwards.
AGGTAAGAGAATTTATTGTTGCCTTGTCTTTATTTCTTGAGGGTATGTGCATATACATGTATACTCATAGATATATATATATATATATATTTAACTCTATGTTTCAGTTAAAAACCTTCCCTTAAACCAAACCTAAAACTTTTTTTTTGAGTGAAAAAGGTTTTATAAACATAAGGGTATATTTTATTGATGAAAAACTTAATTATGCACTATATATATATATATGCATTTGTTTGTAAATTTAGTTTTTGAATGCATGAATGCATGTATGGTCATATGGTTTGGGTGGAAACCCTCAAATACCTGACCCCTGGTCCTTTGGATTTTGGGTGATGAAATCTTTACAAACTTGAAGGAATATTTTCTTTCCTCATGTAATATACATATATATACCTTATATATCCTAGTATACATACGTACAACTTTACAGTTTTATATAAACCCCTTTATGTTTAGATTTAAGATTTTCTAAAACTTTGAGTTTCAAAGTTAATGAAGAACTACAAAATTCAAGGAATTATGTTTTGTATAAAACTTTTATAAACTTTACATACCCTATTATGTATGTTTTTAAATATATAAATATATATATATAACTATACGTTTTTATAAGAACCTCCTTGTGGTTTAGTTTCAATTACTCAATAATTTAAGTTTCAAATATGAGGTAAGATTTTGTTATATTTTCACATATATATTCATATATAGTATACATGGTCTCATACAATGATATAGTTTGTGTATATCACCATCTGAACTAGTTATAAAATCTTTCAACATTGAAATTCTATGATTAGTGGATGTTTTTGATTAATAAGTAAGTGACAACTAACTTTGGTGTAAGACCCATTAGTGTACTCGATTATACATGTTATATATTCATGTTTACAAAATCATATACATATATACATAAGTATTTTAAATAATTAAACCCTTTAAATTTCACTCTATGGTTTTAAATTCAAGAACCCCTGATAATTTAAAGTCATATGGGTGTTAATGGGTTTTTGGTATTGGTTGTGGTTGAGTTTCTTGCTTTCTATTTTTGACATTATGGTGTGCTATACAAAATAATTTTTGCAATAAAAGTTTGAGCATCTACAAGTTTTAAACTCTACATGAAATGTTTGGTTTACCTTTTAATTAATTATGCATCAGATAAAATTCCCAGATATCATTGATTAATATGGTTTCAGAATTTATCATTATATGAGACAAAATTTGTATTTCTTTTAGTGCATTAGTTGTCATCACATAAGCTAAAATCTTATTATCATTCAGTGACATAGTCATGTAGTTGATGGACTTTTTATATATATGTAAATGTTAAAGAATGAAATTTAACCATTATGACCAACTCGATTAAACACTAAATTTCTCAAGGTGGAATGGGACACTTTGAGTAATGTGAAATAAGAAAACAAGAAATATGTGGCACTTGAAATGATAAGTAATAAGTAATTTACTAAACCAGAGTGGTATGTGAACTTTGATTTAGAGTGATGAGGAATGCATTGGACATAGTAAGTGTTGGGTGGGGCCCACTATATCCCCTCAGTGCATCGGTAGGTCTCATAAGACAAACTAAGGTCTTGACACAAGGCCTTGAAAAAATGATTATTTATAGTCTTGGCACAAGGCCTTGATGTTATGGTTATGTTGTCCTACATTATGCATTCCATAATTATAAAAATAGTATTAATGGTAATGTGATTATTCAACTAGTATAATACCCTTGATTAGGTTATGTTATGGATATGAAATTTAATTAACCAGAATAATATTCAACTAATAGAATATTCTTGGTTAAAGAGCTTATGTACATGAAAATCAGAAGAAGTAAAAGTTATGGAAATGTATTTTTTCAATACTCAGAGATTCTTTAGCCAGTGCATACTTCTCAGTAGTAAAGCATGAAATTTAAGTTTTTATTTAAGTAAAAATCTGATCATGTAATACTCTTAGTTATTAAATTGTGCAACTGAATATTCACATGTCATACTTATAAAAGTTAGAATGTCTTTCACTCATAATTATGAATGAGAATGCCTATAATTGAATCATGTTCCCTTATAATCTGTTTTTTGTGCACTTATATTTCTTAGAAAATTATTATGGTTTGTTTCACGTGTTACAAAATTTTTAAAAAAATGTTTTATGGAATTTTTAAATGATGTTTTCAAAAATTATATTGGTTTATTAAGTTATGTTTTAAAACCCCTTACTGGGCATTTGTATGCTCATCCTATGTTTTTGTAATAAAATTTTCAGGTGACAGCTTTCAACAGAAGGAGATTGTTAGGAGTAGTTGGTTTCATAGAACCTGAACCGAATTCGATCCTTTTCATGGGACATGATGTGTAATTTATCAGTGCATGTTTTTGGTGAAAAAATTCACATCATGTTATGAAGTCACCGAATCCAGGAATTTTGGGGCTGGGTCCTCACATGGAAGGTTAGCATGTACTGTTTGTTGACATACTATATTATCAAATGGATCACATATGTTTGTAGCTTATTTACTCACATTTAGTTGGGATGATGTTTATTTCAATGGAAGTGCATGCAAAGGAGTTTCTAAGTGTTTTGGATGAGTTTCCAAATGTTTTTTCCAAATATTTTTCCACACCACTTCCTTGATTACATGAATATGTTTAAGGTATATTGTGATGCTCATCACACTAGTTTGGGTTGTGTGTTGATATAGGAGTGAGTGGTGGTATTTTTTTTCTTAGTAGTTACTTTCTCATGAATTTAATTATGTCAAACATGATTCATGTGCAGATGAAGGCTACTCAATACCACCACAATTCATATATGGTTTGTATGATAATAAAAAAATCCACTTAGAATAGGGTTTGGGTTGTTTTTATTGATATGGTTGTTGAAGGGATTTCTAAAATAGATCATGAAGTCACAAGGATCACATAACATTAAGGATAGAGATGCATTAAAAGTATTATGGTGGAATTCAAGAAAATTATGGTTTTTAGTAGGTTTATGAAAATTTGGATAAGTCCAAATTGTAATGGTAACCATGTCAGTGGGCCAAAAATACAGAAAAGTATAGATCCCTCCTTGAGTCTGTAAGGGTCATCTAACTCATTTTTTAAGTGTCATTGTATTTTGTAAGAGTAACATTTGTAGGCTATATGAAAAAATGGATAAGTTATAAAACTATAAGAGTCATTATCTGGATTCATATGAGTCATTTTTAGGACTAAGGTGATTTCATAAGGGTCATTAGACCATTGTTTAAGAGTTGTTATCTTATTGAATTCAGAAATATGACTATGTGAAAAATTTTAAGCATCATTATTAAAAACATAAGATTCATTCATAAAATCCATAAGTGTTATTTAATGATAAGCATAGAAAATGGAAAAGGAATAAATCATAAGATTCACCCTATATTTCATAAGGGTCTTGTGGGTAGGAGAAAGATGAAAAATATAAAAGGTATGAAACCTTAAGGGTTATTTGACCCAGTCATAAGAATCACCAACAAACTATAAGGTTAATCCCTAGAAAATTTATAGATTTGATAAGATTTATTTTAGGAAAATTGTAAGGGATATCTATAATGTACCTGTTTTTCTATGTATGGATTTTGAATATTTCTAGTAATATTTCTAGAGAAAACAATTGAAAATATGCAAGATTCTGAGGCTCGATGATCCTAGAATAAATTTTTAAAATATATTAAATACCACACATGTATTGTTTCCTTGAAAAAGTTTAATAAATCCCAAATAGAGTCTCAAATTAGAAATATGAGGCTACTTTTAAGTTCAAATCATGGATTTTACCCTAGGTGTGACATAACCTTGGAACGCGTTGGACATTCTGGTTGGCCACAGTCGCGGATGGATTTTTAATGAAATAAAATAAAATAATTATTTTATTTTATTTTTTCTACATGACTTAATAATGATTATAAATATGTTTTTATAATTAATTCATAGGGTTAAACTCATAACCCTTATAATAATGACATGTGGTCGTTCTTCATCAGTGATTGATCCAAATCAAGGCATGATGGTTGTCTTTTTGGTTTTATCTCTATTTGATTTCTTTTATGATGAACATGAAAAAATCAAATAATGAATTAATTTATGGTTTGATCATATTGTGGGAACGAGTTTATTTATAGGTAATTTGGGAGAATTATTTATTTTTATTGAAGGATCTTTGTTCTTTATTTTAATAGTAAAAAATCGACGCCTACCCAAACAAGGATGAAGTTCGTTACTCTTGCATTTCTTGGATTTATCCCACCGTTCTTCATTTTTTCGTCACCAACATTCATTTTGGATGGTGGTTTGAAAAATATTGAATAAAAAATCATTGTGCACCTGTTTCATGATGAAAAAAATTATTATTGTAGATACAGGTTCAGATTGATGATAGGATCAAGTTATGATGATAGTGATAGTGGATTAGGACCATATTGGGATGCATGTATGCAGGTTTTGGAGAACAAGTTGATGATGAGGCTATGAGATGATTCCTAAGAAAACATAATGGCCAGAAATCAGATCTCCGGTGACAATCAAGCATAGTTGACCAAGATCTACAATCCACATAGAGGATTTTCAGTAGTTTTGGAAGAAATGATAAAAAAATTTGAATCCTTGTAAAGAACCATAGGTTCTATGAAATTATTCACTACACGATGTGTAATGGAAGAACACACATCATGTATGGGGACCTATACGACACTAGGGTCTCCATGTGAGGAAAAATATCACACAATATGTGATAGCAGTCACACAACATGTGAAACTTACTTGGAATCTTGGTGTGTACCTCATAGAGTAAACAAACATAATCAAGAGTACATAATATTAGACATGTCATATACTCAAACATAGACATGGGTATTTGGAAATTTACAAGTACATAGACACAGTGTTCACAGGCACAGGAAGAATGACACACCGAGTTCTATGAAGACATCCACACATCATGTAACTTAGGGACATACCATGTATTGTGGAAAAGTTCATTCCATGTGATCATGAGACATAGGTATTTGTAGGCTTAGTGAGTCACATTGTGTACCACCAGGGACACGCCGTGTACTCCTTTGAGGATATATTGGGTTCCTATCTCTTCTCTGCTCAGCTTTGTTGTGAGATTATGTAAGCTTTCCCAGACCAATATTGATTGAGTGTGTTCCCTTAGTTAATTCCTATGAGGTTACCCCATTCTTATCATAAGGGGTAACCCCTCTATAGATTTCTGATGATCTATGAAATAAGGGAGAGTTCCCATATTTTGGAGTGAGTTTTATTGGACTACTTAAACTATTGAATCAGTAACTTGGAGCTTGTTCCCCCCAAGAGGCCCATAATGATTCCCATTTCCTTCACATTTCCTTAGATATTTTTTTTTGAATTTACATGACCAATATTTACACAGGCGTCAATCCCCTATCCAGGAGGATGTTTTGAGTAGTGTCTAGTGTCCCCCCAGTGAGCCCTAGGAATTTACCCCTTATCTCTGTATCAATATATGATCTTTCTGATGGGGGTGTTAGTCCTATGGAGTGTGTATATAAGATGAATCCCATTAGTATCGAGTGTGACCTCTAGGATGAGTGTTGTCAACAGTAGTATAACTCAGGGAGCGAGTTTCCCCTGGATGAGCCTATTCTCTCAGAATTATGCCATCTGGAATGGTAGAGATGTGCCATCATCTTAGTGATAACTGATGTGTGTTATCTTTTGGTTTAGTTCCATCAAGGATGAAATATCTTGTGTAGTGATATCTCCTCGGTGAGAATTACCTTGAAATATCACAACAATTCTATGGTTGGCCATAGTTATGAGCACATGTGACATGGAATCATTATGAGTATATCTGAATGTTTTATTATATGTCTCACTTTATGATTGACATATCCTATGATGATCTGATTACTTTTGATGCATTGTGTTTGGTGATTTTTGGGTGTCTTACTAGGAATTGTTATACTCACCCCTACATGGGATCTCCCAACACATGCCACATCTTATGCAAATAAAAAACCTTTTTTGGATTCCTTGGATGACTAGGAGTAAGTGGAGATTAGTTTGGGCTATAAAAACTGCAGTGCATACCGGTGTTTCATTTGGAAAATGTCCCCTCCTTCTGAGTAGGCCTGACTTTATTTTCAATTTTGGGTGGGCTTGTATTTGGCTACTTTTATGATTTCCAACACTCTATATCGTACTCTAATTGTGGGATTATAGATGTATGCATGCATTGTTATCAATTTTACATTTCAGCATTATATGGGATTGAATATGTGTGTGTGTGTGTACAAGTACTTTAGGATAATGTCTCCCATGTGTGTGAAATTCCTTCTAGGTGCTAGTTTCTAGCCCCTGACCTATTAGAGGTGGGCTTGGGGTAGTTGCATCTTGGGACCTATTGGGTTGGGTCGTGAAAGAATGGTATCAGAGCGGTACCCAGCCTAAAGTGTTATAACACCTCCTAGGTTTAGGATCAACGTTTGGAGTTCTATTTTTGTCTAGTTGTGAGGTTTGGTTTGGGAACTAGGGAAAAAAATTTAATGTGTTTCAAGTTTGGATCTCAGGTTAGGGTGTCTAGAGTTGGTGCGGTGGTCAATGTATCCATTAACCAAGACCTTGATAACCTGATTGTTGACTTGGTACATGTAGGCACTGATTATAGGGGAAAAATTGGTACATGCATCATTTAGGAATGAGTTGTGGTTTACATGTCCTTCTTAAGTCATCTCTCCAGATATACTCATTAACCATGGTACATCTTGTCTTCTTTTCTAGATGTATTCATGAGGACAACCATCAAGGTTTCCACATAATGGTCAAGATTTCAACCTAATAAGTGATGAGGTCACCATGTAGGGGCATGGTCACAAATTAGGTTTTATTTAGAGTGGAAAATTGGTAGATCTTCCAACCATTGAGCAGTACATGGACCCACCTATAAGGGTTCAAGTGGATGAGGCTTTTCAGACCGATTCATGGATGGATCTATTGGTGCTAGACAATGATGCAAAGGGTTTGAGTATGTATCACAAGATTTCGAGGTATGTATTTTCTAGGAGGAAAGGTCATCATGACCTAATTATAGAAGGCATGTGATACAAGTCATGAAATATGAGATTAAATCATAGATCTTAGGGGTAGATCAGTTCTATGAGACAAATATGTTGTTATGATTATGATAGGAGAGGATGTCACCTTCAGGATTTTACTACCCATTATGCTACAATCATAGATACAGTCAATGAACTTCCTAGGAAGAGTCAACGACTAGATCAAGGAGGTCTTCATGGTGTATGTGATAGAGTATATGGGAAATTAGTAGGAGGTGGTAGGTGATTTGGTTTGATGATACCATCACCACCCCCAGGCAGACCACTCCAAGCCTGGGAAGCTGGTGGTATGGCTCTTGGATAACTACAGGTTTTGGAGGTTCTTTACCCTGAAGCTCCAAAGTATTTTAAGATATGATCTATGCTCCTTATAATTTTACTTTAGTACAATTAGACACAGGTAAAACCCACTTTTTTGCCTCCTTTTTTGAGTTCTTTTCTAGGGAGTTGCATGACCTCGGTAGATCCCTATGTTGGTGATGTGATTATTTGAATAATTTGGTTGATTTTATTGAGTGATAAGGTTTTAGAGGAAGCCCTATTTGTGGTTAATAGGTGTTAAGGGGAAAGGATGAGTTTGTATTAGCTAAAATTATATATACATATTGGTTACATTTATTTATTGTTTATTCATGAACTATTCAATAATGCACTGGGTTTTGGTTTTTTTTCATAGAAATTATGAATTCTTTACATAAAGAAAGAAATGATGAAAAAGTTACAAAAATAGGATTTACATGCTGTTCATCACATACACGATGTGTAAACCTCATTCCCAAAATTCCTACAAGGTCGTAGACCAAACCTTGAGGCACTTTCATGATGCCAAGAAATTACGAAGCATGTGAATCCATTACATGATATGAAACTTTCAAAAATCAGAATCCCACCAAAAGAATACATATTGTGCAGATATTGCATGATTTGAAAGTTTTGAAGGCTCACCTGGTCAAATATATGAACCAATTTCTTGGCGGGAAAATGGATCACAATTACACGATATGAAACCAACTTACATTACATGCATATTTCAAGAAAGAAGTCACTTAAGCCAATACATGACATGAATGAATTACATTCCATATACTTCTTAGGCCTATTAATATTCCTAGTTCTCCAATACACATAGAAGGTTCACATGTTTTACTTTTCTCTCATTTTTCTTCCACCATTTTCATTCATTTTCATTATAAACTATATTTGTTTAGATTTTTTCATTGTTTTATTAAATACATGCGATTTTTTAATCATTACACATCCGTTCTTCATCATTTCAATCTTGCTTTCATTTTTTAAGTTTGTTTCCATCACTTACTACCATTCTTCATTGACACATGCATGGTTCTTCATCATTTTTTCATTCTTATTAAGTTATTGGTTGTTTTTTATTTGTTTGGATTACCAAATTTCTCTTTATTCATCATTTCATCATAAGAAGTCAGTTTATGATTGGATTTGTGTTTTTATCAATTGTTAAATATTGATTATTTCTTTTTTAATCCTAGATTTTATCTTTTTTAACTCTTTTATTATTATGCACAAAATGCTTAATATTTCCTTTTGATCATCACTTCCATGCATGGATAATCCACCTAGGGTTAGGGGTCGAGAGTAGGGTTTTTTCTAGGACCTAATGAATCCTTAAATTGAAACTTAGAAACTCTATGTCTAGTAATTAGTTTAATAATAATTTCTCATCACATTCTTTTGCACAACCTTGACCATGAGAAGTGAGATTTAATGAAACTAACCTAATTGGAGTTGAGTAGGATTATTACCATTATCCTATCATGATTTTTTGCATAGAGGCTAATATTAATTCACTTAGGTTGTCAGTTATACCCTAAACATGGGATAGTTAAAGCATAGGTAGATCCAATTGGTTTGACTAAAAACAATTGGTGACTTTTTCATCGTTTCTTAGCCTGAGACATATGACTATTTCAAGTTAGATATAGGACAATATTTTGTCAAGATCCCTGAAATTGACCCCAATACCTTAATTTATTATCTTAATTAAAACCAAACTACATAGTCTTAGTAAAAACCAAAAATGAAGAGTGAAAGAGAGGAATCCTTCTTAAGGGTTTTATTTGATTGACTGTTGACCTGCCAGTAGTCCTCATGGGTTTTACCCCACACTGCCACTTTACTATTCCATTATAGTAAGTGTAGTTTGGGATAATAAATTATAATACGATCCCATCCTGTGCGAATTCAATGATGAATATGGGTGATTCAATTTTTTGGATCCATTTTTGGTGATAACTATTTCTCAAACACAATGAACTTCAGATCAAAACCTAGATCACCCATCCCCCTTTCTTTCTGTTTTACATTTTTTTCTCCTTCACGTAAACTTTCATCATCTCTCTTTCTTTCTTTTCTTCTCATCTAGTGCATTCCCCATGAACCCTTGAATATCCCAGGAATCCTGGATGCACAAGAACAACTTCTCTTCAATCTTGAGATTGATATAATAATCACTACATTTTTCCACTTCACAATGATAGGGCATAAAAATCTTACGCTTCCATACCTTCAAGTCCCCCAATATACGCCACCTACCAATTAGGGTGAGCGACCAGTGCTACAAGAGAACACTATTATGGACTATGATTTTCCATCCATTAGTGGTGTTTTCCCATCATTGTGTGCCCACCAATTCAGGCACACACTTTTGAAATCGAACCTAGACTAATTCATATGATCTAGAACATGTGGAAATTTATAGGGATTCAAAGAAAATACCCACACAAACACATTTTGAACTTTCTTGAGGTTTGAGATACCTTTCACAACCAAGGAGTATCATCAAAAACTGTTCGATTAAGATACTTCCCTTTCTCCTTGTGTGATAGAGACAAAGATTGGTTAAAAATTCAAGATTCTGAATCACTCATGACTTGGAATGAATTAGAAAAGAAATTTATTAACAAATACTTCCCCACAATCTATACTTGGAAGCTCTAGAATGAAATTCAAAACTTAGCCTAGGTAGGAGGAGAACCAGTGTGGGAAGCATGATATAGATTCAAGGAGATTACTCGAAAGTGACCACATCATGGAATAGATGTGTGGCTTTAAATTCAGAATTTATATTATGGACCTAAACCAACTACACATACTATAGTAGATGTCACTGTTGATGGTGGATTAATGCTCAAGATGCTGAAAGTCATCCAAGAAATTTTAGACGAAGTTTCCTATAATTATAGTATATGGAAAACTAATAGAGGACCACCTCAACATATAATTCATTAGGTTTAAGAAACTAATCACCTCACATCTCAAGTAGAGGCTCTAAAAAATAAGATGGAATCATTTCAATTACATGTTGTGTCACTACCCCCTTCTGCTCAAGTGAGGGAAATTCAGTCCAGTGAGATGTGCGAAGGCCTGAATTCTTACGCAGATTATAGGGTAAGGATATAAGAACCCAAAAATCAAGATTGTAATTATATTAATTACAATCAACAAGGCCAATAGTACTAGTATCCCCAACAACATGAACAAAAGAACTACCAATATGAGAAAGATCAATAGTATCCATAACAAAACCAAAAAAAAATTCAGTAGAGGAGTGGATAGGTACCGCAAAAGAATTAGGGATCACCAGGGTACCCACTACAAGGTCTAGATACTTGACCATAATAACAATTTCAACAACCATTTCCTAAAGCTCAACAGTATCCAACAGCACCAAAAAAGCAATTACAACAAGTTCCACAAATACCAAAACAGCAAGACCAACCTCTCTAGACCAATCTTGAAAACCTTCTCACTACATTCATGCCAAAATCAGACTAAAGGATAAAAATCCAAGAAATAGAAATAAAAAACCAAAGAGCATACATGCGAAATCTTGAGCACCAGATGTGTCAAATTTCAAAAACTTTATTAGACCAATTACCAGGTACATTTCCCAGTAACACTATAATTCACCTAAAATAAGAAGAAAAGTTAGTGGTTCTTAGGATTGAAAAAATACTACAATTTAAAAAACCATGAAAATACGAGGAAGAGAAGCTGGAGGAACCTGATAAATGGGTGACTGGAATTGGTGAATATGATAATGATAAAACAAAGGAAGTAGTTAAAGGAATGAGTATATAATCAAAATCAACTAAAAAAACCCAATAAAAGAATATCCTGCAAAGTAATAAGTTTATTTAGGACCACCATCATAAAATACCCCTATATAATTCCTAGAAATAATGAGGAAATTCAAGATCAAGGAACAAAAGAAAATATTTCTAGCAATGTTCAAGAAAATTCCTATCAACATCCCATCTATTGAAGCCATTTACCAAATGCATACTTATGGGAAATTTCTAAAGGAACTACTCTCCAATAAGAAAAATATGGACTGAATGTGAGTTATCTCCCTAAATGAATAATTCTCTGTAGTTGTCCAATGGAATCTTCCATTAAAGATGTGAGACACTGAAGGTTTCTAAATCCCTTACACTATAGGAGCATGAAACTTCAGAAGAGCATTATGTGATCAAAGAACAAGCATGCATCTCATGTATATGAGTGTCTTAAAGAATCTAGGTATTGAATAATTAAAATTAAAAATAGTGTAAATTTAATTGGTTGACTGACCAGTCAAGTATCCTCAATGACTTCTTGAGGATATCTTAGTTAAGATTGGAAATTTTATCTTTCCTGTAGATTTCGTAATTTTTGACATGAAATAAGAATTAGATGTTCCAATTATTCTTGGAATATAATTTTTATCCACATGAAATTATTTAATAGACGTTAACCAAGGGATATTGATATTTAGAGTTGGAGATGAACAAGCTGTGTTGGACTTAACAAAGGCTGCCATGAAAAGTAATGATTCTTTTGATTGTCAAGCCATCTTTTGCACTGATAAAGGAGATGAGTTTATAACCATTGAGGAAGATAGGGAGACCCTTCCACCTGATGAAGAAAAAGACAATGATCATGCAAATGAAATCTACTTTAAACCATTAATGATGGAAACTATCCCACTATTCATACCTTCTATCATTACGCCGCCGTCATTGGAATTAAAACCTTTTCCGAGCACACTCAATTACTCATTCCTTGAGATTATAGAAACACTTATAGTCATTATTAGCTCATATATAACCCATAAATAAAGGGAAAATTTTATTTAAGTCCTAAAAATGCATAAAAACTCAACAACCTAAGGAGTGTATAACCTTCAGGGGATCAAACCCACAATATGCACCCAAAATATTTGTTGGAAGAAGGTGCTAAACCCAAAATATAACACCAAATGTAAATCACCCCACCAATAAAATAGGTGGTTAAGAAAGAAGTGTTTAAACTTCTAGATACTGAAATAAAATTTTCAATATCTGATAATGAATGGGTGAGTCCGCTACAAGTCATTCCAAAGAAGGACGACAAAACTGTTGTGAGAAATGATGAAAATGAGATAATATCTACTCGAACCATCACTAGATGGTGAGTATTCATAGTTTATAAAAATATCAATATGGTAACCTAAAAAGATCATTTTCCATTACCCATTATGGATCAAATGTTGGAAACACTAGCAGGACACAAAATCTATTATTTTCTAGATGGATATTCAGAATGCAATCAAATTATAGTCGATCCATATGACCAATCCAAAACTATGTTCACTTGTACCTATGGTACTATTTCCTATTAAGGAATTTCATTTGGTATGTGCAATGCACCAACAACTTTTCAATAGTGAAAGATGCATATATTCCATGATATGGCGGAGGAATTCATGGAGATCTTAATGGATGAATTTTTGATGTATGGAAGATCCTTAGAGGTATTTCTGATTAACTTGGATATAGTATTGAAATTATGTGAAAAAAATACCTAGTATTAAACTGGGAAAAATGTCACTTCATGGTTCAAGGAGGCATAGTCCTTGGACATAAGGTCTTAAAGCAAGGCATGGAAGTGGATCCAGCTAAAATCAAAGTGATAAAAGACTTACCCAATACTAAAATAGTAAAAGGGATAAGGATATTTTAGGGCATGTAGTATTCTACCATTGATTCATTAAAAACTTTGCAGAATTATTCCACCCCTTAACACACTTATTGTAAAAAGAAACTATTTTCAAGTTTAAAAAAGAATGTTGATGGGAATTCCATACCCTAAAAAATAGTCTGGTGGCCTCTCCTATTATAATTTCACCATATTTGGATAAATACTTTGAGTTTATGTGTGACGCAAGAAACTTCATTGTTGTCACTTTTTTAAGACAGCGAGTCAGAAATATCTTTTTGTCCCATTTGTTGGAATTGGTGTCCTGGGACCAATTGTTTGTACTCTGATTACATGAATATTTGATGTATTGAATATTAATAAAATTTATTATTACATATTATTTTTTTCTACATGAATCTAATCTAATAATGTCCTAGAGTACACATCAAATCGATAAGGTCATAGTAGTTCCCCACTATGATGGGAACCATGATGTGCTAGGATGATATTCTCAAATAATGTTTTGTGGTTGGATAACATGCTATGATGGGACACATAGTAAATAGACTATTAATTGTGATTACTCATAAGTATATGAGGCTTTTTCTCATGAAGTTCTCACTTGGTAATCTCCAAGATGGGAGATTATGAGAACAGACCTACTAGTAGGAATTCTAAATGTTTTGATGTCATGGAATATTCCTATCTATGGGCCTGTTTGATGGTTCTTAGAATTTAATATTATTATTAATTCATGTTACAACTTATATACTTATATGTATTTCGTAAACCATGATGATAACATTTCATATCAAAGTTGGATACGTTGGGTGCATCATGAGTGACATGTCGTTTATGAATAATTCGGGGAAGGATTTGTCCCTTCCATCTGTATGGAAGCTAATATCTCATCCATTTGATTAGAATAGAACTGTCACATTAAATTACATGACCATGGTGTAACAGTGTGTTTATTTTAGATAGTAAAAGAAAGATATATTGAACATATAGGTTGGTGACATGGATGTGAAACCTACTTGATGAGATATTGTGACAAAGAGATTATATTACATAGTGAGTGTTTGTATGTGGTTATCAACGTTATGACATTAATTTATTTCTCTTAGGTGCCTTGACCCATTGTTTGATAGTAATCTTAGACATTATGAAATCCCACCTAATGCTAATGAGAAAGAATCCTAAATGGTCACAAACTAAGTGTTTCTATTGATCTTGATTAAATCATATTTGAGTTTAATTTAGTGAATAAATAGTATTCTCAGGTTTGAGGAATAATTTTATTCAAGTTATATTGATCTCATAAATTAAATAAATATTTATTCACTGGAATGTGAATAAAATATTTATTTTATTTATTGAATATTTTAATAAATATTTATTTACTAGATTGTGAATAAAATATTTATTTATGAATAAAATATTTATTTGGTTATTCAATAAATACTAGAGGAGTTCGAATAGACCAAGACCAAATCCAATGAAAAATATTAATTAACAAGACTGTTACATAATATTTGTTATTGCACAAGTTAGCGCGAACCATAAAATAAAAATTATATAATTATTATTATGCAGCATGAGATTTATTAAAGTTAATAAATATTATTTAATGGATGATATGAAATTAAATAATATTTTAACTCAAACCCTAAATCTATAAATAGATATAATATATATTTTGTATAAAATATGAAATTGAGAAAATAGAATTTTTGCTCACAACAAATTCTCTCTCAACTTCTCCTCCTCTCTCCCTCTCAAGAATAGGAATTGTAAGAGAGATTTCTTCAAAACCAAAGAATGAGTGATCAAGAACGAATAACGGAAGACATTCGACTTTCCATGCTATCACTTGAAGATCGAGTGGTGTTTCTTGGAGATCATAGGAGCACATGTGGACCACCACTAGAGGGATTACATCCTTAAATCCTTACAACAAAACAAAGGTATTCCAAAAGGGGTTTTTTGGATGATCAACATTCACTAACGAAGAAATTTCATAAGCCCAGTTATTTATTTTTCCAAATATTAAATAAATTAATTATAAATTTGATGTGCAAGACCCTCACTCTTGGTCTCGAGCAATGATTATTAAAATAAATTTCAATATATCAACCACCTTCGCATACTTCCACTACACCAGAAACTATCAAGTGGTATCAGACCAGTCACGTTTAAATTTATAATTATTTATTTGATTGTTGATCTATGTGAAATTGTGGTTAGATTTTC
Organism: Viscum album; assembly: GCA_963277665.1. NCBI lineage: Eukaryota > Viridiplantae > Streptophyta > Magnoliopsida > Santalales > Viscaceae > Viscum > Viscum album. The sequence continues at coordinate 1,996,291,573 of OY728150.1, read as the reverse complement.
ATTTCATATTATTTGTTCTTTAATATAATTTTAATTAACATGTTATAAACATATTAATCATGTACGTTCAGTGTTTAATTTTCTTAAAGGTTTACGAACAAATGAATAACAACTGAAGATTCCATTGGGAAGTGGAAAATCATTGGCCAGTAAAACTGGGTTACATGATATGTAGCTAGAGCACATTCCGTATACTCATATGCATTATATCTAGACTCACCAATAAATTAATTACCTGAAGTTCTTTTATTGCACACCATATGTTGACTAGGACAACCTGACACAAGAAAAGTGGATACAGGGTGTGTAACTATCATGTACATACCATGAAGTCCGACTGATTAAACATTTCAAAGCCCTGTTCATGTGACTTGGATATATGGAAACTGAGGTACATGTCTTGTAGCTCCATGTACATTCCATTTAGTCTCTCATTAATGGATAAAAATAAAATTACATTAAATTTGAAATTGTAGCATTAAAACCTTATTTTATTGATTAACACACCATTGTGTGTTTGAAAATTTAGTAATGGTTTTAAATAATTTTAAATTCTCAATTAATTTATTGTCATTAATATGTCATTATTTTTTCTTCCATTTATTTTACATAAATTCCATTAATGATGGGTATCTCCAAATAATATCATATTATTATTAAGTTGAAAGATAATTAATTAATTAATTAATTAATTAATTAAAGTGTTCTTATCTTAAATAATAAAAGAAAAAATAAAGAAATTAATGCTATCCATTTACTTTTGTGTATTCATTGCATGTACGACCATTCATGATCTTGACCAAGACCTATGTACGTGTTGGATGTTTTAATTTAATTTATTGCCAAGTTTTCAATTATTTAATATTAAATTAAATGATGGCATGTGATTCATCCCTCCCTCTATTATTTAGGACCTACATGTCCAAAGATATTTATGTAATCCCCTTTAACCAATCCTTTGTTTCCCCTCACCTGTGTGCGAGTAATAAATATTTGAAATTAATAGAGCATCCCAAAGTGCATGGAGGTGGTTTAAGATGGAACCATAATGATGCCAACCTAGGTGATACATAGGTGGATAAGTGGAATGCTATAACTCATGCCAAAATTAGTAATGAGAGTTATTTCCCCTAGGTGAAAGGTTGATTTGATGTCAACTTATTAAATCGACCATTAGATAAAGCTCATGAATAATTCATTCATTTAATTATTTATTTATATCTATGAAATTATTTATTTTATGGATGCAAGGCCGAAATCACCGAAATAAATGAATTAATGTGAAAAGATGGAAATTAAATAAATGAGTTATGCATAAATGTTTTATCTAGCATGGTTAATTAATTAAGTAACATAAACTTAATATTAACATGATGTGTAAAGAATAAAACAAGATAAAATTTATGCATAACAAATTAAAATACCTCAATTAAAAATTAATTCAAACTAATCCTTACATTAATTGATTGGGAATGAGACCATAGAACCAAGTGTAGTACATTGACAGAGTCTAGAAACTTACTTTTATCTTTTAGTTCTCATGAGAGTTTTGGGTTGACTTAACTGAAATAATATTGAGTTTAATGGCCAAATTCTATTGAATACAAATTTGGAGGAAATTATTGAGGAAATCAAAGTCAGGATTTCTAGATAGGGGAATCCACACAATAGATCAAGGAGATGCAAGTTGGTTGTTGGAAAGACTTTATAACTAATTACTTTATTATGTTTTTCATGGCCAAAGTATGGATCATTAATAAAATTAATAGGGATCATTGCCACTAGAATGTTAAAGAAACTATAAATTCTGAGTTCAATGGTGAGTGATATCGAGATTTAATAAAATAGCAGGAGATTTAATAAAAAATGATTAAAAACCTTTAATTTATTATATCTCACATATTTTTTAATAATGAAAAGTACCAATAATATGCCCTTTCTAATAGCAGAATAAAATGAAAAGTTTATCATCCACACTCTCCCTATGATCAATATTAGAGAAAGATAACCTTCTAACTGGCAGTAACATCCAAGAGTGGTATAGACGCCTTCAGGTTATGCTATACCATGAATAGAAATCTTATGTGTTAGAATCTTCAATTCCTGATTTGTCTGCTAAAGAGGCGAGTGATGAAGAGTTCCTTGTATATAAAAAATTTGAGCAGTGCGGTCTATGTTCAATTTTTGATGCTTTCATCGATGTATAGTGAACTAATGAAGTCTCGCGAAAACATAGATGTGTATAGAATGCTTGATCACCTATGTGGTCTTTACTAGGAGAAAGATAGATAAGAATAGTTTGAGATTTACATGGCACTCTTTCAGAGAAATCTTGGAGAGGGTTCCCCAAATGGGTATCATGTAGTCAAGATCGTTGGATACATTGAGTGCTTAGAGGTTCTAGGGTTTAAACTCCCTGAAGAACTAGGAACCGACCTCATTCTAACATCACTCCCTCAGAGCATCTATAACTTTGTTGTGAATTTTAATATGAACCACATTGAGAAGTCTCTACCAGATCTTCTTACCCTTCTTTTCCAAGTAGATAAGGATATAAAGTGTGAAAAACCTTCCATCCTTATGGTGAACAAATGGAAAGGGAAAGTGAATAGATTTAATCCCAAAGCTTCATCATGCCCTTCCAAGAAGAGGAAGATCAAGGGGAAAGAAAGGGAACATGATGCTGTCTATTTTACATGTGTCAAGAAGGGCCACTGGAAGAAAAACTGCACCCATCCAAAGAATCAAGGGGAAGCTTTAGGTGTGTTTATTATCGAGTAAAATTTATCCATTTCTACAAATTGGGTATTTGATACAGCTTTTGGTGCTCACATATATATTCAAATACAGGAACCAAATAGATTTAGAAATATTGACCGAGGAGAGGTAGATATTTGAGGATCCAATATGGATAAACTTGTTGCTCTAGCTATCGAGTACTACCACCTCAATTTTCTAACTAGAATGATCTTGGTTTTAAAGGGTTCTTATTATGCACCTTTAGTTACCAAAAACATTATTTATGTATCCAGACTTGATACAGGTGGATTTATTTTCAAATTTGGGATGCTGCTTATTTTATAAATATATTTTTTATGGTAAGACACATTTAAATAATGGTCTTTATGTGTTGGATTACACGAAACAAATAATGGAAATTGATAAAAAAGTTACTTCAAATGACTAATACCACACCCAAATTTGGAATCATCAACTAGGCCATGTAAAAGAAAAGAACTTGACTAAATTACATCAAGATGGATATTAATATTCTTTTAAACTAAAACCACTTGGTGTATGTCATGAATGTTTACAATGAAAAATGACCAAATCCCTATTTAGTGGGAAAGTTGAGAGGGCTAAAGATCTTATTTAATTAGTTCATACCGATGTGTGTAGACCATTTCCTATTGAAGTAAGGGGTGGGTACTCTTACTTCATAACTTTTACTAATGATTTTAGTAGATATGAATATTTGTAATTAATGAGGTATAATTCATATTCTTTTGAAAAATTCAAGGAATACAAGAATGAAGTTGAGAACCAAATTGTTAATATTATTATGAAACTTCACTTAGACTACGGTGGAGAATATCTTAATCAAGAATTCATTGATTATCTATAGGATTTAAGGATTTTATCTCAACTCACTCCTCCTTATATGCCTTAGTGGAATGGTGTAAGTGAAAGAAGGAACCACACCTTGTTGGACATAGTGGGATCAATGATGATTCATGCGAGTTTTCCATTCTCCTTTTGAGTATATGTGTTACAAATAGTAAAATGTGTATTAAACCGAGTGCCAACTTAAGTAACAGATGGTATACCATACCAATTATAGAATGGAAACAAACCTGTGTTATCTTACTTACATGTGTGGAGTTGTGAAACATTTGTTAAGGCCTCTTTAGGTAACAATATTTTACCCCAATGCACAAAGTGTATCTTTATAAGATATCCCAAAGAAACAAAGGGATACTACCTATACAGTACTTCATAAAAATGGTTGTGTTTGATAGATATCCTATATTTCTTGAGGAGGATCTTATCTCTAAAATATAAAGTTGGAGTGGGATAGACTTCGATGAAGTCCATGCTCAATATACACAAGAGTTTTCATGGGAACAAATTCCACAAAGCCCCATGGAAGAAGAAATTGTTCCAGAGACACAATTACTGCATGGGAGTACTAGAGAGGTCACAGAACCAAAATGATATGGTTTTATAGTCACTAAGGATAGAGAATCATTATTAGTTGATAATAATGATCCTCTAACCTTTAAGAAAGCAATAAGTGGTATAGATGTTTTGAAGTGGAAAGAAGCCATGAATTCTGAAGTGGATTCCATGTACCAAAACCAAGTATGGATTTTGGTAGACCCTTTAGTATGGATTCTGAAGTGGATGCCAACATGGTATGCAAGTTGCAAAGACCCATGTATGGATTAAAGAAATCATCCAGGTCATGGAACAATTGTTTTTATGAGTCTATAATGTAATTTGGACTCATAAAGAATTAATGTGATCCGTGTGTCTATAAAACGTTTAGTGGGAGTGCATAAATTATCTTAATATTATATATTGATGACATATTACTCATTGAAAATGAAATATCAGTCTTATAGTATGTTAAGGAGTGGTTGAATAAATGCTTCTCTATAAAGGGATTGGGTGAGGCAACATATATTCTTGAGATCAAGATCTATCAAGATATATACAAGAGATTTCTTGGCCTAAGTCAAAGTACATACATTGATAAGATACTGAAGAGATTCGGTATGGAAAAATCCTATAGGGGAATATTTCTAGAATCACATGGAATTCATCTTTCTAAGAAAATGTATCCTAAGACACATGAGGAAAGAAATAGAATGACAAGGATTCCATATGAATTAAAAATTGGTTTAGTATTGTATGTTATGCCATGTACTAGGTTAGATGTTTCCTATGAATTAAGTGCGGTAGGAATATATCAAACTAATCCAGGTGACCACCATTAGATAGCAGTCAAGAATATCCTTGTGTATTTTAGGTGTATTGATGATATGTTTCTAGTTTATGGTGAAGATAAGGAACTATTCATCACATGATATGAAGATTATAGTTTCCAAACTAATAATGATGACATGAAGTCACAAATGAGATACATATTCACTTTGAATGAAAGTGTTATGAGATGGAAGATCTCAAAGAAGGATGTGGTTGCAGATTCTATAACAGATTCTGAGTATATTTCATCTTATGAAGAATTTAAAGAAGTGATATGGATGCAAAACTTCATACAAGAGATTTATGTGGTAACTTGTATTAAAGATCCTATCACACTCTATTGTGATAATATTGTAGCTGTGACTCTTGCAAAAGCACCAAGGTCACATTAGTGGACAAAGTACAAACTCTGAAATTATCATCTCTTGAGGGATTTTAATCTGAGAGGTGAAGTTGTAGTGAATATTATTTCCAAGGAAGACAATGTGGCAGAACCCTTGAATAAAACCTTGAATTAGAAAATTCATGACTATCATGTGAGGTCTAGTAGACTAAAGGTCGTATGCATTTATCTCTAGTCTAAGTGGGAGTTTTTTTGGAGTTCGTGTCCCAGGAACAACTATTTGTACTATGATTACATGAATATTAAATGTATTGAATATTAATAAAATTTCATATTATATATTGTTTTTTGTTCTTCATGACTCTAATATAACAATGTCCTAGAGTATACATCACATTGATAAGATCATAGAAGTTCCCCATTATGATGAGAACCTTGATGTGATAAGATGATATTCTCAAATAATGTTATGCAGTTGGATAATGTGTTATGATGGGACAAATTGTATATAAAATTTTAGGTAAGAGTACTCATAAGAAGATGATGATTCTTCTCATGAATTTCACACTTGGTAATCACTAAGATGAGAGATTATAAGAACATACCAGCTAGTAGAAATTTGGAATGTTTTGGTGTTATTTGATATTCCTATCTACAAATGTGTGTGATGGTCCTTAGACTTTAATATTATTATTAATACATGTTACGACTCACATACTAAGATGTATTTCATAAACCATGACGATAACATTTCATAGCGAATTTGGATACGTTGGGTGTGTCAAAAGTGACATGTTATTAATGAATAAGTCAAGGAAAGGTTTTCCCTTCCATCTTTATAGAAGCTGATATATTTGACCTTTTATTGGAATAGATCCTTCACATTAAATTCCACGGCCATGGTGTAATGATGTGTTTATTTCTGATAGTCAAATAAAGACATATTGAGAATAGGGGCCTCAATTGGTTCTTCTGGAATCCAGAAATTTTGTGGGAAGTCTCTTCTACTGTAGGGTCTCCTATTAAGGTTGAAAAAGAAACTGAACTCTCTAGGTTTGGTCACTTTTCCCGTGTGCTATTTGAGGTTGATCTAGCTCATAAGTTGATTGATACTGTGTTTCTTGTGGCTGGTGCTTTTAAGCTTGAACTCTCAATTCAGTATGAATGGCTACCTGATCAGTGTAAGAGGGCTCAAACAGGTACTGGACAGACTGGGAATAAGGTATTCAAGAAGAAGGATACTTCCTCCTTTGTTGAGGTACTTAATCAAGGATTAAATGAGGCCCCTATTGGTGGGGATCCTGCTTGCCCACCACAACATGTTAATGTTGTGGATAGTTGTGGTGATGCTTCCCTAAATGTCGCTAATGATTATGCTAAGGGACCAACTGATTCAAGGAAAGCCTGGGCCGAATTGGATGACAATGATTCTGACCGAGAGTCATTTATTCAAGAAAAGGTTGATATTGAGATGGGTCAAATAATGATGGCTTCTTCTAGCAGTAAAGGCAAGTTGAAACAACTTTATGCTGATGGATTTGAGCTGGTGATGTCCAGAAAGTCGCGAGATCCCTTTGTTGATCGGACTGAAGGGGTGCGAGTGGCCAAAGATGTTGGGACTTCACTTGTGAGCATTGGGACTATTGCAGGGTTTTCTGAGCCTGCTGTTCCAGATTCTTCAAAAACGGGCTCCCAGATTGGGCCCTCTGACCCTACTGCTCAGGATGGTGAAGCTCCTCCTCTCCATGATGAGGTGCCGACCATCCAGATTAATGCACAACCTAATTTAAAAGCTGGTGTATATGCTGATTCAGCCTCCCAGTTGCATAAATTTGATGGGGATTCCAAGGATATCTCACTGAAAACCTCAACAAAACTGTCACCAAGGCTGGACAAAACTTGTTTTAATTTTTTTATATGTTAGACTCTATTAGCACAGCTGAATTTGACTTGCTCAATCTTGAGGGTCTTGAGAGTGCAGGTTGTAGTAATCGAAAACACATACATTTGCTACATTCTAATGTTGGAAAGGTTCCAATAAAGATATTGACCCCTGATAAAGGTGTTTATAATGTATCCACTGAAGATGTACCCACCATATAAGAGGCTCTGCAGGATGACATTCAGGGTACACAACAACAACAATTGGAGGCTGTCCAGAGTGTACCACAATAGGTTGTTGATAAGGAAGCTGTCTTATTTTAGGAGGAAGTGGCGGTCTAGGATGAACAGGCTGTTTAGGATGACCAAAGGCAGGTTTCAAATTCCATGGCTTCAAATCAAGTGGAAGAGACAATAGATAAGGCATCATATTTGCAGCCAATTAAATGGAAAAGAGAGCGTCATTCAGTGCCTCGGGGTGGAAATTGAGGTCGGGGCCGACCTAAGAAGAGGTGATAATTACTGTATATGCTGAACATTTTGTAATCCTTTTGTTGTGGTGTTGTCACCTCTTGAACATTTCTTCCTCATTTTGTACCTTTACTTTTTATTTAATAAATTTCGGCATCATGGATCCCAATCCATGGCAGAGCAGCTTTGGTATAGTTTGGGGACACAAATGTGAAACCTACATGATGAGATATTGTGAAAAATGGATTATATTAAATAGTGATAATTCATATGTAGTTGTCCAAATTTCAACATTAATTTCTTTATCTTGGGTTCCTTGACCCATCACTAGATAATAATATTTTACTTTAGACAATACCACCCAATGGCAATGATAAATAATCCTAGAGGGTCATACACTAAGTGTTTCCATTGATCTCAATTAAATTCTATTTGAGTTTAGTTAAGAGAATTAATATTATTCTCAAGTTTTAGGAATAATTTTATTCAAGTTATATTGATCACATAAATTAAATAAATATTTATTCACCTACATGTGAATAAAATATTTATTTTATTTATTACATATTTTAATAAATATTTATTTGCTAGATTGTTAATAAAATATTTATTTATGAATAAAATATTTATTCGGTTATTCAATAAATTCTAGAGGAGTTCGAACAAACCAAGACTGAGTCCAGTGTCAAATATTAATTAATAAGATCGTTACATATATTTGTTATTGCAGAAGTTAGCGAACACCACAAAATAATAATCATATAATTATTATTATGTATTATGGGATTTATTAAATGTAATAAATATTATTTAATGGATGGTATGAAATTAAATAATATTTTGACTCAAATCCTAACTCAATAAATAGATGACTATTTCTATTGTGTATATCATCTGAAATTGATAATATAGAATTGTCACGCACAACGAATTCTCTATCAACTCCTCATTCTCTCTCCCTATCAAGAACAATAAGTGTAAAAGATATTTATTCAAGATCAAAGAACAAATTATCAAGAATGAACAATTTAATACATTCAAATCGCCATGCTAGCACTCAGAGATTGAGTGGTATTTCTCGAAGATCATAAGAGCACATGTGGATCACTGTTAGAGGGATTCTATCCATGGATCCTTACAATGCAATGAAGGTAATATGAAAGGGTAATTTTAGACGATAAACATTCACCAATAAATAAAGTTCCTAAGACCATGTATTTATTTCATCAAATATTAAATAAATTAATTATAAATTTGACATACAAGATCCTCATTCTTGGTTTTGGGAAACAATTATTAAAATAAATTTTAATATATCTCCCACTTCTGCACACTTCTACTACACTCAAAACCATCACCATTTACTATTCCATTCACACACTGAATGAAGATCAAGTAAATTATATGAAAACTAAAAAGAAACTATTGGAAGTCTTATTTTCATTTGAAATTTTTTGATCATAACTGATATTATCCAAGGTTGTGTTCTACACTGACCATGCAACACTTAAATATCTATTTAACAAAAAAGATTCTAAACCACATATGATACAATGGATTCTTCTACTCTAAGAGTTTGAAATCATAATCAAGAAAAAAAATAAATTGAGAATGTAATCGCATACCATTTATCCATACATTCACTACCAAACATTAAGGATAATGATTATATTGACATAAAGGATGACTTCCTCAATGAAACCCTTTTCATGATAAATACCCAATCTTAACAATGGTTTTCAGATATTAAAAATTTTATCACATTATTAGTCTACCCTGACTTTAAATTTTAATAAAGGAAGATAGTTTTTAGATGAATACTCATATTAATACTGGGATGATCCACTACTTTTTAATCATAATGCTGATGGATTAATGTGGTACTCCATCCCAAAAGATGAACAATGAAGTGTTCTCATTATGTGTTATAAGTCACCAATAGGAGGAAATTATTGACCTGAATGTATCGTGGATAAAATCCTTTATAGCAAGATATTTTGGACTATGATTCATAAGGATAAAAGGAAATTTTGTTAAACCTATGATCGATGAGAATGGTCAGGGAACATAGAAAAAAGAAATGAAATTTACCAAAATACCATCTTGGAAGTCAAACTCTTTAATGTATGGGGAATTGATTTCATGGGACCATTTCCTAATTCTCATGATAAATTTTACATCCTAGTCAGATTTTATTATGTCTCAAAATGGGTTGATGCTGAAGCCACTACTCATGACACAAAAAAAGTGGTAATTAAATTTTTGAAGAAAAATATATTTTCCAGATTCAGATTTCCATGATTAACCATTAGTGATCAGGGAACTCCTTTACCAATACCTATATGAAAGGCTTACTTGAAAAGTATGGAATTCGATATAACACTTCTACTCCATACCACTCACAAATAAGTGGGAAAGTTGAAGTGTCAAATAAGAAAATTAAAAAAAACCAAGAGAAGACAGTGAACAACAGTAGAAAGGATTGATGTGTCAAATTGGATGACACACTTTGGGAATATACCATGACATATAAAATGACCATTGGAACTACTTAATTCCATCTGGTGTACAGAAATCTATGCCACCTTCCAGTGGAATTAGAGCATAAATATTTTTGGGAAATTAAAAAGTTGAACATGGATGCTTAGAAATTCAGAGAGGTATGAATGCTCTAAATAGATGATCTAGAATAAATCAAGAAGTATGCCTATTAAAATACTATAATTTTTAAAGAAAATGAAAAGAAGTGGCATGGCAACCAAATCACGCGTTGAATCTTCACTCATGGGGATAAAGTTCTATTATTCAATTATTGATTAAAATTATTTCCTAGAAAGATGAAATCCCAATGGATGGGTCCTTACCAAGTCATTATGGTTTTCCATTTTAGACCTATCATGATTCAGAAAGGAAAAGAAACACCATTCAAGGTTAATAAAAAAATGTTGAAAATTTACCTAGTGCCCTTCCAAGAAGGGTGCTTCATCACTCTCAAATTCACCTAAACAAAAATGAGTTTATATGATGACATCATTATTAGTGATTTATAGTAGGGAACCTAGATTTAATGTGTTTTATTTATTTTCTGTCTTGTGCTTAGGTTTTTTATTTTCATTTCAGTAGTATTCACACTCATAAGAGATACTTTAACTTCATTGTACCCACATATCTGCATGTATTTGAGAAAATTTTCATTTCTATTCACTATGTGAACGTTACCATTTCACTACTTTCATCATGTTTAAACCCTATGGACTAATATTTCATATAGTACAAGTTTTTTCTTTCTAAAAATCTATATAGGTTGAACAATTTGAAATCATCACCCACCAAGTTTCCCCAGGGCATGACACTCATCACAGGGAGCTATCGATTCCCAAAATTAAATTTCAAAGTTTCCATTTCATTTTTTATATTCTATGTATGTGATATACCTCCCACAATACTTTCTAATAAAGTGAGGGAACTATCTCATTTTAAGTGTGGGGGAGTATTTCTTGAGATTTATTTCTGATACACTTGGATTATTGCTTATTTTCACCTATCTAGGAGACATTTTTCACTGAAATCATGCTTTAAACCTAAAAAATCCTCACAACTATTTAAGTAAAATACAAATTTAGGTTGGAAATTATTGAAATCCATGTTTTTATCCTCTTTAGATTTTTATAATGATTGATAAGTTTAGTAATTTAATTTAAATTCAAAACTTTTAAAATTTCTTTTGATTGACTTATTACTGGATTTTATACCTAGAGTGATTACCAATTATTTTTTATACTCCCATTACTGAGATGATTCTGGACCTATGACCTCATATTCTTTTATGGTAATATTTTTTGAGAGACAAACGGGGCATGTAAACCAATCAGAACATTCATTGAGATTTTATTAATGTTATGAATAAAAAAATATAATTTTAATATGATTGAAGTAATCATTTTTGAGCCAGTTTTTCCTTGAGACCCACCTTAAATTTTTCCTTATTTATCCCATAGTATCTATGAATAACCTTTTTAGGATGGATCTTTTTCAAGACGATTATCCATTCCTACCTTACTCTTTCTATTATTCATGATTATCCTTTAAAAAGTGTGGGGGAATTTTCAGCCAATGGAAATAGGATTCTGTTATTGAGGAGATGTATTGTGGAACTTTTAAAATTGATATTATGTAGTCCATAATTACTCCTGTCATTTTACACCCACCCTATTTCTTTTTTAAAAAAATTATATGTATAAAACAAATAAAGAAAACGATATTGGGTTGAATTTTAGGAAGGTCAAAAATCACCATTTCCAGACCGATGAATCCTCTGATGAATCATATGTGGTTAGGCTATGGATGTGAGTTTTGGAATGAACATGAATTTAAAAAAAAAGAAAAAAAAAGAAAAAAAAGGAACAAGGTACATTTTTGATACATGATATACTCATGGATCTACTTGAGCTGTTTGGAGCATGAACACTATTTGATCTTTGAGGAGTTACTTAATTTCTTTGTTTACATTTATCATGCATTATAATCTATATATTATCCTCCTTTTGAGATTTATTTTCACTTTCTAACCACATACCTTCAACCTTAGAGTCTTTTGAACCCTTTTTTGTGAATCCCTCATGATTGATTTTTTATTTGTCTTTACTAAGTGAAGATGATAAATCCAATGCAAGCCTATGATTAAGAACATGTATTCAAGGTATGAATATAAATCCAATTACATTTTATATTGAGTGATGAGAGAAAATTTATTGGGAGGCAAATTGAAAAATGGGTATAGAATTTAAGAAATAATTATGAAATTTTAATTAAAAGAATAAAGAATCTGGATAAACAAATGAGCTATGATGCATGACTAATTTTCTCTGCAGGATTGATTCTGGTGGAATGAATTTTTCTTCTTACACTTAGTTTTATTTTTCTATTTATAATGAATGTTTACTTTTTTAAAACTGTTTCTTTTGGAATCTCTATTGAGATTATTTTTCCTTTAGGAAAAACAATTGTTCAAGTGTGGAGGAATTTGATTAGCTGAAATTATATATACATATTGGATATATTTATTTAATGTTTATTCATGAACTATTAAAAAATGCACTGGGTTCACAATATACCTGTAAGGCCACAAACTGACTTGTGAAGCACTTCAATGACATGAAGAAATTATATAGTGTGTGAATCCATTACACGACGTGCATATTTCAAAAATCAGAATCCTTCCAAAAGTGAAAAGAATGCACAATGTGCAGAGATTGCACGACGTGCAAGTTTTGAAGGCTCGCTTAGTCAAATATACAAACTGGTTTTTCAGCAGGAAAAGCGGATCTCAATTACACAGCATGCAACCAACTTACATAACATATATATTTCAGAAAATAAGTTACTTAATCCAATACACAACGTCTATGAATTACACTCCATCTAGTTCTTGGGCCTATTAATATTCCTAGTTCTCCGCTACACATAGAAGTTTCACACGTTTTACTTTTCTCTTGTTCTTCTTCCACCGTTTTTATTTGTTTTCATCCTAAACTAGATTTTTTCATTCCTTTCACTGTCTTATTGAATCCTTGTGAGTTGTTAATTATTACACATTCATTATTTTCCATTACAATCCCACTTTTATTTTTGATGTTCATTTCCATCATCACGTGCTGTTATTCACCAACGCCTGCATGGTTCTTCATCATTTTTTCATTCGTAGTAAGTTCTTGGTTCTGTCTTATTTTTTTAGATTACCTAATTTCTCATTATTTATCATTTTATCATGAAAAGTTAGTTTCTGATTATATTTACATTTCTCTCAATTGTTAAACATTTATTCTTTCTTGTTTAGTCCCAAATTGTCTATTTTTTTAACTTTTTTATGATTATGAACAACATGATTAATATTTCCTTGCTTTTGATCTTCACCGTCATGCATGGATAATCCACCTTGGGTTAGGGTTTGAGAGTAGGGGTGTTTTTAGAACCTAATGAATCCTTAGATTGAACCATATTGTAATGAGCCATCTTTTCATGAAGGTAATAATCCTTATTTTTCGGTTTAAATTCCTTTAAAAGTACCTTATAATGTTAACCAATTAATTCATGGGGGTAACAAGGGTTTCTGAGGCTTGTTCGGAGCCCAAAACTCCAGATTTTGGCAAAATAACTAGGCCACATGGTTAGTAGAAACTATGAATCCCATCCCGCATGGTGTCTACTAACCATGTAGGGTGGAACAAAGGTGCAGTAGGAGCCACACTATTTATTTGAAATTGTACGGATCCGAGCACAAGACCGTGTGAAAAATTACAGACATTTGATCGTGGTATTTCACACAATTTGTGCACAGTTTGGGAAACTGTACGTCTTAACCATACGAGTCTATTACTTAAGCAATGATTAGAGCATGTTTGGCACATGGTTTGTCCAACCATGCATCCAAACTATACGCCCTTATTTTTAAGGTTGAAATTTTATTTTTCCTTCTTTAATTCTTAAACCTACTTTTCTTTTTACCCTCTCCCATTTCAAGTGTTCATCACTTTTCTCCTCCTCCCATAGCTCAAATCTCCTTCAACCTAGGCATTGAAGTAACTCACTCATCTAGATAAAAAATAAAGATATAAAGAAGTGTTGGATTTCTTAAGGTGATATATTGAGTTCTACTCCCTTCGATCTATGTTTATCTTTGTATCTATTGTGTTATTTAGGTGCAATCCCTTTTCCCTATTTTCAAGGAGTTGGACCGTTTCATCAATTTCTTCCAACCTACTTTGTATCTAATGATGATATCGAGCGAGGACTCATCTACATCCTTGAGGTAGGTGGTATCATCCTTTTCCCCATGAGTTTTAATGCTTTGTAGAATTTCCATTGTTCCACACACTAAATTTTTCCAAGTGGCACCTTTTAATTGATTTATTCATATCAAATTGATCAATTCACCTCAATACACACCCTTTGATCCTTGTTTATTAGTTTAGAGGATGTATACCCCTTATACGGACACCCCTTGGGTGTTCCAAGTTGAATTTCCCCTTGTGTTTAATTGTTCCAAATGCCTAGAACTTCTATTTAGCCACTAGCTAGAATTTTAAATGGAATTTTCTTTGTTATGAGAATATTTAATAGAAACCTAGGAACCTATTAAGTTATTAGACCACCTATAATTGGAATTTCCCATGTAGGTAATTTCCTTATTGACCATGTCACATTCTAAATGGATCTCGAGCCATATAAATTAGATTGCTTTGTTTTGTGGAATGTAATGGAATTTATTAAATGGAATAGATTATGAATGTTGGTTTTCATTTCCTTAAATGTTATTAATGGTTTAAATGAAACGATTAAATGGTGGAAAGGCCAAAACTATTGTTGTATTACTTATCAAATGACTAACTAAAATATTATTCCTTATATATATGGGCTTTCCCCACCATTGGTGGGGTGGGGTGGTAAGTGTTTGGGGGGGTGAGGGGTAGGTCGTGGGGTCAAGTCCCCAAGATTGTGATTTAATTCAATTTTATTCCTTGCATTATGTTTCACGGTGGCGGATGTAATCGACCTAGTGAATATATATATATGGGCTTGGGGAACATGAAACATGAGTGGTAATGCCTCATTTATTATATCATAAATAGAGTTATTCCTTGATATAGGCTATGGTACGATGGTAAGGGATCTTTTGAGCTTGATGATATTATACTCCCTTATGTCAGGTGTTGATAATGATGTCTCACACCACTAATACTATTAGGATAGTGGACTTAAAGTTCCATATTGCTTATTTAAGTGTTGAAATTATGACACACTCACCATCTCGAGTGAAGGTCATGATGTATCCCACTCATTATGAGATTCAAGGCATGTATCCTTTTTTTGAGCTTATAGGATCATTAGACTAGTCATGGATGTCTGAATTACACCATGGTCCAACTAACAACTTGTATTATAGGTATATGACCACTTACATCCACACGTACGTGGTTCATATTGGTGGATTAAATATATAACTATTATATATGGTTACTTATGTGAAACTTATTCCATCCATGAGTTGAAGTAGGTAGAGCTGCCAGATGTCCTTTAGGAACCTAAGCAAGATGCTGTTTATGTATTTAGATTTGTTAATTAATTACTATTACATGCACACTGTTTAGTTACAAGAACTAATTGGGTTACTTCTAGACACTACTGGTGGTGGCCTATTGAGATTTTGTCTCACATCTTACCAGGGTCATCTTTGGTACCTGAGAAGATTATAAGACTATAGGTACAGATAAGGATAAGGGCCCTATTACAGGCTGTTGATATGTTTTGATTATAGATAGATAATAGAAGCAGAGGACCGAGCATATAGTCAAGATGATAATGGGGAATATTTTTGTTCCTTTTGTCTTTTTGTATATCATTATTTTATATACCTATCCCTTATTCCCCTTTTGTATATTATCATGACATGAATCCATTTATATGACACTGCCTAGTGGATTTTTAATATTATTCAGTTGTTCAATTATTTATTCTTACACTGATTATTTATTATTCATGTTATATATGATTCCATTGTTAAATGTTTATGTTATATCAATACTAAAAAATTGGCCTTTAACATTGCTAGAAAAGGCCTTTATCAGTGCTAACACTACTGGAAATTTAGGCTATAGACACGGTTTGAAACCGTGGCTATAGGTTATAGCCACGATTCAATGAACCGTGGCTGGTATTGGTGTGGATATAGGAAAACTCCTATAGCCACGGTTTAAAACCGTGGCTAAAGCCTATAGCCACGGTTCAAACCGTGGCTAAATCCCTATAGCCACGGTTTGAAACCATGGATAAAGCCTTATAGCCATAGTTTGAAACCGTGGATAAAGGTAAAACACAAAAAAGCCTTATAGCCATGGTTAGAAACCATGGTTATAGATCAAAGTTCAATAAAAAAACACTGTAGGCCTGCAGACCTACCTTCCACCCCCTGCCCCCTGCTAGTACCCTGCCACCCCCCTGCCAGTCCCCCCTGCCCCTTACTAGTCCCCCCTGGCAGTCCCCCCTGCCCCCTGCTAGTCGCCCTACCCCTGCTAGTCCCCCCTGCCACCCCCTGCCAGTCCCCTGCTAGTCCCCCTGCTAGTCCCCCCTACCCCCTGCCACCCCACCTTCCAGTCCCCCCTACCAGTCCCCCCTGCCCCTGCTAGTCCCCTTACCTGCCACCCACCTGCCACCCCCACTCTGCATGTCTCCCTCTATTTTCCATCTGGCTCTGCCCACTGCCAGTCCCCCTACCTGTTTTCCCCTAGTTCCCCACACCCTGTCAATCCCCCCTATCTGTCACCCCCTGGACACACCCCCACCCCCTCCCCTGCACAGACACCCCCCACCCAGGACAGACACCCCCCCTGAACAGACAGACAACTCTGGACACCCCCTCCCCTGGACAGACCCCCCGGACAGACAACCCTGGACAGACCCCCCCTGGACAGACACCCCCCACCCTGGACAGACACCCCCCTGGACAGACAACCTTGAACACCCCCTACCCTGCATGTCTCCCCCCATATCTGCCCCCTGCTAGTCCCCCTACCTGTTTTCCCCTAGTTCCCCACCCCCGCATTGCTATAGTGAACGACAGTTACCTTTTTCAAAAGTACTATAGTGACATCAAGCATTCGGCCCAACTGGATCAGGCAACACCAATCCAACAATTTCTCTTATATAATTAACACATGCCCATGAATCTTGTTCTTGATTCCATCTCCATGTGGACATCAGTTAATAATGTCACTTTATTCCTTATCAAGGTGACAACCTAATGATCAAAGTTGACTAGAATTTCAATTACATTGTATATTTAGA
Organism: Viscum album; assembly: GCA_963277665.1. Lineage (NCBI taxonomy): Eukaryota > Viridiplantae > Streptophyta > Magnoliopsida > Santalales > Viscaceae > Viscum > Viscum album. The sequence goes on along the minus strand of OY728150.1, from coordinate 1,996,274,049 downwards.
CAATCCCATAAATATCTTTCTCATTTCTGGAAGTGAGGGAATCTTATGCTTGCCACATATAAGAAAAGGATGGATCTTCAGTTATGATCTGGGCAAAAAAGATGTTATATCTTCTTTTGTCAAGCCATATAGACATCTTAGGAATACACAGTCAGTGGACTGCTTTGGAAGCTGTTGGTGAGTACCCGATCAAGGAGAGAGACAACTGTGAGACCTTTGTTTGTTGTTGGACAACACCAGCACAGCTGCAACGCGATCGCAACTGGAAAAAGTGAGCGCTGGAGGACAGTGCATGCATTATTTATGACAATAACGACAACGTCCTTTGCTTTTCCAATACCCATGAATATAAAAAAGTCATCTTCCCATTTCATAAAAAAAACCAGCCCCCTCAGACAGCAGCCACCCCCCACATCCCTTGCACCCCCTTGCACACCCCTTTCCCCCCCTGCTGGACCCCCTTGGATAGAACCCCCCTGCTGGACCCCCCTGGATAGTAGCAGCCCCCTGCTGGACCCCCTGTTGGACCCCCCTGGACAGTAGCCCCCTCTAGACCCTAGACACCCCCCAGACCCTGGACAGATCCCCCTCCCCCTGTACAGATTCCCCCCAGACCCTGGACAGATTCCCCCCAGACCCTAGACAGATTCCCCCCTGCCAGTCCTGCCCCCCCAAACCATTCAGCCATTTGAATCTTACCATAATTTCAATTATCCTTGTTTCGAACATAAACCGCGAAATCTAACAGCTAACTAAAGTAGTTCTAATTGTAGGAGCAGTAAAACACCAAGAAAAAAGATGTAATACACAACTCTAGCAATGAGTAAAAATGAAGGCAATGAAAACCCAACTTAACCAAAAGTACCCATCCATCCAATAGATCTCTTTAGTTGTAATCTAGTGGACTCCTACAATAGACCCACTTACAATAGGAGGGTGACTGTAAAATACCAAGCATATTTTGCTTCATTCTAAAAAAACAACCATTAATAAATAATAGCACAAAGAAATGAAAACATAATAAATAGTTGGGTAGGGATTGAAAATAAATTATATTTTGAATGTGTAATATGAAATATACAATGGGCAGTTATTATGAATATGAAATTAATGGTAGATTAATCTAGATTCATTACCAGTATGAAAAAGAGAGTTGGTCTATCTTCTCCGACTTCATTTTCCTTGAAATGGATGAAGACGCCCAACCCCATCCCCCACTAGCCCTCCCCCCTGCCTAGCACCGTCCCCCTCCCCCCTGCCTAGTTCTTCCCCTATCATCCCCTACCACCTACCCAGCCCCTTCCCCCACTAGCCCCTCCCCCTGACCAGCCCCATCCCCCCTGCCCATCCCCCACTATCCCCCTCCCCCTGCCCAGTTCTTCCCCTCTCATCCCCTCCCCCCTGTCCAACCCCTTCCCCCACCAGTCCCTCCCCCTGCCCAGCCCTTTTAAAATCATATAAAGTTCAGATATTTGGAAAAGATTCGTGTACTTAAAGATACATATACACACTTATAAGATTCTATAGAGGATTTTTGTGTTTATATATCATCTAAACTCATGTAAGACATGTAGAGGAATAACCCAGTAGAAAACATGATTAGATTATAAATATTTCATTGTTTAATATCATATTACATAAATAAAATAAGAATTATTGATTAAAAAGAAAAAATATTCAAGGGAGAAAAACTGGGTATAGGGTCGGGTGTAAACAGAGATCACCCCAAAACCATTATCAGTGGCAGTCTGATCAATGGAAACTTACATATTTGAAATCAATTATTACATCAAGTTGATTAGATTCCTTATTCAAAAAACTACATAAAATTTACATAGTTTATTCAATAAGATGTATTAAGTTTATGCATATAGTTAATATAGTTTAACAGCATTCAGTTTATTCAATAAACTACATTCAGTTTATTGAATAAACTACATACAGTTTATACAGTTTATTTAGTAAACTGCATTCAGTTTATTGAATAAACTGCATACAGTTTATATAGTTTATTTAGTTTAGGCATCCAGTTTATTGGATAAATTGTATATAGTTGATTCAATAATTTGTATGAAATCTATATGTTGCATACAATTTATTCAATAAACTTTATGCATTCATTTTGTTAAACAAATTGCAAAAACTGTATAACACAAATGAAAATTGAAAGAAAGTTCATTAAATGTGTATGCTTGATAAACTATATTCCTAATTGGAATGATTTAAATTGTATGCCTAATTGGAATGATTTAATAACACAAATGAATAATAAAAGACAAATGAATCACCTGCTAAACCTAATAGAAAAAAAGAGAAGAACCCTCTTTTAATTGAACTCCTCGAGGCCATGATAATCCTTTATGTTGGAATTTTCAACCCCTTTTGTTGCGTAAATGGAGGCTTTGGAGTGTTTTAAAACATAATATTTATTCAAATTGCAGTAATATTTCATGTACAGTGAAATCCATACGCAACTATCCACTGCAACCAAATATAAATAGTAGTGATTGATATTCACAAATCTAAAAAAGTTGAGGAGATCGAACTGAATACCTGATTCTCATCCATACCTGGCCTGATGATGTTTTCAGGGTTAGAGGCGGTCTTGTAGGTATTTCATTCATATCCCTTCTATTCATCAGATTAGGATCCTCATCATGCCATTGCAATCTACTTCCCTCACAAAGTAATCAAAGAATGAAGGGTCGCTACTTCATAAGGAAATGCGAAACACATAGGTTTAGAATGGAGCATGCTCATCTAAGAATGTGTTAAAAAAAATGGATAATGAAGACCACTGATGATGAAAAATGGAAGGAAACTTCCTTTGGAAAATTTAAAAAAAATGAAGTTGGAAACACTATTACCAAGAAGTTTTTAAAGAAGGAAGATCATACATCCTTGGGTAATAAACCTAAGAAGTCTAAGCCAAGTGCTAAATATAAAAGGATCAGTCCTTCTATCATGGAAGAAGGAGAAAAACTTAGATTCATGCAAACAAGCCTTGCTTGTATGTGAAAATAGAGGCAATAAATAGCATAATGGAAGACCACAACATGACTGCGGCATGACCGCGGCGTGACCGTGGCGTGACCGCAGAGTGTTGGCCCGGTCCAGTGACATCCGCGGGGTAGTATCTTCCGGAAAGGAGTGAAGGGAGCGAGAGGAGGCTGGAATGCTGGTGGAAGGGGGCTGGTTACAGGTGCTGGGGGGATGGTGCGGGATGATTCGAAGGTGGCAGGGGGCTGTTGCGGGCTGGAATGTTGGTGGAAGCAGGCTGAAATGAAGGTGGAAGGGGGGTGGTGTGGGCTGGATGTGGCTGGAGCAGGGCCAAATCACGACATTACCGCGGCGTGACCGCGATATGTTGGCCCGGTCCAATGAAATCCACGAGGCAACATCTTCCGACCAGGAGTGAAGGGAGTGGGAGGAGGCTGGAATCCTGGTGGAAGGGGCTGGTTGCAGGTGCTGGGTGGATGGTGCGGCCTGATTCGAAGGTGGCAGGGGGGGCTGTTGCGGGCTGGAATGTTGGTGGCAGCAGGCTGAAACGAAGGTGGAAGGGGGGTGGTGTGGGCTGGATGTGGCTAGAGCAGGGCCAAATCACTACATTTCCATGGCGTGACCGCGGCGTGACCAAGACATGTTGGCCCTATCTAGTGACATCCAGGGGGTAGCATCTTCCGGCCAGGAGCAAAGGGAGTGGGAGGAGGCGGGGCAATTGAATTGCGAAAACCAAAAACATGCTAATATATAGTATTATACAAAAAATTCCATTAAAATTAACTACACTAATAAAAAACATACTAATATGACTAGAACTAAATCAAACATCATCAAGACAATTTGAGTAAAGTGGATCCAAACCAAATGGGTTTGAAAAAGATAAAACTGAACCAAACTAAAAATAATGTAACCAAACTGACTAAAACCAATCAAAACTGACTTCAATAAAGCATAATTGAGCATGCAAAAAATGAAACTAATTAAACATACCTTATTGGATCTAAAATTACTTTAATTGAACCGAATAGCCCCAAATCGAACAAAATGAACCTGTTAAAATTGACATAAACCAAAAAAAAATGAACCCAATAAAAAATAACTTAGCAAACCTAACCTGGCCCAAACTGAACCAAGGAGCCAGGCCTTGTGATGAACTTTTAGAAGGCCTCATGCCCGCATGTTGAGAGGATATCCCAGTCATGTGGTGCTTCACTATCGTCAACAAGATCCAAAATGCACTGCAAAAAGATAGGGTACCCAAAAATCACAAAAACCCAAATTAAAATTGAGCTAAAGAATAAAAATGAAAAAATCCTTACCTAAATCCGATGTTGAACTCACTGCCTTTTATGGTGGTGGGTAGAATTAACCTCATCATAAGTAACCACCTGTAAGTAAATAATAGGAAAAAGAGTGAGATATAACAACTTCTTATATATATGTGATCAATGTGTCAACTGTACATGATAGATGATACATAACTCCATAATCAAAAATGAACAAAGAATATTCAAATTGATATGTAAATCCCAATACTGAATAACATGATTGTTAATACAGGCTTTTTGTTCAAATGAGATCCAATTTCATTCAATACATATACAACAGAAGCGTTGGAGTAATATTATTCTATATCTATTGAGTATTCCATAATGGAGTAGGTTTCGCCACTATCGATGGGAAACATGAAAGATATGAGGGGATAGTGATGCAGTTTGACACCCCTTGGGTTGTGTTTTATTTTTTGACAAAATGTGTGGACTTTTCCCAAGAGGATTTTTTTGAAAAGATGGGGAGATTAATGGACACCCCTAAAGTGAGTTTGAGTTAGACATGTTGACAATGAGATGTAGTGGACGAAGAGTGGTGATGGAGCTCGACCATGAGGGAGTTAATATATTTAAAACTATAAATGTAGGTGTTTTTAGGTCCATCATGTAAGCTTACACAATATCAGGATGCTTCATGTAAGAAATGCTATAAGGCATGGAAATTTCTCAATACCCATTCAGAATGATTTCTTTCTCTTGAAGGAAACTTCAGATCCCATCAATAGGCAGATAATTACTCCATGTTTCCCACTGCCTCTAAAATAGGGTATATATGAAATCTGTGGGGATGAAAAACTAGGAAAATATCTCGGTAGCTTGTGTAGTGGGGTTGTAATTGCTATTTTAATGGGTCATGCCCATAATCATCAATATTTTCCTCTACATTTTAGAAATGAGAGGATTCCTTGGTGGAATACCATTTACCGGCCTTATTACCGCATTTTCTGAATCTTTATCCTCCTGCAGCCCCCCTTCCACCCTGGACAGACTCCCCCCCACTCCTTCCGGACAGACCCCCCCCTCCCACCCTGGACAGACCCCCCCCCCCCCCACTGCAGACTGCCCCTACTGGACATACCCCCCCACCCTGCACCCCCTAGACATGTGTCCAGGCCCCCACTGCAGACCGCCCCTACTGGACATACCCCCCCACCCTGCACCCCCTGGACATGTGTCCAGGACCCCACTGTAGACCGCCCCTATTGGACATACCCCCCCACCCTACACCCCCTGGACATGTGTCCAAGCCCCTTGATATTTACGAGACACAAAAAAAACAAGAAAACAAAACAAAACTCTACCACCTTGCATTTACATTTCCAAAAACATGAACCCACTAATCATGATAGAACCATATCCAACCAATAAACCAACAAATCAGTCATCATATACTACAACTATTAATAAAGATAACAGACCTAAAAACTAAAGGATTAATCATTCTTGAAACAAATATTCCCAATATAATAATTCAATAAAACAAGGAAACTTCCATTTAAGAACCCCCCGGCTTCATGCACAACTTTTGCAAAATTTGTTCCACAATACTGCATTCTGTTGAGCCAAAAAGAGGAGGTAATGGTTTCTAATTACTATGACTATAACCATAAAAAAGCTAACCAAATTCCCTTGAAATGCAATGAGGCTTTGGTGAACACCCAGTTGTCAACTGGGAGATTACAAGTTTCCATTTTAATTTCTTATATATATGTCTCTAAATATATTTGTGTGGAAGGGGACCCATACCAGCTTCATTGCAGCACATGGCTAGACATTGGAACTTCCAAAAATAAGAATACCATGCTGTTCGGTTAGAATATCCAAGTTCTGAGAATTCTCTTTCGGACAGACCCCCCCACTCCATCCTGGACAGCCCCCCCTCCCTGGACACCCCCCCTGGACAGCTGAAATCCCACTCCTTCTGGACAGACCCCCACTCCTTCCTTGACATACCCCCCTCATTTTTTGAATCTTTACCCCCCTGCAAAGCCCCCCCATCCAATCCCCCGGAACATCCTCCCCTCTCAGTTTTCATAGATTTCCTCCAGAGTCTAAAGACATTATCTGGACTCCATCCAGTGCTACATTTGAATCAAGAATTAGGCATTAATCATGGAACCAGATATTCATAGGTCTATTGAACGTTGGTATTATGGAGTCTTCAAGATAATCCAGCCTACAAGGATTTTTTATGAGTGGCCCATGGACCCAAAGATATTTTGTAAGAGGTTTCCCACTCTCTTTAGACTTAAATTAAAGTCTACATGAGGGATGTAATCTCCAAATAAATTCTCACTAAGTAGATGCTCATAAATAATGTCATTTATCAAACTTCATGCCTCATGAAATTACTTCTCAAAAAGTGTGTTGGGGGTGTAATTATAAGAAATTTTAGTATCTGTTTATTCTGGGACTTATGAAACTACTACTGTAAAAAATTGACGTGCAGCAGCATGGATCACTACATCAACGCCACAAAACAAAGGCCATAAAGCAAACTGTTAATATCCTGAGGGTGTTACCTTTCTCCCTTAAATGACACCTGAGCTACCTGAATCCTTTCAACTAAAAAGAAGGGGTCCAAACTGACCAGAAAGAACGCACACATCAAGAAATTTCTTCATAGTTTTGTTGATTGTTTTACATAGTGAACGATCCTTTTGATGAAAAAGTAAAAAAATTGGAATTATTCTATACAGATCTTCATCTCAAAGTGTTTCCAAATTTTTCAGAAACCAAAAAATTACCCAATCATAATTCGATCTGATTAGAATAAAGAGGATTCAATATAAAATACAAGTGAATCAATCTTGAAATTCATCCCAAGAGGATCTAGGGACTTAGAATACATTAAAAAAGATATACGAGATAGAAAATAATCAAATAAATAATGATTTTATGAAATGCACAAAAACAAATCTTCTCATGTCTTGATTAGTTAATTCAGGGTAGTCATTCAAGGATCCATAATCTAAAAATGAAAGTGAGGTGGATTTCATGGAAAAACAAAATGATATATAAGGGGGAGATTCCTAATACAATTGGGGAAAATTAAATATATGGATTCATGTAAATTACTAGAAGAGGAGGATAAATAGTCAATGGAAAGGATGAAAAGAGGGTAAAAAAATAAATTAGATGCTAAATAGTAGGAATAAAACTGTCAAAAAAATGAGATAAAATCAATGAAAAATTAAAGCAACAAACTAATGAAGATGTTGATAAATAAGAATTTGGAATGAATGAATCTCTATGAAATTTACGTTCAAGATAGATAATAGTGATATCAAGTATTATAAGCCACATAACTTAAAAATATAAAAGAAATAAAAATCTTATCACATAGAACTATTAAACTCCTAAAAATACCGGCATGAAAAGTCAACAGAATCTGGTTCTACATGAAGTTGAACACTTCTTGGTTGCTTGAAGAAGTGAAACACACTACTTCTATTTAGAATTTATAGATCTACTCAGCATTTAGTGTTGCCACTATCCTTTTAAATATCCTAGACTGAATCATCTACACCAACAATCTTGATTAAACTAAAAAGCCATGTTTTTTGTAATGAAAATGAAAATTGGATTGGACATATGAAAAACTATTTGCCAATGAAATATGACTCTAACTATATTGATGTAATATCAATGGGAGTCACTTGGAATAAAATATACCATGCCCAAAATGGTTAATCATTCAACACAACCAGTACTAAATTTGTAAAGTGCTACAACTTCTAGGTGAATACTGAATAAATTGATTCATTAGATGGCTAAATCCTATGGAAACCTTTGCATATGGATGTTTCACTAGATGATCAATATAACTTATGAAATCATTATAGAACACTGGTGAAACCAACTTCTTCAAATCTAGAATGTAAAAATAAAATTGAAATCAACAGTGCTATTACATAATACCTATTGAAAAAAATGTGAGCAGAAACATGAAGAACTAGACAAATAGGGAACTGGATGAATTAAAAATATATTTTGGAAATTTTTGAATGCATGATTGAAAGTGTTGTCTAGATTAAAAATATCTTTTAACTTCTTCAGAGCATTTATCAAAAAATACAAAACTCGACAATGTAATGCAGATTCTGAAAAGCTGCACCATATAAATCAATAATAACATAAATTTATGTTTAGCATCCATCTAAAAATAGATTATAATAGTTTAAATTTAAATAAAATATCATAACAAGACTTATAATGTTAATTTTTTTAAAAAGAACATATTACATAACAAATTCATAACATAATACATAACATATTCATAACATAATACATAACATATTAAAAACAGATTCAGAATAAATGATATATACATAAGTAAACACAAAAATTCCCATGTCTAAATTCAAAATAATACATCATACAAGTGATCATTTCTTATTTTAATGTGCATTGTATAAAAAAACTAAATAGAACCTCAATCATTGATCATTGGGCCACCTGTGATTACAAGGCTAATGGTCCTTGAGCATAAGGAAATGAATGAAAAAATAGCTAATCACAAAGAATGAAATGGGGGTAATAAATATAGATTTGAATGTCAATATAATGGGACAAATATCAGTCTATTAAGGATGAATTTGAGAAAATCTAATTTGAGATGCGAAGGACTCATCACCGATGGGTGAAAACTCTCTAGTTAAATTCATACCATATAATCCGTATAGGTTTGTAAGCACACTTAAATAAAAAAGGTCAATGTGGAAGAAAATTCTATGTACATTAATATATATACAAAAAAATATAATAATTACTGTGAAAAGATATGAAAACATACATGGCGTAAAATTGGTCGAGGGATGGAGAAGCCATGAATGGAGGACGCGAATGGAGGAACCGCGAATGGATAAGCCATGAATGGAGGACGCGAATAGAAGCCGGTGAGGGATGGTGGAACTGTGAAGGAGAAGCCGGCGAGGATCAGACAAGGGAGAAATTGGTCAGGTGAGGATCAGACGAGGGAGAAATTGGTCGGGCGAGGATCGAATGAGGGAAAAATTGGTCGGGCGAGGATCGTAGGAGATGGGTTTTGAAGGAAGATCGGTGGAGAAGGGTTTCGAGGGAGGGATTGGGTGAGCGAGTGGGAGAGGAAAAGCCCGAGTGAGGATAAAAATTGATAGAAGCGAGTTGTCATGGGGGATGATCTCCCGTGGGTATATCTATTGGTGTGCAGTGATGCAAAAGTAAAAAACCTCACATTTTTGTGCTCAATGAGCCCATCATCAACCAAATAAAGTTTATTATTAGTGATTTTACTTCTATAAATATGAAATAAAGAAACATAATAAAAATATAATTTAATAACCTGTCCATATGAAAACATGCATCTATTGTAGCCTCCCATCCAGTTATCCACCATCGAAAAACCAACCACCTGAAATAGCTTCTCTTACCAAAGTAGTTTCAAGATTGAGTTTGAGATACCTAAAATACCAATTAAAAATAGCTATGAATAAAGGAAAAATATAAAAGTTCAGTTTATTTTTATAGAAATATATGCCTAACTAACATGTTCATCATCTACAGTGACAAGATGAAATGTGATTCTGGATGTCATTGAGTAGATAATTCAGAGGCATTGATAGGACATATTCTAATTATGACCTAAAACACACATCTATCTAGGGATTGGGTTGTCTTGCATCCCATCCCACCCCGGTGCAATTATAGAATAACGCCATAAGTCTGCTACAAGGAAAGAGGGAAGTGTATATAAATGATTTATCATGCTTCAAGTATAAATCTAGTATACCAATCATCATTCTTATCAACATAAAAATTTGGACATTCATCTCAATGATATACTAGATATCATATCAACATGGCATAAAGTATGCACATTCCCAGAATTCCATAACATTAATTCCAAACAAATATAATATCTACATGTTAAACATGGAGAGTAATCATTATCAGGGAGTTGCAAATACCAAACATAATCTATAAATTTGATCATCATTCAATATTATATTTCACATTTTCCAAACAAGAAGATTAATATATCAATAAGGTTCTATGTTTTCACTAGGGATAACTATGATACATAATGTATGTTCAACAGTGCTCAAGAATTTGAGGAGGGCATGCCAACATCGTCCACTATATGAAGCCAAATACCTGAAGAGTGATAGTATAATTTTTCTTCAAAACCACTATTGTTAGTTCTCAGCAAAATGACCAAAGAAATCTATGTATCTAGACATGAATCAAACATTAAAGCCAAGAAAACAACACTCATCAATATCATTCAATCTATATGTTTGACCATCATGTTCTTCATGTTATAGGATTAATTTCTTCACAATCTAATCATGTGGATGTTATTTGTAAAATAATTCCGAATGATCTAAATTTATACACACATTTATAATAAATAACATCAAAAAATATCTCAAGGAAGACCACTGCACACTAAAATAGTTCTAGGAACCCAAAAATAACAAAAACCGTAATTAAAACTGGGATAAAAGAAAAGGCAGATGCAAACCAACCTCAAAACGGTGGTGGACAATCCAAAACAGTCCGATTTGCTTTGAATTCGGTGGAAAATGCTAAAACACACCCTAATCCAACCCGAGAGACTCATTGCTTACCCTAACAATGGAACAAAATAAAAAGAATCTAGTTAACCCATGAATAAGGGTTCAGCCGAACAAAATAGGGTGATGGGGAGAATAGAAATTAGACAAAAGAGGAAGAAGAATGTAAGAGGATAACTTACCTAGAAAATATGACCAAGAATTCGGAATAAATCTGGTGAAATAACAGGACGAAGAGGACTCGGTAGAGGAATGGTGGCGCACATGGCTAGAGAGGAGAGGGGAGAGATGGTCCTGTGAGATAGGAATTGGAGATTCAGTGGGGAGGAGGTGATGAGAATTGGAAATTCGGAGGGAGGAGGAGAAGGATGGAGGAACCAAAGCCAGCGAGGACGAGCGATAGAGGACAGTACCGAGGGCGACAGAGGAAAGCCATGGGGGAAGAGAGGAGGGTGCAATGAGAGAGGTCGTTAGGGAGGAGGAGAGGCCGTCAGGGGAGGAGGGCACCGCGGTGAGAGGGTCACGTATCAGGGATGGAGGAGGAGCCTGACTGGAATCGGAAAAAAAACGGGACGCATATTGGGGATGGAGGCGGAGCCCGATGGGAATCGAAAAAAGAAGGGAATGGAATTGTGTAGCCACAGATTAAAAAATAAACCGTGGATATAAACCATCTATAGACACGGAACTATAAAACCGTGGATAGAGGTCCGTGGCTATAGCTTAAATTTCTAGTAGTGTAAAAAATACTGATAATCAAAGCGCGTTTAAAATCCTGAAACTTTTATCAGTGCTAAAAAAGCGATGATAAAGGCTTCAATGATAAACGGTATTTAAATTTTTTCCCACACCCCACCACTACCATTTATCATCACTTTCCACCCACCCATCCCTTTATCAGTACTTTAGATAATCCCAGCCTCCTGTGCACAGCCTTTCCTCTAGCGAGTTTTGAACCTAATACCTCCCGCTTATACATCCAAAGCCTTTACCACTACCCTATACTGTTTTGTTTTTCATTTTATGATATATCTATATATTTATATATATTTCATCACATTTTTTATCTATATATTTATATAAATGTTTATATATATCATTATATATTAATAAATATATTATATATTTAAATATTTTTAATTAATTTATTTAAAAAATAAAATTTTTAAGTGTGAATATATAAAAAATATGTATATATTGTGATATATTTGATTAAAAATAAAATTAAATTTTAAAAAATGATAAAATTTAAAACCCACAATATCAATATGAATTTAATATCTAGGAATAAATTTATTTCTCACTGAAAAAGGGAAAAAAGACCCCTATAAATGAGGCTTAAAATCCATCGAAAGTTAAAAAATTGGGGTACCCCGACTAAAATCTCAGTTTTGGAGGCCTTATGGGATTTTTTGGCCTTAAAAAAATAGTGACCAGGTTTCCTCTAGTCATGATGGCATAGAGCTCATCAGAGGATTCAATTTGATATGTGGTGGAGCCCAAATAACACCTGGATCAAAAGTTAAGACTGTTTGAAATTTGAGTTACCTTTTCAATTTATTTGAGATATTTTATTATTATTTTTGATATTTTTTGTCTTAAAATTGATATTAAATGACTATTACTTAGTAATAATAAGAAAATTATTAATTAAAAATATTTTTTAGTTATTTTATAAGCCATTTTCACTAAATATCTTATATTTTAAGTGCGAATACCTCTTTACATTATCTAAAATATATTTTAAAAAATATATATTATATTTATATCAATATAAATATATTTATATATTATTTTTAATGAAATATTTTTTGAAGTATACTTTTATTAGTGCTTGTAAAAAAGTGCTGATAAAGGGGGTCTTTATTAGCACTTCTAAAAAAGCACTGATAACCCCCCCTATCAGCACTTTTTTACAAGCATTGATAAAAGACCCATTTATCAGTGCATGTAAAAAAACAATGATAAAAGTCCCCCTTTAACAGTTCTTTTTTTCCACTATTAAAGACTCCCTATAATAGTGCCAAAAAAACACTGTTAAAGACCCCCTTTAACAATGCTTTTTTAACACTAACAAAGGGTGTCTTTAATAGCATTTTTAGCTAGAGCTGTTAAAAACCTAGCACTGGATAAACCTAGTTTTTTAGTAGTGTATCTACACTATGACACTATGGTAATAGGGTATAGTCTCCCCAACATACCACCTTTACACTCTCGCTGCTAGCCAGTAGCCTCTAGCATACAAGGAGGCACGCTTGAGGCTATGTGACCTACCATATTAGGGAACGTGTTAAGTGGATTTCAGGTCGGGATGTTACAAAGTGGTATTAGAGGATAATTTTTCTTTGTCATACTATTTTCATATTAGACCGTAGACTAGGATTTAAATGGATTTGAAAATGACCTTGTGCTTGGATGTAGCTAACCCATGTATAAGGGAAACGCAAATCACATGAGAGGGGTACATGTTGTTATTGTTTTCACCTGTTATAGTTGATACAACTTCATCATTGGGTGACACATGTGTTTTATGATCTTATTGATATTGGTATTATTGAAATAGTGATTTTTTTACCTAGGTTCAATGAAATGAGGGCATTTCATTAGTTCATGCATCATTTAGGCATAATGGGACTAATATTCAATGCATTTTTCCATGTCACATCTACTTTCAGTGTTCATTTGGCTATGGCATATTATTAGTGCCTTGAATATGTTTTGAATTGTGCTGAAACTTTTTTCAAGGATTAGAAAATATAGTTTATACTTAAAGTGTCTACCTTAACCTAATAGTGTTTTCTTGAATAGTTTAAAGTAGACACCTTAAGCAGTCAATTATGGCATGCTGATCCATAGACCGTTGGTCACATAGGATGTAATGTATTATAGTGTGGGTTAAGTGGATGCCATATTTTGGTTCATAAGGAGCATGGGACCTTATGAATCAAAAATGGTAATCCATCTAATTCAACCATTTTAAAATGATTTAAATATTTTAATAAGCATAAATTTAAAATGATTATGACTTTTAAAGTGAAATTAGTTATCCTATACATGTGAAACTATGACTCATACCTAAAACTGACCTTAGTAGTGGGTAGATAGGTGTATCATACGTTTTGATGGCCCATTGTGGTTTCTTAATACTAATTGGACCAAGATTTTGAAGCAGGCAGAGAGACACAATTGTTTCTCTAGGAAGGATTTACACCTATACTAGTTTTCTATCAGTAATCTTTTCAATTAATTAAATTTTCAACATCCCGCCCCATATCATTGTCTTGAGAGGGAATTGAGATGCTACTTAGCCTTAAGGGACACCCCCAAGATGCTAAAGGATGGAAATAAACGCCAATGGGTTTCAAATGAAAGTAGGGGACACTTTACCCTTTAAGAAATAAACCACGAACCAAACAACCATAACCAAAAAACCACTATATGATGCATGATAAAAAGATAACGACTCAACTATCATATTTATAACAAAACCACACAAAATTATTCTGTAGAGGAAGCCAAACCAAAAAAAATGTAAACAAAGGAAGAACATATAAAGACTTTAAGATGACCACAAGACTCCATGATCCACATCTCCATGCTCAAACATTACTAAACAACCTAAGTATCACAAGGTGGTGCTAAATACATGTGATACTTTACCTTTTCCCTTATCCTGGAAGATAACATCTGCTAAAGCACCAAATTGAAAAATAAGAGGTGAGTATAAAACTCAGTAGGCTTTCCCCAATGACTTCCCTACTCACGAAAATAGGATAGAAGTGTTATAAATATTTATATAAAATAGTTTATATAAAATAATTCCCCAAAATAGTTTATAACTAAATATAAAAAAGTTCCAAAACCATTTGTAACCAAGAGTAAAAAATCACTATATTCAACCAATTTTCTAGAAAGACAAACTTATATAAAATTACCAAAAAAAGTCTTTAAAAACCATTTCTAAATATTATTTTGGCATACCCATTCCATGGTTCACAACACACCCACACATACATGCTTCATTCTGACAGTTCCTTATCGATGAGTAGTTTCTTGTCCAATTACCTTATATCCCACTGACACACACCCCTAATCTCAGGTTATGCACCTTGTACCCTAATAGTGCATGTCCCTTATTTAGGGGAACATCGAACATGAACTCACACAACACCCCAATGTATGGTAAAACCATTCAAATAACCCAATTCAAACCATTTTAATAAAATCGTTTTTATTGAAAACTATTAAAAAACAAATTACAATCAACCATTACATTTCAATAAGACCATTACTTTCATTTAAAACCCTTTCATCAAATCCATTTTTCATAATTCCAGTAAAATCCCATTTCAAAACTTCATTTTAAATTCAGGAATAAAACACTTTATTCACAAGCACCAATTTTCCATATTTCCACAAACATCACCAAAAAGGGTTTCAATTAATCATATGGAATCCAATTTACAATCATATAAATAGAAAGTAATCAATTTGAAATTATTCCATTCAGTTATACTAAGAGGAGTTGAGAGTGAAGCCACCTACCTCAACCTTTTTGATGAAAACTGAAAACAGACAAAGAAAGCTCAAGAACCCGAGAATATAGAAGAAGTAGATATAAGTATATCTAAGGAAACATGGAAATAATGGTGAATAATGATGACATAACTCAAGAATCCAGCTTTGAATCACCAAGGGAAGCCTTTATATTGCCTCTAGATTGATGGAAGAGCCTTTTTTGGCCTTAATAGAAGCAAAATATTGAGTTAGATCTGGTTTGGGGCAAAAATGAGTGGATTAAAGGAAAGGACAACCTAGATCCACTTTTAAAGAGGTTTTTTTAACCAGCGCAAGGTTTGGTCACATGGTTAGACAAACCATGCACTAACCATGCATTATCTACTAACTCAAGAATAGCCTCACATGACCTCTTCATACAGTCTCCCTAACTGTGTACTAACCGTGCTGAAGATACTCTCTCAAACCTACTACTGCACACAGTTTCTCCTAGGATTTTCACACAGTTTAGACAAATCATGCACATCCCGCACGCCTTCCTTTTAGCCCAAAAAATTCCTTGAAATATCCCCAAATTCTCCCAAACTCCACCTTCATACTTAATATACATAAAAAGTACAAATTAGGGGTTACATACCAGAAACCAAGGGTAATACATTCTCCCAACCATTGGTCTTTCTGTCCTTAGAAAGTAGAAAATTATCCTTGCCCTAAAAGAGTTATGGCCAATGTTCTTTCATTTAATTCTCACATTCCCAAATCCATTCCTGAATCTGGCCATGTTATCATAAAACCCACACTAAACCAATTCTTTTTCCCCATAAGACTTTTTCCTTCCTATCCACAATCTGCACTGGGATATGTACCAATGAAGCATCTATCTTTAAGTCAACATAATCCCATATTATCACATGGTTAGGATTAGGTTGATTCTTTTTCAACTGAGATACATAGAACACATTATGCACTAAACTGAACCATGGTGGCAATGCCAACCGATATTCCACCTATACAACACATTCTAGTATCTTAAAAGGGCCTATGTATCATGGAGATAACTGAACCTACTTTCCAAAACGATGATGTACAAGCCTTAGAGAGATCCTTAAGAACACATGATCACTTACCATGAATGAAAATGATCTTAGGTGATGATCCACATATGATTTATGATGACTATGATCCGTCTCTATCTATTTCATAATCAATTGAATCTTCTTTGTTGTTTCTTGAGAAGGGTATATGATCTTCCAACGAGCCACCAAAATCCATTACGCAATCCCGCAACATGTCTTCCAACATTTGTATTATCCTTTTAGATTTTCCATCCATCTAATGATGATACAACACACTCATAGTCAACTGAGTGCCAAGGGATTTATATAAGGATTTATAGAAACGAGACATGAACCTCATATCTCTATCTGAGATGATTGAAACTGGTATTCCATGTCTCTTTACCATTTCTCAGATAAAGATTTTGGATAGATCCTCCACTATATAATTTTCACAAATAGGGATGAAAAGATCCAAATTCATAAGTCGATCCACTTTCACCCATATGGAATCATGTTTTCAAACCATTATTAGGAGGCCTGTAACAAAATCCATGGCTATATACTCCCATTTCCACATTGGGATAGGTAAAGACTGTAATATACCTGCTGGTCTTTGATGTTCTACCTTAACTTGCTGACAAGTTAATCAACTTGAAATAAACTCATTCATTTTCCATTTCATAGAAATTTACCAAAATTGTTCCTTTAACACCTTATAAATGTTTTTTATTCCTGGGTGTAAAACCCATCTGGAATGGTGGTGAGCATGAAGAAGTTGTTCCTGACAAGTCTTGGGTACAACCATCTGATCTACGAACCACAAAATTGAACTCCCATCAAGTTTTCATCCCTCAATGGTCTCCCCACCATTGAGTTTTGAAGTCATAACCAGGAAATATGCATCATATGTTTGTTCTTATTTGACCAACTTTACCAAATCAGGAACCATAAAGACTGAAAATAAAACCACAACACCACCTTGGTCTTCACATTCCACATGAATTTCATCTAGGACCAATATTAACTGCCACTCATCTAAAGCTTCTTCTTTTTTTAACCGAGCCTAAAAATTTCTACTAAATTCATTTGCCACAAAATTACCTTTTCCCGGTGTATACATAAAGTCGAATTCAAACATATGAAGATACTACATCCTCCTACTTTCCTTTTGATTCAAATACTGTTGTGAGAAAATGTGTTTCAAGATATTATGATCTGTAAACATAGTAAATTTATCACCAAAGAGATAATGACACCAAGTCTTCAAGGCATATAAAACCATAGCTAACTCCAAATCATGTGTTGGGTAATTATTCTCTTGCACTCTTAGCTACCTTGAACTATAAGCAACCACATAGTATCCTTGCATGATAATACATCCCAATTCAAATCCCAAAGCATCATAGTACACCACATACCCCCATCCCAATTCTAGAAAAATAAAGATAGGTGCTGATGTAAGATAGAATTTCATTTCTTGAAAAGACTTCTATCATTACCCAGTCCATCAGAATGGAACATTATTCTTTTTTAAAGCTGTCATAGGTGAAGGTAGTCATGATAAGTCATGAAAAAAGCATCAATAATAACCATATAGACCAATAAAACTTATTATCTCAAATACATTCTTTGGGGGTTTCTAAGAGATAATAGCTTCAATCTTTTCAGGATCTACTGAAACACATTTTTCAGAAATTACGTGTCCAATAAAGTGTACCTATTGTATCCAAAAATCACACTTTGACAGTTTGGAATACAAATGATGGTATCTCAAGATTTCTAACACTATAATTAATTATTCCTCATGATCTACCTTTGTCCTTGAATACACCAATATGTCATACACAAACACCACATCAAAAGAATATAGATATCTTTGAAATATCTGATTCATCAATTCCATAAAGACAATTGGTGCATTCGTAAGACTGAAAGGCATGAATACATATTTGTAGTGACAATATCTTCTTCTAAAATATTTATTTTAAATATAATCATTCTGAACTCGCAATTAGTGATATCCTGATCGTAATTCAATTTTAGTGAAACAGTAGTTTCCCCTCAATTGATAAAAAAAATCATCAATGGATGGAAGTGGATATTGATTCTTTATGATAACTTGGTTAAACTTATGATAATAAACACACAACTACTGAAAAAATGTTATCCTCGATCTATTCTATCAATTCCAAAGTCAAGGTTGCCAACTGGTAAGATATCATTCCTACTTCTGGTGCCAATAAACCCATTTCACCTATCTTTACAACCCTTTTTCCTCTAAAGAGATTCTCACCACCGTCCTTAGTTGTGAAACTAATCGTTCTACTATAATAGTCAATATGATACTTGAACATTGTAAACCAATCCACACCCAGGATTACATCATAGATATCCATCACCAACACTGAGAAGTCCCATTTCATCTAATCTCCATCAATAGTTATAGAAAATTCTCTACAGACAAAGGCTCGACATTCTATTTCACCAAGAGAAGTTTGAAGTTTAATCATAGAAGGAATCATCTCAAGTTTTAAACATAGAAAATCAATAGCATAAGAAGAAATGAATAAATGAAATGAACCAGTATCAAATAGATTTTGCATAAGGGTATAATTTAATATAATCACACCTCTCACTATAGATAGTCCATCCTAATCATCCACAATCATTAACTCAGATCCATACAATTACGTCATTGTTGCACTCTACTCCATGTTTCCTTGTTGATATTTCCCTTGCTGAGGATTCATGGTGTTACTAGAATCACCATGGATAGATTTGATCTATTAATGAGACCGGTTCTACTGCCCTTATCCCGTCGAAGCATACGATGCTTGCGGCACCTGAGATGTGTCTTGGACACCTGACCTCAGAGCACTGTGACAATAACGCTGAAGATGCCCCATATGCTTGCAATTATGACATGCTCTAGGTTGTACCGTACACTCTCACTTTATGTGGTCAAGTGAACTATAATGGAAACAACCCACTTTTCTCTTGGTTCATGGAAGAAGGTTCACTATTCCATCCATTGGATTTTGAGTCCCGTTCCCACCTTGGAAATAGGTGTCTCTCTTCCACTTGCTCTCATCATTCAAGTTATAACATCCTAAATATTTATAGAATAATACATTTTCATATATATTAATATTTATGAATAAAATATTAATTTTACATTAAGTGTATTCTTTGTCCGATAGTGTACTAGACATGCAACAATAGTTTTCTCTGAAATCTTACATTGCACACAACATTGTGTTATACCAAAAAATAATACTATAATAATATTATTATTTTAAGTGGTAGTTAATTCCTAGACGTTGTATTAGAGGGAATGAATAGAACTAACTACAATATTATTTCCCATGTTTATTAAATGTTTTTACATTTATCCAATAAATTTTTTAGGCTTAAAATAAGAATGAATCTAATTTTAAGCATAAAATACTCTAATATTTTTAAAGGTCGTTTTACCACCTTTTGATGGAGACCCCGTTTTAAATATAGTTTTTGTCACTTTTATATGTTATATATAACAAAGTAAACTTTTTCTTTAGAATAGAAATATCAAAATTTACTTTGGTTGAAATTTTGGTATTTTTCTGATAAAATTCATATTTTAATGAATAGTGAAAAATAAAGCATTTTAATTCAAAACTGCCTTTTCATATAATTTATTTATATAGTTATATTTTCATTTTAATTGGTTTAAAAGTTTAATTGGATTAAGTTTTTATCATTTAATTCAATGTTCATCATTGGAAGTAATTTCACATTGAAATTTGATGTAAACACATGTCAATCTTTTCATGGATTTTTACTTTTAAAAAACTCATTTTCTCGTTTTGACTACAAGAATTAATTTTAAATTAATTTCTTATAATTATATGTTTTTAATTTGTAAAAATGTATTCCATATTTTAAATCATAAGGTCCAAATTATGTAAACAGACCCCTTTTATTTTTGGACATTATGAATAGTAAATAAGGGTAAAAAATAATATTAAAAACTACACTAACACATGTAATTATACTATTGGATGAGATATGGACAACCATGATCCCCCTTGGGTCAATTTTATGACCCCATGGAGCCACTTGGGTGTGATAATGACATGTTATAATAATTAATTTAAAGTAAATAGAAATATAACATAAACATGTATCTTTTTACTAAAATGATTTTAAGGTGAGGTTTTATAACTAATATATTTAATTATAACTAGTTATTAGAAATCTAAAAATATCACTACATCATGGTATTTTATTTATAATTTTTATACATTAAATAAATAAATTTATTTATGATTCAATGACGATGCAATGATTACCTTATTAATGAAAGATTCAAATAAATGATATTCTAAATATTAAAATAAATGTAATTTGAACATTTTGATGCCATAAAAAAAATTTCTAGATTATTATGAAATTTTATCTTTTATTTAATTTATTTTTTCTAATAAATTAAGTTTTTATTACTTTAAAAAAATCGATTACTAAATAGTGTCGAAATTGACATAAATGAGTTTTAAAAAAATACTATTTTATTAAATGATATAACAGTCCTAAAAATATTAGATTCTGAAAAATGAATTAGATAATGTTAAGAATTTCATTAATGATCCACTTTAGGTTCTCTTGTCATTTTATAGTAACCATATTAACCATATAGTGTAAAAATACAAGAAGACATGGTAAGAGTTAATTTATTTAACTAAGGGTTAAAGCCAAACTATAAGGTTAAATTGTGACCTAAACTTATCTAAAACCTATTTTTTAGATGATTTTTACCCATAATAATCTTATCCTAGAAATATATAACTTTTTAACTATTATAATTATAAAATAAATTTATAATAAAATAATATTTCCAGACTTTCCTAAAGTGACCCTTCTCCCTCTTATAAAAGGCCATTACCTCTACCCACTCACTCACACCACTCAAGCCCCTTGGATCATCCAAATTCTGCTCAAATAAGCTTCCAAAATCCATCACTTCATATTATAAGCCTTACCTTGGGAGGAAGGAAACTCAAGGAAGCCTTTTGACTCAAATCAAAAGGAGTTACTCGGTTTAGAGGTAACGTCTTCTCTCAAGCTCCTTTCATTTATTTTCTTTCTCCAACCCTGTAACCTCTATTTATTTCATTATTTTATAACAACACCAGTATCCTAAATATATTATGATTTTTTAATGTTAAGTTTTATACCTACAATTACACAAAACTCCATCAAATGGATATTGAACATACTATTTCTGTGTATGATGAACTACTGCCTCACGAAACGATGATTGTTCAATTTTCTCCTACCACCTCTCATGGTGTCCATTATGATGGAACTATATTTATATATGATATATATGATATTTATATTTTGTCTATTATTATGTAATTTTTATTTAGAAAACACCTTTATGCTTTCCTTATTGTGTAAATACGATGATTTTGTTTGAGGAAGTGTGGACTACCGCCCCCTCAAAGCGATGTGACTCATTCCCGCTATACATGGAATGCATAAAGCATGTTTTTATTAAACCTATGACACATACATGAAATCAATATAATAATGGTATTATAATATACATTTATGTCATTTTATTATTATTCTTTTAATATGACAAAGAAATGAAAGTAGTGTTTCAGCGTACGTACGACCTACCATCTCCATGAACGGTGAATTTCATTTCTTATCTATAAATATTATGGATATTATAAATATATATATAATGGATATATATAATATTTAAATCACTAATAATATTCTAGATATGGTGGAATTCTGACTACATAGACAATCTACATCAAAACAAGTTCATTTCCAACTCAAGTATCGAATATCAACAAAACATCCGATATGAAATTCAATAATTATGTAATTTTTATAACATGGTAATAATTGATATGAAAGGAATAATAAACTTGAAAAATATTCTCAACAAAGTATAAATTAACCTAAGTTTATTATTCTGGAACATTACGATTGTATGCGAAGAGTTAAACTCAAGGCAAGAGACTTCATCTCAGTCTCCTTTCATTGAGGCATATTTTAATGTATACATGACCTTATTTATACAGTGTATAATAAACACCTTTGAATTTTAATTTCATTCAATGGGAATATTTATTATAAAAATCATTTTAGTAAATGAAAAAAAGGAATGTTTTTAACATATGTTACGACAATGACTTCTCTGTTGTTGTAACCATTATTTTGAAATTTGGATTCCTCTATAAGCTTTAATGTTTTTTAAAGGAAAGGAAATCCCTTATTCCATTTTTGGGGTGTTTTGGTATTGAAAATGGGGTTTAAAGTGGATTTACTATTTCAATATATTGAAATGATCTATTTTTATTTCAAATGAAATTTTATGAGTAAAATGTTGATAATTGTAATCTTTTATGTGTTATGATTATATAATGGTACTTGGACATTTGACTGGTGGTTACGTGATAAACCGAAGATGGGTGGTTACGTGATAAACCAAATATGGGTAGTTCCATGATAAACCAAGTATGGGTGGTTACATTATATCCTCCAATGCATTGGGCATGGAAGTCGGCCGTATGACTATTCCATTTATAAGAATGATTTGTGGAAGTCGGTAGTATATTTATTCCATTTAAGTAGGATTATTTCCTAAGTTACCTTTTATATGATATATGTTTCTTTCTATGGGTTTATGGTAATATTTTGGTTACAAAAATGGTAAGCAATGAGCTTATATTTAGTGAAGAGTATTTACTACTTCATAAAGGTAAAAAGTATTACTTTATGATAAAGTATGCATGGTTTTCATGTTTTCCCAAGAATAATAGTTTTCCTTCTTTGTGTATCCATTACTAAGATTTTTATTCTCATCCAAAGTTTTGAAATGTTTTTCATTGGAATTAAAGAAGAATAGAGTCATGTATGGGATCAAGGAAAAGTTATTCTATCAAAACATGAAATGATACCATGTTTCTTTTTAAAGAGTTTTTGTTTTATGAAAAAAATGGATAGTGATTAGAAGTGTCTACTTGTAATATTTAAGTTGTTATTTATGATTTATGACCTAATTATATAAATATATAAACCTGAAAATATCCTTGATGTAAATTAAAGTCAAATTATTGACATATCTCAATATTAAGTAATGTTTAAGACTGGGGCCTTATATTTGGTATTAGAGGTCGGTTTAGATAAATTTAGAGGTTAGGATGTTATCTCGATATAGGTTAAGGATACCATATAACCAAGAAGGTTATTATCATATTGAAACATTTAAAGGGTTGTGGTAAATTAGGTTGATTGAATAAAAACCTGAATAATGGAGATATAAGAAGGTTGATGGATTAGAGTAAAATAAAGGTTTTTATGTTATCTTTACCCTATAGAGGATTATTTTTTTAATAATTCATTTCATGTTTAAGTGATGTTTCTTTTCAGAAAATTAAGGATCATTTTTCAAGATGGAAGGAAAGAGATATTGCACAACCTTATTATCCCCCCAATGATTTGATCATCACTATTATGGAAAAATCTTGTTCAAATGATTTTGAAAACTTCTTGAGTAATCAAATCACCTATAAGAAATTGTTTGAGTTATCCAACACCTAATCATTTATAAAAAAACTTCATGGGTCATGGTATCTTTTTCATATGATTTCATGATCTCAACTTGTCAAACTCTATCTAAAAGTGAAATTATAGAAGTGGAGTGAACACTTAATTTTTGGAAGTAGGAAAACATGCCAAAATAAAAAGGGGAAATCATGAAGATCATGATATATATATTCAAGGTATGGTTTATTTTCTTATCCATAAATAATGAATAATATTTGGATTTATATTTATAAATTATGAGGATATTTTATCTTCAAGAATTATGTATTAAGAATTAAGGTGAAAATGCATAGTTAATGGATTATGAAGAATTCTAAACGATTAAGAAGTCTACGTATAAGGGATTCAAGAGTTATGGTAGATTGTAGGATGATGAAATGTTTAAAAGTATTAATGCTCTTTTGATGATGAGATTACTTTGGATGAATTTTTTTTATTATGTGTAAACCTGAAGTTTGATATGTGAAAATTTTATTTAAGGAAGAATTATCTTTTCCTGTGTGTACATAATGGATAACCTTTAGGGTTCATATGATCTTTTGTTTTTGAGGTGATTAATGGTCATTAAATTTTGGGATACAAAATGAAATGTATTAGATAACTTTTGAGGTTAAAGTAGGTTATGGTTATTTTTGAGGACATTATATTATTTTTGAGAATGTTATAAGAATGATATGTTTTTATAAAAAGGAAAAGCCACAGGATGGGTGACAACCTGTTGGCTCCGGAAAGGCCGTGAGAATTGAACCCACAACCGAAGGGTGATAAGGGCGCATCGCCTACCAATGACCTACATAAAGTCTCTGGTTAGTATGAATTATTCTTTTTAGTTAAATAATATTATGGATTAAGAATAAGTTGATTTGGGAGATATATATTTTATCAAATGGATATCCTTAGTATTGAAAAATGATTTGGGAATTACGTGATAAATGTTATTTTGTAAGACGTTCACTATTTTGGGAACTTTATATAATTAAGGTAAATAGAATAATATGGAAGTTTTTTTTGAGGAATAAAGGTTGAATTATTTTTGGATAAATCTATGATTTAATTGTGAAGATATGAGAATTAGGTTATTTATGGAAGTGATTAACCTATCTTGTAGAAAATGTGATTAGGTTAATTACTTTTTGGTATGAGACATTAATAGTTGTTGATGTTATTTTGAGGAAAATGTTAAAATTTATCTTGGAAAACTATGTGATCAAATCCTTCTGATTTTTGGGTTTCAATCTTAGTTAGATTATTTTGAGGAATTTTAAGGACTTATATTTGTTGAATTGTCTATGTAGAACTTGGGTATTACTGTTGAATTTGGGAGATTAAAATTAGTCCTTCTACTTATGAAGGATTATTATTTTTGGGGGATTATCTGATCTTGTACTAACTATTTTGGTTTTGGTTAATGTCTAAATATGGGGGAAATATATAGTTAATATTTTGTGGATTATATGATTATCTAGAATTTGATTATAGTACTTTAGGTGTGACCAAGTCATCTTGAATACTCATCATTTGGAGAAAAGATGAGTTTTTGGTAGAAATTTATTAAAGGATGAAACTCTACTTGCCAAGTAAGTATATTTCCTTATGTTCTTATTCTAAGTAGTAAAAAATTTCTCAAATTTTTGTAAAGGATCTTAAAAAAAGTTTTTTGTTTAGTTTTCATACTATGAAATCAAGGTCTGTTTAAACCATCACAGGTTTATGGTTTTATAGTTGTTAAATTTCTCATGATCATGTTTTCTATCACTCTCCATCATAACTTAACACTTATTTTTTCTTCCATATCCATGTTTTCCTACATGGAATATTAGTATGTGTTATCTTGGGTGACCTTTGTACTTATCTTTATTTATTTTAAAGTGGTACTTTTATTAATCCTTTTTCCGATGTGGGATTGCAATAACGGTATTTTGAAAATTCATTCTTCAGTTACCAACCCCAAATTCAAATGGTGAGGATGCAATTTACAAAAGGGGGGAAGGATGTAACAAACCTAGTATTTATAGAATAATACATTTTCATAACTATTAATATTTATGAATACAATATTAATTTTACATTAAGGGTATACTTTGTCAGATAGTGTACTCTACATGCAACAATGAGTTTCTCTGAAATCTTACATTGCACCACAACATTGAGTTATACCGAAAAATAATATAATAATAATATTATTATTTTAATTGGTATTTAACACCTAGACGTTGTATTGAAGGGAATGAATATAAATAACTAAAATATGATTACATATATTTCTTAAATGTTTTTTAATTTATCCAATAAATTTTAGAGGATTAAAATGAGAATGAATCCAATTTTAAGTATAAAATACTCTAATATTTTTAAAAGTTTGTTTTACCGCCTTTTGATGGAGAACCCTTTTTAAATCCAGTTTTTTGTCACTTTTATATGTTATATTTGAAAAAATAAACTTCTTATTTTAAATAGAAACATAAAAATTTACATTTGTTGAAATTTTGTTATTTTTCTGATAAAATTTATATTTTAATGAATAGTGAAAAATACTGCATTTTAATTAAAAACTACCTTTTCATCTAATTTATTTATATAATTTTATTGTTATTTTAATTGGTTTAAAAGTGTAATTGTATTAATTTTTTTATCATTTAATCCAATTTTCATCATTTTAATTAATTTCACATTGAAATTTGATATAAACACATGTCAATCTTTTCATGTTTTTTACTTTTAAAAAACCCGTTTTCTCATTTTAACAATGGGAATTAATTCTAAATTAATTTCTGATAATTATGTATTTTGAATTTGAAAAAAATGGATTTAATTTTTGTAATAATATGGTCCAAATTATATAAATATGTCCCTTTTATTTTTGGACATTATGAATAGTAACTTTAATAATTTTTTTTATTTACCATGGTTAAAGAGAAAATCAGGTAAATAAGGATAAAAAATAATATTAAAAACTACCCTAACACATTTTATAATCCTATTGGATGAGATATGTCTGACCATTATTATCCTTGGGTCTATTTTAGGACCCCATGAAGCCACTTGGGTGTGATAATGACATGTTATAATAATTAATTTAAAGTAAAGAGAAATATAACATAAACATGTATCTTTTTACTAAAATTATTTTAAGGTGGGGTTATATAACTGATATCTTTGATTATAAATAGTAATTATAAATATAAAAAGATTTTATACATCATGTTATTTTATTTATATTTTTTAGACATTAAATAAATAAATTTATTTATGACACAATGATGATGTAGGGATTACCTTATTAATGAAATATTCAAATAAATGGTATTATAAATATTAAAATAAATATAATTGGTATATTTTTATTCCATAAATGAATTTTATGGATGATTATGAAATTTTATATTTTAATTAATGTAGTTTTTTTGAATTAATCAAGTTTTTATGGCTTAAAAAAATCAATTACTAAATAGTATCAAAATTGACATAAATGAGTTTTTAAAACAAATACTATTTTATTAAATGATATACTAGTCATAAAAATATTAGATTAGGAAAAATGACTTATATAATGTTAAAAATGTCATTAATGGTCCACTTGAGGTTCTATTGGAATTTTATAGTAACCATATTAACCATATAGTGTAAAAAAACAAGAAGACATGGTAAGAGTTAATTTATTTAAATAAGGGTTAAAGCCAAAAGATAAGGTTAAATTTGTGACACAAACTTGTCTAAAACCTATTGGTTGAAAGTATTTATATCCATAATAATATTAAACACGAAATATATTACTTTTTAACTATTATAATTTGAAAATCAATTTATAATAAAATAATATTTCAAGATTTTCCTAAAGTGCCCCTCCTCCCTCTTATAAAAGGCCACCACCGCTACCCACTTACTCACACCTCTCAAGCCCCTTGGGTCACCCAAATTATGCTCAAATAAGCTCCAAAAATCTCCCTTCCTCTTAGAAGACTTACCTTGGTCATAAGGAAAATCAAGGAAGCCTTTTGTCTCAAATCAAAAGGAGTTACCCAATTTAGAGGTAACGTTTTCTCTCAAGCTCCTTTCATTTATTTTCTTTCTCGAACCCCATAACCTCTTTTTATCCCATTATTTTATAACAACACCAGTATCCTAAATAAATTTGGATGTTTTTATAGTAAGGGTTCTACCTAAACTTACACACACCTCCATCTAATGGATATAGAACATACTGTTTTTATGTATGATGAACTAGCGCCTCACGAAATGATGATTGTTAAATTTTCTCCTACCACCTCTCATGGTGGAAATTAGGATGGAACTATATTTATATATGATATATATTATATTTATATTTTCTCTATTCTTATGTAATTTTTATTTAAAACATACCTTTATGCTTTCCATGTTGTGTAAATATGATAATTTCATTTGAGGAAGTGTGGACTACCGCCCCCTCAAAGCTATGTGACTCGTTCCCGCTATTAATAGAACATATAAAGGGTGGTTTTATTAAACCTATGATACATGAATGACATTAATTTTTTTGGGACCAAGTTGGATGGTTAATTAAGTAAGAAAAGTTTTCTGTTACAGAGTTTTGTCTTTTGTTGTCAAAGAAGATAAATCAATTCACTTTGTAAAAGGACCAGAAATCAGATGATGCTTTGCTGATTTGTATTTTAAAATCATCACAAGTTTGGAGAACTTGTGGTTCAAACCGTATGAAGGATATATAGACTAAAGAAGTGTTTCTAGAAAAACAAATTTCAATATCATACTATCCAAAAATGACAAAGGCAAGAAGAAGGCGCACAAGTGGCGGCGCGCAAGTAGCGGCGCACAAGTGCTGTAGAGGCGTGCAAGTGCTGTAGAGGCGTGCAAGTCATATTTCAAAAAGCATTATTTCAAAAATATGGAAAAGTAAAGAAAGTGGCATCCAAGTATTGGCGTGCAAGTGGTGGTATGCAAGTGGTGGTGCGTAAGTATTTACATGCAAGTGAAGTGGCGCGCAAGTCCTATTTCAAAGATCATCCAATCAAAATATTACAAAGGAAATAAAGTGGCACACAAGTTAGAAAGTGTCGTGCAAGTCAAGAGTGTCATGCAAGTATTGGCACGCAAGTCTTAGCACTCAAGTGCTTATTGCGTGCAAGTCATATCTCAACATCATCATATCAAAATATGACAAAGGAAAGAAAGAGGCTTGTATGTCATGGAACGACATGCAAGTGATGAAGCGGCGCGCAAGTGATGAAGTGGTGCACAAGTATTGGTGCACAAGTCTAGGTAGAGCAAGTCAAAAAAATTCCTATAAATAGATGAATAGACTCCTCATTTTTTAAGGCTCAATACTTGAGAATTATATTTGAGCTCTGGGCATGAAAGTAGAGAGTTGGGCGCACAAGTTGAGGGTTGTTAGAAGGCGCGCAGGTTGGGGACGTGCAAGTTGGAGGCACGCAAGTGTTGGTTAGTGTGCAGGCTGCAAGCAGGCAGCGTGTCTGAAGGGCAGTGCACACGAAGAGGCGTGCAAGTATAAGGCATGCAAGTATAAGTCACACAAGTATAGGTCGCACAAGTGGAAGTGGGTGCGCAAGCTGTTTTGCTCCAAGGGTTCCTGCCAGCATCTGGGTAGGAAAGTGAAGAATTGCTTTGAAAGATTTGATTTGTGTAAGCTCATTTAGAAGAACTGATCCATTGTATTACCATATTTATGTAGAGACACAAATCTTTAAGTACATGGACATTACATTACTTTTGCGGAATACTTAATACATAACAAAAACAGACACCAAAGGACCGTAATAGTTTAATGTCTTTGGAAACTCGGAATATAATCTTCTAAACTTGGTGAAATATCTTCAACATCTCCCATAAAGATCTTCCCCTTTTATTTTCTTACCTAAAACCTTTATTTAAATCTTGGGGAAAAGAAAACATAAAAAAGGGTGAGCTCAAATGCCCAGTAAGGGTAAACATAGAGAACATAAAACAATCCACAATCATTTGAATGCAAAAACTTGAACATAAAATCTAAACATAAAAATCTTGAGCAAAGACATGAATCTTGGAAGTACGTAAGGCATATATCATAAGGGAAAATAAATCATGATAAAATAATATGGGAATAAAACATGTAATTGTGGAAAACCATTAAGCACATTATATGACTTCCATAGTAGCCAAGGAATTTCTGCCAATGTCATCTTAGTGGACAAAGTCCCTTTCTGAATCAAGTTCATTCCTCGTTCTAGTCCTGTATCACTGAACCAGATTAACTTACCATTACATCCATGTATATCTCATGAGATATAAAACTTTACCCAATACATTGGAGGGAGATATAGGTCCCACCCATCTCATAATGAAATCATTCTTTCGTGTGCCACAAAATAAACATACATCATTCATAATAACCCAATGAATAAAATGGGTTTCATAAACATCATTCCATCATAACATAATCCATATAAAAAAATGGATATCATTTAATCATAAGAGAAGTGAAATCATATAAATCATAGATAAATTATACTTGAAACATACACATATGAAATAATGTCATCTTAAATGGAAAATGGTTTTGATAAAACACTTGAAAAGAATTCTTGAGGAAAATATCCTTTCTTCTTCAAAATCATTTTCTTTTCACTAAATTCCATGCAATTTTAAAAGAAAGGGATTTTATTGAAAATATTCATTAAATATTTTAGAGTAAGATTATTTAAAATAAGGAGTTATAAAACCATAAAAATCCATTCATGCCGTATAAGTTTAAAAAAAATATTCTCCTCGTACTTTTGTCGAAAAAGTCAAAAAGTACCCCGTATGGTAAACAAAAGAAAGATTCCTTCCATATGATGTAGTAAAAGTAGAAAAGGGTAAAAATGACTTTAAACATACATGGAAGAAAATTAAACATTTTATGAAAACATTTTGAGAACATATGGACATGTATAATAAACATAACCCCATTAAATACTTACGAATAAACAATATCGAATAAGAATGAGATTGGAATAATTATCCCTTACCTTAGGTCCGATATGCTTCGTACGTATCCGAAACTCCTGTATAATGATTTAAATAATGTCATTGACTTATTAAATAATCATATTCATTGTTATTATATCATATATGGTTCACTTATGACTTTATATTACCCGTTCTTTTGTAAATTCCATGTCAAAGTAGCGTTTTGGGTAAAATCGTTTCATTTATCGTACGTGTTTCGACATGTTGTTCTTGATATTATTACTTATATCCTGATTTAATTAATTCCAAAATGTAAAAGATGATTTATATATAATAAATATTCAGTATATAAATATATATTATAGATATATAAATGTAATGAAATACACTGTTCATGGAGACGGTAGGCCGTGCGTACGCATGAACGCTGTTTTCGTTTCCTTATTGAATTAAATGGAATTAAGTAAATGAAAAATATATGTACATAAATCCAGTATCATTATTATTTAATATATTTCATGATTATTTATTATATATACTTTATAATCATACTTGAATGGTTAATCGTGGAAAATGAATCTCATCGCGTTCGTGGAGACGGTAGTCCGTACGTACGCATGAGCGGTGATATCATTCCCATGATCGTGGAATTGTATTGAAGTGTATGTATAATATTTAATAATTAATATCACTTTAAAATAATAATATATAGTTATTTATTTACATAGTTATACCCATCCAAGTAAGGTGGTGGTGGAAAACAGGTTACACCACAACGTGGAGACGGTATTCCGTACGTACGCTCGCGCGATGATTTTATTTTCCAAAGGATGGATGGAAGGTGAAATGGGGTTGTTTCATATTTATAATAAAATATAAGTATATAAGTAATATTTATGTTATTAATTTATAATTAAACAACTAAATAAGGGGAAGTAGAAGAAGAAATAAACTTGAAAGAGTCGGTAGAAGAGATTACCTCTTCCTTGACACACCTCCTTTAAACTTCTTCTTAGGGAACTAGAGTTGGTATTTTGAGAAGAAAAGAACCTCTATGATGTAACTAGAGAGTTTGAGAATAGGAATTGGTAGGGTTTTTCCGAGCTTCAAGGCTCAAAAGGGTGTGAAGAGAAGAGGGACGGGGTGCCCTTTTTATAAGGGAGGAGAGGGGCACCTTAGGAAAACTTAAAATATTATTTTATAATAAAGTCATATTCGGTTTTTAATAGCTCCAAATTGATTTATTTAGA
This sequence comes from Viscum album, assembly GCA_963277665.1. NCBI lineage: Eukaryota > Viridiplantae > Streptophyta > Magnoliopsida > Santalales > Viscaceae > Viscum > Viscum album. The sequence continues at coordinate 1,996,241,779 of OY728150.1, read as the reverse complement.
AGATAAGGTGGGGATGGGTCAAAATAATCTCAACCAATAGGTTTTAGACAAGTTTAGGTTATTATTTTATCCTTATCATTTAGATTTAACTCTAAGTTAAATAATTTAACTTTTACCGTGTCTTTTTGTTTTCTTACACTATATGGTTAATAAACTTACTATAACAAGACAAAAGAACCCCAAGTGGTTCATTATTAATATATATATCCTTATCTAAGTAATTTGGTCGAACATTATATTTTTAGGAATAAAATAACAATTAATAATATAATATTTGTTTTAAAAACTATTTTATGTCAATTTTGACACTATTTGGTACTTGATTTTTGTGAAAATAATAACATTATTATTAGTTCAAAAAAAGTTAATTAAATAAATACTAACATGTCATTTTAACCTATAAAATTATTGTAATTCATAAAAAGTCTAAAATCACATTTATTTGGGTATTTATAACATCAATTATGTTAATATTTCATTAATAAGGCAATTACTGCATCATCATTATGTCACAAATAAATTAAATTATTTAATGTCTAAAAATTACAAATAAAATACCATTATGTAGTAAATATTTTTATCTTCATAATTAATATTTATAGTAGAATTTATCTTATGTATAACCCTATATTAAAAATGTTTTAGTTATTAAACTTTGATTTTAACTATTTTAATTCTTCTTTAAATAAAATAATAATAAATGTCCTAATCTAATACAAGTGGACCTAAAGGGTAATATTTTATTACTAAGGTTGTTTTTGGTCGAATTACACTTATCCAATAGAATTAGGACATGTGTTAAGGTAATAATAATATCATTTTTACCCTTAATTACCCTATTTACTTTTAACCGTGGTAAATAAAAGTAAAAAGTTACTATTCACCACAAATTATTTTTATCTTTTTGAACCACATTTTAATCCTTGATATTAACCATGTCATTCGGATTTTCGAAATTCCACTCACAGAAGCGGTAAAATTAAGTTTTATGTAAATTTTCAAACTCTCCTAAGAGGTGGGTAAAAGACGGTGAAAAGTTCAATAAAATTTTTATATATCTAAAATTATTATAAAATGACTTGAATGAATTACATTGAACTTATATAGGTATTATGTATCAATTTTTACCTAAAATAAATTTAAATAAAATAAATAATTATTTAAATAAAAATCGGTTTTTAAATAGTAACCCAGTGTTTTCACTATTCATCAAAAATTGAATGTTTTCAGAAAAATACCAAAAATTCACCCTAGGCTAGTTTCAATATTCCGAATCCAAAAATAAAGTCCATTTTGAAAAATAAAATTTCAAAAAGTGGGTATTACTATTCATAACGGCTAGTTTATATAATATTTTAATAACATATCGTTATTTAGTGAAACTCGGTATTGCGTACAACACACGCTATCGTGGAAGGTCGCGATTGAGTGTAATGCAAGAAAAGTCAGGGATGCGTGTAGTGCGAGATCCTTTTGGTGTAGCGTACAACACAAGACATCAATGAAATTAAAAAGAATATTTTTCATAAAATATCGGGGTGTTACAATTTGTGCTAAGAGGGAGCACACACACTATTGGATTGTTTTCAAAGTGCTGCATGAGTGTAAGGGTATATCCTACTCGTTGTATTCGACATCAAAGGATTGTTTTCTAGTGGATTGTGTGGAACTGTATTGTTTCCGTACCATACCAAGGACGTAGCTACTCTTGTTGAGTAGTGAACCTTGTAAATCTTGTGTTCCAGTGGTTGTGTGTGTTTAGTAGGGAAGAAACTCTTTAACAGGAGGCGAAGGTTGTTTCAAAAAGGTGAAACTTAAAACGTAAAAAGATATCACTGATTCACCCCCTCCCCCTCTCAGTGATACTTGGATCCTGACTGGGAACTTCAATTGGTATCAGAGCGATAGGTTGCCTTCGTTTATTCTTTGTTGAAGTGTTTGAAGAGAAGTTGTGATGGAGAATCTAAATTGCATGAACAGTAAGGGGATTCCGATTTTTGATGGGAGGAACTATCACATCTAGAAGGATAGAATGATGCATTATCTTATGTCTCTTGGATATGAAGTTCTTGAAACTACAACAGATGTATTTCCTACTATTGATGACAAGGTTCCTCTTACTCCTGTTGATAAGAAGAATCTTGAGAATGATGGAAGAGATAAAAATGCATTACTTTCATCCCTTTCTGAGAGTGAATTTTTAAGAGTGAAAGGTGTTGCTATAGCCAAAGGAATCTGGGACAAACTGAAGAACATCTATGAAGGAAATACAAAAGTGAAGAAGGCTAAACTGCAAATCTGGAGACTGAAGTATAAAGACTTGAAAATGGGAGAATCTGAATCTGTTGGGGATTTATTTACCAGGATAAATGATATTGTCAGTACAATCGGATGTCTTGGTGAAATGTTGGAGGATTCTATAGTTGTCGAAAAGATCTTGAGAATTCTACCAGACAAATTTTGATACTAAAGTGTCTTCATTGGAAGATAGAGACCCTGATACATTATCTCTGGATGACTTGCATAACACTCTCATTACTTATGAAATGAGAAGGGAGAAGACTATGAAGACCAAAACAAAAGTTGATAGAGAAATGTCATTCAAGGCTTCAAAGAGAGAGAAGTCAAAGAAGACTCTTATTGAAGATGATGTTGGTGAATCTGATTCTGAAGATAAGGTATGTAAAATTTTTGATGAAATTTTATCCTTGTTTTCTAAAAATGTGAAAAGAGGTACATGGAAATACAAAGGGAAACTTCCCTTGAAATGTTTTGAATGTGGAGCTGTTGGTCACTTTGCAGCTAACTATCCTCAAAGGAATAAAGAAGAAGACAGTGATAATGATGAGAGATGACCAAGAAGGTCATGGAAGAAACAAACTGACAAAGATAAATATAATTCAAAGGGTAAGGATAAAAAATTCTTCAAATAAAAAAGAAGAAACTTTTTATCTAGAGATGAAGAAGAAGATAGTGAAGCTAAATATGAGAAATCATCTACCGAGAAAGCTAGAGAGAATACCTTTATTGCAATAGTGACTAATGAATATTACAGGAGTAACAGTTCTAAAGAAGAAGAAAATCAACTTTAATATCATCTGAAAGAAGAGTTTAAATAATGTTTGAGGAAGATCAGAAGGCTTGAGAAGGAAAAAAAAGTTGATAAATGAAATTTACACATTAAACAATCAACAAGGTTTTCCTGAGGTGAAAATCAAGATGGAAAAAGAGATTGATGATCTGAAGAATTCTATTGAGAATGAAAAGAATCATAATGATCATCTTGAAGTAAAGCTGAAAGTAAAAGAAGAAGAGTTTGAACTGTTCCAACAGAAACTGTCCAAAGCTAAAGAAATGAATATCAGTTTCAAACATTCTATCTCAGAAGTTGGTGAATGTTACAATAAGAATGAACCAATGAATGGTCCACCGAATTTACCTTAAAAAGTTGAGAGTAAAGATATATTTGGTTCTAATAGAAACAAAGTTGGAAAGGATATGTATGTGGCCAAAGTCAGTAATGCTGAAAACTCAGAAGTACATAAAAATCGTGTGCCCAGAAAGATTTCTACTACTTTTGGTTCTGATAAATTGAACAGAAATATGAGATGAAAAAGAAAGTTACGATTGAAAACAGAAAGGTTGATGGTCAACATAGTTCTATTAAGAAGGCTGTTGAGAAGCATTTTCACAACTCTGGTCAGTATAGAAGTTTCAAAGGAAAATATTCATTCTATGGTTACTGCTGGTATTGTGGTGGATTTGGACACACTGCAAACATATGTTGGTTTAATCAACAACATTAAAACTATTCCATAAGTTTTTAAAGACAAGGATTGAGGGGGAGTCAATTCGTTCAAAATAGAAAGTCTCCAAATAAATTTCAGAAGATATCTGAGAATACTGGTGTGAAAGTTGAGAATATGTTCCAATAACTGGAAACTATTTTTGAAAGATGTGATCGACCTAGACATCTTTCCAAAGGCTTCCTTAGTGTGTTACCAGAGCAGCAAAATATTCTTAATAATTCTCAAAAGTTAGAGTTTTTAAAAGCTAAAAGGGAAAGGTCTGATAAGTCTGAAAAGAAAGAGTGCATGGTCTTCTGGCCAGAACACATTGACTTGGCTAGTAAATTGGAGGAAGCACAACATAAAGTGAAGGAAAAGGAAGAACAAAAATCCCTTATTGTCGAAACTCCTTTGAAATCTACAAAAGGAGAACGTCCATGGATTCTTGATAGTGGATGTTCCTCTCATATTATAGGAGACTTAAAAATGCTGAAGAATGTGAAAGACTTCAAAGAAGGAGAAGTGACATTTGGAAATGATGAATCTCTAAGGATCAAAGGTGTTGGATCAGCCATTATTGGAAAATAAAATATGAAATCTTGAAAAACACTATATGTTAATGGGCTAAAACATTACCTGTTAAGTGTGTCATAACTCTGTGATGAGGGAAACAAAGTAATATTCAGAAAAGATGGATTTTTTGTGAAAAGTGAAAATAATGGAAATATAGTTACAAGAGGCCAACGTACAAGAGGGAATCTATTCCAAGTTGGTGATGTGCAGAACTCTTGTTACATGAGTGTGGTGGATGAAAATAAATTATGGCATAAAAGGCTGGGGCACATGTTTCAGAGAAATATGTGAAAGTTATCAAAGTGAGATAGTGTTTGGGATATGCCTGATTTAACAAGAGAAAGAGATTGTTGGTGCACTATTTGTGAGAAAGGGAAGATTACTAATTCTATGCACAAGAGAGTTGAAATTCACTCAAAAATACCCTTGGAACTCATACACTCAGATATATGTGGACCAATGAGCAAGCAATCTTCAAATGGAGATAAGTACTTCATTAATTTCATTGATGAATTTACTCACATTACTTGTGTTATGTACATGAGACCTAAGTCAGATGCTCTGACAATGTTTAAGAGTTTCAGAAGGAAATCAGAGAAGGAATGTGAGTATTCAGTGAAGAAGTTGAGAACTGATAATTGTGGTGAGTATAAGAATTAAGAGTTTGAAAGTTATCTTGAAAAACATGGAATTCGGCATGAGTTCATTTCACCATACACACCTCAAAAAATTGGGGTGGTTGAAAGAAAGAATCGAAGTCTGGTGGAAATGGGGAGAACTATTTTACTTGAACATAATCTTTCTCATTATTATTGGAGGCAATCCATGAGCACTACTGTGTATATTCAGAACCAATGTTTCTATAGGACAAACTCAAATATGACTCCATATGAAATGTTCTATGGAAAAACTCCAAGTCTGAAACACTTGAGAGTCTTTGGGAGTCTATGTATTATAAAGAAGAAAGGTGGAAACCTGGGAAAATTTGAGAAAAGAGGAGATGATGGAATTTTTCTTGTCTATTCTCCATAAGGAAGAGGATATAGATTCCTCAATAAAGAAACAAGAAGAATTATTGATTCTTTAGATGTAAAAGTTGTTGAAAATGCTGAGAAAGAAAATCTGTCATATGTTGATGTCAAAGTTGAGCAGAATAGAGAAGATTTTGTTAACAATTCTGATAATGCTTCAGACTGTGTTAATCCTACTCAAGAAGAGGAATCTGACTCAGAGATCTCAAGTGATGAGGATGGAGTTCAAACAACTCATCCTAGGTTGAGGAAGCAAGTGGAGGCTCAAACCATTATTGGAGATAAAAATCAGAGGGTCCAAACAAGAAGAACAACAAATTATATATCACATACTTCTCTTTATTAAAAAGTTGAACCGAATGATGTAAATGAAGCATTTGAGAATCCATAATGGATTCATGATATGAATGAAGAGCTTGATCAGATAGAGAAGAATGATACTTGGGAACCTGTACCCAATCCGGACAACAAGAACATTATTGTTATGAAGTGGGTTTTACGGAACAAGCTGAATGAAGAAGGTAAAGTAATAAGAAACAAAGCAATATTGGTTTTCAAAAGCTATTCAAAAATTGAAGGCATTGATTTTGATGAAACCTTTGCTCCGGTGGTAAGATTAGAAACAATCAGAATATTTCTTGCTATTGCTGCACAACGAGGTTACAAAATCTTTCAAAGGGATGTAAAATCTGCATTCTTGAATGGTGACCTTGATGAGGAAGTTTACATTGATCAAACCTGTGGATTTGTTATTGGAAAGGATGAAAGTTATGTGTACAAGTTGAAGAAGGCTTTATATGGGCTTAAACAGGATCCGAGAACATGGTATTCTAAATTAGATACTTTCTTAAAGAAGATGAACTTTAAGAAAGGGAGAGTTGATAGCAATCTCCATATCATGGAATGTCAGGAGTTTTCACTGATCGTTATTGTTTATGTCGATGATATTATATTTGATGGAAATGATGAAAGATCATGTGAAAAATTTTCTGAGGAGATGAAGAAGTTATTTGAGATGTCCATGTTGGGATAAATGAAGTACTTTCTTGGGCTACAAATTTCACAGAAGAAGAATCACATTTTTATGTCTCAAGAAAAGTATGCTAAGGAACTTCTGAAGAAGTTTGACATGGAAAATTCAAAACCAGTTTCCACACCAATTTTAGTGGGAACCAAGTTGTCTCAAGATGGAGAAGGAAAGGAAGTTGATCAGAAAGAGTTTCGAAAGATGATTGGAAGTCTGTTGTATTTGACTGCCTCAATACCCGACATCATCTATAATGTCACCTTATTTTCAAGATTTCATAGTTCTCTTAAAGAATCACATTTGATTGCTGGAAAAATAATTCTCAGATATATCAAAGGCACAACAAATTTTTGAATCAGATATGATGGTTCTAGAAATATTGATCTATTCAGTTATTCTGATGCTGATTGGGCTGGAAATGTTGATGATCGAAGATCCACATCTGGTGGAGTTTTCTTTCTAGGGAAAAGTTGTGTTAGTTGGCATACCAAGAAATAGAATTCAGTAACTCTTATCACAGCTGAAGCCGAGTATGTTGCTACTACTCAAGCTACAACTAAACTAATGTGGATGAAGACTCAGTTAGAAGATATACTTGTTGAAGTAAAGCTACCATTTCTCTTGGGTTGTGATAATCAGAGTGTAATAAATCTTACAAGAAATCCAGTACAACATTCTCATTCCAAACATATTGATATAAAGTACCACTTCATCAAAGAGTAGGTGGAGAAGAATGAATTTAGGCTGGAGTATGTTCCTACATCTGAACAAGTTGCTGATATATTCACAAAACCATTACTGAAGGAACCATTTTCAAAATTGAGGTTGAACATGGGTGTCCAACCTCCTTCTCATCAAGGTTAGGTACGTGTTTCTGTCCCCTCTCTCATCTTACCTTTGGATAGTGTTGTCAAGGGGGATAATTGTTTCATAAATCTATCCTTATAGAAGCATGCATAAAGGGGGAGTTGTGGGTAAGCTGTGAATCCAACATGTATGTGTGTGAACTATTCTAATTGTTTGTTGGAGTGGTTGTAGGAAACAATGTTGTTTTCCAGGAAAGTTGACGAAGTGAAGAATGATGAGGTAGAATCTTGAAAGATGATATGAAGAAGGCTGAGGAGGTATGCTCATGAGATTTCATAGTCACTGCTTTTGGACAACACGATTTTGGCTGTCAATAATTCTTGTTTCCTACAATGAGTTAGCTCACGTAGGCTTAGAATTGTTGATAAGTAATCCATTGATTAAGGTTACAAAGTTCAGTGATTTATGAATCATGGTTGACAACAAAATTCAAAGGGGGAGATTGTTGGGACCAAGTTGGGTGGATAAGGAAGTAAGAAAAGTTTGCTGTTACAGAGTGTTGTCTTTTGTTGTCAAAGAAGCTAAATCAATTCACTTTGTAAAAAGACCAGAAATCAGATGATGCTTTGCTGATTTGTATTTTACAATCATCACAAGTTTGGAGAACTTGTGGTGCAATTCGTATGAAGGATAGAGAGAGTAAATATGTTTTTTTGTCAAAACACATTTCAATATCATACTATCCAAAAATGACAAAGGAAAGAAGAAGACACGCAAGTGGCGGCACGCAAGTGGCTGTGCGCAAGTAGCAGCGCGCAAGTAGCAGCGCGCAAGTAGCGGCGCACAAGTAGCGGTGCACAAGTTTTGTCGAGGCACGCAAGTCATATTTCAAAAAGAATTGTTTCAGAAATATGGCAAAGGAAATAAAGTGGCGTGCAAGTATTGGCACGCAAGTGGTGGAGTGCAAGTGGTGGCGCGCAAGTATTGACGTGCAAGTGAAGTGGTGCGCAAGTCCTATTTCAAAGATCATCCAATAAAAATATTACAAAGGAAATAAAGTGGCGCACAAGTTAGAAAGTGTCGCGAAAGTATTGGCGCAAAAGTCTTGGCGCGCAAGTGCATGTTGCATGAAATTCATATTTCAACATCATCACATCAAAATATGACAAAGGAAAGAAAGCAGCGCGCAGTGATGGAACAACGCGCAAGTGATGAAGCGGTGCACAAGTGATGAAGCGGTGCGCAAGTCTAGGTCACACAAGTCACAAAAATGCCTATAAATAGATGAATATACTCCTCATTTTTCATGGCTCAATACTTGAGAATTATCTTTGAGCTCTGGGCGCGCAAGTAGAAAGTTGGGCGCGCAAGTTGAGGGTTGTTAGAAGGCACGCAGGTTGGGGACGCGCAAGTTGGAGGTGTGTAAGTGCTGGTTGGCGCGTAGGCTGTAAGAAGGCAGTGCATCTGAAGGGCAGCGCGCAAGAAGATGCACACAAGTATAAGGCGTGCAAGTATAAGGTGCGTAAGTATAGGTCGCGCAAGTGGAAGTGGGCGCACAAGATGTTTTTCTCCAGGGGTTCCTACCAGCTTCTGGATAGGAAAGTGAATAATTGCTTTGAAATATTTTATTTGTGTAAGCTCATTAATAACCACTAATCCATTGTATTTCCCTATTTGTGCTAAGAGGGAGCACACACACTATTGGATTGTTTTCAAAGTACTGCACGAGTGTAAGGGTATATCCTACTCATTTTATTCTATATCAAAGGATTTTTTATAGTGGATTGTGTGGTACTGGATTGTTTTTGTACCATGCCAAGGATGTATCTACTCTTGTTGAGTAGTGAACCTTGTAAATCTTGTGTTCCTGTGGTTGTGTGTGTTCAGTAGGGAAGAAACTCTTTAACAGGAGGCGAAGGTTGTTTCAAAAAGGGGAAACTTAAAAAGTAAAAAGATATCACTGATTCACCCCCTTACCCTCTCAGTGATACTTGGATCCTGACAGGGAACTTCAAATATTATAATGGTATTATAATATACATTTAAGTCATTTTATTATTATTCTTTTAATATGACAAAGAAATGAAAGTAGAGTTCATGCGTACGTACGACCTACCGTCTCCATGTATAGTGCATTTCATTTCTTATCTCCAAATATTATGGATAGTATAAATACATATATACTGGATATATATGATATTTAAATCATGAATAATATTCTTGAGATGTTGTACATTTGACTACATGGACAATTTACATCAAAACAAGTTCATTTTTGACTCAAGTACCGAATATCAACAAAACGCTTGAAATGAACTTAAATAATTATGTAATATTTATAACATGGTAAGAAGTGATATGAAAGGAATAATAAACTTGAAAAAGGTTCTCAAGAAAGTATAAATTAAATTAAGTTTATTATTCAGTAACATAACGATTGTACGTGATGAGTCAGACTTAAGGTAATGGACTTTATCTCAATATCCTTTCATTGAGGCATATTTTAAAGTATACATGACCTTATTTATATGGTGTATAATAAACACATATAACTTTTAATTTCATTAAATGTGATTATTTTTTCTACAAAGTGTATTACTAAATGACAAAAAGAAATTTTTTTAACATATGCGGTGACAATGACTTCTCTACCATTGTAACCGTTATTTGAAATTTGGCTTCCTCTATAAGATTTAATATTTTTTAAAGGAAAATAAATAACTTATTCTATTTTTGGGGTGTTTTGGTATTGAAAATTATTTTGAAAGTGGATTTACTATTTCAATATCTTGAAATGATCTCTTGTGATTTCAAATGAAATTTTATGAGTGAAATGTTGATAATTGTAATATTTTATATATTATAATTATATAATGGTACTTGGAAATTTGACGGGTGGTTATGTGATAAACCAAAGATGGATGGTTATGTGATAAACCAATGGTGAGTGGTTCCATGATAAACCAAGGATGGGTGGTTATGTTATAACCTCCAATGTATTGGGTATAGAAGTCAGTCGTATGACTATTCCATTTATAAGAATTATTTGTGGAAGTCAACCATATGGTTATTCCATTTAAGTATGATTATATCCTAAGTTAACTTTTATATAATATATATTTATTTTTATGGGTTTATGGTAATATTTTGGTTACAAAAAGGGTAATAAATGAGCTTATATTCAGTAAAGAGTATTTACCACTTCATAAAGGTGAAAAGTATTACTTTATAATAAAGTAATCCTGGTTTCTATGTTTTCCAAGACTAATAGTTTTCCTTCTTTGTGTATCCCTTACTGAGATTTTAATGCAAATCCCATGTTTTGAAATGTTTTTCATAGGACTTAAAGAAGAATATAGTCAAGGATATGATCAAGGAAAAGTTATGCTGTTAAAACTTGAAACGATTCCATGTTTCTTTTTAAAGAGTTTTTGTTTTATGAAAAAATAGATAGTGAGTAGAAGTGTCTACTTGTAATATTTAAATTATTATGTATGAGTTATGACCTAATTATCTAAAGCTCTAAACCTGAAAAGATCCTTGATGTAAATTAAAGTCAAATTATTGACTTATCTCAATATTAAGTAATGTTTAAGGCTGGGGCCTTATACAAGTTCCCAACATTTTCCATAGGTATCATCATACTTATTCCTCCCATAGCTCCTAAGATATCATGTCTATCCACTATACTCTATTCACCATTTCTGTATAATCCATAATATAGAGCACCACAATATTCGATTGAATCTACCGCCTTAGCCCTGATTCGAAGATTCATGCCTTCAAGGATGAACTAGCCATAAAATCTGGTGAAAATTGCACTAAATTCATGAATTTAGTCACATATTCTGTGACAGAGATATTTTATTGCTTTAGGATAAAGAAATATGCCGTTTTTTGGATCTTGAACGTGTGAGGATAGAATTTTTTGTTGAAAATTTCTTCAAATCCTCCCAACTCAGGCCTAGATCTAGTTTGGAATACAAAACTAGTTCCCACCACCGACATGAAATATCCTATAGAATATACATTTCTAGTTTGACTTTAATATCCACTAGTGTGCCGATGAAATAGAATATAAGATTCATCCTATTCATCCACACCTTCACCTTTTTCGGTTCAGAATCACCCCATAAAATGGGTGGATTCTTCTTCCTGAACTGGATGTATTGATCCACATATCTTGGATCATCCCTCTGGTTTCCTATATCCATAGACTAGAACACTTGGATTATACTCTGAACCAGCTCTTGTTTCACTTGTGTCTTAGGTGCAACCACATTCTTCGCAGCTTCTTCCGGTTATTTTCTACAATGCATACTGGGTGCAATTTTCTAAAAAAAACAAAAAAAACTATATGTATCACTCACTAGAAACTGATTGATTAGCATTTCAAATTCTATCACATCAACTATCAAAACTTTTCTATCCAAATTGAAAATCAAACTATTTTCAAAATAAATCAACCATTATTTTTCAAAGTCTTTCATTTGTGTCCTACTAACACACTCTCCTAATCTATGGTCATGTACCTTGTACCCCAATGGTACACATCCCTTATTTAGGGGCACATTGAACATGAACTTACACAACACCCCAATGTATTCCAAAACCATTCAAATAACACAATTCAAACCATTTCAATAAAACCATTCTTTTATTTAAAAACATTAAAAAAACCAATTCCAATAAACCATTCCATTTCAATAAAACCATTCCCTTCATTGAAAACCCTTTCATCAAATCCATTTTTCATTTCTAGCAAAATCCCATTTCAAAACTTCAATTTAAAATCAAGAACAAAACACTTTATTAATAAGAATGAAATTTCCAGATTTCCACAACCATAACCAAAAAGGGTTTCAATAAATCATATGGAAGCTAATTCATAATAAAATCCATATAAAGTAATCAATTTGAAACCATTCCATTAAGTTCTAAGAGGAGTTGATAGTGAATCCACCTACCTCAACAATTCTGAAGAAAACTGAAAATAGACAAAGAACGCTCAAGAAACTAGGTCGATTCTACACGAAACCACCTTAGATATCTTCCCCTAACAAAAAAGAGACCAAATATCAAAATATTTGGCATCTAAAATCTTATATCTACCCATAATGGGAGTAGATAACATCCCTCCCCATCTCATTGGCTTGAGAGGGCGGTGAGATGCTACTTGACCTTAAACGACATCCCCAAGATGCCAAAGGCTGGAAATAAATGCCAAAGGGTTTTAAATGAAAGTGGGGACAACTTTACCCTTTAATAAATGAACCAATAACCAAAAAACCATAACCAAACAACCACTATATGATGTATGATAAATACAAGACAATTCAAATATCATCTTTATAACAAAACCACACCAAAGTATGCTATAGAGAAAGACAAACAAAAAATAAGGTAAATAGCAGAAGAAAAATTAAAGACTCCAAGATGACCAAAATAATCCATGCTCCACATCTCCATGCTCCAGTATCACCAAACAACCCATGTATCATGAGGTTGTGCTAAATACATGTGATACTTTATCTTTTCCCATGTCCTGGAAGATAACATCTACAAAATCACCAAAGTGACAAAGTAAGGGTGAGTATAAAACTTATTATTATTTCCCCAATGAATTTATTACTCATTCTACTAGGATAAAAAGTTTAGAAACATTAATATAAAATAGTTTATATAAAACAATTTCCCAAAATATTTTATAACTAAATATAAACTAGTTTCAAAACCATTTGTAACTAAGAGTAAACAAGTGCTCTTTTCAACCAATTTTCCAGCAAGTCAAAATTCCCAAAAATTAACTAATCAAGGATTTAAAAACCATTTCCCAATATCATTTTGGAATACCCATTCCATCATTCACAACACACCCACACATTAATGCTTCATTCTGACAGTTCCATACTCATGAGCGGTCTCTTTTACAATTACCTTGTGTCCTACTAACATATTCCCCCGATCCAGAGTCATTCACCTTATACCCCAATGGTACATGTTCCTTATTTATGGGAACATTGAACATGAACTCACAAAACACCCCAATGTATTCCAAACCATTCAAATGACCTAATTCAAACCATTTCAATAAAACTTTTCTTTTATTAAAAACCATTAAAAAACCAATTACAATAAACCATTAATTCCATTTCAATAAAACCACTCCTTTCATTGAAAACCCTTTCATCAAATCTATTTTTCATAATTCCAGCAAAATCCTATTTCAAAACTTCATTTTAAAATCAAGAATAAAACACTTTATTCATAAGTACCAATTTTCCATATTTCCACAACCATCGCCAAAAAGGGTTTCAATCAATCATAAGTTTTCCAATTCATAATCAAATCCACACAAATTAATCAATTTGAAACAATTCCATTCAGTTCTACTAAGAGTATTCCAGAGTGAATCCACCTACCTCTACTATTTTGACAAAAACTGGAAATGGATGAAGAACGCTCAAGAAAATGAGTCGATTTTCCATGAAACCACCTTAGATATCTTCCCATAACAACAAAGATACCAAATATCAACATATTTGGCTTAAAAACCATTAGATATACCCATAATGGGTGTAGATATGAGAATCTGAGAAGAGATGAGAAGTAGATCTAAGGAAACATGACAAGAACGGTGAAAAACGATGACATACCTCAAGAATCTTGCTTTAAATCACCAAGGGAAGACTTCATATTGCTTTTGGATCAATGGAAGATCCTTCTTTGGCCTTAATAGAAGAAAAATCCCAAGTTATAGCTAGTTTGGAGAAAAAATGAGTGGATTAAAGGCAAATCCAACCTAGATATATTTTTTAAGGAGGTGGTTTTTAACCCACACATGGTTTAGTCATACGGTTAGAAAAACTGTGAATTAGATACTGCCTTAAGAATAGCCTAGTACAACCTCATCTCATGGTCTCCCAAACTATGTTCCAACCATGCTGAAGCTACTGCCTCAAACCTTCTACTGTGCATGTTTTCTTCTAGGATTTCCACACAATTTAGACAAATCGTGCACATCTCATGTTCATTCCCTTTATCCCCCAAAACTCCTTAAAAGATCCCAAAACTCTCCCAACCTTCAACTTTATACTTAATATACATAAAAATCACAAATTAAGGGTTACATACTAGAAACTGGTGGTACTACAAAATTTATTCCAAGGCATGCATTTGGAATTGTAGCATTATGCCACCATGACGTCCTCCGGTCACACGCCCTAAAGGCGGTGATGACCATGCACCTAAGGTGGAATGCCTTGATCCTCTAGTGATTCCTCCAATAGTTCCACCTATGGTTCCTCTTCCTATTCCTAATATGGGTACTAAAACCCAGTTCTGAAAGGTATTTCTTCATATTCTATAGAATATGAAAGGTGTCGTTCGACCTACCCTAAACATGGTATAGTTGACTCAGGAATTTCAACATCATCATCCTTCCACCTTTTGAGGGGATAGTGGACCACATGCTACTGATTCATGGATTAAATATATTCTATCCATATTTTAACATCTAGGGATTAATCTAGAGAGGAGGTTCAAGCTTGCAGCCTATATGCTACGCGATTCTGCCAAGCGGTGGTGGGATGTTATCACCCAGACAGATTGGCACTGTGATATGGCCTGAGCAGATTTCTAGGTGATCTTATATGACTATTTATTTCCCCAAACTCAGAGGGATTACAAAACTATATAATTCATGAACTTACAGTAGGAAAATATGTTTACTATGGAATATTCTACTCATTTCATTGAGTTGAAACAGTTTGCTTCTACTCTAGTGGGTGATGATCTTATGATCATCGAGCAACTCAAGGATGGGATGGTATATTACATCCAATCAAAGTTTAATGTATTTATTTTGATCAATATTTCTAAAATATCCATCCAATACCTTATCATAGAGTAGAATTTGAGGGAAGATGGTGGTGTGAGTCAGGGCAGTTTGGCACTGAGATCTATCAGTGATTCTTCTTCTAGGTGAAAGAGATGTTTCGAGGATGCTCATGGAGGTAGTAGCAGTCAGGATCCTTATGATAGAAGATTTATGATATGTCACTAGTGTAGGATACTGGGTCACATAAAGCCTCAATGCTTACATGATCTAGTATAATGTAGAGGTTGTGTCAGGATGGGCTATATCCAGCACTTCTGCAGGACTTTCCCTTCAGTGACTAGTGAGAGGGGATCTACACCTACTCCATGACCAGGAGAGGGTCCAGTAGGATCATGTCATGTGGGAAGTTGGAATACCACTGGTCAATCAAGATGAGGTGGAAATCAAGGAAAAGGTAGTCAGACTCATGTTTCTCAGCACCAGTATAGTGGGCTTTCTTAAGGAAGTCAAGTAGTGACTCATGATCATGGTACATGCCAATTAAATATAGTACAACCTATGTCAGAGGAGCATAGAACCAAACATTTTAATGTATGAGGTATCATTCTAGTATCCTCCACTTTAGTGTCTGATTTATTTAACACAGGTGCGTCTCACTCTTTTATATCTTAGAAAATCACGGAGAGTATGAGCCTTTAGATAGATCACTTTTATGGAATTATGACACTATATACCCTATTAGGTATCCGATTAGAGGGTGTTCACCATTGTAAGGATAGTCCCCTTGAGATAGGCATATATCTTTTTGTGTGGAATCTATTCATCCTCAACATGACGATCTTTGACATAATCATCGAGGTGGACTAGTTAGTTCTCTATCAAGATCATATTGACTGCTATCATTGGAGGGTGATGTTTACATTACCAGAGGGAATTAGGCATGTACATAAGGAAAAATGGGATGTTCAAGATACACAAGAATGACCTAAGAAACAGAGGCTAGGTAATGTTATAGCTCAGATCGCTAGTATTTTTCCAGATGACCAAGGGTTATGACCTGCTATTTTTCATCTCATAGTGGAGTGTTTCAGTGATATATTTATGAATGACTTCTTAGGTCTACCTATGGTGCAAGAGGTAAAATTCACCATTGAGTTAGTACTAAGAGAAAAACTAGTAAACATTACTCATAAGACAGAACCTATGGAGTTTCCGAAACTCAAGAAGCAATTAAAGGATCAAGATGATAAAGGATTCATACATCCCAAAACTTCTCCTTAGGGTTCACAGATTCTTTTTTCCAAGAAGGTAGAAGATACCCTTAGGCTCTATATGGATTAATGTTGATTGAACTAGCTTAGGATACAGAATTGGTATCCACTTACTAGAATAGATGACTTATTTGATCAGATCTGAGGAGTGAGAGTTTTTTCAAAGATATATTTGAGGTCGGGCTATCATTAGGTGCATTTTAGGTCCTCAAACATACCTCACACATATTTCAGGAGTAAGTATGGTCTAGAAGAGTACCTGGTTATGTCATTTGGACTCAAAAATGAACCTACAATCTTCATAGATCTTATGAATTGGGTTTTATACTTGTATCTAGATTCATTAATGGTAGTATCTATTGATGACATATTAGTGTATTCAATCTCTATACATGACCATTCCAACCATTCTGAGATTGTGATGAATACACTAAGAGAAAACCATCTCAATGTTAAGATCAGTAAATTCCACTTTTGGACTAACAAATTCAACTTATTAGATCACATTATCTCAGAGTTAGGAGTTTCAGTATACCTAGAGAAAGTGAGAGATATAGTTTCCTAGGATCATCCCAAGAACTTCTTTTACATTCTTAGTTTTCTGGGGAAAGATAGATATTATAGAAACTTTATCTAGGATTTATCATGTCATGCAGCACTGATTATAATGTTGATAAAGAAGGGTGTGGAGTTCATATGGTCAGAATATTGTGAAGAAGACTCTAAAGAGTTAAAGGTCCATTTGACTTTAGCATAGATACTAATTCTTCCAGATCTAGGTAGGAGGTATATTATATACTATAATGTATTAGCCATCGGGATTGGAGCTATTTTGATGCAGGATGAGCGAGTCATCATGTACAAGTATCGTTAGTTGAGGCCTTATGAGTATAATTACCCAAAACATGACCTCAAGCTAGCCGTGCTTATTCATTCTCTACACTATTAGAGACACTATCAACTTAGAGATCATTTTTTGGTATACACTGACCAAAAAAGCCTAAAGTACATATTTACACAATGAGATCTGAATCTTAGGAAGCGCAGGTGGGTTGAGTACCTATAGTCATTTGATTTTGAGCTTTACTAGGAAATGTTGTGGTTGATGCTCAGAGCTGGAACACTTAGACTCAAGCAGTTCAAGAGGTCAACAATGAATGACAGCTCATGGCCTTATTCCTAGAGATGCATGTGGAGGTTCAGGAGGACCATGGAAAAACTATCCTCATATCCTTAGTCGTGACCAATAATCTTTTGGAATAGGTAAGAATGAGGAAATTATATGATCCTGAAGGCCTTGTTTAAAGGTAAATAATTTCAAATGATGATACATCCTTAGGTTGGATCATTGATGAGGATCACACCTTAATTATCCATGGGTGTGTATAGGTATTAACATACATCATAGAGGAGATTATGTGGCAATTCCATGACTCAGTAAGGGCTATACACCATGATGTTACAAAAAATTATCGATACATATGGTGCCGATATTGGGGGATTGGTATGAAATGCAAGATTACCAACTTTATCACTCAATTTTCCACCTATCAGCAGGTAAAGGTGGAACATTAGTAACCTGTAGTAATTTTACAACCATTTTTCATTCCTAAATGGAAATGGGATGATATTTTAATGGACTTCATGACTAGTCTACCTAGATCAACTCATGGTAATGATACTATATGGGTTTTCTTTGATAGTTTGATGAAGGTTTCATACTTCTTATCATTGCGAGAGACATTATCAGTAGAAAAGATAAGGAGATTGTATGTTAGGTAGGTTGTAAATCTTCATGGATATCCACATTATATCATTTCTAACTAAGATTATCTCATTACTTCATGGTTTTGATGGGGGTTGTAGAAGGACTTGGGGAAATAGATGCTTCTAAGCATGGTTTATCACCCATAAACCAATTGACATACTGAGCATATGATTCAAGTATATAGGTCATGATTCATGCATGTGTCCTTGACTTTGGGGGTTCTTGGGAGAAGCATATTCCTCTTATTTAGTTCACTTATAATAACAACTTTTAGGATACCATTGAGATGGATCCTTATGAAGCCTTATATGGTAAGCCTTTCAGTTTACCTCTATGCTGACTAGAGGCAACATACGCAACTATGATTGAACCATGACTCATGCAGGAGACTATAGAGAAAGTCAAATTGATAAGAAAGTGAATGATAATAGCTCAATATAGATAGAAATCGTATGCTAATAGATGTTGGTGGCCTCTTGAGTTCGAGGTCAAAGATTGAGTTTTCTTGTGAGTCTCATCCAGGTTGGGCCATAAACGTATTCAGAAGTAGGGTAAGATCTCACTGAGGTTTGTTGGGCCCTTTGAGGTTGTGAAACAGATTGGAACAGTGGATTACCAGTTGGAAATTCCTTAAAGATAACAATCTATGTGTAATGTATTTCATGTATCTCAGCTTTGATGATACTATCTAGACCCGTCACACATCTTTCATCCGGATGAGGTCAAGTTGGATGTAGATGATTCCTTCAAGAAGTATCCCATTCATATTATGGATCGGGTCATGAAGAAACTCTGAGGAATGTCATTTACTTTGGTATGGGTGCTATAGAAGCATGACTGAGTACAAGATGAGACCTAGAAATGAGAAACTCATATATGAGTTCAGTGGCTGAAACTCTTTACTGATGATATCTATTTACCCTCATAAGTCAACTCAGGGATGAATTGCTTTAAGGAGGGTAGGTTGTAATGAAAAGTCTTTTAAAAAAAATCATAAATTATCTGTTTTTGGTTTAAATTCCTTTAAAGGCCCTTATAATGTTAAAAAACGAATTCATGGGGATCACAAGGGTGTCCAGGTATTTTTCAGATCCCAGAACCCTGGATTTTGGAAATAAATGGGCCAAACGGTTAGTAGAAACTATGCATCCCAGCCTTCATGGTCTCTACTAACCGTGTGGGGGTGAAATAGAGGTACAACAGGAGGCACACAATTTTTATAAAACCATGTGAGTCTAGGTGAATGGCCGTGAGAAAAACTGAAAACATTTGAATGTGAGATTTCACATGGTTTGGGAAACCGTGCACCTTAACCACGTGGGGGTATTCCTTAAGTAGTGACTGGAGCACGATTGTGCATGATTTGTCCAACCATGCAGCCAAACCACACGCCCTGGTTTTTATGGGTGAAATGTAATTTTTCCCATATTTAATTCTTAAACCTAGTTTTCTTTTTCCACTCTCTCATTTCTAGCATGCATCACTTTTTCCCTCCTCCCATGGCTCAAATATTCCTCA
Source organism: Viscum album (assembly GCA_963277665.1). Classification (NCBI taxonomy): domain Eukaryota; kingdom Viridiplantae; phylum Streptophyta; class Magnoliopsida; order Santalales; family Viscaceae; genus Viscum; species Viscum album. The sequence goes on along the minus strand of OY728150.1, from coordinate 1,996,222,156 downwards.
ACATTGGTATTACAGCAACTGACTCATCCAGACACCAAATCAAGATCCGAAGGAAGCATTGGATTGCTTAATGTGAGCTCTTGAGTTCTTATCCCTTCGATCTAAGTTTATATTTGTATCCATTGTGCTATTTATGTGCAATACCTTTCCCCCTATTTTTAGGGTGTTGGACTGTTTTTTCAGTTTCTTCAAACCTAATCCAAATCTAAGGATGATATTGAGTGAGGAGTCATCTACAACCTTGATATAGGTGGTATCATTATTTTCCCCATGATTTTTGATGCTTTGTATCTTTTCTATTATGATGCATGATGACTTTTGCCGAGATTCTCCTTTTAATTGAAATCTTAATATCAAATTGATCAATGCACCAAGATACACACCCTTTCATCCCTATTTAGTAGTTTAGAGTATGTATACCCCTTATATAGACACCCCTCAGGTGTTCCAAGTTGAATTTACCCTTGTGGTTTGTCACAACCCATCCTCGGGGCCCATGTCGTGACTACCCCAAGCCCGCCTTCCATAGGCCAGGGTTGGTGACTAGCACCAAAGGCATAAATCCCGATAAAAAGGAAAGGAATTGCCTTTATGAAAGTAACAAACAAAAAAGAGTATGCAATAGAAGAAAGCACTAAGTAATACTGAATACAAAAGTAAGTGCTGAAAGGAAAGGGGGCGGAAATACAATCCCAATTGTAAGTACAATACAACTGAAAAGGTAGTACAACTGTAGTAAAGTAAAACAGCAACCACTGAGTCATCCTCTGGGAATCCCACTTGAAGGGTGGGTACAGATGGCCTCCTCAGCACCTCGGGTCCGACCGTCTGCTCTGTGTATGTCTCGCCAAGTCGTCCACCTTCGGGTACAATCCAGCTCCACAAGCCTCCACCTCGATCAGTGCTGTCCGTCGTCTGCATCCAACAGAATGTAGTGCGGGCATAGCCTGTGCAGGGGTGAGTATACGATACTCAGTAGGGACCCCGAGACCCCCTAAGGTATCCTAGAATCCACAAAGGATAAACCATAGAAGAAAGATATAATCAAGAAGTATCAACCAACTCTACTAAGGTATATGCCCATACATATACCTAAGTTATCAATCACAGTTCGACTCCAATTCCTGAGCCCAAGCACAACCCAGTCCACATAGGAAAGAAAGTCAATCACATCGATGATAATGATTGAAAGTCAAGACTCATCTCACACATGTATACATCTTTCATATAGCGATATAGATGATCAGATGTAGTCACCGATTCATCTAAGTTGTCAGACCCACGTAGGATACTAGACCAACTACTATATCGGACCCACTCAGGATACAAGTACATAAGTCAAACTGTCGGAACCACTTAGGATACAAGTACAGTATTCATCACTTTAGAACCCACAGAGGATTCTAGTACAGTTGTCGTCATCGTTGAACCCACATAGGATTGCAGTACGGTAGTCGTCGCAGTCGCAGCCAGCTCTAGGGTTCCTGCACACAACATGCTCGATTTTGGTAGGTTACGCTCCTCGAGCAAAGGGTTCGATACATCAACTTTCACGAATTCCAGATTTGATGTATCTCAAAGTTCTATCTCATCAAAAGAAACCCAACGTGACAGACGACGCATCATTCAGATACCTGGTCTGAGAGTTATTGGTTTTTCCGTTCCAGGGGCCTGGTTGGAATTATGCTCATTCCAAACCCGGCCATTTTCCAAATTTTTTAAATACTCACTTAGAGTATCGCAAAAGGACCGACTCATCGCAATGGTCCCAGTGCCATAGACGGCGCGTCGATCAGACGCACGATCATGAAGTTATTCACATTTAAGTGAAACGGGCCCGGCCCGTCAAGCCCAGTGGGCTGGCAGGTCGGCCGATCCTGGTTCGTCGGGTCCAACCTGACAGAGGGTTGGACCGGCCCGGTGGGGCGCGTCCCGGCCTGAGGGGGTGCGGCCCGGCCCGAGGGGGTGCGGCCCGGCGGGGTGCAGCCCGGACCAGCGCGGTGCGGCCCGCGGTTGCGGGCCGTGAACCCTCTGCCACGACACCTATGAGTTCCACGACTCCTTCCGCCTGGATGACCGACGAGCCGACCAGTTCTTCCACCAAAGTGTCCCGCACTGTGTGGGCCGCAGTCCTCCGCAGCGTGGTGGTATGGGGCACCGCGGTTCCTCCAGCCTGGCTGGCTACGGCCAGCCAGTTCTCCTTTGGCTGAGCAGCCCGCGGTTGCGGAACAAGGTTCATCCGCACGTGGCCGGTGCCTTCGTTTTCCTCCACCTCCTTTCGTCACCACCTCCCATTTCCGCTGCCAAATTATTCAAGAAAACATCGGAGGGTCGTCGGGCTGTGTTCGTTCAGCATGCGCCCTCCGTGTTAGGCGGTATCATAAGGCTAAAGACAAACCATGTTTCTCAACAATGAACAAGAACAATTTTAATCAATTAAAATTGAACATAATCCCCCTACCTCAAAATAAGGTTCGCTTGTAGTCGGAGTGGCAGGGAGGCGGCGTCAAGTCGTTGGCGTCGAGGAAGAAGGAACCAAGGATGGCTCATCGTCGGTATTCCTTGCGGGTGGCTCCTTATTTTTTGTCTTGGCCAAAGATCAAAGGAGATGATAGTCATTCTTTGGTGGTTCTTCGTCAGAGTTGTTCGTCATTGAAGAACAGTGTTCTTCGCCGGATGAAGAACACTATTCTTCTCTTTCACTAGAACTTTCTCAAAAATCTCCCAACACAACAAATGCCAAACTAAAATAATAGATAAGGCTATTATTTTATTCACACATGTAATTCAATATTCAAACACATTAATTAATTAAATTGAAGAGTTCAATTCATTAATTAAGAAGTGTTGCCAAATATTAATGGGAGAGGGGGAGGTGAAGAGATCACGCTCATTAAGGGAGAGTTGTCAAATTAATTAAAGGGGAATTAATGGGGAGTTTAAGGGAGTTGAAAGGTTAGGGTTTCGTGTAGGGCCCACCACACAAATATTCTCTCATGAGAGGTTATGTGGGTGTGGGCCCCACCTATAACTTCCCATTGTAGGATATAACTAACATCTTTAAATAAAATTGTGTACTACAATTTTATTTATTTTATTCTAAATCCCCAAAAATTAACTCTCAACCCGCATAAAATGCAACTTCAGTAAAGGTCCCCTTAAGAGAATACTGGTTCTGTGAGTTCATCAGTGTCCTCAGATTTCAATTCCGAGCATCGGTTCAAAAGATAAAAAAAACCCGCACCTATGTTTATTGAACGTACCCAAACAAAACTTCAGAAATTGATTCTGGGAACACCAGGCCTCAGAATCAAGTGCCGTTAGAAACCGTAGACTCGTAAAATTCCAAAGTATTTAAGAAAAAAATTTCCTTGAAATTTATGGGTCTTTACATTACTCCCACCTCAGGGATTTACGTCCATATAAAGCTACAACACACACTAGGGAAACAAATGGGGGTACTGAGCTCGCATCTGATCCTCCCGCTCCTAAGTGCTCTCCTGGAGGTTCTCGTGCTGCCAGTGAATGCGCACCAGAGGAATCGACTGTCCACGTAGTACCTGCTCCTGTTGGTCCTCGATATCTACTGGAACCTCCGTTAATGTCTCCCCGTCATCAATGTCCAGCTCCCCATGGTCGATGATGTGGGATGGGTCATGCACGTATCTCCTCAGCTGAGATACATGGAAGACTTCATGTACCCGGTGCAATTGAGGTGGAAGGTCCAGGTGGTAAGCCACCTCGCCTACTTTGCTGAGGACCTGGAAAGGTCCGATTAAGCATGAAGATAACTTTTCGTCCCTGCCAAATCTCTATAGACCTTGTCGAGGTGAGACCCATAAGAAAATGTGGTTGCCATCCTCGAACTCCAGTGGTCTCCGTCTCCTATCAGCATAGGACTTCTATCTGCTCTGTGCAGTCTTCATCTGCTCCTGGATGATCTGCACCTTCTCCGTCATAGCCTGAACCATCTCTGGTTCTACAAGTGCTGACTCCCCAGGGTCAGTCCACCACAGAGGTGATCTGCATGGTCGGTCATACAGTGCCTCGTATGGTGCCATCCCGATGGTGGAGTGGTAGTTGTTGTTGTATGAAAAATCCACCAAGGGTAAGTGATCCTCCCAGGTGAGACCAAAGTCAAGGACACATGCACGGAGCATGTCCTCGAGAGTTTGAATGGTCCTCTCAGTCTGACCATCCATCTGTGGATGGAAGGCGGTGCTCAAGCGAAGCTGCGTCCCAAAAGCCACCTGTAATCCCTTCCATAGTCGGGAAGTGAAATGATCTTCTCTATCAGAGACGATAGTGGATGGCACACCATGTAGTCGTATGATCTCCTAAATGTAGAGGCATCCCAAGCTCTCTACTGAGCCCTTCTCTCTGACCGGGAGGAAGTGGGCCGACTTGGTGAGTCGGTCTACGATCACCCAGATAGATTTGTGTCCTCTGGATGTACGTGGAAGCCCCATCACGAAATCCATGTATATCTCATCCCAATTCAAATTTGGGACCTCTAAGGGTTGTACCAATCCTTATAGCACCTGGTTATTTTCCTTCACTTACTGACAAGTGAGGCATCGTGAAATGAACTCTGCTACCGCTTTCTTCATACCCGGCCACCAGTGCTGTCGTCTGAGGTCCTGATACATCTTCGCCACTCCTGGATGTACCTCTAAAGGGGAAGTGTGGAACTCCCTCATCAACTCCTCCTGTAGTGCAACTGGTACCATGGTACGTCTCCTGAAGAGGATGACGTGCTCCCCTCCTTCAGAAAATCCATCAGGTGCCTGTCCTAAGGATATCTGAGCACGTCACATCTCACAGTCAACATCCCCACACTGTACTTCCCTGACTCACTGAAGGAGTGAAGGAGTGACTATGAGAGACTGAAGAAAGGCTTCTCCATATCTATCCACAAAGGATATCTGCAACGCAGCTAGCTGTTCTGTCACCTCTCTTAGCAGCTGAATGCCTGATCTCCTACTGAGAGCATCTGCTACAACGTTCCCCTTCCCAGGAGTATAGACTATCTCGAAGTCATAATACTAGAGGAACTCAAGCCATCTCCACTGTCTCAGGTTCAATTCCTTCTACGAGAATATGTACCTGAGTCTCTGGTGGTCAAAGTAGACTGTAAAGCGCTCTCCCATCAGATAGTGCCCGGACATCTTCAAGGTGAAGACCACTACTGCTAACTCTGGGTCATGGGTAGTATAGTTTTTCTCATGCTGTCTCAACTGTCATGAACTATATGTGATCACCGCTCTCTCCTACATCAAGACACACCCATGTCTGGTCCCTTATGCATCACATTAAACTACGTACCCAACGTCCTCCTCTAGTAGCCTCAAGATGGGCACACTGGTCAGTCTCTGTCTCATCTCCTGAAAGCTCTGCTGACATCTATCTGACCACATGAAGGGTTTCCCCTTCTTCATCAAGGCTAAAAGCGGTGCTACAACTATGGAGAAGTCTAGCACAAATCTCCGATAGTATCCAGCCAGACCCAAGAAACTCTGCTCCTTCGTCACACTCTTGGGTGGCTCCCAAACAAGAACTGCCTCAATCTTCACTGAATCCACTGCTACCCCAGCCTCCAAGATGATGTTTCCCAAGAATTGAACCTCTCAAATCCAAAACTGACACTTTAAGAGCTTACCATAAAGCTGATTCTCTCGGAGTGTATCTAGTACAACCTTCAAGTGGTAGGTGTGGTCCTCCTCAGTAGTCGAGTAAATCAGTATGTCGTCGATGAAGACTATGACAAATCGATCGAGGTAATGCTGGAAGATCCTGTTCATGAGACTCATGAACACTGCTGGAGTGTTGGTTACGCCGAAGGGCATAACCAATAACTCATAGTGTCCATACCGACACCTAAAGGTCGTCTTCTGCACATCCTCATCTCAAACTTTGAGCTGGTGATAGCCTGACCTGAGGTCTATCTTTGAGAACCATCGTGCTCCCTTGAGCTGATCAAAGAGGTCATCAATCCTCGGGAGTGGGTACTTGTTCTTCACGGTCACCTCATTCAGGAAACGGTAGTCGACACACAGTCACAAGCTCCCATCCGTCTTCTTGGTGAACAAAATCGGAGATGCCCAGGGTGAAACACTGGGTCGAATAAATCCATTTCCTTGAAAGTCCTCCAACTGTACCCACAGCTCATGAAGCTCAGTGAGAGCCATCCGATATGCTGGAGTAGATATCAGTGTTGTCTCGGGGTACAGGTCTATGTAGAATTCTACCTCTCTATGAGGAGGTAGTCCTAGAAGGTCGTCAGGAAAAAAGTCTACATACTGATCCACCACAACAGGAAAACTAGGACTCCGTACATAAACTGCTCCGAGGATGAGACTAGCCAACTGATGTGTGATCGGCTGCCCTCTCCTTTGCGTAAGTCCATCCTACACTGCAAAGGCTCCCTTATCACTAGTGAAGGTGAAACTAGTCTCATCTGTGTGGACACACCGCACTTTGCACCTAATACAATCGATCTGAGCATGGACTGTAGATAACCAGTCCATACCCAAGATGACGTCGTGAGGCCTCGACGCCACTACAAGATGATCCCAGCCGAATCTCCCGCATCCTAAAGTAATCTCACACTTCCGACACCAGTGCGTAATCATCGAGTATGCTCCCGTAGGAGTCTATAGCCGTAAGGATCAAGCCAACAGCTCCGTCGGAATCTTCGTGCTCCGAACAAGAGAAAATAAAATAAACGAATGACTCGTACCTATGTCTATAAGTACTAAAACAAGGGTGGAGTAGACACAGATAGTACCTTGAATCATCTCAGGTGCACCGTGGTCGTAGGCCTCGACTGCCTGGAGCTGAGCCTGCCCCTGTCTGCCAGCTCCTATGGTCGGGGTGGTCCTCCTGGTGGTGGTGGTGGTAGAGCCTCGAAACGTCATCCACCACCCGCTGCTCGGCCAGCTCCTCTGCCATGTCCGCCTGCTCCCTGCGGACTACCATGGTCGAACCTCTTCCTCTACCTAGGAGGTCCCTCTACTGTCAGCTTCTCATCTGCATGGCAGGTCTGGAAGTCTTGAGCCATGTGACCCTAGCTGCCGCATGCATAGCACTGCCTGCTACTCGTATAGCTGGCTCTGTTTTGGGTGCTCCACACAACTGAACCTGTATCCTGAGGTTGCCCACCTGATGGCTTGGTCCGCTTAGACCTCTGCGATATCTATCTATTGCTGGCTGTAGAAGACTCCGCTACGTGTCGCCCTGTAGTGGGTCTCGCTACTGGAGACTGCTCAGTGAGGAAGCTCTCTACTAGAAGGGCTTGCTCCAGCACCCCCACCTGTGTCGGAATGCTAAGGGGAATCGTCGAAGCCATTATCTCATGCCTTAGTCCCTGATCGAAGGTCTGGGCCCTGAAGAACAGGTCACGTACCATGTCCGTGGAGTAGTGTGAGATGTTAGTGAACCTCGCTGAGTACTGAGCTACTGTCATACTACCCTGCTGCAGATGAAGTAACTCCTGAATCCGCACTACACGGAGGGTGGTGAGAACAAAATCTGAGTGGAAGAGACTCTCGAAGTCTGTCCAAAGTAGAGATGCCTCGTCGTGCACCTGAAGCCTCAAGCTCCACCATCTACCTACTACTGCATGCAAGAGACTCGTGACAAGGATAACCATAAGATCATCTGGTGTCCCCACTAATCTGAAAACTCTGACGACACCTCCATCCAATCCTCAGCTGCCTATGGGTCCATCTCTCTACAGAACCTAGGTGGCCTCTATCACTAAAACTCATGCAACACACTCAGGAATCATGCACTCTCCGCTGCTGGGGTTGGTGGTATCGGTGGCTAAGCGGGTAGTGGTACTGTTGGTGCCTCCGCTGTGATGGGGCCCTGCACCGAGACCTCATCGCTCGGTGGGCTTCCATCTCGTACATAACTCGGAACCCTAGCTGACTGCCTTCCTGGGGCCATCCTGAAAATAAAAAGGTTCTCCACGGTCAAAAAGTATACCTGGTGAGCTGACACAAAGTAATCACAAAGAAAACTTTTGAAACACACATGAAATCAGTGTTTTCATGTACATAGTCGGAAATCAGAGGTTAGGGTCCTGGTGTATGGATACGTCAGCCGCCGCACCAACACTAGACTCCCTGGACTGAAAACCACACTCAATACTCTTAACACTATTGCTTCACATAAATAATGATCAGAGTCCTGAGTTTTTCGGTAGAACCGACTCCTCTGATACCAATTTGTCACGACCCATCCTCAAGGACCGTGCTGTGACTACCCCAAGCCTGTCTTCCATAGGCCAGAGGCTGGCGACTAGCACCAATGGCATAAATCCTGATAAAAAGGGAAGACATTGCCTTTATGAAAGTAAAAAAACACAACAGAGTACACAACAGAAGAAAGCACTAAGTAATACTGAATACAAAAGTAAGTGCTGAAAGGAAAGGGGATGGAAATACAAGCCCAAATGTAAGTACAGTACAACTGAAAAGCTAGTACAACTGCAATAAAGTAAAACAGCAACCACTGAGTTGTCCTCCAGGAATCCCACCGGAAGTGTGGGTACATATGGCCTCCTCCGCACCTCAGGTCCAGTCGTCTGCTCCTTGTACGTCTCACCAAGTGGTCCACCTCTAGGTACCGTCCATCTCCACAATCCTCCACCTCGATCAGTGTTGTCCGTCATCTGCATCCAACACAACATAGTGCAGACATAGCCTGTGTAGGGGTGAGTATACGATACTCAGTAGGGACCCCGAGACCCCTGAAGGTGTCCCAGAATCCATGAAGGATAAACCACAGAAGAAAGATACAATCACGAAGTATCAACCAACTCTACTTAGGTATATGCCCATACATATACTTAAGTTATCAATCACAGTTAGGCTCCAATTCTTGAGCCCAAGCATAACCCAGTCCATACAGTAAAGAAATTCAATCAAATCGATGATAATGATTGAAAGTCAAGACTCAGCTCACACCGGTACACATCTTTCGTATAACGATATAGATGATCAGATGTATTCACTGATTCATTTAAGTTGTTAGACCCATGTAGGATACTAGACCATCTAAGCTGTTGGACCCACATAGGATACTAGACTAGCTACTCTGTCAGACCCACTCAAGATACAAGTACAGAAGTCAAGGTGTCGGAACCACTTAAGATACAAGTACAATAGTCATTACTGTCAAACCCATAGAGGATTCTAGTAAAGTTTTCATTGTTGTCGAACCCACGAAGGATTCCAATACGATAGTCGTCGCAGTCACAACCAGCTCTAGGGTTCCCGCACACAACACACTCGATTCTGAGAGGGTCTGCTCATCGAGCAAATAGTTCGATACATCAACTGTCATGAAGTCTGGAGTTTATGTATCCCAAAGTTCTGTCTCATCAAAAGAAACCCAACGTGACAGACGACGTGTCATTCAGATGCCCGGTCTGAGAGTTATTGTCTTTTCCGTTTCCAGGGGCCTGGTTGGAATTACACTCGTTCCAAACCTGGCTATTTTCCAAAATTTGTCCAATACTAACTTAAAGTATTGAAAAAGGACCATCTCGTCGCAAGGTTCCCAGTTCCACAGACGGTGCGTTGATTGGACGTACGGTCGTGAAGTTATTCATGTTGAAGTAAAATGGGCCCGACCCGTCAAGCCCAGTGGGCTGGTGGGTCGTTTTGTCCGGGTTCAGCGGGTTTGACCTGGTAGAGGGTCAGACCAGCCTGGTGAAGCGCGGATCGGCCTGGTGGGGCACTGTCCGGCCCGGCTCGGTGGGGCGCGAGCCCCCGTTTTCCCGAACCGGCGGCGCCGAGCGGTGCCGCCCTCTTGTTCGGCCAGCCCGAGCCAGCCGGTCTTCCCGGCATGATCGGCCCGTGATTGCGGGCCGTGAACCCTCTGCTACGGTGCCTATGAGTGTCTCAAATCCTTCCTCCCAGTTGGCTGATGAGTCAGCCAATTCTTCCGCCGAAGCGGACCGCCCTATGTGGGCTACAGTCCTCTGCAGCACGGTGCCACAGTTCCTCTAGACCGACCAACTATGACCGGCCGGTTCTCCTTCGGCCGATAGGCCCGCGGTTACGACCTGCATTTCTTCTGCAAACGGCCGAAACCTTTGTTCTCCGCTACCTCCATTCGTCACCACATCCCGTTTCCACCTCCAAAGTATTCAAGAAAACATCGGAGGGTCATCGGGCCATGTTCGTTCAGCCTGCGCTTTCCGCGTTAGGTGGTATCATAAGGCCAAAGAAAAACCATGTTTTTCAATAATGAAAAAGAAAAATTTTAATCAATTAAAATTGAACATAATCCCACTACCTCAAAATAAGGTTCTCTCATAGTCAGAGTCGCGGGGAGGCGACGTCAACTCATTGACGTTGGGGAAGAAGGAACCGAGGATGGCATGTCGTCAGCATTCCTTGCAGGTGGCTCCTTATCCTTTGGCTTGGCTGAAGATCGAATGAGATGATCGTCGTTCTTCGATGGTTCTTCGTCGGAGTTGTTCATCATTGAAGAACTTTTTTCTTCGCCAGATGAAGAACACTATTCTTCTCTTTCACTAGAGCTTTCTCAAAACTCTCCCAACACAACGAATGCCAAAATAAAATAATAGCTAAGGCTATTATTTTATTCACACATGTAATTCAAAATTCAAACACTTTAATTAATTAAATTGAAGAGTTCAATTCATTAATTAAGAAGTGTTGGAAAATATTAATGGGAGAGGGGGAGGTTAAGATATCACACTCATTAAGGGGGATTTGTCAAATTAATTAAAGGGGAATTAATGGGGAGTTTAAGGGAGTTGAAAGGTTAGGGTTTTGTGTGGGACCCACCACAAAAATATCCTCTCATGAGAGGTTATGTGGGTGTGGGCCCCACATATAACTTTCCCTTGCAGGATATAACTAACATCTTTAAATAAAATTGTGTACTATAATTTTATTTATTTTATTCTAAATCCCAAAAAATTAACTCTCAACCAGCATAAAACCCAACTGCGGTAAAGGTCCCCTTAAGCGAATACCGGTGCTGCGAGTTCATCGGTGTCCTCAGATTTCAATTCTGAGCACCGGTTCAAAATATAAAAAAACCTGTATGTATGTTTACTGAACGTACCTGAAGAAAACTTCAGAAATTGATTCCGGGCACACCGGGCCTCGGAATCAAGTGCCGTCAGAAACCGCAGACTCGTAAAATTCCAAAGTATTTAAGAAAAAATTTTCCTTGAAATTTCCGAGTCTTTACATGGTTAATTGTTCCAAATTCCCAAATCTCTTATTTATCCATTGATTAGAATTTTAAATGGAATTACCCTTTTTATGTGAATATTTAATAGAAACGAAGGAAAAAAATTAAGTTCTTGTTCCACCTATAATTGGAATTTCCCATGTAGGCAATTGCCTTATTGACCATGTCAACTTTTAAATGGATCTTGATCCTTATAAATTGAATTTATTTGTTTTGAGGAATGAAATGGATTGTATTAAATTGAATGTATTATGAACATTGGCTCATGTTTCCTTAAATTAAATGAATGGTTTAAAAGAAATGATTAAAGTGTGGTAAGGCCACAACTATTGTTGTTTTCCTTACCAAATGCCTAGTTGAATTCTTATGCCTTATTTATATATATATGGGTTTGGTGAACATGACACATGAGAGGTAATTCCTCATGTATTATATCATAAATATAATTACACCTTTATATAGGCTGTGGTATGATGGTAATGTATCTATTGAGCCTGAAACTATTATATTCCCTTACATCGAGTTTGATCATTGCCTCTCACACCACTGATACTATTCGGATGGTGGGCTTGATGCACCATGTCCCTTATTCGAGTGTTGGCATGATGAAAAACTCACCATATCGAGTGATGGGCATGATGTCTCCCACTCATTATGAGATATAGGGCATGTAACCTTTTTCCTAAGCTTATAATATCGTTAGACTGATCAAGAATGCCTGAATTATGCCTCAGTCCAGCCAACAACTAGTATTCCAGGTATATGGACACTTATGTCTACACGTACTAAATTCATATAGGTGGATGAAATATATAACTATTATATATATATATATGTGGTTAATTATCAGACACTTATTTCATCCAAGAGAAAAAGTTGGTAGAGCTGCCATGTGTCCTTTAGAAACCTGAGCGGGCTGTTGTTTATTTATTCAGCTCTGTTAATTAATTACTATTACCTACACATTATTTAGTTATGATAACTACTTGGGTTACTTCTAAAAACCATTGGTTGTGGCCTACTAAAATTTTATCTCACACCCTACTTAGGATGCCTTTGGTACCTGAGAATATTATATGACTACAAGTACAGATAAGGTCAAGGGCCCTCTTGCAGGTAGTTGATATGTTTTACTTATAGATGGATCATAGGAGCAGAGGACTGAGCATACACTTGAGATTCTAGTGGAGTAGATTTTTATTATTATTTTCTTTTTGTATAACATGATTGTATATGCATGTCCCCTGTTCCCCTTTTGTATATCATCATGACATGAATCCATATATATGAAACTACCTAGTGGCTTTTGATTATTATTAAGTTGTTCAATTATTTATTCTTCCACTACTTATTTATTCTTTCTGTTATATATGATTCCATTGTTATATATCTATGTTGTATCTCTACTGTGTCACTCTGATAAGAGGGTATAGTCTTCCCACCATACCATCTTTACCCCATCAATACTAGTCGATAGCCTCTAGAATACATGGAGGTGCTCTTGAGGCCATGTGACCTACTGGATTAAGGCACATGTTAATTGGATCTTGGGTTGGGAAGTTACACTTGGAAACCCTATGGATAGTAATTAGGTTAATAATAATTGTTCATCAAATTCTTTCGCACAATCTTGACTATGATAAGTGAAATTTAATGAACCTAACCTATTTGGAGTTGAGCAGGACTATGACTATTAGACCATGTCTCTTTTTGCATATAAACCAAGCATAACAGACTTAGGTTGTTGGATATACCCTGACCATGGGATAGTTTCTGTATAGGTAGATCCAATTGGTTTGAAAAAAATAAATTGGTGACTTTTTCACCACATCAAAGACCAAGTCATAGGGATATTCCAAGTTAAATCTAGGATTATTTTTTGTCAAGATCCCTAAAATTGACTATGATAACTTCCTTTATTATCTTATTTAAAACCAAACTATATTTTCTTAGTTAAAACTAAACACTAAGATTGAAATTGAAGAATCCTTCCTAAGGGTTTTTTTATTAACTGCTGACCTTCCAATAGTCCTTGTGGGTTCGGCCCAACACTACCACTTTACTATTCCCTTGTAGTAAGTGTAGTTTGAGGCTATACATTATAATATGATCTCATCCCATGTTAATTCAATGAATCATGTGGGTGATTAAAGTTCCAAATAGTAGAAACTCGTAGATTCTTCAAGTGTAGTTCAAGGTATGATGTGTGTCTTCACTACCCAGTTACAGTTTTGAAATAGAGCAATGAGCCATGTATCCCCTATTTCTGACCTAGTGATACTAGCGGAGACCCTTTTTCTTGACCCTTGTGTTTGAGGCTATTTTATAGAGAATCATTGTTTACATGCTTTTATCGACAGTGTGACCTAACCCTAGGAGGAGAGAGAGAGAGAGCCTTTCACGGGATCTATTCATATTAGTGGTGATACCCTATGATTATTTACTTAGTATGGACTAGTTTCCTACCATAAATACTCATTTAGTTTGATACTAGTGAGTGTAGTGGTACTTATAGTTTGTTGGGATTAAGTTTTTCCATTTGATAAGAAGTTATCCCCAAACAGGGTAGGATGAGCTCATTCATAGGAGGTTACAACCACTTCCTTATCAATTAGCTAGTGTTACCCTTGGAGAAGAGAATTCTATGAGCTTTCAGTTTTATGATAGTGAAGGAGTATGAAAACATCCTTCTCTAGAATGTTTTAGTTTTACCTCTCCATCATGATTTTTCTTTCTTTAAGGACTTGAAGCAAGGATGACTGATATTTGTGCTAGTGTATCAGATGAACCTGAGTAGTTGTAGGATTTTAAGGTATAGTTGGAGGATTCTTTAGAACATTGGATTCATAAGACCCATTGTGTTTCCTTAAACATCCATATGTAATTTTCCTAGAGTTTAATGAGTTCTTGAGGTTGCGTGTGGATTGGTGTCACTTGGACCAGATGACACAAGGGAAAATATTCACTTTTGAGAATCAATGGATTATTTGACTATTCGTTTAAAGAGAAGTTATTCTCAGAGTTTTATCTTGAGAGTGGTTATCAACATGTCTAGTTTTGGAGTAGGACATACTATATGTGGATTTCTAAAGACACTACAGTTGTTTGAATTAGTGGTGATACCCTTTGATGAGTTTTATGCCACAAAAAAACTGTGATACTTATGGACTGGATCATTAAACCGTCTAGGATTAGTTCATTTTAGTCTTATTCAATGGAATCACTATGTAATCAACATCAAATTTGAACTTGAAATACACCAAAATATGGTTTTTTTTACCAATAATCAATAGTTGTTACCCTTCTATTTTTTTTAGAGCTAGGGACATACAACTTAGGGATATCAATTGTGATGTGTATCATGAACAGATATCCACCAAATACATTCAGAATGGATTCTTTGAAGGATGGAATTACATCATCCTTTTTTAAGGATGGATAGTGGTTTGGTTCATGATGCGAGAGGAGGTGCTGAGTAGGTTGTTTTCCCTTATTAATACATCTAGTGGAGTTAAGGATTTACTGGGATCTCTTGGCATCAGTTAGAAAGCCAAGGGAGTCATAAAAAGTTTTTAATTTAAATTATTTTTGTTTCATTTGTCTATGGGTGATTAAAAATAGATATTTGTGGAGAGTTTGAGACAACTATGTGTGTAGGAGATAGTATGGATTTGTGTAATTACCTCAATAATCATTGTGGACTGTGATGATTCCTTCATGGAACAATCAGGGGGAGGATGTGGGAATCCTTTGGGTACTCGGTTTCAATTGAGCATAGTGTTTTATCCCATCTAGCTAGAAAGATAAATGTGTGCTATTCAGGTTCTTGTGAACATGATTCTTCTTTGCATGTCAATTTTTAGCCATAATTGGGATCATCTACCATCAGTGGGGTTTTTGTATCATGATGATTACTACTTCACCACAAGTGTATCACCTTTTCAAGGACATGTATGAGGTACCTTATAGGGAACTATTATATTGGAAGGAGGTAGTGGATAAAAACGCTTAGGTATTAGTTTTGGTGCTAGAGATGGTTATAAAGGGTTCAATTTATCTAGTAGAGGATGATGATTGATCGATAAATGTCAGGATCCCTCAGTGGACTGATGATAGAAGCCTTTGGAGTTGAATATCCATGAAGTTTTATCTAGGGTGGTAGGATATCTCTATAATTCGTAGGCCCTTTATTTTTCCTACTTTTGTATCTATTTAGAGAGGTGGTGTGCTTCATAACCTCGCGATCGTAGTAGTTTTTGTCGTTTAGTGTTCTCCACATGTCATAGATGTGGTGGTATGTGCACGAATCATTGTACGATATCAACTTGGGTAAGATGAGATGCAAGAGTTGATTTTCTTTTTTCAAGGATCTAGTGACATTTAGGATCAAGGATAAATAACCATCATGGAAAAGTGTTTTCCTTGGGAGTGTGTTTTTGACAACATAGGAAACAGTTAGGAGAGCTCATGGGAGTGGGAGACCTAGTTGGGAGCTTACTATCCCCACCATTTTTCTTAGTCTATACTTTTTGAGGATGAAAATAATTAAAGGAGGGAATAATTTATTATCCCAATTTTGTGTGTGTAATATTTTAGAATATTTCTAAGAATATTTTCGAAGACATGTGCAGAGACGACGTGATATTCTAAGTCCTGGTGATATTGAAATTGATGTTTGAAATATATTAAATATTTTAAATATCATGTGCACATAGTTTTCCTAAAAAGTGTAATAAATCCAAAATGGAGTCTCATGTCATAAATTTGTGACCTCCATTGAGTTTAGGGTGTGGATTTTACCCTTGGAATGACATAAACTTGGAATGTGTCGGACGTTCGGGTTGAGTGCAATCATGAGTGGATTATTGAAGAAATAAAATAAAATAAAATAATTATTTTATTTTAATTTTTTTCCATGAATTAAAAATTCTTATAAAAATTCTATTATAACTAATTCAAAAGGTTAGACTCATAACCTTGATAATTGAGAGGAGATCATAGAGGAGCTTTGACAGGCATTTATATCATGGATTGACGATCAGAGTACCGTAAAGATCACCAATGATGACACAACTTATGTATATTGTCTACGACAATGATGTGCAATCGTTATTTTCTAGTGATTGATCCAAATTGATGCAGGATGGTTGATTTTTTGGATTCTACCCATTTGATTTATTCTACGATGAATTCGAAACAATCAACTAATGGATTGATTCATAGGTTGGTCATATTGCAAGTATGAGTTTATTTATAGGGAATTTGAGAGAATTGTTTATTTTTATTCAGGACATTCATTCATGATTCTAATAGAAATTAATCAAGGCCAAACCGAACATGGCCAAGGTCCTTTCCTCTCTTATGTTTATTGGATTTATCTGACTGTTCTTCATGCATTCATTGTTGACATTTGTTTTGGATGGTGGTTTGAAAAATACCGAAAAAAATCACTACACACATATTTCTTGGCATAATAGATTGTTATCTTAGATACGAGTTTGGATTGATGATGGCATCAATCTTTGACAATGGTGATGATGGATCAGGACTAGATCAGGATGTGTGCATGTAGGTTTTAGAGCGCATGGTGATGATGAGGCTACAAGAGGATTCTTGAGCAACTGGAATGGGAAAAAATTGGATCTCCAGTTATGATCGGGCTCGGTTGACCTAGATGCACAATCCATGGGTGGGATATGAAGCAGTTTTGGTGGTGGTGGAGAATGATTTGGAATCCTCATGAAGACCCATGGGTTTTTTGAAATTCCACAATACACAACATGTAATGGAAGAACACATGCCATGTATGGGGCCCTGTGTGGTGATAGAGTTTTTGTGTGAATAAAAATGTCACATGGCATGTAAAAACCGTCACACGATGTGTGACACTTGCCTGGTTGCTTGACGTATACCTCTGAGAGTACACAAACACGATCGGAACTATATGAGACTAGACATGCCGTGTACTCAGACACGAACATGGGTAGTCAGACATGGCCAAGTACATGGACATGGTTTACAAAAATATGGGAAGAATGGAATACTGAGTGCTAGGGTGAAATCTACATTTCGTGTACCTTAGAGAAATTATGTGTATTGTGGAAAAGTTCATGTTGTGTGATCATGAGACACAAGAAGTTCAATTCTTAGTGAGACATGCCATATACTCTCAGCGACACATCATGAACTCCTTTAAGCATAGGTTGGGTTCCTCTTTATTCTCATCTCAGCTTCATTGTAAAATTGTGTGCGCTTCCTTATACTAGTATTAGTTGAGTGTGTTTCGTTTCTCTATTCCAATGAGGGTTTAGTGTAGTACCCCCATTCTCTTTATAGAGGGTGAACCATCTACATCTTCCTGGTTTTCTGTGTAGTATGGGAGAGTTCCTCTATTATAGAGTGAGTTGTCTCAGACCAATTCAACTATTGAGTCATCATCTTGGAGATTATATCACTCCAAGAGGCCCATAATGATCCTCATTTATTTCATGTTTCCTTAGATAGGGATTTTTGGAACTAACATGACCAATATTTACATGGTCATCGATCACCTATCTTGGAGGATGTTTCTAGTAGTGTTTGGTGTCCCCCAAGTGAACCCTGGGCATTGAACCCCTATATGTGTATTGAGATATGATCTTTTAGATGGTTTATTAGTTCAATGGAGTGTGTACATTTAAATAATACCCTCAATATCACGTGTGACCTCTGGGATGAGTGTTGTAAGTGTAAGTATATCTTGGGGAGTAGTTTTCCTTTGAACGAGCTTGTTATCTCAGAATTATGCCATCTAGGATGGTAGAGATGTGTCACCAGCTTAGTGATACCTGACACATGTTATCTCTTGGTTGAGTTCTATTAGGGATAATAGGTCTTGTAGAATGAGATCTCTTAGTAAAGAATTACCTTAAAACCTTGCAGCAGTTCTATGACTAGTAGAGGTTATGATTACATGGGATTTGGTGCCATTTTGAGTATATCTAAATGTTTTATTACATGTATTACTTTATAATTGACATATCCTGTGATGAGTTGACTAATTTTTCTGATTTTTGTTTGGTGATTTTAGGGTGTCCTACTAGGTATTGTTATACTCACCCCTGTATGGGCTCTTCCCACAAATGTTATATCTTATGCAGATGACCGGCCTTTTTATAGAGTCCTTGGAGGACTATGATCACGTGGAGTTTAGTTTGGGCTAGATAGACCGAGGTTTATACCGATTTTCATTTGAATGCATTCCCCTCCTTCTGATTAGGTTAAACTTTATTTCCATTTTTGGGTGGGCTTGTATTTGGACACTTTTTATGCTTTACTGTACTTTATGTTGTACTATGATTATGGGATTATATATGTATGCATTCATTACTACTAGCTTTACATTTCAACATTGTATGGGATTAAAGATGTGTGTGTGCATACATGTACTTAAGGATAATGCCTCCCATGTGTGCGATGTGACTTCTTAGTGATATTCGCCAACCCCTAGCCTATTGAAGGTGGGATTGGGGTAGTTGTGTCTCAGGACCCATCAGGTTAGGCCATGAAATTATCTTAGAGCAGAGGAGCATCACATAAAGGTTACCCCTTATCCATTTTTGGATAAGGTCAGTCAGCAACATTTTAAAAAATATTTTATTAATCATTAAATGTGATTAATGGTTCTACTCACTATGAGTGAAGAAAATAATGCCTATATTAAAAGGGGCATTTTTCATGACTATCCATTGGTTTAAATTCATGGTTTTCATAAATTTGGTGGATATGGTTTTGACCAAAAACATGTTGTGAAGTGGTAAGTTACACTATGTAGGTTGCAGTAATAAGTTCAGTTGAAATTTAATAATATGATTTAGCTAAAGATTATATATCTGATTATTTCCAATATATAAGGTGATTTGATTATCATTGAATATTATAGGAAGTATCACTATAGACTTTAATGTTTCTATATTTAAATATGGAAATATTTATCACATGGATATTCAGTGAATATTTCCCAAATGAAATATCAAAAAAGTGAAATAAAAAAGGGGGATATCATGGAGACTCCCCCAACATTGAGAAGAGAGATATATTTAATTTTGAAATAACTAAATAAGGATAAGTGATACATAATAAAAATAATCCTTTTTATAATTTAAAGATAAAAATTCTACTCTCACACAGAGAGTTTCAGAAAAATAAGAAGGTGTTCTGGGAGGCCATCTCACTAGAAGTTTGTGGTAGTAATGGTGATTACTACACCATCCATAATGTATTTTATATTTTTTGTTTGTGTAAGATGAAGGAGGACTATAGGTGGAGAAGCAAGTTCTATCATGTAGAATTATTAGTATGTTCTTAATTTATGTTGTGAAGGTTGTAAACCTATAAGATCAGTGTGACCACACCATATTGAAAAATAAAAGTATTATTATTAGTGTTTTCGGTGAATTAGTACATTATCGTTTCATTCTCCTTAGATTAACCCATTTTGTGAAAACCAATTAAATTTCACATTTCCATTTATTTTATTTATTTAACACTTCACATTAATTATAATGGGGAGAGAGTTCTCTTGATAATCATGGAACAAGATCATTGGCGAGGGATAATTAAAAATAGACATACCATGATTCACACACCCTCTAAGGGTACTCACCTTGATTGGGACCAATAAGTGGTATTATTGCTAAAGGTCATTGATTAAGTTTTTATATCTTTGAATTTATGGAACCAATCATCAACCATAAGGGAATACTAGTTTTTTATAGAAATAATTTCCAATTCTTGAAAATTTTAATGAAACACTATTTCCAGTCATTGGGAATGTATGTATATACAATGATCATTAATGGGATTTTGGATAGTATAGAGAGTGTATATTTATCAGAAAAAGGTAGAATGGTGATTTATTTCAATGAAAAGGATTTAATATATTGGTAAGAGTATTATCCAATTCCATTTACATTAAGGAGAAGTTCTGTAAATCCTCACACACCATGTGGGAAAAACTTCTCAACACTTATAAAGGTGAATCCAAGGTATGTGAAGCTAAGTTTCAAGTTCTATGGAATAAGTACAAGGATTTTATAATACACCAAAATGATTTTATTGATGCATTATTTAACCAAATGAACATCATTATGAAGTACATGTAAGGACTTAGAGAAAATATTTTTGATATAAAAAACATAAAGAGGATCTTGATAAGGTTACCACCATGTTTGAATATGAATGTATTGGTTCTCAAAGAAAAAGACTCAAAGGAAGTGGAACTTGATAGTCTCTACAACACTCTCATTACATACGAGATGAGGAATGATGACAATGAATCCATGAAAAAGGATAACTCTTAATAAGTGTAATTAAAATTAATGAAGAAACTTTAATATGAGGACGATCCCATGGATTGGGATTTTGATGAGGTGACGTCCTTTATGACCTCAAATCTCAAAATAAGAAAGGAAAAATTCAAAAGAAAGCTTCCATTTGTTTTCTTTCAATATGGAAAAGTTGGGAATCTCACTGTAATATGTCAAATTTGTTTTGAGATGATGGTGAATATGAAGGACCCATGAGAAAATCATTTAACGGTGAAAAAATCAAGATAATACCATGAAAAAAATTCTTCAATAAGAATAAATTTATTTCTTAAGAATATCTCATCTCAAAAGAAATCGAAGTGGAAGAATTATAGGTCTGTAATGACATTAGTGAAGAAGTTCTTACATATGTCATAGGCACACCAAAAGTAGAGGACAATGATGATGAAGGTTCTAAATTCAAGGGAAGAGTAGAACTTGAGGCTGAAATTAAAGATACTCTTGAATAAATTGAGTTTTGGAAGGGTAAATAAAAAATATAATGGAGTGATAAATGGATCCACACTTTATATTAAACAATAATAAGAAGAAAAGTTTGAGTTTAAAAATAATATTGAAGGACTTAAATTTAGAATTACTGGGAAGTCAGAGAAGGAATTTGAGATCAAGTTCAAAATTGAAGAGAAGACTTAGATCATTGATGTGTTGACTAATTTAGTGAGAGATTATGTCAAAATAATTAATGAACTTAATGGAGAATTCATAATGATGAGACAAATTCTTGGTGATCAAGGAAGAATTCTAACCCAAGATATGACATTGAAAATTTTGAGTGTGCCAACCTTCAAATAAGCTAAGGAGGTACACATAGAGTCAATAGAAAAATTAATCACTTACCCATAAGTGAACCAGTTCAAAGATAAAGGTAAACCTATTGAGGTTATTTATTTCAAAAAAAAATCAATAAAAATTTATTTGAAACCACAAGCACCCACTCCTAGAAAAATATTATTTTGAGTGACTCTCAACAGACTCAAAAATATAAAGTTAGAGAAAAAGATACACACAATAATGCACCACATATTCTAAGACTGATGATACTCTCTAAAAAAGTACCTAAACTAATTTTCCATGGAACTGAAGGACGTTCCCAATCCCCAAGGGCTGGTGAATAGCACTCAAGAATCAAATAACAACAATAGGGAAAAATTTCTCCCAACCCAAAATAGATATATGACACAAACACACACACAAAGATAACCAAAAAATGGAAAATTCCATAAAAAATTCCAATGGTAGTGTCATGACCCTAAAGAAGTCATCCAAAAACCCAAGCATAAATCCAAAAACCAAAAAAGGGCATCTAAAATAAGGAAAAACTACTCTGTGTGATATGTGGGAAACGTAACATCATCTCACCACCAGATAACTATACCCAGCTGATATAAATCTTTCTACCTAACCGTTGGATCAGATTACAAAAAATATACACAAGAGGGGGGGTGAATTGTGTCTTTTCAAAAATCTTTGTGAGATTGTGTTCTGCCTTTTAACTTTAATCAGATAAAATTATGCAGTGAAAATTTAAATAGCAGAAACACAATATGTATAGTGGTTCGGGGAACAGAAGGCCCCTAGTCCACTCCACTAATGCTCTACTCCATGAGCTTGGTGATTTTCACTATCTGGCCCTCGTTTCAACAGACCGGTTCACAAATGAGTATAGGCAGTCGACACCTTTACAATCCAAGGAAAAAAAGCCTTCTGGTTCACTTACAGAACCTACACAACTTAGTAAGAGAAGCCGATCACTCAACAATAGAAAGAAAAGAAATCCGTATTTTGAAAATACTTTCCAGATGTTCTTCACAATTGCAACAACATGCAATTGATAGTAGGTAGATCATCACCTTTAGAAATAATAATCTTCACATAAGAAACGTTCTGAGTCGATCCCGTTGTAGTAGATATAGAAATATAATTCACAACTTCAGGAGTATCAAATTCACAGTAGATCTTCATTGTAGAACATGTGAATCTTCTATCACGTTCCTTCCTCTTTTAACAAACAGATCTTTGATGCTCCTTTTGAACCAGCAGATCGGTGTGTCTCAGTAGTCTCTATTTTCATTTTTTTTCAGAATAACCAAAAGATCATACACGATCAATAATTCATCGATGCAGTTTAAAAAATCCCATATAAATAAGAGAACGATAATAACTTATCCTGTAAAATTAGATCCACAAAAGTCACCTTTTTACTCGCGATATTCAAAAATTTAAATTTACAAAGCAGTCGTAACTTCCCTGAAGACTCGGCATAAAAAGATCCTTTTAATTAGATTATCAAATCATTGATGAAATGGTTTTGAATCAGTAAAAATCATACTTTAAAATCAACTTTAAATCTGGATTGAAATTCGCCTAATAATCATTGTATTGACCGTTGCATAAAAATATCAACTTTAAATTCTCCGACGCCAAATGTAAGGTTAATTTGAATTGTATGCATCCTCTGAACGTAAGGTTGATGACATATTCTTCAAACATAAGGCTCACAATGTAAGTTTGACAACGTAAGGTTGACAACATAAACTTGACAAAAAACGTAAGGTTCATTCCAAACGTAGGGTTGGTCATCCATACTTTTCTCTTCAACTTTCAAACGTACGATAAAATATCCATACTTTTACTTGATCCATACTTTTCCAAGAACGTATGGTTGTTTACAAAAGTAAGGTTGATGAACCATACTTTTGAGAAACAAACGTAATGTTTAATATTTACATACGGTTCTCCTTCCATACTTTTCCGATATCCCAAACGTAGTGTTCCTTCCTAATGTAGGGTTATTCTTCCATACTTTGCCGATAACGTATGGTTGTTTAACGATACCTTTTCTTTATCTCAAAAAGTATACATGGTTTTTATCCTTACGCTACATTTATCCACGTAGGGTATGAATAGTGTTTCCTGAACACGCTCAAGAAGATTCCGAATAAGTAGCGCATGAACAGTGTTTCCAGAACACGCTAAATACGAATACTTTAATAATAAATTCCCGTAATTTAAAGAGTAAAATAAAATGATAAATTCCTGCAAAATTATTAACAAATAAAATCATTAGAAAATAATTAAGGTTATTTGTGAGCATCAAAATTATCATAAAGAGATAAAGTATTAATATAAACTCCCCCTTTAAATAACAATATTGTGTATTGTTGAAAACAACACTTTCTCAACAATATCACCCTTTTTGATGATCACAAAACCCATAAAATAATAAGACTAATTAAATAAAATTAAATTTCAAAATTAGTTATATAAAGTTTCAGAATTTTGAGAGGGTAAAACAATATTTAATTTTAACAAAATCATTTCAATAAATAAAAATTTCCCCCCTTCATGAAAATAAAATAATTTTTCTTTAAAAATAAAAGTAAAGAAAAGAATGAAAGTTTCTAGTTTTATCCAAATTTCTCCCTCTGAATAAAAAGTAAAAGAAAATTTCCCTTTATAATAAACGACTGTTAATAAATTAAAATAGTTTTCTGTACAAGTATAAATCTATATAAATCCAATTTTTTTTAAATATATAGGAAATCATTTAAATAAGGTTTTTAAAATAAAATGTTGTGTTTATCCAAATTTCTACCCCTTTTTGTGATATAAAAAAGAATGATAAATCAAGGATTTTCAACACATTTAATGTTGAAATGAACTGTAGGTAAATGATATTATTAAATATTTATTAATAATTAAATCTGGAGTATGGGAATATCAAAATAAAGATAGTAAAACAAATAGAAAGAAATAAGAAGATTTTCATTAGAAGTCAAAAATAGATACAAGGATGATAATAATAGGAATTAAGGTTTTTTTGCAGTGAACATGTAGGGTTTAACTT
Organism: Viscum album; assembly: GCA_963277665.1. Lineage (NCBI taxonomy): Eukaryota > Viridiplantae > Streptophyta > Magnoliopsida > Santalales > Viscaceae > Viscum > Viscum album. The sequence goes on along the minus strand of OY728150.1, from coordinate 1,996,197,700 downwards.
CACTGGACTGTAGACTTGATTTCTGCTAACTGTTCTCTCAACCTTTTCATTAATCCATCACCAATCTTAATAATAAGATCTCTGGTCTCTTGAGTCATATGAATATCTTCAATGAGATTGACTCTAAAAAAATCGTGAAGCCTTTCTTCTTTCTCCATAAACAAAGACAGCTTCTCTGTGAATTTTTCTAAGAAATAACAGATTCCTGGCTCACTGGATGTTAACTGATCAACTAAGAATTTCTGATTATCTAAGAGAACAGATAATGGAGCACTATTGCACTGAAGATCTTGCAACCTATCATTCATATTTCTCATTTTAGCTGTGATAGCTTGAAATATTCTGATTAAATCAAGTGAAGTGCCTGATCCACTAGCAGCACTATTCCCAATTGATGCAAATTGTGTCTCTAGAAACAACTTAAGATCTGAGAAATCTGACTTTATAACCATTTCATATTTCAATTTGGAAACAACATTTAGCATATCCTCTTTAAAAATTTCAACTTCTTATCTTGAAATAGTACTATCCTTAAGCTTTTGAAATTTCAACTGTTCGGATGCTAAGATGCTTCTTAGAGAATCATTCTCACATTTCAGTTGAGATAAATTTTTGTACAACTCTTTAGTTTCCCTATTTCTTGAATCAGAAGAACTCTGTACTTGGTTCACATTCTCAGGTTATGTGTGATGTAGTAGTACTAAAGGTAATGATTCAGCATCAGATTTTTATTTCTCCTTGTCCTGAGTAGGTTGGTCCATAGATTTTTCTTCAGAGTCCTTTCCAGACTCTTCCATATAAAAATCCTCTTGAATAACTTTGGTGTGAGCTTCAGAGGCATGCTCATCATGAATATCTGCAATTTGTTCATCTAATGAAATATCTAAAATAATATTCTCTTGAGTTTCTTGAGGTCTGGCCACTTCCTCACCAGGCTCTGCCTCCTTTTCTTGTTAAATGTCAACAACAACATTAGCTACAGCCTGTTGTTCTGATCTTTCAACTGCAATCCTTTCATGACCAGGATCTGTAACAGTGACATTCTGTTCTTGAGGTTGTTCAACAACCTTTTCTATGACAAAGCTGTAAGAGAGTAAATCTCCTGTAGTTAAATCAAGGGAAGTAAGTTCCTCAGTCACAGGTATTTTCCTATGAGTTTGAAGTCCATCCTGACTTCTTTCTTCCTCAGTTTCTACCACTCCAAATCTGATCCTCCTTATCGTAGTGCTGACTCTCGATTCAGCTTGTCCCTCCTTGGACTTTGTAGATTGAGCTTGAGCACTCTCTGATTCATCATTTTCTCTTACTAGAAAAAGTTTTCCTTTTATAGTACTCCAGAAATATCCAATCTTCCTTAAATTTATAGCATTAAACACATTACTATGGTGGCAATGTACTCTGGAATCCACCAATCTCACCATGTCCTTCTTAAGCAACAACTTGGAAATGAATCGACCAAAAGGATAAAATTTCATTAAGGAATTACTATGAAAACAATATCTTAGGTATCTAACCATATACCTAGGAAAATTGAGTTTGACATCACTGAGAAAAAGATAAATTATATATATATCAGCATATAATATCTTTTCCATCTCAGACATCCTCGGTGTAATCCCTGTTTGCACAAATTTGACCAAAATTTTCTGATCAGGCTCCAAATCCTTGATAAACATTTTATTTACAGTCTTAATACCAAAAATAAACGACATTATGTCTTCTGATTTATGCACAGAATCTCCAATATTTTTCAAATCGAAATGAAAAACATCCTCATGAGGGCAGTTGAGAATCTGACCAATTTCTACTGACAAGATTGAGAAATCCCTATCCTCTATCTTAGCCATCATACTATCCTCAGTATCTCCCAGACTAAACTGTACAGATTTGAAGAAGTATCTAAGTTCAACCTCATATATAAATTCTATATTTTCATTTTTGAACATCTATTTAAGGTTTTGAAACGACAGTGCTTGTTTCAACAGTAGATTTGTCTGAAATAACCAGTCGAGATCGATTACCTTTCCCTGTAAGATTTTTGTCCTTCGGAGTGTTGTCTCTTGGAATTTCTTGTCTCGGCTTCACTGGCTCTTTTAGTCCTTACCATCTCTGTGAGAATCTCTGAAGGTTTTAAGGCTAGGGTTTCAGAGGTTCGAAGATTAGGGTTCACGAGCAGAGGTGCGGTTTGTGGGTTCGAAAATGTTTTGATAGAAATGGAATGGTTTAGAAGTTGAAAGGGTTTCTGACAACCTTGATTCCTGTGTTTTTAATAATCATTACATATATTTAAAAATAAATAAAATAGATTACGTGGGTAAAAGAAACTTATTCTGTTTGAAAAACAAAATAGCTAAATTATTTTAAGCAAGATTAAAATAAAGAACTATCATTGTAAAAAAAATCTATTTAAAATCAAATAAACCTAGCTCCCAATTAATAAAATCAAACCTTGCAGTGGGAAGTGGTTTAGTAAAAATATCAGCCAATTGAATTTTAGTACTTACAAATTCCAAAGATATATCCTTTTTAAGAACATGATCTCTTAGAAAATGATGTTTGATATCAATATTCTTAGTTCTAGAAGGATTACTAAGATTTTTTGAAATATTTATAGAACTAGTATTATCACATAAAATAGGAGTATTATTAAAATTTAGTCCAAAGTCCATAAGAGTGTTTTTCATCCACAACACCTGTTCACAACAACTGCCATTAGAAACATATTATGCCTCAGCTGTTGACAGGGAAACTGAATGTTGTTTCTTAATTTACCATGACACTAAACATTTTCCTAAAAAGTGACAAGTTCCTAAAGTTCTTTTCCTATATAATCTACAACTCCCAAAGTTTGCATCTAAATATGAAATGAAATTGAATTCAGAACTTTTGGGATAAAGAAGAGATTTAAAAATAGTTCCTTTTAAATATCTAAAAATTCTTTTAAAAGCAGTTAGATGAGAATCTTTAGGATTTGATTGAAATCTTGCACAAAGACATACTGAATACATTATATGTGGCCTGCTAGCAGTAAGATATAATAAAATACCAATCACACCTCTATATAACTTGTTGTCAACTGATTTTCCAATTTCATCCAAATCAAGTTTTATATTAGTACACATTGGAGTTGTATATGTCTTGCTGTTTTCAAGTCCATATTTTGTTAACAAATCAGTAATGTATTTTCTTTGATTAAAAACTTTTCCAAAACATTTTTGATAAATTTGAAGTCCTAAAAAGAAATTTAGTTCTCCCATCATACTCATTTCAAATTATTTTTGCATTAACTTTGAAAAATCATGACAAAGGGTTTTATTAGTTGATCCAAAAATTACATCATCAACATAAATTTGAACCAATAAAATATTAGAATTCACAGTTTTCTTAAACAGTGTTGGGTATTCCATTCCAATAGTAAAATCATTTTTCAAAACAAAAGAGCTTAATCTTTCATACCAAGCTCTAGGTGCTTGTTTAAGGCCATAGAGAGCTTTAGTAAGTTTGAAAACAGAATCTAGTTTTTGAGAATTTTCAAAACCATGAGGTTGCTCAACATAAACATCCTCCATTAAATAACCATTTAAAAAGGAAAACTTAACATCCATCTGAAATAATTTAAAGTTCATATGAGATGCATAGGCTAAGAGGATTCTAATAGCTTCTATCCCAGCTATAGGTGCAAAGGTCTCATAATAATGTACACCTTATTCCTAATTATATCCTTTAGCTACAAGTCTAGCATTATTTCTAGTTATTATTCCTTAATCATCTTGCTTATTTCTAAAGACCCATTTGGTTCTTATTACTGAATAGTTCTGTGGTCTTTCAACTAATTCCCAGACTTCATTTCTTTTGAACTAGTTTAATTCTTCTTGCATTGCTATCATCCAACTTTCATCATCTAAAGCTTCTTCTATAGTCTTGGGTTCTAATTAGGATAGAAAGGCAGAGAATTCTACAAGATTTTCTATATTTCTTCTAGTTTTTATTCTTATATCTAAGTTGCCTATTATAGTTTCTAAAGGGTGATTCTTTGGAGTTCTAGTCTGTCTAGGAAACACACTTATAGGTTCTTCAATATCATGTTCTTCTGAAATAGACTGAATTTTATTTATATCTTTTTCAAAATCATTTTTCAAGTTCTCAAGCCTCATGTTATCATTAGAGTCAGATTCATCCATTTGATCTGTCCTTTTCTCAAAGGGATCAGATTCATCAAATTTCACATGAACTGATTCTTCAACAATCCTTGACTTCTTATTATAGATTCTATAAGCTTTGGAAGTAGCTGAATATCCTAATAAAATTCCTTCATCAGATTTTGGATCGAACTTACCAAGATTATCCTTGGCGTTTAAGATGTAAACCTTGCATACTAAAACTTTAAAGTAGTTAACTTTAGGTTTTATGTTATTCCAAAGTTCATAGGGAGTATTTTTCAAAAAAGGTCTAATTAAAACTCTATTCATTATATTGTAGGCTGTGCTTACAGCTTCTGCCCAAAAGTAGGTAGGAAGGCTGTATTCCTTTAGTATAGTCCTAGCCATTTACTAAATAGTCCTATTTCTTCTTTCAAAAATTCCATTTTGTTGAGGTTTTCTAGGTGCAGAGAAGGTGTGTTTAATACCCATATTTGAGTAGAAGGAATTAAATTCCTGATTCTCAAATTCTCCACCATGATCACTTCTTAATGAAATTATTTTAAAACTTTTTCATTTTGAACAGCTTTACAAAAACTTTCAAATAAAGTAAAATCTTCATTTATAAATTTCAAAAATAAAATCCATGTAAATCTAGAATAGTCTTCAACTAAAACATATACATATAATTTACCATCCAAACTTGCTACTCTTGAAGGTCCAAACAAATCCATATGAATAAGTTCTAGAGGTTTAGATGTAGCAATTTTGTTAACATATTTGAAGGATGATTTGTGTTGCTTACCAAGTTGACATGCATAACAGAATCTGTCACTTTCAAATTTGAGACTAGGAAAATCAGAAACTAAATGTTTCTTAGATAACTTATTTAAAACATATATATTACAATGTCCAAGTCTCCTATGCTAGATCCATGATTCATTTATTTTAGCAGTCAATCAATTTACTTGTTGTTTACACAAGGAATTTAAATCCAAGGTATATACATTATCAGTTCTTGGTGCTCTAAATTTAAGAAATTTATTTTTGAAAACAGAATAGAAATTGTTAGAAAAATTAATAGCATAACCATCATCACATAGTTGAGAGATACTTATCATATTGTGTTTCAATCCTTGTACATAAATTACTTTATTAATTGAGACAGCTTCTGGGTCTCCAACTGTTCCAATACCAATGATTTTTCTTTTGGCATTGTCACCAAAAGTGACAAGTCCACCATCTTTTTGAGTGAGTGTAGATAAATTCAATGAGTTTCCACTCATATGTCTTGAGTAGCCATTGTCCATATACCATATGTCCTTTTTTCTCTTTTGACCTTCTCCCTCATCAGTTTCTGCCATAAAACACATGTTGGATTTCAGATTTTCTTCCTCCTTCTATGAGTGTGATTGACAAGTACTACTGAAGTCTTCAGATACACTCCATGTAGCTTTCATGGATTTCTTGTCCTTATACTCATAGTCATTTATTTTGAAAAATTTCTTTCTCTTGTCTTCTTTTAGCTGAGGACAGCCAGGTCTGATATGCCCCATTTTCTTGCATTCATAACATCTTACTTCCTTATCATCTTTCTTAAAGTATTTTTTGAAGCCTATTTTCTTTATATATAATTTTGTGAATCTTCGGGCTAGCTGATCCAATTCCACATCAGAATTAGATAACTCAGAACTCTCTGACTTCTCTTTTTAATTTTTCTTCATCTTTCTTTTTTTACTATGTGATGATGCTTTCAAGGTAGTATCTTATCTTTTGATAAGCACTTTATGTTCATTAGCTTCATCTTCTATCTCATCTTCATACATCATTAATGTTCTAATCAGTTCTCTCATGGTTAAATCTTTGATAGGTTTTGACTCTCTGATTGCTGCAGAGATTCCAATCCATTTTGTAGGCAGTACTCTCAACAATTTTAAAGCTTGATCAGATTTCTTAATGAGATCTCCCAAGGTAGTTATGTTATTGACAATCTCTGTCAATCTTCCATTCATTTGAGTAATACTCTCACCTTAAACCATTCTGAATGTATCAAATTTAAGCTTAATAGTTTCATATCTCATTTCCCTGATAATGTTTATTTCTTTCGTAAACAACATCAATAGTTTGCCACATTTCATATGCTGTTGGGCATTGGGAAACTCTATTAAACTCATCAGGTCCTAGACCACATATAATTGCATTCATTTCCTTCAAATTCATATCATATTATGCTTCATTATATGCACTCCATGTTTCAGGTTTTTCTGGTATTTCATATGGAGTTAGAATCTTAGAATAGACTCTGTATCCAATATTTTTTAGATAGATGATCATTCGAGACTTCCAGCATCCATAGTTTTCTCCATTGAAGTACGGTGCTATGACCATAGACATTCACTCTCTTGTATTAGTCATCTTGCTCTGTGTATAATCACTTTCATCTTGTTAAAGATTTTTCAGAAAGCTCAACCTTTGATACCAATTGTTGGATTGGATTACACCAAATATACACAAGAGGGGGGGTGAGTTGTGTCTTTTCAAAAATCTTTGTGAGATTGTGTTCTACCTTTTAACTTTAATCAGATAAAATGATGCAGTGGAAATTTAAATTGCAGAAACACAAGATGTATAGTGGTTCGGGGAACAGAAGGCCCCTAGTCCACTCCACCAATGCTCTACTCCACAAGCTTATTGATTTTCACTATCTGGTCCTCATTTCAACAGACCAGTTCAAAACTGAGTACAGGCAGTTGATACCTTTACAATCCAAGGAAAAACAAAGCCTTCTGGTTCACTTACAGAATCTACACAGCTTAGTACGAGAATCTGATCACTCAAGAATAGAAAGAAAAGATTTTCATATTTTGAAAATACTTTCCAGATTTTATTCATAATTGAAACAACAAGCAATTTACAATAGGTAGATCGTCGCCTTCAGAAATAATAATCTTCACATAAGAAACGTTCTGAGTCGATCCCATTGCAGTAGATATAGAAATATAATTCACAACTTCAGCAGTAGGAAATTCACAGTAGATCTTCATTGTAGAATAAGTGAATCTTCTATCTCATTCCTTCCTCTTTTAACAAACAGAGCTTTGATGCAACTTTTGAACCAGCATATCGGTGTGTTTTAGTAGTCTCTGTTTTCCTTTTTTTTTCAGAATAATCAAAAGATCACACACGATCAATAATTCATCGATGCAGTTTAAAAAAGACCATATAAATAAAATAACGATAAGAACTTATCCTGTAAAATTAGATCCACAAAAGTCTCCTTTTTTACTCGCGATATTCAAACATTTGAATTTATATAGTAGTCGTAACTTCCCTGAAGACTCGACATAAAAATATCCTTTTAATTTGATTATCAAATCATTGATGAAACAGTTTTGAATTAGTCAAAATCATGCTTTAATATCAGCTTTAAATCTGGCTTGAAATCCACCTAATAATCAGCGTATTGACCGTTGCATAAAAATATCGACTTTAAATTCTCTGATGCCAAACGTAAGGTTAAGTTGAACTATATGAATCCTCTGAACATAAGGTTGATGACATATTCTTCAAACGTAAGGTTCACAACGTAAGGTTGACAATGTAAGGTTGACAACGTAAACTTGACAACAAACGTAAGGTTCATTCCAAATGTAGGGTTGGTCATCCATACTTTTCTCTTCTACTTTCAAATGTATGATAAAAGATCCATAATTTTACTTGATCCATAATTTTCCAAGAACTTATGGTTGTTTACAAAAGTAAGGTTGATGAAACATACTTTTGAGAAACAAACGTAACATTTAATATTTACGTACAGTTCTCCTTTCATACTTTTCTGATATCCCAAACATAGGGTTCCTTCCGAACGTAGGGTTCTTCTTCCATACTTTTCCGATAATGTATGGTTGTTTAACCATACCTTTTACTTATCTCAAAAAGTATACACGGGTTTTATGCTCATGCTACGTTTATCCACATAGGGTATGAACAGTGTTTCCAGAACACGCTCAAGCAGATTACGAATAAGTAGCGCATGAATAGTGTTTCCAGAACATGCTAAATACGAATACTTTAATAATAAATTCCTGTAGTTTCAAGAGTAAAATAAAATGATAAATTACTACAAAATTCTTAACCAATAAAATCATTAGAAAATAATTAAGGGTATTTGTGAGCATCAAAATTATCATAAAGAGATAGAGTATTAATATAAACTCCCCCTTTAAATAACAATATTATGTATTGTTGAAAACAACACTTTCTCAACACTAACCTCATCACCTTTACCTTTACTGCATTATAAGACAATACAAGGTCTACAAAACCCTAAGGTAGTGTACACGGTGTGAGAGAAAAAGGATCAATAGGACCCCACCTAGGTGTTCTATATCAAGTATCTATACAACAATCCCAATACGATCAATTTAAAAGAAAAAATGGAATGATAAACAATTAAATTTTTTTATCAAATCATGGTAAACAATTTCCCTTTTCAAAATATTTCACAAAACCAGGTGATGAAATTTTACATAATAATTTCATTAAAATATTTACATTAATCAAATAATTTCTATCAAATCCAAAAAATTAAGAATCCAAAGAACAATGGTAAACACCCATAGGATTAAAAATATCTAGGTCATTTGAACATCTATAATCAATCAATGACTAATGCCCACTCAAGTTCCAAGATCCCATGCATCAAATTATAGAGAATATTGGAACACCCTAGAAAGTTAACCCCCTATAATGTCAATAAAGTACTAGATACCATGTATCTATGATCTATGAAGGGAATAATTCCCTCGAAAGTGAACTCCCTCACAATTTCAATGGATGAGCCCCAATATTAAGACCCCCACCTAGGTTTCCAAGGCTCCTATTTTTGGAATATATAAATCAATTTTTAAAGTCTTAACACATTTCAAAACTCATTTAAACAACCCATTTTACTAAAAACACACTTTAAAAACCTATTTCGAAATCTATTTCACAATGCTTTAAAAACACATTTCTTTTACCAAAATGAGATAAAATACCATATTTTCTCAAAAAAACATTTTATACACACAAAAAAATAAATCCATAATTATTAAAATTTATTTTTAAAACCATTTAATAAATTAATAGCATCAAAAGTTCATAGAACATAGGATAGAGACATAACCACCTATCTCAAACTCAGGTTGAACACCAACTGTGATGGGATCCCCACTCACATAAAAAATAAATGAATGAAATAATAATGAAAAGAGACCTTATCATCCATTATAAAAATTAGAATTATACTTCTAGGAGAAAATGGTTAACAAATAGGAAGGATCAATGCATACCTTAAGAATATACATGTCACACCATAATCAACAAGAGAGTCGGCCTATAAAAGACAATTTCATGAAAGAATCTACAAAGGATAGAGAGAGATCACAATTTGATCAACAGACTAAAAAATATAACCCAAAAAAATTACAAACTATGATATTAAGACGGAACATAATTTATATTTGATCATACTCACCAATCTGTTAACAACCAATTGATTTGGGACCAAAACACTGACTAGAGAGGTCTGAAAGAGCTGAATCCACCGAAAATCATCCAGAGGAGACTTTAGGTTAAAGGGAGAAAGTAAAAACTAAATGGTAGAGGAGTTAGGTATGAAAAACATTAAAACAATTGGAACATGGACAATTCATGTTGTGAATCATTGAGTCCTAACATAAATTTCTAGGATGGACTATATGCTAAAAAGGGCACTGCATTCATTTAAAAATATTGAAATACACGTTTAAAATGTGAACATAATTCATGCCATAAATGATTTTCATGTGTTGGAAATAAGACTCATGGATTATTCCATGAATTCGTTCATGTCATGAATATACTATTTATGATGTATGCTGACTCCTGTAGCTAGTGCCCAACCCAATTCCTTTAGAAAACACTCGGTTTGCCTTTAACACCTCCTGAACCCAAATTACAACATATTAAACATTAAAAGAGAGAATAAATTAACTATTATGATAAAATTATAACCACCATAGGACCTTTTTTACCTAGAAAGTCATGTGTAAGAAGGGTACTCTGGAAAGTGGTGAGGCCACTGCTCCCTCATCGGCGATTCATGCTCCCAAGTCTCATGAGAATCCAATCCATTCATCCATAAAAATTTGACCAATAGAAAGGAATTCCTACATATTATTTTCATATAAGAATAAAAATATCCATTCGTTTCTCCATAACAAAAACATCTAGCTCCAACTCAATTTCTTCCCAACTTAAAACATGGGAAAGATTGAGGTGGACTTCTTGAGCTGAGATATGTAAAAAACATCACGTATTCCTGTCGAATGAGTTGAAAATTACAATAAATAAGAAAAATTATTGAGACAATCAGTGATATTAAATGGAACCATATATCTTAGAGCTATCTTACCTTGTTTCCTAAGACAATAGTAACCCAAATGAGTAGAAAAGTTCAAGAAAATCCAGTCACCAACAATAAACTCCAAAGGATGATGTCGATGACCTAAACATGATTTCTACCAACTTTGAGTTATAACCAAACATATATTTATATCCATAATCCTCATTTAAATTACCTAAATGATAATTGGTCCCATAATAGAGGTCTTTCCCACCTCTGACCAACAAAGAGGTGACCTGCACGGGTGACCATACAATGCCTCTAAGGGAGCGATTCTGATGGATGAATGATAACTATTATTATAAGAGAGATTAACTAGTCCTAGATGGTTGTACCATGATCCACTAAAATCTAAGATATAGGCATGAATGATATCCTCTAGAAATCAAATATAAAACTCAATTTGACCATCCTTCTATGGATGGTAAGTTGTACTCAACCTGAATTGAGTCCCCATCACCCATTGGAAACTATTCCATAATCTAGAAGTGAACATGGGACCCTTACCCAAGATGATAGTATAAAGGACCCCATGCAACCTCATAATCTCTTAAACATATAGATTACTGTGATATTCAACTTTGGTGTGTCCCTAATTGGAATGAAATGAGATTATTTCTTTAATCGATCAATCAATACCAAAATAACTTTCTTATATTGAGGAGTATGTGGTAATACAACCATGAATTCCATGGACAGCACGTCCAATTTCTAAATAGGAACTAAAAGAGGATAGAGAAGACTATAAGGCTTCAGGTGATCTTCCTTCATTTATCAGTAGGTTTTGTAATGGGACACATAATCAACGATGTCATGCTTCATACCCGATCACCAGAAACACTATCCCATTTCATGATACATATTCATAGGTCTAGGGTGAATGAACCTTGAAGAATTATGAAAATCATGTAACATTGAATTCCTCATGAATGATGGTATGAAAAACTAATTCTCAAATTATAGAACACCATTAGATGGGAGAGACCAACCAGGAATGGTCTCCCCACTATATAAGGTTCCCCTGATTCCTTTTAACTCATTATCATGCTACTCAATCTGTAGAATAGATTCGAGGAGATATGATTATTACCAAAAAATAGTCAAAATCGTACCTTATGTGTCCAAATTCAATAGAGTGAAAATCCCTATCAAGTTCCAATCCTCTTTTGATTTATAGACTAGTAGGGAAGGAAAATTCTTACTGAGGGCATTAATAGCAAAATTCCTTTTCCTATGAGTGTAGGTGATGTCAAAGTTAAACATATAAAGGTATTAAATCCACCACCTCTACTTGATATTCATATATTTTTGAGAAAAGATATACCTTAAACTCTTATGATCGGAAAATGTTGTGATCCTCTCCCCCAAAAGATAGTATCACCAACACTTGAGTGCATGTATAACAATGATAAGCTCCTAATAATGAGTGGGGTAATTTTTATAATTTATTGAAATTTAACAAGTTCCATAACACACAATGTGATCATACTACATAAGAAAACAACTAGAACAAAACCAGAAGCATCAAAATAAACTATATACCCCTTACCATGTTTTGGTAGAATCAAAATATAAGCTGATGTCATAATCCATTTCAATTCATTTAAAGAATTATAAAATTTAGACTACAAAGTGAAATTTCACCCATTATTGGTAATAATAGTCAAAGATTATGGAATCTTCAATAAATCCTTGAAAAACCACCGACAATATCCAGTAATACCTACGAATCTCTGAATCTTGAAGACATTTCATGTCTCTTCTCAAGATAGGACATACTTCACCATTTCAGGATAGATTGAGAGACCATGTTATGAATAACATGCCCCAAGAAATTCACTTGGATCCAAAAATTTCATTTTGATAGCTTCCCATATAGGTGATGACTCACTAGGATTTCCAAAACTAGATTTAGATGGTGCTCATGCTTACACTAGAATCTTAAATAAAATAGGATATCATCAAAAAACACTATGAAAAAAGTGACAAGATACTGATGGAATGTCTAGTTTATTAAATCCATAAAAACTATAGGTGTTTTAGTTAGTCCCAAAGGCATTGTAAGATTTTCATAATGGCCATACCTTTTCCTGAAAGGGGTCTACAAGATATAAAACTACCAAACCCAAAGCTAATGATAACTCGAATTAAGATTGACTTTCAAAAATCACTTCACCCCCTTTAACTGATCACATAGTTCAACTAAATGGGGTAAAGGATATTTGTTCTTAATAGTCACATAGTTCAACTTATAATAGTCCATGATCAAACAAATTAAACCATCATCCTTCTTAGAAAAGAGAACATGGTTTGATCATGGAAAAACACTGTGATGAATATAGATATTATCAAAAAATTCATCCAATTGAACCTTGAGATCCTTCATCTTAGTGGGTACAATATGATAAGAGGGAATATAGATCAGTTTCATACCCAACACTAAATAAATCATGAACTCTACCTACCTTTTTAAAAATACCAGAAAAATTGACCAGAAAAAATTAAAAAAGTCTGAAATAACTAAAGGAAGATAAAAAAGAGAGGAGATTTCATTAGCATCAGTTGAAATTGTAGATAAAAAAATCCTGAGATCTGGTTAGGATGATCCTGTCCAACTAGAACTCAGGTCCCACTCTCCCTAAAACACCCAAGCGCTCCCATCGATAGTAAGGAATGTGACACATTGATGGTAACAATCAATCTCTATATGATGCGAAAATAGATAATCCATATTGATTATGAGTATAAAATATCTAGATCAAGAATTAGGAAATCCAAAACTAAATCCTCACCAGCTATCAAAAGAGTGCATGAAGAAAAATGAAGCACCCACTCTTTCCTCTTTCCAGGAAGTATTTTTAGCTCCATTATAAAGGACATGAGCTCCATTGTATGTTTCAACACATTAATAAAATGAGAAGATATAAATGATTTAAAGGAACCTATATTAAACAAAGTATTTTCTATATAAGATGAAACAAATATGGAACCTCTAACTATAGCTTGGACCATGTCAACCTCTACTGAAAACTCATCCACTGCATGAAGGTGCTTCACTCCTGATACCAATGTCTAGAACCCAATAGATTTTAAAGATTATAACTATGACATGGTGATATTTAGAGATTAAGATCCCTGAATTTAATGGGGAATATACATATCATTGAAGAACCTCTACAGATAGCCTTTATGACCACAAGCACTATAAATATTCATGGGTGTGGGAAAATAACATCAGGTGTGCCCTACCTTACCAAACTTGAAGTAATTTAGGGGGAAAAATATTGGATGGTGATTATGGTGAAAAGGTGTTCTTTTATTGAGAAACAAATCCAAAAATCTTATGATTATCATGCCAATTTATCATCTTTCCATGTGCACCTTTGAAACTTTCACTAGGTGGAATACAAGTGCTGGAGAATCCAATATTTCCCATCATATATATTTTTACCATAATCCCCCTATCAACCATGTTATAATAGGTGTTAGTATTTAACATATATACCCAAAATTATATGTTTGGTCACAATACTTGAAGATATTTCTAATATCTCAGTTTATCATTCATTACCACCTTTAGAGAATAATGTACCATCACCAAAAAATGGTTGGTGTACTCTGACACCGATCTCTCTCCTTAATACAAAGAGATGAAATCCAAATACTTCACTATCATTAGAGATTATAGATAGAACTATTGAAATAATGAGGTCTTGAAACCCTTCCAATCAAATCCCACATGTCGGTTTTCCTAAACCATAGAATCCCACCACTGCTTACTGGGACCCTTAAGCTTGAAGGTTGCACACTTCACCTTGATAGCCTTAGGTGTATCTAGGAATTCAAAGACCTGATTGATCTTTTCAATCCAGTCCTACACCTATTTAGGTTCATTCATACCCTTAAAATATGGGGTCTTCTCATGTAGTAACTCTCTAGATCGATATCTATCTCCCCCAGTTCCTAGTTCCGCCTCAACAACTTGGTTCTAGATCTGTGGTACATTCTATTCTATGACATGAACTACACGTATGATAGCCTCTAAGAGATTCTGATCTAGAGGGGGATTCTCTTGAGGATAATTTCCCACTGCACCCTCCCAAGGAACTCATGGATGAAATCTTAGAGGCATGTTTCTACATAATAGAAACATAAGAAAATAATTAGATAATGAAAAAATATCAGTTTAAACCAGATGATCATAAGTAAAAACTAATATTAAGATCAAAACTTAGTGCATGATACACACATCCCAACATCCCATTGTAACTTGAGGCCCGTCATGAAAAGAGTTGGCTAGATACTCACCAAAACCTACTTCTCAAGTCTTGAAAATACTATCTCTAATCTACTAGATGTCCCAAGACAAGAAAATTTGATGATAAAACTCCTTTAATATCAATTTTAATGAATTTACTTGTGATACCCTCTAAACTGGTACCTAAACCGATTCACCACTGACCTAAATGGAATTCATGATCCCTATGGTCTGGTGACTAGCACCCAGACATCGAACAATAATAAGGGGAAATGATTTCACACAATCTTAAAAAGATACATGGCACATATATATACTCACACATATAAAAAGATAATTGGGAAAGGAATTTGCCATAAAAAAATTCCAATGGTATTGTCACATCCCAAAATAATCCAGACAAAAACCCAAGAATACATCCAAAAAATAAAAAAGAAAAATAATTAAGAAACATATACTCCATGTGATATGTTGGAAATTTCCCATCATCTCACAACTATCTACCCATACCTAGTTGACATAAGCCTCACCGCCTCACTACCATGTATTTCCCATTACTATATCATAAGGTAATACAAAGTCTACACATTCCAAAGGTAGTGTAAAAGTTGTGATCTAAACAGGATTAGTGGGACCCCAAATGGGTGTTCCATATCAAGTATCTATATAAAAATCCCAACATACTCAATTTAAAAGAAAACATGGCATGATAAATTGTTAAACAATTTTTTAATCAAATCATGGTAAATAGTTTCCCCTTTTCCAATTTTTTCACAAATCTAGGTGATAAAATTTCAAATAAAAAATTCAATAAAACAATTAGATTAATAAAATCATGTATATCAAATAAAAATTAGTGCAAATACAAATTACAATGGTAAACACCCCTAGGATAACAAAGGTAGAGATAGTTAGGCCACTCACACTTCAATAATCAATCAAAAACTAGTGCGCACTCATGTAACTAGATCCCATGAATTAAAGTCTAGGGAATAAAGTCAAATCCTATAAAGCGAATCCCCTAAAATTTCAATAAATTCCTAAAACCCATGCATATATGATCTAGGTACAAAATAACACCCTAGAAAGTGAACTCCCTCACAATTTCAACAGACGATCCCCAATACTAAACCCTCCACCTAGGTACCCAAGACTCCCATGTGTGATAATTATTAATCAATTTCAAATGGATTAAAAAAATTTAAAAAATATTCCAAATAACCCCTATTAACAAAAACATATTCTGAAAACCCATTTCTCTATCCATTTCAGAATGCTTTAAAAAATCATCTCTTTTACCAAAACGAGGGGAAAACCATCTTTTCTAAAAAACCATTTTTACATAAAAAAATAAATAAATCTAGAATAATTATAATTAATTTTGAAAACCATTTAATAAATAAAGAGAATCAATGGTCTATAGAATATAGGCTAGAGATATAACCACCCACCTCAAAATCAGGTCCCACACCAACCACTACACGATCCACACTCACACCGAAAGGAAAGGAATGAAAGAATAATTAATGAAGGCCCTAATTCCATGAGAAAAAAGTTATAAAAGTGAAAAGATCAATATATACCTCAAGAACACATGCACCACACCAAAATCATTGAGAGAGATGGCCTCCAAAAGACAATTACATGAAGGAATCTATAAAGGATTGAGAGAGATCTCAACCCAATCAATATAATCCAAAAAAAAACTTCCCATATACATTACCAAACTAAGAGACCATGATATAATGGATGATATATTTGATCATACTCACCAATCCATTAAAAACTGATCGATTTGGGACAAAAAATCAATTTAGAGAGGTATGGAAGATATGAATCAACCAAAAATTGTATAGAGGAGACTTATGGTTCAAGGGAAAAGGCGAAATCCAAATGATAGAGGAGTTATGAATGAATAACATTAAAACTATTGGTACAAGGATGATCCATGTTGCAAATCATTGATTCACGATGTGAATTTCTAGGGTGGACTGTACGTCAAAAATAACATCACCTCGGATTAAAATTTCTGAAATCCAAGTTAATGATGTGAACACCATTCATTTCCTGAATGATTTTCAAGTCCTAGAAACAAGACTCATGAATTTTGAGTAGAATTTATTCATGTCAAGAATATACTATTTATGGTGTGAATTGGATCCTATAGCTAGTGCCCAACCCAGTACCTTTAGAAAACCCCCAGTTCACCTCTGACACCTCCTGAACCCATAGTAAAACCACTTAAATATTAAGATTATGAACCTTAACTATGATGTTACATATCTAGAGTTATTATTCGTGAAATATTGGGAACAACAAATATATGTGTTTCATAGAAAAAATGGATATTATATATCAAGAGAAACATAAAATAATGATCATACTTTACTATACTCAGTATGTTTTTAGTGGATATTATTTTTGGCGTGAATGTTTCAGATAAAAAGACATGAACTAGACATCAAGAATACAAATGGATGTACCAAAGAGAAATCAGAAAAAGAAATCATAGTATCTGTAAGCTTAATCAAGTGAGATAAAATAACATAATAAATTTTTAGTATTTAAAGATGAGAATGATCTTATAGATTCAGATGTGGAACAATCTCATTCACCCCCAAAAGAAAGAAAGTTGTGAACATGGATCAAGAAAGGAAAAGTTGTTAAGGAAAACATTGATGAAGTTATTTTTAAAGTGATGAATTGAGCTAGGGTATGGATTTTGGACTATTGTTTCACTTAAAATATGATGGGAAAAAATATCTTGTCACAACTATAAAGTAAGAAAAATATGGTGTCATTAACTTTGGTGAAAATGAAGGATTGACGATTATTGGCTTAGATTAAGATTCATGTAAGACCTTCACACAAAATATTATGGTAAATCATGTGGGTTCTCAGTGGATTCGACCAAGTATGAAGAAAACCTTCTCAAGTTATTTACATAGACTAGTAAAGATATGTGTAAGGATATCACACACTTTTAAATGTATTCATTGAATTGGGTTCTTCATGAATCCCATGAGTGCACGATTCACAAGTCAGGAAGCCTATAGATTTATTCCTTCTTCACATAGGTAGAAAGACTCACATAAATCTTCCTCAGGAAACAAAGTTTTTTGGGGCTCTGTTTTAGTGGAAATGAGAGATTCTCATAAATAGTATCCAATGATATTGGTTTACTTATTCTCGTTTTATAGGTGAGGAACACCACCTTTCCTTAATTTTCAAGCCACATCAAGTCTATCATGAAAATTCCAAAAATAATGCTACATCAAGGATCTAATCAAAAACCTAAAGATCTCAGTATTCAATCTTCACATAAACTAATTGATTCCAAAAATCACGTCACCTACTATTATGTGAAAATCATTTTTTCCAGACTCACATGTATGCTTATAATATCATGCTTATCATTTTTAAGCTTTAACGTGTTAATGATCATGATATGGACTTCTATTTCATTATATCTTCTTCAACAGAATCATTAAATTCAAAATGTCTCATTCACACAAGGTTTAGATTGCATGAATGGATATTCTCACCTTTTTTTCCCATAGAATCTCAACCATTAAATCATTTCTCGATCGTGGTAGCCACTGTATGTAGAAATTATAGTGTATACACCGTTTATGATTCAAAGGTTGAAGGTGACAATGTGGGGGTCATAGATTCATTTGATCTACATTAATCAGATGAACATGATCTATCTGTATCTTTTTAAAATAGAGGAATAGTGACATGGGATTTACGTTTCACATTGATCTCACAAATATACTATCCTATGCTTTATTTATATTTTTTCATGGCATTTAATTAAATCCTCATATCCACTTCATGAAAATGAACATTGGCATGGTCTTCTGATATTCTTCAAGAATTTCAACTAATGTTTCATTTATGACACATGTCTTTGAAATTTAATAATAACTTAACAATCATCATATTTAACATGGAAAATTGCCTGATCATGAAATCCAATGCCATAAAGTGAATCTATAACAATTTTCCAAGCATCACCACTTTATCCAAACTCACCGAACACATATCGACACATCATTGATAATAAATGAAACACTTAGGTTCAAAATTAACCATGCTAAACTATCCCTCACTCTATTTTATAAGAATACACACCTTTATTTTTTCTCATGATATATATGTATTGAAACTCATTTCACTTAAATTAGATATAATAATATTTAATGAATTTACCATGATCATCTTTGTCTTGGTAATCCTCTATATACTACATTAATGGGAGGAATTCATAACCCACTCTCAAAGTGAGTCTCTTACTACTAAATCACTAAATTAAGTAAATTTTTATGGAATATCCATTTTTCAATTCATGGTGTTATCCTTCTCATGGAATGTGGTGTGATTATATATGTCCATCATATCATGAACATGATTGTTTATTCATCTTCATATTCTCATGGAATGAAATAGATTCATCTCATGATGGTCAAAACATATACAATATTCATCCCCTCCATCATTCATCGCAAGATCAGACCCCCACATTAACATGGATAACAAATCCAACATGATGCATTAGGAAATCCGTCAATACATTTTGATTTTTTATCTATATGTTATCATCATAAATCCTTGTTTTCAATGTAATACACATGAAATAACTTAACCTAGGGATCATCTTATAAATATATCACCCCCTTATAAATTGAATGTGAAACTCTATCATTTTATATTGAATTATAGATTTGGATTTATGTGTGTTTCTATCTCTACCTTTGAAAATATAATAAAATGGTAACATAAGTAAATAGAAATGGATTTATACTTCAATACCGTATAGAAATAATGAGTTTAATATGAAATTACATCTATTCTTGCTTATGTGGGGAATTAATATAGAATTTACTATATTTTTTATATAAAGTGATCAATATTTTGAATTTTTCTTTAGAAAACATTTGAAATGAATGATACCAATTTTAAATCTATATGTATGGATGAAAGAATGGTACCATCAATGTGATGATCAATTTCACTTTAGGTCATGCTCCTCATTTCACTAGTAGGCTTACATATCCACTGCTCAACACATGGTTCTAACCACTACCACTTTATATGATGCTCCCATAAATATGTATGTTCATAAAATCTCAAATATTGGTTTAAAATACTAGAAATTACATGATTCATGTCCATACACTATATAATAGTAACCACTGAATTTCCATTTATTCTCAAAATCGAATAAACATTAAAATTTCTATCTCATATTATTTGAAATCATATTTATCAGTTTTTCCTAACATAATCAATGCGGTAGATTTGTTGGGAAATAATCTTTATTCATTATCCCATTCTAATTTTTTTATAAAGTTTTTACATTACACATGTTCATAAATATTCTATGAATATCTATTCCTATATTGAAAATATAATTTTTATCATTTAATTTTTATAGAGGTTTCTTCATTAGTAAATAATATTTTATAGATTAATTGGTATTGTTTGTATTTTTCTTTAATTTGGTATTCTTGGGATTAATTTTCTCATTATTAATTACCCTAATACATTATCTTAGTCTCTATTTCATAAAATTTTTATCTCTATCCCTTTTTATTCTTAACCTTATTTCTTTTTTACTCTCCTTATTTAGTTGTGTTATTCATCTTTATGTCACCACCTCTCAAAATGTTATTTATGATTTATAGGAATTTTACATTCATTATGAGATCTTTAATATATTCAAATCCTTTACTACCATCAAATTTCTTTCCTTTTAGTTATTAAGATTATAGTAAATCAAAATTTTCTTTTCCATCCTTTGATAGTTTCAATTTCAACTCATTTTACTTTTGATACCTTTATATCAATTTTTCATTATGGAACCTCATCTTCTAATCATGCTTCTCTATCATATTTCTTCCTCTATTTTTTGATTTTATTTTTTTTATAAGTTTGTTTCAAATCATTCTTTATTGAAATTTTATCTTTTCATTGAGGTGTTAATTATCCTCAGTAAAAAATTCCTTAGACAATGTGGAATTTAGGATATCAACCATTCCCATTTTTTTAAACTTTGTGTAGGTTTTTATTTTTATCTTCAAATTCATGATCCATTTTTACCATATTTTTCTCATGAAACATGATGGTGCTATCCTTCTCAACCACTTGTGTTTCTCTTTCAGTCATAGTGATTATTAATTCTTATTAGAAAACTATAAGTTATCCATGCGTATATTTGATGTAATCATGATAAGTTTTATATGATATATTAAAATGGTATAATACAATTTTATCATTCTATGTCATGAGAGAAAAGATATTCACTTATTATTTATCCATCTATAGCTTAAATTTAATTTTTTAAATATCATTTTAAGATTTATGTTTTCATGCTAAATTTATTTTATTTCAACTTCTTTAGGGATTGAAACTCATTCCCAGCTCTCTTATTATCTCAGTTATATAAGAGAATTATTCCTTAGGTAATTGCTTCATAAAATTTTTAAAAGTATTCAATTGAGTCCATGAAAAAATAATTATCATTGCTAGTGCTTTTTAAAATTTTTGGAAAATCATCACAAGTTGATTCAGTTTAAAAATCTTTTGGATTCAGTGCTAAATTATTTAAGGTAATATGGTTATCATTATTTTCAATATTTATGGATTTATCCACACCGATATTTCTGCTACACTAATATATATATAAGATGTATCACATATCATTTGTGATATTTTTTTATTCTTCCTTGAGGGACATATTCTTCAATTTATTAACCTCTTTATATTTCTTATTTCTCATAGTATTCCAATAAATAACCTCTAACTTCTAAATATAAGTAATATTATAATTTCTTGAGGGTGGTTTCTCAAATATACACATCATATATAAGATAAATCAATATAAAAAGAAGAATAAAAAACAAAAAGAATATTATTTAAAATATTCTAGATGATAGAATTTATTGAATATGAATAATAATGTTCAATGAATAAGAATACAGTAGATAAAAAATATATAATGTTCTCAAGGATGTCAAATATTATAAAACATTAACATGGAAGTTCAACATTTCTCAATTATATAAATTTATAAAAAAATAAATTAATTAAAAAAATTATCTTTAAGAGTGACTCTATCTCACAAAATTAGGGTGAGTGAACTGAAATGGAAACTAAGATCTGATAAAAATTGAAGGTCCTATTAGAGGTGTACCAACCATTGAGATAAAGGGTGAATATATGGTTATATTCTAACTAAAACTTTCTCTTATAAAACATTCCTTTATTATTACCATGCCATATTTTTAATTAAGGATTTCTCTCTCATATTTTTTCTATTTTGGAACTCTCAAACCTAAATGAGAGTAATCAATGGTAAATTAGCATATATATAATTTTTTACAATGTTCACTACTCTTTAAGGACTGGATAATACTTAGTGAAGAGTGGGTAATATCTTAATTCTTTGAGGATTTATTTCTTATCATTAATAACACCCTAGTGTTGAGAGATATCCAAGAATTCCGATTATAATCGATGTGTCTCTATCAATAATTATGTTGTGTTTTCAAAGGAACTATCCAAATACAACATGATGTACCAAATATATGTTACCAATATATCTTCCTATATTTACTAATACAATGAGTAATAATTTCTCATGATTCACTTATGGATGTTCACTTTCTTATTTTCAAGACTAGTTAACTACAGTCTAATTATCATGAATAATAATAGTAAATACATGAACTTTAAGTTAATATTTTAGTGAAAGAATTATGATCACATCATAATAATATTCTCCTTTTAGGACCCAAACCCCAGATCATGAATACCTGGTCCTAGTCTAGTGTTTCATATAGCCATAAAAACATTCCTTGATCAACAAAGGTTGGAAATAAGTGTTGATGGATAAATATAATTATTAGGGAATTTTTTTCCTTTAATGAATAACTAGAGACATGAAATGTAAATGAAAATTATAGAAAAAAATAGAAAATAGTTTGAATATATGGCGTCCTGATTTCGGTTCACTCATAAGTAACTGAACTTGAGGGCCACATGACCTCAAGCACACCTCCCAATATGCCAAAGGCTGCTGACTAGCAACGAAGGTGTATGGAGGAATGGTGGGGAGACTATACCTATAAAGACCCGAAGCCTGACGTACATGGATATTACATTACATTTGCGGAATACTTAGTACATAACAAAAACACACACACAAGGATCGTAATAGTTTAGTGTCTTTGGAAACTCGGAACGTAATCTTCTAATCGAGGTGAAAGATATTCAATATCTCCCATAAAGATCTTCCTTTTTTTTACCTAAAACCTTTCTTTATATCCTGGGGAAAATAAAACATAAAAGGGTGAGCTCAAATGCTCAGTAAGGGTATACAAAAGAAAAATCAATCACATCATATTCATAAGAACATAACTTTTGGAAATCTTAACCTGCAAAAGAGAGCATAATTTCATAACATGGGATAAATCATAGTAGTGAAATGAAATCCCAATAATCATAACTTAAAACATGAAACATTGTGGCATACACACATAATCATAGAGAATCATTTCTTGTTAGTCAAGACTCATTGCCAAGACTATCTTAGTGGACAAAGTCCCTTTCTGAATCGAGTAACCCTCGTTTCAGTCCTGTTTCACTGAACCGGTATAACCTACCATTTCATCCATGTCTATCTCATGAGATATAAAATCTTTACCCAATGCATTGGAGGGAGATATAGGTCCCACCCATCTTATAATGAATCCTTTCTTATGTGTGCCACATAATCATAAACCATACATCATAGCGTATCCCATGTAATAAAAATGGGATTCTTAAACAACATGACATCATAAAACCATTCATATAAGATAAAGGAATTCATAAACATAATTCCATCACAACATAGTCAAATCAATGTAAAAATATGGATAGAAACAGAACCCTTTATTATCTTATATGGAAAATAATTTTGATAAAACACTTGAAATGAATTCTTGAGGAAAATATCCTTTCTTCTTCAAAATCAATTCCTTTTCACAAAACATCATGCAATTTTAAAAGAAAGAGATTTTATTGAAAATAGTCATGAAATATTTTGGAGGAAGGTTCATGAAAATAAGGCTTCGTAAAAATCCGTTCGTGCCGTATAAGTTAAAAAAACATTCTTCGTACTTTTGTCGGAAAAGTCAAAAAGTACCTCGTATGACAAAAGATTCCTTTCATAGATATTACCAAAAACTCACCGAAGGGTAAAATTGGATTTAAACAATTGTAGTTGAATGAAAATAATATTAATTATTGAGGAAACATGGATGTGGATGATAAAATACACCCCAGTAAATACTTACGAATAAACAATCTCGGATAAAAAAGAGATTATGATATTTTCCCTTACCTTAGGTCCGATTTGCTTCATATGTGTCCGAAACTCCTGTATAATGATTTAAATAATGTCATTGACTTATTACAGAATCATATTCATTGTTATTATATCATATATGGTTCACTTATGACATTATATTACCCGTTCTTTTGTAAATTCCATGTTAAAGAAGCGTTTTTGGGTAAAATCGTTTCATTTATCGTAGGTGTTTTGACATGTTGTTCTTGACATTATTATTACTTATATCATGATTTACTTACTTCCAGAATATAAAATATGATTTATATATCATATATATTCAGTATATATATATATATAATAGATAGATAAATGAAATGAAAAACACCGTTCATGGAGACGGTAGTCCGTACGTACACATGAACGCTGTTTTCCTTTCCTTATTGTCTTGAATGGAAGTAAGTAGATGACATACATATATATATATATATATAAATAAATCCAGTAGCTTTATAATGTCATATATTTCATTATTATTTCTTATATATACTTTATAATCATTCTTAAATGGTTAACATGGAGAATGAATCTCATCGCGTCGTGGAGACGGTAGTCCGTACGTACGCACGAGCGATGATATCATTTCCATAATTATTGAATTGAATTGGAGTGGATTATACTATATATCAGAATCAATATGATGTTGTAATAACTATGTATAGTTATTATTTACACCATTATACCCATCCATGTAAGGTGGTGGTGGAAAATAGATTACACCACGGCGTGGAGACGGTATTCCGTACGTACGCACGCGCGGTGATTTCATTTTTCCATAGGATGGATAGAAGGTAAATTAGGGTTGTTTCATATTTATAATAACATATCATTATGTAAGTAATACTGATGTTATTACTTTATCATGAAACAACTAAAGAAGAAGAAGTTGAAGAAGAAAGAAATTGAAAAGATCGGTAATGGATATTACCTCTTCTTTGGAACGCTTCTTTGAATCCTCCACTTAGGGAACTAATATTGGTCTTTAAAGAAGACCAGGACCTCTAGGATTATTCTAGGAAAGTGGAGAGGAGAAAATGGCAGGGGTTGGCCGAGCTTGAGTGCTCAATTTGGTGTGAGGAGGAGGGGGAGGAGGTGTCCTTTTATAAGGGAGGAGAGGGGCACCTTAGGAATACCTCAAAATATTATTTTATATTAATGTCAAAATCGGTTTATAATGGTTCAAAAGGGTCTTATATCGAAGCTAAAGTGGGGATGGGTCGAAATCCTATCAACCAATAAGATTTAGACAAGTTTATGGTATTATTTTAACCTTATCAATTAGATTTAACTCTAAGTTAAATAATTTAACTTTTACCGTGTCTTTTTGTTTTCTTTCACTATATGGTTAATACACTTACTATAACATGCCAAACGAACCCCAAATTGTATATTATTAATACATATATCCTTATCTAAGTCATTTGGCCGAACCTTAGATTTTTAGAAATAAAATAACAATTAATAATATAATATTTGATTTAAAAACTATTTTGTGTCAATTTTGACACTATTTGATATATGATTTTTGTGAAAGTCATAACAGAATTATATGTTCGAACCAAGTTTATTAAATAAACACTAATATATCATAGTAACCTAGAAAATTATTGGAATTCATAAAAAGTCTCAAATTACATTTATTTTGGTGTTTATAACATCAATCATGTCAATATTTCATAAATAAGATAATTACTGAATCATAATTGTGTCATAAATAAATTAAATTATTTAATGTCTAAAAATTATAAATAAAATACCATCATGTAGGAAATATTTTTATCTTTCTAATGAATATTTACAATTGAATTTATCTTATGTATAACCCTATATTAAAAATGTTTTAGTAAATAAACTTTGATTTTAACTCTTTTAACTATTCTTTGAATTAAATAATAATAAATGTCCTAATCTAACCCAAGTGGGCCTAAATGGTCATATTTTATTCATAAGGTTGTTTTTGGTCGAATTACACTTATCCAATAGAATTAGGACATGTGTTAGGGTAATAGTAATATCATATTTACCCTTAGTTACCCTATTTACTATTAACTGCGGTAAAAAAAGTAAAAAGTTACTATTCACCAAAAAATTATTTTTATCTCATTGAACTACATTTTACTTACTGATATCAACCGTTTCTGTCGGATTTTCGAAATTCCATTCACAGAAGCGGTAAAATTAAGTTTTATGCAAAATTCAGTTTTTAACCTACCACTTAGTGGTTTCACTATTCATCAAAAATTGAAAGTTTTCAGAAAAATACCAAAATTTCACCCTAGGCTAATTTCGGTATTCTGAGTCCAAAAATGAAGTCCATTTTGAGAGCTAAAATTTCTAAAATTTAAAAAGTGGTTATTACTATTCATAACGGCTAGTTTTAATAATATTTTAATAGCATATCATTGTTTCGTGAAACTCAGTATTGCGTACTACACACGCTATCGAGTAAGGTTGCGATTGCGTGTAATGCAAGGCAAGTCAAGGATGCGTGTTGTGCAAGATCCTTTTGGTGAAGCGTACAACACAAGACATTAGTGAAATTAAAGAAGTATATTTTTCATAAAATCTTGGGTTGTTACATTCTACCCCCCTTAAAATGAATTTCGCCCTCGAAATTCGTTGGGGTTATAAATGGTTTTCTATTTGAAAGTTTCTTTAATAGAAACCCACATCGTAAAAAGGAATATCAAAACCAATATTTAAAAACAAAAGTATGAAACGTAACGGTTACCCAAATAAACTAATCACTGGGTTTCCACATAGGTAAAAATATGGATATGGAAGAGAAATCTAACCATCATGTTCTGATGGAGAGTGGTAGAGAACATGGCTATGGAAAAGCCAGCAATCACAAAGGAATAAATTTGTGACGATCTAAGGTACCATCTGATTCATCAGGTATAAGAGCAGTAGGACAACATTTTTGTTTTTCAAGATCGTTTCCCTAAAGTTGAAGAGTTTGAATTAGAATAAATACTTACTTTATTTTGGTACAATCTCGCTGTTGTTCGTGCCTTGAATAATTTCTACTTCATCTCTTAAATAAATGAAGTTGAATTTGTTATTCGTGAAGTGTTAGCAGATCATGTGATAGAATGACGGGTCATTCCATCTGTCTCAAACAAAAGGTTCGAAAAGTTATAAGTTCATCTTATGGTTAGATTAATTGTATATGGTTCCAAAAATGAACTTATACTTCGTATATCATACCGCTTAATAAAATAAAACTAGTTTCTACTAAACAGGGACTTCCTGTAGGCCAGTGGTAGGTGATAAAGGCCAGTCGCACTTCGGTTGTGGGTTCGATTCCCACAGCCTTGTCCGAAGCGATGGGCTGTCGCCCGTCCTGCAGGTTGTCCTTTTTCTAAAACTATATTACTATAACATCCCATCAATAATATCGAAAAAAACTTATATCCTTAAACAATACTAACTTATGTCCAACATAATCCATTCCAATCTTTAGGCTTATCCATAATACTGCAGTCCACTCTCATAACATAGTGAAAACGATTACCAGAGATTTAATACCATCGTTGATCCCCATATATCATAAGATATATCTTGTTGGTCACATTCCAAACATTCAAAGGCCTTAATCTTGTACTCTCTTGAATACCCATTGAACCTTATTGAAAACATGAATTCTATTAAAAGTTAACTCTTTCCACATACCAAAATCCTCAAAATTCTATATACTCAAACCATGATATCACTTAGTCCTTATATCAATCATGAGCTCATGAATACTATCAAACATTTAATTTTCTCCTTATCCCTTCATTATGCGCATATCATCTACATTCCAAAAATATCTGAATAACCTTTCATGGATACTGGTAACATTAATCAGACAACAGTGTAACAATCCTTATATGTCTCTTTATTCTAGAGTACCATGAGATTACTTATACAACATTACACATGATAAACATGTAATCATTCCACTACATTCTTAAACCATTGACCGTGCTTCAACAATTCTTTCATCTCACATATCATTTGTAGTCTCTTCATCATCATCCACATAAATACTTCCCATACGACCATACTGATTATCTTCATGAGACTTTCCCTTAGGGAATTGGTTTGCATAATGCCCGCACATTCCACATTTAAAACATTTAACCATTGTTGATGTCGTAGCAATACCATTATCCTCATCCATGTTGTTAACTGAACCTTTTCCTTTGCATTTACTTGCTTTGTGTCCTTCTTTTCCACAACCAAAGCATCTTCCAGTTCCTTTGAAACATTCTCCTTGATGCCTCTTCCCACATGATTTACATAGGGGAAATTGAACTTTCTTTCCTCTATGATCATCATGAAACTCCATCTTTCTCTTATTAGCCGAGTCAGGAAACTTACCAAATTTTACTTTATTGATCATATTATGAGATTGCTGATTCGGCATAATAATGATGTTTGGAATTCCAAATCCCATTTCATTATGAAGAATATCATTCCATTGTCCATCATATCCTCCATTATCGTGAATCATCTTGTTTCCATCCATTTTCTAAAACCCAAAAAAATAGTGTGAGAGGCAAAAATCATGCTAGGGAAAACAACATAATAAAGGGGGAGTACCTTCAATATCTAACATCTTAGGTTTAATTCTATGATCGTTAGCGTAGTTCTAGTACTATAACCTATACGTATACTTAACCTTAGGGACATCCCTATACATACCGTAGAAATATCTCTAGGGATCTCACTAACGTTTTCGCATCCTAGTTTCCAAAGGTTGACTAAACCTTTCCTCTGATACCAACTATAAAGACCCAAAGCCTGACGTACATGGATATTACATTACATTTGCGGAATACTTAGTACATAACAAAAACACACACACAAGGATCGTAATAGTTTAGTGTCTTTGGAAACTCGGAACGTAATCTTCTAATCGAGGTGAAAGATCTTCAATATCTCCCATAAAGATATTCCTTTTTTTATACCTAAAACCTTTATTTATATCCTGGGGAAAATAAAACATAAAAGGGTGAGCTCAAATGCTCAGTAAGGGTATACAAAAGAAAAATCAATCACATCATATTCATAAGAACATAACTTTTGGAAATCTTAACCTGCAAAAGAGAGCATAATTTCATAACATGGGATAAATCATAGTAGTGAAATGAAATCCCAATAATCATAACTTAAAACATGAAACATTGTGGCATACACACATAATCATAGAGAATCATTTCTTGTTAGTCAAGACTCATTTCCAAGACTATCTTAGTGGACAAAGTCCCTTTCTGAATCGAGTAACCCTCATTTCAGTCCTGTTTCACTGAACCGGTATAACCTACCATTTCAGCCATGTCTATCTCATGAGATATAAAATCTTTACCCAATGCATTGGAGGGAGATATAGGTCCCACCCATCTTATAATTAATCCTTTCTTATGTGTTCCACATAATCATAAACCATACATCATAGCGTATCCCATGTAATAAAAATGGGATTCTTAAACAACATGACATCATAAAACCATTCATATAAGATAAAGGAATTCATAAACATAATTCCATCACAACATAGTCAAATCAATGTAAAAATATGGATAGAAACAGAACCCTTTATTATCTTATATGGAAAATAATTTTGATAAAACACTTGAAATGAATTCTTGAGGAAAATATCCTTTCTTCTTCAAAATCAATTCCTTTTCACAAAACATCATGCAATTTTAAAAGAAAGATATTTTATTGAAAATAGTCATGAAATATTTTGGAGGAAGGTTTATGAAAATAAGGCTTCGTAAAAATCCGTTCGTGCCGTATAAGTTAAAAAAAACATTCTTTGTACTTTTGTCGGAAAAGTCAAAAAGTACCTCGTATGACAAAAGATTCCTTTCATAGATATTACCAAAAACTCACCGAAGGGTAAAATTGGATTTAAACAATTGTAGTTGGATGAAAATAATATTACTTATTGAGGAAACATGGATGTGGATGATAAAATACACCCCAGTAAATACTTACGAATAAACAATCTCGGATAAAAATGAGATTATGATATTTTCCCTTACCTTAGGTCCGATTTGCTTCGTATGTGTCCGAACCTCCTGTATAATGATTTAAATAATGTCATTGACTTATTACAGAATCATATTCATTGTTATTATATCATATATGGTTCACTTATGACATTATATTACCCGTTCTTTTGTAAATTCCATGTTAAAGAAGCGTTTTTGGGTAAAATCGTTTCATTTATCGTAGGTGTTTTGACATGTTGTTCTTGACATTATTATTACTTATATCATGATTTACTTACTTCCAGAATATAAAATATGATTTATATATCATATATATTCAGTATATATATATATATAATAGATAGATAAATGAAATGAAAAACACCGTTCATGGAGACGGTAGTCCGTACGTACACATGAACGCTGTTTTCCTTTCCTTATTGTCTTGAATGGAAGTAATTAGATGACATACATATATATATATATATACATAAATCCAGTAGCTTTATAATTTCATATATTTCATTATTATTTCTTATATATACTTTATAATCATTCTTAAATGGTTAACATGGAGAATGAATCTCATCGCGTCGTGGAGACGGTAGTCCGTACGTACGCACGAGCGATGATATCATTTCCATAATTATTGAATTGAATTGGAGTGGATTATACTATATATCAGAATCAATATGATGTTGTAATAACTATTTATAGTTATTCTTTACACCATTATACCCATCCATGTAAGGTGGTGGTGGAAAATAGATTACACCACGGCGTGGAGACGGTATTCCGTACGTACGCACGCGCGGTGATTTCATTTTTCCGTAGGATGGATAGAAGGTGAATTAGGGTTGTTTCATATTTATAATAATATATCAGTATGTAAGTAATACTGATGTTATTACTTTATCATGAAACAACTAAATAAGAAGAAGTTGAAGAAGAAAGAAATTGAAAAGATCGGTAATGGATATTACCTCTTCTTTGGAACGCTTCTTTAAATCCTCCACTTAGGGAACTAATATTGGTCTTTGAAGAAGACCAGGACCTCTAGGATTATTCTAGGGAAGTGTAGAGGAGAAAATGGCAGGGGTTGGCCGAGCTTGAGTGCTCAATTTGGTGTGAGGAGGAGGGGGAGGAGGTGTCCTTTTATAAGGGAGGAGAGGGGCACCTTAGGAATACCTCAAAATATTATTTTATATTAATGTCAAAATCGGTTTATAATGGTTCCAAAGGGTATTATTTAGAAGCTAAAGTGGGGATGGGTCGAAATCCTATCAACCAATAGGATTTAGACAAGTTTAGGGTATTATTTTAACCTTATCAATTAGATTTAACTCTAAGTTAAATAATTTAACTTTTACCGTGTCTTTTTGTTTTCTTTCACTATATGGTTAATACACTTACTATAACATGCCAAACGAACCCCAAATTGTATATTATTAATACATATATCCTTATCTAAGTCATTTGGCCGAACCTTAGATTTTTAGGAATAAAATAACAATTAATAATATAATATTTGATTTAAAAACTATTTTGTGTCAATTTTGACACTATTTGATATATGATTTTTGTGAAAGTCATAACAGAATTATATGTTCGAACCAAGTTTATTAAATCAACACTAATATATCATAGTAACCTAGAAAATTATTGGAATTCATAAAAAGTCTCAAATTACATTTATTTTTGTGTTTATAACATCAATCATGTCAATATTTCATAAATAATATAATTACTGAATCATAATTGTGTCATAAATAAATTAAATTATTTAATGTCTAAAAATTATAAATAAAATACCATCATGTAGGAAATATTTTTATCTTTCTAATGAATATTTACAATCGAATTTATCTTATGTATAACCCTATATTAAAAATGTTTTAGTAAATAAACTTTGATTTTAACTCTTTTAACTATTCTTTGAATTAAATAATAATAAATGTCCTAATCTAACCCAAGTGGGCCTAAATGGTCATATTTTATTCATAAGGTTGTTTTTGGTCGAATTACACTTATCTAATAGAATTAGGACATGTGTTAGGGTAATAGTAATATCATATTTACCCTTAGTTACCCTATTTACTATTAACCGCGGTAAAAAAAGTAAAAAGTTACTATTCACCAAAAAATTATTTTTATCTCATTGAACTACATTTTACTTACTGATATCAACCGTGTCTGCCGGATTTTCGAAATTCCATTCACAGAAGCGGTAAAATTAAGTTTTATTCAAAATTCAGTTTTTAACCTACCACTTAGTGGTTTCACTATTCATCAAAAATTGAAAGTTTTTAGAAAAATACCAAAATTTCACCCTAGGCTAATTTCGGTATTCTGAGTCCAAAAATGAAGTCCATTTTGAGAGCTAAAATTTCTAAAATTTAAAAAGTGGTTATTACTATTCATAACGGCTAGTTTTAATAATATTTTAATAGCATATCATTGTTTCGTGAAACTCAGTATTGCGTACTACACACGCTATCGAGTAAGGTTGCGATTGCGTGTAATGCAAGGCAAGTCAAGGATGCGTGTGGTGCAAGCTCCTTTTGGTGAAGCGTACAACACAAGACATTAGTGAAATTAAAGAAGGATATTTTTCATAAAATCTTGGGTTGTTACAATACCCTCTTTATAAGAGTGTATCACAACATTAAATAATAAAAAATGAATGGAAATAATAACAAGGAAGAAGAATATAAACCATCCAAAAAATAATAAACATACAAAAAAGAAATAGGATCATGCAACTAATTTCATGATAGTACAAAAGTGAAAATAGGGAGACATGTTAATAGGCATACAATACAATACCATTATATACCAAAGGAGACAAAATGAACAAAAATATATATCTTCATGAGAATCCCAATCACTATCTCGGTCATTTTCCCCCAAGATCCCAATCTAGAAAGAAATAATGAATCCATATTTGGGATCTTCCATTTATCCTTACCTGTATCTGTGAAGTCTATTTGGGTAAAAAAGAGTGGCCCGGATGAGGTGTGAGTAAAACATAGTAGGACACCAACAATAATTTCTATATAAATTCTATTTCATGAGTTTAAATGTAATAGTGTGCAGGTAAAATAAAATCAAAATAGTAAATAAATGAAAACCATGTTGAGATCAGGATCCTCATGGGATACCTAGATAAACCTTCCTACTTTAGGCTAAGATAGATGTATATGATAATATGACCTTTAATTGGATGGGTACCCAGGGTATATATCCAAGGAATCCAAATATAATAATAAAAATAGATTCATGGGAAACACATGCTAACCATGACCTTAAAAGGTCAAGCTTACTCACAATGATCAGCCATGATATAAGGCTAAAGGGTATGAATGAAATTTAAGGAATGTACCCTTGAAATTTAACTCTAAAATTATATAACTGGACTAGAGGAAAATTCAAAGGTAATCTCATATTAAACTTGATTACAGTCCAAGGAGATTATCCAAGGTAGCCTGTATCTGAGGACATTAAGCTGAATCCAAGGATTTTAACACAAACATTCATATTTTCCAGAGTATGCAATTGAATAGTCAGTGATAAGCAGAGACATTCACATTTGTAAGACATTAACCAAGACCATGTGTGGTATATTAAATGGCAGTCACATTAATGCATTGGTTGACATCCTATGATTTCACCCATGGAAAGCCTGGCTAGGAATCCAAGTTTAGCATAAGGAAGGCCATGCCTTTATAACAATCTAGGACCAATATAAAAAGTAAGCATGATATAATAAATATCCATGTAATTTAATAATTCAAGTCTAATAGGATTATTAATGCCATATATCTATTAAATTAATTAATTATGGTTATTCCCTTTACAAGTATCAATCCAAACACAACCTAGGGGTGTTTTGGTTAAAGGAAAACACGAGTTTCAACAATATATAAACTAGAAAACCCTAATGGGTTCTTTAATTTGAGGTATTTAAACTCTAATGGTGTGAAAGGGGTCTCATAACACTTCTAGAACTAGGTTAAATGATAATTTAAAAGAATAATGATTTTAGGAGAAACACATGGAAAGTCTGGTATGCAGAATAATGAAAAGATTTATAAACATCTAGAATTTTAGGGAAAAGTAATATACCACCTACCTTATCCCTCTAGTAGACACTTAATCTAGTATTCACCTTATATTTGGATTTTAACAAGAGAAAATAAAAAAATAGATAAATTCCTAGAAAATAGAACATGTGAGCTGTCATAGAGAAAACACCCAAGATGGAGAATAAAACCAAGAAAATAATCCAGTAGGACACTAGAATTATTTTAGGGTGTCCAACATGACCAAAATAGATCAAAACATAGTTTATATTAGGAATATCCAACAAAACATTTAAGTGGAAGAAGGGAGAGCACCCATGGTGCTGTTTTGAGAATGAGGGATGACAAGAAGAAGAAAATAGATTTAAATGATGGAGTTGTGGAAGGGTAAAATAGATTTTATTTAAAGTGGTGTATAGTTTTTCTACATGGTCTGCTAAACCATGTGCTAAAAATGTGATTATCACTATTCATTATCCCACACCTCGAATAGTTCAGGCCCAAAATTACACAAACCATGTTAAAAATGTGTGTGCATCTCCTGCAATAAATTGTAGGCTTTTCATGGTCATAGAATCCCATGTGAATAGTTTGAAAAACCACACTTCAGGATCTCAGGGCCACATGGTTGAGGATCATGGTTTGTGAAAACCATGCACCTAACCCAATTTCTTTAAATACCCTTACTCTTAGCATCGAACCAAACCCAAATTCTCAAAAAAACTCTATAAACCCATTGGGAACTTCCATTTAGAGAAAATAAAAGGTTTATACTGAAAATTAAAATGTCTATACCTCAATGAAGAACCATGATCTTATAGTATCCCCTACTTAAAACAAATAATCCCTAAGTTTACCTTCTGAGGGTGGTTGAGATGGATTCAAGAATAACTCTGACCACTGAGTATGTATATCAGACACCCATTCCCATGTTTCCTCTTATACATTGTTGTGATTCCATAAGACCCGAACTAGAGGAACCGTCTTACCACATAGAGACTTTATGATATGATCAATGATACAAACTAGATACTCCTCAAAAGTAGTATCAACCTCCAAATAATCATCCTCAAGATCAAATACATGAGATGGGTTACGGTAATAACATAAGAGATGAGAAACATTGAAGACATCATGCACAGTCTTGTACCTATAAGGAATAGATATTTGATATGCCACTAGCCCGAACCTCTCCAAAATCTCAAAAGGTATAATAAATCTAGGAGAGAGCTTACCTTTCTTCTGAATCCATCGATGACCCAACCTAGGAGAAACACACAAAAAGACTTGACCCCCACCTCAAACTCCAAAGTTTAGAGATGGTGATCATTATATTAATTCTACATAGATTGAGTCATATCCATATTTTTTTTGATCATTTATACATACTCCGATATTTCCTGAATGAGATACTCTCTTAGAAACAATTCGTATCATGTCTCTAATTAGCATAGGGATGAACGAAATAGCCTACCATAGAGTGCCTCTTAAGGATACATCAATATAGTCACATGGAAACTATCATTATAAGAAAAATACTTAAAAGTAAAGTTCTTTTACCAAGATCCTCTAAAATCAAGGGAACATTCATTATGAATGTCCTTCATTACCTATATAGTGTACTCATATTGACCATCGATCTGATGGTGGTATTTAGTACTCAGAAGTACCTGTGAACCAAGAGCCTTTTGAAACCCCTACTAGAACCATGATGTAAACCAAGAGACACTATCTGGTACAGTGGTACATGGAATCCCATGAAGTCATATGTACTCTTGGATATATAGGCTCCAAATATTATCCACTAATAAGGTCTCACAAATATGCAAGAAGCAGGAAAGCTTCATCATCCTATCCACAATTACCCATAAAACGTTATCACCTCAAGGTGAACTTTGTAACCCTATCATGAAGACCATGGTGACTTCATCCCATTTCCACTCTGGGATTGGTAATGGATGTAATAGTACAATAGGTCACTAGTGTTCTTATTTAACCTGCAGATAGGTGGAACACCAAGTAACAAAAATTTTAATTGACTTTTTCATTCCAGGCCACCAATACTGCCATTGCATATCATGATACATCATTATAAATATGGAATGTACTTCCAATTTAGAAGCATGAGACTCTCAGATTAGTTCCTTTCTTATATCTCCAAGAATATAGATAGGACCATGAATATGTAAGATCTCATCCCCATCAATAGGCCTACCAGGTGATGATTCTCCACCCGAAACACTTTCTGTCAGGGCTAAGCCTTCAGGAACTAAAAGCTACCTCCTCTTCAATTGATCCAGAAGTGATGAATCCAATGATAAGTCATAGAGTAAAGGATTCTTGTGACATTCCTAAACTTCCAAATTCATTTTAGAGAGAATATCTATCAACTAAAATTCAATAATAACTTCTTGAAAATATTGTGTTCGAGTCTTTTGGCTCAATGCATTAGAAACTGTATTGCTTTTCACTAGAATGTAATAAATCTTAAAGTAAAAATACTAAATATATTCAATAAATATCCATTTTATTAGGTTCAATTCATGATGAGATAATATGTATTTTAGGTTTTTATGGTTTATGTATACCATAAACTATTACCTCAACAAGTAATGTCTCCAGCAATGTAAGGCATGAACAATAGCTAGTAACTCAAGACTGTGTGTTGCATAATTATGCTCATGATGCCTTAACTCAAAGGATCCATATGACATGAATCATTCCCCTTGCATAAAAAAAACTCCCATACTAATGCCTTATGTTTCAAAATAAACTATATATCCTATTTCAGGCTTAGGTAAAATTTAGTTTGATTTTAAGTTCAACCTTCCTTTTAGCCCCTAAAAGGCCTTCTCACAAGTTTCACACCATATAAACTTTACACCTTTCTTGGTTAAGTCTATAAGTGGCATTGAAAGGAATAAGAAGTTATAAATTAAACACTGATAGTAATAAGATAGACCTAACAAACATCGTATATCAAATATTTTCTTTGCATGATCCTAGGAAATAATGACTCTCAGCTTCTTTGGATCCACATATACCCCTTCTTTTGATATAATCTGACCTAGGAAGTAAAATTTATCAATAAAAAAGTATAATTTTGTGAACTTAGTATATATATAGTGATATATTAGTGCAGTCAATACAATATTATGGTGTTTACTATGATTGTTTCAAATATTAGAATATATTAAGATATCAACCATGAAAGCAACTACACAAGCATCTTGGTATGGGTGGGAAACCTGAAGGAACCTAGGGTGAAAAGAAGGCATAAACAATGAGAAATTTAAAATTCCAGGTTCATATTAATGCTAAAAATTATGTATCCAAAATACCCCTTGACTATATTTCTTAAATTAACTTGTGTAATTCAATTTAATACTGAAAAATAAAATTGAACAAAATCATAAATGGCTCCTTGTTAGTTTGAAATCACTGATTTGATTCACTCATCGTCAGTGTGTCATGGATAAAAGGCACACATATATATATATGTGTCCTATAGGTCATTAAAATTTGAACCATAGCTCCTAGATAACTGATCTATGATTCCTAGGTACTAGAATAAGAAATTTAAGAGAATTATGATGTATCTTTGATCGCATAAAGAACACATACTTGATCGAGAAGACAAGATCGATATGACCTTATTCTTCTTCAAAATCTCTCTCTAAGAGCTAGTGAGGAGATATTATGTCTATGAATTCATCCAAATGATGTATATCCAATTTTAGGAGGCTAAAATGAGCTTTTATACTTAGTTTATACTTTCCAAAAGTACACTTTGTTCCCTGGAGGGTAATTACCTTCATTTTAGACACTTGTTCACACTTATGACTTAATTAAAATTATCATAAATGTCATGGATATTTTATCATTCACTTTTAACATTTAAAATTTTAAATAATAAAATAAAACCCATTAACTTGATTCATAATCTCCACAAATAATTTAACAAACTCTGATCGTGTTATGTTCATTCCGAAAATTATATTTTCTCATATTCACTTTTATGATCAAACAACTTGTGAATAACATGAGAAATAAATTCAATCATCATTATTTTAAACATGAATAATATAATTGAATTATTTTAATTATGATATATCACACTGTAATGTTCATTGGTACCCACATCTGGGGCCCACTCCACCATAAACTCTTATTCATCGAAATATGTTGAAATTGTGGATAAAATTAGTATGTGACCCTCTAGGTCCTTATCTTGATAGTAGTGAGTCCAAACCACATACCAAAAGTGAATTATTAAAACCCATCCTAGCCTCTATTGATATAAGGAATTTCATACCTATAACTATATCCTATAAACACATTATGTGTAATATAATCTCTTTGTCTCGCGATATCTCGTAAAGAAAGATACACATATTAAATAGCATGCACATGAAATTTTCCTAAAAGGAGGAATAACTTATGAATGCAGGTCTGGATTAGAAATCTGAGGGCATCATTGAGTTCAGAACATGAGTTTTACCCTAGGTGCAACATAATATTTGTTGGTGCAAGGTGTTTGTGAAAAGGTTCTTATGGGAATAAATGAATAAAATGAATAAAATAAATAAATACATAATTTTATTTAGTTATTTTGTATGAAATCACCAAATTCACCAATAAGTGTATAGTTATGAGGATTTCCTCAGGTTTGCTACTCAAACCCTATAGATCTAGACAACCATTTGAGAGATTTATTAGCAAATGATGATGTATCATGACCAAATCTTGGATCATTGCACTAATGGAACTTTTGGATCTCATCAAATATGGAAGCAAAAAACCATTCTTTATAAAATATTGATCCAAACTCTAGGTAGGATGTTTTATTCTATGTTTTCCATCCCATTTCTTAATCTCGATTAAACCCTGATCAATTTAACAAATAGAATTGATACATGCATCATTAGTAGATTTAAATTTATGGAATTATATATCTTCATTGTTCTTTATTACTCTTTTTTCATCTTCTTATACAACAAAAAATCAAGGACAAATGAATATCTCTTATAAATCCTAAGTGTTCTGGTTCATTACATGTTATCATATATTATTATAGAAGATGGTCTGGATGAAAATTCAAAAGTTATGAATTGACATGGTATCTAATTCACTAATAATCAGGTGGAATAATATATTTAGAAGAACAATATATAAAATTAAGTGTCAGTAGTGAGGAATCCTCAATAAAATAGAGTTTCTAAGAGGATGGACCAAATTATTAATAATATGGAACAAACAATACTAATTTAAAAGAATCTTCTAAAGGATTATTGGAAGGTTGTATTGCTTACATCGTTTTACATCTCCCACATATATTTATTATATTGAAATAAATAGAATACACCCTACAATATATGATATATAAAAATCCAACACTAAAGTACTTTCAATTTTTAGAAGTAAATGCTTTATTCTCAATAAAGAGAATCAATAAAACTTTGAATATCATGGGGATAAATGTATTTCTATTCAATATTCATCCAAAATCAAGGAAGAAAAATACTATAACAAAAGTATTTGGGAAATTTTTGAAAGTAATGATGTAATGGTTGTTGAATATGAGAAGATTTTGTAACCTAGTGTGAATATTTTACAACCTAGTGAGAATATCTTTCAATAGAATGGTGATGAAATGTATGTGGATGGAGATGTTAAAGTAAGTAGATAAGGTGGATAACATGGGTCCAAAGAAGACTTATAGGAATAAACTGATGATGAGGAAAATATATTTGGTTCTATAATTACAAAAGGTAAAGTATCATAGATGAAATCAGTGATGGGAACATTGTTGGCGACCAGACATCTCTAGTGAAAACATAGAGAATGAAGGTTCTACATCAAAATTATCTTTTATCTCAAGTAAATCCAATGTGTTTTTAATAAGATAACAAGGTTGAAAATTAGGTTAAACTAATGCATGTAGATCTTGACTAAATTGAAAATAATCAAACATGGGAAATTATTGCAAGTCCAAAAGATAAAAATGTCATCAGAACTAAGTGGGTATTCTAGAATAAACTAAAATAATATGGTAAGGTGTATTAGAACAAACAATGAATGGTGTATAAGATATATTACCAAATTAATGGGATTTATGTCAATGTGACTTTCCCCCTCATTTCCTGATTGGAAACCATTTGATTTTTTTCTTAGAAATTTTAGAGCAATGGGGATTTAAGGTATACCAAATGGATATCAAATAGGGATTTTTTAATGTATTACTTGAGAATGAAGTGTACATTGAGTAACTATATGACTTTATTATAAAGGAATATGAGAGAAATCTATATTGTTTGAAGAAATATTTTCATAGATTAACTAAAGCACCAAGATCTTGATATTATAGGCTTGATCAATACTTGAGAAAGCATAGGTTCTAAGGAGGAGGATTTGATCACAACCTCTACATCAAGAAAGATAAATATAAAAGGATGTTGGTTCTTATTTATGTGGATGAAATTATTTTTCAAGGATTAAATGACACACAATGTAAGCTTTTTTCATAATATATGAGGTGCGAGTTTGATATGTACATGATTATGGAGTTAACATTTTTCTATAGTTTACACATGACTCAAGTAAGGTTATTAACTTTCATATACAAATAAAAATATACCAAAGAAATACCTAAGATATTTGGAATGGAAAATTCCAAGCCCATGTCAACACTAGTGTCTACCCAAATGAAATTGTCAAGAGATAATGGTGGCAATAAGGTTAATATCACATAGTATAGAAAAATAATTGGAACTTTGTTTCACATGATAAAAACATGATCCAACATTACATTTTTCACATACCAATATGCACAACACTAGATATATTCCAAGGAAAACACATATGATAGTGGTGTAATGGATTCTTCATTATATCAATAATATAGTTTAATTTGGGATTATATATCACAAAATTGTATAACATGAGTTTTTGGGATTTACATATGAATATTGGGAAGGTTCAGTGGATGATAACAAGTTGACATCAGTTGATTCTTTCTATATTAGAGGTTCATGCATTTAATAACCGCGAAAGGAGAAATAGTTTATTTCCTATAGCACTGTAGAGGCTGAATATATTACATCTACTCAAGCATGTACTCATTTATTATGAATAGAGAAAAAACTTGAGGATGTTTGATTTGATGTGAAATATCATATCAAAATCATGTGATATAACTTGAGTGTATTCAATCTTAGAAAAAAATCATTTTTCATTATCTAATAATAAATCACATCAAGATAAAATATCATTTTATCAAGTATAAGATTAAGAAAGTCCTATTAATGTTAGAGTATGTGTCAATAAAAAATAAAGTTTTGGATATTATGAAAAAGGAACCACCAAAACTTTAGGATATTATATTTATAGAAAGGTATGATCACTCTATTGAATTAAATGTTGAGATTTCTAAACCTATTTTATGATCTTTTAGTGAAGTGATCTTTAGGTTTTTTGATAAAGGGAGAGAATATTCTATTAACTATTTTGGATAAAGGGTATATGTTTTGAAATAGATTAGTTTTTAAGGAATATTTTTTAATGAGAAAGGGGTTTCTTCCCATGATAATGTCTTTTAAAGGGGAATAATATTTAATTGTTTATTTAGGGGGAGAAACAACTTATAAGAGTTAAAGAGTATGAAGTTCAAGAAAGTATTTTAATGAGGATATTTTCATTTAAAACTCATTTCTCACAAAGATCATGACTCATGTGGTCTTAGAGTTGATGTTTAAGGAACCATGGATTCATTATCTAAATTCGAGATATTCAAAAAATAGATCTAGTTAGATCTATTTGGTTTTAAAGTTTCTAAGTGAAGGGTTTTTGAATCTATTACAGAAATTTTAAAAAACCCAAATGGGGAGATTGTTGAAAAAATACCCATAGAATGGGTTTTGGGTTGGGTTTGTTGACATAATTATTGAATATATTTCCAAAACCAATCATGAAGTCTTAAGGATAACATTACATGAAGTCTACAGAATCATTGAAAGTATTCTAGTAAAATTATGTACAGTTCTAGTTTTGATTAGGTTTGTAAACAATTTGGTGAAGTCCAAATCATAAGGGTAATTAGATCAGTGGACTAGGAATGCAGTAAATGATAAAGAACCCTCCCAGAGTTTATAAGGGTTATTAGACTCATTTTTAAGGTTAATTTTATTTCATAAGAGTAATATTTACAGACTACATAGAAAAATGGCTAAGTCCTAAAATCATAAGAGTTGTCATCTGAATTTGTATAATTCATTTTCAAGACTGAGGTGATTTCATAAGGGTCATTAGACTATTTTTTTAAGATTCATTACCTTTTAGGATGTATAAATATTCTTAAGTTTGAAATCATAAGTTTCATGATTTAAAATATAAGTCATTTAGGAAATCCATAAGGGTTATTTGGTGCTGATCATGGAAAATGGAAAAGGAAGAAATTATAAGAGTCACCCTATATTTTGTAAGGATCATTAGGGAAATAGATATATAAAAAATAGAAAAGTCATGAAACAATAAGGGCCATTTATCCCAATCATAAGAGTTATCAGAAAATTGTAAGGGTTATCCCTAGAAAAGGTATGAGTCATTTTTATGACTCAAGGATTTCATAGAGTCATTTTGGGAAAATTGTAAGTGTTATCTTAGAGTATAAGAGAATCACATAAGGTTCATTACCTTATCTAGTTTTGGAGAAGGTTGGTTTAAATTAGTTTATGAAATATTTTATTAATCATTATATGTGATTAATGGTTCGACCCACTATGAGTAAAGAAAATCATGTATAAATTGAAGGGGGAATCATTTCCTGATTATCTAGTGTTTTAAACTAAAGGTTTTTATAGATTTGGTGGA
Source organism: Viscum album (assembly GCA_963277665.1). NCBI lineage: Eukaryota > Viridiplantae > Streptophyta > Magnoliopsida > Santalales > Viscaceae > Viscum > Viscum album. The sequence goes on along the minus strand of OY728150.1, from coordinate 1,996,154,542 downwards.
TTTGGATTTGACCAAGAAAAATGTCGTGAAGAGGGAAGTTTCATTATATAGGTTTCAACAATGAGTTCAGTTGAAATTTAAATATAGGATTTGGCCAAATATTATGGATCTTATTGTTTTCAAAATATTAGTTTATTTGGTTGGAACTTAATATTATAGTAAGTCTCAATGAAGAATTTAAAATTTCTCTATTAAAATATGGAAATATTTCTCACATGAATATTCCATGAATATTTACTGAATGAAATATTTAATAATGGAAATAAAAAAATGATGAGATCATATAGGCCCTCTCAATAAAAATAAGGGAGATATATTTCAATTTGAATGAACTAAATAATGAGAGGTGAAAAATATTGAAAATAATTCTTTTGATAATTGAAAGATAATAATTATAGACGCACATTGAAAAGTTATAGAAGAAGAGGAATGTGTTCTAGGAGGTCATATCACTTGAAGTTCGTGGATGTAATAAAGATTACTACACCATCCTTGGTTTAAATTATTCTTATTTTAAATGTAAGAAGAAATATGATTACAATTGTACTATAAAGTTCTCTATTATAGTAATAATAACATGTTCTTTATTTAGGCAGTGAAGGTTATAAACCCAAAGTGTTAGTGTGACCACTTCATATTATAAAAGAAAAGCAGTGGAATTAGTGTTTTAGGTGCATAGACACATTAATTTTTCATGCTACTTATATTATTTTGGTTTAGGTGAACTAAGAAAATTGCTCATGTCCATTTATTTTACTACTTTAATGATTCACATCAGTTGTAAAGGAGATAGAGTGTTCCTAATAATCATTAAATAAGATCATTGGAGAGGGTTAATTAAAAATAGACATACCTTGATTCACCCCTCTATCTTAGGGTACTAACCTTTCTTTGGACTAATAGAGGAGGAAAAATTCGGAATTCAATATTGGTGATCATGTGTTTTTGAAGGTTTTTTGTAATGACCCATATTATAATGGTTTGGTAAAATTAGCCAAAACAAAGCTTGAGTGGAATCATATTTGGGGGTGTTTTTCAATTTTAAATTTGGAAAACATAAGATAAACTGAATAGAGGTTTTATAGAAATTAGAGATTAATTTAAATATTTTAATTTAATTTTTCATGTCTAAGTATTAATTTAGGAATGATTTTATAGAGTTTTTTAGGTTCGATAGGAAGTATAAGTATTGGAAGTGTGTGTGTAATTATTTCTAAGGTGAAGTAAAATTTTAATGAGTAGTTGGTACTAGGTTGCTAGTATATGATGGGTATCTGGTTCTTGGCTACTAATATATATAGGGTATCTGGTAGGAGAACCAAAATTGAGAAAAAATGATAAAGGGGTGACCAGGCACCCAATTAAAATGTATCAGGTACCCGATAGAAGTGTACCAAGCACCCAGTGGAGTTTTTTAGAAGCTCCGGGATGACCCTAGGTGGTCATATGGTATTCATCTCCATCCACCATGTTCCAAATATACACATAGATTGTTTTTTTTTAAATTTTTATGAAATTAATTATTTTTTAAAATATTTAAAATACCACCAGCTGTATGACCCATAACACCCATTTACCTCTTTTCCCTAATTCTACCTTCCCCCTATTTACTTAAAGATATCTCAGATCACCATCACTCACTCAATCGACGTGTTGTTTAAAGAATTATATATTTTTTTAAAAAGATAAGGTAAACTCAAGATTTTATCATAATGTTTCTATCATTTCACCATTTTTTAAGTGTAAACCTCATTCTAGGACATATTTGTATGATTTCTCAATTTTAGGTGAATGAAACTAAACCAAGTCATGAGACTGGATGACTTAACTCCCATTAACCTGAGGTAGGTGCTCCCTTTAATATCTAATAATATGTGTACCTATGTATATGTGTTATGTGCACATACATTGGGGGATTCAGTTTGGGAAGCCTAGTTAGGGATTGGATGAGTTTGAAATTGAGAGTTAAAGTGGATTCCTATATTCTAAGAGTGGATATAGTATTCTACACATGGTTTTGGAATTTTATGTATGACTAGAGGCTATTCTTCCCATGGGCATGAACTATAGTTTTACATGATGAAATTAAAGAGATTATTAGCCCATGTTATAAATTCTAAGTGAGTTAAAAGGGGACATATGGGTTAGTTATAGGATTACAAAAGGGGTAAGTCCTTGGTTAATGGTTTTAGTTAGTGATTAACCTTGAAAATCATTGGAAAAAGGGTTATGGTTTTGGTCTATGGGATTGAAACATCTTAGGAGAGAGTAATTAGTTGAGATTATAGGAAATGAACCATGATGACCTTTTAATATGAAAGGTTTCCTTATGTATGTGTTACTTAGAGGGTTTTAAGAGTATAACCACTCATTATGAGTGAGCTTAATGACACTGATATAGGAAAAGTGGTAACATGGGTTCTCTTATCGATAAAGATCTATCTATGAGAGTCATTGCAATATATTGGGCATGAGCCTCTAGTGGGAATAAAAATAAGGATTTTCTAATAAAAAAGTGTATTATTTAAGGGAAGGTTAAGGTATTAATTGTGTTTTGGGGTTCTTACACATTTTTAAAGAAAGGTTGGGTATGATAAGGAGTCTTATGATCATCTTACTCTTTTTTAGGTGATTTCAATTTGGGTTTGAAATATGATAGGATATCAAGGTAAACTTTTTTAGGTCATATGAAAAGTTTTTCCTAGACCTATGGGTATAGATTATAATGAACTGCATCATTATAGGTGGGTGAAATCAAGGGAAACTTGAATTTTAAGTCCCAATGTAGGGTATGTTTTCAAAATTGGTATTCAAATTAATATTTTGATATATGGAACATGTATTGGAGGATTTTTTGGATGTGTTTAGGGAATTAAAAGATTTATTAGGTGATTAGGTGAGAATAAAATAAGGGTTAGGGTGGCCTTGCTATAGGTGACATATCACACCATAATTAGGGGGTGTTGAAACATGGTGTGTATCATGTAATATTATGTTTTTAAGGGAAAGAGATGGTTGCACTATAATAGAAGGGGAACACACTAAAAACCCTACAAATATGATTATTATTTTTGGATTCTAGGGAGATCATGTTGCAATGAGGGTTGTTTCACTATGAGGTGTGCTCTAGGGGGGAATCTCACACCATAGTGGGAGGTGTTTCACCATAAGGGTGGTACAGTGTTGAAGATCCACACCACAAACCATGGGCTATATTGTGAAGGTTTTTTAGGAGTAAAGGGTGTTAAGATGGTCTAGGAGGAGGCTCAGGCCATAGAGTTGGTGACTGTACCATAACTGATGGTTGGGGGTAGGCATTTCATCATGATTTAATGGTCACAACATAGCCCAACCCTAGATAAGGGACATTGCACCGTGACCCCCAAATGTTATTCCCACAATGATCCCTCTTTCTATTTTTTAAAATATAAGGGTTCGACCATATTTTTTAGGATAACTCCTCCAATGATTTATAGGGGAAAGGGGGATTGGGGAGGGATATTCATCCAAATCCTCCCCTCATTCTTCCTCCTTTGTATCCCCCTTTATGGGGATTGGTTTGTGAGGAATTTCCATGACATTTTAGAGGTATGGATTATTCCTCATTCCTATATTTTTATTCTCCTTTTTTTTACTATGAATTTAGTGTCTTTGGGATAATGATCATAGTGGAATTATTATATATGATGAGGATTTTTCATGTAGTGGATAGAGGAAATATTAGGATGATTAACAAACACTTTCATCTACTTTTTTTGGTTGATGTATTTATGAGATCCAATGTTTTTAAAAAAAATTAACTATTTTTCAATGGAAATTAACTTCATAAATAATATAAAACTTAGGAAAATAATTTATATTTGTTATTTGGGTAAACATGGAAATATTTTTATAAATGTATTTAAACTTTATTTTTAGTGGTTTTATTAATTTTTGGATTTAATTAAGAAACCATACATTGGTTTGAAAAATTGGAACTAAATTTTTTAAAGGAATTTAATTCTAAATTTTATTATTTATATCCATTCTTGGTCAAATAGAAAAAACCTAAACTAAATTTACTATTTTCATGGGTAGTAGGTTGAATTCTAGAAATTTATAAATTCTATCCCCTATGTAAGTGTCATGGAGACCCTATGTAAGTTTCATGAGGTTCACTATAAGTGTTATTATCACCATGTAAAGTACTCAAGGCCATGTGTAAAGGTAATTGAGGGAATTCAAAGGCTACATGAAGGTAGTTTCCAAAATATAAAATTTCCCCTAGAACCAAAATCCATCACTACATAAATGTACCCCCATGATTAAAGTGTTGTGTTATGGTCAAAAAATACATTATATTTGCATAATAAAGGATATTTAAAGATAATACTCATGATATTTAAAGGCCATAACTATAGAATGAGCACTACATAAGAGTAATCAGGGAGATGTGAGAGGGTAACAAGTGAATTACATAGCTATGTTATGGTAACTTAGGGTTTCAATGAGATGTGTCAGGGTAATCAAGCACTGTATAAGGGAACCATAAAGATTTTAAAAGTTTCATAAAGGTTATAAAACCACTGATTCATGGTAATCTAACAATATATAAAGGTTACCAATGAAACTACATGGGGATTGAGAGTACAATCTAAAGGATATGTAATGGTAAAAAAAGTCCCATAAGGGTAACATTTATAGTTCCTCAGCTATGTGGTAGTCATTTAAGAGCTATTTAAATATGTCCCCATAACTTAAATTTCCACATAAAGTTAATCAAAATTCCCCAAAAAATAAGGATAAAATGTAAATAAATTATCATTCATTTGTCTACCCAAATTAAGAAATGTCCTCTCAAGATCCATGCAACATAAATCAATAATATAAAAAATATGGATATTGTGGGAAGATATCAAAGTAATGAGAAGATTTAAGAGATACAATTCTTGAATAATATTGACCCTCAACTTTTACATGTGATGAAAATTGAAGAATTGGGATTTGGGAAATAAATTTGAATAATATTTTTAAGGAACTCAAATAATTAGAGGAGGAAGAGAATCCCCATTCTACTCATGTGGAGAAAGAAGCTGGTAAAGAAAAATGATTTTCCCCGATCATACTATAATAAGGTGAGTATTCACTCAAGGATAGAGGATATTGGTTGAGGTATCTACTAATGATGATCAATTGAGTTGGTTTCTGCTGAATTTTTTTCTTTTTATTTTTTTCAATTTCTCTAATGATTAAACCATATACCCTTAATATTCAATCTTAGGAAAATCTCCCCATTTATCTATAATGAATTATGGTATTTAATGTTAAATATATTATTCTAATTTTCTTTACAAGTTGTTTATTTCTTTAGAAAATATGATATCTTCATTTTCTTTACATTTAAAACCATATTTCCTTATTTATTAGTTTTCATAAAGATGCCACCTGAGAATTATTCACTGTCTATGATGGTTAATAGTGGGATGACTTGGGAGTGAATATAGATATCCGATAACTAGGAGAGAGTAGTGGATTAAGTGATTGTTGTATCTCTATATTCAAGATGAAACTTCTAGTGAAGTGTAATCAGCGAGGTTTCATTTAGTTAGAGGGAAAGAGCGGGATAACTAATGAAAATGAATATTTACTAGGTGAGTGGTGGGATATCTGAGGTTATACCACTAGATTTAAAAACCAATTTCAAACTCCTTTTTTTTAGCATTGGTCACACAAAACATTCATTATTATTCACAAACATTGAACCCACAAAGAAAGGAAAAACACACCAGAAACACCCTCCTATTCAAAGACAACCTGAGTCCTATTATTCACTACATCACATGGTTTCAAATTATAATTTGATAGGATCCTCATGAATGGAACCGTATCAACCTGACACCATTACAAGGGATTCATGCTAGTGATTTTCTCTTTATTTTATATATGTGGTTTAAAAATTACTTGATACATGACTAGATATAGTTTGAATCACCTATTTTTCTTTGTCCCAAGGTTGAAGGAACTTTACTAGAATGAGGCATGAACTTAAGAATCATTGAGGAATCAAAGAGGGTGTTTGTCAGAATTCCATTGAAAAACTCTCCATCTTATTCTTCCTCTTGCACTAGAGACACTTTAGGAAGTTAAAACATAGAAGAAAATTTATCTCAACTGAATAAGAAACTTAGAGATCTTTATGAACCTAACTTTAATAATAAAAATCATCTGTTACAACTAAATAATAAATAATATTGTGAGATTAAAATTGGAATGATACAAATTCCGCCTAAGTTTTATGGTTTTGTAGGAGAGGATCCTAATATAAATTTGAAATTATTAGGGGATATATGAAACAAATTCAAACCAAGAGGATCCCCCAAGTATAAGATCAGTTGGAAGGAAACTCCATTTTACTTAAAAGGATTGACCAAGGAATGGATGTAAAACTTACAACCTAGATAGGTTACCATATGGGATGAATTTCAAAAGGAATTCCTCTAGAAATTATTCCCTACTTCAAGGAGTAACCAGTTGAAAAAATACATTTATGGGATCAAGAAATCAAGTGGAGAAACTATCTATGAGTTTTAGGATATATTAAATAATCTAAAATCATCCTTCCCATATTATCCCCTTAAATACCACCATTTCTTAGTAGTCCTTCACCAAGGACTACTGTATAATGACCAAAATATTTTTGATACCTCTTATTGAGGAGATATGATTGAAAATTCCCCTATTTAAGCTAAATATATGATAAATAGGATATAAAAAAACTCCCAATAATTCATTACAAGATCCACTACTAGATAAATACATGGGAAAAGTGTTCTTAATATATTTTACTTGAAAATAAACTTTATGAACTAACCTATATTCTGAGACAATTAGTATTGAACATGGTTTAAGAGCATTTCCTTACACACCCCTCTTAGATTGTATCAACTTTTCCATTCTCCAGATCATTACATTGATGGATTCCCTCAAGTGAAAGAGAGTTTTAATTCCATGTACCATAGGTAGTACCATAGAAAAACAAATAACATACAAGGATTCAAAGAGTACCATATAAATTAGTTTAGATATGGAAACTAGCAACCTCAATAGAAACCTTTACAATAGTTTTTCCAACAACTATTCTAACCAACAGCATTTCATAGAAATAGTTCTCATCCCTCTATAAGATACTAATAAGGTCAAAATCAAGAGATCTTAATAAAGTGCATGATAATATAGTTTAAAAAGTATTAATCCAACTAGAAAACCACACTCAAAACTCATTAATTAGAGCTAAATGAACTGAAAGGGATATATCAACAAATCATTTACATCCTCAAGAACTTATTAAACTAATGATTAGGTAAACTCCATGCCTAATATATTCCTAACACCAAGGGAAATGTTAGTTTTGTCTCTTTAATAAGTGTCAAGGAAGTGACAACCAATGAAGAATCACCATTGGAGGTTGAAACTGGAAGTGGATAACCCAAGAAACTTAAATAATTTATCCCTAAAAAGAAACTTGAAGAGGATATACCTATAGAGACACAAATAGTAAAGAGAGAAAAGAGAAAATCCAATATAAAAGACCTATAATAACCCCAAAATCCCTACCTATGAGAATAAACCCACTTTAACAAATTAGTTAAGAAGCATTGCAACAAGGGGTCTTGAAAAATTTCAAGAGAGTGGATATCAACTTCTATTTTTTAGAGACCATCCACTAAATCCAATATTATTAATACTTCTAAAAGAGATGTGCACTAAGAATAGAAAACTTCAAGGACATGAAAAGGTAAGTTTAGGTAGACATATGTCTACTCTAGTAACCCCAAAATAATATAGTACATGTCAAGATATAGGCAATTTTACTATCCCATTAACCATAAGATAGATTAATTTTACAAATGCATTGTGTGATTTGGGGGAATTAATTAATGCCATTCCATTATCAGTTCATTATTCTATTTAGATTCGATATATCAATCCAAATAGATTGGTTGTTCAACTAGCTAACCAAACGACTTACTATCTAGTTATATTTTTAAATGATGTTCTGGTAAGAGTGAAAGAACTATTGTTCCCTATTAACTTTTATATTCTGAACATGGAAGAATAAATATGTAAAAATCATTACAATATCATTTTAGGTAATCCATTTCTTAAAATTTATAAAATTATAATAAATGTTAATAATGAAACACTTTCAATGGATTTTATAGAAGATACAAAAAAATTATCATTTTATATTCAATAAAATACCATCATGATGAGAAATATATTTTTACAATGAACCATTTTGAAATTACTTATTATTCTAAGGAAGAAATGAAAATGTTTGATAAAATAATTTTACTAGGATAAACCTTAGAATCACATAATTTTTCTGATTAATATGTTTTAAAAAATGAGTTAAATTTAGAAATAGTTTTATGGGATGAATAGTTTATAGAACTAAATGAAATTTATTTTGATGATTTACTCAAATATTAAATTGAAAATTATACACTACATGTGTGGGTTAAAAATATAGATAATATTAAGTCTAAACCATCATTATATCACCCAAACAAACTAGGACTAAGGCTGCAACCCACTAATCATAAATATGAATTTTGAAAAGAAAAATAAAAAATCCACCTTATAATTTAAAACCAATTGATACCCTATCAAGAGAATCAATAGATGGAAATTATGAAAAAATATAGGGCAATAGCCTTTTTATTAGGAGACATATCATAAATTAACCCTACAACCTGTGTGCACCATATTTTGTTAGAACCTGAGTCTAAACCAATGATACGGTCCCAAATATGGCTCAAAAAACCCTTATGAAAGTTGTAAAAAAATAATTTGAGATAATTTTAGGTGATGAAATCATATAAACCCTTATCAAACTCCCAATGGGTGAGTCCCATTATGATTGTACCTAAAAAATTGGATTCACTATTGTGAAAAATGAGAATATTGAGTTAGTTTCCACTAGGTTTAGAATAGTTGGAAGGTTTTCATTAACTATCAGAGATTAAATCATATGAAACGAAAGGACCATTTCCCCATCCCTTTGTAGACTAAATGGTAGCGAGACTAACTGTAACACCCCGAGCTTCCATGATACGCTTCTCATTCAATAATGCAATAGCTTGCATTGTACGCAACTTTGAGTTCTAAAACACCGCGACTAATCAAAGTAGCCGTTATGAATAGTAATAACCACCTTTTAAAATTATAGAAATTTTATATTTCAAAATGGACTTCATTTTTGGATTCGGAATATCGAAATAAGCCTATGTTGAATTTTTGGTATTTTTCTGAGAACTTCTAATTTTTTATGAATAGTGAAAAATACTTAAAAACAACTTTTTTAATCAAAATAATTTATAGTGATAAATTATACTATTTAGTGGTTTTAAAGTATAATTAGAATATATTTTTACCATTTTATCCAATGGTGGTCATTAGAATTAATTTAACATTGAAATTGGATATAAACAATTGCCAATATTTTGATATAAATTGTTTCTTAAAACACGCTATTTGTTGTGACAACGGGAATTAATTATAAAATTAATTAATGCAACTTATATGTTTGGAATTTTTTAAAATAGACATCATTTTTGAATTTGGAATATCAATTATAGCTTATGGTGAAATTTTGGCTTTGTTCTGAAAAACTTCAATTTTTTGATGAATAGTGAAACCACTAAGTGGTAGTTAAATAACTGATTTTTCGTTTAAATGAAATATTACCACTTCTGTGATTTGATTTTCAAAAATCCGACATACATGGTTGTCATTAAGAAGTAAAATTTGGTTCAATGAGATTAAAATAATTTTTTGGTGAATAGTAACTTTTAAGTTCTTAATCGCGATTAGAGGTAATTAGTGTAGTTTAAGGTAAAAATAATGTTTTAATAATATGATATGAGCTTGACACTTGTTATACTCCTATTGGATGAGTCATGGCCGACCAATACAACCCATGGGTCAACTTGGGGACCCCATGGAGCCACTTTGGTTGGAAAATGACATTAATATATATATATTTAATGTTAAAATTAAATTGACACAAACATGAGTTGTTTTACTAAAACAGTTTTTAAGTGGGGTTACACAAGTCCAAATTTTGATTATAAATATTCATTAGAAATATAAAAAGATTTCATACATCATAGTATTTTTTTATAATTTTTAGACATTAAATAAATTAAATTAATTATGACATCATGATGATGCAGCGATGACCTCATTATTTAACGATTTAAATAAAATGGAAAGATAATGTAAAATCCAAAGCTTACACTTGTCAAAAACCTATTGGATGAGTATATTTCGAACCCTTATCATATTATCCTCGAATTATATAAGTTTGGGACCTCTAAAATCCTAAACTCATTTTATAATAAAGTGACTTTTCTTTACTTTCCAAGAGTGCCCCTCCTCTCCACTTATAAAAGGCCCCGACCTCTCCCACCTCATTTACAATTTCAAGCCGTTTGGCTCGGCCAACCTCTGCCCAAATACTCTCCCAACTTCCCCCTCTTACTCCTAGAAGCCTCACATTGGGCAGAACGCTTCCCAAGGAAGCCTTTGGCTCAAATCAAAAAGAGTTACCCGATTTTGAGGTAATGTCTTCTCTAATGTTGTTTTGTTTTATTTTTCTTCTCCAACCCCCTAAAATCTTTTTATTCATTTCTTTTGTAACAACACCAGTATCCTCAATATACTAGGATGTTGTTATAAGAAGTATTAGAGCTACACTTACACACACCTACATCTAATGGTTAAAGAACATACGGTTTCTGTGGATGGCGAATTTCTACCTCACGAAACGATGATTGTTCAACACTCATATAACACCTTCAAAGGTGACCATTAAGATGTCACTATTTTTATATATGATATATAATATGTTTATGTTTTACTTATGCTTATGTATTTCTCATTTATGGCATACTTTATGATTTCCATTATGGGTAAAACATGATAATTTCATTTTAGGAAGTGCGGACTACCGCCCCCTCAAAGTGATTTGAATCGTTAATGCCATATGTGGGATGTATAAAGGATGGAGTAAATGGTATTATACACTATATTATACTGGAATTATATTATACATTTATATCATTATGATTTATTTCCATTAAATATGAAATTGAAATGAAAGTAGCGTTCATGCGTACGTATGGCTTACCGTCTCCATGAACGGTGCATTTCATTTCTTACCTCTAAATGTTACGTAATATTATAAATGAATGTATATACTGGATATATAAGATATATATGACATCTAAATCATGAATATAATTCTGTAGATAATGGATATTCTACCACATAAATAACTTGTAATTATAAGAAGTTTATTGTTGACTCAAGTACCAAAGATCGACAAAACGACCATTATTAACTTAAATAATTACATAATGTTCATATCATTGTAATAAGTGATATAATAAGGATAATGAAATTGAAAATGGTTCTTAATAAGGTATATATTAACTCTAGTTTATTATTCAGGAGGTTAAAGAACGGTTGAGTCAAGTCAGACACGAGGTAAGGGAACTTCTTAACCCAATTTCTATTCTTTGGGTTAATCTCCTACTTTCAAATTATGTCATGATATTTTTATGTCCTATCTTGTATTTGTACATTATTTATGTGTAATTATAGTGAATACACATTATAGATGTACTTTATTTAAAAAAAATGATCTTTTTAAGGACTTCGTCTCAATCCCCTTTCGTTGAGGCATATTTGGTTTTATACACAACTTTCTTTTATACGGTGTATAAACCCCTTTGACTTTTACGTTTATTCAAAAGGAATCTTTTTTATACGAAGCGTTTACTAAACGAAAAAAGGGAATGTTTTTGACTTACGTATGCGGCGACAACAACTTCTCCGCCACCGTGACCACTATTTGAGTTTCGGCTTCCTCTACAAGCCATACCCTTTTTTTTAATGAAAAATAAATACCATGTTATACTTTTATTTTATTTTGGTATTGAAAATGGTTTTGAAAGCGTTTTTATTATATCAATGTGTTGTATTGATATCTTGTTATTGAAATGTGGAAATGTTATGTTTCCTTTATGCATGTTTTATGTGATACGATTATGTTATGGTTTATGAGATGTTTAAACCTGTTCATATGAGGAATGTATTGGACTTAATAAGTGACGGGTGGAGCCTGCTATAGCTCCTCGATGCATCGGTAGGTCTGATGAGACAACTAGACGTGGAATTGGCCGAGGCCCTTTCCCAATTTGATTTATGGTTTTGGCCGAGGCCTTAATCATTTTAGACGTCTTGGCCGAGGCCTTGAAAAAATGTTTCAGAATGTCCGGCATTATACATTCCCTCATTATGAAAGTGGTTATTGATCTTTCATGTGATTATTCGTCTAGTAGAATATCCATGTGAGTAAGTAAGTGGCATTATTTGATTTTACTTTTTCCATATTATGCTGAAGTTCAAGTTTAATAAGGCTTTTGTTTAGTTATACATTGCCTTAAATGTTTATGTTTATTTGTGAAAGCTTCTGCAATATTGTTATCCTTACTGAGCATTTGAGCTCACCCCTTTCAATGTTTTAATATTTTCCAGGATGTGAAGAAGTATTTTATGAATGACCTACAGGGATAGTCAGAAGAGGATATGAGTGTGGACTATGGAGACTTCTTTATTGTAGTTTTTCACTTTATGATGTAATGTAACGTTTATGAATGTATCTAGTGTTTACAAGGCTACTAAACTAATCGGTCTTTTGAGACTTGATCTTTTGTGATCATTCCAATGTTACGAAGTAATGCACCGACTCTGGGTAGCTGGGGTTGGGGCGTTACAGTTGGTATCAGAGGCAGTTTAGTACTAACCTTGGAAGCTAGATTTAGACAAACTCTGATTAGAGCATGTAGACCTAAGATGAACTTTGAGGATTAGTATAGAAGAACTTCCTAAAAATTTTGGTATTGTAGAGATTTTGTGAGTTTTCTGAGCAATGCATCCCTGTCTGGATACGAGCAGGTAGAGGCGGCTCTAGCACAGATGTACCTAGGGGTAAAACCCGAAAACACCGCTTTGAGCTAGACTCGAACGGGAACTGGTGCACGACAACGGGCCTTGCTGCACTCTTGGTTACGACACTCCCAGGGGATATGCTTAGGATAATTCTCATTTTCTTTACAAACCACTATGAAGGGTTACGAGTATATACTTTCTCAAAGAAAACATTTTTATAATTATGGATTATGTCCATAATTAGTTCAATTTATGTTAAGTGTTTTACAAGTATGGAATTATGTATTTTGATTCATAAACTAATCCAGTTTATGCCATTATTTAGAAATGGCGCCTAGTGGAAGGAATGGAAACCGTATCAATGCACGCACTCCGTGTAGGGATTTCCCTCCTGCTCAAGATAATTATTGTGGATCTGGAGATACAACTGGTGCTGATCAACTTATTACCATACTGGGACAACTCACTCAGGTTATGAATAATAACCTTACTCGTATGGAGCACCCTGATCTGCAACGTGGAGGATCAATGCTAGACCGTTTCATGAGGCAACAACCACCAACCTTCAATGGGAGTACAAATCCTATAGTAGTTGAGCAATGGATAAATTCCTTAGAGAAAATATTCCATGCCTTGGGGAGTAGTGAAAGGGAGAAGGTTGTCATGGCAGTTTACCGCCTCACTGGAGATGCCGATCAGTGGTGGTCGCTGATTCAAAACACAAAGAAAGATGATGACGTATCGAATATGGAATGGAGGGAGTTCAAAGAGCTTTTCTTAGAAAAATACTTTTCTCGTGACCATCGAGCAGATATGGAAAGGCAATTTCTGAGTCTGAGGCAGAAGGAGGATGAGAATGTCGCAATGTATGAGGCTAACTTTACAAGGTTAGCGAGGCATGCTACCGATTATATACGTAACCCAAGGAGTAAGATTGATCGTTTCTTTGATGGGTTAAAACCATTTCTCCGTCGAGCTTTAGTATCACAATCCTTCTCATCATACGAAGATATTGTCTCGTGTGCTATCAAGACAGAAAAGGAATTCTCTAAGTCTTATGACAACAAAGTAAAGCAAGAGAAGAAGAGAACAGTGGAACAAGAGACATATAAAGGGAAAAAGGGAAAGAAGGATTTTCCATTATGTGATAATTGTGGGAAGAATCACCCTGGTACTTGCCTAAAAGGAATGGGAGTTTGTTATAAATGTGGAGAAAAGGGTCACCAGGCTCGTGATTGCAAGGGAAAGAAATATGCTATCAATGTTGAATGCTACAATTGTAGGGAAATGGGGCATTATGCAGATGAATGTCTTAAGCGTCAAGGAAACTTACCTCAGAAAAGGCCAAGGGATCAAGGACAATCTTATGCTGTTACTACAGTTGAAGCAGAATAACTAATGTATTGTTGCTTTTGGACTCATGGATTATATTCTGGTTATAAGAATAATGTGATATATATAAAGATTTTACTGTAGTACTTTTTTATTTCAGTAAGGTTTTAATATTATTAAGGTAATCATATTTTTAGTATGTGACAATAAGAGAAACTTTTCTTTGTTTGGGGAATCTGATGTTACAATTGATTTTGGAATTTAGAGACCTTTTAGAGAAAGTATGGACGGAGGTATTTTGGATAACTATTAAGGTTGGAGTGGATTAAGTTGATCTTTGGATAGTATTTTTTATGGTTAAAAAATTTATGAAGATTATTTTTGGAATATTATGATACTATATTTTTAGGAAAAGGACAACTTGCAGGGTGGGGCATAACCCATCGCGTCGGACAAAGCTGCAGGAATCAAACCCACAATCAAAGTGCGACAGGCCTTTATTTCCTACCACTAGCCTACAGGAAGTCCCTGGTTATTACAAAATAATTTTACTAATCTAAATGGTATGTGTTAACATTTGGAACCTTATACAATTAGGATAAATAGAATATTTTTGAGTTCCATTACCATTTGGAGTAAAAGTTAGGTTTGTGGTAAAAATTTATTAACGAATGAAAGTATACATAACAAGTATGTATATTCCCTTACGTCCTTAGTAAAACTCCTAAATAAATTCCTCAACATTATAAAAGGAAACTTAAAACAAAAATGTTGTCGGTTAACTTTTCCAACTGGGGATTCAATGACCGTTTAACCAATCAGAAGTTTGTGATTTTCTTGTAGTTAAACTTTCTCCTAATCCTGTTTTCTATAACTCTCCATCAGACCTTGATGGTTTGTTTCTCCTCCATATCCATATTTTCATAGAATCCTAGAATGGGCTATATCGGGTGACCTTTGTACTTATCTTGCTTTCTTTTAATGTTATATATTTATTAACCTTATTTCCGATGTGGGTTTTCCACAAAGGTATTTTCTATTTTCAACCATTTATTTTCAAAGAAAATTTTCAAATTGCGAGGACGCAATTTATTGAAGGAGGGGAGAATGTAACACCCCGAGCTTCCATGATACGCTTCTCATTCAATAATGCAATAGCTTGCATTGTACGCAACTTCGAGTTCTAAAACACCACGACTAATCAAAGAAGCCGTTATGAACAGTAATAACCAATTTTTAAAATTATAGAAATTTTATATTTCAAAATGGACTTCATTTTTGGATTTGGAATATCGAAATAAGCCTATGTTGAATTTTTGGTATTTTTCTGAGAACTTCTAATTTTTTATGAATAGTGAAAAATACTTAAAAACAACTTTTTTAATCAAAATAATTTATAGTGATAAATTATACTATTTTGTGGTTTTAAAGTATAATTAAAATATATTTTTACCATTTTATCCAATGGTGGTCATTAGAATTAATTTAACATTGAAATTGGACATAAACAATTGCCAATCTTTTGATATAAATTGTTTCTTAAAACACGCTATTTGTTGTGACAGCAGGAATTAATTATAAAATTAATTAATTCAACTTATATGTTTGGAATTTTGTAAAATAGACATCATTTTTGAATTTGGAATATCAATTATAGCTTATGGTGAAATTTTGGCTTTGTTCTGAAAAACTTCAATTTTTGATGAATAGTGAAACCACTAAGTGGTAGTTAAATAACTGATTTTTCGTTTAAATGAAATATTACCACTTCTGTGATTTGATTTTCAAAAATCCGACATACATGGTTGTTATTAAGAAGTAAAATGTGGTTCAATGAGATTAAAATAATTTTTTGGTGAATAGTAACTTTTAAGTTCTTAATCGCGATTAGAGGTAATTAGTGTAGTTTAAGGTAAAAATAATGTTTTAATAATATGATATGAGATTTACACTTGTCCTACTCCTATTGGATGAGTCATGGCCGACCAAGAAAACCCATGGGTCAAATTGGGGACCCCATGGAGCCACTTTGGTTGGAAAATGACATTAATATATATATATTTAATGTTAAAATTAAATTGACACAAACATGAGTTGTTTTACTAAAACAGTTTTTAAGTGGGGTTACACAAGTCCAAATTTTGATTATAAATATTCATTAGAAAGATAAAAATATTTCCTACATAATAGTATTTTTTTTATAATTTTTAAACATTAAATAAATTAAATTAATTATGACATCATGATGATGCAGCGATGACCTCATTATTTAACGATTTAAATAAAATGGAAAGATAATGTAAAATCCAAAGCGTACACTTGTCAAAAAACTATTGGATGAGTATATTTCGAACCCTTATCATCTTATCCTCGAATTATATAAGTGTGGGACCTCTAAAATCCGAAACTCATTTTATAATAAAGTGATTTTTCTTTACTTTCCAAGAGTGCCCCTCCTCTCCACTTATAAAAGGCCCCCACCTCTCCCACCTCATTTACACTTTCAAGCCATTTGGCTCGGCCAAACTCTGCCCAAATACTCTCAAAACTTCCCCCTCTTACTCCTAGAAGCCTCACATTGGGCAGAATGCTTCCCAAGGAAGCCTTTGGCTCAAATCAAAAAGAGTTACCCGATTTTGAGGTAATGTCTTCTCTAATGTTGTTTTGTTTTATTTTTCTTCTCCAACCCCCTAAACTCTTTTTATTCATTTCTTTTGTAACAACACCAGTATCCTCAATATACTAGGATGTTGTTATAAGAAGGATTCGAGCGACACTTACACACACCTACATCTAATGGTTAAAGAACATACGGTTTCTGTGGATGGCGAATTTCTGCCTCACGAAACGATGATTGTTCAACACACATATAACACCTTCAAAGGTGTCCATTAAGATGTCACTATTTTTATATATGATATATAATATGTTTATGTTTTACTTATGCTTCTGTATTTCTCATTTATGTCATACTTTATGATTTCCATTATGGGTAAAACGCGATAATTTCATTTTAGGAAGTGCGGACTACCGCCCCCTCAATGTGATTTGAATTGTTAATGCCATATGTGGGATGTATAAAGGATGGAGTAAATGGTATTATACACTATATTATACTGGAATTATATTATACATTTATATCATTATGATTTATTTCCATTAAATATGAAATTGAAATGAAAGTAGCGTTCATGCGTACGTACGGCTTACCGTCTCCATGAACGGTGCATTTCATTTCTTACCTCTAAATGTTACGTAATATTATAAATGAATGTATATACTGGATATATAAGATATATATGACATATAAATCATGAATATAATTCTGGTGATAATGGATATTCTACCACATAAATAACTTGTAATTATAAGAAGTTTATTGTTGACTCAAGTACCAAAGATCGACAAAACGACCATTATTAACTTAAATAATTACATAATGTTCATATCATTGTAATAAGTGATATAATAAGGATAATGAAATTGAAAATGGTTCTTAATAAGGTATATATTAACTCTAGTTTATTATTCAGGAGGTTAAAGAACGGTTGAGTCAAGTCAGACATGAGGTAAGGGAACTTCTTAACCCAATTTCTATTCTTTGGGTTAATCTCCTACTTTCAAATTATGTCATGATATTTTTATGTCCTATCTTGTATTTGTACATTATTTATGTGTACTTATAGTGAATACACATTATAGATGTACTTTATTTAAAAAAATGATCTTTTTAAGGACTTCGTCTCAATCCCCTTTCGTTGAGGCATATTTGGTTTTATACACAACTTTCTTTTATACGGTGTATAAACCCCTTTGACTTTTATGTTTATTCAAAAGGAATCTTTTTTATACGAAGTGTTTACTAAACGACAAAAGGGAATGTTTTTGTCTTAAGTATGCGGCGACAACAACTTCTCCGCCACTGTGACCACTATTTGAGTTTCGGCTTCCTCTACAAGCCATACCCTTTTTTTTAATGAAAAATAAATACCATGTTATACTTTTATTTTATTTTGGTATTGAAAATGGTTTTGAAAGCGTTTTTATTATATCAATGTGTTGTATTGATATCTTGTGATTGAAATGTGGAAATGTTATGTTTCCTTTATGCATGTTTTATGTGATACTATTATGTTATGGTTTATGAGATGTTTAAACCTGTTCATATGAGGAATGTATTGGACTTAATAAGTGACGGGTGGAGCCCGCTATAGCTCCTCAATGCATCGGTAGGTCTGATGAGACAACTAGACGTGGAATTGGCCGAGGCCCTTTCCCAATTTGATTTATGGTTTTGGCCGAGGCCTTAATCATTTTAGACGTCTTGGCCGAGGCCTTGACAAAATGTTTCAGAATGTCCGGCATTATACATTCCCTCATTATGAAAGTGGTTATTAATCTTTCATGTGATTATTCGTCTAGTAGAATATCCATGTGAGTAAGTAAGTGGCATTATTTTATTTTACTTTTTCCATATTATGCTGAAGTTCAAGTTTAATAAGGCTTTTGTTTAGTTATACATTGCCTTAAATGTTTATGTTTATTTATGAAAGCTTCCACAATATTGTTATCCTTACTGAGCATTTGAGCTCACCCCTTTCAATGTTTTAATATTTTCCAGGATGTGAAGAAGTATTTTATGAATGACCTGCAGGGATAGTCATAAGAGGATATGAGTGTGGACTATGGAGACTTTTTTTTATTGTAGTTTTTCACTTTATGATGTAATGTAACGTTTATGAATGTATCTAGTGTTTCTAAGGCTACTAAACTAATCAGTCTTTCGAGACTTGATCTTTTCTGATCATGCCAATGTTACGAAGTAATTCACCGACTCTGGGTAGCTGGGGTCGGGGCGTTACACTAACTAGGAAAATTCATTACCATTTCTTTGATGGATTCTCTAGGTATTTTTAGGTATGTGTCGCTCTGGAGGACCAAGTAAAAACTACATTTACACACCCCTTTGGTAAATTTTATTACCATAGGATGCCCTTAGGGCATGGGTGTAAATTTGGCCCAGTGGACCGAAATAATTCTCAACCTAGCCCAAATCCCGACTTGACTTGTTCCAAAAAATCTTATGTCGGGTTGGGCCAGGCTTGGGCTGGGCCAGGGCCACTATATTTTGTCCTAAGATAGACTGATATCCCAGCATAGTAGCCCACCCTATAGTCCCAAATAAGTCTAGAAAAAACCCAAATGATTACCAGAAAACTTGAGGTATGAGAGATTCAATCCCCCTACGCTTGTCTTCCAAGGCTTCACCTAGACCAACTAGTCCAGGAGTTACACCTATTATATTTATATGATATCTATAATTATATATATACTTTATAAAAAATATTATAATTATAATTTAAAAAAAAATTATTTTTTAAATTGATATCAAAGGACCGAACTCCCAACATCGTGGTCTGACCAGACAAACCTAGCCCAACTTGAAGAATCGGGATGACTCGAGGTTGGGCTTGGGCTAGGCTATTTTTATACCCTTACCTTTGGGTTATTTAATTCCCAAGTTAATTTGCATTGATACATGATATGTATCTTTATAGACTTTATTGAGAGATTTTTGAAGATATTTATTTATGATTTTATTGTTTATGGTTCATTCTTTGGGACCTATCTTAAAAATATGGAATCTTTTTAAATAAATTCAATGAGAAAAACTTGGTTTTAAGATTTTTAAAATTCCATTTAATTATAAAAAAGGAAATGTTTTAGGCCACAAAATTTTTAGTTATGGAATTAAAGTAGATAATGATAAGTTTGAAAAAATTTACACACCACCTTACCCCACTATTGTGAGACATATTAGATCATTTTTAGGCCATGATGGACTTTATAAGAGGTATATTAAATATTTTATAAAAATTTTCTCTACCTTAGACTAAACTATTAAAAAAGGAAACTAATTTTGTGCTTGATGATTCATTCATGATAAATATTTAAAAAATTAAAGAGATCTTGACTAGAACCCCTGTAATATGTACACTTGATCAGAATACCCTATTTGAGTTGTTGTGTGATTCCTCAAAAAAATCCATAGGATCTGTCCTATCCTAAATAATTAATGGGAACTCACCTATGATAACCTATACTTCACAAACTCTAGATACAACCCAAATCAACTATACAACAATAGAGATTTTTTTTCTATTTTTGTTTCCTAAGATAAATTTGGATCATATTTGATAGGAAATAGAGTAATTGTTTTTATGATCATGCAAAACTTAGGTATTTGATCAATAAAGTTGAAGACTGGCCGAAGTTAATAAGGTGGATGATAATTTTACTAGATTTTTATTTAGAGGTCAAGGATAAAAAAGACTATTAGAATTTGGTTGAAGACCACATGAGTAGGTTACCTTATACTATTCAGGTAGAAACACCAACTAAAAAAACCCTAGATGACTCTCTCATTAGTGTGCAGTTGTAAAAAGTCCCCAAGTTCCTTGGTATACTAACTTGGTGATTTTTTTGGTCACATCAATGGTACTATCCTTCTTTTCTAAGCATGAAACTCATAAATTGAAATACTAAGAAAATTTTTATGTATGGGAGTATCCTTATTTATGTAAGGTATTTAGTGACCAAGTAATTAGGATATGTGTCATGAAATAATAGGTTAAGTTTTTTCTTTCATTTTTTCTCACACTTGTATGCAAAGGCCATTTTAGGCCTCCAAGAATAGTAATTAAGGTGTTTATTGGTTGGTTTTTGTGTCCAAAAATTTTTAAAGACTCAATTGAATTTTATAATGTATTTAAAAATGATTATGGGTTGTTAGATGGGTGGTACCTTCTGTTTATACCCCTCACTCTCTATGAGAACTAGCGTAGGCTTGAGTCCTGCCAGACTCATAGATTGTCCATATTCTGCAGAGGGTGATTCAAATCCATTTCCTATTTGGGGAACATACAGAACACTTTGGACTTGGTTGGGGCCCCCCACTAGGAGTCAAGCATAACTTGTACATACATTTATTCCATGGGGTGTTAGTTGAGTGGTATATGCTAGTTGTACCCCTCGCTCTCTATGGGAATTGGCACAGGCTCGATTCCCACTAGACTCAGAAACTGTGTGTATTATGCACAAAGAGATTCAAATCCATTTGCTAACTGGGGAATGTTCAAAACACTCTAGGATTGGTCTAGGCCCCCCACTAGGTGTTAAACGTTACCCATACACATGTTTTGTGTAATCGGTGATGCATACAGGATGATGTAGGCATGATGCTACACTAGGCCATTGATCTATGTTCATGGGCCACTTGGCCTTAGGCCTATGGGCTATGTAATGGGTTTCCCTCTACCCAAATATAAAGAGATATTTTATTTCATAATAAAAAGTAGATTAATCCCCAAATTGTTTTTAAAAAATTGTATGTCCAAACTGTTAATTTTCTGGTCAGGGTTTTAAGAGGAAAGAAATACCCTAACAACCTTTAATTTTTTTTGAAATATTTGACATTTGGGGATTATATTTTATGGGTCCATTTCCTATCTATTTTTTATTTTACTATATCCTATTATTAGTAAACTATGTTTTAAATAGATTGAAGTAAAATCAACCCAAACTAATGATGGAAAAGTTGTGCTTGAGTTTCCAATATTAATCATTTTTTATATGTCTGGAGTCCCTTAGTCCATAATCAGTGATCAAGGGACACATTTTTGTAACAAGAACATGGAATCCATCATTAAGAGATATTAATTGCACCAAAATACCTAAAATTCATACCAACCATAAAAAAATGGGTAAAGTAAGGTATCTAACAGAGAGATATAAATAATTCTTGAAAAGATAGTGCAACCTAACTGAAAGCTCTAGCATAAAAAGCTTGAGGATTCTCTATGGGAATACATGAATTCTTTAAAAACCCCTAATTATGTACCCTTAGAGAAATGTTTATAAATTTTTTTTTTACCTACCTTTTGAGATACAACACAAAGACTAAAAAGATGTAAAGAGAGTGAACCTATAGTTTGGTAAGGTCAGAGAGTAAAGGAAGCTCTAAATGATAGAGCTTGAGGATCTTAGGAGAGAATATTATGATAATTCTTTACAATATAAAGATAATTCCACATATTTATGTGACATAATTATTCAGAAAATATACTATTAAATTGGAGATAAAGTTATACTATTCTCTTCAAGGATTAAGTTCATGCTTGGTAAACCTCAATCCAAGTGGATTTAACTTTTATAGTAAATAATACATTTTTATTTGGTATAGTTAAAATATAAGGAGTTAAATCATAACACCCATTCAAGGTGAGTTTACAAAAGCTAAATAATTTTGATAATTAATTTTGGAAGGAACCAATGGAGGAGTCCAAAATCCTTCTTACTGCTTTTGAATAAGGATATTCTAGGCCGTTTTTCTTCTTCATAATTTTCCAGATACTCACTCTTTAAATATGTTATTCCTTGTAATATTACATGATTAAATGGAAGGGGAAATGGGGTATATGATAAGTGTGGTGGAGAGGACAAGTAAATTGTGATTTAAATACCTTTATTTTCTTTTCTTTGACTATTTATAAGTTATTTTTACCTAAAATAATATAAATCAAAGTGATCACAAATATTTTTTTATATTTTTTTGAAATATTCATGTTGTTTTCTTCTATTTTTATATTTTTTGGATTTATTTTAGAAAGTAAAACTTTATCTCTAATGTTTTACTTCCTAGAAATAAATACCATTATATCATGGATGTATTTAAATGGTTTATAAATTGTTGAGATGAGATGATTGCTAAGTGAATTTTACCACTGTTTTCATGTATTTTTTTAATTTATAATTTGGATAAGGGTTGTCAATGGAAAAAAGCATAGTGGAATCAAAATAACTGCATAAGGAAACTCAAATTTTGAACTTAATCTTAGGTGACCCACCCATTTTAATTTATTAACACTTTAGGGAGCCTCCCTAAAATACATTTGTATAGATCATATGAATTAGAGAAAAATAAATAAATAGGAACTGATCTATAATTATTCCTAAGTCAGTATAAGCATATGTGTGTGTGTTAGACATAAAATAAGAGTTAGAGTGACCCAAGATCTAAGTTCCCAAGATTTTCTCCTATACCATGTCTATTAAAGTTAGTCCCAGGGGATACCTACCATATTGGGATGTATTAGTTATAGGTTTAGCTGTACTCATCCAATATGTTCTTTGCACATACATTCCTAAGAAAAATTCAATTGGTGATAATTAAAAAAGGGGATGTAAATATTTAGGAAATTCTAAACTTAGATGAAGAAGGGGTATATGATATATTTTAATTTCATTTAGAAAGTATCAAGGAAGTGTGCAAAGGAACTTTGGATAAGTAAGCTTAGGGGAGAGGGATTTAGGAATGTTTTTCTTATTACAATCTTAATTCAACTAAAGTTCTATTCTGTTTTAAATATTGGACTTAAAGCATTGCTTGAATTGAAGTGAGGTAGTGGGTTATATTCATAGATAAGGAAAGAAAATTTTCAATGATGAATGAATATGTTATTTTCTTCTTCTCTGAATTGTGTATTTAAGTCTCGGTGGAATAATTGTTTTAGATAAATGGAATTCATACTATTTTCTGATATTGAAATAATGTAAGTGTAGAGGAGGGATGAGTGATAATATTTTTAAAAAATTTAACAATTTTTCAATGGAACTTAACCCCCTAATTAATATAAAACCTAGGAAAATCATTCATATATGTTATTTGGGTAAATATCACTATAAAAAAATGACTTGTACCAATAGAAAATTACTGATCAAAAATACATTGGTTGGTAAAAATGATTAATTACAATAGATATTAATTTTTTTATTAATTTAAGGTGTTTAAATTTATTTTTATTAACACATATATTTCTTAGTATTAGTAATTTAATACCAAAAAATATTTTATTAACTGTTAAATCTATTACCATTCTATATTAACACCAATAATATTTTACAATATTTTAAGTTTTTATTAATAATAATTATTAACTATACATATTTTACCATAAAAATATGTTGAAATAGATCATTAAAAAATAATACATATTTATTTTATACTAATAAATTATTTATTAATAAAAATATATAATTTTATTTATAGTTAACATATAATATTTTTTATTTATAATTAACCCTAATACTTTAGACCACTACATCTCCCCTCATCAATGCTTTCATCCCGCTTCATTAATGTCCCCTACCCTTCAGGATTCCAATCCATCACCACTTACCCTCTCTCACTCCACTAACTCTACATATTCACCTCACCCTTCTCACCCTCCCCACTAGTGTTATCTCCCCCACATCACTTACTGTCACACCTCCTTGGCTCCCAAACTCACCAGCTACCCATCACAATTTCCCACAAACACCATCTCCTATATATCCTCTTCCTTGACTCATCAATATTTTATCCTCCATACCTAACCTCCCTTTAGATATTTATATATCCTCATTCGTAACACTACTACTGGTGCCTCATAGCTTCCCAAATTCAGTGCCTACATGTTATGGCTTAAACTATGAACTGTATTTGGTTCTTGTCAATTTTTATATAGTTTTTTCTTCTGATTTTAGTACCCACTATTATACTATATAGTAGAATCAAAAATAGGGTTAAAAAAATATTATTCAAAACATCAATTCATAATTCAAGGGTGAGTCTATTTTTTTGGAATGTTTCTATTTTGATCTTTTTGTTCATCACATTTTTTTACTATTCTCTTTCAATCATGAGATTGAATATCATGTCAAAAATTAATCTACAATGAAATGGAAAAGTGGATTAGCATGAAATGAATTAATATAGTTTACATATTTATTGATTCCCTTATACTTTTCTCCAAATAATTTAAGGTGGAGGAGGAACCATTCTATATTTATAAGATTAATAGAACATAAATATATGCATTGAAGACAAAACTTATTCTAATCACCATTTTATGAACTAAAACTAGAAAATATTATATGATGTCAAATGTGTTCTCTAAAATTGGAAAATTAGTGATAATAGTTTTGGTTTGGGATGATATAAAATTACATAGGACATTAGTGGGGGGATAATAAATAAGGAGGGAATAAAATGGGAAGATAATTAATACTTTTTTAAGTTTATATTCAAGTTTTGGTTAATCAATTAGGCTAATTTATCATAATGATGAATGGTGATCCTGATGTGCAAAGAGTTCCACATTTTTAGATTTGGTTCCATCATCATAAAGGTCATAGGATTCATTAAATATTATATTTTTTCTTGTTTTTTTTATTATATTTTCTTATAGGAAATATGATTAGGATGAATTATAATCTGAATTGATTTTTTTTCAAGAATACCCATATCCCCACCCATTGATTTTAATTCTCACTTCTTGAAATATGGAACAATATTTTTATTTAATATAGATCAGTAATCATATATCAACTAATAACTCTATTATCATTGGATACATATTGATAATCTATGACATGCAACTCATTTTTTCTGTAGTGCACTACAAGGTAAGGAAATAATTGTTGTTGTTTAATGTGTTATACCTTTCTGACTTGTTTAATGTCTTTTCCCCATGGGGGATTTTTTACTTTAATTTTAATGCTTGTTATATTTTTTATTTTTTAGGTAATATACATTGATATGTGTAATAATAAAAGTTATGCACTGAGAGAAAATATTTTCAAAGAAAATAATTAGTTGGAAATGTTTTAGTTATAGTAGTTGGTGATGTTTATCCTAGATTGAAAAAAAATTGTATTTTAGAGTATACATTCCTTTTATTTTACATTTAACACAATTTATTAGAATCAAGTGTTGTATATGTAGCATATGACCTATTTTTATAAACTTCACTTTCATTAAATATGTATTTTTTTGACACATTTGTTGAATATTATTCCTAATTTTATGAAAAATTAGTACCCTATCTAAAAGATATTATATTTATGAACACATGAACTTTTACTCTTAACATCGGTATTGAAAATATGTTTCAATTCACTAAAATTAAATTTATATTCTATAAACTAGAATTACTTTGATAATATTTTCACTTTAATAATAAATTGTCTTAAATAATCTTGATTATCAATGAAATTTCATAATTTGTATTATAAATTACACTATGAAATCCAAAATCTCTATATGTGTAATACAATTTTGTATTTATAAAATCAATAGGTAATATTTATAAAAATCCATGTGTGTATTATGTGTGAAAAATCCATGTGTTTAATATGTGTGTAATCTATGTGTGAAATTTATTACTATAAACTTAGTATGTAATCTGTGTCTGTAAACCTAGTGTGTAATCTGTTTCTGTAAACTCAGTGTGTAAAATATATAATACCAGTGTGAAGTTAGTGTGTATAATCTGTGTTTGTGTTTGAAAATTATGTGTAAACTTTAGCGTAAACTTAGTGTGTATGCTCAGTGTGTAACCGCAGTGTGTAAGCTATGTGTGAAATTGGTGTCTCTATGTGAAAACTATGTATATAATTAGTGTGCAATATATTTGTGAAATATGTGTATGCATGTGAAAACTATGTGTAAGATTAGTGTGTAATATCAGTGTGTAATATGTTTGTGAAATCTATGTCTATGTTTTCAATCTATGTAATATTTGTGTACAACTCGTGTCTATAAAGTTAGTGCATAATATGTGTCTATAAGCTCAATTAGTGATATGTGTTTGTAAAACTAGTGCATAAAATCAGTGTGTAATCTCATTGTGTAATCAGTGTGTGAAATCTATATCTATGTGTGAAAACTATGCGTAGAAAACTTGAGTCACATTGACTAATCATTATCCACTCTAAATGAACGTTCTTACATCTATTTACCAACAACATTATCATTTACAACCAATATGTCAACATTATCTTTTATTTGATTTTTTATTATCTTAATAGGAGTTTTATTCCTCCATTAATGTTGGTTAAATATTTATGTAAGAAACCTAAGTCTCACACCATGTTTTCAATGAACCCTTACAAGCATGTTAGCACCAAACTATTTAACCAAATTTGGAGTGTCTGGAACTAAAAAAAGTTGTTTACTCATGGTTGTTTCAGAGTTACTTGTTAATGATCATGATGTATTTGGATGATCATAATTTCACTTATGTT
Organism: Viscum album; assembly: GCA_963277665.1. NCBI lineage: Eukaryota > Viridiplantae > Streptophyta > Magnoliopsida > Santalales > Viscaceae > Viscum > Viscum album. The sequence goes on along the minus strand of OY728150.1, from coordinate 1,996,127,086 downwards.
TAAAAATTAAAAATATGGATCATTATATAATGATGGATTAGGTTTGATGGTCATTTTCAATTAAATCATGTATTGAGTTACTAGTTCACAAGACCGAATGACTAGATTTGGAAGCCAATTCTAGTTTTGTTGGGTATGGATATGTAGCTACCCATAACATAGCATAATTAAAGGTTTAATGTTAGTGGGAATTCCATTGGCTATGGATTTGGTGTAAGCTAATTTGAATTTGGGTTCTATATATTTTATCCAAAGTCTTGAGGTTGGTATGTTGTTGTTCTTTCCTATATAGGATTTTTAGTCTAGGTTTTCCATGAGACATCATGAAGGGGTTCCCATGGAAGTCAGATAGGTTATCACCCTATCATATGTTTGATGAAATATTGAAGGGGGGTTCTCTATATTGATTTTTCACTAATTAGAGACTACGAGTTTGTGTCAATGAAACAATATAAAAATCTTAGTTCTATTCCACTATTGTTTATGTCAGGGTCATGGGCTTGAGATTCTATTATCTAGAGTTTGTGGTTGGTTTATACTAACACATGATATGATTATGAGTTTCTTTCTCACTATAGTAGTTCCTAGATATTTAATTCCATGATGGGTGATTCGACAAGGCTAAAGTATGAAAGGTGCTCTCTTTAACATAATTTGTTAAAGGGTAATCAGACTAGACAGGTGGTGAGATGAACTAAAGATTGAGGTAATGAATTTGTTATTATCCAACTAAAGCTACCACATGATGCTGCCACATGGAAAATTAAAACATAAATTAAAGGTAAATTATAATTTTTTTCTCTTAATAAAATGTATCCAAAAATCTAATATTATTCATTCCCATTAATTACAGTATACATAAGGACTATCAGACTCTTATTGCTACTATGAATAGATAATGAATTTCTACTTCACAGAATATGATCTTTTCACTCTTGAATTGAACTATTATTGTATAATAAGGGGTGTTATTTATTTTTCTTGAATATCAATCAAGAAAATTATTTCATTTTGGGATTTAATATAGTATTTTTTTCATTAAGATTTGTTACATTATTTCTTTAAGTCAAGGATTTTCCATGGAGTTATAATTATTGGTTTTGTATTCTAGTGTTTCATCTTGGATCCAGCTCCCACCACAATTGTCATTGATTTTTTCTACCGGTTTAGCAATCCAAATACATTTTCATTTACTGATCGAAAAATTATTATCAATTTGAATACATAAAGGTATAATGAGATATGGGTGTTTAGATTAACGTTTTTAGATTTTAGTTTATAATATCATGTTTATGAAGGTGGCTTGATTCATAATACATTCTTAATTTTTCATTCTAATTTTATTGTTTTTTGTGTATTTTTTTGAGTAGGAGATGGTGATGGATTGTGAGAAACAATTTCTTCAAGATAATGTTTTCAGTGTATATTATAGTATATGGTGGCTATAGTCATGGCACTGTACTTTGGGTATTAGTTGGATTATCGAGTGTTGAGTTTTAACCATTTAGGAATGATTGTAAATATATATTTTTGAATATATTAGAATTATTAGGATGAATTATTTATGATATATTTTAAATGCTGAGATACATTAGATATTTATTTATTTATTTATTATTATTTTTCAGGGAATATAATTTATATTTAGTATCTAATAATTATTCTATGTGTATAATATATATTTTTATTAATAAATATATTAAAAATATTTACCAACACATATGATAATATTAATGCATAATTTTAAAATGAATTATAGGTGAATATTATTTATGGTAATTGTTTATTGTGACATATGAGAAAAGTTTATTAATAATAATACCAATAAAAGTATAATGTTGGTAATTTAATTATCAATAGATAAATATGTGATATGAATTTGTTACTAAACATTCTTACTAATTGATATATTATATTTTGGTATTATTATAATTGTAAGATAACTATTTTATGTATCACAATAAAATTTAGTGAAATTTTTTACCAACAATTTAGTGATGGGATAATTTTAGTTGGTAAAAAATTTTACAAACATAAAATGAAATTTTACCAACTGAGATACCCCTATTGAAAAAAATAATTATTTTTTAATGTATGTAACTAATTTTATAAATGGATTTAAACTTAATTTTTAGTGGTTTTATTGTTTTTTAGATTTAATTAAGAATCCATACATTGGTTTTAAAAACTAAAACTACATTTTTTAAAGTATTTAAATTCCAAATTTTATTATTTAAATAAAATTTGGGTCAAATACACAAAACCTACACTGAATTTACTATTTTCATAGGTTGTAGGTTGAAATATGAAAATTGAAAAAGCCCTTCCCCTGTGTAAGTGTCATGGATCCCCAATATAAGTGTCATAGGAAGCATCATAAGTTTAATCAACACTGCATAAAGGTCATCAAGTCCATTCATAAAGGTTATTGGGGGTATTCATAGGCTATATAAAGGTAGTCTCTATGTTGTAAAGTCATCCTTATGGCCATAACCCATCACTACATACAGGTACCCTCCTAACGCCAACACTGCGTCAAGGTCAAAAAGCTAATGTGTGTGGGTAATATGGTCTATGTAAAGGTCATCCTCATGCTATGTAACTTTCATCACCATATGATAATCACTTTTTAAGGGTAATTTGGGAGCTGTGTGAGGGTAACTAGGGAATTATGGAGCTATATCAAGAAAAACAAAAGTTTTAATGAGTTGTGTCAAGGTAATAAAATGTGGCATATAGATAACAATAATATTTTCAAAGCTACATAAAGTTCAAAAATAAATTGAATCAATGAAAACCACCACTATATAAAGTTTACCAATAAAATTGTGTGGGGGTATAGAGCATGGTCCATAGGATATGTAATAGTAACAGGGAAGGAACATAAGTGTAGAAACCATGGTTCCTTATCTATGTAAGGGACATCTTAGAGCTGCATAAAGGTTTCCCTATAGCCTGAATTTTTATGTGAAGGTAATCAAAGTTCCCAAAACAAATAGGGCTCAACTGAATTTCAATTATCATTCATATGTTTCCTTAAATCAAGAAATTTTCTCTTGAGATCCATATGGAATCAATTGAAAAGTTGAAGAATATAGAGATCATGGTAAGGTATCTTAGAAAGGAGAATATTCATGAAATTAAATTCCTAAAGAATCTCAATCCTCTGAATGTATACGTGATAATTATTAAATATGAGGAAGTAAGGCACTAAATTTGAGGAATATTTAAAAGGCACTAGAATCAGTGGAGGTGGAGGCAGAGGCCTGCACTGCTCATAAAGGGAAAGAAGCTATTGAAGTATATGAAGTTTCTTCAATCATTCTATAAGAAGGTAACTATTCAGTCAAGGGTAAAGGCTATTTGTAGAGGGGTCTGCCACTACTAATCGATTGATCTGGTTAATACTGAATTTTTTTCTTTATTTTATTCATTGTAATGTCTCCAGTGATGGAAAAATAGACCATTAATGGTCAAGCCTAGGAAAATATCCCCATTACCTTATAATGAATTCTTCCCTTTATTGTTAAATCTATTTTTCTCATCTTCTCTATAAGTTCTTGATTACTTTATATATAAATAGATTTATCATTGTATTTGAATTTATTTTTTTCCATTTTTAACTAGTTTGAACACACAAGCAACCTAATAATTATTCAAAGCTTGTGATGGTTTGGAGTGGAATGAATCAGGAGTGAATAGAGTTATCTAATCACTAGAATAAGGGATAGTAATAGATATAGTCATTATTTCATCTCCCTATTCAAGGAAAAAATTATTAGGAAGGGTAACTAGAGATGTTTCATTTGTTTAGAGGGGTGAATTAGTAAAATTAATGAGAATAATGATTTAAAAGTTGAGTGGGGGGGAGGATATCTAAGGTTATAACAATAGCTTTTAAAAATAATTTCAAACTCATTATTGATTGTCTTTTATCACCCAAAAAATTCATTGTACTTCATACATACTAAACCCACCCAATAGTGAAAAAATACTAAAAACACCCTCCTCTCTAGATACAACCGAAGTTCCACTATTTACTATATTATCAAGGTTTAAATTATTGTCAGATAGAAGATCCATAATTATAACCTCATCAGGTATGTTTTACAGTGAATTTATTATAGAAATTCAATTTAAGTGGATTAATTTGGTGATTTTATAGCTGTTAAATGTTATAGATTTTGATCATAGAGGTGTCATGGATGAACCATGGACCTTACACACACTATTGGTCATGGTCTAGAATTTTTTGGTGGTCGGGTTAGTTTTAAACGATTATTCCTCATTATTTATAATTGTTTAATTAATTATAAATTGTTTATAATTAATTATTGGGAGTTTTGGGTGAGATAGGTGATCATGGAATGGATGAGTTTTGGCTTGGGCATGATCAAGGATTGAATATAGTTTGACCTGAGGGGATAAATTTGGTATTGAGGTAGGTGGTCCCTATAATACTTAACGATATGATTTATTATGAATTATTATGCATGATTACTCAATAATATGGGTTTATGTAAAATGGATAAGGACCTAGATCACCCTAGGTAGAGAAGTTAAGTGGCCATGTTCCTCCATGTGTTGGAACATGTGATCCCTTTTTTATTGAGTGATATTAAATCTCCCAAACACTATATTACTAGGGGTGATGATGCCACTTGAGTTTATGAGGGGCCTATGATAGATATTAGGCCCAAGATGAGTGATGAATAGAATTGGTTGGATTCCTTAATGATGGTGTGGCGGGCATGAGGGGATCATATCTAGGGATTATGGTTGAGATGTTTGTACATCTCACACATGGTTAGGAATACCCTCTTGAGGTTGGATGAGAGTATTGTGGTGTGTTGTGAGTGGGGTAATCCCTAGGAGGCTAAAAAAGGTGCTATGGGGATGGTTTTCTTAAGGTGATGGTATTGTGAGCTCTCATAAAGTTTATGCGATATGGGAACTAGGTACAGGTCATGGGTTTTTTATTGATGGATTAGATTGGGGTTTCTGAGGGGTTTAGTTTGAGTTAGACTGGGAAAATACATGGGTAGAGGGGCCAGGTTGTGATTCATAAATTGTTGGAGTTGGTTCCCTAGAACCAAATAACTTTATACTTTCAATTACCATAATATTAATATCAATTAATATCTTATCACATGGTTAGTGTTCTTTTATGTATCCTTAATGTGGTAATTTCATAAATGTATCTATTGTATCAAAATAATATACCAGCTCCTTGCTATAATGAGAACCTTGAAATAAAATAACAATATTTTTAAACATATTTCTTATGGTCAAGATGAAATCTATTTAATGGGAGATATATTATGTTTGACTATTAGGTACTCAATGCTTATAAGTGAATAAGTCTTCTTCTCATGGAGTTTCTCACTTTGTAAGATCCAAGAAATGAAGTTATGAGAAAAAACCTTCCAATAGTAATTTCACATATTTTATATGTCATTGTATATTCCGATCTAAAAATTTGTGTATTGGTCCTTAGACTTAAGATTATTATTAATTTATATCATGAATCGTGTACTTAGATGTATTAGTGAAAACTGTCTTGAAATATACTCACATAGAAGTAACATGTGTTGGGTGATTCATAAGTGATATGACACTAATTTAATAAGTCAAGAAAGGATATGTCCCATATGAGATAATAAAAGAAGATATCTAAGGACCTTTTATTGAAATGGAACTACCAGATTAAGTCCATGGTTGTGAAAATTTTCCAATGAGTTCATTTCATAGTGTCAAATAAAGATAATTCAAGCATATAGGTTGATGACACAAGTATGCATCATTCTTAATGAGATATAGAGATAAAGATATTATATTACACATTACGTGCTTATATTAGGTTGTTATAATTGCAACATTAACTTCATTCACTATAGTTTCCTTAATGTGTCACAAGACTCCAATCCAAGAATTTAGAAAAGTTCACCTAATGTTACTGAGAAAGATGACAAGAGGGTTACACACTAAGTATATAAAGGATATCATTTAAATATTATTTTAAAATAATATTAAAAATAAATACTATTATCAGTTTATAGAATAATAATTAGTCAGGTTAAGTTGATCACATAAATTCAATCACCAATTATTCAAGTTTATAATATATGTGGGTTGGATATTAAAAAACATCTATTCCCAAGTCAGTGAATATAAGATTTATTTATTTATTTATTGAATGAATAATATAATGATATTTATTTAGAAAAAATATTTATTATTCAAGGTTTAATAAATGTCGAGGAGTATTGAAAAACTGAGTTAAGGGATTTATGGAAATGATATATTTTATTTAATATCATTTAAATAAATATTTATTTATATATTTAACAAATTATATTTAAATATATGTGAATTATTGAACATTATGGAATATAATAATAATAATAATATTATTATTATTATTTAACATGGGGTTTAATTAGACTACAAAATTAGATAAAGGGCCTTTATGCAATTATTAATTGTTTAACCCTATGTATATATTCTTGATTATATCATTTTCTAGGGTTATGTTTATTATTGTGTAGAATAGATTCTCTCAAGATTGATAGAATATCTTAATAACTCTCTCATGAATGTAGAGAGACAATCCCCCCTCCCTATTAAGAATTAGAGAACTAGAGAAGAATTATTTGATGAATGAAAGACTTCTTGTTTAGATCAATGATGAATAATGCAAGATGCTTGGTTCCTCTGTGCTAGCACTTGGAGTTCCAAAAAAGACACTATGATATTCATAGATCATGTGTGAATTATAAAAAACCATACTTTACATACACATATTTTACTTAAAAATTAAATAATATTCATTACAAAACATAGCAAAACCACACTAGGACCATATATATTTATTGTCTTTAGAAACTAGAAAACATAAACAACTGGTTCATAAGACATCTAAATTGTCTGCTGCTTATTTCTTCATAACTAGACCCCTTTTGAAATACCTTTCTTAATACCATTATTCATGACCTATGGAAAATAAACATAAGAAATGGTGAGCACATATTATTATTAAGGGTAAAAAATGATATATCAATCATATCATAATCATAAGACATAAGAACATAACATTTGAAAATCTTATCCTGTATATGAAAGATCATGATATCATGTCCTCGAATAAATCATAAAATTTCATAATAATTAATGATCATAATACCAAAAGTCAAAACATAAGACATGAAATTTTGTGGTATACACATAAGTATAGAAAATAATTTCATATTATTCAAGGATCATTTCCAAGACTATCATAGTAGACAAATTCCATTACTGAACTGCATTCACTCTTCATTCCAACCCTGTATTACTGAACCTAGATCATTTACCATTACATCCATATCTATCTCATAAGATATAAATATTTACCCAATGAATTGGAGGAATATATAGGTCTTATTAATATCATAATGAAATCATTCTTACATGTTCCATAAAAACATAAATCATTCATCATAACATAACCCAAGGAATAAAATGGGTTTCTTAAACATCATTCCATCATAACATAATCCATATAAAACAAAGATATTTCATAAATATCATTCCATAAAAAACAAAATAAAACCATAGGAATAATAGGGATAATATACTTGAAACATAAACATATTAAATAATTTCATCTTAGATGGAAAATAATTTTTATAGAATACTTGAAATTAATTCTTGAGGAAAATATCATTTCTTCTTCAAAAATATTTTCTTTTTTCAAAATGCCACATAATTTTAAAAGAAAAATATTTATTTGAAAATAAAATTGAAATATTTTAAATTAATCTTCATGTAAATAAGGTGTTATGAAAATGTAAAAATCCATTCATGCTGTTTAAGTTAAAAGAAAACATTCTTCACGTACTTTTTTTGAAAAGTTAAAAAAGTACCTTGTATCGAAAACAAAAATAAATATTCCCTTCATACTGTTTAATAAAAATTAACCAATAGGTAAAATTGAACGTAATAAATTTTATAAGGATATATTTTTTTGAATTCATATTTAGGAAACATGTACATGGATGATAAATATACCCCTATAGATACTTATGTATAAACAATCTTGGATAATAATGAGATTGTAAAATTGTACCTTACCTTAGGTCATATATCCTTTGTATGTATCCAAAAATTCTATAAAATGATTTAAATAATGTAATTAACTTATTTTAGAATCATATTAATTTTTATTATATCATATATAATCATAATATCATCCATTTGTTAATAACATTTCATTATTACTCGTTATTTGGGTAGTAACTGCTTCATTTTCTTATGCATGTTTTGTTGAATAAGTTCTGGTTATCCTTATTAAGTCCTATTTATATCATTAAAAAATTATATTAAAATGATATATATCATATTTATTCATTATATATATTTATATAATAATTCTTTAATCGATATCATGTAGAATGAATTACATCACATCGTGGAGACAGTAGGCCCTATATACGCACGGGCGACGATGTCATTCCCATAATTATGAAATGGTATGAAAGTGGATGGTATATATTTGGTTCCAAAATCCATATAATATTATAATAATCATATATAGGTATTATTTACATCATTATACTCATCCAAGTAATGTGGTGGTGAAAAACAAATTACACCAAGGCGTGGAGAGGGTAAGCCGTATGTACGCACGCATGGTGATTTCTTTTTTTATAGGATGGATAGAAGGTGGAATATGGTTGTTCCGTAATCATAATAAAATCTTAGTATAAAATTTATATTGGATTTATTACTTTATAATTGAAATAAATCATGAAGATTAATTATAAGAAGAAAGAATTTTTAAAGAATCGGTAGATGAGATTACATCTTCTTCGACGAGCTCCCTCTAGATCGCCTCTTAAAGCATTACGGTTAGTATATAGAGAAGACCAGAACCTCTGTAATGTGACTAGGGAAGTTTATATGGGAAATGTTTAGGGTATGTCCGACATTGAAGGATAAAAGTTAAGTGAAAAAGTGAGGGAGGAGTTTCCCTTTTATAATTGAGGTGAGGGGTACTTTTGGAAACTCCAAAAAATATTAATTTATAATAAACTCAAACCACATCTAAAAACCTCCAAAATGTCCTAATTATAATATGAGATAATATAAGTACTTAATATCATAAAAAAATAAATTTTAGACAATTTTTTATGTCAATTTAAACCTTATCATTTTAATTAACACTTAGTTATTCTATTTAATTTTTAACTAAGTTAACAAATATTTCAATATTAAAAGGGTAAACTATTTACTTATTTGATGTCAATTAGACCTTAAATTAATAATATAGAACATTTTAGACCATATAATAATTATTATATATATTTTTTTAATTTTTTAAATTTTAAATAATTTAATAATACATTATTTTGATAAACAATCAATAGTGCCATTTTGACACTATTCAATTTATTGATTTTTAAAATTCTAATTATATAAATTTAACTTATGAAAAAATATTTTATTATAATAATAAGAGGTCAAGGTCATCTATAAAATTATTTTTATATGTTAATTATCACAAATTATATTTATTTTAATATTTTTAATCACATTTATTTTTTATCTCCATTAATAAAATAATTACTACATCAATTTTGTGTAATTATTTAATATACTTATTTGTTGAATAAAAATTAGAAATAAAATACTATGAAGAATATAAATCCTATATATTTTAAAATAAAACTTATAGTTGACCATATATTCTGGAAAATACTACATTAAAAATGTTATATTTTTTAAAATATGAATGTGACAATTTTAACATCACTTTAAATAAAATATTATAAGTATCATAATATTTTCCATATGAATCCAAATGGTCAATAACTCAACTCTTGGATGATTATGGTCGAGATGTACTCAAAAAATAAGATATTATCACATGTTTGGATCTTTTAATGGTTATTATCATTTTAATAAAATTATGTTATTGATTTCTCATCAATTAAACAATTTCTGCATTATCAATGTATAAGCTTTTAAAGTAATTATTTATTTCCTAAAAATTAAAAATAAATTACCATGATAGATAAAAACATTCTATATTTAAAATGAGTATTTATAATTGAATTTATGTTCTATATAACTTTATATTAAAAATGATATATTTATTAGAATTTGAGTGAGTCATATTTAACTTTTCTTTAAATAAAATAAAATAAATTCCATAATATCATCCAAGTTTATTTCAAAGGATACTATTTCTACCCAAGGATGATTTAGGTAGAAAAAACTCATCCAATGATATTAGGACAAGTGTTAGGGTAATTTTATAATATTTTTTTACCTTTAATTACCAAATTTACCCTTTTACAGTATTAAAACAATCACCAAAGTTACTATTCATAATGCCCAAAAATAAAATAAAGATATTTACATAATTTGTACTTACAAATTAAAAATATAGAATCCAATTTTTAAAATTCAAAACATAAAATTTTCATTAATTAATTTAAAATTAATCTAGTTGTCAGAATGAGAAAACATATTTTAAAAGTTAAAACATTGCATAAGATTGAAATGTTTTTACATATATGTTAAATGTAAAATTAATACCAATTACATACATTATATTAACTAATAAAACTATATTATATTTATACTTTGAAACTATTAAATAATATAATTTAACTATATAAATTATTTCGATGAAAAAAGTTATTTTTAATTAAAATTTAGTATATTTTTATTATTCATCAAAACGTGAAAGTTATTAAAAAAATTTCAAAATTCATCTAAAGTAATTTTATTTATCTCAATTACAAATAAGATTTTTATTTTTTCATATAAGAATTATTAACGTGTCAAAATTTTAATTTAAAAAGGGTTCTCTATTAAAAGGCGTTAAAATTACCCTTTTGAAAAATATAGGTTTTTATACATACAATATGATTTATTCATACCAAATGACTAAAATTTATATTGTATGAATATAGAAAAATAATTTATTAAATATATAATATATAATTTTCATTAATTTCATTTACTAATTGTAATTAATTTAATTTATTAATACAAAAATACAAATATTTCCTTTACATTTAATTGGTTTATATCTTTCATAAATAATTGGTAGCCAAATAATTCATCATACATTTTCATATATTAGTTATATTTATTCCTGTTAACTTAAAAAATCGGTTATAATGGTCACTTTATACCAATGTTGTCTTGTGGTTCGTTTAAACTCACGATTGCGTGCAATGCAAGCTATTGAAGAATTAAAATTATTTGAAGAAAATATTTCATAAAAACATCTCGGTGTTACATTTGACCCCCCTTAAACTAAATTTCTCTCTCTAAATCCATTACTTGGATATAAATAGATGAGGATACCTCTACATCATCACATCCTTAAGTTCCCACATAGCTTCCTCAAATTGGTTGTTCCACTATAAAAAATTAACCAAGAAAGAAGTCTTGTTTCGTAGAACTTTTTCACTACGATCCAAAATCTCTATTAGATGTTCTTCATAAGAAATTTATTTATCTAGTGGTATAAATTATGAGTTTATTAAATGTAAAGGATCAAGTACGTACTATTTTAGGAGATATACATGGAACACATCATGATCTTGATAGAGATTCGGTGGAAGCACCAATCGATAAGATACCTTCCCAACACGATCCAGAATTTCAAAAGGACCAATATACATAGGGCTTAGCTTTTCCTTCTTTCCAAAACTCATTATTCTCTTCTTGGTATATATTCATAGAAATACCTTGTCACCCAATTCAAACTCTATGTCTTTTCATTGGTAGTCAACATAACTTTTTTTCCTGACTTTGAACTACTCTTATATGTTGTTGAATAGATTTGACCTTTTCTACAATTCACCAACAAGATCATGTCCTAATAGATTTCTTTCCCCATCTTCATCCTATCAAGTTAGAGTTCTGTACTTCTTTCTATAGAGGTATTTGTAAGGATCCATATGAATAATGGAGTGAAATATATTGTTTTAAGAAAATTCTACCAAAGGTAGGTGTTGATCCCAAACACCTTTGAAATCTATAGAGAAAGCTCTCAACACATCTTTTAGAGTTTGAATTATCATCTTTGACTGACTATATATCTAAGGATGATAATCAGTGTTGAAAATTAACTCTGTATCCATATCATGCTGAAGACTTCTCCAGAACTTTAATGTAAATCTCGGATCCCGATCAGATATAATGGAAAGTGGTACTCCATGCAATCTTACCACTTCTTTTATATATATTCTGGAAAGCTGATCAAGAGAGGAATCCTCTATAATAGAAATTAAGTGTTCCAAATTAATAAGATAATCAAATATAACCCATATAGAATTATATGCTTTAGATGTCTTAGGAATTCCAACGACAAAGTCTATAGTGATGTTTTCCCATTTTTTTCTTGTATGGGTAATGGTTGTAACACCCCCTTAGACTTCTATCTCTCAGCCTTAACTTGCTGACAAACCAAGCACTAGGAGACTTATTTAGAAACATCTCTTTTCATTCCATCCCACTAAAAATACTCTTTCAGGTCCCTATACATTTTTGTGCTTCAAGGATGAATAGAGAATGAAAAATTATGAGCCTCACCCAACAACTCATTCTTTAATTATAGTATGGGAGGAATACAAACCCAGTTCCTAAACCTTATTATTCCATCACAATCAAGGTTGAATTGCAGAACATTTCTCACCTTAGTTTGTAGCTCTACATCTTCCTTTTGTGCCTCCTTAGTATTCACTTATATAGATGGTTGATCATTCATTTGATAAAGATAATATTTCTCCCCTTCCTTTAAAATTTCAAGATCCATCCTTCGTAAATCCAGAAATATTGGATCTTTTGTGATCCTAATTATAGATAGGATAACATGGTTCTTTTAACTCAAAGAATCTACCACCTAGTTCGCTTTCCCAGAGTGGAAATGTATCGAGAAGTTGTAATCGTTAATCAACTCCAAATATATTCTTTGGAACACATTCATCTCCTTTTGTTTGAAAATATACTTTAAACTTTTATGATTAGTATAAATATCACACCATTCACCATAAATATAATTCCTCTATATATTTAATGAAAATATTATCATATCTAACTCCAAATCATGAGTTTGGTAACTTTGCTCATGGATTTTCAATTGTCACGAGGCATAAGCTATCACCATATCATTTTACATGATAACACATCCCAAAACCTTCTTGGATGAATCACTATAGATCAAAAACCTTTATCCAATACAAGGTAGTGTGAGCATAGGTGTACTGGCTAACCTTCTTTTTAGCTCTTTGAAATTCTCTTCACATTCCTCCGTCCACATGGACTTAACTCCTTTCCGAGTTAACTTGGTGAGTGGATTAGATAATCATGAAACATATTTTACAAAACATAGATAATATCCATCTGAACTAGGAAAAAATTAGATCTTAGTTACTATTTTTGTTCTAGGCCAGATTTCAATGACTCTTATTTTTGATGGATCCACAGATATCCCCTCTTGAGATTATGTGACCTGAAAATGAAACATTATGAATCCAAAATTCACACTTGGTAAATTTTTTATAAAGATTATATTTTCTCAGGGTCTTTAGTACAATTATCAAGTGATCTTCATGTTTGTTCTTACTTTTCAAATATACGGGAATATCATCTATAAATACTAGAAAAAACTGATCAATATAGTCTCTAAAGACTCTATTCATTAGATCCATGAAGATAGTGGGTGCATTAGCAAGGCCAAAATTCATCACTATTAATTTATAGTGTCCATAACTTGTTCGTAATGTCATCATTGGTATATCCTCCTTCTTGAAATTTAATTGATGATATCCAAAATGAAGATCAATCCTAGAAAATTATTAAGCTCTGCGTAGTTGGTCGAATAAGTCATCAATGCGGGGAAGATGATATTTTTTCTTGATAGCGATCTTGTTAAGTTCTCAATAATCAATGTATAGTCTCATTGACCCATCTTTCTTCTTAACAAATAGAAAAGGTGAACCCCAAGGTGATGCACTAGGGAATATGAATCCCTTATGAAGATTCTCTTGGAGTTGCTTCTTCAATTCCTAGAACTTAATTGGGGCCATTCTATAAGGTGTCTTTGAAATAGGCATAGCACTCAGTATGAGTTCTATTGAAAACTAAACTTCATGATTCAGTGGAAGACCTAGAAATTATTCTATAAAGACACCGTAAAACTCACATACAATAGGTGTATTATTAATTTTGAGTTTCTCCGCAAACATTTGAGATATATAACCTTTATTTATAATAATCAAGACCCATAATATGTAAGAAATTTCTACTATAAGGTCATACTCATCCTTGCATCGATAGATAATCATAGATTTATCTAGAATATGAACGATGAATTCCCTTCATACCTTGGAAATTGATACCACTAAATTAAGGATCACATAATCATCCTTGTGACTTAGTGGTCATACTCATTCTTGTGACATCCCTTACTTGGAAATTGATATGATATCCATATAGATAAATCTAATTCATGACTATAATCACATAAAATACTACTAAATGAAGGATCACAAGATTTGTAGGAAGTACTTTCCCACAAACTTCAACTGGATAAGAATTATACACTTTTTATGCGACCGTTGTGCCATTAGGAGTTGTCACAACTTATTCAACATCTAATTAATTAGGTAATACAACAATACCCTTAGAAAATTATTCATAAATAAAAGAGTGGGTGGATCTAGAATAAAATAAAACAGTTTCTACTTTAGAGTGGAAAATAAGTGTACCTTTCACCACTTCATTATCATACTCCACATCACTGATAGTGATCGCATGTGACTTGCCTTTGTCTTTGGCCTTAAGATTTGCTGACGTTGATCATCATCGATAACCCTTGGATCATGGCATCACTTGGCATACTCCCCCATTTCCTTGCACTTGTAGAATTGAAGTGTAAGAGGTTCATTCTGTGTAGCCTTTTCTCTATTTGCATAATTATACATCTTTTTCCCATAACTTTAGTATTCAACTACCTGATGACCATCTATCCCACACTTAAAACATTTTCTAGTACCTTTAAGAAAATTTCCTCCACGTTTCTTTCCACAATTTTAGCATAAGGGAAAAATTATCTTCTTTTTAGTGTGATCTTTAGATTTTCCTTTGGATTCCATTTTCTCTTCTTATCAAAACCATAAGAATGATGGGTTACCCCAATATCCATCCCAACCATGAGATCACATCGAACAGTTTCCTTCTAGCTATTGAAGCCCCTTATGTCTAATTACCTTTGGAGAATCGGATTTAAGCCACTAAAGAATAAATCAATCTTAATCTCATGTTGGATAATAATTCTAAAATTGTACCTTGAAAGTATTGTAAAATTTTCTTCGTAGGTACCAAAATATTCATCGTCCTTTTCTTAAGCTCAAGGAACTCTTTATCCATCTTTTTTAAAAGAATATGAGGAAATTACTTACTAAAAAATAAGTTATTGAACTCATCCCATTCCATGGATTCAATTGTATCTATTTTCCTCATATTCTTGATAATGTTACACCATTAATCAGCTTCACCTTCCAAAAAATAGACTACTAATATGACTTTATCATGTTATAAACATTGGATAACTGGAAATATCTTTTTAGTGGTACTGATCTATTGTTCGACCACTAATGGATTAGAAGACCTGCTAAAAGAAGGTGGAATCTACCTCATGAAGGAATAAATAGAATGTTTTTCCCTCCTTTGATCATTTTGAAGTCCTATATGATTCATATATTGATAAATTTGTGTGATCATTGATGCAAGATTTTTCATTCCAACTCCCATAACATTTGGTTTCTAAGGAGGAAAATCATTACATTTTTACTCGCATTCAGCATTAATGTAGTTCGTTCAGGTTCTAGACATTGACTAAAACCAATAAGAATAGTGTGAGAAACACTAATAATAATGAGAAAAACACATAATCAAGAATAAAATTTCAATTTATAACACTTTAGGTTTTATCCTAGTTTATTCACAATCATTTATAAAACACTAGGATTGTAACCTATACTTTGAAATATCTTTAGGGTTCCTATTAAGGTTTTCTCATCCTACATTACAAAGGTTAACTATAACTTTGATATGATACCAAATATAATTAACCACACATTAAATACATAGATATTACTTAAAAATTGGATAATATTCATTAAAAAACATAACAAACCCACTTCAAGACCATATAGGTTTAGTGTATTTATAAACTGGGAAATAAAAACAACTAGTTCATAAGGCATCTACATTGTCTCCCGCTTATTTCTTCATAACTAGAACCATTTTGAAATATATTACTTAATACCCTTCTTCATAACCTCTGGAAAAGAAACATAATAAAGGGTGATAAAAGATGCTTAGTATGGGTAAAAAAAGAAGATATGAATCATATAATAATCATAAGACATAAGAACATAACATTTGAAAATATTATCTTTCATATGAAAGATCATGATATAATGTCATGGGATAAATAATAAAAGTTAATAAGAATTAATTAAAATAATCCAAAAAGTCATAAAATAAGACATGAAATTTTGTGGCATACACATAATCATAGAAAATTAGTGGACAAAGTCCATTACTAAACCAAGTTCATGCCTCATTCTGGCACTTTATTACTAAACCGAGATCATTTCTTGTTCTACACCTATATATAACATGATATATAAATATTTAACCAATGAATTGGAGGGAGATATAGGTCCCAACCATCTCATAATGTAATCATTCTTACATGTGCCACAAAATATAAATCATTCATTATAGCATAACCAAAGGAATAAAATGGGTTTTTTAAACATCATTCCATCATAACATAATCCATGTGAAACAAATGGATTTCATAAATATAATTCCATTAAAAAAAGAAAACTATAGGAATAATAGGGATAATATACTTGAAACATAACCCTATTAAATAATTACATCTTAGATGGAAAATAATTTTGATCGAACACTTGAAATTAATTCTTATGGAAAATATCCTTTTTTCTTTAAAAATGTTTTTTTCTCAAAATTACATGAAATTTTAAAATAAAAGAATTTATTTAAAAATAAACTTAAAATATTGTAAATAAATCTTCATGGAAATAATGAGATATGAAAATGTAAAAATCTATTCATGTCGTATATGTTAAAAGAAAACATTTTTCTTGTACTTTTTTCAGAAAGTCAAAAAAGTACCTCGTATCAAAAATGAAAAAAGACTTCTTTCATACCATTTAATAAAAAATCACAAATGGGTAAAATTGAATTTAAATAATTTTATAAGGATATAAATAGTATTTTTTAATTCATATTTAGGAAACATGGACATGGATGATAAATATACCCCCGTAAATAATTACATTTAAATAATCTCAGATAATAATGAGATTGCAAAATTATCCCTGACCTTAGGTGTGATATCATTTCTATATATTGTAAACTCCTATATAATGATTTAAATAATGTAATTGAATTATTATATGATCATAATAATTTTTATGATATCATATATAATCGTACTGTCATTTGTTTGTTAATAACATTTCATTATTACTCGTTATTTGGGTAGTAACTGCTTTATTTTCTTATACATGTGTTATTGAATAAGTTATAGTTATCTTTATTAGGTCATAGTTATATCATTAAAAAATAATATTAACATAATATATATCATATTAATTCATTATATACATTTATATAATCATTATTTAATTTATACCATGTAGAATGAATTGCATCACATCGTGGAGGTCGTACATACGCACGAGCGATGGTATTATTCTGATAATTATGAAATAGTATGGAAGTAGATTGTATATATTTTGTTATATAATACATATAATATTATTTTAATCATATATAGGTATTATTTCCATCATTATACCCATCCAAGTAAGTTGCTAGTGAAAAACAGATTACACCACGACGTGGAGACAGTAACTCGTACATACACACGCGTGGTGATTTCATTTTTCATAGGATGGATAATAGGTGGAATATGGTTGTTCCATAATCATAATAAAATATAAATATATAAGTGATATTTTAGTTATTAATTTATAATTTAAACAACTTATGAAGAGGAATTATAAGAAAAAATAAGCTAAAATGAATCGGTAGAGGAGATTACCTCTTCTTCGAAGAGCTGCCTCTAGATCGCCTCTTAAAGCACTAGGGTTGGTATTTAGAGAATAACAGAACCTATAGAATGTGACTAGGTAAGTATAAAAGTTAAATTGGTGGGGTATGTCTGAGATTTAAGTCTCAATGTGTAGGGAATAAGTGAAGGAGGAGGTTCCCTTTTATATTTGAGGTGAGGGACACTTTTGGAAACTCAAAAAATATTAATTTATAATAAAATAAAAACACATCCAAAAACCTCAAAAATGTCATAATTATAAGTTGAGATAATATAAGGTTGTAATATCATCAACCAATAAATTTCATACAAGTTTTTCTATCAATTTATTCCTTATCATTTTAATTAACACTTAGTTATTCTATTTAATTTTTAACTAAGGTAACAAATATTTTAATATTAAAATTGGGAAATATTTACTTATTTAATATCAATTAGACAATAAATTAATAATTTATAACATTTTAGACCATATAATAGTTATTCTATATTTTTTTTTAAAAATGTTTTCTGATTTTAAGTAATTTAATAATACATTATTTTGATAAACAATCGATAGTGTCTATTTTGACACTATTCAATTCATTGTTTTTTAAAAATATAAAGATAACAAGTTAACTTAAAAAAAATATTTTATTATATTTTTAATAATTCAAGGTAATATATATATATATTTTAGATATATTAATTATACCAAATTATATTTATTTTAATATATTTAATCATATTTATTTATTATCTCCATTAATTAAATAATTACTACATCAATTATGTGTAATTATTTAATATAATTATTTGTTGAATAAAAATTAAAAATAAGATACTATGAAGAAGATAAATCCTATATATTTCAAAATAATACTTATAGTCAAACATATATTCTGGAAAATCCTATATTAAAAATGTTATATTTATCAAAACATGAATGTGACAACTTTAACATCACTTTAAATAAAATATTATAAGTGTCATAATATTTTTCCTATGGATTCAAATGGTCAATAACTTAACTCTAGGATGATTATTGTTGATATATACTCGAACAATAATATTTGGTCATTTTTTTGGGTCTTTTAATGATTTTTATCATTTTAATAATATTATTTTATTGATTTTTCATCAATTAATTTTTTTTCGCATCATCAATGTGTAAGCCTTTTAGCTAATTATTTATTTTTAAAAAAATTAAAAATAAATTAACATGATAAAGGAAAAAATTTAGATTTTAAATGAGTGTTTATAATCGAATTTATCTTCTGCATCATCTTATATTAAAAATGATATAGTTATTAAAATTTGACTGAGTCATATTTAACTTTTCTTTAAATAAAATAAATTAAATGTAATAATCTCATCCAAGTTGCTTCCAAAGGATAAAATTTCAACCCAATGATGATTTAGATCAAAGAAAACTCATCAAATGATATTAGGACAAGTATTAGGTTAATTTTATAATATTTGTTTACCCTTGACTGGCTGAATGGCCTGAAGGCCTTCTTTTTTATTGATTTTCTGATAACCCCCTTTTCAAGGGATGAGGGGTAACCCTAACAAGGCCTGTAGGCTTAGGAATTACATTGCCCATAGGCTTGGAGACATTACTTGACCCGTTGGTCTTAAGGAAATCATACAGACTATGACTACTTGAAACTGCTCCTCCCCAGCATCTGCATTATGATCAGCTCTCCACCTTTTGCTTGACTGTTCAGCTAGCATGTCCATGTGTAGGGGTGCACAGGCGTGGTACCGATGGAAAATTCCATACCCTCTCAATCTTCCAAAGTCCGTTTAGCCCTGGTCTGGTGTATGGCCCTCCTCTTTCCTCTTCTGGAGTGGTTCCTTGTAGAATCTATCTATGAAACTGCAAATCAGGTGGCCCTGAGGACCTTGAGGTGGCCCAAATACCTTACTGACTCGAAGGCCTTGGGTGGCCCAAAGGCCTTAAGGACTCAAACCCTAAACCGGTGGCCCAAGGTGTATAGTTCCGGATGCTACAATACCAAATAGTAACTGCTACAGTAACTCCTATAGTGCCTGCTACAGTACTGCTATAGTAACTGCTACCGTACTACTGCAGTAACTGCTACAGTACCCCCTGAAATTATGCCTCCACCAGGTTTTGAACCTAGGTCTCTTGGATGCACTTATAGTGACCTCACCTACTGGGCTGAGGCTCATGTGCTATTTACCCTTAATTACATGATTTACCATTTTACTATATTTAAAAATTTACTTAAGTTACTATTCATAATTCCACAAAATAAAAGAAATCTATTTACATAATTTGGACTTAATGTTTCCAATTATGAAATCCATTTTTCAAAATTCAAAACATATAATTTGTAGTAATTAATTTAAAATTAACCTTGTTGCTAGAATGAGAAAATGAGTTTTAAGAGTTAAACATTACAAAAGATTGAAATTTTTTTAAATCTAAATTAAATTTAAAATTAATTTCAATGACCTAGATTATATTAACTAATAAAAATATATTCTATTTATACCTTGAAAACATTCCATAATTTAATTCTACCATATAAATTATTTCGATGAAAAAAGTTGTTTTTAATTAAAATTTTGTATATTTTTATTATTCATCAAAACTTGAGAGTTATCAGAGAAATATCAAATTTCATACAAAGTAAATTTTTATATCCCTCTTACAAAGAATAATTTTATGTTTTCATATAAAAATTATTAATTTTTCAAAATTTTAATTTAGAAGGGGTTCGCCATTAAAATACATTAAAATTACCCTTTTGAAAAAATATAGTTTTTATACATAAAATAGGTTTTATTCATACCAAATGACTAAAATATCTATTGGATGAATATAAAAAATATTTTATTAAATATATAACATATATATTTTATTAATTTAATTTACTAATTATAATTAACTTTATTTATTAATAATGAAATACAAATATTTTCTTTACATTTAATTGGTTTATATTTTTCATAAATAATTGGTAGCCAAAGAATTTACCGCACATTTTCATATGTTAGTTATAGTAATTCTCTCTAACTTAACAGATAGTTTATAATGGTAATTTTATACCAAGGTTGTCTCACGATTCGTTTAAACTCATGATTACGTGCAATGCAAGCTATTGAAGAATTAAAATTATTTAAAGAAATATTTCATAAAAGCATCCAGGTGTTACATGAATACCATTAGAGGAATTTTAGTTTGGATTCTTAAACCACAAATATGATTTGAGATAGGATGCCAAATTGACCATCAATGATGGAAGAGTTATCAAGCTAAGTTAATTCTTGTTATAAAATAATTATAAATTAAATTTTAAAAGACCATATCTAAGGATATTCTGGGGTTATATTCGTAATTTTCTTTATATTTTTCCAAAGAAATTGATGATTTTTTTCGGAATGGTCATGATCGCTTTCGTTATGCCCTAAAACCTTCAAGTGGTATCAAAGTAGTCACATATTAATTTATAATTATTTATTATTTCTTGATCGATTTTCACATTTGGTTTGTAGTATTCATTTCTATCAATTCACTATTTAATTAAATTATCTGGATTACATGATCATTTTGTTTCATATAACCAATAACAGGATAAGAACAGATGAATAATGATAGAGGTACCAAGGATTCTGGAAACATGACGCAGACACATGATGTGTAACAAAAAAGTAAAAACCATGTACTCATGGTCAACCACAAAAGAGAAAACCCCGTAAATTATGGCACCCCATGTGGGGGTCTTTACATGACATTATTATATGCCACATACTGAACTCTAGTTGGAACATGCTTATATAGGGAGTAAAAAACATGTAGCTAGTGTACACGTTGTGTAACCCCACATGAGTTTTCCTTGTGTAAATTGTGAAATTCATGTAGTCAAAGTACACGACATGTAATTAAAACACACGCCACATATTGACTGATAACCAATAAACATGAAATCATGTAAATTAAAAAACATGTATTTGGCTTGTATATTCCATGTAAAACATGATAATACATTAAAAATACACACATAGTCTCTAGGAATATAATGTAGATGTCTAATAATGGGTTAAAGACATGTAGTGGTCTGTACTCGCCATGAAAATTGAACCAACTCATGAATGGTACACGTTGAGTTAGACATGTCATGTGAGTAAAAAATATAAAATAAATTAATTAATTAAAGTAAAAATAAACTACACGAAATTTCATTATATGTACAAACTACGTGATAGAGTTTTTATACATTAGTACATGCTGAGTGATTTTCGGTAGGTCATGTGGAATTAAATGCTTTAAATAATTATTTTACTCATTATTCTATAAATACATGACAAGTATGGTTTTCATACATTCCATGTACTTCTCAAGAATTTCCAATGATACACATTGTGTATATTTGTGGAATGTCACATGGTCATACATGTCATGAAGACTACATGGATTGACCCATGGAACAACACATCATGTAATATCATGAAAAACAATGTAGGAATACATATTGTGTAAGTACATTATATATGAAAAAGACTATACACAACGTAAGTCACATGTCGTGGAAGTGATATTACAGGATGTTTAATATAGAAAGGTACAAAACATGTTTCCTTTTAGAATATTCCATGTATATTAAATTCTAGAATAAATTTAAATTTGACTAAGAGGGTACACACCACATTCTTGATCAGTACATGTCATGTACTAAAGAATTTTATATTAAAATAAATTAATTTAATTTATTTAAAATTACATAGGTTGGGAGTCTAATTTACTATTTGAACTGATAATTAAGATAATTAATTAATTAATTTATAAGATAATTAATTTATTGATTTTAGAAATTTATCTTAATAAAGAATGAATTGAAAGGAATGGTAGTAAGTTTAAATACATAGTCATTGCATATTGTGTATGATCATGAGCTTGAACAACCTATGTATGTGTTTGGTTTCTATTTAATTTAATTATTTATTGAATATGTTTTTGTGATCAATTTATTATTAAATTAAATATGATGACTTTCTAATCATTTCTTCCTATTTATTATGTATATGATTGTATGTCCAAGATTTATTTATGTAACCCTAAACCCCTGGTTCCCCTCACCGATGAGTGAGTAAGTATATGTAAATGAATGATCTCCCAGTGTGAGGAGATGGTTCAATACTAATTTCAGGTGAAACCAACCAAGGAGATACACATGTTAAAGGTGGAATACTATAACTCTATCCATGTTTCATATCAAGTAGTTATTCCACTAGGGTCAGTGGTTAGTTTATCTACCTCTTGATAAACCAACCAATAGTTGAATGCTCATGATCATTTTACATGTTTTTTTATTTTGTCAAGTGCATAGTTCATTATTTATTTATGCGATGTAATTCTTATTTTATGATTAAACACAATCACATAATGTAGATGAATTAAAAATCATGCAAGATGAAATAAAATAATGTTATTATGAGTAAATTATTTTATCAAGACATGGATAATTAAGTATGTAAAATCTATATAATATTAACAAGTTTTTATAGTTTAAAATAAATAATATTTATGTATAAAAATAAACAAAAACCCATCAAGGAAAATATTAAGTTAGACATATACTTAAATTATTTTAATTAAAATGAAACCATAAATCTAAGTATTATTCTATCCCTTTTAGGATAATTTCATTTATCGGGGAGTTATAATAAAATTTTATGGTTAACTTAACCAAGTTAGCATCAATATTAGTTTCCCTTAAAAGATTTGGTGTAACTTAGAGAAATTTTTTGAGGAAATATGAGCCTTGTATTTTAGGATTGGGGAGTCCACTCAAAAGATCATGGAATTGAGAGCTAATGCAGTTGGAATGACCACCTACCTAAAAACATTAAAAAAATTGACCAAGACATTTTATGGGTTATATGAAGTGGAATATGGATCCTTAAAATAATAATACCCACATGAAAGGATATTATGAATCTAATGGTGAGGGATATTGGTATTTAATAAAATAATGGCAGACTAATAGAATAAAATTTATAACATCACACTTGGTATTCAAGATAAAGTACTAAAATATGATTTTATTTATTATAGAAAATGGAAATTCATTAAAATATGAAATTATATATGTGATATATATTATATAAAGAATATATCATGACTAATTCTAACTTCTAGGAGTGGTACATTTTCATACACATCATACTACACCAAGAGTGGAAGTTTTATGCGTTGGTGTCCCCATATTCTATTGATTCCTATAAGGAAACTAGTGAGGAGGAGAATTCCAACTTATGAAAATAAGTGGATGATGAATTGGATGTCCAATGATTCACATCATCATCCATGAATAATGATATCCATAAGTTTTATGTAGACATGGTTTCATACACCATGTTTTCTCATTTCAATGATATTTGTTAGTAGAAAGAAAGGCAAGATAGGTGTGAGATCTCCAAGGAACTCTTTACATGAAATCATGGAGACATAATGCTAGCTGGACCACATGTAGTCAATATTATTATCTATATTGAGTTTTTAGAAATTTTGGATTTCAATCTACTTAATGAATTGTGTGAAAAACTCATGATCACCTCACTCCCTTAGATATTTTCATGTTTTATTGTGAATTTCCATATGAATAATATAGAGAATTCACTCCTAGATTTCTTGTTTCAAATTCTCTAGGTAGATAAAAACATAAATCATGAAAACCTTTAGTCCTTATGGTGAACAAGAGTAAGGGAAAGGTGAAAATCCCTAAGATTAACACTAAGTCTAAGGCACCATCACATTTCCATTCAAAGAGGAGAAAGTTCAAGGTACATGCTACAAAGCAGGATGCAATGTGTTTTTCATGTGGTAAGAAATGACATTAGAATAAGAACAATGCATTTTTTAATAATTAATGAGAAGATTCAAGTGTATTTGTTATTGAATGCAATCTCTAAATTTCTAAAAATTGGGTATTGTATACAACTTTTGGTTCTCACTTTTGTATCCAAATACATGATTCAAGGATATTTTGGAAGATTATAAGGGGTGAGGTGGATCTTCGAGTGGTTAATAGAGAAATATTAGCTATTTTAGCTATAAGAGACTACCATCACACATTTTTAACAAGATCAATTATAGTTTTAAGGAATTATTATTATATACCAAGTGTAAAAAACATTATATCCGTGTCCAATTAGATATGGATAGATTTGTCTTCATGTTTTTAAAGAAGAGCTGCTACTTTTATAAAGATAATATATTTTATGGGATGAAACATTTGAATAACAGTCTTTACATACTAGAATATTAAAATTGAGTGTTGGAAATAGATAAAAAATCAAGTTTGTGGACTCATATCACTCCTGGTTATGGAATCATTAGATTTTTCAGGTAAATAAGAAGCATTTGAAAAAACCATATCAAGAAGTTTATTTTTATTATTTGTAACTAAAACCTTTGGATACATGTCACACTTTTTTTTAAGTAAAAATGACCAGTGATATATTTAGTAGAAAGGGTGAAAGATCCTCATAGATTCTAGAATTAGTTCATACATACATGTGTGTACCTTTTCCAGTTGAATCTCAAGGTGAATAATCATACTTCATAACATTTTTTGAAGACTTTAGTAGATATGAATATGTCTACTTAATGAGGTAAAAGCCTAATTCCTTTAATAAATTTAAGGAATACAAGGATGAATTAGAGAATCTTATTTGTATGAATATAAATATACCCCACTCAGATTGTGGTAAGGAATATCTTAAACAAGAGCTCATCGATTATATAAGGGTGTTCAAGATCTATCTCAATTCTCTCTTCCTTATACACTATAGTGGAATGGTGTTAGTGAAAGGAGGTAACACAATTTTTGGACATAGTGAGAATTATGATGAGTCATGGAAGTATTACATTATGCTTTTAGGGATATTCATTAAAAAATAAAACACACATATGAAAACAAGAACTAACTAAAGTAGAAAATAGAATCCTAAATGAGTAATGGCGTGGGATGAAATACGTTGTCAAATATTCATCTGTGGGGATGAAAATCATTTATTAAGGATAAATCTAGAAAAAAACTTCCACCCTAAGAAACTAAGTGTGTCTATAGAATATCATAAAGAAATAAAGGGATATTATCTATAAAACCTCATAGAAAAAACGTAATAGTGGAAAGACACACCATGTTCCTTGAGAGGGATACAATATATAAGAAAGATAGTGGGAGAAATATAGAATTTAAAAGTATAGGATCTAGATATACAAGAGTTTGTACAAGAAAACATTTCATAAATCCTAGTGGAATAAGCTGTTACGGAGACACAAGTACTATGAAAGAGAATCAATGAGGTTAAAAAACTAGAAAGATATGGTTTTCTAGTCACCATGTTAAGTGACGCATTATTAGTTGAAGATAATGAAAATCTATCATACAACGAAGTGGTTTACAATTTAGAAGTTTAAAAAGTGGCAAGAAACCATGAATTTTGAAATGGATTACATATACTAGACCATTTTTTGGTTTTTTTAGACCCTTTAATTGATGTAAATCTATTGGGTGTAAATAGCTATTCAAGAATAAGCTAGACACAGATGGTAAATTCAGTACCTATAAGGCAATAATGGTTACTAAAGGGTTTAATAAATGTCATGGTTTATACTATGATGAAACATTTTCACCAATTTCTATGATGAAACCAATCAAAATTATACTTTTCATAGCAAATTACCATGATTATGAAATTTATAAAATGGATTTCAAGACAACTTTTTTTAATGGAAATGTTATGGAAGATGTATATATGACACAACTAGAAGAGTTTGTGACTCCAAAGGATGCCAAAAAATGTGTAAAATTTATAGAGATCCATTTATGGGTTGAATCAAGAATCAAGATCATGGAACATTAATTTTTATGAATCCATATATCAATTTGGTTTATAAAGAAATAATTTGATCCCTTTGTCTATAATGTTTTATAAGGGGTGCAATTATTTTCTTAGTAGTATATGTTGATGATATATTACTGATGGGAAAAAATTATTGATCTTACAATTTTCAAAGATTTTGTTAAATAAAATCTTATTCATGAAAAAATTAGGTGAATTATCCAACTTTATAGGGATCATGATCAATAATGATAGATATAAGAGCTAATAGGATGATTTGACTAAGTCAAGGTACTTACATTGAGAAGGTATTAAAGATATTGAATATAGAATATTCCAATAGGGAATTATTACCAATATAAAATGGTATAAATATCTCTAATAAAATGTGTCCCCAGGTATAATAGGATAGAGAGAGATAGAGAATAAGTAGGATTCCTTAATCATCTGCGATAATATCTATTATTTATTCCATGTTATGTACCAATCTTGATGTTGACTATTTCTTAATAATGGTAGACAAATATTAAGATGACCCAAGTGAGCCACATTGGATGAATATAAATACTATACTAAATTACCTATGGTGTATAAAGAATATGTTCATGATCTATGGAGGATATTAGAAACTAGTTATTAGGGGATATACAACTATTAGTTTCTAGATAGATCATAATGATCTAAAATCATAGTTGTGATATGTTTTCTGCCTTCATAAAGGAGCTATGAGCTAGAAGAGTTCAAAGTAGAAAGTGGTTGATGATTTTGGAGAACTGTCTGAGTATATTGCAATTTATGATGTAACTAAAGAATCAACATGGATATAGAGATTAAACTAGGATTTTTATGTGGTTCCTAACAGTAAATATTACATTACACTGTACTATGATAATACTATAATGGGGGGTTTATCCAACAAATGACACATTAATGGATAAAGAAAATAATTTAAAAGTATCACCTCTGGAGGGATTTTTCTCAGAGGGGTGTGGTCAAAGTAAGTTGATTTTCCACAAAAGACAACATGGTGGAATCATTGACTAATGCATTATATCAAAATAAGTATAAATATCATGTGATATCTAGTAGACTAATAGTTATTATTAGTTGGATATAGTGTAAGTGGGATTATATTGGTGTTGGTACCTAAGAACCTACTAATTTTATACTTATTATTTCCATAATATTAATATTGATTAATATCTTATCACATGATGAGTATTATTATATATAACATTAATGTGGTAATGTAATAATATCGTTTATCTCATTGAAAGATTATAGCAGTTCCCCGCTATAATGAGAACCTTTAAGTGATATGATAATATTCTTATACATATTTCCTATTGTCTAAATGACATCTTTCTAAATAGACACATATGATGTTTAAATATATGGAATTGTATTCTCATAAGTGGATGAGGCTACTTCACATGAAGTTTTTTACTTGGTAATATCCAATAAGGGAGGTTATAAGTAAAAACCCACCAATATGAATTCCATATATTATATGCGTTATTGGATATTTCTACATGTGAATGCGTGTATTGGTCCTTATACTTAAATCTATTATTAATGTATATCATGAATCATGTACTTGATACATCTGTGAAAACCATGATGATATATACTCATGATGAATTAGAATACGTTGGGTGCATCATAAGTGATATGACATTGATTGAATAAGTCAATAAATGATTGGTCCCTTATGATATAATGGAAGGATATATCTCAATACCTTTGATTAAAATGAAACTATTTAATTAAGTCCATGGGAATGACAGTTTAAATGAGTACATTTAAGAGAGTCAAAGAAATACAAAACAATCATATAGGTTGATGACACAAATATGTAGCCTTGTTAATGAGATATAAATAAAAGTGGTTTATTTTTCATAGTAAGAATATTTATGTGGTTATTGTAATTGTGGCATAAAATTCTTCTCTATGTGTGCCTTACCATGTTTCTAGACACTAATCTAGGACTTTGGGAAAGTTTATCTAATTCCATTGAGAAAGAGTACTAGAGGGTCACACACTAAGTTTATCAAAAATCAAAGTTAAATTCTATTTGAATTTAACATTAAGAATAAATATTATTATCAGTTTATGGAATAATAATTATTCAGGTTAAGTTTATTTCATAAATTCAATCACTAGTTATTTTAGATTAGAACATATTTGAGTTCAATATTAATAAATATTGATTCCCAAGTTGGTTAATAAAATATTTATTTATTGAATTAATAATATAATTATATTCTCTTAGAATAAATGTTTATTATTCATGGTTTGATAAATGCGGAGGAGGATTGATAGGCCATGTTGAGGGATCAGTGGAAACAATATATTTTATTTATATCATTTAAATAAATATTTATTTACTTATTTAAAAAATGATATTTAAATAACTCTAAGTTATTGAATATAATAATAATAATAATATTTCACATGGGTTTTACTTAGAATAAACACTTAGATAAAGGGTCTCTATGAAATGACTAATTGTTTAACCATAAATATACATTTCTAATTATATCATTTTTTAGGGTTATGAAAATTGTTGTGCATAAAAAAATCTCTCAAGAGAATCGTCTCAAGATTGAGAGAATATCTCAATATCTCTATCAAGAATATAGGGAGATAATCTCCCTCCTCCCTATCAAGAATTATAGAACTAGAGAATAATTATTTCAAGACTAGAATAATTCTCATCAAGATCAATGAAGAATGACATAAGACACTTGGTACCTTCATGCTGGTACCCAAAATTTCATTGACGACATTCTAAGATTCATGGAGCACATGAGGATAATGATTGATGAATTCTAGTTTGGATTCTTCCACTACAATGAAGATATGAGAGAGACTACTGAATTGATCATCAATGAAAGAATATTCATCAATATAAGGTAATTATTATTATAAATTCATTAAAAGTTAAATATGAAAATATTCTCTTTAACGAGATTATAGTGTTTCATTTTTCAGGTTATTTATATTTATCTGAAGAAATTGAAAAAAAATTATTGGGCATGGGATAAATGGATTCTGATGTTCCCCAAAACCTTTATTAATTTAAAGGAGAATTTGACTCAGCCTTTTAAGGCTATTATTAAGTAGATCCTACGATCTAAATGATCACTGTGGGGTGATAAGTGTGAGTGGTATTGATGAGTAGAGACCAGTTTGGGTATAAGAAACTTAGTGTATTCCCTTACAGGTGAGATATGAATTTCGATGGGTTTGATGTGTCGAGATGGTATGTTTTAGTATAGTTTTAGAACTAGGACCATGAGGCTAGGTAAGTGATTCTTTTTTCTTTTAGACACATGGATTGTTCATGAGAGAATATTTCTAGGTTTTGAGAAGGGTCTATAATGTTCTGATGGTATGAGAGGCTAGCAGAGAGCTAAGGCCTAGTCATAAGAGTCATGGTGAAAATGTTGGATGGGTTACAATGCCATTTTTTTATTGTGTGTATGTGTATGTTTGATGGAGATATTGGATGTTGGGCCTCACCTTGAGTGAGATAGATTTTTCATGGACTTCTTAAGTGATAAGGTATTAATCTAGGATATGGATGCTTATCCTAACCTTGGGTGAGAGGGTGTTGGCATGGACCATATTGAGTGATAGTGTATTGGTATAAGATGGATATTAATCATCACCTTTATTGAGAGGGTTTTGGTCATGATGTGACTTGGGACCTGATGCTTGGACTTTCCCTAAGTGTGATAGTGTTGTCATGGAATTCTATAAATGAGAGGGTATTGGTTCAAGATGTGGATGTGGTACCCTACCTTGAGTGAGAGGGTAGAGGTAAAGACTTGGTATGATTTGGATGAGGTTCAATATATACCCTAACTTGACCGAGATGGTAGTTTTCATGTAATGGTATAACACCCTACCCTAAGTCTTCAGGTATAGGTTATGATGGTAGTATGAGGTGAATTCTTCTCTGAGGTTTCTCGAGCATGGTATGGCTAGGTATCATAGTGTCCTGGTTAGCACATGATGACCCAATATGCATGCTTCTATGATGTGTTTTACATTTATTCATTTTTCTCATGTAAACACATGTATATGATGGTTTATATTATGGTCACTTGGTCAGAATCTACTGATATGCATTTCCCATATGCTACATGAGTACCCTGGTGTGCATGAAAATCTTATTTCAGGTTACAGGTTGAGCATAGGTTGTACAGTGGACTGGGCTAGAGCAACTCGATAGAGATTTGGATATGGGATAGAGGTGAGGCTCTATGATAGTAGAAGATATTCTTTTTGTTTTATCTGTTTTTTTTTTAATTTTTTTCTATGTGATTCTCGTGGTGGTCAATTATTTGGGACATATGACTATATAAACTGTATTTGTATTTGATACAAAATGGGTGTATGTTATTTCTGCATACTCTAATATGTATTTTTTGGATGATATTTAGTTGTTTATTATTATTAAAGATACTATTATTGAGATTATAGTCTCTCCACTGTTGATCATAGACTCTTGTCACTAGTCAGTAGCCTTTGGAATATAGGGATGCACACTTGAGGCTATGTGCTTCTCCATTTGTGATACTATTGGGTGATTTTAGCCTAGGAAATAAAAAGTGATATCAAAGAATCATTTGATTTTTTTCACTGTTTGGGACTGGTATATGTAGATGGAAATGTGTTACATCTTGTGATAGACCTTGCAGTGATGATTCATGAACACCTTCCCAGTGGAAATTTTAGGTTACCAAGGTTAAGAAATTTATATTCTTGGTTTTCCCTATTACAGTTGAGATATGTATTTAAGTATGATGTGTTTATTTGAGATCATATTCTTTGTTTTCTCTCTTGGACTATTGTAGAATGATGCATGGGTATATGAATCATATTTTGCATGTAGTATTCACATGACATGTGTGTGTTCATGTGTTTGAACTTTGAAAATTTTAAGATGTGGTTTTTTAATTTTATTTCTTTATAATATGACTCCCATAATTATATTAATGAATAATATGAATTTTGTTTCATAGAATGCTTCTCAGGATAACCCAGATATAATATTTTCAATTATGAACTCTACATAGAATTAGAACAGTGTGGTATAACTGAGTTCTTCTATACTCTTAGACCATATCCAAGATTTATTGAATTAATGTTTCACTATTTTCCATGGTGATCAATATATTCAAGTGGTAATGGAATGGATGGAAAATATTTAAGGAATATTTTATTCTTTGGGAACTCTTAAAGCCTTAAAAGTGAAAGAATTCCTAGGCATGTTTGAATGGCCAAGTCAAGAATGGTGGGAAATCATCATTTCACTTCAGCTTTATGATAACATGTCTTGGGAATTCTTAAAGTTAATGTTTATCTTATAGAATTATCCTGAATATATAAAAGTAAAAAATCAATGGAATTTATGAGTCTTCAACAGTGTGATCAAATAGTGAAAGAGTACGTTGACTAATTTTGTAGAGCTGGTGAATTTTTCTCCTAAGATAGTAACCAATGACTCTCTAAAAGCATTATTTTTTGAAGGAGGTATTCATACAGAACTCAAATCAAATATTTATGAATTTATCCAAAATTACTATATATATGTATTCAACAAAGCCATGATGGTTGAGACAAATCTAGAAAGGAATCTTGTGATGGGTGGTGCCAATATTCTAACTTGCATGAGAAAGAGTTCCTAGTTTTTTAAGATGTAGAAGTAAAATAAGATCAAGTAATAATGTTTTAGTTATTTACGGTGGTATACTCATTTTTTTCATTCCTCATTAAAAGAAATGATCTCCCATGTGCTTCTATCCTGGTAGATTAGGTCAATATAATCCCTCTTTCTCAAGAGCTCCAAAGGCCTATCGTTGATGTGGCTGAATGTGTCATCTTCAGAAATTCTATAAATTAAAGTATCAATAGAATAAAGATTCCATAACATAGCCTAATTTCAAGAAATAGTTTATCTTGATTTATATGATCCATACAATTGAAGCGAGTCAGAATCTATTCGAGTTACCTCTTTTTTGGTGTATCGCTTTTGGGCATTATTTCATTGAGATGGGTATTTCTTCCCTTCTTATTTTATAAATTTTCATTGAACCGATTGATCTAATATTATTATATTTTGGTTTTTTCCTTATCTTAATCTTCTATTATAAATTTTAAATCGGTCTCCTGTGTGGTTATATGGTTTAGGTGAATGTTCTTCATTTCCCTTTCAGCCTCCTTGGTCATGTTTATGTATTCTATCTGGTGGTTTTCTTATTTTAATGGTGCAGTGTCATCTATTTCATCATTTAAAGGTGATCCTTAAATAGTGGGAAGATATTTAAAAGGTATTGGGTTTATCATAAGTGGATACCATGATAATCCATTCCCTCTATAATATTTTTTTTCTAGGTACCACCGGTACATTACATGATATCATGCATTTTTATTAGTATCCCAGGGTGAGTGGAAGTTCATCAATAACTATTCTTAGTGTCTCAATCATCAAGGTACATGATGAGTGTCTTATGCCTATTTGTTTCTTGTGGAATATATAACCTAATTTTTATTATATTTCATAATGTCCTTGAGTCATTTTTTGATTAGTTCTATTAATATTTGGGTACTGTGGTGTATTTTTAATGTGATTTGATATACTAATACTCCAAATTCTATAATGGTTTGGTAAATCATACATCTTCTAGTATTCCATTTACATTAGTATTCTTTGAGTTTTCTCATTCATGTATCTAGTTTAAGAATAATACTGTCAGATCCTTATCTATATGAACAAGTAATTTTAGAGTGGGATAAAAATTTTATTTCATATGATAAAGTTTTTTTATTATGATTACTAGACTGGTCATCATGAGGTAAAACTAAATCCTTATTTTAATAAGGTAATTTTGAATATCCTCACTTTTTAAGTTCATTGATGACTTTATGGGGGTATAAAGCGGCATGGTGGGAAGAATTGTGACACCCAAATATCACTTTTTTGTATTATTTTATACAATTATTGAATATCTTATAATCAAATAAGTTTGAATTTAATATTTTTTTAATTTTTAGGTTACACGGTTGGTGCATGGTTAGGAGTAATATTGAAACCTAACTTTGCATACTATGAATTATATTTCTAGTAGAAAATGTATGGTTGGTTCAGTGTTTAGAGAACTATGAAACATTATCACATGGGTACCACAGTTTGATTCTAGTGACTTTTTCATGGTTTATATATAACTTAACTAACCTTGTACAATGCCCAGATTTTTAAAATTTCATTTTTGTTTTACCCATTTTAAATGAGAGACTCCCTTATCCCCCAATAATTCTCATTAAATTTACAAGAGGATCCATAGTTGATCTCTTTCATCTAATTTATGATTTCATTCCCTCCTCCCATTATCTTTAAGTGGAATCTTAAAGGTAAATCCATCTTTCATTTATTTTTCTTCTTCTTCTTTATTTTCATCCTATATTTCCTATATCCTTATCCACTCATTCAAAACTAAATTTCTATGGTGATTGAATTATTGTCTAGGGTTTGTCTAATAATGAGATACTTGATGTAAAAATCTATTGTATCTCCTTTCTTGACCTAATATAGTCTTCTTAATTGAAGGTATATTGATTTCTTCAACCTACGGTAGATGTTTTTTTGTGAAATTACATTTATTTAACATGTCACGTGATACTTGATTTTTCTAAATAAATTTCCTATCAAGTATATTCCCATATATGATACCTTTGATGAGGTTATAATCATTTTCTAAAGTTTAAATGTTTTATATGTTTAAAAACAGGGTTTTTAGGGGTTCATGGTCCTTGGTTTCTAAAATAATTATTCTTGTATACAAGGTATTCATAAAAATACTAATGAGTCCCTTTTCAAAGATTTGATAATCAAAAAGGTATTTTGGAACTCTAATTTATTTTAAAAGGGTTATTCATATTTTCAAGAAAATTTTCTTTAATATAATTTTTTCTTTATATTTACTAAATTATTCTTGATTTTGATTGGTCATTTATTATGTTTTGGGGGTATTTATGTGTTGGTTGGAATTCATATTTATTTGAATGGAATTTAATTAGATTTTTTGATTTTTAAATGATTTTCAAACAGTAATTTCATGACTTGTTTTTCAATATATATTCAAAATTACCATTTTCAATTTGTAAAATGTTTTTATAATAAATATAACACCCATTGGTTTTGGTCTCCTTTGTGTTATGTTTTATATAATATTGGGTACTATGTGAGATAAACTTGATTATCATTTTATGTATGTATACATGTGAAAGATGATATTTATTTAAAGGTTGTTTGGAGGTTGGATTATATATTACATGATATGTTATATTGTAGTTATGTGTTGATATCTGGATTTCTTGTTTCCACACCTATATTAATGTTATTACATGGAAACCCTGGGTAACTAAGTCATAGATCATATATTGATGTTATACTAGTTTAGATTACACACTATCTGGTGTTCCATAGAAAATATTTCACTCTTTCCCGGGGAGTTCCCCCAGTGAGTCTAGTTGAGAGTAAGTTGGGAGGTTATTTTTCTAGGAACACAATATAGCCTGAAAGTTGGATCCACCTGAGTATATCTAGGATCATAACATTAGGACCTACTGAGTTACTAATGATAATTATTTTGTTAGATTACATACTCATTTTTTATTCATGCATTATATATTTTATTATATTTTCTTATTCCCAAATTTATTTTATGATGTTACTTGTTTCTCCTTTGGTATTGTTGATCAACATGTACCCATTTTTTTGTAATGGTTCCTTTATTGTTTGTCTTTTTATACTAGAAACATGCTGTTTTACTCATAACATCTTTACTTGGATTTTTTTCTATGGTATTTTATTATCTTTATTCCTTTAAATAAATTATTTTCCATTTTAACTAGTTTTAAAATGGGGTTTTAAAGAAATATATAAAATAGAAAAAATAACCCTTGTTTTGGTTTTCATAAATCTGAAAGTATATTTTTTTTTCAAAATTTATGTGCATTTTATTAATAGAATCACCACTTTTGTTTTTTATAAAATGTGGTAGTACTTTATATATAGGATAAAGTCGTGTTATTTATTTTCTATTTACCCTATCTCATAGTAAAAAATATTTTTCTAGTTACAATTCAAACTAGTGTTTATGAGATATCTTATAAAAGAATTTGCATGAAATATTTACTGGAATCTTACCATGCATGTTTTCCTCAAACTCTATAAACACAGTTTGGTTTGTATATAGTTATCATGTATTCATGTAGGTATTCAAGGTATATTCCTATATTGGTATCACACATCATTTTTCCATTTTATGTATGCTTTTGGGATGTGAATGTGAACTGTATTTAAATTAAGATGATTATATGGTGGTACGAGTCCTATGGTTTGTCTTGGGATATACATATATCAATGTATTAAACCATACTTGTATTTTTGGTTTCTTTTTTATTAGTTCTTCTTTTAAATATATCTTTATTTTTATATTTAAAATTTGTTTGGGTTGTTTATATTGGTTATGTCTTGTTTGGTTCATGTTTAATTCAAAACTTCTTATTTGATATATATGGAAGTATAATGTTTTGGTGCACCATATTAGATTCTATGTAAGTGTATATGATTTATCTATTAGTATTAAAGGGTGAAATAATTCCCAAGGTATAGTTTTGATATCCTCAATGCTTGTTACTAACTCATGGTTTCTGGGAACATGCTTCAGGCCTTGTGGAGGGAAACTCGGGTGATATGACAAGATGGCCCAGACTGGTTTGTTACAAGTATCTTCTTCAAAATATATCATGAAAATGTGGAAGAATCATTCTAATTACTCAATGAAAAAATAATATAACCAAATCATTTCCTATACAAGTCATATATCACCCATCCTCACAAAATCTCACTCACTCAATATCACACACAACTATAGTAACTTAATATCAAAAGAATAATATATAAAATGTACCCCACAACCACCTCCTCCCTGAACTACTCTCCATCAATCCCAAAAGAAATATTTATTGGTGATACCATCCCTTTCATATCCTAATAACCTCATTATCATGCCATATCACAACCACAACTATATCATCATCACCGTAAACCACATAAGCACATCCATATACTACACATTACAAGCACATATCACATCCCCCTTAGGTTAAGTTATGTAATCATGTATGAAATTATCCTCATGACCTCTTACTTCCATGAAAACCCCCAACATGTACTCACATCATAAATACATAACTACAAATCATAATCTTAGGCCATCATAGCTTATACCATGTCTGTTGTGAAATAGGGGAAGGGGGAGTATTCATCCATCTGTGTCACCACCATCATAAGATATTGGAAAAAAAATGAGAACCCATAAAATTATTTGTGTTAGTAATATTACCCATCCCAGGTGGTGGTGCATAAAAAATAACCAAAAAATAAAAAAAATATAACATACTACAAAATCCAAACATAAGGGTGAAATCAAAAATGAAATAAATTTGTTACTATGACCTATAACTATCACTTTGACTTGACCACTTCATATTGATAGCTACTACAATAACTAGACACAATAAAAACTAACCTCACCATCACCACAAAATAGTCACACATCAAACAAAACTTCTCATTTTATCACATAATTACCAATTATCCCATTTTTCATTTACCAACCACAATTACATTTATTAAACCACATTTAATTTAAACTATTAGCATTTTATACCAACCATTCCCCTTTTTCATGATCTGTCATTCAATATTCCACACATCATTAACTATCCATATTTTTATCTTATTCTACCCATTATCATTAACAATTTCATTAATGTTAACACCATTATATATTACTAGTAAACTATGACTTGGACTATAACAAACTTTCTCAAAACCATGTATACCACCACAAAATATAATTCCATAAACCAAAACACCATCCACATTTTCCCAACATCAATCTTTCTCTCTATATATCAATCATTACAACCACCACCATACTAACAACATATCACCACATCAAATTCAACCATAAAAAATATAACCACACAAATACAACAAAACAAATCACCAATATTTATATAAATCAATGTAAAATATTCTTATTTGTTCATAATTCTATATTAATTTAATACTTATTTAAGAAAAACATCAATATTAATTCCAAAATTCCATGTATCCTATTTTGTTACCTTATTTAAGTAATTATCTAATTATAAAGGTGTTAAGGAATATGAAAAATAAACAATATGTCACAATAACACATATCAGTCAATGAGAAAAAATACATAGAAAATAACATAAAATATTATAAATCACATGTGAATAACATATTCCCATAAAATTTCCTTTAACCAGTTCATTATATTTATTAGGTTAATTCAAAATATCCTCCCATTGAAAAAATAATCAAGATAATTCCACATTCACACATAAAAAAGGAGAAGAGTGATCTCAAATACCCTACCTCAAATGGAGCTTCAACGAACACAACATAATAATAATGGGGAAACATTGATCAATCACCACAAAACTCATAAATATTCACAAAAAACTATGAAAAACCATCCCCATTTATACCACATCCAAAGATCACCAAAACTGAACCAATTCCACTACCACAACCTCCCAAAGAGGAAAAGACATGATAATAATAAGGAAATTGGAAGATAACTACACCTCGAATTGAAGTAACTAAATCAAATGAAGATAAGGAATAATGGGCACCGAATGATGACTAAAGAGAACCCAAGAAGAACCACATAGAACCTTGGTTTTGAATAACGTTATAAGAATTGAAGAAAATTCAAGTAAAAACTCAAATTTATATTAAAAACCAATGAATATAAAACCATGATGTGTTTAGGGTCATCACTATGAAATGATGGTTCTATTTAAAAATCAAAAGTGATGTACCCAAAATTTACAGGGGAGGTCAAAAAAATTGAAAATTGATAAAAAAAAGGTTATGATAAAATAAGGACCTTCACACTACAATGATTGAACCTCCAGGAATTACAATGCAAACCTCAACATTATTCCTCTAACTTGATCAACCCTAGATAAAAACCATAAAAAAACTATTACCTTGGTGGAATATCTCCCACATAATATTAAACTAGAATAATGAAAATATTATCTATTCCATAATAGGCTTCACATGCTTAACCTAAGACACACCTAATAAATATAGTACAAGTCTCATGCCAAAACTCATCACCTCATGGGGGTAACCTACTAATCATGGTGTAATACACCATACTGTAACAAACCCTCTCCTCCATCCAACCAATCAAAATGAAACACATATAGACATGGTGTGATCTACTTTTTGGCTAAAATTTTAGAAAAAATATATATTTTTACTCATAAATAATCTCCAACACACTAAATACACAATGTAGAGAACTATAAGAAATACGAGCCTCTAAAACTTCTCTCATATTGTTGTTGTTCAAGTGTTGTAACACACCAACCCCAGTTACCCAGATTCAGTGCATTATTACATAACATTGGCATGATCACAAAAGATCAAGTCTCGAAAGACCGATTAGTTTAGTAGCCTTGAAACACTAGATACATTCAAAAGTCTTACATTACATTATAAAGTGAAAAACTTCAACAACATAGTCTCCATAGTCAACACTCATATCCCCTCAAACTATCCATGCTTGTCATTCATAAAATAATTCTTCACATCCTGGGAAAAATAAAACATAGAAAGGGGTGAGCTCAGATACTCAGTAAGGATAACAATATAGCAGAAAATTTCATAAATAAGCATAAACATTTAAGGCAATGTATAACTAAAACAAAAGACTTTTAAACTTGAAATTAATCATAATATGGAAAAACTAAAATGAAATAATTCCATTTACTCATTCTCATGGATATTCTAATAGTCTAATAATCACATGAAATATCAATAACCACTTTCATAATGATGGAATGCATAATGCCAGACTATCATAACCACATAGTCAAGGCCTTGTGCCAAGAATACAAATAAGATTTTTTCAAGGCCTTGTTCCAAGACACTAGTTTGTCTCATGAGACTTACTGATACATCGAGGAGCTATAGTGGGCTCCACCTATCACTTACTAAGTCCAATGCATTCCTCATATGAACAGGTTTAAACATAACATAAACATTCGTATTAAAACTAGATATCAAATATCAATACTTTATCCATAAACCATGAATGGTATAAAAATAACACATCCATAGTCAAAAATATCACAAAACCTTCAATACAATATGGAAGTTTTTTATCATAATAAATCAACTTCAAATAAGCTTAAAATCCATCAGAGGATATTGAAATAGATGAAATCAAAACTATTTTAGAGAAATATCTCTTTTTTTGAAATCATTTAAAAGTAAAATAATTATAAAATAAAACATTTCCTTTTAAAACATTCTTATAATATTTTAAGGGAAGCTTTGAGGATTTTATAATGGTGGAAATTATCCGCACCCGCTGTATAAGTTAAAAAAGACATTCTTACCTTAATTTTTTCGAAAAGGTTAAAAATGACCTTGTTTGGAAAACGACAGAAATATTCCTTTATAAACATCTTATAAAAAGTAAAACAAGGGTATAAATGACTTTAACCCATATTCTATAAAATAGTAAGAATGTTTTGAAATACATTTTTAAAAAACATGGATGTGGATGATAAAGAGGTCCCAGTAGATAACTACGTATAAACAACCTCAGATAATGAAGAGATTGTGAAATAAACCATTACCTTGTAGTTTTCCTTGGTCGAGGGTAGGTTAAACTCCTGAATAATGGTGAAATAATTTTTATTAAAATATACAAGAATCATATACATTAACATGATATCATATATGATCTTTTAACATTTTTTTGTTAATAATATCTAAGTAGTATCATCGTTTTGGGTGTTAATGGATTTGTTTTCCTTTATATTCTTTGTTATGTGAGTCATATTTGTTATATATGGGATGCATATTATTCATATATATAATGATATCAAGTATTTAAACATTATTCTTAATCATATAATGAAAATTAGTCTTGAATGGATATGATGGGGAATGAATCTCATCGCGTTCGCGGAGATGACAATCCGTACGTACGCACAAGCGACAATATCATTATTTTGATATTAAAATAATACATAATTTGATTGTATATAATATATACAGAATTATTATCATGTTATATTTATTATTTACATGAATTACACATCATTATTATACCCATCCAAATAATAATGTATTGAATAACAATTACACCATGA
This sequence comes from Viscum album, assembly GCA_963277665.1. Classification (NCBI taxonomy): domain Eukaryota; kingdom Viridiplantae; phylum Streptophyta; class Magnoliopsida; order Santalales; family Viscaceae; genus Viscum; species Viscum album. Next base: position 1,996,085,777 of record OY728150.1, on the reverse strand, counting down.
CGTGGAGACGGTAATCTGTACATACGCACGTATGGTGAAATGTCATTTAAACGATGGATAGAATAATTAATATAGATGTACCATATTTATAATAACATCATAGTATATAGAAGATACTGGAGTTATTATTTTAGAATGGAAATAAAAAATAAAGAAGAAGTGGAAGAAGAAAAGAACTTGAAAGAGGGTGGTGAAATTATTACCTCTTATTCGGGTTCTTCCTTTTGATTTGATCAAGAGGGATCCTTAGTTTTGATTTATGACTAAATAAATACCTCTATGATTAAGTGAGGTAAGTTTAGAGGATATTTGGGCAGGGGTTGGCCGAGACAAATGGCTTTGGAGGTGTGAAATTAAGAGAAGGGGAAGTGCCCTTTTATAAGAGGGGTGAGGGTCACTTTAGGAAAAGATTAAAGTATTAATTTATTATACAATAATAATCGGTTTATAATGGCTCAAAATGAATTTATTTCGAGACTTAGGTGGTTATGGGTCGAAATAATCTCAACCAATAGGTTTTAGACAAGTTTAGGTTACCATTTTAACCTTATCTTTTAGATTTAACTCTTAGTTAAATAGTTTAACTTTTACCGTGTCTTCTTGTATTCCTACACTATATGGTTAATAAACTTAATATAAACTTCCAATAGAACCTAAAGTGGTTCATTAATGACATATATAATATTATTTAAGCCCTTTGGACGAACCTTAGATTTTTAGGAATAGAATATCAATTAATAATATAATATTTGTTTTAAAAACTCTTTTATGTCAATTTTGACACTATTTGTTATTTTGTTTTTTCTAAAATCATAACAACTAGATTACTTAGAAAAAGATACATTTAATCATACCTAACATGTAATATTCTCCTAGAAAATTCTTGTATGTCATAAAAAAATTGAAATTATATTTATTTTAGTATTTATAATACCATTTATTTGATTCTTTCATTAATAAGGTAATTACTAAATCATTACCGTGTCATAAATAAATTTAATTATTTAAAGTATAAAAATTATAAATAAAATAATATTATGTATTAAATAGGTTTTTATTTCTAATTAATATTTATAATAGAATTTATTTTATGAGTAACCCTATATTAACAATGTTTTAGTTATTAAACTTTGATTTTAACTTTTTTAACACTTCTTTGAATTAAATAATAATAAATGTCCTAATCTAATAAAAGTGGACCAAAGAGGTTCATATTTTATTCCTAAGGTTATTTTTTGTTGAATTATACTTATCCAATATAATTAGGACATGTTTTACGGTAATAATAATATCATTTTTACCCTTAATTACCCTATTTACTTTTAACCGTGGGAAATAAAAGTAAAAAGTTACTATTCACCAAAAATTATTTTTATCCTATTGAACCAAATTTTAATACTTGATATTAACTGTTTCTCTAGGATTTTTTAAATTCCACTCACAGAAGCGGTAAAATTAAGTTTTATGTGAATTTGCAAAATCTCCTAAGAGGTGGGTAAAAGACCGTAAAAAGTTCAATAAACTTTTTATATATCTAAAATTAATATAAAATGACTCCAATTAATTAAATTGAACTTATATAGGTATTAAGTATATATATTGACCTAAAATAAATTTAAATAAAATAAATAATTATTTAAATTAAAAGTCGGTTTTAACCAATAACTCAGTGTTTTTCACTATTCATCAAAAAATGAAAATTTTCAGAAAAATACCAAAAATTCACCCAGAGATAATTTCTTACTATGAATTCAAAAATGAAGTCTATTTTACCAAATTAAAAACATATATGTTTCATTTATTAATTTAAAATTAATTCCCGTTGTCAAAACCAAAAAGCGGGTTTTTTAAAAAGTAAAAACTATCAAAAGATTGACACTGGTTTATGTCCAATTTTAAAGTGAAATTACTTCCAATGACCAACATTAGATTAACTGGTAAAAATATAATCTAATTATAATTCCAAATCATTAAAACATAAAATTTAACACTATAAATAATTTTGATTAAAAATGTTGTTTTTAGTTAAAATATAGTATTTTTCACTATTCACCCAAATATGAAAGTTATCAGAAAAACACCAAAAAATTATTGAAACTAAATTCTTATGTCCCGATTCTAAATAAGAAGTTTATTTTGTCAAATTGAATATATAAAAGTTTCAAATATTGGATTTAAAAAGGGTTCACCATTAAAAGGTGGTAAAAATGCATTTTTTTTGAAAAATACTTCTTTTATCTAAAAAAATGAATTAGTTCTTACATTATGTCTAAGAAACTCATAATATGGATTCTAAAATTATAAGGATTATATATAGTTCAAAATTCAGTTAATACTATTCATAACCGCTTTTGAACAGCTAGTTTGGTATGTCGTGGTGCGCTTGAACTCGGTGTTGTGTATAGTGCAACTTATTGAATTACTTTGAAGAAATAGTGTAATATGAAATCTTGGGGTGTTAAATTCTTCCCTACTTCAATAAATTACATCCTCACAATTTGAAATTGTTCTTCGAAAATAAAAGTTTGAAAATAGAAAATACCTTTGTAGAAAACCCACATCGGTAATTGGGTTAATAAAATTTAGTCTTAATAAGAGGGGAAAAAATTATATATATATATATATATATATATACTTAACAATTAGAGTTTCACCTTTCGACCAATTCCTACCACAAACTCATCATTCACTCCAAAAGATTTCAAAAAAAATTCTATTTATCCTAATCGTATAGGGTTAAAAAAATTTATAATTCACCTATCAGACTTAAAAGAAAAATAAACTACATTATAAAATCCAGAACATCATGTAGGCTAGTGGTAGGTGATGCACCCTTGCCCCTTTTCGGTTGCAGGTTCAAGTCTCACGACCTTGCCGGACACGACGAGTTGTCGCCTGACCTTCAGGTTGTCCTTTTTATGACAATCCAAAAATAATCTTGAGAAATGATTTAACGTTAACAATAGTATCCAATGTCAAACTTAATAAATTCCAACCTTTAGACTTTTCCAAAATAATTCTGTCCAAACTCACAGTCCAAAATTTATAAGGAAGGTAAACACAATGAAGATCCTTTTTGCCACGTAATAACATGTGAATACCTTCATCATGTATTCTTTTAAAACATAGTAACACCCTGAATTACCATAAAACTTTATTGATTGTATTCATGCTCTATTATTCCCCAGATATACTCCTTATATCCAAAAATTTTGTAAACTCCAACAATGATGGAATATAGAAATCATTAATCAGTTTCAAGGTATTCAAAAATATCCAATATAATTTATCCAAATGAATCATCTCTTATTCAAAAATTAATACCTCAGTATCAAGACCATATTGAAGTTTTGTCTTTCCTTCAACCATGTATTTTCCAATAAATCTAACTTACCATTGAGTCACTTTTCTTGGTTCCACACAATCTCAAGTCCTTAATGATATAGTATTACAGTACAATCCTTATATACTGTATAATTCTTATAAGATGTACATCATTAATAAAATAATCAAATGAAAAAAATACTTTAATAAAAACATAAGAACACTTAATTATTCCTCTTTATCTTTGGTAGTATCATAACTTGATTATTATTCAATAGCAGCATTTGGGGTATACTCTGATGATTTGGACATTGATTTGCATAGTGTCCCAACTCCTTGTAGATGAATCATTTTACATTTGAAACATTTTTCTTACCTTTTCAATCACGTAATTGGTGTCCTTTTTCTCCACACTTATAAAAAACTCTTATTCCTTTCAAGCATTTACCAAGGTGATTCTTTCCACAGTTATCACATATGGGAAAATCCTTCTTTCCCTTATTCCCTTTATCCATCTTTCTTTCTACCATCCTTTTCTTCTCTAGCTTCCCTTCAAAGCCATAGGACTCATAGAATTCTATACTTATCTTATTAACACATGGTACTATTTTTTCATATGTTGAGAATACATGGGAGACTATTTACCTTCTAAATGTTGGCTTAATACCGTGAAAGATATGATCCTTCTTACTCTTTGTATCATACGTATTGCTGGAGTTCACATTCCTTCTATTGGGTGCCATTTCTATACAATGGCATAAACTAGATTAGTTTATGAATCAAAATACATAATTCAAAACTTGTAAAACACTTAACATAAATTGAACAGTTTATGGATATAATCCATAATCATAAAAATGTTTTCTTTGAGGAAGTATATACTTATAAACCCTACATAATTATTTGTAAAGAAAATGAGAATTATCCTAAGCATATCCCCAGGGAGTGTCGTAACCAAGAGTGAAGCAAGACCATTTGTCGTGCACCAGTTCCCGTTCGAGTCTTGCTCAAAGTAGTGTTTTTGGGTTTTACCCCTAGGTACATCTGTGCCAGAGCCACCTCTACCTGCTCGTATCCAGACAGGGAAGCATTTTCTTGGAAAACCCACAAAATCTCTACATTACCAAAATTCTAGGAAGTTGTTCTATACTAATCCTCAAAGTTCATCTTAGGTATATGTGCTCTAATCAGAGTTTATCTAAATCTAGTTTACAAGGTTTGTACTAAACTTCCTCTGATACAAACTGTAACACCCCAACCCCAGTTACCCAGAGTCGGTGCATTATTACATAACATTGTCATGATCACAAAAGTTCAAGTCTCAAAAGACTGATTAGTTTAGTAGCCTTGAAATACTAGATACATTCATAAGTATTACATTACATCATAAAGTGAAAAACTACATCAACATAGTCTCCATAGTCCACACTCATATCCCCTCAAACTATCCCTGCAGCTTAGTCATAAAATACTTCTTCACATCCTGGGAAAAATAAAACATAGAAATAGGTGAGCTCAGATGCTTAGTAAGGATAACAATATAGCAGAAACTTTAATAAATAAGCATAAACATTCAAGGTAATGTATAACTAAAACAAAAGCCTTTTAAACTCGAACTTCAACATAATATGGAAAAAATAAAATAAAATAATGCCATTTATTTATTCACATGGATATTCTACTAGTCAAATAATCACATGCAATATCAATAACCACTTTCATAATGATAGAATGCATAATGCTAGAATATCATAAACCACATAGTCAAGGCCTTGTGCCAAGACTACAAATAAGATTTTGTCAAGGCCTTGTGCCAAGAAACTAGTTTGTCTCATGAGACCTACCGATTCATCGTGGAGCTATAGAGGGATCCACCCGTCACTTACTAAGTCCAATGCATTCCTCATATGAATAGGTTTAAACATAACATAAACATTCATATTAAAACTAGTATACAAAATATCAATACTTTATCCATAAAACATGAATGGTATAAAAATAACACATACATACTCAAACATATCACAAAACCTTAAATACAATATGGAAGTTTTGTATCATAATAAATCAACTTCAAATAAGCTTAAAATCCATCAAAGGATGTTGACATAGATGAAATCAAAATTATATGAGAGAAATATCTATTTTTTTAAATCATTTAAAAGTCATATAATTATAAAAAAAAGTACTTTGAAAATATTCTTATAATCTTTTAATGGAATCTTTGACGATTTTATAATGGTGGAAAATAGTTGCACCCGCCATATAAGTTAAAAAGATATTCTTACCTAAATTTTGTCGAAAAGGTTAAAAAAACCTTGTTTAGAAAACGACGGAAATATTACTTTATAAACATATTATAAAAAGTACAAAAAGAGTATAAGTTACTTTAACCCATATTCTATAAAATAGTAAGAATGTTTTGAAATACATTTTTAAAAAACATGGATGTGGATGATAAAGAGGTCCCAATAGATAATTACGTATAAATAACCTCGGATAATGAAGAGATTTTTAAATAAAACCTTACCTTGTACTTTTCCTTAGTCGAGGGTAGGTTAGCCTCTTGTATAATGATTAAATAATTCTTATTAAATTATAAAATAATCATATTCATTAATATGATATCATATATGATCTTTTAACATTTTTTTGTTAATAATATCTTAGTATTATCATCGTTTCAGGTGTTAATGGATTCGTTTTCCTTTATATTCTTTGTTATGTGAGTCATATTTGTTATGGATGAGATGTATCTTATTCATATACATAATTATGTCAAGTATTTAAACATTATTCTAAATCATCTAATGAAAATTAGTCTTGAATGGATACGATGGGGAATGAATCTCATCGCGTTTGTGGAGACGGTAATCTGTACGTATGCACGAGTGAAAATATCATTCTTTTGATATTAAAATAATATATAATTGGATGTTATATCATATATACAGAACCATTATCATGTTATATTTATTATTTTCATGAATTACACATCATTATTATACCCATCCAAATAATAATGTATTGAATAACAATTACACCACGACGTGAAGACAGTAATCTGTACGTACGCACGTATGGTGACATGTCATTCAAAGGATGGATATAATAATGAATATGGTTGTACCATATTTATAATAACATCAAATTATATATAATATACTGGATTTATTATTTTAGAATGTAAATAACAAATAAAGAAGAAGTGGAAGAAGAAAATAACTTGAAAGAGGGTGGTGAAATTATTACCTCTTCTTCGGGTTCTTCCTTTTGATTTGATCAAAAGGGCTCCTTAGGTTGGATTTCTGACTAAAGGAAGGCCTCTAGGATTAATTGAGTAAATTAGAGATGATATTTGGGCAGGGGTTGGCCAAGCCAAATGGCTTTGGAGGAGTAAAATTAAGAAAAGGGGGAAGTGCCCTTTTATAAGAGTGGTGAGGGTCACTTTAGGAAAATATTAAAGTATTAATTTCTTATACAATCATATTCGGTTTATAATGGCTCAAAATTAATATATTTCAAGCCTTAGGTGGTTATGGGTAGAAATTATCTCAACCAACTGGTTTTAGACAAGTTTAGGTTACCATTTTAACCTTATCTTTTAGATTTAACTCTAAGTTAAATAGTTTAACTTTTACCGTGTCTTCTTGTATTATTAAACTATATGGTTAATAAACATACTCCAAACCTCCAAGAGAACCTAAAGTGGTTCATTAATGACATATATAATATTATTTAAGCCCTTTTTCCGAACGTTATATTTTTAGGAATAGAATATCAATTAATAATATAATATTTTTTTAAAAACCCTTTTATGTCAATTTTGACACGATTTGTTATTTTGTTTTTTATAAAATTATAACAACTTTTTTACTTCAAATAAGATACATTGAATCATACCCAACATGTCATATTCACCTAGAAAATTCTTGTATGTCATAAAAAATTTGAAATTATATTTATTTTAATATTTATTATACCATTTATTTGATTCTTTCATTAATAAGGTAATTACTGCATCATTACTGTGTCATAAATAAATTTAATTATTTAAAGTCTAAAAATTATAAATAAAAAACAATTATTTAGGAAATATTTTTATATTTCTAATTAATATTTATATTCTAATTTATCTTATGTGTAACCCTATATTAAAAATGTTTTAGTTATTATACTTTGATTTTAAATTTTTTAACACTTCTTTGAATTAAATAATAATAAATGTCCTAATCTTATCCAAGTGGACCAAAGAGGTTCATATTTTATTTATAAGGTTGTTTTTGTTTGAATTATAATTATCCAATTGAATTAGGACTTGTGTTAGGGTAATAATAATATCATTTTTACCCTTAATTATCCAATTTACTTTTAACCGTGGTAAATAAAAGTAAAAAGTTACTATTCACCAAAAATTATTTTTATCTTATTGAACCAAATTTTAATCCTTGATATTAATCACATCTCTAGGATTTTCAAAATTCCACTCACAGAAGCGGAAAAGTTAAGTTTTATGTGACTTTGCAAATTCTCCTAGGAGGTGGGTAAAAGACGGTAAAAAGTTCAATAAAATTTTTATATATCTAAAATTAATATAAATAACTATAATGAATTAAATTTAAATTATATAGGTATTATGTATCTATTTTTACCTAAAATAAATTTAAATAAAATAAATAATTATTTAAATTAAAAGTCGGTTTTAACCAATAACTCAGTGTTTTTCACTATTCATCAAAAATTGAAAGTTTTCTGAAAAATACCAAAAATTCACCCTGAGATAATATTGATATTATGAATTCAAAAATGAAGTATATTTTATGAAATTCAAAACAAAGAAGTTTCATTTATTAATTTAAAATTAATTCCCGTTGTCAAAACCAAAAGGCGGGTTTTTTAAAAAGTAAAAACTATCAAAAGATTGACACTGGTTTATGTCCAATTTTAAAGTTAAATTACTTCCAATGATCAACATTGGATTAAATGGTAAAAATATGATATAATTATAATTCCAAATCATTAAAACATATAATTTAACACTATAAATTATTTTTATTAAAAAGGTTGTTTTTAGTTAAAATATAGTATTTTCACTATTCACGCAAATATGAAAGTTATCAGAAAAACCCCAAAAATTTATTGAAACTAAATTATTATGTCCCGATTCTAAAGAAGAAGTTTATTTTGTCAAATTGAATATATAAAAGTTTCAAATATTTAATTTAAAAAGGGTTAACCATTAAAAGGCTGTAAAAATGCATTTTTTTGAAAAATACTTTTTTTATCTGAAAAAAATGAATTAATTCTTAAATTATGTCTAAGAAACTCATAATATAGATTCTAAAATTATAAGGATTATATATATTTAAAAATTCAGTTAGTACTATTCATAACTGCTTTTGAACGGCTAATTTGGTAAGTTGTGGTGCGCTTGAACTCAGTGCTGCATATAGTGCAAGTTATTGAATTACTTTGAAGAAATAACGTACTATGAAATCTTGGGTTGTTAGAATTGAAACCTCATTTTAGGTCATATTTATCTAATTTTTCAATTTTAGATGAAAAAATACAAACCAATCCATGAGAATAAAAAAGTTAACTCATATGGGTTAAAATTATGTTTTACCTTTAATATTTAGTAATATTTGTGCCTATGTATGTGTGTTACATGTGAATGGATCATGAGTCTCATTTTTGGAATATTAGTTAGGTATTTTATGAGTTTTAAATTGTCAGTTATTCCATAGTTAAGCCTTCTAAGAGAAAATATATTATTCCACAAATGATTTTAAAATTTTATGTATTTAAGGTGGTTATACTTCTAATGGGAGTGACCTCTAGTTTTACATGAAAGGACTTGATAGGTTATTATCCTATGTTATAAATTCCAAGTGAGTTAAAAGTTGGCCTTATGAGTTTGTTATATGACTCCCAAGGGTGTAATTCCTTGGGTAATGGTTTTAGTTAGTGAAAAAACATGTAAATTGTTGTAAAAACTTCTTTGGGTTTGGTCTATGGAATTGAACCTCTATAAGAGAGGGTAGTTAGTTAAGAATATGGGTAATAAACCATGAGTAGCCTTTTAGTCTCAAATATTTCTTTGTTTGTGAGTTTAATATAGGGTTTGGAAGATTTTAACCTCTTATCATAGATATGAATAGTGACATCGATAGAGGTCAAACTGGGAACATGGGTTGTCAAGTTGATGAAGCACTTTTTATAAGAAAAATTAGAATATGTTAGGTATGGTACTCTAGCAGGAAATTTCATAAGGCTTGGATAGTATAGGGAAGTGAAATAACTAAAGTTTTTTTGAGGTATTAGTTGTGTTTTGGTGTTCTCCCACACATCGAGAGCGTGGTTGTGTATGAGAAGAAGTCTTATGAGTATCTTACTCATTTTAAGTTGTTTCCCTTTTGGGTTTGGAATATGAGAGGATATCGAGGCTAACTCTTTGAGTCTCTATGATTTTTAAAGATATATTAGTATAGATAGTTGGTATAGCTAATTATAAACAGTGGGTGAGGATTGTTAGATTAATCATGGTTCAAGGGCTTCCAGAACTTCGAGGGGTATGGTTCTAGTTGTCTGTTATGTTTGAGATGACTAATTATCATGAGATTAGTCATTATGGGTTATAATTGGGATTGATTATGTGTTATCCTCTAGAACAATTCTAGGTATGGTTTTATTCCTACCAAAGAGATACATTTTAGGGCTATGTTTTCTATGCATTGTTTATTTTACCATGGAACTATACTATTCCTAAGATGTGAGACATGGCTAGAATCTCCTCACTATTCAGATGCACTATTATATTCCTAAGAGGTAATAAGTGATTAGTTTCTCCTCATTATTTGGATACAATATTCTATTTATGAGAGGTGAGACATGATTAGGATTACCTCACTATTCAGATAAACCTTCTAGACTATGTTCAAATATTTAAGGACTAACTATGAGCCATGGAACGATGTTAGTGGCTCCTTCCCGAGAGGTTGAATATGATTATGAATTCCTAATTATTAAGATTCTCTATTATATTCCCAATAGGTTGGAAATAATTAGGCTTTATTTACTATTTCAATGCACTTACCAACTATATTTGGATATTGGGGGATTGAAAATAAGGTTGCAGTACCTCATTGATTAATTTTTAGATAGATTAGATATGATTAAGACTTTCCCATTATCTGGATTCTCAATTTGTGTTATAGAATCATAATTATACCAATATATTTCATATATTGGATGAAACAAGTGGGATCAAGTGTCGTGGTGTATTGGTTAGCACATGATGACCTGAAATGGTTTCTAGTATGTTGTTTATTATAATATTATTTATATTCTCATACATAAATACAATGTATATTATGGTATATATAATAGACCCAATTGGTGGCACCTGACTGAGGTTTATTCTCACACTCTTCATGTACACCTTGGTAGATGTAAATATCTTTTTGTTTGGTTTTCAAGTAAAATGTTGTATAAGTGATCAGGATAGAGTAGCCTGATTGAATTTGGGATATTAATTTAAGGTGATATTTGGATTTTTGTGTTTATTTTTTCACCTATATTTTCTTCTTTCTATACTTGATCTTCCTAATGCGTGATCCTTTTGATCTATGTATGTATACTCAATATGGGTCCATTTCATTAAAACATGATAATATATATATAATTAATGGTTTCTAATAGTTTTATATCATATTATGTATTTTTATGTTATCTGTATTTTTTTTATTTATTAATATTTTATATTATGATACCGAGAGTATAGTCTCTCCAACATGGTTATAGACTCTCACCACTAGGAAGTAACCTTTAGTGTGTGGGGATGTTCACCTGAGGTTTTTTGGAATCATTGATGCTTATAGTAAAAGTTATCATAATTGAATTTGTATAGCTGGGTAGCCGATTCATTTCCATAGGGATAGGTTATTGGCTAACCCACCAATTTACTCATGTATAATGAATGGAAAACTCAACTTGAAGGGGGTTGTGTGGGATTTTCACGCACAAATATAAATGTTTTTGGTATTTTTCATTAATGTGTGTGTGTATGATAGATATATTAAGTGGAATGGAGAAATTATTCAATAAGTAATGATTGTGGAAATTCATGAAGCAATTAGACTCATGTTACCCCACAAAAGAATTTCTAAAAAAATTATAATTGGAAGCATCACAACTCTCTATACTCCACTATCATGGTATCTTAAGGACACACTACTAGAACCAACAATCTCCATGAGGTTGATATTATCTTTTTGTAGTGGTGTTTTAATGAATTTTAGTGTTTAAATTTCCACAACTCCACTTCTCTCATTTTATCATGACCCACCCCCGCTAGGGACCCCTCTTGGGTTTTTAGTGAAGATAAAAGTGAACCCCCAAATATCACCTTTAATAGGCCTTGTGTTGGAGGCTAGCATCGATGGTATATCACAAATAAATGAGATGCATTACTCTCATAATACTAGAAATATAAAATAAACCACTGATCAACTCCATTTAATACAAATAAAAAAATTAACTCTCAAATACATGTAATTTCATAGATAAAATAAACCCCAAATAAAATACCAAAATAGCTCCTGTGGTTGTAACTCATGAACTCCATCCATGAACTCCATGAGCTAGTAATTTTAAGATTTTTCACCAACTATCTCCTAAAAATATGATATATATATATATATATAATGGGGTGGGAATACACATATACTTAGTAGGATCATCTTTAAGACCTCTCATTCAAATTTGGAAGAAGTATACTAATGAATCAATGAACAAACATTGGAAATAACTCACACCTATAACAGGTTATCTACCAAAACACCTCACCAAATATCACTCACCCAATATATCATCCAAGGTATAATAACAAAATATCAAATAATATATCAATAAGGTACCCCAAAACCAATTCTCTAATGATATGGTCACTATCACACCCTAAAAACATATTCACTATCCTTTAATACCTTCCATACCAAGATAACTACATAAAGCCATACCATATCAAAACCATAACCACATATCCATAACCACATACCACAAAAATATCAGAAGTGGACATCACATACTCATCAAAGTAGGGTATCATAAAAATTATGGAAATCAACATCATTCCCTCATCCTACCATGAATATCCCCCACCATGTATCCACACTGCACCCGCATAACTAGATCAATTAGTATATATATATACATAAAAACCTAAATCCACTACAACCTATGAATCTATACCTACCATGATCCATTACCATCCATATATATCAACCAAAATATATATACTATACCCACAATTCATTACAACTCATATTTATACACCTATCTTGAGCCATCACATTCCATTCTACGTTTGATGTGGGAGTGGGGAAGGGGGAGAAATCAGCCATAAATTCTCACTATAACCTAGATATTGGGGAATAAACCAATAACCATAAACCATATGGGATTTAGTAAGGAAATCTATCTTGGGTGGTGGTGTATAAGAAATAACAAGAAATGACAATGAATATATTGGTCACACACATTACCAACCCAAGGGTTCACATTCAAAATCAACACCACAATACCCCACAATAACCACATCACCATCACTATATCTTACTAACAACTACTTCCATAAATACAACATAATCAACCCCTATTATTCCACCATAAAATGAAAATAAAAAAATTCTTCACTTCCCATTACTCCATGTCATTTACTAATTCCATATTTACCATTTCTTAGTCACATCACATTTAGTTTTCCATATTTAATTTTAAACCATTAAATAAACCACTTTTCATTTCAAGCAATTAATTATTCACATTATTCACATTTATTATAGACTTACCATTTTTTTAAACACAAATCTTTAAAATATAATTATTATTCCATATATATATCATCATTTATCAATTCTAACCCTTTACCCACGACCAATTTCATTTATTCTAAGAACATTATGTGCCATTGGGAAACTATAACAAAACCGTACAAAATCCAAACACTTCAGAGTATAATACACCGCACAAACTATACCCAAAACCATCAAATAAATAATAAACCATATTCTTTCCATATAACCAGCCATTCCCTAGCTACTATAATCACAAACAACCCATCTATCACTACTACAACCAAACCACACCAAATCTTCCAAATCAGCAATTTAAACCAACCAACATAGTAATAAAGACACCATTTAAAGTAGAAAAATAGAGTAAACATAGTAGAAATTCATTTTTAAGAACTTACCCCTAATCATTGTTTCATATTGAATTATAATTTCATGTTCAAACATTAACACCATAATTCTATATTTCTACACAACCAATTCATTATTAACTTTACATGATTAATCCAATTATGAAGGTGAAAATAATATCAATGATAATAAAAAAAGTTATCATAGAATTACATATCATTCAACCATATTTTCAATATAAAACAATATAAAACATAGTAGTTAACTATGTATAACAACTTCTTTTAGGTATCCCACGATATTTATTTAACCTTTTATGCATAAACAAGAAAATCAATAATTCAGAAAATTTCTTCATCTCTATTTAGTTACCATAACTAAGTGATTAAACCTCTATAGAAGGTGATTAAATCATGCCATCAGTAGAATAAAAGGTTTCCATATCAAAGAAATCAAGTGGTAAGTATCAACACATAAGAAATAACATGTAATTAAGAAAATCACATGTGAATTACCCCTTTTCCCTTTCAATTTATTTGATCCATTTAGTTATCCATATTAGGTTAATTCTATCCATCCATGCAATGAAAAAAATTTAATGATAATTCCAAAAATTAAACATAATTAATAATGGATACGTCATGAATACCTAACCTCAACCATATCTTCAATAATCACTATGAAAGAATAAAAAAAATTGGATGGTCACACTACTGGAACAACCAAGGGAAACCATCAACAACTAATAACACATCTAGCTTCATAAATAACTAAAATTGAAATTAACCTAACCAAACCAACACCACTACTAAAGACTCCCCAAGAAAGAAGAAAAATAGAGAATGAAGAATAAGTGGAAAGCAAGTCACAATGGATCTCAAGAAGATTTATCTCTTAAAGCTAAGGGAAAGAATCTATAAAATGGTTCAAAGGTCTCTAAATATGAAGCTATGATCACCTAGGTTTTAGGATAAGTCTAGGGTTAAAAGAATAAATTCAAGATACAAATTGAATTTATAATAAAAAATGAAAAACATAGTTTCAATACATGATGGGTTATGGTCATGCCACAATAAGTTTGATTTAAATGAAACTCTGGAAATCACATCACCCTCTTTTATTGTCTCTCCCTAAATCTCATGGTCAAACCACATTAACTCAATTCATTTAATAAATTCCATAGTGTAACCCAGATAGATATTTTTTAATACTTGATCCTTCGAAAAACATAATGAAAACCCTCATATTTCTACCTTAAACCTAACGAACCCTAGATAAAACCGAAAATCAATGAAATCACCATGGAACATAATATCTTTGATAGAAATAACCAAGAAATTGATAACATAGTTATCCAAACCATAATATGTAAAACCATGACCTAATGGGCCTCCATATAATATTAAAACAATAATTATGTAAGATAAATCTAAAAGACCCCATGTGATAACCAAACTATGAAAGATTAATTCAAAACACCATGAGGATACCATGGAACACAAAAAATAACCTTAGATGAGCCTTACTCATGTATTATAAATCTAAGGAACTTCATGTAAAGTTAACCACAAGACACTTCTATATAAGAATAACCCAAAAAACTACATGCTGCAACCAAACATCATTACGCTATAACTAGACTCACACTTCAAAATAACATGATAATTAAATCTAATGGATAACACCATACACTATAGAAAAAAACCACACCATGAGCCAAACCTTCATGGTGTGACACACCAGACTACAGAATAACCATATTGTCTATTCAAATCCCCTAAGATAAACACATTGGGACATGATGTAACATGTATTTACTATTTATATTTTAGATATAACTCAATATTCCTTCTTCTAACCTCTTCTAGATGCCTCCAAAACCAAAAGATACAAAGTAATAATTTGAGAAGATCAATGAAATTATATTAGATACTTCTCAAATTATTCTCACCCTCAAAAATTAAAACCAACCTAGAAAGGAAAACACATGACACACAATATAAACATCCTCGAGAGATATCTCTCAATAAAAATGACTCCATTCCTACAATATAGCACAAGGAAAAAAACATCAATAAAAACAGCACTAAAACAAACATGTCAACATTGATGAAAATATAGGTATAAGAAACTCTAAAAACATAACCACTAAGGGAAGCATACATATTAAACTAGGACATTACCATCCAAAGGAACCACTCTGTAAACCATACGAAGAAATAAAATACTCAAAGAAAACATTATATAATTTATAGAAATTCCCATACTCAATACATTTTCTACACACTTATCACCATCAACCTAAGAAATATATTGAAAATCCATCCCTTTTCTAACACGAGACTTCATAAATCCAAAATGTTACATGAGTTACCTCTCAAATAGGAATTATTATATCAAAGGGGACAAAGGAAATAGAAAAAAGAAGACAACATCAATTATGTCATCCTAAAACTCCAAACTCTTAAAAACCATTAGTCCTTTATTAATGAGAAAACAAGATCACATGATTATGTTTATAAAACCATCCATTTTAATAAACATGTATTTTTAACTTCTTAAAGACTTCATACATTTTAATAACTATCCATGTTTCTGAATTAATCTAGAAAACTACTTTTGATTTTATTTTAACCTAGTTAATGATAAATCAACTCTCTTATTAATAAAAAATAAGTTTAAATTTTCAAAACAACTTTAATAAAAGTAAATGGAGAATATTACAAAAACATTTTAAACATGAATGACATTTTTTTAAAATATATTCTTATAAAAGTAATAATATCACTAACTCAAAACAGACCACTCTTAAATTATCAAAACTATACTTACTCTACCATAGATGATTACCACTGAAAATATAACCACACCAACCAATGAAAAAAACACTTCACCCAAACCAAGGAACACTATGAACCATGGGGAAATATACCAAATTACTTTACATAGTAGACCTTAATATAATCAAACCCAAATATCAAAGCCATGATCAAGCTCCATAAGATTGCATCACTCTTCTATTTGACCTACCGCATGACTGATAACTCGAGGGATTATCTTCATATCTCTCTAAAACATGTATTAAATCTCTCTTTACTATCTTAGCAAGATTCCTCACTTATACCGAAGACCTAAACTGTAAGAGTTCCACCCACTATAGAATATCTATCCTCAAAGTTGACTCAAAATGCCACACTCATTTTTCTTCATCAGCTAAGAGGTCCAGAAATTGGATAATTAACATGTATAATAGAAACTATAGATAAAAAAACAAGAATACCCTTACTATAATTCCATGATAAACTTAATAAATTCATCCTTCTACATTTAGGAAATAAATTCATTCTTAACGAAGACAAAAAACACTTCTTTAGAAAACTCTTCTAGTTGACCATGGACCATCTTCCACCATACTCAGGATACCTATTGAAGTAAACCCATTACTAAAAAACTCAGAATTGATTTATATCCCTTGTAAATTAAAAGGAAATATCATCATATTCTAACCAATACTCAACCTTGAGGCGTGGGACTCCACAAAGGAACTTTGATATTTCTTATTGCTGAAATATGGAAAAAAACCTTGTCATGTGACTCCTTCTTCCTGAGCATAACACATTGGTGATGATATTATGATTTGTATTCAATATAAATATCAACATTTATATGGTTGGTTCAAACAACTAGATAAAACACTAATGACTAAGAAAACTCAAACCTACCATTAGAATCAAATTCACTACTATATCCTAAATCAAAAAACTAACTCATCCTCTATGAAAAAATCACTTTATCATTCCAATTAAACACCATTTTTACTCCAATAAGAAAACTACCTCATTATTCTCTCACCAACATCGATAAAACCATCAATAAATCAAAAAACATATTCTTTCTCCACACCAATCATGTATACACTCCAATTACTCAGTAATCACAATTAAATAATAGAGCTCATTAATACCTTCTAAGGAAATAATAATTATCTGTACATAATTTCCATCACTTTAAATCATACTCAAAATAATATTAAAATAAAACATTAATTTAAAACATGAATACTTCACTTGAAACCCACATGTTAAAAACATTAAAAATCAACCACAAGTCCCCCCCCCCCAAATCTATATCCCATAACCCATTTAAATAAAAAACTCTCAATCTTTCATCAAAATAAGGTACTAAAAATATCCCTTTATAAAAAATTCAAAAACTTTTTACAATCCTGTTTTTTAAAATAAATCGACACAAACTATATAAAAAAGGAAATACCCATTCTTTTAAATAAAATATTACCAAAAAAGCATATCAATTTTTAAGAAAGTCAAGTAAACATTATCAACCAACACTACAACCATTATTATATAGTTTGGGAAGATTTCTTGAAATTATTATTCTAAAATCTAAAACAAATTTCTAGAAACATTTCATTACTAATTAAATAGTCTTTATTACGCAATAAACTAATTTAAATCATCATTCATAGTAAGATATTAATAGTTATACCTTCACCATATTATAAATTTTCAAATATAATTTCTATTAAGTCAACTAAAAACTCTAAAAAATTAGAGATATAATGAACATGAGGAATAATATATCATATTAAACATTCCTTATATAATAACTTAATTATATCAAAATATAAAATATTATATACATTAATTATATTCTATAGCTCAACTCATAAAATTATAACACGATCTTTATCTAATCAATAACAATATTTATATATTTCAAATAAGGGAATCTATAATAATGAATAACATGTTATAAAAATATTAAAACATGGGGCTGAAATAATTTATCTTATCCAATTAGAAGGTTATTTATTATAATAACATATCATGTTTTTTAATAATTCACCAAAGAAAACACTCAAATTTTACATTTTAATGAAAATATAAGAATAATGAAATCAGTTTCAACATTATCAAGGTTTATATTTTTTACATTAACTATTTACTTTAGATAAAATTTATTGCTTCTCAAAGTTTCAAATTAATGCTAGGTTTATATCCCTTTAAACAATAAAAGTATCTAAAATCAAAAATATATCATTATAAACAGAGTTACGATATATAAAAATTAATATATAAAATAATTTACTCATAGCATAAGAAAAAACTACACTTGGAAAAAAATTTGATAGTAAAATCAATAGTACTGAAAATTTTAATAACCCCCCTTTATATACTTCAAATATTAACATAGACCTCAAACATGAATTGAATCCCTAAGTCTGGAACATGGAATTTCACTTAATATCATTTAATTAGATTCATTTTAATTCCCCAAAACCACCAAAATTCAAACATAGACACATAAAAACATAATATATGTGTCACTTATAGATCTTTTCCTAAAAATCATCACTATATTTCCTAGTATGTTCATTGAGATTAAGGTCCTTTTATTGGATCACGAGGTCCCCTAAACACCTATGTCTTATCTTGTATACCTTTATATATTTCATTATAAGTTCAATTAATACTATTTCCCTACCAAACCCATGAAAACCATACTAATTACTAACTACAAAATCCATCCCATCTCTCATAGATAGCTTTGATACCACTTTTTAATGACCCAACCTCATTATTAACCCATATTATAGTGAATACAAGAGTGATACTTGAATCCTATCTCCTATAGTTCATGGTTTTGTGACTAACACTGAGGGTATATCACACATAGATGGGAGGAATTACCCTCATAATACTAGGAATATAAAATAAACCATCAACAAAATACATTTAATATAGAATAAACTAGCACCCCTTAGATTCATGTAATGTCATACCTAAAAAAACTCTAAACAGAATACCAAAATAAAACCTATAGTAGAATATCAAAAACTCCATCCATAAACTCCATGATTTAGTAATGTATGACCCATGAACCATCTATCTCCTACAAATATTGAATATATATATATATATATATATATAATTGGATGATAATACGCTAATACACTAATACATAGTGTGATCATCCTCAGAATTTCAAATGAAAATGTGGAAGAAGTATACTAATGCCTCAGTAAATAAAAAAATAAACTAAGTCATAATTATATTGGGTCAACAACCACCCAAAATCACCAAGGCTCACTCACCCAATATCATATCCATGGTATAGTAACATAATATCAAATAATATATAAAGAATGTAACTCAAAACCACTTCTTCACAGATAGAGTCACTCTTACACCCCAATGACATACATCCTATGATTAAATGCCTTTAATACCCATATAACCACATAATAACATACCATGTCACAACCATAACCATTAATCCACATCCAAATACCACAAAAATATCATAACTGCACATCAAATTATCATCCCATTAGGATATTGTGAATATGAACTACATCAAACTCATGCCCCCTCCTACCATGCATGCCCCCACCACGTTTTCACACCTCAACCACATAACTAGACCAAATAGTATATATATACACCACAACCTAAATAATTTATAGCTCATATATATATACCTACTGTGATCCATCACAGGCCATATATACATCAACACTCATATACATACTATGTTCCCAAGACATTATTGCTCGTATTTATACACCTAACATGATCCATCATAACCCATACTATGTCTGAAGGGAGAGTGTGGAAGAGGGATCAGTCATCCATTTATTCCATATACAAACTAGACGTTAGGGAAGATACTTGAAACCCAAAACCATATGGGTGTATGTAATTTTATCTGACTCGGGTGGTGCCATGTGATAAATAATAATAAGATACAATGAATGTAGTAGTCAAAAAATTCCTAGAATATGGGTTCATATTCAAAAGAAACACTATAAAACCCATAAGAACAACCTCATCATCACCATATCTTTTCATAAACTACTTACATAACTAAAACACAATGATATCCCATTCTTCCACTAAAAAACAACCATAAAAACATTATTATATTCCCATTTACCATGTCATTTACTAATTCTAAATTTTCTATTTTTGAGTCATGTTACATTAAACTTTCAATATTTAATTTCAACCATTAATCAAGCCAATTTTTGTTTCAAGGCATTCATTATTAAAATTATTCACATTTATTCCATCCTTCATCATTTATCAAACACAACTCTTCCATCCATAATCATTATCCCATTTAAATCCCATCATTTATCAATTCTATCACTTTACCCATTATCAATTTCATTTATTCTAACCATATTCCATTCCACTAAGAAACTATAAAACATACACTCAATAACCAAACACACCATTGCATAAAAATCCATACAAACCATATCAACCTCAACCATAAAATCTACAAAACCAATTTCTTTTCCACACAGCCATCAATTCCCCCACTACTATACCCATAAAATAGCCCATACATCACTATCACAACCAAACCACATCACATCCTCCCAATTTTCCACAAAACCAACCAACATTACAAGAAAGACCCCATTTAAATCATCAAACAAGAGTAAACATAAGAATAATTCACATTAAAGAACTTCTCACTAATCATTATTTAATATTAAATCAAAAATTCACATTCAAATATCAACACTGTAATTCTAGATTTCCACACAGCTAATTCATTACCAACTTTATATGATTTAACCAATTATGATGGTGAAAATCATACCAATGTCAATAGCCAAAATTATCACAGAATCACACATCAATAATACATAGTTTTAATAGAAAAAAACTCAATAGTGAACCATGTCTAACAACTTACTTTAGGCATCATACCATATCCATTTAACCTTTTATTAATGAACAAGAACATAAATAATTCAAAATTTTCACCATATTTAAGTGATTAACCCATTATGGAAGGTAATAAAAAAATTTCATTAGTAAAAAATAGTGTTTCCATAGTAATTAAATCAATTCAGAAGTATCAACACACATGAAATAACATGGAATTAAGTGAATCACATTAAAATATCACCATTTACCTTCTAATTTAATTGATAAAGGTTGTTATATTTATTAGGTAAATTATAACCATCCAACCAATTAAAAAATGGCATTATAATTCCACAAATTACACATAAGTAATAAAGAAGAAGCCTTGAATCCCCTACTTCAAATAGATATTTAACAATCACTTCACAAGAATGATAAGGATTGGATTGTCACACTACTAAAAACACCCAAGGGAAACCCTGAACAACCAATAACACATTAGGCTCCACCAATCACTCAACCCAAAATTACCCAAACCTAACCAATAACAATAATATATATTACCCAATAAGGAAGAACTAGAGATAATGTAGAAGACGAGGAAATGGAATCACTTTAGATCTCAAGAAGATTGATCTCTTAAATTCAAGGAACAAAAACTACCAAAGGGCTCAAAGATCTCTAAGATGAAGCTATATTCAATAAATGTTTTAAGAGATATCGAAAAAATATAATTCATTCACGTGACACTTAAAATTTATAATAAAAATTTAAAACCATATCTTCATTGTGTGATAGGTTATGGTCACGCTGTATTGAGTTAGATTCAAACAAAACTCCAAAAATCATGTTGCGATCTCCACCTATCTCTCACTAAATATAACAGTTAATTTTCCTTAAATCAACACATTTATTGAAGGCCATGATGTAACCTATATGACCACACTAAAATACTTGATCCTACAAGATACATGATGCAAACTTTGACCTTTCTAGTTTAAACTTGATAAAACCTAGAAAAACCATTGGAAAACAAAATCACCATAACCACATAGGTCTCTATGTTACAATAGGTTGTGCCACATCATAATGACCCTCTATAAAGGATTAAAAAAATCCTTACATAAGATAAATCTTAAAGACCCAACATGAAAACCAACCTATATAAGATGAACTTGAAACACCATGATATTATCACGGCATGACCAAAATAACCACAATGAAACCTTCATCACATAAGATAAATTGAAGAAAATTCATGAAAGATTAACTCAAATAAATTTATAAATAATAAAAACTTACATACTTTCATGCTATAAATAAACAAATTTACATCGTAACTAGAATTCAACTTCAAAATAAAATGGCATGGAAATATCTTGGCTAACACCCCGTACCGCAACATAATAACCACGCCACAACCTAACACTTTACAACATGACACACCAGACTATAGAAAAACCATAATATTTGGATAACTCCTCACAACACAACACATATATCCATGCCATAATGTGTACTTCCTGTTAAAATTTCTACTCTAACTCAACCTTCCTTATTCCATCCTCCTCCACATGCCTCTTACACCTAAAAGTATCAATTTAACGGTCCAAAAATATTCAGGCTATCACATTAGATACCCATAAAATTATTTATATCCTTAGAAATCAAAACCAACATAGAAAGGAAAACACTATAAATGAAACCTAAAAATTCTTGGGAGATACCTCTCAAATAAAAACTACTCCATCACCACAACACAACACATGGACAAAAACTCTCAATCAAATAACACTAAAAAAATATTTCAACATAGATAAAAATCCATAGAGAAGAAAATCCTAAAATATAATCACTAAGTTATGGGTAAATCTTAAATAAGATTGTCACTATCCATAGAAACTACTCTTTAAACCCCAAGAAGAACTAAACCTCTCAAAGGAACCATCATTTAATTTACAAGGATTCCCATACTCAAAACATTTATTACACATTTATCACCCCCAAACTAAGAACTCTATTATAAATCCATCCCTTTTATAATGGCATATTTCCTAAAGCCTAAACACTACAAGAGATACCTCTCTAATAAGAATTATATTATCAAAATGGGTTACATATGACAAAAAAAGATAAAATCAATTATGTCACCCCAAAACTCCACCCTCTTACTAACCATTAATCCTTTATTAATGATAAAATAACTCATACGATTATGTTTCTAAAACCACCCATTTTAATAAAAATGGATTTTTAAAATCTCAAAGCCTTCATAAATTTATAAAACAATTCATGTTTTTTAAGTAAACCAAAAAACCGCTTCTTCTTTTATTTTAATCAAATAAATGATAAATAATCTATTTTATTAAGAAAAAAAGTTTGAATTTTCAAAACCACTTTAAGATAACTAGAGTAAGAATATTATTAAAATAAATACTATAAAATAGGACTTTAAAATCACTAAAATTGGACATTGTTAGCATAGAACAAGAACTGACTACTCGAGTATGATTAAAATCCCAAGGATTTTCGCAGTGATATAAAATCATTGATAAAGGCACACTCTATCAGCATTATAAAAACTGTTGATAAAGGGTCCCTTTATCAATTCTTTTTTAGTATTGATAAAGGACCCCCTTTATTAGCGCCTTTATTAGTGTTGATAAAAGGGCATACTGCAGTGTACTATTAAATTTATAGCACATTGCAGCAGCAAAAATAACATCTAAAATACAATTCAGATACATAATTTAAATGTAATAAAATTTATAATACAAATAAAAAATGCCATATTATAGATATTTAAAACAATCCGAATGTTTTTTCTTGGTTTTGAGTATGTCACTTGCATTTTTTACTAAAATATTTTTAAAATGGAAACACACACATTAATTCATAATGATCACATTGTATGCCAGTTTGATGTGAGACTGATTCATACACATCAAAAATGACTTATGAATCATTTTTGTAAATTATCAAGACAATCTGAGCACGTTTTCTTAGTTTTAAGTAAGTAAAACACTTTTTGAACTAAAATATAAATTTTAAACTAATAACATACACTTTGAGTCATACTGGGAACATTGTGTATCAGCTTGAGTTGTGGATGTGTAACACACTAAGGATTCACAAATAAATTTAATATAGAATTTAATTCACAAAATAACGAGTCTATGCGTAGCACCCCTTTTTTATTAATTATTTTAAAAAGATAGTTATAACCTAGCCATTAAACATAATTTTTCAACTTCTGTGAATTGAATTTCAAAAAAAATGGATATACATGGTTGCAATCAGTAAGATATTTAGATTTTGATAGGATTGACTTAATTTTTTTGGTGAATAATAACTTGACCCTTTTAAATAGTAATATTACCTTATGAATAGTAATATGACCCTTATGAATACTAAACTGACCAAATGAATAGTAACATCACCCATGAAAGTATAAATAAAATTTAGACATATTATAAATGAAAGTATGATATAATTATATCATAGTATAAGAAAAAAAAAAATTTAGAAATTATTAATTAAGTATTAGTGTTTTTATGAAACCTAAATATTTATTTAAAATTTAATAATTAATTTAATGATTCAAAAGAAAATGTATTTTCATAAAATAGAATCATAAGTTAATATTTTGATTTTTTATGATTATAATATAATTTTATGGGACCATAGTTAATTTTTCAATGTGTTATTAAATTAGTTATAATTTTAAATTTTTTATTTTTCAAGTAAATAAATATTTAAATTAAAATTTTAATTTCACATATTTATAAAATTATTTTCATACAATAGAGTTAAATTTTTAATTCTAAACTTCAAAAATGGTTCAAATGAATTTTTAGGATTTTTTTGAAATAGATTAATTTTTAATAAATAGTAAAAAATATAGTTTTTAAGAAAATATAGTATTTTTTGTGACCACATCAAGAGATGTTTATGATATAAAATTTATTAAATTATGGAATAAGTAAATAATTATTTTATTAGAGAAATTTTATATAGAAATAATTCATAACATATAAATTATAATTTTCTTGGTAAGTATAAAAGAACCATTGTCATTATCGGTGCAGTGTCAGCGCCTCGCTAATAAAGCCAATTTGGTTCCTTAAAAATAATAATTAAGGGATAATAAATTATTTTCACAACCTTGTTATTAATTATTATGTATAATGGTTTTTTTGGATGATAATTTTGAATTTTATAGTTGTATAATATTAATCTTTTCCAAATTCCAATGAAATTCTTGCATAGGGAAAAAAACAAAATAACAAATTTAAGAAGTTTTCTTGACATGTATGTGAGTAAATATATATAATAAATGAATATAGAATTTTATTTTGAACCAAATTAATTTATTTTTATGATATTAATTTATTTTTAATTTTTACATATTAAATAATTAACATTAATGCTTATGCAATGCTTGTGCAAGCGGAAGAAAAATATAAAAAAATTGTTTTAATTAAATTTATTAATTGACCCATAAACTATATAAATTTAATTTTATGTGTAAGTTTAATCCAATATATATTTTTTATTCTAATTGAGGACATTTTTGACCCACATGGATCATATTAGTCTCTTTATATTATTTTATTAAAAAGAAAGACAACTTGTTCATACTATAATTTTTAATTATTATAATATTTTAATATGAGGTTTTCTAGAAGTGTTTTTCGAAAAAGAATAGTATATGGAAATAAAATAGAATTATATTCCTCATAGAATTTTATTTTAAATTTTTAGGTAATATATAATTATATTAATGGTTTGAACAATTATGATGCAATAAATATTTAATTAATGAATAAATCAAATTCATGATTTTAAAAAAAGTAAAATAAATATAATTTTATATTTTAAAGTCAATTAATGATTTATATAGGTACTTATAATATTTTTATTATATAAAAAATTAATTCTAATTGGAAACTTTTTTTTGATGTGCTTGAAGTCATGATTGTGAATAATTTTTAATTTGATAAAATTATATTTCCATGAATAAAATATTTTATTAAATTATGTAAAAATAACAAAAATCATAAAAAATTAAAAAAACGATAATATTACTTCGAAAATGGCATATAATGTGATTTTTAGGCCTTTTGGAAGTCTTAAACCCTATAATAAATTTATTACATTTTAGTAATTTGTGTAATTCCTATGTTACCCCTTACCTCAATTATAAAAGGAGGCTACCTAATTCACAAATTTTCATCACCCTAAGCCTTATTTCTCTATTAAAATCTACAAAATTTTCGTATTTCTCATCCCTTACCACATTTTAGTGCTTGTGGTCTAAAAAAGACCACTTCCAAGAGCCTTAAGGAGGTCTTCAAAGAAAAATATTTAAGAGGTAAGATTCCTTCTTCTCTTTCAAATTCTTTCTCACTTTTACATTATCCCTACCTATTATCAAATTATTTATGAAAACTCTAGTATAATATATAAAATTTAATGTTTTTGATGGAAAAATCATCATAAAATATCTAATATTCTCCTTTTATTCTTAAATAACAAAATTGTCGTCCGTGGTGCGTCAAATCAATGCCTTCGTGGACGATTATTCTTCATTTCCCTTTTACCAAAATCACAAAAAGTTTAAATTCACAAGTAATTGTTTAAAATGAAATAAATATATATATGTTATAATTTTATTATTATTATTTCTTTTTTACAAGGAAGACCATAATAAACCAACCTTGGAAATCATGAAAAGAACACATCCAAAACAATAGAAATAACAAAATATTGCTAATAAATGGATGAAAAATGTTATAAGAAGATTATGTAAGATATTAAAAACAAGAGTTTAGTTCTATAATAAATTAATAACAATATTCAAACCATTATACAGGAGTCTTGAACAAATTTTAAGGAAGTCAAACCCGTGGGGAGGGATATCTTAACTCAATTTTCATTCATTAAGTTAAACATACATGTCATTGGTTATGTTTTCTTCCAAGAATTTTTGTGGCTGAAATATGATTGTTTTATACTGTATATACACTTATATTGTTTGTATTTATATTTTTTACCCATAATTATGTCATTTATTTTCCTTCACTCTAATGATACGATCTTTGTAAGTGTTTTCTTCCTGAACCTTCATTTTCATTTGGGTTATGATTTCTTCCTCTATACACTAATGTGATTCTTCATTATTTTTATATGATTATTATAAATTATGTGTATACATTCCAACCTAATCGTTTTGTATTTTTTTTATGAGAATCACATGTTTTAAAAAGGTTCCATTCTCAATCCTTCTCGATATGCAAGCCCGATTTAAGGGAATGTCTCGATTTCTTACCCACTTTAAAGTACCATCTATAATCTGTTTTGAAAAACAATTATTTTTATAAAATAAATAATTTTTTTCATGAAAAACTATTTTAGTTCATTTATGGTTTTATACAAATAATTTTTCCAAAATAACTCTTCTTTGCAAAGTAAAAGGAATATTTCTCTCAAGAATTCCTTGATGATTTTATAGGAATATTTTCATCTATTTCAACACCATTGTTGATTATTATGTTTAATTGGGATTAATATTTGATAATATGATATACCATATTTTAGTTAATGGTTTATGATTAGTTTGACTATGGATATTATATCTTGATACCATTTACCATATCACTCTGAATGATTAGTGATTATGTTTACTGATTAGGGAAAGTTATTTACATTTTATATGTTAGTTTCAATATGTATCATATGTTGATTATGTTTCACCCCATTCATATGAGGAATGAATTGGAATTATTAAGTGTTGGGTGGGGCCTACTATAGCCCCTTGATGCATCAGTAGGTCTTAGGAGACAAACTAGTTTGGGTATGGGATAATGTCTTACCTAATCATGTATGGTGTCTTAGCCGAATCCTTGACTATATGTTTATGATTTCCATCATTATGCATTTACTCATTATGATATTAGTATTTGATATTCCATAAAATTATTTGACTAGTAGAATATACATGGGTAATTATCATTTTAATTTGGTTATTTATATGGTAATATTTAATCAGTTTTTATTCCCACCATATTACAATCAAGTTTGTGTAGCAAGTGTTTTTTAGTTATTCACCTTACCTTATGGTTTTTTTGCTTCCACAGAATTCTTACCCTTACTGAGAATCATATATCACCACTTTATTATATTTATTTTTACTAGGATTCTATGATGAATTTTATGAATGACATGCAAAGATAATATAGATGAATAATATTTTTTCCAAAGGAGTCTTTATGATGTATTTAATTTCAATTTGTAATGTTAAAATTGTGTATGTATAATTTTTTCCAAAGCTACTAAACTACTCAGTCCTATAGGATACATATTCCTTGTTTATATGCCAATGTAATAAAGTAAGGCACTGGCTCCGGGGTACTATGGTTTGGGTCCTTATAGTTGGTATCAAAATAATTTTAATAGAAAACTTGGAAAATAGATTTTGATAACATAGATTAGTGAGCATAACCCTAAGATAGTATTTGAGGATAAGAATAAAAGAACATCCTAGAATTTTGGTAAGGTAGATATTATGTGGATATTATTAGAAATAAATCCCTATTTGAATACTACAAGTGAACGTGGTTATGGGACAAATGTACCTAGGGGTAACAACTCCGTCAAGGTGTCCCTGGCCTCACTCGGGGTAACCCGGTACATGACAACGGGCCTTACTGCAAATCTAGTTTGACACTCCTGGGGAATATTCTTAGGATAATTCACATTTTCTTTACAAACCATTATAAAGGATTTAAAATTAAATATATCCCCAAATAAACAATGTTTATGATTATGAGAGTAGCTACATATAATTTTTTCAATTTATGTTAAGTATTTCAATAGTATTGAGATTATACATTATGTTTCATAATGTTATGATCTAATATAGAGTATGAAATTGTTTATAAATAGATCCTACTAGAAGGGATGGGAACCAAATCAATGAACATAATCTGAAGAGTAAGAATAATCCTTTCTTTGATGGATTTAACATAGTCTTTCAAAGGGAACTAGTCGCTCAAATATTCTCATCAAATGAGGAGATAGTATCATGCCCTAACAAGAAGAAGAAATAGTTTCTAAGTATTATGGATTTATAAGGAATCAAGAGAATAAGAGGAAAACTAGGAAAAAGATAGATGAAGGGATGAAGGGAAAGAAGTATTTTCCCACATGTGATAATTGTGAAAGGAAACACATTGGTATATGCTTAAATGGAATGGGAGTTATCTATAAGTGTGGAAGGAGAGACCACCATTATCGTGATTTCAATGGTAAGAAAAGGTTTTCCAATGTACAATTATTAAACTACAAGGAAATTAAACACTACACAAATCAATGTCCCATACGTCAAAGGAATATACACCAAAAGAAAAAAAATATCACGGTTCAGATTATGATACTAACACAGAAAAGAGGAATTATTTATGTTATTATTTTCAGATTCAATAATTATGTCTTTCAAGTATTTTAATCAATGATGTATTGGTTATAAGAATTATAGAATATATAAGGATTGTACTGCAATACTATTTCATTAAGGATTTGAGGTCGTATGATGAATGGTACCAAAGAAAAGTGACTCACTAACAAGTTAAATTTTTTGAAAAATATATGGTCGAGGGAAATAAAACCCTTAATATGTTCCTGACATTGAGATATTGATTTTTTAATAAAGAGATGATTGATTTGGATAACATAAATTATATAGCACTTACTATCTTGGATCTAAATAATGGACTATTGAAAAAGTGGTAAACACTACAACATTTTGTACTTGAGGAATATATCCAAATTCCTATGTTTTATATAAGGAATAAAGAAACATGAATGTATTCAATAAGGTTTTATGATAATTCAAGTTATTACCAAGCTTCAAGAGAATAAAAGGAGAATGTACTCACAAGTTTGTATGTGATGATTAAGAGCCACTTCATGTTTTTTAATAAGTTCATTATGGAAATTTAGTGACCTTATTTATAAAGTGTTGGATCGTGATATTTTAGAAAATTTAACCATTTGTGAAATGGTTGAATTTGATCTTCGGAAAAGGTTTTAGAGATTATTTTACCAAATGATACAACTTGTGTCATCAAATGAAGTAGGAATAGTTAAAGTCTCAAACAAAGGATAAGATTGTGTTTATAGAAACGTATCAAGTAATCGTATTTCCTTACATTATTATAGATTGAAATAATTTCTCAACTTTGGGGAAAGGATCTTGAAAAAAAATGTTATCCTATTACCTTGTTTTTCGATGTTGGTTTTCCACAAAGGTACTTTCTAGTATCAACCGTTTTTTTTGTTTTCAAATTGAAATTTCAAATTTCGAGGACACAATTTATGGAAGGAGGGGAGACTATAACACACCAAGTATTGACAAATAAATTTAATCTAGAATATAATACACAAAACACCGAGTCTCTGCGAAACATCACTTTTTTTTATAATTATTTAAACAATATAGTTATAACCTAGCCATTAAACATAATTTTTCAGTTTATGTGAATTGAATTTACAAAAATGAACATAAACAATTGTTATAAGTAATATATTTACATTCTTATAGGATAAACTTATTTTTGTTGGTGAATAGTAACTTAATCCTTTTGAATAGTAATGTTACCCTTATTAATAGTAATACGACCCTTATAAATAGTAAACCAAAAAATGAGTAGTAAACTCACCCATGGAAGTATAAATAAGATTTAGGAATCTTTTAAATGAAATTATGATATAATTATATCATAGTATAAGTAAATAAATGTTTTAGAAATTATTAATTAAGTATTAGTATTTTTATAAAACATAAATGTTTATTTAAAATTTTATAATTAATATAATGATTCAAAAAAATGTATTTTTATAAAATATAATCATAAGTTAATATTTTTATGTATTATGATTATAATATAATTTTATGAGACCTTAGTTGATTTTTCAAAGTGTCATTAAATTAGTTTTAATTTTAAAATTTGTATTTCTTGAGTAATTGATTATTTTAATTAAAAATTTAATTTCAGATATTTAGAAAATTGTTTTCATAAAATAGAGTTAATTTTTTAATTATAAATATCTAAAAATGGTTGGGAGTAATTTTTTGGATTTTTCTAAAATAGTTGAATTTTTAGTGAATAATAAAAAATACAGTTTTTAAGAAAATACGGTATTTTTTGTGAAACCGTCAAGAGATATTTATGATATAAAATTTATTAAACTTATGGAATAAATAAATATTGATTTTATAAGATAAATTTTGTATATAAATAAATATAACATATAAATTACAATTTTCTTGGTAAGTATAAAAGAACCACTGTCATTGTCAACGCAGTGTCTACGTCGCACTGACAAAACCAATTTGGTTCCTTAAAAATAATAATTAAGAGATAAAAATTATTTTAATAACCTTTTTATTAATTATTGTTTATAATGTATGTTTTTAGGGTATTTTTTAATTTTATAGTTGTATAATATTAATCTTATCCAAATTCTTGTGCAATGATTGCACAGGGCAAGAAAAAACAAATAACAAATTTAAGAAGTTTTATTGACATGTATATGAGTTAATATATATAATTAAGGAATATTGATTTTTATTTTGAACCTAATTAATTTATTTTTATGATAGTAATTTATTTTTAATTTTTATATATTAAATAATTAACATTAATGCTTATGTAATGTTGATTCAATGCTTGTGCAAGTAGGGGAAAAAAATAAAAAAATATTATAATTAAATTTAAAATAATCCATAATTGAACCATAAACTATATAAATTTAATTGGATATTTAAGTTCCATAAATTATATCTTTTTAAATTTAATTGTGGAAATTTTGGACCCACATGAATTACATTAGTCCCTTTATATTATTTTATTAAAAACAAGGACAACTTGTTCACACTATAATTTTCTATTAGTATAATATTTTAATATGAGGTTTTACATTATATTTTTTTGAAAAAGTATATTCTTTGGAAATATTTTAGAATTAACTTTATCATATATTTTTTTAATATTTAGTTAATAAATAATTACATTAATGGCCTGAACAATTATGATGTAGTAAATATTTAATTAATGAATAAATCAAATTAATGATTTTAAAAATAGTAAAATAAATATAATTTGATATTTTTAAGTAAATTAATGATTTATATAGGTAATTATAATATTTTTATTATATAATAAAAAAAATTATTCGAATTGGAAACTTTTTTTGATGTGCTTAAAGTCATGATTGTGAATAGTTTTTAATTTGAGGAAATTATTTTTCCATGAATAAAATATTTTATTAAATTACTTAAAAATAATAAAAAATCACAAACAAGGGAAACAATATTAATATTACTTCTATAATGGGATATTATATGATTTTGAGTCCTTTTTTAAGTCTTAAAACCAATAATAAATTTATTGTATTTTAATAATTTGAGTAATTCCTATGTTACCTCTTACCTCAATTATAAAAGGAGGCTCCCTACTTCATAAATTTTCATCATCCTAAGCCTTATTTCTCTAATAAACTCTAAAATATTACTTTATCCTCATCACTTATGACATTCTAGTGATTTTTTTCTCCCAAAAATATCTCTTCCAAGAGCCTTAAGTAGGTCTTCAAAGAGAAATTTTTAAGTGGTTAGATTCCTTCTTCTTCTCTTTCAAATTTTTTACCACTTCTACCTTACCCCTACCTATTATCTAGGGATTCATAATAACTACAGTATAATATATATATAATATAATTTTTTTTTGTTTATGGAAATATAATCATAAATTCTCTAATCTTCTCCTTTTATTCTTAAATA
Source organism: Viscum album (assembly GCA_963277665.1). Lineage (NCBI taxonomy): Eukaryota > Viridiplantae > Streptophyta > Magnoliopsida > Santalales > Viscaceae > Viscum > Viscum album. Next base: position 1,996,052,718 of record OY728150.1, on the reverse strand, counting down.
ATGAAATCATCGTCCATGGTGTGTCAAACCAACACCTTCATGGATGATGATTCTTCGTTTCCATTTTTACCCAAATCCTAGAAAGTTTAAATTCACATTTAATTGTATAAAATGAAATAAATATTTTATTTTATTACTTCTCTATTATTATTTATTTTTGACAAGGAATACCATAATAAACTGACCTTGGAAATCATGAAAAGAAGGCACCCAAAACAATTGAAATAACAAAATATTGTTAATAAATGGGTGGAAAATGTTATAAGAATATTATGTAAGGTATTATAAAAATGAGTTTAGTTCTTTAATAAATTATTAACACTATTAAAACCATTATAAAAATGTTTTTTAACAAATTTTATGGAAGTCGAACCCGAGGTAAGGGATATCTTAACTCAATTTACATTCATTGAGTTAAACATCTATGTCATTGATTATGTTTTTTTTCAAGAATATGTTTGAATTAAATATGATTATTTTATAATATATATCCACTTATATTGTTTGGATTTATATATTTTTCATATAATTATGTCATTGATTTGTCCTCAATCTAATTATACGATCTTTGTAAGGGTTTTCTTCTCGAACCTTCATTTTCAAACGGGTTATGATTTATTTCTATATAAAACAATGTGATTATTCATTATTTTTATATAATTATTCTAAATTATGTGTATAAATTAAAAAATCATCATTTTTTATTTCTTTTATGATAATTACATGTTTTAAAAATGTTACCTTCTCAATCCTTCCCAATACTCAAACCCGATTAAAGGGAACGTCTCGATTTCTTACCCATTTTCAAGTACCATCTATTATCTATTTTGAGAAAACATTATTTTTATAAAATCAATAATTTTTTCATGAAAAAATATTTTAGTTCATTTATGTTTTTATAAAAATAATTTTTCCAAAAGAATAATTATTTTCAAAGTAAATGTATTATTTCTCTCAAGAATTCCACGATTATTTTATAAGAGTATTTTCATTTATTTCAACACCATTATTGATTATTATGTTTAATTGGGATTAATATTTTATGATATGATCTACCATATTTTATTGAATTTTTTATTATTAGTTTGACTATGGATGTTCTATCTTGATACCAGTCACTATATCAATCTAAATGTTTAGTGATTATGATTACTAATTGGGGAAAATTATTGACATTTCATATGTTAGTTTCAATATGTTTCATATGCTGATTATATTTAACCCATTTCATATGAGGAATGAACTGGACTTAGTAAGTGTCAGGTGGAGCCCACTGTAGCCCCTCGATGCATCAGTAGGTCTCATGAAACAAACTAGTTTGGGTATGGGATAATGTCTTACCCGATTATGTATTGTGTCGTGGCTGAATCCTTGATGGCATGTTTATGATGTCTAGAATTATGGATTCCCTCATTATGAGATTAGTAGTTGATATTCCATGTAATTATTTTACTAGTAGAATATCCATGGGTAAGTATCATTTTCATATTGTTATTTATATGGTATTATTTAATCAGTTTTTATTCCAAACATATTACAATCATGTTTTTATTGCAAGTTTTTTTAGTTATTCACCTTACCTTATGGTTTTTTTCTTCCGCTAAATTCTTACCCTTATTGAGCATCGGATCTCACCCATTTATTATGTTTATTTTCACTAAGATTACTTGATTAATTTTATGAATGGCATGCAAATATAATATAGATGAATAAGAGTGTTTCCAAAGGAGTCTCTATGATGTATTTAATTTCAAGTTGTAATGTTAAACTTATGTATGTATCTAGTTTTCCAAATGTACTATACTATTCGGTCCTTCTAGAAGCATATTCCTTTTTTTTATTCCCATGTAATAAAGAAAGGCATTGGCTCTGAGCTATTGGGGTTTGGGTCCTTATAGTTGGTATCAAAGTATGGTTAGTAGAAACCTTGGAAACTAGATTTAGATAACATAGATTAGTGAACATAACCCTAAGATAGACTTTGAGGATAATAATAGAAGAACATCACATAATTTTGGTAAGGTGGAGATTATGCGGATCTTCCTAGAAATACATCCCTATACGAATACTACAAGTGGACGTGGTTATGGAAAAAATGAACCTAGGTGTAACAACTCTGATAAGGTGTCTCGGGCCTAACTCGGGGTAACCCGGTACATGACAACATTCCTTAATGCACACCTGGTTTAATAGTCCTGGGGGATATTCTTAGGATAATTCATATTTTCTTTACAAACCATTATGAATGATTTAAAAGTAAATATGTCCCCAAAGAAACCATGTTTATGATTATGAGATTAGCTACGTATAATTTTTTCAATTTATGTTAATTATTTCACTAGTATTGGGATTATACATTATGTTTCAAAATGTTATGATATAATATAGTGTGTAAAATTGTTTAGAAATGGTTCCTACTAGAAGTCATGAGAACCACATCAATGTAAATAATCCAAAGAGTAAGAATGATCCTTTCTTTGATGGATTTAAGCTAGTATTTCAAAGGGAAACCGTCACTAAAAAATTATCATTATATGAGGATATTTTATCATGTCATAACAAGAAGAAGAAATAGTTTTCTAAGTATTATGGATTCATTAGAAAGTAAGAGAATAAGAGTAAATCTGAGAAAAAGATAGATAAAGGGATAAAGGGAAATAATTATTTTCCCACATGTGATAATTGTGGAAGGAAACACATTGGTATATACTTAAAAGGAATGGGAGTTTGATACAAGTGTGGAGGGAAAGACCACCATTATTGTGATTATAAGGGTAAGAAAAATGTTTCCAATGTAAAATGCTTTAACTATAGGGAGATTGGACACTACACAAATCAATATCCCGTAGGTCAAAAGAATATACACCAAAAAAAGAAAATATATCATGGTCAAGATTATGATACTACCATAGAGAAGAGGAATGATTAATGTTGTTATGTTTAGATTCAAGAATTATGTCTTTTGAGTACTTTAGTCAATGATGTACTGGTTATAAGAATTATAGAATATATAATGATTGTATTTTAGTACTATTTCATTAAGGATTTGAGGTCGTATGATGAATGGTACCAAGGAAAAGTGACTCAGTAGTAAGTTAAACTTTTAAAAAATATATGGTTAAGGGAAATACGACCCTTAATATATTCCTGACATTGAGATATCAATTTTAGAATAAATAGATGATTGATTTGGACAACATAAATTGGATAGCAATTACTATCTTAGATCAAAATAATGGACTGTCGACAAAGTGGGAGACTCTACAATATTTTGGACTTAAGGAATATATCCAAATTCCTATTTTTACATAAGGAATAAGTAATCATGAACATATTCAATAAGTTTTTATGGTAATTCAAGCTATTACCATGCTTCAAGAGAATACAAGGAGAATGTACTCACATGTTTGTATGTGATGATTAAGAGACACATCATGTTTTTAAATAAGTTCATTATGGAAATTTAGTGACCTCGTTTCTAAAGTGTTGGATCATGATTTTTTTGAAAAATTTAACCATTTATGAAATGGTTGAATTTGATCTTTGGACAAGTTTTTAGAGATTATTTTACCCTATGATAAAACTTGTTCCATGAAATGAAGTAGGAATAGTTAAAGGCACAACTGAAGGATAAGATTGTGTTTATAGAAACATATCAAGGACTTATATTTCTTTACATTATTTTAGAGTGATATAATTTCTCAACTTTAAGGAAAGGATCTTGAAACAAAAAAAAATATTATCCCATTACTTCTTTTCTGATGTGGGTTTTCCAAAAAGGTATTTTCTAGTATCAAACTTTTTTTTCTTTTTTGAAGTGAAATTTCAAATTGTGAGGATAAAATTTATTAAAGGAGATGAGAATGTAACACCACAAGAATTTACAAATATATTTAATCTAGAATGTAATGCACAAAACACTGAGTCTCTATGAAACAACACTCATTTTATAATTATTTAAAAAAGATAGTTATATCTTAACCATTAAACATAATTTTGCAGTTTATGTGAATTGGATTTAAAAAAACGAACATACACAATTGTGATAAGTAAGATATTTAAAGTCTGATAGGATTAACTTAATTTTTTGGTGAATAGTAACTTGATCGTTTTGAATAGTAATGTTGCCCTTATTAATTGTAATATAACCCTAATAAATAGTAAACTGACCAAATGAATAGTAAACTCACCCATGAAAGTATAAATAAGATTTAGGAATCTTTTAAATAAAAGTATGATATAATTATATCATATTATAACTAAATAAATGTTTTATAAATTATTAGTTAAATATTAGTATATTTATAAAACATATATGTTTATTTAAAATTTTATAATTAATATAATGATTCAAAATAAAATGTATTTTCATAAAATAGAATCATAAGTAATTATTTTTATGTATTATTATTATAAGATAATTTTATGAGACCTTAGTTAATTTTTCAAAGTGTCCTTAAATCATATTTAATTTTAAAATTTGTATTTTTTTGAGTAAATGTTGATTTTAATTAAAAATTTAATTTCACATATTTATAAAATTGTTTTCATAAAATAGAGTTCATTTTTTAATTATAAACATTGAAAAATGGTTTGGACTAATTTTTTGGAATTTTCTAAAATAGTATAATTTTTAGTGAATAGTAAAAATGCTGTTTTTAAGAAAATACGACATTTTTTGTGAAACCGTCAAGAGATATTTATGATATAAAATTTATTAAATTTATGTAAAAAATATATATTGATTTTATAATAGAAATTATGTATATAAATAATTTAGAACATATAAATTATAATTTCCTTGGTAAGTATAAAAGAACCATTGTCACTGTCGACGCAGTGTCTGCACCACAATGACAAAGCCAATTTGGATCCTTAAAAATAATAATTAAGAGATAAAAATTATTTTCATGACCTTGTTATTAATTATTATGTATAATGGATGTTTTTGGACAATAATTTTTAATTTTATAGTTGTATAATATTATCCTTATCCAAATGCTTGTGCAATGCTTGTGTAGGGCTAGAAAGAACAAAATCACAAATTTTAAAAGTTTTCTTAACATGTATATGAGTGAATATATATAATTAATGAATGTAGAATTTTATTATGAACCTAATTAATTTATTTTTTTGATAATAATTTATTTTAATTTTTATATATTAAATCATTAACATTAATGCTTATGTAATGCTGATGCAATTCATGTGCAAGCAGAAGGAAATAAATAAATAAATTATTTTAATTAAATTTATAAGAATACTTGATTGAACCATAAACTGTATAAATTTTCTTTGATGTGTAATTTTCATCCAATATATCATTTTCATTTTAATTGGGGTCATTTTGGACCCACATGGATTGCATTAGTCCCTTTATATTATTTTATTAAAAAGAACAGCTTGTTCACACTATAATTTTCAATTAGTATAATTTTTTAATATGGGGTTTTCCAAAAGATCTTTTCAAAAAAGGATAGTATTTGGAAATATAATAGAATTATATTTATCATATAATTTTAGTTTTAATTTTTAGGTAATAAATAATTACATTAATGGATTGAACAATTATGATGTAGTAAATATTTAATTATTTAATAAATCTAATTAATGATTTTAAAAATAGTAAAATAAATATAATTTGATATTTTTAAGTGAATTAATGATTTATATAGGTACTTATAATTTTTTTATTGTATAATAAAAAAATTTATTCAAATTGGAAACTTTTTTGATGTGATTAAAGTCATTATTGTGAATAGTTTTTAATTTGAGGAAATTATTTTTCCATGAGTAAAATATTTTATTAAATTAATTAAAAAAATCAAGAACAAGGAAAATTATATTAATATTACTTCTAAAATGGGATATAATATGATTTTTAGGCCTATTTAAAGTCTTCAAACCAATAATAAATTTATTATATTTTAATAATTTGTGTAATTCCATGTTACCCCTTACCTCAATTATAAAAGGAGGCCCCCTCCTTCAAAAATTTTAATCACCCTAAGCCTTATTTATTAGATAAACATTGCCAAATTCCATCATAATCATCCCTTACCACATTTTAGTGCTTATAGTCTCACAAAAAGACCACTTCCAAGAGCCTTAAGTAGATCTTCAAAGAGAAATTTTAAAGAGGTAAGATTCATTCTTCTTCTCTTTCAAATTCTTTCTCACTTCTACCTTATCCATACCTATTATCCAGGTATTCATGAAAACTAATATATAATATATATACTATAATTTTGTTTTGTTCATGTGAAAAGTATCATAAAATCCATAATCTTCACCTTTTATTCTTAAATAACGAAATTGTTGTCCATGGTGCTTCAAATCAACACCTTCGTGGATGATGATTCTTTGTTTCCCTTTTTCCAAAATCATGGAAAGTTTAAATTCAAATATAATTGTTTAAAATGAAATAAATATTTATATTTTATCACTTCTTTATTATTATTTATTTTTGATAAGGAATACCATAATAAACCGACCTTGGAAATCGTGAAAAAAAGGAACCCAAAAAAATGGAAATAACAAAATTTTGTTAATAAATGGGTGGAAATGTTTTAAGAAAATTATGTAAGGTATTATAAAAATGAGTTTAGTTCTGTAATAAATTATTAACTTTATTCAAACCATTATACAAGAGGTTTGAACAAATTTAAGAAGTCGAACCCGAGGTAAGGGATATCTTAACTCAATTTTCATTCACTGAGTTAAACATCTATGTCATTGGTTATGTTTTTTTTCAAGAATATGTGTGAAATACCTATGATTATTTTATACTTTATATCTAATTATATTTTGTGGATTTATATTTTTCAGACATAATTATTTCATTTATTTGTCCTCAATCTAATGATACGATCTTTGTAAGGGTTTTCTTCCTAAAGCTTCATTTTCATTCAGGTTAAGATTTCTTCCTCTATACAATCATGTTATTCTTCATTATTTTTATATAATTCTTCTAAATTATTTTTATACATTCCAATCTCATAATTTTGTATTTAGTTTATGTGAATTTAATTTTTTACAATGGTTCCCTTCTCAATCCTTCTCGATACGCAAGCAAGATTAAAGGGAACATCTTGATTTATTACCCATTTTCAAGTACCATCTATAATCTATTTTAGGAAATAATTTTTTTGCTAAAATCACTAATTTTTTCTTGAAAAACTATTTTATTTCATTTATGGTTTCATAAAAAATAATTTTTCCAAAATAACTCTTCTTTGCAAAGTAAAAGGAGTATTTCGCCCAATAATTCCTCGATGATTTTATAAGAGTATTTTCATCTATTTCAGCACCTTTGTTGATTCTTTTGTTTAATTGGGATTAATATTTTATGATATCATACACTTTATTTTATTGAAAGGTTTATGACTATTTTTTACTATGGATGTGCTATCTTGATACCATTCACTATATTAATATGAATGCTTAATGATTATGTTTAGTGATTGGGGAAAGTTATTTATATTTAATATGTTAGTTTCGATATAAATGTATATGTTTATTATGTTTCACCCCTTTCATATAAAGAATGAATTGGTCTTAGTAAGTGTCGGGTGGGCCTCTCTATATCCCCTTGGTGCATCGGTAGGTCTCATGAGACAAACTAGTTTGGGTATGGGCTAATGTCTTACCCGATTATGTATGGTTTCTTGGACGAAGCCTTGATGGTATGTTTATGATGTCCTACATTATGCATTCCATCATTATGAGATTTGTATTTTGATATTTCATGTGATTATTTGACTAATAGAATATCCATGGGTAAGTATCATTTTAATTTGGTTATTTATACGGTACTATTTAATCAGTTTTTATTGGTCAAAATTCCCTCAATGTGTCCTATCAGTGTGTTTTGGGTGTTATTGTATTTTTTGACAAAGCCAGATGACTAAAAATGAGTATGATTGTTATTTTATGAAGAACGGTTTTTAAAGTGGTGTAGTTTCCCAATGTTTGCCAAATTTTTGGGTCTCAAAATCAGGAATTTGTGTTTGGAAATGTATGGTTTTATTCTTAGAACCAAACGGTGTGAATAATGGTGAAAGAAATTGGAAAAGGAAGAGAAACATGGAGCCTGAGACATGGATCACGTACCATGTTTGGGAAGTGTATGCATCCACATACCAGGCAATGAGAATGGTATGCAGGAGCAATCCACGAAGCCAAAAATGATTCACAACGGAAGGCGGTGCGGTATGCGGATGACTTGTCATTGGTGGAGGAGATCATCCATATAGGAGAAAAGGTAGTACATAGAATGTGTATGAAAAATGGTTTTTAGGAAGGCTTGCGGTTCATGGTGGCAGGAGGACCGATATGCGGTGGAGGTTGTACCGAATCAAAGATTTGGTAAGTCTTGGATTAGTGGATATTGGAGATATCTTTTCCTATATAATAATCGCTAATACCACTGATTAGAAGAGAGACTAAATATAACTAGAGAACATCTTTTTCTCTGAGATTTCAGCAAAGTCTAAAGGAAGTTCACAAGGGAGAATTCCACGAAAGCTGAAGTGGTTCGCACGGAAGAAATTCCACTGAATGTTTTTTGCAGAGAACTATAACCCACATAGGAAAAAGTATGTGGAGGAAGAAGGTATGGTATACCGGTGGTTAGAAAAGGCATTCCACAAATAGAAAATAGTTCGTGGGTAGAGGGAGATTCGTAAAGGAGGTTCATAGAGTCGGTATGCATAGGCAGTACATGATAGTGAAGGCAGAGGCAGTCTGCAGATGAAGGGAGGTTCGTAGAAGCAGTAGTGGTACGCGAAGGAGGTGTTCCACATACCGAACCTAGTACTCAGTATGTGGGAGAGGAAGGTGGTTCGTAATTTTCACAAGGAAGATTAAGAAATCTTTAAATCAGCTTGAAAAATTATTTTTTGGTACCCAGCAATACTCGGGAAGGTGGAATTCATCTACGGGTGAAAAAGAAACTTCAACAGTGCATCTAACAATATTTTAGGATGCAATAATTCATGAAAATGAAGGGACTACATGTCCATAAACAGTTTTTTACCTACAAGGTGATAAACTGTGTGTGGATTCCTTTCCAAGAGCAGTGAGCGCGGAAAGGGAAAGATGGTGACCCTTTCCACCGGCAGTGAGCCAGAGAAAGAGTCATAGGGAGTGACCCTTGATAATGTAGTGAGAAGACCCTAAAACTTGTAAAGGAAGTGAGCCTAGGCCTAGAAGATCTAGCCTGAACATTGTACTCATTATTGGCTGTGGGATTTAGTGAATTTGGTACATTGGAACATCGTCATTGTATGCTCCTTGGACGTAGCCTAGTGAGGGTAAACTAATTAAAAATTATTGTGTCATGTGAATGATTTCATATCTAGTCATATATTTCTATGGGAGGAAGAGAGAATTGAGTTTTGTATAACAACAAAACAAGATCCAAAAGGGAGAATATTTTAATCTGTCATACCCCGATTCACCCCCCCTCTCAGGGTATTCGACCTAGTGGACCTAACCGTTTTTATTTTTTCCATATTATGCTCAAGTTTTTTTAGCAAATGTTTTTAGTTATTAATATTTCCTTATGGTTTATTTTTAGCTTCCATTGCATTCTTACCCTTACTGAGCATCAGACTCACCCCTTATGTTTATTTTTCCCAGGATTCCAAAATGAATTTTATGAATGACATGAAAAGATAATATAGATGAATAAGAGTGTTTCCAAAGGTGTCTCTGTGATGTATTTAATTTCAAGTTGTAATGTTGAACTTATGTATGTATATTTTTTCCAAAACTTCTAAAATATTTGGTCCTTCAGGATGCATCTTCCTTGTTTATATGCCAATGTAATAAAGTAAGGCACCGACTCTAGGTTACTAGAGTCGGGGTCCATAAAGGATGATTCCTACTTGTCATAAATGAATTATAAATCATTTTCCTAAAGTATAAAAATAATATGAATTTTTTTATAAGTTTTGAGTAGATCACTTGTATTTTTTACTAACATTAAAGTTAATTTTAAATAAAAATACACACATGAAGTCTTACCAGTCACACCATGCATCAGATTGAGGTTCATATGATTATTACAGATCACAAATGACTTGTGGATATTTTTCCTAAAGTATGAAAACAATCTAAACGTTTTTTATTTTTTTTAAGTATGTCACTTTTCCTTTTAACTAAAATGTCATTTTAAATTGGAAATACACACTTTGAGTCATACCGGTCTCATCGTATGTTAGTTTGACATGAGACTAATTCCTACTCATAAAAAAAAGTCTTATGAATCATTTTCCTAAATTATCAAGACAATACAAGTGAATTTTCTTGGTTTTCAATAAGTGACACACTTTTTGAACTAATAGTACCATAGAAACTACTTTACGTAGTTCCACAGTTTAACAATGCTAAAAAGAGTGTTGATAAAGGCGGTACCTTTATCAGTGCTAAAAAGGGATTTTAAAAGTTTCTTTTAACAATTCTAAAAAAATACCTATTATCACGACCCGTCCTCAGGGCCCATGTCGTGACAAACCCAAGCCCGCCTTCCATAGGCCAGGGGATGGCGACTAGCACCAAAGGCGTAAATCCCAAAAGTAGGGAAGACATTGCCTTTAAGAAGTAACATACACAATAGAGTATGCAAGCAAAGCAAACACTATACAAAACTGAGTACAAGGTAAGTGCTGGAAAAGTAAATGGGCTAGAATACAAACCCAACTGAAAGTACAGTACAACTGAAAGGAAAGTACAACAATAGTAAGAAAAACAGCAACACCGAGTCATCCTCTGGAAATCCCAGCTGAAGGGTGGGTACAGATAGTCTTCTCAGCTCCTCAGGTCTGGTCGCCCGCTCTGTGTACGTCCTGTAAATTGGTCCACCTCCGGGTACCATCCAGCTTCTCAAACCTCCACCTCGATCAGTGATGTCCGTCATCTGAAACCAACACAATGTGGTGCGGGCATAGCCCATGCAGGGGTGAGTATACGATACTCAGTAGGGACCCCGAAACCCGCGAAGGTCTCTCAGAATCCACGAAGGATAAACAAAAAAAGAAAGATACAATCACGAAGTATCAACAACACTACTTAGGTATATTCCCATACATATTCCTAAGTCATCAGTTACAGTTCGTCTCCAACTCCCAAGCACCACGCAGTCCAAAAAGAAAAGCACAACCAAGTCCACCAAGGAAAGAAAGTCAACCACATCAATGATAAAGATTGAGAATCAAGACTCAGCTCACATAGGTATACACTTAGTAAGGTGATAGAGATGATCAGATGTAGCCACTAATTCATCTAAGCTGTTGGACCCACATAGGATACAAGACCAGCTAAGCTGTCAGACCCACAAAGGATACAAGACCAGCTACTCTACCGGACCCACATAGGATACAAGTACAGAGTCAAATACCTCCAGACCCAAATAGGATACAAGAACATTAGTCATCACCGTCGAACCAACGGAGGATCCCAGTATGGTCGTCGTCGCTGTCGAACCCACAGAGGATCGAAGTACAGTCGTCCTCACTCCCGAACCCACGGAGGATCCAAGTGCAGTCGTCATCGTCGCAGTCGCAGCTAGCTCTAGGGTTCCTGCACACAGCACACTCGGTTCTAGGAGGGTCTGCTCCATGAGCCAAGGGGCCGATAAATCAACTATCAAGAATTCAATAGTTGATGTATCACAATGTTCTGTCTCGTCTAAAGGAATTCAACACGACAGACGGCGCATCAATCAGACGCCCGGTTTGAGAGATATTGGCTTTTCCGTCCCAGGGGGCCAGTTGGTTTTTAAGTTAAAACCAACTTGAACATACTCCAGCTGCATCCAATCTTCGAGCGGAGTAATCCAAAAGAACCGTCTCACAAAGAGGAAACCAACAAAGTCGATGACACCTCAATCGAACGTCCGGAGCTCGAGTTATAAGTGTTTCCGCTCCGAGGGCCTGGTTGGTTTGGTGTTCGAACCACCCCGGTCATACCCAAAGCTTTCCAATACCTTCAGAGTAATATACCGAAACGACCATCTCGATCCAAGTATCCCAACACAACTAACGGGGCATCGATCAGAGGTCCGTAGCCCAAGTTATGGGAAAATGAATGAAAACAGTTCGAAGTGGGGGGTCTAGGCCCGGGCCGGCCCAACCCCCCCAGGGTCGGCCCGAACCGGGTCGACCCGACCCAGGTCCGGGTCCGGCACGGCTAGTCATGGCCCGGCCGGGGGGGGGGGGGCGCTTGCTTGTCCAGTAGACCGATCAGGGGGGGACGCGGTCCCCCTCCTTTGCGCTCCCCAGACGCGGCGCGCGGTCGCCACGTCCCCTCTGGATCCTACGCGGCTGCGGGATCCGACCGCCTGCCTTCGCCTCTGGCCGCTGGCATCCCACGCCACCGGTGATGTTCGCGGGCAACCGAAGTCATTCTGGTGGTCCGTTATTGCTCCTTCCTACGCCTGCGGTCGTGTCGGGACCCGCTCTTCACTGCGACGACTTTCAAACGTCATTGCGGTCCCGTTTCGTCATCGCCAAACAACCCGCGCATCAACAACCGAAAAACGGTGGGCTCGGACTTGTTCGTTGGTTCGCACCCACCGCGTTAGTCATTTGAAACAACTCCCAACAATTATTTGACATGTCGAGGGTATAATCCTCATAAAGAGAAATAAACCAAAACCCCTACCTTGACAAGGAAGATGATCATCGACGTCGCAGTACATGGCGTCGCAGAGAAGAGGATCATAGGCGTCGCAGTACACGGCGTCACAGAGGAGAGGATCGTAGGCATCACGGTACACGGCGTCGCGGAGAAGAGGATTTAGCAGTGCGTCGTTGATCTCCGAGGAACCAGTGTTCTTCTTCGGAGGCCGCTGTTCTTTGTCCAAAGCTCAAAAGCTCTCCCACATTCTTTCCTTCACCAACGAAGCTCTCCCTTGATAAAATAATAGTTTCCCCCTATTATTTTATTATATGCAAAGAAACTCTCCCACAATTTAATTCAACACACTAATTAAAATGTGTTGACATTTAATTAAAGATAGGAGAGAGAAGGTTCCCCATAAATTAAACGTGTTGGAAGTTTAAATTAAAAAGGGGGAAAGAAAGGTTCCTCATTAATCAATAAGAGGAGTTACCTAAAAATTAATCAAGGGATATTAATGGAAGAAACGTCAAGGAAACAGTAGGGGAAATAATTGAGGTCAGAGGAAATTAAATGGTGGGGCTCATGTGGTCCCCACCTCTCTGTCCTCCTCACTTGGGTAATTAAGTGGCTACAGGCCCCACCCTTAACTACCCATGAGAGGGAGTAACCTCCCTTAGTAATAAAAATTGTTCTTCCAATTATTTATTTATTTCTTAAACAACCCCCCCCCCCAAAAAAAAATTCTCCTCTTTTGTGAACGCAACTATGGTGAGTGTCCCCTTAAGCAATTACCGGCGCTGCGAGTTCATCGGTGCCCTCAGATTTTAATTCCGAGCACCGGTTCAAAATTTATAAAAACCCGCTCATTCGTTCACTAAATGTACCCGAGCTAAACTTTGAAAATTGATTTCGGGCACACCGGGCCTCAGAATCAAGCGTCGTCAGAAACTGAATACTCGTAAAATCCCAAAGAATTTTAAAAAAAAATTACTTGAAATTTACGGGTCTTTACATTACTCCCACCTCAGGGCTTTACGTCCTCGTAAAGCTACATCATAAACTAGGGAAACAAATGAGGGTACTGAGCATACATCTGAGCCTCCCGCTCCCATGTTCTCTCCTGGAGGTTTCCGTGCTGCCACCTGATACGCACTAGAGGAATCAACCGTCCATGTAGGACCTTCTCCTGTCGATCCTCGATCTCCACCAAGACCTCTACAAAAGTCGTCCTATCATCGATTTACAGCTCCCCATGATCGATGATATGCGTCGGGTCATTGTCGTGTCTCCTCAGCTGAGATACGTGGAAGACGTCATGCACCTGGTGCAACTGAGGTGGAAGATCCAGTCTATAATCCACCTCGTCTATCCTGCTGAGAACCTGGAATGGTCCAATGAAGTGCGGAGATAACTTGTTGCCCCAGCCAAATCTCTGTAATCCATATCAAGGTGAGACCCGTAAGAAAACGTGGTCTCCATCCTTGAACTCTAGTGGTCTCCACCTCCAGTCAGCATAGGACTTCTGTCGGCTCTGATCAGTCCTCATCTGCTCCTGGATGATCTGTACCTTCTCTGTCATGGCCTGGACCATCTCTGGTCCTACAAGTGCTGACTCCCCAGATTCTGTCCAGCACGGAGGTGATCTACACGGTCGGCCGTACAAGGCCTCGTATGGTGTCATACCGATGGTGGGGTGGTAGCTGTTGTTGTACGCAAACTCCACCAAGGGTAGGTGATCCTCCCAGCTACAACCAAAGTTAAGAACACATGCATGGAGCATGTCCTCGAGTGTCTGAATGGTCCTATCTGTCTGGCCATCTGTCTGCAGGTGAAAGGCAGTGCTCAGGCATAGCTGCGTCCCAAAGGCCTCCTGCAACCCCTTCCAAAGCTCGGAAGTAAAGCGAGCATCTCGATCGGAGATGATAGATGATGGCACACCATGAAGCCGTACGATCTCCTGAATGTAGAGACATCCTAAGCTCTCTACTGATCCCTGCTCTCTGATCGGTAAGAAGTGGGCCGACATGGTAATTCGGTCTACGATCACCCATATGATGTCATGTCCTCTGGAAGTACATGGAAGCCCCATCACGAAATCCATGTATATCCCGTCCCACATCCACTCTGGGACCTCTAAGGGTTGTACCAAGCCTGTAGGTTCCTGGTGCTCCACCTTCACTTGCTGGAAAGTGAGGCATCAACAAACGAACTCTGCCACAACCTTCTTCATACCCAACCACCAGTACTATCGTCTGAGGTCCTGATACATCTTTGCTACTCCAGGATATACCGCTAGAGGGGAAGTGTGGAACTCCCTTAGTACCTCCTCCTGCAATGCAACTGGTACCATGGTACATCCCCTGAAAATGATGACGTGCTCTCCTCCTATAGAAAATCCATCAGGTGCCTGTCCTGAGGATATCTGTGCACATCGTGTCTCACTGTCCACGTCCCCATGTTGTGCCTCTCTAACCCGATGAAGTAGTGGAGGAGTGACTGTGAGGGACTAAAGATAGCCTGCCCCATCACTATCCACGAAGGATATCTGCAAAGTGGCTAACTTCTCTGTCGCCTCTCCAAGCAGCTGGATGCCCGACCTCCTGCTGAGAGCATCAGCTACTACGTTCCCCTTCCCAGGAGTATAGACTATCTTAAAGTCATAATCCTGGAGGAACTCAAGCCATCGTCGCTGTCTCAGGTGCAGGTCCTTCGGCAAGAAGTTGTATCTGAGACTCTGGTGGTTATAGTAGACTTTAAAGCGCTCGCCCATTAGATAGTGTTGCCACATCTTTAGGGAGAAGAACATTGCTGCTAACTCCAGGTCATGGGTGGCGTAGTTCTGCTCCTGTTGCCTCAACTACAGTGAACCATAAGCGATCACTACTCGCTCCTGCATCAGGATAGACCCAATTCCAGTGCCTGATGCGTCGCAGTAAACCACGTACCCTACACCCTCCTCTGGTAGCCTCAAGATGGGCGCACTGCTCAATCTCTGTCTCAGCTTTTGGAAGCTCTGCTGACATCTGTCTGACCACACGAAGGGTTTCCCCTTCTTCATCAAAGCTTAAAGCGGTGCTGAAACTCTAGAGAAGTCTGGAACAAATCTCCGATAGTACCCTGCCAGACCTAGGAAACTCCGCACCTCCATCACGCTCCTGGGTGGCTCCCAAGAAAGTACTGCCTCGACCTTCGCGGGATCCACTGCAACTCCCACCTCTAAGATGACGTGCCCCAAGAAGTGGACCTCTCAAAGCCAAAACTGGCACTTCGAGAGCTTACCATAAATCTGGTGCTTTCAGAGTGTATCCAGTACAACCCGTAAATGGTAGGCGTGCTCTTCCTCATTAGTCGAGTAAATCAGTATGTCGTCAATGAAGACTACAAAAAACCGATCGAGGTAGGGCTGGAAGATCCTATTCATGAGACTCATGAACACTACTAGAGCATTGTTCACACCTAAAGGCATGACCAAGAACTTATAGTGGTTGTACCGAGACCTAAAGGTCGTCTTCTGCACATCCTCATCCCGAACTCGGAGCTGATGATAGCCTGACCTTAGGTCTATCTTCGATAACCAATGTGCTCTCTTGAGCTGATCAAAGAGGTCATCAATCCTCGGAAGCGGATAATTGTTCCTCACGGTCACCTGGTTCAGGAGACAGTAATCGACACATAGTCGCAAGCCCCCATCTGCCTTCTTGGTGAAAAGAACCAGAGAAGCCCAGGGTGAAACACTAGGTCAGATGAAACCTTTCTCCAATAAGTCCTCCAGCTGTACCCGTAGCTCACGAAGCTCGGCAGGAGCCATCCGATATGCTGTAGTTGATATCGGTGATGTCCCGGGGTATAGGTCTATATAGAAATATACCTCCCTGCAAAGAGGTAGTCCTAGAAAATCGCCAGGGAAAACATCCGCATACTGATCCACCACTACAGGAAAACTCATACTCTGCACGTCAATTGATCTAAGGATGAGACTAGCAAACTGATGTGTGATCGGCTACCTTCTCCTCTGCGTGAGTCCAATCTGTGCTGCGAAGGTTCCCTTCTCACTGGTGGAGGTGAACCTGGTCCCATTTGTGCGGACACACCGCACCTTGTGCCTAATACAGTCGATCTGAGCATGGACTGTAGATAACCATTCCATACCTAAGATGACGTCGTAAGGCCTCGATGCCGCTACAAGAAGATCCCAACTGAAGCTCTCGCCTCCTAGATTAAGCTCACACTACCGGCACCAGTGCGTAATCATCGAGTCTGCTCCCGTAGGAGTCTCTAACCGCAAGGATCGAGCCAACGGCTCTGTCCGAATCTCCGAGCTCCGAACAAGGGCAATGGTAATGAAATAATGACTCGCACATGTGTCTATTAGAACTGCATAAAAGGTTGAGTAGACACAGATAGTACCTCAAATCATCTCGGGTGCACCGTGGTCGTAAGCCTCTACTACCTGGAGTTGAACCTGCCTCTGCCCGCCAGCTCCCTGTGGTCGGGGTGGACCTCCTGGGGGTGGTGGTGGTAGAGCCTCAAAGCATCGTCCACCACCCACTGCTCGACCAACTCCTCTACCTCATCCGTCTGCTCCCTGTGGACCGCCACGGTCAAACCGCTGCCTCTTCCTAGGAGGTCCCTCCACTGTCTGCTACTCGTCTGCATAGCGGGTCGGGTAGTCATGAGCCATGTGACCCTGCCCGCCGCATGCATAGCAGTGTTTACTCCTAGAAAGGATGGCTCTGCATCGTGTGCCCCACACAACTGAACCTGTGTCCTGAGGTCGCCCACCAGACGACCCGGTCTGCTTGGACCCCTGTTTCATCTGTCGACTGCCAGCTGCAGAAGACTTCGCTCCATACCGTCCTGCGGTGGGTCTCACTACTGATGGCTGCTCGAAGAGAAAGATCTCCACTAACAGGGCTCTCTCTAGCACCCCCGCCTGAGTCGGGATGCTGAGTGGAATCGTCGAAGCTCTGATCTCATGCCTCAACCCCTGCTCAATGGTCCGGGCCCGGAATAATGGGTCTCGTACCATGTCCATGGAGTAGTATGAGAGGTTGGTAAATCTCGTCGAGTACTGGGCTACTAACATGCTTCCCTGCCGCAACTATAGTAACTCCTGGATGCGCACCGCATGGAGGGTGGCCAGAATGAACTCCGAGCGGAAGAGGATCTCGAAGTCCATCCAAAGAAGAGATGCCTCATCGTGCACCTGGAGCATCAGGCTGCACCATCTACCTGCTGCTGCATGCAGGAGACTCGCGACAAGGATCACCATGAGGTCTGCTGGCATCCCTACCAACCTGAAGACTCTGACGACAGACTCCAACAAATCCTCGACTGCCTGAGGATCCATCTCTCCGCGGAACCAGGGTGGCCTCTACCTTTGAAACTCATGCAACGCGCTGAGGCGGCGTGTACTCTCTGCCGCTGGGGCTGGTAGCATTGATGGCTCGATGGGTAAAGGTACCGTCAGTGCCTCCACTGTAAAGGGGCCCTGCACCGAGGCCTCGTCGCTCGGTGGGCTGCCGTATCGCACAAAGCTCAGAACCCTAGATGTCTGCCGTCGTGGGGCCATCCTGAAAAGAAACAGGTGCGCCACGGTTAATATAGTATACCTGGTGAGATGACATAAAGTAATCACAATGAAAACTTTTGAAACACACATGCAGTCAATGTTTTCGTGTAATGAGTCAGAAATCAGAAGTTAGGGTCCTGTTGTATGGATACGTCGGCCACCACACCAACACTGGACTCCCTGGACTGATAACCACACTCATTATTCTAAACATTATTGCCTCATAGAGAAAAATTATCAGAGTCCTAAGTTCTGCGGTAGAACCAGATCCTCTAATACCAATTTGTCACGACCCGTCCTCGGGGCCCCTGCCGTGACTACCCCAAGACCACCTACCATAGGCTAGGGGCTGGAGACTAGCACCAAAGGCGTAAATCCCAAAAGTAGGGAAGGCATTGCCTTTAAGAACTAACATACACAACAGAGTACGAAAGAGAAGTAAACACTAAGAAAAATTGATTACAAGGTAAATGATGGAAAAGTAAATAGGCCAGAATACAAACCCAACAGAAAGTACAGTACAACGAAAAGGAAAGTACAACAACAGTAAGAAAAACAGCAACACCGAGTCATCCTCTGGAAAACCCACCTGAAGGGTGGTTACAGATAGTCTCCTCAGCTCCTCGGGTCCGGTCGCCCGCTCCATGTACGTCCCATCAAGTGGTCCACCTCCGGGTACCATCTAGCTCCTCAAACCTCCACCTCGATCAGCACTGTCTGTCGTTTGCAACCAACATAATGTGGTGCGGGCATAGCCTGTGCAGGTGTGAGTATAGGATACTGAGTAGGGACCCCGAGACCCCTGAAGGTCTCTCAGAATCAATGAAGGATAAACCACAAAAGAAAGATACAATCATAAAGTATCAAAAACACTACTTAGGTATATGCCAATACATATACCTAAGTCATCAGTTACAGTTCATCTCCAACTCCCAAGCACCACGTTGTCCACAAAGGAAAGCACAACCCAGTCCACCAAGGAAAGCAAGTCAACCACATCAATGATAAAGATTGAGAATCAAGACTCAGCTCACAGAGGTATACACTTCATAAGGTGATAGAGATGATTAGATGTAGCCACTGATTCTTCTAAGCTATCGGACCCACATAGGATACAAGACCAGCTAAGATATCAGACCCACAAAGGATACAAGACCAACTACTCTGCCAGACCCACATAGGATACAAGTACATAGTCAAATACTGCCAGACCCACATAGGATACAAGAACAGTAGTCATCGTCATCGAACCCATGGAGGATCCCAGTACAGTCGTCATCGCTGCCAAGACCATGGAGGATCCAAGTACAATCGTCCTCTCTACCGAACCCACGGAGGATCCAAGTGCAGTTGTCATTGTCGCAGTCACAACCAACTCTAGGGTTCCCGCACACAGCACGCTCGGTTCCAGGAGGGTCCGCTCCATGAGCCAAGGGGTCGATACATCAACTGTCACGAAGTCGAGAGTTGACATATCACAAAGTTCCATCTCGTCAAAAGGAATTCAACACGGCAGACGGCGCGTCAATCAGACGCCTGGTCTGAGAGATATTGGTTTTTCCATCCCAGGGGCCCGGTTGGTTTTTAAGTTAAAACCAACCCGACCATACTCCAGCTACATCCAAACTTCAAGTATAGTAACCCAAAAGAACTGTCTCACAAAGAGGAAACCAACAAAGTCAACAGCACGTCAATCAGACGTCTGGAGCTCGAGTTATAAGCGTTTCTGCTCCGAGGGCCCGGTTGGTTTCGTGTTCGAACCAACTCAGCCATACCCAAAGTTCTCTAAAACCTTGATAGTAATATACTGAAACGACCGTCTCGATCCAAGGATCCCAACGCAACTGACGGTGCATCGATCGGAGGTTCGTAACTCATGTTATTTGAAAATGACTGAAAACAGTCCGAAGTGGGGGGTCTGGGCCCGGCCTGGCCCGACCCAACCCCCCCTAGGTCGGCCCGAACCGGGTCGACTCGACCCGGGTCCGAGTCCTGCCTGGCCCGGTCTACGCGACCTGCCCCGGCCCGTCCGGGGGGGCGCGCTGGCTCGGCCAGCGGGCCGAGCAGGGAGGACGCGGTCCCCCCTCCTTTGCGCTCCCCGGACACGGCGCGCGATAGCAGCGTCCACTCCGGATCCAGTGCGGCCGCGGGATCCGGCCGCCTGCCGCCGCGGTGGCTCCTACTGGTGGTGCACTGGGGCACCACCACCTCTAGCCGTCGGCGCCGCGGCGCCAACATCCCATGCCGCCAGTGATGTCTTTGGGCCACCGCAGTCATTCCGGTGGTCCGTTCTTCCTCATGCCTGCGCCTGCGGTCTTCTTGGGACCCGCTCTTCACTGTAACGGCTTTCAAACGCTGTTTCGGTCCCGTTTTGTCATCGCCAAACACATCACGTATCAAGAATAGAAAAACGGTGGGTTCAGACTTATTTGTTGTTCCACACCCACCGCGTTAGTGGTTTGAAACAACCCCCAACAATTATTTGACAAGTTGAGGGTATAATCCACATAAAGAGAAATAAACCAAAACCACTACCTCGACAAGGAAGACGATCGTCAGCGTCGCGGTACACAGCGTCACGGAGAAGAGGATCATAGGTGTTATGGTACACAGCATCGCGGTGGAGAGGATCGTAGGCGTTGAGGTACACGGCGTCGCAGAGAAGAGGATTTGGCGGCGCGTCGTCGATCTCCGAGGAACCAGCGTTCTTCGTCATTCTTCGTCAGAGGCCACTGTTCTTTGATCAAAGCTCAAAAGCTCTCCCACGTTATTTCCTTCGCAAACGAATCTCTCCCTTAATAAAATAATAGTTTCCATGTATTATTTTATTATACACAATGAAACTCTCCCACAATTTAATTCACCACACTAATTAAAATGTGTTGACATTTAATTAAAGATGGGAGAGAGAAGGTTCCCCACAAATTAAACGCATTGGCAGTTTAAATTAAAATGGGGAAAAGGAAGGTTCCTCATTAATCAATATGAGGAGTTACCCAAAAATTAATCAAGGGATATTAATGGAGGAAACGTCATGGAAATAGTAGGGGAAATAAATGAGGTCAGAGGAAATTAAATGGTGGGGCTCATGTGGGCCCTACCTCTCTATCCTCCACACTTGGGTGATTAAGTGGTTGTAGGCCCCACCCTTAACTACCCATGGGAGGGAGTAACCTCCCTTAGTAATAAAAATTGTTCTGCCAATTTTTTATTTATTTATTAAACAAACCCCAAAAAAAACTTCTCCTCTTTGGTGAACACAACTACGGTAAGTGTCCCCTTAAGCAATTATCGGCGCTGCGAGTTCATCAGTGCCATCGGATTTTAATTCTGAGCACCGGTTCAAAATTTAGAAAAACCCGCTCGTTCGTTCACTGAACGTACCTGAGGTAAACTTCGAAAATTGATTCCGGGCACACCGGGCCTCGGAATCAAGCGCCCTCAGAAACTGAATACTCGTAAAATCCCAAAGAATTAAAAAAATATTCCTTGAAATTTATGGGACTTTACACATATTAAAAGTACCCCTTTATCAATGCTTTTGTAGCGCTGATAAAGGTACCCCCTTTATCAGCGATTTTTTTCATTGTTAAAAATACCACCCTTTACCAGCGCTTTTTTAGTAGGACCGATAAAGGGGCAGTTTTTATCAATGTTTTTTTACTAGAACCGATAAAGGGTAAATTTCATAAAAAAATTATAAATCATTAAAAATAATATATTAACCTAAAAATATATTTATATTGATATATATATATATAATAATTTATTAAATATGATTTATATAAGGCTAAATACGTATTTAAACTTAATATATGAGATATTTAGTGAAAATGGATTATAAAATAATTAATAAAATATAATTAATGAATAATTATCTAATTATTACCAATTAATTGTCATTTAATAACAATTTGAAGATAGAAAAAATCAAAAAATGAATAAAAGATCTAAAATAAGTTAAAAACGTAACTTGAACTTCAAAAGACCATAAATTTTGATCCAATTTTCCATTTAGGCTCTGTCATATATCAAATCGAAGCCTATGATAGGCTCTATGCACTGGTGACTAGAGATAACCCATGATGACTTTTTTTAAGGCCAAAAGGACCAAAAGGCCTCAAAAAATGTGTTTTTAGTGGGGGTATCCTAATTTTTTAACATTTGATGGAACTTCGGTCCCGTTTAAGAGGGACTTTTGTCCCATTTTCAGTGGGGACTAAATTTATTCTCCAGGATTACATTCATATTGATATTATTGTTTTGAAATTTTATCATTTTTCACAATGTAGTTTTATTTATAACCAAATATATACACATGTGAACATATTTGTATATATGCACACATACAAAATTAATTTTATAAATAAATATGTAAACATATTTAGATATAAAATATATTTATATATATATATACCATATATAAATAATAATAATATGTAATTTATTTAAAATAATAATGTATTAATATTTATATACCTATACAATTAATGTATATATACTGTTTATATATATATATATAAATATATTTGTGTGTGTATTGACAAAAAATATATATTTATCTATATATTCTAATATATGTATATAAATATTTATATATTATATATGTAAATAAATAAATATATTTTAATTGTATCTGTAGACACGAACAAAAATATAAATATATATTTGTGTGTGTATGTGTTTATAAACACAAAAAATTTATTTTATATATGTATATAATATATATATATATATGGATAAAAATGTAATGAAATATATATAAATAAATAGATATATCATAAAATAAAGAATAAAATAGTATAGAAGAGTGATAAATGTGTAGATCCATGAAGGGTAGGTCTCTGGTTTGAAACACGGTAGGGGTGCGTGGGTGAGTGAGAGAGGAGGCACTAATGTTGTGAAGGTTGGGGGGGGGGGATTTGAGAAATGATAAAAAGAGGGGATTATAGCATTGATAAAAGGGGAGACCTCTAAGGATATTTTTTTAAACTTTTATCAGTGCCTTTTTAGCACCGATAAAATACCCCTTTTATCAACACTGATAAAATGTGCCCTTTATCAGTACTTTTTATCACTATTAAATCCCTTTTTACATGATGTTAAAGGAATGATCTGTATTAGTGTAAAATTCCATTTTAAACTGATAATGGACACTTTGATTTATACCAGGCACACCATGTATCAAATTGAGATGAATATTCTTCATACACATAAAAAATGAGATATGAATAATTATCATAATGTATAAAAAAAATTGATGCGTTTTCTAGGTTTTGATTATGTCACTTGTCCTTTTTACTAAAATTAATGTCAATTTAAAATAAAAAAGACACATTTGAAGTCATAACAGTCACACAATGTGTCTTATTTATGTGTGACTGATCCCAACACATCCAAAATTCCTTATGGACAGTTTTCCTAAATTATCAAAACAATCCAAATGTGTTTTCTTAGTTTTGAGTATGTTACTTGTCTTTTACTAAAATGTCATCTTAAACTGAAAACATAAAATTTCAGTATTATCAGTCACATCATGTGTCAGTTTGACATGAAACATATTTCTACATGTCACAAAATAATTATGAATCCTTTTTCAAAATTATCAAGACACCTTGAGCATGTTTTCTTATATTTCATTGAGTGAAATACTTTTTGAACTAAAATGTCAATTTAAACTGATAATAGATACTCTGGGTTATACTGGGAACACCCTATATCATATTGTGGTATGGTTGATTCATACACATAAAAAATGAATTATGGATCATTTTTATAAAGTATAAAAACAATATGAATGTGTTTGATTTGTTTTGAGTATGTCACTTTTTTTTCTGAAATTAATGTTAATTTTAAATAAAAAGACACACTTAAAGTATTACCGGAAATACTATGTATAGAATTGATGTGCGGCTTATTACTACATGTCACAAATTACTTATAGATCATTTTCTGAAAGTAACAAAATAATACTAATGTGTTTATTCAGTTTTGAGTATGTCACTTGTCTTTTTACTAAAATTAATGTCAAACTTAAATAAAACACACACTTTGTGTCATAATGGTCACACTGTGAATCAGATTGAAGTTAAAATGATTCATACACATCATAAATGACTTATAGATCTTTTTACAAAAGTATCAAAATAATATAAATGTTTTTTCTTAGTTTTGAGTATGTCACTTGTCTTTTTTACTAAAATTAATGTTAATCTTAAATAAAAAACACACTTGGAGTTATACCAGTCACACCATGAATCAGATTTAGGTGACGGTAATTTCTACACATTAAAAATGAATTATGGATCATTTTAATAAAGTATAAAAAATATAATGTTTTTTTTAGTTTTGAGTACATCATGCATGTTTTTACTAAAATGTAATTTTAAACATGAAGCATGAACTTTGAGTCATACCAGTCACATCATGTGTCTTTTTTGATGTGAGAATGATTCCTACATGTCAAAAATGACTTATGAATAATTTTCCTAAATTATAAATATAATTTGAGCGTGTTTGATCAATTTTTAGTGAGTGACACACTTTTTGAACTAAAATGTCAATTTTAAACAGATAATGGACACTTTGAGTTATAACAGGCACACTGTGCATTATATTAAAGTTAGGATGATTCATACACATCAAAAATGAATTATAGATTGTTTTAATAAACTATTAAAATAATATGAATCTGTTTTCTTGGTTTTTAGTATGTAACTTGACTTTTTTACTAAAATTAATATCAATTTTAAATAAAAAGACACAATTTGAGTCATAATGGTCACACCGTGCATCATATTGAGGCGAAAATGATTCATACATATCAAAAATGACTTATGGATAATTTTACTAAAATATAAAAACAATAAAAAATTCCTTAGTTTTGAGTATGTCACTTGTGTTTTTAACTAAAATGTTATTTTAAACAAGAAACACATACTTTGAGTCATACCCATCACCTCATGTGTTGGTTTGATGTGAGAATTATTAATACACATATAAAATTAATTATTAGTTATTTTAAAAAAATATAGAGAGAATTTGAGTATGTTTACTTGTTTTTGAGTGAGTGACACGTTTTTTGAACTAAAATGTCAATTTCAAACAGATAATAGACACTTTGAGTTATGCCAAGTACACCATTTATCAATTTGAGGTTCAGATGATTCTTACATTTATCAAATGACTTATAGATAATTTTAATAAAGTATAGGAACAATACAAATTCATTTTCTCAATTTTGACTATGTCACTTGTCTTTTTTACTAAAATTAATATCAATTTTAAAAAAAATGATCTTGGAGTCATACCAATCACACCGTGAATCAGATTGAGGTGCGAATGATTATTAAACATAAAAACTGACTTATGGATCATTTTTATAAAGTATCAAAACAATTATGATTCATTTTATTGGTTTTGAGTATGTCACTTGTGTTAATTTACTAAAATGAAATTTTAAATTGGAAACATGCACTTTGAGTCATACTAGTCACATCGAGCATCAATTTAATGTGATAATAATTCATACACATAAAAAATGACTTATAAATAATTTTAATGGATTATCAAGAATATATGATTGTGTTAGTTAAATTTTTAGTGATTGCCACAATTTTTTGAACTAAAATGTCAGTTTTAAACTGATAATTAACACTTTGAGTTAAACCCGAAACACTATGTATCGAATTTAGGTGTGAATTATTTCCAAACATCATAAATAACTTATAGATTATTATACTAAAGTATAAAAACAATATGAATTCATTTTCTTAGTTTTGAGTTTGTCACTTATCTTTTTTACTAAAATTAATTTCAATTTTAAATAAAAAAGACACACTTGGAGTTATAATGGCCACACTCTATGTTGGATTAATGTTAATACAATTCATAAATGTAAAAAATGAATTATGTATAATTTTAATAAAGTATAAAAAAAATCATTTTCTCAGTTTTGAGTATGTCATTTGTGTTTTTTACTAATTTTTTTACTAAAATTAATGTCAATTTTATATAAAAAGACACACCTGGAGTCATACTGGTCACATCGTGTATCCAATTATGGTGTGAATGATTCCTAAACATCATAAATGGTATATTGATAATTGTAATAATGTTTTAAAATAATCTGAATTTTTTTCTTAGTTTTGAGCATGTGATGTGTGTTTTAAACTAAAATGAAAATTAAAAATTAAAAATATATAGTTCACGTCATATCGAGCACACTATGTACCAGATTGAGGTGAATATGATTGAGTATGTGATATGTATTTTGATTTTAACTATCTTAAATAATCCATAAAATAGATATGGTCCATTTATATGGAAGAGGAAACATCGGACTGCCTGATACACCTCATCTAAAAGCAACATGTTCTCTCTTTTCTCAGTTATTGCAGACAACTGAAAGAAAAATATTTCTTCTAAAAATATCTTCGAAAAAAACTGAATAATTATTAGATAAAATTGATAAGTAAATTAACTTATAAATAATAGATAAAATGGAAACAAAATTAACTAAATAACTAGTAGGAATTTACCTTTTCATGATATCTGTATACATTATTGACTTGTTCCCTTGTTTCCATTATCTCAGTTGTAGCCTCAAAGTCCAATCTATCACATGCATGAGAATCTTTGAACAAACCAACCCAAATTAAGAATAAATAATCTACCTATATAAGAAAATTATTCTTATGTTATTAATACTATAAATAAATAAATTAAACACAAATATGAAACACTTTATTAATGCAATGCCAATTTTAAAATAAAACCACACAATTTGAGTCATACTGGGTACACAGTGTATAAGATTTATGTATTATCGATTTTTACATGTAAAAAATGACTAATTTATCATTTTACTAAAGCATAAAAATAATCCGAATTTGTTTACTCTGTTTTGAGTATGTCACTTGTCTTTTTTACTAAAATTTCTATTTTAAACTCAAACCACAAAATTTGAGTAATATCGGTCCCACTGTGTATCAGATTGAAGTACGAACAATTCATATACATGAAAAGGGAATTATGGATCATTGTTCTAATGTTTTAAAACAATCATAGCTCATTTTCTTAGTTTTGTATTTTTTTTACATGTGTTTTAAACTAAAATGGTGCATTTATATTGAAAACACATATGTTGGGTCATATCAACCACATCATGTTTCCGATTGATGTGCAATAAATTCCTACATGTCAAAAATGAATTATGGATTATTGAACAAAATTTTGAAAAACAATCTGATCTTTTTTTCTGGGTTTTGACTATTTTATGTATGTTTTAAACTAAAATGACACTTTTGTATTGAAAACATGTACTGTAAGTCATACCAACCACATAAGGTCTTGGATTGATACTTAGTTAATTCCTACATGTGAAAAAAACAATTATGGATCATTTTTCTAAAATTTTAAAACAATCCAAGCTCATTTTCCTAATTTTTACTATTTTTTGTATATTTTAAACTAACATGACACTTTTGTATTGAAAACATATACTTCGAGACATATCGACCACATAATGCGTTTTATTGGTGTGAGGTTAATTCCTATATGTGAAAAATGAATTATGAATCATTTTCCTAATTTTTTAAAATAATCTGAGATCCTTTGCTCAGTTTTGACTATTTGATGTATGTTTTAAAGTAAAATGACACTTTTATATTAAAAACATGTACTTTGAGTCATACCGATCATATCGCGTGTCAAATTGACATGTATCCAATTCCTACACATGAAAAATGAATTATTGATCATTTTCCTAAATTTTTAAAACAATACAAGATTGTTTTATTAGTTTTGACTATTTGATGAATGTTTTAAACTAAAATGAAACTTGTATTGAAAAAATTTACTTCAAGTCATACCAACCACATTGTGTTTCAGATTAACATGCGGTCAATTCATTTACATGGAAAATGAATTATGGATCATTTTCCTAAATTTTGAAAATAATCTAAGATTATTTTCTCAATTTTGACCATTTGATGTATGTTTTAAACTAAAATGACACTTTTATATTGAAAACACATACTTCGAGTCATACCAACCACATCGAGTTTCATATTGATGTGCAGACAATTCCTACACATGAAAAATGAATCATTGATTATTCTCCTAAAATTTGAAAATAATACAAGCTTGTTTTCTTAGTTTTGACTATTTGATGTATGTTTTAAACTAAAATGACACTTTCATATTGAAAAAATATACTTTGAGTAATACCAACCACATCATGTGTCATATTTGTGTGCGGTCAATTCCTACACATGAAAAATGAATTATGGATCATTTTCATAAAGTATGAAAATAATATGAGCTAGTTTTCTAAGTCTTGACTATTTGATGTATGTTTTAAACTAAAATGACACTTTTGTATCAAAAACATATAATTCAATATAAACAACCACATTGGGTTTCATATTGATGTGAGATCAATTACTATATATGAAAATTTTAATTATTGATCATTTTTCTAATGTTTGAAAACAATCCAAGATTGTTTTCTTAGTTTTGAACATATGACATGTGTTTTGAACTAATGTGTAAATTTTAAAAAAATAAGTATCAGATAAAAATGATAAGAAAATTAACAGAAATAAAATTAGTTAAAATGATGATAAAATAATCTAAATAAGTAATAGGAAGTTATATCTTCATGATGTATATATAAATTCTAACACCATATATTCTGATCATTCATTTCTAAAAAAAATTATTTTCTCCATTATACTTATCCATGATAAATAGATAAAAAATATTATATAAGCATTATGATACTAATGATTCACACTCCAAATATATTTTGAAGGTAATAACCCATACTAGATCACAAACATAGCAAACAATCACTTAAATTTGATGTTGGAAAACGTTCTGAGGCCATGTATACTAGTCAATCATCTCTAAACAAATTTACTTCTTCTTTTGAGTTTGAAGGTTATTAAAAATATTGGTACTATTGAGAAAATATATACAAAAAAATGATTAATTAATATTTTTAATGAAATTATAATTACCTTCAGAAATTATCTTTTCAAGGATTTTGGTCTTTCCATGGTTTATGATCTCTCTCATAAATTTTAAAACATATTATCTACAATCATTGTTATTATCTTCCTTCAGACAGTGTAGAAACATTTACCAAAATAAGTAAATTGTTTTGAAATATGTTTTGATTGTTAAATATTTCTATATGTACCTTAATATATTTCCATTTTAATTAATACACAGTCTTTTTATATTCAATCACCGACTTATTAACATGATTTATCCTATATTTAGTGATTAACCTATCATAAAAACATTCTTGTTAAAATATAATATGAAACATATAATTCAAAGTTTATCTATAAAATTTTGATTGTAGTGCATTAAAAATTCTTAGTACACATCATGTGAGGTCATTTAATTGGATATCCATGCATTTAATCTAAAAAATAAATATTTTGGGTATCCATATTGATTGCGATAATCATCCAATGATTCCTAAATAAAAAAAAACAAATAAGTGAAGAAAAAAATAAAAATATATTTTATATGATTAGATCATAGAGTTTTACCCTTGTATTATAGGAATAAAAAAAGTCCATTGTCTATTATAGTAGTAATATAAATTCCTATATAAAATATTAATAGTTATTAAATTTAAAGAAAATATTATATCATTTTTTAGATAGACGTATAATGAAATGTACCTTATGTATGTATTCACAACCGCAACTCCCAACCATTAAAACTTGAGAATCTCATTTATACTCTCAAGATCAACTATATCAGTAATGAAAGATCCGAATATTTATATTTTATATGGAATATAAGAAAAATACCCCTCTTTAAATGTGTGATCTTCATGAAGTTTTAATGATAATAAATGTTGTAGTGGAACTGGTGGGGAGAATGTGATCCTATAAGGTCCTTTTGTTTTCTTGGTCAATTCACTAGATTATTTTGATCCGACCATCCATTTAACTATCAATTTATCCTTATATAATACCATACCTCACTTCAGATATTTTTTCATCAACAATTACAGGTTTTTCATTTGAAAAAATTTGTTAAAGACATACCTCATGTATCATTATAAGATTATATGACCATGCTAGTAAATTTCTAATAGCATCATTGATCGCTGTAATATTTGACTCATCAAATGGAACCGGAAACTCAATGGTCATCTCTTGATATACCTCAATCCCCACTCTCATGTGAAATTTTTGGTGTTATTTATTATATATCTTGTCTCCTGGGATATTATTCATCGTACCCCTCACAACAAGGAAATGAATGGGTGTTGATAGATAGAAATCATTAATAAATTTACCCTATAAAATTTTAGTAATATAATGTTATCAGAAGTTCTTTGATTCACATTTGGGATAAAGGGTAATGAAAATATTATTATATTAGGTATGGTATGTGGTTGAGGTAAATGATTAGCCTCAAATATAGAAGGGTCATTTGGTTATTCATGTGAGGATCATTGTTTTCCCACTGGTTTAATTTGATCCTTTCCCATATATTGGTCAGTAAAACCAGACTGGAAAATAATATCATGAAAAGTATATTTTTTTCTGTAACCCTTTCATCATATTATATGTATATATTTTTTGGTTTTTTCTTCTTGAAATATGTTCATGGAGACACTCCAAAACCTACACCTCTAATGTGACCATATTTTTCTTATCGCTTCAAAGCTACTTGAAGTATTTTTTTCTTCCACTACAATCACTTTCAATTATTGTGTTTAGACTATATAAAACAATTTGAACATAAATTGATATTTTTATAAAATACTATTATAAATAATAATGAATTACTATTATGTCATGCTTACACATGTTTCCCCTACTTCTTTTGTGTTTTCAACAACTATTTCACCTTTCTTTTTTACACGATCCTCCTTCCATGCCACATGATGTGGTATGGAAGTGAATTTAGATATTGATTCATAAATATATATATAAATAAAGGAACATATGTTGTTTAATATCATATACAACTTTTATTGTTGATTTAAAACATATACAAATTTCTTCTCTAGTGAAGCATACCCCATCCTTGCTTTGTGATTAGGATGAATTGGTTTTCATGCACATTATTTATTTTTATCACTCATTTTATGTTTCATAAATTAATTTTTTGGAATCAAATTGGATAAAATAAATAATTTTAGATAATATATTATCGAATAATATTAACTTGAAATGATTTTTCATCATGATGACTGGTGAAATAATTCCATGTTTGTTACTTTTATAATGTGTTCATAACTAACTGGTGTTTGAGGCTTTACTTTCCCCTCAACATCCCTAATATGTAACTTGGTAAGATGTGTATCAAAGCCTCTATGGGATTTTCTTACAGACATTAATTCATATTTAATACAGAAATCATCTAAAATAAATGAATTCTATAAGGAATAATGAAAATTAAATCAATGTTTCATTATATATATATATATATATATATATATTTGATAAAATAGAAAAATTATATTACAACATTACATTTATATCTCCCCAAAGGGTTTCCTTTATTACATGTTGGACGTAGAGCCATGGATCTGTAGAAATAGGTATGTTCATCCTCATTGTGACTCCAACATAACTAATGAACATTTACTTATTGGGGTCAATAGTTTGATCATATTTATTTAATCCAACCTAAAATTTTATACCTTTATTTCTTCCCTTGATGATTTTTTTCAACACTGTGATGCTATGTAATTCTTGTTTTTTTCATCAAAATGATGTTGATCCCCTATTAATTCTATAGTTTTAGCATAAACCACCTGTTCTTCCCCAGGTTTGGTAAAATCATCATGTATAGAAGAAAAACATAGTATATTAAAACATATAATATTATGATGAAAAACATAGTATATTAAAAAATTATTTAACCTTCACATTGAGCTCCTTATTATTTTAAAGGTTGATGGGATTTGGATACTCTATCAAGATTCCAAATATCCTATTTGTGGTCCCGTATAACATACAAGAAATTGTCTACATTGAGACCTCCATGAACTAATTGTGATCTCCTAATGAAAGGTTCATCCTCGATTGAATTTTCATCTGACCCTACAGTTGTTTTAATTGCTAATGGGAAAATCAACCAATTCTTGTTTACTAGATCCAAGACATAAAATAAATACATTTCTTGTGATTCCATTATGAACAGATCTTCATTTTCCCCTTACATATTTAAATTCACCTTCATAAATCCCATTTTATCAAATTCCACTACACTCCTATTGTCAACCCATTTAAAGTGGGAAATAAACACTTGAAATGTTGTATAATTCAACTTGTATATATGTTTAATACATAAAAATATAACATATTCACATAAATTGGGTTTATATCCTTGGATCTAGATATGTGCATCACTCCAACCACAAGTGTAATTCCACTATTTTGTATTTTAGTAGAGTCGTCATGTTCTTTTGTATAGAATTTATAACCATTAATTACAAAACTAGTGTAAGATATAATATTTTCATTTGCTCCCCTAGATATCCATAAAAGTTGTTCGAAAATTTAATTATGATTTTTAGATTAATCCTTATAAATATGATCTTGAAACCATCCAATAAACTTTTTATTATATGTATTTAATATCCATTCTTTATCCCTTGATGGATTAAAATCACTTAGAATTGCTTTGTGTTCATCAATGTATGGATCAACATATTCAATATTATTTAAAATGTAAAGGTATTTTTTCTTCAACTCTATGATGGTAATTGTAACAAATTATATTTCAAAAATATATTCACCCCTAAGGTGTCTACTGTGACGAGACTTTGGGAGACTGATGCTATCAACATCTGATAAGTAATCGAGAAAGAATTCAACAACTTCTTAAAAAATATACCATTCTAAAATAAACACATTTGGACAAATTTGATTCTTGTCATACCCTTTACAAATCTTTAAATACCATTAAATGGAGTACATCCATCTATAACAGAAAAACCCACATAGTTAAACCTCCTAAACAAGTGAATTATTAGGTAAACCATTATATCAACAAATAATGGTGGGAATAACAACTTTAATTCACATAATTTGACTATAACCTCTTTATTCATGATTGGAAACTTCTATAGGTCTATAAATTTACTACATTTGGATTTGAAAAAGAATCAGAGTCTGGTTAATGTATGCCATATATTTTTAAATAGAATACAATGTAAAGTGATGGGCATCAAATATTTCATCAAAACATGACAATTGTGTGATTTTAGTTCTTATAACTTCAAATTAGTCATTGACATGGAATTATTGATATTTGATGAATTCCCCTCTAGAAATTTAACACTATTAAGGAAAATGAAAATTTGAAAATTTTCCTATCTGGATAGAATATAAGCTGCTGGAGGAAGAAACATTTTCCATTTACCCCCCATCAATGCCAAATCTTCCCTTATCCCCTTATCAATAATGTCCTACCTATCCTTTATTCCATCTTTTGTTTTTCAAGGAACATTTAGTAACCTTATAATAATACTATCAACTACATTTTTTCTACATGCACAAAATCAATAAAATGTATTATGTTTAAACAATTCTAGTACAATAATTTAAAAAAATTGATATCTTTTTCCAACCTGATTCCAAAAGGTTTTTTGAAATTGGTTTACCAAAAAGAGTGTCAATATATTTTATTTTATTGAACAATTGATCACCCATTAGTGGAGATGGTGATGTACTTATTCAGTATTCCCATCGAATGCTATTATCCAGGATTAGTATTTATGTAATCGAGGTAATATTTTTTTATTTCCTAAAAAAATTCTTCAAGTTATGTTTCAACCAGATTGAGTGTGTGGATTCTTCGCAATGGGACACCCCAAAATTCCTTTAATGCTATATTCTAACAAATTTACATAACCAAAAAATTTATTTATTGATAATTTCAACAAGGAACTCAATGTGAATTATTCACTTCTATGAGAATCATACATTATAACACCTACATCCAATGTCAGTTTCATAACTTTGATCAATGGATCCAAATAGACATCAATATCATTACCGGGTTGTTTTGGTCCAGATATAAGCAGAGAAAACATAATGTATTTGTGATTCTTGAATAAAAATGTCAGTAAGTTAAAGTTTACCAACATGAATGACCATGTACAATGAGTACAACTCTATAAACCAAAATTTTTTATTCCATATATAGATAATTCAATATGGAATTTTCTCATCTCATTTCCAAATTTAGGATACTCATAATGTTTTTCCACTAAGAAGATTCTGTTGGATGAAGTAATTTCCTATTTTAATTATTGTATATGAATTCCATGTTAATTTTCTTATTGTTTCTTAACATCCATATATTCTTCTAAACCATGGAATTATATAAAATTACCATAAAATTTTTAAAGGACTTTATTCATCTTTCTTGTATCGATCCACACCACACTTAGGACATTTTATGAGTGATTTATGGTCCTTGTGAAATAATATGAAATAATTTGGACATGAATGTATTGTTTAAAGATAATTACCATTTAATGTATCATTTATTTAGCATAATATGTTTGAAATATAAGTACATTTTCTTCTGGTATCATATCATCCAAGATACCAAGTACTTTTAAAAAGCTGCTGTTTCTCCATCCATCGCAATCTTTTAAATTATATAACTTCAATACAACTGATAATGATGTGTATTTAGTACATTTGGTATAAAATGGTATATAATAATATCCATTCAACATCTTAAATAACTTGGTATAATCATGAAGGTCATATTCAATTTCCATTTTCATTTATTTTATATGTTCTCCATAATCTTTTACGCTGGTATTCATATCAAATGATCCATAAACCCCAATATCATTCCAATAAGTGTGCACATTCAAATTTTCCCCATATTTAGTCCAAAATTTATAGATTTGATCTATTCTATAACAAATCAAACATTCTACCAACTTTTATTAACTAATTTTTTTTGAAGAAAAACAATGTAAACACAGACAATGGATTTGATAAGGGTTGTATGCATACTCTATTAAAAACTTGATAAACTCTTTAAATCCATCTTCACACCCTTTTTCATAAAATTAGTGTGCATCCATTTTCAATTTTTATCCATCTTATTATGTTTATAAAATATTCATTTTTTATAAATAATAAAAAAATATACATAATATATTCATAACCAAAGGTGAAAATTATAGATAATTCTAATAAGGGGAACCCAGAATGATCGCTGGTACCTGGTATGGGATGAATACTTCTTATAGTAGTTCAAGAAACATAGGTGAATATCTCGAATATATGGGGGACATGTCTCAAGGAATAAAAGGAAATAATAATTGATTCATTATTTATATATCTAGTGGAAACATGTTCATGATTTCCTAGTCTCGCTTATTTCAAACATTATGGTGAGGCTCCTAGTTGGTATAAAAGGAATAAAACATCTTGTTATTGGGAGTGATTCACCCAAAAATTAAAATCTCCTTTATATTATACCATATTTACTTTTCTAATAATACCCCCCATGTTATTGAGATTCTATTTTCTAGAAGAAGCTTTAAACCATTCATTTCTAGGACATCCTTCAAGAGGATATTCTTTCTCTCAATGTAAATGATATATTCTTCATGGTTATTTTATTTATTTTATTCATTTGACTATTTTTTAAATATAATTTATCACAATTATAAATTTTATAAAAAATCATTAATTTTCTATAAAATTTATCTTATAATTATGATATACTCATTTTATTGTTATAAGACACTCTTGTTTGGGTTTGTTTTACCACCCACAAGAACGATATTATAATGATTTTCCATGAATGATTAAGAAATATTAGGTAATGATAATATTATGTAATTTTTTTAATTTATTATGTTTTATAGATTACTGAAATGTTATATGAATATTTTTATTCACTAATAAAATTATTTCTTTTCTAGGAATCAAAATATATAAAAAAATATTTCATAAATTTCTATGAAAATCATCACCATATTTTCCGTAAAATGACAATGAAACTCCATAAATATTTCAACAAAATACTTAACAACATAATGAAAAATCTTTATATGATCAAACTATGACCAATGAGTATGGATCATAGCCTACAAGTTAGAACATTCATTGGATACATAATAGTTAAAACAAAAATATTTACATTAACACATAATTAATTCAAAATGGAAAATAAAAATTTATATTTGAAAGTAATTTAGTATTATAAACATAAATATTTTTTTCATATATAATAATAAATCAAAATTAATGGTCTTATGAATATAAATTCAAATATTAAATAATCTTCTGAATATGATGTTCAAGAAGTATTACATCTTAAGAACAATGAAAAAATATGTAAGAAAGATTTGAAAATTTTCAGTAGATTTAGAATGTATTTGGGAACTTTTCCCTACAACTTAAAGAGGCTTGATATAGAATAAATAGGTTTATATTAAAATTTATAGTGACTCAAGAGGTTTCCCCACAACTAGAAGAGACTTTATTTGAGATAGGGGTATATTGGTTTTGATGCTGGTCTTTTATAAAAACCGGTTTTCACAATGACCATATAATCAAAACACACCACCAATAAAAGGCACACCACAAAAAAATCACAAAATGATGGCATATCAAAAACCTAAACCAAAATATGGTCTATCTATATGAACACATAACAATAAAACACTTTATTTTAAACACATTTTCTAGGTCCCTTTATGAAATTACATACTCAATTTTTTAACACCAAACCCATTTTCTTAAAAAACATTTTCCAAATTTCATATTGAAACCAACCACATTAAAAATAGTTTTCAAGGGAACAAAACATTTTAAACTATTAAATATTAATTTAAAATTCTAAATATCAAATTAAAAACATTTTTAAAATTCAAAAATATGATTTTTAAAATTTTAAAACCCCACTTGAAATCCATTTTTTTAAAATTCCACATGAAATCAAACAATTATTTTCAAAATACATAATGGGATATGGACCCCCTTTTCTATTAAAACTATTATAATCAAAAGATACTTTTTAAAATAATATTAAAAAACCATAAACTATAAATTAAGAGTTTAAAATTTTTTCGATGAAAATATTTATACTTTAAAATGTTTAAAACGTTACAAGTTCACTTAGAAATCACTTCATGAGTTTCAAAACACCAAATCCATTTTAGTCCATTTTAAGGTAAAACCTAATTTTTTAATTTTAATACCCACTTTAACATTTAAAACAAAGTTTAACTTTTTAAAAATTAAAATTAAAATAGGAATGAACATAAAAATTGTATGTAGGCCACCACCCACCTTTCCCCTGGCCAAAACTTTTAACCAAATATCCATTTTAAAGATAGTTTGAATTAAAATAATTTTAAAAAAGGTTTTTAGATATTTTATAAAAATTAATAATACATTTTTACAAAAATAAACCAACTATGTTCAATTTAATAAACACACGAAATGAAGATTATTTTACATAGTATAAAGAGAAAGATGGTTATCAAACATTTCATAAACATTTTATAAAGATTTCTTGAATAAACCAATTTTATGAAAATAAGAGTAAATTAAAAATTTAATTCCTAGTATCGTGGTAAAGGATTCCTTAGGTAAGTTAGGTCAAGGATCAAGGATCCTAACATTCTCATTGATCATGGCTATATAGTGTGCACATTACCCTAGGGTTATAGGCCTAGGGGGTAGGACTCCACTGCTAAAAATGTCTCCTTGAATCACCAATGTTTAGTTAGTGTTTTCATTATATGTTACATTGTTAGTTAGATCTAAACATGCCTAACATGATTGCATTGGAATACCCACCTAAATAATGAGGTTCCCATGGGCTTATTCAAAATTCAATCAAGGGACTATTCATTTATCAAAAACCAGTTTCATCAAATATCACATAAGAATACAAAAATAAAATAATTCACATTCCATATAATTTATTTAAGAATCAACATCAAGAAGGTTTTACAAATATTCATTACATTGAAAACTTTTTTCCAAAAGATCATTAGTCATGATTTTTAAAATAATTCAAAACATCATTTGAGAACAAGAAATCATGAAAGATTCTTTTATAAACCCCTTTCAAGAATCACCTATAATACCTCATTCCAAAAACATCATATTTTAATAATAATCCTTAAAATTTTCAAACATGACTCATGGTTACATATCATAAAAACTTTAAAGGCTTGATACTTCATTTCTTAATTTATACCTTGACCCAAATGAGGTCTAAACCTTTATTAACCAGACATTTTATTTAAAACCCATCCAGAAACACTTTCACAATGCTTAGAATTTCAAGTATCACTTAAAATTCAAAGAAAAATATTTATTAAAATAAATTTCAAGACCAATACATAATTTTAAATTGGAAATACCATTTTAAAGGTCCAATCATGAAATTTGACAAGTGTGTAACTTTAAACTATATTCAAAACATTTTTTAAAGATATGAAAACCCATTGCAATCTATGAAAACCAAGTAAAAATCCAATTTCTTCCCTAGAAACTCAATGAGTATAATTTTTTCTGTTATTAAATAATTAAAACACAAATATAAGCATAAAGAAATCAACGGTTTTGAAGTTAAAGAGTCAATAATGAAGAAAAAAACGAGACCAAAAGAAGACGAAGAAACCCTTGAGAACAGAGAGAGGAGGACCCCAAGGGGAGATCACATTTCCTATAATTAGAAGCTGCAACAAAAATTAGAATCCATAACCCCCTAGGGTTTAACCTAGTGTGTGTGTAATGAGGAAGAGATTGAAAATGAGATGAAAATAAATAAATAAAAGGAATATGAGGAGAAGAAGGAACCTAGACTATAAAAATCTGATCCAGAATCACAGGAGAAGGATGAATATCGGAAGTGGAGTAATATATGACTCCAGGACTAAAATTTATAAGGAAGGAAAACAAAATAATTAAAGGGGGCTCATTGAACTCTAAAGGTGGGGTTTTGATCATCCATTCTTATGAAATAAATAAGACTCAATCAAGAAGGAGTAGATACCCGAAAATTGGATCCCACAAGAGCACTGATCCAATAAAATTCCACACTAACATACTCCATGGAACCTAAACAGAAAATTAACAAGAGAAGAGGAGAAAAAAATAACATACCTTATATTCGAGGCTTGGTTCATTTGAGAGAATGTCGAGAGGGAGAACTAACAGTAGTGGACTTCCGTGAAATCTTGAGAGGTGAGACTGAAATTAGTTTGGTTAGGTTTCTTTTAAAAAGTACAAGGAGGGTTTTATCAAATCTTTCAAAAAATAACTAGTAAATATACCATTTATCAGTGTTAAAATAAAAATCACTGATAAAAATTATATTTATCAGTGCTAAAACCTTCACACAGATAAAAGATTTAAAATTATAATTATAAATAAATATATTTATAAATATATTTATAAATATTTTTGTATGATTATAAATTTATTTATATAATTATATAAATTTATATAATTATATATATCCAAAAGTTTCAGGACCAATCGTACTCAGTCCTCAAATTTATTAATAAAAAGTAAAGTACATAAAAAAGAATGTGGGTGCAATGTCAAGTCATGTGGTGCAATGCCACCCGGAAAAAATGGTAAATACAAAATAAAATCATCTTCTTTTGTGTCAGCCTCCTCTTCCTCAATATGTCGGGTTCTAACCTCTCCTATATTGGGAAGTCTATTGAAATGATGACTCAAATATATCAAAATTCACTTCATACTATCCTTGAGCTTCTTCATGTTTCTTTAGATATTAAGATTCTACAAGTTCATTTATAACTCATTAAGATTATATAGGTTTCTTTAAGGATCCCATATGAAAATCTAATTATTTATCATGGCCTTTGAATTCAGTTTTCCCAATCCCATCATGAGAATCTTACTTAGGTGTAGCCATGTGAATCTCCCTGGGTGAATTCACATCCAATTGTTTTGGAACATGATCCCTAAAATAATCCTCAAGACCATCCATGCTTTCTATTTTTGAATCCCTATCCCTCAATGGGATAGTTTCAACTTGAAAAGGCCATCTGTTGATGACTTTTATTGGTTTGTCTTTTCCAAATGGGACTTGTGGGATCGACCAATGATTGGTCTCCTTGATAATC
Source organism: Viscum album (assembly GCA_963277665.1). Classification (NCBI taxonomy): domain Eukaryota; kingdom Viridiplantae; phylum Streptophyta; class Magnoliopsida; order Santalales; family Viscaceae; genus Viscum; species Viscum album. The sequence continues at coordinate 1,996,012,378 of OY728150.1, read as the reverse complement.
TTCATTTAATGATCCGATTTGCCTCTGATGAAGACCTGGTTTGTGGTCGGTCCAGTGCTCCCCGATATTGTAACAGTTGAAATTTTTTTCTATTTCATTGGACAATTGACTTCTGTATGAACTGGGATCCTACTTCCATTCCAATTTAGGTAAGTCTCCCCAATATTCCTTTACCCTTTCAAAATCCAGCGATTTTTTGTATGCTTAGGGACATGATAGGTCATTTCTTATGCTCTGATGTGCGTACGTTTACCCTGAGCCACTCGATTAATCCCCAGTGCTGTGTTGAGGTGGACATTTCTAGACCACCAGTTGAATGGGTTTGGATCTCAGTCAGGGAAGAATTTCGATGGAAGCAATCTATTATCTATGAATCATGGGTTGATTATTGCTCAAGTTTCAAGATATTGGGTCATTTTTGTTCGAGTTGTCATACAGGAATCCAGAGCAGGAGGTCACCAGAACTGAGCTCATTCATAGAGAACAGGAGACCCGTTGTGGTTGATACTGCGACAAGTAATCTGGGACCTTGGGGCACATTGTCTGTTGACACATCCACGGGTGCTCCTCCAAACCCGTTGGTGTCTGCTGTGTTCACATGGCTCAGGCAGGATCTGAATAGGGGGAATGACCTGAAGGAATTTGATCCCAAGGGTGGTGGTGGTGGTGGTGTGGTACGCCCTTCAGATGAACCCAAGGCTGCAGATCTTCAGCAGAATTCTGAGGCCTCTGCTGTGTCGGAGAAGGATGTCCGTGTTCAAATCAGTCGGTCTGATGCTGGTGCGGCTAATCAGAGGAAGGGGAGTAGCAGTGGTGTTGTGTGTAAGGGCAAGCAGGGGTCTGCTTCGAATTTTGAAATGGATCACATTCAGGGGTTTTCTCCTGCTGTGAAGAAGATGGAGTCTACTGGATGTAAGGATAATAGAATTGTGGATCTTGTTGGTAGCTGCAGTGGTCAGGGTAATACTGCTAGTGGTGTGATGATCACAGTACCCACGGGGAATCGTTTTCAAGATTTAGGCACGACAGCTAGGGATGAAATGCCTCCTTTATGTGGTTGTGGCAACATGAAAAATGAGTCAAAGGAGGATGTATTAATGTGTAAAGGTGGGATAGATGCTGAACATGCAATGGTGGAACAACCTCACTGTTTGGCTATGATTGATACAAATAACCAGGTTTAGCAAAACCAATTAGTGAAGTATCAAGAGATGCAGTATCATGGGAAATGGGGGATCTTGCTGACAGTGATAAAGAAAATCATGGGGACACAATTAGGCCATAATACAGTGAGATTTTCCAAGTGGGGAACAAGGTGATGCCAGTGATCCAGGACAAGGTGATTGCCTCTCCGTGAGGAAGGATGAGGAAGGACTACTCCCATTTGACAAATCCGATGCCTACCAGATCTACTGTCAGAAGTATGTAATCTCCCAATGAGTTTCTTGAGTTGGAGCGGTTGAATCTGAGGATGAAGTATGGTAAGGTTTTGAAGCACTATGAGAGTTCGATGTGGGAAATGGCGACTGAGGAAGAGTGTGTTTATCATGGAGGTGGTGAGGGGTGTGATTTTGAGGATTTACAGTGATTGTGTTGGGTCTGTAATGCTTATTTCCTGCTCTTTTATTTTATTTTAATAAATGGTCAGGGGTTCTGCCTCTGGCTACGCTTTCCTGGTATTAGAAAATTTTTGTTATATATTGAAATAAATATGACTACATATCGAAAATATTAAAAGATATTAAATAAATAAATAAAAATAAAAATTATAAAATGATTAATTTCAAAAAAAATAAAAAAATATTAAAAATGAATAAATAATACCTAACTGTAATAATATTATAAATAATAATAAAATTTACCAATTAAAAACATAATATATTAAAATTTTCATGTTACTAATGTAAATTAAAAAATGAATATTAACATTTTAATAAATTACATAAATATTAGCTGTATGTGTTTCTATATAAGATTTCATTAATTATGTAAATATTTGTGTGTGTGCGTTGTATATAAAAATTAATTAATTACGTATATGTATGTATAAAATAAATGTAACACATGTTTGATATATGTTAAATTGAGAAATCAAATGAAAATCAATTAATGTCCATTACTCAATACAATTAGTCAATATTTTTAATTAATACTAATTTTTAATTATAAACCATTCTTCACTAAATATATGACTTGTTTAATATAAGAACAAATATTTTGTATTATATAAATCATATTTTAGGAAATATTATATATATTGATATATATATAGAAATATATGTGAATATATTTTTATATTAAATATATTAATGAATAATTATGTATAAATACCATGAAAAATGAATAAAACGTTAATATGTATTTAATTATTGTATTTTATTCATTTTTTATATTTATATAATATATATTATTTATTAAAATTTATAATTAACACACACATATAGATATATATATATATATATATATATATATATATTAAATTTATTCATTTTTATTAATAATTGTTTCATTATAATTTTTTTAATAATTTTGTAATTTATTTATTTTCAATTTTATTATTTAATTACTGCAATTTATTCATTATATATATATATATTTAATATATTATATTTAGTAATATTTATAAATTATATATATGTATATTAAAGTTATTCATTTTTATTAATAATTATTTAATTAATAAAAAATTAAAAATATTTTTTATTTTACTAAGTTTTAATTTTTATTTTTTTTAATTATTTTTATTTATTCATTATATATATCTATATTTAATATATACTATTTATTAATATTTAATATATATATATATATATTATTTTTTTATAATTATTTAATTAATAAAAGTTTAAATATTTTTTAATTTATTCATTTTAATTTTAATTTTTTTTAATTTTTTTAGTTTTTTAACATTTTTAATATTTTAATATTTTTAATTATTCTTTAATTTAGTTTTTTTAATTTTTTTTGTTTAATTATTAAAATTTATTCATTTTATATATCTATATTTAATATATACTATTTATTAATATTTATAAAATATATATGTATATTAAATTTATTTATTTTTGTTAACAATTATTTAATTAATAATATTTTTAATATTTTTTTCATTTACTCATTTTTAATTTTTATTTATTTAATTATTTCAATTTATTAATTATATATATATATATTTATTATATAATTTTTACTAATATTTATAATTTGGATATATATATATATATTAAATTTATTAATAATTGTTTAATTAATAAAAATGTAAATATTTTTAAAAAAATTTCATTTTAATTTTTATTTGTTTAATTTTTTTAATTTTTTCAATTTTTAATAAATATTTTTTATTGGTATAAAAATAGGGAATGGAGGTGGGTCAAGTCATGTAGGACATGACTGTATATATGAGGGTGGGTCAAGGCCCAAGGAAAGTATAGGGTGGGCCTCATCCCATGCAGACCCATGAAGGAGCCCATATGGAATTGTGTGGAAAGTGTATACGGGAGCCCATCCCCACAACAGAATTCTGAGATTATAATGCGATATATTCATTTATAAAGGTGTGACCTAACCTGCACAATTCCAATGTGGGATAAGCTTGCACGATTGGGACATTTACCAGTATTGAAAAATATGCTGATAAAGGTTACCCTTTATTAGCACTAAAAGTAAAGTACTAATAAAGGTACCATTTATCAGTGCTAAAAAAGGCTAATAATGGTAGCCTTTTATCAGTGCTAAAAAAGTGTTGATAAACGATATACTTTATTAGTGCTTTTTTAGCTCTGATAAAGGACATCACTGTATATAACAAATTTTGTGGTAGTGAATTTTTTAAATTGGAATGTTAATGATTATTTGAAGGGCTTCTTATGAAAGGAATAAGGCCAATGACTCAAAACACACCCACTCTTAAATTCTAAAAACTAGACTCACTCCACTAAAACTGACTACCAAACAATATCCAACCACACTAATCAATAATAAAAACACTTCACCTGAACTAAGGAACACTACAAACCACGGGGAACTTGTACTGTCTGAGACACCCCATAACCACACTCCTAAGCTCGGTGCTGAAAACACATACTTAAAAATTGATTCGATAAAAAGTGTAAATATCTAAGTTAAAATTTAATATATTTAAAATTAATTAAAGATTATATATCATATAATCTCAAAATCCCATAACCCAAAGGTTTATTGTCTTTGGACATTAGCTATATAAAAATATTATTATGAACATTTCTCCATAATCACATCATACTAGAACTCCTTCTATAAATCTCATATTTTATACTCTTCTTTATAACCTAGGGAATTGAAAACATAAGAAAGGGGTGATCTTGAACACTCAGTAAAGGAAAACATTATAAAAAAGTAATTAAGAGGTTAGATTATAAGTATATGATAATGCTCAACCTCAAATGATTAAACATATACCATAGCATAGTAGTGTGGAAACATAAAACAATAAACATGTTCCATGGATCATGACATAGGAATATACATAGAAATGTGGCATAAGCATAAGCACAAGAAATCATAACAATATGAAGCAGACATCACCATCTGATTCCAATAACATAGTGGAGTATGATTCACTTCTTGATTCCCATAACATAGTAGAGGAGACATCACTACTAGATTCCCATAACATAGTATAGCAGTAATCACTACCTTATTCCCATAACATAGTAGAGAAAGCATCACTACCTAATTCCCATAACATAGTAGAGCAGACATCACTACCTGATTACAATAGTGATGTAAGCATCAATACTCATTTCCCATTACTATCTCATGAGATATATAACCTTAACCAATGAATTATAGGGAGATATAGGACCCCACCCATCACATAATAATCATCTATAAGTGTGCCACATTAAATCAATCATCATATCATAAAAACCCATATAAAAAATTGATTTCGTTAAATTTTCAAATGGTATCACATAAGATGACATCAAGAATTAGATAATTAGATAAAAAAATTAAATCAATTAAAAATATTATTTTATAAAGGAATTTTGAGGGAGATTCATGAAACATTACTCCAAAAGAGATATATATTTTGGATATAAAGTGTAAAATTGAAGAAAAATCATAAAAAAATGTTTTCATAAAACATTTTTAACATTATTGAAAAAATGAGGCTACGAGTCACTTTCAAAAATTTCTTTCCAAAATTTAACATGAATTTTTTAACCATTATTTGGGAAGAAATATCAATAATAGAACCTTAAAAAATACATAAAGTTTTTCTAGAGGAAATGTGGAGTGAAAGATAAAACATATGATCATGGAAAGAAAAACCTTTAATATTTTAAAATAACTTTGTTGAAACCCACATCATAAAAAGAGTAATGAAATTTATTTTTTTAAAGAGGTAAACAAAAAAATGAATATAAAAATATATAATACATATTTGGATTTAAAAATAATAAAGGAAAATAATTATGGAAATAAATAACATGAATATGAAATAAAAAAAGTCTTTAAAAGGGATGTGAGTTATTCTTAACAAAAATATAATTTTATGTGAAATAAATTCATCAAGGAAGAAAATTCAAATTAAAAATTAATTTCTACCAAATATAAATTTAATGTTTCATATAATAAAACCTTAGGGACAAATAATCCAAACATATAATAAATAAGTTCAAGAATTAATCTTATGACTCAATGAAAGGTAGTTAAGTTAACAAAAACTCTTAAAAATTTGGTAACTTTTGAATTGAAATTTCATGCAAGATAAAACTTGATATGGATTTTAAAATCCATTTAATTGAATTAAAATTATAATAAAACATCTATAGGGAATTATACACACCACACAAAAATAATACAAGTGGTGAAGATAGAATATGTCTCAAAGAAAGAAAATTGAGATGAGAAACTATTACCTTAAATCTAGACTTCCATAAAAGAAATTTAGCCTATTGTATAATAAACATAAACATATTAATTACTTATTTAAGTAACTTAGTCATATATATTACCTTTTTACCCTTTAATTATAGTCAATCATTACAGATATATTATTTGGTTGTTGTTTATTTTCATCATCGAATGTTAATTCCTTTGATTGTTTCATACATGATTTATAATGTTGACATTGATCCTAATTATTTTATTCTAATTTTACCATTCCTAGATTATATAATTTACTAAAATATATTTCACATAATGATTTATAATGTTTTTATTTCATTTCATGAGATTTTTAGTTATGATTCGCGAAGATGAAATCATTGACAATCTTATCTCACTGATTTTTAACAAATGAAAGGTGGTATATTAATAATGAGTAAAATATAAATATTAACACTCCATAAAAAATAATTATTTAATAATTAACATTAAATATTATGAGTAATTAATTTTTCATATGAATCTATGATATAAATTATAGAATCATTCATGTAGTTGGTTAAGACGACCCAAATAAGAACATGCTATAATGCCTGGATGTGTATGATTATAATGTGATTCTAATATAAAAATTATAGAATCATAATGATATTATTTAGATTTTATTAAAGATATAAATTAGAGTTTAGAAGAGGTTTATGAATAAGTTAAGATAAGAATCTATTATTTACAAATAAGATATCGCTTTTCTTCTTGGTATGAACATTTTAGGTGATTAAATTTATATTGATCACTTATTGTTAATATTATTTATAAAATGAATAATTTATCTTTATATAATCTTAATCATGTCATAAATATCATATTTATTCATTAAATACAATTTTATAAATAACCATGAAATGTGGGGATGAAAAATGAAGTACGTCATTCAAGGAGGTGGTGGTTCACATATAACACAAGTAATGTTTTTATTTTTTTGAATGGATGAGAGAGAGATAGATAATGGTTATTAAATTAATATAATAAAATTTAATTATAATAATGATATTCATTTAATTAAATTTTCATTTTTATAATGGGTTTATAGGAGTTTGGATGATAAAAATAGAGAATAGAATGTTAGGGAGTGGATAATACTCACGTTGAGAGTTTGAGTATTATCTTAAAAGTCCTCTTGGAAATGGAGGAATTGGGAACCTTTATTGTAACTAAGGGATATGAAACGTGAAATATGATTCTAGGATAGTAAAAATGGGTAGGTTTTTATGAGTAATTTGATGGTTAATTATGGATTTAAGTGGGGGTAAGAGAGCACCTTTAATAGGCGAAAAAGAGTGACTTTTCCATGGAATTGAAAGTTAGGTGAGGGTTTGTAAGATCTCAAACTTACTTTTAGGTGTGGTTATTCTTTATTTATATTAAAAATATTTTATGTTTTTATTTTATGTGTGTTTATAGGAGTATTGTAGGTATCTGGATCATCTTAGGGGTTTGGGGATTGAAATTTCAGGTTTTGAAGTTGTAGCCTAGGGTGCACGATTAACGCATGGTTAGTGCTAACAATGAACCCAACAGTGTATTATAGTATTCGTAGGTGAAATTTTTTTAAACCATTCTTAGGGATTTAGAAAATCATGCATATTTATATAGAAAATTACAGAGGTATGCATGACTTTCTAACTGTGCGTCGTAACCATGATAAATAGTGTGACTTAGACAATGAAATAATAATAGTTGGTGTAGGTTTTGTCCAAAAGAATGAATAAAAGTTGAAAAACTTTAAAAATTAAAAATTAAAAAAAATTATCTTATGACCATGAAGCCTTTTAAAATAAATTTTCTCCTTTTTGGCCAGCATAGCCTCTCATACATGACTCCATTCCTTATCTTCTTCCTTGGCGGTTCTCTCTTGATCCTTGATCATTTAGAGTGTCTCTTTGTGAGATTAAAGGCCTAAGGAAAGGATAACCTTCCATCTCTACTCCTTCCTTATTTGTCGCACTATTGTGCATTCTCTCACTGTTTTTCTTATTATACTATATTTTCAGGGCTTTTGTCCACTTCCCCATTTTATTTCTTTGAAATAAAGTGAAACTTATAATGTTTTTCCCCTTATAACTTTTGAATGAAATTTTATTTAATTAAGCCTTGGAATATGCTATCCTAATGAATAATAGGAAGATTAAAATGTGAAAATCATGGGAGTGATTATGTTTAACCTTAAGTCATGAATGGGAATTTATTGAGTACTTAATTATGATATATTGGGGGGTTTAAAAAGAAGGTTAGTGGGATGATATTCATGTCTACCTTTCTTGAGAAATGATGGTTTCCTTATTATACAATTATGACATGTTCATGGTTGGAATTGTAGAGACATACTACTACAGAGACCTATGGTGTGACACAAGGAGGGAGAGCATGCCTTGATGGTTTGTGTTTAAAGACGAGAATTTTCGTGGAAATTGTTTTCTTAAATACATGTGAATTTTATGAGTCTACGAAAATTGACAGCGCGTGATTCCGAGGCCCGGTATGCCCAAAATCAATTTCTGAAGTTTTGTTCAGGTACATTTAGTAAACATACGAGCAGGTTTTTATAACTTTTGAATAGGTGCTTAGAATTAAAATCTGAGGGCACTGTTGAACTCGCAGCATCGATATTCTCTTAAGAAGACTTTCACCTCAACGATAGTTGGTCGAAGGTGGAAGATAGTTTTTGGGTTTTTTATGGAAATAATAAAATAAAATTATGCATGTTTTATTTTATTAGAACCACCCAAGTGAAAGTTAGAGGTGGGGACCACCACACCTTAACCTCCCATGAGAGGTTATGGTGGTGGGACCCACCGAAACCTAACCTCCCATGAGAGGTTACGGTGTGGAGACCACCCAGGACTAAACCCCCCAATTAAATGAGGGAAACCACTCAACTTCCTCATAAATGAGGTAGAGTCTCTTAACCTCCTCTACTCAATTAATTGTGCCAACGCACCAATTAAATGTTCCAACCCTTCTCTTGATTAATTATGCCACCCACCATAATTAATTTGGCTTTTTTAATTCTCACCAACAAAATAATAGATGGCCTAATCTATTATTTTGGAACCTCTTTGCATTTTGGTGGAATTTGGGAGAAGAGAGAGAGCTTGGGAGAAAGCTCCTAATGAAGAATGCTCCCGACGAAGAACGCGGACGAGGGACGCCTCGATTATGAAGAACAATCTCATTCGACCTTCATCCTCGGACTTCTACCGACGTGGGATGTCTTCGACGACTGACCTTACCTCCTCAGCATCGTCAATGAACCGACACATGAGCTCAATATTGGAAGAGTGTCGTGAACGAGACGAACGACGACATCTCTTTCTTCTTTCCTGCGACTCCATCAACGAACAATGAATAATTAGGGGTTTTATTTTAATATGATATTATTCCTTTAATTCTTCCCTTCTAAGACAAAGAATTATTGTGGATGATTTTCCTTGCGGGTTAGGAATTGTTTTTGCGGGAAGATGTGGGGTGTTGATAGACTTTTCTTCTTCTATATTCTTTTCTCGATAATTGTTTGTAATTCAAGAAAGAATTGGTCCTCCTACTACCACCCTAAACACGGAGGGTGCGGGCTAAACCAACATCGCCTGACTCCACCACTGTTTTTGTTTGTGATGTTCTTTGGCATAGTGATGAGGCGATGAGAAGAAGAATGCGATGCAGGCAACAACCGCGCTACCCACGGCCTCCGCGACCTACATCACCCACCGGCCATGCCATCCACCGGCCGAACTGGTCCCGGCCACCTCGCCCGCCGGCCGAACCGGCTCCGCTGCCCCGGGCCGAACAGTGGTGCCCTTCCGGCCACCCGCGCCTCCCGATACTATCAGCCTACCTCTCCACGACTGAATAGTGCCGGTCCCGCCGGCCTGAATCACGCCGGCCCACGACCCCCCTCGCAGTGCCCCGGATGAACCGTGCCACCCCCGTCAGCCCGAGCCGCACCAGCATCTGGCCTCTGCGCGCTTCATGCGCCTCGCACTGCCGCTGGCCGAATCGGCCTCAGCCGTCCGGGTCAAGCCGTCTGAGCCGCGCCCCTCACGGCGCTGGCCTAACCGGCCCCATCCTCCTGGGCCGAGCTGCCGAGCCACGCCCCATGCGCGCTTGGCCAAGACGGCCTCCCGCGCCCCTCACGGCGCCTCCGGGACGAACTGCCTTTACACCGACCCGTGACCGGTCAACACCCTCGTACTACTCATGGACCTCACGGCCTTCTGGGCCAGGCCCAGCGGGCCGGGCCGAACCCAACAGGTCTAGCTGGGCCGAACCCAAATCGTGTCGGCCCAGACTAACTCGGGCCGGGTCGGTCTGACCGGGTCGAACCGCACCCGGGCCTACTACCTACCCATTACTTTATTTTGGCCATATCTTTGGTACCGGACGTTCATTCGATGAACTATCAACGACATTGGTATTCCTGGAGTGCGACGGTCCCTTTGTGTATACCCCACTAGAGTTTTGGGTATAGTTTAGATACAGTCAGGTTGGATCGAGCACATATCCAACAGGGCCCCCGCGACTAAAAGGATAATAACTCACAAACCGGGCGTCCGATTGACACACCGTCATTTGGGTTGAGACACCTATGACATGGAAGACCTTTGGAATACTTCTTCTTGGGTTCAAAAGCTATCAATACTATTCCAGGATTATACATGGGTTCGACAACTCTGACTACTGTTCCAAGATCCTATGTGGGTTCGACAGCTCTGACTACTGTTCCAAAATCCTACGTGGGTTCGACAGCTCTGACTACTGTTCCAGGATCCTACCTGGGTTCAAAAACTCTGAATACTGTTCCAGGATCCTACGTGGGTTCGACAGCTCTGATTACTGTACCAGGATCCTACGTGGGTTCAACAGAGAAGATGATTCAATGGCTACATGTAATCATCTCTATCTCTCTACATAAGTTGTATACCTGTGTGAAATGAGTCAGTAACTTTTGTGTTTACCTAATAATTGAGATAGATTACTTGATAACTTAGGTAAATGTATGGGCATATACCTAAGTGGGGTTATCTATTGATTTCATACTCTGTGGTTTATCCTTGTTGGATTTTGTGATACCTTGAGGGTCTCGGGGTCCCTACTGAGTATTGTTATACTCACCCCTGCATGGGATATACCCGCACCTCGTTGTGTTGGATGCAGATGACGGACATTGTAGATCAAAGCTGAGAGTATCAGGACTGGACGGTACCCGGAGGTGGACCTTACAACGAGTCGGTACACAAAGGAGACTAACGAATGTGGAGTACTGAGGAGGCTATCTATACCTACTCTTCAGGTGGGAATTTCGGAGGATTACCCAACAACTATTTTTCCTTTCTTCAGTTGTACTTGTACTTCCAGTTCCTTGTACTTTATTGTTGGGATTGTATTTCCGGCCCCTTTAATTTTCATCACACTTTTGTTATACAGTTTACCTAGTATTTTTTATCTAGCTATGTACGTTTACAGGTCATAAAGGCAATGCCTTCCCAGTTTTAGGGAATTACGCCTTTGTTGCTCGTTGCCAGTCCCTGGCCTATAGAAGGTGGGCTTGGGGTAGTCACAGCACAGGCCCCGGGGGACAAGTCGTGAAAAATTGGTATCAGAGGAGTCGGTTCTACAACAGAACTTATGAATCTGATCTTTTCTGGGAAGCAATAGTGTTAAGGGTACTAAGTGAGGTTTTCAGTTCAGGGAGTCCAGTGTTGGTGTGATGGCCGACGTATCCATACAGCAGGACCCTAACTTATGATTTCCGACTCAGTGCACAAAAACACTGATTGCATGTGTGTTTTTAAAAGTTTTCTTTGAGTCATCTAACCAGGTATAACTTATTAACTGTGGAAAACCTGTTTCTTTTCATGATGTCCCTATATAGACAACCATCCAGGGTTCCAGGCATTGTACGAGATGGAAACCCACCAAGCGACGAGGCCTTGGTGTAGGACCCGATCACAGCGGAGGCACCAGTAGTACCACTACCTATTGGGCCACTGATTCCACCATCCCCAGTAGCAAAGAGTTCATTCTGCCTGAGTGCGTTGCATGAGTTCCATTGCTAGAGGCCACCCTGGTTTAGGGGTGAGACGGACCCGTGGGCCGTTGAGGATTGGCTGGAGGCTGTAATGAGAGTCTTCAGACTAGTAGGGACACCAGCTGACTTTATGGTGATCCTTGTCGCGAGCCTCCTTCTGGCAGCAACAGGAAGATGGTGGAGCCTATTACTCCAGGTGCATGACAAGGAGACACTTCTCTAAGCAGACTTCAAGTTCCTGTTTCAGGTAGAGTTTGTCCCAGCCACCCTACAAGAAGTGCGGATATAAGATCTACTTCATCTACAGCAGGACTTCATGATGGTGGCACAGTACTTAGCGAGGTTCACCGACCTCTTGCGTTACTCCACAGATATGGTGCATGACCCATTCTTCAGGGCCCGGACCTTTGAACAGGGGCTTAGGCGAGAGATCAGGGCTTCAATGATCTCCCGCAGAATTCCGACGCAGGCAGAGGTGTTGTAGCGAGCCCTCTTAGTGGAGAGTTTCCTTGTTGAGAAGTCACCAGCAGCGACACCCACCACCGAGAATCACGTAGCGAAATCTTCTGAAGCTGGAAGCAAACATATATTGTAGAGATCCAAGTGGACTAGACCATCCGGTGGACAAACTCAGGACACGGTTTCGGTTGTGCGAGGCACACGAGACAGAGCCTGTCATATGAGGAACAAGTAGTGCTACTCATGCGATGGGCATGGTCACATGGCTCAATACTATCTGAACCTCCATGCATATGATCAGAAGATAGTTGAGGGACCTCCCAGGAATAGGTAGAGGTTCGATCAAGGCGATCTGCAGGGTGCAAGAGGACGTGGTATAGGAGTTGGTCATACAGCTGGCGGTGGATGATGTTACGAGGTGTTACCACCACCACCACTAGGAGGTCCACCCTGACTGTAGGGAGCAGGTGGACATGAAAGATCTCAGCTCCAGGCAGCTGAGGCTTACGATCATGGCACTCTGGAGATGATTCTAGGTACAGTCTGTGTCTACTCCACCTTAGCTATAGTTCTTATAGACACAGGTTCCAATCACTCTTTCATTGCCACTGCCGTCATTCAGAGCTCGGAGATTCTGATGAAGTCATTGGCTCGATCCTTATGGCTAGAGACTCCTATAAGAGAATATTCAACGATTACACACTCGTGTCGGTAGTGTGAGCTTACTCTAGGAGGCGAGAGTTTTGGTTGGGATCTCCCAGTAGCGACATTAAGGCCTTACGACATCATCTTGGGTATGGACTAGTTATCTACAGTCCATGCTCATATTGACTATATTGGTATAAAGTACGGTGTGTCTGCACGGATGGGACCAGTTTTACCTTCATCAGTGAGAAGGGAGCCTTTGCAGTATAGGAAAAACTTACTCAGAGGAGGGTGCAGTTGATCACTCATAAGTTGGCTTACCTTACCCTCAGAGCAGTAGATGTGAAGAGTCCGACCTATCCTGTAGTGGTGGACCAGTACACGGATGTTTTCCTTGATGATGTCCCGGGTCTACCTCATCGCTGAGAGGTGGACTTTTACATTGAATTGTACCCCAGGACGACACCAATATCTACTCCAGCATATCGGATGGCTCCCATAGAGCTTCGTGAACTGCGGGTGCAATTGGAGGACATATAGGGGAAGTGATTCATCTGGCCCAGTGTTTCTCCCTGGGGAGCCCCGATTCTGTTCGCTAAGAAGGCAGATGGGAGCTTGAGGCTCTGTGTTGACTACCGTCTCCTGAACTAGATGACCGTGAAGAATAAGTAACCACTCCCGAGGATTGACAGACTCTTTGATTAGCTGAAGGGAGTGCAGTGGTTCTCAAAGTAGACCTCAGATCAAGCTATCACCAGCTCAGAGTTCGAGACGAGGATGTACAAAAGATAGCTTTCAAATGTTGGTATGGCCACTACAAGTTCTTGGTTATGACTTTTGGTATAACCAATGCTCCAGCAGTGTTCATGGGACTCATGAATAGGATTTTCCAGCCATACCTCGATTGCTTTGTCATAGTATTCATCGATGACATTCTGATCTACTTGACTACTGAGGAGGAGCATGCCTATCATTTGCGGGTAGTACTAGACACTCTCCGAGAGCACCAATTTTATGGTAAGCTCTCGAAGTGCCAGTTATGGATCTGAGAGGTTCACTTTCTGGGACATGTCATATTGAAAGCTAGAGTTGCAGTAGATCTAGTGAAGATTGAGGCGGTACTTGCTTTGGAGCCACCCAGGAGTGTAACGGAAGTACGAAGTTTCCTGGGATTGGCTGGTTATTACCAGAGGTTTGTACCAGACTTCTCCAGAGTTGAAGCACCACTATCATCCTTGACAAAGAAGGGGAAACCCTTCGTGTGGTCAAAGAGATGCCAAAGGATCTTTCAAGAGCTGAGGTAGAGGCTAACAAGTGCCCCCATATTGAGGCTTCTAGAGGAGGGCATAGGGTACGTAGTCTACTGCGACGCATCAGGGACCAGACTCGGATGTGTCCTGATGCAGGAGCGAGCAGTGATCACATATGGTTCTTGGCATCTGAGACAACATGAGAAGAACTATACTACCCATGATCTGGAGTTAGCAGTAGTGGTCTTCACCTTGAAGATGTGGCAGCACTATCTGATGGGTGAACGTTTTACCGTGTACTCTGATCACAAGAGTCTCAGGTATATCTTCTCCCAGAAGGACCTGAACCTGAGACAGTGATGTTGGCTTGAGTTCCTCCAAGACTATGACTTCAAGATAGTATGTACTCCTAGGAAGGGGAATGTTGTTGCATATGCACTTAGAAGAAGGTCTCGTATATAGCTGTTAGGCGAAACGATGGAGTAGCTAGCCGCTTTGCAGATATAATTTGTGGATAGAGATAGAGAAACTTTCCTACAGTCTCTTACAGTCACACCCCCACTTCTTCAGTGAGTTAGGGAGGTGCATCATGGGGACACTAACTGCGAGACACGACATGCTCAGATATCCACAGGGCAGACACCTGATGGATTTTCTAAATGTGGGGAGCACATCATCCTCTTCAGAGGACATACCATGGTACCAATGTCACTTCAGGAGGAAGTGTTGAGGTACTTCCACACATCCCTGCTATAGGTACATCCAGGAGTGGCGAAGATGTACCATGATCTCCGATGACAGCACTGGTGGCTGGGAATGAAGAAAGCAGTTGCAAAGTTTATTTCTCGATGCCACACTTGTCATCAAGTGAAGGCAGAGCATCAGGTACCAACAGGCTTGGTTCAGCCTTTAGATGTCCCGGATTAGAAGTGGGATGGGATATCCATGTACTTCAATATAGTACTTCTGCGTACATACAGGGGTCAAAACTTGATTTGGGTGATCGTCGACCGACTCACCAAGTCGGCCCACTTCCTACAGATCGGAGATCAAGGTTCAGTAGAGAGCTTGGGACGCCTCTACGTATAAGAGATTATGTGGCTATATGGAGTAACTTCGATTATTGTCTTCGATTGTGATGCATGTTTTACTTCCCGGCTATGGAAGGGGTTGCAGGAAGCTTTCGGGACGTAGTTTTGTTTGGGCACCGCCTTCCATCCTCAAACAGATGGCCATACTGAGCGGACCATTCAGACCCTCGAGGAAATGCTCTGTGCATGTGTCCTCGACTTCATTTCTAGCTGGGATGATAACTTACCTTTGGTTGAGTTTTCATACAAAAACATCTATCACTCCACCACTATGATGGAACCTTTTGAGGCATTATATGGGTGACCTTGCAGGTCACCTTTGTGATGGACTGACCCTGGGGATTCAGCACTAGTGGGACCATAGATGGTACGAGCTACCACAGAGAAGGTGTAGATCATCAAGGAGTGGATGAAGACTGCACAGAGCAGACATAAGTCGTATGCCTACAGGAGATGGAGACCTCTAGAGTTTGAGGATGGTGACCACGTCTTTCTACGAGTCTCACCTCGATGAGGTTTATAGAGATTTGGCTGAGGCGTAAAGTTATCTCTGCATTTCATCGAACCTTTTTAGGTCCTCAGAAGAGTTGGAGAGGTGGAATACCACTTAGATCTTCCACCTCAATTGCACCAGGTGCATGACGTCTTCCACATATCCCAGTTGAGGAGATACATGCACAACCCTTCTCACATCATCGACCATGGAGAGCTGGACGTTGACGATGGAGTGACTTTTATAGAGGTTCCAGTGGAGATTGAGGATTGACATGAGAGGGTCCTACGTGGATGGTCGATACCTCTAGTGAACGTTCACTAGCAGCACGGAAACCTCCAAGAGAGAACATGGGAGCATGAGGCTCATATGAGTGCTCAGTACCCCCACATGTTCCCTTAGTTATGATTTGTGGCTTATGGGGATGTAGAGCCCTAAGGTGGGATAATTTAAAGACCCGAAATTTACATGGAAAAGTTTTTCTTAAATACATGGGAATTTTACGAGTCTGCGAAAATTGATGGCATGTGATTCTGAAGCCCGGTGTGCCCAGAATCAATTTTTAAAGTTTTGTTCGGGTTCGTTCAGTAAACGTACGAGCTGGTTTTTATAACATTTGAACTGGTGCTCAGAATTGAAATCTGAGGGCACCGTTGAACTCACAGCGCCGATATTCGTTTAAGAAGACTTTCACCTCGACAACAGTTGGTCGAGGGTGGAAGATAGTTTTTGGGTTTTTTGTGGAAATAATAAAAAAAATGACGCATGTTTTATTTTATTATAACCACCCAAGTGGAAGTTATATGTGGGGACCACCACACCTTAACCTCCCATGAGAGGTTATGAGGGTGGGGTCCACCCGAACCTAACCTCCCATGAGAGGTTATGGTGTGGGGACCACCCGGGACTAAACCCCCCAATTAAATGAGGGAAACCACTCAACTCCCTCATAAATGAGGGAGAGTCTCTTGACCTCATCTACTCAATTAATTGTGCCAACGCACCAATTAAATGTGTCAACCCTTCTCTTGATTAATTATGCCACCCACCATAATTAATTTGAATTTTCAAATTGTCACAAAGAAAATAATAGATAGCCTAATCTATTATTTTGGAACCTCTTCGCATTTTGGTGGAATTTGGGAGAAGAGAGAGAGCTTGGGAGAAAGCTCCCAATGAAGAACACTCCTGACGAAGAATTCTGATGAGGGACGCCTCGACTATAAAGAACGATCTCCTTCGACTTTCATCCTTGGACTCCTACCGATGTGGGACATCTTCAATGAATGAAATTACCCCCTCATCATTGTCAACAAACCGATGCACGAGCTCGGTATTGGAAGAGTGCGGCAGACGTGACGAACGACGACAACTCTGTCTTCTTTCCCGCGACTCCGTCAATGAACAATGAACAAGTAGTTTTTTTATTTGAATATGATATTATTCCTTTAATTCTTCCCTTCTAATATAAATAATTATTGTGGCTGATTTTCCTTGTGGGTTGGGAATTTTTTTTGCGGGAAGATGTGGGGTGTTGATAGACTTTTCTTCTTCTATCTTCTTTTCTTGTTAATTCATTGTAATTCAAGAAAGAATTGGTTCGCTTGATACCACCCTAAACGCAGAGGGTGAAGGCCAAACCAACATGGCCCAACTTTTCTTCCATTATTGTTTGTGATGTTCTTCGGCATGGAAACAAGGCAAAGAGATGAAAAATGCGACACAGGCAACAGCCACGCTACCTGCGGCCTCCGCGACCCGCACCGCCCGCTGGCCACGCCATCCACTAGCCAAACCGGTCCCAGCCACCCCGTCCACCGGTTGAACTGACTCTACTGCCCTGGGACGAATCGCAGTGCCCTCCCGGCAGCCCGCGACTCTCGGGCCCATCGGCCCGCCTCTCCACGACCGAACTGTGCCGGTCTGGCCTGCTTGAACTGCGCCGGTCCACAACCCCCCTCGCGGCACCCCGACCGAACCACGTCGGCTCGTGTCCCCCCTCGCGGCACCCCGACCGAACCGCTCTAGCCTACGGCCTCCCTCGGGGTGCCCCGACCGAACTGCCCTGGCCCGCGTCCCCCCTCGTGGCACCCCGGCCGAACCACACTGACCCCGTCGGCCCGAGCCGCACCGGCCTCTGGCCTCCGCGTACTCCGCGCACCCCGTGCACCCCGCGCCGCCGCTGGCCGAACCGGCCTCGGCCATCTAAGCTGAGCCCTCAGAGTCGCGCCCCCTGTGTCACTGGCCGAACCAGCCCCAACCTCCCAGGATGAGTCGCTGAGCCATGCCCCATGCACGCTTGGCTGACCCGAACTCCCACGCCCCTTGCAGTGCCTCCGAGCCGAACTGCCTTTTCACCGACCCATGACCGGTACGCGCCCTCGCGACCGGTCTGCACCCTCACGCTACTCGCGACCCTTGCGGCCTACTGGGCCAAGACCAACGGGCCAGGACAAACCCAATGGGTCAGGCTGGGCACAACCTGAATTGGGTCGGTCCAGACTAAGTTGGGCCTAGTCGGTCTGACCAGGTCGGACCGGACCCGGGCCTACTACCTACCCTTTACTTTCTTTTGGCCATATCTTTGGCACCAGATGTCTGTTTGAAGAACTTTCAGCGGCACTGGTATTCCTAGAGCACGAAAGTCCCTTCTTGTATACCTCACTACAGTTTTGGGTATAGTTGAGATATGGTCAGGTTGGATCAAGCACAAATCCAACCGAGCCCCTGGGACTTAAAGTCTAATAACTCCCAGACCATGCGTCTGATTGACACCCCATCAGTTGCGTTGAGACCCTTATGACGTGGTGGACCTTTGGGATACTTATTCGTGGGTTCAACTACTCTGACTACTATTCTAGAATCCTATGTGCGTTTGACAGATCTAACTATTGTTTCGGGATCCTATGTGGGTTTGACAGTTGTGACTACTGTTCCAGGATCCTACATGGGTTCGACAGCTCTGACTACTATTCCAGGATCCTACGTAGGATTGACAACTCTGACTACTGTTCCAAGATCCAATGTGGTTTTGATAGCTCTGACTACTGTTCCAGGATCCTACGTGGGTTCGACAACTCTGATTACTATACCGGGATCCTATGTGGGTTTGACAGAGAAGATGATTCAATGGCTACATATAATCATCTCTATCTCTCTACATAAGTTGTATACCTGTGTGAGACGAGTTAGTAAATTTTGTGTTTACCTCATGATTGAGATAAATTACTTGATAACTTAGCTATATGTATGGACATATACCTAAGTGGGGTTATCTGTTGATTTCATACTTTTTGGTTTATCCTTGTTGGATTTTGTGAGATCTTTAGGGTCTCGGGGTCCCTACTGAGTATCTTTATACTCACCCCTGCACAGGATATACCCGAACCTCGTTGTGTTGGATACAGAAGATGGACAAGGCTGATCAAGGATGAGAGTATCAGGACTGGACGGTACCCATAGGTGGACCTTACGACGAGTCGATACAAGGAGGAGACTGACTGACGTGGAGTATTGAGGAGGCTATTTGTACCTACTCTTCAGGTGAGAATTCTGGAGGATGACCCAACAACTATTTTTCCTTTCTTCAGTTGTACTTGTACTTCTAGTTCCTTGTACTTTACAGCTGGGCTTATATTTCCATCCCCTTTACTTTTTAGCACTATTTTTTATACAGTTTACCTAGTGTTTTGTATCTAGCTATGTGTGTTTAAAGGTCATAAAAGAAATTACTTCCCAGTTTTAGGGAATTACGCCTTTGGTGCTAGTTTCCAGCCCTTGGCCTATGGAAGGCGGGCTTGGGGTAGTCACAGCATGGGCCCCGGGGGACGGGTCGTGACATTGTGGGCCATAACCTCATATATTACCAGGTCCAATTCTAGATGAAAAACTTCATGAAATCATATTATGAGTGGTAAAATTGATGGATATGGGAGATACTTAGGCTACATTGACTATTCTTGGTCTTACTTGCGAGTTCCAACTACAACACCCACCATTGTTCATGGGTGAGAGTGGTTGATAGGCAATTGAGATTTGGATAGAGTCTATCATGAGTGTTCTTAATCATCTTGAGACTCCCCATGAGTGGTGAGTGAACCTAGATGTTAATATGGTATGAGAAATAGTGAGTCACTAGTGGGATGTCCTCGTTCAGGCTAACCAGTATACTAAGATGACTATGAAGGATTTCCAAACCCGCCTCTTTGTACATTTATTTGATGAGACCTTGTTTAAGACCCCATATCTCTATTAAGGCATGTTTTTATCACATTTCAGTTTAATTCCATCATTTTGGTCAATTAATTGTTTCCCCAAGTCCTTAAGAAGGATCAGGAGTGTACTGAGTATTCAGGACACAAAAAAGAGAGAAAGGGGGTTTTTTGGGCAAACTGCACGGTCTGTGCACAGTTAGTCCGAACAGTGAAGACTGACCAGGTAATCTATGCATAAAGAGTACTTTTGGACAATATCATTCGCATGGTATGCCCATGTTTTTGAAAACCGTGTGGGTAAACCGTGCGGCCAAAAAACTTTTAAAAAATTACAAAAATGCCATTATGGGGAATTAAGTACCAACTCGGGATTTACCTCCTCCTCCCCTCTTGAAACCCTAAGAACAATCCAAAGCTCCCAAGAGCTCACAAGGGTGTTTCTCCTTCAATCCTAGGCCGTTTGGAGTTCTATATGTTACGAAACAAATATTCAGGTAAGGCTAAATCCCTCCTTTCTTCTTTTTCTTGTTTAGGGTTGGTGTCTTTCTCTTATCTCTATCTGAAGCTCTAAAACCTTTATTTTACAATGATATCTAGGATTAGGCTTCAAAAGTGTGTTGAATTGGTATCTAAAGCCTTGATTAATGGTGTTATCACCAATGGATTCATGGTAGGTGGTCTACAAGTCATATCCCTTGGTTTTCGTGTAGATTTGTGCATGTAGGGTTTCATTCTGGTTTCTATTCTTGATGTGTTCTTGATTCCATTAATGAGATGTGGTCTATTAGGTGTATAAATAATTAATTTAAGCCCTCTTTATCCCTATGGGATGCAAGGAGGATGGCTTGAACAAATTAGGGCCACCCATGGGGTGTGCCAGCCCTCCTGATTGTGCTAACGGAAATGTAAGGTGTGAAATTGACTCATAATAATGTAGAGACTTAACGAGTAAGATAATTGGTTTATATAATGATTTTTTATATAGGTTGGCTAGTTGAGTATTATGTGGTTAAAGGATAAGGTGTTGTTTGGTTAACATTTAAATTGGTTAAATGGAAAAAATGGGAATATGATAAGGAATCATGTTTACACTTGAATATGATTAGTGAGATAGACATGGGATATGGGAAAGGGGCCAAATGGTTAAGTAATATAAATGATGAATGTGTTAATGGATTGAGGAAAATGTTAATTTACCAGTTATTGATATTGTTTTTATGTTTTAAATGATATTGGCTATGCTTTTTTTGATATGGTTAATTGTGGTGAATGATAAATAAGCATGTGCACATGGCTTGGTAGAGTGGGGTATAGAATTGAGGTTTTATGCCCATGGGTCGAGTTGGACTGAGGTTCTATCTCCACCCCTAATGTATGGGTTAGGGATGGGGACATAGTTCTATTCCCCTAACAGTTTCATTCCACCCGGACTGAGGCTTTAATGTGAGTATTATGAGGTTATTATAATGTGATGCGTAGTGAGATAGGAATTGATTTCCATTCCCACATGCTTGAGAATATTGAACATTCCAAATCCATTGAGCACATAAAAAGGATATATTAAACTATGAAATGTGTAAGTAGTGAACCTGGATTCAATGGTAGTATAAATTAAATGGGCATAGTCTAGAATGGCCTAATAAACTGTTTACCTGTATTTTCCATTATTTATCACTTGCATGCACTATATAATTTTGCTGGATATTTTGTAGACACCATTGGTAGTGGCCTACTGAGTTATACTCACACCCTGCTTGGGATGATATTGGGTACCTGAGTAGATTTCATGCTTGCAGGTCAGGTAAAGGGCAAGGGCCCTATGCTATGGAGTTTATTTGAACATGGGACATGTACGGGTGAGGTTCCAGACTTGGAGTTCGGTCAATTTTTGGGATCCTTCGTTTTTTCTTTCTTTTGGGGTCTTTTTCACTTGGAACTATATCATGGCATGACATATTTACTATTGTATATGTTTGTACCCAGTTTGGGGATTGGTTATGTATGCATATTATTGATTGTTCTCTACTATTTTCACTATTTAATGTATTTTCTACTATGAATTACTATTTAAGAGAGGGTATAGTATCCCCATGTATCCTATTAGACCCTTAATACTAGTCAGCAACCTCTAGCATACGTGGAGGTGTGCTTGAGGTCATGTATTGACCTGAATCGGGGCACCGTTTTAGTGGCTTCCGAGTTGGAAACGTTATAAATTGGTATCAAATTAGTTCTGTTCTCTTTTTTACTATTTGTGGATGGTAGACACGAGGTTAGGAAAGTGCCAGGTCTTGGTAATGAGCTCTTTCTTGGGAGTAGCTAACCCATATATGAGGGAAAACCCAAGTTACCCTGGGAGGGGATTGTTTTTCTTATTATTTTTTGTTATATTTGATGATATTTCACCATTGGGTGATGCACTTATTGTGTGATTTGATGTTTTTTATATTTATCTCATGGAATGAAAGGGTTATGGGGTTGTTCATTCATGCATCATTCTAGTCACCTATGTAGGTAAGTGACATGAATCAAGGTAGGCACACACATGGGATGGGTGTGTGGGATATAATGGTTAGGATGCATTTTTTCTTCGTAAAAAGTAATGAAATTGTGCCTAATGGATTGATATTAATCGTTAAAAAGGAAAGTCAAAAAGGTAAGTAGTAATTAGAAAATGGTGCTTGACAAAGAAGAAAAAGTGGATTAACATGTTGTAAGAGTAAATTGGAATATGGAAACTGTTTTGAATTGTGTAAAAGATAAGGCATGTGACCATGTGAATTAGATATCGTGTTTTCCATGGCCTTAGGAGAGATGGACAAGGGTAGTGATCCAATTTTGATTGGGCTCATTTGGGTAGGGTATGCGAACTGTTTTGGTTGTGAAAAGTGATAATCCTTCCTATATCTATTTCCTTCTCATAAAATCATTATGGTTTCATTCTAAAGCTCATGTTTATCATTATAGAGAAATGAAACCTCAAAGGCATGTACTGTTTGGGTGACATGAGAAAGTTGCCGAGAACTCTCCTCCATAAGTAGATCATGAGAACATAGTGATCCAAGAAGACAAGGAAGAATAGTTTTGGGATAAATTTTCTTGTTTTATGCAGATAATGGAACAAGAACCAGGGCGGGTTGCACTGAGTATGTTTGAGATAACTAGGGAGTTTCAGCTGCAGTACCCTCCATCCTTTACCAGAGAGGTTGGGCCAGAGTAAATGGAGTTTTGGATAGAGTTTATCCAAAATATTCTTGACCATTTAGAGACAACTATTGAGAAGCGATTCAAGTTGGCGGCCTATATGCTGAGGGGTTAGGAAAAACGTTGTTGGCACATCATGGTCCAAATGGAGCACACTGAAGGAATGATGTGGAAGGATTTTTATGAGAAGTTCCTTGATCACTTCTACCTAGAAAACTTGAGTTAGGAGAAGGATACATATTTTTTGAGGTTAACTCAGGGGACAATGTCAGTAATGGAATATGCTAGTCATTATACTGATCTAAGTTGCTTCATTCCGACGTTAACTGAAGATGAGGAATCCATAGTGAAACAATTCCAGGATGGGATGAGACATGTGATCCGATCTCAGGTGAATATATTTCATCTAAAAAGGTTTGCTAAAGTGGTGGATCAAGTTCTTATATCATAGGGGAACCTGAAGGGAGCTTCAGGTTGTGAACTTTTAGCGCCAATTGGGTGAGCATGTGGTGTGACTTCTGATAGTAGGAAGCACCTCTTTGGAATCTTTTAGTAGGGTGGAAGCACACAGAGTAGTCAGAAGAGGGGGTTAACTTCTTAGGGTGGTGACCAAGTCTTCTGTTATTAGTATGGTAGGCCGAGGCACAAGCGTGACCAGTGTCCCTACCCACTGATCAAGTGTCGAGCATGTGGCAGGTTAGGCCATGTGCAGAGGTTCTATAAGAAACTGCGATAGACCTAGAATGATGGAGGTCAGAGGAAGATTTATATTGTAGGTAGGGGTTCGGTTACCCCATATCAAGAAGGCATTTGGAGCTCCACAGGTCATGTTGGTAGAGACGGTGGACATAGAACTATGGGGCAAGATCATCCTTACCAGAAGAGCAGTGAAATGCAGGGTACTCAGGATGGAGCCTAGGGAAAAGGGGTAGGTCATCTCCATGTAGTCTAGGATACACCTAAAGGTGGTGAGGAATGACCATATACTGTTCATGGTACGATTCTTGTAGCTTACATGCTTTATAGTACATTATTTAATATAGGTGCTATGCATCCCTTTATTTTTTTCTCAGTTCGTAGTTGTGTTAGGATTAACTATGGAGACTGAATGTGGCGTAATTTCACTTGATAATCTTCTAGGGTTATGCATTTAGGACATCAGGTAGTGTAAGGGTTTTTCTCTAGAGATTGGCTTGTATCATTTTTTGTGGGATCTATTTGTCCTAGAGATTTCAGTTTTTGAACTAATCTTGGGAATGGACTGGTTGGTGTTATATCATGCTTATATTAACTGTTAATGACATTGGGTAACATCCACATATCTATATGGGAGAACTTATGTCCTTTTTGGTGAGTGGGATACTCAAGCGGGCCATGCAGGGCCGCTACAAAAACTGTTGGGATAACTCACAACCCAAGTGTCATGCCTTATGCTAGATGATGGGGAGAAAGGGAATTCAGTTTTCCCTTTTTGTGGACCAGTTTTGGGATGTGTTTCCTAAGGACTTATTGGGGTTACCACCTAAGAAATATGTTGAGTTTACAATTGAATTGTTTCTAAGGGGAGAGCCAGTTTCCATTCCACCATATCGAATGGTGCCATTAGAGCTCCAAGAACTGAAGTTTTAGTTAGAGGAATTGGAGCGTAAGAGGTTTATACGTCCTAGTATATCTCCTTGCGGATCTCCAGTGTTGTTTTCTAAGAAGGATGATGGATCACTGAGGCTATGTGTTGATTATAGGAAGCTAAACCAGATGAAGGTTAAGAACTGATAACCTCTTCCTAGCATCTATGACCTGTTTGATCAGATTAGAGGTGCCTCAGTGTTTTCTAAGATCAATTTGAGATCAGGATACCATCTGTTTAGGGTGAGACCTTATGACATACCTCAGAAAAATTTCTAAAGCAGGTACGGGTTGTATGAATTTATGGTGATGACTTTTGGATTGACTAACGCACTAGCAGTGTTCATGGCCTTAATGAACCAGATATTTCACCCGTATCTAGATTAGTTCATAGTTGTCTTTGTTGATGACATCTTGGTGTACTCCAGAACTCATGATGATCATTCAAAACATCTTGACATAGTATTTAGTACACTAATAAAGCATAATATTTACACCAAGCTATCAAAATGTTAGTTTTGGATTGATGAGGTGCACTTTCTGGGACACATCATTTCTGAGTCAGGAGTGTCAGTGGATACAGAAAAGGTACAGGTTGTGGTGTCTTGCGAGTAGTGCCAAAAAGTATCTGATTTTTGGAGTATTCTGGGTTTTTCTGGTTATTACTGAAGGGTTATTAGATATTTCTCTCTTTTTTCAGCACCGCTCATAGGACTAATGAAGAAGGGGGTTAAGTTTGATAGGTCAGAGGCTTGTGAGAATGCTTTTCAGGAGCTGAAAAAGCGGTTGAATACCACACTGATTTTGATCTTACCTAAACTGGTTAAGAGGTACACCTTGTTCTATGATGCATCTGGTGTTGGACTCGGGGCAGTTTTGATGCAGGAT
This sequence comes from Viscum album, assembly GCA_963277665.1. NCBI lineage: Eukaryota > Viridiplantae > Streptophyta > Magnoliopsida > Santalales > Viscaceae > Viscum > Viscum album. The sequence continues at coordinate 1,995,986,552 of OY728150.1, read as the reverse complement.
ATTCAGGTTTTAGCTTATGGGTCGAGAAAGTTGAGGCTACATGAAGGGAATTGTCCTAATCATGAACTGGAGCTAGCTGTTATGGTTCATGCCTTAATGTTTTGGAGGCATTACTTGTTCTGAGAACCCTTTATGGTGTTTACTGACCATAAAAGTCTCAAATACATCTTCACTCAGTTGGATTTGAATATTCATCAACAATAGTGGGATGATTACCTGCAGTCTTTTGATTTTGAGTTGGTGTACACACTAGAGAAAGGGAATAGTGTCACTGATACTCTGAGCTGGAAGACTCAAGATTAGGTAGTTCTGGAATCCAATTCAGAATGGAAGATGATGGCCTTGTTTGATGATATGCATTTGGAGGTACATGATGGACACAGGAAGATGACCCTCGCATCTATAGCAGTTGAGTCTGCACTTTTGAGCCGAGTTAAAGAGAGTCACCTTTTAGACCCAGAGTGTTTGCTTGTGAAGTAAAGTATTAAAGGTGGGGAGTCACCTTCTAGTTTGACTTTCCATACTGATGGAGTTTCTTATGTTCATGGTCATGTTATGGTGCTGGAAGATGTATGGGTGGATTTGATGCATGGGTTTCACAGGTCAAAGTGGGTAGTGCATCCAGGCTTGACTAAGATGTACCATGATCTTCAAAGGAAATTTTGGTGTCTAGGAATGAATAAAGATGTTGTGAATTTTGTGGAACGATGCCTTACCTATCCACAAGTGAAGGCCGAACATCGACATCCAGGTGGGTTTTTTCAGTCATTGGCTATTCTAGAGTGGAAGTGTAATGAAGTCATAGTGGACTTCATAGTGGGTCTTCTGAGGATGCCTCAAGAGATTTATGCAATTTGGGTGGTGGTAGATCTACTGAAAAAAGTGGCTCATTTCTCATCGATCCAGAAGACCTATATAGTCAACAAGTTGGGGGAATTATATGTTCTATAAATAGTATGGTTTCATGGTGTGCTGTGAACCATAGATTCAGATCGTGATCCATGTTTCACCTCGCGCTTCTAGAAGGAACTACATAAGGCAATTGGTACCCAGGTGTTTTTGAGTACAGATTACCACCCATAGATTGACAGGTAGCAAGAGCATACAATTTAGGTATTAGAAGACATGTTTAGAGAATGTGTTCTAGATTTTAGTGGTTCGTGGGAAAATAATTTTTCTCTTGTTGAGTTTTCTTACAACATCTTTTAAGCTATAGTTCAGATGTCACCTTTTGAATCACTTTATGGGAGACTGTGTAGATCTCCATTGTGTTGGTTAGAGGTTGGAGAGTCTGAGCTGTTAGGACCAACTCTTGTGTAGGATATTTCAGAGAAGGTTCATTTGATTCAAAAGTGTATGACAATAGCTCAGAGTTGGCAGAAGTCATATGTATATTGACATCATAGACCTCTTGAGTTCATGGTGGGTGATATTGTGTTTCTTCAGGTGTTTCCAAGGCTGGGTCACTGTCGAATTCGGAAGAAGGGTAAGTTAGCACCGAGATATGTGGGGCCATTTGAGATTGTGGAGAGGGTCAGACCCATGTCATATTGTTTGGCTCTTCCATAGAGGTATAGTGGGATGTATGATTTTTTTACATTTCAAAAAACTGACAGTATCACCCCGATCCATCTCATGTGTTTAATTCTGAGGATGTAAATATTGAGGTTGATGCGTCCTTTGAGGAGAACCCGATATTTATTGTGGCTCATAGTGAGATAGTTTTATGGGGTAGAGTTGTGCCTTTAGTTTTTGTTCTATGGTATCATGGGAATGTTAAGGAGGAAACTTGGGAGCGGGAATATGATATGCGGGCCTCGTGGCCTGATCTCTTTTATTTGTAGACTCAGTGATGCCTAGGAAGAGCAGCTCAAGGATAATCCATTATAATGTGGGGAGGTTGTAAGACCCTAGATCTATGTTAAGGTATTTTTTTCCCACATTTCATTTTAAGTTCTTCCTTTTGGTCAATTAAGTGTTTTCCCAAGTCCTTAAGAAGGATCAGGGGTGTACTGGGGTTTGGTACACGGAAAAGGGGGAAAAAGGGTTTTCTAGGAAAGTCGAACGGTCTGTGCATGGTTAGTCCTAACCATAAGGACAACCTAGGTAAACCATGTAGAAGGATGATTTTCAGATAGTAGCATCCACACAGTTTTTACACTGTTTGAAAAACTGTTCGGGTAAACTGTGCGGCCTAGAACCTTTTAAAAAATTAAAAAATGCCATTATGGGGAATTAAGTACCAACTCAGGATTTACCTCCTCCTCCCCTCTTAAAACCCTAAGAAAAAAACAAAGCTCCCAAGACCTCCTAAGGGTGTTTTTTTAAAAAGGTCAAAGAACAATATATAAATTAAAAAGGTTACAAGATATAAAAAGATGGGATTTTTTTACAATCTTTATCGAAAAGATAAGATAAATCAGCTGGCAGAGTGTCAAGCCAAGTCATGCTTTGATGAAATCCTTTGTTAGAAAGAGCATCAGCAACAAAATTTGCTTCACTGTAGGCATGAGTAGCAATGTAATCAATCCCATGGAGCATCTTCAAGCAATTCATCCAGCGTGTAGTGAGTGGCCAGGATAGATGAATGATGCCATTCCAGATGGCATGAATGATGGTGGTAGAATCACTTTCAATCCAAAGCTTTCTCCATACTTTTTGAAGCGCAAACTCAACAACATGAATGACTCCAAGCATTTCTGCCTCTAGAGATGAAGAGTGACCACATCCTACATAGAAGAAACCCTGACACTGGCCGACTGAGTCTCTGAAGATAGCACCACAACTGAAAGGTCCTGGATTGCCTTTAGAAGCACCATCAATGTTCACTTTGATCCATCCCGGTATCGGCGATTGCCAGAAAACTTCAAAGGAGAGTTTGGGTGCAGGGTAGATTCCAGGAACACGAAGATGACGAAGGATCTCAAAGTCACCAACCGAGTTGTTGAAACAGTATTTTTGAATTGAGGCAGCTTCATGAATTGCAATAAGAATCTGAGATTTTTCTGCATTGAGACTAAATGAGCGATTATTATGAATGAGATCATTTCTAGCATACTGGATCTCATGCAGGAGTTCCACCACAGCTGTAAGAAATATATTTTTAACCTGTGAAGAAGCTTCATGTCTAATAAAATTTTTTATAAACAAAGAAATAGAGTCAGTTAAGATCCATCTACAATTGAATAATTCAAAAACATAATTCCATAAAGCAGAGGTCGTGGCACAAGATAGAAAAAGATGATCGGCGTCCTCCAATTGTTGATTACACAAGCGACATTTAGAACAAAGCTGAATGCTGAAGTTTTGCAGAATAATTTCAGTGGGAAATCTATTATGAGAGATACACCAAATAAGGGTGAGCCTAGAAGGTTTAATCCACGGTTTATTGAAATGACTCACCCAAAGATAATTAGATTCCTCATTCGAAAAGTTATGCTTATAAAAGTTTTTTGAGTCAAGCATACCATTTGGAGCAGGTTCCCAAACAAGGAAGTCCCCATCAGGGGAAAAGGAATGATTATCAATAGTTTGCACAATATGATCAGGGAGGTCATGTCTATGTGAATGTAAGACATCTTTTATGGACTGACTAGTATCAGCAGGAATGACATTGGGTGGCAACAATGAGATCAGGGGGTTACCACACCATTTGCCACACCAAAAATTAATGGAAGAATCAGCACTGACCATCCATCTAGCATTTTCCATGATCTTACGGTATGAGTCTCTGATAGACAGCCAGATTGAAGAGTTGATGAATGTCAAATTACCCATTAAAATTTTATGAAGAAATCTATGGTTTAAAAAATCATAAACATTAGAAGTAGAATTGATAATACGCCATGTTAGACGGGCCTGCAGAGCACTATTGAACAACTTTAGATTTTTAATGCCAATGCCACCTTTATCAATCAGTTTACGACAAGAATTCCAAAGAATAGTGACAAGATTCTTTTCAAAAATACTTCTAGTCCAAATAAAGTTTTTAATGTAAGTATTAATTTTTTTGAAGATTCTTATAGGCCATTTATAAATCGTGAGGGCGTAGACCATTTTAGAAACAATGGCGGATTTGACCAAACATATTCGCCCAGCCATGGAAAGGGATTTACCCTTCCAATTAGAGAGCTGGTTAATGATTTGATCTATGATATTAGAAAAGTGGCTAACTTTGGGTCTACCCCAAAAGATAGGAACACCTAAATAAGAGAAAGGTAAGAGACCTTCTTTGATACCTAGATAAGTGGTAATGGTAGATTTTCTTCTAACCAGAAAGTTCTTACCAAAAAAAATATGTGATTTTTTCCAAGAGATAGCTTGACCAGAAACATCCTCATAATGGGTTATAGCTTTCTTGAAAACTTGAATGTTTTTTTGATCCCCTTTAAGAAACATAATAATATCATCGGCATATAAAAGATGAGTAGGGGAAATTAAGTTTCTGGTAACTTGAATAGGCTTAAGTTTACTTTGGTCCACCAGATTGCTGAGAAGCCTACTTAGGTAATCCTCATCAATAAAAAAAAGTATGGAAGAAAGGGGGTCGCCCTGTCTAACACCTTTAGAGCATTTAAAAAAACCTCTAGGACTTCCATTAATAAGAATAGAGATGAAAGCTGAATGAAAAAGAGTCTTAATTCTTCCAATAAAGGTATCAATAAACCCAAAGTTTTTTAAGACTTTGAAAATAAAATTCCAGTCTATGGTTCCAAAATCCTTTCTGATATCTAATTTAATAGCTACACATCCTAAGGGTATTTCTCCTTTAATACTAGTCCGTTTGGAGTGTCATCAGTTTCATAACAAAGATCTGGGTAAGGCTAAATCCCTTCTTGCTTTTTTTCTTTTTTAGGGTTGGTATCTTTATATTCTCTCCATCCGAAGCTCTAAAACTTTTCTTTTTATCGGTGAGATCTAGGTTGAGGCATCAAAGGCTTGTTGAATCAAGATTTAAGGCCTTAATTAAGGGTGAATTCACCAATAGATTCAAGGTAGGTGGTCTACAAGTATTATCCCTTGGTTTTTGTGTAGATTTGTGCATGTAGGGTTTCATTCTTGTTTCTCTTCTTGATGGGTTCTTGATTACATTAATGAGATATGGTGTATTGGGTGTCTAAATAATTAATTGAACCCCTATTGATCCACATGGGATGCATAGAGGATTGCTTAACCAAATTAGGACCACCCATGGGGTGTGTCGGCCCTCCTAATTGGGATAACGAAAATGCAAGGTGTAAAATTGACTCATAATAATATAGATACTTAACGAGTATGTTAATTGGTTTATATAATGAGTTTTTATAGAGGGTGTATAGTTGTGTCTAATTTGGTTAGAATCTAAGGGATTTTTTTTGACATTTAAATGTGTTAAATGGAAAAAATGGGAATATGATAAGGAATCATGTCTACACTTGAATATACTTAGTGGGATAGACCTGGGATATGGGAAAGGGGATAAGGGTTAAGTAATATAAATGATTAATGTGTTAGTGGATTGAGGAAAAATGTTAATTTCCCATTTATTGATATTATTTTGATGTTGTAAATGATATTCACAATGCTTGTTGTGATATGGTTAATTATGGTGAATGATAAATAAGAATGTGCACATGGCTTGGTAGAGTGGGGTATAGACTTGAGGTTCTATGCCCACGGGTTGAGTTGGAATGAGGTTCTAGATCCACACCCAATGCATGGGTTAGGGAAGGGGACAGAGTTCTATTACCCTAACGGTTGCATTCCACCCATACCGAGGCTTCGAGGTGAGGAATATAAGGTTGTTATAATGTGATGCCTAGTGAGATAAGACTTGATTTTTATTCCCACATTCTTGAGAATAATGAACATTCCAAATCCATGGAACACATAAAAATGGGATATTGAACTACAAAATGTCTAAGTAGTGAACCTGGATTCAATGGTAGTATAAATTAAATGAGCATAGTCTAGAATGGCCTAATGAAATGTTTACCTTTATTTTCTATTATTTATCATTTGCATGCACTATCTAATTTTTTTGGATATTTTGTAGACACCATTGGTGGTGGCCTACTGAGTTATACTCACACCCTACTTGGGTCGCCATTGGCTACCCGAGCAGATCTCATGCTTGTAGGTCAGAGCAAGAGAAAGGGCCCTATGCTAGGGAGTTGAGTTGGATATGGGATATGTATGGGCGAGGTTCCAAACTCGAAGTATAGAACATTTTGGGGATCCTTAATTTTTTTCTTTATTTTGGGGTTTTTTCACTTGGAACTGTAGCATGTAATGACATATTTAATATTGTATATAGTTGTACCCAGTTTTGGAATTGGTTATTTATGAATGTTATTGATTGTTCTCTATTGTTTCTGCTATTTAAACTTTTTTCTGTTGTGTCTTACTTTGGTAGAAAGGGTATAGTCTCCCCACATGTCATATTAGACCCTCAATGCTAGTTTGAAACATTTGGCATATGAGGAGGTGTGCTTGAGGTCCTGTAGCGACCCGACTCGGGGCACCGATTTAGTAAATTCCAGGTCGGGGATGTAACACCTTGAGATCAGATAAGAAAAAAATATATATGCATTTTACTCTGAAAAAGATATCTATTATGGATCATGATTCACATTTTATAGATCTATATCGTTATTCTATGACCATGGATGGTGATGGGGCCATTAGAGCAATGTAGTTTGAGGACGTGATTACTTTATGAGACTAATGTGTAGGTGAATGAATTCCACCTTATTTTTTTGAGATTGTGTACCAGGATATCATTACTAAGAGAATCCTTGATGAGGGATGTGGTGTTGGAAATATTTCCTCCATGGGAGGAGGTGGTGGCGGTTCCACTTATAGTAGGAATTATTGTTCAGATGAGACATTTCAGAGTGGTGGTAGTCATTCTGGGCTGAGTGGTGATTCTTATCTTCCTTTATAAGGTGGGAGTTCAATTGAGTTCTATTAATGTTTTTGAAGAGGGAATAATAATATGAAGTGTTCCTAAACTCTTAGAAAGTGACACTATTGTTGGGATATGGGGAATCCACATTATTATTGTAGGAGTGCATCATTAGTTGCTAGTTACAGGGTATCTAGATCAGTGAAAGGTTATGGAGTTGGGTTTTTTGTTCCTCAACAGGATGGTAGTTAGAGTTACATAGGATACTTGTGTTGTGGTGAAGGATATGGAGACTAGAGGAAAATAAAATAGAGGCCACAAGGAGATGCAACTTAGGGGATTCATGCTAGGGTGCAGGGCCATGGTTCATGCTAGTTTCATTTTATCAAGCCTACTCTGACCGACCGAGATGCATGGAAATATAAAGTTAAAGGTACAATTCTAGTAGCTTGGATCCTTGTGTATTATTTTTTGATACTGGATCCTCATATTATTTTATCTCTCCTTAGCTCATTAAGAGTTTGGTTTTGACTGTAGTAGTACCATCTCCCATAACCCAAATTTGGTTCTTATTTGTTACATTGGTATAAGATATAGGGGATCACACGATGAAGGATCGGTCAATTTAGTAGTATTGGTAAACTAGATGAAATCATGATTTCCATATTAAATTGTAAAAAAATATAGAAAGAAACAATCCTTGAATATCATTTAAATATTCCTTATTCATTCATAGGGGAAATAAATCAAAATAAATGGTGAGATCAAATGCCCAGTAAGTGTTTCTTATAAAAGAACCTATCATGAATAAATAATGCATAATCAATATAGTAGAGAGGATAATCAAAATAAATTCCATTTATTCAATAACTTGATCATGAGATAAATCCCTGGATAATATCAACCAAATAATTAAATGGATAATAACAACTAAATTATCAATGAAGTAAATGAATTCATGCATTCATGATCTTACCTTAAGGCCTCAACTAATAAATCATAAATCTTATAGTCGAGGCCTTATCTAAGACACTTTCATTGAATGGGTAGGTATACAACAATTACCCAACTAATTTGGCCATATGTTTTGTCTCATGAGATCTCTTGATGCACCAAAAGGATATATATAACTAGTCCCCACCTATCACTTACACAACAAATGCATTCCTTATATATTTAATGGTCAATACAATTCATTCTCAAAATTCATTATAAATGAACAATTATCCATATTGAATTAAGAATATGAAATATTTCCCTAGCTAATGAAATAATTTTATTAATAAACTTCCTTAAACTAATAATATATATTGAAATGGTATATGGTTATGATAATATAAAAGTGGTGGAAATGATTCACTATAAATCCATGATATTTAAAATATGTACATAGATCAGAAAATAATGTCTAAGTAAATGATGGAGAGTGATACAGAATGTGATGATGAAAAAATTAATGACCAAAAAACAATAAATTAGTAAAGGATGAAATAAGACCATCAATTCATCAGAAATAAATGTTTTAATTAAAACTAATACTTTAAAAAATAAAAAATAAAATAGGAGAAAAATAAAAAAATAACTTCCTTATAACTTTTTATAATAATGAATTCATAAATCAATTTCAAAATTCTTTTCATTCATTTAAGAAAATAATACCCCTTTATTTTGATTAAATTTTAAATAAAAAATCCCATAATATTGAGAAAAATATTTTCTTTGAAAATAATAATGGAAACTTTTCAAGGATGATTCAAAATAAAGAACAATAATGATGGAAGGAAAATCCATTAATTTAGTAAACATTTAAAAATATTCCTTTCACACTTTTGGTAAAAAGTCTAAAAGTATCTTATTCAGAAAATGACAAGAATACTCCATTTAAAAAGTTGTAAAGAAATTAAAATATAGTTTAAAATTACTTTAAATTAACATTTTAACATAGAAAATAATATTATTGTAAAATTTCTAAATAACATGAACATGTAAGAAAAAGTTCATTGACCAAAGGAAAAATTTGATCAATTTTTTTAAAAAAAAAATCATGATCTTTTTAAGTACCAAAGTGAGGAAAAATTGGATGAAAAATGGAAACCCCATAAATAATAAAAAATGGTGAAAATAGGTGGGGTTTAAGGGGAATAGATCATAAAATTATTTCATAAAAAATCTAAACATAAAAAATATCAATTAAAAATGAGACTATGAAATAAATCCTTACAAATTTTGTAACTTTGGAATCAAAACCCTTTAAAAGAGAAAACTTGAATAATTTTTCTTAATACCATAAATAAATAGGTATTTAATATATAACATGTAAAATGGATAGTATATACACTATAAAAAATAATTTAGGTGTATAATGAAAAACATGTCTCATTAAAGTGGAAATGAGATGAAATTACCCTTAAATCAAGTCTATCATGATTTATATGTTCTTTGAATCTCCTGTATAATAAATTTATATTTATTATACCTATATAACATATTATATTTTTCATACATGATTTGGTTCAATAGTTCTAGTCCTTGCATCGTGTTCACAGTTTCATCATATCAAGAATATTATCTATGACATAATTATCATGTTTATACATTAAATGAAAATTTAGAATCATTTATGAAGTGCATAAATGAAAAATGAATCACATCATTTCTTGTATGTGATAGCCCACATGTATGAAAAAACTATGTTATTATTTTACAATAAATAGAGGAGTAATAAGTTACATAATATATTATCTTTTCATAATAATAATTATGTCATGAATATCATATATATTTATTAAATCCATCATAATAACCAACCTTATGAGGCAGTAATGAAAAACAAACACATCGCTTTGTAAAGGTGGTAGTACACATGTATGCATGAGTGATGTTTATATTTATCATAGGATGTAAAAGGGGATGAATAAGGGTTGTTCCATAAACATAATAACATTTAAATATATGGAATGAACTGAATGTAGTAGATAAATAAATAAAATTAAAGAAATCAATTAAGAGTTATACCCCTTCTTTGGAAATCCTCATTTGGCATACACCTTAAGCCATGTTAGGATGGTATTAGGGGATGAAAAGAAGATCTAGGATGTGGGGAAGGAATATGGGAAGGTATATTTGTAGTACTTATCAATATAAGTGTCTCAAAGTTTGGGGATAAGAGTGGATAGAATGTTCCATTTCATAATTGAGGTGGGTGGAAAACATGTAAATACTTGAAATATTAATATATAATATGTGTCTAACTCATTTAAAATGGATCCAAACTAAATTATATTATAATATAAGTTGGATAAGGTAAAAATAAAATCAACTAATCAATTTTATACAAGTTTTGGTTTCATTTTAAACATTATCTTTTGGTTTAACCCCTTGTAAACCTTGTTTAACCTTAACCGTTATAATTTTTTTTCACTCTTTAAGATTCATGAATGTAATTTTAAAAATTATAAGTGGAACATTAATGAACCATGAATGATAAAATAAAAAATATTCTATACACTTTCATTAATATATTATTTTTATAATTTTATAATTATTTAAATTTAAAAAAATTAAATACCATTTAAGGTCATTTTTGGGACCATTCACAAAATTTTGACTTTAAAGGCATCAATATAACAATGGAATTTGAAAATATACTACTTCACCACCACTTATTATTTATTATTATCCAATTAATTAATGGGTAATCATAATTCATCCAAAACATGTTTCTTTTAATGTTTTTAAAATCATATATTTGACTTTTATACTTCTTGCACAAGCGCTGCGTCGGTGTTACTTAAGCATTCAAGAAAATTATACTATCACTAAAATTTTAAAAAAATTATATCATAAAAAAAATTATTGATATTTAAAATAACCATTTATGACCATTCATATCTTCTTTTTTATCCCTATGAAAATATATTAGAGATATTAAAATAAAGAGTGTGACATTTCGTAATTTTTATTAACTTGGAATAATATAATAGTCATAATCAGATTAAAGTGTAACCAAAATGACATATTTTAGAATTTAGGACGTTTATGTTCAAATTAACCTCATAAAATGAAATAAGGGAAATTTTTGGGTTGATTTTGAGACCTTATCCCATAAATTTAACCTTAATTAACTTGTTTTACCCATTAACACTTTTACCATGGTTATTATTCATTATAACTAAAAATGAAATTGTCCTATTTAAAAAATTTAAGACTAATAATTATAAACATTAAATCTATTTTCAGGATTCAATTCCTATAATTTTTAGACATTTATTTTAATATAATTTTGAAAAACTCATCGTAAACAATTTCTAAAAAATGCATTTTTAGGCATAAAAACAAACTTATACAAAAATAAAATATAATGTTTATTCCTATAGAAATAATTATATTATGTTTAATAAAATATATATTATTTTAATTTAAAACTAAATATAAAATATTATGATACTTTTAAATTACTTTATTCAAATAAAATAAATTATAGTTTTGAAAAAATAGGTATTTTTCATTATTTAATCAAAAATCAATATTTTCAGAAAAATTGCATAATCATCATAATATAATTTTGACATGCTGATTAAAATAATGATTTTAATTTTTTTTTTAAATTCTAAAATTATTAGATATTAATTTTAATTACCCAAATATAAAACACTTAAAAACCAAATTTAGGAGAAAATTAAATTTAAAGTATAAAATGGATTTATTCTTATTATTTACCTAATTATAACAATTAGATGAATGATAACCTTATTTATTGAATTAATTATTTGTATTAAGGAAAAATAATCATACATATACTTCATAATGTGGTTATTCATATTCGTACCCACTGACCCAATGACTAAGTTATAATAGTTATATTTAAATAATATTATTTCATGGTTTATTTAATCTTGGGGTTTCATTTGGTTTTTGATATTGAAAATAGTGATGTTTTAAAATAAAATATAAACTAAAATATCAACATATAACATTCAACCCTCCCTACTAAAATTATAACCCTCACAATTTTATTTTTTATTTTTAAAATAAATATAATATAACACAATAATAAATTCAGATATAGATTTTTCATGAACATTAATTTATTTATTTTGAATAGGAAAAATATTATACTTATAAACTTATAAGACTCATACTTGAAAATGAATTTGAAAACATACCTTTGTAATTCAATGGTACTTTCTATATAAGACTTGATAGATTTATCTTTGGTTTTATTAAGTTTGAGAAACTCCTTTACCATTGGGATAAAAAAAATTATAAAATTTACTTACACGGTTTATTACCATTATATAATAATCAATTCATCCTTTTATGTGAATCATAATGATGAATTTTTCATGCCCAAAGCACTAAATAAACATTTAATCGACTATAAGTTCCACAAAATGATGAAAATTAATTCCTCCAGTCTAAAATGAAAATGTTTAGAAGAATTTAATATAATAAAAAATAAAATTAAACCTTTATAAAAATTAATCTCAAAATTCATAGTATCCACAGATCAATTTAAAACTCCTCAAATATGCTCAATTAAATTTAAACCCAAAATTTAGAAAGGTTTGATAACTTATTCTTCCAAATTAATCTCATTTTTTAATCCTTGAACAACCTTTATCACTTAAATATTTATATCCCCTAATTAAATATTCCAAAATATAATTTTTCCTAAAAAAAATGCAGTAAAATTCACTAATAATCATCTTTTCATATCAAATAATAACCGTAAAGGTCATCTATAGATTCTTCCAAAAATATTATTATAAAATCACTTTTTAGGGTGATTGATACCATTCAACCTATATTTCCAAAATTCACATTTTCTATATTTTACATATAAAAAAATTATTATAAAAATCAATAGATGTTTTTTTCTTAATACTCATACCAAAATATTATTGATAAATAATTCCACATCATAATCATATAATCTCCAAATTAACCATAATTACCTTGAATTAAAATCCTTAAAGGTTATATTCATCCATGTAAACTATTATTTTATTGGATTTTTTCTTAGAAAGATCAATTAATACTCCATCCATAAGGTCAATGTTTCTTAGAAATGAAATATCCTAAAATAAATATTCACAATTATGAAATTTCTCATATAACACCTTTTCCATACGAATGATTCTCAAGTGATAGTCATGATCTACACAATCATTATATTATTTCAATATATCATCTATAAATACAACAAAAACATTGTTAGGGTTATCCTTGATGCATGGGGTATTGGTTTTCATAATCCCCCATATCCTTTCAGTTAAAGCACTTGACATTAGTAGATTCTTTCTTTCTTTTACAATTATAAGAATGATATCAATTTTATATATAATTGAAATAAAATTCCATTCCATTAAATTATTTACCCTTGTGCTTTTTCCCACATTCATAATATATAGGTTATTGAATCATTTCCCTTCCATGGCCTTTATCACCCGAATATTCATAAAACTCCACTTTTCTCTTATTATTATAAAATTCACTTATGTTTAGATTATTCATAGAAACTCATTATATTTGGTTATGCACAATTATAAGATCCTTCACTCCATATTCTCTCCTATTTTGTTTCTCCATATGGGTAATAATATTAATCATAAACAGAGTTATTTTTCCTAATATTTCTATGATCTTATCAATTCCCACACTCGTTGAATTGACATGCTCAGTAGGGTAATCCCTATATTGACCACACATGTTTATTCCCTTACTTCCTTCAGGTATAATCCCTAAATAATGAAACTCACTTAATTATCTGAAATTCAAAATGAATATTGAGACATGGAATAAAATACCCTAAAAAGTTCTCAAATACTATAATGGATTATCATAATGCTTGTTTTAGATATGTTCTTCTAAAATCAAGTTTCCATGGTTCCTACTAACCTTTATTTGATACCAACTGTAATAGTCTCGAATCTAGTAACCCATATCTAGTTATTACTTATCATATTGTTATAAGATAAAAGGGATCGCACCATCAAATATCAATTAGATTAGTAGTATTGGTAAACTAGATATATACATGATTTCTACATTACATTGGAAAAATAAAATATAGCATGAGAAAACTATATTTCATCCTTTAAAATAATTAAAATATTCCTTATTCATATTTAGGGGAAAATGAAATGAAAATAAATATTGGGATCAAATTCCCAATAATTATTTCATACAATAGAATGCACCGTGAGTAAGTAAGGTATAATCAAAATGGAATAGGGGACAATAAAAACACATTCCCTTAATTTAATAACTTGAGCATATGATAAATCCATGGATAATATCAACTAAACAATTATACAAATAATAGTAAATAAATTATCAATGAGGTCAATGAATAATTTTTGATATTTATAATCTTACCATAAGAGCCTCAGCCAAGACATCATGAATTTTATTATTAAGGGTTGGGATAGGATGCTTTTATTGAATAGGTAGGTATACACTAATTACCCATCAAATTTAGTAACCTATTTTGTCTCATCAAACCTGTTGATGAATCAAGGGGTCATCTATAACTAGGACCCACCCATCACTTTCAAGTATAATTCATTCCTAAAAATTGAATTATCAATAAAATTTATTCTCAAAATTCCTTATAAATAAAAAATCATCCATATTGTTTCCATAATATGGAATATTTCCATAGTCAAAGAAATAACTTTCTTAATAAAATTTCTTCATTTGATATTGTATATAAAAATGGTATACGGTTAAGAAAAAATCAAAGTGGTGGAAATGAATCCATATAGATCCATGATACTTAAAATATGGACATAAAGGGGAAAATAATATTTAATTAAATGATGGAGGGTGATAAAAATGTGGTCTTAATAAATTTAATAACCACAAAACCCTAAATTAGTAACGAATGAAAGAAGACCATAAATTCATAAAAAATTACAGTTTTTTTAGAAAAACCAATAATTTCATAAATAAAAAAGAAAATGGAATCAAAATATAAAAAAAATAATTTCCCTATAACTTTGTGTAAGAACTATGTTCTAAATTACTTTCAAAATTGTTTTCATTCCTTAAAGAAAACGATACCATTTTATTTTGATAAAATTTTAAATAAAAATCCTAGAATATTTAGAAAAATAATTTCTTTGAAAATAAAAATGGAAACTTATAATGGAATTATAAAAGAAAATAATTATTAAGATGACTTGAAAATCTATTCATTTGGTAAATGTTAAAAACTAATATTCCCTTCACACTTTTGGTAAAAAGTCCAAAATTATCTAGTTCAAAAAACAAAAATAAATTTCCCTTTAAAAAATTAAAGAGAGTAAAATATGGTTTAAAATGAATTTAAATAATAATTTGATCATATAAAATAATATTCTTGTAAACATTTTAAATAATATGGACATGGAAGAAAAAGGATGTCAACCAAAGAGTAAATATGATCGACTTTTTTAAAAAAAACACTTTCTGGATTTTTTTAAGTAACAAAGAGAGGAAAAATTAGATAAAAATATGAAAATACCATAAATAAACAGTTTATATGAAAAAAATAATTTTTAAGGATAATATATCACAAAATTATTTCAATAAAAATGTAAATATTAACAATCTCGATTAAAAATGAGACTATGAAATAAATCCTTACCAATTTGGTAACTTTTGAATAAAAAACCCATAAAAGATAAAACTTAAATAAAAAACTTTGAATACCATGAATAAATAATTTCTATTAATAAAAAATTTCAAATAGGTGGTATATACACTATGGAAAATAAATTAGGTGAATAATGTAAAATATGTCTCACTGAAGTGGAAATGAGACAAAATCACCCTTACATCAAGTCCAATTTACTTTGTATATGTTATTAAAATCCTACATAATAAATTTATATTTATTATAAATCTATAAATTAACCATATTCAAAGTTATAATTCCATATATTATTCACTTATAACATTATATGACATTTTTATTAACAATTATTTATTAACATCATTATCCTATGTGTTAACAATTCTATTTTTTTATTCAAGTTTCAGTTAGGTAGTTCTAGTTATTGAATCTTGGTCATATTTTCATCATATAAATAATATTAATCATGGAATAATTATATTTTTTATACATCAACTAAAAATTTTATAATCTTTCATGAAAGTTGGACATGAAAAATGAACCATATTACTTCGTTGAGGTGGCAGTCCACACACACACACAAAGAACATTATCATTTTCCAATGG
The DNA here is from genome assembly GCA_963277665.1 of Viscum album. Classification (NCBI taxonomy): domain Eukaryota; kingdom Viridiplantae; phylum Streptophyta; class Magnoliopsida; order Santalales; family Viscaceae; genus Viscum; species Viscum album. The sequence continues at coordinate 1,995,970,440 of OY728150.1, read as the reverse complement.
ATGGAAGAGAAAAAAGTTAATTAATATAATATATTTGTTGAGTAATAATTATGTCATTACTATCATTTATATTTTTTAAATACATCATAATAACCAACCTTGTGAGATGGTGATGAAAAATGAAACACATCGCTTTTTGGAGCTAGTCATCCACACGTATGCACAAGTGATGTTTTCATTTACCATAGGTTGAAAAAAGAGATGAATAAGATTTTTTACATAAAAAAAATAAAATTTAAGTATATATAAGATACTTGTGTTATTATATCAACTTAGGTTTGGAAAAAATTATGGAGGTAAAAGAATAAATAAAATAAAGGAACTCAATTAAGAGTTATACCTATTCTTTGGAAATCCACATTTGGCCTACATGTTAAGACTTATTAGGTAGGTATTAAGGGATTAAAATGAGATATATGATGTTTCTAATGAATATATAAAGTTATTTATTCTATTATTTATTGATTTTGGTGGCTCAAATTTTTTGAATAAGAGTCGAGGTGAGGTTCCCTTTTATAAGTATGGTAAGTGGAAAACTTGAAAATATTTGAAATATTAACAATTAATATGTGTATAGCTATTGTAAAATAGATAAAAAATACATTATAATAAATTATAATGAGGATAAGGTTTATATATATTCAAATAATAAATTTAATTCCAGTTTAAATTTCATTTTAAACTTTATCGTTTGGTGTAATCCCCTCGTTAACCCTGTTTAAACTTAACCATTGTAACACATTTTTCACTCTTTAAGACTCATTAAAGCAATTTAAAAAATTAAAATTGGCACATAAAAAAAAACCATGAATGATATGATATAAAATTTACCATCCTTCTAAGTCAACATAGTATTTTTAAAATTTTATAATAATTTTAAAATAAATATTAAACACTAAATACCATTTAGATTCATTTTTAGGACTATTCAAAAATATTGACTTTAAAGAAATAAATAATAACAATGGAATTAGAATATAAAATCTTTAAGCATCACATATAAATTATTATTATCCAATAAATTCATTTTCCACCATAATTAATCCAAAATATATCAATTTTAATTTTTTTAAAATCATTTATTTTATTTTTCTAATACTTTCACAAGCGTTGCGTTGATGTTGTATAAGAATTCAAGGAAATTATACTATCTATAAAAAATTAAAAATAATTTAATATAAAAAAATAATTCATTAATCTTCTATAAAATATTTATAAACATTTATATCTTCTTTTTTATCCCGATTAAAACATATTATATATATTAAAGTAAAGAGAGTGACATTTTTAATTTTTTCTGAACTTAACATAATAGAAAGGTTATAATCCAAGGAAAGTGGAAAGAAAATTCCATATTTTAAAATTTTGGATAGTTTGGTAGAATTAATATCATACAATGATATAAAATAATTTTTTGTATTTATTAAGAGACCTTATACCATAGTTTTAACCTTAATTAACATGTTTAACCCGTTACCTTAGTGATAAATTTTTATCATAGTTACAATTCATTATGGCTAAAAATAAAATTGAAATATTTACCAAATTTGAAGCACTTGATTATAAATATTAAATTCATTTTTTAATATTATATTACTATAATTTTAAGAAATTTATTTTAATATAAGTATGAAAAACACATCAAAAACAGTTTTTAGAAAAATGCATTTTTAGGCATAAAATTGAACACATCCCAAAATTAAAAATAATAATCATTAATTTGTAATTAATTAGATTATTATAAATAAACTAGATAATAACTTTCTTTAAAATAAAATCCTAAAATAGCATGATACTTTTAAATTAATTAATTTAAATAAATGAAATTTCAGTTCTACAAAAATTGTCATTTTTCTCTATTCACTCAAAAATCAAACTTTTCAGAAACATTACATAAAATTATAGTAAGATAATTTTGAAATTTTTATGTCAAAATATATATTTATTTTTTAATATAAATTTTCTAAAAGCATCAGAAATTAATTTTAGTTACCCATGAATAAAAAACCTAAAAACCATTTTTAGAAGAAATGCAATTTTAAATCATTAAATCATTTTATTATTATTCTCTTCCTACTGAAAAAATTATATGAATGTTAAATTTATTTATTGAATGAGTTTTTTTATTAATGAATAATTATCTTTTATATACTTCATAATGTGGTTATTCTTATTCATACACACTAACCTAATAGTTGGGTTATAATAGTCATATTTAAATAATATTATTTCACAGTTTTTTTTATGCTAGGGGTTATGTGAGGTGTACACTATCAAATATAGTGTAATTTTAAATGATATTATAAACTAAAAAATCAAGGTATTATATTGGTTGTGGAGTATCTTTATGGAGTGTTATTGATTGACACCCTCTTAGAAACATGACCATAGGGGATTCACTAGCGTGGAGAACGTGCCTTGGTTATTGGCAGTTGATACCTCCTCTACAATTTATTCATGCTAGAGATGGGTGGTTTTTGATGAGATCCTTTTAATGGATTGGATCTTTTTATATTGAGCTCATTTTGATTTCTATCACTGGTGAGTATCATTTATATCTCCGAGAGTGATAGTTTTGATTATGTCAGTAAATGGTATATGAAAGAAGGTCATACAGGAGATGATAATCACCGATTGGTTGTGGTCATAGAAAATTGGGACGGTCTAATTATGAATGAGGGGGAGATGTTCCAATAAATATTTCTTCTCACTATATACTAGTTTCAGGATGTATTCCTTGAGGAATTTTCCAGATTACCACATATTCGTGATATTGAGTTTAGAATTGAACTTATGTCCAGTACAAAGCCTATTTCTATTTATCTTTCTAGATGGTTCCTATAAATCGTTAGGAGTTAAAAGATATAAAATAGGACCTAGTCAAAATGGTTTTATCCATTTTATTACATACCCTTAGGGTGCTCCAATCCTATTCTCTATGAAGGTGGATGGTTCCTTGAGTTTGTCTATGGATTATCAGAAACGGAACCAGGATATAGTTAAGAACCGATATCCACTTTCTCATATAGAAGATTAGTTCAATAAAATTAATAGATCCATATTATTATATAAGATTTATTTTCATTTAGGGCACCATCAGTTTAGGTTAATACCTTATACAAAATTCAAGATCTAGTATGATCTTTATGGGTACCCCATGATGTTTTTTGGGTTTATGAACGTGCCGGTGGTGTTTATAAACATGATGCATAAAGTCTTTCACTCTTATTTGGATTATTTTATTTTCATGTTTTTCAATGATATTTTGGTATAGTCCATGTTGAGGGAATACCATTATCGAAATTTGGAGTATGTTTTGATCATTCTATGAGGGCAGTAGCTATTTGGAAAACTCTCAAGGTGTTAGTTTTGAATTGAAATATTTTACTTCTTGGGGCATGTGATATTCAAGAAAGGTTTATCAGTATAACCATATATTATAGAGGATATGTTTTATTAGGAGATACCCAAGAGTATCTTTTATATTCATATCTTCTTGTGTTTGGATGGATATTACTAGAGGTTTAGTTGAGAATTCTATTGCTTGGAGACACCACTGACAAGATTAGATAAGGAGTAAATTTTGAATGGTTGGACGCTTGTGAGAATGATTTTATAGAGATAAATGATAGATTTAATTCTAAATTGATATTGATATTACTTGATCCAAATCAGGATTATAGTCTATATCATAATGCTTCAGGTGCCAGAATGGGAGTTTTGTTGATACAGGATGGTTGAGTAGTCACTTATGGGTTCAGGTAGTTGAGGCCGCACAAGCATAACTAACTGACTAATGTCTTAAATCTAACAATGGTCATGCATTAATTATGTTGTTTTTGAAACTATATTCTAGGGGAAATTTTTTTTAGTATACATATATCATAAGAGTTTAAAATACCTATTCTCTCAACATGATATGGAACTTCAATAAAAAAGGTGGGTTGAGTACCTATAGTCCTTCAATTTTGAGTTGGTGTACACTCTTGAGAAATGAAACATCATTGTAGGAATGTTTATTGGGAAGAATCAGAACCAAGTAGCTTAGAAGTTCTGTAGTGAGTGGTGAATGATAACTATTTTTACTGTGTTGTGTCTAGATGTCTAGGTTTATCAAGGCTAGTAAACTCTTTCTTCCTTATCAATTCCTTCTTCACTTATCGATAGGGTTAATTGGATCCAACTTTTGGACACTGATTTCTTGGTGATGAGGGAAAATATATATTATGGTAAGACACTACTAGATTCTAATATTGATTCCAATGATGTTCTATATGTTTAGGGTCATGTAGTAGTTCCCATGATCGTGCAATAGGAGCAGACATAGGACATACATGACTCAAAATGTATGGTGCATCTAGGTGTAACCAAGATTATCATGATGTGTACCATAAATATCGGTGATCATGAATGAATAAATACATAGTAAGGTTCATTGAAAGATTATCTAATTACCAGCTGCTAATGACTGAGCATCAGTTACCCACTAATAATCTCCATCCATTAACCATTCTTGAGTGGAAGTGGGATGATGTGGAATTGGATTTCAAGATGGGGTTCTTGAGAACACACTTAAGTTATTATGTGGTTTAGATAGTTTTGAATCAAATGATGATAGTATCTATTTATTACAAATTAAAAAATATTCCTCTATAGATAATATAGATATGCATTTTCATAATGTGGTGTGCCTACATGGGGTGCCAATGAGAATCCTCTTGGACATGGATTCCCATTTTACCTTATTTTTATAACAAGGGTTATGGAAGGATTTGGGCATGTAGGTACACATGATTAAAACATATCACCCACTAACAGACGGGTAGTCTGAGCATAGGTTCTTAGTGTAAGAAGAAATGCTATAAGAATTTTTCATTGAATTTGGGGGTAATTGGTAGAATCATCATTCATTGGTGGAGTTTTCCTATAAAAATATCTACCTGGATTCTATTTAGATGGATCCTTTTGAGTTATTGTATTTGAGGTAATTATGATCACATTTATATTGGCTATAATCCATAGATCCTTATATTCTTAGGTCGAGTCTAGTGAAAGAGACAATAGATTAGATTCAGTTGATTAAAAAGTGGTCAGAGACTGATCAAAGAAGGTAGAGATCATATTCCAACTAAATATGACATCCCTTAGATTTTTAGGTGGGTGACTGTGTCATTTTTTGTGTGTCTTTGAGGTTTGTGAGAGACATGTAAAATTAAAAACAAGGTTTTTAGGTCCATTTGAAGTGATAAAAAGAATTAATACTATATCATACCAATTAGATCTTCCACTGAGATATTCCACTACACATGATGTGTTACATGTTTCTTAGCTTTGACAGTATCATCTAGACCCATCTCACATGATCGATGTTAATGGCATTGAAATGGAGGATAATGCATAATTTAAGTAATTACTAGTTCATATTATGGATCAAAGTGAAAATACTCTTCATGTGATGATGGTTCCCAGAGCATGGGTGTTGTGGCAATACAAATGAATTTAAGGGGATATGTGGGAATGCGAGTCTGACATGTGAGTTTAGTGGATAGAGTTATTCACCAAAGTAAATCAGTTATTCTTAGGAGTATATCTTAGGGATGAGCTATTATATGGTGGGGAGGTTGTGAGATATATACCATATTTTTATCTATAGGTTTTCTTTATTTCTGTTAAACTTGTTTTAGATTCTACTTTTATGAATATTTATAGGATCATGGGAGGTATCAGGAGAATACCAGAGGTTTGGGGCTCAAAATTTTGGGTTTTGAAGTTATAGCCTAGGGAACATGGTTAGCCTAAAGTTAGTTATAACCATGAACCCCAATTTTTTGGCATGGTATGAATTAGTGCATGATTTTTCAACCATATTTGGGGCTTTAGAGAACCAATAAAATCTCTATAGAAAATTGAATTTCAAATGATTAGAACATGACATGTTAACCGTGCACCATAACTGTGTGAAATGGTCTAAGCTATACATTGAGGTTAGCATGGTTGGGACACAATTTATCCAACCATGTAGCTAGACTATGAGACCATTTAAAAATTGATAATTTATGAAATTCCCCTTATAAATCTAAATCTTTTTAACATTAATTTGGGTTCTTTTTGTCTAGTAACACTTCCTATACCTAACCCCTTCATCCTATTATTTATTGGTTGTTCTCTCTTAATCCTTGATAATTTATATTTCCACTTAGTGTGATTGAATTATTAATATAAGGGTAACCTTCTGCCTATACTCTTTACTTTTTGTATCCCATGGTTTTGTAGTATCTCTCATTCTTTCTAATTATACCCTATTTTCGTATATTTTTTCTATTTTATAATTTTAATATGTTCTAGTTCAATTCAAGGCCTTATATTGGGATAGTGGACTCTTAATATTATAAGTTAGGTGATCCATAGATATTTCCCATAGTATCTCTTTATTTCTAGGTGTATACATTGTGTGGTGACACCGACCTACAATGTAGTGACCTTGAAATTAATAACATGATTTAAATATGCGGTTGAATTAATTATATATCATATTTAAATGTATTTTATACTTCTATAGATTAGTGATCCTAAGGGGATGCTCTAGATTAAATATGGATCTTGAAATTTACCATATGACATGTTTTACTAGAATGAGCTCATGAAATGGTAAATGGGTAAAAAATGGTAAATAGGTAAAAAATGATTTGTAATTGGTAAATGGTTATAATGATGTGTTATGGATATTATGAATTAATTTTTTTTCTATATCGAAATAGTAACCAAATATGTGTGATTGGATTGATAAATCATGGAAATTAAACACTGATGGAGTAGTTGTGAAAACATTCTTAGAGCTATCTTTATCCAATGGATTGTAAATTCCTATTGAGTAATTGTGTAAACACTCTTAGAGAAGGTTTTATTTGATAAATGTAAACTCTTATGGATTTTTTGTGTAAATAATATTAGAGTGGTTTTTGTATAATAAATGAATATTATCAAGGAGTTATTGTGTAAATTCTCATAGATTGGTCTGATGTAATGAATGAGAAACTTTTTGATATGCTCTTGAGTGGGGTTACTTATGGCTATCACGATTCCACTACATGACCATAGACATATGGAACTAGAAAAAGTAGGTATGATTGACCTCAAGTATCACTAAAGATCTAGGGAATCACTTTTGTTATTTATTATTTTCCACATTTAATTAATTTTTTTAATCATATCACTTCTACATGCAATTTTATTTAGACTCAATATATTTAGGAATTCCATTAGTGGTGGCCTATAGAGTTTTACTCACACCCTGATCATGAAACCTTAGGTGGTAAAGTAGAATATTTAGTAGTAGGATAGGATACAGGCAAGGGGATTATGCTTGATGGTAGATTGAGCTAGCTATGATGAAGTATGGCTGACAATACTGGGTTCAAATTAGGATCGGTTTGGAGATTATGCTTCTATTTTTTATTATTTTTGACCTTTTTATCCTTTATATGTGATCCACCCATGGGGGATCCATTTACTTGTATAACCTACTCCATTTTTTATAGAATATGACATTGTGATTATTTATCGACACCCACCTTGTCTTATATGTGGTATTTTTTGGGTTGGTTATATGTGACTGGATTTATTTTTACTACTATTTCTACTGTAATGATCCGAGATTTTGGATCCTTTAAAATACATAATATGTTCTATAAATTATTCCATGTGGTAAACCCAACATAATAAAACCACAAAATATTAAAAATAAACTATTAATAAATATATAACAAATAATAATATGGTAGATCGTTAATATCTATGACCTTTGGTAGATAAATAATTTATATGATTTAATATTAAAAAAGTTTATAAAAAAATATGTTTTAATTATATTGTACTTTTCTAAAAATGAAGAAAATGGATAAGGTGAATATTGTTAACTAATGGAACCTGTATTGTATTGTGGTTGTCTTATAATTTATTTAGTACTTTCATGCACTATCTATTTACATTGGATATTTTATAGACACCATTGATGGTGGCCTATTGAACTATGCTCACACCCTGCTTGGGTGCCATTGGGTACCCGAGCAGATTTCATGGTTGCAGGTCAGGATAAGGGAAAAGGACCTATATTAGGGAGTTGAGTTGGTATTGGGATGTGCACGGATGAGGATCAAGACTTAGAGTTAGGACCCATTTTGGGGATTTGGTGGTTGTCTTTATTTATTGGGTTTTCTTCACTCATGTCACTATTAGAATTACATGGCATATTTATTATTGGTTGTGGTTAGTATATTGTTTTGGAAATGGTCATTAACGCATGTTTCTGGTTTATTTTTTATTTTTTTCTTTATTTCATATGTTATCTATTGTGGCATACTATGGTAAAATGGTATATTCTTCCCATGTGATCCATTAGATCCTCACTACTAGTCACCAACTTTTGGAGTATAGGGAGGCATGCTTGATGTCATTTGGAAACCCGAATTGGGGCACTTGTTTAGTGGATTCTAAGTTGGGGACGTTAAAAAGTGGTATTATAGGAGGTTCTTTGCTTTAAATTACTATTTAGGAATGGTAGGTAGGTGATTAGGAAGTGTCAGGACCTGTAAATGAGCTCATTCATGAGAGCATCTAACCCATGTACAAGGGAAAACCCAAGTACCCTGGGTGGGAATTGTTGTTCTTATTGTGTGTTGTTATGGTTGAATGCTATTTCACCATTGGGTGAAACACTTATTATGTGATGTGACTGTTTTATGGTAATATGCTCATGGTTGTAATGGGATGAGGTTGTTCATTCATGCATCATTTTGGATCCTAGGGATATGGGTGTCATGCATCATAATAGGCACACACGTGATGGATATGTGGGACTTGAAGGGTAGAATTCATTTCATATTACTTAGTAATTCAAAGAAAATAATGTCTAATAAAGATGATGTGAATGGTTAAATAGAAAAACTTTGAAGGATGGTTAATGGTATGTACTTAATAAAAGGGTGTAAATGTGTTAAAAACTTTGTGGTGATAATTTTCGATGATGTGTGATGATATCCATTAATATAGTATGTGGAGTGTGTTATTTGATCCTAGTAAAGTGATTTCCTTGTGAAATTGTGGATGTTTTGTGTTATGTGTTTTGAGGTGCGTGTTTGGAATTATAGGAAGTTGCCGCCATGACATCATGTACCGGTTGGGAGAAAAGTGGATATCATTGAGAATGATCCACCTGTAGTTGAGTAAGAAAATCAGTTGGTCCAAGATAACTGAGGAGATGAGAATTTTTGTGAAACTTTGCTCGTTTTATCCAGATGATGGAAAGGTACCCAGGGTGGGTCATGCCAAGTATGTTTGAACTAACTAGGGAGTTTCATCTAAAAAACACACTGACTTTTGTGGGAGAGGGTGGACCTGATATAGCCATATTTTTTATAGAGTCTATTCAAAAAATTCTTGATCACTTAGAGAATCCTCCAGAAAAGAGATTCAAGATGGAAGATTACATGCGACAGGGTCATGTAAAGTGTTAGTGGGATGTTTTGGTCCAGACCTAGTAGGTGGATTGAATTTTATGGAAAGACTTATAGGAGTAGTTTCTGGATCATTTCTATCTATAGACCTTGGGGTAGGATAAGGTTTCAGAGTTTATGAGGTTCACCTAAGGGTCTATGTTGGTGATGGAGTATGCTAGCCACTTCACTAACTTTCAATGCTTCATCCTATAATTGTTAGGTGATGAGACAACTACAGTGATATGTTTACAAGATGGAATTAGACATCAGATCAATTCATAGGTAAATATATTCTATTTAAATATGGTTGTTAAAGTAGTGGATTAGGCCCTTATTTTCCTAAGGGAACGCCAAGGAGGATTCTAGTGGTGCGCATGCAGTTCCATTTGGGATAACTAGTAGTGAGGCTTCCAATGGAAGAATGTTCCACTTTGATAGTTTACACCAAGGTAGTGGTGGATAGAGTAGTTAGAAAAGGGAACTAGGCTCACATGGTAGTGACTGAATTTTCTTCTATTAGTGTAGTAGGTCGGGGCACTTGCACGGATAGTGTCCCTGACCACCAGCTGAGTGCTGAGTGTGTGGAAGGCTAGAGAATGTATAGAGATTCTATAGGAACCCTTGAAATTTGGGTATTGATGGGGGATCGAGGTCGATGCAGAGTGAAAGAATAGGGGGTCAGTTACCCCATATCAGACATGAATCTTGAGCTCTACCGGCCGTACTGGTCAGGTTAATGGATGAGGTACTCCGGGATAGTAGATTCCATATCAGTAGGGTAGTACAACACTAGGAACATAGATCATAGCCTAGGGTAAAGGGGTAGGTCAGTTTCATGCAGTTCAGTTAACACCTGGAGGTAGTGTGGCTAGACTATCGATAGTTCAAGGTAAAATTCTTATAGATTAAACACTTTCTAATGATTTATTTTATATAGGTGCTTGAAATTATTTTACATATACTCAATTTGTGAGTGTTTTGGTCCTAGCCGTGGAACTTCTGTGTGGGGTCATGTCGATCGATACACCATTAGGGGTGTGAGCATAAAATACTCACCAATGTAAGGGGTGTTCTCTCGAGATTATTGAGTACCATTTTCTATGGGACTTATTTTGTAGATTTTAGGTTTTGATATGATTTTTGGGAATGGATTATCTAGCATTATACCAATTCCATATTTAATTTTACAACTATAGGATGACTTTTTTGTCCCCAAAAGGGAATACATATGTTCATTATGAGGAATGGGATGTTTTGGTAGGCCATGTAGGGACAGTTTTTTAGCATATGGATAAAGTCACAACCCTTGGGGATTGTCTTATGCTTGATAATAGGGTAGTAGTGTAGCTTGTCTCTCCTCCTATGTTGGATCAGTTCTAGGATGTGTTTCATAAGTACTTCTTAGCATTACATCCTGAGAGATATGTCAAATTCTTGATAGAGTTATTATCGAGAGCATATCCAATTTCCGTTCCTCCATATAGGATGACACTCATTTAAAACTTAAAACTCATTTAGAGGAATTGGTGAACAAGGGTTTCATTCGTTTGAGCATGTCACCTTGGGGATCTCCAGTGTTTTTTTCCAATATGTTTGATGGATCATTGCAGTTATTTTTTTATTATAGGAAGCTGAATCAGATGAAAGTTAAGAATAGATACCCTCTTCCTTGAATCGATAATATTTTTGACCAGTTGAGTGGTGATTCAGTGTTCTCTAAGATTAATTTAAAATTGGGATATCATCAGATGAAGGTGAGACCTTCTGATGTACAATAAACCACCTTCAGGAGTAGGTATGGGATATATAAGTTTTGGTGATGCTGTTCAGATTCACCAATGTACTGATAGTGTTTATGGCCCAAATTAATCAAATCTTTCACCCTTACCTAGATCTATTTGTTGTTTTCTTTGTTAATGAAATGTTGGTGTACTCTAAGACTCATGACGATCATACCAAACATCTTGACATCATCCTAAGTACACAAAGACAACATAGTCTATACTCCAATCTATCTAAATGTTATTTTTAAATCGATAGGGTGAATTTTTTAGTTCACATCATCTCAGAGGAAGGAATGTCAGTGGGCCCAGAGAAAGAACATGCAGTTGTGTCTTGGGATCAGCCCAAGAATGTTTATAATGTCCAAAGATTTTATGGATTTGGTTGGATATTATCAAAGGTTCATCAAAGACTTTTACCATTTATCATCACCACTTTTTGGTATGACCAAGAAGGGTATCAATTTTGAATGGTTTGTGTCATATGATAATTATTTGAAAGACTTAATGAAGTGGTTGACTACTGCACTGATTCTGATCTTACCTAATCCATGTAAGGGTTATACCTTGTTTTGTAATGAATATGGTGTTGGGCTTAGGGAAGTGTTGATAAAGGATGATTGGGTGGTTCCATATGATTCACAATAGTTGAGGACCCATGAAATAAATCGATCCTAATCATGATCATTAGTTGGACACAATGGTATACACCATGAATTGTTGGTGACACTACTTGTTGGTAGAGAGTTTTTCCATGTATACCGATTATAGAATCCTTAAGTACATTTTCAATCAGTGTGATCTGAATATTCTACAGTGATGGCCGTTTGAGTACATGCATTCCTTTTTTTGAAATGGAATACACATCGTGAAAGGGAAAAAAAATTATAGGTTATTTTATTCGAAAGACTCAAAATCAGGTGGTTCAGGAATCCAATTCTGAGAGGAGAATGATAGTGTTGTTTGCTGAGATGCATATAGAGGTACATGATGGAAATGGGCAGATGCCCCTTGCATCCTTGGTAGTTGAGTCCACAATTCTAAGATATATTAAAGAGAGATAGTGTGAAGATTCATAATTTTTTTCATTAAGGGAAAGTCTTAAAGGTGGGGAGTCACTTTCTGGTTGGACCGTTGGTGATGATGGGATCATTTATGTTCACGGTTGTTTTGTGGTTCCGACATGTTTGTAGGAAGAGTTGATGCTTGAGTCTCATGCATCAAAGTGAGAAGTGCACCCTTTATTGACCAAAATGTGTCGAGTTCTTTGTAGGTTGTATTGGTGTCCATGGATAAAGAAATAGGTTGCAATTTTCATGGAGCGACGCCTTACCTTCTTGTAGGTGAAGGGTAACCATCGGTGTTTATGTGGTTTGTTGCATCCATTTCCCATTACGGAGTGGAAATGAGATGATGTGAAAATGGATTTTTTGTTGGGTCTCCTGAGGATGCTTTAGAATAATGATGAAATCTAGGTATTTGTGGATAAATTGACTATGGTGGCTCATTTATTTTTAATTTGAGAGGCTTTCACCATGGATTAGTTGGGTGAGTTGTATGTTCGATAGGTAGTGCAGTTTCATGGGGTGCTATAAACCATAGTTTCAAATCGTAATATATGTTTCACTTCATTTTTATGAAATGGACTACTGAAGTCTCTTTTTAAACAAGTTTTTTTGAGTATGGATTTCCACCTACAGTAATATGGGAAATTAGAGGTTACTATTCAGGTATTAGAGGACATGTTGAGGGCATGCATTATAGATTTTGGTAGATCATGAGAAATTTTTTTATCACTTATTGAGTTTTCCTATAATAATAGTTACTAGGATAAAATTCATATGGAACCATTTTAGTCACTCTATAGTAAACCATATAGATATCCATTATGATGGATAGAGGCTGGGGAATCATAGTTGTTAGGACTAAGTCTCATGCAGGAGACTTCAGAGAAGATCCAGTTAATTTGGAAATGCATGGATACAACCTAGAGTAGGCATAAGTTTTATGTGGATCTTCATCATCAACCTATTGATTTTAGGGTGGGTGATCATGTGTTTCTTTCGGTGTCACCAAGGTTATTTCACCACTGGATTCGAAAATAGGGTACATTGGCACCCAGGTATGTGGGTCCATTTGCAATTGTGGAAAGAATTAGACCAATATTTTATCGATTGGATCTTCCATAGTGATATAGTGGTACTCCCGATATTTTTTTATGTGTCATAGTTTCAGGAGTATCAACCTGACCCAGATCATGTTATTTATGTTGAGGGTGTTGAGCTTGAGGATTATGCATCCTTTGAAGAGTATTTGATTTGTATTGTGGACCATAGTGAGAAACTCTTGCGGGGAAAGACTATGCCTTTGGTTCGAGTTTTTTTGGCAAGATTGTAATTTTCAAGAAGAAACATTGGAGAGAGAGTTGGATATACGAGCTTAGTTTCCTGATCTCTTTGATTTGGAAGATTATTGATGCTTGGGAGTGCATCTCGAGGATGATCCATTATTAGGTGGGGTGGTTATAAGATCCAAGAATTTATGGAGGTATGTTCATGTTTAAATTTTGGTTTGAATCTCTTAAAGTTGGCTAATTAAATGTTTCTTGGGTTTATGAGGAATATTGCAGGTGTTATGAGGGTTTGAGACATGAAAGAAAGGGAAATATTTCCATCATGTTCATGTCGCGTGGTTGGTACACAGTTAGTATAAACCGTGCAAGAGGGAAAACAAAACCATGAAACCTTGGAAAATGGAATTTCACACGGTTGGCATATATGTTTTCAAACCATGTGAGATTTTCAAGTAACCGTGCAACTTGAACCCCACTTGGATAGAAGCTATCACATGGTTGGTGAATAGATTGGTAAACCATGTGGCCAAATTGTGCACCTCATTAAAAGTTTTATTTTACCCTTTCCCCCTCAAGATTTTAAGTTTTCTACCAGATTTCTTCCCCAATTTCTTCTCAAGTAGACCTAGTTACGAAAAAAAGCTCCCAAATATTCATAAGGGATTATCTCCTTCTTTTATAGCCCATTTGGAGTGTTGTTGGGTGTGAATCAAAGATCTGAGTAAGTCTAATACTTCTCTTGCTTCTCTTTTCTGGATTATGGATTATGGTTTCGTTCTTCCTATTCCGAAGACCTAAACCCCCCTTTCTAGTATATCATAGGTTGGGTCTTCAAAGGGTGCTTGAATCCATATCTAAGGCTAATGATAATTGAGGGTTCATCTACATATTTGAGGTAGGTGGTCTACAACTCATATCCAATAGTTTTAATTTTGATTTGCGCATGTGTGGTTGTGATATTGGTTCCCTCTTGACGTGCATTTGATGCCTTTAGAAATATTTGGTAAAATGGTTGGGTAAATGATGATTTAGACCCCTATGATCCCTATGGGATGCGTCAAGATTGATTATACCATTTAGGGCAACCCATGGGGTGTTCCAATATTCCCGAACATGGAAAATTGTGATGTTAATCCTAAAGTTCATTTGTGTTGAAATAGATCCCATGAGAAATGTGTTGAAATGTTAGTTAAAATTATAAAAAGGCACTAATGATTTTTGTGTCTAGTCATTGTAAATGGCATAAAGTATTGTTTGAAAAAAATGTGAAAAAGGGTTAAATAGAGTAAATTGAATGTGTCAAATGTATTATGAGTTTGTAATTGAATTGCATAAATGGGATGATGCATGTGAATTGATGAATTATGTGAAATGGGATAATGTATCGAAATTATTGAACAAGCTAAATGGGTTAAGGTATGAAAATTGAAATGGGTCAAATGTTCCATGCTAAGTAAATGGTAAATTTTCTAAATGTTTATGGTTTGATAATATTTCCCATGTCTAATGAAATGTGAATTATGAACATTATGTGTATTTATTGTGTATGATTTTTGATATGGTATATATGGTAAATGGATAAATAAGAATGTTAAAATGGATTGGTGGTGTTGGATAATGGACTGAGGATCATCCCATGGGTTGGGTTGGACTAAGGCTCTAAACCCCACCCCTATAATGCATGGGCTAGGGAGTCAAACTGAGGCTCTAAGCCCCTAATTGATGCATTTGATGAGAATACCTGGGATGAGGCTCCAAGGTAAGCGTGATATAATTGTTTATGAAATGTTTATATCTAGTGAGATAGGGAACTTGACTAATCCCCTTATGCATGATAATTGATCATCTTATGTCATAGTGTAAATAATGTAAATTCCCAACCCATGGAACAAATGATGAAAATGGATAAGGTGAATATTGATAACTAATAGAACCCTTATTGTATTTTGGTTATATTTTTATTTATCTAGCACTTTCATGCACTATCTATTTAGACTGGATATTTTGTAGACACCATTGGTGATGACCCACTGAGTTGTACTCACACCCTGCTCGGGCCCCCATTGGTTACCTGAGCATATTTCATGGTTACAGGTCCGGAAAAGGGAAAAATGTCTATGCTAGGGAGTTGAGTTGGTCTTGGGATGTGCATGGATGAGGATACAGACTTGGATTCAGGACCCATTTTTTGTATTCAGCATTTGTCATTATTTTTGGGGTTTTCTCCACTCTTGGCACCATTAGCATGACATGATATATTTATTATTGATTTTGGTCAATACTATATTTCTGAAATTTTCAGTAATGAATATTTTTGGTTTAGTGTTTATTGTTTCCATTATTTATTATGTTTTTTAATATGGAGTACTCTGGTAAAGAGCGTATAGTCTCCCCACATGATCCAGTAGACCCTCGCTGCTAGTTGGAAACCTCTGGCATACGAGGATGCGCTCTTGAGGTCATGTGGATACCCAAATCAAGGAACTGGTTTAGTAGATTCTAGGTTGGTGACATTACATTATACGTTAATTTCTAAAACCTCATACAAATTTCAACGTAAACAATTTCATAATTAAAATCCATGATATTCAAAATAAGGCCACTAAATTTACAAAATAAACTTATCATTTATTCTCCAAACATCTTAATGTTTATCTTGATTGTTACACACCAAACATGTGAATATCATTATCATGTATTCTCTTGAAATATAGTAATAACTTGAATTATAATAAAATCATATTGAAATCATGAATGCTTTCAAAAATTAACTATTTCCTCATACCATAAATCCAAAAAATCTATAAACTCAATCCCTAATATCATAAATCACTTTGTTATCATATTAGTCCCATGATTATTAATACTATCCCATTTATTTTATCATAATCAAACATCTATTTATTTCATTATCCCAACATCATGCACATATTATGGGTTGTCCTTCCCTTAATATTGTGTTCTCCAAAAATATCACCATACCACCCTAATACCTTTTCATGGTAAATATTACCATTAAACATATGCTTTCATATCCTTAAGAAAAAACTATAGTAGACTAATCCTTATTTGTTTCATTATTCCATAATACCATAAAAGTTATTCTACAACATTATTCTTGAATTACATTAAATAAGCACTCAATCATTCCTCTACTTCATTATCATACTCCACATCACCAATAGTGATAGCAAGTAATTTCCCTTTAACTTTGGATTTAAGAGGTCTCCAATATTGATCATCATCGCTAACCCTTATATTTGGGAACTGATTATCATAATACCCATTTTTATTGCACTTGGAGCATTGAAGTGTAGGGGGTTTATTCTTTGAATCCTTCTCTCTATTTGTATCATTACATAACCACTTACCATTACTTAGGCATTAATTTAATTGATGACCTTCCTTATCATAATTGAATCATGTACCAGTCCCCTTTAGACAATTTCCAACATGATTCTTCCAACACTTTGAACATAAATTAAAACTCATATTCTTTTATCCGTGGTTTTTATATTTTAATTTAAAATCCATATTTATTTTCTCATCAAAACCCTGAGATTGATATGTAACTCCAACTTCCATTTCTACCTTGATGGTAGATTGGATGATTTCTTCATAGCTATTAAAGTCTTTTATGGCTAACACCCTTCAGATACTTTTTTCACCCACCAAAGAATTGATCAACATTACTTACAGGTTGGATGATAATGGAAGAAGCTTACCTCACATGTTTTGTAAAATTTTCCTTATAGGTACTAAAAAATTCATCATCCTTTTTCTTAAACTGAAGGAATTCCTCCATCTTCATACAAAGAATATGAGGAAGGTACTTATTGAAAAATAAAATCTTGAACTTGTCCCATTTGATCATGTCAATTTCATCACATTTCCTCATTTTCTTGATAATATTTCACCATTGATCCGATTCAACTTCTAAATGATAGACCTTCAAAATGAATTTCTCATGTTCTGAACATTGGATAATTGAAAATATATTTTTAGTGGTACTGATCCATTTGTAATGACTCATAACTCTATCAATGAAATTTCCATTCTTATGTTTATTTCATATAGTGTAGATAACATAAAATCACTTATAGAACACAATACAAACATCTTAAATGAAGAATTAAGGAAAAAAGAGGTATTTCTAGAAGTTAATGAACCTATACCGATGAAATATTAATTAGACCTTAGGAATAGTAATATGACCCTTATGAATAGTAAATTGGCCAAATGAATAGTAACATCACCTGTGTTTTTATAAATAAAATTTAGGCATCTTATAAAATAAAGTATGATATAATTATATCATAGTATAGGTAAGTGAATATTTTATAAATTATTAATTAAGTGTTGGTATTTTTGTGAGTCATAAATATTTAATTACGATTTTATAGTTAATAAAATGATCTAAAAGATAATTCATTTTCATAAAATGTATTCATAAATCAATATTTTTTTTCTTATTATTTTAGGATAATTTAATAATACATTAGTTAATTTTTCAAAATTTTATTAAATCAGTTATAATTTTAAAAACTGTGTTTTTCGAGTAAATGATGATTTTATTTAAAAATTAAATTTAAAATATTTAGAAAATTATTTTCATAAAATGGAGTTAAATTTTGAATTCTAAATGTTAAAAAATGGTTATGATTAATTCTTTGTATTTTTCTAAAATACTTGAATTTTTTGTGAATAGTAAAATATGATAATTTTTAATAAATGTTAAATACATGAATTATTGAGTCATAGGTAATGTATGGATGATTTAATCCCATAATATCAAAATATCCTTAATTATTTTAATATATTTTTTCATAATTCTCAAACTATTCATAGTCTTGAGCCAAAATAATAAACAAATGTGTTAAATATTCAAAAAACACCTCTCTCCTCCACTATAAATACCACCCCTTCTCCTCACACCTTACAAGATTTGAGACTTTCCACATTTCTTCCCAATACTCTTCCCAAGACACTCCCTTATGTGTAGGAGATCTTAGTATCATCAAAAACACAAAACCATTTCCCTAAGGAAGTTCTCAAGGAGTAGAATTCAAGAGGTAAAATCCTCTTCCTTTTCATTTTAATTTATTTTCAAGTTCATTAATTTTATTATTATATCCTCACATACCATAATAAAAATGGATATATAATTCCATTACATTAAATGTACTAGAATTTTATTATTCTAATGTAATAATCCATCATCAAACCTCTTATCCTCTCCCTTTTAATCTAAAAATGGAAAGGTCGTCCGTGAGGTATTGTTTCATCACCTTCAAGGATGAAAAGTTTTTATTTTTGTCACGACCCATCTTCACAAAAAGGAGGGAAGGGTCAACAGATTTCCAGGCCCTTCCTTATTTTAGTTGAAGGAGAGATAATGACCCCTGAAACCCGCCTTCAATAGGTCCCGGAGTGGTGACCAGCGCCAAGGGTATAGAATCACACACTAAATGGAAGGCATTACCCTTTTTCTTTTAATAATATCGGTAGATAAGATAGTAAATCCCACAACACCAAGACTGAAAGTAAAAAATTAAATCTAAGAACCATCCCCAATGCATGTTACACTAGTAAAAATCCTCAATGTATAGGAGACTACAAGGCAAAGTACCAAAATAAAGAACAACAGCAACTACAATGATCTGTCACAAGGTCTGAGCTAGTACGGCCCAGAACGATCCCTGAAGTGCTTTTGGAAACCTGAAAGCTGTTTTATATACGTAGGGTGAGCATACAAGTATTCTCACCAGGGGTAAACCTAAAGCTCTCGTGCACAAGGGAGGCATACTAATGCCCTGTGAGAAAAGAGATAACCAAGAACCTAGAAAGGAAACTAACCACCCAAGCCTCACCAAGGCACACTCCCCAAATAATGCAAGTCAAGTAAAGTATAGTAATATCACATCGATGTTTGGGTACCCCACGCCACTTTCCCACTGGTTATTGAAGACATTATATGCATCGGACTAATCCCGCCATTCTCACCACAGTCCCACTGCCTCACCCCGTCACACACACCTGGGCCACATCGTCACGCAATCCCACTACCAAACCCCTCCCGCAAACCCCTAGGCGACAACTGTCACATGTAACCACGCCTGAAAACACCTAGTCCAGAACAACCACCTCCATGCCCTAAGACACCTGGGCTAGAAGATCTACACTTCCACGTCCGAAGACACCTGGGCCTCATCCCAAAGACACTTGGGAAACCACCTGCCCGCACACACCTGGGCCAACCACCACACTACCCTGCCTGAAGATTCTTGGGCTAATAATGGACCTCAGGCCACCACAGCCTGCCCAAAGATACTTGGGCTATCAGGGAAAGGGAGCAGAAAGTAGGTAATAACCAGCCACTAATAGAAGTGTAGGAAAAACACCCTCCCCCATGAAATGGGGGTGTTCAGCACTAAGTGCTCAACTTGGGTGGGGCGTGAACAAGAAACACAAAACTACAAGTATATGTATAGTTAACAAGAACTCACCCAAATCTAGGTATTTCTTCAGCCAACCTAAAGAACACCATCAGCACCCATGACCATGTCACAACTCACACCAAACCAAAACCCATTTTCCCATCCTTGTTTCATGTTCAATAATAATGTTTAAATAAGTTTCTGCACCTACTTAGGAAAATATCAAGCATAAGAACGAGCCCAAGGAAAGATTACAGTCAAACATCAACTAAACCATTCACACCCAGTTCTCTTGTAAAGTCACAACAACAAAGGGATTAGTGGGATCCCTCGAAGTACTAGAACCAAAAGAAAACCCAAGATACTACCCCATGTTCCCAAAATCCATGAGCCAATGGTTCCTCAACAATAGAGGATTCCACCCCAATTCGTGATATAATCAAGGTAACCACCCGACCTTAAATTCACAACCACTAGAAGTATAACAACAGGGGATCCCATCCCCACCCACATCACCCAACAATCGGCCCATGAAGGAAAAACAACCCAACCACCACCACCAAAAAAAAGCAGTCCCATATCGGTATTTTCATATTTAAAGGATTTAACACACTCCATGATTTCAACTTCGTTGTGCTTTAACAGGGGTTATCACAAAAAGGATTGATCCTGGTGCTTTGAATTTATTTAGTCAGATGTACATAATTAACCAAATTACCTTACACAGTAAGGGTTCAAAAAAACAATACAATCCTTTTAAACATCACTAGAGGTAAGGGTTCATTAGTGCACAGAGAAAGACCACCAACGACCATGATTTTCATTAGGCGTAAGCCCCCAAAATTCAGAAATCATTAATCAGGGAAGATCATAAAACAAAGCAGCATCATCGATCACACCCCCCCCCCCTTTATTCATTATAAAATCCATTCATTATATTCATTTAGGTTTGGTTCATCCAATTCTATAGAATCAAAATCATGCCCACCCCGCTGACACACAAAAGGGAGAGATGAAGGAGAAATTTCCTACTTGATTGATCGACGATCGAAGTTTATCTTCACGCGCCAGGAACAAAAGATGTGTTATTTGTAGGGGTGGGGCCTTAGGAACTCAAGGATGAATAGATGAATTTATGGGAGGGTGATTGAGAAAAATAATCCCAGGGAGAACCCTTTAGTTTATAAGGGTCGGGGACTATTGAGATAAGAATGTGAAACCGCGTAAGGAGCGAGGTCGTGGGTTTACCACACGGCCCCACACGTTATTAAAGGGGTCCTCACCTTTGGGGTGGTTTAAACCGACGCACACACTAGGGTGCCTCTTAAACATTTAATTAAACCCCATTTATGGGAGTTACTATGCTTTAAAACAAGCGTAAATGGGTCAAAATAGGGTTTAAAACCCAATTTACGCAAAAAGGAGGTGCTACTGGAAAACCCGTGGGGAAGCTACCGGTAGCCGAGAGCCACCGGTGGATGGTAGCGACCAGTTTCCGAGAGCCACCGGTGGCTGACAGCCACCGGTAGACCGAGCTACTGGTGGGCTATGGCGACCGGTAGACCGAGCTACCGGTAGTCCGAGCTACCGTTAGGGGTTAACTTCACCGAGAAGCCTCGATAACATTCCCAGACTACCCAGAACACCGAACATCAGATTTTTACAAAGTAATGGACCCCCAAAAATCCCGGGCCATTACATCATATGATAGTGCAGTCATCTCTATTATAGCAAGTGGAGGAGTATTAATGGGGAGACCCAGAGTGCGAAGTGATACGTGACCGAGTTGACCAGAGCAATGCACTGCAAGGAAGCCAAATCCTCCATCACCTTCCAGGCGTATGCCGAATCTCGGACCGCATCCTTCTGCGATCTCCTGCTCAAGGCATCGGTTACTACATTCCCCTTCCCTGAAGTGTAAGAAATATTAAAGTCGTAATCCTGGAGAAACTCCACCCACCTTTACTGCCACAAGTTTAGGTCCCACTGGTTGAAGATATACCTCAAGCTTTTGTGATCCGTGAAGACCACAAAGCGTTCTCCGATGAGGTAATGCCGCCATAACTTTAGCGCAAAAATGACTGCTGCAATCTCCAGGTCGTGGGTGGTGTAATTACTCTCATGAGGGCGTAGCTGCCTAGACCCATAAGAGATCACCCCTTAGCGCTGCATCAACACACATCTGCGGCCTTTCCCTGAAGCATCACATAACACCTCATACGCCACCCCTTCTTCTGGTAGTCTCATCACTAGGGAACTAACCAGCTTCTCCTTCAGATATCTGA
This sequence comes from Viscum album, assembly GCA_963277665.1. Classification (NCBI taxonomy): domain Eukaryota; kingdom Viridiplantae; phylum Streptophyta; class Magnoliopsida; order Santalales; family Viscaceae; genus Viscum; species Viscum album. The sequence goes on along the minus strand of OY728150.1, from coordinate 1,995,948,090 downwards.
AGGCTTCCTCGCACTTCTCACTCCACACGAAAACCTGATTCTTCTTGGTCAAGGCTATCAATGGGGCTGCAACTCGGGAGAAGTTGGGTATGAATCTCTGGTAGTAACCTGCCAGCCCGAGGAAACTACGAACCTCTACCACATTCTTGGGTGCTTCCCAAGAAACAACTGCTTCAACCTTTTATAGGTACACCGCTACCCCATGTTCAGACACTACGTGCCCAAGAAAGTGTACTTCTCGCATCTAGAACTTTCATTTCGACAATTTCCAATAGAGCTGGTGTTGTTGGAGGACCTCCAAAACCGTCCTCAGGTGCTCCATGTGGTCCTCCTATGATCTTGAATAGATCTGGATATCGTCGATGAACACAAATACGAACCGATCTAGGTTCTCCCGGAAGATGGAGTTCATAATCCCCATGAACATAGCCGGGGCGTTCGTAACACCGAAAGGCATGACTACGAACTCAAAGTGTCCATATCTGCACCTGAAGACTATTTTCGGGATGTCTCCCTCTTTCACCCTCAACTGGTGATACCCAGACCGTAGGTCGATCTTTGAGAACCATCCTGCACCTTTTAGCTGGTCAAAAATATCGTCTATCCTTGGAAGAGGGTAGCGATTCTTGATCATCACTTGATTCAGCCTCCTGTAGTCTATGCACAACCTAAGACCACCATCTGCCTTCTTTGCGAACAAGACTGGAGCACCCCACAGTGACGCACTTGGTCGAACATAACCCCTCTTCATCATATCATCAATCTGAATCTGGAACTCCCGTAGCTCTGAAGGTGCCATCCGGTAAGGAGCCATCGAAATCGGATGAGCTCCAGGCTACAAGTCTATCCCAAACTCGATATCACATCGAGGGGGTAGAGTTGTTACCTCCTTAGGAAGGACGTCCATAAACTCGCTGATGATTCTTGGCACCTCTACCATCTCAGCATCTACTGACTCTACTGACAGCTCGGCTAACAAGGAGAGGAGGGGTTCCTCTCGCCTGCTACCCTTCTGACTGCTCTGCTCGCCGGTGAAAGCAACACACCGGCCACCCAAGTCTGAGAACACAACCCTTCCTCGAAAGCATTCGATGATGGCACACACAGAGAACAGCCAGTCGATGCCTAGGATGACATCGTATGGCTGTATCTGTAGCAGTAGTAGATCCCTGACCGACTGATGTGGCCCTATCATCAGTCTACATCATCGATAAACATATAACAAGTCGGTCTGACCTCTGACCGGTGTGCTCAGCACCAAGGGCACTGGAAGTCTCTCGGCATCTAGACCCAAAGTATGGGCTAGACTGGGTGCAACGAAGGAGTGCGAAGCTCCGGTATCGAACAAGGCATAAGTAAGGGTACTAAACAAACTGATCGTACCTTGAACGACCTCTAGTTCTACTGGGACTGCTACCTCCGCGGCATGCAACTATCCATGCCCATCTTCTCTTCCCCTTGGCTGTCGGTCACCTCCTCGACCACACCCTGGTCGAGGTCCCTGAGGAGCGCCCTAAGGTCGGCCGCCTCCTGCAACGTCTTCCCTCGGAGGAGCGGAAACTCGCTGCCCTTGCTGCTGCTACTGGAAAGGCCTAGCTAGAAGTTGCTGCTGGGGCAGGTGTTGGGCCTGTCCACCACTTTCGTACTGTAATCGATCTGGGAACTGATTCTGGAGAGGTCCATGGCTCCCATAGATGAAGCACCTCGGTTTTGGGCCCGAAGGAAAAGGGTGAGGAGTGGGGGACCGGAATTGGAACTGTTGTGTCCTGCTCCCTGCTGGTTGAAACCGAGAGGGTCCTGATGCTGGTGGTCTGGTGCTGATAGCCTTCCCCTTCGATGATCCCAGCTAGATCCCCTCTCATGTCACACCTCCTAGAGCATGCACCCTCTCCACCACTTCGGCCTTCTTATGGACCTCCATGTACGTCGGTAGGGTGAAGGGGGTAACGACATACTGGAGGGAGGGTCGGAGTGCCTCCTCTAAACGTCTTGCCCGAGACTCCTTGTCTGGAAAGAGGTCCGGAGAAAAATGTAGGAGGTCCTTGAACTTTATTCCCAGCTCCCTTACTGACATACTCCCATGCTGGAGGGAGAGTAGTTCCTGCCTCTTCTCAGCCTTCATCGTAGAAGAGAGGAATTCTTCCTAGAACTCCTTATCGAAATCAGCACATGCCACATCAACCTCTCTCATCTCCCCCCGGTAAAGCGTCCACCACTGACACGCTGCTCCCCACATCTGGCTGATGGCCAGAGGAACCCAGTACTTAGGCGAAGCCTGAATCAGGCGGAAAGCTATCACCATATCTTCTAGCCAGCTTTCCGTCTTCATGTCATAGGTGCTACCCTCATACTTCTCGAGGGTCTGTCACTGGAAGGCTCGAAGCATCTTCTTCCACTGGTCGTCCTCCTCCTCCCGATCAGCCCTCTGCTGGTCGGCCAAGTCAACCTCCTGGGCCTCGATCGCCCATACAACTCATGGTCGTCTCCCGGGTGCCATAGCTGCAAGGTAAACAAGGAATTCTTAATCCCAAGTAGTGCAGAATATTTGTTCTTAAAATTTCTTAAACTTCTTATTTATTTCAAATTCCCAGAATACCCCAGAAACACGAGAACACAAGTCATTTTGATGCATGTACCTTTCCTAGGGTCCCTACCCTACAATCTGTGTGGCGTCACTTGGTCATTTGGTAGGTCCAGAGTCCTTGCATCAGATCATGGGGGGCCCTAAAATCTCGTGTCCTAGCCGGTCTTCCCTGGACTAATTCATACAATAAGGTCACCCAACACTATCACCCGACCATCCCATGCAATACTCACTGTTCCTAACTCCAGACTCCATCATATCTCTCAAACCTCTACATCTGATACCATTTTGTCACGACCCGCCTTCACTATAAGGAGGGAAGGGTCAGAAGATTGCCAGGCCCTTCCTTCTTTAAGTTGAAGGAGAGATAATAACCCCTAAAACCCGCCTTCAATAGGTCCCGAAGTGGCAACCAATGCCAAGGGTATAGAATCACACACTAAATGGAAGGTATTACCCTTTTTTTTTAATATGATCGGGTGATAAGATAGTAAATTCTACAACACCAAGACTGAAAGTAAAAAAGGTAAAGCCAAGAACCATCCCCAATGCATGTTACAAAAGTAAAAATCCACAATGTATAGGAGACTTCAAGGAAAAGTACCAAAAGATAGAACAACAACAACTGCAATGATCTGTGACAAGGTCTGAGCTAGTACGGCCTAGCACGATCCCTGAAGTCCTCCTGCAAACCTGAAAGCAGTTTTATATACGTAGGGTGAGCATACAAGTATACTCTGCAGGGGTAAACCTAAAGCTCTCATGCACAAGGGAGGCATAATAATTCCCTGTGAGAAAAGAGATAACCAAGAACCTAGAAATGAAACTAACCACCCAAGCCTCACCAAGGAACACTCCCCAAATAACGCAAGTCATGTAAAGTATAGTAATAGCACATCGATGTTTGGGTACCCCGCACCACTTTCCCACTGGTTATTGAAGTCATCCTACGCATTGGACCAATCCCACCATTCTCACCACAGTCCCACTACCTCACCCCGCCCACACACACCTGGTCCACATCCTCAGGAAGTCCCACTTCCAAACCCCACCCGGAAACACCTTGGCCACAACTATCACATGTAACCACGCCTGCAAACACCTAGGACAGAACAACCACCACCACGCCCGAAGACACCCGGGCTAGAAGATCTACTGCCACGCCTGAAGACACCTGGGCCTCATCATGAACAAACTTGGGAACCACCTACCCACACACACATGGTCTAACCACCACACTACCTCGCCTGAAGATTCTTGGGCTAATAATGGACCACAGGCCACCACAGCCTGCCCGAAGATACTTGGTCTCTCTGGGAAAGGGAGCAGAAAGGAGCTAATAACCATCCACTAATAGAAGTGTTGGAAAAAACACCCTCCCCCATGAAATGGGGGTGTTTGGAACTAAGTTATCAACTTGGGTGGGGCGTGAACAAGAAACACAAAACTACAAGTATATGTATAGTTAACAACTACTCACCCAAATCTAGGTTTTTCTTCAGCCAGCCAAAAGAACACAATCAGCACCCATGACCAAGTCACAACTCACACCAAACCAAAACCCATTGTACCATCCTTGTTTCATGTTCAGTTATAATGTTTAAATAAGTTTCCGCACCTACTTAGGCAACTATCAAGAATAAGCACGAGCCAAGGAAAAGGTATAGTCAAACATCAACTAAACCATTCACACCCGGTTCTCTTGGAAAGTAACAACAAAAAAGGGATAAGTGAGATCCCTAGAAGTAATAGAACCAAAGGAAAACCCAAGATACTACCCCATGTTCCCAAAATCTAGAATCCAATGGTTCCTCAACAACATAGGATTCCACCCCAATTCGTGATATGATCACGGTAACCACCTGACCATAAATTCACAACCACTGGAAGTATAACAACAGGGGATCCCATCCCCACCCACATCACCCAGCAATCAGCCCATGAAGGAAAAACAACCCAACCAACACCACCAACACAAAGCAGGCCCATGCCGGTATTTTCATATTTAAAGTATTTAACACACTCCATGATTTGAACTTTGTTGTGCTTTAACCGGGGTTATCACAGAAAGGATTGATCCTGGTGCTTTCAATTTATTTATCCGGATGTACGTAATTAACCAAATTCCATTACACAGCAAGGGTTGAAAAACACAATAAAATCCATTTAAACATCACTAGAGGTAAGAGTTCGTTAGTGCACAGAGAAAGACCACCAACGACCATGATTTTCAGTAGGAATAAGCCCGCACAATTCAGAAATCATTAATCAGAGAAGATCATAAAACAAAGCAGCATCATCGATCACACCCCTCCCCCTTCATTATTTATAACTTCATTTAGGTTTGGTTCATCCAATTATACAGAATCAAAAGAATTCCCACCCTGCATGATACACAAAAAGGTAGAGACGAAGGAGAAATTCCCTACTTGATTGATCGACGGTCGAAGTTTATCTTCACGCGCCAGGAACAGAAGATGCGCAATTTGCAGCGGTGGGGCCTCAGGAACTCAAAGATGAACAGACAAATCAATGGGAGGGTGATCGAGAAAAAGAAACCCAGGTATAACCCTTTAGTTTATAAGGGCTGGGGACGGTTGAGATAAGAATGCGAAACCGCGTAAGGAGCGGGGTCGTGGGTTGACCACGCGGCCCCACATGTTATTAAAGGGGTCCTAGCCTTTGGGGCGGTTTAAACTGACGTACACACCAGGGTGCCTCTTAATCATTTAATTAAACGCCATTTATGGGCATTAATGGGCTTTAAACCAAGCTTAAAGGGGTCAAAATAGGGTTTAAAACCCAATTTGCACAAAAAGGAGGCGCTACTGGAAAACCCGTGGGGAAGCGACCGGTAGCCGAGAGGTACCAGTGGCTGGCAGTGACCGGTAGTCGAGAGCTACCGGTGGCTGACAACGACCGGTATCTCTCAGCTACCGGTGGGCTACGGCCACCGGTAGACCGAGCTACCGGTAGTCCGAGCTACCGTTAGGGGTCAACTTCACTGAGAAGCCTCGATAACTTTCCCAGACTACCCAGATTACCCAACATCAGATTTTTACAAAGTAATGGACCCCCAAAAACCCCAGGCCATTACAATTTTACTTCAAAATATTTAAGGATATTCATGAAACCATTTTAATGGTTGAAACAGATTGTAAAATTTATTTTATAACCCTTTTTATGTTTTGTATTTAACATATTTACATAATAATAAATGATAAAACAAAATGTTTTTGTTATGATCAATAACAACCATAATAATCTCAATGATTATCACTAAATGTATTATCTATTGATTCATCCTCATAACATATAAAAAATGACACATATAACCATTTAAACTTATTTTTGTTCATAAATAACATATAATTCTAATTCTATATAATTGTACCCATTTTACATGAACTCTATTACTTATAAATAAGTTAATTGATCATGAAAATCAAAGAAATGAACACTCATGAATGATAAAATTAGATCTTATAACTCGTAAAATATAATTATAACAAATCAATTTCATGTTAAAAGGTTATTAATCAATTAATTAACAAATTTAATTTGATTTTCTAGGACATTAAGGTCAAAAGTATAACACATTATGACGTAAGGTAACGGTTTCTACCCGAACCTTCATTTTTCCTTTGGGTTATTCTTTCACTACCTTAACCCTAATGTAATACTTATTTTTTGTGTTTACTTATAAAATATTGTTTTTATATGTTACAAACTCATATATCTAGATAAATTCATCTTTATTTTATGTTAATTAAATTTTTTACAAGGTTCCCTTCTTAATTCATCCCGATACACAAGACTAATTAAAGGGAACCTCTTGATTTCTTATGTATTTTAAAGTATCATCCATAATATGTTTTAAGACACCATTATTTTTCTAAAATCACTAATTTTTTCATAAAAATCTATATATTTTTTATCTCTAGTTTTATACAAACAGTCATGACTAATAAAATTGAATTTTCCAAAAGAACTATTCTTTGCAAAGTAAATGGGTTATTTATCCCAAGAATCCCTCGATGATTTTATTAGAGTATTTTCATATATTTTAACACCTTTGTTGAATTTTATAATTTATTTAGATTGATCTACTATGATTATAATATACCATGTTTTATTAAATGGTTTATGATTAGTTTTATTGGGGATGTGCTATCTTGATACCATTCACCATGTTACTCATAATGGTTAGTGATTATATTCAAAGATTGGGGAAAGTTATTTAAATTTCATATGAATATGTTGTTTATGTTTAACCATATTCATATGAGAAATGTGTTGGAGTTATCAAGTGATGGGTGGATCCTTCTATAGAACCTTGATGCATCAGTAGGTCTCATGAGACAAAACAGATATGGACTTGGTCTAGTTCTTTCCCATTTTCAGATATGGTTTTGGCCGAGGCCTTAATCATTTTCTGATGTCTTCAGTAAGGCCTTGATGGTATGTTTTGGATTCATGACATATGAATTCCTTCATAATGATATTAGTAATTTATTATCCATGTGAATATTAAACTAGTATGATATGCATGGTTAATATTCTTTGTCATGTGATTATTTATAAGGCATTATTTATTTAGCTTTCACCCTTACCTTATCATGATCAAGATTACGCTCTAATGGAATGTTTTTTAGTCATTCTTAATGCCTTATTATTTATATTGGATTTTTTCATATTACTTAACCTTACTGTGTATATAGTATCACCCCTTTCTTATGTTTTATTTTTCCCTAGGATGTGAAGATGAATATTATGAATAACTTACAGGGTTAATATAAGAGTTTTTGGGTTCTTCCAATAGAGTTTCTAAGTTATTTTTCCTTTAAAGTTGTAATTTAAAGTTCATGTATTTAATATATTTTCCAAAACCTATTAAAATTATTGGTTTTTTTGGATTTGAGTCTTGTATCCATACCAATGTATTAATATAAGGTACTAACTCTCAGATACTGGGGCTAGGGTCCTTACAGTTGGTATCAGATGAAGGTTTTGTAGAATCCTTGGAAACTAGATTTAGAAAAAATATATTAAAGAACATATACCTAATATATACTTTGAGGATAAGAATATAAGAACATCCTAAAATTTTGGTAAAGTAGATATTATGTGAGTCTTCCTAGAAATACATCCCTTCATGGATACTATAGGTGGACATGGTTTTGGAACAGATGTACCTAGTGGTAACAAATATGATAAGGTCTCCCAGGCCTGACATAAGGTAACTGGGTAAATGACAACATTCCTTACTATGAACCTGGTTTGACACTCCCAAGAGATATTCTTATGATAAGTTACATTTTCTTTACAAACCATTATGAAGGATTTAAAAGTAAATATGTCTCCAAAGAAACTATATTTATGATTATGAGAGTAACTATGCATATAATTTCAATTTATATTAAGTATTTTTCTAGTTTGAGATTATAAATTATGATTCATAACCTAATATAGTGTATTCCATTATTTAAAAATGGAACCTAGTGGAAGGAATGTAAATAGTATCGATGCAAGTATCCAATGTAGGGATTTCCCTCCTATGAAAGATAAAGATGTTGGTATTATAGATTTGATTGGTACTATGAAACATGGGATAACTTAAACATGTTATGAAAAATAACCTTACCCATACAGAGCATCCTGAACCACAACATAGAGGAGAAATGTTAGGCCACTTTATGTGAAAACAACCTCTATCATTAAATGCGACTATAAACCCATTTGTAGTGGAGTAGTGGATTAGTTCCTTAGATAAGATATTTATTGCTTTGGGAAGAAATTAAAGGGATAATTTTATCATGGAAGTGTATTGTATATCAGGAGATGCTGATCAATGGTGGTTATTGATTCAAAACACAAAATATGAGGAAGAAATTGAAAATATGGAATGCGGAGACTTTAAGAAAATTTTCCTAGAAAAATATTTCCCTCGCGAACAATGAGTGGATATGGAAAGAAAATTCTTGAGTCTGAAAAAAAGGAGGATAAAAACATTGAAAAATATAAAGGTAACTTTATAAGGTCATAAAGCCATGTTTTGGACTATATAATTAATCCAAGGAGTAAGATTGATTGATTATTTGATGGTTTAAAACCATTCCTCCAAAGGGAAATAGTCTACCAAAATTTTTCATCGTATGAAGATATAGTCTCATGTTCTATCAAGATAGAGAACTAATTCTCTAAATCTTATAAATTTATGGTAAAACAAGTGAAGAATAGTGTGGAAGAGGAAATAATGGATACATGTAATTTTACAACGTGTGATACTTATGGAAGTAAATACCCTAGTGCCTTCTTAAAAATAAAAGGAGTTTTCTACAAGTGTGGTGGGAAAGGCCATCACAATCAAGATTGAAAAGAAAATAAATAAGTTAACAATGTTTAATTATAAAATTTTAGGGATATGAGACACTATGAAAATTGTTGTCCAAATTATCAAGGAAACTTTCCTAAAAAAGGCCATGGGGAAAAGGACAAGATTATGCAATCACAACAGATAGGGTTAAATTTTCTAATGATTTGGTTATAGGTACATTAATCATGTCCTCAAATTTATAAAAATATTTATTTGATTATTTATTTTTATATTATTCTATATTTTACCATTTTTCTTTAAAAATTAGATATTTCCAATTTTCCTTAACAATGGAGTTGTCAGTCAAAACATGAATGGGAATTGTCATTAAAAAAATGATGTGTCAAGCATTACCCAATATGTAATATAAAAGTTCTTTATATTCTAATTTTATCATCATAACTATGGTTGAATTTGACATAGTACTCGGTATGGAGTGGCTTTCAAAATATGATGTGAAAGTCTATTGCAAGAAGAAAGAAGTTACGATTTGTGAGGAAGGTGTATAATCCCTTATCTTTAGAGAAGAAACATCACCATATGATTCTCATTGAGACCCAACCCAAGTATATCTACTAAATGAAATCCTTATGGAGGAAGATAAAACATTATCTATGAATATTCAAATTGAAGATGTACCTATTGTGAAATAATATATTGATATATTTCTAGAGGATTTACCTAGACATCCTCTAGAGTGGGAAGTTGAGTTATCTATTGATTTAATTCGTGATTCAAGATCTATATCAAATAATCTTTATAGAATTGATACTGTGGAATTAGTAGAACTGAAGAAACAACTAGAGGAATTGATTTATAATATATTTATTCACCCTAGTGTTTCTTCATGGTGAGACTCTATTCTCTTTGTCAAGAAGAAAGATGGATCCATGAGGTTGTGCATTGATTATAGATAAATCAATGTTATTTCAATAAAGAACATGTATACCATGCCTCACATTGATGATTTATTTTATCAACTTCATGGAGCTCAATACTTTTTGAAGATTAACCTTTGATATGGATATCATCAATTGCGTGCGAGGAAGGATGGTATTCTAAAGACAGCATTTCGATCCAGGAATGGACATTACAAGTTTACAGTAATTCCATTTAGACTGACTAATGCACCATATTTTTTCATGGATCTAATGAACATATTTTTCAAGTAACGTATTGATAAATTTTTTTGGTATTTATTGATTATATTTTGATATAATAAAAAATCTATGAAGGCCATGAGAATCACTTACAGATTGTTCAAAAGAATCTTAGAAGAAATGAATTATATGGGAAGTTTATAGAGTCTGGATTTTAGCTTCAATTAGTTTCTTTTCTTGGCCATATTATCTCTAAGGATAGAATCTCTATTGATCCTATGAAGACAGAGGATTTTATAAAATGACCTACACCAATGAACATAACTGAGGTACATAGTTTTTTTGGTTTAGTAGGTTATTATTGACATTTTATTCAGAATTTCACCCGATTAGCTAACCTGTTAACCATGATTACTTGTAAATGGGTTAAGTTCATATGGAAAAAATAATGTGGAGAATGTTTTTAATAATTTAAGAGGATATTAGTGAATTCTATGATATTTAATCTACTATTGGGAACTAGTGGATTCATGATTTATAGTGATCCATCAAAGAAAGGACTTGGTTGTGTCCTTATGCAGAATGATAGAGGTAATACCTTTGTATCAAGGTAGTTAAAAATTCATGAGTAGAACTATCCAAATTAGGATATTGAGTTAATAGAAATAATATTTTCTATGAAGATATAGAGACACTATCTCTATGGAAAAAGATGTGAGATATATACAGACCACAAGAGCTTGGAATATATCTTCTCATAGAAAGAACTCAACATGAGATAAATAAGATGGCTTGAACTACTCAAGGATAATTATGGTTCAATACACTATCACCCAGGAAAGGAAAATAAGGTAGATAATTCATTGAGCAGAAAGAATCATGTATTTTTAAACAAAATGAGGATTGACAAGGACCCCGTGTATATGGATCTAGAAAAAATGGATATGATAATTATTAAGGAAGGTAAAACATCATTACTTTTTCAATTGGTTTCCCAACCATATTTATTAGAAATAATTAATAGTTATTAGTTTGATGATGAGAATATTCAAAATAAAATTTAAGATGTGAATGATGGGAAGTTTCTAGACTTCGAGTATGAGGATGGAATTCTAAAATTTGGTAGGAAGATAAGTGTTCCCTCTATAACCCAAGCTAAAAAGAGAGTTATTGTATGATTACAATAGCTATAATTTCTCTATACACCCTAGTTTCACTAGGATGTATAGATATCTGAAGGAACATTTCTAGATGTATCAAGATGTTTATTTTGTCAATAGGTGAAGGCTGAAAGACAAAATCCAAGAGGTTTCATGCAACCCCTCCCTATTCCTACATGGAAATAGGATAAAATAATTATGGTCATTGTCACTGTATTACAAAAAACTCCTAGAAATAATGATTAAATATGGGTGATTGTTGATTGACTTAACAAACTGGCACATTTCCTCACTATAATGGAGGACTTTAAACTAGAACACCTTACACGACTCTAAATTAATAATGTTTTAAGACTTCATGGAGCACCTATTTTATTATGTCTGATCTTTATTAATGATTTAAATAGAAATTCTAGAAAATTCTTCATAAATATTTGGATACTGAGCTTCGTTTGAGTACTACTGATCACCCTTAAACTGAAAGGTAGTCTAAAAGGATAATCCGAACTTAAGAAGACATTTTGAGATCATGCTTACTTGAATTTCAAGGTTTGGGGGACCATTATTTACCTTTGGTAGAGTTTTCCTATAATAATAGTTTCTATTCTAGTATTCAAATGGAACCATATGAAACATTTTATGGAAAGAGATGTCGTACACCAACTTGTTGGGATGAATTTGGTAAAGGAAGCTTGTGGAGGAAACAACTGTGAAGATAAAGACTATTCAAACCCATATCAAAGTATTTCAATGTAGGTAAAAGTGTTATGCTGATAATTAAAGGAATTATTGGTAATTTCAATTGTTAGATCATGTTTTATTGAAAGTATCTCTATGGAAGGGTGTTATAAGATTTGGAAGGAAAGGGAAATCGAGCCCCAAGTACATTGGTCCTTTTGAAATTCTGAAGAGAATTGGAGCTGTGGATTATCATTTGGAAATTTGGCCTAGCCTTTCCAAAGTTCCAAATGTGTTCCATATCTCTTTGTTAAGGAAGTACATACTAGACCCAACACATGTACTCACTTATGAAGGAATAAAATTGGAACCTGAATTATCTTACTATGAAGAGCCTATTATGATTCTGGACACTAAGGAATAGGTGTTAAGGAATTGTATAGCTCAGTTGGTAAAGTTACTTTGGAAAAATCATAAAATTGAGGAGGAAACATGGGAGTCTAAGAATTTTATTATGAATAACTACCCAAATTTTTTTGTTGGGTGACAATCTAGAAATTTTGAGGATGAAATTTTTGTAGGAGGGGAGAATGTAATGACCCAAAACCCTATAAATGAAATTTCCCTTCTTTTGTTTATTTAATATAGTAAAGATCACTTAAAATCACTTATAAAATATAATACAAACATCTTAAATGAATAATGAATAAAATAAGAGGTATTTCAATAAGTTAAGGAATTTATAACAATGAAATAGTAACTTGACCTTAGGAATAGAAATATGACCTCTATGAATAGTAAATTGGATGGATGAATAGTAAACTTACCCATGTTTATATAAATAAAATTCAGGCATATTATAAATGAAATTATGATATAATTATATCATATTATTGTTAAATGAATATTTTAAAAATTATTAATTAAGTGTTGGTATTTTTGTGAGTCATAAATATTTAAATAAAATTTTATAATTAAAAAAATTATTTAAAAGAAAATTAATTTTCATAAAATTTATTTATAAATAAATATTTTGTTATATTTTGATTTTAGGATAACTTAATAAGACCTTAGTTAATTTTTTAGAATTTTATAAAATCAGTTATAATGTTAAAAAGTGCATTTTTCGAGTAAATGATGATTTTAATTAAAAATTAAATTCCTCGTATTTAAAAAATTATTTTGATAAAATTGAGTTCATTTTTGAATTCTATGCATTGGAAAATGGTTCATATTAATTTTTGGGATTTTTCTAAAATACATGAATTTTTGGTAAATAGTAAAATATGATCATTTACGATAAATGTTAAATACCTGAATTTTTGAGTCATAGTTTATGTATAGCTGATGTAAGCCCATAATCTAGAAATATAAATCATTATTTTAATATATTTTGTGATAATTCTCAAACTATTCATAGTCTTGAGTCAAAATAATAAACAAATGTGTTAAATATTCAGAAAACGCCCCTCTCCTCCACTATAAATACCACCCCACACCACCCCTTCTCCTCACACCTTCCAAACTTTGAGACATGTCAAATTTCGTCCCAATACCCTCCCCCACATAAAGTATCTCTTGGTCTCATAGAAATACCAAAACCATTTCCCTAAGGAAGTTCTCAAGGAGGAGAATTCAAGATGTAAAATCCTCTTCCTTTTCCTTTTGATTTCTTTTCAAGTTCATTTCTTTTATTATTCTATCATCACCTAACCTCATCCAAATGGCATGAAAAATCTAGTACATTAAATTTAATGGAATTTTATTATGCTTGTGGAATAATCCATCATCAATCCCCTTCTCCTCTCCCTTTCATTCTAAAAATGAAAACGTCTTCCTTGAGGGGTTATTTCATCACCTTCAAGAACGACACGTTTTCATTTTCCTTTACCATATTTAAGGATTTAATGAAAACATTTTAATGGTTGAAACATATTTTAAAATTTATATTATAAACCTTTTTATGTTTTGGATGTAACATATTTACATGATACTAAATGATAGAAAGAAATGAGTTCGTTATGACCAATAACCACCGTAATAATCTAAACGATCATCACTAAATTAATTATCTAATGATTCATCCTCATACCATATAAAAAAATGATATATATATATATAAATTTAAAATTATTTATGTTCATAAATAGTATATAATTCCATTTATTTATAATTATACCCATTTTACATGAACTCCATTACTTATAAATAAGCAAACAGATCATGAATACCAAGGAAACGAATGCTCTTGAATGATAAAATTGGATCTTATAACTCATAAAAAAGATCGTAAATTAAATTAATAAAATTATATAAAATAAATTTCCTGTATAAAATATTCTAAATTAATTAATTAATTGATTTAATTTTATTATCCTTGACATTAAGGTTAATAAAAGAACACATTCAGATATAAGGTAAGGGTTTCTAACCAAACCTTCATTTTTTCCTTCAGGTTATTCTTTCACTACCTTTACCCCAATGTAATTCTTATTTATTTTTATGTAATTATTCTATATTGTATTTATATGTTAAAAAATCATATATATAGATCATTTCAACTTTCACTTATGGGAATTACATGTTTTACAAGGTTCCCTTATTTACTATTCCCGATACGCAAACCCAGTTAAATGGAACGTCTCGATTTCTTTCCCATTTTAAATTTCCATCCATAATCTATTTTAAGACACCATTTTTTTCTAAAATCACTAATTTTGCCATTAAAAAATATATTTTTTCATCTCTATTTTTATACAAATAATCATGACAAATTAAAATGATTTTTTCAAAATAACTATTCATTGCAAAGTAAAAGGGTTATTTCTCCCAAGAATTCCTCAATGATTTTATTAGAGTATTTTAAACTATTTGAACACCTCTATTTAATTTTATGAATTATTTAGATTCATATCCTATTATTATCATCTAACATATTTTATTAAAGGGTTTATGATCAGTTTTACTGTGGATGTGATATCTTGATATCGTTCACCATGTTACTCAGAATGGTTAGTGATTATATTCACATATTGGGAGAAGTCATTTAAATTTCATATGTATTTGTTGTTTATGATTAAATCCATTCATATAAGTAATTAATTTGAATTATCAAGTGATGAGTTGAGCCTGCTATAACATCTTAATGGATCGATAGGTCTCATGAGACAAAATAGATATGGACTTGGCCGAAGCCTTTCCATTTTCAGATATGGTTCTGGCTAAGGCCTTAATGATTTCAGATGTCTTGGATGAGGCCTTGAAATTATGTTTCATATATACTGCATATTTATTCTCACATAATGATATTATTAACTGATTATCCATGTGAATATTCTACTAGTATAATATCCATGGTTAAGCTTCTTTCTCATGTGATTATTTATAAGGAATTATTTATTTATATTTCACCCTTGCCATATCATGATTAAGTTTATATAATAATGTCATTTGTTTTTTTCATTCATCATACTTTATTTTTTATATTGCCTTTTTCTATATTACTTACCCTTACTAAGCATATGAGATCACCCCTTTCTTATGTTTTATTTTTCCCCAAGATATGTAGATGAATATTATGAATGAATTTAAGAGTTTATCTAAGATTTATTGGGTGTTACCAAGGGATTTTATATGTTGTTTTCCTTTTAAGTTTTGATGTAATGTTCATGAATGTAATTTGGTTTCAAAATATACTAAACTTATTGGAACTTTGGGATTCAAGTCTTGTATCTATACCAATATATTAATATAAGTCACAAACTCTGGGCTAATGGGGCCATGGTCTTTACACCACTGCTCAGCCACTAGTAGATCAGAAGAACCAATAAAAGAAGGTGGATATTACGTCATGAAAGAATAAATAGGTTTTTTCTTCCTCCATAGTTCATTTGTAGGTCCAGTATGATTCAAATCTTGAGAAATTTGTGTAAGTATAACAACAATATTTTTCATTCCATCTCACAAAACATTCAATTTCTAAGGAGGAAAATCATTGCATTTCCCATCATATTCAGCATTAAAATGGTTTCTTTAGGTTACATCAATTTACTAAAACAAAAATCATAGTGTGTGTAACACTAATCATAGTAGAAAAACCACATAATCAATGGAAATCACTTTCTAACTATAACATCTTAGGTTTAATCCTAGTTTATCCAAGATCATTACAAAAATTCTAGGATTATAACCTATACTTAGACTTATCCTTAGAGATATTACTAATATTTTCTCATCCTAGATTACAAAGGTTGACTAAACCTTCTCTCTGATACCAACTATAATGACCAAGGCTTAACATATATAGAAATTACGTCATTTGTTTTAGAATATTTCATACATTACAAAAACACACAGTTAAAGACTGTATTAGTTTAGTGCCTCTATAACCTTGGAGCACATTCTTCTAATTTGGTAAAATATCTTCAACATCTCTCATAAATATCTACCCCTTTAGTATGAAACCTAAAAAAATTCTTTAGATCATGGGGAAAGGAAACATATAAAAAGGGTGAGATCAAATTCTTAGTAAGGGTAAACAAGTAAGATATCAAAAAAATATGACCATAAGAATGAAAAAATATGAACATAACTTTTGAAAATCATACCCTATATAAAATATATCATAATACTGAGTCATGGAATAAATCTTGGCAATTAATAGACATAAATCATAAAGGAACATGATCTATGAGAAAATATCATTGCCATAAAACATGTAATTATGGTAAACACATAATCATAGATAATAATTTCCTTAGTAGTCAAAGATCTTTTCTAAGACTATCACAGTGGAATGGGTTCAATCCCCAAACCATCACAGTGGAAAAATTCCTTTACTAAACCAATTTCACTCCTCATTCCAGTCCTATATTATTAAATGATTTCACTTCTCATTCTAGTCCTGTCTATCTCATTAGATATAAATCTTTACCCAATTCATTAGAGGGAGATATAGGTCTCACCCATCACATAATGAAAACTACACATATGTTTGTGATAATAACATAAATCATTCATTATATTAGAACCCATATAAAAAATTGTTCCATAAACATCATTCCATCATAACATAACCCATGGAAAAGAAATGGGTTTCATAAATACCATTCCATCATAAACATAAACCAACCATATAAATAATAAGGATTTTATTCTTGTAAAATAACCCCAAATAAATCATAAGTAAAATAAAATAATTTTATATTGGATGGAAAATAATTTTGCAAGATCACTTGAAAATAATTCTTGAAGAAAATATCCTTTCTACTTTGAAAACATTTGATTTTCTTAAAATACCACACAATTTTAAAATAAAAAATTTTATTTGAAAATAAAATTTTAATATTATAATGTAATATTAAAGGAAATAATTTTTCATGAAATCATAAAAGTCCATTCATTCCATATAAGTTAAAAAAATATTCCTCTCATACTTTTTCTGAAAAAGTCATAAAGTACCTTATTTGAAAAAGAACAAAATATTCCTTTCAAAATGTTTAGTAAAAAATTAACACACAAGTAAAAATTAATTTAAAAATTATATAATAATAGTAAAATTATTTTGGAAAAAAAATTTAAGAAACATTTACATGGAATATAAATATTCCTTAGAAGATACTTACATATAAACAACCTCGAATAATAAAGATATTGTGAAATTAACCCTTACCTTAAGTTCAATTTCCTTTGTACGTATCTAGGACTCCTGAATAATGGTTTAAAGAATGTTATTAACTTATTAAAAACCATATTAATACTTATTATATAATATATTATCCTCTTATATCTTATTATCAGTTTTTTAAATAATATTTCATTATTACCTTTCTTTCTGGTGTTATGTGCTTCATTTTCATATGCATGTTTTTCCATCTAAGCCCCGATTCTTTTGAATAAAATATATTTCCTTTATATATAGAATGATATTAAGGTCATATATATTATATTTATTCATTATAAATTTATATAATAATTATTTAATGGTGATCATGGAAAATGAATTGCATCGCGTCATGGAGACGATAAGTCGTACGTACGCACGAGCGACGATATCATTCCATTATTGATGAAAGTGGAAGATAGTGAATGGTATATTTTTACAGAATAAATATCATGTTATAATTATCATATATATATCTATTATTTCCATTATTATACCCATATATGTAACATAGTGATGAAAAACAGATGACACCATAGTGTGGCGATGGTATGACGTATGTACGCACGCGCAATGGTTTCATTTTTTATAGGATGAATAAAAGGTGGAATATGATTGTACCATAATAATAATAAAATATAAACATATATAAGATACTATATTTATTAATTTTTAATGGAAACAATGCCTGAAGAGGAATTATAAGAAGAAATAAACTTGAAAGAGTCAGTAAAGTCAATTACATCTTCTTCAGCAAACTTCCTTTAGATCTATTCTTAGGGACACTAGGGTTAATATTTTGAGGATAATAGAAACTTTAGAATGTGGATATGGAAGTTTATGAGATAAAACTTTAGGGTATGGTCGATATTGAAGATTCAAAGTGATGTGAAGAAGTGAGAGTGAAGGTGCCTTTTTATAATTGAGGGGAGAGACACTTTTTGAATTTCTCAAAAGATTAAATTATATTAAATTAAATATCAATAAAAATACCTAAAGAGTACATGTATTAGAATATAGTATGATAAATTTTGTAATATCATCAGCCAATATATTTTAGACATGTTTTGGTATTATTATAAACCTTATTATTTTGGTTAACCCATAGTTAACCTATTTAAATTTTATCTAAGGTAACAACTTTTTTAATATTAAAAGGGTTTACTTTTTAATTATGTGATTTAAATTAAATCATAAATAAATTATTTATAAAAATTTATACCATATTATATTTTTTCTATATTTTTAAATATGTTTTATTATTTTAAAATAATTTAATAAAATATTTTTTTTATAAAATATCATTAGTGTCAATTTGATACTATTCATTTAATTTGACTTCAAATACATCAAGGGAAAGGGTATATTTGAATATAATGATTTAAAACCTCTTTAATTTTTTTATGGATCTAGAAAATTCATTTCACACATTAAATATTTCAAATTATATCAAAATAATATTTTAAAATTATTTTTTTTATGTTATTTAAATAAATATCGTATTAGTATAACATAATAATTTAAGGTAATTATATTATTTATAAAAATTAAAATAATTTCATTAATATAAAAATATAATTTTAGGTTTATTCATGTCTTTATTTTTTCCCTATGTGAACATATAAAATATATTAAACACAAAGAGAGTGGCATTTTGAAACTACCTTTGATTTAAATAATATATAACTCATTTTCATGGAAAATGGTCCATTAAACAACTAAAATTAGAGCCTAAGATAATAAGTTTCGAATATTATTCATTAAATATTTATTTTGGAAATTTTTATAACCTTATAATTTTGTTTTAACCACTTTAACTCTTATCTTGACAACATAAATGCAATCTTTTTGAGGGTTAATATAGTTACAATTAAATGCCAAAATACCCATAAATAGACCATGGATGACATTTTAAACCTTATAATAATTAGTTGTTTGAATTTAATATTTTCAATAATTTTATATCATTTAATAAAATATTATTTGTTTTAAAATATTATTAATGTCTATTTTTATACTATTCGTTACTTTGAATTTTAATAATATAAAAACAAGAATATAAATTCAAAAAAAATATTTTATTATATCCTTAATATATCAAGGACTTCTATAAACTTTGTGTGTGACATTAATTATGTCAAATCAAATTGATTTTAATATTTTTAATATCATTTAATTGATATTTCCATTAATAAAATAATATTTGTGAGAAATTAAGGTAATTATTTTTTCACTAAAAATTATAAATAAATTTTCATGATGTAGATAAATATTTTATATTTTAAATGACTATTTATTTTAAAATATATATTCTAGTTAACTCTATCTTAAAAATATTACACTTATAAAAATTAAGAGCGTGATATTTTGTCACTTTCTTTGATTTTAATAATATATAAGTCATTTTCACGGAAAAGTGTCAATTATGTAATTTCTAACCTTAGGTCTTAAGGTTAGAAATAATTTCTTCCAGATATATTTTTGAAAGTTATAGGGTCATTTCTGGTCCTTATCATTTTATTTTTACCATTAATTACCCGATTTACCATTTACTATGGTCACAAAAATTACCAAGGTTACTATTCATATTGAAAAAAAATAAAAGGGACCTATTTAAAATATTTAGAACTTATAATTCCAAAAAAGGAATCAATTTTTCCAAATTAAACACTTATAATTTTTAGAAATTAATTAAAAAGTAATCTCATAGATGGGATGAAATAATGAGTTTTAAAAGTAAAAATGTTCAAATGTTTGGAATGTTTTTATATAAAACTATGAAATTGATTCAAATGAACTAAGTTGGATTAACTAAAAAATTATATAATTATAATTTAAAACCAATCAAGAATATAATTTATCATTATAAATTATTTAGACTAATAAAGCAGGTTTCAGTTAAAATTTAGTATTTTCCACTATTCATCAAAACATGAAACATATCAAAAAAATACTAAAAATTCAACCAAAGTAAATTTTGATATTAATATTTCAAATAAGAAGTTTATTTTGTGAAATATAATTTATAAAAGGGTTGAAAATAATATTTAAGAAATTTTCTCTATCAAAAGGTGGAAAAAGTGTCTTTTTTGATAAATATATCTTTTATGTATATGACTGGATTTATCTTATATCCATTATAGAAAAAACATAATATTAATATTAAAAATTATATTTAATATATATTACATTAATATAATCCATATATATTGATTTGTTTATTTATTGGTATAAAACACACTTGTGCACATTTAAATAGTTTTTCGTAAAAAAACTTTTCATCTTATTTTTAAAAAAGTTCTATTTTAATTTATAATTAATTGGTAAAATAGAATTAATTATATATACATGAATAAAACATATTTTCAGTATTCACTTAATAATTTTCATATCCTTTATTCTGATTTCTAGGTTATAATTCTCTAGTTTAAGTAATAAAATGATGTTTCGTAGGAACTTAGTGTTGCGTGTAATGTAAGATAAACCAGTGTTGAGTGTAGCTCAAGCTTAAAATGGTGTAGCATGAAATAAAAACTATCATATTATTTAAAAATATATTTCCTAAAAATCTCAAGGCGTTACACTATATTTTATTCTTCTATATGTGTATTCATGATCCATGCCTGTTATATTATCATGTTTTGATTTTTTAACTTATGTGCTATGTTTCACTCCCATGTTTATTCCTTTACTTGTATTTTAACTCATATATTTTGTATATGTATTAAAAAAGTTGTCCTAGGAAGTTATAGGATCTAAAATAGAGTTAGTATCTCATTAAAGATATTAAATAAAATATGTTTTTATTTTTAGTTTCATGTTTTTTATTATCATATACCAAGGCTTACAAAGACACTAAACTATTTGATCCTTGGTTTGTATTATGATCAAAATCATGTAATATTACATGTAAAAGGATAGGGTTTCTATAGTTGGTATCATATCACAATCTAGTTATTTTTTGGGGATTAAGACTATAAAAATTTATTAAGAACCCTATGGATAATTCTATCACTAGAGATTCCCTAGATTTAAACCTAGGGAATTATTAGTTAGGATATAATTTTAATTTATATTGTATTCCTTATATGTTCATAGTTGCTTTTTTATATGATCATTAGCTCAGAATTCAAGCCCCCTAATTATATTTTATTTATTTTTCTTATTTAATGGAAGTAAATGAGATATCTTGTGCCAACAATCAATGTGATAGGGAATGTGACTATTTCCCTAATTAGATTCCAAACATGATGCGTACAGGATCCCAAAACATGATGAAAGTACTAGATCAACTAGATCAAGTTATGAATAATAACATGAATCACGTGGGGTGACCCCCTTCTTGAAATAAAGAGAAAGTGTGGCCAAATCCTTTATGTGACAAAGGACTCCTATATTTAGTGGATCTTTCGATCCCCTCATTGAGGAATAATGGATTAACTCCATTTAGAAGATATTCATTTCCCTTAAATGATTAGAAGAATAGAAAGTCATAATGGTGGTCTATCATTTTTATGGGGAAGCTGATCAGTGATGAAAACTAATTAAAAACAGAAAGTCAAATGAGGAAATTGATTCCATGGACTGGGAAGGTCTCAATAAAATATTTTTTAATAAATATTTTCCCTAAACTCTCCTTCAAAATATTGATAGGGAGTTCCTCAGACTGAAGAAAAAGGAAGATGAATCTCTCAGAGTGTAGGAGTCAAAATTTACAAGTATTTCATGATATGCCCCTGATTTTCCATGAAAACTAAAAGTAAGGTAAATAGCTTATTTAATGGATTAAATCTGAGCCTATGTAAATCCTTGGAGATTTGAGACTTTGATAGCTATGAGGAGATTGTTCAATGTTTCCTAAATGTTGAGGTGGATATTGGTGACTATAAGTTGTCTCCTTGGATCAGAGATAAAAAGAGGAAAATTGAGTTTAATATGGGTGGATCAATAGATAAATCCCATGAAAGAATGAAAACCCAACATCACGCATGTCAAAAGTGTGGGAATAAGCATCCTGAGAACTAACTATAGGGAACCAGGAGATGTTTGAAACATGGAAGAGAGGGTAATCAGGATAATTATTGCTGGATGGATTTTAATAATCCCACTAATGTAGAATAAGCAAGGAAGGTTTATATCAACACTCATCATATAGTGTAGTGTTTCAACTACATGTAAAATAAGAATTATTTGAGCTAGTTCCCAAATACAAGGGTTGTTAGAGACAATAAAAAATAACAGCCTCCAAGGAAACAAGGAAGGTTATATGATATAAATAATACTGAGGCAGAGCCTAAAAATGATGTGGTGATAGGTATTCTAGTTATTAATCCAAGAGTAGGGAACAGAATATTCAATTTTGGTTCTTTTAATTATTTTATACCGTACAAGTTTAGTAGAACTATTCAAACACTGCCACAAAATACAAAGGTTGAGTTATATATGATAATAGATAATGGGTAAATTATTGAATCTAAATTATACAAATCCTTCCTGATTAATGTCCGTGGAATGAACCTCTCAAAAAATATCATCTTACTTCTTTTGGTGAAGTTTGATGTTATATTGGGCATGGATTGACTATCTTTATATAAATACAGTATCAAATTTCTGGAAATGGAGATCACTCTTCACATCCCGAGGCATCCCCCAATTTTTACAAGTGTAAGGAGGATGATAAATCCCATTAAGAATCATTTTTCCAATTGTGGATATTATTACATTATGAGAAAGAATATCTAGCTAAAATGATTGAGCCAAAGGATAAGACCATTCTCAAATACATGCTCATTGTCAGGATATACACTGATGTTTTTCCTGAAGAATTGGATGGTATTCCTTATGAACAAGATGTTGAGTTGTCAATTGATCTTATACCTAGATCTTAACCCATATCAAATAATCCTTACAGGATGACCTCCATTGAGTTGGAGGAACTAAATAATTAGTTACAATCGATTCTGGATAAGGGTTTTATATTCCTGAGTGCTTCACCATGCAATGATCAAGTCCTCCTATTCATGAATAAGGTTGGATCAACATGCCTCTACATTGATTATCATGAGATCAAAAAAATCCTGATAAAGAACAGGTATCCACTACAATGGATAAATGAATTTTTAGATCAGCTACAAGGGGCCAAGTATTTATCACTACTGAAAATTGAACTATTTACGATGGGCTATTTGCAACGGGGTCCCATCACAAAAGGTCATTTGCAAAGGGATCGTGTCGTAAACTGTCTGTTATAGAAAAAGGTGTCGCAAAAATATTTTTTTGTGACGGGCCGTCACAAATAGTTTCTCTGAGATTATTTAAAAACACATTTGTGACGGGTCGTCGTAAATAGTATTTGTGATGGGGTCCCCATCACAAGTCTTATCGTAAATATTTTTTTGATTTTTTTTAAAAAAAAATATTTATGACGGGGTCGCCGTTACAAAAGGATCATCACAAAAATATTTAAAAACTAAAAAAATAATATTGAATAAAATAATATTATTAATAAAAATAAAATAATATTAGAAAATAATAATAAAATAATATTGGAAAATAATAATAATAAAAATACTAATAATAATAATATAAATAATATTAATATAATAATAATAATAAAATAATATTAATATTATTAGTATTAATGAAATAATAATATTAACATCAACAAAATAATAAAATAATATTATAAATAATATTACTAATATAATAATATAATTATTAATATTAATTAAATAATAATATTAATATTAGTAAATTAATAAAAAATTATAAAATAATTAAAACCCCAATATTTTTAAAAATATAAAAAGATAATAAAAACGAAATAATAATAAATAATAAATAATAAAACAATAAAATTTAAAAAAAAAGTAATAAAATATTAAAATATTAAATAAATAATAAAAAATTTAATATTTACAATAATATAAAAAATGTACTATATAGAAATGTAAATAGTTAATATTAAAAAAAATGCATTCAAATATTTTTTCATAAAAAAAATATCACTGAGGGTGGGTCCTCGGGAGGAGCTGGAGGAGATAGTGGAGAGAACTTCATCCCTTAATCACGAGACAAACATCGCATGTACTCCATCTGTTATTGCTATTGCTACTGTCATCAACACATCTCCTCCTCCTCCTGTTATCATTGACAAATCTCCTCCTTCTCCTTACGCATACTCTATATGACCTCACTCTGAGTTCACAGCTACACCTGATACTGTACAGTAGATGATAATGACTCCATGAGCTCTACTCGAGTTGGATGTCGACATTGCAGCGGTACTATAATAACTTTCAAGCATCAATCGAGAGCAGATACCAATAACTAGGCCTTACTTGAAGTCATATTGGGTCACATGCATCCATGTTTCCTCATCAAATCAGTGGACACTGGGCTGACCCTCGGTCTCAGCCTGACTCTCAGTCTATAACTGAGATGTTGTGGCCTTATATGACTCGTTCAGTTACAATTTAAAATTAAAATAGTTAGAATTTTATTTACACTTAATTTTAAAATTCAAAAATAAATTATACTAACAACAATATGATATTGGTGATCACCTCTAATCTCCCCCATGACTGGAATGTTTTACATCCTTCTATAAACCTCAAAATCCGTAACATCGGGTGTTTTGACTACCTATTTGAATGTAAAATAAACCGTTACATTTAAAGTTATATAAATTATTTAAAAAAATAACTTATCATATGTTCCCTTTGCATATTGAATATATGACTACCAATTTTATGTGTCACCTTTGATCTCCCCCAGTCTTGTCGAACTTCTGATGATCTCCTCTGAAAATGTCCACCCAACCAATGTGAACATAATCCATCCTAAACATGAAATGAAATGTAATCAGGTCGGTGGGTGCGACAAGACTCATCAAACTCTATCACTTCTGATTTCATCACTATTTTCCTTCTCAAATTGTGAAAAAACTAATGGCTACGCTCACGCATAACCCCTCCCATATATTCTAGATTGCACCACACATTCTATTATCGATGAGATATTATAAAAACTTCAAATAAATTATAATATCAAGTTATTAATTAAATAAATTTCAATATAAATATTATTTATTTACATACTAGCCAATGATTAGACATGCGGTGCAGAATATCAATGAGAATATCATCCCATGTGACCCATGGTTCCAAAAAATAATTGCACAATATAATGTTCCCCTATCCAATAGTTGTATGTGAAAAGTTGTGAAAAAAGAACAAATAATCAAACAATTAGTATGAAAATAAATTAATGAAAACTAACTAAAATACATAGGTAAACATACCTCTACATGTGTAGATCAAAGTCAAGATATGGACGTTGCTATGGGATAGGGTCTGGAATAATTAATTGGGAAGGACCACGCCCCCTCTGAGTCCTCCCTAAACTTTCAGTAGTCTGAGGGTCAAATGATCCAACATCCTGCTCGTCCAAAGATATATCAGCATCCTGCAACTGAAGAAACAGATCTGGGTCCATCTAAAACACAAAATTATTGTTGTTAGAAAACAATTAAAAACAACTATTATATATAGATATATACTATAAATGATTATAACCAGCATTTAATTGTGTCAATTTTTATCTGCATCCTCATCTTCATATCTGATGATGTTAATGTCTTCATATTCCTCCTCAGCATCATCAATTACCATATGAGTTTTACTTTCAATATCTCTTGTCATTTCAAATTCATCTGTAACAACATTTACATCACCGTCACCATCGACCCTTAACTGTGGGGTATTATCATCGATATTCGTGTCTCTTAGTGTAAAAGATAGATTTGGAGCAGTCTCTTAAAAAAATTAATTCCTTTCACTTCAGCGGAACCACATTCACTTTAACTAAAATGATTTTCCCAAGATATAATTTTTATTATGCTCCACTAATCACCCAACTCTTTTTAAGTATCACATTAATTAACATAATCAATTGGATGTGTATGATAATCCAAAAAAAATTGTTCATTTACTACAAGAAGAATTCTATATTTATTATTAATTATTCTATGGGTTAGATAAATATGCAATCCTCTCTCATTATCTGACCATTGACATTTAAACATCATTATGTGATTTTGTCCCAAATAACACAATTCAATAATTTCTTCCAACATGCCGTAAAATTCAACTTCAGTTTCTCTATGATGAGATCCTCTCAAGCAAACACCACTATTAATTTTTTTATTCTGCATATACATGTGTATGAAATAAAAAACCATTCATTACATATGCATTATAAGATTTAACCATTTTGGATGGTGGGTTACTCAAGACACATAATCGATTATCAATTTTATCAGCATGTTGAGATACCTAAATTTTTTTAAAACAATTATCATTATAATAAGCAATAAATTAATTTTATATGTTAAACCATAAATAAATTATGTTACCAGTTTTTAAAACTAGTAATAAAATTTATTCTTCCGATGTTTTTCAAGAGCAGCTATTGTAATTTGTGGAAGTTGTTTCTTGATATGATTATCATATAACCTAACAATAAAAAAATATTAATTTACAGTAATAATGATTATATTATAATTGATAGGACCACTCACAGTACAAATGGTTTCATTTCTTCACAATTGAGTAGAACATATGCATGAGCTCTGTGATGTTCATCATTTGAAAGCCATCGTTCATGAACTCCACCGAAGCCAAGTTTGGGATGATTAAAAACTGAAAATTCATTATTCATTTCATCGTCAAAATTTCCCTCATTATGACCCATGTAGTTGTGTTTTAAGGGATATTCAGACTCAAAATAATGAGAGTATAAAAAAGAAATTTCCTCTTGCAAACAAGATTCTCCAATTGAGCCTTCAATTGATACTTTGTTACATACTTTTTTCTTTAATTTTTGAATGAATCTCTCAAATGGGTACATCCATCTGAATTGTTCTAGACCTCTACATTTTTATGCATGCAGAAAATGTAATATCAAATGTTCCATTGAGTCAAATAAAGTTGATGCGAAGATTTTTTCTAGTTTATATAAAATTAAAACAACATCTTCTTGCAGTCTTATTAGTGAATTATAGTCTGTTGTGGTTGAAAAATTGTCTTGGAAAAAATATAATATATCTTTTATCGTATCCCAAATCATAGAATTCAATAAACCTCTTAGTCCAATCGATATAATTCTTTCCATTATCACATGACAATCATGACTTTTAAATCCGATAATATGACCATTTCTGACACATCTTCCCAAATTGGAAGCATAACCATCTAGAAGTATCAAATATGCAATCCAATAACAAAATAATAATCAATTTTATTTGTACCATGTATAATATTCATTTGGATTTATTAACTTATGTGATATGACATTTTCAAATAGTTCAATTTCTGGTCGCCTAAAAATTTAGGTAAGATCTCATCATACCTTTACATTATCTTTGGTCTTACCTAGTAGATCCAAAACTGTATAAAATAAATTATCAAAAAAATTCTTCTCAATATATATGACATCTAACATGTGATGGACTAACAAATTAGACCAATATGGAAGATCCTAAAAAATGATCTATTTTATCCAATTGTTTTCTTTCCCAAAGCCATCAATTTTATGTTGGTTTATTGTTGGTCCAAATTTGATGGGAGCTAATAAAGAGACAATTTATTTTACCTATGTACCTAAGATCATTGTTGGAGGTTTATCTCTTTCAATTCCACCTTTTCTAAAATGATATTTTTTCCTCTTAAAATGATGATCGGTTGGAAGGAATTTACGATGAGAGTTGAAAAACAAGTTTTTTCCCATTGAAGAGCATAAATGCTTTTTTGTATCTCATAAAGTATGGAAATGATTTTGCGCCATGTGTACTCCATCCAGATAACATTCCATATGCTGGGAAGCCACTAATTTTCCACATCAACGCAGCTTTCAGTAGGAAATTCTATTTCACAATGACATCATATGTACTAACACCATTACTCCACAATGAATTTAACTCATCAATCAATGGTTTCAAATAAACATCAATATTCTTTTTTTGATTTCCTAGAATTAATAAGGTCAAAAAGATGTATATCTCCTTTATCAACATCTAAGGAGGTAAATTATATGGAGTTATAAAGATAGGCCAACATGAATACTGACTATCCTAAGAAACAAATGGACAAAAACTGTTAGTAGAAAGATGCAATCGCACGTTTCGGGATTCTAAAGAAAAAGATGAATGCACTTTGTCAAAATGTTTCCATGAATCAGAGGGACAATTTAAGCTTTTACCAGTTTAAATATTGGTTTTGTGTCATGACATCAATGTTGTTGTGTTCTAAGACATAAATAAACACTACAATATGGTTGTAATTAGGAAATATCTCAACTTTTTTATAGTAATCAATCAAGAATTTCCTATTTGAACCTCTTTATACCTCAATTTCCACATGTGGTACAAATTTCCAACGAATCATTTTCACCATAATATAAGATACAATCATTTGAACAAGCATGAATCTTTTGATAACCATAACCCATATTATGAAACCGCCTCTTACTCTCATAGAAATTTTTTGGAAACACATTTTCTTCAGGTAATAGTGTTTTAACCAAAGAGAATATCTGATCAAAATAGCTATTTGACATTCCATTATCTGATTTAATAGTCATAAATTTTTCAACCGCTTCAAATTTTCTTATCTTGCTTGCTGGATATAAGGCTTCCTCAACAGACCTCAACAACTCATAAAATTGACATGGTTCCAACTTAGGAGTTAAATCAATATAATCTTGAATTTTAGTTTATTCCTAATTAATACTAATTATTCCTAATTAATACTAATTATTACTAATTAATACTAATTATTCCTAATTAATACTAATTAATACTAATTAATACTAATTAATACTAATTAGTACTAAATAATCCAAATTACTAATATTTATTACTAATTATTACAAATTAATCCTAATTAATACTAATTATTACTAATTATTCATAATTATTTTTAATTATTCCTAATTAATCATAATTATTCCTAATTTTAACAATTATTACTAATTGTTACTAATTATTAGTAATTATTACTAATTATTAACAATTAATTATAATTATTACTAATTAATCCTAATTATTACTAATTATTACTAATTATTCTTAATTATTACTAATTATTTCTGGTTATTACTAATTAATCCATATTATTACTAATTAATCTTAATAATTACTAATTAATTCTAATTATTACTAATTAATCCCAATTATTACTAATTATAACTAATTAATCCAAATTATTACTAATTATTACTAATTAATCCCAATTATAATTAATTATTACTAATTAATCCTAATTATTACTAGGTAATCTTAATTATTACTAATAATTACTAATAAGTACTATTTATTACTATTTATTACTATTTATTACTAATTAAAACTATTTATTACAAATTATTACTATTTATTCCTAATTATTATTATTTATTACTAATTATTACTATTTGTTACTATTTATTACTAATTATTTCTAATTATTACTAATTATTCCTAACTATTACTATTTATTCCTATTTATTGCTATTTATTCCTAATTATTACAATTTATCTTAATTATTACAATTTATTTCTAATTATTACTAATTATTCCTAATTATTACTATTTATTCCTAATTATTACAAATTGTTACTAATTATTCATAATTATTACTAATTATTCCTAATTATTCCTAATTATTCTAAATTATTCCAAATTAATCCTAATTATTCTTAATTAATCCTTTTTATTACTCATTAATCTTAATTATTACTAATTAATAGTAATTAATAGTAATTATTCCTTATTAATACTAATTAATTCTAATTATTCATAATTATTCATAATTAATAATAATTATTCCTAATTAACACTAATTATTCGTAATTAATACAAATTAATCCCAATTAATACTAATTAATACTAATTAATCCTAATTATTACTATTTATTGATATTTATTATTAATTAATCTTATTTATTACCATTTATTACTAATTATTACTAATTATTTTTTAATTATTCATAATTAATCCTTATTAATCCTAATTAATCCTAATTATTCCTAATTATTCTTAATTATTGCTAATTATTACTAATTGTTACTAATTATTACTAATTATTAATAATTATTACCAATTAATCATAATTACTACTAATTAAAACTAATTATTACAAAATAATCGTAATTATTACTAATTTTTACTAATTAATCCTAATTATTACTAATTATTACTAATTATTACTAATTAAACATAATTATTGCTAATTATTACTAATTAATCCTAATTATTATTAATTATTACTAATTATTACTAATTATTACTATTTATTCATATTTGTTACTATTTATTACTATTTATTACTATTTATTACTATTTATTACTATTTATTACTATTTATTACTATTTATTGCTATTTATTACTAATTATTACTATTTATTCTTAACTATTACTATTTATTCCTAATTATCACTATTTATTCCTAATTATTACTATTTATTTCCTAATTATTACTATTTCTTCCTAATTATTATTAATTATTACTAATTATTGCTAGTTATTATAAATTATTCCTAATTATTCCTAATTATTACTCATTAATCCCAATTATTACTAATTAATTCTAAACATTACTGATTATTCCTATTTACTACTAATTATTATTTTTTACTTCTAATTATTACTATTTACTTCTAATTATTACTATGTATTATTATTTATAAATATTTATTTCAATTTACTACTTATTAACTCTAATTTTTAGTAATTATTTCTAATTATCACTAATTGTGACTAATTATTAATAATTTTTAATAATTTTTTTTACAAATATGTGTGATTAGTATTAATTATTATTAATTAATATTTATAATAATTATTATAAATTAGTAGTCATTAGTATTAATTTTTAGTAATTATCGTTAATTATCACTAATTATGACTAATTATTAATAATTATTAATAATTTTTCTAATTAATATTAATGACTACTAATTTATAATAATTAATATAACTATTAGTTAATACTAATTAATAATAATCACATGTATTTGTAAAAAAATGAAAAATATAACGATCTAATTCTAATTTAATTTAATTATAGCTAATTAAAAATAATTATAACTAATGTCAAATAAAATGAATTAAATAAAAAATAAAAGAAATAGATAAATACCTTAAAACTGATTCTTTGAGAGGATTTACACTGCGAATATTGCTCTGATTTAAAATTTTAAACTTTGAAAAAATTTGAGAGAGAAAATGTAAGTAGAGGGGGAGAGAGGAGTATTGAAAGGAGTGGAATGGGAGGAAAAATGGATGGAGGTATATATAGGTTAGATTAGTTGCGACGAGATTATTTGTGATGGGTCCCATCGCAAATACTAACCCCATATTAATTAGCGACGATGGTTAAAAAGATATTTGTGATGGGTCCCATCGCAAATACCAACTTGCCGACATACTATTTGCAACAGGGGATAAATCTCGCCGCGAATACTAAAAAACGTTGTTGGGTATTTGCGACGGACATAAAAGCTGTAACACCCCAGGTAAATAAAGAATATGACATTTTCATATTTATCCATATTTGTGGATAAAATATTAATATGTCTTTAAAGGGGATGCTATGCTCGATGGCGTACCCAACACGCAACAACGAGTTTCTTGGGAATCTTACGTTGCACTCTAATAATAAAATAATATTATTTTAAATGGTAGTTAACATGTAGCCGTTGTATTGGCGGGAATGGATAGAAATAACTAAAACATGATTATATATGTTTTTAAATATTTTTACATTTATCCAATAAAAGATAAAGGCATAAAATACAGAAAGAATTCAATTTTAGGCGTATATGCCCTAGTTTTCACTAAAGGTTCACTTATCGCCTTTTGATGGCGAACCGTCATTAAATATAGTTTTTTTCACTATTATACATTCTATTGGACCAAATAAAACTCTTCTTAAGAATTGGGACATCAAAATTTACTTTGTGTAAATTTTTGGTATCTTTCTGATAAAGTTCATTTTTTAATGAACAGTGTAAAATGTTGTATTTTAATTCAAAACCACTTTTTAATCTAATTTATTTATATGATTAGATTATCTTTTGAATTGGTTTTAAAGTGAAATTAGAATATATTTTTACCATTAAATCCAATAGTGGTCGTTGGAATTAATTTCACTTTGAAATCAGACTTAAACTAGTGTCAATCTTTTGATACTTATTGTTTCATAAAAACACGCTATTTGCCCTGACAGCGAGAATTAATTATTAAATTAATTAATGTGACTTATATGTTTTGAATTTTGTAAAATGGACTTCATTTTTGAATTCGGAATATCAAATATATCTTAGGGTGAATTTTTGGGATTTTTCTAAAAAACTTCAATTTTTGATGAATAGTGAAACCACTAAGTGGTACTTATAAAAACTGATTTTTCTGTTTAAATGAAATTTTGCGATCTTTTTGTTTTGAATTTCAAAAATCCGACATAAATGGTTGTCATTAAGAAGTAAAATGTGGTTCAATGGGATAAAAATAATTTTTTGGTGAATAGTAACTTATTAAGTTTTTAATTGCGATTAGAGGTAATTAGTGTAGTTTAAGGTAAAAAAATGTTTTAATAATATGAAATGAACTTGACACATGTCCTAACCTCATTGGATGTGTCATGGCCGACCAAGACAACCCATGGGTCAACTTGGGGACCCCATGAAGCCACTTTGGTTGGAAAATGACATTAATTTCTTTTTATTTAAAGTTAAAGTAAAAATTGAGACAAACATGATATGTTTTACTAAAAAAAATTTACATGGGGTTATACAAATCAGATTTTTGACTATAAATAGTCATTAGAAATCTACAAATATTTCCTACATCGTAGTATTTTTTTTATAATTTTTAGACATTAAATAAATTAAATTATTTATGACATCATGATGATGCAGCGATGACCTCATTATTTAACGATTTAAATAAAATGAAAATATAATGTAATATCTAAGACCAAAACATGTCCAAAACCTATTGGATGGATGGATTTCGAACCCTTATCACCTTATCCACGAATTATATCAATGTGGGACCATTTAAATCCGAAACTCATTTTCAAATAAAGTAATATTTCTTTACTTTCCAAGAGTGCCCCTCCTCTCCTATTATAAAGGCCCCCACCTCTACCTCCTTACCCACACTCCCAAAGCCTTTGGCTCGGCCAACCCCTGCCCATTTTGTCTCTCCACTCCCCTCTCTTACTCCTTGAAGCCTCACTTTGGGCAGAAGACTTCCCAAGGAAGCCTTTGATCTCAAATCTAAGAGAGTTACCCGATTTTAAGGTAATGTCTTCACTTGAGTCCTTTTGTTTTATTTTGCTTCTCTAACCCCCTAAACTCTTTTTATTTATTTATTTTGTAACAAATCCAGTATATTAAATATACTAGGATGGTGTTGTAAGAAGGATTCAAGCTACACTTACACACACCTACATCTAATGGTTAAAGAACATACGGTTTCTATGGATGGTGAATTTATGCCTCCCGAAACGATGATTGTTCAACATTACTTTAACACCTTCAAAGGTGGCCATTAAGATGAAACTATATTTATATATGATATATAATATGTTTATGTTTTCCTTAAGCTTCTGTATTTTTCATTTTGGGCATACCTTTATGGTTTCCATTATGGGTAAACGCGATATCTTCATTTAAGGAAGTGCGGACTACCGCCCCCTCAAAGTGATTTGATTCGTTAAATACCATATGTGGGACGTATAAAGTATGGAACTATGATATTATATATTATATTATAATGGAATTATAATATAACTTTATATCATTATGATTCCATTCTATAAAATACGAAATAGAAATGAAAGTAGCGTTCATGCGTACGTACGGCTTACCGTCTCCATGAATGGTGCATCTCATTTCTTACCTCTAAATGATTATGTAATATTATAAATGCACGTATATACTGGATATATATGATATATATGATATATACATCATGATTATGATCCTGGATATAATGGATACATGAACAACTTGTAATTATAAAGGGTTTATTTTGACTCAAGTACCAATGATCGTTAAAACGACCGTTATTAACATAAATAATTACATAGTGTTCATGACATGGCAATAAGTGATATAAAAGGAATAATGAACTTGAAAAAGGTTCTTAAAAAAGTAGAAATTAACTCAAGTTTATTATTCAGGAGATTAAAGAACGACCGAGTCATGTCAGACCCGAGGTATGGGACTTCGTCTCAATCTCCTTTCATTGAGGCATATTTTATTTTATACACAACTTTCTTTTATACAGTGTATAAACCCCTTTGACTTTTACATTTATTCAAAAGGAATATTTTTTATACGAAGCATTTACTAAACGAAAAAAGGGAATGTTTTTGTCATACGTATGCGGCGACAATGACTTCTCCGCCGTCGTGACCGTTATTTGAGTTTCGGCTTCCTCTACAAGCCATACCTTCTTTTTAAAAGAAAAATAAATACCATGTTTTACTTTTCTTTTATTTTGGTATCGAAAATGGTTTTCATAATGTTTTAATATCAATGTGTTGTATTGATATCTTGTGATTGAAAGGTGGGAATGTTATGTTTCCTTTATGCATGTTTTATGTGATATGATTATGTTGAGGTTCTTGGGCATTATTATGAAAACGGGTGGTTCCATGATAAACTAAGGGCGGGTGAGCCCGATATAGCTCTCCAATGCATTGGGTAACGCGAAGGAGTGAAACATTAAGGTTTCTCTGAAGAGATTTAGGTAATATACTGTGATGGGTATTCCAAACGTAACCAAGAGGGTTACTCCCTACGTAAGAATGTTATGAATGACTCAAGTTACCTTTATGTCTTATGATTTCTATGATTTATTCATGATTTGATGAGGTATGTTAAAGTGCTTATGTTTTATGGGTAAAGTATGATCTCATCCTTATGTATGTATGTACCCATGTTTCCTTTCCATATTTTTATATCCCTTAGTGAGCTTTTTATGCTCATCCCATGTTTTTTTGAAATGTTTTTCACAGGTCAAGGGAAAGGTACATGATATGATGATAGTGTCAAGAAAGTGTCAAGAAAGAATCCATGTTTATTTAAAATATGTTTCCATTGATGGGAATTAAGAATACTATCTTTATGTAACCACTTTGTTTATATGTGGAATGTAATGCAAGTTTCATGATCTAATTCTCTAAAACTCTAAACCTGAAAAGATCCTCAATGTGTAATCTTGTAATAACTCAAGATTGAGTAAGTTTTAAGGTTGGGGCCTTATAGTTGGTATCAGAGGTCGGTTTAGATAACTTTAGAGGTTAGGGTATTCTCTAAGCATAAGTGACATTACCATAATGGTTAGGATTTCAGAAAGAGTCCTAGTTTTAGATAAAGTGAATGAGTAAGTATATCTTAGTGTTTACCTTCCTCATTAGTACATGATGGTTTTGTTGATATACTCACATTGACATTTCTGTTTTTAGTGAATGGAAGGATCTCGCAGGCACCAAAGTGACAATTGGTTTGAAGGAAACTGTGGTGGTTCTCTGATTAAGATACTCGATGAAATGGGGTATTCAATGAGGAAACTCGTGGTTGTTCTAAACCAACTATCAAGGAGTCATGATCAACCACGTGAAACTTGGTATGTTCTATAATGCATCATGTACGAGATGACCAATCGATGTGGAAGTTTAGGTAATAATTAAAAAGGTAACCATTAGGGTTTATATGATCCTTAATTTTGAGGTAATTATGGGTTATTATATGTTATGATGGAAAATGAAAGGCATGAGATAAACATGAGGTTAAAATATGTTATGTTTATTTTTGAAGATTTTATCTCATTTTGGTAAATGTTTTGAGAATTATATAGTTTTGTAAAAAGGACAACACGTAGACCGTGTGACAACCGGTCGCGTCGGACAAAGCTGCGGGAATCGAACCCACAACCAAAGGGCGACTGGTATTTATCGCCTACCACTGGACTACGTGAATTCCCTGGTTATTTTGACAGATTCTTTTTAGTTATATGATTTTATGAATTAAGAGTAAGTTAATTTTGGGTTATTTATGAAAATGATTAACCTATCATGGAGGATATGTGATTAGGTTAATTACTTTTCAATACGAGACTTTAGGAGCAACTGACGTTGTTTGGAGATAAATGTTACAATTTAACATGGAAGACTACGTGACTAAATCCTTAAAATATTTGGGTTTCAATCTTTGATTGGTTTACTTTGAAGAATTTTATGGACAAATTGTTTATCGGATGGTCCTCGTTGAACTTTGGGTTTTTTGGACAAATTTTAGAGATTAAGCATAGATTTTATTTTTAATGGGTTATCCTTTTCTGGATTATCTGACCTTGTACTAACCTTTTTGGTTTTGGTTTTGGTTAAAGCCTAAAGACATGGTATGTATATAGTTCTCTTTGGTGGATTAGGTGATTCTCTAGAAGTTGATTATAGTACTCTTAATGCGAACAAGTCTCCCTAAATACTCGTCTTTTGGAAAAAAAATATGAGTTTGATTAAGGAATATAGAAAAAGTTGAAAGTCAACATGATAAGTGATTATGTTTCCTTATGAATAAATTCCTCAATAAAAATTAACTTAAAACAAAAATGTTGTCTATTAACTTTTCCTACTGGGGAATCGAATACCGTTTAACCCTTCACAAGTTTGTGATTTTCTCATGGTTAACTTTCTCCTAAACATGTTTTCTATCTCTCTTCATTAGAACATGACCCTATGTTTTCTCCTCTATGTCCATGTTTTCATACTTGGAATCCTAGTATGGGTTAACTCGGTTGACCTTTGTACTTATCTTTCTTTATTTTAAAGTGATTGTTTTACCGACTCTTCTTCTGATGTGGGACTTTCAAGGATGTTTCCAAGCTCAATTTTAAAAATTGCGAGGCCGCAATTCCCAAAAGGGGGGAAGGATGTAACACCCCAGGTAAATAAAGAATATGAGATTTTCATATTTATCCATATTTGTGGATAAAATATTAATATGTCTTTAAAGGGGACGCTATGCTCGATGGCGTACCCAACACGCAACAACGAGTTTCTTGGGAATCTTACGTTGTACTCTAATAATAAAATAATATTATTTTAAATGGTAGTTAACATGTAGCCGTTGTATTGGCAGGAATGGATAGAAATAACTAAAATATGATTATATATGTTTTTAAATATTTTTACATTTATCCAATAAAAGATAACGGCATAAAATACAGAAAGAATTCAATTTTAGGCGTATATGCCCAAGTTTTCACTAAAGGTTCACTTATCGCCTTTTGATGGCAAACCGTCATTAAATATAGTTTTTTTCACTCTTATACATTCTATTGGACCAAATAAAACTCTTCTTAAGAATTGGGACATCAAAATTTACTTTGTGTAAATTTTTGGTATCTTTCTGATAAAGTTCATTTTTTAATGAATAGTGTAAAATGTTGTATTTTAATTCAAAACCTCTTTTTAATCTAATTTATTTATATGATTAGATTATCTTTTGAATTGGGTTTAAAGTGAAATTAGAATATATTTTTACCATTAAATCCAATAGTGGTCGTTGGAATTAATTTCACTTTGAAATCAGACTTAAACTAGTGTCAATCTTTTGATACTTATTGTTTCATAAAAACACGCTATTTTCTCTGACAGCGGGAATTAATTATTAAATTAATTAATGTGACTTATATGTTTTGAATTTTGTAAAATGGACTTCATTTTGGAATTCGGAATATCAAATATAGCTTAGGGTGAATTTTTGGGATTTTTCTGAAAAACTTTAATTTTTGATGAATAGTGAAACCACTAAGTGGTACTTATAAAAACTGATTTTTCCGTTTAAATGAAATTTTGCGATCTTTGTGTTTTGAATTTCAAAAATCCGACATACATGGTTGTCATTAAGAAGTAAAATGTAGTTCAATGGGATAAAAATAATTTTTTGGTGAATAGTAACTTATTAAGTTTTTAATCGCGATTAGAGGTAATTAGTGTAGTTTAAGGTAAAAATAATGTTTTAATAATATGAAATGAACTTTACACATGTCCTAACCTCATTGGATGTGTCATGGCCGATCAAGAAAACCCATGGGTCAACTTGGGGACCCCATGAAGCCACTTTGGTTGGAAAATGACATTAATTTCTTTTTATTTAATGTTAAAGTAAAAAATGAGACAAACATGAAATGTTTTACTAAAACAATTTTTACATGGGGTTATACAAATCAGATTTTTGACTATAAATAGTAATTAGAAATCTAAAAAGATTTCCTACATCATAGTATTTTTTTTATAATTTTTAGACATTAAATAAATTAAATTATTTATGACATCATGATGATGCAGCGATGACCTCATTATTTAACGATTTAAATAAAATGAAAATATAATGTAATATCTAAGACCAAAACATGTCCAAAACCTTTTGGATTGGTGGATTTCGAACCCTTATCACCTTATCCACAAATTATATCAATGTGGGACCATATAAATCCGAAACTCATTTTCAAATAAAGTAATATTT
The DNA here is from genome assembly GCA_963277665.1 of Viscum album. NCBI lineage: Eukaryota > Viridiplantae > Streptophyta > Magnoliopsida > Santalales > Viscaceae > Viscum > Viscum album. The sequence continues at coordinate 1,995,908,945 of OY728150.1, read as the reverse complement.
CTTTACTTTCCAAGAGTGCCCCTCCTCTCCTCTTATAAAAGGCCCCCACCTCTACCTCCTTACCCACACTCCTAAAGCCTTTGGCTCGGCCAAACCATGCCCATTTTGTCTTTCAACTCCCCTATATTACTCCTTGAAGCCTCACTTTGGGAAGAAGACTTCCCAAGGAAGCCTTTGAGCTCAAATCTAAGAGAGTTACCCGATTTTAAGGTAATGTCTTCACTTGAGTCCTTTTGTTTTATTTTGCTTCTCCAACCCCCTAAACTCTTTTTATTTATTTCTTTTGTAACAAATCTAGTATCTTCAATATACTAAGATGTTGTTGTAAGAAGGATTAAATCTACAATTACACACACCTACATCTAATGGTTAAAGAACATACGGTTTCCGTGGATGGTGAATTTATGCCTCCCGAAACGATGATTGTTCAACATTCCTTTAACACCTTCAAAGGTGGCCATTAAGATGACACTATATTTATATATGATATATAATATTTTCATGTTTTCCTTAATATTCTGTATTTTTCATTTTGGTCATACCTTTATGGTTTCCATTATGGGTAAGCGCGATATCTTCATTTATGGAAGTGCGGACTACCGCCCCCTCAAAGTGATTTGATTCGTTAAATACCATATGTGGGACGTATAAAGGATGGAACTATGATATTATATATGATATTATACTGGAATTATAATATAACTTTATATCATTATGATTCCATTCTATAAAATATGAAATAGAAATGAAAGTTGGGTTCATGCGTACATACGGCTTACCGTCTCCATGAACGGTGCATTTCATTTCTTACCTCTAAATGATTATGTAATATTATAAATGCACGTATATACTAGATATATATGATATATATGATATATACATCATGATTATGATCCTGGATATAAAGGATACATGAAAAACTTGTAATTATAAAGGGTTTATTTTGACTCAAGTACCAATGATCGTTAAAACGACCGTTATTAACTTAAATAATTACATAGTGTTCATGACATGGCAATAAGTGATATAAAAGGAATAATGAACTTGAAAAAGTTTCTTAAAAAAGTAGAAATTAACTCAAGTTTATTATTCAGGAGATTAAAGAACGACCGAGTCAAGTCAGACCCGAGGTATGGGACTTCGTCTCAATCTCCTTTCATTGAGGCATATTTTATTTTATACACAACTTTCTTTTATACGGTGTATAAACCCCTTTGACTTTTACGTTTATTAAAAAGGAATATTTTTTATACGAAGCATTTACTAAACAACAAAAGGGAATGTTTTTGTCGTACGTATGCGGCGACAACGACTTCTCCGCCGTCGTGACCGTTATTTGAGTTTCGGCTTCCTCTACAAGCCATACCTTCTTTTAAAAAGAAAAATAAATACCATGTTTTACTTTTCTTTTATTTTGGTATCGAAAATGGTTTTCATATTGTTTTAATATAAATGTGTTGTATTGATATCTTACGATTGAAAGGTGGGAATGTTATGTTTCCTTTATGCATGTTTTATGTGATATGATTATGTTGAGGTTCTTGGGCATTATTATGAAAATGGGTGGTTCTGTGATAAACTAAGGGTGGGTGAGCCCGATATAGCTCTCCAATGAATTGGGTAATGCTAAGGAGTGAAACATTAAGGTTTCTCCGAAGAGATTTAGGGAATATACTGTGATGGGTATTCCAAACATAACCAAGAGGGTTACTCCCTACGTAAGAATGTTATGAATGCCTCAAGTTACCTTTATGTCTTATGATTTCTATGATTTATTCATGATTTGATGAGGTATGTTAAAGTGCTTATGTTTTATGGGTAAAGTATGATATCATCCTTATGTATATATGTACCCATGTTTCCTTTCCATATTTTTATATCCCTTGCTGAGCTTTTTATGCTCATCCCAAGTTTTTTTGAAATGTTTTTCACAGGTCAAGGGAAAGGTCCATGATATGATGATAGTGTCAAGGAAGTGTCAAGAAATAATCCATGTTTATTTTAAATATGTTTCCATTGATGGGAATGAAGAATAATATCTTTATGTAACCACTTTGTTTATATGTGGAATGTAATGCAAGTTTTATGTTCTAATTCTCTAAAACTCTAAACCTGAAAAGATCCTCAAGGTGTAATCTTATAATAACTCAAGATTAAGTAAGGTTTAAGGCTGGGGCCTTATAAAAGCCCATCACAAATACCCTTCCTGCATTTTGGCCCATAACTCGCACCAAAAATTTTGTGATGGGTACCTTCTACCCGTTGTAAATAACTAATTATTTGCAATGGGAAAAAGGTCGCGTCACAAATAGTCCCTTTCGATAGACTATTTGAGATGGGTCCCCTCCCCATCGCAAATAACCCGTCACAAATATTCATTTTTTCCATAATGTATCTAAGGTGGAACTTCGATAGAGATATCACCAATTAATGGTGAAGAATGAAGATATTCCCAAGAACGCCTTTTGAATGAGGCATGGACACTATGAGTTCATAGTGATGTCATTCAGACTCACTAATGCTCCTGTAATTTTCATGGACTTAATGAATAGAGTCTTTAGATATTCCCTCCCAAATTTGTGGCAGTCTTTATAGATGATATTCCTATATAATCAAGGAGAAAGGAGGAACACAAGGAGCATTTGAATACTGATATAAATACCTTGTGAAAGGAGAACTATATGAAATGTAAAGTAAATGTGAGTTTTGGATGGAGGAAGTATCATTCATAGGACATGTTATCACCAACAAAGGAATATATGTGGACCCTTATAAAACAAAGGTAACTGAGGAGTGGCTTAGAACATCATCTGTTATGAAGATCCATAGTTTTCTTGGTCTAGTTGGGTATTACCAATGATTTGTGATGAACCAATCATGAATTTTCAAACCCACTAACCATGTTGACTCGGAAGGGAATAAAGTTTGTCTTGAATAGTGAATGTGATGAATGCTTCAAATAGTTTAAAAATAGGCTTATCGTTGCACCAGTACTTACCTTACCAACAGGTGGGAAAATCTTTGTGGTATACAACAATAATTCAAAGAAGGGATAAGACTGTTTACAAATTCAAAATGATAAATTGATTTTATAATCTTCAAGGAAGTTAAATTTTCATGAGAAAAAAATCCCATGCATGATTTAGAGTTGGGGGTTGTGATCTTCGTGTTGAAAATTTGACGACATTATCTCTATGGGGAGAATTTTGAGATATAAACTGATCACAAGATCCTCAAATATATATTCACATAGAAGGTGTTTAATATACACCTATGGAAATGTTTAGAACTCGTCAAATATTATGACTTCTCAATTCACTACCATCTTGGTAAAAAAATAAAGTGGAAGATCCTCTAAGTTGAAAGGATCTTGTAACTTTATCAATGATGAGAATTGAGAAGGATCCAATATTTTTTTACTTAAAAAGGATAGACATGAGAATCATAAAGTAAGGTACATAATCATTCATTTAAAAAATCATTACTTAACCATCTATTTTAGAGAAGATAAATAATTATCAAAGAAATGATGTGGAAATTTAGAAGAAGATGGAATCTATAAGAAACGGTAAATCCTCCGAGTTCAAAATTAATGTGGAAGGAGTTATAAGATTTGGGTCACGACTATGTGTACCATAAAATACTAAAATAAAGATGGATATTTTGAATGATGCACATAACTCAACCTTCTCCATCCACCAAGGGAGCACAAAGATGTTTTGATATCTCCAAGATAACTGTTGGTGGGACAATATGAAGAAGGAGATAGTTGAATATGCATCAAAGTGCCTAGTATTTCAGTAAATGAAGGTTGAAGGGAAAAATTCATAAGGGATGATACAACCATTACCCATACCTACATGGAAATAGGAAAACATCACTATGGACTTTTTCACTGGAATTCTGAAGACATCTAAAGGAAATAATGTTATATGGGTCATTTTGGATTGTCTTACAAAGACTACTCACTTTATTGTGATTTGAGAGGACTTCTAACTTGAAAAAAATGCATGGATATACATCATAGAAGTGGTGTGGCTGCATGGAGTAACATTATAGATTATATCTGATTGTGATCCAAGATTTACATTCATGTTCTGGAAAAATCACCAACATGATCTAAATACTAAGTTGAACTTCAGTATGGATTATCATCCCAAAATTGATGGCCAATCTAAGTAGACTATTCAGACACTAGAAGACATGTTGATAGCATATTCAATAGACTTCAAAGAAGGATGGGATCAACATCTTCCACTGGATGAGTTTAATTACAATAATAGTTTCTACTCAGACATCCAAATGGATTTATATGTAGCCATTTATGGGAAAATATGTACAACAAATACATGTTAGGAAGAAGTTGGTGAACGTAAGCCATTAGGACTTGACATGGTTGAGGAAATGGTAGAAAAGATGAAGACTATCTAGCAGCATATCCGTACTTCCCAAAATTGAAAGAAGAGCTTTATAGATAATCATTGATTAGACTTAGAGTTTGAGGTTGGTGAAAAGTTATTACTCTGCATATTTCCATGGAGTAGGATCATGAGATTTGGGAAGAAGGGAAAACTAAGTGCCTGGTACGTCTCCCCCTTTAAGATTCTTGATTGTGTTGGAGTTGTTTCTTATAGAATATCACTCCCACTGATCATGTCTTAAGTAAATGATGTATTTCATGTATCCCTATTGAATAAGTACATACCAGATCCATCACATGTACTTAACTTATATGTGGAACAACTGGAAAATGACCTCTCTCATGAGGAGAAGCTAGTGAAGATCTTAGACCGTAGAGATAAAGTTATAGAGAACATGAATACTTACCCAATCAAGGTACTATGGAGAATCCATAAGTATATAGAGGTGACATAGGAACCATAAGAAGCAATGAAGGAGAAAAACCCTTTCCTATTTTCACCTTAGCATGTAAAATGAAATTTCAAGGGAGAAATTTCATAAGGGGGAAGAATGTAATGACATGAAATTTTATCAATGGAATTTATTTCTTCAAATTATGTCATAAAACACCTAAATCATACAGAAAACCCAATAAAAAAATTATTATCATAAATTAATAATGAAACGTTATATAGAAAATAATACAATAAGAATACCAAATATTACATTGGTATAATAAATAGAAAATAAGATAACAAGAATTATTATTTTTGGATATGCTCGATCCACAAGAATGATTGTACTCACGAACGAAGTTGTAGAAATAAAACATAATGTTAATAATAAAATAGTGTTTTTTAATATGAAATTATATAACCTTAATTGAAAATATAAGTGAATGAATAATGAATGAAATAAGAGGTATTTATATAAATTAAGGAACCTATACCATTAGAATAGTAACATGACTGCTGGAATAGTAATATTACCATTAGGAATAATAATATGGCTGTTAGAATAGAAAAATATCCTATGAAATTATAAAAATAAATTTTAAGTATATTATAAATGAAAACATGATATATTTATATCATGTTATAAGTAAATAAATGTTTCAAAAATGATAAATTGGGTGTTGGTATTTTTATAAAAAATATTTGTTTATTTGTAACTTTATAATTAATATAATTATTTAAAAGAAAATTTATTTTCATAAAATATATTCATAAGTTAATATTATGATGTATTAAAATTTAATATAATATAATGATATTGTAATTAATTTTTCAAAGGGTTATGAAATCGATTATAATATTAAAATCAGTTTTTTTTAGAATAAATAATGACTTTATTTAAAAATTAAATTTCTCATATTTGGAAATTTAGTTTCATAAAGTGGATTTCATTTTTTAAATATAAAAATTAAAAAATGGTTAGGGTGAATTTTTGGTATTTTTCTAGAATAGTTGAATTTTTTATGAATAGTGGTATATGATAAGTTACCGTATTTAACATTATAAGCTAAATACATGAATTTTTTAGCCATGGATGATGTAAGAACCCATTAGATCAAACCCAAATTCAATATTAACTTTATTTATTCATAAGAATAAATACTATTGATATCCCTGATCCAAAATAACTAACTAATGAATAAAATAATAAAAAATACCCCTTTCCCCGTATAAATATCACCCCTTATCCTCAAACCTTCTAAGCTTTGTATCTTGTCAATATTCTATCAAATTAACTTTCCAAAACTCTTATACACATCCAAGATCTTCTAGTATCAAAATAATACCAATTTCATGCTTCTTAAGGGGTCCTTGAAGGAGGCGATATTCAAGAGGTCATTTTCTCAAATAACAACTTTTTTAATTTCTTTTCTTATTCTACCTTCTCCTCACCTCCTTCATCCATAAAATCATAATAAATATCATATAATTTTTATACTGTAATGTTATTTTTCTAATTTAATATCTTCTACAAACCCCTTTTCTCATCTTCTATTATTCAAAGAAATGAAACTATTGTCCAAATTATGGCGGTTTACCATCTCCGTGGATAGTGAGTTTTCTTTTTCCATTACCACCTTCAAGGATAGTCATAAAAACATTACTATGGTCAAACCAGATTTTAATATGTATACTTTAACTTTTTTCATATTCTATAATTAATAAATATACATAATATAAAATAAAATAAAACTTGTTTATGATGATCAAAAAAATGCCAAAATAAACTAAACATTTATCATTAATGTTTTATCAAATGAATCATCCTCATACCAGGAAAAAAATGATATATGGGACCATTTTAACTTTTTAAGTGAATTAATACCATATAATTTCACTTCTATAGAATTATTCCCATTTGAAAAGTACTTCCATAATTATACATAAGTAAACCGACCATGAAACCATGAAAACGAATGCTCCCGGAATGACAAAATTCAACTTTATAACACAAAAAATGGATATAAATGGAATTAATAAAATTAAAATAAATTATTTACATGTATAATAGGTTCTTAATTAAGTAATTAATTTATCTAATTTGGTTATCTAGGATATTAAGTGCCATATTAGAACATGTTCATACATAAGGTAAGGGATCTTTCTAAACCTCCACATTTAATTTAAGTTATGTTCTCTCTCCATATTCGACAATTTATCACTTCATTATTCTTATATAATTCTCAAATATTCTGTATATATGTTTCAAAAATATATACCATGTTTATTTAATCTTTATTTTATGGTTATATACATTCATTTAATGTTTCGTTCTTAATTCCTTTCGATAAGATGATTAAAGGGAGCTTCTATATTTTGTTTTCCTCTTTTAAAGTATCAATAAATGAAATGTTTTAGAAAGTATATGATTTATAAAATAAATCCTTATTATTTTAAAAACCATTTTACTTCACTTCTTGTTTTATGTAATTTATTATTCCTTCACTACTTTTAAAGACTCTTTACTAAACCACTCTTAAGCGGCACACTTACACAATTATTAAACCACTCTTTTTTACATGTTTCACTTTAGTTGGGCATCATTTATCCTGATATATGTTTATTTTTCATTTATTAATGTAAAATTATTATTTAAATCTTTTAGTTCAAGGATACTATTTTGATACACCCATTGGTTATGCCTTATGATATGATTATGATGTCCATTTCATTCCATGGGTAACTCTTATGTTTATTCCTTATGTTTGATTATTTATTATGGTACACATATTCATGAAGATATTATGATGGGTGCACCCAAATAGTGATAAAATTAATTTGTTGATTTTTAGTATCATGAGACATTATGTATGGGATTAGGGAGTAAACCTAATCCATTATGGGACTTTATCTACCATATGATGTAGTCTTGGTAGTTATCCTTGACTCATGTTTATGTTATGATACATGTTGCTTACACATTCCAATATTTCCATGATCATGTGATTCAATTATCTATATTTTATCCTTCCATATGTTTATTCATGATTCATGCCTTTTATTTTATCATGTTATGACTCTCTAACTCATGTGTTATGTTTGATTCCCATGTTTATTACCTTGTTGGGATTTTTAGCTCATCTCTTTTGTCTATGTATTCCCCAGGTTATCGTATGTAGTTAAAAGAGATAAAAGGGAGTTAGGATATTATTATAAATATTAAATAAAATATGTTTTTGTTTTTATTTTCATGATTTCTAATAATGTACCAATTCTTCCAAATACACTAGACTATTTGATCCTTAGTTTGTATTATGCTTAAAATCATGTAATATTATGTGTAAAAGGATAGGGTAACTATAGTAATGATGAATAAAAATTCTATATGTAATATAATTATTATTCATAAATTAAAATTTAATATATACCTCCATACCCTCTCACGTGTTGAGAAACATGAACGCTAATTGTGCATATGTGCAGATTAATGCCTCCACAATGAAACAATTTTCATCTTTTACTTTGATTTTATTATATTATATAAAAAAATTTAAATATGGATCACCATAATAAAATATTATTATTATTATTATTATTATTATATAATATTATTTTTTTCAAAATAAACACCTCCACAACCATACTCACCAATCAAGTTAAATCTTGTTCAAATTTGGGTCGGTTTAACCACTAACATGAATAGTGCTTTAAAATATGATCATGGATGACTATGGGAACATGAAAAACAATATTAATTTAATATAATACAAAATTTATGATTTTTATATGGTTATGGAAATATTAAATCAAGTATTTAACTTATTTTTGAAGTACCATTTTTATTCACTAAAATTTCTGAACTAAGTCATTAGCAATTCAATTTTCACACAACGTAACCAAAACAACTATGGGATGAAATAAAAACATTTTAAATGAATAGAATATAAATATTACTTAATATAAAATTATATATAATCTTTTAACTTGGTATAAAATGATGGTTAGTGATATAGAAATTATTAAACATGCACAAAACAATTAAAGTTATTAATACGTGATAGTCATAATATGCTATAACTAATTAATATACTTATGATAAATAATTATGATATGGATTATAAAAGGGTAATATTTATGATTAATTTTATTAAATAGGTTATTAATTTATCTAAATTTATTTTATATGAAGTTATAGTTTTATCAACTAAGCAAGGAAGCAAGGTAGGGGTTGTTTTGTCTCAAGTTAACTTTCATGGAGGCATGATTTCATATTTCTCACCTATTTCACTTTAATGTGATATAATTACTTCCCAAATGAATTAATTTATCATAAAAAAACATTTTTATGAGATATAAATATTTATATCATAATCTCTTCTATATTTTCTTTCAATCCATTCACTTCTCATGTTATATAGGGTTTTCATAACTCATTTCATTTCATGAGTTATAATGGTTATTCTGGAAACCCATTCTTCTTGGTTGAATTATTTTATCCTATTATTATATAAAATAGTATTTACATTTTAATTTATATAGATTTAAAATTATTTCCCTTGAATTAATTTCCAAAAGATCATTACTTCAAATATTGTGATATTCATATGGGTTTTTGTGTCTCAAATTTGAATCCCTTGAGACATGTTTAAGATATACACCATGATTCCTTTTAAATGGTTTAAATAATATCATATTATATATTTTTTATCATTAATATATTATATTTCATGATATTCAATGTTATTTTTATGCATGTACCTCTCATGGGTTTTTTCTTCAAATGTTACAGTGGTTGTAAGGGGGTTTCATGAGTCAAATATTTTCCATTGGACATGATCACTATTCTATGACAATAATCATTCAAGATTTATATATTATAACCTATGATGATTTTATCTTGTATTTAATCCTTATTTTATGGGAAAATAATTATTGACACCAAAGTATTCTTCCTTGATGATTCTATTGTTTTGTTAAAATTTATTTTTATTAAGAATAATTCCCATATATTTTAATGTATTTTCCATAAATCTCCATATTTTTACATCCCAAAAATATTCTACTTTACCTAGTGGAAACTAATTTTTTTATCTCCAATATTCATTTTATTCACCTTAATTCATTTTAATATAAAGGATTCACCATTTTTTTAATGATGTGGGTTTTGAATAAGGTTATTTCAAAACGTTTAATTTTTTTCCATCCATTCAAAATAAAAAGGTTTTATCACACACTCCACAATTTCATTTGATAAAAATTATTCTATTTTTAATGTTCCAATATTAATTTTTTTTTAAATTAAAAATTTTAAAATTATTTCCACTTCCCATTTTTTTAAAACTCTATGTTTTTCCAAAATCTCCATTGTTAAATATTATTTTAAGAGTAAACATTTTAAAATAATTTTTACTTATCCTTTTTAAACCATTATGTATTCTCAAGGATATTTTATTTTTAAATATTTATATTATTGTTTTAAAAATTATTTTATTTATCTTAAAAAATATATATTTAAAACTAATTTTCACTTCAATGTTTTAAAAGGTTTTGTGAAAACTCTTGTATTTTCACATCTATTTCCCCTCCAATATTTATCTTTTATGAAGAGACGTTTTTATCAACCTATATATATGTCATTATTATATGATTGATTTTAGAAAATTTTATTTTTGGTATCTTTTTATTTATTTAGTTCGTGATATGTGATGTTTTTTAAAGTTTTAAGTAACCCATTATTTTTCCATGGGTTATTTATGAGATGATGAATTTTTTATTTTCAAGTGGCACACCAATGTACAGATTATGAGATGGGTGAGACATATATCTCCTTCCAATTAATTGTTTAAATGATTATTTATGATGAGATAGAAATTTTATGTGAATAGTTTAGTGAGTAGCTAGTGTAACACCCCAATATTTTTTTCCAAATAAATTGAATTTCTTCAATAGTCTGTGTTACACATAACTCTGAGTTTAAACAGACCATGATATACTATTAAAATATTTTTATTTAAAGTGAAATTTATCATATAGAAGTTGTATTATAAGGTATAAATATGACTAAATAAGTTACGAAAAATATATAGTTACATATATATAAATATAATTAATTTTTGTTATTATCAACTGATTATAAAATTCATTTGAAAAAAAGAAATATTTTTCTGAAATTGTTTTTTTGACTGTGATATATTTTTATCTTAATAAATTAAACTAACCATTTTTAGTGAATTATTTTAATTAAATTTATATATATTATATATTTAATAATTTTTTTAACATTAATTTAATATTTTTCTAAGCATGGTATAAGAATAACCCAAGTTTTATGCTTAAAAATGATTTTTTCTAAAAATCAACTTTCATCGCATTTTATATGATTATTTTTAAATTAATTCCTTCCAATTATATGTATTTAATTTTATAAAATTTATTCCCTATTTTTAATCACGAGGTTCAAATTTTTAAATAGGCCTCTAATTTTTTACCCATATGAATAGTAACCGTGGTAAAATTTGTCACCTCGATTAAGAGTAAATCAGGTTAATCTTGGTTTAAAATAAGTGATAAGTCCATAATTTTTTAATAATAGTTCTTATTATATTAATTTAATTAGGATCCTATCACCTTATGATAAAAATTTATTTGTTTAATAGAAACATTTCCATAAAAATGACTTATATATTATTTCAATAAAAAAAGTTACAAAATGTCATTCTCTTAGTTTTAAATATCCATTATGTGTTCACAGAGGGGCATAAACTAGCTATGAATGAATATTAAAATTAATTTTCTAGATAATGAAATTATATTCATAAAGTAAATTTATTTAAAATTCTTAGTTATTATATAATTTCCTAAAATTCTTACACAATGCCAAAACTATATTTTTTTCAATTAATGGATAAATAAAATAAATGATATTAAAAATATTAAAAGTGATATATTTTGAGTAATTTATACTTTTACATGAATTTTATAGGTTAATATGATATATTAGTGTTTCTTTAAAAGATTATATTCGAATTTAAAGTTTTTATTTATGTATTTTTAAGTAAAATTAAATGAATAGTGAAAAATTGATAATAATGATATTTTATCAAAATAATATTTTATTAAATTATTTAAAAAACATAAAAATATTGAAATAAAACAATTTGGATATTATATGTTCAAAAATATAATTATTTTTACATTTATTGGCCAATATTCACTTTATAATTTAAAATTACAACCCTTTAATATTGAAAATGTTGTTACCATAGTTAAAATTAAAATTGGTTAACCAAGGGTCAATAAAAAATATGAGGCTTAAAATGACACCAAAACATATCTAAATTATATTTTTTTAATGGGATTAAAACCCTATTCTATATTATCTTAAAATAATTTTCCATTTTGAGACATTTGTATTGATAATGAATTAATTATAATTTAATTTTTTTAGATATTCCAAAAGCGCCCCTCACCTTAATTATAAAAGGGAACCCCCTCCATCACTTTTTACACCACTTTGTTACTTATATATCGACCATACCATGAAATAATACCTTATAATATTCCCTATATACATTATAGAGGTTGTTTTATTTCCAAAATAACAACTCTAGGGTTCTTAGGATAATGTCTAATGAAGTTATTTTAAAGAAAAGGTAATCACCTTAACCGATCACTTTCTTTTTATAATACTTATTTACCTCATCTAAATATATATTATTTCTAATAAAATGATTAATTTATTATCCTAAATATACTTAAATGATATTATTAATATGAAACCACCATTATTCAGCTTCTTTTGTATCAAATGGGAAGTGCAAGTATTGCTCGTGCGTATGTTTGACTTACTGTCTCCATGTAGTGATACAATTCATTTCTCATCACCATATTTTATGGATGAGTATTATGATGGTTTTAATGTTTATATGATAACAATGACATAAATATATTTCTGTAATGATAATATAATATCTACCTTCTTATATTCCAATTTGTTAGAGAATGATAATGTCGTTTATGCATACGTGTGGACTACCACCTCCACGAAGTGATGCAATTCATTTTTCATTTCCATTTTACTTGGATGATAATAATTATAGATTTAATGAATAGATATGATATATATATATATAATATTATAATTATTTTAAAATGGTGAATTATTATTTACCTTTATTTTTTTTCCATTTGTAAAAAAGTGAAAATTGTGTTCATACTTACGTACGACCTACCGTATCCATGAATGATGTAATTCATTTTTCTATAACTAAATTTTATGGATGACTATAAATATGTATATAATGAATATATATGATATTAATATCATTATTAAAATACTTAATATTATGTAAATATGATCAAAGTATGAGTAACCAAAATACCGAAATGAAATACTCATGATAAATGAAACAATTAACACCCTGAAATGAAAATTTCAAGGAATTATTGATAAAAGGGGTGTTGAAATGTTATAAAGGTATTATATTTTATATTATAAGTAATTTAATTATTATTTTATAGAACCATAATAAATTTATATTTATTATATATGAGTTTATATTTATTTCAAAAGAAGCAGAATTATAGGTAAGGGTTTTATGTGACAGTCTCATTAATTATCATGATTGTTTGTGATGAAGTTTCTAATGATAAATTCTTATGATATATATCTAAATTATATCATAAATTTTCCTATACTATGGTTATATGTAACACCCCAAGCTTCTACGGTACGCTTCTCTTTGAATAATGTGATAGCGTGTGTTGTACGCAACACCGAGTTCTAACACCCCATAACCAATCAAACTAGCCGTTATGAATAGTAATACCTACTTTTTAAAATTATATATATTTTATATTTCAAAATGGACTTCATTTTTGGATTCGGAATATCGAATTTATCCTAAGGTGAAATTTTGGTACTTTTTGGATAACTTTAATATTTTGATGAATAGTGAAAATTACTAAATTTTAATTAAAAACAACTTTTTTAATCAAAATAATTAATAGTGACAAATTATGAATTTGAGTGGTTTTAAAGTATATTTAGAATATATTATTACTATTTAATACAATTTTGGTCATTGGACATAATTTTAAAATTAAACCGGACATAAACAAGTGTCAATCTTTTGATAGTTATTATCTCTTAAAAACATGCTTTTTGTTTTAACAATGAGAATTAATTTTAAATTAATTTATGCCACTTCTATGTTTTGAATTTAGAAAAATGGATTCCATATTTGGAATCAGGATGTTCAAATTGTGTAAATAGGTAACTTTTATTTTTAGACATTTTGAATAATTACTGCGGTAAATATTTTATTTACCATGGTTAAGGGTAAATCCGGTAAATAAGGGTTAAAAAAATAATATTATAATAATACTAAATTACACTAAAACGTGTCCTATCCTTATTGGTTGATACATGTTCGACCATAGGCATATTTGGGTCGATTATGGGACCGCATGGAGCCACTTGTAGGTGATAGGGACACTTAATTTTAATTAAGTTAAAATAAGTACAAAAATGACATAAGAATATATCTTTTAGAAAAACCATTTTTACACAAAGTTATGTATGTTTTATTTTCGACTATAAATATTAATTAGAAAGCTAAAAAGATTTCCTACATAATGATATTTTATTTATAATTTTTAGATATTAAATAATTTAATTTATTTATGACACAATTATGATGCAGTAATTACCATAATAGGGAAAATTTAAAATAATTGATATTATAAATACCCAAATAAATATAATTTAAGACTTTTAATGAATTAAAATAATTTTATAGGATAATATGACATATTAGGATTTATTTAATTGACTTTTTTGAAGTAATCATTCTGTTATAAGTTTTAAAAAAAATCAACTATTGAATAGTGTCAAAATTGACATAAAAGATTTTTTAAAAGAAATATTATATTATTAATTGATATTAAATTCCTAAAAATCTAAGTTTCGTCCAAGAGACTTATATCATGATAGGTGTATCATTAATGGACCATTTGGGTGTCTCTTGGATGTATATAGTAAGTTTATTAACTATATAATATAAAAATACAAAGTGACATGGTAAATGTCAAACTAATTAACTTAGAGTTAATACTTAAAGATAAGGTTAATATAAGTACCCAAACCTATCTTAATTATATTGTTTGAGTGGTTTTCGGCACATACCTACCTTAACATTTAAATAATACACTTTGGAGCCATTAGAAACCGAATCTGAATTTATTATAAATTAATATTTCTAGCTTTTCCAAAGGTGCCCCTCACCCCTCTTATAAAAAGGCACTCCTCCTTCTCATTTATTCACACCTTGAAAGCATTTTGGTTCGGCAAAAATCTGCCCAAATACTCTCCCAACTTCCCTCAATACAAACTAGAAGCCTTATATTGATCAGAAAGCCAACCTAAGGATCCCTTTTGATCAAATCAAAAGGAAGGACCCGAAGAAGAGGTAATGTTTTCACCACCCTTTTTCAAATTCATTTCTTCTTCCAATTCTTCTTACTTTGTTATTACCATTCTAAAATAATAAATCCAGTATAATATATATACTGTGATGTTATTATAAATATGGTACAACCATATTCATTATTCTATCCACCCTTTGAATAACATGTCACCATACGTGCGTATGTACGGCTTACCGTCTCCACGTTGTGGTGTAATTGTTATTCAATATATTATTATTTGGATGGGTATAACAATGATGTTTAACTCATGTAAATAATAAATATAACATGTTAATTATTCTATATATATGATATACCATCCATTTATATATTATTTTAATTTCAAAATAATGATATTGTCGCTCGTGCGTACGTACGGACTACCGTCTCCACGAACGCGATGAGATTCATTCTCCATCGTATCCATTCAAGTATAATTATCATTTGATGATTTAAAAATAATGTTTAAGGACTAGATATCATTCTGGATATTAATAATATACAACCTATCCATTACAAACATGGATTACGTAACAAAATATATAAAATAAAATGAGTAAGTTAACACCCGAAACAACGATAATACTAAGATATTATTAACAAATCAATGTTAAAAGATCATATATGATATCATATTAATGTATATGATTCTTGTATAATTTAATAACAATTATTTCACCATTATATAGGAGGTTAACCTACCCCAACCAAGGAAAAGTACAAGGTAAGGGTTATTTCACAATCTCTTCATTATCCGAGGTTGTTTATACGTAATAATCTACTGGGATCTCTTTATCATCCACATCCATGTTTCTTAAAAATGTATTTCAAAACATTTTTACTATTTAAAATAACATGGGTTAAAGTCATTTATACCCTTGTTTGACTTTTTATAAGAGTTTTATAAAGTAATCTTTTCGTCGTTTTCCAAACAAGGTGCTTTTAACCTTTTTGACAGAATTAAGGTAAGAATGTTTTTTTAACTTATATGGCGGGTGCGGTTATTTTCCACCGTTATAAAATCATAGAAGCTTTACTTACAAGCTTATAAGAATATTTTCAAAGAAAATGTTTTATTTTATAAATATATGACTCTTAAATGATTTCAAAAATAGAAAGAGATATTTCTCTAAAAAGAGTTTTGATTTCATCTATGTCAACATCCTTTGATGGATTTTACACTTATTTGAAGTTGATTTATTATGATACAAAACTTCTATATTGTATTGAAGGTTTTGTGATATGTTTGACTGTGGACGTGCTATTTTTATACCACTCATAGTTTATGGTGAAAGTATTGATATTTTGTATGCTAGTTTTAATACGAATGTTGATGTTATGTTTAAACCTTTTCATATGGGAATGCATTGGACTTAATATGTGACGGGTGGAGCCCGCTATAGCTCATCGATGCATCGGTAGGTCTCATGAGACAAACTAGTGTCTTGGCACAAGGCCTTGGAAAAAACTTATTTGTAGTCTTGTCACGAGGCCTTGGCTATGTGGTTATGATAGTCTGGCATTATGAATTCTATCATTATGAAAGTGGTTATTGATATTGCATGTGATTATTCGATTAGTAGAATATCCATGTGAATAAGTAAATGGAATTATTTCATTTTATTTTTACCATACTATGTTTAAGTTCAAGTTTAAAAGGCCTTTTTTTAGTTATACATTGCCTTAAATGTTTAATCTGATTTATGAAAGTTTCCGCTATATTGTTATCCTTACTGGGCATTTGAGCTCACCCCTTTTCTATTTTTTATTTTTCCTAGGGTATGAAGAAGTAAATTATGAATGACCTGAAGGGATAGTATGTGGGGATATGAGTGTGGATTATGAAAAAAAGATGTTGTTGTAGTTTTCATTTTTATGATGTAATGTAAGAATTATGAATATATCTAGTATTTCCAAGGCTACTAAACCAATCGGTCTTTCAAGATTTGATCCTTCTTGTGATCATGCCAATGTTATGTAATAATGAACTGACTCTAGGTAACTGGGGTCGGGGCATTAGAGTTGGTATCAGAGGAGGTTTAGTACAAACCTTGGAAGCTAGATTTAGATAAACTCTGATTAGAGCACATAGATTTAAGATAGACTTTGAGGATTAGTATAGAAGAACTTCCTAAAATTTTGGTATTGTAGAGATTTTGTGAGTTTTCCGAGCAATAAATCCCTGTCTGGATACGAACAGGTAGAGGCAGCTCTGGCACAGATGTGCCTAGGGGTAAAACCCGAAAACACCGCTTTGAGCTAGACTCGAACGGGAACGGGTGCACGACAATGGGCCTTGCTGCACTCTTGGTTACGACACTCCCGGGGGATATGCTTAGGATAACTCTCATTTTCTTTAGAAATCATTATGAAGGGTTTATGAGTATATACTTACTCAAAGAAAACATTTTTATGATTATGGATTATATCCATAAATAGTTCAATTTATGTTAAGTGTTTAATAAGTATGGGATTATGTATTTTGATTCATAAACTGATCTAGTTTATGCCATTGTTTAGAAATGGCGCCTAGTGGAAGAAATGGAAACCGTATCAATGCACGCACTCCATGTAGGGATCGCCCTCCTACTCAAGATAATTATAGTGGAGCTGGTGATGCAACTGGTGCCGATCAGCTATTCACCATACTGGGACAACTCACTCAGGTTATGAATAATAACCTTACCTGTATGGAGCACCCTGATCCACAACGTGGAGGATCAATGTTAGATCGATTCATGAGGCAACAAACACCAACGTTCAATGGGAGTACAAATCCCTTAGTAGCTGAGAAATGGATATTTTCCCTAGAGAAAATATTTCAGGCTTTGGGGAGTAGTGAAAGGGAAAAAGTTATCATGGCAGTTTACCACCTCACTGGAGATGCTGATCAATGGTGGTCATTGATTCAAAATATGAAGGAAGATGATGAAGTATCAAATATGGAATGGAGGGAGTTCAAAGATCTATTTTTAGAAAAATACTTTCCTCGCGACCACCGAGAAGTTATGGAAAGGCAGTTTCTGAGTCTGAGACAAAAGGAGGATGAGAATGTCACAAAGTATGAGTCTAACTTTACAAGGTTAGGAAGGTATGCTGGAGATTATATACATAAACCAAGAAGTAAGATTGATCATTTCTTTGATGGGTTAAAACCATTTCTCCATTGAACATTAGTATCACAATCCTTTTCATCATATGAAGACATTGTCTCATGTGCTATCAATACCGAAAAGGAATTCTCTAAGTCTTATGACTTTAAAGCAAAGAAAGAGAAGAAGAGACTTGTTGATCAATCTGGGAATGGAAATAAGGGGAATAAGGGAAAGGTTGAATATCCATCCTGTGGTAAATGTGGTAAGAATCACCCCAGTACTTGCTTGAAGGGAACAGGAGTCTATTACAAGTGTGGTGAAAAAGGCCACCAAGCTCGTGATTGCAAGGGGAAGAAGGAAGCTACCAATGTTCAGTGCTACAATTGCAGGGAGATGGGGAATTATGCAAATGAATGTCCTAAGCGTCAGGAGAACTTACCTCAGAAAAGGCCAAGGGATCAAGGCCAAGCTTATGCTATCACTACTGCTGAGGTAGAAGCTCTGAAAGACGTGGTGGCAGGTAATTTAATGGTTTCCTCAAGTTTAGCAAATGCATTATTTGATTCTGGATCATCGCATTGTTTCATATCTTCCCAGTTTGCTAAGAAAATTGGATATTTCCAATTTGATTTAACAAGGGAGTTGTCAGTTAAAACTCCTAAGGGAAGTATCATTGCAACAATGTTTTGTGAATCAGTCCCCATTAGATCACATAAATGTTCTTTATCTGCTGATCTTGTTGTCATACCTATGATTGAGTTTGATATAATCCTCAGTATGGACTGGATTTCGGACTATGATGCGAAGATTTATTGTAAGAAGAAAGAGGTTACGATTCTTGATGATGATGATAAGGAACACCTTATCTTTAGAGAAGAATCGTCACCACCTAATTCTTATTTAGATCCACCCCCAGTAGCTCAACTAAATTCAATTATTGGGGAGGAAGAGAATGAAATAACTGTGGGTGAGGAAAGGAATGTTCAAATAGAGGATGTACCTATTGTGAAAGAATTTGTAGATGTATTTCTGGAAGATTTACCTGGACATCCTCCAGAACGAGAAGTTGAGTTTTCCATCGATTTAATTCCTGGATCAAGGCCTATATCAAAGACCCCTTATAGAATGGCCACTGTAGAATTAGTTGAACTAAAGAAACAACTATAGGAATTGATTAATAAGGGATTTATTCTCCCTAGTGTTTCTCCATGGGGAGCCCCTGTTCTTTTTGTTAAAAAGAAAGATGGATCTATGAGGTTATGTATCGACTACAGGGAGATCAATGCTATAACAATAAAGAACAAGTATCCCCTACCATGCATTGCTGATTTATTTGACCAACTGCATGGAGATCAATACTTTTCAAAGATTGAACTTCGATATGGATACCATCAGTTGTGTGTGAAGAAGGAAGACATTCCGAAGACAACATTTCAAACTAGGTACGGGCATTACGAGTTTACTATAATGCCTTTTGGAATGACTAATGCACCCTCTGTATTCATGGATCTGATGAATAGAGTTTTCAAGGAGTATCTCTATGAATTTGTGGTGGTATTTATTGATGATATCTTGGTATACTCCAAAATCTACGAAGATCATGAAAATCACTTGTGCATTATCTTAAAGACTCTGAGAAGGCATCAATTATATGGGAAGTTTAGCAAGTGTGAATTATGGCTTTAGGAGATTTCTTTTCTTGGACATATTGTCTCTAAATATGGAATCTCTGTTGATCCTTCTAAGACCAAGGTAATCCAAGAATGGACAGCACCTACGAGTATAACAGAGGTACGTAGTTTTATTGGTTTGGTAGGTTATTATCGACGTTTCGTCCAGAATTTTTCCAGATTGGCTAACCCATTAACGAAGCTCACACGTAAAGGGTTTAAATTTGTTTGGAAAAAAGAATGTGAAGAATGTTTCGAAGAACTGAAGAGAAGATTAGTCAATGCTTCTATATTGACTCTACCATCGGGGAATGATGGGTTCATTATTTATAGTGATGCATCGAAGAAAGGACTTGGTTGTGTCCTTATGCAGAATGATAGAGTTATTGCCTATGCATCATGACAGTTGAAAATTCATGAACAAAACTATCCTATTCATGATCTCGAGTTAGCAGCTGTGATCTTTTCTTTGAAGATATGGAGTCACTACCTCTATGGTGAAAATGTGAGATTTATACTGATCACAAGAGTTTGAAGTATATTTTCTCACAAAAAGAACTCAACATGAGGCGAAGGAGATGGCTTGAATTACTCAAGGATTATGATTTCACGATACACTACCACCCGAGGAAGGCAAACAAGGTGGCAGATGCTTTGAGCAGAAAAGACCATGGAGTTTTGAACAATATGATAATTGAAAGGAATTCAATTTTCCTGGATCTAGTGAATATGGACATGGGAATAACCAGGGAAGGTGGAACATCAATGCTTTTTCAAATGGTTTCCAAACCATATTTACTAGAAAGGATTAAGAGTTCTCAGATCGATGATGAAGAATTTCAAAAGAAGATTAAAGCTGTGAATGGTGGGAGATTGAGAGACTTTGTGTATGAAGATGGAATTTTGAAATTCGGGAAGAGACTTTGTGTTCCTGATATACCTGATCTAAAAATGGAATTGCAGGATGATGCTCATAGTTCCAATTTCTCTATACACCCTGGGAGCACCAAAATCTATAGAGATTTAAAGGATCATTTTTGGTGGGACAATATGAAGAGGGATATTGCTGATTTTGTCAACAAGTGAAAGCTGGAAGGCAACACCTTGGAGGAGTCATCCAACCTCTTCCCATACCGGAGTGGAAATGGGACAATATTACGATGGACTTTGTCATGGGGCTACCAAAAACTCCTAGAAGGAATGATGCAATATGAGTTATTGTTGATCGTCTTTCCAAGTCAGTACATTTTCTTGCTATAAGGGAAGATCTACCACTGGAACGTCTAGCAAGACTATATATTAATGAAGTTGTGAGACTTCATGGAGTACCCCTATCGATTGTTTCTGATCGTGATCCCCGTTTTACTTCAAGATTCTGGAAGAGTCTTCAGAAATCCCTGGATACTGAACTTCATTTGAGAACTGCCTACCACCCTCAGACAGACGGACAATCAGAACGGACTATTCAAACCTTAGAAGACATGTTGAGATCCTGCTCACTTGACTTTCAGGGTATGTGGGATCATTATTTACCTCTGGTAGAATTTTCCTATAAAAATATCTTTCATTCAAGTATTCAGATGGCACCATATGAAGCGTTATACGGAAAGAGATGTCGCACAACAACATGTTGGGATGACGTTGGTGAAAGAAAACTTGTATGTCTAGAACTGGTGGAGGAAACGATGGAAAAGGTGAAGGTAATCCAAAATCACATCAAAGAAACTCAAAGTAGGCAGAAGAGCTATGCTGATAATCGAAGGAAGGATTTGGAATTTCAAGTCGGTGATCATGTTTTCCTGAAGGTATCTCCCTGGAAGGGATGCATACATTTTGGTAAGAAAGGTAAATTGAGTCCTAGGTATATCGAACCTTTCGAAATTCTAGAACGAATTGGGGCTGTAGCTTACAGATTGGCAATGCCACCAAGTCTCTCCAAAGCTCACGATGTGTTCCACGTATCTCTGTTGAGGAAATACATGCCTGACCCAACACATGTACTCACCCATGAAGAATTAGAACTGGAACCCGATCTGTCTTATTGTGAAGAGCCCGTCAGGATTCTTGATTCTAGGGAACAATTACTGAGAAACCGGACGACGCGTCTGGTAAAAGTTTTGTGGAGAAACCATAAGATGGAAGAGGCAACGTGGGAACCCGAGGAACTTATGATGAAGAACCACCCGAGTCTTTTCATGTGATAAGTATTCTAGAAATTTCGAGGATGAAATTATTTGAAGGAGGGGAGAATGTAACACCCCAAGCTTCTACGGTACACTTCTCTTTGAATAATGTGATAGCGTGTGTTGTACGCAACACCGAGTTCTAACACACCATAACCAATTAAACTAGTCGTTATGAATAGTAATACCTACCTTTTGAAATTATATATATTTTATATTTCAAAATGGAATTCATTTTTGGATTCAGAATATCGAATTTATCCTGAGGTGAAATTTTGGTACTTTTTGGATAACTTTAATATTTTGATGAATAGTGAAAATTACTAAATTTTAATTAAAAACAACTTTTTTAATCAAAATAATTAATAGTAATAAATTATAAATTTGAGTGGTTTTAAAGTATATTTAGAATATATTTTTACTATTTAATACAATTTTGGTCATTGGACATAATTTTACAATTAAACCGGACATAAACAAGTGTCAATCTTTTGATAGTTATTATCTCTTAAAAACACGCTTTTTGTTTTAACAATGGGAATTAATTTTAAATTAATTTCTGCCACTTCTGTGTTTTGAATTTAGAAAAATGGATTCCATATTTGGAATCAGGATTTTCAAATTGTGTAAATAGGTAACTTTTATTTTTAGACATTTTGAATAATTACTGCGGTAAATATTTTATTTACCATGGTTAAGGGTAAATCTGGTAAATAAGGGTTAAAAAAATAATATTATAATAATACTAAACTACCCTAAAACGTGTCCTAGCCTTATTGGTTGATACATGTTCGACCATAGGCATATTTGGGTCAATTATGGGACCCCATGGAGCCACTTGTAGGTGATAGGGACACTTAATTTTTATTAAGTTAAAATAAGTACAAAAATGACATAAGCATATATCTTTTAGAAAAATAATTTTTACATAGGGTTATATATGTTAGATTTTCGACTATAAAAATTCATTAGAAATATAAAATAATTTCCTACATAATGATATTTTATTTATAATTTTTAGATATTAAATAATTTAATTTATTTATGACACAATGATTATGCAGTAATTACCATAATAGGGAAAATTTAAAATAATTGATATTATAAATACCCAAATAAATATAATTTGAGACTTTTAATGAATTAAACTAATTTTATAGGATAATATGACATATTAGGATTGATTTAATTGACTTTTTGTTAAGTAATAATTCTGTTATAAGTTTCACAAAAATCAACTATTGAATAGTGTCAAAATTGACATAAAAGAGTTTTTTAAAAAAAATATTATATTATTAATTGATATTAAATTCCTAAAAATCTAAGGTTCGTCCAAGAGACTTATATCATGATAGTTGTATCATTGATGGACCATTTGGGGGTCTCTTGGATTTATATAGTAAGTTTATTAACTATATAATATAAAAATACAAAGTGACATGGTAAATGTCAAACTAATTAACTTAGAGTTAATACTTAAAGATAAGGTTAATATAAGTACCCAAACCTGTCTAAATTCTATTAGTTGAGTGGTTTTCGACCCATCCCCACCTTAAAATTTAAATAATCCACTTTGGAGCCATTATAAACCGAATATGAATTTATTATAAATTAATATTTCTAGCTTTTCCAAAGGTGCCCCTCACCCCTCTTATAAAAGGGCACTCCTCCTTCTCATTTCTTCACACCTTCAAAGCCTTTTGGTTCGTCCAAAATCTGCCCAAATACTCTCCCAACTTCCCTAAATACAACCTAGAGGCCTTATATTGATCAGAAATCCAACCTAAGGATCCCTTTTGATCAAATCAAAAGGAAGAACCCGAAGAAGAGGTAATGTTTTCACCACCCTTTTTCAAATTCATTTCTTCTTCCACTTCTTCTTCATTTGTTATTACCATTCTAAAATAATAACTCCAGTATCATATATATACTTTGATGTTATTATAAATATGGTACAACCATATTCAATATTCTATCCACCCTATGAATAACATGTCACCATACGTGCGTATGTACTGCTTACCGTCTCCACGTCGTGGTGTAATTGTTATTCAGTATATTATTATTTGGATGGGTATAATAATGACATGTAACTCATGTAAATAATAAATATAACATGTTAATTATTCTGTATATATGATATACCATCCATTTATATATTATTTTAATATCAAAAGAATGATATTGTCGCTCGTGCGTACGTACGGACTACCGTCTCCACGAACGCGATGAGATTCATTCTCCATCGTATCCATTCAAGTATAATTATCATTTGATGATTTAAAGATGATGTTTAAGGACTTGATATAATTCTGGATATGAATAATATACAACCTATCCATTACAAACATGGATTACGTAACAAAACATATAAAAGAAAACGAGTAAGTTAACACCCGAAACAACGATAATATTAAGATATTATTAACAAATCAATGTTAAAAGATCATATATGATATCATATTAATGTATATGATTATTGTATAATTTAATAACAATTATTTCACCATTATACAGGAGGTTAACCTACCCCAACCAAGGAAAAGTACAAGGTAAGTTTTATTTTGCAATCTCTTCATTATCCGAGGTTGTTTATACATAATAATCTACTGGGATCTCTTTATCATCCACATCCATGTTTCATAAAAATGTATTTCAAAACATTTTTACTATTTAAAAGAACATGTGTTAAAGTCATTTATACCCTTGTTTGACTTTTTATAAGAGGTTTATAAAGGAATCTTTCCGTTGTTTTCCAAACAAGGTGCTTTTAACCTTTTCGACAGAATTAAGGTAAGAATGTTTTTTTAACTTATACGGTGGGTGTGGTTATTTTTCACTGTTATAAAATCGTCGAAGCTTACCTTACAAGCTTATAAGAATATTTTCAAAGAAAATGTTTTATTTTATAAATATATGACTCTTAAATGATTTCAAAAATAGAAGGAGATATTTCTCTAAAAAGAGTTTTGATTTCATCTATGTCAACATCCTTTGATGGATTTTATGCTTATTTTAAGTTGATTTATTATGATACAAAACTTCTATATTGTATTGAAGGTTTTGTGATATGTTTGACTGTGGATGTGCTATTTTTATACCACTCATAGTTTATGGTTAAAGTATTGATATTTTGTATGCTAGTTTTAATACAAATGTTGATGTTATGTTTAAACCTTTTCATATGGGAATGCATTGGACTTAATATATGACGGGTGGAGCCCGCTATAGCTCCTCGATGCATCAGTAGGTCTAATGAGACAAACTAGTGTCTTGGCACAAGGCCTTGGCAAAATCTTATTTGTAGTCTTGGCACGAGGCCTTGTCTATGTGGTTATGATAGTCTGGCATTATGCATTCCATCATTATGAAAGTGGTTATTGATATTGCATGTTATTATTCGATTAGTAGAATATCCATGTGAATAATTAAATGGCATTATTTCATTTTATTTTTGCCATACTATTTTTAAGTTCAAGTTTAAAAGTCTTTTGTTTTAGTTATACATTTCCTTAAATGTTTATTCTGATTTATGAAATTTTCCGCTATATTGTTATCCTTACTGGGCATTTGAGCTCACCCCTTTTCTATGTTTTATTTTTCCCAGGGTATGAAGAAGTAAATTATGAATGACCTACATGGATAGTATGTGGGGATATGAGTGTGGATTATGAAGAAAATATGTTGTTGTAGTTTTCATTTTTATGATGTAATGTAAGACTTATGAATATATCTAGTATTTCCAAGGCTACTAAACCAATCGGTCTTTCAAGATTTGATCCTTCTTGTGATCATGCCAATTTTATGTAATAATGCACCGACTCTAGGTAACTGGGGTCGGGGTGTTACATTATATCTTTTTAATACATTTTTTTCATTCTCATCTCTTAATGTAATCAACAAACAAAAAACATTTTAAAGGAAAACTGATTTTATCTCTCTCTTCAATCAATAATCCTTTATTTTGCATTTCCATGTTATTTGAAAAAAAAAATGTTTTTTCTATTATAAAAGGATTTTTAAGTCATTTTTAACCATTTTTTTCATTTTTATAATTGTTTTAAAATTATTCTTCTGGTAATTTTCTAAATGAGGTACTTTTTGACATTTTTACAAAAAATATGAATGAAATGTTTTATTTTAACGCATACAACATGAACAAAATTTTCCACCATTATGACCACTTAATTAATTGAAGATTCATTTATATTTTTACATGGTTATTTTCAAAGAAAATGGTTTCCTTAATTTGTGATAAGATTTTTATATTTTAAAAAGTGATTTTTGAAGTTGAAAGGGTATTTTCTTCAAGAAGGTTTTGAATATCTTTTAATGGAATTTATATTCATCAAAGATAATAGCTCCTGACTTTAATTATGATTTAATGGGGATATGATCCAAGGATACCATCATTATCCTTTATATATATGTTTTATGATTATGACTATAATATTTTTATGAAACCCATTATTTTCCACAGGTTATTCCATGATGAATTAATGAAATATTTATGAACCCTATTTCTTTTACACAATTTATGAAATGATGATATTTTTATGAAAACCAATTATTTCCATGGGTTATAATATGTTGAATATTTTATTATATTATGTAACACATATGTTTGATTTTTATTATGTTAATGGTGGGACCTATATATCACTCCAATGCATTGGGTATAAATTGATATCTCATGAGATAAATAGGATTGGAATGGGGAGTGAATCCAGTTTAGTAAAGGACTTTATCCAATATGATAGTATTGGGATTGAACCTTGTACCATACAATGGTTTGGGGAGTGAAACCAATCTACTATGATAGTCTTATAAGTGATACTTGAATACTAAGTAAATTATTTTCTATTATTATTTGTATGCCACAATTACATGTCTTATTCAAATGTTATTCTCTAATGGATCATGTTATTTTATTTATTTATGATTCATATCTTATGAACTGCAAAGAATTATTCCATGACTCATTATTATGATCTAAGATATATAGGGTTTGATTTTCAAATGTTATTACCATGTTATTATACGCTTATTGTCATGTTATGATTATGTGATCATTCATATATCCCTTTCCAACCCTTATTGAACATCTAAGCTCACCCTTTCTTGGGTTTCCATTCCCTAGGTTATGAAAGAAGGTACTAAGTATGATATGTCTAATAAGGGTTCTAGTTATAAATAAATTAGTGGGAGATAATTTATATATTCTATGTACCCATTGTTTATGTGTCCATGTCTCCATAAGAACTAGACTTATACGATTATAGAATGTATCATTATGTTATATAATGAATATTCATCTACTAAGACGTGATATCGATGTATAAAAATTATGGGTCTCTATAGTTGGTATCATAGAAATGTCTATTTAACCTTTGGAAACAAGGATGAGATAACCTTACTGAGAACCATAGGGATAATTATAAGTATAGGATAATATCCTAAACTTTTGATAACGATCATAAATGACCTAGGTTAAAACTAAGGTATCATAAAAGAATGTTCCAGTATTTATAAATACTATAAATTATTTTTCATGATTATGTGGTTTTACACTATGATAATTGTTTCTTACACAATTTATTTTGTTTTAGTTGATGGTTGGACCCTAAAGTAATCATTTTAATGATGAATGCAAAGAAAAATGTAATGATTTTCCTCTTAAGAAATTGAATGTTATGGGAGATGGAATAAAAAATCTTATTACTATACTCACATGTCTTTCTCAATATATGAATCATGCTAAGATTTAAAGTAATCATAATAGAAAACAAAATTCTGTTGAGTCCTTCATGGGGCAACATCCACCTTCTTTTAGGGGCTTTCTAATCCACTAGTTTCTGAGTAATGGATTGGTACCATTTAGAATATATTTTTCATCATCCAATATTAGGAATGTTGGATAGTTATTATGACTTTTTATTATTTAGAATGGAAAACAAATCAATGGTGGAATATTATCAAGAGAACGAGGAAACAGGAAGAAATTGAATCCATTAAGTGGGATGAGTTTAGGAAATTATTTTTCAATAAGTATTTTCCACATATTCTTTGCTAAAAAAGGTTTAATGAATTCATTGAGACTAAATAAAAGGATAATGAATCCATTGGTTCCTAGTATGAAAATTTTAGAAGACTTGTGAGGTACACTTATGAAATTATCATCCAGCCTGAAAGTATGGTTAACCAAATCTTCAATGGCTTAAAACCAAGTCTCCAAAGGGTGTTATCCATAAGGGAATTAAGTGGATATAAATAAATTTTTCCATGTTTCATAAATGTGGAGACGGATATTTGAGTTACCCATAAATATCATGGTTTTGATAAGAAAAAAAAATATTGACTTCAGATGAAATTCAAAAAACCATAGAGAGAAGAATATAAGATTTTCTTTATGCTCAAAGTGTATAAGGAAACATGGAAGAAATTTTCTTAAGGGAACTTTTAAATGTTTAAAGTATTGAGAGTAAGGTTATTAGTTAATCTAATTCTAAATTGTTGGGAATAATTTAATTAATTATACAATTATAGAGACATCCCCATAGAATTAACCATACACACTCTGGTGTTTTAAATCCAAGGAGTATGGGAATTATGCCAACTAATGCACAAATCTGAAGGTTAATGATGATGATCTATGTAAATAACCTCTTAATACTAGAGAAAAATAGAAATATAAAATGATCACTATTTATTATGAGGGGTATGTTAATGACATGGTGAAATATACACTTACCACCCTATCTAGAACAACTAATGTCTTATTTGATTATGGATCTACCCACTCTTTTATATCTAAAAAATTTATAATGATATCATTATACCACCTCAGTGATTAGATTTTGAGTTAGCATTAAAACCCCCTAATGATATGATAATCACATCTCAAGTTTATAATTATTCTCTGATTGAAGTTTCTAGTAACATTCATCTTGAAAATATATTTATTCTACCTTTTTTTGTGTTTGATGTTATCTTAGTAATAGATTTAATTTCATTAAAAAAATCCCATATCAATTTCTAAGGAAGGGAAGTCACATTTTGATATTTAAAACCAACATATTATCATATATGATTGTGAATATAAATTTCAACTTTTAATGGAAATCACAACCATTGTATTGGTGTTGATTCCTATTCAAAAGGGGTGTTTATCTCTGATGGTTTGGGATAAAATCAATATCAAAGATATGCCTATTATGTGGGACTTTTATTACATTTTTTCAAAATAATTTACTATTTATCCATCAAATTTTTATGTTTAGTTATTGATAGAACTCATAACTAGTTCTATACATATTTTAAAGACTCCATATTTAATGGCCCTAAATGAGTTGCAAGAACTAAAGAAGAAAATACAAGAGAATCTTAACAAGGGATTCATTTGGCAAAGTGTGTCACCATGGGATAAACTAGTACTCTTATTTAAAATAAAGATGGATCAATGCGACATTTTATTTATTATATAGAACTTAAAAAATCACTATCAAGAACAAGTATCATCTACCATATATTGATGACTTATTTGATCAGCTACACAAAGATCAATAATTTTCTAAGATTGAACTTCATTCTATATATCATCAATTAAGGGAAAATAAGTAGGATATTCCCAAGAAAGCATTATGTTCATGGTATTGACACTATGGATTTATAGTGATACCATTTGGTCTTACTAATTCCCCCACTATCTTCATGGATTTATTGAATAGATTCTTTAGAGATTAAATTGATCAGTTTATGGTAGTCTTTATTGATGATATTATTATTTATTCAAATTGAAAGGAATATCATGAAGATCACTCGATTATTTTACTAAAGACCCATAGAAAGAATAATATTTACACAAAATTTACCAAGTGTGAATTCATGATTCATAATTTTTCATTTTTGGTTCATATAATCAGAAATGAGGGTATATTAGTAGATACTTCAAAGATAGATGTTATTGAACATTAGAATAGCCAATGTGAATAAGATACATGGTTTTCATGGTTTGAATGGATATTATTAGTTCTTTTCATATAATTACTCAAGAATGTATAATCCACTTAACAAGTTAGCTCATAAGGGATTTAAGTTCCTTTGGATAGATGAATGTGAATAAAATTTCATATAATTGAAGAGAAGGTTAGTCAATACACTTTTGATTACTTTAACCTATAGTGGAGAAATGTTTTTAATCTATAGTGATGAATAAAAGGAAATATTGGGATGCTTTATAATTAAGAACTATATGGTAATAGATTATGAATCACACTAATTGAATGTTCATGACAAAAATTACCCACATTATGATTTAGAGTTAGGAGCAATATTTGTTTTCATTAAAGATATGGATTCATTATCCTTAAAGAAAAAGGTATGACATATATATTGTTCATAAATGTTTAAATAATATTTTCACATATAAAGAGTTGAATATGTGCCAGAGAATATAGTTGGAGTTGATTAAAGATTATGACTACTTAATACATTACGACCTTGGGAAATAAAATAAGGTGGAATATGCTCTAAGATGAAAGGATAATTCATGATTATATATGATGAGGATAAAAAAAGATCCAATATTTTTATATTTTCAAAGGTTGGACCGTAAAATCTTGAAGTAAGGGAAGAAATATTATCTTTCGCAAATGAGTGTTCAATAATCTATCCAGGTGAAGATTAAAGAGGAGCATTAGAAATATATGGAAATATATAATAATGTGAATTTTGTCCCAAGTTTAACCATGATTATGATGGAATGATAAGGTTTAGAAACTGTGTATGTGTTCTATCCATACCATATTTGTAGAAGGTACTATTAGTTAAATCTCATAGTTCACCATTTTCTATTCATCCTAGAAGCGAAAAGATGTATAGAGATATAAAATATTATTTATAGTGGGATAAAATGATGAGATATATTACTGAATATGTATCTCGGTTCTTGGTATGCCAGAAAGATAAGTCCAAGAGACAAAAATATAATGGCATGTTACAACCATTACCTATACCAGAATGGAAATGGGATAATAATACTATGGATTTTATCGTTGGACTCTCCAAAACATTGAAAGGGCATAATGCTATATGGGTTACATTCAATCGCCTTATGAAGTCAATAAACTTAATTTTTATTAGATAATATTTATCTCGATATAGCTTTCTAAAATTTATATTAAGGAACTGGAAATGTTTCATGGAGTACCACATTCTATTGTTTCTTTTTGGATTCTAGGTTTACCTGAAAGTTATGGAAATGTATTTTGCAAGATATAGATACAAATTTGAGCTTTAGTATTCGTCCTTAGATAGATGGTCTGTCTAAAATAACAAATAAAACTCTAGAGGAGATGTTTATATCTTATTATATGGATTTCAAAGGTGGTTGGAATCAATAATTTTCTCTAGTAGAGTTTTCTTACAACAATAGCTTTCACTCCAACATTCAGATAGCCCCTTATAAAGATTTATATGGAAATATGTGTATAAATATAACATGTTTGGATGATATTAGATAAATAAATCTATTTGTACTTGATATATTTGAATAAATGATAGAGAAATTCATATCCATTCAGCAGAACATCAAGAGAGCTCAGATTCAACATAAAAGTTATTCTGATAATCATCAGTGTGAACTTGAATTTAAAGTTAGTGATAAGGTTTCTCTAATAATTTCTTCATGGAATAAAGTTATGATAATTTCAAATATGATAAATATTATCCCTAATTATATTTTCACTTTCTATATTCTTGATCAAGTAGGTATGGTAACTTATCACTTGGTGCTTCCACCGAACCTCTCTCAAGGTCATGACATGTTTGATGTTTCTCTCCTACGGATGTATATACCTGATCAATAAAATGTACTAAACATAGAGGTCATACCACTAGAACATGAAATTTGTTATGAGGAATTACCAGTAAAAATATTAGATCATTTAGATAATGTTCTATAAAATAAGACTACTCAATTGGTGAAAGTTTTCTAGAGAAATCAAAAAATTGAGTAAGCTATATGAGAACATGAAGATGTAAAAAAAATAAAAATATAATCATTTGTTTGTATTAGAGTGGCACATTTTTAGGGATAAATTAATTTTATGGGGGGTATAATGTAACTCCAAGAGATTTTATGAAATATTTTTTTCAAATAAATTTAATTTCCTTGATAGCTTGCGTTACACGTAACATCAAGTTTAAATGAACCATGATATACTGTTAAAATATTATTATTTAAAGTGGCAGTTATTGCATAGCCATTGGATTGTAATGAATGAATAAGACTATCTAAATCATGAAAAATTTATGGTTACAAATGTATAAAATTAATTCATTGTTTATCAATTAATTATAAAACACATTTTAAAAAATAAATTATTTTTCTGGAAAACTATTTTTTTGCATGAAATTTATTTTTATCTAAATAAACTAAATTAATCAATTTTAGTGAATTATTTTATTTAAATGTTTATATTATATACTAAATCAAATGTTTTGAAATTTATTCAGTATTTTTACAAGCATGATATAAGAATAAGCCCCGTTTTATTCTTAAAAATGAATTTGTCTAAAAAACGGTTTTCATTGCATTTTTCATGTTTATTTTAAAATTAATTTATACAAATTTTATGTATTAAATTTGATAAAATTTATTCCATGTTTTTAATCAGGATTTTCAAATTTTTTAAATATTCCTCTTTTATTTTTGACTATTTCTAATAGTAAACGTGCTAAAATTTACCACCTCAGTTTAGAGTATATAAGGTTAATGTATGTTAAAACTAAATTATAAGGCCACAATATTTTCATACTTAATCTTATTGGATGAAGGTAATTTTATAGTTATCAACTTAGTCTAAAAATTTATTTGTTTAATGGACAAATTTCCATGAATATGACTTTTATATAATTTAAATCAAAGAAAGTTACAAAATGTCACTCTCTTAGTTTTAAATATCCATTATATGATCACATAGGGAAATAAATTGGTTATGAATGAATTTAATTTTCATTTAGTGAATTTGAAATTATATTAATTATGGTAATTTATTTATAATTTTTAGTTATTTGTAATTAAATTAAATTTTTACACAATGCTAAAACAATATTTATTCAATTAATAGAAAAATAGAATAAATGATAATAAAAATATTAAAAGTGATATATGTTGAGAAATTTAGTGTTACAAGAATTTTATAATTTAATATGACATATTAGTTTTTTTATAAAATATTATATTCTAATTTTAATTTTTTATTTATTTATGTTAAGTAAAATTAAATGAATAGTGTCAAAATTGAAAATAATGATATTTTATGAAAGTAATATTTATTAGATTATTTAAAAATCATAGAAATATTGAAATAAACCAAATTGGATATGATATGGTCAAAATTTTCATATAGTCTCCATATATGGTTCAATTGTAACCTTATAATTAAAAACTACAACTCTTTAATATTGAAAACATTGTTACCATAGTTAAAAATTAAAATTGGTTAACCAAGGGTCAATAAAAAAGATAATGTTATAAATGAAAAACAAAACATGTCTAAATTCTATTGGTTGATGGTATTAAAACCCTATAATATCTTCTCTTAAAATACCTAGCCAATTTTAGGAATTTTTATTGAGAATAAATTTATTATAATTTAATATTTTGAGAAATTCCAAAAGTGCCCCTCACCTCAATTATAAAAGGGAACCTCCTCCATCACTTAATTATACTACATTGAGCCTTTTAGATCGACCATACCATGAAATATCCATTCTAATATTCCATATTAACATTCTATATGTGTTGGTATTTCAAAAATACCGACTCTAGGGTCCTTAAGAGGAGATCTAAAGAAGTTCTTTCAAAGAAGAGGCAATCGTCTTAACCAATCACTATCTTTTCTAATTCTTGTTTAACTTCTATAAATATATGGTAGTTATCATAAAATAATAACTTATGTGATATAAATACGCTAAAATGTTATTATGATTATGAAACTACCATTATTGACCTGCTTTCTCATCAAATGGGAAGTGAAATTATCACTCATACGTACGCACGACTTACCATTACCACGTAGCGATATAATTAATTTCTCATCATCATATTTTATAGATGGGTATTATGATGTGTTTATGGTTTATATATGATAATTATTACATAATTATAATTCTATAATGATAATATCATATCTACCTTCTTACCTTCTAATCCTTTGGAAAATGATAATGTTGCTCAGACGCAAGTGTGAACTACCACCTCTACGAAGTGATGTAATTCATTTTTCATTTAAATTTTACTTGGATTGTAATAATTATAGATTTAATGAATATATATGGTATATATATCAAATTATAATGATTTTTTAATGGTGAATTATTATTTTACTATCTTTCTTTCCATCCATTGAAAAGTGAAAACAACATTCATGCGTACGTACAACCTACTGTCTCTATGAATGATGTAATTAATTGTTATATCTATAACTTTTATGGATGACTATATATATATATAATGAATATATATGATATTTATATCATGGTTAACATCTTGAATATAATTTAACTATGGAAAAATAACATGGACTTGAACAACCAAACTGAAATACTCATGATAAATCAAACAGTTAATACTAAGAAATAATGATTTTAAGGAATTATTGATAAAAGGGGAAATAAAATGTTATAAAGGGATAATATATGATACTATAAGTTTTTTATAATTATGTTATATAATTATAATAAAGTTAAATTTATTATAAACATTGTTATATTTCTTTCTAAATAAGGGCAACTCGAGGTAAGGGTTTTCTGTTACAATCTCATTATTTATCAGGGTTGTTTGTGATGAAGTTTATAATGATGAAATTTTATGATATATCTCTCAATAATCTCATGAATTTTATTATACTCTGGTTATTTATTTTTAATTATTGTTTTACTTTAATTTTTATCACTTAAAGTACTCAAAATAAATTTTTTGAAAGAAAATTTATTTTATCTCTCTCTTCGATCAAAAACCATTTATCTTCCATGTCCATGTTTTCTAAAAATGTTTTCAATAATTAATTTACTATTATAAAATTAAATTTAAAGTCATTTATTACCATGTTTTATTTTTTATAATTTTTTTTAAAATGATTCTTATTTTTGTTTTCATAATGAGGTACTTTTTTGACTTTTTTGAAAAAGTGTGAAAGGAATGTTTTCTTTTAATGTATACAGAATAAGAAAAATTTTCCACTTCCATGACCACTCAATGATTTGAATATTAATTTATAAGTTTATGTGGTTCTTGGTAAAGAAAATGTTTTCCTTAATTTTTGATAAGTTTTTTGGATTTTAAAATTGATTTTTAATTTTGGAAAGGGTATTTTCCTAAAGAAGGTTTTAAATATATTTTAATAGTACTTTTATTCATCAATGACAAAATTACATGATTTCACTTATGATTTAATTGATATATGATCCAAGTATACCATCATTATCCTTTCTCTATATGGTTTATGATTATAATTATAATATATTTATGAAACCCATTATTTTTTCCATGGGTTACTAAATGATGAATTG
Source organism: Viscum album (assembly GCA_963277665.1). Classification (NCBI taxonomy): domain Eukaryota; kingdom Viridiplantae; phylum Streptophyta; class Magnoliopsida; order Santalales; family Viscaceae; genus Viscum; species Viscum album. The sequence continues at coordinate 1,995,873,099 of OY728150.1, read as the reverse complement.
ATGAAATATTTATGAAACCTGTTTCTTTCCCATGGATTATGAAATAATTAAATGTTTATAAAAACCATTTTTTCCATTGGTTTTGATATGATTAATGATTTATAATCATTTGTCACACATATGTATGATTTTCATTATGTGATGGGTGGGACCAATATCTCCCTCCAATGCATTGGGTAAAGATTGATATCTCATGAGATAAATAGGACTAAAATGGGGAGTGAAACCAATTTAGTAAGGGAATTTTTCCTCTATGATAGTCTTGAGAGTGAACCTTTAATAATATGATGGTTTAGGGAGTGAAACCAATCCACTATAATGTCATTGGTATTGATCCTTGACTACTAAGTAAAATATTTTCTATGCTTATATGTATGCCACAATTCCTTATCTTTATCCAATGTTATTTTATCATGGATCATGTTCTTTGATTCCTTTATGATTAATGTATTGTGAACTTCCAAGATTTATTACATGACTCAATATTATGATATATGATAAGCATGATTTGATTGTTGATGTGGCACCATTATTTCACACTTTGACACATCTATTTTTATTAATTTAGTGAGTTTTAAATATTAATTGAGCGTATAATAGAGAATTTTCATGTTTGAAGAAAATCATTTGGAAATTTATATCCACTAAATTTTATAATGAAAATGCCAATTTTTGGGTGCTAAACAATTCTTAGTTTCTATAGTTATGGTTCTATTATGAATATTGTACAAAATTATTTACTTCTTGAGAAAAAATTGATAACAGGTTGAAATTTATACACATGAAATACAAAAAAGAGCTACTATATTATTGTATTAAGGATGATCAAATGGATTGTCTGCACGTTTTCTATTTCACAATAATATTTGGAAGATGTGTTCTCCAGAGTTGGATTTTTAGCTGAGGGATGATGATGGCGCCACAACCATTTGGTTTCGACATTAAGATGCACATGGATAAGGATGATTATGAAGGGTCTACAATTATTGATGTGGGTGGAGCCTCTAATGCCTCTTTGATCCCCATTTAAAATGATCTGCAACACGAGAATCACTGAGGACTTCAGTCAAATTTTCTGCAACATGAACCGAGCTACCATAGATCATAATTGTCTTATTTCCAATTGATGACTCTCCCCCCATTATCATTGGATTCCATTATTGAAGGAAAAAGGTTTCTATTTAAATGGAGGATCTTGGAGGGTGCATATCTTTGATCTAAGTGAAGCGTTTCTGACTGAGAAGATGTCATTCTCATGATATAATGTCTCTAGTGTGTGACAATTTGAATTCAATGAAAAAATAGAGAAGAAGGGTCAAATCGGTTACATGGTTTATTCAGTGATGGGGGAATATCATAAATCAGGAAAAACACTTATGTTGAAAAAGGCTATATAGGCCTAAATAGAAATGTGGAGCTCAAATACTTATGTCAATATTTGACTATATAATACTAATAAGCTACTTGATGTGATTTGGCTACATCACAACCATCTTTGTGAGGAAACAAATATGTTAAAGGAAATGTAAAAATGAAAGGAAATAAAAAGCATACATGAAATGGAAAAGATACATGGAAATTTGATACATTGGAAATCGCATACATCTATGAAAATGGTTATGAATATCAAATAACCTAAACTAATTTAAATTGTTAAATGACGAAATCAGATTCATTTTTTAGATAGGAGAACATTTTTATGTTGTCCAGCTATAACTCTTATCATTCAAACTCACATGAGGTGGCTAGTAGTAGTTTCAAGGAGGAAGGTGAGAGTTGGTGAACTGTTGTTGGGAGGTAGTTTCTATAAAAAAAATAAGTGTGAAAAAAATATATATGAGAGGAGGAGAAAGAGGCTTGTATGTGGGGGAAACATGAGGAGGGGGTGAAGGGTAGAATAAAAGGTATAAATCATTGAAGTCATAATAGGAGTAGGAAGACATAGAAGCAAAAGTTTGTTTTCATTTTGAATCCCTTGTGAGGGAATTATTTTGTATTTATAGTTTTCTTCTGTACTATTTTCTTAATAAAATTTTAAATAAACTGAATATATTTGTTTATATAGTTGGATAAATCAATCATAGGGGAATGAGTTTGATATACTAGGAATTTTTAACCTCAATTAGTTGATAGTAATTGTATGAGTCCGCCCATCTCTCACTAATCAAGTTATTTATGAACTTCAACTATCCAAATTTAGTGGGAGATATTTTGGTTGTTTATATCATTAATAACATCTCATTTGGAAGTAAATATGAGAAGAAGAAAATCTATTCAAGGGTGGGTCACCCGGTTGCCTAAATGAGTGGGTAAAGAGGTATTTATTTGAGAATATATAGGATCCTTTAACCTATATACTATCCATTCGAAAGAGTAGGTAATCCAATTTTCCTATCCCTATAGTGACTATCCTTGAGTGAGAGAAAAAAATAAATAGAAACACCTTTCAAAATAATCTAACCATCCAACTAATTTCCCATTATCTAGTATTTTATGTTCTTATACTTTTCTTCTCTATTTTCCCTCACTCTTTCCTTAGACCACTTTATATTCATAGACATCATTTTATCAACCTCATCACCACCATTACAACCATTTTTCACCCCTTGTTTCTTGTTTCTATTTTTTTCTTTATTTGTTCACACTAAACAGACCTTCTATTAAATTCTTTCCCTAAGGATCGACCCCTACTCACCACTATACTAGTATTAAGTTGGGTATATAAATAATTACTTTATCCAAGACCCAGTGGAAACCTAGACCTTGAAAACAAATTTTTTCACCACTGTTGAGGAAGAGAATCTGTTTCCAAAGAGAGAGAGAAAAAAGAAATTTTTTTTATTTTTTATAGTACTAGAAATGTGGTGAATGCAAACTCAGTCATCGTCTTACAACCTAGAAGAATTCATCCCCAAAATTAACAAACACTGAGTACTTTGAAACATAAGAATAAATATGCAATGGAAAATATTGAGGAAAACTTGGTTAATCAACTAAATAAAAATATAAACTAGGAGGAAAATGTAAACCCTTAACTAATAGGAAATTCAATCATATATAGAGTTAGTATTAGAGAGTTTTAGGTGCCAACAGTGTCAAATAACCCATCATGCATTAAGAATACCCTGATATCCAAAAACTATGAGATTAAAAAACCCCACCTCTCTATGTTACCATCTTATCATGGATTATCAAATAAGCATTCATTGGATTTCATAAGGTATTTTTATGAAATAGTTCAGAAGTTTCCACTCGTAGGTATGAGTGAGGAGGAATTGAAGTTAAGAGTTTTTTCATTTTTACTAAAAGGAAATAAAAATTTGCAGTTCCAAAAATTGGAAAAATATATTTTTTATACATGGGATCAATTTTAAAACACAATTTTCATGAAGTTCTACCCAAGTAAGATGATGTCTAAAATTATTCAGAAAATAAACAAATTTTTACACATGGAAAGTGAATTGTTCCATGAATCTTGGGACATGTTCAAAGGGATTATTAGATAGTGCCCTAACCATTAATGTACACACTAGTTTCTTATGGATACCCTTGATAATGGTCCTATACTTATCATGAAACCTTATTTGACCAGTCATCTAGAGAATATTTCTCTAATAAGACAGTTGAAGATCTTAGGAATATTTTCAATAATTTAGCACAAAATTTCATAGAGAAATGTTCAAGGATGAGGAACATTGTTCATAAGGAAACCAAAACCACTTATAAAGTTGAATCACAGTCTGAAGGTGTTTATAATTAAAATTCTCAACATACTCTAAGGGAGTAGTGTCCCTAATGTGGGATGTTTGGACATTCATAATCTTACAACGCAAACTTTGATATAACTAACCAATTCCCAAAAATTGATAACTACACTGTGTATGGCCCTATAATGGAAATCAGAGATGATATGTTCTCAAATAAATAAATAAAATTCTACCATAATCATCTCAACTTGTCTTATAGGGAGCAGGGAGTGATGATACCCCATATTATCTATTTTACACAGAATAGAAAACAATTTTACCAATTCCAACCTCAACCAAGGGATAATCCATCAATTTCACAAGATGAAGTTAAAAGGATGTCCCAAAAACTGATGGGTAGTTTCACTGAGAAAAAATGAGAAGAGGGATTTTGATAAGGCACAACAATAATCTAGGTTTAAAAACCTAGAGATTAAAGTTGGATAGTTGGTCAGAAAAGATGGAGTTATAGACAAAGGGAAGCTACCTAGTACCACTGAGTCAAATCCTAAAGATAATTCCATAGTGGTCACTACTAGGAGTGGTATATAAGCTATTGAGGAAGTCAAAATAGATCTTAAACCATATTTCATGGAAAATTATATTGAATCTAATGAGAACAATTTAGAATCTAACCAATCTAGAAATTTGGATATCTATACTGAAATTCAGCCACGACCTTCTCTTCTTATTTAAAAATAAAAACATGAAGGACTAAAAACTAAAGACACTAAATGAAAGAAAAATATTATAGAGGAATCTAAGAGGTTTCCCAAAATATTAAATATTTTTCCCCCAACCATTCTCTTCCTTTAAACAATCAAGAAGTAAAATCATGATTATAAATTTTTTATGTTTTTGAAGGTTATTAAAATGATGAATGTTGATATCCCTTTTCTTGAATCACTTATCAAGAGTTCTTCTTATCTGGAATATCTTAAGAAATTTTGTTTAAGTAAAAAACAATGAAATATTTTTTCACTTATAATCTCAAGGAGGAATGTAGTGCAATCCTAAAAAAACATGATACCTCCCAAAAAAGAAGATCAATGAAGTTTTGTTGTACCTTTAAATTTTGGTGATATAGTTTCCTAGTTTAACTATTTGTGTGATCTTGGTGGGAGTATGAATTCGATTACCTTATATTTTTTCCGATAATTGAGGTTAGGATTTCCATAACCCACTATAATTGTTTTGTTTCTTGTGAATATATCTATTACCCACCCAGTTGGAAGGGTAGATAATTTACATATTATAGTAGGTAAGTTGTTTTAGTCTGATGATTTTGTTATATTGGATATGAAATATATCCAAGCCACCCCTATTATTCTTGGAAGACATTTTCTTTCTATAGGGAGGGGGACTGTCATTGATGTTTTAAAAGGAAAACTGATTTTCAACCTTGCTATCCAGAGAGGAATTTAATGTTTTTAAAAAGAATAAGGAACCACCCTGGGATAATATCATAACATGATATGAGTTTATGAATATTGATGAATTTATAGGTGAGGAAGAGAAATAGTTTTTTAGGATGATCAAAGAAATCAATTATACTCCACATTTTTCTGTAGAAACTTGTAATAGTGTTAGTTTGGAAAAGGATGAGGATCCCCTAGTTTATTTTGTAGAGGAATTCCTAAGACACATAGATAAATTTTCTGAATATCATATTTTGACCTCACTTGAGGAGCCTTTATATGTAGAATGATTGCGTGACACTATAAGTGACGAAAAAGAGGCTTCTTACACTTCATTTTTTAGGAGAAAACATGAGGATTTTGGACCCCTAAAGCCCATGTGTCTTCCTTCAACCCAAGTCCCTCCTACTATGGAGATCAAATCTCTTCTGTTTCATGTAAAGTATGCATTTTTGGTTAAATACTCAACTTTAGCAATCAAAATTTATTCTATACTAAAGAGATGTTAAGAGAATAACGTACTTGATATTATGAGGAAATTTAAATATGTTATTGGCTAGTCTATTACTAATATCAAGGGTATTTGTCCAACTTTTTTCATGTATAAAATACTAATGGAACCCAATAACAAGCCTAGAGTAGAAGCACAAAGGATATTAAATCCAAATATGAAAGAGGTAGTTAGAGAGGAATTCATCTAGCTAATATCATATCTTTAATAGTCCCTAGGTAATAATGATGAAAGTTTTCACTAAGAAGGGGAGTTTCACAGTAATAACCAATGATAAAAATTAACAAATTAAAGTTTGGAAGGCTACCAAATGAAGGTTTTGTATAGATTATCAAAATTTCAACTCTTCTACCAGAAAAGATGTTTTTCCAATGCAATTCTTAGATCAAATACTTGAAATTTTGGCTGTAAATAAATTTTCTATTTTCCAGATGACTATTCTAGTTACAATTTGATTACCATAGCCCCAAAAGACTAGGGAAAACCACCTTTACTTATCCATTTAGGATATTTTATTATAGGTGGATTCCCTTAGGTCTATGCGGTTTTCATTCCACCTTTCATAGGTGTATGATGGATGTATTTTCTAATATGGTGGGGAGGAGTATTTAAGTGTTCATATATGAAATTTCTATTATTTTTTCCAATTTTGAGAGTTTTCTAGATAATTTAGAACTTTATTTACAAAGTCTTGATGTGACAAACCTAGTCCTAAATGGGGAGAAATGTCAATTCTTGGTTATAGAAGGAAATTTATTAGGACTTAATGTTTATAAGAGGGGAATTAAAGTATACAATACCAAGATTTAATTGTTTTAAAAACATCCACCCCTATAAATATAAAATCTATCAGAATATTTTTAGAATATATTTGTTTTCATTGATGATTCATCATGGAATTTTCTAAAATTATCAGGCTAGTTTGCTAATTTTTAATCAAGTATATAACTTTTTTATGAGAACTTTCAAATAATCATTCAATCTGTTAATGGAAAATATCACATATTTCCCAGTCATCACTGCCCCAAATTGGTAACTTCCATTTTAATTCATGTGTGATGTAAGTGATACAAAAGTAGGGGTAGTTTTATGAAAAATAAAAGAGAAGTGGTTACATGTGATTTACTATTCCAATAGAATACTTGATGATGTCTAGAAAAATTATTCTACTTTTAAGAATGATTTGACTACAATAATTGTTTCATTATACAATATTAGGAAGTATATCATCAGTTCAAAAGTCATAATATTCACTTATCATTGTACTTTGAAATATCTTTTGGCTAAAAAGGAATCTAATATGAGAATTATGAGGTGTAATTTTTTGTTGTAAGATTTTTATTTAGGCATTAAAGATAAGAGAGGTGTTGAAAATGTCGTAGTTCACCATTTGTTTAGGTTTCCCATGACCATAACTCAAACTAGTGAACCGAAAAATATAAATAAATCTTTTCCTGATGAGTAATTGTTTGATGAATCTGGAGAATAATCTACTTATTTTTCATATTTTACCAACTCTTTGGATGTAGGTATCATGAAAAAATAGCTTTCACATAGTCAAACGAATAAGTTCATTATTGAGCTTAAGTACTACTTTTTGGATGATCCCTTACTTTTTCATCGGTGTGTTGATGGGATACTTAGGAGGTGTAGTCCTGAGGAGTAAATAATCTCTATTTTAGAGAGTTTTCACTCTTCTACATGGGGTGGACACTACAAGGGGGATATGACAACACAAAGGATCCTTTAATTTGGTTTTTACTAGTTTACCATATTTAAATATATATAAAGTCTAGTTATAAGTTGTGATAAATTTCAAAGGATAAGAAATGAGGGTAGTAAACAAGAGTTTCCACATAAATAGATTTTATAATTTGAAAATTTTGATGTTTTGGGGTTATATTTCATGGGCCCATTTCTATATTCTTATAAGAATGAGTAAATCCTTGTTGCTCTATATTATGTATCAAAGTGGGTTAAGGTAGTTATGCTTCTAAAAATTCTTTCCAATAATGTTGTAAATTTCTTCAAGAAGAATAAAAGTAGAGATATTTCATCATAGATAATGGTATACATTTTAAGAACATTAAGTTCAAATCAACAATGGAAAATTATGGATGTCTTTATAAAATTGGTACCACCTATCACCCACAATCAAGTAGGTAGGAAGAGATCTCAATGAGATAATAGAAACAAATTTTGGAGAAAACATTGGTTAATTCCATAAAGGGATAATCATGAATGTTTAATGAGGAATTATGGGCCTATATGAATGATTATAAAACTCTTATAGGGATGTCTCCTTATAGACTTTTTTTGTAAGACATTTCATTTTACTTTGGAGATCTATAATAAATTATTCTAGTCTACAAAATCCATCAACTATGATATAAAATATTTTTTCGAGAGGAGATTTATAGAGTTAAGTGTGCTAAAAGAAATTCATAGAGAGTCTTATGAAAATGATAGGACCTAAAAGGAAAAAGAAAAAATATTTTCATGACTCCATAATTCAAAATAGAAAATTTAAAGTTGGTCAGAGGGTCATACATTTTAATTATAGATTGAAACCGTTTCATGGTAAGCTTCAATCCAAGGGGTTAGGTCTATTCATGATTTTAAGAGTGCTGGTAAATGGAATAATTGATTTAATTGAACCTGATAACCCACCATTTATGGTTAATAGATAAAGTGAAAACATTATTTTTAGGGGTAGGAAAAGAGAGTTTCTTCCATATTCTATCTTCAAGATTGATTTTTTTGTTTCCCAACTGAAGACTCTAAACTAAATGCTTCATGATATTCAACCCATGGTTCCTTTTTTTTATTTTTCATTGTTTTTCAATTTGTTATTTCTCATTTTTTGCTGCATTTTAATATATTATGTATATTTTTCTATAGAAGCCTACATTTTATCTTAATATATTTCTATCTTATGGTGGTTGTAAGTTCTACTAGTATGATCTTTACCAATATTACCTCATTTTAGGGAAGTATTAGTTTTAATTATACCCATTTATTTCTTCTTGTTGTCTGAAATTAAGTGTGGGGGTATCTCACTATTTTTCTAAACAAAATTCTTCTACTTTATTGTTTATCAAGATACTTTTTGAATCACATGTGAAATCATTTTCTTTACTCTATAATAATGAAAAAAAATGAAATTTCAATACTAATGATGTTTTCATAATTAATTTTACATGTGGAAATGGTGTTTTTTCGTTGTCTCGTGAACCCCGTTTTAATTAATTTCACGAATAAATTATTTTATAATATTTTATATTTACTATTTCACAACTCAAGATTCAACATTGGAGGAAATTTTGGGTTTTAAGTGTGGATGAGAGGAGATTTTTTCCTGTACTTTAGTAGTGATTTAGTTCTGCCACATCAAAACACCCCCAACAATGTTGGGTTTTAAGTGTGGGTGAGAGGGGATTTTATCTAGTACTTTAGTAGTGATTTAGTTATACCACATCAAAACACCCCCATTTTTTTCAAAATACCTAAACTTTTTAGAGATTCAATATGTTTTGGTTTGTGTGAATTGGAATCTTGGGTGTCTATTTATTAGATTAATAAAACTTATAATTTTTTTCCTAGGGAAATATACCTTAATGTGTTTAGGAGGATTTCCTTGAATTTGAAGTTGTAGTGATTGAGTAATTACTGAGTGCTATTTTCTATTATTTTTATGGATATATTTCTTGATAATTAGGGAAATGAAGCATTATAGTTTATAATCTTGAGGAATTAGAACTATGACATGAGGAATCTTGAACTTGAATTTAAACTTAGCTACTTAGCCTAGGTAACATGGAAAACCTTAGACATCCAACCGAATTGAGAAGTATTATAAATCCTTTGAATGTGAAGTAAAATGGGAAATTGGGATCCCATAGTGAGTATATGAGATAAGGGTATATGGTGTGTTTCTGAAATAAGTACTTTGAGAAAATTTATAGCTAGTAAAAATTAAAATAAAGTGCCTTTTTCAAAAATGTTCTCATTATAGTGAGGGGAATACTAAACCGAAATTAACAAGAGGAAAATGGATTTATAATAAAATATTTTGAGTTATATCAACAAAGTGGGAAGTGAAATCTTGGTTAGAGGAACATAGGAAGAGTTAAACTTGTAGTTCCTTTTGTTATAAATCTAATTTCACTTGGGTCTCTCTAGTATTTTCTCATGGAACTAGGATTTATGTTAATATTTAAATAGGGAAGTGTGATGTACTCACATAGGAGGCATTCTGGTCTCTTTAAATGGATGATTTAGTGCTTTACTAGGTAGGATGAAATTCATTGACCCTCAATCCTTTGTTAAGTAACCAGCTAAATTAAAAAATTATACAGGAGTGAAATGTTTTAAGTGTGTGTGGGGGGGGGGGTGGCTCTATTATGTCACACTTTTCCACATATTTTTTCATTAATTTAGTGATATTTAAATGTTAATTAATCTTAAAATAGATAATTTTTAATTATGTAGAAAATATTTTGGAAATTTCTATCCATTGAATTTTATAATGAAAATGCTTGTTTTTGGGTGCTAAAATGTTCCTAACTACTATAGTTAAATTTTACTATGGATATTATACAAACTTATTTAATTATTCAGAAAAAATTGATATAAGTTATAAATTTCTATAAAGTAAATACATAAATGAGTTTCTAAATTCTTGTTTAAAGACTGATCAAATGTATTGTATGTACATCAGTCATTTCCAAGAAATATTTGGAAGCCGAATTCCCAGAGCTAAATTTGTAGATAAGGGATATTGATGCCTCCAATACTTGGGGGTCTCAACTTTTTGATACACATATTTGAGGATTATTATGAAGGGAATATAATTTTTGACATGGGAAGAGCCTCGACAGCCTATGTGATCCATATTTAAAATGAGATGCTACACAGGTTCCACCGAGGACTACACTCAAATGCATTGCAACATGAATTGAGATACTGAAGATCCCACATCTCCTATTTTTGATTGATTCTACTCCTCCCATTATCACTGTACACCATTTTAGAAGGATGAAGGTTTCTATTTAAATTAAGGACCATGCAGTGAACATATCTCAGGGCTAGGTGAAGTGTTTATGACTGAGAATATGTCATGCTTGGGCTACAGTGCTTCTGGTGAGTGATTATTCAAATTCAGTGGTGGAACTGGATAAGAAGGGTCAAATTGATTATGTGAGTCATTTAGTGATGTAGGTAATCATGTACATTAGTAAAAACACCTATGTCGCAAAAGACTATGCAGGCCCAATCCGTTATGTGCATCTTAAATGCCCATGTCTAGATTTGATTACGTAGGCCAAATTGGTTATGTAAATGGATTTGGCTACATCAGTATCAGTTATATGAGTAAATGACTACTTGAATGAAAAGGGATACATTAATATTTTTTTATGTCACACAATTGGATATGTTAAAAGAAACACTCATGAAATAAAATTCCTACATGAAATAGAATGGATACATGGAAATCGACTACGTGAGAAATTGCGTACATTGATGAAAATAGTTACATAGATAAAATCACTTACATTGATTCAAGTGGTTATTTTTTCAAATTCGTTTCATTGTTAATGAATATGAATGTCTTTTTTTCTGGCCAGTTGGAACTCTTATCATTCAAACTCATGTGAGGTGGCCATCAACAGTTTTAAGGAGGTAGGTGAGAGTTGGTGAATGACTATTAGGAAGAAGTTGTCACCAGAAAATAAAAAGTGGATAAAAAATATATATGAGAGTAGGATAAAGAGGCTCATACATGAGGGAGACACTAGGAGGGGATGAAGGAGAGAATAAAAGGCATAAATCACTAAAGTCATAATAGGAGGAGAAATAAAGAGCATAGATAAATTGTTTTTATTTTAAAGTCCTTTTAAGGGTGTTATTTTGTTTCTATAGTATAATTTTGTATTATATTATAAACAAATTTTTAAATAAACTCAATATATTTATTGATATTGTTGGGAAAAATCTCTCAAGGTATCATTGAAGCATTTTTGAGGTGATTGTGTTTGTTGACAAAGCGGGCGATTGGAATTTTTTGTACCAGGCATGTTTCAAAATCAAACATCAAAATATAAAAAAGGAAATAAAGTGGTGAACAAGTGAAGAATTGGAATGAAAGTGTGGCGCGCAAGTCATAAAGGGTCGTGCAAGTGACAAATTTGCACACAAGTCATTAAGTGGCGTGAAAGTTCTCAAGTGGCGCACAAGTCTTAACATGGCACGCAAGTCATTTTTCAAAATGAGACATCAAAATATGACATAGGAAATAAAGTGGCACTCAAGTGAAGCACTAGCATGCAAATGTGGTGCACAAGTCATAAAGGGAAGTGCAAGTGAATAATTGGCGTGAAAGTGAAGAAGGGGCGCACAAGTCATATTTCCTGATCATCCCAACAAAACATGACAAAGGAAAGAAAGGGGCGCGCAAGTCATGAAGTGGCGCGCAAGTCAAGAATTGGTGCGGAAGTGAAGAAGGGGCGCACAAGTAATATTTCAATTTCATCACCCCAAAATATGAAGGAAAGAAAGTGGTGTGCAAGTCAGTAATGGGCGTGCAAGTCAAGAAGGGGCGTGCAAGTTATGGAGCTGCGCGCAAGTCACGAAGTGGCGTGCAAGGTGAGCAGTGCACCTCTCACACAGGGTCCCCAAAATGCCTATAAATAGAGGGATACCCATCCTCATTTGAAAAAAAGAGCTCAACACTTATAGAAAATCTGAGCTCTGATCGCGCAAGTGGAAATGGCATGCAAGTAGTTTAGCACACAAGTGGTTTGGCGTGCAAGTGGTTTGGCGTGTAAGTGGTTTGGCGCGCAAGTGGTTTGGCGCACATGTGGTTTGGAGCGCAAGTGGTTTGGCGCGCAAGTGGTTTGGAGCGCAGGTGGTTTGGCAAACAAATGGTTTGGCATGCAAGTGGTTTGGTGCGCAAGTGGTTTGGTGCGCAAGTACCTTGGCACACACGCAGTGGTGCATAAGTAGTGGCGCACAAGTATAAAATTGTCTGACAAGTGAGTTTTTCTGCAAAAAATTCAGAGGTTGTGCACTAGTTAAAGGTTCCCACAAGTCACCCTTGGGTTGCGTGAAAGTTGGAAGTTTCCCAGTACACCTATGGTAAAGGGGTATTCATTAGTGGATGAAAATTGGACTTCAACAGAGCATCTACACATAGTGAAGGATGCATTCATTAGAGATAATGAAAGGACCTACAAGTCTTTAAACTGTGAGTGGATATTCTGAAGTGGTAGTGAGCTCTCTTAACTTGAGAGAGAAGTGAACATTCAAATTGTGATTGGTTGTAAACCAGGATGGATAGTGAGTTCTCTTCAAACTTGTAAATTGTAGTGCGTTTATAGTGGATTTGGTACATCAAAACATCACCAGTGTATGCTCGTTAGATGTAGCCCAATGAGGGTGAAATAAGTAAAAAAAAATTGCTCTATGCATGTTTTAAGATTCATTTATACACTGCAACAGAAAGGAGAGAGAGAAAAGGGTTTTGTCTAACAACAAAACAAGATCAAAAGGGGCAGTTGTTTTAATTTTTCATACCCTGATTCACCCCCCCCCCCCTCTCAGGGTATCTTGCCTAGTGGACCTAATAATTGGTATCATAGGGAAAGGTTGATATCAGTGTTTCTCTCTCAAATGGAGGTCACCAATCACAAAGGGATTCTGATCTTCTACAGGAACAATTTTCAACGTTGGAAGAATCAGATGCAACACTACTTCCAATCTTTGAGAATGGATGTTTTCACAGTAGTAATGCATGTCATAACAGTCGATATTAATAGTAATACATTAACGAAAGTTGGGCATAGGGAATTGGATACTGATTCTAAAGGAATTAATGCTTTAGGGGGAGCCCTATCCAATGCTATCTATATAAAGGTGATGTCATGAAAAACATCACATTCCATGTGGGAAAAGCTATTGAATATATATGAACGAGATACAAAGGTCAGGGAGGCAAAGCTGCAAGTGTTGTGGAATAAGTATGGAGATCTGAGAATGAACCCGAATGAGTTTGTTGATTCATTCTTTGACAGGGTTAATGTTGTAGTGGAACACATGCGAGGTCTTGGAGAAGTTATTGAAGACACAAATATTGTAAAGAGCATCTTGAGGAAACTTCTACCTCGGTTTAACCCAAAAGTTTTAGTTTTGGAAGATAAAGACCTGAAATAGATGACATTGGATAACCTTCACAACAACCTTGTTGCATATGAAATGAGAAGTGATGATAACGATGTTGTGGAAAAGAGAAAATCCAAAGAAGTGGCATTCAAGGCCATGAATAAGTTCACCATTGAAGATCTCAGAAAGAAGAAGAGACAGATGAGGTGATGTCATTTCTCTCCTCAAACCTCTAAAGAGGAAAAAGAATGTTTAAAGGGAAACTTAAACTTGCTTTTTTCAATGTGGAAAGGTTGGAAATCTTGCGGAAAGGTTCCCCAAAAAGTTTCAAGAGGATGATGATGCCAATGAAATCAAAATTCCCAAGAAGAATTCTTCAGCCTATGGGAAAGGAAATAATAGTTCAAGAAAAATTTCTTTAAGAAGAAGAAGCTTCTTTCAATAGAATGTGATAGTTCATACAAGTCTGAGGTTAAGGAGGTTAAAGAGATAGAGAACTGCAGAGATCATGGAGAAAATGATATGGTGGCAGTTTTCAGTAGTTCTCATAAGATGAATAAAACGGAATCTGTTGAATAAGAAGAAGAAGTTGAGGGAAGAGTTGACATGGAAGCTGAATTAGAAGCAGCTCTTAAGGAGATAAATGTTTAGAGATCCAAAATAAATAAATCCAACAAAGTTGTTCATGACGCCAACCTCTATATACAGCAACAGAAAGAAGAGAAGTCTGAGTTGATGGAAGAAATTGAGAAGCTCAAGTCATCAACACCAGGGACTCAGAATCGGTTATTTAGTACAAAATCAATATTAAATAATAGAAAAGGTAGATTGATGGATTGAATAAAACAAGGAAATATAAAATCAAGAGTATTGAATAACTTGAAGGAGAAGTTGTCAGTTTGCGAAAGTAAGTTAAGGATCAAGAAAAACTCTTGACTCCTATTGGGACATCAGGAAAACAGATCACTCATAAAATTGAGAAGTTAAAAGTGGAGCATAGTAGCTCGGGAGAAGGGAATCATCAATTATCATTTAGATGCTAAGGCCGATGGGGGGCTTGATTGAAAACAAAAAACTGTGAAAATTGAAGTCATACCGCAACCACCAATTCCAAGATTGAAGGTCGATTTGGGTACAAAGCATAATCAGAATATTCAGAGATCCCAAGGGGAAACTAGTAGTGCATAAGTGACATGAAGGAATTCACCTTATATCAGGTGTTATTTTTGTGAAAAGATAATAAATTCACAGTATGTGTGTTCCATAGCCAAGAGATATTGAAGGGCACAAGAACAGAGGTGGAAGCCAAACATAGAACAGTTCTCTGGAACATATTTCAAAAGACACTATTTTTGGTGAGGATGATTTGGGAACATGGCTAGGTATTGTACTTCAACCATACATTGGAATGTGCCAAAGTAGAATCAAAATGTTTTCAAGTAGTAGATCAATGAACCAACAAGTGAGTTGAAAATGAAAAATAGTTTTGTAGATTTTCAAGATAAAGTTGGTCCATCATGATATGAGAAAGATTAGAAGTCTCAATCCATGCTGAGTGTGAAGGAAAAAATATGGACCAAGAAGAAAAAAGATGAGAACGCAGTGGTGGTGGAAATTTCCCTTAAAGCATCAGATCACTCTAGTGTGTGGACCCTTGACAGTAGTTTCACATCTCACATGACAGGTAATAAGGATCTTGTTATATGCATAAAATATGACAAATAAGGAGTTTTCAAGATTGGAAAAAATGAAGGCCTTAATATTATTGGCTCAGGAAAGGACAAGTTTGGGGGAAAAGAGATGATACATGTTGATGACTTAGTAGTATAAGGCCTCAGTCACAATTTGATCTGTGTCAGTCAACTATGTGACTCAAGACATTATATAAGGTTTACTAAGAAGATGTGTATCATCAAAGGAAGATATGGGGAAGTGGTTATATAGGAAAAAAGAACAAAGGGAAATCTCTACTTAGTAAGTGGAGAAGAAGATATGTTCTTTCTATCCAAAGAGGAAGAAAAAAAGTTGTGGCATAAACGACTTGGTCATCTATGTCAACCATCCCTAGAAGATTTGGTAAAGTTTGATGCAGCAAGAGACCTCCCTAAGCTACCACGTGATCATACTCATGCATGCAATGCATGCCAACAAGGGAAGATCATCAGAAAGATGAATAAGGTAAAGAAAAATAAGTCAACAAGAGTGCTCGAATTAGTGCATGATGATGTTTGTGGGCCTATCACACCACGAGAAATTGACTAAAAGAGGTACTAAATTCTTTTCATTGATGAATATAGTAAAATGACATGGGTATTTGTTATTTTATTATAAGTCTGATGTGTTCTGCTACATAAAACCGTACTGAAGAGAGTGTGAAAGGATGCTTGGATAGAAAATTCTGAAGTTTCGTACTGATAATGGTATGGAATTCACAAACAGTTAAGTGAAAGACTATCTTGAGAAACATGGGATAAGGCATCAATTTTCTTCAGTAAGAACCCCCCAAAAGAATGGAGTATTTGAAATGAGAAATCATATAATCAATAGCATGGTCAGAACAATGCTTATAGAAAAAGACCTACCAGAGAAATTTTGGAAGGAAGAAGTGTTGACATCGGTCTACATTTCTAACAGAGATCTGTTTTGTCTGAAGGAAGGAAAGACTCATTATGAGATATGGTATGGGAAAAATCCAATGGTGAAGTACTTTAGAATCTTTGGGAGTAAGTTCTTTATACTCAATAAAGAAAACCACAGGAAATTTGAGTCATGTGGAGATGAGGGAATATTACATGTATACTAAAAAAAAGCATATAAATACTTTAATAAAAGGCTGGGAAAATAAGTTGAGAGAAATGATGTCATGGTTGTTGAAAATTATGAGAACATTAAACAGAACAATGAACAATTTCCTGATGAAATATATGAGGAGTAAAGTAAAATAGGAGGAGAAGAAGTGGTTGATGTTGATTCATAAGAAGATACTGATGATGAGCATGAAAAACAAAAAACTTGTATCTCCATAGAAGCCAAGGAGTCGAGATGACATTGACAGGAAAACTATCATTGGTGATCAATATGCTCCAGTTTAGACAAGAATAATTAAATCACTACAACATACCTCATTCTTATCTTAGGTAGAGCCTAAATTCTTTGCTGATGTAGCTGAAGATGAAAATTGGGTTCAGGCCATGAATGAAGATCTAGATCAGATTGAGAAGAATCAGATGCGGGAGATTGTTTTGAGGCCAACTGATAAGAATGTCATCGAGACTAAATGGATATTTCTCAACAAGATGAATGAAGATGGAACAATGATTCGAAACAAAGCATGACTAGTGTGAATAGGATACTCCTAGATAGAGGGAATTGATGTTGACGAGACATTTTCACCGATTTCAAGGCTGGAGACAATTATATTATTCCTAGCCATTGTAGTGCAACGGAAGTTAAAAGTGCTCCAGATGGATGTCAAATCTACATTCCTGAATGGTATTCTGGAACAAGAAGTGTATATCGAGAAACCAGATGGTTTTCTCATTCATGAGGATGAGAAAAAGGTTTTTCGGCTGAAGAAGGCATTATATGGGCTGAAACAAGCACCAAGAGCATGGTACTCAAGGCTTGATCCGTATTTGAAGAAACTTGGTTTCCAGCGTAGTGGAGTTGATTACAATCTCTATTTCAACAACAATATTAATCGAAGGATGATAGTGATTTTTTATGTCAATGACATAATATTTGGTGGATTAGATGAAGCACATTGTAGGTAGTTTTCTGAATTCATGAAACATGAGTTCAAATGTCTATGATTGGTGAGGTGACATTTTTCCTTGGTTTACAAGTGACACAAGGAAGGAATGGCACATTCATTTCTCAATCCAAATATGCCAAGGAGGTTTTGAGAATATTTGGAATGGAAAATTCCAAATAGATGAAGACTCTGGTTGCAACCTGAATGAAATTATCGAAAGATGATAATGGCAAGGCAGTTAATATCACAGAATACAGGCAGATTATTGGGAGTTTACTGTACCTGATAGCGATGAGACCATATTTTTTTCACCACATTCCAAGAAGCACGATATAAAAGTAATTACAAGGAAATCCACATGCTTTAAGTTAAAATAATACTTCAGTATATCAAGGGAATGGTGGATTTCGGCTTGATATATAGTGACAAATCTTAGTCAGAGTTATTGGGATATACTGATGCATATTGGGCCGGTTCAGCGGATGACAGGAAATCAATTCCAGGAGGTTCTCTCTATCTTGATGGTTTGTGTATTTTTTGGCTAAGCAAGAAGCAAGATTGCATTTCATTGAGCACCGTATAAGTTGAGTATATTGCGGCCACTCAAGCTTTCATATAGTTATTGTGGATGAAGCAACGACTTGATGATATGGGAGTTGAAGTGAAGCATCCGATCGGAATTCATTGCGATAACTCAAGTGCTATAAATCTAAGAAAAAATCTCATCCATCACTCTAAGACAAATTATATTGAGATAAAGTATCATTTTATCAAGGAGAAGGTTGAGCAGGGAATCGTGAAGTTGGAGTATGTGCCAACAAAACTACAGGTTGCAGACATTCTGACAAAGGCCTTACCCAAGGAAGATTTTGAGAGACATCGTCTGACTCTAGGAGTCCAGTCGACTCCACACACTTGAAAAAGTGTGGATGTGGGACCCCCTCCCCCTCCTATAGGTATGCTATGTTTTTCTCTATTGTGATAATATGTCTTCTTTCAAATGTCTCAGACCATAGAGGAGTGACCTTTGGGTTCATTGAAAAAGGGGGAGAAATAGTGACTCCTCAAGGGGGAGAAACTGTGGATAATGAAGGGAGAAAATGGCTTAGTAAAAGTCACAGGTAGAAGCTGACAGGTGGAGCAGTGAGATAGGGGGAGAAATGAGATAGGGGGAGAGTTTTAAATGTGACGATGCTTGAAGTGATCGATCATAGAAGATATATCATGATAGTTGAGGTTCATGATGAAAGAAGTTGATTAGTTTCGATGTTAGGAATGAAGAAATTCATTGATGAACTTGTCATTATACTCTTGTTTCTCATGCCGATCATTGCTCATGTGGGCTTAGAGTATGTGTTGAGTAAATCTTTGATCACTATCAGAATCGCAAGAGGTGAATGGTGGTTCTGATGGAAGATGCTTTAATGAGGTATCGAATTATGAAACTGTTTTCAACAAACCCAAAGGGGGAGATTGTTGGGAAAAATTCCATCAAGGTATCATTGAAGAATTTTTGAGATGATTGTGTTTTTTGACAAAGCGGGCGATTGGAATTTTGTGCACAAATAATGTTTCAAAATCAAACATAAAAATATGACAAAGGAAATAAAGTGGCACGCAAGTTAAGAATTGGTGTGCAAGTGAGGCGCACAAGTCATAAAGAGATGCACAAGTGACTAATTGGTGTGCAAGTCATTAAGTGGCACGCAAGTTCTCAAGTGGCGTGCAAGTCTTAACCTAGAATTCAAGTCATATTTCAAAATGAGACATCAAAATATGACAAAGGAAATAAAGTGGTGCTCAAGTGAAGCATTGAAATGAAAATGTGGTGCGCAAGTCATAAATGGGCGTGCAAGTGAATAATTGGTGAGTGAGTGAATAAGGGGAGTGCAAGTCATTAAGTGGCACGCAAGTTCTCAAGTGGCGTGCAAGTCTTAACCTAGAATTCAAGTCATATTTCAAAATGAGACATCAAAATATGACAAAGGAAATAAAGTGGTTCTCATGTGAAGCATTGAAATGAAAATTTGGTGCGCAAGTCATAAATGGGCGTGCAAGTGAATAATTGGTGAGTGAGTGAATAAGGGGAGTGCAAGTCATATTTCCTGATCATCATAGAAAAATATGACAAAGGAAATAAAGGGGTGTGCAAGTCATGAAGTGGTGTGCAAGTGAAGAAGTGGCGCGCAAGTCATGATGTGGCGTGAAAGTCAAGAATTAGTGCACAAATGAAGAAGGGGAATGCAAGTCATATTTCAATTTCATCACCCCAAAATATGAAAAAGGAAATAAAGAGGAGCGCAAGATAACAAGTGGCACGCAAGTCAGCAATGAGCGCACAAGTCAAGAAGGGGCGTACAAGTTACGGAGTGGCGCACAAGTCACAAAGTGGTGTGCAAGGTGAACGATCCACCTCTCGGGTAGGGTCCCCAAAATGCCTATAAATAGAGGGATACCCATAATCATTTTAAAAAAAGAGATCAACACTTAGATAAAATCTGAGCTCTGATCGCGCAAGTGGAAATGGCATGCAAGAATTTTGGCACAGAAGTAGTTTGGCGTGCAAGTGGTTTGGCGTGCAAGTGGTTTGGCGCGCAAGTGGTTTGGCATGCAAGGAGTTTGGTGCGAAAGTACCTCGGTGCGCAGGAAGTGGTACACAAGAAGAGCGCGCAAGAAGTGGTGTGCAAGTAGTGGTGCGCAAGCAGTGGCGCGCAAGCACTGGCACACAAGTATACAATTGGCATGCAAGTGAGTTTTTCCGCAATAAAGGCAGAGGTTGCACACTAGATAAAGGGTCCCACAAGTCACCCTATGGTTGTGTGAAAGATGGAAGTTTCCCAGTAAAACTATGGTAAAGGGGTATTCATCAGTGGATGAAAATTGGACTTTAACAGAGCATCTACACATATTGAATGATGCATTCATTAGAGATAATGGAAGGACCTACAAGTCTTTAAATGGTTAGTGGATCTTCTGAAGTATCAATGAGCTCTCTTCAGTTGAGAGAGTAGTGAACTTTAAAATTTTGATTGGTTGTAAACCAGGAGGGAAAATGAGTCCTCTTCAAACTCATAAATAGCAGTGTGCTTATATTGGATTTGGTACATCGGCACATCACCGATGTATACTCCTTGGACATAGCCCAGTGAGGGTGAACCAAGTAAAATTTTTGGTTTTTGTGCATGCTTTAAGATTAATTTATACTCTCCAATGGAAAGGATAGGGAGAAGAGGGTTTTTTCTAACAACAAGACAAGATCAAAAGGGTTAGTGGTTTTAATTTTTCATACCTTGATTCACCCCCCCTCTCAAGGTATCTATCCTAGTGAACCTAACAGATATGGTTGGATAAATAAATAAAGGGGGAATGAGGTTGACCTAGTGGGAATTTTTAACCTCACATAGGTGCAAGGAATTATAGGAGTCCACCCTTTTCTCACTAATAACATTATTTCTAAACTCCAACTGCCCAAATTCAACAAGAGCTGTTTTGGCTATTTCTATCACTAATAATTTTTCATCAAGAAGAAAAGGGAAGGAAATTCAAGGGTGGGTCACTAGGATAGCTCAATGAGTGGATAAAGAGGCCTTAACTAAGAAGATGAAGGAACCTTTCACCTATATATTGGCCACTCGAGAGAGTAGGTGATCCATGTTTCCTAGGCCTATAGTGATTGGCATTGAGTGATAAAAAAAGAAACATATTCCAAATAAGCTAACCAATAAACCAATTTCCCCTACTCTAGACTTTTAAGTTCTTCTAATTACCTATTTTCCTTTACTTCACTCTTCCCTTAGCCCTCTTTCTATTCCTAGACATCATTCCATCAACCTCATCACCAAAACTGCAACCACTATTCACCCTTTGTTTATTGTTTCTATTTTCTCTTTATTTAGTCACACTAAATACACATTCAGGGTCAATAAATATTATACTAACCAATTCAAGGGTGAATAATTAATGTAATAATGACTGTAAATACATTTATAACACTAAATATAGCATAATGTAAAACTTAGGGGTCCATCTCAATGATGCAGTGCTGAATGTCCTAGTGGTATTCCCAAAACTCTTTTTTTTTGTTTTTTTAAATATATAACGAAAGAAGAAGAGACAACATGTATGGTGTAGAAGAACATAGAGGGAGTGGGAGAAGAGTGCTAAAACTATAGATAATAAAAGACAGAGACAATACGATAAGGAATAGAAAAGGAAAAAAAGAGTCGATAAGAAACATGCCCAGTTTCAAGTCGATCCACTCATATGCTACCCATTATTGACCTCAAATTGAATAAACCATCAGAATAACTCACTCAGTGGATGATCGATATCTCAAGTCACCCACCTCTCTTACCAAGGAGTGAAATAGTGATAAAAAATTCATATGGGTGGTTGATCTATCACTTCTCCACTTACAAAGACATTTTCTACCAAGAGTAAATAAAAAGGATAGTATTTTTCATGATAATCAGACCTCCATATGAAATCAGGGTTTCACTTACTAGAACTGGACTTGAAAATTATCCCTCCATTTCCAAAAGTTTGATATCACAACACATTGAGGAGGGAATAATGTGTAATGATATATATTTAAAAAATAAAAAAAAAAAATTCTAAAAGTATCTAGAAAAAACTATAGAATGGGTCCCGTATATTGGGCCATAGGGGAAAGAGTTACATTCCATATCTGGAGGTGTCTGGGATTTCGTTCCTATATTTAGGACTCCTTCTAAAAATATAGGATAAAACTTCTTCTTATATGAAAAATAAAGTAGTGAAATTCACAAAAAAAATCTATGAAATCAATGTGGAATTCCTTGGTGCACCTTCTTCCTGGTCGAACCAGCTCTCTGACACCAATGCACCAACTCTATACCCAAATTTCAATCATGGAATTTTTATCTTGGATTAACTTCCTAGTAATCATCATTTTCTTGTTTATAAAATCATAATTCACTCTAACCAACACACCACACCTCCAAATAAAGGAATTACATAGCCAAATAGACCACATACACATTTCCCATGAAGTTGTATTTCTAATGTACCCATTTTTTCCACATATACATTTTTGAATGATGTTACTAAATGGGACCATAGCTGATTGGACCATGTAGATGATTATCGATTTAGGAAAATCCATTTACACAACCGACTCTCTACATAGTGATTTGGTCTTACGTATCCATTTTAGAAAACATATCCATTTCTTCCAACATTTCCATTCTACCTGATATAACCATTTTCAGCATGACGACACCTAAAAATATAAAATTCCAGAAAAATTTAAAATCATGAACCAATAATGTTTTCTAATGAAAACCACAAAAACATATAGCTAAAAAATTATATGATAATTAAATAACAAAACCATAAAAATTTTACCATTGAGAAATCTAACTTTAATGAATATTTTCAAAGAATAAAATATTTAACCCTATTTGTTATATATTTAAAAAATATCTATTAAAAAATAAAATTATCATTAAAAATAATTTAATTTACCCAACATAGATGTGGTAGTGTGATAAAATAGCACACCATCAATTTTCAAATGTTATTATCATGTTTTCAAACACTTATGTTCATGTTATGATTATGTGATCATTAATATCTCCCTTGTTTACCCTTAACAAGCATCTGCACTCACACTTTATTATGTTTCCATTCCCCAGGTTATAAAGAAATGTTATAGGTGTTATATTTCTAATAAGGTTTCTAGTTATAAAGAACCTTGTGAGAGACAATGTAGATATTTTATAAACCAGTTGTTTATATGTCCCTATTTCTATAAGAACTAGACCTAGAAAATTTTCAAATGGATCATTGTCTTATGTAATGAATATTCATCTACTAAGATGTGATATCTATGTATGAAAATATTGGGTTTCTATAGCTAGGTTCCAAAAGGGTGAGTGTGATGGCATTAATCTCTACTCACAGTTTTACATGTCAAGAGGTTAGTAAGTCTCTATATTCATATAGGGTGAGTGTGATGGAATTAATATCTACTCATAATTTTACATGTGAATATGTTAAAAAATTTATAGGTCCACAAAGGGTGAGAGTGATGGCGTTGAGATTTACTCAAAATAAATTATGTGTGAACAAGTTAATAAGTAGATAGGCTCACAAAGGGTTAGTGTGATGTCATTTATCTCTACTCACAATTTTATGAGTAAATGGGTTGGGGGTTGTTGGGTTCACAAAAATAATAAATCCAATGTTTATGATTGTGCCACTTTCTTTCCTATGTTCCATGGATCGGGTTATTTTATTCATGTTTTATTATCTCATTCCATGGTAAAATTGTTATCATTTGAGATATTATAATTATGTTTAAGACTTAAATATTTATGTTCCTTTAAATTAGATATTTTCTTTTTTCATTTTTTCCATATGATTATGATCTAACCAATATGTCCTTTGTTATGTTATTCCTTATTAAGCATTTGAGATCAGCCCTTTCTTATGATTCCAATACACATGTTATGAAGATTATTGTATCATGTGATATATCTAAAAAGGGTCAAGAGGAGTATGATTATTGTTGGTCGTAGTATAGTACTCAAGAGGGGGTGAATTGAGTATCTATTAAAAATTTATGTTAAAAAGTTTTCTTAAAAATGTTCCCCAACACAAATCAATACATCCCAGTTAATCAAGGTAATATAGTTATAAAAGTTTGACTGTTCAAATAACCTCTCATAATATAGATTAATTCTCATTAATGTCAATATAAATTATTGATACTACTTTTGAAGGTATTCTAATAAGGCAAAACATTTATAACTTCTATCCAAGACTAACTATTAAAGTAAAATATAGTGTTTTCTGAAATATACGGTAAACAGAGAAAACCTAAATTAAAAAACACAGTAGATAAAACAAGTGGTTCAGTCTCAAGTCGAGACCTAATCCACTCTACTTGGTGATCACCTGCCACTAACCAGTTTATATTAATAAAATTGATCCACACCCTGGATTGGGGTAAACAGTAGTGCATAGGTCTTTCCAGGTCACATGACCTCTTCCACTATTATTCGTGGGTATAAAATACCAGGTCACACAAGGACCTCTTCCACACTTATCCATGGGAGTAAACAAATGTAAAAATATATGAGAGGAAGGATATATTGTATCCTTAATTTTAGTTCAGGATACATTTTGTGTTTTAATACAGACATACACACTTATTGAAAGCTAAAAATAATACACAATAGAGAAAAGATGATGAGAAAAGATTAAAAGTGCTCTGAGTGTTATTCTATGAAGTTCTAGACTTGTAGGATGAGGCAGAAGCAAGTATCGAGTCCTCTTGTGAAAAACAGAGTATCACAAGTCTGTCAGTTTGAAGTTGTAATCTGGATGGCTCATATTCTTCTGGAAGGTGGTACTACAAAGATGTTTTTGGCTCTGATCTATGGTTATCCATCCTTTGGAATCGAGAGTGCTTCATGTGTTCTTCAGTTGTTTCTTATTTCATGTATCGGTTCTATTTTAAAAAATGCTCGCACTTCTTATACACGTTGTTGCACATCGTCTATTTGTTCAGTGCCACACTTTTCTTTTTATTTTGGAGTGTATGTGTTGGAGCTGACAGGATGCATGTATTCTATACCTCATACCTCATACTGTCAGGTGTCATTTCTACAAAGAAATATTAATTATGTCAGTGAATTTGAATGACTCAAATATGACCATTAGAAATTAAATTTAAAACGATAAAATAGATTAAAGAATAGTGTCATAGTCTGTCCAGAAACGATATCACTTGGAAATGGTGTCACTATGAATCAGTGTCTTCTAATTTTCCATTGAGTGGTGAGATAGTCATGATGTCATAGTTGTATTGTGATCAGGAACCGGTAGCATAAATGTGGTGGTATGATCACAGTGTCTGGTGCTTTTCCAAACTTTGAACGATGTCTTAGTGATAGCAGCAAGGAACCGGTGTTACAGACTTTATGAGATCTAAAATTTGTCATGGAGTCTGGGTCACGGTGTATGGGTCACGGTGTACGGGTCACGGTTTCTGGGTCACCGTGTCTGGGTTATGGTGTCTGGGTTACGGTGTCTGGGTCCTTTTCCAGAAAACCAGAACTGGTGGTAGACTCACGGTTTCTCAGACTTAGCCAAATATCTGTATACAGACTTAAGTAGTAATATTCATAGAATGAATTAGACTTTAATCATTCATAAAATAAATCATTATAGAACAAATTAAATATAATTTACAATAATCAAACATGATTTAGGATTAACATGATTTAGTGGAAGTTTATTTGAATCATAAATAAACCAACCATCTCTACACATGATTTATAGTATTTATAGTATTTATAGGATTTACAGGATTTGTGATCATTAAAACATGATTAAAAAATGAGGAGTCCAATAATTTACCCATTTTTTATGATCATAAATCATATGAATTAGATATCTATTCTTATTGTGATTTCTCTCCCTTAGGGCCTTAGTGTGCATATCTGTTCTCCCCTTTTTGGGATTATCAAAAGAAGTACAATAAAAAAAATAATGAAAGAAAATACGATAATAGACAATAAAAATTTCACATTACATTAGATGGAAAAATATGTGTCATTAAAAATAGTAGGTAACAAGAATATAAAACATACCTATCAAAATACAGGTTTCACTTTTCTTGAGCACTAGTTGTCTTCTCTTTTCCCTTGGTAGTATCATCAGAAGGAGACACAGGAGTAGAAGTAGAAGTTGAAGAAGGACGTGATCCAACTGTCAGAGAAGGAATAGGGATCCCTCCAAAAACAAAAGGTGCCAAAGTAGGTTTGTTGGAATACCAAGGTATGGTTTGGTCAAGGATAACAGGTCTGATCTGGCTCAGAGCCTGACATACAAACATTGAGGTAGAGGGAAAGGTAATGGAGGAGGAAGGAGGAAAACTAGACCATAAGGGTGAAGCTGTAGGAGCCACAATAGAATTGCTCTGTATTTGAAGATAAGGCTTCGACAAAAGAATGAAGCCAGCAATAATCTCACCACCATACTGTATTTCTTTCTCAAAATAATCTTTGGTCTCCATGAATTTTTCCAATAAATGAGTGAAATCTTACAGCTTTTGAACTTGAGTCTTAAAGGATTGAGTGACAGGAATAATTTTCAAATTCTCTACAAGATAATTCAAATTATTAGTCATATTATGCTTAGAGAAAATCCTATTAAAGTATAAATCCACTTTCTTAGTAATTTCTTCTTGAGGATCATTTTCAATATTTGAATGAATCCTCCCCAAATCAAGTACTATGTCACTATTCTTGACAACTGTAGATAGACACTCTTTTTCAAATCCACTTAGCACTAATTGAATTTACTCCTTAAAAATAGTTCTAAGAAGATCATTATCAAAGAGTTGTGATGACTTTCTAGAGGAACTAGAGGCTGTAAAAATTGAAGTGTGGGACTTGATCTGGTTGAGAACTTTATGTAAACATCCCTTGTACTCATCAGTCAGTTTGTTGAGACTAATAACAAGCTCATAGATCTCATAAACTATCTGCTTGTTTCTCTCATCCACATTGTTAGATATTGAAGTCAAGTTTGGTTGAATAAGAGAGGCAACTTACTAGGGAATCTGACCACTAACATACTCAACAGGATGAGCAACATGATCTTTTCCTGATTGCAAGAATTTTTTCAAATCTTCAACCATAGCTTGGAGAGAATTCACATCATTACTTAGTTGTTTGTTCTCAATTCTAACCTCTTGAATTTCATGAATCATTTTCGGTTGAATCTTCCATATGATCTTCTCTAACATCAAGGAAGCATCTCTTTCACTTATATTTGTTACAGGAGCAGTTTGGGTGTTTATAATATTTCCAAATCCATCTAATAAAGTAGATCCAAAGGCTTTTAAATCACTCTGACTCATGAAAGCAGAAGATTCTTATTAAGGTTCAGGAATAGAAGCTGAGACATGCTCAGGTTCCTTGGTAGAGATTACCTCTAGAGCAGAGACCGGTTTTAATTGAAACACATTAGACTAGTATATGCCTTTAACGAAGGATTCCTGGGTATCATCTACATCCAAGTAGCTAGGGAACTTATACCAAGTAACCATGTTGATTTTATCAACAAGATTAGGAACTTCAACACTTTATAGACTAGGGTGTTTCTCCCCCTTAATAAGTGCATCTCTCACAGGACAAAGATATTTAGTTCCTTAAACCAGTTCTAAAATATCATCTCTAATACTCTCACCCATTTCTTTTCTAGACAACTGTAAGGCTTGTTCCATCTTTCCTCGGTAGATAGTATAACATTCGGATTAGCTTGTTCTTCCAAATGTTCTTCAACCACGTCTTCTTTCTCAAGAGAAAGTTATTCTTCTAGATTATCTTCCAGAGCAACCTTTTCCCTTACATTAATAACATATTATTTTATAGAAGTAGGTTCTTCTTCTAAATCGATATTTCTTTCAGTAATAGGTTCTTCATTATCAACTATGTCTTGTAGAACATGTCCAATTTCATCCTTATCCAAGCTAGTTTCTTCTAGAGATGTAAGAACTACTTATTATTCCTCTTCAATAGGATAGTCAACAACTTCATCTGGTTCCAAACCAGGATTAGATATTTTCTTAGGTCTTGAAGGATGCTCAACCAGATTAAAATTTTTATACAACCTTTCATTATACTCCACCCAAGCCTTTTTCCATGGATTCCAACTAATTTTCATCCTTTTGACTGTAACCTTTAAGATACAAAATTCACAGTCTTTTACAACTTATTTATTTGTTCCAACCATTCCTTTAGCATACAGTATAGAAGAGATTAACCTTGAGTAGAACAAGGAGGTATACTTCGAGGTTGTCTTAATCAACTCACACATATAAAGTATAACATACTTACACAGACTAATATTGTGTCCATTCTTCATAAGATGTATAAAAAATAAATCTTGATATTAGAGGGTAGAAAAATCTCATTTTATTAGACTAATTAGATTCTGGATAAACTTAAATAGAAATCTATTTTCACCATCCAATTCAGCAGCAATTGCTCTTCTTTTATTTTTATTTCCAGTCAAGCTTCCTAAGTCTTCGTTTAAGACAAAAACATCACTAGAAGGAGGAGGACCTCTCTGGTAGTCCTAAAAAAATCTTTCATGGGGTATCCCAAGGAGAGAAGCCCATAACCTCTAGGAAAAGGTGAATCTTTGTCCATTAATACAACTTCTCACAACAAAACCATCTTCAACATTGAAAGAAAACTAAACAAACTGATAGAACTGAGCAACAAGCTTTGGATAAATCGGCCTTTTCTCTTTTGTGAACCAGTCTAGCCATCCCTGCTCTTTCAGTACTTTCAAAAATAAAGAATTAATTAACAGCAACCACTTAGGGTAGATTTATTTTTTTTGGTACCACGATTCTATCAACAAGATTCGGGTTTAATGGTCCTTTAGGTGCTACCTTCGGTGCTCTTTTCAATTTCTTCTTAGATATGCGCTTATTTGGAGTTGATGAAGATGGGTGCTTCATCTTGGGCATTCAATGAGGGGTTCGAGAGAGAGAGAGATGAAGGAGGTATTACCGTTTGAGAGAGAAGGGTTTCAGTTTTTATAGAAGAGATCTTGAGTGAAGAAAAGAGTGAAACATTTCATTTTTATCATTTAGGGATATCAATAGTCACAAATTCAAAATAACGGGATGAATATAATAAAATAATAAACACAGAGAGACGAGTAATAAAATAAAAATAAAATAAAATAAGTGTTATTATGGTGAGACTGGAATAGGTTGTCACACTGAGATCGGAACAAGATGTCATGGTGAGACCAAAATAGGTTCTCATGGTGTCATCTTTACAATGTGTCTCCACATGATGTGACTGTATTATTTAGGAAAGTAAGATCCAGATAGTAATTGAGAGAGAGTAACTGTGAGACTGTAAAATGTGAAACTGTAAACTATTAAATAGTAATCTGTGAAACAATAAATTTTGAAACAATATATTTTTTTACTTGATATTTATCATTCCCAATTAATGTATGATGTAATCTATCCTTTTGGAATTTAATGGTTTGGTGAATATATCAGAAAATTGATATTCAATTCTAATGAATTCAAAAGTGATATCACCTTTTTGATAATGGTCTCTCAAAAAGTGATGTCTTACATCAATATGTTTTGTCCTAGAGTATGAAACATGATTTTTTGAGATGTTAATAGCACTTGTATTGCCACAATTTATAGGTACATGCCTAAATTGATATCCATAATGTAGTAATGTGTGTTTCATCCACAAAATTTGTGTACAACAACTACCAGAAGCTATGTATTCAGCTTCAGTAGTAGATAATGCAATAGATTTATCTTTCTTACTGCATCATGATACTAGATACTTGCTCAAAAATTGACATGTTCCAGAGGTTCTTTTTCTATCTAACTTACAACCACCGAAATCAGTATCATAATAACTAACTAACTCAAATGATTTTCCTCTAGGATAGAACAGTCCTAGATTGGGTTTATGTTTGAGGTATTGAAAATCCTTTTAACAGAATTTTAATGATATTCCTTAGGGTTTTCTGAAAAATGAGAACACATACATACACTAAACATAATTTCATGTCGGTTACCAGTTAAGTAGAGTAAGCTTCCAATCATTCCTCTATAATTGGTTTGATCAATAGATTTTCCATATTCATCAAGATCTAACTTACAAGTAGGACTCATTGGAGTATCACTACTTTTAGTGTTATCCAAGACAAAATGTTTTAGAAGATATTTAGTATATTTTATTTGATTTAAAATTGTAACGCCCTGACCTCAGTTACCCAAAGTCAGTGCATTATTACATAACATTGTCATGATCACAAAAGATCAAGTCTCAAAAGACCGATTAGTTTAGTAGCCTTGGAAGCACTAGATACATTCATAAGGTTTACATTACATCATAAAATGGAAAACTACAACAACATTGTTTCCATATACAATATTGATATCCCATAGACTATCCCTGTAGGTCAGTCAAAATATACTTCTTCACATCTTGGGAAAAATAAAACATAAAAAGGGGTGAGCTCAGATGCTCAGTAAGGATAACAATATAGAGAAAACTTTCATAAAAAATCATAAACATTTAAGGCAATATATAAAACTAAAACAAAATCCTTTTCAACATAAACTTCATCATAATATAGAAAATATAAATCAAAATAATTCCATTTACTTACTCACATGGATATTCTACTAGTCGAATAATTACATGCAATCCCAATAGCAAATTTCATAATGATGGAATACATAATTCCAGACTTCTTAACCACATAGTCAGAACCTTGTGCCAAGACTACGAATAAGATTTTTTCAAGACCTTGTGCCAAGACACTAGTTTGTCTCATGAGACCTACCGATTCATAGAGGAGCTATAGTAGGCTCTATCCATCACATACTAAGTCCAATGCATTCCTCATATGAAAAGGTGTAAACATAACAAAAACATTCGCATTAAAACTAGCATATGAAAAGTGAATACTTTATCCATAAAATCTGAATGGTGTAAAAATAACACATCCACAGTCAAACATATTACAAAACCTTCAATACAATATGGAAGTTTTTTATCATAATAAATCAACTTTAATAAGCTTAAAATCCATCAAAGGATGTTGACATAGATGAAATCAAAACCCATTTTAATAGAAATATCTATTTCTTTTTTGAAATCATTTAAGAGTCACATAATTATAAAGAAAACATTTATTTCTAAAATATTCTTATAATCTTGTAAGGGACACTTATACGATGTTATAACGGTGGTAAATAGCCGCACACGCCGTATAAGTTAAAAAAAGACATTCTTACCTTAATTTTGTCGAAAAGGTTATAAAGGACCTTGTTTAGAAAATGACAGAAATATTCCTTTATAAACATATTATAAAAAGTCAAAAAAGGGTATAAATAACTTTAACCCATAGTCTATAAAATTGTAATAATGTTTTGAAATACATTTTTAAGAAACATGGATGTGGATGATAAAGATGTCCTAGTAGATACTTACGTAAAAATAACCTTGGATAATAAAGAGATTGTGAAATTAACCCTTACCTTGTACTTTTACTTGGTCGAGGGTAGGTTAACCTCATGTATAATGGTGAAATAATTGTTATTAAATTATACAAGAATCATATACATTAATATGATATCATATATGATCTTTTAACATTGTTTTGTTAATAATATCTTAGTATTATTGTTGTTTCAGGTGTTAACGGATTCATTTTCCTTTGTATTCTTTGTTATGTGAGTCATATTTGTTATGGATGGGATATATATAATTCATATATAGAATTATATTAAGTCTTTAAACATTATTTTTAAACATCTAATGAAAATTAGTCTTGAATGGATGCGATGGGGAATTAATCTCATCGCGTTCGTGGAGACGGTAATCCGTGCGTATGCACGAGCGAAAATATCATTCTTTTGATATTAAAATAAAATATAATTGGATGGTATATCATATATAAATAATCATTATCATGTTATATTTATTATTTACATCAATTACACATCATTATTATCCACATCCAAATAATAATGTATTGAATAACAATTACACCACGACGTGGAGACGGTAAGCCGTACGTACGCACGTATGGTGACATGTCATTCAAAGGATGGATAGAATAATGAATACGGTTATAAAATAATTATAATAACATCACAGTATATATAAGATACTGGAGTTATTATTTGATAATGGAAACAATAAAGAAAGAGGAAGTGGAAAAAGAAAGGAACTTGAAAGAGGTGACGAGGTATTTACCTCTTCTTCGGGTTCTTCCTTTTTATTTGGTCAAAAGGGATCCTTAGGTTGGCTTTCTGACTAAAGGAATGCCTCTAGGATGAAGGGAGGATAGTTGAGAGGGTATTTGGGTAGGGATTGGACAAGCCAAAAGGATTTAAAGGTGTGAATTTGAGGGAATGGGGGGATTCCTTTTATAAGAGGGGTGAGGGGCACTGTCACGACCCGACCTCGGGGCCCGTGCCGTGACTACCCCAAGCCCGCCTTCCATAGGTCAGGGGCTGGCGACTAGCACCAAGGCGTAAAATCCCGGTAAACAGGGAAGGAATTGCCTTTATAAGTAACAACCACCACAGAGTCAGCAAGCAGAAAGTAACTACAAGTGCAGAAAAGTAAAGGGGGCCGGAATACAAGCCCAACTGAAAGTAAAGTACAACTCGAAAGGGAAAACAGCAACTGAAAGTACAAGCGGCTCCTGGGACGTCCTCCTCGATTCCTACCTGAAGGGTAGGTACAGATGGCACAGCTCCTGGATCGTCCACCACGGATCCTACCTGAAGGGTAGGTACAGATAGCTCACAACTCCTCGGGTCCAACTGTCCGCTCCGAGCACGTCCCGCTCAGTGGTCCTCCTCCGGGTACCGACCTACTCCGAAAGCCTCATCCACAGTCAGCGCTGTCCGTCGTCTGCAACCAACACAATGAAGTGCGGGCAAAGCCCGTGCAGGGGTGAGTATAAGCTACTCAGTAGGGACCCCGAGACCCCTGAAGGTCTCTCAAATCCACAAAGGATAAACCACGAAGAAAAGTAACAATCACGAAGTAACATCCAGTATTGATTAGGTATATGCCCATACATATACCTATGTCACCAATTTCCGTTCGGCTCCAACACGAGCCCAAGAACAATCCAATCCACAAAGAAGAGTAAACAGTAAAATCCACATAGGATAACAGTACAAGTCCACACGGTTTATAACAAGTTTATGAAATCAACGGATAACTATTACCCAGGTATATGCCCATACATATACCTAAGTTATCAAGCGACCCATCTCAATCATGAGGAAACACAAAGATCAAAGACTCAGCTCAAACCAGGATTTTTATTATTGAAACCGTAGCTACTGAAGAGCCCCGTCTCTGAAGTGTGCAGTAGTCCTGTCACGACTCCGAGGTACTGCTCACTAACCTATGACTGCTGAGGTACTCCTCCTGTCGAGTACTGCGGGTCTGCTGCCAACTACTGGGCGCTCCGTCCGCTGAGGGTCTACTGCCAACTACTGGGCGCTCACCCAAATAGCCTACTGAGGTACTCCTCTGACGAGTACCGCGGGTTTGCTGCCAACTACCAGGCGCTCCGTCCGCCGTGGGTCTGCTGCCAACTACTGGGCGCTCCGTCCACTGGGCTAGTCGACTCACTCCAAGTCGAGTCGGTCAAGCAGTCGTCAGGTCTCAGTCATCTACACGGTCTCCGTACTCCGCACGTACGTCTCCACCGTCGCGGGTCTGTCGCTACAACCAAGCACACACACTCCGTAGAGTATCGCGGGTCCGCCGCTACAACCAAGCGCACACACTCCGTAGAGTATCGCGGGTCCGCCGCTACAACCAAGCGCTCCACCACCAAGGGTCTGCTGCTGCATCGAAGCGCACCACCACTGTCAAGTACCACGGGTCCGCCGCTACACCCAAGCGCTCCACCACCCAAGATCAACAGAAGATTCAGCTCACACAGGTTCGGTAGCACTGTTCCACGTAGGATCGCTGAGTGCTGTAGTCGTCGTCGTCGAATCCACATAGGATCTCTGTACTGTCGTCGTCGCAGTCACAGTAGCAGTAGTAGTAGTCGTCACAGTAACAGTCGCAGCCAGTACTAGGGTTCCCGCACACAGTAAGCTCGTTCGGAGGATCCGCTCCACGAGCCGAGAGGCTGATACATCAACTGTCACAAAGACCAGAGTTGATGTATCCAAAAGTTCCGTATCGTCAACAGGAACTCAACGCAACAGACGGCGCGTCGATCGGACGTCCGGTCTGAGAGTTATTGGCATTTTCGTTCCCGGGGCCCGGTTGGTTTTTAAGGCAAAACCAACCCGACCGTACTCCACCCGCGTCCAAACCTCGGGCGGAGTATGCCAAAAGATCCGTCTCACTTAGAGGATTCCATCAAAGTCGACGGCACGTCAATCGGACGTCCGGAACTCAAGATATGAGCGTTTCCGCTCCGAGGGCCCGGTTGGTTTCGTGAACGAACCAACCCGGCCGTACTCCACCTGTGTCCAAACCTCGGGCGAAGTATGCCAAAAGATCCGTCTCACTAAGAGGAACACAACGCGACTGACGGCGCGTCAATCGGATGTTCGTAGCTCAAGATATGAGCGTTTCCGCTCCGAAGGCCCGGTTGGTTTCGTGAACGAACCAACCCGGCCGAACTCAAAGTAACCCGAAACCTTGAGTGCGATATACCGAAACGACCGTCTCGATCCAAGGATCGCGTTGCCGCTGACGGTTCATCGATCGGAGGTCCGAGGCTCACGTTATGGGCCAAAACCCAATTCTGGTTCGAAACGGGGGGGTCCGGGTCCGGGCCGACCTGGCCCGACCCCCCCCTGGGCGGCGCGGTGGCCGGCGGCGGCGGCGGGCGGCGGCGGCACGGCGGCCGGCGGCGGCGCGGGATGCCGCGGCGGATCGGGTTGCCGCGAGGGACCGCATGCGGTCGGCACGCGGGGGGCAAGCCCCCGCTGATTTGTGAAGCGGCGCGGCCTTTGTGCCGCGCCATTTACAAAAAACGGCCCCCGCACGTGGGGGCCGGCTGGAATCGAACCGGGGGGCCGGCTGCCCCCCCCCCCCCCCTCTCTTCAAAGAACCGCCCCCCTCATTAAGAGGGGGGTTTGTAAGATGGCCGGGGGATTAATTCCCCCGGTTTTAAAGGTATCTGGCCGGCCAGCTGGCCGGCCGGTTTTTCTCTAACGGGACCGGAAATTCCGGTCCCCCCTTCGGCTTCCGACGCCGGCGGCCCGGCCGCCGGTCTTCTCTTCCCGTCGTGGCCTGGAACTGGCCGCGGTCTCCTCGTCCTGCCGCGGCCCGGAACCGGCCGCGGTGTTCATCGTCCGGCGCGGTGCGACGGCACCGCGCCCCTTTCGCCGTGCCTTGATTCCTTTCAACGCGGCGCGACGGCGTCGCGTTCTTGAAGATTCTACCTCGGTGTGGCACGACGGCGCCGCGTAAAATATTTGCACGATCATCTGCGTGGTGCGACGGCACCACGCCACTTGCTTCCACCCGCAAGAATAAACAAGAACGATGGAGGGGGTTTCAGCCGTATTCGTGCGGTCCCCCCCCCCTCGCGTTAACAAAAACACTTATATAAAATATTCAAAAGCCTCACGTAGACATGCGATCCACGAGCAAGAAATGGAATAAATTAACAATATTCAACAACCCCTACCTCGAAGGAAGCTCTCGGAGCTCATCAACGATCCGCAAAGGACGAGCGTCGCGGAGGTCGGACGTCACGGAAGAAGACGTCGTCGGCATCGCGGTTATGGCATCGCGGTAGACGGACGTGGGTTCGCCGCGAGAGGCACGTCGCGGAAAGTGCGTTGCGGCGTCGGACGTAGGTTCGCCGCGGAAAGCACGTCGCGGAGAGGATGCGTTGCGGCGTCGTGGAGGAAATCCAACGCGTTGCAGTCCGACGTCGTGGAAGAAGGACGCCGCGTTCTTCGTCGTGGAGGAAGAACTCACAAGAAGCCTCCCTCTTTTCCTCTCCGCACAGCAAACGCCAACCCGCAAAGGAAACTAAAAACTGAATTAAATAGAAGGGTTTGGAATTTCAAAGGTTTGAAATTCAAACCTCTTCATTTAATTCCCCACAATTAAAACTTAAGTTATAACTTAAGTTTATTAAAATTAAAGCATGACTTTACAACTTAATAAAACACAACGTAAGTCTTTTGAAATTCCAGAGATTGAATTTCAAAACTTTAATTAAACTCACTTATTAATGACATAAGTTATAACCTAAGTTTACATCATTAATTGTGAGTTGGGGGGGGTTAGAGAATATGAAGGGGTGGGGTTCGTGTGGGCCCCACCACCCTCTTAACCTCCCAAGGGAAGTTGGGTTGTCACCCAACTTCCACCAAAAGGATAAAAACACTTAAGGAAGATAAAAAATAAAAATTGAAGTTTAATTTTTATTTTAACATTCACAATTTTATTTTTTACAACTTCCCTCGTGTAAACGCAACTTAGGGAAAGGTCTCCTTAAGCGAATATCGGCGCTGCGAGTTCATCGGTGCCCTCGGATTTCAATTCCGAGCACCGGATCAAAAGTTAGGAAAACCCGCTCGTTCGTTCACTGAACGTACCCGAGCCAAACTTCGGAAAAATGATTCCGGGCACTCCGGGCCTCGGAATCAGGTGCCGTCTGAAACCGCGCTCTTGTAAAATTCTAAAGAAAATTAAGAAAAAAATTTCCTTGAATTTTACGGGTCTTTACAGGTACCTTAGGAAAAGCTAGAAATATTGTTTTATAATAAAATCATTTTAGGTTTCTAATGGCTCAAAAATGAATTATTTAAATTCTAAGGTGGGTATGGGTTGAAAATAACTCAACCAATAGGTTTTAGATAGGTTTGGGTCACTATATTAACTTTATCTTTTAGATTTAACTCTCAGTTAAATAGTTTGACAATTATCATGTCTCTTTGTATTTTTATATTATACGGTTAATAAACATACTATATACTTCCAAGAGAATACCAAGTGGATAATTAATGATACACCTATAATTATATAAGTCCTTTGGCCGAACCATAAATTTTTAGGAATAGAATATCAATTAATAATATAATATTTGTTTTAAAAACTCTTTTACACTAGTAGAAAAATGGTTTTTAACATCGGTTTTTTTTTTTAATTTCGACGTCGATTAAAAACCAACGTCGAAGTCGCCGACGTAAAAAATATGAATTTTTACATCGGTTTTTGTAAACCGACGCGAAAAATGAATAACATTTGTTTTTTGGCGTCGGTTTTGTAAAAAACCGATGCCAAAAAAAATAATTCATATCATTTTTGGCGTCGGTTTTCATAAAAACCGACGCCATAAATGAAAAAAAATATTTTTGGCGTCGGTTTTTATAAAAACCAACGCCAAAAATGAAAAAAAAAATCTATGTTTTAGATCATTTCCTAAGATTTGATTTGACAGGTTGTGGACCTAAAACGGAGTTACGGTTCAAAATTTATCGCCGTTAGAAGTTGAACCTATCAAAGTTTTGATTGATACAACTCGTTTCAAAGAAAACATGATAAACATAAATTAAAATCATATACACCAAATAAAATAAAATAATCATAATACATCAAACATATTTCAATGGTTTTAGGGGCTTCCATCGAAATGATATGTTTTTTATCATCATATAACTTGTATTTAGAAATGAGAATGAATCATCATTATAAGAAAGCCAATCGAGTTGTTTAGAAATGAAGGATAATAATAATAAAGAAAACAAATGAATAGAATATGTACCGTGTTCAAATTAATGATTGAAGTCGCATTGAAATCTTGATTGAATCGAAGATGTTGAAAATGATGAACGAAGGAGAAACTGGATATATATATAGTAAACGGAAATATTTTCAATTGCGTTGTACGAAAATGTAGGCGGGATTTTAAAAAGTTAAACGTGCGTTGTGAAAAAAATTGAAATTCTGATCCCGCGTTACTCTTTGGCGTCGGTTTTGTTTGAAACCAACGCAAAATAGTATTTACATTGGTCTTTTGGCGTCGGTTTTTTAGAAAACCGATGCCAAAAATGTCAATCGATATCTTTTTTGGCGTCGGTTCTTAAAAAAACCGACGCAAAAAACTAAAAAAAATATATTTTGGCCTCGGTTTTTATGAAAACCGATGCCATAAAAGTTAAAAAAAAAAATCTTTGGCATCGGTTTTTTAACAAACCGACGCGAAAAGTTAAAATATATTTTTCGCATCGGTTTTTATGAAAACCGACGCCAAAAAATTTTAAAAAAAATTACAGTGTTTTAGATATTTCTCTATTCTTTGATTTGACTGGTTGTGGAGCAAAAACGGAGTTACGGATTAAAATTTATGGATGTCGGAAGTTGACACTCTCTAAAAGAAGTCTTAAAGAAGTTCAAATTTCAAAGGCCATAACTTTTAATCCGTAACTATGTTTTGGCTCCACAACCAGTCAAATCAAAGATTAAGAAATTATCTAAAACACAGTAAATTTTTTTTAAAATTTTTTGGCGTCGGTTTTCATAAAAACCGACGCCAAAAAAATAATTTTTTGTTTTTGGCGTCAGTTTTTAAAAAAACCGACGCGAAAAGTAGTTTTTTTTTATTTTTTAGCGTCGGTTTGTTAAAAAACCAACACCAAAGAATTTTTTTTAAAACTTTTATGGCGTCGGTTTTCATAAAAACCGACACCAAAATATTTTTTTTTTAGTTTTTTGCGTCGGTTTTTTTAAGAACGGACGCCAAAACAGTTTTTTTCCCTTTTTGGCGTCGGTTTTTTAAAAAACCGACGCCAAAAATTCACCGCAAAAAATATTTACGTCGGTTTATAAGAAACCGATGTCAAACTGGCGACGTTAAAAATCATTTTTCTACTAGTGTTATGTTAATTTTGACACTATTTGGTATTTTGTTTTTGCTAAATTCATAACAGCATTATTACTTCAAAAACAATTCATCTAACCAACCCTAACATGTCATATTAACCTAGAAAATTAGTGTAATTCATAAAAATTTTCAAATTATATTTATTTGGATAATTATAATATCAATTATTTTAATATTTCATTAATTAGGTAATTATTGCATCATCATTGTGTCATAAATAAATTAAATTATTTAATGTCTAAAAAATATAAATAAAATACCATTATGTAGGAAATATTTTTATATTTATAATGAATATTTATAGTCGAATTTATCTTATGTGTAACCCTATATTAGAAATGGTTTAGTTATTAAACTTTGAATTTAACACTTTTAACTCTCCTTTGAATTAAATAATAATAAATGTCTTAATGAAATCCAAGTGGACCAAAGAGGTTTATATTTTATTCCTAAGGTTGTTTTTGGTTGAATTACACTTATCTAATATAATTAAGGCATGTGTTAGGGTAATAATAATATCATTTTTACCCTTAATTTCCCTATTTACTTTTAACCATGGTAAATAAAAGTAAAAAGTTACTATTCACCAAAAATTATTTTCATCTTATTGAACAAAATTTTACTTACTGATGTCAACTGTATCTCTCGGATTTTTGAAATTCAACTCACAGAAGCAATAAAATTAATTTTAATGTGAATTTTTAAATTCTTCTAGGAGGTGGGTAAAAGACGGTGAAAAGTTCAATAAAATTTTTATATATCTAAAATTATTATAAAATGGCTCTAATGAATTACATTGAACTTATATAGGTATTATGTATCTATTTTGACCTAAAATATATTTAAATAAAATAAATAATTATTTAAATAAAAATTCAGTTTTAAACTATAACTCAGTGTTTTTCACTATTCATCAAAAATTGAAAGTTTTCAGAAAAATACCAAAAATTCACCCGAAGCTAATTTCTATATATTCTGAATCAAAAAATGAAGTCCATTTTGAAAGATAAAATTTATAAAATTTCAAAAAGTGGGTATTACTATTCATAACGGCTAATTTCATTGGTTTTGGTGTGTTAGAACTCGAAGGTTCATATAACACATGCTATTGTATTATTCAAAGAGAAGTGTACTGTAGAATATTGAGGTGTTACATTCTCCCCTCCTTCAAATAATTTCATCCTCGAAATTTCTAGAATATTACTACATAAAAAGACTCAGGTGGTTCTTCATCATAAGTTCCTCAGGTTCCCACATTGCCTATTCCATCTTATGGTTTCCCCATAGAACTTTTACTAGACGATTCGTCTTGTTTCTCAACACTTGCTCTCTTGTATCAATAATCTTGATAGGCTCTTCGAAATAAGACAGATCAGGTTCCAGTTCTAATTCCTCATAGGTGAGTACATGCGTTGGGTCAGGCATGTATTTTCTCAACAGTGATACATGGAACACATCATGAACTTTGGAGAGACTTGGTGGCATTTCCAAACGATAAGCTACAGCCCCAATTCATTATAGAATTTCGAAAGGTTCGATGTACCTGGGATTCCATTTACCCTTCTTCCCTAAACGTATACCACCTTTCCATGGGGATACCTTCATAAAAACATGATCTCTGACCAAAAATTCCAAATCCTTCCTTTGGTT
The DNA here is from genome assembly GCA_963277665.1 of Viscum album. NCBI lineage: Eukaryota > Viridiplantae > Streptophyta > Magnoliopsida > Santalales > Viscaceae > Viscum > Viscum album. The sequence goes on along the minus strand of OY728150.1, from coordinate 1,995,832,404 downwards.
ATCAGCATAGCTCTTCTGCCTACTTTGAGCTACCTTGATGTGGTTTTGGATTACCTTCACCTTTTCTATTGTTTCCTCCACAAGTTTTGGGCCTACTAGTTTTCTTTCACCAACATCATCCCAACAGGTTGGTGTGCGACATCTCTTTCTGTATAATGCTTCATATGGATCCATCTGAATACTTGAATGGAAGATATTGTAATAGTAAAATTCTACCAGAGGTAAATATTGATCCCACATACCTTGAAAGTCAAGTGAGAAAGATCTCAACATGTCTTCTAAGGTTTGAATAGTCCCTTCTGATTTTCCATCAGTTTGAGGGTGGTAGGCAGTGCTCAAATGAAGTTTGGTATCCAAGGATTTCTGAATAATTTTCCAGAATCTTGATGTAAAGTGGGGATCAAGATCAGAAAAAATCGATAGGGGTATTCCATAAAGTCTTATAAATTCATTAATATATAGTCTTGCTAAACTTTCAAGTAGTCAATCTTCTCTTATAGCAAGAAAATGTGCTGACTTGGTAAGACGATCAACAATGACCCATATTGAATCATTCCTTCTAGGAGTCTTTGGTATTCTGATGACAAAGTCCATCGTAATATTATCCCATTTCCACTCAGGTATGGGAAGAGGTTTCATGACTCCTTCAGGCTATTTCCTTCCAGCTTTCACTTGTTGACAAACCATACATCTTGACACAAAATCAGCAATCTCCCTTTTCATGTTGTCACACCAAAAATGTTCCTTCAAATCTCTATACATCTTAATGCTACCATAGTGTATAGAGAAATTAGAACTATGAGCATCATCCAACAATTCCCTTTTTAGATCAGGTATATCAGGAACACAAAGTCTCTTCCCAAATTTCAAAATTCCATCTTCAAACACAGAGTCACTCAATCTCCCATCATTCACAGCTTTAATCTTCTTTTGAAACTCTTCATCACCAATATGAGACTCGTTATCCTTTCTAGTAAAGATGGTTTGGAAACCATTTGAAAAGGCATTGATGTTTCACCTTCCATGGTTATTCCCATATCCATATTTACTTGATCTATGTATATAGGATCCTTTTCAACTCTCATCTTGTTCAAAACTCCATGATCCTTTCTACTCAAATCATCTTCCACCTTATTTGCCTTCCCTGGGTGGTAGTGTATAGTACAATCATAATCCTTGAGTAGTTCAAGCCATTGCCTTTGCCTCGTGTTGATTTCTTTTTGTGAGAAAATATAATTCAAACTCTTGTGATCGGTATATATCTCACATTTTTCACCATTGAGACAGTGTATCCAAATCTTTAAATCAAATATTACAGCTAGTAACTCAAGATCATGAGTAGGATATTTTTTATCATGAAGTTTTAGCTATCGTGATGCATAGGCAATAACCCTATCATTCTGCATAAGGACACAACCAAGTCCTTTCTTTGAAGCATCTCTATAAATAACAAACCCATCATTCCCCGATAGTATAGTAAATATAGGATCATTGACTAATCTTCTCGTCAGTTCTTCAAAAAATTCTTCACACTCTTTTTTCCAAACACATTTAACCCATTTTCGTGTGATATTTGTTAATGGGTTATCCAACCGGGAAAAATTATGGATGAAACATCGATAATAACCTACTAAACCCATAAAATTGTGTACCTCAGTTATACTCATTGGTGCTGGCCATTCTTGGATTGCCTTGGTCTTTGAAGGATCAATGGAGATTCCATCCTTAGAGACAATATGTCCAAGAAAAGAAGTATCCTGAAACCATAATTCACACTTTCTAAACATTTCATATAATTCATGTCTTCTAAGAGTCTTCGGGATAATGCTCAAGTGATTTTCATGATCTTCGTAGCTTTTGGAGTATACCAAGATATCATCAATAAATAACACTACAAAGTCATCAAGATATTCCTTGAAAACACTGTTCATTATATCTATGAAGATATAGGGTGCATTAGTCAATCCAAAAGGAATTACTGTAAACTCGTAATGGTCGTACCTGGTTTGAAATGCTGTTTTTGGAATGTCTTCCTTCTTCACACACAACTGATGATATCCATATCAAAGGTCAATATTTGAAAAGTATTGAGCTCTATGAAGTTGGTAAAATAAATCATCGATGCGGGGTAGGGGATACTTGTTCTTTATTGTTATAGCATTGGTCTCTTTGTATTAAATGCACAACCTCATAGATGCATCTTTCTTCTTAACAAAAAGGACAGTGGATCCCCATGGAGAAACACTAGGAAAAATAAATCCCTTATTACTCAATTCCTCTAGTTGTTTCTTTAGTTTCCACTAATTCCACAGTGGCCATTCTATAAGGGGTCTTCGATATGGACCTTGATCCAAAAATTAAATCAATGGAAAACTCAATTTCTCGTTCTAGAGGATGTCCAGGTAAATCTTCTGGAAACACATCAACATATTCTTTTACAATAGGTACGTCCTCTATTTGAACATTCCTTTCCTCACCCACATTTATTTCATTCTATTCCTCCCTAATAATTGAATTTAGTTGAGCAACTAGGGGTGGATCTAGATAAGAATTAGGTGGTGACATTTCTGCTCAAAGATAAGGTGTTATTTATCATCATCAACAACAATTGTAACCTCCTTCTTCTTACAATAAATCTTCACATCATGGTCTGAAAGCCAATCCATACCATGGATTATATCAAATTCAATAATGGGTATGACGATAAGATCAACAGATAAAGAACATTTATATGATCTAATGGGGACTGATTCACAAAACTTTGTTGTAATGATACTTCCCTTAGGAGTTTTTACTAACAACTCCCTTATTAAATCAAATTGGAAATATCTAATTTTCTTAGCAAACTGGGAAGATATGAAACAATGTGATGATCTAGAATCAAATAAAGCATTTTCTAAACTTGAGGAAACCATTAAATTACCTTCCACCACATCTTTCGAAGCTTCAACCTCAGCAGTAGTGATAGCATAAGCTTGGTCTTAATCCGTTGGCCTTTTCTGAGGTAAGTTTCCCTGATGCTTAGGACATTCATTTGCATAATGCCCCCTTTCTCTACAATTTTAGCATTCAACATCGACAACCTCTTTCTTCCCCTTGCAATCACGATCTTGGTGGCCTTTTTCACCACACTTATAACAGACTCTCATTCCTTTCAGGGAAGTACCAGGGTGTTTCTTCCACCATTTACTATAGGATGGATATTCAAATTTTCCTTTCTTCCCCTTATTTCCATTTCCAGAGTGTTCAGGAGATCTCTTCTTCTCTTTGATTTAAAGTTGTAAGAATTAGAGAATTCTTTTTCTATCTTGATAGCACATGAGACAATATCTTTGTATGATGAGAAGGATTTTGAGACTAATTCTCAATGGATAAATGGTTTGAACCCATAAAAGAAATGATCAATCTTACTTCTTTGGTTACGTATATAATCTGCAGCATGCCTCGCTAACCTAGTAAAGTTAGATTCATACTTTGCGACATTCTCATACTCAGAAATTGTCTTTCCATATCCGCTCGATGGTCATGAGGAAAGTATTTTTCTAAGAAAATCTGTTTAAATGCCCTCCATTCCATATTTTATACTTCCTCATCTTCCTTTGTGTTTTTAATCAATGACCATCATTGATCATCATCTCCAGTGAGGCGGTAAACTACCATGACAACTTTTTCCCTTTCGTTACTCCCCAAGGTATGGAATATTTTCTCTAAGGAATTTATCCATTGCTCGGCTACTAGTGGATTTGTACCCCCATTGAATGTTGGTGGTTGTTTCCTCATGAAGCGATCTAACATTGATCCACTATGCTGTAGATCAGGGTGCTCCATACGGGTAATGTTATTATTCATAACATGAGTGAGTTTTCCCAGTATGGTGATTAGCTGATCAGCACTAGTTACAACACTATCTCCACTCTAATTATCTTGATTATGAGGTAAATACCTACATGGAGTGTGTGAATTGATATGGTTTCCCTTCCTTCTACTAGGCGTCATTTCTAAACAATGGCATAAACTAGATTAGATTATGAATCGCAATACATAAATCTAAACTTATAAAACAGTTTAACATAAATTGAATAGTTTATGGATATAATCCATAATCATAAAAAATGTTTGCTTTGAGGAAGTTTATACTCATAAACCCTTCATAATGGTTTGTAAAGAAAATGAGAATTATCCTAAGCATATCGCTCGGGAATGTCATAACCAAGAGTGCAGCATGGCCCATTGTTGTGCACCAGTTCCCATTCGAGTCTAGCTCAAAGTGGTGTTTTAGGGTTTTACCCCTAGGTACATCTATGCCAGAGTCACCTCTACCTGTTCGTATCCAGACAGGGATTTATTTTCTTGGAAAACTTACAGAATCTCCACATTACCAAAATTCTAGGAAATTCCTCTATATTAATCAATAAAGTCTATCTTAGGGCTATTTTCTCTAATCAGAGTTTATCTAAATCTAGTTTCCATGGATTGTAATAAACTTCCTCTGATACCAACAGTAATTCCCCAACCCCAGTTACCCAGAGTCGGTTCATTATTACATAACATTGGCATGATCACAAAAGATCAATTCTCGAAAGAATGATTAGTTTAGTGGCCTTGTAAGTACTAGATACATTACATCATAAAATGGAAAACTACAAAAACATTGTTTCCATAGAAAAAACTGAGATCCCATAGACTATCCCTCCAGTTCAATCATAATATACTTCCTTACATCCTGGGAAAAATAAAACATAGAAAGGGGTGAGCTCAGATGCTCAGTAAGGATAAAAATATAGCAGAAACTTTCATAAATAAGTATAAACATTTAAGGTAATGTATAAAACTAAAACAAAAGCCTTTTCAACATAAAATTAATCATAATATGGAAAATATAAATCAAAATAATTCCATTTACTTACTCACATAGATATTCTACTAGTCAAATAATCACATGCAATATCAATAGCCACTTTCATAATGATGGAATGCATAATGCCAGACTTCATAACCACATAGTCAAGGCCTTGTGGCAAGACTAAAAATAAGATTTTTTCAAGGCCTTATGACAAGACACTAGTTTGTCTCATGAGACCTACCAATTCATTGAGGAGCTATATCATGTCTCCACCCATCACATACTAAGTCCAATGCATTCCACATATGAAAAGGTTTAAACATAACATAAACATTTTTATTAAAACTAGTATATGAAATGTCAATACGTTATCCATAAACTATTAATGGTGTAAAAATAAAACATCCATAGTCAAACATATCACAAAACCTTCAATACAATATGGAAGTTTTGTATTATAATAAATCAACTTCAAATAAGCTTAAAAATCCATCAAAGGATGTTGACATAGATGAAATCAAAAACCTTTTTTAGAGAAATATCTCTTTTTATTTTGAAATCATTTAAGAGTTGCATATTTATAAAGAAAAAATTTATTTTAAAAATATTCTTATAAGCTTGTAAGTGAAGATTTGATGATGTTATAACGGTGGAAAATAGCCACACCTGCCGTATAAGTTAAAAAAAGACATTCTTACATTAATTTTGTCGAAAATGTTATAAAGGACCTTTTTTGGAAAACGAGAGAAAGATTCCTTTATAAACATCTTATAAAAAGTAAAACAAGGGTATAAATGACTTTAAACCATAGTCTATAAAATAGTAATAATGTTTTGAAATACATTTTTAAGAAACATGGATTTGGATGATAAAGAGGTTCCTGTAGATACTTACGTAAAAACAACCTCAGATAATAAATAGATTGTGAAATTAACCCTTACCTTGTAATTTTCCTTGGTCTAGGGCAGGTTAAACTCCTGTATAATGGTGAAATAATTGTTATTAAATTATACAGGAATCATATATATTAATATTATATCATATATGATCTTCTAACATTGTTTTGTTAATAATATCTAATTATTATCGTTGTTTTGGGTGTTAACGGATTCGTTTTCCTTTATATTCTTTGTTATGTGAGTAATATTTTTTATGGATGGGATGTATCTTATTCATATCCATAATTATATTAAGTCTTTAAACATTATTTTTAATTATCTAAAGAAAATTATTCTTGAATGGATACGATGGGGAATGAATCTCATCGCGTTCGTGGAGATGGTAATCCATACGTACGCATGAGTGACAATATCATTCTTTTGATATTAAAATAATATATAATTGGATGTTATATCACATATAAAGAATAATTATCATGTTATAATTATTATTTACATCAATTACACATCATTATTATATCCATCCAAATAATAATGTATTGAATAACACTTACACCACGACGTGGAGATGGTAAGTCGTACGTACACACGTATGGTGACATGTCATTCAAAGGATGGATAGAATAATGAATATGGTTGTACCATATTCATAATAACATCACAGTATATAGAAGATACTGGAGTTATTATTTTATAATGGAAACAACACAGAAATAGGAAGTGGAAAAAGAAAGGAACTTGAAAGAGGTGATGAGATATTTACCTCTTCTTCGGGTTCTTCCTTTTGATTTGATCAAAAGGGCTCCTTAGATTGGATTTATGACTAAAGTAAGGCATCTAAGATGAATGTAGTATAGTTGAGAGGATATTTTGGTGGGTTTTGTCTGAGCCAAAAGGCTTTGAAGGTGTGAATTTGAGGGAAGGGGGAGCGCTCTTTTATAAGAGGGGCGAGGGGCACCATAGGAAAATCTAGAAATATTATTTTATAATAAAATCATTTTCGGTTTCTAATGGCTCCAAAATGAATTATATAAATTCTAAGGTGGGGATGGGTCCAAAACCACTCAACCAATTGGTTTTAGACAAGTTTGGGTCACTATATTAACTTTATATTTTAGATTTAACTCTTAGTTAAATAGTTTGACATTTACCATGTCTCTTTGTATTTTTATATTATATAGTTAATAAAATTACTATATACTTTTAAGAGAACCCCAAGTGATTAATTAATGACACACCTATCATTATATAAGTCCTTTGTATGAACCTTAGATTTTTAGGAATAGAATATCAATTAATAATACAATATTTGTTTTAAAAACTCTTTTATGTCAATTTTGACACTATTTGGTATTTTGTTTTTTCTATATTCATAAAAGCATTATTACTTCGAAAAAAAATTCATCTAACCAACCCTAACAAGTTATATTAACCTAGAAAATTATTGTAATTCATAAAAATTCTCAAATTAAATTTATTTGGATAATTATAATATCAATTATTTTAATATTTAATTAATTAGGTAATTACTGCATCATCATTGTGTCATAAATAAATTAAATAATTTAATGTCTAAAAAATATAAATAAAATACCATTATGTATTAAATATTTTTTTATTTCTAATTAATATTTATAGTTGAATTTATCTTTTGTGTAACCCTATATTATAAATGGTTTAGTTATTAAACTTTGAATTTAACACTTTTAACTCTTCTTGGAATTAAATAATAATAAATGTATTAATCTAATCCAAGTAGACCAAAGAGGTTCATATTGTATTCCTAAGGTTGTTTTTGGTCGAATTAAACTTATCTAATAGAATTAGGGCATGTGTTAGGATAATAATAATATCATTTTTACCCTAAATTACCCTATTTACTTTTAACCGTGGTAAATAAAAGTAAAAAAGTTACTATTCACCAAAAAATTATTTTCATCTTATTGAACCACATTTTACTTACTGATATCAACTGTGTCTCTTGGATTTTTGAAATTCAACTCACAGAAGCAGTAAAATTAAGTTTTATGTGAATTTGAAAATTCTCCTAGGAGGTGGGTAAAAGACAGTGAAAAGTTCAATAAAATTTTTATATATTAAAAATTATTATAAAGTGACTCTAATGAATTACATATAAATTATATAAGAATTATGTATCTCTTTTGAACAAAAATAAATTTAAATAAAATAAATAATTATTTAAATAAAAATTCTGTTTTAAACTATAACTCAGTGTTTTTCACTATTTATCAAAAATTGAAAGTGTTCAGAAAAATACCAAAAATTCACCCTAAGCTAATTTTGATATTACAAACCCAAAAATGAAGTCCATTTTGAAAGATAAAATTTATAAAATTTCAAAAAGTGGGTATTACTATTTATAATGGATAGTTTGATTGGTTGTGGTGTGTTAGAACTCAAAGTTGCGTACAACACATGCTATTGTATTATTCAAAGAGAAGCGGGCCGTGGAAGCTTGGGGTGTTACAAAAATAATTCCATATTTATTTTGAAAGATTTCAAATCCAAGAAAGATTTTTAGTTCACCCATTAAACTCGTTTCAAATTCATTTTAGATCATTTTAGAAAATTTAATACATAAGGAATTTTTTGAAGATCCAAAAATAATATAATCTACATAAATTTGAACTACTAAAAAATCATTGGAAATTCAATTTATAAAAATGTTAGGATTAGTTATACCTTTTATAAAACCTTTGGAAATAATAAAAGTACTTAATCTATCATACCAAGCTCTTGGAGCTTGTTTTAAACCATACAAAGATTTTGATAATTTGAAAACATGATTTAGAAAGTGAGGATTTGTGAAACCAGGAGGTTGTTAAATTAAGACATCCTTAGATTTATACCCATTTAGTAATGCACTCTTGGCATAAATTTTATATAGTTTGAAATTCAGATGTGCAGCATAAGCAATCGTGATTCTAATGCCTTCAAGTCTAGCTATTGGTGCAAAGGTCTCCTTATAGTCAATTCCTTCCTCTTGCTATATCCTTGTGAAAACAATCTAGCCTTGTTTCTAAATATATTACCACCTTCATCTACCTTATTTCTAAACACCCACTTAGTACCTATAGTAAATATGTCTTTGGGTATGTCAACAAGTTTCAAAACTTTGTTCCTTTCAAACTGATTATGTTCTTCTTGCATACCCATCACCCAAAATTCATCATTGATAGCATAATTAATGTTTTTAGGTTTAAGTTGTGACAAGAAAACTTGATGTTCAACTTTATTTCTAAGAGATGCTCTAGTTTGAGTTAATTTATCTAAATATACTACAACAGCATCCAGAGGATGGTTCTTAAGGGTTCTAATAGCTCTATAAAATGAAGGGCTAGTGATTTCAGGTTCTTCAACAGGTTTGGGTTTATTACGACTTGAATCTAGAGAATTTCCAGAACTGGGAGTTTTCATAGTTTCCTCTACAGTATTGTTAGAGGATTTATCATTGATGTCCAAATTTTACATATCATCCTACAGGTTTTCTAGAGAGGTATTAGGATCATGTGGATATATCTCATCAAACTTGACACGAATATATTCTTCCACACATTTAGTTCTTTTGTTAAACACTCCATAGGCTTTACTATAGATTGAATATCCTATAAAAATCACTTCATCATTCTTGGATGAAAACTTGTCAATATTGTCCTTATTATTAAGGATATAGACTTTGTTACAAAAAACTTTAAAGTAGCTTACTTTGGGTTTTCTATTGTTCCATAACTCATATGGAGTTATTTTAAGAATGGTTCTAATCAACAATCTATTAATAATATAGCATGTTGTATTTATAGCTTCAACACAAAAATAACTAGGTAATTCATATTCACTAAGAATGGATTTAGCAATCTCTTGCAAGGACCAATTTCTTCTTTCTAAAACTCCATTTTGTTGAGGTGTTCTATGGGAAGAGAAATTATGACTATAGCCATTTTGTGAGCAAAAGGATTCAAACTCTTGATTTTAAAACTCACGACCACGATCACTTCTTAAGGATTTAATTCTAATTCCACTAATATTATCTACTATTTTATCATATTTTTTAAAATAAGAGTATCCTTCACATTTGTGAGCTAAAAAGAAAGTCCAAGTATATCTAGAAAAGTCATCTACAAGAACATAAACATAGTGCTTCCCATTTAAACTAGAAACTCTAGATGGTCCAAAAATAACAATGTGAACCAAATCGAGAGGTTGAGAAGTTGAAATTTCTTTCTTTGGTTTGAAGGAAATTTTTTTTTTGCTTTCCCTTTTGACAAGGATTACACACTATCATTTGGAAACTCAAGTTTGGGTAGGTCTTTGACTAAACTTTTTTCTAGTTAGATTTCTAAGTGAGTAAATATTGTAGTTTCCTATTCTTCAATGCCAAAGACAAGAATCATTGTGAAATACACTTAAACATAAATCATTTTGAGAAAATAAAGAATCTAAGTTAACAGAGTATACATTTTCATTTCTCAATGCAGAAAATACTAATTCATTTTTAGAATTAAAAACAATGCAAGCATCATTTTCAAATTTAACAGGAAATTCATCAACACGTAGTCGTGAAATACTAAGTAGATTATATTTTAGTCCATAAAAAAAGTACTTTGGAAATTAAAACTGAGTTAGAGTTACTGATTTGTCCAAGACCAATGATTTTTCCTTTGGCATTTTCACCAAAAGTGACATGTCCAACATCAATTTTTATTAAGTTCTTGAAGTGTGAATATTCACATGTCATGTGTCTTGAACACCCATTTTCCAAGTACCATAAGCTTTTATAAGATATATTTAAATAATTTTCCTACAAAATAGTCAAATAAAAACAGACTTTGGTACCCATATTTTTTTGGGTCCAATAATATTTGTAACTAGTGCTTTAGGAACCCACATCTGCCTCATATATTTCCTAAAATCATTATGTAAAGTAATTTAAAAATAAACACTTTTTTGTCTAAAAAATCTTGAAACAGTAGAGAGTGTATCATAATTTGAACTAGTATAATGTTTTCCTAAACTAGGAGTAAAGCTGTTTGTTCTACATTTAGAAACAAAATTGGTTTTTCCGAAATTTCTTTTAATAGGTTGATAGACAATACCAGTAGCGTATTTAGGGGAAATATGTTTACCTAGAATTTATACCAATGTATCTTTACCATTGGTAAACCTTTCAAGTTACTTTTTCAATTGCTCATTAGATAGATTTAGTCCATTGTTTTCTTTGAGTAATTGAACATTTTTCTCTCTAGCTACAGTAAGTTCATATTTAACAATTGAGGTAAGAGCATGTTATTTCTTAAAAGACTTGTATTTATCCTTTAGCTCATTACATGTCTCTTCAAGAATATTTAAATAATCAAACATTTATTATTTAGACATATTTTCAAAATCACTTTAATCTATAGAATAATAAGAATTTTGTATAGAATATTCTAAGGTTACCTCAGATTTGTTTGTCATAAAACACATATTGGATTTGTTATCCTGTTCATTATATGAAGATTCTGAGTCACTTAAACAGTCCTCGAAATCATTCCACATTGCTTTAATTTCCTTTTTATAATTTCTATCTTTTTCCTCATATTTATTTTTATACATGATCTTGGGACAGTCATCCTTTACATGTCCCTTTCACTTACATTCATAACATACTATCTCATCAGACTTTTCATTTCTTTTCCAATATTTCTTCTAGCTTCCCTTTTGATCATATCTTCCTTTGAAGTTAGGATTTTTAAAAAATATATTCCTTTTGAAAAATTGCTTAAACCTTCTGGCTAATTGAGACATCTCCTCATCACTGTCAGGTAATGATTGTTCACTACTGGAACTTTCTATATAGACTTTAAATTTCTCCTTTTCTTTATGTTTAGATGTAGTTGTCTTGAATGCCACAAAGTTTCTTTTGGGTTTATCCTCCTCTTCATTGTTTACTTTCAGATCCTCTTCATAAATCATTAGTTTCCTAATGAGTTCCTTGACAAGCAATTTTCTGATGTCACATGACTCTCTAATAGAGACAGAGGTTCCTCTATATCTATCAGGTAGGCATCTGATAATCCTCATAATTTGTTCTTTAGCAGTAACTTCTCTTCCAAGAGAAATCATTATGTCGAAAATATTTTTGAACCTGAGATACATGTTAAAAATAGGCTCATCAGGCTTCATATTAAAGTTATCATATTTAATATTATTAGTATTAAGTCTCATTTCTTTCACAATAGAAGTTCCTTCAAGTGAAACAGACAAGGTATCCCAAATTTCATGAGTAGTTTTACATGCAGATATTCTATTAAATTCCTAATCTCCTAAAGAGAAATATAAAGCATTAATGTCTTTGAAATTTTTATTGTAAGAAGTCTTGGTTGGTTCATCCCAAGTAATTATATCAGTAGCAGGAATATTGTACTCATCTATAATTAAAGAACAAATTCCAAAGCCCATACTTTCTAAATACATTTTCATTTTAATTTTACATTGGGCATAATTATTTACATTAATGAATGGTGGTATGTTTGTTGCAGCACCTTTTAGTCTATTATACATAATAAATAAATACTTTTAAAGAGATAAAAATTTATAATTAATATAAATTTACAGATCTTTAAAGTACAACTAAAATCACAGTGGAACATATTTTAAAAATAGAGTCTTAATAAGAATAAAATCCCTATGATAAAAAATATTGGTCGGAGTAAAGTACTCAAGAGAGGGGTGAATTGAGTGTCTATTGAAATTTTTTGTTAAAAAGTTTTCTTAAAAAGGTTCCCCAAAAAAATGAATACAACCCAGTTAATCAAGGTAATATAGTTATAAAAGTTTGACTATTCAAATAACCTCTCATAAGATTGATTAATCCTTAGTAATATCAATATAAATTATTGATACTGATTTTGAAGCTATTATAATAAGTTAAAACAATTATAACTTCTATCCAAGACTAACTATAAAAGTAAAATCTAGTGTTTCTATTAATATACGGTAAATAGAGAAAAACTAAATTAAATAGCAGAGTGGATAAAAAAAAGTGGTTTAGTCTCAAGTTGAGAAGTAATCCACTCCACTTGTTGATCACCTGCCACCAAGCATTTTATATTAATAAACTTGATACACACCCTATATCGGGGTGAAAATAGTGCATAAGACTATCCAGGTCACATGACCTCTTCAACTATTCTTCATGGGTATAAACTACCAGGTCACACAAGGACCTCTTCCACACTTATCTATGGGAGTAAACAAATTTTAAAAGATATTAGAGGAAGGATATCTTGTATCCTTCAGTTTAGTGTAGGAGAAAATGTGTTTTTTAATACAGACATACACACACTGCTCGAAAGCTAAAAACAATACACAATAGAGAAAAGATGATGAGAAAAAGGTTAGAAGTGCTCTGAGTGTTATTCTATGTAGTTCTGGACTTATAAGATGAGGTATATGCAAGTATCGAGTCCTCTTGTGAAAAATATAGTATCACAAGTCTACCCATTCAAAGGTGTAAGGTTTTTGGCTTATGTTCTTCTTGAAGGTGGTACTGAGAAGTTGTTTTTGGCTGTGATCTATAGTATTCCAGCCTTTGAAATTGATAGTGCTTCGTGTGTTCTTTAGTAGTTTCTTATTTCATGTATTGGTTCTCTTTTCAAAAATGCTCGCTCTTCTGCTACACATTGAAACATGTTGTCTCTTTGTTCAGTGCCATGATTTCATTTTTATTTTGGAGTTCATGTGTTAGAACTAACATGATGCATGTATTATGCACCTCGAACCTCATACTGTAGGTGACTTGTCTACAAATAAATATTAATTATGTCAGTGCATTTAAATGATTCAAATATGACCGTTAGAAATTAAATTGAAAACGACAAAACAAATTAAATAATGGTGTCACAGTCTGTCCAGAAATAGTATCACTTGGAAATAGTGTCACCACAAAATAATTTCTCCTTTTTTGCCTTTGAGCAGTGAGACAGTCATGATGGCATAATTTTATTGAGATCAGGAACCGGTAGCACAGATGCAGTGTTAGGATCATGATGTCTGGTGCTTTTCCAAACTTCGAACAGTGTTTTAGTGATGGTAGAAAGGAATCAACATCACAAACTTCTTGAGATCTGAAACTGGTCATGGTGTTTGGGTTATAGTTTCTGGGTCATGGTGTCTGGGTTACGGTGTCTGGGTTACGATGTCTGGGTTACGGTGTCTGGGTTACTGTGTCTCGGTTACGGTGTCTGGGATTGGGTGTCTAGGTTACGGTGTCTGGGTTACGGTGTCTGGGTTACGGTGTTTGGGTCCTTTTCTAGAAAACCAGAACCGGTGGCAGACTCACAGTTTCTCAGACTTAGCAAAATATCTATATACAGACATAAGCAGTAATATTCACAGAATGAATTAAACTTTAATCATTCCTAAAAGAAATCATTATAGAACAAATTAAATATAGTTTACAATAATCAAGCACGATTTAGGATTAACAGTATTTAGTGGAAGTTTATTTAAAGAATAAAGAAACAAACCATCTCTACACATGATTTATAGGATTTACAAGATTTACAGGATTTTTGATCATTCAAAAATGATTAAAACATGAGGAGTCCAACAATTATGATAAATTTTCACACAAGTATAGTAAAATAATATGTTTATGAATCTAATCTCTATGACACTAAACCTTTTGATCTTTGGGCAATGTGACTGTTTTTGAGATGTATTTTTTTAATCATGAGACTAATTTATTATTTAAGGCTTGTTTAGGATGGGTCTACATAGATACTTTAATGAGAGGGTATAGTCTCCCCATGGTATCCCTATAGACCCTTGCTATTATTCAACAACCTCTTACATATGGGGAGACATGCCTGAGGTACAGTGGTGACCTAGTCTGGTTACTGTTCAGAGTAAACTAGGGTGGGGATGTTACATGGGTAAATATGGAGTCGTATGGGAGTTTGAAGAGTTATCTGAGGAATGTTTGGTGAGATATGTGGGCATGAATTTACAAATTTAAAAAAGAATTCTGGAATGTTTAAGTGCCAAGTTAATTTAGAAAAATTCAATCCACTTTAAGTTGCCTATTTTTACCCTTATTAACCTTGATTAAAATTTCACCATGGTAATTATTATTATAAAAAATATAATATGAACCTCATTAACAAATTTGGATATTAAGATTCTAAATTTGGATTTCAATTAATCATTTTAAATTTTTTAAAATGAGAAAATTAAATTTTAAGTTAAAACATAAGATATAGAGAAATTGTTGTTGTAGATAAATGTCTTTTTGTACATTAAGTTTTTTATTCTAATTTCTCATAAATTACTAATAAAATTAGTGTTATTATTTAATATATTTATAAATAAAATTAGATTAATTATTAAAATAATAATTTTACAGTGGTAATTGATATTTCCTTTGGTAACCTATTTTTTATTTTAAAAGTGAAATGAATTTTTTACCAAATTTGGATATGATTATTAATGTATAAAAACCATTTTATTGCACTTTATTTTATAGATTTTATGAATATTATTTTTAATATATATGTGTATAATGTATAAAAACAATTTTAGGAAAATATTTCTTTAAGAATAAAATGAATTTATTTGTTTTACTTAGCTAGTAAATAATATTAAATAAATTTTAATTTATTTCATTTTACATGTTATCATTATTTTTGATTAAAATTATTCTTTAATGGTGATTTATTTTATTATGATAAAATTATATAACACTTAAAAAATGTTCTTTAAAGGTATCCCTTTTATATTAAATGATTTAAACCCAAATACAATTAAAATAATTTTTTATACCTTAATAATTAAATTTTAAAACCTAATAATATGAAAATATTTATTTTAATTTTATCATATTATTCTTCAATATTAATATTTTAACTCATAAAAATATTTGTATAATAAAATATTCTATTAAAATAATATATTTTTTGTTTTTATATTTATTATTTATAAAATATATTATTTAAATTTGTTATTAAAAATGAAATACTTCAGTATACCTATTGAATATATGTATATCCAATGAACATATCTATAATAGCCAAATTTCCAATGAATTTAAATAATCATGCATAATAAGATAATAATAGTTCATCCCTTGATACATTAAAATTTTCTAAACATGCTTTATGTTATGTCACCCAACAACTCTATGAAATTTGAGATATACTGAACATGAGGGCTAACATATCATATTAAACATTCTTTCCATAATAACCCATATAGTTCAAAATAGAAAAGATCATACAAATTCATCATATTTGTAACAACCTTGACTCTAGTAACCCAAAGTTGGTGTCTTACATTGTTACATTGTTATAAGATGTAATGAATTGCATCTTGAAGGACATAATAGTTTATTAGTCTTGGTAATCTATATATATACATGATCCCAATATTAAATTTTAAAACAAAAACTATAATTTTTTTTAATAATATCATTATACCCTATAGCATATCCTTGTATATCATTCTTAGTACACTTCCTAGATTCATGGGAAAGGAAACAAAATAAGGGTGAGCTAAAATGATCAATAAGGGTTAGGTACAGTGTAAGTAATCATGAATCAATAAGAATAATCAACATGGAATGGTAACTAGCTAAACACACATTCCATTAAAAATAATAGGACTAGAATAATAAAAATGGATAAGTAAATAACTGAAAATACAAGTCATTTAATAAATAACATTACTATCACAACTAGATAAAGAATAATCAATATGGAAAGTTAAATAAATGAAAAATATATATATTTAATCAATAAAGTGAGAATAAAATGCATAAAAAGATAATATCATTGTGAAAATATCATAGATAATAATAACTAAATTCTCAATGAAGTAAATGTTTAATTATTGGACGTCATGATCTCAAGCACATGATATCTCTATTTTCAAGACCCTTCACAAGATAGTTTAAAACTGATGGGTAAGTATACACTAGAAACACATTTAACTAAGGCTAACCAACCGATTCATCTCATGAGTCTAATGATGAATTGAGGGGCTATAAATAATTATGCCCCATCCATACCTATATATCCATATAATTCTTTATATATTGAATAATCGATTTAATTCCTAAATAATATACCTTACCAATTAACATCCATAATGAAGAAATAATATGGATTATCAATATTTTCCTAGTCAATAAAATAGCATTCAAGTAAATCACTATCTTTATAAATGATATATAGTTTAATTAGTAAGTATATCCATGATAAATAATATGGATATTTAGGGGAAATTTAATGTCCAATAATCACAAGAAAGTAAATAATTCGAGGGAAAGTTAATGACTAAAAAAATGAACCAAGTGAATGTCAATACATTTATTAGTAAGAATAATAATAAACCATCCATAGTAAGAATAATGATGGTATCAATACAATATATCCCTAGTTGATTATATGTAAAATAAAGGGTTTTTGTTGTTGATTAATAAGAATACAATAAAAAGGATATTTAATGACTTTCTTGCTGAAATTATTCTTTTCATTGTGATTTTTTTAAACTAAAAGTTCATATAAAATTTTGAAAATAGTTTTATTTGAAAATAACCTTTGAAAATTTTAAACAAATCTTTAAAAAATTAAATGATCATGATAGAAATAAATTCCATACATTTCATATATATTAAAATAATGATTCCTTTCATGTTTATTGTAAAATAGAAATGGGATTTGTTTGGAAAGAAACATGAATATTACTTTAATTGTTTTTGTAAAATAATCAAACATGGGTAAAAATTTATTTAATAAATCATTTTTAATAATTATAAAAACATTTTTGAAAATATTTTTAGAAAAAATAGTTTTGTAAGAGAATGGATTTTTGACTAAAGATAGAAATGAAGTTAGATTTTATTAAAAACATTTTCTCAATAATTTTTAGTACCAAAGAAAATAATATTGAACTATTACATGAAAACATCATGAATAACCAATGTAGAATAAATTAAAATGTCTTTATTATATAACAATCAAATGATTTCCTTCTATATAAATTCATGCATAAACAATACTGATTAAAATGAGATTTGGAAATAAACTCTCATAAAGATCGTAATATTGAAGTGAGAATTAATAAATAAATTTATTTTTTGTATCAAATGTAAATATATATAATAAAAGTGAAAATAAAAAAAATATGATCAAAATTCATTACATACATAATCTTAGAATATCAATGACAATAAATAATCAATATAACCCAATGAAAAGAAATTAAGTTGTGAAATTTTTTACCACTTGGTAACTTTCAAGTCAAACTCATTTTTATGAAATAATTAAAATTGAAATGTAAAATTCCATGAATTATTAAGAAATAATTATATTACTTGTCAGAACAGCATTATATACGCCATATAATAGAAATTAGGTGCATAACATTACAATATGCCTCAATGAAAGGAAATTGAAATGAAATCTCTTACCCCATGCTTACTTTTGGATGAACGAGATTTGAACTCCTATATAATATATTTAATCATGTTATTAATTTATAAAATAACTGTATAAATATTTATAATATCATATAGGATCCTATTATAACATTTTACCACTCATTTTTTAATAATATTTCATTATTTTCATTGTTTTGGGTGTTAATTGCCTTGTTTTATCATGCATGTTTTATCATGAATGTTATGGTTATTGAGTATAAGATATAGATACATCATATACAAAATGATATTATTGTTATAAAAATAATATTTACTCATTATACATTTTTATAATCATTATTGAAGGTGGTACATAGAAAATGAATCATATCTCTTCGTAGAGATGGTAGGTCGTACGTATACATGAGGGACGATACCATTCCATTAACAGGTGAAAATGTAATAAATTAAGTGATATATTAATCTTATATAAAAAATATAATCTCATATATATAACATATATTAATTAAATTTTCTTTATTAGTTTTCACGTAAAGTATAAGTGAAAAAAACCACATCACTTCGTGTGGGGTAGTCTGTCGTACACACGAGCAAAGTTATCATATTTTAACAGAATAGAATATAATATGGTATATGTGATATTATAATTATATAATTATAATAATATCATAAATATCATAAACATTTTTTAAATCCATCACTATATCCATCCATGAAAGGTGGTGATGGGAAATGAATTACATCGGTTTGCGAGGTGGTAGTCAGACATGCACACGATCAACAATTTCATTTTCCATTTAAAGGAAGAGAAGATAGATATAGGTTATTACACTAAAATAATAACATATAATTTTATGTGGGATACATTATTTATTATATTATCAAGATCAAATAATATTTTTTAAGGTGGAATAATAAATAAAATCACTTTCTCATTTAAGAATGTCACCTCTTCTTCAGGGAACTTATTTTGGTTTGCACCAAAATCATTTATAGGATGTATTTCTGATCAAAAAATGGATCTAGGATATTTTAAGGGGAGTTAGTAAGTGATTTGGGTAGTTATTTTTTGATCCAAATGGATTTGATAGTGTAAATAGGGGAGGAGATGGGTGGCCTTTTTTAAGTGAGGGAGAAGACACATAAGGAAATTTGGAAAAGAATCAATTACACACACATTTTTATAATGAAAAAAAATACTTAAAATGGGTCATTATCAATCATTTTATGTGATAAGGCCTAAAAATTTCCATAAAATGGGATTTGAAAAAAAAATTAAGTCATTTTAACCATATATTTTAAATTTAACCCCTGATAAATCTGTTTTTACCCTAACCATGATAATTAATTTTTACTTCTTTTACTATTCATAATGGTCAAAAACTAAGTTTTCATTATTATATAATATAAATTATTTTTATTTCAAATATTTACTCCCTTTTTCTAAATTCAATTCCTATAAATGAAATAATCCAATTTAAAATTATACTCACAGACGCAATGAAAAAGCAAGTTTTTAAAGAGAAAGTTCTCATTTGTATAAAAGGTTTTAATATAAAAATTCAATATAAAATTGACTAAAATGAGATAAAATAATTAAATTTAAATATAATAGGACTAATTTTACTTTAAAACCAATTTAAAATTTAATTTAACTTTGTTAATTATTTAAATGAGATAGCGGTTTTCAATAAAATTAAGTATTTTTCACTATTTAACGAAAAATAGAACATTTTAGAAAAATAAAAAAATTACCCCAAATATAATTTTGATATAAGGATTAAAAAAAATAATTTCATTTTATTAAATAAATTTTATAAAATTGATTAAAATGAAATTTAAATTATGTGCACATAGCACGACTAAACTGTCTTTTAAAAAAATACCATTTTTCAAAAAAACATTTCTTTTTCTTTTAAATTATTCTTGTTTCATTTATATTTTATAAATAACCATAATTTTCATAATTTAGTTTTTACTATTAATAAACTCCAATTTAAAGGCTAGTTTATAATATTATACTATATTATGGTTCATTTATGCCTAGGGTTGTGTTTTCTGCAAGCTATCAAAGAGATTAAATTTAAAGAAATTTATTTCATGGGTTTTTTAATATTATTGTTGCATGTATTATACCTTATATAATATAATGTTCTTATTTAATAATTTTTTTGGTGTTACATTCTATTTAAATTAAACAAACTTGGTCATCATAATTTGATTTTTCACTCAGAAATCAAGGGTTTGATATTTGAAAATTACTTTATTAAAAACCCATATTGTAAAAAGGGTTAATAAAATATCCTATTAATAATAGATAAAGGAAAATAAAATGTTCATATATAATAACACATAACTAGGTTTCTAATTAGGAGGAAATTGGTTCAATTTAAAGACTTAGACATATAAGAAAAACATAAATAATTATATATAGTTATAGAGGTCATTGATCACAATAAATTTAATGAACAATGTAATGTTAAAGAACTCAAAACCATAACTCTGTGATGATTTAAAAGACCATTTGATTCATTGGATATGAAGATAATAGGATTTTTTTTCAATATCTTTTACTAAATTTGAGGAATTATTTTACTATCTAATAATATAAAAATATATAATTACTTGATAAATTTGTATTTCATAAGAATAATTTCATCCTTTGGTTATGCTTTGATCAATTTCCAATTCATCATTTATTCTATGAAATGAATATCAAAAAAAAAATTCCTAAAGAAAAAAATTTTACTTTTAATGGATCATAAGATCCATAAAAGAGTGATAAGTATTTCCATCTGTCTCTAACTATTTTCCAAAACAAATATGGTTATCACAAATTATACAATATAATAAATTAATATCTAAACCTAAATATTAACACCACTGGTTCATCATTAATATTTATTTTTCAAATATTTTAGGTAAAAAAAGATATATTGACCAGAATATCATTTAGGATAGTGGTAGGCACTAAACCCTGATCGTTATTTAATTGTGGGTTTAATCCCCATGACGATTTCCAAATTCAATGAGTTTTCCTTTTTCCTAAACTATATTAATATACTTCTTATAACATTCCCAAATTATTATGACCCATAATTACTATAACATCAAAGATATGATAAACCTTAAAGGTCACAAATACCTTTAATCTTATATCCAAAATATAAATGTATTCTTCCTCAAATAAATTTTTCATATACTAAATAAATGAGTTGCATTAACATAAATGTTTTCCAAAAATATCCTTAATCATGTAATATTCCTAGTATACAAATTTTAAAAAGGGGAGTTTAATAATTTTAACTTATGATCAACCTTAAACTCATAAACCCATTATGGTATCCAAAAATATTACATTAATGATGACATATATGATTCTAAAATTTAATACAATTCTCAAATGTTTGATGATTCTTATAACTAAAATACCATTGTAAAAATACTTCTACAATTTCATTATTGATTTTGAATACATAAATACTTTGACCATTTTATTTCAACATAGGTCCTTTCATGTTATAGGGGTTTTCCATTAGGAGAGGCAATTGAATCAGATAATTCCCAAGTTCTCCACATTTAAGAAAATAAACTATAAATGGATCCCTAAGATGAGGTTTATTTTCTTCCATCATTCTCTTCATTTTTCTATGGAAATTCATTGCTTTATGCACTAATTTTCCACAAAAAAAATATTTTAGCATTCCATTGATACAGTTTCTTAGGTTTCTCTTTCTACATTTATGACATGAATGAAAATAATCCTTATTTCATCCATGGTCTCCATTATTCTAGTTCTTAGTGAACTCCACCCTTAGTTTCTTTAGCAAGTCCTAGAGTTAGTTAAGGTATATATTTTTAATCATATTTTGGGATAACTGATTAAGAATAATCACAATATATTTCACTCCTATCATCATCTCATTTGTTTTATCATCGGCACAAAATTTTCCTTCATATTCAATATTAACATGATTCCTTTGAGTTCCATCCATTAAATAAAACCAAAAAACATAGTGTGAGAAAATAGTGGGAAAATCATATAATTGTATATAGGATGTTTAAATCATGAATCATTATTTTCAATATAAGACACATTTGGTTTTGAATGAGGCCATTTATCATTATAATCTATTCAAATAATTCATATTGACTGGTAAAGAACATGTGAATTATCTTAATCATATCCATAGGGGTTGTAAAACCAGGTATGAATTGGGGACCATTTTATTGCATGAGGTAATGATTAGGTCAAACCCAATGCATCATATTCATACTTATTACCCCTAGGTACATCCATTCCAAAACCATGTCTACTAGTAGAATACAGACAAGGATGTATTTCCAAGAAAAACATCATAATATATACCTTATCAAAACTTTAATATGTTCTTGTATACTCATCCTTAAAGTCTATTATAGGGTTAAGTTTCCCAATATTTGTTTTCCTAAATCTAGTTCCCAAATTTTCTACTAAATTTTATCTGATACCAATTGCAATTACCCCAAATATAGTAACTTGAAGCCGATGTCTTATTTTATTATTTTGGAATAAGATATAAGGAATCACATCATGAGGGACCAAATAGTTTAGTAGTCTTGGTATACTAGATAAATACATATTACATTTGAAAATAGAAATTATTACATTTTTTTGAGAATATCATTATTCTCGCTAGAATATCCTTTCATATCATTCTTAGTACACACACAAGATTCACGGGAAAGAAAACCAAATAAGGGTGAGGTTAAATTATCAACAAGGTTTTAGTATAATGGATTATAACATGAATAAATAAGAATAATCAACATGGAAAGATAAATAACTGAACATACATTCCATTTAAAAAATACGACTAATATAATTAAAATGGAAAGGTAAATAATTGAAAAAATAGTCCATTTAATAAATATCATGAATATCATAATAGGATAAGGCATAATAAATATTAAAAAGTAAATAACTGAAAATAGATTCCATTTAATCAATAAAATAATAATTAAATGCATCCAAAGATAATATAGTTTCCAAAATATAATGGATAATAATAATAATTTAATTATCAATGAAGGAAATACTTAATTATTGAGAATCATGATCTTATCCACATGATACCTTTAGTGTCAAGACCATTCACAAGACAGTTTAAAAATGATGGTTATGTATACATCAGAATACAATTTAACAGAGTTTATCCAATTGTGTAACGTCTCAGATCTGGGTGCCACTCAACGGGTGCCCCAAACCCGGTTGGTCACATGACCATAAGAACATTTCCCCAAACACCAGAGGGTGCTGACTAATAGCGAGGGCCTAGGTCTGATAGTGTGGAAACTATGCCCTCATTTGTCAAATTGTAGCGCAGCGGAAAAATATAAACATACAAAAAGTGGAAGCAGTAAATAATACAAAACTGAAAGGACAACGGTACTAAACCAAAAGATAACCAGCAGTTATACATATATGGTGATGCAACATGTCCTATTTCTAAGAAATCAGTCAAAATGAGGATACACTGCAATCAAATACAATACAGTAAAAAATACCAAGTACAACAAAGCAAACTAAATTAGGCAAGAGGAACTCAATAGCATCGCAAGCCTAATCTCAGTCCCATGCTCTCATACTCCTCTGCAACAATTAAGTATTTGTATAGGGTCCCTTTTCCTCATCAACACCTACAGTAATATAATCTATTTGGTCCCAAGATATGACCCAAACAGGGTGTGAGAAATAAATCCCAGTAGGCAACCACTAAAGGCTCATGCCCAACTGTCAGTGAGAATGTGCAACATCAGTGTGCAATAATAAAATGCAGTAAACTAGGCAGTACTCAAAGTAAATATCTCTACCAGTTACATTGTCATTTTATTAATTATTTAACAACTCCATGTTTGTGCTTTATCTTGGAAGGTAAAACATAATAAATCACCATAGTGAATACTCAAAGTAAATGTGTCCTCAGACATGAAAATCCTTACCCTCAAGTAAATAGAATTGATAACCTTAGGTGATTTCCCTCAAGCATAATGAATATTTCCCTCAAGAATACGAGATAATTCCCTCAGGCACGGAATCTACTTCCCTCAGGCATAAAAAAAGTTTCCCTCAGGCTAAACAAGCACTTTCACTCAGGCTATACAAAACACTTTCCCTAGGGCTAAACAAAACACTTGCCCTCAGGCTAAAAAAAACACTTCCCTCATGATAAGCAAGTAACAGGGATGATCCCAACAAAATAAGAAACAATTTATATACATTTCCTCTCAAGAAAACTCAAAAATTTCTTATAATCACGGTATACCCATGGGTATCCAGGCCAAACAACTAAACAAGGGAAATGCACCCTTGGGGTGGACCTGGATCAAGGAAATGATCCCAAACAATAGTTTATACATATTCATTAAATTATCTATGAAATTTTAGGAATTTTATTAGTCAAGGCCTCAGCCATATGACACCCCAAACATGGTGCGTAGCACATCGGTACACAAAAACACTCAGCAGTTGGAATTAAACACCAGAGCACCTACCTCGATCTCCACTGATCGATATATGAAAACGATGCCTCCCGAAACGTTCGAGATCAACGTAGATATGGAATAAAAATTCATCCATTAAAACTCAAATAACTTCCCCTCAAGAAATAATTGGAAAGAAAGGCTCAATGAGGGGGGATCTCTTACCTGTGAGGTTCTAACGAGATCAACGTCGGAAGAATCTGAGTTCTGGTGTGAGATCGGGAGCTCCTCCAAGATTCGGCCTCCTCTCCCGAGATCCAAATGAGTTCTAAGATTACTATGTTGAAAAAGGAGGCTACTTCCCATTTTAAGCAAAAACAAACAAACTACACAGCATGTAATCTCAAGCACATGGCGTGTACTTTTCATCTTTTTAACTGTTCCTCTGGCAGCTACTTTTCACCACCACACTGTTCATTTGTCGACATGATTACACAACATGTATTTTTGAGTACACGGCGTGTATGACCGCTTTGCTGGTGGTTAATTCCACTACCTTACTGTTCACATGCCGACTGATTACATGACGTGTAGAAACTAAGTACACGGCGTGTAGTCAGTTTTTAAAGGCTTCCTTGCCGATAGGCCTACACACCCTGTGTACTCATTTCACATGGCCAGAGTACACAGTGTGTAGAAAATTACACGGCGTGTACCCACAAAATTTTGGGAATTTTCCCCATTTTTTTATTTTCTCAAAAAAACTTAAGGAAAAGGAAAAAGAAGAAACCCGTACCTCAAGAATAAGAACAGGGTTCTTAAAATCTCCCCCCCCCTTAAAGAAATTTGTCCCTGAATTTCCCTTCCAAGGGTGGTGAAGATAAAGCTGAGAACAGCTATGGCCACTGAGCATGTACGTTAGTCTCCCGCTCCCAGGTTTTATCCTGCACTCGTCTATGCTACCATAGCACCCGTACGAGAGGAACTGACTGGCCTTAGAGAACATTCGTTCTCCTATCAACAATATGAATCAAATGCTCCTCAAAGGATGCATTGACCTGGAGTTCAACCTCCTCAGGCTAAAAAATGTGATATGAGCCTGAGTGATAACGGTGTAGCTAAGATACATGGAAGAAGTCGTGCATGGCCTGGTACCTCTGTGGTAACTGAAACCGATAGGCAACCTACCTGAATCTCTCCAGAATCTCAAACATCCCCACATACCTCGATGAAAGTTTATCCTGTCTCCTAATCCTCCTATGTCCCAACCTCGGTGAAACACGCAAGAAAATATGATCCCCGACCATGAACTCCAAGGGTCATCTATGACGATCAGCATAAGATTTCTGATGAGACTGTGCAGTAGACATCCGCTTCTGTATCAATTGGACTTTCTCTAAAGCCTCCTGCACAAGATGTGGTCCCAGTAAAGTTGCCTCACCTGCCTCTAACCAGCAAAAAGGTTATCAGCATGTCCTACCATATAAAACCTCATAAGGTTCCATCTCAATAGTTTCCTGAAAACTATTATTGTAGGAAAACTCGACCAGGGGTGTGTGCCTCTCCCAAGATCCCCCAATGTCTAGGATGCACGCATGAAGCATGTCCTCTAGCACCTGTATCGTATGCTCGGACTGGCCATCGGTCTGAGGGTGGTAAGCTGTGCTCAGAAGCACCTGTGTACCTAGTGCCCTCTGAAAACTCTTCCAGAAACAAGACATAAAATGGGTGTCTCTATCTGAAACTATAGAACTAGGGACCCCATGAAGACGTACTACCTCTCGGATATACAACTTCATAAGCTCGTCAACACCGAAGGTCTCCTTGATCGGAAAAAAGTGAGCTACCTTTGTAAGTCTGTCCACAACAACCCACACGACATCATTGCCTCGAGGTGACCTCGGAAACACAGTCATGAAGTCCATCGCGACATCATCCCATTTCCATTTCAGAATGGGTAACTATTGTAATGGTCTGGCTGGCCTCTAGGTAGAACATCTTGTAACAAAAATAGCTACTTCTCTTTTCATACCCGACCACCAATACTGACGTCTCAAGTCACGGTACATTTTGGTAACCCCGGGATGCACAACCCAAGATAAATTATTAAATTCCCACATCAACTTCTCATGTATATCCCCTGGAACCCACACTCGTCCATGGATACGTCGTACCTATTTATCACTTATCGTCCAACCAGGAGGAGGGTCCTCACTTGCCACCGACTCCCGTAGAACTAGGACTTCTGAATCCAAAAGACATCTCATCCTCACTTTATCTAGGACGGTAGAAGTCATAGCTAAGGATGTAAGATAGGTTTTCCCTAACTATTGTGCACCTCCAAATGCATCTCAGAGAAAAAATCCATAAGACTTCACTCACCACTAGCCTCCTGCACTGCCTGTATCTGAGTCCTCATACTCAGTGCATCAGCATCTGCGTTACCTTTACCAGGTGTATAGGTAAGCTCAAAGTCGAAGGACTGAAGGTATTAAACCCACCTTCTCTCTCTCAAATTCAGTTTATGCTGGGTAAAGATGTATTTAAGACTTTTGTGGTCCATAAACACCACAAAATTCTCTCCCAAGAGGTAATGTCTCCAACAACGTAATGCGTGAACTACTGCAGCCAACTCGAGATCATGCGTCAGGTAATTCCTCTCATCTAGCCTCAACTACCGAGACTCGTACACAACTACTCGGTCGCCCTGCATCAACACAACTCCCAACCCAATACCTGATGCATCACAGTAAACTGTATAACTCTTCTCTTGCTCTGGAAGTATCAGGACTGGTGTTGATGTCAACCTACCCTTCAACTCCTGAAATTCTGTCACACAAGCTTATGTCCAAATGAACTTCACACCATTTTTAGTCAAACTAGTCAACGGTGCTGCTAAGTGGGCGAAGTCCTATATAAACCGCATGTAGTAACCAGCCATCCCCAAGAAAATCCATATTTCAAACACATTCTTAGGCTGCTCCCAACCCAATACCCGATGCATCACAATAAACTATATAGCTCTTCTCTTTCTCTGGAAGTATCAGGACTGGTGCTGATGTCAACCTACCCTTCAACTCTTGAAAGTCTATCTCGAAAGCTTTTGTCCAAACGAACTTCACACCCTTCTTAGTCAAACTAGTCAACGACACTGCTAAGTGGGAGCAGTCATATATAAAGCGCATGTAGTAACCAGCCAGCCCCAATAAAATACATATTTCAAACACATTCTTAGGCTGCTCCCAAGAAACTACTGCTCTCACCTTCTCTGGGTCTACTACAACTCCTTCCTCTGAGATAATATGACCCAAGAAGTGAATTTGGTCCATCCAAAAGTGGAACTTTGAGAGCTTAGAATATAACTGATGCTCTCTCAGTGTACTCAGTACGATATCAAGATGGGTGGCATAGTCGTGTCGAGTGTGAGAGTACACAAAGATATCTTCCATGAATACTACCACAAAAGAATCCAGATATGGGTGGAACACATGATTAATTAGTGCCATAAAAACTACTCACACATTCGTGAGTCTGAACGGCATGACCAAGTACTCTTATAGACCATATCTGCTCTGAAAAGCTGTAAGCGGTATGTCCGATGGTCTAACGCATAACTGATGATATCCAGATATCAAGTAAATCTTTGATAACACTCATGCTCCTAGAATTTGATCAAAAAGATCATTAATCCTTGGTAAGGGATATTGTTTCTTAACCTTCAACTAGTTTAGCTTCCAATAATCCACGCAGAGTCCGATGGTATCGTCTGCCTCCTTCGCAAACAGGACAGTCGAACCCCAAATAAAAGTATTGGGTCAGATGAAACCCTTTCTTGAAACTCCTCTAACTGCCTCTTGAGCTCCTGCAATTCTGGTGTAGCCATCCTATAAGGAGGAATAGACACTGGTGGCACTCCTGACACAAGCTCAATAGAAAAATCCACCTATTGCTCGGGAGGTAGACCTGAAAAGTCATCCGGGAAGACACCCCTGAAACGATCAACCACTGGAGGGAAAACCTTCTAAAAATTTCCCTAGTCATCCAGATATAAACTCGTAATCTGGGTTGTCACTCCACCTCACCCACAATGCTCGGGTCTAGCTCGGCTCGCCTGGATATCCCATTAGCCCTTGTATAGAAACTCTCTGCCCTCTGGTGATGTGAAACTCACCCTGTGATGATAGTAATCCACAAAGTCTCAAAAGGGTACCAACTAGTACGTCTCGAGGATGAAATCATAGCTCATCATCTCTAAGACATAGAGGTCCCATAGGAAGTGACACGCACCAACCTCTAGGTGGAACTCCTTGCACTAATGCACACCTACCGTTCTAATCCCCAACGGAGTGTCTAGTGTCATAATATTAGAAGAAGGAGAAACATAGAGCCCAAGGCTCTCCACAACAGGCACATATATAAAGCTATTTGTAGCACCAGTATTGAAAATTACTGAAGATAAAACAGAAGCAACTAGAATAGTTCCTCTAACAGTGGAAGGTCTAGGATCCTACTCCTGTTGGGTCTGTTTCACTACATATTCCTGCCCAGTGTTACGGCCCTATGACACAGCCTGACTACCCTGAGCAGACATGCCCTGCTGGATCTAAGATCCTGGCGTCTGGCTACCATGTCCACAACTACCACCTCGGCCTGAACGTTCCGACGTATTCCAATTCCCTGATTGGTAAGAAGCTGCTAGTTTTGTTCCCGCGTGTAGAGTCTAAACCGAACCCCTCTCACTAGCCACTGGTGGAAACGCCCTTCAGAAACACTAGATATGGCCCTCCTTGCCGCAAGCTCGGCACTCCATTGGGTCATGTGGACACTGAGGTCTCTTGTGCCCCTCTTTACCACAATGGTATCATATTACCTCGCCACTTGAAGAAATATTCTGGCTAGTACTAACACCGTGAGAGAAATCCATTTTCCTCTTCCTCTTACCGGTAGAAATAGTACCAGAATCTGGTTTCGAACCGCCCTGGTCCACACCACTAGCTTCCCGTAGGTTTCGCTCAGTAATCAGTGCCTAGTTCACAATAGCATGCACTATAGGCTACCTGAAAACATTCACCAGTGCTCGGATGTCGTATATAAGACCATTCTCAAATCCTCCATCCCTCAACATCTCATTACCCAAAAAAAAGGTGCAAAATGATGTAGCTCGGTGAAGTAGGTTGAATAATCCATTACTGACATAGCTCCCTACTGCAGATTCATGAACTCTCAAGCTCAATCTGCCCTCAGCGTCTCTGGAAATAAAAAGTCATAGAAGACTGCCTGAAAACCTTCCCACGCCATGTATCGGTGATGCTAGGTCTGGGTGGTAACATCCGACCATCTCTTGGTGGAATCACGCGGCATATATGTAACGAGCTTGACCCTGCGCCTAGGAGGCGTCTCTAGATGCTCGAAGATAGTCTGCATAGAACCCAGCCATGATTCTGCAGCCTGTGGTCTGCCATCCTCTAAAAATGTAGGTGGATGCTGCTGCTGGAATATACGTGTCAGCTCTTCCATAGATGTGGCAGCCGGTGTTGCTCCCTGGAGGGTATGTATGAACCGCATGAAACCTTCACGAAACTATGCATCAACTCCTGTGTTTGGTATAACAGTTGGCGCCGCATCTGGCTCTACTGTAGGATCCATTGGTAGCCCATGGCCTACCATCTTTGGAGTATAATAGTTTCCGGTCTCCTAGTGAAAAACTCATGGTCGTCTCTACGACATGACTCTATAAGGTCAAATGGACGCCTTAGATTAAGATTTTCAAGGACCAATAACTGGAAACGTAAGAAGGGAATAGGAGAAAGAAAACATTCAAGTTTGACAAAACAAGACTACATGGCGTATACAATAACTACATGGCGTGTTCCCGTAATCCTTTCACATGGGAGTTTACCTCTACTAGAAATGGTCGTGTAACACCCCAAACAAATGGCGTATTGTCCACACACATGGAGTGTACCTAAATTATCTTCCCCTGCTTGAGTCCTTCTACACGACTAAGCCACACGACTATCTTTTGAACGAGACTACACGACGTGTATAAGGTATACATGGCGTGTAATAGACAAGCTTCACCGACCCGTGTTGTTCGTGACATGGCCGGGTACACAGCTCACACTACATGGCGTGTTCCAGATGGACAAAACGTGTAAGACATAAATTCCAATTTCCTGTGTTCTTAGTGACACGGACGGCTACTCAGTTGACACTACATGGCGTGTTACACCCACACACAGTGTGTACACCACTTCTTTTCCTCAGCCACATGGCCAAGTCCACACGGTATCTCACTGGTGAAGACTACACGGTGTGTCCCGCAGATACACATCGTGTATGTGAAAGGATAACATCGACCTGTTTTGTTAGTTACATGGCTAGATTCCCCATTTAAACTACACGGCGTGTTTAAGATAAGGTTCCTCCATCCATGTTGTTAGTTACATGGGTAGACACAGGGTCAACATGACACGGCGTATACGATCGGTACAAGGCGTGTGCCCTCAAAGTTTCACTATCCTGTGTTTCTTCCCACACGACCTATGACATGGTTAGAAACTACACGATGTGTACATAGGGTACACTGCGTGTACTTAAAAATTTTAACTTTCTTCCCGAAAAGAAGAGTACATGGCATGTATTCTGAGTTTTTCCAGACAGTGATCTTTAGAAACTACTCTAGATCCCAGAAAAACATTGAAATCAACAACTAAGTACCAAATTCCGATCTATGAGGGTCCATACTCCCCAAGAACCAAAGCTTGGAATCTTATAAATGTTATAAAAAAGTACATAAGTCAATGATTCACCAAATTCTGGTCAATGAGGGATCATACTCCTTAAGAACAAAAGTTTGGAGTTCATTCAACAAAACCTTACATGAAAATACCCTATCAAACAATAGGTATTTCATCAAGTCAACTATCACAAAAACATGCCTTTACTAGCACAACATCTATCACAACAACATACAATTTCTAATGCACCTACATGGCATGTAAACTATGCATGGCATGTGATTTTAACATGTGCCTAAATGATGAATGAGATGGCATACCCTCATCTCCTCGGGTTGCGACTAAATAGAACCCAAGTATAAAAATATAAACATCACACCATAAGTGTGTCACCCAATGGTGAAATCAAATCAACTATAAAATTTTCAAAAATCAAAAAATTGCAACACGAGGTAAATTGGTTTTTCCCTATACACGGGTTAGCTACTCCTGGGCACAGTTTATTACCAAGTACCTATTCTATCCTATACCTGGATATAGGTTCCAAACAGTAAGTCAAGATAAAATAAGGCCTCTGATACCACTTTGTAACGTCCTGGATTCGAGTGCCACTCAACGGGTGCCCCAAACCCGATTGGTCACATGACCTCAAGCGCATTTCCCCAAACGCCAGAGGCTGCCAACTAGTAGTGAGGGCCTAGGTCTAATAGTGGGGAAACTATGCCCTCATTTGTCAAAGTGTAGCGCATCATATATATATAAAGATACCAAAAGAGGAAGCAGTAAACAGTAAAAAACTGAAAGGAAAATGGTACTGAATCAAAAGATAACTAGCAGTCATGCATATATGATGATGCAACATGTCCTATTTCTAAGAAATCAGTCAAAACAGGATACACTACAATCAAATACAACACAATATGAAATAACAAGTACAGCAAAGCAAACTAAAAAAGTGCAATAGGAACTCAGCAACATCGCAAGCCTAAGCTCGGTCCCATGCTCTCCTACTCCTCTGCAACAATCAAGTATCTATATAGGGTCCCTTGCCCTCATCGACATCTATAGAAATATAATCTGTTTGGGCCCAAGACATGACCCAAACAGGGTGTGAGAAATAAATTTCAATAGGAAACCACCAAAGGCCTGTGCCCAACTATCAGTGAGAATGTGCAACATCAATGTGCAATAATAAAATGCAGTAAACTAGGTAGTACTCAAAGTAACTATCTCTACCAGTTACATTGGAATTTTATTAATTTTTTAACAACTCTAATCTTGTGCTTTAGCTTGGAAGGTACAACATAATAAATCACCACAGTGAATACTCAAATTAAACGTGTCCTCAGACATGAAAATCCTTACCCTCAGGTAAATAGAATCAATACCCTTAGGTGATTGCCCTCAGGAATAATGAATATTGCCCTCAGGCATATGAGATAATTCCATCAGGCATGGAAGCTACTACCCTTAGGCATATGAAAAGTTGCCCTCAGGCTAAACAAACACTTGCCCTTAGGCTAAACAAAACACTTTCCCTCAGGCTAAACAAAACACTTACCTTCATGCTAAACAAAACACTACCCTCAGACTAAGCAAGTAATCGGTCTGAGCCCAACACATAAGCAAAAATTTATATACATTTCCTCTCAGGAAAACTCAAAATATGCTTATGATCACGACATACCCATGGGTATCCAGGCCAAATGGATAAACAATGGAAACGCACCCACAGGGTGGCCCTAGATCAAGGCAACGATCCCAAAAAATAGTTTATACATATTCATTAAACTACCTTTGCAATTATAGGTATTTTATCAGTCAAGGCCTCAGCCATACGACACCCCAAACGTGGTTCGTAGCACATTGGTACAAAAAAACACTCAGCAGTTGGAATTAAACACCAGACCACCTACCTTGATATCCACTGATCTATATATGCGAATGATGCCTCCCGAAACATCCGGAACAATGTATATCTGGGATAAACGTTCATCCATTCAAAATAAAATAACATCCCATTGAGAAATAATTGTAAATAAAGGCTCAAGGAGAGGGAATCTCTTACCAGTGCAGTTCCAATGAGATCAACAACGGAAGAATCTGAGTTACGTCGTGCGATCGGGATCTCCTCCATGATCTGGCCTCCTCTCCTAAGATCCAAATGAGTTCTAAGCATCATCTATTGAATGAGGAGGCTAATGCCCATTTTAAGCGGAAAAAACAAACTACACGACATGTACTCTCAAGTATACGGTGTTTACTTTTCATTATATTTACTGTTCCTCTGGAGGCTACTTTTCACCACCACATTGTTCATCCATTTAAATGATTACACGGCGTATATTTCTGAGTACACGGCATGTACTACCGCTCCACTGGCAGCTACTTCCACCACCTTACTGTTCACCTACCGACTGATTACATGACATGTAGAAACTAAGTACACGGCCTGTAGTCAGTTTTAACAGCCTTCCTCGCCGACAGGACTACACACCCTGTGTACTCATTTCACATGGCCAGAGTACATTGCATGTAGAAAAGTACACGGTGTGTACCCACAAAATTTTTGATTTTTTCCCATTTTCCTTATTTTCTCAAAAAAACTTAAAGAAAAGGAAAAAAGAATAAACCCGTACCTCAAGAATAAAAACTGGGTTCTTACAAATTGATTCTTCTCATGATATTATCAATGAATTGGGGGGTTATCTATAACCAATCCCCACCCATATATGTATATCCAAAGCATTCCTCATATATTAAATAAACAATTTAATTATTGAACAACATTACTTACCATTAAACATCCATATTGAAGAGAGAATACTGATTATCAATATTTCCCCAGTAAATCAAATAACTTTAAAGTAGAAAAAATTATGTATAAATGATATTTTTTAAGGAATATGTATATCCATGATAAAAACATATGGATATTTAGGTAAAATTTAATGTCCAATGATCACAATAAATTGAATAACTCAAGGTAAAGTTAATGACTAAAAAATGAATCAAGGAAGTGAATGTCAACACTATACTTGGTCAAAATAATCATAAACCATACATAAAAATAATAAGGATAGTATCACTACAACATATTCCCAGTGGAGTAAATATA
Organism: Viscum album; assembly: GCA_963277665.1. NCBI lineage: Eukaryota > Viridiplantae > Streptophyta > Magnoliopsida > Santalales > Viscaceae > Viscum > Viscum album. The sequence continues at coordinate 1,995,797,903 of OY728150.1, read as the reverse complement.
AAATAACGGTTTTTTGTCACTAATGAATAGAATTACCATAAAAATAATCTTTAAAACATTCTTGAGGAAAATATCCTTTTCATTTTGAAAAAAAAAATTAAAAATAAAATTTCACAATACATTTTGAATATAATTTTATTTTAAAGTAACCCTTGAAACGTATAAAGTAATATTTAAAACACAGAGTGGTCATTATGATAGAAAATTCTGTACATGTCGTACATATTAAAACAAAGATTCTTTTCAATTTTTGCAGTAAAATCCAAATGGACATTATTTGGAAAATGACCAGAATATTACATTAATTTTTTTTGTAAAAAAAGTAAAAAATGGGAAAATTTTCTTTAATAAATAATTTTTATGAATATTAAAAAAAATTGAATTTTTTTTAGAAAACATGGTTTTGGAAGAAAAAGGATTTTCAACCAAAGAGAGAAATGAAGTTAGATTTTATTAAAAAAATCTCAGTAATTTTTAGTACTAAAGTGAGGGATATGGTACTCTTACTTTAATAATTCATGAATAAAAAGAGGAGAATAAAATTAAATGGGTTTATTATATAACAATATAATGATTTTATTTTATGAAAATTCATTCACAAACAATCCTGATTAAAATGAGATTGTGAAATAAACCATCATAAATATCATAACGTTGAAGTGAGTATTAATCAATGAATATATTATGTGTATATAATTTAAATCCACATAAAACAAGTTTAAATATTATATAAGATAAGAAAAATCCATTACACACATAATATTATAATATCAAAGATAGAGAAGAAGTAATATAACCTAATGAAAAGAAATTGATTTTTGAAATTCTTTACCACTTGGTAATTTTTAAATAAAATACCATTAGATGAAATGATTCAAATTTAAACATAAACTACCATGATTTATTATGGAATAATTATGTTACAAGTTAAATGGGTAGTATATAAACAATATAATATAAAATTGGTACATACCATTACAATATGCCTCAATGAAATGAAATTGAGATAGAATCTCTTACATCACACTTTATTTTGGTTGAACAAGATTAAAAAAATATTATAATGGTTTTAATAATTTTATTAATATATAAAATAACTATATTAATGTTTATAATTTCATATAGGATCCTCTTATAACATTTTACCACCATTTTGTTAATAATATTTCATTATTTTCATTATATCAGGTGTTAATTGCCTTGTTTTCTGACATGTGTTTTGTCATGGAAGTTATGGTTCTTAGGTATTTTATATAGATACATCATATAAAGCTCTATATTAATTTTATAAATATAATATTAAATAATTATCTACATTTTTAGTATAATTTTGTAAGGTTTTTTTATGGAAAATTGTTTTTATCGCGTCGTGGAGATGGTAGACCATACGTATGCATGAGCGATGATATCATTCCATTAAAAATTGAAAGGGTAAGAATGTGGATTATATATTAAGATTAAATAATAAATATAATCTCATATATATCAAATATATTCATTAAATTTATCCTTATTGATTTCCATGTAAAGAGTAACTGAAAAATGAATCACATCGCTTCGCGAGGTGGTATTCCGCCGTACACACGAGCGACGTTATCATATTTTAACAGGATGGAAATTAAGAAGGTATATGTGATATTATAATTAAAATTTTTTAATAATATCATAAATATCATATAAATTTGTTAAATAAATCATTATATCCTTCCTTGAAAGGTGATAATGGAAAACAAATTACTTCGGTTCGTGAGGTGGTAGTCCCCCACACACGTGATCAACATTTTTGTGTCCCATTTAATGGAAGAGAAGATGGATACAGGTTAGTAAATTAACATAATAAAATATATTTATATGTATTATACTATTGTTATTAAATTATCATGATTAAAAAATATTTTAGGGAGGTGGAATAAGAAATAAAATCAAAACACTTATTTACGAACGTTACATCTTCTTTAGAGAACTTCTTTTGGTTTGCAAAAAAAATGCTTCCTAGGATACATTTCTAATAAAAAGAGGACCTAGGATATTTATAAGGGATTAAGGATTGTTTTAGGTATTTTTTTATCCAAATTCTTTTGTAAGTGTGAAGAGGGGATGAGAGGGATGGCCTTTTATACGTGGGGGGGAGAGTACACATGCAATTTTTGAAAATAATAAATTAATCCCACATTTTTATCATGTAAAAAGTATCCAAAATGGGTAATTATAGACCCTTAGAGGTCATAAGGTTGAAATATTTCCATAAAATGGGGTTTTTACAAGTTGGTAGGTCATTTTAACCATTATGTTTTTAGTTTAACTCCTACTAAATTGTTTTTTACAATATTAATGATAACTAATTTTTATTTATTTTACTATCCATAATGGTAAAAATTTAAGATGAAATTTTTAGATAATATAAATTATTTTGATTCAAAATATTTAATACATTTTTTAAAATTCAATTCAAAGAAGTGGAATAATCCAATTTAACTTTATATCCACAGATGTGATGAAATACCAGGTTTTCAAAAAGAAAATTATCATAAGTATAGAAGGTTTTAATATTAAAATTCATTATAAAATTGATTTTAATAATCTAAAATAGTTAAATTCTAATAAAATTTAACTAATTTAACTTAAATACCAATTTAAACTATAATTTAACCTTACGAATGACTTAAACAAAACAATTTTTTCAATACAAATCAGTATTTCTCACTATTCATCAAAAAACGAAACATTTCAAAAAAATACCAAATATTCACTATAAGAAATTTTTATATTTTTATTTCTAGATTAAAGTTCATTTAATCAAATAAATTTTCAAAAAATGATTAAAATTAATATTAAATTTTGTGGGAAACATGCGACTAAACCGACATTTAGAAAAAAGTATAGTTTTTCAAAAAAAATCAATAATTTATATTTTATTTCTAATCAATAGATACCCATAATTTTAATAATTTAGTCAGTAGTATTATTAAAAACCAATTTAATCTATATTTTATAATGGTATAATATATTGTGGTTTATTTAGACTCAGGGTTGTGTGTTCTATAAGTTATCAATGAGATTAAATTTAAAGAAATATATTTTATGGGATATTTAATCTTGGTGTTGCATGTCACATATGCTATCAAATACAGTGTTATTCTTTTATAATTTTAGGGTGTCACCATATTTTTTTAGTTTTAATATTTCAATTATAATATTCACTTCATCTAATAAAGATCATCATTTATATCTTCCAAATCATGGAATCTAAATTAACACATAGCATGTCATAAAAATATTAAAACACGCGGTTAAAAAAATATTATCTAATTCAATGTTCCTTTAGGTTACTAACATATAAAAAACTATCACTAATGAACCATGGAAAAAAATTAAATAATATATATGATGAAAAATTCCAAAAATGACGTTGTTAGTTTCAATATTGTAAAAGATTCCATTTTTTTTCCAATTAACCCTTTACTTTAGATAAAATTCAATGCTTCTTAGAGTTTCAAATTAAAAATAGATTTATATCCTTTTAAACAATAAAATAACATAAAATAAAAAATATATTATCATAAATAGAGTTATTATACTTACAAATCATTACAAATAATAATTTACTTAGAACATAAGTAAAAAACTACACCTGAAACATCTTGAGATAATAAAAGCAATAATAACATGAATTCCAATAACCCCTTAATATCCTTAAAACATTAACATAGGCCTCAAGAAATAAATTAATATTCAAGTCCAAAACATGTAATTCCACTTAATGTTATTTAATTATCTTTATTTTCATTCCCCAAAATCTCTCAAATTAAAACAAAAGTGAAAAAAACATGATGCATTTACCACACCTAGGTCTCTATACTGTAAGAAACACCATCTTTCCTAGAATGTTTAGTGAGTTTAATTTACGTTATTTGGATTAAAGGTGGACCTAATTTCCTATGTCCTATCTAGTCTCCATTTCCACATCACATGCTAAGTATTATTAATACCATTTCCCTACCTTACACCCACAAACCTTACTAGTGCCAAACTCCAAAATTTACCATAAATCTCATATATAGCGTTGACATCACTCTATAATGACCCAAACCCATTGGGAACCACTCATAGGACTAAATTGAATATGAGATTGATCTATAAAGTTCACCTATAACAGTATTTGGGTTGGTGACTAGCACCAAGGGTATATCACACATGAATGGGAGACATTACCCTTATAATCCTAGTTATATAAATTAATCCACCAATCAACTCCATTAAATATATAAAAAACTAATACCCCTATAATTAAAGAATTTTCATACATAAAATAAACTCTAAAGGTAATATCTAAAGAAATATTATAAAAGAAACTCACAAACTCCATCTATGGACTCTATGGGATAGTAATGTCCAGCCCATTCACTAAATCTCTCCTAAAATGTGAAAAACACACACCCACACACACAGTTATATATATATATATATATAAAATTTTCACCATTCACGTATACTTGGTATGATAATCCTCAAAACCTCTCTTGAAAATGTGAAATAAGCTTACTAATTCATCAATGAAAAAAACCCAACTCACACCTATATAGGGTCAACTACCACCCAACCTCACCAAGGCTCACTCACCCAATATCTCATCTAAGGTATAGTAACATAATATCAGATAATATATCAATAAGGTACCCCACAACTACTTCCCCACTAATATGATCACACTCATTCCCTAATGACATACATATCATGTTTCAATCCCTCCTATACCCAGACAACCACACAACCACATACCATATCACAACATAACCACATGTAGAAAACCACATACCAAAACCATATCATAATTTAACATCAAATTCTCATCACAATAGTGTATCATGAACTTAAAGTATATTAAACTCATTCCCTTTTCTTGTAAGTCATGATCCCCACCATGTATCCATATTGTAACCACATAGCCGAATCAACATGTATATAAATAAAACAAAACCTAAATTTATTACAAGTTGTATATATATACCTACCACATGTCCACACAACTCATATATATCGACCTTTATATAAATACTCTGTTCTCAAGCCATTATAGCTTATATAACTACCTTGAACCATCTTAGTTCATACTATGACTGAAGGTAGAATGGGGAGGAGGAAGTAGTCACCCATCTGCTCCCTCTACAACCTGGGTATTGGGAATGACTCCTAGAACCTAAAACCATATGGTCACGGATAAGGTTATATGATTAGGTTATTGGTACATAATAAACAAAAATAAAATAAAATTAATATAATCGTCACACACATTCCTATCCTAAGGGTTCACATTCAATAGAAACGCCTAAATAGTTCAAAATAACTACCTCACCATTACCATCTCTTAACAAAAAATATTTATATAACTACAAAAAAATTCCCTCTTATTTTCACTACAAAACACCCATAAAAACATTATCTACTTCCTATTTTACCCTGTCATTTAATAATTCCATAATTACCATTTCCTAGTGTTGTTAAATTCATTTTTCTATATTTAATGTCAAACTATTCATTAAACCACTTTTCTTTTCAATCCATTCTTTATTTACATTTATTCCATAAAATACCATTTATTAGATACAATTATTCCAACAATATTCATTATCCAATTTATAGTCCATCATTTATCAATTCTAACCCTTTACCCATTACAAATTTCATTTATTCTAACTACATTCCTTTCTAATAGGAAACAACAACACAAACCCATAATAACTAAACCCTTAATCACATAAAACACCACACAACCCATACTAAAAACCACTAAAATATTCAAAAACCCCTTTAGTTTCACAAAATCATACATTCACCTACTACTACAGCAACACAACAACTCATTTATCACTACTATAACCAAAAAACACCATATGTTTCTAATAATACACAATGACCAACCAAAAAAACAACAAATAACACATTTATAATAGATAATAAGAGTATACATAGGAACAATTAAAATTTAAGTACTTATACCTAATTATTCATTTATATTAAATCATACATTCACATTAAAATATCAACATTGTAATCCAATATTTATACACAACTTATTCATTACTAAATTTATGTGATTTAACCAATTATGAAAGTGCAAAACATATCATTGATACAGGTAAAATTTATCACAATAACATATATCAATCAAACATATTTTTAATATAAAAGAACAAAAAACAAAATAGTGAATCATGTCCAATAACATCCTTTAGGAATCTTCCCATACCAGTTAACCTTTTACATATAGACAAGAAAGTCAATAATTCCAAATTTCTACCATCTTCATTTAATTAGAATATTTAAGTGATTAAAACAATATTGAAGGTAATTCAAACATTTCATTAGTCTTAAAAAAGGTTTTCATATTAATAAAATCAAACAAGAAGTATCAATACATAATAAATAATATTGAATTAAGTAAATCAAATTATAATTCACCCTTTAAACTTAAAATTTATTTTATCCATTCAGTTATCTTTGTTGGGTTAATTATAAAAATCCACAAAATGAAAAGAGGCATTCCAATTCCACAAATTACACATAATTAATAAATTAGAAGTCTCAAATGTTGTATATCAACCATATTTTCAACAATCAATGTATAAGAATGTGAAATATTGGATGGTCACACCACTTAAAATATACAAGGAAAAATCAAAACAACCTATAACACATCATGATCTAAAAATCACTCAACCCAAAATTTCCTAAACTGAACTAACACCACTAGCATATACTTCCTAATAAGTAAGAAATAGTGAATAAAGAATAAGAATAAATGGAATCACCTTGGATCTCAAGGTGATTGATATCTTAAAACCAAGAGAGAGAAGACACCAAAGGGATCAAAGATCTATAAATACACACCTATAATCTCCAAGGGTTTAGAAGAAGATGGGAAAAAATAGCAATAATGTGAGTGGCACTTTGAATTTATAATAAAAATTTGAAAACATACCACCACAACATGATAGGTTATGGTAACACCCAATCAAGATTGATCCAAATTAAATTTTATAAGTCACATTTTGATATTCCCTTATCTATCATTGAATATTATATCCAAACCACCATAACTCAATATATTAAATGAAGTCCATAATTCAAATATATATTTCCATGATACAATACACTATCCTTTGAGAAACATGATGTAATCCTCAATATTTCAACCTCAAAACTGATGAACCACAAAAAAACAAGGAAGTAAGAAAAGAACTACAATGCTTTCAACCTTATTTAGATAGATCCAATAAATCATGCACCTAGGTATGCATGCTATAATAGGAAGAACAACATTGGAATGAACCTTCATGAAATATTAAAAAATGTCTAATGTAATATAGATCTCAAAGACTCTACACAATAACCAAAATATATAAGTTGAATCTAAAACCCCTGAGACCCTCACACTTTGACCCAAATAAGCAAGGTGAAACCAACCTCGTATAAGATAAACTAATGAATATTCACATTATATTAACATAAAGACGCTTCTATATAAGAATAAATCATATACCTTTATACTATAAACAGACATCATTATACAATAATGATACTTCCACTTTTGGAATAATTTGAAACTGAAATATCACACATCAAACCCTATATCGTAGTTCAAAAACCACACTGGAACCCAATGATTCATAGCATGAAACACTAGACAATAAAAAACTTATCTCCTACAACCAACTCCTTATAACACAACACATAGGGTTGCATAACATCATGTACTTCCAACTTAAATTTCAGCTCCAACTCTATATTCCTTATTCCAATCCCTTTCAAATGCCTCCTATATCCAAAAGATTCAATGTAATGGTATCAAAATATATAGTCCATTAAAAATTCATTAGTCTGAAATGATATACAATTAAGTTCCCAGTTTGGGATTCAATTCTCATTCCTTTACCCTCATCCTTAAATCATCCAACTAATGGAAAATCAACCAGAAATATTAAGAACTATGTATAAACCATAAAAATAAAAGCTTAAAATTATAATGAAACATAAAAATAGAAAAAAAATACCATAATACCCAACCAAATATTATATTATAGAATATCTAAGTATATAGATAACAAGAGAGAAATAAGCCCCCCCCCCCCCCCCCCGAGTGTGATACATGGCCTCCTCTCCTCCCCAGCTATAACTAAATCTTCACTACTTAAGAATGGATAAAGTCTCATGTATATGGAAGAATATAATTGTATTATAATCTAGACTATATTTTAGAATAAAAAATTATCTCAATTAGTGAATATGATATAGAGGTAAATGACTGAATGGAAAATGGGTGCTACGATATCTATACCTTGTGAGCTCCACCTTCACTCTCTTCATTTCCTTTTAAAATACACTTTTATTAGATTTATCTACATATAAATATATTTTTATATTCAAAAATATTCTATGAGGATCAAAATTTAAGGGGAATCATGAATTAGTCAGCTCTTTATCTACACTCCATGAATGAATTCCATATGCACAATATAAAATAAATTACCCAATTTTGGGAAAAAAGAATGTTTGAAGATATAATCCCTTCATGTATTTATACCACATGTAATTTATATGAGATCCATGGATGAGATTTCATCTTTATGGATCCCAATAAATTGGTTTTAATTACATACTTCAAGGATTTACGATGTTTTGGTCTTGATTTGAGTGTTCATCGACACTGAGGGTTGAGACATTATTACCAAGAGTTGAGATGTCATTGATTTTAAAGGTTCTATTGGGAGAGTTTGGAGTTTTTTTTAGGGATGATATGATGTCGATAAAGGTTTATATCACATTCAGAGCCTAGGTCACATTGGATATTCTTAATATAGTTCTAGAACTTGAAATTCCATTGGACATTTTTGATGTTATACTGTAAAGGAAGATATATCATTGGATTAGGTTAACACGTCATTGAAATGAAATCACCCATACAAAACTATGAGGATACATTATCATGTGGACATGTTTCAAGTATCTTGAACAAAGATATTATATTCTTACTGGTGTCTATCTATTTTGGTGAAAACCATGAATATTGAGGTGGAATCTTAGATGATGATAATGGAATGTCACTACCCCTTCATTATGGATATGGAGTGAGTGTTCATTAAAGTATATCCATGGATGAGATTTATGATTTAGGTGCGTTTGGATTATTAATTGAGTAGTATAAATTGATTTGGATCCATGTTTACACCAAATCGTTGTCAAGTAGTAGGTGTGGAAAAAGAGTTGGAAAATTAGATCAACTTGGAACTTTATCAGATGGTTAGATATGTACCAAAATAGTCCCACAATCACCCAATTATTAAGTACTTATTATTTATATTTAATTCCATCCCACATCAAACTTTGTCCTATCCTTCATACTTATTTTAACTTAGGTACCCCCACATTTCATGAGAGTGTAGTGTATGGGTGATGTTCTGTGTTCCTTTCATGTAGTGTCACCCCATGTTATACCCCTATGTGTTATAGGCCATCCAATTGCCTCATGATTCTCATTTAAATGTATCCCATGGTCCTATATCCTCCATTTATAACCTCATTTTGGTCCCTATGCCCATGTTGACTTACCCCTTCACAAGGGTGTCTATGGAATTGGGTGGACTGGCTAGGGTTTGAGTAGTTTTTATGCAAAGTATAATATCACCCTTTCTGAAAAAAAGTAATTCCCAACATATAAAATACACCATCCACAACCCATTTCCTATATTTAACCCTTAAAACATAGAATTCGATATATTAGTTCCTCAAAATACAATCCTAAAAATCAGATATTCAATAATAGTAACTTTTAAATGATTTGATAATATAAAGTGTATTAAAATGATTTATTATTATAAAATATAATAAAAAAAATATTTCCAAAATATTTATGCATAAAAAATATTAATTATAAAAAATTTAGTCATTTTTTTTTTGAAAATAACAAAAAATAAAATAAAACCAATCATCTTGATTGTTGTTCATGTGGAATTGGCAGGGGTGTTATAGTTTCTCCTTATTGTGGGAAGTAGAGGATCAATATAATCAGTAAAAATTCTACCTAGTTCATTGAAAATTTTGAGTTGTTGGATCAATTTGTTAATGTGGTACATTTATGAGACCACATACCTAAAAACATTCAAGGCATCCAAATTATGTAAAGTAAATACAATTCCACAATGATTTTACTTGGTTCACCACAATGGTCTATATTCAAGAATAATGTGTTGATCTACCAAAAATCACTACTCACTATATATGATTTCAAGATTTAGGTACGTATTATTACCAATACAAGGTTTACTATCTCTATCCTACTATCTATTAACTAATTTAAATAAGTGAATCAATGAATAGATGATTCACACGTCATTCACATTTAATATCAATAAATTTTTGTACACAAGAATAGCGAGTGTGTTTTCCATCAACCTTAGATTTATTGACCAATTAAAAATAATCAATGAGGATAAAAAACTCTAACAAACTCATAGAAAGAACATTGTATATACTATAACTCTATCTTCTCTTCAAAACATGTTATGGTCTCTCTATATGTTTTTCTCTCAAATCTTCCCAATTGTAATTCATTAGATTTGATCATAAAAAAATTTACTCCATAAAATAAAACCTTTCAATATAAAATTGGCCTTCAAAACAATCTATTAGTATTTAATTAAATAACACAATATGTATTAATATATTTTCATATTCAAATTTTTATATTTTTCTATAATCTATCAAATTATGGTGTAACAGTTCATGTTTCATTGTAATTTTTTTTCATTACAAATTACTATAAAAATCATGGTCTGAATTGAATTTTAAATATCATATATTGTGTGGATGATATATAGAGATATATCTAATAAAAACATAGCACTATGTAACTAGAATTATTATAGTGCAATTCTTAAACTTCTAGTATATCACAACCTTCAATTGCAACACAATAAATAATTTAGAATATACAACCCAAACTATTATTCCTCATGGTATCCCACCATAAAATTATTTTTCAAGGAATAATATCTATCTAAAAAAAGACTTCCTATATCATTATATATAATAATTAAATTCCAATGCATTTCAGTGTGAATTTTCCAAAGTTAAGACTCAAACTCCATTACTCCATCAGGTTGTGGCATGAAATTTTTACTATAATATCCAACCTTTACAAACCTTCACTAAAGTCTCTTAAGTGATATAAATTATCCAATGTAAAATATTTCCAAAAAACATTACCACTTTTTGGTCATGATTTAATAATATCCTCATTATATCCAACATTTTTCACACTATTAGCTTAAGTTCAAACATTATCCATCATGAATAACATTGATTATAGCATGTACCAATAGACTATTTATCTTTAGATGGATCATGTTCATGATTCATTTTGTATATTGCATCTTTAAAAATATTTTGTGTAGTTAATTAGTGTTATTTTAATATTAAGTAATATATGGAATATATGAAACATACTATTGAGATTTAGGATCACCAAATGAAGGTTAAAAAAGGGTGAATTATTATTTTGGTTCATGTTTTGTAGAGTAATTATGGTTTGGAGGAATGCATGTGTTAATGTGATTCATATATGAGATTTAAATATCATAAGTTGTTTTGAGTTTTTATTTTATAATATCATTGTTATTTTTTTATGCTAAGATAAATGATCAAATTTTTTTCTCTCTGTCATTTCTATGATTATTTTTTATGATTGACATATTTATATTTTATAGGTATATTGTGGAGTGTTTAGTTTTTTGAGGCTATTATTCTTTTCTTAGGTTTGGTTTTGATTTTTGAGAAAAAGAATCATCTATTGGGTATCTAATGTATATGTTTAGATCCTTGAAATCCACTAATTTTTGTTTTTTAGGTGTAATTGGTGGTGGTAATTATTTTTTAATTAAATATGTGAAGTGAAGTATTTTGGAGGAAAACACATCATGGTCTAGCCATAATCATTTCATAGTGTGTCTGTATGACTCTTGGTTATATCTATGTTAATAGTGGTGTGGTTGTTTTTTTGGGAATAATAATTTGGGTTGAGTTTGGTTTTTTTGGAACAAAATACATCATGGTTTTAAATTATGATGTGGTAGTGCCTATTTTTTTATTAGGGTTTGACATTATTTTTTTGGTAGAATTCTTATCTAAAATGGGGAGGAGAATTTTTTGTGTGTAAATTGTGGTGGAAAATTAAATGGTTTAGTGGAAAAAATCATGATTTTTTCATTATGGTTTATCTATATTATAGAAAAAAAGTTGTGGATCAAAGTAACTATGATATGGTTTAGTTGAGGAGAGTTTTTATAAAGGAAAATAGTTAGTGATATTTAAGAGAGATGAAAATTTAAAGATTTATGGTTTTTGGATCAATGTTGATGGAACTAAATCAAATCCTAGTGTACATTTATCACACCATGTTTTGGTCCCCCATGTTTTTATTATAAATTTAGTTTCTCTCATTATTTTGTCCACTTCCCTTGAACCACCTAAAATACTTAGTGGTCATTTTACTTGCTATTTTAAATTTTGGATGCCCATAGAGGATCCTTGAGTTTGTAGCTTTGTGTGATTAAGTTATTATGGTTTAAAGTTATCTCCACCACATTTATTTCTATATTTCATTACTTATTATTTTTTATACCTACATGGTATTATTTTATGCATGAATATAGTAGAGGATTGATATATGGGGGATTTATTAAAAGTTGGTGGAATAATATTTTTGAGATTGTGGGCATTTGACCATTGGTTTCCATATATTCTCGGTGTTGTGTCATTTTGATCTTCATTCAAGGTAAGAGATTTAGATTCCATTTTATTATTATTTTTATTGATGTGGCTTAAGACTGATTTAATTTTCTTTGGGTATGGATTTGGAATTATCCTTAAGTAATATAAATAATTGTATTCAAGTAAGAGGGGAGTGTTTCACACCCTAACCTAACACTATTCTATTATTTTATTTATTTTTGAGTCCCTATTTATTTATCTTCTAGTTCGGGTACTTTGCCTTAGAATTGGGAGTTTTTGGGTATGCAGAGCATGTCATGCGGTTAAGGCAAACAGTTTTCTAAACTATGTAGTAACCATATGATAGATTCTATAGTTTTTTATAGAACCAACCACATGGTTGTGACACATTTTTTCAAACCATATGGAAAACACATGTGGGCTCCCTATGAGTCTAGTGGGGGTGTATGATTGGGGCATGGTTTTCCAAAACATGAAGCCTAAACATGAAAAATGACTAGGTGCTCTAAAAATTGTTAATTACCATTTTTCAATTCTCAATTTTTAACCTCAAATAACCCATCTTTGCCACTTTTTGATTCATGTAACCATAAGGGGCCTCCTCCCCTATCTTAAATGTCTACAATATCTTTTTATTGGTGATTAAAAATTGTTACTTTATGATTTTGGTGTGATTTATCATGGTAATATCCTCTTTATTTCTCCATTTTCTTCCTTTTACCTTTTTCTTCTTAGTTTTTCTTATCCCTTGCTTCCTTTGGTATAGGGTTCACATTTCTTGTTTTCTAATTTTGGGTTTTGGGATTTTTGTGGTTCTTATTGACCTATATTACTTCTCTAGACTTCCTTAAGGTGGATTCAAGTTTCCATTTTCAAAGGCATCATGGATTAAGGTAGGGTTCCCTACGCATTGACCTTTATATTTAAGAATAATTGATTCATTGATTCTTATACCATTTTTTTATTCTAATTAGAAATATCTAATTTTTTGAAAAATTATTTGTAATGAAATCAAGTTGCTTCCCACTTTGAAATGTGTAGTGTGAAATTGTTTTATATAGCCTTGCACACCAAATGTTTGATGAAATACTTGATTGGATTCTATAAGAGGTTTATGGTTTTTAAATGATATTTATGCTTTCCAAATGTCTTTTAAATAGTTTATGAAGTTTTAAGTGGTGTTTTTTTCACTAATTTAAATGGTAATGTAATGACTCTAATTTTCTCCAGTTTTATTTTAATAAGTTAATTGGGAAAATTATGAGACCAGGTGCTGAGATGGTGTGAGATTTCGAGGCCCGGTATACCCAGAACAATGTGATGAAAAATGTTATGTTTTTAATAAATATCACGGGAATTTTTTCTTTAAAATAGGAATAAATTCAAAATAGGTGCCTAGATCATAAATCCAAGGGTTTCGTTGCATTCAGAGTAGAGATTTTACCTTAGGTGAGGCCTAACATTGGATATCGTGGGTTGATTGTGAAAGTTAGAAATTGGACGTAACCTTCATTAAAATATTTTAATTAAAATATTTTATTGTATGTAGCAGAGTTTTTCTTTTTAATGAAACATTTGTCAAGAATTTAGGGTTATCACCCTAAACCTAGAATTCCTCAGAGGCATGAAAGGAAACTCTCTCCATGATGAACATAGGTGGATCAAGGATCGATAACGACATAGACCTCCATTATTTGTCAACGATTGATAAAATCATGAGGTAGGGTGTCTGATCTCTTGGTGATTTCATTTCCATTATTATAATCAAATGACTAACACGAACCAACCATCAAACAGGTTGATCTACAGTTCATTTGTTCTTTCAAGATGGATAAATTGTTGTGGGGTTTAAAAAGGGAGATAGATATTTGTGATTACATGTTCCTGTTCTTTGTTAAAACTCCTAACATGAATAGATCATGACCAATACGAACAAGGTCAAGATCCATTCTTCAAGAATTCTATGTGTTCTTCTTATTCCTTCTCTTAGCGTTCTTCACCGTTGGAACCTCATGGTCGTGGTGTAATTTTCTGGGAGTCTCTGAATGTGATTGAGCTCCTGGAGTACTAGAAAGAGGGATAGAAGCCTAAGGAAGTTAAGATTGAGACCCAAGTATTGATTATGTGGCTCCATTTTGAAAAATGGAGCACCGGAGCAATGATGGAGACCTATGGAACCAGGTTTGGTGGGGTTCGACGCACGACGGCGGCCGCGTGCGGCTGTGGAAGAAGACGATGGTCGCCCGTGGCGGTGACCATGAGAGAAGGAAGGGGTCGCTGTCAGGGTGTCCAATGAAAAAGGAGGAACACAGTCCAACGGGGATAGTGTGGGAGACTGGAGTAGCAGAGGCCACGAGTGGTGATCGGGGACCGTGATAGGAGGTCGCAACGACAAGCTGTGATACAGCTCAGACCCACGTCGGAGGAACCCGCGGTGATTATGTTGTGGGGCATGTGGAGGAGGAGAGTTGGCTGTGTGAAACACGTCTTGGTACTATGTTGACTAGGTGAAATGGTGGAGCCACATAATTAGGGCGAACCACATGGACTAGGGGCGCGACCAGGGTGGGCCACGTCTGGTGGAGTAAACCGACCCCTAGTGTGGGCCGTACTGGAGTAGTTGGGCCGCTCTAGTGGCCTAGTGGGCTAGAACCAGTGACCTAGTGGTCCGGATCCAGCTAAACCAATTGGATGAGCCCAGTGGGCTGGGATGGTTTGGGCCAGGTTGAGTTAGGTCCGATCTGGACTAGACCCGTGTCAGGCTGTTTTAAAAAAACTATATATTTCAAACCGTGTGTTTTTTTGATGAGCCATTTGCATATTTAGGACCCTTGTGATGGGAAGATAATTTTGAGAAACTATAAGTGAGTTTTTATGAAAGTTTTAATATAACCTATTGTCTTGAGTATTAGGTTCTCCTGATATAAGCACGCTATAATAAGAATCTTACAGTTGGTTGTGACTTAGTGACTACATGATTTGGGGTCTGCATGACCCATCGACACTTCGTGCACCATCGATGCTCCATGCACCTTTGATGCTCTATTATGAATCAATTCTACATTCTCTATTGATGCTCCATGATCCATTGAAGCTCTATACACCATCAACAATCCATGTTCCATTAACACTCTATGTGTCATCGATGCTCCGTGTGACCTCGACGCTCCTTCCACCATCGATGCTCTGTGCACTGTCAACGCTCTATGCGCCATGAGTTCTAGAGGATTCATGCAGGCTGATTGCATTGAATGAGTTCCAGAGGTAGAAACCTCTCAGTTTTAGGGGTGATCCAGACCCTAAAGTAGCTGAGGATTAGCTAGAGTCAGTCACTCATGTCTTCCACATTGTGAGGACTCCTTCCGACCAGATAGAAGTTCTAGCTGCAAGCCTTCTTCAAGGCTCAGCGAGGTGATGGTGGAGCTTAGTGATCTAGATGCATGATGAGAATATTTTATATTATGTGTAATTTTATCACCTATTCAGATAGGAGTTATTTCCGGTGATGTTATGCTCAATGTGCATATAGGATCCCCTACATCTGCAGTAGGGCAGTCAAATAGTAGTGGAGTACTCAGGGAGATTTATGGGTCTTTCTCGCTACTCCATGGATATGGTGCAAGACTCGTTCTTCAGGATCCATACCTTCGAGTAGGGTCTAAACTGGTAGATCATGGAATTTAGGATATCCCTTAGCATCCCTACATATGCTGGGGTACTGAAGCAAGCCCTGCTAGTGGGGAGTTTTATGGAAGAGCATACGCAAGTTGTGGGAGCTACCATTAGGTACTAGGCAGTTGAGTCTTCAGTGGTAGGTAGCTTAAAATAGATGTAGGGAACCAATCAGATCAAGAACTCTAGGGGATGACCCTAGGATATGGGATCAGTGGTGTGGGGCTCCCAAGGAAGACCGAGTCAGCTGAAGGAAAGACTGTGTTACTCATGCTACGGTTGGGGACATCTGGCTCAAGATTTCCCAACTTACTGTGTGGAAAATCAAAAGATGGTTATGGGACCATCGAGATAGATGAGGAGGCAGGAGAAAATTTTTCCACTAGGCAGAAGACATGGTAGATGAGTAGGTAGAGCCGTAGGAGGTGGGTGGAGGTTCAATGTGCTACCACCACCACCCCCAGGTGGTCCACCAAGGGCTCATGGAGCTGGTAGAAATGGATGAGGCTAGATTCAGGTGATAGAGGATTATAGCCCTAGTGCTTCAAATATGATTAGAGGTATGATCTATGTCTTTTCCACCCTAGCTATAGTTTTTATAGGCATAGGTTTCAGTCACACTTTTCTCGCCACAACCCTTGTTCGAGACTCAGAGATTCTAGTGGATCCATTGACTCGATCCCTATTCTTAGAGACTCCTAAGGGGGGGATTCAATGATCAAAAACTAGTTCCAATAGTATAAACTTACTCTAGGGGTGAGAGTTTAATTTGGAATCTCTTGGTGGTAGTGTCGAGGCCTTACGATGTCATTCTTGGTATGGACTAGTCATTCACAGTTCATTCCCAGATTGACTGTTTTAGGTGAAGAGTGCAGTGTGTATGCGAAAATGGGACCAGGTTTTATTTTATTTTTTTTGTGAAAAGTAATCACATGTAGTGTAGAAATAACTTACTAATAGGAGGATGCAGTCGATTACTCACCAGTTGGATATCCTCACCCTCGATACGATGGATGATAGGAGTCCGTAGTTTTCCATTGTGGTGGTGGTGTTTGAGAACGAATTTCATGAGGATGTCCCTGGATTAACTCCCCACATAGAGGTATACTTCTTCATTGAACTATACCCCAGGATGACCCTAATATCTACACCTACATACCATATGGATCCCATGGATATTCATGAGTTGGGGGTACAACTAGAGGACTTGTAGAGGAAGGGCTTCGTGATACCCAATGTTTCACTCATGGAGGCTCTAATTTTGTTTTCCAAGAATAAATATGAGAGCTTGAGATTATATGTAAACTTTAGTCACCTGAACTAGGTGAATATGAATAATAATTATCCACTACCGAGGATTTATGGTCTCTTAGATAATTTAAAGGGAGCGAGGTGGTTCTCAAAGATAGACCTCAAATCTGGCTATCATCAGCTTCATGTATGGGATGAGGATGTAGCAAAGGCATCTTTCAGATGTTGGTACGACCACTACTAGTACTTATTGATTCCATTTGGTATGAAGAATTCCTCGATAGTGTTTATGGGACTCATGAATAGAATCTTACAGCCTTACTTAGACCTTTTCATCGTGGTCTTCATTTATGACATCCTAGTGTACTCAAAATATGAGGAGGAGCATGAGATGCACTTGAGAATGGTCCTAGACACACTTTGATATCACTAGATTTATGGGAAGATTTCAAAGTATTAGTTATATGTTTGATAGTTCCACTTTATGGGACCCATCATATCAGATGTTGGAGTTGTAGTAGATCTGGTGAAGATTGAGGTGATGCTTGCTTGGGATCCACCCAAGAGTGTTACTGAGGTGCAAAGTTTCCTTGGGTTGGTTGAGTAATATCAGAGGTTTGGGCCTGAACCTTCTAGAGTAGAATCATCCTTGATATCATTTACATGAAAAGGGAAACCTTTTATGTGGAAGGAGAAGTTCCAAGATAGTTTTTAGCAGTTGAGGTAGAGGTTGATGAGTGATCCCATATTGATATTATCAGAGTAGGGTGTTGAGTATGTGGTGTTCTTTGATGCATCAGGGACCATGGTTGGTTGTGTCCTAATGTAGGGTAAAGTGGTGATTTCCTATGGTTTGGTCCAGTTGAGGTAGTATGAGCGGAACTATGTGACCCATGATCTTGAGCTTGCACTGGTAGTCTTTGCATTGAATATTTGGAGACACTACCTGATGGGTGAGAAGTTTACCATCTACTCTAACCACAAGATTATGAAGTATATCTTCTCTCAGAAGGATCTGAACTTGAGATAGAGATGATGGATATAGTTCCTCTAGGACTATGAATTTGAGATTTTCTATACTCCTAGGAAGGGGAACAGAGTGGCGGGTGCTCTCATTAGGAGATCTAGCTTGCAGTTGTTAAGTGAGGTGTCAAAGAAGTTGTTCATATTATAGATATCCTTTTTAGATGGAGATAGAATAACTTACCTATAGTCGATGGTTGTCACACCTCTACTCTTATAGTGAGTCAGTGAGGCACAACTTGGGGATATCGACTGTGAGATTCGACGTGCTCAATTGTCTACAGAGCATGCCCCTAATGGATATTCAATAGGTGGGAAGCATGTTTTTATTTTCAAAGGGAGAAAAATGGTACTAGTGACATTGCGAGATTAAGTTCTAAGGGAGTTACACACATCCCATTTGGTGGTACATCCAGGTGTGGTGAAGATGTACCAGGACATCTGATGTCAGTTTTGGTGGATAGGGATAAAAAAGGTGGTGGCATAGTTCATTTCTCGATGCCTCACTTATTAACAAGTGAAGGCTGAGCATAAGGTTCCAGCAGGCTTGACCCAACTACTTAAGGTGATAGAGTGGAAGTGGGATATGATATCTATGAAATTTTTGATGGGTTTACCACATACATACATGGGACATGACACCATCTAGGTGATCATTGACCAACTCACCAATTCGTCCCACTTCTTACCGATCCATGAGTAGAGTTCAGTAGAGAGCTTGGGACACCTCTATGTGCAGGAGATAGTTTGGATTCACAGAGTTCCATCAATGATCATCTCAAATCATGATGCTTGTTTCACATCCCAGATGTGGAAGTGATTACAGAAGTTTTTTGTGACTTAGTTGTGCTTGAGCACAATGTTTCATCCCCAGACAGATGTCCAGACGGAGAGAACTATCCAGGTTCTTGAGGACATACTACATGCTTGTATCCTCTACCTTGGTCATACCTAGAAGGATCACCTACCACTGGTGAAGTTTTCATAAAACAACAGATATCACTACACCAATGATATGGCACTATTTTAGGCCTTGTACGAGTGACCATGTATGTCACCATTATGTTGGACAGACCTAGGGGATTCAACACTCATGGGTCTAGAGTTGGTGCGGGATACCACCGAGAAAGTACAGATCATTCGAGGGTAGATTAGGACTGAACAGATCTATCAGAAGTCATTTACTGATAGGAGACAGAGGCCTCTGGAGGTCAACGAGGGAGACCATATGTTCCTTTGGATCTCACCTCGATGAGGATTGAGGAGATTTGGCCAGGGTAGGAAGTTATCTATGACATACATCATCCCTTTTTAGATTCTGGGTAGAGTTTTCAAGGTGGCATACCACTTAGATCTACCCCTGTAGTTGTGTCGGGTGCATGATGTTATCCACATTTCACAGCTGAGGAGGTACGTGCATGATCCATCACGAGTCATAGATTGGGGAGAGTTTTACATTGACGATGGGGAGACTTTTTTGGAGTAATTAGTGGTGATAGAGGATCGACAAGAGTAGATCCTTTGTGGTCAGTTGATTCCTTTGGTGTGAATTTGATGGTAGCATGAGGATCTCCAAGAGAGCACTTAGGAGTGGGAGGATCATATTCATGCTCAGTACCCTCGTATTTTTGTGGAGTATCCCATGTTTTGTCTTTCGAGGATGTAAATCCCTAAATTAGGGAGAATGTAATGACTCATATTTTCTCTGGTTTTTTTATAATTTAATTAGGATAATTCTGAGACCAGGTGCTAAAACAGTGTGAGATTACAAGGTCCTTTTTGACCAAAAGAGTATGATGAAAAATGTTATGTTTTTAATAAACCACATGGGAAAGTTTTATTTAAAATGGGAATAACTTCTAAATAGGTGCCCATATCAGAAATCCAAGGGCACCATTATGTTCAGAGCAGAGAATTTACCTTATGCGGGGTCTAACATCAACCAGTTTAGGTTGATTATGAAAATTAGAAATTGGACGTAGCCGTTATTAAAATATTTTAATAAAAATATTTTATTGGATGCAAAAAAGTTTTTCTTTTTAATGAAACCTTTTTCAAGAATTAAGGGTTATCACCATAACCCTATAATTCCTCTAAGGTTTGGAGGGAAACTCTCTTGATGACGAACGCAGGCGTATCTAGGATCAACAGCGACACATACCTTTGTTCTTTGTCAATGACTATTCCAACCATGAGGTAGGGTTTCTAATCTCTTGGTGATTTCCTTTCCCTCATTAGATTCAAATGATGAACACAAACCAACCCACGAAAAGGTTTATCCATGGTTCATCTGTTCTTGTGGGATGGATAAATTTTTATGGGGTTTAAAAAGGGAGATAGATATTTTTGATTATTTGTTCTTGTTCTTTCTTAAACATCCTAACATGAACGAATCAAGGACGACATAAACAAGTCCAAGATCCATTCTTCGGGATTTCTATGTGTTATTCTCATCGACACACTTGGAGTTCTTCTACATGGACCCTAATGGTCGTGGTGAAATTTTCTGAGAGGATTTGAACATGATCAGGCCCCTAAAGTGCTAGCAAGAGGGATCAATGCCCAAGGTAGTGAAGTTTGTGACCCAAGGATCACAGATGTGACTCCATTTTGAAAAACGAAGCACCATAGAAATAAGGGTGACCTACGGAACTAGGGATGCCAATGGGGGTGCAGAGTGGTGGCCACATGAAAGTGTGGAGGAGGATGACGGTCACCCATGGTAGCTACCACAGGAGAAAGAAGGGGTCACTGACAGGGCGACTGGCGGTGGAGACAGAACACGGTCTGACGGTGAATGCGTGGGAGCCTGTGGTATAGGAGGATATGGGAGGTGACCAGGGGAATATGACGGTGAGCTAGTATGCAGCTTGAAGCTGCGTTAGAGGAACCTGTAGTAGCGATACCATAGGACGTGTGGAGGATACGATTCAGACACGTGAAATGCGGTACAATGTTGTGTTGATCAAGGGACACGGGGGAGCCATGTGGTCATAGTGGATCACATGTACCAAGGGGCACAGCCAAGTCGGGATGCATCTAGAGGATTAAACTGGCCCAATGAGTGGGCTGGACTAGACCGGACTAGGTCGGGTCAGGTCATATCCAGATGAGACCCGGGTCAGGCTGTTTTACAAAAACGATAATATCTTTCAAACTGTGTGTCCATTTGATGATCCATATAAGGAGTTAGGACCCTTGTGAAGAGATAGTCCTTTTTAGATACTCTAAGTGAATCTTTTTTAAAGTTTGAATATTACCTATTGGCTTTAGGAGTAGTTTCTCCCAGTACAAGTGCACTACAAGCAGAATCCTATGGCTAGTTGTGACTTTGTGACTATGTGACTTGGGGGCTGCATGATCCATCGATACTCTGTGCGCCATCGATATTGAATGCACCATATATGCTCTGTGCTCCATCAATGCTCTGTGATCTATCGATGCTCCGAGCACCATTGATGCTCTGGTCTCCATCGATGCTCCATGCACCATCGACACTCTGTGCATCATCGACACTCTGTGTTTCATGGAAACTAGGAGATATGTGGACTACAACTAAAAATACTTCTCTTAATTCTTTATAATTATACTTGTGTAAGATAATTTTACTTATTGTGTTTCATTTGTGGGGTTATAGAGACCCAGGATTAACATAAATGGATATTACATCATTTTAGATTAATATTCAGTACATTACAAAAAAACATTCCAGATGACTGTAATAGTTTAGTGTCTTTGGAAACTTGAAAAAAAAATCTTCTATCTTGGTGAAAGATCTTTAAAATCTCCTATAAATATATCTACCTTCATTAATTCTACCTAAAACCTTTCTTCATAACTTGGATAAAGGAAACATAAAATGGGGTGAGCTCAAATGCTTAGTAAGGGTAAATAAGGGAGACATGTAAGCCTAATCATGAGCATAAGGGTATGAGAACATGATCATGAAGATAGAATATCATACCCTACATATCAAAGATCATATACATGAATCATAGAATAAATATTGGTAGTTCATAAGACATGAATCAAATGGATGTAAAGGAAATAATCCATAAAATCAAAACATAGGAGTAAGACATGGAATTTTGGAAACACATAAGCATATAATTATTTACATAGTAGCCAAGGCCTAAATTCCAAGACCATATTAGTGTAAAAAGTTCTTTACTGAACTAGGTGAACCCTCGTTCTAGCCTTGTATTATTTAACTGAGTAACCCCTCATTCCATCCATGTATTACTGAACTAAGTAAACCCTCATTCTAGCCCTATATTACTGAATGGAGTAAACCCTCATTCAATCCATGTATTACTGAGCTGAGTAATCCTTCGTTCCATCCCTATCTATATCATTAGATATAAATATTTACCCAATTCATTTGAGTGAGATATAGGTCCCACCTGTCACATAATGAATTCATATATACACATTCCACAAGATTATAAATAAACATATCATAACTCATGAAATAAAATGGGTATCATAAACATGTAAATGTATTGTAACCTATGGAAAGAGATGGGTTTCATAATAATTTCATCATAAACATAACTCATGGATAGAAGTAGGTTTCAAAAGAATATAACCCTTGAAATAGAAACAGGTTTCATAAAAATATTACCCATGAAGGAGAAATGTGTTTCATAAAGACCATGGAATTAAGCATATCTCATTTATAGAAAAGATATGAATGGAACCTTTAGATAATTTCCTATAAAGGAATGAGTTACATCAATAGGTGTCATATTAGATGGAAAATAATTTTGAAATATACTATAAAAACATTTCTTAAAAAAATATGCTTTCTTGTTTGAAAAATTATTTTTAATACATAAAACCATTTTAAAATCATTTTCTTAGAAAATACCTTGAAAACTTATAAATAAGACATGAGATCATTTTGAAAACCTTTTTCCTTGAAAAAATTTAAAATAATATTTATAAATATTTTAAAACTATTTTCTTTGAAATCACTTGAAAGCATTTAAATAAATATCTAAAATGTTTTGAAAACTATTTTGTTGAATTTTTTTTGAAAACATATAAATAGTTATTGAAAATGTTTTGAAAATAATTTTCCTTAATAACTTATAAAATAATCTTGAATTTTTTTTGAAAACCATTTCTTTGAAAATATTTTAAAAACATATAAAGAAATCTTGAAAATTTTTTCAAAAATCATTATCCTTGAAAACTTATAAACATTTTTAAAACCATTTCTTTAAAACACTTTGAAAACTTTTAAATAAGTCTTGTAAACATTTTGAAAATATTTTTCCTTTTAAGATAAGTTTTAAAAAAAATCAACAATTTTTCTTGAAAAATTATATTAAAAAACATTTTCCTAAAGATAAAGTATTAAAAAAATACAAAAGGATATTTAGAGAAATGATGGCGGGTAAATCTGTACATGTCGTACGATGTCAAAAGAACATTCCTTTTTCATGATAATAGGGATTGAAATGTGCCTTGTTTAAAAATAATTAAGAATATTCCATTGAAGATATTAGTAAAATAAAAAAGGGTAAAAATTGTTTTTAGATATTATAGGGGAATGGTATAATATTCTTGAAACTCTTTTTAGAAAACATAGATTTCTGACGGAAGAGAGGGTAATGTCTGGCTTTCCTAAAAACACTTTCTTAACTATATTATGTACCAAAGAGAAGAAAATGGTACCTATAAATGAGTATATCATGAAATAACAGAGGATAAAGAAACTCATTAATATTATTGAGAGACATATCATAATATTTTATCAATGGAAGCATAAACATAAACAGTCTTAAAAAGTAATGATATTGTCTCAATAAACTCTTATAACTTGGTATCTTGGGGTCATGATATCCATGTAAGTAAATGTAATTACATGAAGAATATAATATAATTAAAAGATTTTGATTCATTATATTTCATGTGAAATGAAATTATATTCACCCTGAAAAAGAGTTTAGGTGCATAACAAAACATGAGTCTCAAAGAAGGCAAAATGAGACAAAACATTTTTACCAATTTGGTAACATTTAAAACTTAAACCCCATGAAAGAAGGATCATAAAATGGTAAGGTGGATACCAATAAATTTAAATAAATGATACATATAATACAATCAAGATCAGTAAATACACCACACAAAAGTAAAGAGTGTTGAACATAGCTTGTATCACATAGAAATAAAAAGTGAGATGAAATCCCCTTACCTTGTGTCTTGACTCTCTTAGTACTCATACAAGATTCCTATATAATAAATATAAGTTTATTATAAATATTTTACATAATAATATTCTAATATCTATTACCATATATGATTTTATTATAACCTTATATATTACTTGCTTGTTAACGATCCTATATTAAAGTTTCACTTTAGGTAATATTTTCTTTGTTCTTCACATGTGTCATAATTTGTTATATCATCAGTCCTTATACTTATATAAAGATTTCAGAATATATATCATGATATAAATATTATTTATATCTATTATATTCATATTATAATAATTTATATCATATAGAAGTATGAAATGGAATACACTATTCATGGAGATGGTAAGCCATACGTACGCATGAACGGTGTTTTTATTTTTATTGTCGTATTGAAAGAATGTACATAAATGACATATATGTGTGTGTGTGTGTGTGTGTGTATAATTATTAAATCAGAATGAATATATCTTATATATAATATAATTTCATTAAACTCATCGTTAATACATTCCATGTGGTGTGTTAACAAATCACATCGCTTTGAGGGGGTGGTAGTCCACACTTTCTCAAACGAGATTATTGTATTAACACCAAATGGAAGGTAAAATGATGTGTGTTAAAAAAGAAATATATAAGATTAAATATATAATAAATATAATATATTACATATATAAATATAGTTTCCATCATAATGTCCACCATGATTGGTGGTAAAGGAGAAATGAACAATCATTGTTTTGTGAGGTAGTAGTTCGTCGTACACAGAAACAGTATGTTCAACATCCATTAGATAGAGGTGTGTGTAAGTGTAGGTTAGAAAATTTTCATAACAACATAATAGTATATGGATAATACTGGTTTCATAAAACAAGAATGGTATACAGATATTGTAGGGGATGGAGAAGAAAAATAAAGGAAATGAACTTGAAAGAAGATGTTAACTCTAAATCACGTAACTCCTTTTAGTTTGACCTAAAAGGTTTGATTGAGAGGGTATCTTCCCAAAGGTAGGATTCAAAGTAGAAGGAAGGATTTTTGGGAGTCTACTTTGGAAGATAATTTATTAAATTAAGATTTTTGAGAGGTGCAGGGAATGGGTAGAGGTGGTATCCTTTTATAGGGAAGGAAAAGGACTCATATGGAATGTTTAGAAACAAATTAGGTGTGCACATGTTATTACCTAGAAAAGTCATAAAAGCCAACAAAAATTATTACTGTAAGGTTCATGTCCGAAATATGGACATAAAATGGGTGTTTTACAAGTGTATAAGTCCTTTGGGTCCTTAATTTTAAGGTTTAGTGCATAATTAAGCTTAATTTGGCCTTAACCATTGTGATTCTTTTTAAACACTTTTACAAATGATTTTGGCAAAAAAATTAACATGGTATTATTAGACTATAAATATTAGACTGAATACAATTGTGTATGTCATATTTTTTGAGTTCCAATCACATAAGTGGAAAAATTAAAATTAGTGTTAATCCTACATATAGGACAAAATAATGGGGTTTTAAAGTTTAAAAAAGTTCAAAAGTTTGTTATGATTTTGTATTCAGTATTATAGTGGAATTGATTATAATTAATTTCATTGTATTATTAGATATAATATTTATCTAATGTGACCTTAAAACTAATTTATAATATCACTTATCATTAATAATTAATTATACAGAAAGGCAGTTTTTAACTAAAAAGCAGTATTTTCACTATTCATAAAAAAAATAAAGTTCCTCAGAAAAATACCAAAAATTCACCCTAATATAATTTTGATGTTCTGAATTCAAAAATTAATTTTAGTTTATAAAATTAAATTTATAAATGTTCCTAAAATTACTTTCATTATTAGAATCAACTTATTCGAGAAACCGACATTTTTAAACATAAAAATGACTTTATCAAAAATCATATCCTTTATTATCAATATGTTTTATTTATATAAAATAATTATAAAAAATATTTGAAAATTAGTTATTAATATTAATATTATAAATTTTAACCTCTAGGTTATAATTATATTATTTAAATAATAAAAATAATAAAAATATATATTTCATAGAAACTTAGTGTTGCATGTATCATAAGTCATCTCAGTGTTGCCTGCATCATACGCTGATTCAATGTTCCGTGAAACGTATGCCAAGTTGGTTTCATGTAAAAGGAATATTTGACTTAGTTCATTGCAAGATATAAATTAAAATTTAAATATATTTGAAAAAAAGGTCCATATAAACTCGAGGTGTTACATTCTACCCCCCTTAAAATGAATTTCACCCTCTAAATTTGTCTGGGTTATCAAAGGTTTATTACTTGAAAGTTTCATTCATAGAAACCCACATCGTAAAAATAGATACTAAAACATCCCCTAAAAAGGAAAATTTAGAACCATAACTATTACCCAAAGTAATATATAACTGGGTTTCCATATAGGAGAACATAGGTTGGGAGTGAAGATTGGATATGGAAGAAAAGCGTAAATATTTATAGGTAGTGATTGAGGTAATCAATCAGAAACAAGTGAATGATCAAATGAAATGTTAGGGAATCAAAGTCATAAATCTATGATGATTTAAAATTACATCATCTCAATGAAAATTAAGGTTTTAGGATAACAATTTTTTTGATCACTTTCAGAATGTTGAGTAATTCTTAATAAATTTCTATAAACAAAATTTCATTATTGGGTTGTTCTTTGAGAAAATTATAATACATCCATTACCTCTTGGAATGAATGTCCTAAAATTAACTTTGAAAATTAAAGCACTAAAATATAATTTTAGAATATCTTAATTCCCATAAAAGAATAAAAAATCTAACTATTTGTCTCTAAAAAAACAACATGCATTAATATATAAAAAGTAACACTAATAGTTCATCATAAATATTCATTCATTATAACTAAATATAAATTAACTATGATATCACATAGGCCAGTGGTAAGTTTGAAACCCTTGTCATCTTTAGCTCATGGGTTCAAGACCCGCGGCCTTGCCAGACTTGATTGGTTGTCACCTGTCATACATGATGTCCTTTTTTGAAATCGTACTGATATAATATATAAGATGGACATCCTTGAGATAAGGCTAATCACTTATTATCCTTTTAAACAAGGTTTTCAACAAAATCTCAGTGCACAAATACTTCCTCTGAAGTTTAATTTAAACTTTTCATGAATGGATAACCTTATGACCCTTTAGAAATATGAAAATCCAAAACCTTTGAAATAGAGTCACAAAATCAGATTAACATTGATTCCCCTATATAAAAACGTATATTGTGGTTGTAGCATTCCAAACACATAAATACCCTTATTGTAAATTCCTTTTAAACATGGTAACAACATGAATTACTATAAATCATTTTGGAAAACATGCATGCCTCCTCATTCCAAATTATATTAGATATACTACTTAAATCCAAAAATATTGTAAACTTAATTAGTGGTAGCATAAACCACATATAAAACAGTCATTACTTAGTTCCAAGGTAATTAGTACTATCTAATTTATTTATTCATATCTCATGTATCTTTATCCTTACAACATTATCTTAACATAAATAACAAGTTAAAGGTTAAATTCCCTTGGTCAAAATGTTAACTTTTATGAGATAACCTTTCTAGTCCATTGTGGCCATTCAACATATTCTTGTAAATCCTCACAAAAAAATAAACTAAAAAATCTATATGTAATTCACCATTCATAATTCTAAAATCCAAATACATAAATATTTTTATTAATTCATCTTTAATCCATTAACAAGTCTACCTAATCCTATTACACAATAATTTTTTTCCTTCACCTTTCATCTGTAGTCTCTACGTCATCAGCAATGTATCCATTACTCACGCCACCTTATTGATTCTCTTCAGAAACTTTCCTCTTAGGACATTGAGTTGAATAATGACCATTTTCTCCACACTTAAAACACTCAACCTTTTATGAGGACCTAGGGAGGCCAAAATTCTTATACATTTTGCTAATAGAACTCTTCATTTTTACATTGTAGTCACTTGCTTTTTATCCTACTTTTCCAAAGTCAAAATACCTTCTTATTCCCCTAAGACATTTATTTAGGTGATTTTTTCCACATTCTTGACACAAAGGAAACCAAATCTTCTTTCCTCCATGGTCTCCATTACCTGAAATCTTAGCGAACTCTTTCTTTCTCTTCCTTAGTGAGTCCGAGAGTTGGTTAACATAAACATTGTTAATCATGTTCTATAAAAACTGATTAGGCATGATAAAGACATATTTCACTCCAGTGATCATCCCACTTGACTTCTCATCAGAAATTCTTCCATCACATTCAACATTAATCCAATTCCTTCTGGTTATTTCCATTGACTAAAACCATAATAATAGTGTGATAAATACTTATCATATCAGAAAACCACATATTCATGAAAATAATTACTTATAGTATGTCTAAATCATGAAACATTCCATAATCTATGACACCTTGGGTTTATCCTAGGTTATTCATAGATAAATCATATTTAAATCTTTCTTGATTGTTCATGAAGAGATTGTGAATTCCAAAATCATATCCCTTAGGAGTGTCAAACTAGGTGTGTAGAAAGGCCCGTTGTTGTGTACAAGATTACCCCAAGTCAAGCCCAAAACATCTTGTCAGAGTTGTTACCCCTAGGTAAATCTGTTCCATAGCTACATACAATTTTAGTATCCATACAAGGATCTAATTCTTGGAAACCACTCACTCAATCCTTTACCAAAATTCAAGGACATTTTCCTAAATGTTAACTCATCCTTATAATTACCCTTAGATACATCCCTAGACATATCCTTATAAATTGACATAGGGATATCACTAAGGTTTTCTTATCCTAGTTTCCAAAGGTTGAAAAAACACTCCTTTGATAACAACTATAGTTACGTAGGCTTAACATACATGGATATTACATCATTTTAGATGAATATTCAGTACATTACAAAAATACATTCTAGGGGAATATAATAGTTTAGTGTCTTTGGAAACATGGAAACAAAATCTTCTATCCTGGTGAAAGATCTTCAAAATCTCCCATAAATACCTCCACCTTTAGTACTTCTACCTAAAACCTTTCTTCATAACCTAGAGAAAGGAAACATAAAAAGGGGTGAGCCCAAATTCTCACTAAGGGTAAATAAGGGAGGCATGTAAGCATAATCACGATCATAAGGGTATGAGAACATGATCATGAAGATAGAAGATCATACCTTTCATATCAAAGATCATATACATGAATCATGGAATAAATCTTGAAAGTTCATAAGACATGAATCAAAAGGATGTAAAGGACATAAGCCATGAAATCATAACATAGGGGTAAGACATGGAATTTTGGAAACACATAAGCATATACTAATTTCAATAGTATCCAAGTCAAAAATTCCAAGACTATATTAGTGGATAAAGTCCTTTACTAAATCGGGTGAACCCACGTTCCTGCCATGTATTACTGAATCAAGTAAACCCTCATTCTATCCCAGTATTACTAAATCGAGTAAACCCTCATTAGAGACTTGTATTACTGAACCAAGTAAACCCTTGTTCTGTACCTGTATTACTGAACTGAGTAAAACCTTGTTCCATCCCTGTCTATATCATGAGATATAAATCTTTACCCAATTTATTGGTGGGATATATAGGTCTCACCCATCGCATAATTAAATCATACATACATGTTACACAAGATCATAAATAAACATATCATAACCCATGAAATGAAATGGTTATCATAAACATGTAAACATATTGTAACCTGTGAAAAGTGATATGTTTCATAATCATTTAATCATAAGCATAACATGTGGAAAGAAGCGAGTTTCAAAAGAATATAACCCTTGAAATAGAAACAGATTTTATAAACATATTACCCATGAAGGTGAAATGGGTTTCGTAATGACCGTGGAATTAAGCGTAAATCCTTCATAAAAAGCATATAAATGGAACTTGTAGATCATTTCATATAAAATTATGAGTAACATAAATATATGTGATCTTATATGGAAAATAATTTTGAAATACACTCTAAAAACATTTATTGAGGAAAATATCCTTTCTTTTTTAAAAAAGGATTTTTAAGACATAAAATCATTTGAAAATCATTTTCTTAGAAAATACTTTTAAAACTTATAAATAAGAAATGAAATCATTTTGAAAATTTTTTCCATGAAAATATTTAAAATAAGCTTCAAAATAATTTAAAAACTTTTTTCTTTGAAAACACTTGAAAAATTTTAAAGAAATCCTGAAATTTTTTTGAAAACAATTTCTTTGGAAATACTTTGAAGACATATATAGAAAAATTAAAAACATTTAAAAAATAATTTTCCTTGAAAACTCATAAAAGAAGATTGAAAAATTTTTGAAACCTATTTCTTTAAAAATATGTTGAAAACATACAAAGAAATATTGAAAACTTTTTGAAAATAATTTTCCTTGAAAACTTAAAAATGTTTTGAAAATCATTTATTTGAAAACACTTTGAAACTTTTAAATAAGGATTGAAGACATTTTGAAAACAATTTTCCTTATAAAAGAAGTTTGAAAAAAATTTGAAAACATTTTTTCAGGACAAATACTTTGAATTTTTTTATCTAAAGATCCACTTTTAAAAGTATTCAAATGGAGATTCGGAGAAATGATGGTAGGTAAATCCATACATGTCATACGAGGTCAAAAGAACATTCCTTTTGCAAAGTAAAATAGATAGAAAAGTAACTTGTTTGGAAAGTGATAAGAAGATTCCATTGAATATATTGGTAAAATAAAAAAAAGGTTAAAAATTTCTTTTATATATTATATGAGAATGGTATAATATTCTTGGAAACTCTTTTTAGAAAACATAGATTTCTGACCGAAGAGAGGGTAAATACATGCTTTCCTAAAAACACTTTCTTAACTATCATATGTAAAAAAGAGTAGAAAATGGTACTGATACATTATTATATCATGTAATAATATAAGATAAGTAAAATAATTAATATTCTTGAGATATGGATCATAATATTTTATAAAAGGAAGTGTAAACATAAACAATCTCAAAAAGAAATGAGTTTGTCTCAATAAACCCTTATGACTTAGTATGTTGGGATCATGCTCTCTATGTAAGTAAAGGTAATTAAATAAAGCATATAATATCATTATAATATTTAGATTCATGATATGGCATGTAAAATTCAAGTATATTCACTCCAAAAAATATTTTTGGTGTATAATAAAACATGGGTCTCAAAGAAGGAAAATTGTGACAAAACATTTTTACTGATTTGGTATCTTTTGAAACTTAAACCACATTAAATAAGAATCATAAAATTTTAATGTGAATACCCATAAATTTAATTAAAATATGCATAAAATACAATAATGTATAGTACATAAATCACACAAAATGAAATATTGGTGAACATAACTTATATCTCACAAAAATTAAAAGTGAGATGAAATTTCTTACCTTGTGTCCTGACTCTCTTCATACTCGAACAATATTCTTCTACAATAAATATAAGATTATTATAAATATTTTACATAAAAATATTCTTATATATATAACCATATCTGGTTTTATTATAACCATATATTACCCTCTTGTTAATGATCATATATTAAAGTTTCACTTCGGGTAATATTCGCTTTGTTTTTCACATGTGTCTTAATTTGTTATATCATTGGTACTTATACTTATATCTTAATTAAATAATGTATATAATGATATAAATATAATTTATATCCATTATATTAATATTATAATAATTTATATCATATAAAATTATGAAATGGAATACATCGTTCATAGAGACGGTAAGCCATACGTATGCATGAATGATGTTTCCGTTTTTATTATCATATTGAAAGAAAGTATGTAAATGACATATGTATATATATATATATATGTATATCATTATATAATTATTAAATTAGCATTAATATATCATATATATCATATAAGTTCTTTAAACTCATCCTTAATACATTCCATGTGGTGTGTGAACGAATCATATCGCTTTGAGGGGGCGGTTGTCCACACTTCCTCAACGAGATTATTGTATGAACACAAAATTGAAGGTAAAAATATGTGTGTTAAAAAAGGAATAAATAAGATTAATTAAATAATAATTATAATATATTAAATATATAGATAGATTTTCCATCATAATGGCCAACATGATTGGTGGTAAAGGATAAATGAACAATCATCGTTTCGTGAGGCGGTAGTTCACCATAGACAGAAACAACATGTTCAACATCCATTAGATGGAGTTGTGTATAAGTTTAGGTCAGAAAATTTGTATAAAAACATCATAGTATATATAGGATATTTTTTTCATCACACGATAAGGGTATAAAGAAAGGGTAGGGGTGGGGAAGGAAAATAAAGGAAAGGAGCTTGAAAGAAGACATTACCTCTAAATCGGGTAACTCATTTTGGTTTGAGCCAAAAGGTTTCTTTGAGAGGGTTTCTACCCAAAGGTAGGATTCAAAGTATAGGATAGGATTTTAGGGATTCTACTTGGGAATATCTTGTATGAACTTAATAGTCTTGAGAGGTGTGAGGAATGGGTAGAGGTGGTGGCCTTTTATAGGGAAGGAAAAGACTCACATGGAATTTTTAGAAACAAATTAGGTGTGCACATGGTCTTACCTAAAAAAAGCCTTACCAACATAAAAAAACTCATTAATGGAAGTTTTATTCCCGAAATAGGGACATAAAATGGGTTTTGGGCAAGTTTATAGTTCATTTGGGGCCTTAATTTTAAGGTTTAGTCACTAATTAAGCTTCATTTGGCCTTAACCGCTGTGATTAATTTTAATCACTTTTACTAATAATTTTGGTCAAAAATTAACATGGTATCATTAGACTCTAAATATTAGACTGAATAAAATGTTTTATGTCATATTTTTGAAATTCCAGTCATATAAGAGGCAAAATTAAGATTAGTGTTAATCTTGCAGACAGAACGAAATAATGGGGTTTTAAAGTAGAAAAAAGTTCAAAAGTTTGTTAAGATTTTATATTCAGTATTAAGGTGGAATTGATTCTAATTAATTTAATTTTATTATTATATGTAATATTTATCTAATTTTAACATAAAACTAATGTATAATATCATTTTTTATTAATAATTCATTAGACAAAAATGTAGTTTTTAACTAAAAAGCAGTATTTTCACTATTCATCAAAAAATGAAGTTTCTCAGAAAAATCTCAAAAAATTAACTCTAAGATAATTTAAACATTTTGAATTAAAAAATTAATCTTATTTTATAAATTCAATTTATAAATTTATATATAATTACTTTCATTATTAAAATCATTTCATTCGAGAAAATGATGTTTTTAAACATAAAAAAGACTTTACTAAAAATCAGATCTTTTATTATCAATATGTTTTATTTATATAAAAAAATTATAAAAAATATTTAAAAATTAGTTATTACTATTTGTATTACTAATTTTAACTGCTAGGTTATAATTATCTTATTTAAATAATTAAAAAAATAAAATTATATATTTCGTAGAAACCCAGTGTTGCGTGTATCGTACGCCAACTCAATGTTGTGTGCATTGTATGTCGAGTCATTATTGTGCGGAACCTATGAAAATTTGGTTATGTGTGAAATAAATCTTTCACTTACTCCATTTCAAGATATAAATGAAAATTTAAATTTATTCGAAAAAAAGGTCTATAAAAACTCAAGGTGTTACATGTGTACTTCGTGTGTTTTATTTATGGTGCACTTCATGTGTTTCATTTGTAGTGCACTTTATTTGTTTCCTTTTTTGTATACTTAGTGTATTTATTAATGGTATTTCCTTTTTGGTTTCATGGTGTCCTACTATGTATTGCTTTTCTCACCCCTGCATGGGCTATGCCAACATGTGTCGAGTCTTTTGCAGACGATCGACGCTTTGACAGAGTTCTAGGTGGACCAGGACCAGGTAATTCTTAGAGGGATTAGATAAATGGGTTGTGATCCTATGACTTAAGTCACCTATCCTACACCTACCCATCATGTAAGTTTTTCTACAGACAAGTTTCAAGAACTTGTACATTCACTTGACACACTCTTTCTTTTGGTGGGCTTGTATTCTAGCCCTATTTACCTTTCAGTTTTCCTGCTTTCATGCTCTGTGGTTGGTATCTTAGTGTATGAATGAATTGTTTACTTAGTGGTTTTTACGTTTCATAATTTTGGTCTTGGAAATGTGTGTGTGTGTGTGTATAGTTACTTAGTAAAATGACTCCCATTTGTGGGATATGCCTACTCGGTGCTAGTCATCATCCCCTGACCTATCGGAGGTGGGCTTGGGGTATTCATGACATGTACCCCTATTGGATAGGTTTTGATAGGTATGTCACCCAAATAATATGTGTGGCCCAGTTGGAAATTTTAGAAAATGGTTTTCTTTGGTAAACTCTCCTTGGAATGTGTCTCTTTCCTTACCATTGTTAAAGGAACAAGAACATACTTTTTATGAGACTTCCCTTTTGTGTTGATGGATTAAGGTCAATGGAATTTCATTAGAGTTGTGTTTGGTGGTTGTGTTTGTGTGTGTGAATTATGTGTGTCTTGTTATTATTCCTTATATATGGTTGATTACTTGATACTCCTCAAATCACCCCCATTTTAGGCATAACATAAGAACCTAGCATTTCTAGTAGATTATCAATAAATGATTACTGCACTAGTTTAGGATTATTATCTAGCTAGTGGACCCTAAGCATAGAAATGACTAGATTTAGGGATGATTCCCCTAGGTTAGGCTAGGTAGGGTATGATTGATCATTAGGGATATTTTATTAAATCAGGAATTTTGATATGATGGATCAGGTAACCATAGGTTCTAGATTTTACCCAGAGTTCCTAGTTATTCCTATGTTCTCCAAAACTTGTTTATCTGTAGTGGATATTCTAGGTGCCTCATCTAGTTTTGTTACTTCAGTATCACTTGCCCATTTCCCTTGTTATGTTTCCATTTCTTCTGCTCCCTATCTATGGTGCGTCTCTTTGGTAAAAGAGAATTGTTTAAGTGTCTTCATGAAAAATGTTTTAAAAAATATTTCATACTCTATTTCACACTTTTCAAAAATGAATTTTTTCATAGACACTCTCTATACCCCTCGTATCTATCTCTTTGACACCCTCAGTGATTTTTTCCACCCTAGGGTGATTGGGAATGTGCCTCAAGGATGTCACAGGATGACTCGAGTGACCTATTCAGGGTCGACCCAAATTGGTTCATGAAATAATGGTCTGATAGATTATTTTTGGATTATGGAGTTTTGAGATTTTATTGATACAAGTGTTGGTTTTTTATCCTTTGAGTTTTTAAGTCTCACCCTGATTTTTAGTTCCTGCTTTCATTGGACTTGATCAACCAAGTCTCTTGGGACATTCTAGGGGAAAAAGTGTCATGGTTGGGAGGGTTTTTCACCTCTATCGATATTATTCTATTATTTTATTATTTTGTGTTCCAATTTATTTATCTTCTCTTTTTGGTGTTTTCCCCTTGTAAATTGGAGTTTTTGGGAATACAGGGAATGTCTCATGGTTAAGGAAAACAATTTTCTAAAACATATGGTAACCATGAAATAAATTGTGTAGCTATTCCCATAACCAACCACACGGTTGGCACATGGTTTTCAAAACCATGTGGCCAAACCATGTGGATTCTTTATGAGTCTAGTGGAGGGTGTATGGTCAGTTCACATTTATCAAAAATGTGCAGCTTTATCATCCATAATTCCTAGATGCTTTAAAAATGGTTAATTACCATTTTTTCTTTCCCGTGTTTTAACCTCAAATCACACCCTTCTCTGTTTTTTGATTCATGAAACCCTAGGGGGATATTATTCTCTATTCCATGCCTCAAACCATTTTTTCGTAGTGATTCCAAGTGGTTACTTCAATATTTTGGGGGTGATTTTTCAAAGTAATCTCCCCCCTTTTTCTTCATTGTTTCTTTTTCTTCTTAGTTATTCTTATCCCTTGTTTCTTTTGGTATAGGTTTCAGGTTTCTTTGTTTCTAATTTTCGGTTCTTTCCTTTTTAATGTTCTTCTTAACCTCTCTTACTTATTTAGACTTCCTTGAGGTGGGTTTAGGTTTCCCTTGTTAAAGGTGATGTGGATTGAGGTAGGTTTTCCCATGCATTAGCCTTCAAATTTAAGAATAATTGATTACTTTATGTTTATATAATATTTTTATGATAATTAGTAATATATAATGTTTTGAATAATTATTGGGAATGAAATGAAGTTTCTTACCACTTTGAAATGTGTTGTGTGAATTTTTTTATACCTTGGAACACCAAGTGTTTGATGAAATTCCCGGTAGTATTTTACAAGTGGTTTCTGGTTTTTAAATGATATTTTAGATTTACAAATGTGTTTTTAATGTTTTATAAAGTTATAAGTTGTGTTTTTGGATCTATTTTAAATTTTTTTTCACCCAAATAATATATGATGCTTGGTAGAAACTTTCAGTAATTGGTTTTTTTGAAAATCCTCTTTGGAATGTGTTTCATTCCTTAGTGTTGTTATAGGAACATGAATTCCCTTGGTATGGGACTTCTTTTATGCATTGATGGATTAAGGTCATGGGTAATTCCTTAGAGTGGTGTTTTTGTGAGATGATTTTGTGTGTGGATTATGCTTATCTTGTGATTATTCCTTATATATGGTTTATTTCTTGATAATCCTCAACTAACCCTCATTTTAGACAGAACAAGGGAACCTAGCATAGATAGAATATTATCCAAGAATGATTGATACACTAGTTTATGATTATGCTCTGGTCGGTGGCCCCTTATTATGGACACACTCTTATTTGGGGATGATTCCCCTTGGTTAAGCCAGATAGGGTACTATTGAGAAGCATGTCTATTTGAATTCATCAAACATTCTAATAGAATGGATCATGTTAAAGATTGTTCTAGGTTTTACCTTTATCTTCTAGGTATTCCCATGTTCTTCAGACATTTTTTATATATAGCAAATATTCTAGGTGCCTCATATGTTTTGGTTACTTGAGTCCCGCTTACGTATTTCCCTCATTATTTTTTCATTGATTCTACTCCCTATCTATAGTGTGTATCTTTGGTAAAAATGAAAGCTTGGTTTTTCAATTGTGTTCATCAAAAAATGTTTTGAAAAAAATTTCATACTATATTTCAATAATTTTAGAAATTCATTTTTCATAATCTCTCCATAATTTCATCTCTCTTTGATGCCCTTGGTTCTTGTCACCACCCAAGCGCTATAGAAAATGAGACTCAGGGATATCGTGGCATGGTTTATGTGACTATTTCGGGATCGACCTATATTGTTTCATAACAAAGTGGGTCATAATTGTTTTAAATGATTTATCTTATCATTTTTGTTAATTTTATTTCGTTATTGTTATTATGATAATGATTTTATGACTAATATTTAATTTTGAATATATGAAACCATATTTTAATTTTTTTAGATTAATTGGAAGATGATAACATGATGAATAATTAGAAAACCAAAACTTATTGAATTATTTTTGATTTCTTGTATACGAAATAATAATTTGATAACACAAGAGGTGAAGAAGTGGGAATCCTTTGTGATATTTTGTATGGATTATTATTCACTACTGTGTGGTTATGTGGTAATGTTGGATATGGTGTGGTGGATAAGGATGTTTGGAGTGGTTGGTTGATATGGTGAATTTGACTTGGTTCATGTGTAGTAGTAGACATGGATATGGAATTCGGTGGAATTAATAGTGGAAACATGATAATTTAAATTGGAATGGGTTTGTGTTGAATCAATTTATTTTTTTATAACTTGATTTAAAGTGGTGGTAACAAAATGTGGGAAGTTAATTTTAATGTTTGAATAATGTGAAACTAATTTGTTGTTGATGTATAATGGTAGTTTCTAGAGTTATTGAATTTAATTAAATTAATATTATTAGTAATGGATAATGTGTAATTATAATAAAATATGAAATATGCTACAATTTTTTGTGTGGTAGTAGTGTTGGATTGTTTTTTGGTTAGAAGTGGTGGTGGTTAATGTTGTGAGATGATTATGGTATGGTGTTGAGATGTGGTTGTAGAGGTGTTGTGATAGGAAGTGGACCCTCATATGATATTGTGTCCTATTATATATAATCTTATGTTTTTTATGTCTTACACACTACCACCCTAGTAAGGAAACCTGAATGATGCCCATATGAGGGTTTTGGGTACTGAGAGAACCCTAAAAATTCAATATATGGGTGATATAGATGATTTAATCCACCTCCTCTCCCTCCATATATTTTAGATATAGTGTAGTGATGTAATATATACATGGATATTGTATATAAAAATGGTTATGTGGTGGTGCATATGTGATAGTAGTTCTATGATTTTAATATGTGGTATGTGGATGTGACATGTGTTTGTAGTATGTGGATATGGATGAGATGTGAGTGCTAGAACATTTCCCATTGAGATGTGATCATGAGTAGATTAGTGTAAAATAAGTGCATGCTACTTCCTCAATATATTTTAATTTTTCTTATATTATAATTGTGTGTTAATTTAGTGATTAATTCTTCATGAGTTGGGTTATAGTTGACTTGGGATAGGGAATGAGTTGATTCTACTATTTATTCACCAATACTTTAATATTATTCTTCTACATTGGCATACAACATTATAGTGAGGAACCTAATGAGTATAATTTTATTCTCACCACTGATTCTATATAATATTTTTATAGATTTTTAGGATGGAGTTAGTGACCAGGATGGATATCACTAACTCATGGCATGGATTTCAGTTAATTTTGGAGTTTCTTCATTAGGATATATTCTTGGTATTGTTAGTGTATACATTATTTATTTTGTTTTTTATGACATTATATGCATATTATATTATTTTTGGTATTATGGGTTGTTTTATTTCATGGATTCAGTATTTATTGGTGTATTCTTATTCCCTATTACTAGGGTTATAGAGGGAAATTCTTCCCTTAATGTGTGATTTATACTATAACATACTATCCAAGAAACTCTGACCGAATACCCAAACTGACATGGCAAACACTAAGTGGGAGTTCATAATCATCATAATATGGAATATGTTCCAAGGATATCAATTAATATAATGGCAATGGTTTACCCTTTTAACTAATAAATAATAAATCATTGATTTCATTTTGAAATAAAACATGAAATTCCAATAATTTGTACTTAGAATAATATATAATAAATACATTTTTAGAAATAAATTGAATCCAAACACATCCTAAAAATATAATTCAACATCCAATGATGAGATAATACATACAATACAATTTCATGATACATTAAATGAATAAAAAATATAAAATTAATGTCTATATGGATAATATGAAAGACCTGATATGAATGAAATACATTGATATATCCATATGAGAGACAAACATCTTTGTATGACACCACCATAAACTAATTTCATGATGATTTCTATTCAAATAGAAATCTTAAACTATTATATAAATCGACTAAAAAATTATTAATCCTTAACTAGTGTAAATTCCCCTAATGGACCTAGTTATAGTGGAATATATAACTAGTCCACTCTATCTAGAGTAGAATATAGAGTTAGTAAAGGTGTGACGAGACAAAGAAAAATCCCAAACTAGTAATATGATTTACAATAGAATCCCATTTATCTATATAAGTTTCTCCTATGATTTTTTCTAAATAAAAAATCAATGAATCAATCCAACATAAAGAATAAAATAATACCCACACCTCACCACCAAACACACTTTAAAGAAACAATACTTTTCAAAATATTATCCCCCAATCATCATAATAAAATTTAAATTATAAATAAACAATAACAATGTGGCATAACATCAAAGTTTTAAGACTATATAAAACAATTTATACTAATCTAAATAAGATATTACCCTTTAATAACATCTCTTTAAAATCAATAATAAATTCTACAATTAAAAATAAATTAAATTATTTTCCATTGAAAGTCCACTTATCATTAAGAATAAAGCCTCTTTTTTAATTCAATAGATAGTTTAAAACCATTTCATTGCCCTTTTATAATTTATAATTGATCATTCCATCAATAAAAATTCTATTATTTCTTAAAAAATCTCAACTTTCATTTCATTGAACACTTAGTGTGCACAATTTTTTCAAAGCATGATTTTAACAATTTCTCATAAAAACCCCTCTATAATCATGTGAACCACATAAAATCATTAAAATAATTTTCAAAAATCTATAATATATGTTTAATAAAACATTAATATCAAGTAAAAATAAATTTTAAATAACAAGTTATCTCTGGTTATATCAATAATCAAAAAAGTATGGAAGCACATACCTTTATTGTTTTCAATAAATCTCAGGGGTAATTATGATCATAATACAATCCATAAATCCCTATGTAATCATTAAATATAAATTATAATACTAATAACATAAAAATAGGATAATATTCCAAATACTAGAAAGTTAAAATACTTAATCGTGAGATATTAGATGAAACTCAACCTCTAGTTGGGTGTGGAAGACACATCGATGGTTTCTCTAACCCCTTAGAGAAAAATCCCCATGTATTTCAGAAATTTCAACATAACATAGTGAAACCCAATCATTCCATGAAACATAGATGAGAGAAAAACATATGAGAAATCGAATAGGAAGATTGGATGAAGATACATAGAAGGAAAATGAGATAAGGACATACCTTGATCTTTCATAGAAGGAAAGAAGGAGATGAATATAGAAGATGGGGTATTTTATCTCCCTTTGAGATCCATTACTGAATAAAGAAAAAAATTTCCTCCCTCTTCATGTCACAACACTTAATAATAATAATAATAAAAACAACAATAATAATAATAATAAAATCATAATATTATTATATTATCAACATAAGAATATGTTATATGAATTTTTTTTATATTTCATTTTATCTTTAAAGAATATTACCATAAATAATTCCCTATATTAAATTCTAAATTACCATAATATAATAATAATAATAACCAAAATATATATACTATATAATTACCCATTTATTTTATAAAAACATAACTAAAATATTCAAACCAGAATTCATTAGTTGCATAACCATATAAAACACTAAAAAATAACATTATAAAAATTTATAAATCAGTTAATAAAGTTATTATGAATTTTAAACATGAAAATAGATACTTTGGGAAATTTTAAAGGGATGCACAATTAGTATTCATGGTATCTTGTTGGTCCATAAAATGGAAGTTACCTTTGATGGGGGTGAATGAAGGTATTTTATTTTCAAGAGACACTTCTAATGATTTTGTTTGATGTAATTTAGAAAAAAAATATTTCCCTCACAATAAAATATGGAAGTTGTAAATCATGAAATAGATACATAAGAAATTTTTATTTGGTTCACCCATATTAGTCTATATTCAATGATCATATGCTCGATGATGGGTTAGTGTAAAAAAATACAATAATCCCACTGAATTTTCATTATAAATTTATAGTATCATTGAACCTATAGGTTTCAAACCTCAAAATATTGATAAATCACTGCTCTCAATACTTAATAAGAACATGCTACTCCTCCAAGTGATACCTTGACCATACATGAACCAAGAATGGGAATTATACCAACAATGGTGTAGAAATATGAAACTCCTTCATCAATATTATGAGTATCCATAAACTTCTAGTGAGATAAAATCCATGATATTCACTATTTTATTTTTATCAATAATTTTAATTCCTCTCTATTTATACACACCCTAAAACTTTGATCTCATTTTTATTTTTATAGAATGACGCCTCTTCCTTTTTTGAGATAATCACTAAGTTTACCATATTTTAGATCTTTGGTTTTTGTAGATTATAATGGGATAATTAATATGTATAAATATTCCAAATAATACTCAAACACATTTAATTTTTATATCTTAATTTCACCCAAAATATAGGAAATTATAAATATATATATTAACCAATTATTGGTTCATCATGGAATGCATGTAAATAACCACATCCATTTTAATGCCTATGTCAAATTTTGACACTAAAACTATCAACCATCAAATATTCAATATCTAGAATTTCTCACAATTTCAAGAATCAGGTCTGACCTATTATATAGTGTGGCATACCTCAATCCATGGTATAACCATCTTCTAAGAAAAATACAATTTGAAATTCATTTTGAATCACCTTTTTCCCATTTATATACCTTTCCATAAATATCTTTGTGAAGTTACCACTTGTTGATCATATGAAGAACACCTTAGGGTTTTAGGGGTGTCTTCTTTAAACCATCTTGGTGGAAGGAGATGATTTAAATCCAATATAAAATTAGTTCCTTCCAAACACTTCCTTGGGTATTTCTTTAGTCATGATATCCATAAGATACCTTTGTAGAAACATACTCCAACCACACCAAAAATTGATCAAACATATAATTAATAAAGTGATATTTGATCTCCAAAATCTTTTTACTCAAATGATAGACCATATTTTTCTAAGAGTAATTTCACTTGATTTATCACACTTAATTACAGTAGGAGATTTCAGCGCAACTCTAATATCCTCAATCTATTTCTTTATCCATATAAATTTAGTACATTATTGATATATTTTTTTGTATTTTACATATATATTCATCAATGGGATACAATATTAATCATTGTTTAACAAATAAATATATAGTATTTCAAGATGAAATAAACCAATTAATGTTATATTTCGATCATCATTTGAATTAGACCAATCCACATTCAAAAATCACAAAAACTCCTACTATGATGTTAATTTATAAAACAATCCAAGATACATAGTTCATTTCATATACCATGCTATTATTTTCAATTCATTCATGTGAATTTCATTTTGAAATATTTGGTACCTTATGGATTGATAAGTGGAAAACACAATGTTAGGTCCTATTTTTGTTAGGTACAAAAATATCCTAATTATTTTCCTATATTCCATCACATCAATCTATTTGACCACATAATACCATTAAAAATACATCAAGGTAGAAACTGGTGTTTTCATAGCCTTATAATCCCCTATTTTAAATATTTTTAGCACCTGATTGGTATATCTAGATTGAGAAATAAATGTTATATTACTTCTTTTTATCACCTGAAAATCAATGAAAAATGTCAACTCTCTAATAATTAACATTTTGAAATCATGCCTCATTAATTCTACAAACTATTCTCATTTTAATTCATTTGATATTATAAATATTATTTTATTAACATATTTAATTACCATCATCATTTGATTATTATCCTTTTTGATATTGATATTATGATCAACCCCTCCACATTAGAATTAAAGATTTATTAAGTGTTGATCAAGTCTATAATACCATGATCTTGGTTCTTGATTTAGTTTATATAATTCTTTATTTAATTATATAACCATGTTCTCATTTTCTTGAATAATAAATCCATCCAAATTTAAAATGTAGACTTCTTCGTCAAGAACCCCATTTAAAAATACTAATTTAGTATCTAATTAGAATACATTTAAGTCCCTATGAATAACCATATCCATGAATAACTGAATAATCTCTAACCTAAAAAATTGATTAAATGTATTATACACATCAATTCTCTTCAATCTAGGAATATTCCTTACATAAAATTCATGTTTAATTTTTAATCACCTTACATGATTAATTAAATTTTTCATGGAATATCCATTTGGTTTCTATAATATTATTATCTTAGAGCCTTAATACAATTTCCTAAGTTACATTATTATCGATTTGGTCAAGTTATTCATGTATCATCTTGACCCAATTATCATCCTTTTTATCCTCTTAAAAATTATTAGATTCTGTTTCTGATAAGAGTGAAGTTTTTTACATAGACTTCATTATCCTTATTTATAATATA
The DNA here is from genome assembly GCA_963277665.1 of Viscum album. Lineage (NCBI taxonomy): Eukaryota > Viridiplantae > Streptophyta > Magnoliopsida > Santalales > Viscaceae > Viscum > Viscum album. Next base: position 1,995,753,057 of record OY728150.1, on the reverse strand, counting down.
GATTTCCAGTAACCAATGATGTTTTATCCATTGATTTAATCCTTACTTATTAACTTATGTATGGATAATGATCTTACTTTATCAACCTCATCATCAGTTTCTTATTCAAAATAATCACTAACCCCTTATGGCCCCCCTAATAAGCTCAACTACCCATCACTTTCCTTAAAAATTTTAACATTATTTTTTTTCAAAATTCTTCTCATTTTTCATGATATCGAATTCTTGAATTTCAATGATATTTTTTATTATTTTATTGAAAAATATTCATTACTTGGTCTTAGATGAGTTTTTAAGAAATATTATTTTATATCCATGAGATTTAAACTTACCATGGCTCTTCTACTTATTGAGAATAAATCACTTACTTCTAAAGGCTCAAAAGTATTTCAATGTTGGATTCCTCCCAAACCATATATTGTATGGAGTATTTTAATCACCTATACACAACAGATATATATTTTTGTTATAGACTAATGTAAATACTATTTCCTTAAAAAATTAATATGATAGTCCTTTCTGAATAACATCTCTCATGGAATATTGTTAATGGTTCGGTTTCTCTTTTCAATTACACCATTTTGTTGAGAATTCCTCACCACTAATACATTATACCTTATACCATGATTCTCTAAATAACCATACACATATCTATTGATAAACTCCATTATATTACCCAACCATAATAGAAATATATATATTATAATTTTTCATTAATAATAATTACATATTATGATAAATCACACCCCAGAATATATAGGTTTAGTGTATTTGGGGATTATATACATAACCAAAATATTTTAAAAAAATATTTAACATCTCCCACAAATAATATTGACACATGATACCCTTCTATACATATCATACACAATATCATTCTTCAATATATTGGGAATAGAACCATAAGAAAGTGTTAGCTCAAAATTCTTAATGAGGGGTGAACATAATAGATATCAATCAAAGATCATTAGTGAGAATAATATGAACATGTGGGTATAAGAGCACAATCAATTGAAATTATCACAACATAATAAAATCATACCCAATAAAAAAGTATCATAAATTAGGAATCATGACAAATTTTTTTTGATATAATATGAGAAATATGGCCTTGGAATATGGAATCATGAGGCATTTATCATAAACCATGGAAACGTAACATAGGAATATGTAATCATGATACAATTATCATAAAACAAAGAAACGTACCATGGGAATGTGGCATAAACATAAACATAGAAAAAAATTTCTTATATCAAGTCTCGATTTGAATACCATCTCCACATAGTGGATAGATTCCCTATAGGGGATTGGTTTCACTCCCTATTCCCTTAATCATAGTTGATTGAGTTCACTTCCCTATACCTTAAATGTCATATTTTGAGATATAAATCTTTATCCAATGAATTATACAGATATATATTTTAGGTACCACTATCCAATGTATGAAATATGAAAATTGTGTATAAAAGATATCAAGAACCGCTATATATATGTACATATCGTACACTATAGAGCATTTGGAACATCCTGATCGTCATCATATGGATTGATAAATATATCCAATAGAATAAAAATCATACCACATATCTATAGTGTATTCATGGGATAAGTGGATCTCTCAATGAACAAGATGGATCTTTCTATCCTCCATTTCGTATTAGTTTCTTTGTGTGTGAATGAGGTAGGAGAAGGGAGATTTAGGTTTTAGGGAGGTTTTTGAAATCAAACATATACACTACCATTACAAGGTAGTGGTTTATATAGTTTTTCTAGATTATTCTCAACTACTTACATTTATTCATTCATTAAAATAAATGAAAAAATTCTAAAACTAGTATATATATTTATCATATGAATGATTCACCTCTTATACATTTCATCTTATGAAATAATTTATTTAATAATATCCATCATGAAATAATGGTAAGAGTAAAGTATTTATTCATGAAATCTTATTTCATACATTCCTTATACAAATCAAATTTGCATACTACCTTTAAAAATCTCATGATCTTGTATTATATACATAAAAATTCTTTAGGGAATACAAAATCCTTTAATCTATCACTTTCACTAAATTCAAAAATACATTGTTACATTCAAATTTATATCCTATCACATATAATAACTTGTGAAATCATATCAAAAACACATTTTGGATATATTTAAAAATAATTTTGTAAATATATCATTAACTTTACCTTGTATCACATCATATGAAACACCTTGTGAACACCCATCTAAAACAATTTTGGATTTAATATAAAAAAAATTAGAGTACATCTCAGAGATAAAATAAATTCCCATTAAGTTAACCACAAAGTGTGACCACATGGGACTTTATAAAGTAGAAAAAACATGACTCTCTATATTTATAAATGTAATCAAATAGAGTATTATAACAAAGTGTTAATACTACTCAATCTATAAAGGCATATGGCGTGATCTCCATCAAACACATGTATCACTATACCTTTTTTCTATCAATATAAATCATATATAAATGTGAATTATCATATTTTCCATTTTTTGAAGACATTTAGTGACCATGGTACATAGATAATTCCAATAACAAATATATAATTCATAAATTAATGATTCTCATAGTATATACTAAATTGGTTAGTGAACACATCACATGTCATTCAACCTAATGGATAAGTACATAACATGCCCCTTATCTGAATAGGTAAGAACATAATATGTGCTATCTAGGTGTGATCTCATACTCCATAGTCTATCTAAATCAAGGGACCATATTTCAAACTCCTTGCATGAGATGAAAAATCCTATCTCGGTTGAGCTCCAATTGATGACATAATCAACAATGTCACGAACCGATTCTGGTCGCCACTAGTACCGACACCAAATCCATCCCATGAAAAGTCCCAAAGAGAGTTCCCTATACCCACGGGCTACCACAAGTTCTCGAGTATCAATAAATTTGGTTTTGGAATGATTTACCCAAGTATGAAAGTATGAAAGCATAAAACATTAAAACAATGAATAATATGAATCTGAAATTTTCATGCCAAATAAGCCTCAACAGAAACCAAATCTGAATACATGGTTTTACATGAACTAAAATAGGTCCAAACATAAATAAAAACATTATAAAATCATCCAAAAATACTCAACACAATAAGGGGTCATTACCCCCAAGCCATCTCCACAACACTGCACCATTGGAGGGGACTAACAACCCGAACCGCCTTCACCTGAGGCTTTGCCTTTACCCATGTCAAACATAATCAAGTATACTTACACCAAAGGGGTGTAAGTAGGGTGTGATCATAATACCAATAATATACCACCCAAATATTCCAAATATTATGCAATACAAGGTGAAAATCATGCGGTTTTAATATGTAAGGAAAAGAGGTAATAAATTCCATGAAATGCAACTTTCAATTGTAAACAGTTTTAAAAATAAAACTTTCATAATGTTAACACAGTTGAATAATAAATGTTATATAATATAATTTATAGAAAAACACACCCTAATACAAGGGTAAATACCACAAATATAATAAGCACCAAAACCTGGAACACCCCTAGGCACTAGATAGTCTCGGGCCCTATGTACCTCGTACCTCGGTGTAAAGTAACCCTAGAAAAATCCATTCTCATGCACAATACACTAGTAGTGAACATACCCATAACCTATTTTTTCCAAATAATAATCAATATAGTTTTATTAGTGTTGTCATTATCCATTTTTCTCAGTGAAACAAGGACAAAACCCATCCGGATCACTAGCGTACTAGTACATATCCACCCACCTAGGTACCCAGGATTCCCCCTTTGTGCTCAAACAATTTAAGAAAGATACATAAATCCCTTTGCATATAAAAACACCACTACTGGTCACATAAAAATAATACAGTATCTATACACACTTTATACTACTTAAAACACACAATAAAACAATTTGATTTTCAATAAAACAACTTCTCAAAATCACACATTGTTTTGCATCCAAAACTCCTTGAAATCCCCACTTTGCACTCTACATGAACACTTATAAGTCACCAAAAAATATTCAGTCCAATACCTTTCAATTAAACCAAAAAATCAGTTATAGTGTAGCTTCATATGAACCAAGAAGTGATATCTTTGTAAAACCTCCATTTTCACACAAATATGGAACTTAAAATTCATATTCTTCACAAACACCATTACAAAAAATTATCATCAAAAAAAAGATATAAACATTAAAAACATGATTTTAAACCCTAATATATTTCAATAAAATCAACTAAGTAGTTATAGGGCAGCCCCAAATGAACCAATAAAATATTTCCATGAAAACCCCCCAATTTCACATAAAAATGGAACTTAAACTTCATTTGCTTTACAAATACCACTAAAACAATTTTTTTAACAATAATAAAATGGGATAAACATGAAAATATTATAAATACTATAATATAAGTCACAATGATTTCATACACATGGAATCACCTACCAAAATTGTTAAAACTTTGAATCCTTTATGTGAAAATTCAATCGCACCACCGCCGCACCTCAAGGAAGGTAGATCAAGCTTAAAATAAGAATATTTGACCTAGAAAAACCGAATTTAAACCCTATGTTTGAAACCCTACCCTCTATTAATTTGTTACTTCAAGTTAATTTGAAGAAACTTGTTGGAAAAAAATCCCTCAAGGGATCATTGCAGCATTTTTGGGTTGCTTGTGTTTGTTGACAATTCAGGTTTCCATGGTGAATTGTGGAGTTCTAGAGATTTTGTTGACAATCCACATTGAAAAGGAAACATGAAAAAGGAATGTATGATCTGGAGGTGTTACAAAAGAATAGATACATGGTGGTGCTGTTTTCCAGTATTTTCCAAATTTTTGGGGTCCAAAATTTGGAGTTGGTGAGCGTCATGAAAAGTGGATATCCTTGAAGATCTCGTAAAAATATGGCAAAGGAAAGAGTTTCACAAATATAGGATTCATGTATTTGATATAGCGAAGACAAGAAGAATGTTGACGATGTTCTTCGTGATTACGAAGAGCTTCGCGAACGGCAGAGTTGAAGGGAAATGTGAGGGAGCTTTGCGGTAGCGACATTAAGTAATTGACAGAATGCTCTTCGATTACAATGAGCTCCATGATCAGAAAATTGTTGTGGTGCTTCGTGATTTTGATATAATTTCGGCAGAAATTTTGGAGTTTCGTGATTTGAGATGATGTAGTGTTGACTTCACATTAAAGGTTCAAGGGTTGGTGGAATCACCTATAAATAGACATCGACCCCCTCAGGATAAGAAGAGAGAATTTTCAAAGAAAATATTTTGATCTCAAATTGTGAAGGTGGTTCACGAAGGTGGTTCGCAAAGATAGTGTTCTTCGCAAAGAAGGAGCTTTATGGAAGCTAATCTAGCTCCGTGAAAGTTGTGTGCTCCTCGTTGGCTCAGTGAGCATTGCGAAGGAAGTCTCTCTATGATGGCCTGAGCTCCGTGATGGCCTGAGCTCTGTGAAAGGTGTGAGCTTTGTGAAAAGGTAGGAGCTTCACGAAGTAGGGTGATTTGCGAAGGTACTTTCTAAAGGTTAGTACCCAGTGGTCAGGGGAAAAGGGGTATTCATCATTGGATGAAATTTGGACTTTAACATAGAATCTATCAATAGTTGAGGATGCATGTTTTCATGCAAATGAACAGACCTACAGGTCTATAAACAATGAGTGGATCCCTTCCAAGTGCTGTGAGAAAAGGAAGAAGAAGAAGGTTATCCTTTCTATCAGAAGTGAGCAAGAGAGAGAGGAACAGAAAGTGACCCTTGGGAATTAGTGAGCTAACCCTAAACATTGTAAAGGCAATGAGACTGGGAATATAAGCGATCTATCCCAAACATTGTAAATTGGTAGTGAGTTTTAATGGATTTGGTATAGTGGAACATCACCGTTGTATGCTCCTTGGACGTAGCCCAGTGAGGGTTAACCAAGTAAAAATATATGTGTCTGCCTATTTGCTTCCCTGCATTGCATCCAAAGCATTGTTATCAGATAAAGGAGGAAAGAACAAGATAAATGTTATCAACATAAGAGCAAACATGGTGACCCTTATAATATAGAGGTCAAGATCCAATGGGGCAGGAAGAATTTGAAATATAATATCCATACCCTGATTCACCCCCCCCCCCCCCTCTCATGGTATCTAGGCCCCTTTTGGTCCTAACAAAACTTCATGAAAAGGGGAGGAAATGAGAGGGAGAAACACTTACTTGAGATTGTGTGAAGTTCCTTCACCAAACCCCCCTTCAAAATGGAGTTCCAAGGAGGTTTTGAAGTGCTTGAGAGGATTCCATGGATAAAATGGTATAATGGGGGAATAAAGGGGTGAGTTTGGATAAATCATAGGAGGGAATAATTGGAAATCAAAAACATTTTTAATGAGCTGGACATGGGCACACGGTTTGTGTGCATGGTTTGGAAAACCGTGCACCTAAACCATGCACCCCACTTTCTCCCCCCAAAACACCTCCAAATGCCCCAAAAATTTGTGGGGGATTAAGGGGGACTTAGGGGGGATTTTCGGATAAAAATATAAGAAATATAAGTACCTTTAATAAAGAACTTTTGTGTGAAAAACAATATACCCACCCCCATATTAACTATGTCAATATATAGACTTGTTGAAGTAGGGTATCAAAGTATGAAGATTCTCATGATAGGTATCTCACAAAAAATAGTTAATATAGACTCAAATATTATACATGCACCCCTAGTATACCAAATTAACCTATAAGACACTCCATGTGGTATACTTAGTGGGTCGTGTACACACAAAGAATGTAATTTTTGTTTTGTGTCTCATGATTTTATTTTGTGTCTCTATACAAGAATCATGTTCATGATAACCCTAACATTAATTCATAATATATAATAATCCATGATGATAATTTATTAGGGATAAATAAAATTCATACTTTTAGAGGTTAATTATCCTTACACTTCTTGAAATTTATATCTAAATATACATTTATGCAGCCAACGTGAAAAAATAGTAGAGATTTCCTTTAATAAGGTACATTTTATATCCTTAAAACTATTTTAAGAATATTTAAAAAACACAACAAAAGAACACAACTATCATATCATATATGATAGACTACCATATTATCCTTATTTATGTTTCACTTTTAGGGGTTTTATTAACTCATTACATAATAAGTAATTCTTTTCACATCTCTATATGACCATCTGATAAAACTATTCAACTAAACTCTTTTAGTTAGAAACATATATGAATAAATAATGTTTAATAATGGTGATATTTTTTAATCATATTCCTAAATATTAAACTCTTTGAACATATATTCAAACTTAACTTCATAACATCAAATGTTATGACTTCATCTTCTATTTTATACTTAGAAATATTTCTATGTGAATCATCAATATCCTCAAAACTTTTTCCATAAAACTTTTTCCTTGAATTTTTTAAATAATATAACAATTTATATCATTACTTTAACAATATATCATAAACCATTTTAGGATAAAGTGACACTTACTTTATTATGGTAACTAATCTAAATTTTTACTTTATCTTAACCACTATATCCTAAACTCTTTTAGGATAGAGTGTAATTCACTTTATAATTTGATAGGTACAGTCCTATAGTTGTAGGATTGAAATATTAAATGAAGATGCTCAATTAAAAGAGGGGGTGTATTGTAAGTTTAAAAACTTTCATTTTTAACCTTAAGGAAAACTATGTTTAACAAGGTTAAACAAGGTAAATTCACAAGGCCTCTTATAGTTATACTAAACAAACTTGTTAGGTTTCGGAAATATGGTTCTGGAAATGAAACTGAAGGAAAGTTTACAAAGAAAATATTCTACTTTAAAGCATATAAAATCTTACTTATTAGAGTATATAAAAGTAAAAGAAAGTATAATAAAGTTATAATTTCTTCCTTTATCAAAATACAATGGAAATAATCTTGAAACAAAACAAGTAACAAGTATGAAATATTTTAACTCAAAGAGTAGGGTATCCAGCAACCATGGATAAAGGTCCCTTGATTTATACTTTCAAGAAAGTATGTCTTACCCACCCCAAGGTAATCCCTTGATAAGAATATCAAAATCTATCTTTCTATCCCTAAAAGTACTCAAACTTTAAGGTATTTATCACCTCTATCTTCCTATCTCTAGAAGCCCTCAAATGTACTTAGTAACAATCATAGTCGCCTGAAACAATCTGAACAAGATGTTCAGAACCGCACAAAGCATGAGAGTCTCTATCTCTCTAGAAATCACTTTAGCATGCAATCTCTAAAGTGATGAAAAATATTTTTTGATTATTGAGATCATTTGAATGAGATCCTATTTATAGACACTTCTCTAATGGTCAGCTCCCTCCTCCAATGGTCATGTTTTTCCTTGAATCTCAGAGGGACCTATACATGTGTCACTCAAACAATGGTTAGTTAGAAACAGATTGTATGACTTTGTTTCATAAAAAGTGTTAGGAAAATGAATAGGCTTAACCAAATCTATTTTTTGGAGTCTTAGGAAAAATAGAATTCGTAATCTAACCAAATAAACTTTCAGAGTCTATCATGGATATTCTGATTCTTTTTTACAAAGAATTCAGAATCTGAATTCTATAGATTTCAGAGTCTGAATTCCAATGAATTTAGAATATGAATTCTGAGGAATTAGGAGTCTGATCTCTATGTAATTCAGAGTCTAAATTCCAAGGAATTTGGAGTTTGAATTCTGAGGAATTCATAGTCTGAATTCTAGGGAATTCAGAACCTGAATTTCAGAGAATTTGGAACCTGAATTTTAGAGAATTTGGAATCTGAATTTCATAGAATTCGGAATCTGAAAATAGAATACACTATATCCAAATAATTATAAGATTTTGAGGTTTTAGATGTGAAACTGAATTTAAGACATAGAAATAAAATGAGTTAGATTTATAGAGACTATAAAATGAACAATGAAAACAAAGGTAAGGATAAAGTTTCCTTGGAAAAGGAAAATTTTCCTTATTAAGATAATCCTTAGGGAAAATATTTTTCCTAAAGATAAAGTGTTTGTGATTTTCAAAATATATAATAATGGAAAATTCATAAGGAAACCTTATTGAATCAACAATAGTGATATCCACTTAATATTAAAAAATGTAACACTTTACATTTTCATTTATCATCAAATATCCTAAACTCATTAGAGTTTTAATTGAAGAACACTTTAACCTCATACTGGTATAATCTTTTATGAAATAGTGATATTCACTTTTAAATGGTAACTAAATATAACACTTTTCATATTTCATTAACTTCACATATCCTAAAAAATTTTAGGGTGTTAAGTGAAAAAAACATTAGTATTAAATTGGTTTAGTTCTTTATTTGTTAATATTGAACTTTTAAAACTCCAATTATACTCCCACTAACATCTTAGTCACTATATTCTTTTCAGAATATATTTCTAAGATAAAAACCCACTTTTTAAAAAAATAACATTTATTTATTTTTAGTATTAATTTTTAACAAAAGAAACTATTTTTTAATATAATATATAGTATTGTATGTGTTTGAATCATTTCATGTAAAAAATATTTTATTCATTAAAATATATCACTAATGGATGGGAATCATATTCTATCATATTTTAACTAGTATCTGGACAAATACTCCATCCTAAATAAACACTTTTATCCTTATCCTTTTCTCAAAAACATGTTATAGAAACTGATGAACCATAAACCATATTTATTATATCAATCATCTAATTTTTTTCACAATAACTATTTGTTATCTAACCAATTCTCTTATCATATAAGAGAAATAAGATAAATTTATACATCATTTACTTAGAATCATTCGATCATGATAAATTATCTTATAATCAAATCTTTATTTTAGGAACTCTTTTCTTAATCATTTTAATGAAAACTATAAGATCTACCAATTATTACTTTGATTTTCAATAATTTTATATTTAAAACCCTTGTAAAATATACATTTGGAATCACATACCCTTAACATTTTAAGAGTTGAATTCTATAACCCCTATACCAGACATTAAAATTTCATGGAGTTTTCTTAAATTTATTTAGGTACCTCAATAATCCACCATATTGAATTATTACACCTTCTCCTTAATAACCCTAGGATTCATTAACCTTTCTAGTTTCTTGATGAAACATTTTCTTCAACTAGTTTGAACTTTTACCCACTATTACTAACCATACAAAATGTAGTTACTAGATATATACACCTAGTTAATATATTCTCAAAACTTTTATAATATATGATAAACGTTTCTTGAATTTAATCACATTGTTGGATCATTTTCATAAATGAAAATAGTATGAATTCCCTAACCATAATAATCCATTTTATCCCCATTTAAAGCATTTTATAAAATTGGTTGAGCTATAAACTACATTAATTAAAAACACCCATCTCATTTTATTAAACAATTATTATTTATATTCTTTAATCTAGATAAAAATGGGATAAAAAACATCTTCTGACAAGTTTACCCAAGCTTAAAGAATCCAAGTGTTTAATCTAGCAACATATTTTCACCATTAATTCAATATTCATTATTCATTTCTTTTCTATTTATAAAATTTTAAATATTTACAACACTTTTAAATCATAAAATTTATTTCATGTATTTTCACAACTATAAAATTTAATTCTATATAAAAAATCACAAGGTTTTAAGGATGAGTAGGAACAAGAATGAGGTTAAGATAGAATACCCAATCATATTGAGAATATGAGACTAAAATTACTTAAATTATTGTTGTACCTAATAATATTGAGTACATGACGGGAGACTAATATTGTTTTGGTCACTTTGCATCTGATTTTTTTGCATATAATTTTTTTTCTTCCATACTCATCTAGATTCATATGTTGAACAACTTAAATACTTCATTACTCAGGAATAGGTATGTCTCTTAACACATATAATATTTCTTATACTTTATGAAATTTAATTAAATCACTAATATTTATTTATAAATTTTCATAATTTACCCATCTTAGTAGTAACTTAAATTAAGATTCTCCTTAAAAGGATTAATATAAAAGTTTATTTTGATAATGATTATTCTATTTATCTATAAAAAATATTTTACTAGATGATTATCATGATATATAACCATTTATTAATGAATTTTGTTAAATGTAATCCCACTAAAATGTTGAGCTTTTTAAAAAAACATACCCATTAGTATTCAAAGATCTATATTTCACTAAGTAATGAGTTCACTTTTTCCTACCTCTAACCACTTATCTATTTAAGTAAGGAATCATCCCAATCATACCATATATGACTCTTGGATATTTAAGTGAAAAAATCTTTATCTAATCCATCATATGGATAAACCAGACTCTATTCCTCTATTATCCTTCTCAAGGGTTTCAAAACTAGGGGTAACCTAATGATAATGATAATAATAGGATAAATAAATACACTCCAGGCGCACTCTACTTTAGAAGAAATTACCCAAGGATGATCCAGTGTCACCCATTACTTTATTACCTTGCACAATATAATCTTGGGGAACCCTTATTTGGAAGAACCTACTTAGTTGGATGGAAAGGTCTTGAAAAGTGACACTTTAGAAGAAATCAAACACTTAATATTTTAAGGGGATTCAATCTCACCATTTCATCCCATGTTATTCCCTTTTATATATGCATGCTTCTTATGATTTAGTTTTGAATCCTATTTACTCCACCAAACTAATATATTAAAACCATATTGATGTGTAACTCTTTACATAACTAGCAAGTTTGTGTTACTCACCCAAAAATAGGAGTCAAGTATATTTACACATATCCAAATGCATCATATACATAAGTTAAATGAACATTTCATGTAAAGGAATATAGTTATATAAAATTTAGAATCTCATCATGAGTAATCCTTGAGTGACCGATAGATAAAACCATTTACTTTTATAAATAAGTAATTAGCCACAGGATGGTAGGTAGTCCAACCCCAAGTCCATAAACCTAATGACAATTTACTCAAGAGAGAATTCAATTCATCATGACTCTAAAACCTAATATGCATAAGCTATATTCAAAAAATATATTTATGTTCATAACTTCTATTACAAACATAGGTCTATTAGGTAAAATTGATAATGAATAAGACACAAGTGGGGGGTGAAATGTGATTCTTTAAAACCTTCAAAAATTCAAAATAATTTTCTTCATATGAAACAATTCTTTTCATTATCTCTTTAAGATGAGTGAGCAGCAAAAATAAATAAAGAAAATAACACGGTTATTTATAGTGGTTCATGGCATAAAGATCACCTAACACACTCCACCATATCTCTCTCTCTCTCCAGGAGTTTGGTGATTTTTACTAGTAGGTACTCTTATCCAGATAACTCTATAACTGAGTACAGGAATTTAACACCTTATAAGGATTTTACATGGTCTTCATTTCTTTTACATGGAATCAAAATATTCACAGCTTAGTCTGAGAAGATGACACTCTACCAAGAATGAGTACAAGTATCCAATACTCTAATAAATCAATAGAGATTAATTGGATTGATAAAAATAGGTTTCAATCATAATTGCAGTAGCAACTAACAGATGTGTTTGATCTTAAATAAGATAAAACAACAAAATAATCTTCAACGTTGCACGAGCTTTCTTTCCCCAAAAATAGAGAAAACGCTAAACTGGTGAATAAATATGTATGTATCTAAAGTGTAACTCTGAAAAATGATTTTTCTAACTTGAAGAAGAAGATTTAATAATAAGATATAGCAGTAACATCAATAATAACAACAAGTCGATCAATTAGATCAAAACATGTATATATCTAAAGTGTATCTCTGAAGGCGATGAAACACTGTTATTTTGTAAGAACATATATTTTTATTACCATTGGATATATATTTCTATGTATATATATTTTCAGAATATTATTATCTTAGTATTTATACTATAGGTTGAATATATTTAGGTCAAATGATTCCATAAATACTAAATAATAAATCATGAATATTTCAATTAAAAACCATTAAAATAGAGTTGCAACTTTCCTTAGAAATTGGAATGATTGAATCTATTGAATACATGCCCTTGAATTGGTCATAAAAAGGTATTAAATAGAAATTTATTTCAGGAAAGACCATTACATAAAATGTACATAATATCTTAAATTTTTGATTACATCATTGACCAGTAAAACATAGGGTTCCTTTATATAGCGATAAACTCCAAAAATAGGGCTGACATGATACAATTGTTTACAAAAGCAGGTTTGATGAACCATACATTTATTCATTTAAACATAGGGATGTTGATCCATAATTTTCAAATAGCGTAGGGTACATGATCCATAGGTTTTATTCAAAATGTAGAGTTTCCAAACCATACATTACACTTACAAACATAGGGTATAAACAATGTTTCTAGATTACTTTCAAACACATAAAGAATACTTAGTCAAATACTTTTCCACTGATCAATTTCTTGTGTACGCTTATAGAATTAAAAATAATATTCTAATGAATACAATTATCCTAAAATTAACTTAAAAAAACTTTATTAGTAACCTAAATGTGGGTGTTTGTGAGCATCAAAATAAAAAATAAGTTAAAAAATTGTTGAATCAATACATTTTCAACAATATCCCACTTTTTTATGATCACAAAACCCATAAATAAATATTAAAATTATAAAATAATAGAAGAATAAATTTATAAAAATACAAATTAATAAATTAAGCACATTTCTCCCATTTAATATATTTCTCATATAAAATTTTCCCCCTTAATTAATATGACATCAAAACAAAGAGAATACAATTAATTAATACAAACTCCCCCATAATCAATGAGATAAAAACATATAAAATATTATTCAAAAAATAATAAGGGTATATAATGAATGCATTAAATCATTTAATTTATCTAATAAAACTTGTTAAATATTTAAAAATAACCCTCTAAGGCATATCATGATTTGTGAAAAGATATGTGAAGATTTAAAATATTTTCAAGGAATAAAGGGAATTTTTTTTCACATTTCATAATTGACAAATACATTTAATATTTATTAATAGAATTATTTATTATTCACAATAATATACTAATGTTCCATGTGTAATAAAATAATAAAACATTAAGTACACTTTTTAAACATAAGTCTACTATTTATAAAATATTAAGAGTATAACAATTAAAAATAAATTATAAAATAATATATAACACTTATTTTTACTTATCAGAATATTTAAACACAAATATATATAAAATATGAAATTTAAATAAATTATAGGTATAAAGAAAAGTCAGGATTTTAAGAAGGATTATACCGATTATCAAAACTTTCCAAACATCAAACAACCTCACTTAAATTTATTAAAACCATTAGCATCTATTCTATTCTACTTTAAAAATATATAGATCTTTGATATTGTAAAAAGGATGATAAAGGTTTGGCCAGAAAATATTTTATTTTCTCAAGATCTATCTTAGTAATAACTTCCCTTATGAGTAACTCTATATAACATAAAAATTCTACTTTAAATGCTTCAATGTATTATTTTTAAATTAAAGTTTATTTTAAATTATGATACTCCTTTTACAGTGTATCAAAAAATGTTTTTAACACTAAATTTTTTTGTATCTCTTCATATGACTCTCTTTATGCATTCAAATCAATTCAAAAACTTTATTATTTCTTCATTAAAAGTATCGACTTTAAAAATAATCTCTTCAGAAGACATTTCACTATTAAACTTTTGAGATGATGAATCTTCTGGTTCTTCAAAACCAGTAACTTACATACCTATTTTATAATATTGTTAAAATGAATTGTTAACATAAGACACTGACAATTCTATTAATTGATTAAAAGAAGGATTAAATTTTATTTTCTTTTGAGAAATAATTTTCTCTAAACTTGAAGTTCTTGATCTATTCATATTTCTCGGACTAGTTTTATAATTTTTTGAACAAGATATTTTGAAGAAGGATAATAAATAATATAAGAGTATTTTGAAGAATATTATAGGGTTCTAAGAGTAAGAAAATATGTTTTATTCTAACAATTTTCAGATGACGCTTCATATTCTTGATTAAAAAATAGAAGATAATCATTATTGATTTTAACTTTTGAAAAGACATTTTATGTAAGAAAGATGTTATAAAATAAAATATTGTGTAAATAAATATAGTTTCTATGAACATGAAATTTGAAGACAATAATAGGTTTAAAAGATTCAAACAAATAATGTAGTTTTTTATAAACCTATTTTTAATTAAATAAATACTTTATTTTAAAAATAATGTTTTATTGTTATTTAAAGAGTAACATATATAAAACAATGTTTATAAAAATTTGAATATTTATTAATATAATAAATTATATAGACTAAGTTTTACCAACTTGATTCAAAGAGTGAGGAAAGATTTAATTAAAAAATATATCCATCCCCTATATAAAAATTTTTATGCAATAAAACACATATATGAAAATATTAATGAAATACTTACTAGTTTATTAGTCCAAGTTTTAAGGATTTTTTATAATGAAATACTTCAGAGATGATCACTACTTTGTTAAAATAGATATTTCTATATACTTATCAGACAAACACTTAAGGATTTACTAATATATTATAATGGTATATTCTTTAAAAACATCAACTACAAGTTCTTTATGGAACCCATATTTTTTTGGTATGGTAGTGTCAGTAAGTAAGGTTTAAGGTTACCAAATATGTTTATTTTTTATAGGGATTCTACTTTATAGTTAGATAATTATTTTGAACAATAGTTTTTTTTTACACCAAAAAATTGAGGTTTTCTAAAGAAACAAACATTTTCACAATATCCATTTATTCCATAATAAAAAACATATAATAGTAGAAATGTTTTTGAAATTTGATTCAGGAGAAAAATAATTCCTATATAATTTTGGTCTTTCACCATTACTACATATTCTATGTTTTCCTTTGTGAGTTTTATTTTTACTTAGGGTTTGATTTAAATATGTTTCTCTTTTTATAAGAATACTACAAGCTAGTTTTAAAGTTTCAATTTCAACCAATAATATTTGATTTTAGTTTCATGTAGATCATAATAAATTTTGGAAGAAATAGATTTTAATTCTATAATTTGTTTTGACATGATTTCTTTATCTAATAAAATAACATCAAGAAATTTTTATGTTTTTATGATCTTTATTTAAGGATTAAAATTCATCTTGTAGCATAAAGAAATAATTATTTAAATCATAATAAGTAAGTTTTTAATAAATAGAGTTTGAGATTAAGGATATTGTACCTCATTAGTATGATCCACAATACATACTATTCAATTTTTATATCCATCATTAGAGTTTATAGAGGACTTGTTATTTAAACTAAAAGAATCACTCCAAGTATCATCCATAATTTTTTCCCTATAATTTTATAATTGGAATTATTCTGAGATTTATATAAAGGATAGTTTAACTTTGTATGACCTTTCCCTTTAAATTCCCAAAACCTATTCTCTTTAATCCCTTTCTTTATTTTGTTGCATAGTTTTTTAAACCTTTAAATAATATTTGATAAATCTTTTTCTGTGTCTGGATAAATTGAATCAAATGATTCATTCAAATTATTTTTGAGAGAAACCTCTTCATATTTGATATGATTTTCATATTTGACATTTATCTCATATTCATACATCATCAAGGTTCCAATCAGTTATTTCATTTCTAATTATTTAATTGGTATAGATTTTCATATAACAGCAGATATTCCATTCCACTTAGAGGGTAAAACTCTAAGTACCTTTAATGCTTGATCTTATTTCTTAACTGGACCTCCCAAAGTAGCAAAATTATTGAAAATTTATGCCAACCTCCCATTCATATGTGTGATATTTTTATCTTCATGCATTCTAAAAGTATTGAATTTCAACTTTGTAGTATTGTATCTCATTTGTCTGATATTATCAGTTCCTTTATAAGCAATAGGAATAGTACTCCAAATATCACATGTATTATAACATTGAGAAAATAAATTGAACTCATTAGTCTACAAACCACAAACAATAACATTCATTTCTATTGGATTAAGAACAAATTATTTTTCTTGATCATCATCCCATTTTTCTATATCTTCTTTAAAAATTTCATAATGCTTGACAACATTTAAATAAACTCTTATTATAATATTTTTCAAATAAATAATTATGCGGGATTTCCAAAAATAAATAATTATAACCATTAATGTAAGGACCATGGATCCTCGACATACCTTCTCTAAGAACAAGAATTTCAAAATTAGTCTTCCTGTGAATATTTAACCCAAGATTGTTAGATCCAAATGATATCTTTGATATTGAAACAGAGTCAAAAAATTTGATGTAATTGTTATAATCAAATAGAATAATCGATGATTTCTAAAAATTAATGGAGAAAAAGAGCACAAACTTTGATATTACTTGTTCATATCAGATAGAAACAGAAGAATTTTCAAGGATTTACAAAAAGAAAAATATATCAATAGAGCCCAGCCTTTGATACCACTTATTAGGCCAGATTGATAATTATAAATACACATGGGGTGAATTGTGATTTTTTAAAACCTTCAATAAATTCAAAACAACATTCCTAATATGTACCAAGTATTTTTATTCTCTATTTAAGATGAGTGAGTTATGGAAATAAATAAATAAAATAAAGTGTTGTTTTATAGTGGTTCAGGGAACAAAGATCCCCTAGTCCGCTCCACTATCACTCTCTCCATGATCTTGGTGATTTTCACTAGTAGATCCTCTTATCCGGAGACCTCTACAACTGAGTATAGGAAGTTCACACCTTAAAAGGTTTTACAAGGCCTTATGATTCTTTTATAGGGAAATTAAATATCTATAAAATAGTCTAGGAAGATGAAACTCCATCATAATTGATTTCAAGTAGATGATAATCCAATAAATAAATAGAGAATGATTTGATTGATAAAAAAGGTTTTTTCTCACAGTTGAAACATCAATTGATAGATGTGCTTGATCTATAATAACATATAACAGTAGTAAAAAAATTCAACATTAGACAAGATTGATTTACATAGAAATAAATAAAACACTATAAATATGAATAAATGTGTATTTATACAATGTTTAAGTATAAAAAATTCTTTTTTGAACTTATAGAATAAGATTTAACAATAAGATATAGTAGCATTGAGCGCAATAGTAGTAATTTGATCAACTAGATCAAACATGTATGTCTCAAAAGTGTATATTTGAAGGTGATGAAAAACTATTATTTTATAAGAACACAACTTTTTATTTTTAATTAATATATCTTTCTGTGTTTATATAATTTTAGAAGATGGCCATATCAGTATTTATACAGTAGTTTGAACAACTCTAGGTCAAATGATTCTAGAAATACCATATAATAAATCATCAATATTTGAATTCAAAATCATTCAAATAGAGTCATAATATTCCTTAGAAATAATTATTATTAAATATGTTGAATACAAGCCTTTGAATCAATCATAAAAATGATCTAATGAGATATTTACTTCTGGAAAGACCATTGTAGAAAACATGGATAATAAATAAAATTTAAAACTACATCATTGACCATTAAAATGTAAGGTTCCTTTATGTAGAGATTAACTCAAAAAGTAGGGTTTACAATGTATTTTTTTTCACAAAAGTAGGTTTAATTAACCATACATTTATTCCTTTAAACATAGGGTATCTTCCAAACGTAGGGTTATTGATTCATAATTTTCCAACATCATAGGGTACATGATCCATACTTTTTATTCCAAATGTAGGGTTTCCAAACCATAAATTACTCTTACAAATATAAGGTATAAACAATGTTTTCATATTTCTTCCCAACATGTCCAGAGTACTTCATAAAATATTTTTCCACAGATCAATGTATTGTGTAAGATTCTAGAATAAAAATGTATATTCTAATGAATATCATTATCTGAAAATTTACTTAAAAGAAACTTTATTATTAAAATAAATGTGGCTGCTTGTTAGTATAAAAATCAAAAAGAAATCAGTGAAATTTTTGAATCAACACATGCTCAAAAAGTTCATGGTAGCTGAAAAGGTAAATTCATAATAGATTATTCTTGGTATGAAGATTAAATTCTCTCTCATAGAAGCAATTTATCATATAAATTTTGGTATACAAAAACATTCATAATGTAAACAATTTATAAATATGAACATACTAGGGAATAACCTTTATATAAATAAACAATTCAAATAAGTAAATATGATATTAGCATTTATGAATAATTCATAAATAAAATTTAATTATAAATGCTTTTATAATTTCAGATTAATTATTTATAGATATTCTATATTTATGAATATAACACTTTATATCCATTTTAATATGAACCTTTCATATTCATCATTATATGTCATTTTTTTAAATATATGATATTATCATGAATTATTAAAAATTTGATAATCTAATTTTTATTATATAATTATTTTTACATAATATAAATATAATACACTTATAATTTTAAATAAGGCTTAATTGTTTTTGAACAATTCAAAATGATTGATTATGAATAATTTATAATCTTAAATATAAACATTTTATATTTAGCCTTATTTTTTTAAGTTATAAAAACTTTATAAATTCATCTTATTATTTATAAATAAACATTTTTATTTCTAGAATATAAGATATTTCATATAATTTTATTAAAAGGTATTTCAAATATCGACATTTAATATTTTAAAAAATTCGATAATAATTTTTTGGAAACATTTAATTAATTAATTGAAAACCTTTTATAACAAATAATTAATTAATTAAATTCCTTATAAATTAAATATTTCCCAAATACCTTTTTTAATGATTTATAAACTTTTAATAAACCATTAAAACCATTTAAAATTATTTACCCTTACGTAACATGGGTGACCTTCATGATGGTAAAGTCCTTTAAATTTATGTAGGCGACCTGTGTAAAGGTAATGCTAGTTTTTTCTTCCTGTATAAAGGTAATACATATATTACCTTCACGTATAATCATTCACATAAGGTAATACTAGGAGTTACCTCCTGTGTAAAGGTAATACAGAATCTACCTTTATGTGGGTCCATCATACAAATGGTTACCTTTACATACACCCTGTTGTGTAAAGGTACATGATTATTACCTTTACGAAGAATTATTTACCTAAAGAAAATATGCTATGATCTTTATGTAGACCCCTCTACATTAGGGTAAAACAATAATAACCATTATGTAGAAAATTTCTATATATCAGTACCCACGGATGAACCATATCTATACCCATCTACGTAAAGGGAAAATAGGCCATTCCTTACATAGACAACTCTATGTAAGGGTAAAATGCAACAAAAATTATAAAAAATTATTCTGCATAAAGATAATTAATTTTTTACTGAATTTTTAGAATTAAACTATGTAATGCTCTATTTTCCATGAGTTCTTAATTTGATGCTTTATTTTTTAAAATAAAGATCATGATTTTCTCAAATACAACTATAAGGGATCAAATGATTCTATTTTGAATTATTAGATCAAATGTAATTATATAAATTCCCTTGTCTAGGATCTCCCATGAATGAAATACGAAACCTATGTAAAAATGAAATGAAACACTACTATATATATATGTGTGTGTGTGTGTGTGTGTGTGTGTTTGTACCATGCACTTTTGAGCACCTACAACATATTTTTCATTATAATATGGTTTGATAAATATCACAAATGTTATTTATAGGATATCCCCTTTCTATAGTGTATAAATGGGTCAAATGGATCTATTATCTCACAAGAGGGACCCTTTTTTCCTCTATGAAATGATAGTGACTTTTTTCATAAAGGAGGTTGGAGAAGAGAGATTCTAGTTTTGGGGAGGTTTGACTAATCATGCACACTCTTTTATATTGAATTGTATTAGTTTATATTGATTAGTGAAGACACTCCTCATCTTATTTCATTTATCCATGTATTAAAATGCATTAAAAAATGTGATGACTAGTATATGAATTAATCGTATGAATATTTCACCTCCTATTTATTTAAACTTAAGAAATGGTTTATTTATTAATTGAAATCATGAGATAATGGTACGAGTAAAGGATGTATGCATGGAATATTATTTCTTACATGCCTTATGAAAATCACATTTTCATGTTGCCTTTCGAAATTATGGCCTACTATATTATATATACAAAAAGAATTTAGGAAAAACCAAATATTTCAAGAAGGATAATAATATCATTAGATAATATCCCCAGCGATGCATAAGAAACTTTAAAGGATGTTGACATAGATGAAAACACTTAATAAGAACATTAAAAAATTATTTGGAAAATAAGAAAAAACACCCTTTAAATTTTGAATAACTTGTATTTTAAAAGTAAATAACATGTAAATCATCATATTTAGAAAAAAAATAATGAGAAATTAATGAAAAATTAATTTTAATAACTATGAAAACTTATAAAGGAAGCTTCTAAAGAAAATAGAAGAAACCAGAAGAATAAAGAGACCATGTAGAAAACATTAAAAAGATTGCTTTTACACTTTTACCAAAGAAATTAAAATTCAATAAAAAATGAATATATGAAAACATAGAATTAGGGAGAAGTAAATTCACAAAATAATATAAATAGCATGGATATGAAGTATAAATGTTCCTGACCAAAAATAAGAGATAAGGTTGGATCCACTTATAAGAATCATTTTGGTAAAATTGTGAACAAAAGGGAGGTTAAATGGTAAGGAGACATGTAAAACCCAAAAATAACCATAGGAGAAGAAAAAAATGGAGTTTTATAGATAAATAACATAAAATTTTCCCCAATTTAAATTTAGTCATAAATAATATTGATTTCAAAGCAATATTAGAAAAGAAACCCTTACCTATACTCTTGCCTTTAATAAAAGCACTTTAAACTTCAGTATAATAAACATAACCATATTAAAAACTTATATAATATACTTATTCATATATATTACCATTTATTCTCTTAAATTATAATCATTTATTACAAATATATTAGTTAGTTATTGTTTATTTTTATTATCAAATGTTAGTAATTTGGATTGTTTCATGGAGTTTTTATAATGGTGATGTCGATGCTTGTTCATTGATAAAAAGTTCATCATTAAAATATTATTAAAGATAATGGAATCATTTTATTTAAATTATTTATGTATTCCCATTTTCATTTTATGGAAGTTATATTTGGTCATGTGATTTCATGTTTTTTGTTTGATTACATGTTTTTTGTTTGTGTTTTATGTTTTGATTATTACAAAATGCATTACAATAATTTTAATTTAAAAAAAATTAAAAATGATTTCTTTAATATTCTGTATCTATTTTTTGTATAACTATTAGATCAAACATGATCTTAATATGATTGATTATAAGTTAAAATGGATAACTTTTGGATTGATAGTTCATTGAAATAGATTGATTATACATTGAAGTAATAAAAAATAAATTGAAATGGATAGACCATGAATACCACAATATATTAAATAGTTTGTCATTATTTTATAACTCTTATGGAAATATAAAATATTCTATATTTTAGGCTTGAAGTTTGACAGGTAAATCTATCTTCAGTTTTTATAAATTCAGATATGTGAATTTCCTATGTGAATCCTCTACATCAATTTTCTTATGTGAATCCCTTACATGAATTTTATATATGGTGAATCACTTACATGAATTTGGTATGTTGATTCACCTTTGTGTTCAATTCACCCACATAATAAAAAACACCTATATGAAAAACCCATCTATAAATTTGGCTATTTAGTTTAGTGAATTTCTATGGGTTTCTCTAAAATATGGAAATCTTCTCTGTTTTATGTTTTGATTCATATATTTATTTTCTTCATTTTTATTTCATATAATTAAATTTTTATAATGAATTTATAAATTTATATTAATTATTTAGAACCTATGTGAAGTTTTTTTCATTGTATTAAACATGTTTTTATGAATATTAAAGTGTGTTTTATCTTTACACATGAAACGTACAAAATAAAACTCAATGATCATTTTTATTATATTATGTTGATTTATTTGATTTTATTGTTTATAAATTAATATTAATTTATATTAACTCATTCATTTTTTTAATATCATTAATTTTTTTTGATATTCTCTTCATATTTATTGCTTGTTTTAAACAGAATGTTTTTAAATCTCTTATTCCAAACTCAAAATTGCTATTTTTATGGGATCTTTCATTGACATATTATTAGAGAAGTATTTTAAAATATTTAATTAGGTGAATTAGTTTTTTTAATTAGTATTTATTGTCTTAAATTTCATTCATTAGTTGAGTGATATTTTTCTAATGATAATTTCTCTCTTTTCTCTCTCTTTCCTATAATTAAGTTTTATTATTTTTTAATTTTAAATTCTCTAACATATCTCATATTTTTTAAGTTTATTTTTTTAAAAGAAGTTCAATAATTGCTTCTATACCAAGGGTAAGTGACAAAATAATGATATGATACTTTTAAATGAGATATTTTATATTTATAAGTGATATAGTGTTAAGAGTGTGGTGGTGTTAATATAGTAAAGTGATGTATATTCTGCCTATACTGAACATTTCTCACTATTGCTAGATGATCTATCAAGGGTTGAACAAAAATTTCTATGAATTATTTACTTCCTTGGTGAGATGATCTATCCGATACTCAAGAACTAGTACTTGTGCTTCTCATGTTTATTTACCTTCTTAATCCTAATTTTTTCTATCTGTAACACTTCTTCCCATATTTCACATATTCTCATTTTTCTATTTATTATTTTACAAAATAAATAATTATTATTTTCTATATTTGAGATATGAATCTTGAATTCTAAATTTTGGACTATTTTGGTTATGAATTATATATTCTAAATTCGGTTTTGTAATTAGGTTATGACTCCCCATAAAAAAAGTTAGGTTGTCTTGGTTATTATTCCTCTATAAAATGTAATTTATAATTAGCTCATAATTTCCCTTCAAAAATAACATTAGTTTACAACATATTTTTCACTGAGTAGAGATGTATAAGAGTAGACTAGGTCTACTTTGGACAAAACTACTATAAAAAATTCATTTTTTTCTTTTCTTTCTTTTATTTTTTCACCTCCAATTAACTCTATTAATTAACTATCATAATTATATTAAATAATTATTCATTCTATTTAAATTTTTAAATTTGGTATATTCACCCCTTCTAGATTATATTCCATTACCCAATATGACCTAAGAATTAGTATCAAATTTTAGACCTTACCTAAGGATAGTTTTTCCCTGTCATTTTTTTCTTGATACCAAACAATTGGTATTAATGGGTGTTCATTTTTGAATTTAGTCAATCCTTCTATAGAGTATGTTTTATATATTATTATGATAATATATTCCTATACCTAATAGTATAAGGAAAATATATTTAAGATGTAAGGAATAAATGTAAATTATTCTTGGGTTCCTCAGTAGACATTTAACATTAATGTAAATGATTACGGTTACTGGTGATCAATAATAGAGGCATACGTCAAACAGTTAAGCATAAAACACTGGTCAATCATGGAAAACCCATACAAACTACCAAAAGATAACCTAGATACTCTTATATTAAATGATACTATTAAATGTGTTTTAAATTAAAAAGTTGTGAATATTTTATACAGTGATACTAATATAAGTTTGTTTTGTCTTATTCCTTCCTTTAAGACAACTCGTTATATTTGGATTATTATACAAGTTACTCAACTTGGATCAAATAAATTGATTCAAAATAAACTTGGAATTCTTTTAGTTGAGTACCAGGACTTCAATATGGGTAGAGACAAAATTGTAAATAAGATATTCCACTGATTCACATGCATTGTGAATGGAATGAATTACCTTGGAGAAGCTTTATAGAACCCCATATTTGATTAAAAATTACTATGAGAACTACCAAAGAAATGGAACATGAATAAGGTCACCATTGATGAAAGAAATAACATTAAAGAGTAAACTCTTATTGAATTTATTGGGTCATTTATTTAGTATGCACTAGAATTAAAGAACACCACTAAAGAAGAGATAAAAAAAGAAAAGAAAAGGTGTAGTTTTTAAATATGTGAATTTTGTTTCTACTGACTCTTCTAATTATGAACTACAGGACAGTGAAAAGTAACATATAGATTAGATTTTTAATCGAGTCTAAAAATAAATGAAAAAATAAAGGATTCAAGAATAAATTTATAATAAAACCTAAAATGTAAAAAGGAAAGGAATGTAAGAATAGAAGTATAAATTATAATAATTTAGATGTTACTTTTTTTTATTGTAAGAAGAAAGGGAGTATCAAGCAGGAATTTTTAAAACTAAAGAATAAAGATAAATTCAAAAAGAAACAAAAAATAATAATTGACAACAAGTTTTAGTAGTACTAAAGAATATGATTATAGTGATTAATCTAAAATGAGAAAGAATATACTAACATGATCATTATGGAATATCTAAATGAGGTTAGTAATTCTGGTTTTTATTTTGGATGTTCTGATTTTGATTAGGATTCTAAAAATAGGAATGTTTCTGAGTTAAATAAGGAAATTTAAATATGGAGAAAATATGTTTCTAATGTTGTTAATTTATTTAATAATCTTAAATACAATCATGAAAAACTCATTTATGAAAATAAATAGATTTTAATAGAGAATGAAAAATTAAGGAACAATGTTACTTCTTCACATTATACAGTTTTTGATAACTTGATATTTGCTCAAGATTTGAATAAAAATTTGAAAAAGGAAGTTGAAAGCCTTAAGAAAAGTTTGTCTACTTTTATTCAAGTTCATGAAAATATCATAAGATAACGTCTTTGAATAAAATAGTTAAAAATAAATTTGGTGCTGGATATTATTAAAGATTACATAAAATGTATTGGAATCATTTTGTTAAAAGTAAAAATGGTTATACTTGTACTATTACTTTTTTTAATGTGGAATAAAAGGTCACTATGAAAATGATTGTTCTCTTAGATTCAAACAAACTTTAGTATTTACAAAGACTCGAAAATCTAGTTTTTTATCTATAATACTATAAAATACTTTTTTAAAGTCTGTGTGGGTACCTAATAATTATTTTACTAATATGATTGGACCCAAAGTATCTTGGGTAACAAAATTGGAAAGTAATTGATTTTTTTAGAAAAAAATGACTTAGTATCTCAATAATGAAATATGGTACATGTATGGTAGATTCTTTAGGAATATGGCCAGAGACTCATAAAATTTCATTACTTACAACAAATATGATTGAGTTATTGTTACACTTAGAAATAATTCTAAAGGAAAAGTAAAAGTTTTTAGTAAATTTTGTATCTATAATTATACTTTTATTTCTAAATTTTTACATTTTGAATGTTTAAAACATAATTAAATTAAGATATCTCTATTATGTGATGATAGAATGGAATTTAAATTTCAAAATGATAAGTGCTTAGTTTTAAATAATAATGCCTTATTATTCTATTCTAATTGAAAGGAAAATATTTATACTACTGATTTTTATGAATTAATAGTTCAACATGTTAACTGTTTGAATGCTATGTAAAATTATATCATTATTTGGAATTGATGATGAGGTTATTTTAATTTAATAATGTTACATAATATGTCTAAACATGAGAATGTATTATAGTTACCTACCTTGAAGATATAACACATTCATGTTTGTGTTGAGTCAATAAGGTTTCCTTATGACTTTACCATTCCTCCATGTTTTGAAAATCACAAACACCTTATCTTAAGAAAATTTTCAATTACATTATGTTTTAATTTTATAAGGAAATTTTCCTTCCCCAAGGAAATTTATCCTTAACATGTTTTCATTTTTCATATTCTAAGTATAAAATTCAGTTTCATATCCAAAACCTCGGAATCATATATATACTTAGATATAAATCATTCTGTTTCGAGGATCCAAATTCATGTTCCGAGTTCTCTAAATTCAGATTCCGAACTTTCCAAATTTAGGTTCCGGGTTCTCTAAATTTAGACTCTAAACTCTTCTGAGTTCAGACTCCAAGTTCTCTGAATTCAGATTCTGAAGTATCTGAATTCAGACTCTGAACTCTTCTGAGTTCAGACTTCGAGTTCTATGAATTCAGATTCCAAATTCTAATGAATTCAGACTCCAAACTTTGTAGGTTTAGACTCTGAATTCTACTGAATTCAAACTCCAAACTCTACTGAATTTAGACTCTGAATTTCATTAAAATTCAGACTCCAAATTCTATAGAATTTAGGTTCTGAATTCTTTTGAAGACCGAATCTAAATATCCTTGTATTAAAGACACCTAATGGTTTTTTGGTTAGACTCTAAACTTTCATTTTTTCCTTACATTCTGAAAAATGAATTTGGTTAAGTAACCATATTTTTTCTTATTGTTGTTTTGGTTATAAAATGATGTCGTGATTTCTATTACTAACTAACTATTTTTTTAGTGACACATGTACAGGTCCCTCGGAAATTCAAGGAAGAATATGACTGTTGGAGGAGGGAGTCGACGGTTGAGAATGTTCCTATAAATAGGATCTCATTTTAACGATCTCAACACAAGTTGATCAATCTAGAGATTACATGCTGCTGAATTGATTTCTAGAGAGAGATACTTTAATGCTTTTTGTGTACTAAACATATTTTTCAGAATTTCTTCGTGCGACTCTGAATGTTATTGAGTATATTCGAGGGATTCTGGGGATAGGAAGACAGAGGTGTCGACTACCTTAAAGTTTGAGGACTTTCTTGCTGAGGAAGACAGAGGTGCTGACTACCTTGAAGTTGAGGGCTTTCAGGGATAACAAGACAGACTCCAATATTCATATCGAGGGATTACCCTAGTGTGGGTAAGATAGACTTTCTTGAAAGTATAAATCAAGGGACCTTTATCCAAGGTTGTTTGATACCCTTCTCTTTTGGTTAAAAGATTTATTACTTGTTACTTGTTTTGTTTTAAGTTTTCTGCTGCAATTTTGATTCTTAAGGAAAGTATAACTATCTTATACTTCCTTATAATTCCACTCTGATTTAGTGAGGTTCTATATTCTTTAAGGTAGAATCTTTATCTTTGTAAAATTTTGTTAAGTTTCATTTCCAAAACCACTTTTTCGGAATCAAGAAAGTTCGTAAAACTTAGAGATCTTGCGAATTTACCTTATTTAACTTTTTTAAACATTACCATATTTAAAAGTTCTAAAGGAATTTTAAAGTATACAATTCACCGCCCATGTATATTGAGCATCTATATCATTATTATGATACTACAATCAGTATCATTTTGATCCTACAATTGGTATCTGAGGAGGTCTCTGAAATACTTATATTCACATATAAGTTTTCTTGCTCAAGTTTGCATTGTTCTATATTTTACTTGCTTAGGATATTCTTATCCTTGTTTAAAAACTTTATTACTAACAAGTTTGTGCAGAGAGTTTTACTCTTAAGATGACAGGAATGAATGTTGGTTCCATAGACAGCCTAAATCCTACTAGACCACCTATTTTTTATGGGAATGATTATGAATATTGGAGAGATCATATGAAGACATTTATTATGAATAATAGAGTATATAATTCTGTTATGCTTACTGGAGGATATAAAATCCCTGACAAGAAAGTCAGTTCTTTCACCAACCAAGAAAATCAAGAATATCAACTGAATTATAAGGTATGAAATACTTTGATTTGTTCCATGACAAGGAATATATATATCCAAATTTCATCTTGTGAACCAGCAAATTGTATTTGGAAGAAGCTTGAAGTTATACACTTTGGAACTTCCAAAGTTATTGAAACTAGAAGAGCCATGCTCAGAGCTGAATATCATGGTGTTTTCTTTCCTTATGGAGAACCCATATGCAAGGTGCAATAGAGATTTATGACTATTGTTAATATTTTACAATCTATGGGTGAGAAAGGTTTAGATGATAAAACCCTTATGGACAAAATCATAGACATCAGGCATAATGAGTGGGAATCCAATAGAACTTCTATTGATGAGAATATAAAGGTTACTCAAATTTTTCTTGATGAACTTTTTGTAACTCTTCTTCAACATGAGACTAGAATGAAGAGAGATGCTGATAATATTAAGAAGAAGAATGGGAATGGAAGTGTTGCTTTTACAACAACTTCAAATCATATGAAATCCATGACTCCTGAGAGAGTTACAAGATCTAAATCTAAGAAGGTTGTTATTCAATCTGAATCTAGTGGAAGTGAATATTTAGAAAATGAATTGGCCAATATTTCTCGAAGGATGAACAAAATTTTTGGACAGAAGAACTTTCAATCTAGATACAAGAAGAAAGAAAGGAAAGATTAGAAAGATTTATAAGTCATGTGTTATGAATGCAAGAGAGATGGATATATAAGACCAGATTATCCTATGCTTAAGATAAAGGAAAGAAAGGAAAATAATTGTGAGAGAAATAGAAAGAAGTTCTATAAAGCTAAAGCTAAGAAAGTCTTGAAATCCAATGACACATGGAGTTCCAGTGGTGGAGACTCTTCAGATGGATCATCAGATTACGAATCTTCTGGACAGAAGAATCTTGGTTTAATATCCAAACTACCTATTGGAAATCATTGTTTAATGGATAAGGTACACAATGCTAAATCCATGACAAATGTATCTTTGAATGCTAATTATAGTAACGATAAATATTATAACTCTTCTAATGAGTAATCTTCTTCTGATGAAGATAATACTTTACCTACCTATGAAGAAGTTTCTAGGTTCACTAAGCTTCTTGAGAATGAGAATTAAAAACTCAAGAAAAATCTTGATAAGGAAAATTATTGGAATATTATTCTTAATAAACAAATATCATATCTTTCTAAATATCTTGATAAGAAAATTTTTGATTTTGAAAGTATTTCAAAAAACCTTGAGGAAGTAAATTCTGAGAAGGTTAAACTTTATGAGGATCTAGAAAATGTAATTTCTAAGAAAAATGTTTTTGAACCTAACTCTAGTTCTAAAACAAATGTTTTGGAAGACAAGAACTTAGTTATTAGACTAAAATCTGAAATATTTTCATTAATAAAGTTTTTTTCAAACTTTACCTTAAGTAAGGAAAATTTTGATAAGATGTATTCTCAAATTCGACCTCTAAGGAATAGTTCTGGTTTTGGTTATACTAGTTCAAAACCAATTTTTAGTAACAATTATTTGGTTCCTCAAAGTGCTAAATTCTATACTAAGTGTCAGTGTGGTGGGCATTGGGCAAGAAATTATTCCCAAAAAAAACCCAGTATTTAGGATTTCATAAAGATTATTTTTCAATGAAGATGTGGATTCCCATGATTTTTCTTTATGAAGTTTCTAGATCCAAGAAAGTTTGGGTTCTGAAAGTCTAACACTCTTATTTTTAGGAAAGTAAAAAAAGTACCAACAACAATACATGGTACACGGAAAGTGGATTTTCCCGACATATGACTGGTAACAAAAACTTCTTTGAAAAGAT
Source organism: Viscum album (assembly GCA_963277665.1). Classification (NCBI taxonomy): domain Eukaryota; kingdom Viridiplantae; phylum Streptophyta; class Magnoliopsida; order Santalales; family Viscaceae; genus Viscum; species Viscum album. Next base: position 1,995,722,522 of record OY728150.1, on the reverse strand, counting down.
TATCAAGATGAAAGGAGGAAAAGTAACTTTCGGAGATAATGCCCAGGAAGAAATTATTAGTATAGGTAACATCATTATTATTGGAAAAACTTTGATTTCAAATGTTTTATTTGTTAAGGGTATTAAGCACAACCTCATTAGTATAAGTCAATTATGTGATGAAGGTTACCTTGTGAATTTTAGGAATGAAAAGTGATTAGTATACAATTCCAAGGAAGAGTTTATTCTTTCTGCCCATAGGAAAGAGAATGTATACACACTAAACTTAGAAGACCTTAGGATCCAAGACTTACCTTGCCTTAGTGCAATGGAAGATCATTCTTGGTTATGGAATAGAAGGCTAGGTCACTATAACCTTAGGAACATATGAAAACTCTCTAAGAAAAGACTATTTAAGGATCTACTAGAGCTTAGATTTGATTATTTAAAATTTTGTGATCCTTTTCAATATGGAAAGAAGCATAAATCAAGTTTTAAATTAGTTAGTGAAGTCTCAACCACTGATGTACTATAGTTAGTGTATATGGATCTTTTTTATCCAACCCAAACTGGAAGCATTAGAGGCAAATATTTTATACTTGTCTTAGTTGATGATTACACTAGATTTATGTGGGTCTATTTTCTAGAAAAGAAATCTAAATATTTTTCTTATTTCAAAAGTTTTAGAGCCCAAGTTAAAAATGAGAAAAACCTTCCTTTGATAACTATTCAGTGTGATCATGGAGGAGAATTTCAAAATTCAGATTTTGAAACTTTTTGTAGTAGAAAATGTATTACTCATAACTTCTCAGCACCTAGAACACCTCAATAGAATGGTGTTGTTGAAAGAAGAAATATAATTCTTCAAGAGATAACAAGAATCAAGTTGAGTGAGTATTCTATAGCCAAACATTTTTAGGCTGAAGCTGTAAGTACTTCTTTTTATACTATAAATTGAGTTTTTATTAGACCTTTTATAAATAAAACCCCTTATGAGTTATGGAAAGGTAAAAAACCAAGACTTTCATACTTCAAGGTTTTTTATTGCAAGGTATTTATTCTGAATACTAAAGATAACCTACACAAATTCACACCAAAATATGATGAAGGAATTTTCTTAGGCTACTCCACAACTTCTAAGGCTTATAGAGTTTTCAATAAAAATACTTGTATTGTTGAAGAAACAATACATGTCAAATTTGATGAAACTGATCCTTTTGTTTTTAAACAACCTCAACCAACATCTTCGGATGTGTTTTCAAAAACTGATTATCAATCTTTGTTAGAAGATCCTTTTGATAAGGAAAATTTCCAAGAAGATATTTCTGAAACATTTACCCCAGAAGATTTCCTAACTTATATTGATGAATAGGTTTTACAAAACCCAAATCAATTATTTCTTAAGAATCATCCTAGTGAGAGTATCATTGGTGATGTAAATCAACCTATAAGGACTAGAAGTTCCTTAAGAAATGAAGTATAGCATCTATCATTTCTTTCCCAATTAGAACCAAAAATCATTGATGAAGCTTTAAGTGATGATGATTGGATAAAAGCTATGCAAGATAAACTAAATGAATTCGAAAGGAATAAAGTCTGGACCTTGGTTGAAAGACCTAAGGAAACTTCTGTTATTGGAATAAAATGGGTTTTCAGAAATAAGTGTGATGAAAATGGAATCATTATAAGAAATAAAGCGAGATTGGTTGATAAAGACTATAATCAACAATATGGAATAGACTATGAAGAAACCTATTCTCCAGTAGCCAGAATTGAATCTTTTCATATTCTACTTTCCATTGCGGCATTTTTCAATTTCAAACTTTTTCAAATGGATGTGAAATGTTCTTTCCTTAATAGTTATGTACAAGAGGAAGTTTTTTTTGAACAAACTCTTGGTTTTGAAGATTTAAAACATCCTAAACATGTTTAAAATTTTACCAAAGCTTTGTATGGACTTAAGCAAGCCCCTCGAGCTTGGTATGATAGGCTTACAGGATTTTTGATTCAATATAATTATGTTAAGGGAAATGCAGATCCAAACCTTTTTATAAAGAAAGATAAGAAAAATATTTTGATTGTTCAAATTTATGTTTATGACATTATATTTCGTTTAACTCATCAATATTTAACTGATTCTTTTGCAGATCTAATGAAATATGAGTTTGAAATGAGTATGATGGGTGAGTTAACATTTTTCCTTGGTTTTAAAATTTCTCAAAAACAAAAAGGAATCTATATATCCCAACATAAGTATATTAAATATATTCTTAAAAATTATGAATATGACAACACTAAGAGTATAAGTACTCCCATTGGTACCTCAAATTCACTTGATCTAGATGAAGCTGGGAAACCAGTAGATCAAACATCTTTTAGAGGTATGATAGGAAGTCTAGTTTACTTGATAGCTAGTCATCCAGACTTAATGTTTTCTATATTCTTATGTGCAAGATATCAATCCAATCCTAAGGAATCTCATTTAAAGTCAGTGAAAATAATTTTTTGCTAAATAAAGGGAACCATGGATCTTGGACTCTTTTATACTTCTGAAAATGATTTTGTTTTGAAAAGTTTTTCAAATGATGACTTTGGTGGATGTAGAATGGATTGGAAAATTACATCTGGAACTTGTCATTTCTTAGGAGATTCATTAGTTTCTTGGTCATTTAAAAAACAACACTCAGTAGCACTTTTCACTGTTGAAGATGAATATGTAGTAGTTGAAAGTTGTTGTGCTCAAGTGTTGTGGATGCAACACACACTCACGGACTATGGTACAAGTCTTACCAAAACAAAAAAAAAATTGATAATACCAGTGTCATTGCCCTAAGTAAAAACCCTTCACATCACTCTCATTCAAAACACATATATATTAGGCATCATTTTCTTAGGGATCACACACAAAAAGGAGATAGAATTCTTCAATATATCAGAACACAATATCAACTTGCTGATATTTTCACAAAATCTTTACCTTCTAATAGATTTTAATACATTAAACAGAATTTAGGAATGATAATCGTAAGGTAATATTCCTTGTTAACTTCTTGTTGAAACCTCACTCCTTACAGTAATAAACTTCTTTTCATAGGGGGAGTACATTTGTTTGTTAGATGTCTAAATTTTTTCATTTTCTAAATTTTCGTAATGAAGATTTTCTAAATTTTTGTAATGAATATTTTCTAAAAAAATTCGTAGTCATATTTTCAAAATTTTCGTAATCAAATTTTCAGAATCTAAAGTTCTTCAAGAAGAATTTTCCTCATTACGAATAATCTTCCTAGAAATCCGAAAGGTATGTTTCCTTTCTTAAGTTTTTGTAATCATCTTTTACTTGTTGGTTTTTTCATTTTGTTTTTAAAATTTTTCAGATTCTCTTTTCCTTAAATCTGAATTTTTTTCTTTAAAACCTCAAAAGATCGGATTCTATCAAATAATCCTTGTGGCTATCATTTCAACTGTCAGATCTGATCAAAAAGTTTTTAAATCATTGGATTGAGTAAGGAAGTTGAAACGTCACTTAAAACACCTATATAAAGGACCCCCTGATGGTTGTCCCACATCTAAACTCAATCCTTCACATGTTGAAGTTCTACCCTTCTACTTAATCTCGTTCTGAACTTCTCAGATCTTGCTCAAATCCAAATTTATGTCGAACAATATTCTCAGAAAGACATGTCAACTATCAAGCCAATCTCAGAGTGGTAGGTTTATAGAGAAAGTTTTGTGCATCCAAAATTCTTCTCCAAGTATGATTCCATCATCTCAAAGAACATCAAGCTGAATGGATGGGGCATTGTTTGCGTATCGAAGCCAGGAGCTCAAGATTTAGTATATCCAGATTTTCTAGTTGAATTTTATGAAATAGTAAGTTTTTTCAAAGAAGAAGGAAGAGATATGTTCTCTTTCAAGAGAAATGGAAAGACTTATGCTCTTTCATAAACCAAGGCTGCTAGCTTGGTTGGTATTCTGTATGAAGGAGAAGCTGAGTTTTTTTCTCATAAGCAACCTGATAATCAAGGAAGTTTCAATAAGGTTGAGGCTATGGTTTGTCTTAGAATTTCTGAAGTAAAGACTTCGAAGATTGCTCATTTGTCTACAAATTTCCGGATTCTCGAATTATGGGTTCAAGGATTTATCATACCAAGAAAAGGTGACAAGGATACATTGAAGAAGAGTGACATGTATATTTTCGATTTTCTAGTGAACCTGAGAAAGATAAACTTGGTTAAGCATATTTAGATTACGATCGAGAATATAAAGAATGGAAATCTAAAGGCTTGGATCATTATGTATCCATCTGTTCTTTCAAATCTAATTATTCAGTGCTTGGAGTCTTTCAAAATCCCTTACAGTTCAAAGCCAAGGAATTGCAAAGTCATGTTGGTTAGTGATGATACCTTGAAAAGGATGAAAGTCTGTTTTTCTAAGTAATCTGGAGAATTTTATGAATTTTCATAAGAAGAAGCTAAAGCCATACTAAAGAAGCAAGAGGTTGATGAACCATCTAAAAAGGCTGGAAGGAAGAGGAAGTTGAAGGAAGTATAAGAGGAAGGAAAAACCCCAGAGCCTAAAGAAATCCAGTTCGCACCTCCAAAACCAAAGAAGAAAAAAAGCTTACCCGGATGAGGTAGTAGATAAATTAAGGGAAGATTAGAAGAACAAGAAAGTAGGGGATCCTAGATTTGGTTTGGATCCTACTAAAGTGAAAGCTTTAAAAGAAAATACTGCTGATGAGATTGAAAAGAAATCAAAAGAAAAGAAATAAAAGAAGAAGATGATTGAAGTAGAGATTGTGCAATCCCTTCTGAAGCAGAATCTTTAAAGCTTGCTACCCCTGGGAAAGATGAGAAAGATGAAAATGAGAAGGTTAAAGAAGAAGTGAATAAACAGTCTAAATAAGAAATCTCTAATCATGATTTCATTCATTTAGAAGATGTTAAGGAAGGATTTGAGAAGGAAGAGATAGAGGAAGACAAAATTGTTCAACTATCTGATAGTGAACAAGAGTCCCCTGATGAGGAATCCATTCTGAAGTTTGATAAGGGAAAATATGTGGTTGTTGATACACCTACTAAAGTTGTTGTTAAGAAGAAAGAAGCTGGTGGTTCTTCAAAGAGGAAAGATACTAATATAGTAAAATAATCCTCACCAAGCAAAATTTCAGATTCGGAATCATCCTCTCTGGGACATGATTTCATAGTCCAGTCCTTGAAGAATCTTGTTGGCACTATTCCAATATTTCCCAACATTGATTAAATATGCCAAATTATTCAACACTCCTTGAATCAAAAATCAGATTCAGTATCCATGGTGATGGATAAGTGTGTCAAGATTGAAGAAGATTTCAAAACTTTTTTCATAAACTATGAATCCCACAAGAGATCCTGCAAGAAGATGACCAGTTGGTCAAGAAAAACTATAAAAGACATGATAATTATTGATGAGTTCCAAGATAGTGTCAAGTATTCCTTTGACACCGAAGATGTAAAGATCAAGGATCTCATGAATAGATTTGAGGAGAAGCTTACTCTGGAACAGAATTCCCAGATTCAAGAAGTGAAAGATATGAATGGGAAGTTGTATCCAGTTTCCCAAAGATAGAAGAGAGAAAGAGACCTCGTGATTAAGATTGAGGAAAAGCTTTCCAAGCAGGAAGAATGCTTGAAGGATCAGGCTGATATTCTTAAGGCTCGGGAATAAAAAATCAAAGCCTTAGAAAAGAAAGCATAGGATCACGATCAGCTTCTTAAGCGAGCAGAAGAAGATCACAAGGAGCTCAAGAAGCTGAAGACTATAGTCAAGAAGTTGATGCCCAAGGAGAAGTAATGATAAACCTTTTAAATTATGATCTTTTTTTGTATCTTTTTTGTTGTATAATTTTTTTTCCAATCGTAATGAAATTTTTTGTTACTCTTCATATATTTTGTTGTCTTGTACTAATATTTCAGGTACCGTATTTACTTATCCATTCCCTATATTCCGTTTTGAAAATCAAAAAGGGGGAGAAAGGAAAAAAAGAATACTAAGTAAATAAGAATTGTCCCTAAGTAAGGGGGAGTTTATCTAAGGGGAAGTTCTTAACCAAGAAGATTTCTGTATGCAATAAAATGATAAGTCTCATTCTGGAAATCTAGAATATGATTCTTAGTGGTTATAAATCCTAAGGGGGAGTTAGTCGTATGCGTCATTTCCCATGTGTTAAGGGAGATAAGTTTTATTTTCAAAGTCTATAAAAATATTTTCTAAGTACTTATATTCTTTTTCGTAAGGATATTTTTGCTTTCCAAAAAGGGGGATATTGTTGAGTCAATAAGGTTTCCTTATGACTTTACCATTCCTTTATGTTTTGAAAAATCACAAACACCTTATCTTAAGGAAAATTTCATTTACATTATTTTTTACTTTCATAAGGAAATTTTTCTTCCCCAAGGAAATTTATCCTTACCATGTTTTCATTTTTCATATTATAAGTATAAAATTCAGTTTCATATCCAAAACCTCGAAATCATATATATACTTAGATATAAAGCATTTTGTTTCTAGGATCCAAATTTAGGTACTGATTTCTCTGAATTCAGACTCTGAACTTTCCAAATTCAGGTTCTGAGTTCTCTGAATTCAGACTCTGAACTCTTCTAAGTTCAGACTCCAAGTTCTCTAAATTCTCTGAATTCATACTCTGAACTCTTCTGAGTTTAGAATTTGAGTTCTTTGAATTAAGATTCTGAATTCTAATGAATTCAGACTCTGAACTTTGTAAGTTCAGACTTTGAATTCTACTAAATTCAGACTCCGAACTCTACTGAATTCAGACTCCGAATTTCCTTGAAATTCAGACTCTGAATTATTTTGAAGAAAGAATCCAAATATCCTTGTATTAAAGACACCGAAGGGTTTTTTTGTTAGACTCTGAACTTTCATTTTTTCCTTACATTCCAAAAAATGAATTTGGTTAAGTAACCATATTTTTTCTTATTCTTGTTTTGGTTATAAAATGATGTCGTGCTTTCTGTTACTAACTAACTGTTGTTTGAGTGACACATGTACAAGTCCCTCCAAAATTCAAGGAAGAATATGACCGTTGGATGAGGGAGACGACCATTGAGAATGTGCCTATAAATAGGAGCTCATTTTGAATGAGCTCAACATAAGTTGATCAGTCTATATATTACATGCTGCTAAAGTGATTTCTAGAGAGAGAGACTTTAACGCTTTGTGCGTACTGAACATCTTGTTCAGAATTGCTTTATGTGACTCCAAATGTTACTGAGTACATTCGAGGGCTTCTAGGGATAAGAAGATAGAGGTGCTGACTACCTTGAAGTTTGGGGACTTCCTTGCTGAGGAAGACAGAGGTGCCGACTACCTTGAAGTTAAGGGCTTATAGGGATAGCAAGATAGACTCTGATCTTCGTATCGAGGGATTACCCTGCTGTGGGTAAGACAGACTTTCTTGAAAGTATAAATCAAGGGACCTTTATCCAAGGTTGTTAGATACCCATCTCTTTGGGTTAAAATTTTTACTACTTTTTACTTGTTTTGTTTCAACTTTTCCGCTGCAATTTTGATTGTTAAGGAAAGTATAAATATCTTATACTTCCTTATACTTGTAATCTGATTTAGTGAGGTTCTATAAACTTTAAGGTAGAATCTTTATCTTTGTAAACTTTTGTTAAGTTACATTTTCGAAACCACTTTTCCAGAATCAAGCAAGTTTGTAGAACTTAGAGGTCTTGTGAATTTACCTTGTTTAACTTTGTTAAACATTACCATCTTTAAAAGTTCCAAAGGAATTTTAAAGTATACAATTCACCCCCCTCCCCTCTTGTATATTGAGAATCTACATCAATATTATGATACTAAAATCAGCATCATTTCAATCATATAGTTTGGGACTATTTCATACAAGAAAAAAACACAAACTTTCTTTTAGACATATCAATAAGATGAGTATTAATTTACCTTTATAGTTAGTACATCTTGATCTATTTGGTTATACTAAAAGTTATAGAATCGAAGGAAATAAATATACATTAATTATTATGGATGATTATAGAAAATTTATATTGGTTTATTTCTTTACACATATAAATGATTCTTTACCTAGATTTATTTATTTATGTAATTTAGTTCAAAATGAAAAAAATTGTATGATTGTTTATATTCATATTGATAAAAGAGAGGAATTTAATTATTTAGATTTTGAAAATTTTTGTGAAAAGAATATTTATTTTAATAATATTTATTCTCCTAAAACACCTCAATAAAATGGTGTTGTATAAAGAAAAAATAGAACTTTTATTGAAATGACCAGAACTATTTTAAGTGAATATAAATTTCCTAGATATTTATAGGTAGAATGAATTTTTAATTAATTTTATATTTCAAATAGAATTATTGTTAGACCTTTGTTTATGAAAACTTATTATTAATTTTTTAATGGTAAAAATGCTAAAAAATATTTTAGAGTTTTTGGTTGTAATGTTTTTGTTTTGAATTCAAAGGATAAATTAGTCAAATTTGATACTAAAAGTGATAAAGGTATTTTTATTTGTTATTATAATAAAATTAAATCATATAGAATTTATAATGAATGAAATATTATTATTTAAGAATCTATTTATGTTATGTTTGATGAAGATAATATGAAACTAAATTTTAATTTTAATGTTTTTGATAATGAGTTTAGAGATTTTAAATTTAGTGAAGAAAAACCTCAAGATAAGGATGAATCAATTGAGGGGGAGCGTACTCCTTCTCGAACTGATCTTGGATCATGGAAAATTTATAAATATCATAATATTTAAAATTTTATTAGTAATATATATTCTCGTATTAAAACTAGAAATTAAGTATTTATTTTCAAATTATTCTTTTATTTATGATTTTCTTCTTAATAATGATTAATATACTTGAAATGATTCAAATTGGATTATTTATATACAATATGGGATTAATAAACTTATTAGAAATATTTTTTGGACTTTATTTGAATTTATTATGGATAAAAAGAAAATTATAACTACATGTATTTTTATAAACAATATAGATGAAGTTGGACATATTTTCAAAAATAAATCCAGGCTAGTTTTCCAAGGATGCTCTTAAGAAGAAATTATACACTTTGAGGATTATTTTTTACCTATTTCCAAGTTAGAGGCAATTATAATCTTATTTAGTTTTTCTAGTTTTCATGTTTTTAAATAAAATTAAATATATGATAAAAGTTATTTCTTAAATGTTCTTATAATTGAAGAAGTTTTTTGTTTCTCAATGCCATGGTTTTGAAAATAAAAAATTTATGACTCATGTTTTTAAACTGTATAAAGATTTTTATTTTCTCAAACAAGAAAATTGTGCTTGGTATATTAGGTTTTTCTTGTTTCTTATGAATAATGGTTTCAATAAATTTAATCATTATCCTACCGTTTTTATTAAAATATTTTTTAATTATATTTTAATTTTAAAAATTTATGATGGAAATATTGTTATTTTTTCTTATATTGAATTGATTTATAATGATTTTCTACTTTAATGTCATCTGATTCTAACAAGATATTAAATGGATAATTATATTTATTTCTAGGAGTTCAAAATTTTCAAAAGAATGATGGAATATTTCTTAATTAGTCTATGTATGCTAAATATTTGGTTAAAAGGTTTGGTCTAGATTCTTGTAAATCTATGAAAACTCATATGAATACTAGTCATAAATTAGATATTGATTCATCTGGTACATCAATTGATATGAATGTTTATAGAGTCATAATTGGTATATTTCTTTATTTTGACTACATCTAGACTCGATATCATGCTTAGTGTTTGTTTGTGTGAAATATTTATAGCTAATACTGAAGATAGCCATATTAAAGTAGTGAAAAAGAATAATTATATATGTTAAAAGAGCTATTAACTCTAGTTTTTTGTATTATAAGTATTTTTTTTTTAATTATTATCCTATTCCAACTCTGATTTTGGAGGTTGTAAAATTGATAAGAAAAGAATATTAGGTATGATTCATTTTCTTTAATTTTTTTAATTTATTGGTCTTCTATGAAGAAATTATTTATTTCTCTATAAACTACTGAAGATGAGAATATCTCTAATTCAAGTTTGTGTGCTCAATGTTTATGGATTAAAAAACTTTATGTGATTTTGGTATTTATCTTGATAAATTGCCTATTTATTATGATAACATGTCTATAATTTATATTTATAAAAACCCTTTAAATCATTATAGAATAAATCATATCGACCTTAGATTTGATTTTATTAGAGATCATGTGAATAAGGTTGATATTGTTTTTGAATTTATCCATACCAATAATTAGCTTACAGTCATATTTACTATGACTTTAGACTTTTATCAGTTTGAAAAAATTAAATTTAAACATTTTATATTATATATTTAGTTTAAAATTTTGTTTTTAAATTTACTTAATATGAATTTATTAAGGGGGAGTTTATATTTTATCTTTTTTTTATTTAAAAAAAGGGATAGAAAATAAAATGTTCTTGTTTTACATGTTTGTTTTTTTAATCAAAAAAGGGGAGAATGTTTATATATATGATTGAATGTTTTTTATTACATGTTGTTTTTTATGTTTTATGTTTTTAATATTACAAAATTCACCCTAATGATTTTATTTTATATAATTTTTTTTTAAAATAAAACATTTTTTAGTTGCGAATATCTATTTTACAGCTAACTGTAATATCGACTGTAAGCTTAAGATTATTGACTATAAGTTAAAATGGATAACTTTAGGATTGACCATACATTGAAATAGATCAAACATACATTGGAATAGATCAACCGTGAATCCCATAGTCTCTTAAATATCCTATTAATAATTTATAACTCTTATGGAAATATAAAATCTTCTATGTTTTTTTCTAAAATTCAATAGGTCAATCTGTCTTTAGTTTTTAGAAATTCAGATACATGAATCACCTATATAAATCCCTTAAATCAATTCACTTATGTGAATCCCTTAAATAAATTTCTTATGTACGAAATCACTTACATGAATCAGTTTTATTGATTCGCATATGTGGCCAATTTTCTTACATAGTTAAATACTTCTACATGAAAAACCCATACATGAATTTGGGTAGGTATTTTAATGAATTTCTACTGGTTTTTCTAAAATATGGATATATGTACTATTTTATATTTTATTTCATATATCTATTTGATGTATGTTTATTTCATATATTTAAATTGTTTTAATGAATTTAAATAATTCATATTAATTATGTAGAACCTATGTGAAATATTTTTCATTATTTTAAAAAAAAAATTATGAAGATTAAAGTGTATTTTATCCACATGCAAGAAACATAAAACTTGAAAATAAAAATTGTTTTTATTATTTAAAGTTATTTTATTTGATTTTAGTGTTTCTAAATTAATTTTAAGTGATATTCAAATTTTTAATTTTTTTTAAATATCATTAATGAAGTGTTATTAATTATTGATATTCTCTACATATTTACTGCTTGTTTGGAATGGAATGTTTTTGAATTTCTTATTTAAATTTTACACTTTCTATTATCATATGATCTTTTATTGACTAATTATTATTGAAGTATTTCAAACTATTCAATAGATTGATTTAAATTTTGTTTGAATCAGTATTTATTATTTTAATTTTTTTTCTTTGAGTTGAGTGATATTTTTGGAATGATAATTTCTCTCTTTTCTCTCTTTATCTGATAATTCATTTTTATCATTTTTGAATTATAAATTCTCTAAAATATATTGAATGTGTTGAGTTTATTTGTTTTAAAATGATTTTGAGCCTTTACTTTGTATAAGGGGGAAAGGGGAAAAAATCTGATATGATAATTTTCAATAAGAGATTTCATATTTACAAGTGATACATTGCAAAGAGTGTGGTCGTGTTGATATAGTAAAGTGATGTAAATTTTACCTATGTTGAAAATTTCTCAATATTCTAGGAAGATATACTGAGGGATAAAAAAATATATGACTTATTTACTTTTTTGGTGAGAATATTTTCTCTTATAATCAATAACTACTAGCTTTGATTCTCTTGTTTATCTATCTTCTTCATCATAGTTTCTTGTGTCTCTAACAATTATTCCCATATTTCATGTAAACTTATTTTTTTATGCTTTAAAAAGAAAAACCATTATTCTTTTCTATATTGAAGTCATGATTCATAGATTATAAATTCAGGACCATTCAAGTTGTGACCCCCATAGTCTAAATTCAGTTTTTAATTGGGTTGTGACTCTCCAAACAAAAGTCTGGTGTCTTGGTTATTCTTCCACTAGGAAAAGTTTTTTGTAATCAGGTTATGATTCCCCTTAAAAATCATATTAGTTTAAAATGTATCTCTTATTGATTATATAGGTATAATATTAGTCTAGTTCAACTTTATACCAAACAACTACAAGAAACATCATCATGTTCTTTTCTTTATTTTTTTCACTTCCAATTAACTCTATTAATTAATTATCATAATTATATTAAACAATTAATACTGATCTTTGAATTTTTTTAATCCATTATATTCACCCCCACTAGAATACATTCCATAACTTTATCAAACCTAACAAGTTATGGGTATGGTTCTTGGGAATGGAATCCATGATGAGCATGTTTTGGGTAATTTACCGATAACAACAAGTTACTTCATAATGATCATTATTTTTGGTGTTACACTTATAAAACCATATTCATAAAATAAATTACTATTTAATATTATATAATGAAACTATTAGTTTCTTGATACTCATTCATGTTGGAAACTATGAAGATATTATAACATCATTGATGTAAGTGGTTGAACTGACCCAAAAAATAACATGTAATACTAACGAATGAGAATGAGTATGAATTTATATAATGGAAATATAATTTTAATATAATATTAATGGTGTTAATATAGAATTATTAGAGTGGATAAGGATATTTATAAATGTATGAGATGATAAGGTAATTTTAAAATAATAAAAATAACTAGATATTTGGATGTATTAGCTCATTCATGAAATGAGTTCGTTCAAAATGAAGTATTTAGGCCACCTTTTGACAAACCATGGGATAAAAAATTTATACAAATGAATTATTATATGTAATTTTTAAGACATTAATTATATAACTAAATGAAAATGGTGTTTTGGGAGGGGGTAGAAGAGGGGTCCTTTTATAAGTGTGTTTTGTGTTGCATTTTCACAAATATTCATTCCATAAGGTGTAAGGTTTCCATTTTACCATAAAAAGAGTTCTAATGTATATAAATAATGGATATGGGTCATTAATACCCATATAAACAATATTTAGAGTTAATTTTAGAGATATTTTAGTCATTTACCCTTTAATTTTAACCTTTTACCATATTTTACCTTTACCATGGTACCTTATTTTTTACCTTAGTAAATTATTTTTTTTTCCAAAAAATTGAACCACTTACATAATTTATACATGGTGATAGATAATTTAAATTCCAATAAGTATAATTCAATTTATATATATTTTAAATTAAACTTTTAAATAAAAACATAAAATATATAGAAAAACATATTTTTTTATGGAAAATTTACTTTTTAATCCTTTAGTGTTCTTAATATTATTTAACATAAATTACTAAATAAATTATTTTAAATATATTTTTTATACATTGAAAAACATTATTGTAACTTTCATTTGAATGTTATAAATTTAAATATATTAATATAAAATTATACAACACTTAGAAAAAAATTATTTGAAAAATATCCCCTTTTTATATTAAATGATTTTAATTAGACACCATTATTTATCTTCTAACTATTCAATTTCATTAATCCATTGGTATTATATTATTTCTTTGAATTTTATAACCACATGATAATAATAGTAATCATATATAATGAATAAAAATACATATTTTATAATAAATCATTTTAATTAATTATTATCATTAAATTTAATTAGAATTTTTTACTATATGTGAATTATATTATTTTTAATTTTTTACTAAAAAATGAACAACTTAAATGTTCCTATTAGATACAAGTATAGTCAACAACCATATTTCCAACAACCATATTTCCAACAACCATATAACCAACAACCATATATATAACAATCATCTTACATTCCTATATATAGTCTTACATAAATCTGTAAAATAATTCATCCTATTCTGTAATTTCATTTTTAATATGTTTATCATATTTTAATTTTGTTTTATCCTTTCTATAGTTATCATTAATGGTATTATTTTCATAGGAGATGTTGATGATGATAATTTCAGCCTTAAATTATTTTAATTTACTTATGGTTTCATTCCTTTAGTAATTTTTTCTAATTATGTTTAATTTAGGTATCTTGAAATGTATTTTATTTTTTATTGTAATATTCAACTAAAATGAAATAATGCATTGTTCATTTTAGTTCAGTATTGTGTGTATCATAATCTATTAGGAACACAAGATTTATTTAAATGGAAACACATACTAAAATTGTGAGGTGTTATATTCTACCTCGTAAAAAGAAATTCACCATAAAAATTTCATTAATATGATGAAAAAATAAGGGTACATTTGTCTCATTACACTTTCAAGTTCCCACATTTCTTTCTCAAACTTATGATTCCTCTAGATAACATTAACCAACTAAGTAGACTTATTTCATAGTAAATTATCTTTATGATCTAATATTTTTACCAGCTTTTCCTTATAATAGAGATCATGTTTTGGTTGTACTACCTCTGAGTTCAATACATATGATAGATCAGGCATTTACTTCCTCAAAAGTGATACATGGAACACATCATGAACTCATGAGAGTTTTTATGGAAGTGAAAGATAATAAGATACCATCTCCACATGATGGATTATTTCAAAGGGTCCAATGTATCTAGGGATCAACTTTTCCTTCTTCCCAAATCTCATAATCCTCTTCCATGGTGATATTCAATTGAATACCTCTTCTCGGACTTCAAACTCCAAATACCACCATCCATTATCATCTTATATCTTCTATCAACTTCGTGAAGTTTTAATGTGTCATTTAATGGTTTGAATATTCCATAACAATTCCTGATAGAGATCTGGTCCCTAAATATTACACTCTATGAATTCATACCTACAAGTTGGAGTATTACACCTATTCTTATATAGAGCCTCATATTTTTCCATTTGAATGATAGATTGGAAACTACAGTTATAAGAGAATTATAATAGGGTAATGTGTTAATAAAAACCTCATTTAAACTCAATATATTAGTATTTCAACATATCTTCTAGGGTTTTAATAATAATTTTTGATTGACCATTAGTTTAAGGATGATAAGATATACTAAAGTCTTCTCTATATTTATTTCTTGTTTAGGAATTATTTATAACTTCGAGGTAAACCTCATAACATGATTAGATACAATTGAGAGTGGTACTCTATAGATTCATACCACTTTTTTGTATATCTTAGCAAATTTATGAAGGTAAAAATATTCTCAAATACTAATGAAATGTTTCTAATTTATAAATATGTAAACTAAAACCCAAATGTCAGTATGGACTTTAGAGTTCTTAGGAAGTCCTAAAAGAAATCCATGGTGATTTTATCTCATTTCCATATAGGTTAGGGTAATGGTTTCATCACCCACTTATAATTCTTTTATTCTTTCTTAACTTATTGGAATACCAAGAATCAAGATATATACTCTGCAATCTCCATATTGATGTAATACCACTAAAAATACTCTTTGATATATTTATGCATATTTTTGCTTCTAGGATAGATATAGAATGACAATCTATGTGAATAATCCAATAATAAATTCCTCAATTCTAGTATTAAAAAGACACATATTCTTTTACAAATTATTATATTTCTATTAATGTAATAATTGAACTTTTTAATATTAATTACGTTCTTCTATTACAATATATCCCCCTTTTATGCCTCATTGATCATCACATGGATGGGTTTCTGAGCAGTAATTTTTGAAAGATAAGATTTTTACCATTCCCTTATGATTTCCAGGTCCATCCTTTTCAAATCCATGAGTATTGGGTTCCTTTCTATACTCATTATGGATAAGGTATCATAATCTTACTCAAATCATCAATCACCTTATTTACTTTTGTAGGGTGGTAATGTATTGATAAACCATACTCTTTGTTAAATACCAACCATCTCCTTTTACACATTCTTAACTCCTTCTATGTCAATATATACTTTATTCTCTTGTGATATATATATATATATATCACACTTTTCTCTATAGAGAAAATTACTCTATATCTATATTGAAAATATTACCATATATATTTGTATATCATGAATTGAGTTTTTTTTGTCATGAGACTTTAGTTGATGTGAGGAATAAGCTTCCACCATGTCATTTTTCATTAAGAAACATAAAAATCCATTATTTGATGAATTATTTTATATCACAAACCTTTTACCACTGCGAGGTATTATGAGTAGAAGTGTAGTGACTAAACTTATTTTAATCACCTAGAAATTGTCTTCAGATTCTTCTTTCTAGAGGGACTTGACTCCCTTATGAGGTAACTTGGTTAGTGGATTTGATATTCATGAATTTGTTTTCAAAAGGTGTCAATAGTATTCATCCAATCCTAGAAAACTACAAATATCTGTTATAATGGTTGGTATGGTCTATTCCTCAATCACCTTCATCATTGAAGGATCCACATATATACCCCCACATATGATTGTATTATCCAATAATGATACTTTTATATATCTAGAAATCACACTTGATAAATTTGGAATAATTTTTCTCATTTCTCAAGGTCTTTAACACAATTCTCAAATAATCCCCATGCTCTTTGAATACTATAAAAATAACATATATACATGGGGCTATATCCATGGTCATAATTTCCATGGTTATGGGTCCCCTATAACAGCATGAAAATTATGTCTATGGATATAGAATTCCTCTAGCCACGGTAATGATTGTGTATGGATTTAGGTTAGTGTGTGATTTTTTATGTGAGAAGATGTAGAGAATAGATTATAGCCACGGGAAAAGTATGCATGTGCCTATATCCTCTTGTACCCAACCCTTATAGCCATGATCCTATTAGACTATTGGTATAGTTATTTTCACACAACTCCTATTTCCATAGTCCTACTTAACTATGGATATATTCCCTTAGAGATAACCCTAATAGTCATGATCCTACTGGATTGTGGCCATATACCTTTGCACTCGACCCCTATAGCAATGGTCCTACTGAACTATGGATATAAGTACTTTAACCTGGCCCCTATATCCAAAATATTACTATATTGTTACTATAGTCCCTTGAAAATAACCCCTATAGTCATGGTCTGAGTCATCCATAGCTATATGACCTTACACCTAAGAACGATATCCACTAGCATTCTGGCTATGGATATATGTAAATCACAATTTTTTTTTAAAATTATATAATAAAAATTATATCATTAATTTAATTTATATATATATATATATATATATTATATATGTAATATCAAAAAACATGATATAGAAGAGTGGTAAGGTCTTTGACTATTAATGTTGGGCACATGAGATCAAATCCTAGGAGTTGTGTTTTTTTATTTTTGGAACTCTATATCCATGGGTTGATTCCCATGTATATAAGTTCAAGCTATAGCCACATAAATTATTCCCATGTCTAAATATATCTACAACCATGGGCATCGACCTATTCCTATAGGTGGCATATGGATCAAGTGACACATAAAAGTTGTTATATCCATGTGCAATAATAATTGTGTCCACCCGTGGCTATAACAAAAATGATTTATCCATAGAGTTTATATCCACAAACACCATACTATTGGTTATAGTCTATTGCCATGATATTTTTGGGGTATGGCCACAAATACAACCATGGATATAATATATTTTTTGTACTTGTGTTCCTTTTTATTAAAATATATGAGAATATTAAATACAAATACCACTAAAAATATATCAGGTTAATATTTAAAGACTAGTCATTGGATGCATGAAGATAGTAGTGATGTTTTTACATTCATAATAAATCACTATGAATTCATAGTGTACATACCTTGTAAAAAATGATATCTTATATATATCCAATCTTTTCACCCTTAATTGATTATATATAGATCAAAGTTCAATCTTTGATGATTACCAAGACACTCATAGTTGATCGAACAATTCATCAATATGGGGTAGATGATAATTGTTCTTGATTATGATCTTGTTAAGTTTATGATAATCAATACAGAGATGCATTAATCTATATTTCTTCAAAAAAAGATGGCATGTGCACCTCATGGTGACACACTAGGGATTATAAAACCCTTATCTATATTCTCTTGGAGTTACTTCATCAATTCCTCCAATTCAATCAGTTCCATTCTATTAGGAATCTTTGATATAGGCATAACACCAAGAATAAGTTCTATTGAAAACTCAACATCATAATCTAAGGAAATACCAGGAAAATCTTCTGGAAATACATTAGTATATTCCCATATAATAGATATATTTTCAATATTTATTTTTTCCCCAACCATTTGAGCTAAATATTCCTCATTATTAGGCAACAAGACCCATTCCATAAGTAGTCCATAGTCATCCATGCACAGATAGATGATCATGGGTTGATTTGGTGTATAAAATGTGATTTCCCTATCCTATAAATTAATCTGGGAACTATGTAAAGAGATCCAATCCAGTCCAAAATCACATCAAATTTGACTAAATTGAGAATAATGAGATTTTAAATAAGAATATTCCTATCAAATTATATTAGAGTTGAGTTATTAAATTATAGATGAAAACTCCTAGTGGTAAGATGATTTCATCCCAAGTATATAACTCCTACCCAATAGAATTTTGTGAGAATTTCCTTCATTTAAATCCTATTATTCTACCTTTAGTGAAATTTTATGTCATTTTAGGCATAGAATGGATCTCTTTTCATAGTTCCAGTATCAATTGTTGGGATAAGAAAATAAAATTTCATATCCCAAATCAACCCATGATCATATATTAATACAATTATAACTATGAACTCCCTATGTAATTCAATTACATTATATGGGTCTTTTTAACTAATAATGTGGGATCACTACTAGAATTCTAGGTTATTACAACAAACCTATAGCAATGGTTTTAAAATATTATTGGTATAGCCCCAATACCAGAATTTCCCCACCCTTCCCATTGTGAATTTAGATCCCCTTATAGTAGTTCTCTCTCCCCCTTTGATTCTATAAGAAATTATTCTATTTCTCCTCATTTTCATAGTTATATTTGAGTTTAATACTTATGGTATATATTTTCACCATCCCCTTATGTAGTATTCTATTCTCTTATTCTTTCATTTTCATGTCCTAGATTATAATTTTTTCCTAGGGTTTCAAGTTCTATGAATTTAATTAGGTTTTTTTATTTTTAGTGTTAATAAACATCAAACAAATAGAATTACATTTTTTATCTTAGTGGAATAATAGTATATATCATTTTATACCCTTTCATTTCCATAAGTATGAATTATCCAATTATGCTAACTATTTTTTTCTTGGGGATTAAATGATCAAGTGTATTTTTTAATATTTATTATTTATGAATTATAATTTTATATTGAACTACATTTTTCATGGAGATTTGATATTTATGTGAATTTTATTATTATTTAAGCATTATAATTTTATATTAGTGTTTTAGGAAATATGAAGTGAATTTATATAATTTTAGAAAATATATGATGTCATGATGATTATATTATAAAATGTTTCAAATAAAGATGAAAAAATTTATCAATGGTGTAATTTATAATTTTGATAAATGATGATTTAATTATCATTTTATTTTAAATTTGGATTTATTTTATGTTTTTTATTTATTTTGGATGCATGTTTTTGCCTAATGTTGTTATATTTTTTATATCAATGTGGTCAGGTGAGTCCATATTTCTATAATTTTCCCCACTAGATAGTGGATATGAGTAAAATGGATTTGGTATATCCAAGCCTCTCCATGTTCCATATCTGGGGTATCTTTTTTCTATTATGTTGTTTTGTACAAATGTGAGTTGTTTTGGCTAATGTTGAGTTGATATGAGGGTGATAGTAAGGTAATTAAAATATAAGACTTATCTATGAACATAAGTGATGATCATTACACATTGATGGATGAGGGTCCTAGGTGTGTGGTGGTAACAAAACTATAGACAAAGATCCTAACCACTACTCATATGGTACAAGATAAACCATACATGGACTCTTTAATTTATGAGTAATACCTTGACTACTATAACAGAGGAGTTAGAGATATATGTGATGTTGTTAATACACCTTTAATGGTTAATCATCTTGGAGTGCCTGATGGAAAAAATTACTAGCCTAAGTCTACACACACTGGACCAAATTTGAAACAACTTTCCCTATTTTTATTTAATACTCTCAATGTATTATACCATATACCTTTCACAGTCAATTTTAAAACGAAAACACCAAACACATTTATATTCTTTAATGATTCACACAAAAAACACTACATCACATTTTAATTTTAAATTATTTATAAAAATAAAATATTTTTAATTCCATGTCAACCATATTTGAGAGATAAAATTGTCATTCATCAAAGGGATAAAAAGGACTTTAATATTGATAAAATTTATAGTTTGAGAGAAAATTTCCAACCTGAATTTTATATTTAAAATTAATGATAACCACCAATTCCAATTGATAAAACCATGTGACTGATATGATACTTAAAAATATTATAAAATACTATCCAAACGTTCATGGAATGATACTAGAGTGAAGGATTCATCCATACCATCTATGATAACATCCAAGACACCAAATTTAATTTCTCAAATATGGACAAAGAGTTGAAAAGCAACACAAAAAATAAACTAAATTTAATGTAAAAGAACATAATCAAATATACTAAAACTAAAATGAATCAAATAATCCTTTTTAACCTTAATATAATATAATATAATGAAAAATAAGTCACCTAAATTATGATAATTCAAATAGAGTCTAATTAAACCTAAAAACCATCCATTGAATAATTTTACATCTTTTGACTCGGTATGGTTTTTAATTTCAACCTTGAAATGGTATTTATTCAACCTTTCCTACTTAATCACTTGAAGGAACCTATTCTCACTTTTATCTTATTTTTATTTGACTCAATTTACCATTACACACTCTTACTTGAGAAAATTATATATATAGAAATGATTTATAAAGGATAATGGTCATTCCTTGATCAACTTTCTTTTCTCTTTCAATGGTTGGAAAAATATTTCCAATTTTTTCAATCTCACTTTTGAATTTTTTTACTAAATTCAAAGAAAAAATTACCTTATTTTTGGGTTGATTTTCTTCTTGAATTTAAGTTTGAGTAGACTTATTAAAATATAAAATTTCAATGGTTTTTCCACAAGTTCATTTTTAATTAAAACTTACTTTAATTCTATAATTTTAGTGGATTATTCCACTTATAATAGCCCTCCATGAACCTCTTGCAAGATAATTTATTTAATATCTTTTCCATTAATGTAAGTGATGGACATGATAAATTATATTGGTTGAATTTTAGCTTTTATTTCCATTTTACCTTGATTCCCCTCACTATTTTTCTTCACAAGTAGCTCAATCTAAGCCTCAAAATTATTGTTTAAATATTAGTTATTTTGATATAGTTTGTCAATACTTTCATCCATTCATGAAATTAAACGGTAAATCAAAACTTTATAGTAAGGGGAAATGATAAGAATTGTGTTTTATCAAATTAAAAATACCCATATTAGAGGAATAAATTTCACATACCTACAAGGGATTAATAGGTAATCGTGAAAACTAAAAATTCTATTATAAAGTTTATTTTCAACATTTTTTATAGAAAAGGAGCATACACCATAACATTAAGATGATTATGTGGAGACACTACTCTTTTTTTCTTGAATTTAGTATTCCACTGAACTTATCCAAACTAATTTTCATAAAAAAGTAAATGAACCAGATCAAACTATAATGAACTAACCTAGCCTAACTCAAAAAAATCAAATAAATTTGACATGAAATAAGCTAAATAAATCCTAATAGAATTGAATCAGATGAAATAAAATAAATTTAACTAACCCAAATTGAATATAAAAAAACATAACTGAACAAAAATAAACCAAACTAACCTGAAACAATATAATAAAATTGAATCAAACTAAGCTAACACATACTAGACCCAACCAAACCTAACAAAAATATACTGAATAAAACTAAATATAATTAATTAAAAAACTAAATAAATTTTATTTGAATTAAACCAAATAAAACAAAAGTGAATTAAATAGAACCTAACCAAATCAAACATACATAAATAAACCTAACTAAATCAAACTAAACTAATCCTAACTTATTGAAATAATCGTTCCCAATATGAACTTACCAAAATAATCAAAAAATAAAACAAACCAAGCTTATAGAATTAAATTGAACTTAACAAAACATTACTATACCAAACCATACTAAATTGAATAAAATAAATGATACTAGACATAAATGAATTGAAATAAACTATACTGGATCCCAATAAACTAATGAAATCAAAAAAACCAAATAAAGAAAAACCAAAATGCACTGAACTCAAAAAAGTAAACTAAATAGAATAAAAAACCAAAAAAGTCAAATGAAATTGATTTAAAACAAACCAAATCAAATAAAACAAACTTAAATTGAATGGAATCAAACCAAAATAAGTCAAACTAGACAAATATAGTCAAAAATTACATAATCCAAGTCAACCCAAACTAGTCTAAATTGAACTGAATTGATGAAAAATTAATAAAACTAAATGAAATAAAATATAGAAGAACTGAATTAAATTGAACTAATAAAAACTAAATAAAAACCCATTAGTTTATATAATTTCATACATAACATAACTAAATCCAATAATAACAAATATAAACATGATCAAAATGGAAAAACACTAAACAAATAGAATCAATATGACCATATCCAACTACATCCAATATAAATTGAACTAAATCATACCAAGATAAATGAAATCAAATAAAATAAGAGATAATAAAATCAAGTGGAATAAAACTGAACCAATTTGACCTACCCTAAATACAATATAATATAATTGAATTAAACAGAGATGACCTAACCTGATTTGGTCAAGAAAAATTGAAAAAAAACTAGACCCAAATGAAACTAACACATATAAAAATGAATAAATAAAGTGACCTTTTTCAAATCAAATAAATCCAAACCAATTCAAAAAAACATAACAAAACATAATAATGTCACAACTAATATATTTCAAATGATCCAAATGAAATATCACAAAATCAATCTTAAATTAAAAAAACTAAATCATTTTAAAAACATAAACCAAACCAAACCAAAATTAATATAATATTTTCTAATTGGATAAAATCATATCAAATGAAAAAATAATATTTTACATTAATTAGACAAACCCAACCTATATAAAATAAAAAATGACCTAAACTAGAGTAAATCAAATCAAATCAAATCAAATAAAAAATTAAACAAACTAAATATAAGTGAACTAAGCTAATTTTATGGAACAAAATCAAACTGAACCAAATAAATAAAAACTAACTTGACCCAAATAGATATAACTACATCAAAATATACTAAACACAATCCAAACTTTTCTAAATCTAATAAAACCAAAAAAAATTAAAATAAATTGAATATAAATAATGGGAAATGATCCAAATTTTCCCAAACCAAAATTTATATAACCTAAAAATGATTGAAATGACCTTATCATGACCCCTACTTCTAAAGGTTCCATAGCGAGGGGTGGGAGATAATGACCCCCAAGTATCTCCTCCAGTAGGCCCTGGTTCGGTGACTAGCACTGAGGGTAAAAAACATCATATATGGGAGGAATTACCCTCTATAATAACACAGGATCAGGTGTTAAGATGAATCATCCAAAAAAACTCCAAGACATAATATAAAAGAAATCAAAATCATCTTATAATCCATGTATAAATAAAACTAATACATATTAAAGTCTCCAAAGTAAATACCCAAAAACAAAGCCAAAGCAGTGACACAACAACTATCCAAAGGTTAAAGCTAGTAATGTTTAGCACAGTCCACATAATCCTCATGGAAACCTAAAAATAGTTAATATGTTTAGGGTGATCATACAAGTATACTCAATAGGAAAACCAAAGTCTCTTGTGTACATGTGAAAGAATCATACTAATGTACCCATAAGAAAATATCAGAACAAAACAACACCAATATAGGTATACTAACCACACCCAACCTCACCAAGGCATGCTCACCAAAAATCACAAGCCAAGTAATATAATATAACATGAATCAAATCAATATGGGTACAACGCACCACTTTCATACTAGTATTCCACTCTAACTCCCTAGTGTCATAAATCTTTATGCTCCTGTATATTCCATATACCACACCCCCTGATAAACATTGTCACGTCACATATCACCCGTAGACACATAGGATCTCCACCCCACAAGTGTGACCACATCTCATCCTGCCTGAAGACACCTAGACCATTACATTACAACCAATTACATAACCAGAGTAGTAGGGTATCGTGAACATGTAGGATATAAACCTCATTATCTCTTCCTACCATGCATGACCCCCACCATAAGCCAACCCACAAGCACAATCACATCACATCTCACCCACAGACACCTGGTCCACTGCCCCACAAGCATGGTCACATCTCACCTGAAAACACATGTGTTATCACAACCACCATATAACTCACTAATAGACCTATGATTATCACATACTATGAAATACCTACCTTTATTATAGGAGATAGTGGGAAAGTAAGGGTACCCATCCATCCTTTCTCCCCACCGAATGTTGGGAAAAACACCCCCCCCCCCCATGACTATGCGAGTGTTTACACATGATGCTCGATGTGGTTGGCATACATATAGAAATCACAAGGAATATACAAGTATATATATATATCCACACAAAATCCCAAATTATGTGTTCACAACAAATCACTAAACAAATCACAACACCCCCTCTTTCACTACCTCCTCTAAATATAGAACACCACACAATCCACAACCACATCTCACATCACCATCCAATTCCATTTAATCGTCCCATTCTTTTCATTAATTATTAAAAACCATGTTTTACCAAACTTACCACCAATTAATTATTCAACATCCATTTCCAACCCATTAACAAAACCAAATCCCCATCTATTTTAATTTAAGAATATTAAACAATTCCATTAATACCTAGGCATCTAACACAACCACGCATCAAAAACGGATCAACATCCCCATTGAACTATTGCCTTGTAGCCCCAAAAACATGGTACAAAAACCATCACCTCCCCATCCAAAAATCACAGCCAAAACCACCACCTATCCACCCCAAAATTATGTCCAAATAAACCATTAACCACATATTACCCAACCATACATCATCAATACATAAAATCGCCTCCCACAAGCACAACCACAGTTCACAACACATCAAGGATAATTTTACAGATTTAAATTATGATATTTTATCACATTCCATTTTATTTTAAGGAAGTTATCACATAAACCATAATCCTGGGGAAACTATTTCATTATCCAAATATAAGTGGTTATAAAATTTCCATTTTAGGATGATAACACAATAATCACAACAAAAGCATTTGTCATAACACATATATCCAATTTAAAAAAATCACCCAATGTCCAAAAAATTTAGTGGGTCATCCAGTCTGTACAATCCATCACATTATAATAATAATAAAGATGTAAAAAAATAAAAATCAAACCCCATTAACCCTTTTTATTTTAATTTAACCAATAATTTATCTTTGACTAATCCAATACAACTGTAATCCATAGGTGAAAAAGAGAAAACCACTCCTGCATGATACACAATAAATAGAAATGAGGGATTCCCGACCTCAAAGAAGCATTATAACTTTCTACACACCATGGGTCAAAGAAGAAATGCCCAAAAACCATAACTACACCATGAGAAACTGAAGATCAACCTACATTTACCCAAAGGAACATCAAAACAGAACATGAATCACACCTCAAACTTAAACAACATCACTATAGTGAATACCTAAAAAAGAACATAAGAAAACCAACCAAGAAAGGGAGTAGAACCTACCACAAATTTACAACAGGAATCTACCAGAACCAATGGAACAAAGAGGGTAGAAGAGAGTCTTAAGGTATCCTCAAGGTTCCTAGGGTTCACCCAAAATGAGAGGAATAATAATCTATGGCCGCATGAATGAAAGTTCAGTCAAAAAAGAACTTAAAAACCAAGACCCCATAGTTTACATGTCATGTAACCATTACAAGGTGTGTAATCAATGGGTTTATAAAAATTTAAACTTTCACCGAAATACATGTTACCTAGAAGGGTTTGAACACCTGATTTATTACACATTGTGAATCCCACTTACATGACATGTACCCTTTTCATGGGATACCCTTTATCCATGTATAAGGTGTGAACCATCTAGGTACACAAGATATGAACCACCATTACACATTGTGTAATTCATTTACATGGTGTGTATTTCATGAAGAAACTCTTATAAACCTCTATCCTCCACTAAAAACTCTTTAAACCTACCTCTAACACCTCTAACCACCAAAACTATCAAAATAACAGACCGAGAAGGATTGATCTGTTACATCAGATACCTATCAAATTATTCCCACTATTAATAATCCAAAACCAAGCTCAAAAGGAAAGGGGTCCGAACAATCACCCTATGAGATACCTCTCAAGGATCTCGTCATACCTAAAATGCTACCACCATCAAAACACACCAAACCAAACAACCACAAACATCTCACACAACCTCATAACTAAAAAGCCACAAACTGCCTCATCTCACACAACCACATCACCAAAAACATCCATCCTCAAAGACACTTAACAATAATGAAAGGCACAATCCCAAACACATGAATTGGGAAATTATATCCTTTATGTTAAGATACTATCCACTTTGGGTGGCATTGAATCACCCACACAAGTTTAATCGAATCATAGTTAATGTGTATCGATTAGGAATCAGGTCATCCCCTTTTTATATTCAAGGAATTTACCATACATCATACATTAAAAACTAAGGAAAAAAATTCATCTCATAAAACAGAAGGATCTAAACATCACATCATAAAACTAAATAAAGAAAACAAAACTCAAAAAAAATTAGGTACTAGGCACACATCTGCATCTATCGCTCCCAATTACTCTCCTCTAGGTCACCATGCCTCCAAAACACGCAAACCAAAGTGATGGTTCATCCTCATAACAATTTCTATTAACGATCTTGGATCTCTATTGTCCACTCCATAAACATCACATCATCCTCAATATCCAACTCTCCCTATTCAATGACATGGGGGTATTCATGAAGATACCTATATATCTGAGAGATGTGGAAGGTGTCGGAGATCCTCTCCAATTGGGATGGCAATGCCAACTAATACGCTACCTCTCTAACTTTCCCCAAAACCTCAAAGGGTCCAACAAAACTGGGATAAGGCTTACTCCATCATCCAAACCTCCACTTCCCTCATTTAGGGGAAACCTTCAAGAAAACATGGTACCCAACCTATAACTACAAGGTCCTCCTCTTGAAATTGGCATAAGAATTATGTCGATCCAACACTAATTTCATCCCCTCACGAACAAGATGAATTTTATCTATTGTGCTTCGAACCACATTAGAACCAAGAACTACTACCTCCCCAACCTCCATCCATCATAATAGAGAATGACATGGTCTCCCATAAAATGCCTCAAATAGAGCCATAATAATGGATGAGTGATAGATATAGCCATAATCAAACTCGAACAAAGGGAAGTTTCATGCCCATGATCCACCAATGTCTAAGATGCATTCCCACACCAAATCCTCTAGCATCTGGATAATATGATTTGTCTTTCCATCTATATAAGGGTGAAAAGAAGTGATGACACACAAATAAGTTCCAAAATAATACTATATTACCTTCTAGAATCATGAGTAAAAACATGTGTACTAATCTGAAATAATTTACCTTATAACTCCATGCAACCACACCACCTCATCCACATACCTCTTAGCCAAAGCATCCACTGCACCCGACTCTTTGATCGCTAAGAAGTTGGTCATTTTCATCAAATGATCCATGATCACCTAGATAACATCAAAAACTCTCTGAGAATGGGGTAAAACAATAATGAAATATATCTATATGCCATCCCATTTCCACTCAAGAACATCCAAATGTTACAGAAAACGACTGGGAATGTGATTCTTGGAACTTAACTAATGGAAAACTAAACACTTTTCCACAAAATCCACTACTACCCATTTCATCCTCGGCTACAAAAACTATATCCTTAATCCATGGTACATCCTAGAAACTATTGGGAATACTTCCAAAGGTGATCTATGAAACCCATAGAGGAATTAATCATGCATCACTATCAAAACAAAAAACCTACCATGAATCAACATTCGATTATGACCATCCCTCTAAAGCATCACTATGGCCAACACAATCACAGATCACCTATGCCTCTTAGTCTCCCCACTGAAACTCCTCCACTTACTGAATCAGAGAATAATTTACTTTAATCTGAAAAAAACAGCCTCTACCACCATCCACCCTTGCATCTAAGTGCAAGGATACCAACTCCTCCATTGATCTTCAAGAATCCCCAAACCACCAAAAAAATCCTTCCTCGACATCCTAATCAAATAATTGGATAAAAAATTCCCTTTTCCCAAGGTGAAGGAGATGTCAATATCATATTCCTGAAGAAACTCCATCCACCTCCACTTCCACAAGTTTAGATCACATTGAGAAAAGATATACCACAAGCTCTTATGACCCATGAAGACCATAAAGAATTCCCCAATGAGGGAATACTGCCATAACTTCAGAAAAACACAACCTATTATAGATCCACATCATGCATATAATAGTTAAAATCATGGGGAAGTAACTATCTAGACCCATAAGAGATCACTACCCTATTATACATCAACACACATCCTAAAACCATATGGGAATAATTAAAAAACACCTCAAACATCACACCCTCATCAGGAAACTAAAGCATTGGGGCATTGAATAACTTCCCCTTCAGGATACCAAATGTTGTCTATAATTGATTACTCTAGAAAAAATCAAGGTAATTTCTATGAAATTCTATTAATGGAAATAAAAATCGATATAAACCAGGAAAAAACCACCAATAATATCCTATTAGACCAAGAAAAATATGAACCTTTTCCACATTCTTGGGTGTCTCCCAAGAAACTACTGCCTCAACCTTTGATAGTTCTACTTCTACAACCTTATGGGACACCACATGACTGAGGAAGTGCACTTATCATGTCAAAAACTTACACCTGGATAAATTCCCATAAAGTTGGTGGCATCGAAAGACCTGCAAGATAACTCTGAGATGACTGACATGCTCCTCCTATGAATTTCAGTAGATCAAGATATCATCGATGAATATGATGATGAACCAGTCCAAGAACTCAAGGAATTCATAGTTAATAAGCACCATGAACACAACTAGATTTTTTGTAACACCAAATGGAATGAATACAAACTTAAAGTTCCCGTACCAATATCTAAATGCAGTCTTCGAGATATCACTATACTTCACCCTCAACTGGTGATATACAGACTATAGATCGATCTTTGAAAACCAAATCACTCCTCTTAGAGAGTAAAAAAAGTCATATGTCCTCAAAATAGGGTAATGTTTCTTAACTATCACCTAATTTAACCTCTACTAGTCTATACACAACCTCAAACTATCATCCACCTTCTTGGAGAAAAACACTATAGAACCACACAATGACGCACATGGTTGGATAAAACCCTTATGCATCAGGTCATCTATCTGAATCCTCAACTATTGAAACATAGAAGGTGACATCTGGTAAGGGTCCATAAAAATTAGAAAAGCATTAGGCTGTAAGTCTATCCTGAACTCAACATTATGTTGATGGGGTAGCATCACAACCTCCTTAAGGAAAACATCTAGGAACTCCCAAATGACACTAGGAACCTATACCATACCATCATCCACTAATTAAACTTAAAATGAATCCATTAAATAATTAAGGGGCTCCACATGCTGACTACCCACCTAAAAACCATGTTCGCCAATGAAAACCACATGTTGGCCATCCACATCTGAGAATATGAATCTTCTCTAGAAGAAGTTGATAATATCACCCATAGAATAAAACCAATCGATGTCTAGGATGACATCGTATGGATGCATCTATAGAAAGAAAAGATCCCCATGGGACTGGTGTGGCCCCATCATCAGTCTACACCCCTAGAACACATCAAAGAAGCTTGTTTGACCTCCGACTAGAATATAATACACTAGGGGATGGTAAGCCTCTCTACGTCTAGTACAAAATCACTGGAAAGTGTAAGTGAAATAAAGGAGTCTGAATCTCCTAAATCAAAAAAGGAAAAACAAGGGTACCAAACAAACTGATAGTACCTATGATGATATCTGGACCCTCTGGAACTAATTCCTCCGCTGCGTAAAACTGACCATGCCCAAATCCTCTACCTCTTTGCTGATTTCCACCTCCATGACCATGCTCAAGTCAAGGTCCCTGAATACAAGTAACATCCTAAGGTTGACCTCTACCTTCTATATCTCCCCTAAGTGGAGCATAACCCTACTTCCCATGTTGTTGAAATGGTTTCACTGGAAAATTCTACTAAGTTTGGCACTAAACATGTACACCTACATCAAACTAATCTTGGGGAACCACTGGGAATTGGTTTTAGCGATGGGAATGAAACCTAAAAACAAAACACATTGGCACAAATCCCCCTGAAAAATAATGGAAACCACAAGCCTTGGAAGGCTATAAAGGAAGCTGATGAGGTCAAATACCCATTAGTAAAAAACTTTAAGGTCCCAGTGTCTGGGACCTACCACTAACAACTCTGTAAGAAACTCTCTCTGAATGTAGACCCAAAAAACATATGCCTCGCTCTAATCTCCCAAGTACATTGTACACCACTAAATGTATCTACCCACATCTGACTAACTACTAAAGGAAGCCAATTCTCCATCATGTCCTAGATCAAACTAAAAGAGATCTTGAGCTCCTCCATCCATCTCTATATCTTCAAATTTGAAATGCTTCCATCATACTTCCCTAGAGTCTACCACTAAAAATAATGAAACTCGATATACTAAGCCTCATCCTCCTCTACTAGATCAAACCTACGACAATCAACTAGATCAACCTACTGGACCTAAACTATATGAGCCACACACACAAAAATAATAGGAGCCTTAACTAAAAGATGAAACAAAGATTACTTAAGCCCGGATAGTATAGAATATTTATCAATATTCATTTTAATTAATCTTATTAATTTTAACTTTCCCAAAAAAATTAATTTAAATAAGAAAAAAATTCATCATGATGCATGTACCTCTCATAGGTCTCTACCCTGTGATAAGGTCCACCATACTTGGTCATTTAATAAGATCATAGTCCATGCACTGGATCACAGGGAGCCCTAAAATTATGTTTTCTAGATGATCTCCATGGACTATGTCACTCACCAAGGTAAACTAACACTATTTCCATACTAACCCATGTAATACTCGTTGTTCCAAACTCTAAACATCTTTATATATCTCAATCATAGACTTTAATACCACTCTATCATGACCTCGTCCCCCCAAAGATACCCCAATGAAGGGATAGAGATAATGCCCCCTGAGTCTCGCCTCTAGTAGGCTCTTGGTTGGAGACTAGAACTAAGGGTATAAAAATCTCATGTATGGGATGAATTACCCTCTATAATAATATAGGATTAGGAGATAAGATGAATCATCCAAAAAAACTCCAATAAATAATATTAAAGAATCTAAAACTATCTCACAATGCATGTATAAATAAAACAAATAAATAAAAAAGTCTCCAAAGTAAATAACCAAAAATAAATCTAAAAAAGAGATATAGTAGAAATACAAAGGTCCGAGCTAGTAATGTCCAACACAGTCCACATAGTCCTCTTGGAAACCTAAAACAGGTTTACATATGTAGGGTGAACATAAAAGTATACTCTGTAAGAAAAAATATATCTCGTGTATGGGTGAAAGAAGAATACTAATTCACCCATAAGAAAACAACAGAACCAAAAAACACCTATACAGATATACTAACGAAAACCAAACTCACCAATGCATGCTCACCAAATATCACAAGCCAAGTAATATAATATAACATGAATCACATTTATAAGGTTACCCCACGCCACTTTCCCACTAGTATGCTGCTCTCACATCCCCACTTTGTATGTCTTGAAGCTCCCATATCTTCTGTATACCACACTACCCCATAAGCATTGTCACATCACATTCATCCATAGAAACCTTCGCTCTCCACCCCATAAGCACTACCATGTCACATCTATCCCATATAAACTGGGGCCATCACATCACAACCACTTCCATAACCAGAGTAGTAGGGTATCATGAACATGTAGGACATAAAACTTGTTCCATACTCTTACCATGCACAAACCCCACCAGAAGTCACCTCTCAAGCATGATAACATCACATCTCACTCACAGACACTTGGGCCACCACCCCACAATCACGGTCACATCTCACCCAAAAACACCTAGGCTATCAAAACCACCATATAACGCACTAACAGACCTCCAACCATCACATCTCGTGTAATACCTACCTCTCCTAGAAGAGATATTAGTAAATAGTAGGTACCTAGACATCCATCCTCATTATCAAATGTTGGGAAAAACATCCCAACGTGACTATGTGGGTGTTATCACATGGTGATTTATGTGCATGAGGTTCATATAGAAATCAAATGGAATATACAAGCATATATATATGCACACACGATCCTAACCTATAGATTCAAAAAAATAACTAATCAACTCACAACATCGCCACTTTCACTACCGCCTCTAAACATAGAACACTACACAAGCCACAACCACAAGTCACATCACTAACCAATTCCATTGAATCATCCCATTATTCTCATAAATTCTCAAATACCATGTTTTACTATATAACCCACCATTTAATTATTCATCATCCATTCCATCCTATTAACTAAACCAAAACCCCAACCATTTAAATTTTACATTATTAAACAATTCCATTACTACTTGGGTATATTTCACAACCACACATCAAAAATAGATCATCATCCCCACTAAACCATCACCTCACCACCCCAAAATAAAATCCCACAAACCATCACCTCACATCCCCAAAATAATAGTAAAAAACCACCACCTCACTTACCCAAATGCATTTCTAAACAAAAAATCATCCCAAAATTCCCCAACCAAACATCATTCGCACATCACATAACCACTCTACAAGAACATCCACACTTCACAACACATCAATGAACAATTTAGAGATTTCACAGATGGGATTTTATTACATTCATTTTTATTTTAGGGGTGTTATCACACAAAACATAATCCTAGTGAAACCATTTCATTATCCAAATATATGTGGTTAGAAAGTTTCCATTTTAGGGTGATATCACAACAATCACAAAAAAAATCTGTCATGACAAACATATCCAGAGAAAAAAATTACCCAACAGCCACAATTTTCAGCAAGTCATCAAGACATTTAAATCCATCACATCAAAATAATAACAAAGCTATAAAAACATGATAATAAAACCCCTTTACCCCTTTTAATTTCAATTTAAAAAATTATTTAACTTTGATTAAGCTTGAAAAACTATAATTAATAGGTAAACAAGAGAAAATCCCTCCTGCATGATACAAAATAAAGAGAAACAAGTAATTTTTTACTTCAATGAAGCTTTCCAACTTGCTATGTACCATATGGAAAAGAATAAACACCTAAAACCCACCAATGAACCATAAGAAATCATGTATCAACATACACCTCACCAAAGGATCATCAAAATAAAACCCAACTCACACCTCAAACTGAAAAAACATTGATGAAGTAAATCCCAAGGAAAGTAATGAAAAAAATAAACCAATAAAGGTAGAAGAACCTACCATGGATTTTCAATGATGATATATCAGAACCAATAGGAAAAATAGTGAATAAGAGGGCTAGAAGGTCTCCTTAGGGTAGCTAGGGTTCACCCAAAATGAGAGGAATAAGAAGACGCATACGAATGAATGATAAATCATCCATAAAAGAAATTAAAACCCTAGATCACGTAGTCTACATATCATGAAAAAAATTATATGGCCTATAATCCACATGTTTCTAAAAATTTTAACTTTTACCAAAAAATATGTCACCTCTAAGTATTTAAACACCCAATTTATTACACATCATTAATCTTACATACACAATGTGTACCCTTTTCATGGGATACCCCTTAGCTACATACAATCCATGAATATCCAATCTAAATAAGACATGAACCACCATTACACATCATGTAATGCATTTACATGGCATGTATTTCCTTTATAAACTCTGTTACACATCTAACATCCACCAAAAACTCCTAAAACCACCCCAAACACCTATAAACACCAAAACTAGGAATGCAACGGGCCAATAAGGCATGAGATTTTATAGACCTAACCCAAATGAACCAAAACAAACCAAATGACTAAATTAACCAAATGTTTAAAATGATAATTTTTATTCCTTAATTATATATTATACCATCAATTATATCGTTATTTCCTTGCCAATCAATATGATTTGGTTATGGTATGTCACCTACTTTTAACTATTTATATTTTTAATTATCAAGCCTTAATTATTTTTTATCTCCTATTATTTATTATTTTTCTTTCCCATTAGTAGTTGAAATATAAAAAAATATACATTTTATTCTTATGAATAATATGAAAGATATTAAAGAAATATTTAGGAAGATATTGTAAAATAATAATCTAAAAAACAAGAGACAACACTTTCTCCACTGATTCCATTATGGAGTATAGAAACTCTAATATATATCAATTAAAATACATTAATGATCATTTAAAATTAATTTTTAAATTTATTTCAAGGATAACTATCTAGAAGACAATTTTCTCTTGTTAGACTAATAAAAATGATAATAAGAATGGCCAATCAAATGGGGGTGGTACTAGAGGTACTAAAAGTGATGAATTTACTAGTGGTGATGGTGATGAATATGGTAAATGTGATGATGTCGATGAGGATTTTTATAATGAGGGTGATGATATTGATGAACACAATGGTAGTGGTGGTCATGATGATGCTTTTTTAGAGTGATATATTGATACCCTCCATTTTTTAATTGATATTTATGGAAATTACAAATATGTAGATAATTTATTATGATGGAAAATTATTTCTATAAATATTTTATGATTTATTTTTTTTAAATTATAAATTAATTAAATGTGAAATATATAATATATGAGCTATTTTGAATTTTTATTATGATTGGTTCAACATTTTTTTCATTTTTTAGTTGTTATATATTATTTATATGTTTTTTGGTTGGGTACAAGATTGATATAATTTCCTTCCTAGGGGATGGGTAACCATTTGTATAACCATATATACCAATTGTTCATAGGAATCATTGGTATCATCCAATTTTAAGGGCTCTATACCAATTGATCCTAAGAACTATTGGTAAATCCCTCTCCTGGTTGAATAATACCCATCTATTAGGGGGAACCATTGGTATAGACTATATCAGTGGTTTCTTATCCAATACCAATGGCTAAAAACCATTGTTATAACCTTTTTTCTAGTAGATATTTAGCTCAAATGGTTGGAGAAAAACTCAATATTGAATTAAAGGAATTAAATAAAAAACTATAAGAGAATATGTATAATGGTTTAATATTCCCAAGTGCTTCACCATGGAGTTTATCAATTCTTCGTGTTATGAAAAAATGTGGATTAATTCATATTTACAGTGGTTATCATGAATTGGACAAGATCATTATCTATAAAAAGTATCCCCTACCCTATATTAATGAATTTTATGATCAAATGTGTGGAGATCAATACTTATTAAAGATTAAAATTATATCAAAATATCAATAATTAAGTGTGAAAAGATAGGATATATCCAAGATAACCTTTTATATTAGATACAGACACTATGAATTCATAGTGATTTCTTTTCAAATTAAAAATTCCCTCTCCATCTTCATGGATATGATGAATAATGTCTTTAGAGATTACCTTGATCAATTTTTAGTAGTTTTTATAGATTTAATTTTCATTTATTCCAATAGTAAGTAAAATCTTGAAGATCATTTTTAGATTTTCTTGAAGACATCCATAAAGGATAAACTCTATGCTCAACTTAGAATGTGTGATTTATGGATACAAAAATTATCATTATTGTGTTACGTAATTACAAGTAAGGGTATATCTATGAATCATTTAAATATAGAGGTAATTATAGAATGTAATAAACCAACCACTGTAATTTAGATCTATAGTTTTCATGGATTTAATGAATACCATCAATGAATTGTGAGAAATTTCTCATGAATTTCAAATTAATTAACCAATCTAACTCATAAGGTGTTAAGCTTCTCTAATATGGAATTATTTTTCAGCTCCCACTTCCCCTTTGATGGAATAAGTGGAATGAATTCTCCACTAACCCCCTCCCTTGTGGGGGGAGAGGATCCCCGTTACCCCCTCTAGTATCTCATCTTCAGCCTTTCCTCCCCTTCACTAACTTACAATATCTTCCTAGCTTCTCGAATTTTAGGTCTTCCCTAAAGTTCAGTTTCATAAAGATGGTGTTCATTCAATCATGGTCTCCCCACTGGAATTTACTCATTCCTATTTGTTTTTGAATATCACCCTAGTGGCCTACTTTAGTAAGAGTCTCCCCTTAGTGGACACCTTTAATTGGTTCATTTTTTTATTTTTGGGGTTTGAAAGTATGGGAGAATGTTGGGATCCTAGATCCTTGGTATTTTTTGATTTTATTTTTGATAGAACATGACTTCATCATATCTTAGTTTAATTATTTATTCTCCATCTCTAGATTACACTTCTCACTTTTTATATGGTCATTCGAATTCTAATTGAAACAGGGCCCTACCTTCTTGATGATTTGGATATCCCTCCTTGGGATTCCTCTAGTATTCCATAACTTTGTGATTATTAGTTTGATTGGTAACATGATGGTATGATTTTTTTGCACTAATGATCATACCCACACCTTATATCACCCAATTTCTCCTCAAATTTATATTGAAGTAGACATCTCAAAGGAACTAATCAATTTCACCAGTATTGAGCTTGAATAAGAAATCCATTTCAAGTATCAGGTTCTTCTTGAATCTTGGGTCCCTTTATGTTTAACTTATGGACATCTAGGACATGATACCTCAAAATTATGGAAAGTGGTAAAGTCATTCCTAGAATGATACTTCCAGAATGCATCTCCAGAATAGAAGGTGATAAAATTTATACTTCTCATGGGAAAGGGGTGAGGCATCTATATCCACAACTTTGGGTAGAATATGTCTTTTCTAGCTTGATGTGTGACTTAGATGAACTCAATATGAATGATTAAGTCATGGGAGTGGGTGGTCCAAGCATATCTATAGTTGATCCTTATTTTTCATAGATAACAATGGTTGGGAAGGGGGGTAAGGGACTGGAGCCAATGCTAGTGTTCGGCCGACCACTACCACTGGTCCCAAGATCAGTAGATACCAAATTATTTCAAAATTATACAATTTCTAACATCACTAGGTTGGTGGTTCATTCATAATTATAGTTTCTATTTTAAAAACTAATGTGGTTTCGATGGGTCCCCATACCTCTTCTGGTATGGAGGCTGGAGAGTCTCAGATGCATGTGAAAATAAAATTATAGTCTCCCCATACCTCAATTCAGATTCATAATCACTTCAATTTTAAGGATAGAAATTATGAGGGTGACTCTGATAATGAATGGTGTAAGATAACTATTTCTAGATGGAAAAGTAATTAGGTGGGTTCAATCTATATGGAACAAGAATCAAGCGATAAATAATAAGACTCCTAGTATGTTTTGACTCTGAGTAGGATCATCTTGTATTAAAGTCTATGGGTTCTATCTTGAGGAATGTGAATAAAGGTTTTTATGAATCTAGATATTCTCTAGTCATCAAAGGAAAAAAATCTAGAAAATAGAAGGATTATTCTAAATTACCTAAGACCATGTCTACAAGATATTCTGGTAATCTAAAGCATTATAAGGAAGAGGAAAGGTTATATTATTTTTCATGAGTAATAGGTGTGATTCATGAGCTTGAATAGATGAAGGAGTGACCAAAAATCTTGTGTGATAAGGATGAGGAGGCATAAGCTAACAAGAAAGAGGTCCCATACTAGTTGTTGGAACCTAAGCTAGTTGAAGGTGTCCAGAAAGAACCAGGAAAAGAGGAATTTCATAAAAAAATGGATTGGTGATTCTACTACATTATAAAGATGAGATGTTGGAGGAGTAATTAAATATCAATATACCAAATGAGGTGTATAATATAATTATCAATAGAACACTCCAAGTTGATCTCAATGAATAGCATTAATCTTATATTAGAATACAGGACCAGATTTTGTCGCATGGAATCAACTAGAAGAGTATATTCATACCCATGGTAGGATGTCCTATCACTTTAAGTACCTCATCAAGGATGATCCAAAGATGTAGGTTTTAACTATTTCATGGAGATTTTATAGTGTGAAATTTTATAACTCTTTTAAACTTTTCTAGAATGGCCTGGTGATTTCTTATGTGGGAAGATGTCTAGTGCCACACAAAAATTTTTTGGTTTTCCTTCTTTTCCCTAAAAGGTGTCATTTGAAAAAAATTAAATTTTAAGTCATGTTTTTCTAGATAGATAAATTTTAAGATAATTTCAAGGATCTTAAGAAAATATTTGTCATTTCACATGTACCTACACTACCCTATAGTGGATAAGATTTTTTGATATATATTGATGCATCAAATAAGGGATTAGGTTGGGTCCTCATGAAAAATAATGTGGCGGTAGCTTGTAAAATAATTCTATTAAAGGGTCGTGATTAAAATTACCCAATTCATGATTTGGAGTTAGAAATGGTAATATTTTTATTACGGATATGGAGGCATTATATGAATGATAAAAATTATGACATATATATTGATTAAAAGATATTATAGTTTATATTCACATAGAAGGAGTTGAACATGTACCAAAAGAGATTGTTGGAGTTGATCAAGGACTATTATTTCTAAATAAATTACCATCCTTAGAAGGGAAAAAGGAGGTTGATTCTTCAAGTAAGAATTATCATGCTACCTTATCCAGGATGAGGATTAAAAGGGACTAAATACTCATGGATTTGAAAAGTATGGGTTTAGGAATCATAAGGGAAGGGTTGAAATATTATCTTTCCCAAATGAAAACTCAACCATCTATACATTTGAAGATCAAAGTGGTGTATAAGGAGGATATAATGCTATAAAACAAGGTAAGGAATATTATAGAGTTTATCATTGATGTTGATGGAATTATAATATTCAAGGAATGAATATGTATCCCTTCAATACTAGAATTGAAGAAGGTGTTATTGGATGATGCACATAACTCATAATTCTCTATCCATCTTAAAAACACAATGAAGTATACATATTTCAAGGTGAATTTCTCATGGGAAAATATAAAAGCTGAGATTATAAAGTATATATCTCAAATCTTGATATGCCAGTATGTTAAGGAAGAAAAATAAAATTCTAAGGGGATTTTGAAACCAGTACACATATCTATATATAAATGGGATAACATCACCATGGTTTTCATTGTAGGTATTCCTAAGACCTATAAAGGTCATACTTCTATTTGGGTTATAGTTGATAGACTTATAAAATAGAACATTTAAATAATCTTTCAGAATATTTATCACTCAATCAACATTCCAATATATATATAAAGAAAATCGTAAGGATTTATGGAATACCACTATGAATTGTATCTGATCAAGATTTGAGGTTTACCTCAAAGTTATAGATAAGTCATCAATAATAATTGGATACAGAGTAGATCAGTAGTAAAACTTATCATCCTTAATTTTATGGTCAATTTGAAAGAACCACTTGAACACTATAAGATATGATAATATCTAACTTGATCAGTTTCAATGGAGGTTTCGATCAACACCTTACCCTAGTATAGTTCTCTTACAATAACATTTTCTATTATAGCATTAAAATGGAACTATATGTGACTTTTTATGGGAAGAGGTGCAGAACTCAAACATGTTGGGATGAAGGCAGAGTGATTAAGCTTTTAAGACTGGATGTTGCTCAATAAATTTTAAAGATGATTCAAACCAGTCAACAACACATTAAAATTGCACAAAGTAATAAAAATATCTATATTGATAATCATTAGTGAGATTTGTATTTTAAATTGAGAGATGAGTTATTCTTTAAATATCACCCTGGAATAGGGTTATGATATTTGATAATAAGGGAAGGTTAATCACAAGATACATTGGCCCCTTCAAAATCCTAAATCATGAGGGGATGATAACTTATCACCATAAACTTCCACTAAACCTCTCACATGTGCATTTTGTGTTCCATGTATCACTTTTAAGGAAGTACATACCTGATCCTTCACATGTATTGAACTCATAGGTAGTAAAATTGGAACTTGATCTCTCTTAGGAGGAACAAAGGGTAGAAATCATGGATAACAAAGATAAAGTACTAAAAAATAAGACCACCCTTCTATTTTAAGGTCTATGGATGAATCATAAGTTTAAGGAATCAATATGGGTACTTGAAGATGTAATGAGAAAAAAGTACAATCATTTTTTTCATTAGAGTTATGAAATTTTTGAGATAAAAATGTATTTAAGTGGCTAGAATGTAACACCCCACTATTTTAGTATGTATTTAAATTTAAATAAATCCTATGTGTTTGATAGATATTGATACACACAACACTAAACTAAAATGAAAATTTATTTATTTTATTATTTTAGAATATTATAATACAAAATTAAATACATTAAAAGATAACTAAATGAAACATAATTAGTAAAACTACTAAAGTAATGAAACCACAAGTAACTAAAAATACTGCAATCTTTAAATTTTCATCACTAAGATCTTATATGAAGATCTTATTTTCAATAATAAAAAACGTAAAAAATAAAACACATTATGAATATGAAAAGCATATTGAAAAATAAATTATAGAATAGGATGATGGATTTTAGAGATTTATTTA
This sequence comes from Viscum album, assembly GCA_963277665.1. Lineage (NCBI taxonomy): Eukaryota > Viridiplantae > Streptophyta > Magnoliopsida > Santalales > Viscaceae > Viscum > Viscum album. The sequence goes on along the minus strand of OY728150.1, from coordinate 1,995,681,250 downwards.
AACTATATATAGGAATGAAATATGACCATTGGTTATATAGTCGTTGGGAATATGGCCATTGGATATATGAGCATTGGATATATGGACAGTGGATATACATGCATCTAATAAGTACATTGAATTTTTTTAATTGTGAGAATTAAATTAAAAATAATATAATTTATATGTAATAAATAAATCAAGAAAAGAATAAAAATATAATAATTAATTAAAATTATTTATTATAAAAATAGTAATTTTTATTCATAACATATTACTATTATTATTATATAATTAATTGAATTGTTTATAAAACTCAATGAAATATTTAAATCCTAATGGATTAATAAAATTTAATAACTGGAAGATAAATAATGGGATGTAATTGAAAACATTTAATATTAAAAAGAGATATTTTTCAAATAATTTTTTTTGCTATGTGTTGTGTATTATTATATTAATAAATATAATTGATCCATTTTTAAGGATGATTAAAATAAATTTTAATGTATAAAAAATATATTAACACTCATTTAAATTTTAATTGATATTAAATAATATAAAGAACACTTAAAATTTAAAATGTTATTTTTATATAAAAATATTTTTTTCTATATATTTTATTTTTCAACTTAAAAATTAAATTTATTATATTTATAAATTGATTTATATTAAATGTAGTAAAATTTCTGAATCAAAACATCTAAATTAGGTGATATGTTAAATTTCATTTTTGGGAAAAAAATAAGTTATCGAGGTAAAAATCTGGGTGCCATGGTAAAGATAAATGGGGTAAAAGAGTTAAATTAAGGTAAAATGCCTAAAATATCTATAAAATTATCTATAAATTATTTTTATAAGGGGATTAATGACCTATATCATTTTTTTCATCTTTTTATCCAGTTTTGAAGTAAAATAATAGCTTTATAGCTTTGGGAATGGGTATTTTTGAAAATTCCACTCAAAAATCAACTATAAAAGGACCCCTCCACTACCCATCACAAACCATTATTTTCCTTAGTTTATATCTAAAATACATTAAAAAATTCTCTCTCTTAAATATTACTCTATTTTTAGTATACCCTGGTCCCAAATAAAAGACATAAATCCTTCATTCCAAAGGAACCTATTTCAAGGAGCACATTTATCTAAGCATCGAGTTATTCACTATATATTTCAATTAACTTATCATAATATATATATATATATATAATTAAATATACTAATTATGTTATATTAACACCATTATGATTCTATAAAAAATTATATTAATATAATATAGTTCTATACTCATACACATTCATCAGTATATCATGTTCTTGTTTGAGTCAGTTCAACCACCTACATAAATGATGCAATATTATCTTCAAAGTTTCCAACATGAATTATTATAAAGAAATAATTAATTTTAATATATTATATTAAATAGTAATTTAAGTTATTAATATGTTTTTGGAAGGTTGAAAAAAAATTTAATGTTCATTATAAAGAAACTTGTTGTTATTGGTAAATTATAAAAAACATGCTCGTCATGGATTACATTATCAAAAACCATACCCATACCTTACATAAATAAACATGAGAGTGTATAAATAATTAAAAATAATAATTAAACTAACTTCAAAAATCTATAAATTTTTAAATTGATATCAAATAACAAGGATCAACATCGCCATTACAAAACTCGTATGAAATAATCAAAATTACTAAAATCTAGATGATGAAAATAAATAATAACTAACTAATATATGAGTAATAAATGATTATAATTAAATATTATAAATGTTAATATATATTAATATGTTTATGAAAAAATTACTTAAGATTGAATGTTTATTATACAATATGTTAAAGTTCTTTCATGGAATTCAATGGTAAAGAAAATGGTTTCTGACATCAATTTCCCTTCATTGAGATATATTCCATATTCACCACCTATTTTGTTTTGTGTCAGGTATAAACTATCCCATGAATTTATTTTCTCACAATTTTCATGAAATTAAATGGATTTAAAAATCCATCTTAGGTTATCTCTTTCAAGGTATTTTGATTCAAAATTTACCAAAGCTGTAAGAGTTTCTTTTCTAATATCACTTAGAAATCAAGATTGTTTATTATTAAATTTACATTAGGGGAAAATATATTTTATCTATCTCTAAATACATATTTATTTTATTCACATATGGTTATTTCTAGGTTTTACATATATCCTTACTATTTTACATCATTTTTGTTAACAATTTAACTCAAAGGAGGCATGTAAGTGGAAACAAACGTATCTCTTATTGTAACACACCAAGAATTTTAAAATATATTTATTATAGAATGAATAGATCACTAAGTCTCTAAAAACACCACTTTGTTATAACCTAGCCAAGTAAACCTAATTTTTTCACTTCTATGATGTTAATTTTGAAAATCTAACATACAAGGTTGTGAAAAATAATTTATTTGGAGTCCGATAAGAAAAACTCAGTTTTTGGTGAATAGTAACCTACCCTTATGAATAGTAACCAACCCTTATGTATAGTAACTTTCCCTTATGAATAGTAATATGACTCTTATGAATGGTATTCATGTCCTTGAATGTATAAATGAATTTAGGTGCCTTAAAAATGAAGATGAATATTTTAAGTGTTTATGTTTTTCGATTAAAATTATTTTAATTAAATATTTAATTAATCATATTTATAAAATTATTTTGGAAAAATGGAATTAATTTTTGGATTCTACACATCAAAAATGGTTAGGGTGAATTTTTTTTATTTTTCTGAAATACTTAAATTTTTTATGAATAGTAAAATCTGATGATTCACAATAAATGCTAAATAATGGATTAATCAGTCATTGATGATGATCTGATGATGTAAGCCCAATTGATTAGGATTCACATGATAAAATTACTATTCTTGGTCATGGAAGAATCACTATTCCTTTTCATATGGAAAAATAATAAATTAATGAATTTTATATTAAGAAAACTCCTCTCTCCTCCACTATAAAAACCCCCCTTCACTCCCTCTTCTCTTCACTCCTCTCAAGCCTTATACCTTGCCAATATTTTGCCCAAATATCTCCCCAATATCCTCCCCCATGTAAAAAATCTCATATCCTCTTAAAAATACCAAAAACTCTCCCCTTAATAGGTTCTCAAAGGAGGAAGTCTCAAGAGGTAAACTCCTCTATCCAATTCCGTCATTTCTTTTAAGTTCTTTTCTTTTTGTTTCTTTCCTCACCTTCCTTCACCCAAATAGTATGATAACTATAGTAACATACATGTACTGGAATGTTTTTATGCTAATTGTATATTTAATTATCTTCTCTCCTTTTCCACCCTTTATTTGGAAGAAATGAAAGCACCGTTTGAGATGTGCTAATTTAGCACATTCAAGGACAACGGTTTATCAATTTCTATTATAATCATTAATTATGGTCATGAACACATTTGTGTTATGGTTGAACCAGATTATTATATATTTAATATATCCTATTTTTATTTCATTAATCCTTTTGTACAAATGGTATTAAGTTATAAAGCAAAACATGTTCATTGTAATCAAACCCACCGTTTAACCAAAACAGTTGTCACTAAGGTTATATATATGTAATAATTCGACCTCACTCTAAGTAACCAAATTAAATTTAAAACCATGTAATCTCATTTAAGTTCACTAATTCCATATAACTTCATTTCTGGAAAACCAATTCCATCTTTCATATTTATCTGAACTTGAATATAAGTGAACCAATCTTTTAAAAACAAGTAATTAAATGAGCCCAATCAATGAAATTTAGCATTATGACTAATCAAAAAGGCCTTTAATGAACTGAAAATGGTTATAATAAATCATTTAAATATAGTAGAGGTTATGTACTTATGAATTAATAAGCCTAATTTGTTTATTCAGGTCTTTAATAACAAGTCAAGAACACCTTCAAGCATAAGGTAAGGGATTGCTTAACTCAATTTTCATTCTTTGAGTTAAACATCTATTTCATTGGTTACATTTTTCCAAGAATATGTGTGAATGACCTATGATTGTTTTATACTATATATCCACTTATATTTTGTGGATTTTTATTTTTTACACATAAATATTTCACTGATTGTTCCTCAACCTAATGATACGTTCTTGGTAAGGGATCCTCTCTCTCACTTTTGTTCAAGAATATCCCCTATGTTGTGCCCATTTATTCTTAATTCCTAATGATGGGGTATGTTTTTTCACCTCCCCCATACTAACCTTGTGACATATAAATAATTTAATACCCCTTTACCTCTCATTAAACCCTCTCAATAACACTTGTTACCATGCTGAAATATTTGTAAGGGATTTCTCATCTCACTTTCATTTCTGTGAGATTTTCATAGTTTGCCACTTATTTCTTGTATGTGGTATATGTGTACTGCCATTTGATATATAATAACATGATTATATTTATATTAATGTTATTAAATGATTCATTTGAGGGTTATTAAGTTCTGGTAATATGATTTGACCAATCACATTGTGGTAAGGGCCTTTGTCTCAACTACTACTTCGTTGTGACCAACTTTGTATTGTGCACCTAATAATTCTTATGTGGTGTACCTACTTCCCATTTGAGATCTATTTTCATTTGAAATTATATTTATATTAAATATCTATAATCTCATATCAAGTATATGTTTTTTTTTCTAAACCGTATACCATTTTACATTCAGTGTTTATTTGGAAAGTTATTTTAATTATGGAAATATTGATGAATCCGTATACTCTGCTCTATATGGATATTAAAAAGGCATATTTATCTTATATTGAATAAATTTATAAATAATGATTTGGACATGCAGTGATGGGTGGGGCCTGTTACATCCCTTCGATTCATCGGTAGGTCTCATGGGACAAATCAAATGGCGACAAACCCTTCGAGTTTGTTTCCAAAAATCAGACGGGTTTCTACCCATAGAACTAAACCATTTTTATGGTACTATGGTTCATGTGCCAGATACATGACTTCCAATTAATAAGAATTCTCTTTATTCATTATCAGTTATTACTATCCATGAGGTTTTCACTGTGACAAAATCTATGGATGCAGTTTCATTCTCAGTTTATTAATGGCGTGAGTTTTTCATTTATTCACCATGCCATATTGATTATGTCAGATTGATTATGATTCACTTATTATTGTATTCATGCTTCCATTATTTTAACCCTTACTAAGTGTTTGAGCTCACCCATTTCATTGTTTACTTTCAACATGTGACAAAGAGGATATCATTTATTGAGTTCTTGTGGATGCAGTTTATGGTTTTCATTATGTATTGTTTTTTATAAACTTTTTCAATGTAATTTGAGTAACATATATGTATCTAGTTTCTTCAAGACTACTAAACTGATTGTTCCTTCAGGATTTTCATTCCCTCTAACCATTCCATTATCACAATTAATGCACTGGCTCCAGTCTAGAGGGGTCGGGGTGTTACAGTTGGTATCAGAGGAAGTTTAGTAGAAAACATGGAAACTAGAGTAGGAAATGTATAGTAGGGAAGAAATCCCTAAGGTAGTATTTGAGGATAAATGTACAAGAAAGTCCTGATATTTTGTTAAGGAATAGATTATTTGGATCTTTTATGAAATACATCCATTTCTGGATACGAGCAGGTAGAGGCGGCTCTGGCACAGATGTATCTAGGGGTAAAACCTGAAAACACCACTTTGAGCTAGACTCGAATGGGAACTGGTACACGAAAATGGTCCTTGCTACACTCTTGGTTACAAAACTCCTGGAGGATATTCTTAGGATAATTCATATTTTCCTTACAAGCCATTATGAAGGATTGAAATGTAAATTATTCCTCAAAAAACCAATTTTCTAATTTTGGAATTAGCTATGCGTAGGACCTCAATTTTTTTCCAAGTATTTTGTCAAGTTAAGATTATACATTATGATTCATACCCTAATATAGTGTGTTCCATTATTTATAAATACCTCCTAATGTAAGAAAGGGAATCAATACTCATATAAAACGTTAAGTATTACGAGTTTTCGTTAAACATATGGTTAGTCTCTATGTCTATTATTTAAGTTAAATCCTTGTTTTATAACTTTTCACATCAAGGAAAGTCAGTTACGAATGGAAGGAGGAGGATCTCAAATGACATTTATATCCCTTCCTAATGACTTGATTTCAATAGTTATTTCAAAGTCATGTCCTGAAAATTCTGAAACATTTTCTAACATACAACTCACTTGCAAGCAATTGTTTGAGATATCAAACACCTCCACTATACCTCAATACCATCATGAATCATGGGTTGTATTTAATCAAATCCTATTTTCTCAATATTATCATATTTTTAATAAAGGTAAATATTATCAAGGAATTTTCAAATATTTTACCTTATCAGAATATTTTGAAGCATATTATGATTTTGAAAAAGGTACTAAAGAAGGAGACCCTTGTGAAACTTATTTATATTTTATTTTGAAATATAATCTTTTAGTATATACTTATGGAATTTTAAAAGAACCATTGATTGAAAGTTTCAACTCAAATTCGGTCTGACTGTTTTATAAAAATCAAGTTCTATCAGATGTTTTGAAATTATATGTCATACATAATTATTTTCCAAAATAATTTTTCTGTGAACACCAATATGACCCAAGTTGCATAATGTGTAGCTGGATGAATGAAGCAAATGATTTTGAAGGATGTCTAAATCATTTTTTTCAATTCATGTACCTTCTATTTACATGAGAAATATGATGATGAAACTATATGGACACCATGATCAAGGTACCCTCACTTTTTTAATAAGTAAAAAAAATTTGAGGATGAAATTTCCGAAGGTGGGAATAATGTAACACCGCAAGAATTTTCAAATATATTTATTATAGAATTCATAGATCACTAAGTCTCTACAAACACCACTTTGTTATAACCTAGCCATGTAAACCTAATTTTGTCACTTCTATGATGCGAATTTTGAAAATCTAACATACATGGTTGCGGAAAGTAAGTTATTTAGAGTCCGATAAGAAAAACTCAATTTTTAGTGAATAGTAACCTACCCTTTTGAATAGTAACCTACCCTTAAGAATAGTAACATTATCTTATGAATATTAATATGACTCTTATGAATTTTATCTATTCCCTTGAATGTATAAATGAATTTAGGCACCTTAAAAATGAAGATGAATATTTTAAGTGTTTATGTTTTTCGATTAAAATTATTTTAATTAAATATTAAATTAATCATATTTAGAAAATTATTTTTGAAAAATGGACTTCATATTTGGATTCTACACATTGAAAAATGTTTAGGGTGAATTTTTGGTATTTTTCTGAAATACTTAAATTTTTTATGAATAGTAAAATCTGATAATTCACAATAAATGCTAAATAATGGATTAATTGAGTCATTGATGATGATCTGGTGATATAAGCCTAATTTATTCGGATTCACATGATAAAATTACTATTATTTTTCATGGAAGACTCACTATTCCTTATCTTATGGAAAAATAATAAATTAATGAATTTTATATTAAGAAAACTCCTCTCTCCTCCACTTTAAAAACCCCCCTTCACTTCATCTTCGCTTCACTCCTCTCAAGCCTTGTGTCTTGCCAATATTCTGCCCAACTCTCTCCCCAAGATCCTCCCCCATGTCCAAAAGCTCCTAGACTCTTCAAAATACCAAAACCTCCCCCCTTAATAGGTTCTCAATGGAGGAAGTCTCAAGAGGTAAACTCTTCTTTCCAATTCCTTCATTTCTTTTAGGTTATTTTCTTTTTGTTTCTTTCCTCACCCCCCTTCACCCAAATAGTATAGATAACTCTAGTAACATACATGTAATGTAATTTTTTTATGCTAATGGGATATTTTATTATCTTCTCTCCTTTCCCCACCCTTTATTTGGAAGAAATGAAAGCAGTGTTTGAGATGTGATAATTTAGCACATTCAAGGGCAACAGTTTATCAATTTCTATTATAATCTTTAATTATGGTCATGAAACCATTTGTGTTATGGTTGAACCAGATTATTATATATGTAATATATTTTATTTTTAGTTCTGTAATCTTTTTGTACAAATGGTATTAAGTTATAAAGCAAGACATGTTCATTGTAATCAAACCCACCGTTTAACCAAAACGGTTGTCACTAAGGTTATATGTATGTAATAATTCGACCTCACTCTAAGTAACCAAATTAAATTTATAACAATGTAATCTCATGGAAGTTAACTAATGGAATATAACTTAATTTTTGGACAACCACTTTCATCTTTAATATTTTTCTGAACTAGAATATAAGTGAACCGATCTTTTAAAAAAAGTAATCAAACGAGCCCGAACAATGAAATTGATCATTATAACTAGTCAAAAATGACTTGAATGAACTGAAAATGGTTATAATAAATAATTTACATATATTACAGGTTCTTTAATTATGAATTAATAATCCTAATTTTTTTATTTAGTTCTTTAATAACAAGTCAAGAACACCTTCAAGCATAAGGTAAGGGATTGTTTAACTCAATTTTCTTTCTTTGAGTTAAACATCTATTTCATTGGTTAAATTGTTCCAAGAATATGTTTTAATGACCTATGATTTTTTTATAATGTATATCCACTTATATTTTTTGGATTTTTATTTGTCACACATAAATATTTCACTGATTTATCCTCAATCTAATGACACGTTCTTGGTAAGGGATCATCTCTCTCACTTTTGTTCAAGAATATCCCCTATGTTGTGCCCATTTATTCTTAATTCCTAATGATGGGGTATATTTCTTAACCTCTCCCATACATCCCTTGTGACATATAAAGAATTTAATACTCCTTTATCTCTCATTAAACCCTCACAATAACATTTTTTACCATGCCGAAATGTTTGTAAGGGGTTTCTCATCTCACTTTCATTTCTATGAGATTTTCATAGTTCGCCACTTATTTATTTTATGTGGTATATGTGTACTGAAATTTGATATATAATAACATTATTATCTTTATATTCATGTTATTCAATGATTCATTTGAGGGTTATTAAGTTCTGGTCATATGATTCGACCAATCACATTGAGGTAAGGGCCTTTGTCTCAACTACTACTTCATTGTGACCAACTTTGTATTATATGCCTAATAATTCTTATGTGGTGTAACTAATTCCCATTTGAGATCTATTTTAATTTGAAATTATATTTATATTAAATATCCATAATATCATATCATGTAAATGTTTGTTGTCTAAACCTTATACCATTTCACATACGGTGTTTATTTGGAAAGTTATTTTAATTATGGAAATATTGATGAATCTGTATACTCTACTCTATACGGATATTGAAAAGGCATATTGATCTTATATTGAATTGATGTATAAATAATTATTTGGAAATACAGTGGCTTGTGGGGCCCTCTACAGCCCCTTGATGCATCAGTAGGTCTCATGAGACAAATCAGTTTGTGACAAACCCTTTGAGTTTGTTTCCAAAAATCAGACAGGTTTCTACCCATAGAACTAAACCGTTTTTACGGTACTATGGTTCATGAGCTAGATACATGAAATATAGTTAATAATAATTCTCTTCATTCATTATCAGTTATTACTATCCATGAGGTTTTCACTATGACAAAATCTATGGGTGCAGTTTCATTCTCATTTTATTAATGGCGTGAGTTTTTCATTTATTCACCATACCATATGGATTATGTCAGATTGATTATGATTCACTTATTATTGTATTCATGCTTCCATTATTGTAACCCTTACTGAGTGTTTGAGCTCACCCCTTTCATTGTTTACTTTTAATAGGTAACAAAGATGAGATCATTTATTGAGTTCTTGTGGATGCAATTTATAGTTTTCATTATGTATTGTATTTTGTAAACTTTTCCAATGTAATTTGAGTAACATATATGTATCTGGTTTCTTCCAGACTACTACACTAATCGTTCCTTTAGGATTTTCATTTCTTCTTACCATTCCAATATCACAACTAATGCACCATCTCCTGTCTAGAGGGGTTAGGGTGTTACACTTATTTTTGATCCAGAATATTTCTCATTAATGTATATGATTTTAATATGATTTTATAGATGTCCTGATATATAATTATATGTTTTTATGTGTACTGGCCCAGTCCAGACCACAATCATTATATTTTCTTCTTTGGGCCTAGTCCACACGTTTTTGTTTTTCCCTGGCTTCTAGCCCTCAGGCACCCCCCAGGAAAAGGCCTCATGATGGTAAAGGTATCCACACCACCTTATAAAGGGGTGCTTTGTGCTCCTCCTCCTTTGATGTGGGATTTCCATAACCCACCCCACTAGAAGGGCCCCGCATCCTCACTGGCACATCAAATGGACACCGACTCTGATACCATTTGTAATGTCCCAGTCCAGCCCATGATTATGATATTGTCCGCTTTGGGCCTAGCCTGCATGGTTTGGTTTTTCCCTGGGTTCTGGCCCTCAGGCACCCCCAGGAAAAGGCCTCATGATGGGAGAGGTATCCACACCACCTTATAAAGGGGTGATTTATGCTCTTCCTCCTTTGATGTGGGATTTCTATAACTGTAACATCCTGGTTCTGAAAGCCGCCCAGAGGCACTCCGTACCCGGTTGGTCACATGGCCTCAAGAGCATTTCTATGAATGCTAGAGGCTGCCAACTATCAGCGACAACCTTGGGTGTGATAGTGGGGAAACTATTCCCTCATTGGAAGAGTAACACAGCAAAATAAAGCTATAGCAAAGCAGAAGCAAGAATAATCCATACAAAATTAAACAGCAGAATACTGTAAAATAATAAAGTGGATAACACACATATATATATTAATGATGCATGTTACATATGTATAGAAAAGCATCAAAACAAATCACAATGTTGGAATAAAATAGTACTAAACCCAAGTAAAAAAAGAAATCAAGTAAACAAATCCTCAGCATCACAAGTCATAGCTTGGTCTCATGCTCTCCAGCTCCACAGCGAATCAAGTACCTGAAGTAGAAGGGCGCTTTCCCTTATCTATACCTGCAAAAATATAATCTATGTGGGCCCAAAAACATGGCCCAAACATGGTGTGAGACTAAAACCCAGTAGGAAACCACCACGAGATCTATGCCTAATAGTTAGTGAATATATGGCAGGCAGCAAGCAAATAAATGTAGTAAACAAGGAAGTACCCAAGGTAAACAATTCACAGTTTTAATGCATTCAGTATCATATATCAAAAACAGCCAACAAAATAGGAAAACACAAACAGGTAACCCTCTAGGAATTACTAACATCATATCCCCTCTGGTCCTACCTAGAAACACAAGAAACCCTCGGGGAATTACACTCAGTCTAACCCCTCTAGTTCAGCTTAAGCATAGACTCTCTGAGGAATCACTCACCGTCAATTTCTTCTATAGTCTCATATTGGTAACTAAAGGCGCTCTGGGGAAGCACTCATTATCTATTCCCCTCGTGGCCTACGTCGAGGATCTACAGACACTCTGAGGAAGCACTTACGTCAATTCCCTCTTTGGTATCAAATCTTAAGAAGAAAATACACTCTGGAGAATCCATTACATCCATTCTCCCTATTGGTCTATACACAAGGTTCTCACAGTTCAGTGTAATTCAAGCAAGTATAGCAGCATGTATCGGCCAAAGAAAACCTCAATAACTACTTGGCTAAATAGTCTACAGCATAACAGCATGTCAGAACAATAGTCACACCATCCTACAATACTAGGCATGGGAAAATAAGGCAGCCTAATAGGCTAATCAGTTCTACAAGGTCAGAACCAAATCATGCATGGAAAAACACTTCCAAAGCATCACAAACAACCCTATTCACATTCAATTTACCTCGACTCAAGAACATAAGCATGGAAGGCAATTAACAGGGCTAAAATAGTAAACACGCAATACCCCGTTCAAGGGTATTGGACAAATTTGCACATATAACTCAAAGACATTCAATAGAAAGGCACAAACCACCTGCCTCGGCATTGGGAGATCGATATACTTGAGTCTCAGGGCTTGAATCACCTAAGAACATCGAAGATCTACAAAAATGTCTAAAAAATTCAATAAAGAAATAACTTGAGAAGGAGTAGGAATTGGGAAACGAAGCTCAAGCAGAAGAGAGAGCTTACTGAGGTGATCTTAATGCAATTGACGATGGTCAAATCAGAGTTTAGATGTTCAGTCGGTGGCTCAAAGGAAGATCACGGTCGTACGGGATCTCTCAGCCGAACGAAACCCAGAAGAAGAGCATTTTGGCAATTAGACATGACCTCGGTACGTTTAATGAAAAAAAATACACGGTGTGTACTTTCCTTTTTTGTACTCTGCTTTAGGTGGCCTCCAGGTCACCCCCACATGGTTGTGTGTGTGGCCATCACATGGCCAACACATGACCTCCTGTGGCGACCCAGTACACGACATGTACTAAAAAATTACACGGCGTATACTCATAAAGTACATGGCATGTACTTTAGAAATTTACAGAAATTCCTTTTTTTTCAAAAACGACCAGAAGAAAAAAACATGCCTGAAAAGAAGATCTGGTTTCTTACAAACTTCCCCCCTTAAAGAAATTTGTCCCCAAATTTCCCTAGCAAGGTGGTGTATAAGAAGAAACCCTGAATAGCTCTAGCCACTGCGATCGTATATCTGCCTCCCTCTCCCAAGCCTCATCTTGTACTCACCTGTGCTGTCATAGCACCTATACCAGAGGAACCGACCAGCCATGGAGACCCTTCATACTTCGATTGACAATATGGATAGGATACTCCTCAAAAGATGCATCCACTTCCAACTCAACCTCCTCAGGTTGTAAGACATGAGACGGGTCTGAGAAGTAACGTCGAAGCTGAGAAATGTGGAAGGCGTCGTGCATATCCCTGTACCTCTGAGGTAACTTCAATTGATAGGCAACCGGACTAACTCTCTCCAACACCTCAAATGGACCGACGTACCTCGGCGAAAGATTACCCTATCTCCTAATCCTCTTGTACCCCAACCTCAGTGTGACACGCAGGAAAACCTGATCCCCGACCTCGAACTCTAGAGGTCGTCTCTACTAATCATCATAAGACTTTTGTTGAGATTGTTAAGTAGCAATCATTTTCCGAATCAACTCAATCTTCTCTGAGGTCTCCTGAACAAGAAGAGGTCCTAACATAGCTGTCTCTCCTGCCTCCATCCAACATAAGGTTGATCGGCATGGCCTACCGTATAAAACCTCATAAGGTGCCATTGGAATAGTTTCCTAAAAACTATTGTTGTAAGAAAACTCCACAAGAGGTATGTGCTTCTCCTAAGAATCTCTAAAATCCAGAATACATGCTCGAAGCATTTCTTCAAGCACCTGAATCATATGCTTGGACTAACTATCTTTATGGGGGTGGTAAGCTGTACTCAAAAGTACCTATGTACCCAAAGCCTTATGAAGCCCTTGCCATACCCGAGAAGTAAAATGGGCATCCCTGTCTAAAACAATGGAGTGTGGAACTCCCTGCAAATGTAAAATCTCATTGAAGTACAACCATCCCATCTCATCAACACTAAAGGTCTCCTTGATCGGTAAAAAGTGATCAACCTTCATGAGTCAGTCAATGACAACCCAAATAGCATCATTCCCTCGAGGTGACCTCAGTAAAATCGTCACGAATTCCATCATGACATCGTTCAACTTCCACTCGGGAATGGGTAACTGATGTAAAAGCCATGCTGGTCATTAATTCTCTACCTTCACCTAATGATAGGTTGAACACCTCATGGTGAAACCAGCAACATCTCTCTTCATACCCATCCACTAATACTAACGGTGTAGATCACGATACATCTTGGTGACACCAGGATGAACTGCCCAAACTGAGGAATGAAAGTCCCGCATCAGCTCCTCGTGTATGTCTGTTTGAACCCATACGCACCTCTAGAAGCACAAGATCTCATCCTCGCCTATGACCCATCCCAGAATAGGGCCCTCTCCTGACATGATCTCTCGTAGGACTAGGCCTTCTGAATCTGATAGATACCTCATTCGTAATCGATCAAGAAGAGAAGAGGTAACATCCACATAAGAAAGAAACGTCTGCCCCTATATGTCATGAACCTCCAATGAATCTCAGAGAATTGATCCATAAGCTTCCACTCACTGCTGGACTCCTGAACTGCCTATATCTGAGTCCTCCTGCTCAATGTATTAGCCACTGTGTTGCCTTTCCCAGACATATAGGCATGCTCAAAGTTAAAATACTGAAGGTACTCAACCCACCTTCGCTGTATCAAATTCAAGTCACTCTAGGTGAATATCTCCAATAATATAATGTCTCCAATAGCGTAAGGCATGAACAACTGTAGCCAACTCGAGATCATGCATCAGGTAATTCCTCTCATGTGGCCTCAACTACTGAGACCCGTACTCAATGACTCCTTCCCCCTGTATAAGCACAGAACCTAGCCTGATACCTGATGCATCATAGTACACAGTATAGCTCTTGCCTGGATATGTAAATACTAGTATTGGTGCTAAAGTCAACCTCCCTTTCATCTCCTGAAAGGCTGACTCACAAGAATCTAACCATAATAACTTTTCAACCTTCTTAGTCAGACCCATCATTGGTGCTGCTAAGTGTGAAAAGTCCTGAATGAAATGTTTTTAGTATCTAGCCATCCCTAGAAAACTCTGCACCTCAAAGACGTTCTTCGGCTTCTCCTAGGAAACTACTACTCTCACTTTTTTTGGATCAATTGATACTCCTATCTCTAAGATAACATGACCCAAGAAATGAATCTGATCCATCCAAAAGTGGCATTTTGAGAGCTTAGCATATAACTGATCCTATCTCAGTGTACTCAAAACAATCTCAAGATGTGTGTCATTGTCGTGTCGAGTGTGAGAGTACACCAAGATATCATCCACAAAAACCACCACGAAGGAATACAAGTATGGATGGAATACTCGGTTCATCAGTTCCATGAAAACTGCAGGCATGTTCATGAGACCTAACAGCATAACCAAATACTAGTATATACCATACCTGCTCCGGAAGGCTGTGAGAGGTATATCTGAGGGTATAACATGAAACTGATGGTAACCGGATCTCAAGTCAATCTTCGAGAACACCTGGGCTCCTCGAATTTGACCAAAGAGATAATCAATCCTAGGTAAGGGATATCGGTTCTTGACCATCAACTGGTTCATCTTCTGATAGTCCACACAAAGCTTGAGGGTATTGTCTGCCTTCTTCACAAATAGGATAGGCAAACCCCATAGAGAAGTACTGGGTCAGATAAAACCCTTTGCTTGCAACTCCTCCAACTGCTTCTTGAGCTCCTGTAGCTCTATTGTATCCATCCTATAAGGAGGAATGGACACTGGTGCTCCTCCTGGAAAAATCTCAATAGAAAATTATACCTCGCGCTCCAGATCCAAGCCTGAAAAGTCTTCTGGAAAGACATCCCTGAAATGATCCACCACTAGAGGAAAGTCCATCTGTGAAGTCACCTGGTCATCTCGATATAGACTAGAAATATGGGTTATTACTCCTCCCAACCCTTGATGCTCGGGTCCTGCTCTGCTAGATTGGACATCCCACTCTCCCTTATGAAGAAACGATCCACCCTCTGGTGATGTAAAACTCACCCTATGGCAATAGCAGTCGACAAGTGCCTGGGAGAGAACTAGCCGGTCCATTTCAAGAATGACATCATAGCCCATCATCTCTAGAACATAGAGGTCCCATAAAAAGTGACACCCACCAAACTCCAGATCCTTGCACTAACGTACACTTGATGTTCTAGTCCCCAATAGAGTGTCTAGTGTCAAAATATCAGTAGAAGAAAAGATGCAGAGTCCAAGGCTCTCCACAACCTCAACTGATATAAAGCTATGGGAAGCCCCTATATCGAAAAGAGCAGAAGATAAAACTGAGGCAACAAAGATCTTACCTCAAACCGTAGAGGGTCCGGGATCCTTCTCCTATTGGGTCTTCTCTACTGCAAAAGTCTGACCTATACTGTGGACCTATGACCCTGTCTGTCCACCCTGAGCTGATCCACTCTATTATCACTAAAAACAGGGTGACTGGATACCACAACCACGACCTCCACCTCGGCATGAATAGTCGGAAGAACTCCAGTTCCTAGACTAGTGGGAAACTGGTGGTGCTACTCCTGAATGAGGAGTCAAAAAAGAACCCCCGTCACCAGCTGCTAGTGAGAAGAACTAACATAAGTGTTGAAGGTGACCCATCTTTCTGCAAGATCGTCACTCCACTGGTACTCTCAGGTAATGTGGCCTCATATGCCTACTCTTCCTACACTATTTTCACACCACCTGGCTACCAGAAGAAGTGTCTCGCCTCCTTGGATCACCATGCGAAGAATCTCTGTGGTGCTTCTTGGTGTCAGTAGGAGGGATACTAACTCCAGATGATGAGCCTCCCTGGCTCACAACTCCAGAATCTCTTAGATTGCACTCAGTGATCAGCGCCTGGTTGACAATAGAATTTATAGAGGTCAACCATAAGATTTTCACCTACGATTGGATGTAGTGCCTCAAACCATCCTCGAACTTCCTTGTTAGGAATAACTTATCACCTCTTGGAATAGGCGTGAAACGCAGCAGGTCGGTAAAATGAGAGGAATACTCCATAACCAAAAGAGTACCCTGCTTCAGACTCATAAAATCTCACGCTCGATCGGCCCTCAATGTCTCTGGGTAGAATTATTCGTAGAAGATACGCTGGAACTCATCCCAAGTCATGACTTGCATGCATTATGTCTGTGCGATCATATCCCACCACCTCTTGGTGGAATCCCAAAGCATATACATAACGAGCTTGACCCTCCTCTCTGGAGGTATCTCCAGATGATTGAAGATCTTCAACATGGATTCTAGCCATGACTCTGCTGCCTGGGGTCCTTCATCCCCTGAGAAAGTGGGAGGATGCTGCTACTGAAAGACCCACTTCAATTCTGCCATCGACGGGGCAGAAGGTGGTGCTCTCGAAAAGGTCTGCATCATCCTTAGAAAGCCTTCCCAGAACTGTGCATCAGCACCTGCATCCAGTATAACGGTTGGTGCCAAGACTGGCATAATGGGAGGATCTACAGGTAGTCCCTGATCATCTATATCTAGTTTCTGATCACTACCCTTCAATTGGCGTACAACCGGAGGACGTCTCGGCAGCATGACTCTGCAAGGTCAATCACACACCTTAGATCAAGATTATCAAGTACCAAAAACTAAAAATGTAAGAAGGGAATAGGGGAATGAAAGTATTCATGTTTTAAAAAACATGACTACATGGTTTGTAAAACACCTACACAGCATGTTCCCTTCATCCATTCACATGGGAATGAAATCTTGCTAGAGCAGGTCATGTAACACCCCATACACATGGCATGTTCACCTAAAACACAGCATTTACTTGAATCCTCTTCCCCTACCCGAGTCCTTCTACATGTCTAAGCCACACGATTCTCCTTATAATGAGACTACATGGTGTGTTAGTGACAGACACGACGTGTACTAGACGATCCCCACCGACCCATCTTGTTAGAGACACGTTTGGATACACAGATCACACTACACGACATGTTCCAGCTGGACACAACATGTATTAGGAAGACTCAACTGACCCGTGTTGTTAGTGACGCGTCCGGTTACACAGTTCTACGACATGGTATGTACATCCTCTACACGTTGTGTCTTACCAAAGATTCCAAACCCCATTTCCTCGCCCACACAGTCTGAGACACAGTTAGAGACTACACGACATGTACATACAGTACATGGTGTGTACTTAAGAAAAATAGTTTCTTCCCGAACAAAAGAACACATGGAATGTAGTCAAATCTACACGGCATGTATTCTGGGTTTTTTCAGACAGTAAGCCTCAGAAACTACTCTAGATCCCAGAAAAATACTGAAATAGTCCCTTAAATTCCAAATTCTAATCCATGAGGTCCCATACTCCTCTTAAATCAAAGATTGGCATCTTATACATGTCATAACAAGCATAATAGATCAATGATCCACCAAATTCCAGTCTGTGATGGCCCATAACACCTCAAGAACCAAAGTTTGGTGTTCATTCAAACAAAAACTTACACAACAATACCCTATCAAATAGCATGTATTTTATCAAGGAAACTATCACAACAACATGCATCTCTATCACAACATCTATCACAACAACATGCAATCGCTAATTCACCCAATATGGCATGGCAAGAATGCATGAGATGTGATTTCTAGCCAGTACCTAAATGATACATGAGATGGAATACCCTCATATCATCGGGTTGCAACAGAAATAGAACTTGAATAACATCAATAATGACAACACAATACATGTGAGTCACCCAACGGTGAAAATTAGATCAATCGTAAACATGAAAAACCAGAAAAATTGCAACAAATGAGGTAGATTGGATTTTCCCTGTATGCGGGTTAGCTACTCCCGGGCATAGCTTATTACCAAGTACCTATTCGGTCCTATACCTGACTATAGGCTCCAAACAGTAAGTAAAGAAGAAAAGAAGTTCCTATGATACCACTTTGTAACATCCTGGTTCCAGAAGCTGCCCAGAGACGCCCCGTACCCGGTTGGCCGCATGGCCTCAAGAGCATTTTCCCGAATTCTAGAGGCTACCGACTAGCAGCGAGGGCCTTGGGTGTGATAGTGGGGAAAATATGCACTCATTGGAAGAGTAACACAATGGAAGAAAGCAATATCAAAGTGAAAGAAAGAATAATCCATAAAAAGTAAACAGAAGAATATTGGAAAATAATAAACTTGAGCACACATATATATATGAATGATGCATATTACATATGTCTAAGAAAGCAGCCAAACAAATCACAATGCTGGAATAAAATATTACTAAACCCAATTACAAAAGAAATCAAGTAAACAACTCCTCAGCATCGCAAGCCATAGATTGGTCCCATACTCTCCAGTTCCACAACGAATCAAGTACCTGAAGTAGAAGGATTCTTGCCCTTATCTATACCTATAGAAATATAATCTATTTGGGCCCAAAAACATGGCCCAAACTGGGTGTGAGACTAAATCTAAATAGGAAACCACCACGAGATTTGTGCCTAACAGTCAGTGAATATATGGCAGGTAGCAAGCAAATAAATGAAATAAACAAGGAAGTACCCAAGGTAAGCAATTCATAATTTCAATGCATTCAGTATCATATATCAACAACAACCAACAAAATAGGTAAACACAAATAGGTAACCCTCTGGGAAGTAATCACAGCCTATCCCCTCTAGTTCTACCGAGCAACACAAGCAACCCTCTAGGAAGTACACTCATTATAACCCCTCTAGTTCAGCTTAATCATAGACTCTCTGAGGAAGCGCTCACTGTAAATTCCTCCTATAGTCTCGTATTGGTAACTAAAGGCGATCTGGGGAAGCAATCAACATATATTCCTCCTATGGCCTACGTCAAGGATCTACAGACACTCTGAGGAAGAACTTACGTCAATTCCCCATGTTGTCTTGCATCGTAAGAAGAAAAGAAACTCTGGAGAAGCCCTTACATCCATTCTCCCTATGGTCTATACACCAGGTTCTCATGGCCCTATGTAATTCAAGCAAGCGTAGAAGCACGTATCGGCCAAAGAAAACCTCAATAACTACTTGTCTAAACAGTATACAGCATAACAACATGTCATAACAATAGTCACACCATCCTACAATACTAGGCAAGGGAAAACAAGGTAGCCTAACAGGCTAATCAGTTCTACAAGGTCAGAGGCAAATCATGTATGGGAAAACACTTCCAAATCATTACAAACAACCCTATTCACATTCAATTTACCTCTACTCAAGCACACAAGCATGGAAGGAAATTAACAGGGCTAAAATAGTAAACACACAATACCTCGTTCAAGGGTATTGGACAAATTTGCACATATAACTCAAAGACATTTAACAGAAAGGCACAAACCACCTACCTCGGCATTAGGAGATTTATATACTTGATTCTCAGGGCTTGAATCACCTTAGAACGCTGAAGATCTACAAAAATGTCTAAAAATTTCAACAGATGAATACATTGATAAGGATGAGGAATTGGTAAACTAATCTCAAGTAGAATAGAGGGATTACCGAGGCAATCCCAACGCAATCGACGGTGGTCGAATCAGAGTTCGGATGTTCGGTCGGGGGCTCGGAGGAAGATTGTGGCCGTACAGGAGCTCTCGGTCAAATGAAACCTAGAAGAAGAGAATTTTGGTGATTATACATGACCCAGGTATGTTTAATGAAAAAAAGAAAATACATGGCGTGTACTTTTGAAGTACACGACATGTACTTTCCTTTTCTGTACTCTACTTTAGGTGGCCTTCAGGTCACCCCCACATGGTCGTGTGTGTGGCCATAACACGACCAACACATGGCCTCCTGTGGCGACCTCCAATGGCCCGAAGGCCTTCATTTTTTTATTGATTTTTGATAATACACCGTTCAAGGGGTGAGGTGGAACCCTTACAAGACCCATAGGCGTAATCATTACATGGCTCGTAGGCCTTAGAAGAATTCATTGCTCGTAGGATTCAAACATTTCATACAACCCAGACTAACTACTTGGAACTACTCCTCCCCAGCATCTTCATTGTGAAATCAGCTCTCCACCTTCGCATGGCTGTTTGTCTAGGCTTTACCATGCATGCACAGGCTTGTCCCGATGGCAGTTTCTATACCCTCTCATTCTTGCAATCCGTTTAGCTTCTGCTATGGTGAAAGCTCCTTGCTCCTCCTCCTTCTGAAGCTTGTTCCTTGTAGGTTGTCTGGTTTTCATCTGCACTTTAAGGTGGCCCGAAGGCCTTAAGGTGGCCTAAAGGCCTTACTGACTAGTAGGCATGGGTGGCTCGAAGGCCTTAAAGGACTCGAGGACCAAATCAGTGGCCCGAAGTCCCAAATGGGGGCATATTCCCAGCTGCTACAGTGCCAAACAGTGCCTGCTACAGTTCCCGCTACAGTTCTGCACAGTTCCTGCTACAGTACCTACTATAGTACCTACTACAGTACTGCTACAATACTGCTACAGTAATCCATAAATTATCTCCCACCTGGATTTGATCCCGGGTCTCTTGGATGCACTTAAGGAGTCCTCACCAACTATGGCGACCCAATACACAGAGTGTACTCATAAAGTACACGGTGTGTACTTTAGAAATTTCCAAAAATTCCCCTTTTTCCCAAAAACAACCAAAAGAAAGAAAACATAACTGAAAATAAGATCTGGGTTCTTACATTATGGTTATTTTCTATTAAATTTGGATTAATTTTACAAAACTATGAAAATAATATTTTTAACATTTTACGTATGACCACTTTCTTCCACCATTTTATTTTATTTTATTTATGAATATTAATTTATAAGTTTTAATATTTATTCAAAGTAAATTTTAATTAATTTCTCTTAATTTTTCTACATACATTGATTTATAAGTTTTTCCATTTAAAACAAAATCTAATTAATATATTAAAAATATTTATTTTTATTTTTCAAACAAATTTTTAATGTTATTCTAAAGTTTTTTCATATATGTCTAGATCCTTTAATATTTATTATTATTCACTAAGAATATAATCTAATTATACCATCCAGCTTATTTATATCAATTTATTATGATAATTAATTATGTAAATTTTCAATAAAACCATTTATTTCTCACTTTTTAACTAAGCTATGATGAAATTATGAATGTTTTCATGTTCTTATGGCACACATATGTATTATATTTCATTATTTAAAGGGAGGTACTAGAATTATATGTCCCTATAATGAATTATGTAATGATTTATATCTTATGATATTCTATTTAATAGACTATGGAGGGAACCCAATCCACTATGATTATGGTAATGGGTTTTGAACCCAATCCACTATTGGAATCTGTTCACTATGAGATGATGGTATTGAAAGTGAGACTTGATTTAAGAAATGATTTTATGTGATTATGTACATTTCACATTATTATGACATAATTATTTTTAATTCCACATTCCTATGTTATGTTTCTATGGATTATGATAATTATCTTATAATTCCACATTCTTATGTCTCATTTCACATTTTATAATGAAATAATTATGTAATGATTCATTATTAATGATCCATATTTTATTGGTTATGATTTAACTATGTTTTTTTCACGTACCTTGATAATGTTTTAACACCCACAAGTTTATCTTATTCTCACTTATGATATTCTATTGATTTCTCTTTTTTTCACCCCTTATCGAGGGTGTGAGATGTCCCTTTCTTATATTTCATTTTCCCAGGTAATGAAGAATGGTATTATGTATGATATGTCTATAAGGATTTCATGTGTGAAGATTATTTATGGGAGATGTTGAATAATGTTTGTAAAATAAGTTTGTTGTGTATTTAATCTTCAAATACAGTAAAACTATAGGTTCTAAGATGTGATTTATTGTGAGATTTAATGAATATTCATGTAAGATAATGTAATATATATATATATATATATATATATATATATAATGGTTTGGTTATCTCATATACCTAAAACTTAGAGTTTTATAATATCAATGAACAAGTACTTGGTGCATCATCATCCACCTCATTCCTAGACCCATATAAGGGAAAGGGTGTAAACACTTGGGTGAATCATCATTGACCTAAAACCCATGAAAATGGGTATATAATCATTTTTATTTAAACCTAGTTAGTGGTTGAGTATGGTAATATTAACTCTATTATGTTATCTCCATCAAAGTCTGCCAACCACTGGACTACATCACACATACAAAGTGAGATGAGTAAGAAAATCAATCACACTACCCAATCAATCAGTCACATTGAATTTCCCACATAATAATTCATAATATTTCATAATATTATCTAGGATTTATATATCCATAGAATATCAAAATAAAATGATAGTTCAATTTATTTTACAGGATTATTATAATTCACTAAATAAACATAGTAATAATAATAAATGTCCACATCGAAAGATCTTATTCAAATCATCATGAGTCACTCAAAGTATCATCATGAGATTCCTGCTTCATTATTATATTTTATCTACAACATCATCTTGATAAACCCATAAAACCGATTACTGAGGTTTAAAAAAATCTATATTTTCATCATAAGAATAAATTTTATCCATTAGTTATTCATAACATCACTAGTGGATTATCATTTCATCACTAGAATATATGTTTATCATCAATGAGACTGTTCCACCTCTCTGTTTTATAATGTCCACATTATCCATAAAAAGTACTAGATTATCAAATCAGTATAAGTGAATATATATCATACTTTCATGATTCAAATTATTCACATTATCTATAAGAAGTTCATTTCAAATATCAAGAATATAAATAATTATCATCTTATCATAATATATATTATCATTCTATCTATCAGCTTAATAAGTAATTTCATGAAATTTCAGGTAAATATATCCCCCCCCAAGTTTCACTAAGTTTATAATTGTATTACACATAACTTATTTTAAAATCACCATCATTGTGATATGAAATTTATTTTATTTCAAATTACCAATGAAAAAAATAAAGAGCCTATGAAATCTATAAGAAATTCACAACATCTCTAATGAATCCAAGTTGTCAAAATATCTAAAATTGAAATCATTAATAATTTAATAATTAATTATTTTATTTCTATCAATAATTAATCACATCAATATAATTTAAATATCATCATTGTGATAAGTATATGTCACCACCATAGTGAGTCCACATCACCAAAAAAAATATTCCACCTCTGGTTGGAATGAGAGAAAGTCAAATTAATCTCATAAATCATATATGATACGAATAAGCGAAATAAAACTACCAAACTTCACCAAAATGATCCATATAGGGTTTTATTAGTCTATGAAGGTTTAATAGTGTCTAATATAATTTTTAGTGTCTATTTTTTTACTTGAAATGTTCCTCCACTTGTTTTATGAGTTTTAGTCAATAGAGTGTGCGACGTGCCACCCCCCCCCCCCCCCCCACACACTTTGAGCCATCTATATAGAACATTGTGGGCATATATGATTTGGATTATCCATATTGATCATCCTCGTGATCATAAAACTGATTACCTCATGATATTATTTAGTCAAGTCATGCCTCACATGGCTATCAATTTCCCAATACTGATGATTATCATCAATTCATGGGGAGTGTGACCCATGCATCCTCACAGACCCCCTTAGGTCAAACAATTGAACTAATAAGAAACCCTCATTAAATTCCTAAATAGAAATAAAAGGGTGGTGACATATCCCCCTTAACACCACTTGATCAATGATTGAATGAATTTTTATACATTTCCAGAACCTTCACCACTTAACAGATGTGGCTGACATCCATTTCCACTATCCTCCAGGTATGATTTTAAACCTAATATATTGATATTTTTTATAGAAAAAATTTCACTAGTTGGGTTATATCAATTCTATAATCCAAAAAATATATATTTCCCAAGTCATGAATCAAACAATAAGGATACAAAATTCTAGGGAGAAGGTGTAATTTGAGAAAACTTAACTCTTTCAATATATTTCATTTTATACATAATATTTTTGTGTTATTGGTCTTGTTAATTTTTTTCCTTTATTATCTAAATAATGACATAACATTTATAATATTATTATTCACATTTTGAAATTATTTTCACATTTATTAAAAAATAGCATAAAACATTTCTATAAAATATCTCTAAAATTGTAATTTAGAATTAGAAAATCTTTATGACATTAGAATCATTCAAAGATAAGAATTTAAAATATATATGCCTTGTGAAATTAATATCAATATTAAGCCTTCATATATTATAAATATGTTTAATATTTTTTCAACTTCATTCTAAGAACAAGATCAATTCATTACTTGTATTGATTTCCTTCTAATTTCATTATATTCATCATAGTTAAATATTCATTTTATGTGAATTTCATATCAATTATCAATTTATAAAAGATAAAATATAATATTGTATAATAAGATCAATATTTTAAACAAAGGGGATGTTAGATCAATGAACCATGATATTCACCAATTAATTAATGATCTCTGGTCAATCCTCCCATCATTGGGGGATGCTTCCAAATCAAGCATTCTATATGTGTGGGTTTCTATGAGAATTAACTATAATGTATGAATATGTTGAGATAATTAGTGAAACATATTAATTTTTAAAAAGATATATTATTAATTAAAAAATTCTTCATTGATACTAAAACATACACTGAAAATAAAAAAAATCAAAATCTCACCCCAAAAAAAACTCTCCATTTTAAATTCAATAATATAGTTAGCTTCTCAATATGAATCTCTATTAAGGATAAAAACATAAATATACCATTTTTATTCAAAAACTAGTATTTTCTTTCACAATATCTTACGAAACTTAATGAAACCATTAATAGAGCTCATTTAGTAAATATAAGTGTTAACTAAACCAATAAAACTAAAATAGGTTCAAAATTCAAAGTACAATCTAAGTCAATATTTTAAGGAACCCAAAATACTACATTCTCCCCACATTAAAAAAAATCTTAGAAAAGAAAAAAAATTAATACATAGTTTGATTTTTAGAACCACTTTTCTCTTCAAACCATTCATTTTTTAAAAGAGAAAAACATATTCTCATCTTTAATCAATGATTGGAAAATATTAGCTAAGAAAAGTAGAGTTTCGTAGTTTTCTATAAAAATTTACACAATCTAAAGAGGAATATATATAAAAATATTTTATCAATATAGATAGTACATCATAATGATTGACCACTTAAGTTAAAATAAACATTCTTATATACACTAGAAAAACATCATGCTTCTATAAATATTGTGTATAATAAAACACATGCTAAATAGAAGACTCGTACATATTGGTACTTCTATACTATAATATCTCATCTATAAAAAACTTATGAAATTAAAGTGGAAATTGAATTTCAACTACTGGATATTATTTTTTGATATCAAGGGATCATAATGAGGTTGTGAGGGTTTATAATTCTATAAAGGGTGGTTTTGGAAAAGTAATGAGGCTTGGAATGGATTTGAAAGCTCGGAATAGCTTTAGAGAGGATTCTAGAGAAGGGATTGACTATCCTGGTGGCTGTAGTGGCCACCAACTAGCTAGTATGCTACCATCAGATAGTTGGGGGAGCCAAACTAGGTTCATTTTAAGTGGGGGTATTTTGGTCCTTTTACTGATAACCCCCCTTAGCATTTAGTAATTAGGGGTGTTTTGAGGAGGTCTATTTAGTTAAATCCTCCCCCTCTTCTACCTCTTTTTATTCCCCTTGATATAATGAATTTGGTGGTGATTCCAAGATGATTTAATGTTACAATCACCAATTCCTATTCCCTTATTTTTTTCTTTACATTATTTACCAAATTCCATTCAATTTTTTCTAGGGATTTTATAATGATTCCACTGAATCAGGGTTAAATCATCCTAGGAGGTTGGGTCTTAGTTCTGATTTTCTAGAGGGTGTTCCAGGAGGATGGTTTCAAGCTGTTACATTCCATTTTGAACAAGTTATGTTTCCATAACAATTTTCTTAATTATTTTTTGTGAAATTTAGTGAAATTGAAAATCAAAACAGTCATGTAATTTAGTGATTTTTATTGTCTTTCATAGAGGAGGTCCTGAGACATTATCTGCATGTCGTTTAATGATGTTTTGGTAGAGGTAATCCACTGTACTAATTTTAATTAGGTTTTTTTAATTATATTAGATTAAATTGGTGGTTGTTTCAGTTTTGTATGATAGGGATTTTTCAATAAAGACATGGTGGATGTGTTACAGACTTTTCGAGGGTGGTTAGATATAGTTTCAGCAATAATATGTCACCGATGAGATTTTATGTTTTATTAATATTTTAATTAAATTGATTAATGAATTATAAAATATTATAATTGATTATTTGTGATTAATTAGAGTGATATATAGAATTTTATCAATGAGTATGGGTTGTTTGGTCATCAATAGACTTGGATGGGTCTCGATGGGAGCTTTCTTGCTACTTTAAAAGGGGGAATTACTTGGCGTTGAGGTAGGTGGTCCCTATGCATTTCCTAGTGGTTTATACAATTAAAATTATTAATTTTATATGACTTGTGATATATTATCATGCCAATATGGGAAATCAAACCTTTAAACCAATAATTTTTTTATTTGAAAATTAAAGCGTTTTAATTAAAATAAATGCTAAAATATGAAATATTCATGGTGCTAAGGTCTATGATAGACCCTTGTGCACCGGATGACACCCTAACCACCTATGGTAGAGAGTGTAATTAAAATCAATTGAATTGAATTGTATACTCATTTTTGGAATTCATAAAGTGAAAAGGACTACAATAGAACCTTCTGAACTGGCTGGAAATTCAATCCAATGACGATCAAGAGTATTATTGTAGTCAGGAAACATGTGATACATGAACCCTATGATAGGTTCTGAATATATAAGTGCATGAGTTTAGTGGACCATATATGTTCCCGCATACCCCTTGAGGAGGGTTGAGTTATTAATTACAAAAATTATCCTCAATTAGCCTAATGGGATTGTGATGTGACTTAGAGACTTTAGTTAGATGGTTCATGTTTGGAATGAATGAATACAGAGGACCTAGATAGGTGAATAATCATTTTTATATTAATTAGGGAGTGTGGGAAACTAGTTATGGTCGAGATGAGTTGGATTTAAAAAATGAGGTGTATCACCTTTGAGTAGTGACATTGGACTAAGGAAAAATTTTGGTTATTGATTCACCGATGATTCAAGAATGCTTTTGATACATCTTAGGATCTGTGACATGAGTTGAATGTAGAACTCTTAATTAATGGAATTGATCAAATGTGGTGATTATTATTATTATTATTCTATTGGGGGACATGTAGGTGATTACAAGGATCCAGTATTCCCATTACTACCATAATGGTTGGGGGACCTCAGGGTTATTCTAAGGATCCAATATGCCCTTTATTGAAACTATTGTTGGGGGACCTTACATGTGATTCCAATAATATGGTATGCCTGTATTATAATATTAGGGGACATTAAAGTGATTCAAAGGATTTGGTATGCCTATTATTATTATTATTATTTGGGGACCTTGTATATGAATCTAAGGATCTAGTATTGTTGTATTATACTATTAGGGGACCTTGAGGTGGTTCCATGGATTTGGTATGACCATTATTTCTATTATTGTTATGGGGCCTTGATGTGATTCCAAGGATCTAGTATAACTATTATGATATTGTTGGGGGGCATGAAAGTTGTTCCCTAGATCTGGTGTGACCATTATTAGATGGTTGGGAGGCCTTGTACTTGGTCCTTGGATATAGCGTTACCATTTATTTATACTCATGATTATGGTTCTTTGGATAGAGACATATGACTTTGTCCAAAGTAGGTTTGGTCAATATTGGGAGTCACATGAAACTTTGAGGATTAATGATTATATTTATTTCTGTATTCATAGTTCTTTATTTATTCTACTGAGTATGTCACATGACAATATCACTATATTTATTGGATTTGTACATGATCATGTTTGTGGTTCATGACTGAGTTATGTACTCAAACCCTGCTGAGACATCTATTGTACTTGGGTACTTGAGAAGGCTTCACTATTCATAGTTTCAGGTTGGGTAGGATCCTGGAGTAGTTTTACTTAGCATAATAGATCAAACAGGATTGTTTTCTGGGATGATATGGGGCATGGGGATGTATTAGTGCCTCAAAATATTTCTTTTATTATTTTATTTTGTATAGTTAACTAGTCTATTAGGTGGTAGAGTCATTATAAGACTGTATAATGTATTTCAGTATTTATTATTGATAAATTTTGATTATTTTTTCATTCCATGTACTCTGATGTTTATTATTATCAATGGTGTTTAGTTTATTTTCCATTATTATTACTAATCTCACATGAGAGTATAGTCTCCCCATGATCACACCCTATAACCTTGATATGATTCGACAATCCTTAATATATGAGGAGTATGACTGAGGCCATGTAACACTCTGGTTCGGTTACTATAGAGTGAATTGGGATGAAGATGTTATAAAGTGGTATCATAATACTCTTTTTCATATTTTACTATTTTGGAAGTTGGTATATTTGTGATATATTTATGTTTCAAATCTTATAATGGATATCATATTGGTTCATCACAAATACCTTTCCCGATAAGAATTCCAAGTTACCAGTGTATTGGGATTGATTTTCATTATTTCTCGTGACATAGTTAAATGATTTCACCTCATGTGATCCACATTTTATTTAGATTTATTATTTCTTATATATTTATAGATCTTCACTAATTGGAAAGATACAATTTATCAGAATCTTCAATCTTATCCCATTCATAAGAGATGTCATCATACATTATATTCATCATGTAGGATTCACATGACATATGTGCATTTTTGGGACATTTTTCTAATGATAGAACATAATATATATTGATCTTATGATAGGTCATGTGGATCCATTTCATGGTGATTGGAATTGATGACTATTTAATCCATCAGTGTGTATAATCATATATATCTTTGATAAGTTAGTATATACTCCAAGTGCCTAAGTGTTGAACCCTTGTGAGTAAATTAATTTTTGAAACTATAATTCTAAATAACCAACCCATTTGACTAAGGCTTTTCCAAAAATAGGTAAAAATAATCTAGGATCATTTCCATATATATATATATGTATATATTCACTTATAGATGAGATAATGATTCTTGAGGGGATAGTTCTGTATGTGGATGTCAGGGGAGAATTAGTGCCCTAGTTGGAAAATGACTTGGAATGTGATGCATGATATGTTTATAATGCAAGAGGCCCTAGAGTGGGTAGTTTGTCCTTGAGTTAATGTGTGATGCTAAAAATAGGAATAGAGGGGTGTTACCTGTGAGATATGACCTATGTGATATGTGACTACTAGATTTGGTGAGAGAGACTAGTGCCTTATGACTAGCTGAGACTTTGGTAAGTTGAGACTTTTTATTGAAATGAGATGTTTTCTATGCCATTGTTGAGAGGTGATACATGAAGGAAATCAGAGAAATAGGTTTACCTAGGAATATGAGTGCCTTGCATGTGGGAGAACAAATAGTCTCTTTTGTTTACAAGAATGGTTCACATGGAGTGCTACCAGTTTTATAGTGTGAAGACTAGAGATTTTAATATATGTTTTCCACTAATTAATCCAAATATGTTTGAAATATTTCTCGACATGAAAAACTAAAATAAGAAGAAATTGTGATATGTTTTGACCATAAAAACCAAGCCATTAAATTAGAAGGTATGAATAGGAGTAACCGAATTATGAAATATATTAATATATATTAATATATATATATATAAAGGTTATTTTAAACAAATATACTTAATTCATTATTTGGTTTAAGGATCTGTCTTTTTATGCATTGTATTTTCATTAACGAAAACTAAGAATATTATTTTTATATGATGATATTAATAAAATATAATATTTATTGATTAATTATATCTTTATTTTTGTTTTATAGAAATCATGAATAAAAACAACTATTATTTTACAAATTTATTTTCCTATAAAAATAGTTTCACATAATATTTTATGATTTTGATTCAAATCTAAAATATGAATTTATAGAAATTGAATTTGACAAAAAAAATGGATTTAAACTATAAATATTACTTTAAGTTGAATACTTGGTATTTTTATAAAATTATTTATTTTTAGATGGATAGTAAAAAATACTTTTTTATAAATCACATAAATTTTATGAAATTATTAGTATATAGGTATTAATTATAAATTATTGAAACCTTTTTATAAGAACAAATATGTATTTTTTAAGTAAATTTATAAAATTACCATTTTAATTTACAACCCCATATTTGATATTTTGAAACATAAGTTATATTTTCCAAAAACAAATTAATACATATTACATTTAGTGATTTAAAATTATTTTTTATCACTTTTAGAAATTTTATTAAATGAAAAAATATTTTAAATTTTTAATCAGTAGTTCCAAATTTTATAATATGAGACACTTTATTTTTTTTTTATAAGGGATATGAAACATTAGGTTAAAAGTAGTTACCATGGTAAAATCAAAAATACTAAAAGTGAAAATTTTATTGGTAATGAGTAGAAAACATGTTTAAAACATGTATGGTAATGGGTGGTTGAGGTGTAGATCAACCTTATGTATTCCCATATTTATTATTTCTCAATTTTTGATCAAATTTTATTAATATTGACTTCCCATTATTGAAATATTTTGGGTTATTATAAAAACGAAATCTTGTTTCACTTATAAAAGGGGCACTCCTATTCTTGCTTTACATAAAAAAATCCACCTAGTTCAACTCAAAATACATCCAAAAATTTCCTAAAAATTTATATCCACCCTAAATATATTCCATTCTTCTCAAAATACCATCCTTAAATGGCTTAATCCCTTTACAAAGGAGAATATCCAAGTAGTGTGGTATAAAATTTTAACCTCTCCTTCCTCATTTCTATTTCTTTATATACACTTCTTATTACTTAAATTATATTAAATAATATTAATACTATAAAATAAGTAATGTCAAAATATTTTTATGTTGTCATAATGATGGTAAAATAAATAATCACCTTCCCATTTTCCATTATGAAAAATAAAAACGTAAATCATGCGTATGTGCAGACTACCGACTCCACAAAGTAACATGTTTTTTTATTCACCACCTATCATAGATATTTTATAAAATTAAATTTAATATATAATTATTATAACTATAAATTATTTAATATTCTTAAATGATAAACCACATTACTTATCTCTCCCTTTATAATGAAAATGAAAGCATCATCCATTCGTATGTGTGGATTATTGCCCCCATGGAACGGTGTGTTCCATTTTTCATTATTTCCTTTCATGGATGGATTTTTGAATCATTTTATATAATAAATATTATTTTTATTTAATGATTAATGTTATATTAAATCAAATTTAATGACCTATTAATGATATGAACAAAAACGATCATTATAAAATTAATCACCTTAAAACAAACACACAATAAGGGAAAAAATATTTTTTATTCTATATAATGGATTTATATAAACTAAATTCTCCTTATAATTCATTAAAATTTGGATATATCACACATATAAACACTAATTAATATCATTATTCTTTTTATAGTGATATTATTATATAACCACTTCATAACCATCCATTAAATTATAGTATGTTTTTATTTGGGTTAGATTGACCACCCACTTAAACTATACTATAAAATAATGTCATAGATGACTATGAAAACTCAAATACAGATAATATATGAAAAAAAACATTATTTTGGTTTTTTAAAGTTAAAATTGACATTAAATCCATTAATTAAGATATCATTATTCATTTGTTAAAAATCACCAAAATTTTCTCATAGCTGATTTTAGATTCAACGATCATAGCTGAAAAATCCATAGAATTAAATTATAATTTGATAAATAATTATAAATAATAAATAATATAACCTTTAATGGACTATTAATGGTGAAATTTCTAAACTGAATAAAAAATACACTTCTATTAAGAAACAAGTTTAAAACGTTCAAGATTACTCACACCTGATATTGAAAATAGTTAAAAAAAATATGCATATGGAGAAAAAAAATATAAATAATTGTTATAAATAGTAATATATATGATTAACAATATGAAATAATTAATTAATATATTTATGTTTTTTCAAATGAGGATAGATCACATTCTAGGAAATAATGATAAAAGGTAAGGGTTTCTATCTTAATGACCATTTGTTAAGGAATGCTTTGATATTATGCACTAATAATCATTTTTATAGTAAAAATACTACCCCTTTATTTATAATATCATAAATTATTATTTAAATTATAAAATTAAAATCCATTAATTCTCTTCCTTATAGTGGGATATGGTTGATATCTTCCCTAAAATATAGGTGTTTTTTTTCAAAACTCAATCTATATTCTTTAGATCTAATGCTTATCCTTGAAATTAAACTTTCATTTCATATATTATACCCTATTTATATCTTTTTAGATCAATTTTTATTCAAATATTATTTATTTATGAGTCCTATTCCTTCTTGAAAATGCAACTATGTTAAGAATAATTTCCATCCTCGTTAATGATGGTTTCCCCTCCTTGTCAATAATTTACATTCCCTTCTTTATTATCCTTTTTAATTGGAAATATAATTATGTGTTATCTCATGTTAAATTAATATTTACCTTATCCAATTTTCATAAGAATGTTTTTTCATCCTTTTTATGATATTGTACATTAAAAAAGGTGCTTTAGAACATAAAATGGAACCTTCCAATTTTTTATTTCATGACAAGTATCACATCCATAAAATGTTTTTCACTATGAAAGCTTTTGAAAAACCTAATTTTTTTATAGAAAATCATAATAGTTAAATTAATTTATAAAAGTAAAATAACAAGATATTTACTTCCTTAAAATATCATTTTCACATTTATAAAAGCATTACCTATGCAGTTCATTTTTACTTATACTTGATCCGTCACAAGAATTTTTTTACATTGAAATCAATGTTTAAGGCCTATGTTTCTTTATTAAATATGAAATTTCCAAAATTATTTAATTCCTTATTTCCATGGGAATCCTTATAATATAGTATTTTGTAATTATTTGAGATAATATTATGAAACCCACTTATTTCTAATGAGTTTTATCATGTTAATTATTTGTTTATGGTTTATTTTGGTCATGTTTTACATGTATTCATGTATATATTATGATTATGTGATAGGTGGGTGTAGAATTATATAGCCCTCTAATGATTTGGGTAAAGATTTATATCTCATGATATGTTATGTGTGGGGTTAGGGAGTGAACCTAATACATTATGAGACTTTGTCCACTGTGTTTATGGGAATGGGGAGTGAACCAAATCCATCATGTGACTAAATCCACTATGAGAGTTTGGGTAGTGAGCCTTCATTTATTTTTATGACATTATTTCTTATATTTCTGCCACATGTTCTATGATTCTAATATTTTATGAGATCGTTATGTTTTATCATTTTCCATGCTCATGATCATCCTCTTTATTGGGTATAAATTCAATATTTTATGTTAATGTTCCTTATTTACATTCTTATACCCCATATCTTTATCTTATCCCCCCTTATTATCTTTGATTATTATCATTTATGTTTACCCTTACTAAGCATTTTATCTCACTAATTATTTTATTTCCATTTCCCCAGGTTATGGAGAAAAGTATTACAAATGATATATGTAACATGATAGATTGTGTGGAGAATTTGTGGAGGATTTTGAAGACATATTATGGATTCATTAGTTTATTATATAGTGAAAAAAATATCATTTCAATACAAATAACATGGGGTTTTTAGTTATTTTTTTTATAATCCTATAAAAATATAAACAAAAAAGGTCTTAGTAATGTAGGTAATAAAATATTTTCTTCAATAAATGTAATTACTGGATGGTTAGTTGTATAAAATCATAGTTGGTATTAGAGAATTTTTAGATTACTTTAGATGTTAGGATGTTATTTGAGGATAATTTAAGAGGTGGTAAGTTAAGATTGATCACAATTTTAAAGGTATAGATACATCATTAGGTTAATTGATTTAATATAGAATATTTTGGAGATTAGGATGTGAGAAAATTAGGGAAAAAAATATGGATAAGTAGGATAACATCATGAAATTTTGGAAAGTTTTTATTATGTGGTTTTCCTAGTAATGAAATACCTGTCTGGATAATAAAGTGGATACAGGAACTGGAATAGATGTACATAAAGTAATAAACCAAAAAAGGGTGGATTGGGTATTTACTCAATTGACACCTAGTGCATGAATAAGAGTCATAACTGCACACCTGGTTTGACACTCTCAGGGGATATTCTTTCATTGATCATATGCTATTTATGAACCTATAAGAAGGATTTATTCCCATGTCATTTTAAGGGATCTAGTTTTTAAGTATGAAATAACTCAATAAAAATTAGACTACATTAAATAAATAATGATATACGTGTAACTAAGAGTGATAAAGGATAAACTAAAAGAACTATAAGTTAATTTTATAGTTTCACAAAATGGTACATCTTGTGGTTAAATTTTCCGAAGACAATTTATGATAATAATATAATAATTTTAATTATTCAACACCCATATTAACCACCTTTGGTTTTAATAATGGTTTGAACTATAAGTAATTGAGTTAAAAATGGGTGCATGGTATTGTGTGATGATTACCTCAATGGAAAAACCATTAAAATGGGATCTAGAGTGAGGAACCATGTGGTTTTTCTAAAAAAGCAATCATAAAATATGATTAATAATGTGAACATAGTTGAAAATCAAAATACATCAATGAAGAGAAAGTTGGAGTCTCATAGAAGTTCATGTGATAAGGATAATGAAGAAATGAATATTATATTCACTATGTGTCAAAAATGTGGAAAAAGGCATTGGAGAAATTTTTTTAAAGGGACATGTAGATGCTAAAATCAGGGATATGAAGGACATAAAACTCAAAAGTATGAGGGAAATAGATAATCTATAAAAACATATTTCTTCAATTGTAAGGATATTTGACATTATGAAAATAAATTCTTCAATCCAAGGGTTAATGAGGAAAATATGCACCAATAAACACTTATTCAATAGGTACAAGTAAAATCCTATGAAATAACTTCTATTGAAGTAAAAAAGTGAATTTTCAGTCAAGATTTTTATTTATCTCACATCGTGTATGTTTTAACCCATTAAATATTGAATTATAAGTAAATAAATTTGGCGGTATAATTATTATATTGATAGTGTAAATTTCTTAGTAAAAGTTTGTGGAAGTTAATTCATATGGATTTATCTCTTTTTTATTTATTAGGAATCTATTGTAAATGTACTATCAAATTGTATATAGGGAAATGTCACTTCATATTCTAAATCAACCCATGATCAAGTACCGGTTTATGGGTAATTATGATCCTCCTATGAAAATTACTCCCATCATATGAGTTTCAAATTTGTGAGGATGCAATTTATTTAAGGGAGAGATTGTAATGAGAAGTTATTTAAATATATTTTTTCCTCGAATTAAGTCAAATAATTTCGATAGCTTACTTCACACACAAATCCAAACTAAATTTGAACCATGATATGTTTATAATGTTGAAACCTATACATTGAATTAGTAGGTATGAATAGGAGTAACTAAAATTTGAAATATATTAATATATATTTTTGTATATAAAGGTTGTTTTATACAAATTTATTTATTTCATTATTGTGTTTAAAGATCTATTTTTTTTGAAATATTATTTTTATTAAATGAAACTAAGTATATTATTTTTATGTAATGGTTTTAATAAAATATAATATTATTTGATTAATTATATCATTTTTAGTGTTTTATTGAAATTAAGAATTATAACAACTAGTATTTTAAATAGTTATTTTCATATAAAAATAGTTTCTCATAATATTTTATAATTTTATTTAAAATTCAAAATAAAAAATTCTTGAAATTTAGTTTTAAAAAATAAAATTTATTTTTGGATTTATAATTAAAATATTAGTTTAAGATTAATATTTTATATTTTTCTAAAAATATTAATTTTTAGGTGAACAATGAAAAATACAATTTCTATATATAAAATGACTTTTATTCCATTTTTATTATATAAGTATGAATTAAAAATTAATGAAACATTTTTCTATGAATAAATATGTATTTTATAATTGAATTTATAATTGTTAAAGTTTTATTTTTAATTTTCAAACCCATATTATACATTCTATAATTTAAGTTATATTTTTCAAAGAAAAAAAATTCATACATTATACATTTAGTAAATTAAAATTATTTTTTTACCACTTTTATAAATTTAAAAAATGAAAAAGATTTAAAATTTTGAATTAGTGGGTCAAAATTAAGTAATATGAACCATTTTTTTATAAAGGATAAGTTAACTTATATTAAAACTACTCACCACGGTAAAATATAAAATGGTAAAAGTGAAAAATATAATGGTAATGAGTTGAAAACATTTTTAAAACATTTATGGTAATGGGTGTGTAATGACCCATCAATTCTCATTGGCTTGAGAGTACAATGAGTCATTACTAGGCCTTAAGCAACATCCCTAAGATGCCAAAGGCTAGAAAAAAATGCCAAAGGGTTTAAAATACAAGTGGGGGATGATTTACCCTTTAAGAAATAAACCAATAAACCAACCAACCATAACCAAACATTAACTATATGATGTATGAACGAATGAAAGATAAGTCAACAACTTCATGTATCTCAAAACCACATCAAAGTAAGCAATAGTGGAAGAATAACCAAGTATCAAAGTACACAGCGGATAAACTAAACAAGACTCTCCAAATACCTTAAGACTCTATGCTCTACATGCTCCAAGCTCCATATTCTCAAAATAGCCCAAACATCATGAGATAGTTATAAACACATGTGAAACATTACCTTTTCCCTTGTCCCGGAAGATAGCATATGCAAAAGCACCAAAGTTCCAAAGTAGGGGTGAGTATAAAACTTAGTAAGTTTTCCCCCAATGACTTCCCTACTCATGCCACTAGGATATAAGAGTTAGAAACAATTATATAAAACATTTTATATAAAAAAATTCTCAAAAATAGTTTATAACTAAATATAAACAAGTTTCCAAAACCATTCATTACCAAAAGCATACAAGTGCAATTGAAACCAATTTTCCCAGTAAGATATTTTTCCAGAAAAACAAATAAACAAGCTTTAAAATCATTTCGCAATATCCCTTTCTTGGCATACCCAACCATTCCACAAACCCATGCAACCAACCATGCTTGCTACGTTTTGACAGTTCTATACTCATGAGTGGTTTCTCATCGATCTACCAAGTCGTCACAGAGTAATTGTTTCTCGTGTTCCATTAAACCTTTGGCACCGAGCACAAGGTCATATTTCAACCAAGACCTATATATAAAATATGAAATTTATATCATGTGTTCCATTTAACCTTTGGCATTGAGCACAAGGTCATATTTTAACCAAGCCTCAGAAATGCAATATGAACTCACACACCAATATGCCCAAGGATCATGCCAAAACACATTTTCAATAAAAACACAATTTTTATTGAAAACCAAATTTCCATCAACCCATTTAACAATTCCATCAAATAAATAATTTAAAATCATCATTTTAAATTCAAGAGGCTAAATCACATTGCACAATAATTCACCAAGATTTCATAATTTCACTAAAAGCATTAATCATCACTGAAGAAGATTTATTCCATGCTTTTCAAACTAAATCCCACTAAAATAAACCAATTTAAAACTAATACAATCAATTATATCAAGAGTAAATGAGAGTGAAACAACTTACCTCAAAGGTTTTGATGAAACTCGACAACAGACGAAGAACGCACAAGAAGGCGGGTTGATTCTCTGAGGCCTTAGTTCTCTTATCCTAGAAAGATCACAACTCAACATTGAAATATTTAGAATCCAAAAACTTAGATATACCCACTATAGGTTCAAATATGAGAAATAATGCATATCGGAGAATTAGATCTAAGCAGATCTAAGAAAATGTGACAAATCAGGAAAGAATTGTGACATACCTCAAGAATCAGATCAAGATTCCAAGAAAGAAACTTTGATATCTTCATATATCATGAACAACATCATATTTATCATTACATGACGTTAAAAAACTTATATATACCCACAGGAGGTGTAGATCTAAGAAAACGAGAAGGATAGAAGGAGGAGTTCGCAAAAAATGGAAAATAACCAAGAATATCGGCACTTACCCCAAGAATCAGGCATGAAATCACCAAGGGGAGGCTCTAGGTTAGCTCCAACTCGTGTTGGGGGGGGGTTATCTAGCCTTATAGGGAGACTAATCTTGAAATAGGGGCATTTTGAATCCAAAAAAATATATACAGAGCAAAAACGAGTAATCTCCTAGAAAATAGGATCTAGATTTTACCTCTACGCAAGGTTTGACCACACGGTTTGGGCCAACCATGTATGGATCATGTAACCTTCCTTTTAGTACCAACACTCCTTATAAAACCCCCAAACTCTCCCATCCTTCACCTTTACCCTTTTTATGGAAACATCCCACTTTATGGAAACACCCCACTTTATGGAAACAACCCACTTTTTAGAAACACCACACTTTATGGAAACAACCCACTTTATGGAAACAACCAACATTATGGAAACACCCAAATTTATAGAAAGTCTCTATATTATAGAAAATCTCTATTTTATGGAAACTCGTTATTTTATGGAAACTCTTTATTTTATGGAAACTCTCTATTTTATAGAAACTAAATCAAAGACACACCATTTGAATCTTAGCTTGCGTTTGAGGAATATATAGACCTTATATTAACCTTGTTTATTATTTATCAATTTTGGAGCCACTTTCCTTAATAGTAACTTCCCATTATTGAAAATTTTCAGATATTTACAAAAAATCCATCTCTTTTTAATTTTAAAATGGGTACTCCTCTCTTCACTTCCCCTCACACCAAAACCCAAAACTTTCATCCTAAAATCTACCAAAACATACCATAAACATTTATATAAACCTTTAATAGGTTATTACCATATCAAAATAAAATATCTCAAGGAATTGGTCCCTTTTGAAATAAGATAATCCAAGAATTGAGGTATAAAATTGCAACTAATCTATCCTCATTTAAATTTAATTATGTACACTTCTTCTTCCAAAAATTACATTATACCATATTAAAATGATAATATTAGTTTTATTATTATACTTTTATGTTATTATAATGATGGTATAATCAATAACTATCATTCCATTTTCTATTTAGAAAAACAAAAACGAGGATCATGTGTACGTGCAGACTACTGCCTCCATGAAGTAACATGTTTATTTTTCTCTCCTTAATAAAATGGATGATATAAAAAAGGGAATATAATATATAATTATTATGACTATAATTTATTTAATATTATTAAATTATAAATCATATTACCCCTCTCTCCTATTCTATGGAAAATTAGAGCATCATTTATGAGTATGTGTGGATTACCACCTCTATGGAATGGTCTGTTCTATTTTTCATTACCGACTTTCATGGATGTATTTAGGACTGGGATTAAAGGATAAATATTATTCTTATGTAATTATTAAATTTATGGTAATAAAAATTTAATATCTTGTTAATGATATGAATAATAAACAATCATTATAAAACAAATCATCTTAAAACAAGTACACTAAGAGGAAAACAATATTTTTATTCTAAGTAATGGATTTATATAAATTATATTATCCTTATAATTATTTAAAATTTAGATATATAAAATTTATAGACATTAATAAATATCATTATTCTTCTTTTATAGTGACATTACTAATTAACCACTTTATATCCGTCCATTAAATTATTATGAGTTTTTGTTTGGGATGGTTTGAGAACCCACATAAACAATACTATACAATAATATCATGGATGAATATGATAAATATAATTATAATAATATATGATACCATTATAAATAATGAATTTATTTTTTGAAAGATAATTTTTTTAATAAACTCAATAATTAAGATACCACCATTCATTTGTTAAAAATCACTGAAACTTGCTCGTTGCTGATTTCACCTTCATGGGTCATAGTTGAAACTTAAATGGAATTAAATTATAATTTTATAAATAATTAAATATAATCAATTAAAGTACCTTTAATTATATGATAATAATTAAATTTTGGAAAAATAATAATGAACAACACTGTAATTACGAAACTAGTTCAAAACTATCAAGATTACTCACACCTGATATTAAAAATAGGTAAAACTAACTAATATACATGTCTAGAACAAATATAAATGAGGGTTATAATTTTTATTAGTTATGATTAGGGTTATAAAATAATTAATTAATATATTTATGTTTTTTATATATGATTTTAGAGAATGTTTGAGGAAATCAAGATAAAAGTGAAGGGTTTCTGTCTAAATCACCCATCATTGATGCATGCTTTGATATTATCCACCAATATTTATTTGTATAGTGTAAAAACTGAATCCTTGATTTATAATATAATAAATTATTTTTGAACTTATAAACATCACTTCTATTCACGGTATTCCTTTTTATGGGCTAAAATTTACATCTTCCTTAAAATATAAGGTATTTTTATAACTCAATCTGCAATCCAAGGTTATAATATTTCTCCATGAGCTCATAATTTCATTTAATATATTATAACATATTTCTATATTTGGATATTAATTTTGATTCAAATATTTATTACTTAATAGTTATCTTACTTCATGAAAAATAAACTATGTTATGAGTAATTCTCATCCGCTTAAATAACAGTTTCTAATCTTAGTACATAATTTTCTTCCCTACCAATGTTATCCTTTTTAAATGGAAACATAATTATTTTTTATCCCATATGACCTTAATATTCCCCTTATCCACTCTTAAAAAGAAATTTTTATCATTTTTTATTATGTGGGATTTCAAAAATGTTGTTTCAAAACATAAATAGGGAACCTTATAATTTATTATTTCATGATAAGTTTTGCATCCATAAAATGTTTTTCACTATAAAAAACTTTTGAAAAACATATTTTTTTATGAAAAAACGTCCTAGTAAAATTCTATTATAAAGATAAATAATAATCTATGTTATTCCTAAAAAGATCTTATGATCGTTTCAAAAAATCTATGACAACATATATTTTCATACAATTTATTTCATGATTTTCTACACAAAGATACACACTATACAAAACCAAAAATAGAGAGGTCTAGGGTATTTTGGTAATTTTGTATATATCACCATAACTTAAAATGGGGATATAAAAAAATTATTTTAATACTCTATAACATGTCATTAAAATCCATTGATCATCTAATACTACACAGGATAACATGGGGATGTATATAAAAAAGGGTGATTTATAAAGCCTAGTAAGGGAATAATAAAATAATAACATTATGAATGTAAAACATGAGAGAAAATATAAATATAATATTGACATAAAAGTGTGATAATCATAAATAAGAGTATTTATGAATGACATATGTTGATAACATAAAGGCATTAAAGTAATGTGGAAACAATATAAAATATAGCATCATAAGCATAAGTCAAGGATAATCATTGAGACATCATAAAATAGTGTAATTAGACTAACCACCCATGAAACATGCATGGTATCTCATGAGATAAAAACAATAACCAATGAATTGGAGGGATATATATTTTTTCCCACCCATCACATTCATATTATGTACATTCTTTTGTGTGCCACAAAAATTATACAAAAAATGAATATATTTATTCATTTTTAATCCCATGATTAAGAAGTGTGGATTAAATTACATGGAAATACCCAATAAATGAATAATAGGTACATATTGGTGAATAACCTTGAGTGGAAATTTGGATGGTTATTCACAACATAAAAGTTTTTCAAGGAAAATCATGAGATTGGAATTCTTTATTAATTTATAAACTTAGGATTTTGAATGATAAATAATAAAAACTACAAACATTATAATGGTTTTTGACTCATGGTTTCTACTAAAGAAGAGTTATTTTTAATATTTTAGGTGGTTAATAATTGAACTCATTAAAATGAAAACAATTCAGGATGTTTAAGTGAGTCATGTTCATAAATAATTGTTTTTAAAACCATAAAATATAATATAGGCTTTGGAGGATTCATTATTGGTTTGTAAAATTAATCAAATAAATTAAAAAAACATGTTATTTTAATGGTAAAATATATTATTGGTTTTGGATGCCTTTTATAGTTTTTATTACATCACTTTTAGAGTATTATGGTGTCATAATACTTAGTGTATATTTATACCATATTTAATTTTTTCCGAAAAATTCAACTACATTAAAAAATTATGGAAAATTCACCATTGAATAATTTTGAAATGATAATTTCAAAAATAATATTTAATTTACTAAAATAATATTCTAAATATTATAATTTACACTTTTAAATGAAAATCCTTATTTACTAGAAAATAAAAGTTTTTACAACACTAACAAATTCAAGACCCTTGTAAAAATTTCATTGGACTTCACTGAATTATATTATCACTTATATTTAAATAAATATTATTTAATAATAATATTTCATGAAAATATAATTTATTTCCCAAATATTTAATTTATAAAAAAGAGTTTTTTAATTAAAACTATAGATTTCCAAAAAAATACAATTTTTTTTCTTTGTATCAAAATATAGTTTTTATTAAACTCGTTATATAATCATATGTATAAAGTATTATTGAAAATGGATAAATATAATTATTATTTTATTAAAAATTAAAATATAAAAAATCATACTACTATGTTCTAGATATTTAACCACTTATTACGCCTTTATATTCCCAAAGGTTAAGGTGTCTGATATTGGTACTTTCTTGGGGAATTTTGACGAACATGGTTTGATCAGTGATCTCAAAAAACTTTAAATTATCATATAAATGATATTTATCAAGTTTCAGTTATTTAATCTTAGCTTGTGTTTG
Organism: Viscum album; assembly: GCA_963277665.1. Lineage (NCBI taxonomy): Eukaryota > Viridiplantae > Streptophyta > Magnoliopsida > Santalales > Viscaceae > Viscum > Viscum album. The sequence goes on along the minus strand of OY728150.1, from coordinate 1,995,637,632 downwards.
ATCAAGGTAAATTCCCAATGATACCATCTCCCTTGGAATCTCTAATAAATGGGCTTTATAGGGTTCATGTAGTATCACTCTCTATTCCCTTAAGAAATTTCACCCTAAAAATTTTATTTCATACATTAAAATAAATGAAAGTACATCTATTTCATTACCTATTCTAGTTAACATGTTCCCTCCTCAAAGTTTTTTCTATAGCACAGTACTTTCTTTGGGTGAGTTATTTTGTTTCATAGAACTTTGTCTCTGTGATATTTGATCTTCACTAGCTGGCACTTATATGAATGATCATTCTGAAAAGGTACCACCTCAAGATTCAGTACATGTGAGGGGTTTGGTATATAATTCATTAAGAGGGATACAAGGAACACCTAATGTAATTGAGATAGGTTAATTTGGATTTCTAGTTGATAGTACACATATATAATGTGATCAAGGATCACAAAGGGTCAAATGTATCTATGAAGAAGATTTACCTTCCACCAAAATATCATGGATTTCTTCTATAGTGATATATAAAGAAACACCTTATCTATGAAATCAAAATCTAGGTCACAACGATGATTATATATATATATATATTTTGTTTAATTTTCATGGATTTAATATGATGAAAAATTGATTGAACCTTATTTCGCATCTCTTGGATAAGATCAGGTCCCATCATTCTCCACTCTCCAACTTCATCCCAGCATGTTGGAGTCTAACAAATCATTCCATATAGAGCCTTATTAGGTGTTATTTGAATTATTGAATAGAAAATGTTGTTATATGGGAACTCCATTAGGGTAAGGTGATGATATAAACATCCATGAAAAAACATGGAACATGATCTCAGTATATCCTCTAGATTTTAAATGGTTCCCTTAGACTGGCCATCCATTTGAGGGTGATATTCAGTACCGAAACTCATCTCTATATCCAAATCTTACTAAAGGCTTCTATAGAACCTCAAAGTGAACCTTAGATATTGATTAGATATAATAGAGAGTGATACTACATGCACTCTTAAAACTTATCTTATGAATATCTTGGTGATTTTTTCAAGAGAGAAATATTCCTTGATAGTAATGAAATGTGATTACTTTGTAAGGAGTTCAACTACTACCCAAATAGTGTTATTATCTTGGATGTCCTAGGGAGTCCTATAATAAAATCCCTGGTTATGTTTTCTCATTTCCATAATTGTATGGTAAATGGTTTAATCTTCCCCTTATACTTATTTCATTAAGCCTTGACTTATTAACATACCAATCATTGAGACAAAAATTCTATAATCACTTTATTTATGTTATCCTGTCTAAATTTTTTACTTTATATTTCTATACATATTAGTTCTCACTAGAAAAATTGAGAAGGATGAGTTATGCATATTATCTAGAAGTTTACTCTTCAATATAGTTTTTATGGGGCACATATCTAGGTTCCAAACCTCATAACTATTTCTTTAGAAAAGTTAAACTCTAGAATATCCAATGCCTTTCCCTATAGCTCCTTATTATATTTTTGGGAATCCTTGTTCCTCTCCAGAATGGATGGTTGATCATTTATTTGATAAAGGTAGGATGACCTTCCTTTTATGATTCTTATATCTATCATTTTTTCTAAGAGGATTAGATCCCATTCAATCCACATCATGGATAAGGCAATGTGATCCTTTCTACTCAGAGCATCTTCCACTTTGTTTGACTTCCTGGGATGCTAATGGATTGAACATGAATAATCCTTGATTAGTTCTAATCAGCTCCATTGGCACATATTGATATCCTTTTGTGATATATATACTTTAGGATTTTATTATTTTTATATATATCACACTTATCACCATATAGATAATTTTTCCAAATCATCAATGAAAATATCACTATGTTCAATCCCAGATCATGCATTGGGTAGTTTTAATATTTTTTAATTTACTATTTCATCAAAGGATCCACATATATCTTTTTTATGGTGATAACATTCCACAATAATGTTACATAATATATCCAAAACTCATGTTTACTATACTTCTTATATAATTTTTCTTTTCACAAGGTCATCAATAAAGTATTAAAATTCTCCTCATGTTTCTCCTTAATTTTGGAGTATATAAGAATTTCATCTATAAATACTACAAAAAAATTTTTTTAGGTAATACTTAAATACTATATTCATTAAGTACAAGAAGATAGCAAGAGAATTAGTGAGTCCTAATGTAATTACTATAAACTCATAGTGATTTTACCTTGTATGAAAATAAGTCTTGGGGTTATCCTCCTTCTTCACCTTTACTTGATAATATCCTAACCAAAGATCCACCTTAGAAAAGTATTGGAATCCATGCAGTTGATTGAAAATTAATAAATTTATGGTAGAGGATACTTTTTCTTTATTATGAACTTGTTGAGATCATGATAATAAATTTATATGCACATTAACCATTATTATTCTTTCTTAAAAGGATTGGATCACCCCATGGTGAATCACTTGGATGTATAAACCCTTTATCCAGATTCTCCTATAGTTTCTTATTCATATATGCAAGTTCAATACTGGACATTCTATATGGATTGTTGGATATTATTTGAGCTTTGAGTATTAGTTCAATTGAGAACTCATCCTCAAGGATATGAGGAATACCATAAAATTATTCAAGCAACTCATAAATATATTATCTTACAATGGGCATGTCATCAAGGATGATCTTTTCCTTAGTCTCAATCATTTTATCTAGATAGAATTTCACATAAAGAAATATTATCTATGAATAAGATAATGATTCCAATGGAGATCCATCCACCCTCTTAAAATTTTATAGAATTATAGGGTTCATGATATGTATGGTGATTTACTTCTTTTGGAAATTTATGTTGGCTCTATACAAGTAAATCCAATACATACCCATAACAACATCAAATTCTACTAAAGGGATCATTAAAAGGTTCACTAGAAAATACATCCCATGATATTGATATGGGAAAATTTATATTCTTTAGATGTATTAATTGACCAATTTCCCATTTTTCATCAATAAATCAACTTCCATGTTTTGAGGTTTTGTTTGAATAGTTATACTAAACATACATGATATGAATGAATGTATTGAACCAAAATCAAATTGTACATTAACTATTATAGAATAAATTACTAGAATTAATTTCCCCACATCATTTTCAGGATCCCCAATAATAATTGTGATTGAATATGATATCCATTATTCTCTAGGAATTGGTTATTATTGTTGTATGTTATCTTTAACAACCCTTGGCTTAGTGAGTTGGTTTAAAAGGGTCATTGTTTCTTATAGATGAAAAATTGGGCATTAATCCTAGAGATAACATTCCATAACATTATTGAGTTTCTCCCATAAATAATCTCTATCTTGGGGAACCTCCTTAACACAACTTAAACATTTCCTTATCCCCTTTAGGAAATTTTTTTGATGCTTCTTCTTGAACTTTTGACAAGTGGGATGTTGTACTTTCTCACCACCATAGGAATTCTCCATTGGTCCACTATAATTAAATTACATTCTTCTTTACTTATCTCTAAATCCATGAGAACCTAGAGATTCACCAATATCTATTTTGACTTTTGGGGTACATCATACAATTTCTTCATAGCTATCAACGTCTCGAATCACCTATGATTTTTATAGATTCAGCTTTAACCAATGAAAAGATGTGGTAAAAATTACTTTCATGGTCAATGAAAAGGCAAGATTTGTAGCATGAAAGTCTTGATAAGATTTCATAATATGGCATGATGTATTCATTATCCTTTTTCTCAAGGACAATAAAATCACTCTCCATTTTATGTTAGAGAGTTTGACAAGAATATTTATCAAAAAACATTTTCCTAAATTCTTTCTATTCCATCACTTTGATCTATTCCAGATGCTTCATATTATTGATCAAAATCCATCATTGGTCAACTTCTCCCCCATGTGATAAATAGATAAAAAACCCTTCTCTTTTTCAGATCATTAAAGTATGGATGAGATATTTTTAGTGGAATTGATCCATTGTTCCATGATTAATGGATAAGAATATCCACTGAATGTCAGAGGCCTTTTTTCATAAAGGTCTCAATTACAAATTTCACTTTCTTAAGGGGATTTGGGTTCTCCCCTTGATTCAAGTTTCTCTTAATAAATTGAGTTAATTGAGTAATGATTATAAGGAAGTTCATAAAACTTGATCCCATCAGGTTGGTTATCACATTTAGGCATCCATCACATTAGATGTTGACTCGATTCCTAATATTTTTAGCCATTGAATAAAATAATTGGAAAACTAGGGATAATAATTTTCAAAATATTAAACAAATAAAAGGAAAAATATGAATATTAAATGGATAACTCATAAATTTCAAAGAATAATTGACCTATGAATCTCTAGGTTTCAATCTAAGTTATCCACAATCCATTTCCTAACATTAAATTTCATTGGAATTTTTATTCCCTTTGTAATGGTTCATTAGAAGATTATGAATTTACCAAAGCATATCCCCTAGGAGTGTTAAACTATGTGTGTATAAAGGCCAATTTATTATGAACCAGGTACATTTTGAGTCAACATCCAATGATCCCTTTCAGGGTTATCACCCATAGGTACAACTATGTTATATCCACATCCACTTGTATTATCCAGAAATGGATTTTGTTTCTTTGAAACCAACCACTCTATATATTACCATTATTTAGGGATTTTTTCCTTTTTTTACTCCTATACCTTTGGTTTTTACAATGGTTTTTTAATCACAATCCCCAAAAATGACAAGACCTTGCTATGATTCAAGCTATGGAACCCATATCTTTTATATACTTTTTTTCATGATTTTTGACACAAATATACACATAATGCAATACCAAAAGATAGACAATCCCATTTTCTTTGGGTGATTAGATACATATCACCATAACTTGATACATGGATATAGCAAAAACTTTTATAAACTCCATATAATGTCCTTAAAATCTATTTACCTTCCATTATTACATGGGATAACCCAAGGATATACATAAGAAAGAGATGATCTATAATACCCAATTAAGGAATAATGAAAGCATAAAATGAAAAATTAATAAATGTAATTCCAGACTTATATCATAGTTAAATAAAAGGTTTATAATAATAAACAAGAGTAAAACATCATGGAATACTATGACAACATCAAGGCATCAAAAGAATGTGGAAACAACACAAACATAACATTGTAAAAATAAGTCAAGGCTAACCATGTAGAAATAATAACAAAAAGTGATTAAGCTAACCAATGTTTCACTACACATGGTATATCATGAGATAAATACTTTACCAAATGAATTTTATGGATATATAACTCCAAGTATACCCATCAGATTCATATTATATATATACTTTTTTGTGCCAAAAATATCATACAAAATAATAATGTATTTAATCACTTTTAATCCCATGATTAAGGAGTGTGGGTTAAATACATGTAATTACAAAATAAATTAAGGATATGAATATCTAGGTTAATATCATTGAGTGTAAATGTGGATGAGTATTTATAACACAAAATTTTGGTATGGAAAGTCATAGGATAATTTTGGGAGATTAACAAGTGTACATAAAGTTTTATAGAAGGTTTTAATTAGAGTGAAAGGTGGCCTATAATTAATTGGAAATCATAAGAAAAATAAATTTATGTATAAAAAAACATTGAAATATGAAAATTTTGAAATCAATAGGCTTATTACAAATAAAGTACTTGAATAAAAAGGAATATGGAAGAATCCTTTACCTTGAGAGGGTGCTTATAAAGGCTTGTAGAAATATTCTTAATAGATTGGGAATAAATTTGGAGGTATTTAGAGAGGGATAGGGAGATTAACTTCATAATAAATGGGTTTTTAGTGAAGAACAATGGTATATTGGGTGGGTATTTATAGCAAAAGTGAAGGGAATTATTTATAAATTCCTAAACATAGATTTTGGGCTCTAAGTGATAAAATAGTAAAATTCACAAACCTTACCATGTTTTATACTTATGGTTTCTACCAAATAGGATTGTTTTTAATATTTTATTAATTAAAGAACCAATGTATTTAAAATAATACAATTTATGATGTGTAAGTGAGTCAAGTTCATAGAGAACAATTTTTAAAATCATAAATAGAAATATATGCTTTAGAGGATTCATTATAGGTTTGTAAAATAAAAAAAATAAAAACATGTTATTTTAAAGGGAAAAAATTATAGTCATGGATACATTTTATAGTATTTATGACATCACTTTTATCCTATTATGATTTCATAATACATGTCATATATTTAAACCATATTTAATTTTTACCCAAATATTCGACTCTCTCAAAAAATTATGAAAAAGTCACCATTTGAAAATTTCAACATACTAATTTAAAAAAACAATATTAATTTTTCTATTTTTTTCTAAATATGATAATTTATACGTATCAATTAAAATCCTTATTTATTGGAATATACTTGTTTTTACCACACTAATAACTTTCCAACCCTGATGAAAATCATATTGGACTTCATCAAATTATATTATAATTTATATTTAAATATATTTTATTTAATAAGAATATTTAATGAAAATATCATTTATTTAAAAATTATTTAATTTACCAAAAAGAGTGATTTAATTGAAACTATATATTTCCTAAGAATTCAATTTTGGTTTATTCATATCAAAATATTCTTTTTATTAAACTCATTTTATAATAATGTGTATGAAGTAATTATAAAAAAGAATAATTATAATCATTATATTATTAAAAATTAAAATATAAAAATTCACAGTATGATGTTCTAGATAGATAAACCCTTATTACCCCAGCATACGCCCTTAGGGTAAGTTTTGTGATATTGGTACTTTCTTAGGGTAGTTCAATGAACATGGTTTGGGATATGATCTCAATAATCTTGAATATATAACATAAATGGTTTTTCAAAAGTTTAAATTGTTGAATCATGGACTAGGATTAGTCATGGGAAAATCTCAGTGATCCCATATTATTTTGAAGCTCTAATAAATGGCTTTAAAGTGTATGACCCTAATGATGGAGGACATTAATTATTCCTTCTATATCAATTAAATATTATTATAATCCTTAATATATACTAATATTAATTATAACTATATAATAACTGTATTACCAATGGTTATAATTCTTAATGGTATTTTAATTCTCACATGCTATATTTTATAATGGTCCAAAACAACTAATATAGTGAATGTGTTGTTTATATCAACATTACTTAATAAGGAATTTTTCCATTCAAAATGTAATTTTATTTATAAAAGTTTAGGTCATTAAAAAGTGTCACTTTTGCGGTTCATTTTTTCTTATCCTTACTCATTCTCATGAATTTTATTTTATTGGAACTCAATGTTTAGGTCCTATATTTTTTTATTTAAATATGAACATTCCAAAATAATTTAATTCATTCTTATCTTGGGAATCCTTATGTTATAGTATTTGGTTATTATTTTGGACAATATTATAAAACCCACTTATTTCTCATAGGTTTTATCATTCTTATGATTTATATATGGTCTCTTTTACTCGTTTTGGAAGCACATGTATGTATATATTACGATTATGTGATGGTTGGGCCTGAAATTCCATATCCCTACAATGCATTGGGTAAATATTTATATATCTTGATATGTTATGTAAGGGATTTGGGAGTGAACCTAATACACTATAGGAATTTTTACACTATGTTTATAGGAATGGGGATTGAACCCAATCCACCATGGTACACTATATACTATGATAGTCCTGGTGGTGAGCCTTGAGATATGATTATGATTCCATGTCTTATATTGTTGCCACATATTCCATGATTATAATATCTAATGATATTTTTTCCTTATTCCATTATTCTATTATTACAATAATCCTATTTATTATGTATGAATAATATATTATATGTTTATATTCATTAAATACTTTATCATACCCATATTATTATCTTATTCCAACTTATGAACTTTTATTTTTATTACTTATGTTTACCCTTACTGAGCGTTTTATCACACCCCTTATTATGTTTCTATTTTCATAGGTTATGAAGAAAATTATTACACATGATATGTCCAACATGATATCTTGGTTTGAGAATTTATGGGATTTTTTGAAGAATTATTATAGATTAAGCAGTTACTCATATAGTGGAAAAAATTCTATTCGATATAAAGAACATGGGTTTTTTTGTTATTGTTTTATCCTAATCCTATAAAAAACTAAACCTAAAATGTATTAGGAATGTATGTAATGAAATATTTTCTTAATTACATGTAATTATTATATGTTTAAGTCTAGGATATCATATATAGAATAGGAATTTTATTACTGGTAATTTTTTAAATGTTGAATACTTTAAGTATTCCTTCTTTTGGTAATGATGTGGGAATTCAAGGATAGGATCAATGGGATGCCTAATCCTATTAATTGAGGATGTGTATGTGGAGTGAAGTGAGATTAGGGGTAAATGAGTATGATATTTTGGATGATGAATATATCAGTGGTTGGTTGAGTGATAAGGTTTTCATAGGTAAAATGCTTAATTTTGAATCATAGTTCTTAGAGTGATTCAAACTTGATGCAACTAACATACCAAATTCATGGTTGGTAATTGGGTGCATGATCCTGAGTTTAATGATGTTATACTCATGGTAGCATGAGTTATATTATAGAATAAGGTGATACTCAGGCACACTCATGTCTAGATCTGACAATATTGAGATGGATCGTGATATTTACATGTTGTATTAGTTAATTTGTGAATCAATGATCGGTCATGTGAGAGCCAAGGGATGGTTGAAATTAAAAGATTCTAGTGGGAATGTTGCATGAGGAATTTTTTATGAAATAATTATGGTCCCTTTATATCAAGGGATATAATTATAATTGGATCAGGGTTTTGATAAGATCGAGGAGTAAAGGATATGATGACATCATGAATAATGTGATTTTAGGAATTGATTGAGATGATGATGGCTAGGCAGAAGCATTGAGTTTATTTTGATCAAAATGTTATGGTTTTTATCAAGGATTTGTGTGAGTAAAGTTTTATAGTGGGGAGTGTTCCATTATATGTTTGAGGGTGTAAATCTTATTAATGATAGGATTTTGGAAAATGATGATGATAGTGTTTTTGTGATACAGAAATAGGTAGTAATTAATATATCACATTGGAACTCATGTACGAGTGGGATGGATATGTCTAGTCGTGGTGATTGACTATAAACAAAGCATGGTTCATGGTGATCATGAAATTAGTTTAATGGAGTGGCATTGGTTTTTCTCCCATGGTGGGAAGTGTTATATCATTCGTAAGAGGATGAACCATATACATGATGGTTATTTATTGAGAGAGGCAGATTGATAGATGTTCAGAGTGCAATTTTCATTCCAATAAAAAGATGAATATGATTATATTAGTTTCTATGATTAATACCATATTTTAAATTTTGATACAATATTATATATATTTTATATTTAGGCATAGTGTATGGAATAATTTTTATGAAAATCGAACATGATTTAGATTAGTGATGTGTCTGTATCATGGAAGGGAATGAAAATTTGTTTGGTAAATTAGGGACTCAACCAAGAAATTACATAGGAATTTGGGATAGACATTCATGTGTGTAATTGGATAACCATGTGATGCCTATGGATTTAACACATCATGAACATGTGTTATGATAATTTATTGGTGGAAAAGGATGTGTGTTTCGAGACAAGTTGACTATAGAAGGTTTGAATGATTCTTTTACATGATATTGGATGCTTTTCATTAGAACCCACATCAGCTATGTCATATCAAGAATGATGGGTATTATTAATTATTTGGTAAGTTTTTTTCCTGTAAAATCTAGTATACTTTGATCAGTTATTGTATGAGAGAGACTCATCCATTTTTTTGGAATTTTTTGAAATAAGAATTGGTACCAGTGTTTGAATGTAATTTTCACGCATGTTAGGGTGTAGTATTACAGAAACCTTAATAGGATGGTCATTGGACCACTGAGGATGTGTTTTTATAAATATTTTTTTATGTTTTGGAGTACCATAGTGGGGATCACCATCAGTTGGGTGGTGAATTAGTTGAGGGATCAGGGACATCTCATGGAGGAAAGGTGAAAATGAATCATTGTGTCAGTTTTTCAAAATGATTTTGAGCAGTGGTTCATACTTTATTAGATTATGAGCCTTATTTATGTATTTATTCCATAAAATCTCTTTTAATGATCTGATGTATACCTATATGTTTCAATCATTAATTTTTTAATGATGTAAGATGGTTTTGATGACTGAATGTTCAGTGAGACTTCTCAAGGATGAGAAGTGTTATGGTGGGGAGATGATAATACCAAGTGTCCTAACAACTTAATAAATTAAAGTGGAAATTGAATTTTCAATTAGTTGATAGTCTATTATGATAAATGAGACATGGAATAAATTTATTAGGGTTTAAAAATATATAAATGGTGGTTTTGGACAAGGAATGAAGCTCATAAGGGATTTGGATGCTCGAGAGAGAATCAGAGAGGAAGCCAAAAAAGGGTCAGACTATCCCTATAGTTAAATAGTACATCAACTAGCTAGTGGTATAGGTAAAATCCCATGAACCCAAATGGGTGAAATAGAAATATTATGAACTTAAATGGATAACTAGTGGGTCAAAATTACATTTTTTTTAATCAGGTGTATTTTTGTCCTTTTTCTGATGACCTCCATCGGGATTTAGTACTTAGTGGTATTTTAAGGAGGGATATTTAGCCAAATCCTCCTCCTCTTACTCATATTTTTATTCCCTTTGATGTTGGGTGAATTAGTTGTTGATTACATGATTATTTAAAGGTAATACCACCAATTCTTAATTCACTATTCGTCATTTCTATTAACTTGTTAATTCCCTTCTAATTTAGTTTGGGATTCGATGGCGATTTCATTGAAATAGGGTAAAATCATCCAAGGATGATGTGTCTTGGACCTTCTTGGGTAGAGGGTGTCCTGGGAGGATGTTTTCAAGACATCTAACACCATTTTTACCAAGTAATATTAACCTATGAATTTTATTAGGGATTTAGTAAAATTTGAGTGAAATTTACAATCGAAACGGTCTTGTAATTTAGGGATTTTTCTCATCTTGCATAGAGGAGGACCAAAGACATTATTTTTATGTCATCCAATGACATTTAAGTAGAGGTAGGTTGATACCCTAATTTAAATTAGGGTTTTATTTTCTTAATTTTATTAAATTAGATATTTTTTTAGAATCATGTGATAGGTATTTTTCTCAGAAAGACACTGAGGATGTGTTAAAAACTTTATGTGGGTGTTTGGACACAATTCTGGTAAGTGGATGTCACCATTGAGATTTTAGGCATTCTTCCTATTTTAATTAATTTTTTAATTAATTATAAAATGATATAATTGATTATTTGTGATTCCATATATAAATATATGACCTATCATCAATTAATGGTGTCCAGTTGGTTGTGGATAGACTTAAAAGGGTGAAACAACTTGAAATTGTGGTAGGTGATCCCTATGAATTTCCATATGGTTTATGAAATTAATTTTTTTTATTTTATATGACTTTTGATATATGGTCACACCACTACAATTGACTGGCCATTGAAACCAATAAATTTTTTATTTGAAAATATATATATTTTAATTAAATTCAATGCTAAAATGTGAAAAACTAAGGGTTTCAAGGGAAATGATGGACCCTTGCACAATGCTCTACACCCCAACCACTATTTTTTAAGGGAAAATTTGAAATCATTTAAATTGAATAGAATTCCATTCCACAGAATATAAAAAGTGACAAGGGCCACATCATACCCTTGTCTGTTAACTAAAAATTCGGGCTACCAATGATAGAGAGTATATTTGTAGCCACAAACTTGTAATATGCGAACCTGATGAGAGTTTCTAAATAAATAAGTGTGTGAGTGTAGTGGACTGGATAGTCTCCCATATAACCCTTAAGTAGGGTTAAATTATGAATTGAGATAATTGACCCCAGTTGAAGTAATGGGATTGTGATATCACTCAGATTCTTCAACTAGATGAGTCAATATTGAAATGAATAAATGTAGAGGAACTATATAGGTTCATTATAATTTTACCCTAGTTTGAGAGTGAGGAAAAAATAGTTATAGATGATCTGATTTGTATTGAGACTGATGTGCGTATCACCTTTTAGTAGAGGAATTGGCCTATGAAAAAAGTTTTCTTATTGATTATCCAATGATATGAGAATGCTTTAGATGCATCTTAACATCTATAACATGAGTTGAATGTTAAACTCTTAATTAATGTAATTTATTAAATGTTTTGATTATTAATATTATACTATTAGGGGGTCTATGTGTGATTCTAAGGATTTGGTATGCCTGTTATCACTGTTTTGGTTGGGAGATCTTGGTGTGATTCCAAGGATCTGGTATTCCCATTATTATTACTATTGTTAGGGGACCTTGGATACAATTCCAAGGATCCGGTATGCCCATATTATACTATTGGGTGATCTTGAGGGGATTCTAAGGATTTTGTATGCTCAATATTATTATTATTATTATTGTTGTTGAGGGGCCTTGGATATGAATATAAGGATTTGATATGCCAATATTATACTATTAGGGAACCTAAAGGTGATTTTAAGGATCTGGTATGCCCATTATTACTATTATGGTCGGGGGACTTCGAGGTGATTATAAGAATTTTTTATTCCCATTATGATATTATTGGGGGACCTTTAACGTTGTTAATTAGATATAGTGTTCAAATTATTATGTTGTTGGGGGACCTTGGAATTTTTCCTTAGATCTTGTGTTCCCATTTATTTATACCCATGACTATAGTTCTATAGACATAAATATCTAGAATTAGCTGAAGCTAGTATAGTAAGTCTTGGGAATCACATGTGACTCTAAGGATCAATAATTATATTAATTTATATATCCATAGTTGTTTATTTATTCTACTGAGTATATCACACATACATATCACTATATTTACTAGCTATGTATTCAACCATGTTTGTAGCGACCCAACCCTAATAATCCCATATCCAGTGCTTGCTACCATTAAATTGGAATAATATACAAGGAAATATCATCCAAAAGGACCAAATATTTTAGTATTCTTGGTAAAAAAGATACATACATGAGTCTTGTACTATAATTGAATACAAAAAATTACAACATAATTTTTTTCATTTATTTTTTTAGAATAACTTTATTCTATATAGAGTACCCTTGAATATCAATCCTAGTAAGATTCATGGAATCCTATGGAAAGGAAAGAAAACAAGGGTGAGTTCAAATGATTAGTAAGGTCTAAGTACAATGGAAGAAATAATGAATCAATGAACATAATCAATATGGAAAGGTAAATAACTGAATAAACATTCCATATAATCAATAAACTGAGAAGGAAGTGTGTAAGAAATAGTGTAAGGTAAATAGCTGGAAAAAAATTCCATTTAAATAACCAAATAAGGAAAAATCAATGGGATGAGAATGAAATGAATCCATAGAGTTTGTCATAGTGAAATCCTCATGGATTATAATCACTGTATCTGAATGAAAGAAATTCTTAATTATTGGACATCATGTTTCCCAGGCATAAGATAACTTTACCTTCAAGAACTATCATTTAGATAGTTTAAAAACATACTGGGTGAAAACCCATTAGTCGAGGATGGCCAATTGATTCGTACCATGAGACTACCAATGTATCAAGGGGCTTGCATTAACTAGTCCCTAACCCATGTATTTCATGTCTAAAGTATTCCTCATATATCTAATAGTCTATTTAATTCATAAACAAAGTGCCTTATCAAATATCTATGTTGAGTAAAGGATACATATTTATCAATATTTCCCAAGTTAATCAAATAACTTTTAAAGTATACAGAATATGTAAAAATGATATATAATTTAGGAAAAAATCATATCCATTATAACTAATATGGATATTTAGGGAAATTTTAATGTTAAATGATCATAAGAATGAGAATAACTCAAGGGGAAGTTAATGAAACTGAAAATGATTCATGGAAGTGAATGTAAATACTACCCTTATTCAAAATAATCATAACCCACCTAGATGAATAATAATTATGGTATTAATATGACTTATACTTATTGAAGTATGAATAAGGGTTGTTGTAATTTATTAAATAAAATATCTTTTAAAAAATTCTTCATAAAAATTTCCTTTTCATCTTGAAAATTAATTTTTAAAACATAAAACATTTTTAAAATAATTTTATTCGAAAATAATATATAAAAATATTTTATTTAAAAATACCCTTGTGTACATTAAAATGAATATTCAAATAAATTATAATGGGTAATTCCATACAATTTATACAAGGTAAAAAGAGCATTATTTACATTGTAGAAAGTTTAGAAAAGTGACTTGTTTAGAAGAAAATAAGAAGATTAATTTAGAGATATTTGGTAAAAAGTAAAAATGGGTAAAAATGTATTTAATAAATAATTTTTAAAAGGTTATTTTTTTCAAAACATTTTTAGAAAAATGGTTTTGTAAAAATTAAAATATTCTGAATGAAGATGGAAATGAATTCAGATTGTCTTAAAAATGTTTTCTAAAACATTTTGAGCACCAAATAGTAAAAAAAGGTGTAATAAATCAAAAAATATCATTAATAACTAGTGGATAAAATAATTAAAGGGTCTTTTATATAATTATCATATAATTTTCTTTAATTTAAATTCAAGTGTAAATGATCTTGAATAAAATTTGGTTGTTAAGTAAACCATTAAAATGATTAAAACGTTGAAGTGAGAATCAACCAATGAATAGATTACATATATAAAATATAAATTCACATAAAACAATTATAAATAAAATAATATATAAGAAAAATTATATACATACATAATCTTATAATATTAATGACAATGAGTAAGTTAAAACCCAATGAAAAGAAATTGAGTTACGAAATTCTTTCCCACTTGGTAAATCGTAATTCAAATCCATATAGATGAAATAATTCAAATTTACACTTAAAATACCATTTATAATGAATAATTCTTGATATTACATGTTAATGAGAAATATATAAAACCATATAAAATAAAATAGGTGTGTAACATATCAATATGCCTCAATGAAATGAAATTGATATGAAATCTCATACCTTATGCTTCATTTTGGTTGAATGATATTTAAACTCTAGTATAATGGTTTTAATAATGTTATTAACTTCTAAAAGAACCATATTGATATTTATAATATAATATATTATTATTTTATATTTTATCTAATTTTAGTTTAAACCCAATTTAAAATAGAATTTAACATTATCAATTATTTAGATTAAAAGTGAGTTTTCAATTAAAATTCAGTGTTTTTCACTATTTATCAAAAAATAAAACTTCTCAGAAAAATATAAAAAATTATTCCTAATATAATTTTTACATTCCCTTTTTAAAAAATTATTATTTTTTCAAATAAAATTTATAAATGTTTTAAAATTTAGTTTTAAAACAAGTTCACAATTAAAAGATGGAAAAACCGTCGTTCGAAAAATATAGCTATTTATGCATAAAATTGGATTTGTTCTTATATTATGAATATAAATATATTGGATGAATGTAATTTTTTATTAAATATAAAATAAATAAGTTTCATTATAATCATCCATTAATATTAATTAATTTAATATATTCTTCTAAAACACCTTTGGATGTATAAAAACAGTTTTTTTAAAACATTTCCTTTATATTTAATTGGTTTTTATTTTCATTTAAAATGAATTGATAACCAATGAATTAATTTTATATTTTTGTAAACCATAAATTTTCATAATTTATCTTATCTTATTCATAACCTCCAATTTAATATCTTGGATATAATTATCATTTTAAATAACAATATTAATAGTATTTGGTAAAACTCGATCCTATATGTAATACAAGCCATTGAAGAAAGAAATTATTGCATATAGCTTAAGAGAACCCAGTATTGCATGTATTTCAAGCTATAAAAATATTTAATTTATTTAAAATAGTAAATTTATCATAAAGTCTTAGGATGTTATGTTTTCTTCTAAGCTCAGTGTTGCGTGTTGCATATTCCATCAAATAAAATGTTATTTTTTATAATTTTGGGTTGTTACACTGTTGATGGTTCCCTATTGAGTTATTTACTCACACCACGTTCATGTGGCCATTGTACTTGGGTATTAAATCATCCTTCACTATTTTAAAATTCAGGCTATTTAGGGGATTGAGGTATCTTTACTAAGTAGGATAATGTGGATGGGACTGGTGACTGGGATGAGGTGAGGCTTGGGGATGTGGTAGAGACTTGGTGTATTTTGTTCTTTTCTTATAATTTGTATAGGTGATAGGTCTGATGGGTGGTTGAGTTATTTTATTTCTATATGCTATATTTCATTATTTACTATTGATGAATTTTGTTTATTTGTTCACTCTATGCACTCCGATGTTTACTATTGTTGATGATGCTTAGTTTATTTTCCAATATTATTTCTACTCTGACATAAGGGTATAGTCTCACCATAATCACAAATTACACCCTCACTACTAGTTGTTAGCCTCTGTAATATGATAAGACGTGTATGTAATCATTTAATGCTATGATCTAGTTAATGTAGAGTGAACTAGGGTAGGGATATTACACATACCACTTACTGTCCAAGAAAACAAACCTTCATTTTCAATACAAACCACCATTATTACAAAATATATAAATAATCACATGAAACCGTTCAAAAAATTTCTTATAATGTAAGTAAAAATATATATAATATGTATTCATATATAATAAAACCTCAAGGAATAATCTTTAACTCGCTTGAATAAATATTATGTTCATTTTTTTCTAAGAATGTCCTTAGATATAAGAAATTAAATATTTCACATTCCATGGGGTTTAGTTCTCAACAATATAAAAATGGATGGGATAATCAATCAAATCTCAACTAAAATAGAATCATCATGGCCACATGAATTGTTAAATATATGATCACCACTATAATACTTCACACACTTCACCAAAAAATTCAAGGGTTGGCTTACCAATCCTTGAGAACATTATAACTTAACCCCCCTCATATCAGATAAGGAACCAAGTTACTAATACGACAACACCCACTCATTTTCAAGAAAACACAAGCATAAAAATTAAATATACACATTCAAAATATTCAAAAACACCACTACCTGAATGTGTGTGACATGAAAAACACTTTTTCTGTAGATTTTAAAATTTTTCCAAACATTTTCAAAATAAGAGTGTAAATTCCCCTAATTTTAATAATAAATATCAGGTTATCATTCCTAAGAATAAAAAAACATACCAAAAAACATCATAAAAACATCCTAATAAATCATAACACAATTTAAACATTAATAAAACTCAGCAAAACCTCATAATTCTAACTAAAATAAACCTCTTTAAGACAAACTTAACAATACCAAATTACATAATAACTCATCCTTCTATTTGGGTAAACTGACCATTAATTGAAATTATATAAGATTATAATAATGGTCTAGTGTCAAATATATTTTACTTTAAATAATCACTTAGAATACTCATCAAATATTATGGTTCTTATTTCAAAGGGAAATCCTTTAATGGAATAAAAATGATATTTTATACATTTGTAATGAATCCAATAAACAAAACTTGATAGGGAAAATTGGTAGAGTTCTTAGTCTTACCAACATTCAATGTTGTATAATACCTTATGTCTATATGATAGTTATTAATAAAATAATCATAGAGATTCACTTTCAATATTTTACCCCTTCCTTTTTAATAATTATAAAGCACTTCTCATTACATGACTTATCATTCAATTCATTAGAAAAAATATACACAATTTTCCACAATTCCAGGAATTCATTTCCAAAACTCAAGTTATAACCCAATACAACCTTATTTTCAATAAATCCAGTAAATACTATAATTATTTGATAATGAAAATAGGATATTTACACATTCCTATCATATAATGAAAGATTATCTTCTTTTAGTTCAATATAACAATTCGACATTACAAGTAAAGGTGATCATATCAACATCACCAACATCTATACCAAGTAAAAAAAATTAACCTCATTATTTTACCAAACTATTATCACACCAACATTAATGACCAATTATTTTCCAATAATTTCATCAATTTTTACCCTCTATGAAATTTAATGAAACCATATTTTATCAATAATAATTTCATCGAGAACCAATAGATTTCTATATCAAGTAATTGTTTCTATTTTTCATAAGATATTATCAAGTAGGTCTCATATCTTACAACCATGCACCTAACTTCTTCAACTATTATAAAAGTGGCTATAATTTTATCAGAGATCCATACCACTACATCTGATGTTAATAGTCCTGCATATGTTTAAATTACTATGATTTGTCTGGTCTAGACCCCTTAATAATACTTAAAAAAGCTAGAGAAAACATTAATTTTCTAACAAAATCACATATCCCAACCAATTTAAATTATCCACCACTATATCCAATTGGTCTAAAAAATGAAATAGAATATAAAAATATACTTCTAATACAACTACTTAACAAGATGATATAATATATCGGGTCTTGGTATCTTATATCAGTGTCAAGTTTAATAATGATGTTCAAAATTTTATATTTTAATTATAACTACATAATCACTAATTTATTAATAATATATACCCAAGTGAGATGATTTTTTTACCACTCATTATGAATTCAAAAAAAAGTAGGGTATAAAATCATCATCTAATTCCCTCACAGTGAATTTTTATTGATATAGACAAGTAATCAAAAGGATAATCACTAATTTTCTCATAGAAATCACACTGGTATTAGAAGTAAATTCTCAAAAACTACACAATATAAAATGAATATAAAACCAAGGATTAAATGAGAATCATCACATAATACCTAATTTTTTGTCCCATTATATGAAAATTTAAGAATAATTGCACTGGTTAACTTCTAATTTAAAATATTTTTTCTATCTATTAACCAAAAATTAAACTAATCATAAAAATAATCCTTGTAAATGAATATATAATTTATAATTAAAATATCCATCCAAATCTAATTCTTTTTAATTCCATTTCACACCATAAATATGTCCCAATCAGCTTGATAACATCAAATAGTAAAAATAAAGTAATATCTTATCTACATAATCTATCCCAACTTCTACAAAGTGATAAACCTTCATTATGGTCATAGTAGTGGGTCACATTGTAATCAGATCCAAAAATAATTATCATTTCATGACTAAAAACAAATTTTACTCTAAATATTGAAAACTCAATGATACAAATTCTTAACTTCATGTAGAAATATTTCAAATATAAAATGTCACATAAGTAATAAATTTGAAATTGAAATCATTTTTATAGAAATTAAAAGAGATAAATTCAAATGATAAAATAATTTATCCACCTATCTGAAAGAAATATGTGACCACCGCACAATAATAAAACTATTCAAGTCTCAACTCAGGTATTTAAAAAATATCTATCTCTAAAATTAGATGAGATCTTTGTCACAAAATTTCATCTATTATTTAAAACTCAAATCATTGTATCTTAAACCATGATGTATAATGTAACATCCTAATCTATATGAACACTACCCATTGTATTCTAGAATATAAGTCTATTTCCTCAATAATGAACATTTATTAGAAAGATATAAAATTTATCTCATATCATATGATATGTATACTAATAGATCACTTATCAATCCACCCCACACAATCTATCTCGAAATTAATCAAATCAAGAATATGTTGGGTTTTTTGGATTTTATTTTATACCAATAGATAGTGTTTCATCTAAATAAAGTCATCAGATCAATATTATCAAACATATATGATTAGATAAAGTTCATCAGATAGAGATTACAGCTCAGAGGTCTCATGTGGAGAGTTTCCAGAGTGCACCAAATATAATTCCATCAGACAAAGTCCATGAGATGGGGATAATCATGCAAATATCATAAGATGAAATTATATTATATGGAATTCACCAGGAAATGAATTATACTTTCATGGGTTGTGTGCATAGTTATCGGTTGTTGATAGTTACATTAAATAGTTCAACAATGTATCAATGGTTTCCCATATCAATGGGAGGTTGACTGTGAATCTCATAGGTCAGTGTAACTTATTGACTAGTAGAAGATATCTATAAAAGAAGTTTGTGGCCTATATAATGTATGTATGTACCTATGATGTTCTGGAATCTAGTGCCACTCAAAGGTGCCCCAATCCAAGTTTACCATATAGTCTCAAGTGTATCTGAGTATAACCTGGGTCCAGGATGTCACAAAGTGGTATCAGAGGAATTTCTTTTATTTCTTTTATATTTATAGAAAATAAACAGTAGATTATAAATTATTTGGAACTTATATATGATACATTCTTGGGTGTAGCTAACCCACATTAGGGGTAAAAGCTGAGTAACCTAAAATGAGAATTTTTGTTCTATATTTTTTTTATTAAAGTTGATATCATTTCACCATTGAGTGATGAACATGAATTTTGATGCTAATATTTCTATGATTGAGACTTTTATTATTCGTTACCCCGATGAGATAAGGGTAAGGAAGCATTAGTCATTCCTAATTGTAGGCACCTAGAATTCACATTCCATGTATATTCCATTCCATATAGGTGAATTTCAATTCTTTGATTTTTTATTTTCCTTGTGATGGTTGAGTGATGAAATTGTAGTTACATTATTCCTATGCTTCTCTTTGGATTTGATTGAGTGATTTCCAATTTCAATTAATGAGGTGTATGTGCCCTTATTGGTTAGAATGGGTAGTTTATTGAGTCAATCCATCATACATAACATGTTACATTTGTAGACCAAATTTAGATGAGGTTAAATTGAGATTAAGTGGGTGTTAATTTTAGTGATAAGGTGTGTGGGCCCTGATTCAATGATAATGAAAATCAATTTTAATCATATTTTTATACAAGTTTATAAGAAAATGGTATTTAAAAAGTAAATCTTGACTTATACAATGAAATGGTTTCTCATAAATGAAGATACAAGGTATAGATGAAACTTAACCTACTAGAACCCCTATAATTAAACAAGAAAACTTACCAATACTTGGCCTTCTAAGTGGGTAGTTGGTGTAGTATAAATTGGGTAGTGATCCTTCTTCTTACGTTCTAATTCCGCTGGTGTATCTATCTACATAAATCTTGTTATGAGACATGTGCTTGCAATTTTTTGGACTATTCTACCACAGCATCCTCATGTAGTGTTCTAGGAGGGTGGAGACAACCATACTCTATATATAGTGGGCCCTAAGCCTCCAGTCTTACCATCAGGAGTTCCACTTGAGGAACCACCTATTATTACTAATTTGGGAACTAAATCTTAGCTTTGTGAGAGTTTCCTACATCTAATGCATTCCATGAAATGTGCTCCATGACCTAAACCTATGATGGTTGATATAATATGTGAGTTCTGAGAAGCAAAATCCTCCCACCTTCTCAGGGGATGGTGATTCATAGGCTGTAGAGTCTTGGTTAGAGGCCACTCTATATATAATTGAGAATTTGGAGATTCCTCCTGGGTGGAGGGTCAAACTTTCTACATAGATGATGTGTGATTCATCCAAGATTTGGTGGGATGTAATTACATAAGCATGTTTTCATCAGGGCATAGTATGTGATGATTTCCAAATTTCCTTCTATGATCACTTATTTCCCTAGATGTTGAGAGCTAACTAAGATAGAGAGTTCATGCATCTAGAGTAGGATTTTTTGTCATCCATGGATTATTCAGTTAATCTCACTGAGTTTCAGTACTTTGAACTACTTCTAACTAGTGATGATCTTCCACATTATATACACTTCAAGGATGGGATCCTGTGTGACATCCGTACTCTATTGAATTTTTTTCACCTACTAAATTTCTCTGATATAGTCAGTCAGGCTATTATCTCTAAGTGTAAACTGTGGGAAGGTGATAGTACTGGGCATAGATGATCATTGTCAAGGAAGGCCAATAGTTATTCTGGTATCAGGAATCATTCCATTGAGGTTTCTTATTAGGTCAGTTGTTTCTAGAGTACCCATAATGGTTTCTCTATGGTATCCCATCAGTGTGGACGAAAGGGGTATCTAAAGCCTTAGTGTGATAGAGACCCTATGGAGTGTCGATCTTGTAGCCATACGGGGAATATTAAGAGTTTTTATCAAACCTTTCCATCAACTTCTAGGGGAAGAGGTTCTTCACCATCTCCACCTTTAGGTGTAAGATATTTTATGCCACATCCTATGGGGAGTTGGAGTAGCATTGGTAGGACAGGCCGAGGAGGAGGTTGTGTGTACAGTATCCATACTTCATATTTTCAGCAACCTTATCATATCAGGCATGATCGGGGTAGTCCAACTATATCATAGGGCCATGGATTAGATCAGTTAGATATATTACAGCCAATACCCGAGGATTAGAGTGCAGGATTGTTGATAGTATGAGGTACTATTCTAGTAGCCTCCACTATTGTATCTTCTTTATTTAATATAGGTTCTTCACACTCCTTTATCACTTTATATAACATGGAAAGTCTTGGGATGGAAATTCAATATTGGTGTGGTGTAATGACCATGGATACATCATTGGGAGTATGGTCAGAGGGAATACACTAATGAAGATACTATCCCCTTTAGGTAGGAAGTTACCCTTTCTTATGGGACCACTTTTTTCTCAAGATGACAGGATTCAATGTCATTCTCGAGATGGATTGGTTTGACCCATATCACACCTTTATAGACTTATATCGCAAAAGGGTATCCTTTACATCAATAGAGGGAATTTTTTATCTATATAAGGGTTATTGGGATGTATAGGCTCATATATTTGGACCAGATCACCATGGGCTAGGTTGAGTGACCACCTGGATTGCTTGTCTCTTCATGATGGAGTAGGGATTATACATGGAAGATTTTCCTCTAGTGATAAATAATTTCAAGGATATCTTTACTGATGATTTTTCTATCTTACCTCCTGATAGAGAGGTATATTTTACAATTGATCTCATTCTAGGAGCAGATCAAGTGCTCATTCCTCCATATGGTATGACACCTACCGAGCTCTAGGAGCTCAACAGGCAGTGGGAGAACCTGGATTCTAAAGTCTTCATTAGACCCATTACTTCTTCCCATGGTTTACCCTTACTTTTCTCCAAGAATAAGGATAGAACCCTTAGTTTATTCATGGATTACTGATGGTTGAATGAGACTATGATCATGAACCGGTATCCACTTCCTTGAATAGATGATCTCATTGACCAGCTCTGAGGATCAAGGGTGTTTTCTAAGATCAGCCTAAGATCAGGCTATCATCAAGTGTGAGTCAGGCCATTAGAAATACCTTGTAAAAAAAATTATTAGGTACAGTCTATATTATTATCTCATCATTCTGTTCAACCTTATGAATGTGCCTACCATTTTCATGGATTTGATGAATAGGGTTTTCCACCCCTTTCTAGATTCTTTTTTTTGTGACCTTTTTGGATGAAATATTCATTCATTCTCACACTCATAGGGACCATGCTAAGAACCTAGAGATCATTTTGAATATTATAAGAGAGCATCAGATCTATGCCAATATTTTTAAGTAACACTGTGAGATCTAAAAAGTTTACTTCATGGGTCATATTATCTTAGAATCATGAGTATCTATTGACCCAGATAAGGTGAGTAATGTGGTTTTATTTGAGTATCCCAAAAACATGTTTAATATACCTAGTTTCTTGGGGATGGATAGTTATTACAAAACTTTCATATAGGACTTATCACGCCTTGATTAAACTCTTTAAAGTCTTACAATGAAGGGGGTTAATTTCATGTGGTCAGAAACGTGTGAGAAAGCCTTTCTGGAGCTCAAAGGAAGGCTTTTTTTAGTACCTATTATGATTCTTCTAGATTCTAGAAGAGGCTATATAGTATTCTATAATGTATTATACATTTTCCTTTGATTAATGATGATTTCTTAGGATATATTTGTTTCATAAAGATCTCATAAGTCGATGCCTCATGAGAGGAATTACCCAACACACGATCTCGAGCTAGTAGTAGTTGTTCGTGCCTTCCACTGCTGGAGACATAATCTGATGGGTCATATCTTTGTGGGTATACGGACCATAAGAGCCTCAAATATAATTTTACACAGCATTAATTTAATCCCACATAGTGAATATGGATCAAATATGTTTAGTTATTTGATTTTGATCATTCCAATATGCCTCTAAAGGGAAATGTAGTTGTTGATTAACTAAACTAGAAAACTCTGGCACATACCATACAGGAAGCTAGTGATGAATGAAAATTTTTGACCTTGTTTTTTAAGATAAATCTAATGTCTTATGATAGTCATAGGAAATATTACCTGTCAACCTTTATATTTTCCCCTTAACTCCTTGATAAGGTGAAGAGTAGGAATTTTTAGATCCTGAAGGCTTGGTTATTTGGGAGAATATTTCATGTAAGGACCCACCTTCAGATTGTCCTGTGGACAGAGATGAAATCCTGTGTATTCATGGACGTTTATGGGTTCTTATATATATGATAGAGCAATTGATGCATGAGTCCCATGCTTTTTAGTGGAAAGTTCACCCATCCATCTCAAAGATGTATCGAGATATGCGATGGCAATATTGGTGGCCTAGGATGAAATGTCAGATAGTATGCTTTTTGACTAGAAATTCCACCTTTCAGCAGGTGAAGGTGGAGAACCAGGGATATGTTGTTTTATTACAACCGATTCTAGTCCCAGAAAGATATAGGGAAGATGTTTCCATGGAATTTATAGTCATATTACTAAGGTATTCTTGTGGTAGTGAAGTATTATTTGTGTTCATTGATAGACTAATGAAATTATCCCACTTCCTTCTAATCTAGGAGAATTTATCAATTTTTTTAAAGGTTGGGGCTGAAGCCTCATTTATTATTAAATCAAATCAAAGGCCTCTTTAACTGGGTAGAGGGAGACCCATTACATAGCCCGAAGTCCCAGTGGGAATTTATCCCATTACATGGCCCGTAGGCCCATTTTTTTGGCCCAAGGCCCATTCTGTGAATAGTACTACTACAGTACCCGCCTATTATAGTACCACATAGAACCCTCCGCCACTACAATGCCTGCCATTGCTACAGTGCCTCCACTACTACAGTACGCTACAGTACTGCTACAGTTCCCTATGTCCAATGGGTTTTAAACCCCCTTTTTCAATTGATGAGATAGAAAGACTGTATATCTATGGGATCATACGGATACACGGGGTCCCTCGTACTATTAATTTAAATGGGGATTCTCAATTCATATCAATGTTCTGGCAAGGGTTGTAGAGAGATATGGGTACATTGGTTGTTCTGAACACAACTTTTCACCCTCAAAATGATGTCCAGTCAGAATGGACTATACATGTTTTAGAGGAAATTCTCTGAGCATGTATACTTTATTTAGGTGTTTCATCATAAAAGCATATCCCTCTCATTGAGTTCCCCTAAAATAATATATTTTTGGAAATGATTCAGATGGATCCCTATGAGGCCATCTATGGTGGGTCGTTCTATTCACCCCTGTGATGGTTAGAGGTAGGTGAGGTAGTGCTACTAGGTTCTTGTCTCATATGGGAGACTTTAGAGTAAGTACATTTGATCAGGAAGTGTATGTCTATTTCTTATTCTAGATATAAATCTTATACTAATCATCATAGATAACCTCTAGAGTTTGAGGTCAAGTTCATTTTTTCCTACGGGTATCACCTAGGCTTAAGAATAGACATATACAGAGGAAAGGAAAGATTTCACCTCATTATTTAGGGCCATTTAACATTATATATGGAGTCAAGCTAGTGTAATATTGGTTTTTATTACCTTAGAGGTACCATTACATGAATGGCGTGTTCCAAATTTTATAAGTTCACCATTATTATTCCAACACGTCTCATACTTTTGATCCTAAGGTGGTTGTTTTTTATGTCGATGCTTCATTTGAGGAGTATCCTACACACATCATTGATTGGATCCCAAAGGATCTATGTGGATATTCTTTCCCTTTAGTATGAGTGATATTAGAGCACAACCATGTACAATATGAGACTTGGATGCGAGAGACCGTCGTACATGTCCAATGGCCATAGTTGTTCTCATACAATTTTTATCTGCCCTTAGAAGGTGAACTCGAGGATAAGTTCCTTTAATGGGGAAGACTATAAGAACCTAGTTTTTATATATTGTATAGATCTTTTAAAATACAGTATAATTATTTATTTTAGACCTAATAAGGATACCTAATGAGTTTACAAAGGTTTTAGGGGTGTTCGGAGATTTTTCATAACTTAGAACCCTAGCTGGTGGAGAAAATCACTAGGCCACACAGTTAATAGAAACACTATATCCTAACCCACACGAACTCTCCTAAAAGTGCGGGGATAGATATAGGAGCAAGTAGGGTGCATGACTTCCTTTAATGGTGCACCAGGTTCTACACACCTTTGTGGGATGTATGCATTTTTTAACAGTGGATATTTGGACGGTTGGTTCACAATTCCACTAATTGTGCGGTCTAATTGTGTGGGTTCCCTACTTAGATAGTGGGAGGTGTATAGTCAGAAAACATTTTGGCCAACAGTGCATCCAAACTGTGAAACCCTTGTCTCTTGGGAAAATTCAAAAAAATTACCTTAATGATATTTCAAACTTTACCATTTCTCCTATTTTTCTCATTCCAGTAGATAAAACTCCCTTTTTCCCCTTTATTAATATCTAAATCCACTTTTGATAGGATTTGATCCCATTTTTCCATCCAAAGTATGATTTGATCCCTATTCATCATATTGGATTTTCATCAAAAAGTACTTAATTCCTTTTGAGTTGTTCATCATTTCTATTATCCTCGATAGAGTTATTTAGATTTAGCATCATATGCCCTATTTTTAGGGAGTTGTTCAGTTCTTAATATTTCTTTCAATCTAGGAAAAAATAAAGGTTGATACTAGATGAGGAGATTCATACGAGATTAAGGTAGGTGGTTTATAACTCATCCCTCAAGTCTCTCCATTTTATAAATTACCACCATTGTGTGGGCACCAATTTCATTGGCTATTTCCTATTTAATTCATATGCCTTGATTATAATCAAAAATATCATATTCTAGATACCTATCTATATAGTATCATCACATCATTGGAGTTTGATACCTCAATTCTTTCCATCCAAAGTAGGGTGTTTCCATACTTATGGCTCTAGTGGATGGATATGTTCGTCTATACCATTGTTAGAATCTTCAATGGCTTGAACCTTTTAATGGCAATCCATTCATTAATAAAATTAATGATAAATTGTAATGGTTAGCCTTGTATGTGATAATTTCACTTAACCATTATATGGTAAGTATTTCAATATAATTAATGAATACTAATTATGAATGTAATGTATATTATGTATATGACTTGGCCTAATTGAATTTAGTTAAATGGATTAGTTTCACAATAGTAGAACACCTTTCCATGCTTAATGGAATTCTTATGAGTGAACCAAATGAATTTATTATGACTTAAATGAAGTAATAAATGGTTTCATATCCTTCTAGAATTTTCAATTATATCAATGGAAACATAATGAACCAATTGACTTATTAAATGGAATGACTATTACATAGCATTAACTAATTAATAAATTAGGTTTATGGTTCTTATTGTATATGAGCCTTGAAATCTTCATATGAGTGTTCAGACTTGAGTTTTCCTTGGGTTCCCAAGGGAATTCCATGTGCACTCATGGATTCCATTTTGATTCAGGGATGCTGGTTCCTTAGGGTGAGACCCACCTTGGAACCCAATACGTTTCTACTAGTGGATGCCCAATATGACACCATTGGATACCTCCATTATCATTACATGATTCCTTAGATATACTCCTAGGATCAAAAATGACATCTTGGACATGTGGTTCCATGGATACACCCATTGGGACCATTCATTTAATATCCCATTTTACAATGGTTGAATTCCTTGGACTCAGTTAGAATCATATTACAGGGTAATTCCTTGGGAGATACCCTGGGATTACCATGTATACCCCTTATAGCCAGGCTACAGATTATTACTGAGTTGGATCGACCTCTGAGGTCAAGTATGACTTGATTTTTACATTGGATCCTATTCATTATTATCATCATGGATTCCTTGGTTTTTACCTTAGACCCTCTTCATTATTATCATCATGGATGCCTTGTTATACCTTGGATCCATTATTATTAATCTCATGACATGATGTCAATTCTGGTTGTACCTTCCATGAATTACTATATAAACTGAAACATAATTAATTAATGAAATTATAACATGATCAGACACCAAATGAGGCTAAAGAAAGTACTATGTATTTATATTTTAGTACTAATTTAATTGTATATATGCATGATTGCACACTATTTTAGTTTATATTGCATGGAATGGATGTTATAGACGCTATTAGTAGTGGCCTACTGAGATTTATCTCACACCCTATTTGGGATGCCATTGGTACCTGAAAAGATTACATGCATGTGGATGTTGACAAAGGGAAGCATCCAACCATGGACACCTGATATTACTTTATTGCATTAGGATAGATCTTGGTATCAGATGAATAAGATGAAGCTTAATATTCTTGGATTTTTTTGAGTTCTTTTTTCTTCTTTTGTATAGCATGTTTTTTCCACTGAAATGTATACCTTTCATCTAATTTTTTAGACACGTGATATAAATTGTCATCAGATTTTGAGTATTATTATTAGTTTCTTCAGTTATTTATTATTTTTATACTTATGTTATTCCATATATTTATACCACTTCCACTACTAACCTATTATTATATTTATCCTCTATGATACACTTTGGTAATAAAGGCATAGTCTCCCCTTGTACACACCCTAGACCCTCACTACTTGTCGAAAACCTCTAGATTTTAGGGAGATGCATTTGAGGTTGGGTGGCCAACTAGGCTCGGGGAACCTCTGAGTGACACCTAGGTCTGGGACATCACAATACCTTTATACTAAATAGTGGGAGTTTTTTAATTAACTGTTTTAGAATATGTAGATAGATAGGAAGTGATAAATGAGTTTAATATACTATTTTATCTCCTATAATGAAAATATTTCTAGTGTTCTCCCATGGATGGAGTACAATCTTCAAAACCACACAAAACCTATTTTTCCATTCTCTTTTCTATTTTTGTTTGAAGTGTTCTCATGAAATTTTTGTGGTGATTTGGTGGGATCTTATCCTAATTATATTTTACATGCTTAGGAAAGGTGGTTATCAAACAAACCTATATTCAATAACATAATATTTCTACTATGAAAGCTATGGAAATTAGACATATGTATATCTGATGTATGTGGTGATTTCTATGTTCATCTAGTGGAATGGATGTAGTGATTCTTTTACCCCCAACAAGTGGTATCAGAGTGTTGGTTCTAATTCACAAAAGTAATTAGTTTTTTTTTTCACCTCTTTGTCTTGTATTTTTTTTATTTTAGTTAGTTTTACTATTATTGGGGGAATGACTATAGAGGAAGGTAAGGTTTGTATCAATAAGTTCAATACAACAAATTTTTTATTTTAGAGAATGAAACCGGATGATATTTTGATACAAAAAGTTATGGATACTCTTTTTTTGTTAAATGTCCTAAAATAATTGGAGACAAAAAATGGGAGTAGTTAGATAGAAATTATTTAACCATAATCAGAAATACTTTTTCTAAAAATGTTGATTTCAATATTAGAGAGAATAAAAATACTTTAAAGTTTATAAAAGATTTGGCAGAAATTTATGAGAATCCAATAAATCTTAATAAAGTTTTCATGATGTGGATATTTTTTATCTTGATGTTATCATCTGGAAGACCTACATCTGATCATTTTAATTACTTCAATATGATCTAAGGGAAGTTTGAATCAGTGAAGGTAACTTTCATATGTGATGTTTGGGTTTTTTTTTCCATTCCTCACTTCTAAAGAGCTAATATTCCATGGTGACAATGGTGAGAAAATACAATGGGAATGAAGATATTTTATTTGATAATATTTGAAACATGATCTTGAATGGGAAGTTAAGGTGGAAGGAAATTAACATTCTATCTGGAAGTACTCTCAATGGTACCATATGGGAATGATCACCTCAATGAAATGATCTTTAGAAGAAGAAATATTCATGAGATAATTCCTAGATAATAAATCAAGGAAAATAAACTAGATATGGTTCTTATGTTGGATATTTTGGAAGAGGGTTCATATTAAGAAAAATACTAGGAACCAGATAGAGTATTTAATTTCCATATAGAAAAACATAGTAAGTATAACATATTAAGGTTCCAGTTTGATACTGAGTATGATCATTCAAGATGAGTCATGGTTTATTGACTCGGGTGAATCTTTTCATTCAACTAGTGATAATAAGTACATAGTTGATCATATACCAAGAATATTGGATAGGTTACATATTAATGGCAATAATTCTATTGATATAGTTGGAAAATGTGATTTTAATATTCAAATGAAAAATGTGAGTGTCTTAAAACTAAAATATATTAGACATATTTTAGGTTTTTTAAAGAACCTTATATAAGTGGGATAACTTGATGATATAGGTTTCATAATGATTTTTTTGAATAAAGTTTGGAAGATAAACATAGGTTCTATAGCGATATCATATAGAGTAAAGAATGTAATTGTGTACTTGATCGGATGAAATGATGAAGTTGCGTTGATAATAAGCACTTCACTTAATAGTCTAGAAATTTGGCACTATAGGTTTAGTCACATAAGTGAAACTAATCTAAATGTTATATTGGTAAAGGGGATACTTAAACTCGATCGTAAATACCTTGTAATATGTGAATGTTTTATGCCAAGGGAAAAAAGAGATTTTCCTTCAACATGGATGCTAGAAATATAAGGAATTGAATGTTAGAACTTGATTATTCATATGTTTTGAGGACTTCCCTATTAAATCATGTAACACCCATAGTTTGAGGTATTTTATTATGATTATAGTGTTCTAATAACTTTTATTTAGTTGGATTCAGAGATCTTGGGTGATGTCTTTGGAGAGTTTTGAAGGATTTGGCATATTCTAGGTCCTTTATGGGTAGCAACACACTATGGTGGTAGGCATGTTGTGCTAGGTGTGTTCCTATGAAACATAGGGATCCCAAAATGGGTAGTTGATTGGTGTGGTTGGTGTCATGGTATGTTAGGATACCTATTTTAGACCATGACTAGAGAGTCCTCAAAATTCTGTGGTCTAGCGGATGGTGGGACTAAAATATCTAGGGTTTTTACACCAGGCAATGGTGGCTAACTGTTTTGCAACTCTTGTATATCACCCGACCAGAGCTACCATAGTCACGATGGCTTCATTGGGCCATGGAGATAGTCAAGATCATTTTTTAAATGGATGGTTTGTGTGCCTATATTGTGGGAGGAGTTATAGATCTGTTTCCAATATTAATTAGAGGGTTTAAATATGGGTTTTGAGTGGAAACCACCTCTTATAACCCTTACATTTCCATATTTTCAAGGTTTTTTCTAAATTTGAATTTTTGGGAAATCCTTTAGGTGAATTATTTTTTTTCATTGTGGGGTTCTTATAAAAGTTGATTTTTGGTGTTGTAGTCTCTCAATATCTCTTGTTTTCTAGTGCATTTTCTTGAGGTAAGTGACTTCACTCTCACTATTTTTTTTGAATTATAAGGCTTATATTTTTGTGAATCTCTTACTTTGATTTTCAAATAGAACCCCTAATGTATTTTTTTTAAAATCTAGGTTTCCAAGTATTTAAGAAAATCAAATGGATTCTTTTTTAAATGGTTTATTTCAATGAAATTTTTTGATCATTTTGGAATCCTTTTTAATTCTCTAAGAATGAAACTTGTATTTCAATGATTTTTTGAAAATTAATAAAATTTTTGGTTTTGATAAAGAGAATTGTGGAATATGGTCCTAGAATACATGGTGGAATGTCTTCATATTGCATTTTATAAGGCCTTGTTTGACCAAACAAGATACACGATGTCAGAATAGAGTAGAACATGGGATTTATCACATTTTGATGAACCGGTAAAGGATGAACCCCTATTCATGAGTATTGTGATTGTTAATAGTCATGCATGTGTGTGTGAGAGTTTGAACATGGATGGGTATGCGAAGTGGAAATAAATAATGAACAAATTGATTTAGTTTAATTTTTCTTTTAAACTATTTTCTTATGGTGAACTATTTTGATATTATCACCCTCTTTTATGTTTAAATTGTCAGCTAACTTGTTTCTTGTCCTAGTGGGATGTGTTGAGAAGTATCTTGGGAAATCATATTATGTATGAATACTCACTCCCTTCATATTCACTTTGGTGTGTATGATGATGTTTTTCTTTATGAAAAAGTTAAAGTAAAGGACTCATACTTCTTTAGTGGATCATCATGATGTTACTACTATGGGTTATTGGATTTGGATCTTGTAATTTCGTTTTTAGATTCATTATTGTGATTCCACATTTGTGTTTATTTTTTGAGATGTCCTTTAGTTTTCTTTAGTCATTTGTTTTACTTTATCATTTCTACTCTTATATTATTATTTTATTGGTTTCTTAGTGAGTTTTATTATTTACACTCATGCATCATTTATCTGATTTGGTTGTTTGCATTTTTATTTTTTCAGGTTTTTTTTATTATTCAATCACTACTAGAAAAACAGGTATTTGCGACGGGGCATTTGCGATGGGATCCCGTCGCAAATGGCCTTTTGCGACGGGGGCCCGTCGCAAATAGCCCGTTGCTGAAAACGCCGTCGCAACAACACTTATTTGCGACAGGCCCGTCGCTAAAGCCTTTTTTTGCGACGGTCATTCTCCCCGTCGCAAATAGTATTCCGTTTTTTTGTAAAAAACTTTTAAAATGGTTTTTGTGACGGTACCGTCGCAAAAGGTATTTGTGACGGGACCCGTCATAAAAGGTATTTGTGACGGGACCCGTCGCAAATACTATAAAAAAAATAAAAAAAATAAATTATTAATAAATTATTTTAATTAATATAATAATAGAATTATAATTCACAAATAAAAATAATTAATTATTTTAATTAATATAATAATAATAGAATTATAATTCAAAAATAAAAAATAATAGAATATTAATAAATGATTTAATTAATATAATAATATTAGAATTATAATTCATAAATAAAACAAATATTAATAAGTTATTTTAATTAATATAAAAATAATAAATTATTTTACATTCAAATATTAAAATAATTCAAGTATTACAAAAAATATAATTAAATTATAATATTATAAAATTTTAATATATATATATATATTTTAATATTATAAAATATAAATAATATTATTATTCATATTAATATTGTTATTTAAAAATATAATATTATTAATATTTTATAATGAGACAAAAACTAAGAATAGGAAAAAAAATTGATTTCCCAAATTTTATAACATAAATACAAACTCTAATCTGAAGGAGGGGGGAGGGGGGGAGGTGGGGGATCTGCAGATGGTGGTGGAGGAAACTCCATCCCTAAAGCATGAGTGAGTCGGCGCATGTACTCCATCTGCTCCTGATGCTGCTGCTGCCACCGACTCGTCTGCTCCTCGTACAACTGCTGCTGGCGTCGACGCTCCTCCTCATGCTGCTGACGCATCTGCTCCTGCTCCTGTCGGAGACTCTCTATCTGTGCAGTCTGAGATCGCAACTGATCCTTATACTGTGCAGTAGAAGAAGAAGCACGAGCTCCTCTCGAGCTGGACGCCGACATCGCAGCACTGCCATAATAATCTCTGGGAGTCAGTCGAGAGCCGATACCAACTACCCGGCCCTTCTCGAAGGCATACTGGGTGGCCTGCATCCATGCCGCCTCATCAAACTGACGGGCAGTGGTCTGATCTGATGACTCGGCCTGACTCTCAGGCCGGGCCTGTGACGCTGCGGCCTCATATGACTCCAATAGTTGCAATTTAAAATTAAAATTGTGAATACATTATATGCAGTTAATTTTTAAACTTGAAAACAAATAATACTGACCACGATGTGATGCTGACGATCACCTCTGAGCTCCCCAGTAGCAGGATCACTATACATCCTCCGATATACGTCGTACTCTGTAATATCGGGGTGCTCGACAGCCTATAAGAATAAAAAATAAACTGTTAATATTTATAGTTATATAAAATATTTATAAATAATGTACGTACCAGATGCTGTCTATGAGTACTGAAAGAACGACTCCCAGCTCGATGAGTCACCTCCTGTCTCCCCCGATTCTGCCTCCCCACCGATGATCTCCTCTGAAAGGCACCACTCAACCAGTGCGCACATAATCCATCCCATACATGGGATGAAATATACTCTGGTCGGTGTGCTCTACATGACTCCTCAAAATCTGACAC
The DNA here is from genome assembly GCA_963277665.1 of Viscum album. Classification (NCBI taxonomy): domain Eukaryota; kingdom Viridiplantae; phylum Streptophyta; class Magnoliopsida; order Santalales; family Viscaceae; genus Viscum; species Viscum album. The sequence continues at coordinate 1,995,603,120 of OY728150.1, read as the reverse complement.
TCCTGCTTTCTTCATCACAGCTTTTCTTAAATTGTGCAAAAACTGACGAAGGCGATCACGCATGGCCACCTCCCATGCCTCGTGGATGGCGTCACGCATGGTATCCTCGATCGGATACCATAAACCCTACAAATAAATCAAAATATCAAGTTAGAAATAAAATAATTTTCAAAATAAAAATTATTTATTTATGTACGTACCAACCAATGGCCGAACATGGCCTGCTGCACATCAATGGGAATCTGCTCCCATGTGGTCCACGGATGAGAGAAATAGTTGCGCAAAATAGCGCTGCCCTGTCCAACTGCTATATGCAGAAAACTGAAAAAATAATAAACATTTATTATGTGAATAGATTAATGAAATCTTAGTCAAATCCACAGGTTATCACACAGGTTATCACACCTCCGTGTGCGTGGATCAAACCCAAGACGTGGACGTCGCTCGGGGACGGGGTCAGTAATCATCAATCGTGCAAGACCGCGCCCCCTCCGCGTACTCCCTGGAGCGCCTGCAGGCTGAGGGTCATCTGTCAGCAACGCATCCGCATCGAAAGTCAGGTCAGCATCCGCCAACTCACGAAATGTGGCCTCGTCCATCTGAAACAGAAAATGTTAATGTTAGCAAATAATTGATAATTACTATTATATATACATATATACATATATACATATTATGATTGTATATAAATACCATGGAATGCTATCAGTGTTCATCTTCATCATCATCTTCATATATGTCAATGTCATCTTCATATTCCTCCTCAACATCATCGATATCCATTCGAGTTACAGTTGCTTCATCTCTTACCATTTCAAATTCATATGTGACGTCATTAACATCATCATCATCACTGACTCTTAAATGTGGGGTGTCGTCATCGATACTCATGTCTCTTTGTAAAAAAGATTGATTTTGAGTACTCTCTTGAAAAACTTCAATTCTTTGCACATCAGTGAAAGCACATTCACTTTGACTAAACTGATTGTCTCGAATTTTGATTTTTATTATACTCCACCAATCAGTCAAGTCTCTTGATGTTGCACAGTACTTTGCATAATAAACTTGATATACCTGTTGAGCCAATAAGAATGGTTCATTTACTGCGAGAACACTTTTACATTTAATATCGATGATTCCATGAGTCGGATGAACACGCATGCCTCTCTCTGTATCCAACCACCGACATTTGAACATGGTTATGTAATGTTGTCCAAGATAACAGAGTTCAATGATTTCATCAAGTATGCCATAAAAGTCAACTTCATTTTCTCGATGATGAGATCCTCTCAAGCTAACTCCACTGTTCATTGTTTTTTTCGATTCCCCATATGCATGTGTGTGGAATCGAAATCCATTCACCACATATGCATTATAAGTTTTAACAAGTTTGGAAGGTGGGTTACTCAATACACACAGCCGTTTGTCAATTTTATCAGCATGTCGAGACACCTAAAAATTTGTGAAATAATTATCAATATAGTAAACTATACATTGAATGAGTTGCTAAAATATAAAGAATTTATGTTACCAGTTTTTGAAACCACTGAGAGAAATTTTTCAGTCGACGTTCTTCGAGAGCAGCTGCTGTAATTTGTGGAATTTGTTTCTTGATATGATTATCATACAACCTATAAAAACCAAAGTTATTTACTGTAACATAAATGATAGAATAAGTGATATAAACACTTATAGTACAACTGATGTCATCTCTTCAAAGTTGAGCAGAACATACGTATGAGCTCTCTGATGTTCATCATCTGAAAGCCAGCGTTCATAAACTCCACCAAAACCAAGCTCTGACTGGTTGAAAATAGATAATTGATTATCGATTTCATCAATATTCCTCTCGTTCTGTCCCATTCGGTTGTGTTTTGAAGGATACTCATATTCAAAATAATGGGAGCAGAAAAAAGATATTTCCTCTTGCAAATAAGCTTCTGCAATAGATCCTTCAACAGATGCTTTGTTACGTACTTTTCTTTTCAATTTTTGCATGCATCTTTCAAATGGGTACATCCATCGAAACTGTACCGGACCTCCACATTTGGCTTCATATGGCAAATCTAACATCAAATGTTCCATTGAGTCGAAGAAAGATGGCAGAAATATTTTTTCCGGTTTACATATAATTACAACAACATCTTTTTCAAGTTTTCCTAGAGCATCATAATCTGCCGTAGCCGCACAAATTTCCCGAAAAAAATGAGACATGTCTGTTATGGAATCCCAAATCACAGAATTCAACAGACCTCTTAATCCAATGGGTATAAGTCTCTCCATTATAACATGACAATCATGACTTTTTAATCCAGTAATATGACCATTCTTTACACATCTACCCAAATTAGAAGCACATCCATCTGGAAGTCTCAAATCTGCAATCCACTGACAAAATAATAAACGGTTTTCTTTAGACAGTGTATAAGCTGCTTTTGGTTTCAGTAACCTTTCTGTTCTGACATTCTCAAATAGTTCCAATTCTGGACGCCTGCAAATTTGGGCAAGATCTAAACGTGCATTTACATTGTCTTTGCTCTTTCCTGGCGTATCCAAAACTGTATGAAACAAATTATAAAAACAGTTCTTCTCAATATGCATGACATCTAACATGTGTCGGACCAACAGATCAGACCAATATGGCAAATCCCAAAATATGCTACGTTTAATCCAATTGTGTTCTTTCCCAAAACCAGAAATTTTCTGTTGATTTATTGTGGGACCAAAAGTGATGGGAGGTAATGAAAATACAACTGATTTTAACTCCGAACCTGATAGCATTTTTAGAGGTCCATCCCTTTCAACTGTTCCTTTTCTGAAATGAGATCTGTTTCTGTGAAAAGGATGATCAGCTGGAAGAAATCTGCGATGACAGACAAAATAACAAGGTTTCTTTCCATGAATGAGCATAAATGCTTTGTTCTCTCCCATACAGTAAGGACATGATTTCTGACCATGTGTACTCCAGCCAGATAACATCCCATAAGCCGGGAATTCACTTATTGTCCACATCAATGCTGCTCTCAGTATGAAATTCTGTTTCGTTGCAACATCATATTTACTGACACCAGTACTCCACAATAAATTTAATTCATCAATCAATGGCTTCAAATAAACATCAATATTTTTCTTCGGATGTCCTGGAATTAGAAAAGTCAAAAAGATATATGGCTCCTTCATCAACATCCATGGAGGTAAATTGTACGGAGTTAAAAAAACAGGCCAACATGAATATTGACTACCATAAGATCCAAACGGACAAAAACCATCAGTGGAAAGGCCCAGTCGAACATTTCTAGCTTCTAAATCAAAGGATGGATGCACTCTATCAAAATGTTTCCATGAATCACCATCAGCTGGATGATTCAAGCTTTTATCGGTTGAAATATTCTCTTTATGCCATGACATCATTGTCACTGTATTCTTAGACATGAATAAACGCTGAAGTCTGGATGTAAGCGGAAAATATCTCAACTGTTTTACAGGAATCAAACCAGACTTCCTGTGTTGTCCTTCTTTATATCTCAGTTTCCCACATGTAGGACAACTATCCAACGACTCATTTTCCCCAGAATATAAAATGCAGTCATTTGAACATGCATGAATCTTCTGACAAGTAAGTCCCAAATTTTGAACCAGCCTCTTACTCTCATAGTAATTTGCAGGTAAAACATTTCCTTCGGGTAACAGTGTTTTCAGCAAAGAAAATATTTGGTCAAAACAGGTGTTTGACATTCCATTATCTGATTTGATAGCCATAAATTTTGCAACTGCTTCTAATTTTCTCATCTTGCAGCCAGGATATAATGCATCCTCAGCAGATTTCAACAACTCATAAAATTCAGACGGTGCCAACTCAGGATTTGAAGCTATTTCAGCCGGAGTTTCTGTATGTTGAACAGATGAACCAGCAACATCATGTAATAAATCTTGAAACCGGGATGGATCCGGAATCAAGTTGGTATCACCTGCTCTGGAACTGCGTTCACCGTGTTGATACCAAAAAACATAATCTGGTTGAAAACCAAAACGCAAGAGATGTTCTCCCACTTTGTCAAACGTGTCAAACGTTCTCAATGCACATTTTCTGCAAGGGCATTTTATTTTGCCTTCTGAAACAAATTCTGAATTTGATGCCACAAATGATAAAAAAATCTCCACACCCTCAACATATACTGGATTTAAACCAGAACCGTTTGGATTTCTACGTTGATTTATCCATATGCGGTCACCTAATAATGATTGTTGATGACCTCGTTGTTCCATATTTCTCTATAAAATATAAAAGCATTACTGGTTTTGAATAATTTGTTAGAAAAATCACTCAAGTAAAGATTGAATATATTGAGAATAAAGCAAAACATGTTACAAATATTGATAATTTTAATATTATATTGATTTTTTATTATTTTAATAATACTAATATAATTTTTTCAAAAACATTAATTATATAATAATAACATTATTACATTATTAGTATATTTTATTATTAATATTAAAATAACATAATTTTTTATATTATATACAATTCTCTTTCATCTGTGTGTTTAACATTCTGTCTCCACATGTAATATTTGCATTCACTTTCACCTCTCCATTGGCGAGTAGGTTGATAATTTTGAAAAAGAATGCGAATATTACATGTGGAGACAGAAAACACACTGATGAAAAGAGAATTGTATATAATATAGAAAATTATATTATTTTAATATTAATAATAAAATATACAAATAATGTACTAATGTTATTATTCGTAAATATTGGTAATTATACCAAATTATTGGTAATTATTTCTAATTATTGGTAATTATTTCTAATTATTGGTAATTATTGGTAATTAATGGTAATTATTGGTAATTATTACTAATTATTGGTAATTATTACTAATTATTGGTAATTATTACTAATTATTGGTAATTATTACTAATTATTGGTAATTATTACTAATTATTGGTAATTATTACTAATTATTGGTAATTATTGGTAATTATTTGTAAGTATTGGTAATTATTGGTAAGTATTGGTAATTATTGGTAATTATTGGTAATTATTGGTAATTATTACTAATTATTGGTAATTATTGGTAATTATTACTAATTATTGGTAATTATTACTAATTATTGGTAATTAATACTAATTATTGGTAATTAATACTAATTATTGGTAATTAATACTAATTATTGGTAATTAATACTAATTATTGGTAATTAATACTAATTATTGGTAATTATTACTAATTATTGTTAATTATTACTAATTATTGGTAATTATTACTAATTATTGGTAATTATTACTAATTATTGGTAATTATTACTAATTATTGGTAATTATTACTAATTATTGGTAATTATTACTAATTATTGGTAATTATTACTAATTATTACTAATTATTACTAATTATTGGTAATTATTACTAATTATTACTAATTATTGGTAATTATTACCAATTATTGGTAATTATTACCAATTATTGGTAATTAATACCAATTATTGGTAATTATTGGTACTTATTACTAATTATTGGTAATTATTGGTAATTATTGGTAATTATTGGTAAATATTGTTAATTATTACTAATTATTGGTAATTATTACTAATTATTGGTAATTAATACTAATTATTGGTAATTAATACTAATTAATGGTAATTAATAATAATTATTACTAATTATTGGTAATTATTACTAATTATTGGTAATTATTACTAATTATTGTTAATTAATACTAATTATTGGTAATTAATACTAATTATTCCTAATTATTACTAATTGTTACTAATTATTAGTAATTATTGTTAATTATTGTTAATTATTGTTAATTATTACTAATTATTACTAATTATTAGTAATTATTACTAATTATTAGTAATTATTACTAATTATTAGTAATTATTACTAATTATTAGTAATTATTACTAATTATTAGTAATTATTACTAATTATTAGTAATTATTACTAATTATGATAATTATTACTAATTATTGATAATTATTACTAATTATTGGTAATTATTAATATTTATTATTAATTATTACTAATTATAGGGAATTATTAGTAATTATTACCAATTATTGGTAATTATTGGCAATTATTACTAATTATTGGCAATTATTACTAATTATTGGCAATTATTGGTAATTATTGGCAATTATTGTTAATTATTACTAATTATTGGTAATTATTGGCAATTATTGGTAATTATTGGCAATTATTGTTAATTATTGGTAAGTATTGTTAATTATTACTAATTATTGGTAATTATTGGTAATTATTACTAATTATTGGTAATTATTGGTAATTATTACTAATTATTGGTAATTATTACTAATTATTACTAATTATTGGTAATTATTACTAATTATTACTAATTATTGGTAATTATTCCTAATTATTGGTAATTAATACTAATTATAGGTAATTATTACTAATTATTGGTAATTAATACTAATTATTGGTAATTATTACTAATTATTACTAATTATTACTAATTATTGGTAATTATTCCTAATTATTGGTAATTATTCCTAATTTTTCCTAATTTTTCCTAATTTTTCCTAATTTTTCCTAATTTTTCCTAATTTTTGGTAATTATTGCTAATTATTGCTAATTATTCCTAGTTATTGGTAATTATTGGTAATTATTCCTAATTATTCCTAATTATTACTAATTATTCCTAATTATTACTAATTATTACTAATTATTACTAATTATTACTAATTATTACTAATTATTACTAATTATTACTAATTATTACTAATTATTACTAATTATTACTAATTATTACTAATTATTACTAATTATTACTAATTATTACGAATTATTCCTAATTATTACTAATTATTGGTAATTATTGGTAATTATTGGTAATTATTACTAATTATTACTAATTATTGGTAATTATTGGTAATTATTACTAATTATTACTAATTATTACTAATTATTGTTAATTATTGGTAATTATTCCAAATTATTGGTAAGTATTACTAATTATTGGTAATTATTACTACTTATTGGTAATTATTACTAATTATTGGTAATTATTACTAATTATTGGTAATTATTACTACTTATTGGTAATTATTACTAATTATTGGTAATTATTACTAATTATTGATAATTATTACTAATTATTAGTAATTATTGGTAATTATTACTAATTATTACTAATTATTCTTAATTATATATAATTATTGATAATTGTTCCTAATTATTAGTAATTAAATGAATAATTATCAATAATTAGGAATAATTACCAATAATTACAAATAATAACATTATTAATATATTTTATTATTAATATTAAAATAATATAATTTTCTAATTTATATACAATTCTCCTTTCATCTGTGCGTTTTCTATCTCCACATACAAATAATACATGTGAAGACAGCAAACACACAGATGAAAAGAGAATTGTATATATATAAAAAATTATATTATTTTAATATTAATAATAAAATAGACTAAAAATGTAATAATGTTATTATTCCTAATTATTGGTATTTATTACTAATTATTAATATTTATTCTTAATTATTAAAAATTATTACTTATTATTCCTAATTACCATTAACTATGAACAATACTAATAATTTAAATTTATTAAGTAATAAAACAATGTAAACATAATTAAATTACAACTAATTAAGAATAATTGAAAATAATAAAAAATTAAAAATAAATATTAAATTAAAATGAACATAAATACCTTGAAAATTGATCTGCTCTGATCGTTCTTCAAAACTTTAATATCAGCTCCGGAGAAAAAAATTAAACTGGAAAAAAACTGAACTCTAGAAATATAATTTTGAGAGAAGGAGAAGATAGAGAATGAGAATGAAATGAAAAAAACAGATGGGGTATTTATAGGTTAGATTATTTGCGACGGGTCCATTTGCGACGGGATACCCGTCGCAAATAGTATTATTTGCGACGGTACCCGTCGCAAATACCTTAGCCAACATTTATTACGGTCAACGGGTAAATAGTTATTTACGACGGGTCCCGTCGCAAATAACCACCTGCCGACATACTATTTGCGACGGAGGAATATTCCCGTCGCAAATACCTTTTACCGCCGCCGGTTATTTGCGATGGGAATATTCCCCCGTCGCAAATAAGTTTCCCGCGATTTGGCGCGCAAACCGCGCCAGTCCTTTTGCGACGGGGAAAGCTGTCCCGTCGCAAAAGGCTACTTATTTGCGACGGGCAAATAACCCCGTCGCAAATAAGTTTTTAACATGACTATTTGCGACGGGATTTATTCCCGTCGCAAATAACCCGTCGCAAATGCCCTTTTTTCCCGTAGTGAATGAAAGTAATCTCCAAATGTTTTCTAAGCCCTCATAATTTATTGTCAGACTTTGGTGTCATTGGTATGTCACCTAAGGTTAGTAGCACCTCCGATATAGCCCAAGCCAATGGGTAGGGTATGGATGTCACAACTCGAATGGAGGATCACTATACATTGTGACCGTCATTGATAGTGATACTCAAAAGGTTTGGGTTTACTTCCTAAAGAATATGTAATGACCCACCAATTATCATTGGATTGAGAGCTCAATGAGTCATTACTAGGCCTTAAGCGACATCCCCAAGGTGCCAAAGGCTGGCAATAAATGTCGAAGGGTTTCAAAATACATGGGGGACGATTTACCCTTTACGAACATAACATAGAGCCAACAACCACAACCAAACAAATATACTAAATGATGCATGATAAAAACTAAGACAACTCAACCATTATTTTATCAAAACCAACCAAAAGTACCACAGCGAAAACCAAAACTAAACATCAGAGTAAACAGCGGAAAGACAACTCAAAGGTGATAAGACAACAACCCAACTCCATGCTCCACAAGCTCCAAGTTCCAACATCATGAACTTTCCCAAGTATCACGAAGCAGCGCTCTAAACATGTGACACTTTACCTTTTCCAACGTCTTAGTATATGACATTTGCAAAAGCACCAACATGCCAAAGCAGGGGGTGAGTAATGAAACTCAGTAGGTTTTCCCCGATGACTTCCCAACCCATGCCACTAGGATAAAACATGTCAGCACATTTATATAAAACAATTTATATAAAACAATTCCAAAAACAGTTCACAATATAACAAGTTCCATGTCACAACCATTTTCCAAAAAAACCCATCTTTATTAAGAAAAGAAATCAAGCAAAGTTCCCCATTTCCATTTACATTTCCATTTGGCACATTCGTTCCATTTCACAAATCCACACAACCAGCCATGCATGCAACTTGGACCTCCCTATACTCGCGAGTGGTGAGTTATCCTTCCACTAATCTGTCACTTAGTGGAATACCTTGACGGGGGTACTTCACAACCTTATCTGTCCCAACCTATTGATGGGGGGACTTCTCGCCCTTATCTATCCCAATGCATATAAACACACACCACAACCCATGCCAACCATTCCCAAAACCAAGTGTGTTCAAAACCATTCAATAAAGCATCCCCCTTTTATTGAAAACTCTTTTTTCCCGCAAACCATTTTCCAAATAAAGAAAAATCATATTTTAAAAACCACTATTTTAAAAATCAAGAAACCAAACCACTTTGCACAACCATTCTTTCAATTTCCAAAATTTCATCAAAATCCATAAATCATCACTAAAGAATATTTATAACATGTTTTGCACCACAATTTCACAATCAAAACCAAGAAAATAAATCAATTTGAACTGGGCCTTCAAGTTCTAAGAAAGAGGAATCGAGAGTGAAGCCACCTACCTCAACAAATTGAGCGAAACCAACCAACGGACAAAGAACGCCAAGAACACCGGGTCAAAACCCCAAAAACCCTCATTAGATCTCTTCTCCTAGCACAAACAAGACCAAAACTTATCATATAAGGCATCTACACCCTTAGATCTACCCATAACGGGCATATATCTAAGAAAATGAGAGAATAGGAGAAGTAGATCTAAGTAGATCTAAGAAACCGATCAAGAACGATCACATACCTTAAGAATCCAGCTTCGATTCATCAAGAGAAGCCTTCGGATCGCCTCTGAAACGCTTGGGAGAAGTCTTCCAACCTTCAAGGGAGAGTAATCCTGAGTTAGGACCACTTAGGGGGTTTAAACAAGGAAATTAAAGGTAAAAAGAGTTAGATCCACAATTTTAGGATCTAACATTAAGTGATTGCACGGTTAGTCCGCACGGTTTGACAAACAGTGCGCTAACCATGCGTTATCTTCTACCTCGTCCATCCTTCATGCACAGTTTGGCCGCACGGTTAGACAAACCGTGCACTGACCGTGCGAAAGCCACTGCCTCCAAGGCCCACTGCGCACGGTTTTCCTGCACGATTAGACAAACCGTGCGCCGACTGTGCAACTTCCCCTTTGCCTCAAAACCTCATTTCAAGTTCTCCCGACTCTCCCATTCAACACCCTTAACTTTAAAACCATGAAAAGCATCAAGTAAGGGTTACATACCAGAAACCGGAGGTACTACAGAATATATCTAGTTTATTTTAGTTTTTTAGTTAGTAGAAAGTGTTGGATGAAAAAAAGTGTGAATGAAAGTTGAAATGTTTCCATAAATACAATTGTGGGGAGTACACTGGACACAAATTTCCTAAATTTTTTCAAAGTAAGGGAATTAATCATGATAAGACTATTCTAGTAACTCTATAACAAAATGAAGTTGATAATAGGATGAATTAGACTTTGTAAGAGAAATATTGAAGGATGAGGATTCACTCTATAATTATTAAGTTAATTTGGGAAGAATCCATTAATACAATAACATATTTAGTGAGAAGAAGTCCAGATTCAGCTGTGGGACAAGAACTTCCTGAGGAACTTTTTTCTAGTAAGATACCAGAGGTGAAACATATCAATGTTTTTGGAAGTATTGCATATGTTCATATCAATTCTAAATATAGAGATAAGCTAGTGTATAAATCCATGTTGTGTTTTATATCTAGTTATGGTGATGTGAACTTTGTATATCACTAGTGGGATGATAAAAAGAAATAAATCATCTGAAGATGATATGTTGCTTTCAATGAAGAAATTATGTGGAAAGATAAAAACTTGGATGAGTTGGAAGTTGATTTAAGATCAATTGTTTATGTTTAGGTTGTTAATAGAGAGGTTTCCACATTAAAACTACATTAGGAAACCTTAGTGGAAACATTATAGGATGATGTACTAAGAGTAATGGTACCAAATAGAAGATGAACAGATATACTACGACTAGATGGATAATGATAGGATCAAAATCTACCAAATTAAGAAAGACTAAATAAATTACTATCAGATAGATATATTCTAATGGATGAACCTGAGGTTTTTCTAAGTAGATGCACTCATATTAGAAAACTAGTTCGTAGGTTTGGAGCTAAAATGAATTTATTATTTATAATGGATACAGAGGAATGAGAATATCTTGAAGAAGAAGTTACTCTTAGATACTATAAATAGTGGGATTCATCTATGAAAGAGGAAATAAGTTCATTGAATATAAAAAATATGTGAGAGTTGAAAAAAAATACTATAAGGAAATATATATCTAGAAAACAAATTGGGTTTTCATTTAAAATAGGTTTCTGATGGAAGTAAGAAGTAAAAAAACAAGGTTGGTGGTTAATGTATTTCAAAAAAAGTAAGGGATCAAATTTTTTGAAATTTTTTATCCAGTGGTGAAGCACACAACCAGTTGGAAAACTATTAATATTATTTTGTTCAATGATCTACACTTAGAGTAGATGGGTGTAAGGATAACCTTTCTTCATTGGGATCTAGATAAATAAATTTACATGGTTCATCCCAAGTGTTAATAAGTTCATAGAATGGAGGATTTGGTTATAAAATTGAAAAAAAAGTATTTATGTCTTGAATAAAGATCCATGTTAGTGGAATTAAAAGTTTGAAATATCATTCTTGAGGAAATATTTAGTCAATGCGATTGTGATATATATTGTTACATAATGTAAGGAGATAATGGAATGAATCTCATACCATTGTTGTATGTTGATGATATGTTGATTGTTGGTATGAAGTTCAATTGGATTTAGGAACTAAAGAGGAAGCTGTAAGGAAGGTTTGAGATCAAGAACCATGGTCAAGCTAAGAATGTCTTGGGGATGATAACCAAGAGGGATAGGAAAACCAACTCTTTGGTTTTATCCCACAAGTATCACATAAGAAAGGTCATAGTAAGATTCAGGATGATTGATTATTAATCTATCTCAACTTCCCTCAATAGATGCTTTAAAATATATAAATAATAATCACCATCATTGGATGGAAAAATTTTTGATATGGGGAAGGTTACTTATGCTTCATCTATATGAATTTTGTTGTATTCAATGGTTTTCACTAGAACAGATATTTATTTATTAGTGGTATTTGTTATCAATTTCATGCCAAATCTTATAGGGAATAATTGGGAAGCTATGAAATACATTGTATGATACTAGAAGGGGTCTAAGGATGTAGATTTATGTTTTGGTGATGATGATCAACTGAATGAAATTAAGATGCATATTTTTCTAGAGGCATGGAATTATAGAAAAGTACCACGTGATTTGTTTTTCCTTTTGATGGAACATATATTAGTTGGATATCTCAGTTATTTATTGTTTTTATTATATCTACAATGGAAGTAGAGTATGTTAATTCCATAGAATTAGAGGAAGAGTTGATGTGGTTTATTCTCATTTTGAAGGAACTTAAAAAAGGATCAGATATTGTAATATTATTCTATGATATTCAAAGTTCTATTCATCCTTCCCACAGTCCAGTGTTTCATGCATGAACAAAACACATTGACCTGAAATATAACTCTATATGAATTTTACTAGAAGATGTTGGAGCTATAGAAGATTGCTAGGAAGTAGAATCCTACTGATATGTTTACAAAGGTGATAGTCTAAGAAATTATGAGGAATCTTTATTCCTTAGCTGGAATCATAAGATCAGATGGTGTGGAGGACACTGCATGAATCAGATAGAGGAATAGATCAGTTGGATATTTAAAGAAGTCTAAAATATTAATGTAATTTACAAGTGAAATATTGATAGTTTTTTGTAGAAATTCATCAGTTTCATCAGATAGATATCATTGGATAGAGATGATCATATAGAAGTCATTAGATAGAGATGAATACTCATAGCTTTCCTATGGATAGGTTCTTGAGTGCATCATATAGACATCCATTAGATATACTCCATTGGAAAGGGATGATAAGGTAGAGATCATTGAGAAAAATACATCAGATGAGTTTATCTCATATGGTATTCACCACAAAAATACTTCTCTTTTCATGGGTTGTGTGCACAATGACCATTTGTAAGTAGTTTCATTGGATGGTTCAATAATGTTTCAGAGGTTTTCCTGGTCAATGAGAGTTTGAAATTGAATCTTTGAGGATGGTTTAACTTATTAATTTCTTAAATACCTATATAAAAGGATGTGGTGGCCCATATGATATGTGTATCTACTTCTATGTTTAAAAATGTGTGTTTTCTACTTAACTTTCTGAGACTTTGAAAATATAGACGATGTAAGTGATGAGTTTTGTATTCTATTACATATCTTATAATGAAAATTTTTACATTGTTCTCCCATAGATGTAGGAAATTTTTTCGAACCATGTAAATCTTGTTTGTCCATTTGAGTTGTTGTTTCTGTGGAAAGTGTGATCATGATGATTTTTTTAGAAATTAGGTGGGATATCATATTAGTTCAATGAAAAAACTAAGAAGATGTGGTTATCAAATAAATCTCTATCCTATATAATTGTAAATATTTATTTTGTTTATACGGTGGTGATTAGATGAACATATGCCCGATGTATGTGGTGCATGCCTAGTTCATCTGGTGGAATAGATGGAGTGATTCCTTCATCACTAATAAAACATGCTCAAAGTCATGACCTAAATCAATATTATGTATGATTCTCACCTTTATAATCAAAGTTTTATATACTAAGGATTCTTAGTCACGAGTCATCAATTAGAGTCTTTCTCAAGAATATGTAGATCACCCACATTCTTTAAAAAGTCCTCATTTAAAACTAAATTAACATAAGTTCCTTAATAAAAATCATTCTATGTTATCCCATACAATCCTCATATATTCCTAACTCCAAACTCTAATCCAAAACTCTGATATCAATATTCCATGTCCTAACATATTATTAAGTTAAATCCTTCAGTTCACCTTCAGTGGGCCAGGGGTTAACAACTAGAAATGATGTATCTACTCAAAATAATGGGATACGTTACCTCTAAATACAACCTATCACTGGATAACTCAAAACATTGTCTACTATGTTATAAATGAATAGTTAATAATATAATTTAAATCATATATATATAATCAATATCTCCACAATATTTTAAAAAAGTTACTGAATGAACCTGTGTATAAAAATAACACATACCAAAACAATGTAAGGAGACATATAACTAAATGCGGATGAACCCAATGTGTTCACCCTAATAAAGACTCCATGACATAAAGTACCACATATCATTTCATTGATGACATTTAAGATCATACACTAGCTATAAATTCCAATCTTTATGAAGATAATAGGGGTCAAAACACAATTGTGTATACAGGGGAGAGTAATAATACTCAGTATAGTTATCCTGGGTAGTGATTTGACTCTAATAAACCACTTGTATCTATATAAAATATCATTATATAAAGTTTTTACATAAATAAATAACTCAACACAAATTATAAATAAAAACATTAATATACATGATTCATTTTACATTAAACTACCCATAGATTACCCCAATCTTTCCGATTCAATAAAAATGAATTCATATAAACACACACAAATATTATACATGTAATGATTTAAAAATAAGAAGGAACCTTGAAAAAATTTCCTTGCTAGAGGCCACTAGGAACCCACTCCCTCATCCCAATGCCTTAATCTGATCCTTAGATTTGAAGAGGGGATTGGTTTTACCACTTTATCCATCTACAGAATCATTGTACTCCTACCTCAATGGATTTTATAACTCATACTCATTATATATGGATTATAGTAATATAATAAAAATAATGTATAAGAAAATAATGATATCATATCTCAAAATCAAATGAATCACATAGGATTCACCATTATCTCATGCTAGAGAAATACATTTATTACTAGTCCACCAATGTAATATCATGACCCGAATCACTAGGTCTGATCCAGAATTCCATATGACCTCAGGCACACCTCTTTATATCCCAATGGATATTGAGTAGCAGTGAGGGTATCAAGTCAAATTGTGGGGATACTATACCCTCCATCAGAGTGAAAAACAATAAAAAATAACCAAACATGTATCAATATAAAAAAATATTAAGAGTAAACCATAAATATACCAATGGTATGAATGAATGTGGAAAAAAATAATATACAGACTCAACAGTCATGAAAATACAATAGTCGACCACCGATTGGGCTGATCACATACATGATAGTAAAGAATAAATGTAAAATAGTATTTTATCCCACTCTAAGACACATCTCATCCTGATCTATTAACTCATATAGGTTTATCCTACTATATGATCAAAACTATGCCTCAACCCAACTTTTACATGAAAGATGTGAGGGCTGATCAGGTACCCAAGTTCCATGGCCACCTAAGTAAGGTGTGAGTACAACTTAGTAGGGTTCCACCCATATGGTCAAGTACTCAACCAGTAAAATGCAGTGTACATTCATGTGATAAGATCATCAAAAAGTAAAAAATGAAATGTATAAACTACATAGGCATAATGTATAAGAATTAATAGACATATAAGAAACATAACCATATACTGATCGGTCATGCACTTACCAAGCCACCACAAATCCCAGTTGTACCTGCTTTAGCTCCATGTTAGAAGAATATCAACCATCCATGTCTGACACATCCCTCCCTTGAGAAGATAGTATAAAATGTATATATATATATATGGCACATATCGCTAGTTTGGATAGCCCATGTACGTTATGAACAATATATAACACATCTCTCTTGAGAGGGATAGTCCATATAGATCAATATGTAGCCAACCACCTGACACATTTCACCTTAATGGAATAGTCGAAAAAAATGTTTGAAAAATCCCACTGGTTTGGATAGACCAAGTATGTGTTGACCAATGTCTGACACATTCTTCTTAGGGGAAATTTTTAATATGGATTAGTTTGTATACTCAACTAAAAAATTTAGAGGAACAACATATAAAATATAGGATAAACATGATATATGAAACATCATGTCAAATCAATCAAGTATCAAAGTCATCACAACCTACATATAATAAAAAATGAATATGTATTAGGGATATAGACACACCTTGTGTGACCAGAAATCAAAATAGATCTCACGATCTAGTCACACACACACATGTGATAAAATCATCAAATATAGTCTTATGGCTACACACATGCACCACATGCAAGAAATCAACCATAGTTACAATAGTAAAATTAGGTAGGTGATACATAACTAGTCAAGACTCGGCCATTAACAGCCAAGAAACAAGAAAAAATAAAAGGCCTAACATGTCCTTTGGAACCTTGTTAGTTCATTAGAAAAATTTATTTAATTAGTCATTGTTGTGAATTAATTAACAAATTAATAAAGTAACTAAGTCTCTTATTTTAATTGACTAGATCAATTAAATATCCTTCTGGGTGTTCTATTTATTTTTAATGGTATTACCTGAATCTCAATGTTAACCACCAAAGGGTGGCATGACCACATATCACATTCCAATAAAATAATCATAAACCTTAGGGTTGATCACACAAAACCAACTATCTCAAAGAGAGAGAAATCCCATCCAAGAAAATTCCAGTTGCTTTGTTCAAGTCCATCCAATTTCATTCATCTTCTAACAACACAATGAGGTTCCAATATCACCACCTAGTAGGAACTATGGACAACCATTCATGGAAGGTCTATCAAGCACTTCCAACTCCATTTAGATAAAATCAATTCTCCACAACATCATCCAACA
Source organism: Viscum album (assembly GCA_963277665.1). Taxonomy (NCBI): domain Eukaryota; kingdom Viridiplantae; phylum Streptophyta; class Magnoliopsida; order Santalales; family Viscaceae; genus Viscum; species Viscum album. The sequence continues at coordinate 1,995,586,118 of OY728150.1, read as the reverse complement.
GAGTAAAATAAACTCTCAACACACTCCTGGCTCTTCATAAAAACACCCAAAAATGACATGCATCCATCATTATAGGACCTACCTTAACCATGCTGATCCAAATACCCATTATTCCTACACAATTCCACTAAGATATGATGGAATTATAATCCAATTATATATCTAGAATCCATCTTAATAAAAATCAATTATCAAGATCATCGTGGAGAAGGGGGATTTAAGGAGAAGGGGGATTCAAAGAGAAATGAGACATAAAAGGATCACTAGGGTTTAGAATTACCCTAAGGGCCATCTGTGATGAATGGAATGATGATCCAAAACTGTAGGAGGAAGAAAGAGGCCAAGATTGAAGAAAAATGAAGTATTTCATCTGGATAGACCAATGAATTGAGTATAAATTCTCCATGGATCACATGGAACCCAAGGATAAAGGATATGAGAGTTTCACAATCGATTTAGAATCAAAAATTTGAGCCAAGGTAGGTTAAATAGAGGGAGATTCAACGGTAAAAATACCATATTGAACCTCACTAACCCCCCCCCCCCCCCCACACACACACACACACACCTAGTGCACCCTAACAGCTAGTTGGTTGTGGTCCACTGGCTATCCAGTGGCCCACTGAATTTATAGTTAGGTTCCACTAGAAAGATAGTGTCCCACTAGCCACTCGGTGTAGTCTCACCGACTGGACGGTGAGCCCTTCTGAGAAACCGGGCTCCTACCTGACCCACCAACTATCTGGTGGCTATAGTAGTATCCCTAGCTATTCCGAGATTCCTTAACTAACACTATGAGATTTGGATTCCCACTAAGATTCCATTAAAGTGTAAAAACACATATACAAGGATTTTTGGTAGGACGAAACTTAGTTTAACACTTATTTCTCTATATAAGCCATCAAAAAGATGTAAAACTCAAATTTCCTACAAAATTCAAGTCTCACAATGATGCAAGTCATTAAAATATCCTAAACATTTCACTTATCATCCTTGAGAAGTTGTGGTAGCACAAAAAAAATTCTCCTGATCAAACTAGATTGTTTCTTACAAGGAGTTCTCTATATTCTATCCTTCATTTCCAACTCACTACCATAAGGCTATGCTTAACCTGAACATGCATCATGATCCTAATGTGTGACTCTATGAACTAACAAAAAATCCAAACCAAAATATCTCTATCGCACAAATTTGATATCTCAATCACTAAAACCATCTAACTCAACCCACCATAGTGTCATTAACCAATTCATTATAAAGAATCACAATGATCCCCACTATATGAATCATTATATGTAACAAGACTCTAGAAGTCCAATGATACACCTGTTGTGGTTTAGTTCCACCATGATCGATCAAATGGAAGACATAGGTTAATTTTTGATACCCAAACTTCGTTCCTTATTCTAAGAAGAACCAATAAGTCTCTATCAATCAACATAACCCAAACTAGACAACCATTCCAGAAGGTCCCAGTTAATTCTTAAAGACCTAAATCGTACTGAATATGATGAGACTGATATGGTTTATACCCACCTCATTCAAGTTCAAATGTAAAACACCAGTCAATACACTTCCATTCATCTTCTTATAAAGGTTTACAGCCTTAATTACCAATGCTCCACAAATGACCAATCATGATTCATTAAGCCTCAGAGACATCATTAAATTTTTCCAACATCATTACTAAACTATTAACCAAAATTGAATTAGTTTCTCCTCAATTAGTTCACTAACCTCTTTCACCATCCATAAGTCTCTCAACCACATGTAAATGAACCAAAAATCTAAATCCTTCCCCGAATGCACTGATTTCCTCCCATGTTCAAGCCCATATTTGTTCTCCATCTCACACTACATTTAAATCTACCTCATACATTTAGCATAGAACTATATTATCTCGGTCCACTGCAAATTGATCTTCTAGAGTCTCCATGATCATTCAATAGTCAAACATATTCAAGACCATGACCACTCCCACAAAAGAGGTAATTCACTCATAATAGTTAAATTATCTGCACTATGTGTGTATCTCTATTGTCACCTCACATTGCCTTCATCGGTATAACCAATCCATAACTAGTTCATCATTGAACATCACGAATAACCATGAACATCCACTGACCTAATTCCCAAGAAACTCCCCAAGCATTGTAAACACATAAAACTCCCAGAATACGGTCATGTACATTAAATAATCTATTCAATGTGAAAGATGTTCCCCAAAAACCTAAGAATGGGTTACAACTTCTGAAAAAAATGGATATTGTTCCCACACTAGATTTTACACCAAACCATGAAATTTTCATAAATAAAAAAATTATTTTAACTAAAAAATGTTTCCCTAATCCATTATCAATTCCATCTCTCACCATAGAGACATATTTTCTCACAACATCTAATAGACCCCCAAGACATATGAGCTTCACAAAAAATGTTCCATTTGTTAACAAAAAGGGTCGAATTTGATTGAAATCATCAGTAACTTACTTGCACTAGCTCTTCCAAGTTCATTAATAGAACATAAAAATTCTCAATGATCTTCTCATAACCCTGCTCCACCAATTAAACCAACCCTGTGCATAACCACCACATGAATTCTCATGTATAAAGGATTTATTTAGAGAGGCATTATAATACTACTAATTTATGAACAAATAAAAATGACACCATGATCCACAGACCTCCAAGATGAAATCACATGCCTCTTTAGTTGTATACACTTCATAAGTTGCTAGTTCCAAAAAACTCAAGCTCTATCAACACTTCTCTTTAGAAAATAAAACTCCTTACTATTGAGATTAATCGAGAAATACACATCAAATGGTTGTCAAATCAAGATGTTGAGCATCCAACCATACCAAACCCCTCGAAGGTCTGACCACCTATGATTTTTATATGGATTAAAATGAGAGTTACATTCATAACCAACAGGTCAAACAACCCCTGGTCCTACCCTCAATACCATGAGCATCCAAGTACTCCAAAACCAAACCTTATTTTATGAGTACCAGGACTCAAGGACTTCTATACTCCTAGGTTTCAAGGAAACTTTCAAGATCTTTCATAAATCCATTTAATGTTTACTTACATGAATGGGGCATTTTTTCAATGAAAATCACCCTTAAGGAATTAACCTTGACTATTACCTCATAAGGGATATCCTCACTGAGGTTACTTCAAAGGAGTGCGTGGAACTATCTTTCTAGTAACCATAGTTTCATTATTAAGTCCACAAGGTCTTACAAATAACCCACACAATGTTCACTAGGTGTAAAAATCACTGAACATTGTCTAATAATATCTCTAAAGATATTCCATGATGGATTCACTCTTAGAATAACCATTATGAGAAACAAAGATTCATGGTTTAGTTAAAAAAATGTTTTTGGGTACTAGATATATCACTCCCTATAATCTAAAGTTGGAACTTTAATTAACCAGAATGATCCAATGACTACTCTCACAAGGTTTTTTACTAATGAAATTAACAACTGATAATGACCTAATGAGCGCACTACACCACCTTTATAAAGAGTGGTTGTGTCATCACTATTGTTGTTTTCAATATCATCATCACTATTATATTCACCATCATCATCGCCATCGTCAGTCTTACATGACCTACTATCAGATGTAGGCACACATAGGGGTTTAACTAAAGAATGTCAAAAAGAAAACATATGTGAAAATATTATTCATGTTTTTGACACCCAAATAGTTGAACCATCCACCATCAGTAAAATAAAACACAAACATTATATATGTCATGAGAAACCTAGTTTTAAAATATAATGCATGTGATGCCTCTTACTGATACATATAAGAGTCAAATATATATAAAATCACAAACTAAAAAATCTATGACTGTCACATTAGTTAAAATCATATACAACCATAATAGTGGAAACAAGAACATAAATCCCATACCCCAGTGACCTAGACTTCCCTCGAAAATGGTGTTCATGATTCACCAGTCTGAGTTTCATCATAATATCCAATAGATTACTATGTATCCTATCTACCAACTCCAAAAAATATAAAAAAAATATATCTTGTTCTCTGATACCATTTTATAACATCCTAAAATGAATCACAAGGTCTAAGGTGAAATGCCACATTACCTTAGGTACACTTCCACATATTCCAGAGGATGTCGACTTATAGTAAGGGTATCAAGTGGAATTGTGGTGAGACTATAACCTCCATCAAAGTGTAAAAAATAATAATAATAACTCAAAATTTAAAAATATATAAATAGATTAAGTGAAAATCATAAACATACCAATTTTATGAATTAATGTTGAAACAATATTATATAGACACAACAGTCATGAAAATACAACAATCGATTACCCACTGGGCCTATCACATACATGATAAAAAACAAAAAATGTACAAGAGGCTCTTTTCCCACTCCTAGCCACATCTTATCCGAGTCTCAAAACTCATTTCAGGATATCCCTATAGATAATAAATCTAAAGCCTCAACTCAACCTATACCTATATGAAGTGAGGGCTATTTGGGTACTAAAGTTCCATAGCTGCCTGAGGAGGGTGTGAGTAAAACTCAGTAGGGTACCACTGACATGGTCATATACCCATATAGTAAAATGCAGTGTACATGCATGTGATAAAATTAACATAAAGTAATCAAACAATATATAAAATGCACAAGCATAACATATAAATATAAAGAAACATACAAGAAACAAAACCTTATACCGAGTGGTTGTACACTCACCAAGCCACCATGATCCCCTACCTTACCTGCTTTGGATCCATGTCAAAAGAATGCCAACCAACCACATCTGACAAATACCTCCCTAAAAAATATATTCTAGAAAATATTTAACACATCTTACCAGTTGAGATATCCCAAGTACACACCAACCAATCTATAACACATCCATCTCAGGAGGGATAGTCCATATGGATCAACTTAAAACCAACCACCTGACACATTTCTGCTCGATGTAATTGTCTGAATGTACTTTTGACACATACCACCGATTGGGATAGGCCAAGTACACACTAAAAAATGTATTAAACAACCCTCCTATGGGAAATACTCTATGTGGCTCAGTCTGCATGCTCAAATGCATAAGATAAAAGATAAACATATAAAATACAAATAAATGATAGATTAAGAATCACATCAAATCAAGAAAGTATTATAGTAATAAAAATATACACACAAGAAACATAAGGATAGGTTTTAGAGATACACACACCTCATGTGATCAAGCAAAAAAATAAGTCTCATAGTCTATGTACGCATATACATGTGATCAAAGCATTAAACATTGTCTCATGGCTACACAAGAAAACCACCTATAAGAAATCAAGCATAGGATCAGTAGTAAAAGTAGGTAATAACTACATAACTAGTCAATCCTTATCTGTTGATGTACAATAGACATTTTATCACATAAGGTCCAATTTGGACCTTGGAAACTTGTCAATTCCTTAGGTATATTCATTTAATTAGTTAAGAAAATTCATTAATTAACTAATTAAAAAGGTAATTGGTCTCTTATTTGAATTGACTAGATCCATTAAAATATCCTTACAAGTGTTACATTTAGTTTTTGAGGTGTTTACATAAATATAAATTTCAACAACATAAGGGTGTCATGACTTTATATCACATGACAATAAACTAAGCATAAAACTTAGGGTCCAGTACACAGAACCACCTAACTAAAATGGAGCTAACTCCTATCCAAGAAAATCCCAAATGATTTTTCTAATTCCATCCAAATCCATTCATCTTATAATAATTACATGTTTTTTAGATATCACCACCAACTTAGAACCATGACCAACTATCCATGAAATGTATTTCAAGCACTTTTGAGTCAATTTCGGGAAAATTTCATGAGCCTCAATATCACCCAATAGAGTTCAAGGCACTCCTAGAACACTCCTGGTTATTTATCAAAATTCCTAGAAAGGGTATGCATTCATCATCATGATACCATATTTAACCATGTAAATCAAAATGCCCATCATTATCAGACAATTCCAGCATAATCTGATAGAATTGTAATCAGATTCTCTATCTAGAATCTATACCAAAAAAATCTATGTCCAATATCATTGAGGATATGGGGGACATTAATAGAAATGAAACAAAAAAAGTATTGATAGGGATTATACATATTATTAGGTTCATCCATGATGAAAGTCATGATAATCCACCACTAAAGGAGGAAGAAAGATTCCAAGATTGAAGAAAAAAATTATTTCATCCAAATTCATCAATGCTTTGAGTGTAGAGATACCTCAGATCATGAGGTACCCATGGATGGAGGAGAGGAGAGTTACATGAAGGATTTGGCCTCAAAATTTCAATTCGAGGAAGGTTAAATTGAGGGGGATATGGTAGTCAAAAGTCTATACCTACCCTCATTAAATCCCCCACCCAGCATGCACCACTAGCTGGCCAATGGCCCATTGTCTATTCAGTGGCCCATCAACCACTAGATTCCAACTCACTAACTCGTCGATGAGCCATGACGGAAACTAGGCTAGTGCCCACCCCAACATCTAGCTGGTGGGGCCTACCGATGAGCCGATGTCTATAGCAGTAGAACCATCTACTCTGGGTTTCCTTCACAAAAACTTAAATATTTGACCATCCACCAAGCTTATGTTTAAGTGTAAAAACTCTTCTCTAAGGAGTTTTAACATGTCTATCCTTGGTTTAGCTCATGTTTCTCCAGATGATCTATCATATAAAAATAAATCTCAAATTCCCTCCAAAATTAAAGACTCAAAAAAATGTTTGTCATCGCCACCTTGAACCCAGATTTATGGGTGAAAAAGGTATAAGAACATAGTGAATAATAATCCACCTCCATCCTAGAGTCATAGGAGAGAAGAGTTTAAACACTCAGGTGAATCATTGTTTACCTCAAACATACGATAATGGGTGAGAATAAAAATAAGTATTTTGGTGTATCGTGTATAGTATATAACCTAGAGTTATGGGTGAGTATGATAATAGATACACATGTATATTATCTTTGTTATATAACCTATGATAATGGGTGAATATTAGATAATTCAGTCGCCATCGATATCTACTAACAACTAGACTACATCACATATACAAATTAAGGTGAGTAAGTAAAGAAATCTCACTAACCATTCATCGATCAAACTATCTATCACACCGAATTTACCTTATAATAATACACAATACACCATAATATTCTCTAGGATTCCCATATCCTTTGTATATCAAAAAATAATGGAAGTTTGATATCATTTATAGAATATTTCCGTTTTACCAAATTACTATGGTAATAATAATCAATAGCCACACCATAAGATCTTATTCACATCATCATGAGCCGCTTAAAGCATTATCATGAGTTTCCCATGTCATTATGATATTTTAACTACATTATCATCATTTTTTTCAAAAAAAAACTACATTATCATCATCATAAATCCATCACTTGAATTGTTGAGATTCATGTTTTCATTCAATGTCGGCATCATAATAAATACACATCAACTATTAGTTATTAATAATATCACCATAGGATTATTGTTCCATTAGTATAATATATTTGTATCTTTGTTAAGAAGAATCCACCACATCATCATAAGATTTCCACAATATCCATAATAATTGTCATCAATTACATCATCATAAGTAAATCTATATTATAGTTTATGTATTCACATTATCCTTAGGAAGTCTTTTTCATATCTCAGGAGTATAAATCATAAACATCTTACCATAACATATATTCTATTTATTTATTTTATCATATTAATTAATTCAATAATAATCCAAGAAAATCTCACAACCCTTTTCCCTTAGTTTCATTTTCCTTATAATTTTATTCACCATTCCTTCATTCATAATCACCATCATTATTAAAGTAAAATAAAATAAGTTCTAAATTATCCATGAAAGAATAAATAAATCATGTTATCCAAAAGTAATTCACAATATTTAAAGGAAATACAAGTCAATAAAAAATCCATACATGAAATAATTAATAATTTAATTATTACTTGTTTTATTTACATCAATAGTTAATCACACCATTATAATTAGATTATCATCATTGTGAGATGTCTACGCCAATACTATATCAAGTCCACATCACCCATGACATTTTTTTCCACAGGTTGGCATGAGAAAAATTCAACACAAGATTATGATTACTCTTTAATGATAATTAGTAAAATTAGAATACCAAACATCACCAAAGTGATATATACAAAATTCTATTTAGTTTGGGTGGTCAAAAGGAGTCCAATGGATTTTTTGGCTTATATTTATGAAATATCACATGTCCTTATGGAATCAAAGATGTTTTGGATAATAGGGGGTGCCACATAGTACCCCAATATTCCCTGTAAGCCACATTCAAGGAACAAAAGTCTAATTTGGACCATCTAGATCATATATCTATTTTTTTGGATAGTTGTTGGACTCGATGCTTGGTTTAACCAATCCATACCTCTCTTGAACATCAGTCTATGTAGTTCAATATCATTCAATGATTCTGGGTGTGTGACATCAATGACCTTGAATGCTCTATATTGTATAGTGTTTGTAGAACTATGAGTACTAAAGATCTAGTTAGAGGATTTTAAAATAAAGGGATTTATTCAACCAAACACTTTACTATAGTTAGTTCTATTTTTATTTATTAATAAGGATGACATTAGCTTATGGATTTTCATTGACTAATGAAAGTTAAATAAGGTGATGTTGAAGAATAAATTTCCTCTACCTCATATTGATAATTTTTTGATTGGTTGAATGAAACTAAGTGGTTTTCAAATATTGATTTGAAATTGAGATATCACCTTCTATGGCTAAAGGGGGTAAACATTTTTGAGATGAAATTCAGGAGTCTATATGGTAATTATGAGTTTTTAGTATTTTTGTTTGAGGTTAATTATGATCATGTTGTTTTTATATCCTTCAAAAATCATGTATTCCATAAATACCTCGAATCATTCATCATGTTGTTTATGGTTGACATTTTTATTTATTCTGGATTGGAGGAGGATCATGGGTAACATTTGAAGATTGTGATGGAGATTTTGTGTGAGTAAAATTTAATGAGAATCTATCCAAATATTATTTTTGGATATGGGAAGTGAAGTTTCCCATGATCCTCATCTTCTATAGAATCCATTCAATCCATGAAAAACTATAAATTTTTTGATTTATTTTTGGTAATGAAATCAAGGGTTACTAACTCTCATAAAATTGATAGGATATTGTCGATGCTTCATTCAAGACTGATATTCCCAATTTTTGTATACTTTTCCATATATTTTATTAAGCATAAAAACTTATTTTTCACCAAAAAAACAATCGTTTTGTGGATAAAATTATTTATATTGGTGATTGTAATGATTTCAGGTGTTTTCCATCCAAAGTCACAAATCACAAAAGGACGGAACAAAAATTCAAAACTACACGGCGTGTACTTTGTATACACGCCGTGTACTATTTCCATGACATGGATCGGGAAGACTGGATACACGCCCATGTTGTCGAACAAAGCATACATGCCGTGTACTTCCCATATACACATTGTGTGGCCCTTATAGAAGTAGATGGTGGCCGATGAATGATATTATACGCCATGTATGGCAGTGCTACACGCCCTATACTTCCACCTACTAGGTGGAGTCATGTTCCAAGTCAAAGACGGTGTGTTAGCTCACCTACCAGCAATGAAAGGATGGCCAAAATGCATTGACCAGGGTACACGCCAAGTACTTCCTGGTATAGGTCGTGTACTACTAAAACCTATAAATAGGAGGCAGGTCCTCCAAGTTCTGTAGTCATTTAGCTTTCATTCATTCTAAATATTCCAAGGGGGAGCACTCCAGAGAAAGCCAAGACGATAATAAGAGAGAGAAAGAAGATGATAGAAGAGAGGAGAAAAGGTGCTTTCATGCTACCTTCCTGACGACCTTCACTCTGAAGCTTCCAAGAGGATGAATTCAGGTACTGCAAGTTGTTTAGTTACTAGCTACTCCATGAGTAGCTAAATTCCCTATGTGTTGGGGTTATGGACAATTATGTGTTGTAATTTTTCAATTGTGATATTGTAATCATGTTATTTATTCTTCTTTCTCATAATTCCTTATTAACTCTTTATAAATATCACTAGAAACCTCGTATCAGACCAAGAACAGGATTTCTTGGGATCCTTTAAGGAATTAGGATTAAAAACATCCATGACCATTGGGGGTTTTAATCATCTCAAATGGGCTGTAATTAATAAAATTAAGAGAAATCAATTTCCAAACCAAGGAATTGGTTTCTATTGATTTAAACAAAACTCACCAGACCAAGGGGGTTCTGTTACATTCTTAACCTAGAGATGTGAATTATCATGACCAATATAACCTCATAAGAAAATTGATTTAATAACAACATTTAAAATCCACATCCCTGACGCATTTCTCTCCAAATTTTCATCCAAACCAAATTTCTATGTTTTTCTTTATCTTTCAAGTAATTTGTTAAGAAATTAAAATCCAATCACCTTTTTATCAAAACACTACAGAATCAACTCTAAATTTCAGTAAACTTCCCTAAATCAATTACAAAATAGATAAACAAAACAAAAATAACTCCCTCTCCCTGTGGATCAACCCCTTACTAGTACTATACTTGTTAGGGTAATACAATTTGGATTGTCAAAAATAACACTTCAGTAGGAACGATACCAAATTTTGGTGTCATTTCTAGGGAGAAAAGTTAAAAAACAAAATTGTTTAAATTAATTTTGTATCAATTTTAGTGTAAATAAAAATCAAAAATTCTAAAAAATTATATTCTTACTCTCATTTCTCTTTTTATTAATTTTTTTCTTCCTCTTTTACGCTTGGTGTGTTAAGTGTTGTGCAGGTTCATAGGTGTATGAGTGGCCACATCACTCAATCCAAGAGTGCTGAGTCATCAAAGTTTTTTCCAATTGACCCAAAGATCGAACGAACACTCTTGAAGCGATGACGTACCCTTATGGGCGAGCGTAACCAAAATGCCCCAATGGCGCATATTGAAGAGGGAGATCTAACTGCTGTCCAAGGAGTTGGAAAGTCGTTTGTCCCAAATGACAACCGAAACCAACAAGCTCCAATTGTTCTAGGGTATGGCCCACAACAACTCCAACAGTTCCAATCAGAGTGGTTGTCATACCTGTAGCCAGGTTAGGGGCCTTATTTTTCTCCTGATCAACAATCTGTGCCCCCACCTCCTCAAGAGAAACTTCCCCCACATCGTACTCTTATGGAGTATGGTCTTCCCTCCATCCAAGGGGCAGACATGGGGATTGTTAGACCTCCGGTGCAGTCCCAGCACTTCGAAATCAAACTGGCCATTATGCAGCTAGTCCAAAACACAGTGCAATTCGGTGGTTTACCAAGTGAAGACCTGAATGCTCATCTCTCCAACTTTCTAGAGATCTGTGACACCTTTTGTTACCACGAAGTGTTAGAAGATGCCATTCTTCTTCGCCTCTTCCCCTTCTCATAAAGGGATAAGGCGAAAGACTGAATCAAGGGACTACCTCAACGGTCCATCCTCACCTAGGAGGCGTTAGCCCAGGCATTATTATCCAAGTACTTTCCACCATCGAAGATGGTGACACTGTGGAACGAGATCCACAACTTCCAGTATCATGACTCAGAATCCTTATACGAGTTCTAGGGGGTCTTCAAATAGATGCTATGCAAATTTTATCACCACAGACTTCCACTCTGGATGCAAGTACAAACCTTCTATAGAGGCCTGACCACAAACACTAAATTCGTGGTGGAATCCACTACTGGAGGAACGATAATGCAGAAATCTCTAAAGGAACTCTTTGACCTCCTAGAGGACATGTCGGCCAACATCTTCCAAAGGAACTCAGAGCGGGGAACTCAAAATCGAGGTATAAACAACATTGACTCCACCACGATGCTCGATGCCCAATTAGATGCAGTGACCAAGAGGATTGATGCATTGAACCTGAATAACTCATCCCAAGTTCAAGTAGAAAACCATCCTTCATGCAGCGACTGTGGTGACAAGCACATTATTGGTGAATGACCAGGGTCAACTGTCGTCCCTTCAACAAGAGATCTAAGCTATGTTTCTTAGAACCGAGGGCCGAATATGTATCTTTAGTACCAGAACCCAACATGGTGAGAACATACGAACATGGGTTACCAACAGCAACTACAAAATCCTTCACCCCAAAGACCACCTGGATATGGTCAAAAATAGTACCAAAACCCGTATCCAAGACAACAACTACAAGGGACTTACCAGCAGCAAGGGTACCAAAACCCTCGCTCGCAACCACCAAGGCATCCACCACCTCCATGAGCTACACAACAAACTCAGTAAGAACCCCCATCAAAACTTGAAGAAATGATGAAAAAATTTATCAACACTACTGAAACGTGATTTCAAAACCATGAATCTTCCATTTGAAGCCTAGAAAATAAAATTGGGCAACTAGCAAACCAGCTCTCCTCAAGGCAACCTGGTACACTACTAGGTAACACTGAGAAGAACCTGTGAGAAGAGGATTATGTAGTCACTTTATGAAGTGGGAAGGAGCTACCTCATATACCAACTACAAAGAAAGGTGAGGATACAAATCTAGCTCAACCTTCACCCTCTTTAGTTGAAGAAACCACAATGAAGTACCCCTCCTCATCAAAAGAACCATCAAAAGAGAAGGAGGCCTCACATGGTAAGGGAAGAGAGGTGGTCAAGCCTTTTGAGCCCGCCTTACCATTTCTAGAGAGGATGAAGTAAAGGAATCTAGATCACCATTTTGGTAAACTCATGGAGGTATTTTGAAAGCTTCACATCAACATCCCTTTCACAAAAGCTTTAACTCATATGTCAACGTACACAAAGTTCATGAATGAGATTATCTCAAAAAAAGAAATATGGAGGATCTGGGAACCATTTCATTGAATAAGGAATGATCGATAGTGGTACAATGCTCAATTCCTCTAAAACTCCAAGATCCAGGTAGTTTCAAAATCCTATGTACCATTGGATCCTGTGAGTTTGGAAAAGCTCTCTATGACTTAAGAGCCAGCATTAACTTGATTCCCTTTAGATTCTTCAAGAATCTGGGGCTCAATGATCTCAAACCCACCTGAGTGGCCCTCTAGCTAGCAGATTGCTCCATCAAATATCCCAAGGGGCTTCTCGAGGATGTGCTGGTGAAGGTAGGAAGATTAATTCTCCCTATCGACTTCATCATTCTTGACACGGAGGAAGACCAGGAGGCACCTTTGATTTTGGGAAGGCCTTTCCTGACCACTGGTAAGGGATTGATCGATGTCCACCAAGGAGAACTGATCTTTAAAGTAGGTGATGAAAGAGTCTCCTACAATGTCCTCAAGGCTATCAAGCATGCATCAATACTGGAACATGAGGACTGTTATACAGTAACAGCAATGGATGAGCACTTAATCTCCAAGGAATATGGTATGGTATGTTCTTTCTACATTAATGACCCACTCTTCATAGAAATCCAAGATGCACCTGAGGAGTTTCAATTTCTCTAAGGCCAAGTCGGTCATTACTGGAAACACACAGTTTTTCTTGACATTTTGGAGCGACTAGAGATGCAACCAATTGTGCCCTTGATCCTGAAGGCACCTCAACTTGAGCTAGTCCTCTCCCTTTGTATCTAAAATATGGATATTTGGGTGATCAACAAACACTTCCAGTTATACTTAATGCAGCTCTATCTCAAAAGTAAGAAGACGCACTTCTGTAGGTTCTGAAGAAAAGAAAGTAAGCCATTGGATGGACAGTCACAGATCTAATGGGAATCAGTCCCACCATTTTCACCCATAAGGTTCTACTAGAAGAAGAAGAAAAGCCTTCTCGGAAACCACAGCGTCGGATGAACCCTCCAATGAAGGAAGTCGTGAAGAATGAGGTAATCAAATCGTTAGATGCAGGAATCATATACACCATTTCAGACAACCCATGGGTGAGTCCTCTGCAAGTGGTGCCTAAAAAGGGGGGTATCACTATGGTCTCCAATGATAAAAATAAACTCATCCCTACACGGGCAATCACGGGTTGGAGAGTCTGTGTAGACTACCATAAGTTGAACGATGCAACACAGAAAGATCACTTTATGTTTCCCTTCATGGATCAGATGATGGAACAACTAGTGGTGCAGGAGTTTTACTACTTTCTCAATAGTTATTCTGGATATAACCAAATCTCCATTTCCCCTGAATATTAATAAAAGAGCACCCTCACATGACACTATGGTACGTTTTCTTATCGAAGAATGTCATTTGGGATATACAATGCTCCTGCCACCTTTCAACGATGTATGTTGGAAATATTCTATGACATAGCAGAACAAATACTAGAGGTATTTATGGATGATTTTTCCATCTATGGAAAATAATTAAACACTTGTTTAGGGAATCTAGAGCTGGTTTTGGAAAGTTGCAAGCACATTAACCTAGTTTTAAACTGGGAGAAATTTCATTTTATAGTGTAGAGTGGTATCGTATTAGGCCACCAGATCTCTATGAAAGGGATAGAATTTGATCCTATGAAGATAGAAGTCATTTCAAATCTACCCATTCCAATTTTTGTCAGAGTCATCCGAAGTTTTCTAGGTAATGTCAGTTTCTATAGAAATCTTGTCAGAGACTTTTCAAAGATTTCCTAGCCACTCACCAATATCCTCTCCAAGGATTCCATCTTTTAGTTTGAAGAGACATGTGCCACATCTTTTCAACATCTGAAGCAACGACTGGTGGAAGCTCCGGTGATGATTGCTCCAAATTGGGAGGAGAAATTTCAATTCATGTGTGATGATAATGACTATTTGGTAGGTGCGGTATTGGGGAAATGTCTGGATTGCATCTTCCGACCAATTTACTTTTCCAGCAGAACTCTAAATGAAGCACAGGTGAACTACACAACCACAGAGAAAGAAATGCTTGCAGTGGTGTTTTCATTTGACAAGTTTCATTCTTATTTGGTGTTATCCAAAGTTATTGTATATACTGGCCATTCAACACTCAAGTATTTTCTAAAAAAGAAGGATGTGAAGCCACGACTCATCTGTTGGGTGCTTCTCCTCCAAGAGTTCGACTTGGAGATCCACGACAAAAAGGGCAGTGAGAACGTTATTGTTGACAACCTCTCCCACCTGGAACTTCCTCGTTTGGAGAAGTAGGATGACAGAGACATTAAGGACGACTTCCTAGATGAGAAAATTTTCTCAATCAAAGGAACACATCACCCTTGGTATGCAGATATTGCAAATTATTTAGTTATAGGACCAGTTCACCCTAACTCACTTACCAGTAGAAGAAGTGGTTTTTATCTGATGTTAAGAGGTAATTCTGGGAAGACTCTATACTCTTTCGATCATGTGGTGATGGGATGATTTTCCATTGCATACTAGAGAATGAAGTTCAAGGATTTCTAGAGTTCTGTCACTCCTCACCCGTTGGAGGAAATCATAGCCCATATCGTACGATAGCGAAGATCCTGCAGTCTGGATTTTTCTGGGCTACCATGCACAGGGATGCTTGTTACTTTGTTACCAGGTATGATCCATGTCAGAGGACATGTAATATGGGACGACGAGCCGAGATGCCTCAACACCCCATCCTAGAGGTCGAAATATTTGACATCTAGAGAATTGACTACATGGGGCCATTTCCCCATCATTTGGGAATTCTTACATACTCAACTGTGTGGACTATGTATCCAAGTGGGTGGAAGCCACTGCTACAGCACATGACACGACCAAGGTAGTTGTGGAATTTTTGAAGAAAAGCATCTTTAGCAGATTTGGCATTCCTCGAGTGTTGATTAGGGATAGGGGAATGCATTTTGATGATGCCTTAATGAAAAATGTGTTACTTAAGTATGGGGTGAAGCATCACATGGGAACATCTTATCATCCCCAATCTAGTGGACATGTGGAATTATCAAATTGTGAGCTGAAATAGATCCTGGAGAAAATTGTGGGAGCGTCATGGAAGGACTGGTCCAAAAATCTTGATGATGCCTTATGGGCATACCAGACCACATTCAAGACACCTCTGGGGATGTTTTCGTTCCACCTTGTCTATGGGAATCCATGCCACCTACCAATAGAAATAGAGTATAAATCCTATTGGGCCATCAATTCCTTGAATTTCGATTTAAAGGATGCCGAAGATAAGCACAAGATCCAGCTGATGGAGCTTGATGAGATCTGACGGGAGGAGTATGAGAACGCCACACTTTACAAAGAAAAGGCACAGGCGATCCACGACCAAATGATTTCCCGCAGAACCTTCCAATCCAATGATTAGGTATTGTTTTTCAACTCCCATATGAGATTTTTTCCGGGAAAGTTAAAGTCCCGATGGTTGGGACCATTCCAAGTGATCAAAGTTTTCCACCATGGTGAGGTGGAAATTGTTGGTGAAGAAGGACAACCTTTCATGGTGAATGAACAATGCCTAAAGCTTTAACATCACATGGAGAATATAGTGGGTACAATCTCCACCATTCATTTCAGGTAACAGGAGGTAGGTTGGTCAAGACAACGATGTAAAACAAAGGCGCTTCCTGGGAGGCAACCCAGAGGTTACACGTTGTGTACCACCTATACATACAGCGTGTACTGATCATTTTAGTTTATATTCTTAATATTATGAATCTATAGATTAACTAAGTTAATAAATAGGGATGATGTTGGTGTCGATGGTATGGTCACTGGAATATATCTGAGTCGTCACCAATTTGAATCCCTCCATACCTACCTTTGGCACGGGGTTCATTCTTTTTATACCCATTTTTAATAACACAGCGTGTGTGGTATTTTTCAAAATAATACATAAGTGTTTCTACATACAAGAAAACCCATGATGGGGATGGACTGGTTGGCCAAGGTCGTAAACCGGTTCCAAAAGACCCAGGTTCGAATCTTGACAACCGGCTCATTTCCATCATTTGTCCTTTTAATAAAACCACACAGTGTTCATTTTGATATACGTAGTGTGAGCCATGTTTTCATTAATAACTAAAAATATTTTCAAAATAAAGGAATACATGCGGGTGAAGTTAGCATATTGGAAATCTTGGGCCTAGATTCAAAATCCCTGGGTTCGAATTTAGATAATCTCCCTACTTCATCCCTTTTATTCAAATTAAAACCACATTTCATACATTTTATTTATCCCGTGTAGTATTGGCCTTGTATATTAAATATATATAATTGATAAACATGAGAAGTAGTACAACCTTCACTCCAGTGGTTGAGGGCTTGCGTTTGGATCGGCCGATCGTTGGTTTAAACCTTGCCCCAAGCACCGGACCGAAGGTTGTACTCTCTTTTTCCAATTTTAGAACACACGAAGTGTATTTCCTGATACATAATGTGTATAGATTTATTTTTAGTAAATAATAATTTATTTTTTATTTTAATTATTAATATTAATTATTATATAGTTTACTATAATAATTATATTATATTATTATTCCTTACAAAAAAACATAGTGATACACAGCGTGTGGGTCCTGGTACACGCCGTGTACCACGACTATAAAGGCTGGGACCCTACCCAGCCTGATCCCATGTCGCGTGACCCCCCTCCCTCCCCATTTTCTTCCTTCAGATGCCATCACGCCCTCCTCCTATGAATCCGTCAATTTTCAGTGTTTTATGGACTAATTTTTTCTACATTGCAATCCTCTAACCAAGTACGTTGTTATACGCTCCTTATTTCATGGTTTAACTCGCGTTTAGGATTATTTTCAGATCAGGTGATGGTTCAGCTTCCCGTGCAGCACACGGGGTGCATGAAGAACACACACCATGTACATATTGTACACGACCACACACGACACATTATCACCATTTGGCTGATACATGGTGTGTGTGTTTGGTACATACTGTGTGTCGTGCCTCCCCTGTCCATCTGGCTTAGGTCATGTCTTCCAGGACATGGACCCTTCCCATGTCACCATACACGGCTTGTCTGTTTGGGAAATGTTGTGTCCTTCAACCCTTCATAGGAATTTGTGTGGATGATATACATGCCTCGCACACCATGTTTACACAAACGGCGTGTACCCCTTTCCACATGGTGTGTATTCCCCCGTTTCCCTGCTCTCGTCAAGCCATGTTTTTCTACTTGCATGGGCCTCACACTGTTGGATTGGTGTAGCCTAATTTGGTTAGGGAGAATGCTTGTGGCTCGCAACTGTCGTGGGTCGAGCTCCATGGTGAGCTCGTTGGGGGTTGCAGGGGGAAACGCGCCCCTGCTCCAGGGGTTCGGAAGCCGAAGGCCCTCGGTCCAATTTTTTTGGCACTGTAGCATCTATGACCACTATAGTAGAGCTGACCGACCGACACCGACAGGCACTGTAGTAGTGCGGACTTCGGAGTCAACTATATTGCAGCACTTTTGACTTCCAGTCGGCAACCACTGTATCACTTTTGACAAAGGTGGACGCCTTTCACTGTAGCGACACAGACTTCCTATTCGGAACAGTGGATCATCTTCTCCATATGTATCCCATTTTGGGCTAGGGTTTCTAACCTGAAAAACTCTGTAATTTGTGCTCCCGATTATAGTGAGAATTTTGTCTCTCCATGGACGTAGGGATTATTCCCAAACCACATAAATCTTTGTGTTATGTGTGTTTTCTTTTTCTTCTACATTCTCTTTCGTATCTCATTTTTGTCGTTGCAACTCCCGACAATTCCGCAACACACACCATGTTGGGGTACACGGCGTGTACACTATGCTACACGTTGTGTCCTTATTTTTTTTCCAACACATGCCCGCGCGGCGTGTCTATCCAGAGTACATGGGTTCTTACATAGCTCATACTACACGCCATGTACCCTGGATCTACACACCATGTTCTACTATATTTTTAGTTTCCTCACATTTTCTTCTTTTTCTTTTTATCCTTCTTTTCTTTTATTTTTTTTTATTTTCTTCTAGGTATGGCCGATAAAGATCATGCTAGTGGGAAGCAGCCCGCTTCCATTGCTGATGGTGAGTGGCCTCCTCGCCATCATATTCATCTTCAACATTCTGAGCGGTCGGCTTTGAATTTCCCAGTTTTCCATCCCCCTACGTTGGGCACTCTGCCTCCTTTTCTGATGTCACCTCCATCTGCAACCTCTACTAATCTGACCGCTTATGTGGCCCCTTCTACTACTGATCCTCTAGCGATGGTCTCCACCCCATCCACTGTGGTTGAGAGCTCTGGTGCTGCCACTCCTTCCAGCTCCCTTCCCCCAGAGTTACACTCCATGCCAATGGTAGACCTGACCGAGCCCGCACCTCCACCTACTGGCTAGCCCTCTGAGACCGCTCAAGTATCAACTACTCCATATTTTACCCCAATGGAGGAACCATCCGATCTAGGACCAGCCATTCCACCACTGCCTACACCGGCTGCTACCCGCCCTCCACCACATCCATGCCTGGTTTTTCTTGAGGATCATCCTAAAACAGAGTGATTGTGGCACTTTTCTTACCACACTATCTAGTTGAACATTCGCTTCCTCGATATTTCAGTGTCGCGGCATCTTGGCATATGGGAGAAGATAGAGGAGCTTCTGGGACATACTCATCTACTGGACACTTTTCAGGTCAGCACTCCTACTTTTCGATATTTATTTTTGGATTTCATGGCTACATTCGAGTTCGACAGGCCCACATACTGCCAGACGCCCACCGATACAGCTCGCACAGATCATTTTTAGCTAGGAGGATGGCCTTTTTCCCTTACTATGTCCGAGTTTGGCCGAGGGTGCGGCTTCTATCCCTATCCTTCCACCCCACCTATTGTCTCCACCTTAACCCGCCCGAGTGCTCTGATTTTATTATGATGTGGCAAAAGCTTGTTGGGCCTAACCACAGGTATACCCCCACATCGCAAAAGAGCACACTCATCATTGAAGCTACCCTTCATTTCCTTCACCAGTGCTTTAGTGCCATTATTTTTCCTTACCACAAGGATATGGGTGTTGTTTCCAAACGGGACATGGAGCTTCTTACTTGTATCATTCGGCACGATTACCCAGACCTCCCCTATCTTTCCGCTTTCTATTTTCATTCTATGATCCATGGTTGTTAGGGAAACCTAAACGGTGGGTTCTATGCCACCCGGTTGGCACACTATTTGGGAGTTTTTGAGGCATCACTCCCTCACGACCACTTGGGTTCTCCTCAGTGTATGGACTTCCTTATGCTTACCCGCGTGAGGTTGGTCGAGCTTCGGGGTGAGCACTTTGTGCTTGTGCAGGATGCCCCAATTCCTGCAGGGGTGAGAGACGACCCACCTGCTCCCACTGGTGTTGCTGCTCAGGATCCACCTCATCCACCTGCGAATGTCCCCTCCCCACCCCACTTCCTTTATCCTTCCTTCTTTTTCTTCTATTCCTCCTTCTTTTGTTCCTTCTACCGCCCCACCTCCCTCCGCACCCTCGGTCGATCTCACCTTCACCCCCCGCCTAGCCGAGCTGAAGCACCGCCAGGATGTTATGGAACAGACTCTTGGGAGACTCGAGTAGATGTTGGGGATTCTTCTTCACCACCATGTCCTTTCACTACCAGTGACCACTCTGGCTCTGGCACATCCCTCTGCTCCTCGGTCTTCTACCGCACAACCTCCGCTGACAGCTTTGGCCATGGATTTTTTTCTACTCTCCACCACTAGCCCAGCTATTATCGCTCCTGTTGTCATCACGGGCATCACTGCAGAGCCTCCCACTCTGAGTCCCACTCCTGAGGCTTCGGCTGCTACAACTACTCATCCGAGCATGGATCTCGCGCCTCCGGCCTCCACTACTGTCGTCGAGCCTTTGCTGCCAGATCCTTCTGTAGCAGATGATGCCTCTTCTAAGGCGACCCAGTGGCTAGTTTTTTGGCACATTTATTTCCTTTGTATATATTTTTTTGTACTCTATTTGGGATGTGATGATGTATGTATCTGTGGATTTGTTTTTTCCTTCCCTCGACTGTCACAGGTACGTTGGAGCAACTTGGACATCTCTCTTTCGACTACTTCCCCATTTTGTCACTTCACCATGAGGGGAGTATTTTTTAGTGTTTTTTTCCCTTTCTACTTTGGGTTTACTTCTTCCACTACTTCCCTTCGTTTTACGCCATTTGTTTCCCCATATTTCCTCATATTCCTTGGTATTGCACTTGGGGGGACCATGTGCTATATTAAGTGTGGGGGAGAGCCTATGCTTACACTAGTCTTCGCCTTAAACTGATTTAAGAGACATAATTAATAGTTGACATATTTTAAATTGTGGATATTTTTTGATTAATTATAATTATAAATAATAAAGGCATAAAAGGGAATTTTAAAATGTTACATGCTTATTTCAATTTTCAAAGAATTTTAAAATGATTGCTGATATAGTTTGATTCTGGATTTAAAGCCTTGGACATTTCCATTTATTAGACTGATCATTTGTACTCATGTCATGACCTGATTGATCCCTATATTTTTCCCATTCCTGAGAGGTATTCTAAACCTTTTTGAAATATTCTTTCTTATACCCTCTTTCTTGAGAGATTCTTGGGATATTAATAACTACTAGAAATTGCTAGTTTTTCTCTTCAAAACATGAAGATTTTTGAATCACATTAAAATGATTGAGGCATTTGATTGTTTTTCATCTCCTTAGACCTTGAACCTACCCTACATCTGATCTTCGTAAACCCTAAGAAACCATGAACTGCCTTGATAGGAAGCCACATTACAAGACTATTTTCCATTCCTACCCTAATTCTTTTATAATTTTTCATGATTATTCACTTGAGCTTTAGAGAGGGATTTTTGGCCATTCATGGTATATGTTGGTGAGAAACCATGCATTTAAGTATGGGGGAATTTATCTCATGTTCATTTGGGAAGAAGGATTCCAAAACCACTATTCATTGTATTTTTAGTGGTACCTATTTAAAAAAATGAAATATGAAAAAGAGGGACCAGATTCTTTATTACATATTATTGATGGTTTATGGGACCATATTGGCAAGGGGATATCATGGTGATGATACCTTTGAGAGTTCTTGATTGGGGGTTTATTTTTCATTAATCTTTATCTTGAATATAATGCATTATTGTTTAAGAATTCAGCCTCCTTTTCAATCCTCTGAGATTAATTTTTATCATTACCTACCGACCCTTAGCCTCAGAAACATTTGAACCTTATTGACAACCCTCATGATTTTTGTGATTTGATTTCTGAAGTAGAGAATGAAAACACTTGAAAGCCTATGGATAGAGTGCATATACTTAATATTGAGCATAACTCTGATTAAATAATATTGAGTAATGAGTGTGGTACTTTTTGGTGAGGTAAATCATCAGGTGGCATGTTTATTTATGAAAAGTAAAAGAATGTGGATGAAAGAGGATGCATGTTTTTAATTAAATTATATATGAGGCATGATTAGAATATCTTTGAACTTGAAATATGTTTTGTGCCTTTTAAAATCTTCTTCTATGGTTATATTATTTACAGTCATAATTAGTTAAATGATTCCCTTTTAGAGTATGGATTATATTGATTTGATGTTGAGATCTTGCTTGAGGACAAGAAAATAACTAAGTTTGGGGGAATTAGATATGCCCAATTTGTGTATACTTTTCCATATATTTTATTGAGAATAACGACTTATTTCTCACCAAATTCTTTATATTGGTGATTGTAATTATTTTCAGGTGTTTTCCATCCAAAGTCACAAATCGGGAAAGGACAGAACAAAAATTCAAAACTACACGGCATGTACTTTGTATACACGCCGTGTACTATTGCCATGACACGGATCAGGAAGACTGGATACATGCCCATGTTTTCAGACAAAGCATACACACCGTGTACTTCCCATATACACGTCGTGTGGCCCTTCTAGAAGCGGTTGGTGGCTGATGAATGATTTTACACACCATGTATGGAGGCACTACACGTCATGTACTTCCACCTACCAGGAGGCACCATATTCCAAGTCAAAGATGGTGTGTTAGCTCACCTACTGGGGAAGAAAATATGGCCAAAACACGTTGACTAGGGTACACGATGTGTACTTCCTGGTACACACCGTGTACTACTAAAACCTATAAATAGGAGGCAGGGCCTCCAAGTTCAGAATTCATTCAGCTTTCATTCATTATGAGATATTTCAAGGGGGCACTCTAGAGACGGCCAAGAAGAGAAGAATAGAGAGAAAGAAGAGGAGAGAAGAGAGGAGAGAAGGTGCTTTCGTGCTACCTTCCCGACGACCTTTGCTCCAAAGCTTTCAAGAGGATGAATTCAGGTACTGCAAGTTGTTTAGTTACTAGATACTCCATGAGTAGCTAAATTCCCTATGTGTTGGGGATGTGGATAATTATGGGTTGTAATTTTTCAATTGTGATATTGTAATCATGTTATTTATTCTTCTTTCTCATAATTCCTTATTAACTCTTTCTAAATATCACTAGAAACCATGTATCATACCAAGAACGGGATTTCTAGGGATCCTTTAAGGAATTAGGATTAAAAACATCCATGACCATTGGGGGTTCTAATCATCTCAAAAGGGCTATAATTATTAAAATTAAGAGAAATCAATTTCCAAACCAAGGAATTGGTTTTATTGATTTAAACAAAACTCACCAGACCAAGGGGGTTCTGTTACATTCTTAACCCAGAGATGTGAATTATCATGACCAACATAACCTCATAAGCAAATTGATTTAATAACAACCATTAAAATCCACATCCTTGACGCATTTCTCTCCAAATTTTCATCCAAACCAAATTTTTTGTGTTTTTCTTTATCTTTCAAGTAATTTGTTAAGAAATTAAAATCCAATCACCTTTTTATCAAAACACTACAGAATTGACTCTAAATTTCAGTAAACTTCACTAAATCAATTACAAACTAGATAAACAAAAATAACTCCCTCTCCCTGTGGATCGACCCCTTATTGGTACTATACTTATTAGGGTAATACAATTTGGATTGTCAAAAATAACACTTTTGCAGGAACGATACCAAATACTTTTTGAATTTACTATCTATGAATATGGAATTGACCTAGAATGGCATGAATTTTGAACAGGATGAGAATTGTTAAAGAGATTTTAATAAGTTGAAGAAGTGTCTTTCATCTATGATAGTATTAATCTCTCCTGAGTCCTATGAAGGGTTCTCTTATGATGTACTTGAAGATGGAATGAGGTGTGTGCCCCTGAAAGGGGGTAATGTGGTTGTATAAAAATCAATGAAATTATGACCACATGAGAAGAAAACTCCCAAACATGATCTAAATTTAGCGTTTTTTTTTCATTTCTTGAAGAGTTATATAAATTACCTATTAAGTTAGAGGATTACAATGTATTCATATCATAAGATCTATAGGTACATATTCTCTTAGTGGGATTTGAACATGAGGTAGTATAGATGAGTGAAGTATCTTTAGATTTTTTATTTTGAGTTATCTTATACACTAGATGAGGGTAATGTTATGGTGTATTCCTTGATTTAAAAAGATGAAGTGGTAAAGGAATAAGAGGAGTACCACCATCTTATGGGCTTGATTGAAAGATTTTAGTTATAAGTTTTCAAAGAGAAAAGTGACACAATATTACATAAAATAGACATCACTTACATTCTTGTGAAAAAAGTAGAGGGGGAAAATACCAATGTTGAATATAATAAGACTAGTGATTCCTTAAATGTTATAAAGGCCATATAAAGGTGGTCTATAGTGAAAAGACATAGAAATTTCAAGGAAATTTTTTTCTTAATTTCTTTGGAATTTTACGAGTCCGCAGTTTCTGACGGCACCTGATTCTAGGCCCAGTGTGCCCGGAATCAATTTTCGAAGTTTAGCTCGGGTACGTTCAGTGAACGAACGAGCGGGTTTTTCTAACTTTTAAACCGGTGCTCGGAATTGAAATCTGAGGGCACCGATGAAACCGCAGCGCCGGTAATTACTTAAGAAGACCTTTACTGGAGTTGCGTTTGCTTGGGAACAGTTATTTAAAATTGTGGTTTAAGTGTGAGTGAAATAAAATTGCGTTAAGAATTTTATTTCTCTTTTCCAAGTGTTAGAACCTAGGTGTGGGAGTTGGAGTGGGACCCACTGGTTGTTAACTTCCCATGAGTGGATTAAAGGTGAGGTGGGGCCCACACAAGCCCCCACCTTTTCAAATTCCCCATAACTCCCTAACTCCTCTAAACCCCCTCTTTAATTATGAAACACTCCATTTAATTTTGACAAGACGAGATTAATTAAATGAAGTGAATTCAATTTTGAATCTTGGAGTTTTTGAAATGCATGGCTTGAGAAATAAAATAAGAGGAGTCTTATTTTATTTTGTTGGAAGCTTGTTGTGTTAAGTTTCTGGAGAGAATACTCTAAGTCTTGGATATCTCCATCATCCTCGTTGAAGAATGTCAAGACCTCGACGAAGAACGCTGTCATCGCAAAGAGAGATCGATGTGTCGTTCTTCTACTCTCTGCAGCCAGTGTGAGACGTCATCCCCTCCTTGGACATACGCCAACGCCGACATTGAAATCATCTCCGCGACGCAAGCTTCCACTAACTTCTTTGAGGTAGGGGTTAAGTTCAAATTTAATCAATTAAATTTGCGCTTTGTTTGTCGTTGAGATTACTCGTTCTTTTGCCGCTTGTTATCGGTATAACGAGAGAAGGTCAGACCGCACAAACACGGCCGACCCTCCTCCCCATCGTTGTTGTACTTCGTTGTGGATTGGAATGGAGGCGACGCGGTGCCGTCGCACCGCGCGGGAACGAGGGAACCGCGGCCGAAGCGGGCCGTGGTGAAGGAGCGCGGTGCCGTCGCGCCGCGCCGTTGAGGCCGAAAGAGGCCGCGGCCGGAGCCGGGCCACGACGGAGGGGCGCGGCACCGTCGCACCGCGCCCGTCGGACAAGGGTCGCGGCCTAAGGCCACGGCGGTGCAGAGGAGGGTGGCCGGACCCGCCGGTGCTCCAGGAGGCGGGACCAGCAGGTCCCGCGGCAGCTCCGTCCGGCCGATTCGAGAAGTCTGGGGGTCGTAACCCCCGGTCAACGCGCCTAGGGTGGACCACACAGGGGTCCGCCGTTTCGGGAAAACAGGGGGGCAACGACCCCCTTCCGCATCCGCTCGGCGCGCGAGCGCCCGCACAGGGCCGAACCGGCTGCACCGGGCCGGACCGCTCGCGCTGGGCCGGACCCCCACGCCAGGCCGGGCCGCATCGGTCGGGTCGGGCCGCGTCCAACCAGGTCGGACCCGGACCCGGGTCGGGCCGACCCAGGGGGTATTGGGTCGGGTCGGACCGGGCCCAAACCCCATATTTCTGGAAAGATCTGTTCAAACGCCCATAACTTGGGCTACGGACCTCCGAACGATGCACCGTCAGTTGCGTAGCGATCCTTAGATTGAGACGGTCGATTTGGTATATTACACTCAGGGTTTCGGAGAACTTTGGGTACGGCTGGGTTGGTTCGAACACGAAACCAATCAGGCCCTCGGAACGGAAACACTTATAACTTGAGCTCCAGACGTCTGATTGACGTGTCGTCGACTTTGTTGGATTCTTCTTAGTGAGACAGTTCTTTTGGCTTACTCCGATCGAGGTTTGGATGCAGTTGGAGTATAGTCGGGTTGGTTTTAGCTTAAAAACCAACCGGGCCCCTGGGACGAAAAGGCCAATAACTCTCAGATCGGGCGTCCGATTGACGCGCCGTCTATTACATTGAGTTCCTTTTGACGAGATGGAACTTTGTGATACATCAAATCTGGACATCGTGACAGTTGATGTATTGACCCCCTTGGCTCGTGGAGCGGACCCTCCTGGAATCGAGAATGCTGTGTGCGGGAACCCTAGAGCTGGCTGCGACAAAGATGACTTCCGTACTAGGATCCTCCGTGGGTTCGACGAGGACGACTTCCATACTGGGATCCTCCGTGGGTTCGACGAGCATGACTACCGTACTGGGATCCTCCGTGGGTTCGACGAGGACGACTACCGTACTGGGATCCTCCGTGGGTTCGACGAGGACGACTATTGTACTGGATCCTCCGTGGGTTTGACTACCGTGTTGGGATCCTCCGTGGGTTCGACGACGATGACTACTATACTTGGATCCTCCGTGGGTTCGATGACGATGACTACTATACTTGGATCCTCCGTGGGTTCGGCAGCGACGACTACTAAACTCAGATCCTACGTGGGTTCGACAGAGGAGATGATTCAGAGGCTACATCTAATCATCTCCACTCCTCTTCGTAAATGGATACCTGTGTGAGCTGAGTCTTAACTTACAATCATTATCATCGATATGATTGTTGTGCTTTCCTTTGTGGATTGGGTTGTGCTTTCCTGTGTGGATTTGGTTGTGAATTCCTATGTGGAATGGGTTATGTTTTCCTGTGTGGACTGGGTTGTACTTGGGATCGTGTGCTGGAGTCGAGCTGGAATTGATAACTTAGGTATATGTATGGGCATATAACTAAGTAGAGTTGGTTGTTACTTCGTGATTGTAACTTTCCTTTGTGGTTTATCCTTCGTGGATTCTGGGAGACCTTCGGGAGTCTCGGGGTCCCTACTGAGTAGCGTATACTCACCCCTGCATGGGCTATGCCCGCACTACGTTGTGCTGGATGCAGACGATGGACACCGCTGATCAAGGTGGAGGCTCGTGGAGCTGGACGGTACCTGGAGGTAGATCACTGGACGAGACATACACGGAGCGGATGGCTAGAGCCGAGGTGCTGAGGAGACTATCTGTACCCACCCTTCAGGTGGGATTTCCAGAGGACGGCTCAGAGTTGCTGCTTTACTTTTCTGCTGCTGTACTTTCTTTTCAGTTGTACTTTACTTCAGTTGGGTTTGTATTCTGGCCCACTTACTTTCCAGCACTTACTTTTGTACTCGGTTTACTTGGTGTTTACTCAGCTTACGTACTCTGTGGTGTTTGTTTACTTTATAAAGGCAATGTCTTCCCTTTTTATCGGGATTTACGCCTTTGGTGCTAGTCGCCAGCCCCTGGCCTATGGAAGGCGGGCTTGGGGTAGTCACGGTACGGGCCCCGAGGATGGGTCGTGATAAATTGGTAGCAGAGGAGTTCGGTTCTACCGCAGAACTCAGGACTCTGATATTTCTTCTATGTGAAGCAATAGTGTTAAGGGTATTGAGTGTGGTTATCAGTCCAGGGAGTCCAGTGTTGGTGCGGCGGCCAACGTATCCATATACCAGGACACTGACTTCTAATTTCCGACTCAGTGGATGAAAACATTGATTGCATGTGTGTTTCAAAAGTTTTCTTTGTGATTACTTTGTGTCAGCTCACCAGGTATACTGTATTGACCGTGGCGCACCTGTCTCTTTTCAGGATGGCCCCATGACGGCAGCCAGCTAGGGTTCCGAGCTTTGTGCGAGACGACAACCCACCGAGCGACAAGGCCTCGGTGCAGGGCTCCATTACAGTGGAGGCACTAGCGGTACCTCTACCCGCCGAGCCACCGATGCCACCAGCCCCAGCCGATGAGAGTGCACGTCGCCTTAGTGCACTGCACGAGTTTCAGCGTCAGAGACCGCCCAGGTTTCGTGGAGAGACGGACCCTCAGGCAGCCGAGGATTGGATGGAGGCTGTTGTTCGAGTTCTCAGTTTAGTAGGGAAACCAGTTGACCTCATGGTGATCCTTGCGAAAAGTCTCCTGCACGCAGCAGCAGGTAGATGGTGGAGCCTTATGCTCCAGGTGCACGACGAGGAATCACTTCTTTGGATGAACTTCGATAGCCTCTTCCGCTCAGAGTTCGTTCCAGCCACCCTCCGTGCGGTGCACATTTCGGAGCTACTACAGCTGCGGCAGGGCAGCATGACGGTAGTCAAGTACTCGGTGAGGATTACCGATCTCTCGCGCTACTCCACGGACATGGTACGAGACCCATTCTTCCGAGCTCGGACCTTCGAGCAGGGACTGAGGCATGAGATCAGGGCTTCGATGATCTCCCTCAACATCCTGACGCAGGCAGGGGTGCTGGAGAGAGCCCTTCTGGTGGAGAGTTTTCTCGCCGAGCAGTCACCAGCGGCGAGACCCTCCGTAGGAAGACCTATAGCTGAGTCTTCTGTAGCTGGCAGTAGACAGTTGACGCAGAGGTCCAAGCGGGCCAGACCATCAGATGAGCAATCTCAGGAAACAGGTTCGTTTGTGTGGGGCACACGAAACAGAGCCAGCCACACGAGGAGCAGACAGTGTTATGCATGCGGCGGGCAGGGTCACATGGCTCGAGACTGCCCGACCCGCCTTGTAGATGAGCAGCAGGCGGTAGAGGGACCTCCCAGGCAGAGGTTCGACCGTGGCGGTCCGCAGGGAGCAGGCGGACGAGGCAGAGGAACTGACCGGGCAGCGGGTGGTGGGCGACGCTTTGAGGCCCTACCACCACCACCACCAGGAAGACCACCCCGACCGCAGGGAACGGGTGGACATGAAAGAGCTCAGCTTCAAGCAGCTGAGTCTTACGGCCATGGAGCTCCGGGATCAGATGGAGCGGAGCGGAACTAGCTCCAGACATGGAGACTTTTGTTCATGTTGCTTCTAGCTTTGTTCATGTTTTGTGTCTTTGTACCTTGAGATGCAGTAATAAAAGACACTTGTTCTTGTGACGTTTTGTTCCCTGTCCTTTTTATGTAGTTGATACTAAGAGGTTCCGGTTTAAACTGTTGAATTGACCCTCACTTTTGAGATACCTACTGGAGGAGACCCGGTGACCACACACTGATTCCGACAGTGTGACTCAACTCTTGGAGGCGAGAGTGACGGTTGGATCTCTTGGTAGTAGCGTCGAGGCCTTACGACGTCATCCATGGAATGGATTAGTATCATTCATGTTAGGATTGACTGTATTAGGCAAAGAATGTGGTTCATTCAGTGGATGAGACCAGATTTCTCTTATCGGCAAAGGAGAAATCTTAGTAGCTCTTGTAGGACCAGAGAAGGTTCAGATCATCCAGGAGCGGATGAGGACAGATCAGAGCCGACATAAGTCTTATGCTGACAGGAGGCGGAGACCACTAGAGTTCGAGGATGGCGACCATGTTTTCTTACGGGTCTCACCTCGACGTGGTTTACAAAGATTTGGCCCAGGCAGCAAGTTATCTCCGAGGTTCATCGGACCCTTCTAGGTCCTCAACAGGGTAGGTGAGGTGGTTTACCGCTTGACCCATTCACCTCAGTTACACCAGGTGCATGACGTCTTCCACGTATCTCAGCTGAGGAGATACGTGAACGACCCGACCCATACCATCGACCACGGGGAGCTGGACGTCGAAGACAGGGATACATTTGCGGAGGTTCCAGGGGAGATTGAGGATCGACAGAAGCAGGTCCTACGTGGACAGTCGATTCCTCAGGTGTGCTTTCACTGGAAGCTCAAGAACCTCCAGGAGAGCACATGGGAGAGGAAGGCTCATATGCGTGCTCAGTACCACTTTGTTTTCCTTAGTGTGTGTTGAAGCTTTACGGGGACATAAAGCCCTGAGGTGGGAGTAATGTAAAGACCCGAAAATTTCAAGGAAATTTTTTTCTTAATTTCATTTGAATTTTACGAGTCCGCAGTTTCTGACGGCACCTGATTCCGAGGCCCGGTGTGCCCGGAATCAATTTCCGAAGTTTAGCTCAGGTACGTTCAGTGAACGAACGAGCGGGTTTTTCTAACTTTTAAACCGGTGCTCGGAATTGAAATCTGAGGGCACCGATGAAACCACAGCACCGATAATTGCTTAAGAAGACATTTACTGGAGTTGCGTTTGCTCGGGAAGAGTTGTTTAAAATTGTGGTTTAAGTGTGAGTGAAATAAAGTTGCGTTAAGAATTTTATTTCTCTTTTCCAAGTGTTAGAACCTAGGTGTGGGAGTTGGAGTGGGACCCACTGGTAGTTAACTTCCCATGAGTGGATTAAAGGTGAGGTGGGTCCCACATGAGCCCCCACCGTTTCAAATTCCCCATAACTCCCTAACTCCTCTAAACCCCCTCTTTAATTATGAAACACTCCATTTAATTTTGACAAGACGAGATTAATTAAATGAAGTGAATTCAATTTTGAATCTTAGAGTTTTTGAAATGCATGGCTTGAGAAATAAAATAAGAGGAGTCTTATTTTATTTTGTTGGAAGCTTGTTTTGTTATGTTTCTGGAGAGAATACTCTATGTCTTGGAGATCTCCATCATCCTCGTTGAAGAATGTCAAGACCTCGACGAAGAATGTCGTCACCGCAAAGAGAGATAGACGTGTCGTTCTTCTCCTCTCCGCAGCCGGTGTGAGACATCATCCCCTCCTTGGACATACGTCAACGTCGACGTCGAAATCATCCTTGCGACGCAAGCTTCCACGAACTTCTTTGAGGTAGGGGTTAAGTTGAAATTTAATCAATTAAATTTGCGCTTTGTTTGTCGTTGAGATTACCCGTTCTTTTGCCGCTTGCTATCGGTATAACAGGAGGAGGTCGGACCGCACAAACACGGTCGACCCTCCTCCCCATTGTTGTTGTACTTCGTTGTGGATTGGAACGGAGGCGACGCGGCCGGGGCGGGCCGCGGCGGAGGGGCGCGGCGCCGGCGCGCCGCGCCGATCGGACAAGGGCCGCGGCCTAAGGTCGCGGCGGTGCAGAGGAGGGCGGCCAGATCCGTCGGCGCTCCAGGAGACGGGACCAGAAGGTCCCGCAGCAACTCCGGCCGGCCAATTCGAGAAGTCCGGGGGTCGTAACCCCCGGTCAACGCGCCTAGGGAGGACCCCACCGGGGTCCGCCGTTTCGGGAAAACAGGGGGGCAGCGCCCCCCTTCCACGTCCGCTCAGCGCGCAGGCGCCCGCGCTGGGCTGGACCGCCCGCGCAGGGCCGGACCGCCCGCGCAGGGCCGGACCCCCGCGCCGGGCCGGACCGCCCGCGCCGGGCCGGACCGCCCGCGCCCGGCCGGACCGCCCGCGCCGGTCCGGACCCAGTTCGGGCCGACCCAGGGGGTATTGGGCCGGGTCGGACCAGGCCCAAACCCCCTGTTTCCGGACAGATCCGTTCAAACGCTCATAACTTGGGCTACGGACCTCCGAACGACGCACTGTCAGTTGTGTAGCGATCCTTGGATTGAGACGGTCATTTCGGTATATTACACTCAGGGTTTCAGAGAACTTTGGGTATGGCCGGGTTGGTTTGAACACAAAACCAACCGGGCCCTCGGAACGGAAACACTTATAACTTGAGCTCTGGACGTCCGATTGAAGTGTCGTCGACTTTGTTGGATTCCTCTTAGTGAGATGGTACTTTTGGCTTACTCCGCTCGAGGTTTGGACGTAGTTGGAGTACAATCGGGTTGGTTTTAGCTTAAAAACCAATCGGGCCCCTGGGACGAAAAAGCCAATAACTCCCAGACCGAGCGTCCGATTGACGCGCCGTCAGTTGCGTTGAGTTCCTTTTGACGAGACGGAACTCTGTGATACATCAAATCTGGACTTCGTGACAATTGATGTATCGACCCCCTTGGCTCATGGAGCGGACCCTCCCGGAATGGAGCATGATGTGTGCGGGAACCCTAGAGCTGGCTGCGACGAAGATGACTTCCATACTAGGATCCTCTGTGGGTTCGACGAGGACGACTACCATACTGGGATCCTCCGTGGGTTCGACGAGGAGGACTACTATACTGGGATCCTCCGTGGGTTCGACGAGGATGACTACCGTACTGGGATCCTCCGTGGGTTCGACGAGGACGACTACCGTACTGGGATCCTCCGTGGGTTCGATTACCGTGCTGGGATCCTCCATGGGTTCGACGACGATGACTACTATACTTGGATCCTCCGTGGGTTCGGCAGCAACGACTACTAAACTCGGATCCTACGTGGGTTCGGCAGAGGAGATGATTCAGAGGCTACATCTAATCATCTCCACTCCTCTTCGTAAATGGATACCTGTGTGAGCTGAGTCTTAACTTACAATCATTATCATCGATATGATTGTTAAGCTTTCCTGTGTGGATTGGGTTGTGCTTTCCTGTGCGGATTGGGTTGTGAATTCCTATGTGGAATGGGTTATGTTTTCCTGTGTGGACTGGGTTGTACTTGGGCTCGTGTGCTGGAGCCGAGCTGGAATTGATGACTTAGGTATATGTATGGGCATATACCTAAGTAGAGTTGGTTGTTACTTCGTGATTGTAACTTTCCTTTGTGGTTTATCCTTCGTGGATTCTGGGAGACCTTCGGGGGTCTCGGGGTCCCTACTGAGTAGCGTATACTCACCCCTGCACGGGCTATGCCCGCACTACGTTGTGTTGGATGCAGACGACGGACAGCGCTGATCGAGGTGGAGGCTCGTGGAGCTGGACGGTACCTGGAGGTAGATCACTGGACGAGACATACACGGAGCGGACGGCTGGAGCCGAAGTGCTGAAGAGACTATCTGTACCCACCCTTCAGGTGGGATTTCCAGAGGACGGCTCAGAGTTGCTGCTTTACTTTTCTGCTGTTGTGCTTTCTTTTCAGTTGTACTTTACTTCAGTTGGGTTTGTATTCTGGCCCACTTACTTTCCAGCACTTACTTTTGTACTCAATTTACTTAGTGTTTACTCAGCTTGCGTACTTTGTGGTGTTTGTTTACTTTATAACGGCAATTCCTTCCCATTTTATCGGGATTTACGCCTTTGGTGCTAGTCGCCAGCCCCTGGCCTATGGAAGGCGGGCTTGGGGTAGTCACGGCACGGGCCCCAAGGACGGGTCGTGACAAATCGGTATCAGAGGAGTTCGGTTCTACCGCAGAACTCTGGACTCTGATCTTTCTTCTATGTGAAGCAATAGTGTTAAAAGTATTGAGTGTGGTTATCAGTCCGGGGAGTCCAGTTTTGGTGCGACGGCCGACGTATCCATATACCAGGACCCTGAATTCTGATTTCCGACTCAGTGCATGAAAACATTGATTGCAGGTGTGTTTCAAAAGTTTTCTTTGTGATTACTTTGTGTAAGCTCACCAGGTATATTGTATTGACCATAGCGCACCTGTCTCTTTTCAGGATGGCCCCACGACGGCAGCCAGCTAGGGTTCCGAGCTTTGTGCGAGACGACAGCCCACCGAGCGACGAGGCCTCGGTGCAGGGCCCCATTACTGCAGAGGCACCGGCGGTACCTCTCCCCGTCGAGTCACCGATGCCACCAGCCCCAGCCGCTGAGAGTGAACGTCGCCTTAGTGCACTGCACGAGTTTCAGCGTCAGAGACCGCCCAGGTTCCGTGGAGAGACGGACCCTCAGGCAGCCGAGGATTGGTTGGAGGCTGTTGTTCGAGTTTTCAGTTCAGTAGGGACACCAGCTGACCTCATGGTGATCCTTGCGGCGAGTCTCCTACACGTAGCAGCAGGTAGATGGTGGATCCTGATGCTCCAGGTGCACGATGAGGCATCACTTCTTTGGAAGAACTTTGAGAGCCTCTTCCGCTCAGAGTTCGTTTCATCCACCCTCCATGCGGTGCGCATTCAGGAGCTACTACAGCTGCGGTAGGGCAGCATGACGGTAGCCCAGTACTCGGCGAGGTTTACTGATCTCTCGCGCTACTCCACAGACATAGTACGGGACCCATTCTTCCGGGCCCGGACCTTCGAGCAGGGACTGAGGCATGAGATCAGGGGTTCGATGATCTCCCTCAACATCTCGATGCAGGCAGGGGTGCTGGAGAGAGCCCTTCTAGTGGAGAGTTTTCTCGCCGAGCAGTCACCAGCGGTGAGACCCTCCGCAGGACGACCCATCGCGGAGTCTTCTGCAGCTGGCAGTAGACAGTTGACGCAGAGGTCCAAGCGGGCCAGACCATCAGATGAGCAATCTCAGGAAACAGGTTCGTTTGTGCGGGGCACACGAAACAGAGCGAGCCACACAAGGAGCAGACAGTGCTATGCATGCGGCGGGCAGGGTCACATGGCTCGAGACTGCCCGACCCGCCTTGCAGATGAGCAGCAGGCGGTAGAGGGACCTCTCAGGCAGAGGTTCGACCGTGGCGGTCCGCAGGGAGCAGGCGGACGAGGCAGAGGAGCTGACCGGGCAGCGGGTGGTGGGCGACGCTTTGAGGGCCTACCACCACCACCACCAGGAAGACCACCCCGACCGCATGGAATGGGTGGACAGGGGAGAGCTCAGCTTTAGGCAGCTGAGGCTTATGACCATGGAGCTCTGGGAGCAGATGGACCGGAGCGAAACTAGCTCCAGACATGGACACTTATGTTCATGTTGCTTCTATCTTTGTTGATGTTTTGTGTCTTTGTACCTTGAGCTACAGTAATAAAAGACACTTGTTCTTGTGACGTTTTGTTCCCTGTCCTTTTTATGTAGTTGATACTAAGAGGTTCTGGTTTAAACTGTTGACTTGACCCTCACTTTTGAGATACCTACTAGAGGAGACCCAATGACCACACACTGATGCCGACATTGTGACTCAACCCTTGGAGGCGAGAGTGACGGTTGGATCTCTTGGTAGTAGCGTCGAGGCCTTACGACGTCATCCATGGCATGGATTAGTATAATTCATGTCAGGATTGACTGTATTAGGCAAAGAACGTGGTTCATTCATGGGATGAGACCGGATTTCTCTTATCGGCAAAGGAGAAATCTTAGCAGCTCTTGTAGGACCAGAGAAGGTTCAGGTCATCCAGGAGCGGATGAGGACAGCTTAGAGCCGACAGAAGTCTTATGCTGACAGGAGGCGGAGACCACTAGAGTTCGAGGATGGCGACCACATTTTCTTACGGGTCTCACCTCGACGTGGTTTATGGAGATTTGGCCCGGGTAGCAAGTTGTCTCCGAGGTTCATCGGACCCTTCTAGGTCCTCAATAGGGTAGGCGAGGTGGTTTACCGCTTGACCCATTCACCTCAGTTACACCAGGTGCATGACGTCTTCCACATATCTCAACTAAGGAGATACGTGCACGACCCGACCCATACCATCGACCACGGGGAGCTGGACGTCGAAGACAGGGCTACATTTGCGGAGGTTCCAGTGGAGATCGAGGATCGACAGGAGCGGGTCCTACGTGGACAGTCGATTCATCAGGTGCGCTTTCACTGGTAGCTCGAGAACCTCCAGGAGAGCATATGGGAGCGGAAGGCTCATATGCGTGCTCAGTACCACTTTGTTTTCCTTAGTGTGTGTTGAAGCTTTACGGGGACGTAAAGCCCTGAGGTGGGAGTAATGTAAAGACCCGAAAATTTCAAGGAAATTTTTTTCTTAATTTCTTTGGAATTTTACAAGTTCGCAGTTTCTGACGGCACCTGATTCTGAGGCCCGGTGTGCCCGGAATCAATTTCCGAAGTTTAGCTCGGGTACGTTCAGTGAACGAACGAGCGGGTTTTTCTAACTTTTAAACCGGTGCTCGGAATTGAAATCTGAGGGCACCGATGAAACCGCAGCGCCGGTAATTGCTTAAGAAGACCTTTACAGGAGTTGCGTTTGCTTGGGAAGAGTTGTTTAAAATTGTGGTTTAAGTGTGAGTAAAATAAAATTGCGTTAAGAATTTTATTTCTCTTTTCCAAGTGTTAGAACCTAGGTGTGGGAGTTGGAGTGGGACCATTGGTTGTTAACTTCCCATGAGTGGATTAATGGTGAGGTGGGGCCCAAACGAGCCCCCACCTTTTCAAATTCCCCATAACTCCCTAACTCCTCTAAACCCCCTCTTTAATTATGAAACACTCCATTTAATTTTGACAAGACGAGATTAATTAAATGAAGTGAATTCAATTTTGAATCTTTGAGTTTTTAAAATGCATGGCTTGAGAAATAAAATAAGAGGAGTCTTATTTTATTTTGTTGGAAGCTTGTTGTGTTAAGTTTCTGGAGAGAATACTCT
The DNA here is from genome assembly GCA_963277665.1 of Viscum album. NCBI lineage: Eukaryota > Viridiplantae > Streptophyta > Magnoliopsida > Santalales > Viscaceae > Viscum > Viscum album. The sequence continues at coordinate 1,995,549,218 of OY728150.1, read as the reverse complement.
AAGTCTTGGAGATCTCCATCATCCTCGTTGAAGAACGTCAAGACCTCGACGAAGAACGCTGTCACCGCAAAGAGAGATCGACATGTCGTTCTTCTCCTCTCTGCAGCCGGTGTGAGACGCCATCCCCTCCTTGGACATACGTCAACGCCGACGTTGAAATCATCCCTGCGACGCAAGCTTCCAAGAACTTCTTTGAGGTAGGGGTTAAGTTCAAATTTAATCAATTAAATTTGCGCTTTGTTTGCCGTTGAGATTACTCGTTCTTTTGCCGCTTGCTCTCGGTATAACGGGAAGAGGTCGGACCGCACAAACATGGTCGGCCCTCCTCGCCATTGTTGTTGTACTTCGTTGTGCATTGGAACGGAGGCGACGCGGTGTCGTCGCACCGCGCGGGAACGAGGGAACCGCGGCCGAAGCGGGTCGCGGCGCCGGCGCGCCGCGCCGTTAAGGCCGAAAGAGGCCACGGCCGGAGCCGGGCCGCGGCGGAGGTGCGCGGCACCGTCGCGCCGCCCCGGAGCACCATGAAGGGCCGCGGTCGGGGCGGGCCGCGGCGGAGGGGAGCGGCGCCGTCGCGCCGTGCCGGTCGGACAAAGGCCGTGGCCTAAGGTCGCGGCGGTGCAGAGGAGGGCTGCCGGATCCGCCGGCTGCCGGCGCTCCAGGAGGCGGGACCAGCAGGTCCAGCGGCAGCTCCGGCTGGCCATTACGGCCGGCCGATTCGAGAAGTTCGGGGCTCATAACCCCCAGTCAATGCACCTAGGGCGGACCCAAAAGGGGTCCGCCGTTTCAGGAAAACAGGGGGGCAGCGCCCCCCTTCCGCGTCCGCTCAGCGCGCGGGCGCCCGCACAGCGCCGGACCAGCCGCCCCGGGCCGGACCGCCTGCGCCGGGCCGGACCGCCCGCGCGAGGCCGGACCCCCGCGTCGAGCCGGGCCACGCCCAACCGGGCCAGACCCAGACCCGGGTCGGGTCGACCCGGTTCGGGCCGACCCAGGGGGTATTGGGTCGGGTCGGACCGGGCCCAAACCCCCTGTTTCCGAACAGATCTGTTCAAACGCCCGTAACTTGGGCTACGGACCTCCGAACGATGCACCGTCAGTTGCGTAGAGATCCTTGGATCGAGACGATCGTTTCGGTATATGACACTCTGGGTTTTGGAGAACTTTGGGTACGGCCGGGTTGGTTCGAACACGAAACCAACCGGGCCCTCGAAACGGAAACACTTATAAATTGAGATCCGGACGTCTGATTGACGTGTCGTCGACTTTGTTGGATTCCTCTTAGTGAGACGTTTCTTTTGGCTTACTCCGCTCAAGGTTTGGATGCAGTTGGAGTACGGTCGGGTTGGTTTTAGCTTAAAAACCAACAGGGCCCCTGGGACGAAAAAACCAATAACTCTCAGACTAGGCGTCCGATTGACGCGCCGTCTATTGCGTTGAGTTCCTTTTGACGAGACCGAACTTTGTGATACATCAACTCTGTACTTCATGACAGTTGATGTATCGACCCCCTTGGCTCGTGGAGCGGACCCTCCCGGAATCGAGCATGCTGTGTGCGGGAACCCTAGAGTTGGCTGCGACGAAGATGACTTCCGTACTAGGATCCTCCGTGGGTTCGACGAGGACGACTACCGTACTGGGATCCTCTGTGGGTTCGACGAGGAAGACTACCGTACTGGGATCCTTCGTGGGTTCGACGAGGACGACTACCATACTGGGATCCTCCGTGGGTTCGACGAGGACGACTATTGTACTGGATCCTTCGTGGGTTCGACGACGATGACTACTGTACTTGGATCCTCTGTGGGTTCAGCAGCGATGACTACTAAACTCGGATCCTACGTGGGTTCGAAAGAGGAGATGATTCGGAGGCTACATCTAATCATCTCCACTCCTCTTCGTAAATGGATACCTATGTGAGTTGAGTCTTAACTTACAATCATTATCATCGATATGATTGTTGTGATTTCCTGTGTGGATTGGGTTGTGCTTTCCTGTGTGGATTGGGTTGTGAATTCCTATGTGGAATGGGTTATGTTTTCCTATGTGGACTGGGTTGTACTTGGGCTCGTGTGCTGGAGCCGAGCTGGAATTGATGACTTAGGTATATGTATGGGCATATACCTAAGTAGAGTTGGTTGTTACTTCGTGATTATAACTTTCCTTTGTGGTTTATCCTTCGTGGATTCTGGGAGACCTTTGGGGGTCTCAGGGTCCCTACTGAGTAGCGTATACTCACCCCTGCACGGGCTATGCCCGCACTACGTTGTGATGGATGCAGACGACAGACAGCGCTGATCGAGGTGGAGGCTCGTGGAGCTGGACGGTACCTGGAGGTAGATCACTAGACGAGACATACACGGAGCGGACGGCTGGAGCCGAGGTGCTGAGGAGACTATCTGTACCCACCCTTCAGGTGGGATTTCCAGAGGACGGCTCAGAGTTGCTGCTATAATTTTCTGCTGTCGTACTTTCTTTTCAGTTGTATTTTACTTCAGTTGGGTTTGTATTCTGGCCCACTTACTTTCCAGTACTTACTTTTGTACTCAGTTTACTTAGTTTTTACTCAGCTTGCATACTCTGTGGTGTTTGTTTACTTTATAAAGGCAATGTCTTCCCTTTTTATCGGGATTTATGCCTTTGGTGCTAGTCGTCAGCCCCTGGCCTAAGGAAGGCAGGCTTGGGGTAGTCACAGCATGGGCCCCGAGGACGGGTCGTGACATATAGTGTTGGAATCAACACTATTTTCAAGATAGAATGTTGGTTTCTATGAGTTGGAAGAAGGATGTTATATGTAAATTCCATAACATAAGTTATGCAGTTCATCATCAAGAAG